>CP136054.1:444098477-448898477 GCA_032464435.1 Aegilops umbellulata
TTCTCCTTCTCCTTCCTCAGCCTGATGCGCCAAGAGCGGCGAGGCGATGGAGGCGGTGGAGGCAGTGGGATGTAGTCTTCTACCTCAATTGGCGTGGTCATGTCGCCCAGCTATGGGATCGCCGGCGCCACCACCGGTGCATGGTCATTGTCAAGCACCACCACCATCACAAGGCCACCTTCAGGCACGACCATCGCTAGGTCATCCTCAGCCACCTCCATCTCTTGCCCATGGTCAGCCACCACCATCTCTTGCCCTTGGTCAGCCACCACCATCTCTTGCCCTTGGTCAGCCACCACCAGCGCTAGGTCATCCTCCGCCTGATGCCCATCGTCATCCTGCAGCTCCTCGTCCCCACTCTGCTCCTCTTCTCCCGCACTCCAGTCCGGATCATCCTTCTTGTTGTCTATGCTGCTGCCAGAATCGCTGCTGCTTTCGCTACAGCCATGGTCGTTGCTGCTTTCGCTACAGCCATGGTCGCTGCTGCTTTGGCTGTAGCCATTGTCGCTGCTGCTGCTCCCATTACCTGTCCAAATGCAACAATGACCGTTAACAATCAATGTGAGACAAAGCCAAATGTAGAGGAATAAGAAGAGGTAGAACGTATCGGCATCATAATCTTCAGCATAGCGCATGCGACACATAGTCGCGTTGAACACCTTCACGATGAGCGTGGTGGCGTCGTCGTCGTACCTGAAGAGAAGGAAGTACCCCAGCCGCAGGTCGTAGGCATGGTAGAACTTCTCCCACCCACGAGACAAGTACATGTGGCCCTCCTTGATCACCAACTCCACATCCCACAGCCTGCGAAACCCGCTGGCGGCCTGTCGCACCTTCACATTATTTGGCGGATCTTCACCCATCAGCATGTTCTTAAAACTGTCAGGCAGCCTCTGCAGTTTGGGACAATGAGTGATGTAGGCAAACAACAGATATCATAATGAGATGGGTGAAGCTAGGGGAGATCTCTCATTTTATATACCTGTGTCATGGATGATACTGAAGTCCCAAGTATGATAGTGAAGAACTCGGAAGCATCCAACTCGTACTGCGGTGTCGCAGAGCGGCGGTGGCTGCTTCCCGCCATCTCTGATAAGAAGCAGAAGAGACCAATTAGTACCCTTACAACAGATCATAAAACATGCATGATAACAGGCATTAGTCGCAAGTACCCCATATGTCCTATTTTTAGCAAAGTCATGCTAAAATTCACAGAAAATTTCAGCATGACCTTTGCTGAAAACAGGACATATGGAGTACCCGAATTCGCCGGAACGGAAGTTAATCGACATTCCGGCAAACTCAAGGGCCTCTCGGGGTACCTGCCCAAAAGACATCATGGATGAAATGGACCAACAATATGTATACATAAAAGTAACAGCAGCAATATATTTAGGCTTTAACAGTAGTGCAAGAAGTTCATCCTAAATAACACATAAACCCGATTCAACATGTCTTCAAACAGCCCAAAAGCAATCATATTACACAAGTATTGAGAGCTCATAACCCAAAAAACAGGAGCGAAGGAGAACAAAACACATTGAAAAAGGACTATACAGCCAAACACAGATTACCCAGCAGCCATACTCCATCTTTACTAGCCTTAATCACACCTAACATTTGTACATTTTTCTCAGTTCTAATACTCTACCAATCAAGCCCAACCCGAGGTCAAAAGATTCGACAGGCCAACGTTCACTCTTCAACAACTATATACATCTAATATGAACACTGACACTAAAATTAACAGTATACAACTATATAATCATGCTAACATGGATATTACACTTGTTACTACTAAAACTAGTAGGAAGATGAAAAGAAAAAGGTGCGTAAAATGTGAATGCATGTACCGGTGTTGACAGGGCCGACGGTGGCCTGCTTGTAGAGGTTGTAGGGGCAGAGATTGCTCTCGTTGGTGGTGGTGTCCGGCAGCGTCTTGGTCTTCTCCGCAAACTCCTGAAACTCCTCCTGGAATAAGAACAAGAACAGGCAAGCACAGCATAAGCTAATCATCAACTGACAACTGTTACTACTGATAACTGTTACTTGCGCTCATCAGCCAATTCAACAAGTAGATTCGGACAGTAACAAACCCTGAACTTTCAGTTAAAATAAATCCCCTCAACATATTCATGAAATAATCAATCTCAAGACAACGACACGGAGATGCCAACAGGCATGCAGTAGATATGCAATGAGGAAACATAAAGCTCTTCTAACTATTACCTTTGTCGGATCATTCTCCTCGGGTAAAACAGATGCTGTTCCCACACAGTAATACAAGTTATTATCATCCGAGAATGAGCAGAGCTAATCATGGAGCAACCACATTCATATTGATTAACAGTTTTGATGACCCATCAGTCAGACAAATAAAATGTTTTCTGGTTCTATATACTTAAACATCAGCATCCTAAACTCTTCTCATTTAACGGAATCTAGGATGTCAACGATATTTCCAAACGGAAGTTCACCTTGTTTTAGCAATTGTAATGCAAGCCTGTGATATACACAAAGAAAACTAACTTCACATCAGAATTTAAGACATCACATTGTTTCCAAATAACCGCTGCCAAGAAATTAATGAAATGGAACCCTAATCTCTAGGTAAACAAGATGGACACCGCGGGTGACCAACAGAACATGCAAACACAAAAATGTGTCACTTAAAATTATACTAGTAGAAAACTAATATTAATGTGAATTCAAAACATCATCAAGCATAGAGGATGATCGCATATATATCTACCTACTAATGAACAAGTGTCGCTCAAGCACAAAGATTTGGACTTTGGGAGTCAAGAAACAAAGTTAAGAATACAAAATAAAGAAAGAACTGAAAGGCTACACACAAGGAGCTCCATAGTGTTTAAAGTGACTGTTTTGTCAACAGTTGGCCATCTGATAAGTGGCAAGTTCCCCTCCCTTCTCTTGTTTATTTACATGACACTCCTAAATGTACTTCAGTCAATTTGTACTTGTGTCGATGATCCTCAGCAGTACCAAGGAAAAAAGCCGACAGTAGCATTATTGCTCCAGCTCAAATTAAGAGACAGAGTGCCTCACTCTACATACTATAAACAGAATGCCATCAATTGATATAGGAAATAGGAAGCCAACAAAACAACAATTTGGATATATACCAAACAAATTATCTTCCATATGAAAGCAACTCTCCGAGGACAAAAGGATATTCAGGGCATTTGAAGTTTTGAACCATGGATGCGTTGAAAATCAGTACTGTGTCTACACGACGAGCCCTAGGAGTTCGGGAGCAAACTCTCCTGATTGTCAACAATACAGCCTGCAGCCAAAAGAAGGTGAGAATGACAAAGGCATCCGGATTAACTTTGATCCTTGGATGTCTCAATTACGACAGGCAGTGATGTGGTTCAAGCCTTCAGGTTGATAGGTAATTGGGCTGTTGCGTCGAAAGGGTGGAGTACTGGTGTCTCTGGATCATTGGTCGCTGAAGCGGGGCTGCAAATTATGATGGTGTTGGATCATCTCTTCGAATGACTTTGTTGTCTTTGCTGCTTGTTCTGGATGGGTAGTTCTTTATTTTGTTATGCATATTCCTTGTCATTTGGTCATCCTCGTCTATGTCACTCTTACTATGTAATAGTTGCCTCTGTTTAGAATGTCATTCTCCTCTGGATCACGAGAGTCTGAGCGCTGCAGATGGGTGTGTTTTGGTGGTGTAGCAAGACTTCTTATGAACTATCATGTCTTGCTGTTTATGTCAGTAGTAGTCACTAGTCAGTGTCTGAATGTTGTATATATCGTTGTTTCGAACTGTTTATTGTCTCGAACTACTGGTGGGCTAAATGAGGGCATCACAATTCTCCAGTGTTCAGAGTGTATCTCCTTTTTTCAAGTTATATAATTTGAGCTCAGTGTCTTTTCGATGATGTACACTTGTTTGGGCCAGTGAGGTGTCGTTGAATATGGGCCGAGTAGTAACGCAATGCCAAACAGGTCAATTATTACACTCAGGCCGGGCTCTCAAAGTATCCTCAAAAAAAAGGTCGGGCTCTCCAAAAAATAAAGAATAAGGACTCTTAGGCCGACATGTGGGCACCACCGGTGTTTTCGTGCGCTTGCGTGCCGAGAGCATATTGGCACGTGTTCGAAATTCAGGCTACCTTTTCATCCCCAATCTCCCGCCCCTCCCCCGCCTCTGGAATCTCGATTCCTACTCCAGTTCCCCCAAATCCCCCTCCTGTACTCCCTGTACTCAAGCTCACTATCATGTCGCCGGTCAACGCGGATCTCCGAGTCGGAGATCCTGAGGTCCGTCCTACCTTCGGTCATTGCGTGTTGTTGCTCAACAATGGCATGGTGGTGCTTGATGGCCAATTTGCCAGCAAAGTGCTGATGGTAACCATCAACGGCGACCGGCCTCCCATCTCGCCGGATGACCTTGTCAAAGCTCTTGGCATTGTGTATGGCATCCAAATAAGTGACTTGCTCGTCGAAGTCTGTCCGCCACCGGCTGATTTCTTCGTCAGGTTCCGGACAACTTTCGACTGCAGTCGTGTGTTCGAATCTTCCCGGCGTTTGTTCTGCGATGGCGCGTTGGTGAGCTTTGATCGGTGGCACCCAGGATGGGGCTCGGTGCCCTCTGAGCTTGATTTTTTAACAAAGATTACCTTCCACGGCATGCCTCGACGTGCTTGGAACAGCGAGTCCATGAATGAGCTTATCAACGACCTTGGAGGTGAGCTCGTAAGTATGTTTGTTCCTCCAAACAGCTGGGCTCTGACGGTTATGGCATGCATGAAGAAGCCGTCCACCATACCGAAGGTGATTGGTGTTGAGATACCGATGAAGGAACCGGGGTTGTACTATTCATCGCCACCAAGGTCGCTGCTGCCCATGTTAGGGATGTACCTGTATCGAGTGTTCGTGCATGTTGAAGAAGTGGTCAATCCATCAATCGAAGTCCTGCCGCCGCCGCTGGTGCCAGGGTCCGTCGACGACGTCCATTACAGGAGTCAATGTTAGACTTTCCCTGTGTTTCTCGGAACGATGGATGGCACAGGGCCTACTCCAGCGCGCGGCGGAGGCCACTGCTTCTTTGGGAGAAGAGGCAGGGCTGGCTGCCTGGATGTGCTCTAATTTGAGGTAACAACTGAATCTTGTCAGATACTAGTTAAATCCGAACTATGGGTGTGAAGCACTGACGTGCCAGTACATTTGATTGTGACCTGTTCTAATTTTGTACCTGAACTTTTTTTAGAAAGGGTTGTACGTCAACTTAATGTGCTAGCAAAACTTATTGTGTTGTGTGTCTGTTTTCTTTGCACAACATTCAAGATATTTCCCCGTCATTGATAAAGACGATGAACCGTTCTGTACGAGTTCGTTGGTTTCAAAATAGCCCTACCCGTAGCGATCCATTGCTTCCATCCTGATTGTGCCGCCTGCGAGAAATTTTTGTATGCAAGTTCAGTGTGCTATGATGTTCTATATGATTGTGTCAACTATATAAGTTTTTACTGAGCATCAGCAGTGCATATGGCTGAAAGATGTATTTACGAGCATCGACCGATGGGTCTCTCTCTCTATCTCTCTCTCTCTCACACACACACACGCACACATGCACAAGTGGGACCCATTGAATTATTTCTTTACTCATGATAGCTTTTAATTAGGTTCCACTGTAATCTAACTTTTTCTTAAGTTATTAATTGAGCTCAGTGACTTCAAAAGGTTGTACAGAAGCCTTGTTTGGGCCTTTCCGGCGTCGCTGAATGTGGGCTGAGTAGCCATGTTAGGTTGTATTGTACTACACAGGCCTTCTTTTCAACATCAGCAATACAACTGGGCCGACAGTTGTACACAATATCCGGGTCAACTTGTTATTCTCCGCCCCGCTGGGCTGCAAACTTTCCTAGGAGGTATGCATTAGGCTTAACAAGAAAATGGACTTTAAGAAATAATAAATGGGATGCAATTATAATAACTGGGCAGTAACTATAAAAATGCACCAAACGCATAATTAGTTCTAAAAATATATTATTTTTGGAATTTAAAAAATTTAATTTCATTACTTGTTGCACGCGCAATTTCGTTGGATTTTAACGTAATACAACTTTATTTTTAAATTATATTTAATATGATTAGAAATTTTGGATAAAAATATTTTGGATCCCATAAAAATGTGGGATTTTTTATAATTCTGTTTTGAGCGGTTGGTTGAAATTATTAATCGTTGTCCTGGCTAGAAAATGGGTTGTACTTTTAACAAACTGTAAATGAGATATAGTAAATTCCATTAGAATTAAAAAAATGGGTTGTACATTCTTACAAATCACAAATGGGCTATATGTTCTCTGCCACACACTTGTGGGCCTTCTAAGTTGACGCGTCCCCTAAAAAAACTAAGTTGACGCGTATGCAAGGCTTTGTCAACAACACACGGTTCTGGCAGCTGTGGCCGTTGGATGTCCATCCAATGGATGTCGTGCTTCTTCTTCAATCTCGGATAGTCTTGCTTCAGCCGCCCAAAAAATGATTCCTCCCCCTGACATCTGGGGCGCACCGTTTCGGAGGCTGGCCTGTGAGCCTACTTAGTTGACGCGTACCAAGGGCTTTGTCAACTTAGTCAATATAAACGATTCTAGCTGCAGTGACCGTACGATGTCCATCCAATGGCCGTAGTGCTTCTTTAACCTCTGGTCTTCTTGCTCCAGCCGCCCAAAGCAGCGCCGGTCGTGCCGCATGCTCCTGCCTCCCGTAGCGAGTTGTGCTGCTGTAGAGGCCTCACCGCCCCTACTATTCCCACCGCTGGCCAGGCCCTGCGGCGACGACAGCCTCACACCGCAGTCGAACCAGTGAACCCTCGTACTCCTCTATGCGCGGGCTTCCACTACAGCGTCTTCCCCGGCTCCGTGTCGTCCCCTTCCTAGGCCTCGCCGTTGTCCACCGCCCTGGTGCTCTCGGTGCGGCGTGGTCAACGTGGTCAAGGAACGACTTCCATCGGAAGAGTATTATACGTGGAGAGGCTGACAGTTGGGTCCACGGCGGCCGCAAGGAAGTGCCTCCTTATTACGCGCAAAATAATTATTCCTCCACCTCACAGCAGGGACCCATCGGACGGGCCACCGTATTTTGCAAAAAAAACGTTTCCCCCCTGACAGCTGGGACCCACCAGCTACATCTTCGCACGCAAGGAAGTGCGTCCGGGCAAAAAAACGAGTTGATGGGAGACTACCTTGACGTGATCCTCCCCGGCAACGGTGCTAGAAATTCCTTTTGATGTTGGCTTGAACTACGTCGGTATTTCCCCAAAGTGGAAGGGATGATGCAGCACAACAACGGTAGGTATTTCCCTCAGTGATGAGACCAAGGTTATCGAACCAGTAGGAAAACCATGCAACACTACATGAACATCACCTACACACAAATAACAAATACTCGCAACCCGACGTGTTAAAGGGGTTGGCAATCCCTTTCGGGCAACGCCGCCAGAAATAGGCAATCGGACGTGAGAGAGTTGTAAATATTGATAGATCGAACGCCAAATAAAATAAAGTGCAGCAAGGTATTTTTGTATTTTTGCTTTAATAGATCTGAAAATAAAAGCAAATAATAATAGATCGCAAAGGCAAATATAATAAAGAAGAGACCCGGGGGCCGTAGATTTCACTAGTGGCTTCTCTCGAGAGAAATAGCAAACGGTGGGTGAACAAATTACTGTTGGGAAATTGATAGAACTTCAAATAATCATGGCAATATCCAGGCAATGATCATTATATAGGCATCACATCCAAGATTAGTAGACCGACTCCTGCCTGCATCTACTACTATTAATCCACACATCGACCGCTATCCAGCATGCATCTAGTGTATTAAGCTCATGGAAAAACGGAGTAATGCAATAAGAACAATGACATGATGTAGACAAGATCTATTTATGTAGAAATAGACCCCATCATTTTATCCTTAGTAGCAACGATACATACGTGGCGGTTCCCTTTCTGTCACTGGGATCAAGCACCGTAAGATCAAACCCACTACAAAGCACCTCTTCCCATTGCAAGATAAATAGATCAAGTTGGCCAAACAAAACCCAAATATCGGAGAAGAAATACAAGGCTATAAGTAATCATGCATATGAAAGATCAAAGAAGGCTCAAATAACTTTCATGGATAAAAAGATAAATCGGGTCATAAACTCAAAGTTCATCGGATCCCAACAAACACACCGCAAAAAGAGTTACATCATATGGATCTCCAAGAGACCATTGTATTGAGAATCAAACGAGAGAGAGGAAGCCATCTAGCTACTAACTACGGACCCGTAGGTCTACAAAGAACTACTCACGCCTCATCGGAGAGGCACCAATGGACATGATGCACCCCTCTGTGATGGTGTCTAGATTGGATCTGGTGGTTCTGGAACTTGCGGTGGCTGTAATTGATTTTCGTTGACTCCCCTAGGATTTCTGGAATATTGGGGTATTTATAGAGCAAAGAGTCGGTTCAGGGGGCACCCAAGGTGGGCACAACCCACCAGGGCGCGCCTGGGAAGAGTCGGTTCAGGGGGCACCCGAGGTGGGCACAACCCACCAGGGCGCGCATGGGCCTCCAGGCGCGCCCTGGTGGGTTGTGCTCCCATCGGAGCACCCCCGAGGCGCTTCTTCGGCCCACTAGATGTCTTCTGGTCCCAAAAAATCCACAAAAGTTCCATTGCGTTTGGACTCCGATTGGTATTGATTTCCTGTGATGTAAAAAATATGCAAAAAAAACAGCAACTGGCACTTGGCACTATGTCAATAGGTTAGTACCAAAAAATGATATAAAATGATTATAAAACATCCAAGAATGGTAATATAACAACATGGAACAATAAAAAATTACAGATATGTTGGAGACGTATCATTGCATCAGAAGCTTCTTCGGGTAGCGTGCGAAGGGAGAGTGAGTTTCTCATATCCAAAGCTTCATACTTGTGATATACAGACTGAAAGCCATACACACACCCATAATATTTTGTGGTTGGTTACTTGCATGAGAAAAATTGTTTGACTGTCTTCCTTGATCATAGCACATTCGGGCTTTCTTTCGGAGTATAACATATTTCAAGTATCATTCATTTCCGAGCCAAAACTTTGTATATGATCCATACCTTTGACTAAAAATATATTGTTGCTCTTGTACCTGACTTGTCTTCCAGTTGGCTGGATCATTACTGCTGTGAAGATTAAGTATTGATGTAGACTTGATGTGTTTAGCTGAGCTTCTTCCAAATATTTGAAATCCTTATTACTTCTTCGGGTTCGGTGTCGGTCGATGAGCAACTTCCATAAGGGGAAATAAGGAAACACTGAGGACCCAAAAAGAAAGAAGCAAAAGAAACAAGTCAACTAAACAAAAGCACACAAACAATCAAGTGACACACAAACAAAGTCACATATTACTGCTAGTCACACAATATGCACGCCTACTTAAGCACACAAATCTCGCGGGATCTCCGGTACTACGATCTAGCATGTTGTGACGGTGTGCATGAGGACGAATCAATGTGTGGAAGGGTTGGTGTAAACATGGCTACACCAAGTGTTGGCTTATCAAGGTAGCATCCTTGACTAGCTCAGAAGCGAGGACGTACTCGGTAACCATGTAGCGGAACATGAATGTTACGGCCACATTATTATCAAGCGGGCGGAAAATATCCGCACTCGTCCAAGGAATATATAGGATAGCGGGGGAAACTAAGTCTACTGACATTGCCCTAAGATTATTAAGGGTTGCCAACACGACAAGATAAAGGCATGATCCGGGGTAGCAACATGTCTACCACCAAAATGATAGGCGGGGAATGAAGAAATGAAACTGGTGCGATACTTGGGCACCATCCTACAAACGGTGTCAAGAACACTTGGCATCACTCTGCTGGGATAGAAATGACGCCAAACACAGAAGAACATGCTCAAAGGAAACTGGAGGGATACAGGAGCTGAGTTGTAGTGGATCCGAACCGATGCTAGATACACTCACAAGATAAACCGTTAGTCATAAATAATAAAGCTATATGCATGCTATGCAACAAACAAATGCGGCAACCAATGCAACAAACAAGCCAGACTCCATACTACCGGTTTCTACCGCTCGCGCTGACTAGGGTGTCCTATAGCCAGAACTGCTCTAATACCAAGTGATAACCCACAAGTGTAGGGGATCGCAACAGCTTTCGAGGGTAGAGTATTCAACCCAAATTTATTGATTCGACACAAGGGGAGCCAAAGAATATTCTCAAGTATTAGCAGCTGAGTTGTCAATTCAACCACACCTGGATAACTTAATATCTGTAGCAAGGTATTTAGTAGCAAAGTAATATGATAGTAGTGGTAACGGTAATAAAAGAGTAATGAAAGCAAAAACGATATTTTTGGTGTTTTGTAGTAATTGTAACAGTAGCAACGGGAAAGTAAATAAGCGTAAACCAGTAGATGGAAAGCTCGTAGGCATTGGATCGATGGTGGATAATTATGCCGGATGCGGTTCATCATGTAACAGTCAAAACATAGGGTGACACAGAACTAGCTCCAATTCATCAATATAATGTAGGCATGTATTCCGAATATAGTCATACGTGCTTATGGAAAAGAACTTGCATGACATCTTTTGTCCTACCCTCCCGTGGCAGCGGGGTCCTAATGGAAACTAAGGGATATTAAGGCCTCCTTTTAATAGAGAACCACAACAAAGCATTAGCACATAGTGAATACATGAACTCCTCAAACTATGGTCATCACCGGGAGTGGTCCCGATTATTGTCACTTCGGGGTTGCCGGATCATAACACATAGTAGGTGACTATAGACTTGCAATATAGGATCAAGAACTCACATATATTCATGAAAACATAATAGGTTCAGATCTGAAATCATGGCACTCGGGCCCTAGTGACAAGCATTAAGCATAGCAAAGTCATAGCAACATCAATCTCAGAACATAGTGGATACTAGGGATCAAACCCTAACAAAACTAACTCGATTACATGATAGATCTCATCCAACCCATCACCATCCAGCAAGCCTACGATGGAATTACTCACGCACGGCGGTGAGCATCATGAAATTGGTGATGGAGGATGGTTGATGATGACGACGGCAACGAATCCCCCTCTCCGGAGCCCCGAACAGACTCCAGATCAACCCTCCCGAGAGGTTTTAGGGCTTGGCGGCGGCTCCGTATCGTAAAACGCGATGATTTCTTCTCCTTGATTTTTTTCTCCCTGAAAGCAAATATATAGAGTTGGAGTTGGCGTCGGAGGAGCCTTAGGGGGCCCATGAGGTAGGGGGCGCGCCCCCCACCCTCATGGACAGGGTGTGTGCCCCCTGGTCTTCATCTTTGGCAAGGATTTTTTATTATTTTTAACTAGATGTTCCGTGGAGTTTTAGGTCATTCCGAGAACTTTTGTTTTCTGCACATAAAACAACATCATGGCAATTCTGCTGAAAACTGCGTCAGTCCGGGTTAGTTCCATTCAAATCATGCATGTTAGAGTCCAAAACAAGGGCAAAAGTGTTTGGAAAAGTAGATACGACGGAGACGTATCAACTCCCCCAAGCTTAAACCTTTGCTTGTCCTCAAGCAATTCAGTTGATAAACTGAAAGTGATAAAGAAAAACTTTTACAAACTCTGTTTGCTCTTGTTGTTGTAAATATGTAAAGCCAGCATTCAAGTTTTCAGCAAAGATCATGACTAACCACATTTGCAATAATTCTCAGGTCTCATGTTTACTCATATCAATAGCATAATCAGCTAGCGAGCGATAATAATAAATCACGGATGACAACACTTCCTCAAAACAATCATAATATGATATAAAAAATGGTATCTCGCTAGCCCTTTCTGAGACCGCAAAACATAAATGCAGACCACCTGTAAAGATCAAGGACTGACTAGACATTATATTTCATGGTAAAAGAGATCCAGTCATACCCAATATAAATTAAAAGTAATGAATGCAAATGACATTTGTGATCTCCAGCTAGTGCTTTTTAATAAGACGGTGATGACTCAACATAAAAGTAAATAGATAGGCCCTTCGCAGAGGGAAGCAGGGATTTGTAGAGGTGCCAGAGCTCGATTTTGAAATAGAGGTAAATAATATTTTGAGCGGTATACTTTCATTGTCAACATAACAACTAAGAGATGGCGATATCTTCCATGCTACACACATTATAGGCGGTTCCCAAACAGAATGGTAAAGTTTATACTCCCCCTCCACCAACAAGCATCAATTCATGACTTGCTCGAAACAACGAGTGTCTCCAACTAGCAACAGTCCCAGGGGGAGTTTTGTTTGCAATTATTTTGATTTAGTTTGCATAAAGCATGGTACTGGGCATCCCGGAGACCAGCCATTTTCTCGTGAATGAGGAGCGGCGTCCACTCCTCTTGAGAATAACCCGCCTAACACGGAAGATAAGGGCAGCCCTAGTTGATACATGAGCTATTCGAGCATACAAAACAGAATATTTATTTGAAGGTTTAGAGTTTGGCACATACAAATTTACATAGAACGGCAGGTAGATACCGCATATAGGAAGGTATAGTGGACTCATATGGAATAACTTTGGGGTTTAAGGGATTGGATGCACAAGCAGTATTCCCGCTTAGTATAAGTGAAGGCTAGCAAAAGACTGGGAAGCGACCAACTAGAGAGCGACAACAGTCATGAACATGCATTAAAATTAATAAAGATTGGATGCAAGCATGAGTAGGATATAATCCACCATGAACATAAATATCATGAAGGCTATGTTGATTTGTTTCAACTACATGTGTGAACATGTGCCAAGTCAAGTCACTTAAATCATTCAAAGGAGGATACCACCCCATCATACCACATCACATCCATTTTAATAGCATGTTGGCACGCAAGGTAAACCATTATAAATCATAGCTAATCAAGCATGGCACGAGTAACTACGATCTCTAATTGTCATTGCAAACATGTTTATTCATAATAAGCTGAATCAAGAACGATGAACTCATCATATTTACAAAAACAAGAGAGGTCGAGTTCATACCAGCTTTTCCCATCTCAGTCAGTCCATCCTATATCATCATAATTGCCTTTCACTTGCACGATCGTATGAAGTGAAAATAATAAGAGTGCACATGCATTGGACTAAGCTGGAATCTGCGAGCATTCAATAAACAGGAGAAGACAACGCAATACGGGCTCTTGGTTAAATCAACAATAATGCATATAAGAGCCACTTCAACAATTTAATTATGGTCTTCTCCTATCGACCCCCAAAGAAAAGGAAAGAAATAAAACTATTTACACGGGAAAGCTCCCAACAAGCAAAAAAAGAATGGGAAATATTTTTGGGTTTTCTTTTTAATTATTACTACTACAGCAAGAAAAGTAAACTACTACTATTTTTTGTTTTTCTTAAGTTTTATTAAACACACAAGAAGAAAGTAGAAAAAAAGAAAATAAACTAGCATGTATATTACAGTGAAAGATTATGAGCACCGACATCTAGCAATGAGTGTGTGTGAACATAAATGTAATGTCGGTGAGAAATACGTACTCCCCCAAGCTTAGGCTTTTGGCCTAAGTTGGTTCATTGCTAGGGATAGCCTGGCGGATACCCGTAAGTGTAGTTGGGGTCGTACTGCGACGAAGAAGACTCGGACTGCCATTGGCTGGCAGCCATCTCCAGATCCCAAGAATAAACAGACTGTCATGGAGGCTCATCTTGTGTTTCCGATTCTGGGGCTGGTGCAGGATTCCGGTAGGCTTGAACGGCAGCCCACGTAATGAGATAAGGTCCTTCAAAATTAAACAAGGAAGGAGAAAGCAAGGTAATAGTTTCAGGATGATGTTTATGAAAGAATAATTTATATTTGAGCTCTCCTTCCCTGCCCTTGACAATAAAATCATGCGCTAGCATACTCTTATAATCTAAATAAGCACTAGGCAGCAATTTTTCTTCTTTCTCATAAAGCCTAATAGGTATGTTAAAATGTGCAGCGAGGCGTGAAGCATAAATGCCTCCAAAGATGGGGCCCTTAGTATGGTTCAGACTTCACCGTCTAGCAATAATTCCGCCCATACTAACAGTGTTATCGCGGTATAAACCATGGAACAAAATAATAATATCAGGAACACTAAGGTTTCCACAATTTCCACGACCAATCAAGCAACGACTAGCAAATATGGCAAAGTAGCGTAAAACAGGAAAATGTATGCTAGTGATTCTTGCGTCAGAAACCTTCCTGGTTTCTCCCACAGTGATGGTGTCAATAAATTCTTCCACATCTTTACGGTGTGGTTCTTCTAAGGTGCCCTCAGGGGGTATTTTGCAAACCTTGCAAAATTCAGTTAATGGCATCTTCTTAACAACGTCATACAAATGAAACTCTACTGAAGGAGGTGATTCCTTAGGGAAAAAGTAGAAGTTTTGCACAAAAGTATTACTGAGTAAGAGATACTGATGACGTTGGTCGCAGAGGAAGTCGGTGAGGCCAGCATTCTCAACCAATGAATAGAAATGCTCATAAATCCCGGCTGCTCTCAAGAAATCATCGGAATGCCATTCACACGGCCGGACCTCCGCAGTACGAGGCAAATTATATTTGGGCCTCTGTGCTTCTTCATTTTGTTTTTCCTTCGAGCTTCGGCTAGATGAGCCCCTCAAAAGTCTCTTCATCATTTTCTAAAATAATGTGAAATTTTTAGTAACTTCAAACAAAAGTGAGCCAAGCTCAACAAAATTGATAGCAACTACTCCTACAAGTGCCTAGAGTCTATATCAAGCATTAGAACTACTTGGAACCATATAAATTTGACATGCAAGCTCAAGAACATGGTCACTTATGTAGCACAAATTTGCAATGAATGAAGCACTAGAGCAAAAATTAATTGGACCAATGGAGGAGTCACATACCAAGGAACAATCTCCCCAACCAGTTTTGTGAGAGGTGCTTTGAGCAAGGAGATCGAAAATCACAGCAAAGTGGGCTAGAACTAGTGCTTGAGCCAGATATTCGTGTTTGTGGGAGGAAGAAGAAGAGGATGGGTACAGGAATAAGTGGAGGAGGTCCATTGTGGGCCCACGAGGCAGGGACGCGCCCTCCACCCTCGTGGCCAGGTGGCAGCTCCCCCCGTGGTGATTTCAGTACCATAAATCCTCAAATATTCCCGAAAAAGCAGACTAAGGCATAGCCTAGTGGTGGGAAGGGGCTGATGCCTTCCCACCCACCCAGGTTCAAGGCATGGTACTTGCAATTTGGGTTTGTTGCACCGATTATACTGTAGGGGGTTCCCTTACAGTCTTTCAGTCAAAAAAAATATTCCCGAAAAAAACATATTAAATTGGCATGGCATTTGGAGGACTTTTATTTTCGGGGCATTTTTATATTGCACGGATAAATCAGAAAACAAACAGAAAAATACTATTTTTACTTTATTTCAACTAAGTAACAGAAAGTATAAAGAGGGTACAGAAGGTTGTGCCTTCTAGTTTCATCCATATCATGCTCATCACAAGGAATCCACTAACAAGGTTGATCGGGTCTTGTTAACAAACTCATTCCGATTAACATGGAACCGGAGAAATTTCGAATAACACTATGTTACCTCAACGGGGATATGCACATCCCCAATAATAAGTATATCATATTTCTTCTTGACAGTGGGAAGAGGAAATTCAAAACCTCCAAATATAATTGATGGAATTTTTCCAATAGAGTTGATACTATGAACTTGAGGTTGTTTCCTCGGAAAGTGTACCGTATGCTCATTACCATTAACATGAAAAGTGACATTGCCTTTGTTGCAATCAATAACAGCCCCTGCAGTATTCAAAAAAGGTCTTCCAAGAATAATAGACATACTATCGTCCTCGGGAATATCAAGAATAACAAAGTCCGTTAAAATAGTAACGTTTGCAACCACAACAGGCACATCCTCACATATACTGACAGGTATAGCAGTTGATTTATCAGCCATTTGCAAAGATATTTCAGTAGGTGTCAACTTATTCAAATCAAGTCTACGATATAAAGAGAGAGGCATAACACTAACACCGGCTCCAAGATCACATAAGGTAGTTTTAACATAGTTTCTTTTAATGGAGCATGGTATAGTAGGTACTCCTGGATCTCCAAGTTTCTTTGGTATTCCACCCTTAAAAGTATAATTAGCAAGCATGGTGGAAATTTTAGCTTCCGGTATCTCTTTTTATTCGTAATAATATCTTTCATATACTTAGCATAAGGATTCATTTTGAGCATATCAGATAATCGCATATGCAAAAAGATAGGTCTAATCATTTCAGCAAAGCGCTCAAAATCCTCATCATCCTTTTTCTTGGATGGTTTGGGAGGAAAAAGCATGGGTTTCTGAACCCATGGTTCTCTTTCTTTACCATGTTTCCTAGCAACAAAGTCTCTCTTATCATAACATTGATTCTTTGATTGTGGGTTATCAAGATCAACAGCAGGTTCAATTTCTACATCATTATTATTACCAGTTTGAGTATCATCATTAACATTTTCACTAGGTTCATGTTCATTACCAGATTGTGTTTCAGCATCAGACATAGAGATATCATTTGGATTCTCAGGTGGTTCAGCAATAGGTTCACTAGAAGTTTGCATAGTCCTATCATTTTTCTTTTTCTTCCTTTTAGAAGAACTTGGTACATCAATATTATTTCTCTGAGAATCTTGCTCAATTCTCTTAGGGTGGCCTTCAGGATACAAAGGTTCCTGAGTCATTCTACCATTTCTAGTAGCCACTCTAACAGCATAATCATTTTTCTTACTATTCATTTCATTGAGCAAATCATTTTGAGCTTTAAGTACTTGTTCTACTTGAGTGGTAACCATAGAAGCATGTTTGCTAACAAGTTTAAGTTCACCTCTAATATTAGCCATATAGTCACCCAAGTGTTTAAGTATACCGGAATTGTATTTCAATTGTCTACCAAAATAAGCATTAAAATTTTCTTGTTTGACAATAAAATTATCAAACTCTTCTAAGCATTGTCTAGCAGACTTATAGTGAGGAATATCACCTTCATCAAATCTATAGAGAGAATTTACCTTTACTACATGTGTCGGGTTATCGAGATCAGGAGGTTCTTCAATAGGTAATGGATTAAGATCATATGTTTCTTCAACAGGCGGTAAATTAAGACCATGTATTTCTTCAATAGGAGGTAAATTCTTAACATCTTCAGCTTTAGTACCTTTTTCTTTCATAGATTTCTTTGCCTCTTGCATATCTTCGGGACTGAGAAATAGAACACCTCTCTTCTTCGGAGTTGGTTTAAGAATAGGCTCAGTAATTGGAGAAGGAGCTGGCTCAAGAGGTGCCCAATTATTTTAATTTGTCAACATATTATTCAATAGAATTTCAGCTTCATCCGGTGTTCTTTCCCTGAAAAGAGAACCAGCACAACTATCCAGGTAATCTCTGGAAGCATCGGTTAGTCCATTATAAAAGATATCAAGTATTTCATTTTTCTTAAGAGGATGATCAGGCAAAGCATTAAGTAACTTGAGAAGCCTCCCCCAAGCTTGTGGGAGACTCTCTTCTTTAATTTGAACAAAGTTGTATATTTCCTTTAAAGCAGCTTGTTTCTTATGAGCAGGGAAATATTTAGCAGAGAAGTAGTAAATCATATCCTGGGGACTACGCACACAACCAGGATCAAGAGAATTAAACCATATCTTAGCATCACCCTTTAATGAGAACGGAAATATTTTAAGGATATAAAAGTAGCGAGATCTCTCATCATTAGTGAACAGGGTGGCTATATCATTTAATTTAGTAAGATGTGCCACAACAGTTTCAGATTCATAGCCATGAAAAGGATCAGATTCAACCAAAGTAATTATATCAGGATCAACAGAGAATTCATAATCCTTATCGGCAACACAAATAGGTGAAGTAGCGAAAGCAAGGTCGGGCCTCATTCTATCATAAGAGATTGCTTATTCCATTTAGCTAATAACCTTCTATGCTCATTGTTATCTTTGCAAGCCAAAATAGCAGCAGAAGCTTCTTTATCAAAAATATAACCTTAGGAATAACATGCACATCTTCATCATCAATTTCATGAACATGATCAGTTTCAATAATTTCTTTCTCTCTAGCCCTAGCAATTTGTTCATCAAGAAATTCACTAAGGGGCATAGTAGTATCAAGCATAGAAGTAGTTTCATCATAAGTATCATGCATAGCAGAAGTGGCATCATCAATAACATGCGACATATCATAACGAATAGCAGAAGCAGGTTTAGGTGTCGCAAGCTTACTCAAAACAGAAGGTGAATCAAGTGCAGAGCTAGATGGCAGTTCCTTACCTCCCCTCGTAGTTGAGGGATAAATTTTTGTTTTCTCATCTTTCAAGTTCTTCATAGTGTCCAGCAGATATAAATCCCAAGTGACTCAAAGAATAGAGCTATGCTCCCCGGCAACGGCGCCAGAAATTAGTCTTGATAACCCACAAGCATAGGGGATCGCAACAGCTTTCGAGGGTAGAGTATTCAACCCAAATTTATTGATTCGACACAAGGGGAGCCAAAGAATATTCTCAAGTATTAGCAGCTGAGTTGTCAATTCAACCACACCTGGATAACTTATATCTGTAGCAAGGTATTTAGTAGCAAAGTAATATGATAGTAGTGGTAACGGTAATAAAAGAGTAATGAAAGCAAAAACGATATTTTTGGTGTTTTGTAGTAATTGTAACAGTAGCAACGGGAAAGTAAATAAGCGTAAACCAGTAGATGGAAAGCTCGTAGGCATTGGATCGATGGTGGATAATTATGCCGGATGCGGTTCATCATGTAACAGTCAAAACATAGGGTGACACAGAACTAGCTCCAATTCATCAATATAATGTAGGCATGTATTCCGAATATAGTCATACGTGCTTATGGAAAAGAACTTGCATGACATCTTTTGTCCTACCCTCCCGTGGCAGCGGGGTCCTAATGGAAACTAAGGGATATTAAGGCCTCCTTTTAATAGAGAACCACAACAAAGCATTAGCACATAGTGAATACATGAACTCCTCAAACTATGGTCATCACCGGGAGTGGTCCCGATTATTGTCACTTCGGGGTTGCCGGATCATAACACATAGTAGGTGACTATAGACTTGCAATATAGGATCAAGAACTCACATATATTCATGAAAACATAATAGGTTCATATCTGAAATCATGGCACTCGGGCCCTAGTGACAAGCATTAAGCATAGCAAAGTCATAGCAACATCAATCTCAGAACATAGTGGATACTAGGGATCAAACCCTAACAAAACTAACTCGATTACATGATAGATCTCATCCAACCCATCACCGTCCAGCAAGCCTACGATGGAATTACTCACGCACGGCGGTGAGCATCATGAAATTGGTGATGGAGGATGGTTGATGATGACGACCGCGACGAATCCCCCTCTCCGGAGCCCCGAACGGACTCCAGATCAGCCCTCCCGAGAGGTTTTAGGGCTTGGCGGCGGCTTCGTATCGTAAAACGCGATGATTTCTTCTCCTTGATTTTTTTCTCCCCAAAAGCAAATATATAGAGTTGGAGTTGGCGTCGGAGGAGCCTCAGGGGGCCCACGAGGTAGGGGGCGCGCCCTAGGGGGGCGCCCCCACCCTCGTGGACAGGGTGTGGGCCCCCTGGTCTTCATCTTTGGCAAGGATTTTTTATTATTTTTAACTAGATGTTCCGTGGAGTTTCAGGTCATTCCGAGAACTTCTGTTTTCTGCACATAAAACAACATCATGGCAATTCTGCTGAAAACAGCGTCAGTCCGGGTAAGTTCCATTCAAATCATGCAAGTTAGAGTCCAAAACAAGGGCAAAAGTGTTTGGAAAAGTAGATACGACGAAGACGTATCACCAAGCTCTATGGCACCCTGGCTCAGAGAGACCGAAACATCCTGTATTCCAGCCCAGAGATCGAGGTATGTCTTCTAGAATAAGGCACTGCTCGGCATAGAACAAATCAGCTCTTATTACAAAGGATAATGGATACAAAAGGTTTGATGTTACAAAGGATCACATCAGCACAGCGATACTACGCCTGCTAAGATAGCTCTATGCTAGCAGCGGAACAACTCGTAGTAGTGAAATACTTCTAGACACGGAACAACAACAAAGGTGGTGAACTCCACTCCGCAGGGACTCTGGCTGGGACATGATCTAGCTCGCACATGCGGAAACCTTGACAAACAATCAATCAATCATGACATCACCTGCAATCTGGCATGACACGCCAAGTCAGTACATTGAATGTACTTGCAAGCTCACAATAACCAAAAGTATCAAGGCAAAACAACAACATAGCAAACAGGTTATGTTATTAACAACTACTATGATGAGAAAGCAACTACTAAGCATGATAATATACTACTAGAATTACTGCTGATCTCAAGAACCATCTCACTCTTGGCTATCCGGCCAAGCAATAAATCACCTCGATCACCTTGTGATCAATACCTCCACATGATCACCGTGTGACCACATCACAAACTGAATGATCATCCTCGAGATCATCCCAACATCATCATCAACATCCTGCCAAACTGTACTGCTCCAAAATATCAACATATAAACCACCTATAAGTCATTCTGTCATGTGAGTGTTGATCGAACGGTGTGACCTAGTACGAACTTGTGCCCATGACCAAGGACGCGGCTATCGATAGAATAAACACACATTCTGCATAGGTTAGCACACTATACCCACATCACAGAACCCATGGCCTCGTACTCCCATTCGGGTGGACCAACGACATTCCAACAAAACCGATCTACTTCCATGACACTCTCTCGGCCACTCCGACCAACTCCCCTTTGGGCTAAGTCATGGGTGGCCCCGATGTCACCTCATGACATCCAACGGCCACCGTCGTGGCAAAACAAAACAGTCCTAAACGGGGACAACCCGGGTACAACAACAACGGGCACACAAGGCTATCACCGCCTACCGGGCCAGGGCAGCGCGCGTGCATAACCTTCCCTAGTTGGAGGCACCGGCGAGAGGCATAACAATAGACTGCATTAGGGCCTTCCCATAAAGGCAAATGTGGTTGCACTGGAAAAGCACGGTTCGGTGGCACTGACCAACGAAATGACGGAATTTATCCCCGAAGTATAACTGATACTCCGATATCATCTATCAACATGTGATCCAATTCATAGCAATATCCAACACATAATCTAGAGAATAATATAGTCATAGCCTAATACTCCGAGGGTAGCATATCAACTAAGATCATGATGAATCCAAGAAACATGATACTACTAATCCAATAACAAAAGCAAGATAGCTAACCGTAAACCAACATGATGACATCATATCCAAAGTAATACTCCAAAGCATAATATCAAATACCATCATGAAAATAATCAGCCACTAATAATCCAATGGCAACATGTCATCCTCATCATCTGGAAAATATTAGTCCTAGGAATCCAAACAACATCATGGCAATAGCAAGATCAAAACAACTCCAAGAAGTGTTATGAACAAATCATATATAGCTAATGCAATATTTAAAATAACTTAAAGTAATTAAACCATGGCATTGCATTGCAATCATGCAAATGGAGGGTGTGGCTTGCCTGGGGTGGATGGATTCACCGGGAAGAAGTGCGAGAAGCTCGTGGAAAGAATCACCGGAAAACGTTCTCTCTCGGAGGGGGCTGAATAAGGGCAAGGGCATAATGGTCATTTTCAGAATTTGAAGACATCATGAAAATTATACCAATAGAACAGGCTCGACGAGATGAAGAAGTGGGCTTTGGAATCACCTCATTTGGAGTAGGGAGCAAAAAGATATGATTGTTTTTCTGCCAGGGACCCATTTGTAATAAAATCCTCACAAACAGGCCCTCAGCTGGAAAAACAGGACGAGCCTATCAGGGAATACGCTTCCCGCGGAGAAAACATATTTGTGGCCGAAGAAGAAACGGAGTGCGCTTTCGGGAAGGGGAGACATATTCAAGCGAATACGCCGCCACTTATCCACGCTGGCAGGGCGGGGCCGGGCCTTGTGCCGCTGCCAGGTGGGGTCGCGCGGGAGGTGGGGCCCGCCTGGCCTTCGTCTTCATCTGCCTCGCTCGCTCCCGCGCCGAATAGAGGACCCGCTGGCCCCTACGAGGCTTGCCGGCGACTCCGGGCGTCTCCCACGGTGCTCCGCCTATGGGGTGCACCGAGGCGACGACGGCTACGATGCCGGCGGACGGTGGTCTTCGAGCGCCGGTGAACTCGCGGCCAAAGGCCACAAGAGGAGGGGCTGACGAGCAGAGGAGGTTTGACGGGCTATGGGTGGTGCTAGGGTGGTGAGAGAACAGAGGGAGGCGCTCGGCTTCGGAAGAATTTAGCTGGCGACCGACAATGGTCGAGGCGGCCATTGGAGGGCTCTGGACCATCTCGAGCTCGGAGGAGTGGTCGAGGGCGATTCTGGGAGGGCCACGAGAGTGAGAGGGAGTGTCTGGCGAGGAGGGGCGAGGTCTGGAGCCACTTAAATAGGCGGGGGAGGAGGATCACGGGCTCGGGTGCTGCCAAGGGCGTGCTAGCCAGCTCCGGCGATGGCGTTTAGCTGCACGGGGAGGACGGGGACGACTGGAGAGGGCACAGGAGGGTCACGAAGCAGTAGACAACGCTAGGGACATGGGGAAGAAGAAGACGGGGTGCGGACAGAGCCATGTCGGCCACAGTGCGCCCGTGGGCGCGCGGCAGCGAGCGCCGACAAGGAAGCTGCCGGAGGGGGAACAGGGTCATAGAGCATCGTGAGGCAGCACGGAGTCAGGTCGGCAACCACAAACGCGTGGAGGATTGCCGGATAGAGGGGCCTGAAGCAAAATGACGTTCTAGACATGGCCAAAGTGAGCAGAGCGCGTGCATAGGCAAAATCCAACGCGGTCACCATGCGACATGTCACGGGGAGGACAGGAGGGGCGGGCAAACCTTGTCTGGTGGCTAGTCCTTGCTCCCCAAGGTAGCCCAGAAGTGAAATATCAAGAGAAGGAGCCAAGGAGAGGTGTGGGGCTTCGACGGAAGTTGGTTGTAGCAAACATGACCTCACTTCTATGATCAGAAGAGAAGAGCTAAGGGCCAAACTTGATGTCTGGGATGATCCTGTTAAGTTTGAGGAGAAATGGACCAATATCAATCATGGTTGCTTTGAAACAGCAGAATTGGTCCAGAAAAGGGATTTGGATGATGCACTCACATGGAGTAGCCACTTGAGCTGACATTTGACAGGGCCTAAGGATATGGACATATGAATATGCTGTAAAAATTTCATACCCAATGGAGTTGCCAAAATGGTACTTCTTTCACAGCTATCCTCTCTGTCCAGAAACTTGGAATAATATTGGAGAGAAAATGGATTGCTGAAATGATCCCAAATTTGGTGGAGAGGAGTTATTTGCGTAGAATCATGATCTGTAATTTTTCATAATTAATGAAGCAATATAAAATATACTTGCTTCACAACCTGAAAATATTAACAGAATCAAAGATTTGACGATGTGCTCACATAGATGATTGGATGGAGCTGAAAATTGGAGGAGTGTGATAATATTAGCACATGAAGGAGTGTGCAAAATTTCAACTCATTTTGGTACTCCTAGCTAGTACTTCCTTCACATTGGTTTCTGTTTGACAGAAACTTTGAAAAATTGCTGAGGAAGATTAACTAGGCAAATGGAGCTAAATTTTGGCATGGAGCAATGATTTGGATGAGATAGCATTTGGGAGCAATCAAGAAAGGATAGGTGGCACTTCCTTCACAGAAAACCACACTGGACAGAACTGAAGAATGAATATTGGGGAATTATTTTTGGTCTAGGAAATGAAAGTTTGGGCATATTTGAACAACATATGACCCAAACAAATTATGAGAATTATTTGGGAATTTTGGGAATGACAGAAATATAGGTTGCTTCATAACCTAGGGTAGACATGGTTATTCCTTTAATAGAAAAAGGAATATTCCTGAGAAAAAGAATTTTAAGGTTTGGTCAAGAATAGAAATGGCATGACCTGGGGAAAGATTTGGGAATGATGAACCACTTGGGAGAAGAAATGATAATGATCCCCCGGGTTTCAAGGCCACAAAACCACTCCAAAAAGAAAAACAGAGCAAAAATCAAGTAAATCAAAAAGAAAAAGAAAGGGCCGAAAACTAGGGTGTTACAGACCCATAGGGTCCGCACGCTTAACGTTCGATGGCGATATTGTATTATATGAATTATATGGTTTGGTGACCGAAAGTTGTTCGGAGTCCCGGATAAGATCACGAACATGAAGAGGAGTCTCGAAATGGTTGAGAGGTAAAGATTAATATATAGGACGATAGTATTCGGACACCGGAAGTGTTCCGAAGTGTATCGGGTATTTATCGGAGTACCAAAGGGGTTACCGGAACCCCCGGGAGGAGTATATGGGCCATATGGGCCATGAGAGGGGAGCACACCAGCCCACAAGGGGTGGCGCATCCCCCCTATGGCAGGTGGCCGAATAGGAGAAGGAGAAGAGGGGGTTCGGCCCCCTTCCTTCTCTTCTTCCCCCTTCCTTTCTTCTTCGGTGGAAAAGGGAAAGGGGGGGATCCACTTGGGGAAACCCCAAGTAGGATCCGGATCCCACTTGGGGTGCCCCTTGGCTACCTCTCCTCCCCTCCCACCTATATATATGTGGGGAGGGGGGCGCCTAGAACACACAACATCAATTGTTGGCCGTGTGCGACGCCCCCCTCCACAGTTTACACCTATGGTCATATCTTTGTAGTGCTTAGGCGAAGCCCTGCGCGGATCACTTCACCATCACCGTCACCACGCCGTCATGCTGACGGAACTCATCTACTACCTCGACACCTTGCTGGATCAAGAAGGCGAGGGACGTCACCGAGCTGCACGTGTACAGAACTCGGAGGTGTCGTACGTTCAATACTTGATCGGTCGAAGCTAGAAGAAGTTCGACTACATCAACCGCATTGTCAAACGCTTCCGCTTACGGTCTACGAGGGTACGTAGACACACTCTCGCCCTTGTTGCTATGGATCTCCATGGATAGATCATTGTGTGTGCATAGATTTTTTTTCCATGCAACGATTCCCAACAGTTTCTGTCACACACAAGTTGTCATAGATCTTATGTGAAGTAACTCCTTGTGATTCTGTAGAAGCTATTAGTGTTCCAAGAGTCAATAGACCAGAGTAGTGAATATGATGAGATGGTTGTAGCGAGAATAATAACGACTTTGAAGCAAAGAGCATAAAGTAAAGACTGGAAATAAAAGTGTTTTCCCGCAGTTGAGAAATTAGGTGCAGAGAGATTTCAGATCATGGTATACCTCAAGTGTGCCACTTCAATGGTATCCCGGTTACCTTGCATCATGAGTTTAATATTTCATTTGGTTGTTTTGTAGGCGGATCACCCTAGAGTTATGAACTCCTCCTCGTGGGATTGTATTCCACACTATGGTCCTGCTTTGACGTTGCCACAACGTGGTCGTCTTCATAATT
This sequence comes from Aegilops umbellulata, assembly GCA_032464435.1. Taxonomy (NCBI): domain Eukaryota; kingdom Viridiplantae; phylum Streptophyta; class Magnoliopsida; order Poales; family Poaceae; genus Aegilops; species Aegilops umbellulata. The sequence goes on from CP136054.1 coordinate 444,124,018, forward strand.
AAGGTAGTTAAACTGGAACCATGCATTACGTTCAGTAGATAACCGTCATCTCATATTGTTTTTGTCCCTCATAAATGTCTACACCTATCACGTCGGAGGGCGCAAACTCTCTAAACAATATGTGTTACCTGTTTAGGTCTTTAGATCATGTTGTCTGGGCCCTTAGATTGGACAACACACATAGCGTTCATCATAGTATAACAACTTACTAGACAAATATTAAGACTACAAATACGAATGACAACATATAATTAAGATAGGCACAAGTGAATCTTACCATTCGTCTACATGCATCTCCCATGCCTGGGGGAATTGCTCACACATCGGAAGGGAATAACTAATCATCATAGAGAATAAATCCATGAAAATCATATCGATAATATCGTAAAGATCCACAATAAGACAAATGATTAAACAAGTCTCAATCTCCAAATGAGTATGAATAGAGTTATATACGTCAATCTTACAACTTGGAATTCCTCTTATAATGGCAATGATGAAATAAAAATGAGTATGCAGGTGGATGAATAAAACTAGAAGGTTCTCCGGTGTGGTTCTTCTTCTCCGGATCTCTTCTCTCTCTAGATGCATTAGCGCCGGCTAGGTCTCTCTGGTGATGTGATGCCCTTAACGAATTCCTGGATTTATTTCGGGCTTTCATTATACTTCCTCGGTCCCTCTGTATCAAACACAAGACGGTTTTTGACATTGTCATAGCGTAAAAAAAACAATAATGCTACACCTACGAAAGCTTTACGTGATGATTAGGAAGCGATCTGACGTGGCCGCGAAAGCCCGCGCACGCGCTGAGAGAAGGCTAATTAAAGAAGAAAAAAAGATAAAAGATAAAGCAATACGTGCCGCTATTCACGCAAGAAAAAACAGAAACAGAAAGGCAGTCCCCGTTTTCCCTGATTTACCAGATCGCCGCCGCCTGCTTTCGATCGCCGCCGCCTGCTGTCGATCATCTAAATTCCTGGAGGACTGGGAGGAGCCAAGGTTTAGTGTCTGCATCGTTCTTCCAGCTTTTCTTGATCAAGTCAATGCATAGCTTGTGTGCTTCCGCAGTTTTTTAGTTTCTGTCAAGTCATCGGTGCATGGCGGCCTCTGCTTCTTCGCCTCCGTCGGCGCTGCGGCTGCCGTCTCGTCCATGATCAAGTCAATGCATAGCTTATGTGTTTCCGTTGTGCTACTCTTGCTCTTGGGTTCTTGTTCAATCTTGGCATATTTCATCTACCTTTTATCATTTTTTGATTGGATCAACGTCTTTGCATGTACATGTCGTAACATATCAGTACTGTTACTGATTTAGTCACCTCGTTAAGTTCAGCAGGAAGTTCACAAGTTCACATGGTTAACATTCCAGCATTTAGGCCACTTTGTTACAATTTTAGTTTTGCCTTCAAATGACAATAATTAAAATTTTCATGATTATAGGAATGGATGATGGAACAGTTGGTGTTCAAGAATCAAGTGACATGTGTATTTCAAGCGATGATGATGGCATTAAGCAACAAAATGAAAGCAACGCAGAACTTGAACATGAACACAGTGAAGCTCAACCAGATGTGTTAGTTGCAGAACCTGAATTGGGGATGACCTTTGACACCGAGAATGAGGTGCGAGAGTACTACATCAAATATGCTAAAGCAAAAGGCTTTGGTGTGACGAGAAGAAGCTCACACAGTGATGATAATGGGCAATTGAGGTACCTTACACTTTCCTGCTCTCGCTATGGTAAGACTCAATCAAACTCAAGAAATATGTTGAGCCAAATCCAACAGCTGGGATAGAATGTAAAGCTAAAATTAATATTGCACGTGGTCCGGATGGGAAGCTTCATCTTTCAACGGCGATTTTGGATCATAATCACACATTGAGTCCACAAAAATCTCGGTTATTCAGATGCAATAAAAAGTTAGATTTCCATGTTAAGAGAAGGCTTGAGCTGAATGACCGCGCTGGAATACGAGTAAACAAGAATTCTAATTCATTTGTTGTGGCAGCAGATGGTCATGACAACCTGACTTTTGGTGAAAAAATTTGTCGCAATTTTCTAGAGAAAACTAGAAGGTTAAAACTTGGTAGTGGTGATGCTGAAGCGGTTCGCGACTATTTTGTCAAAATGCAATCTACCAATCCAAATTTTTTCAGTGTCATGGATGTTGATGATGAATCCCGACTTAGGAATGTTTTTTGGGCTGATGCCAGAAGTAGAGCAGTGTATGAGTCTTTTCATGATGTCATTACCTTTGACACGACATATTTGATGAACAAATATGATATGCCTTTTGCTTGTTTTGTTGGTGTGAATCATCATGGCCATTCAGTGCTACTTGGGTGTGCTTTGTTATCAAATGAAGATACTGCAACATTTGTCTGGTTATTTCAAGCATGGCTTACATGTATGTCAAACCGTCGACCAAAAGCAATTATAACTGATCAAGCAAAAGCAATTCAGAATGGCGTGGAAGAAGTTTTCCCAGAATCTCGATACAGATGGTGCTTATGGCACATAATGAAGAAGATACCCGAGAAGTTGGGTGGGTATGATGAATATGATCACATAAAGGTTGCCATTGGCAACGCAGTTTATGATTCATTGACAATTACAGAGTTTGAAGCTGCTTGGATGCATATGCTTGAGAAGTATTGTCTTGGTGATAATGAATGGCTTAAAGGGCTTTATGAACAGAGACACCGCTGGGTTCCAGCATTTGTGAAAGATGCCTTCTGGGCAGGTATGTCTACTACACAACGCAGTGAGAGTATGAATGCCTTCTTTGATGGATATGTTAATGCAAAAACTACATTGAAGCATTTTGTTACCCAATATGAGAATGCTCTTCGTGATAAAGTTGATAAGGAGAATATTGCTGATTTTAATTCCTTCTATTCAACTATACCTTGTATCACACGCTTTGACATAGAGAAGCAATTTCAGTCAGCCTATACAAATTTGAAGTTCAAAGAATTTCAAGAAGAGCTAACAGACATTATGTACTGTGATCGAAAGTTAATACAAAAGCAAGGGGCAATAGCAACATATGAAATAACCGAGGATGTGTTAATTGACAAGGAAAAAGGATGGAGAAAAGATATTGTGTACCATGTATATTTCAATGAGGAAGAGTTTGAAGTTAAGTGTTCATGTCGCCGCTTTGAGTTCAGAGGTATTCTCTGTAGGCATATCTTATGTGTGCTCACTCACATGAAAATAAAGGAGGTTCCTCCACAATACATCCATGATCGGTGGAAAAAGAATGTGAAAAGAAAGCATAACTTTATCAGATGCACATATGGCGGCATGGAAGACACACCTGTTGCAAAACGCTTTGATAGATTGTGTGAATCTTTCTACCCAATTGCGGAGATAGGCGCCATGTCAGATGCTTCATGCAATTCTTTAACTGAAAAGCTTCACGCCCTCAAAATTGAGTACTCTAGCAACTCAATTTCTGAAAATGAAAAGAATCAGGTTGGCACACAGGAAGATGCGCCTTCGAATGGGAAGACAACAAGTAAAACTATTCTAAGCCCAATACCTGTTAGATGTGCTGGACGTCCTCCTTCATTGAGAAAGGAATCGAAGGTTGATAAGCTTATTCGTCAAGCAAACGAGAAGAAGAAGAAAGCTGAACAAAGGGACAAGAAAAAAGCAGAACAGGAGAAAAAGAAAGCTGAACAAAGGGACAAGAAAAAGTCAGAACAGGAGAAGAAGAAAGCTGAACAGAAGGTATTGTTGCATATGTTACATTTGTTCATAAGCTACTTTTTTCTTCTTCTAAAAACTCACAAATTTTGCATTTATTTCAGGCTCACTCCACAAATTTAAACAAGAAAAGGTGCAATAGTAAAAGAAAACAACCAGAGGATGATATTGTACAACAAGATGTTACGGATTATGCGGTATCTAATTCTTGTTCTCCGTTGTTCAACAAAATTATTTTCATCTGTTCTTTGTAGTTAACAAATTTGCAATTTGAAACAGAGTCAGGAAGGTGTTTATTTGCAAGGTGGAGCTTCTATTAGCATACCTGAGGTATCTTTGGATCTCATCTTTTTATTTATAGTACACTTGAGAATCCATGTCGTTATATGAATTTTTTTGGAGCAGGGATCACTTGAGGTGGGCACTACCACTGGCAACATAAATGCAACACCAACAGCTGCAATACCATATGGAGGTTCATCGACAATGGTTATGCCTCCAATTCTAGGAGAATATACAAGCATGTTGTTTCAAGTTCAGCAAGGATCGACTCCAATGTCCGGTCCTGCAGAATTACACTTTGATGGAACTGGAGGGTTGAACAATATGACAGACCAGAGTTAAACATGATTTATGTAATTTGAAGATGTCGGATACAAAAAATTCTGATGCACTTGGCAATGTAATAGTTGAAAGGCACTCGTGCACTAGCGAGTAAACAAATCTATGTTTTATCATTTGATTTTTCCCCTAAAGTACTATAACAGATACAGAATTATTATACATTTGCAATTTTCATTGATATCTGTGTGGGTAACTCCCATGATTGATAGCTTCCAGTTTCTCACACATGACTGGGAGCTTTCTATTCAAACTGTTTGTTTCAAGCATATGCGCGCACATTACAAGCATGCTGGAGATTGTATGTCCTTCTTTTCATGTGCTTCAGGAATATGTAGTGTAAGGAGGCTTCCATGTCAACCTTGTCTAAATTGACAACAACCTGATACTTTTTATTTGTCATTTTGAACAATCAATGGCAAAACAGTGGTACCTAAGGATGTATATTTCCTTTAATCTTTCCAGAACTGAAACCTTGTATATTGATTTCATTGACACAAGGACAGGTCTTACAACAGCACCAATTCATATAACTTGAAGTACATTATACAATCAACAAAAACTACATAAGCAATATCTAGTTGGAACTTGCACATTCCAGTTTCTTCTCTTCCAGTGACACTCGCATAATCTGCAACCTTCTCTCTTTTGTTTTGGTTAAACCACACTTCATGTTTCTTCTCGAATTGCAGAGAGTAGTAGCCTGGAGTGTCTAGCTGTCTATACTCCTCTCCCTGCAAAACTGAACAAAATTCAGACTTTCACAAAATTCAGAACAAGAGACGGCAGAACTGCTACGCTACCATGTTCAATCTTGTACCTCGTCGATCTGGTCCAGCTGGGCGGGGTTGAGAACATCCAGCTCGCCCCACTGCACGTTCAGGAGATCAGCTGGGAGGGGATGAGATCATCCAGGCCTCTACACCAAGAGAGAGTACGCCGCTAGGGTCGAAATCAGCGCCGCCTCGCCGCCTCGGAGGAGCTGGCCTTGATGCTGCTGACGATGAGTACATCGCCTCCCCGCATCGCACGAGCCAGCAATGGCGCATCCAACGAGGAGGAGGCCGCTGCAGGGGATCTCGCCGCGTCGGGCCGCCGCAGGGGATCTCGCCGCGTCGGGCCGGCGCAGGGGATCTCGCCGCGTCGGGCCGGCGCTGCAGGGGTTGCCGCTCGCTCGGCCGATCTGTGTGAGTCCGTCGTCGCCTGGGCGTCGGGCCGCCGCTTGCCCGGCCGATCTGTGCGAGTCGGCCGTCGCCGGGTGGTTGGGACAGAAAGGGATGGGATTACTTTTTTTTCCACCGCAAGTTTTTCTCGTTCTCGCGCGGCCTCGTTTCTTTTTTCGTTTCCTTTTTCCTCGCGCGGGCTTTCACGGCCACGTCGGATCGCTTCCTAGTCATCACGTAACCTTACGTAAAGCTTTCGTAGGTGTAGCATTTTTGTAAAAAAAACATCTTATGTTTTGATAAATCAAAAGAATGGGCGTTTTTCACCCAAGCTGCTGTAGCAGCAGAGGGGGTGGCGAATTGGGGCAGACAGCCGGGTCAAAACTCAAAAGAAGAAAAGGAGAACACCACCAGCCCACACAGACCACAGGGCAGTCGCTTCGCTGGAACCAGTCCACGGCAGTCCTCCCGCAACGCAGTCCAAAACCAAAAGCCGCAGCAAAATCCTCCTCGCTCCACCTCCACCGCACCAAATCGGCCCCCGCCACACGCCGAATGCTCCGCCGCCTCTCCAGCGCCGCCGCGGGCGGGCTCCGCCGCTCGCTCTCCTCGTCCTCGGCCGCCTCGCGGCCCCCGTGGGCGCTCATCCAGCTCACCAACGTCGACAAGTCGGGGGCGCCGGCGCCGGGCGCGACCCTGCACCTCGACGCGCCCCCGTTCGTCACCGACCACACCGTCCCCGCCCACTTCATCCACCCGCGGCCCCTCCCCGACCCCGCCACCGGCGTGCACGGCGACGTCCCGGGCCACGTCGCCGCCGTCAGCAGCGACGGCCTCCTCCTCGTGCGCTTCTGGGAGTCCCGCTTCCAGTTCGACGTCCCCGCCACCGGCGACCACCGCGAGGCCCTGGTCTCCGCGATCCTCAACTTCTCCTTCACCGGCGTGGACACGAGCCCGGAGGTCACGCGCTTCGTCTGCAACCCGCTCAGCGGCGAGCTGTACCGCCTCCCGGACCTCGACGGCACCAAGCGGACCTCCCGCTACCGCCACATCGGCCTCCTCACCCAGTCCCAAGGCGGGCACGGCCCGCCTGACAGGTATGCCGTAGCCGAGATGTTCACTACCAGAGGCAGGGAGAAGGAGGAGGAGGGCTTCGTCTTGCGCCGGTTTCTCTCGGAGACGGGGAGGTGGGAAAAAACGGCGGGCTTGCCGTCCCCATTGCCGGCTGGTCGGCGGATGCACATCGACAGCCCCGTGGTGCCCTTCGGCGACCGCTTGTGGTGGATCGACGAGAGCTGGGGCGCCATCTCGGCGGACCCTCTCAGCGAGAGGCCGGAGCTCCGGTTCGTCCAGCTGCCCAGAGGGAGCGTGCTGCCTGACCTCGAAGGCGTGGTGTTCATGAGGAAACTTAAGCGCTACCGGCGCATGGGGGAGAGCGAGGGGAAGCTGCGCTACGTCGAGGTGTCCAAAGAGAAGCCATATGTGGTCAGCTCCTTCTCCCTCGACGACGGCGGCAGCTCCTGGACGCTGGACCACGAGGTGGCCTTCACCACAATTTGGGATGATGAACCCTTGAAGGAGATGCCGGCGATTGGCGCAATTGACCCACTGAACAGCCATGTTGTGTACCTTGTGTGCGGCAACCAGCTTCTTGGCGTGGACATGGAGAAGGAGAAGATAACAGGGAGCTCTCGTCTAGCTATACCCAGTGTCCCCATCCTACCATGTGTCCTCCCGACGTGGCTCGAATCAAGCCAGATTCCCTCTGCAGGTACCAACACTCTCATCTCCTTGATCAGTTGTTTGTTTGAGCTATCAGCTATGGAAGTGGTGAAGATGAGTATACTCTGCAATTGTTAAATGAGGTGCCTTTCACCGTATCTTCTGAAATTATGTGCTTGCAGTCCTCTGCTCTGAGTATACAAAGTGTGCTAGAATTTGGGAGTAAATTGAAATGTTTTTGAGGAACTGTAGTGCTCCCTTTCTATTGTGGTCAACTACAACTAGATACAAAGGGAGAAGTGCATCCAATTTAGGAAGAATAATGTATACTATACAATTGTCAGATTGGACACATTTTGTTTTAACTCATCTTCTGAAATTGTGTCCTTGGAAGCTTATGTAGGTCCTCTGTATATAAATTGTAGTATAATTTTGTTGTAAATTGGGTGAAATTGAGGTGAATTTGAGGAACAATAGTGATTGTAGCCTTTCTATTGTGGTTCAGCACTGCTAAACAGAAAGGGTGAAGTGCACAAACTAGGAAGAATATGATTTTAAAGGAGTAGAGCTAAAGCTTAGGTCTGTTCTACTCTGTTCATGTGTATCTTCTTCTTTTGCTGCCCTTTAAACCTCATCAGAATGGGCCAAGCTCATCCTAGTGGCAGGCACAGCTCATGCCACTTGTGACTGCCTATTTTTGTTACATTTTTTTTTTGTGACTGCTCGGCTGTGTGCATCCAAGGACGCAGAAACCAGGAGGTTTGAACTTCTTTTTCAATAAAAATATGGAGAAAATATCAGCCTATTAACTTGTATTAGTAGGTAAAGGTTTCCCTGATACTTCTCAGTGAGTTGTCATACCTACTGCATCCTATTCCAATGATTCCACTATGTTTTGCTCAGTATCTGAATCATGTCGATGTTTAAATATTTAAAACATACTTTCATAATGTATACAAGCCTTCCTCTCATGCACAATGTGGACATGATCCCCGACCATTGCTGCTGGGAGCTCGATGGCATCTTGCCGCGTGTCCTTCCTTTTGAATGCTGCTTCTTAGAGATCTACACTGCCTTGTATTATCATTTCAGACCAGTGGTTGCTGTATCCTTGTTTCTGGAAGTGTCATGTCACTTCACCCATATCGCATATCAAAACAGCGTAGGGAACATGCTCCTTAGAGATCTACACTGCCATTTCAAGCCATATATACTATTCAGAGAAATGTATACATTGTAGTTGACTGTTTACTCTTGTTTGCATGGTTGAAGATTGGAGCAAGAAGACCGCTGTGAAAAGGGAGACATCGCCTGACATGGTCAAAAAGGAGACTTTGCATGTAGAAGTAGAGCTGATGAATTGAAGTGTATCAGCTAATTCCTATCTTGGTACTTTCGCATAACCTATCTTCATGTATTATCCATCACAGTCCATTTCTCTTGCAATGTCAGCAGTGTGTTATATGGAAAAATAAGTACTATTTGGTGCACATGTCTGCCAGCTGCCAATTCTATTGAGTAACACTAGTTTTTAATTCACCTGAGCGATTTATTATTACAAATTTAAAGTTCAGAGTGTGAAAACACGGTGATAACGGTAGTTGAGGTTAGCAGATGCCGAGATTTTTGGTTATGATGAGCCATCTTCATTCATTATGATGAAATATTATCAGCAACTGATCTTTGCTAAAGTGTTCCAAAGATTATGCTGAACCCTCTTGCTTCATCTATTGTCGCAACAGAAAATAAACAAAGCATATTGCAGCGTTCATATGGCATCTCATTTTTGTAACTGTTCCAAAACAATGTGGATGGGAATGTGCTTGTGCTGTTATTTATGTCTGAACTCATGTTTCTGTTTACTTGTACTTATATGGAGCTCAGGAAGAAATGGGTGAAAAAAACAGTTGTTTTCATGTCACTCATTCCTCCATAGGAGTGTCCAGATGTCCCTAGTGTTTAAACCGTCTTCGAAATTATTGCAAAGAGATTGGCGAGACTCATGTTTATAATTCGTCCGCTTTGCAGGCATCTCTAAATTGTGAGATCAGAGTTGTTTTGGAGGCGTAGGGTGGTAGTTTCCTGACATCTCATTTTGGGGACTGCTGTGAGACTCATATTTACAACTTGCTCAACCGAACACACTTTTGGCAAAATCTGATGGATGTCTTGCATATTTTGGGTTTGTTTTACATGGCTCAGTGTTCTGCCCTTTTAACTTTGGATGCATCAGTATCTGTTAGAAGGTGATGTTGGAACTATGATTGTCTTGCCTTAGACTGCTGTGTGATCTTGTTATCATCAGCTGTTATATGTATATGCCGTTGCGGTATCTTGAGTTTAGGTTAATCCTTGGCATTGTAATGTTGAGAGGAACCTGTATATTGGAGGGGTTTATTAAGCTGCTTGAAGTGTTGCTGATCCTGGCGTGCTTGCTCCGTGCAATGGATAACTCAGAGTTGTATGCTTGCTCCGTGCCAGTTTTCTCCCCTTCTTTTAAGAAACTGTGAGTTTTGAGCTGTAAAGGTGGTAAACTACCGCTCTTTCATGGGCCCAAACTATCCATTTTACTACTGCTCTTACCGCTACGTGATTTCTTCAGTCCTGGCATTTTATTTGTCAACTACTTCAAATGCTTTTGCTGAAGTTTCTGAAAATTAGGTTGACTTAAAACTTCCTGGCTGAGGTTTTTATTTTTTGTTCTTACGAGAAACTACAGTCAAGTATGGGAAACTGGGTTCCAGCATACAACCGTTGAATAGAGAGCTGCTAGACATTTTTTGCAGGAATTACGAACTGTTGTACTACTTTACATGATTGAGCAAACTAAGCACAAGGTTGCTAACATTTGGCATTCAAAGCCACCCTTACAAACACCACCACTGATTCATCAACTTCCACCATCGAATCCGCTTCCGATTGCTTGATCCGTGAGACCTGAGCGAAGGGTGCGAATTTGCGTAGAGTTCTTCGGAACACCTCAGCGAGGTAGGAATTCAGTCAGACCGGAACTTCACCTACCAATGGTTTGAGGAAATGGCGACTCTTGTGCCCAGACGTTGTGCTTCATGTCAGAGTGATCACCGTGCACTGGCTAGTAACCACGGAAAACAATTCTCTTGTCCCCGACTAGACTCAAAAGCGGCCCTCGTGGCCGAGGCAAGCCTTTGGGTCACCGCCAATTCCGGCACAAGAGCGCTCCTCCGCCAATTCTGCTCAACACCATCGTGGCCGAGGCAAGCCTTTGGGTCACCACCGGGGCAAAGAAGTTTAGAGGCAAGCCTTTGGGGGCTACTACAAATCAGCCGGATGATTTCTCTAAGAAATCATCCGCCTAGGTAGACGTCCGATCAGTGTGCTGGTGGCCGTTGGATCACAGCAACGGCACGGCAGCTCAACGCAGCGCCATTGCACCCATGGCAGAGCTCCACCGCTCCAACGCAGCGCCGGTAGCGTCCAACGAGCTCCATTGCAGACCCGCCGGGCTTCAACGCAGCACTGACGGCTCCGGCAAAGCTTCATTGCAACTCCGGCGTAACTCCGGCGAGCTCCATTGCAACTCCGGAGTAGCTCCAATGCAGCACCGACAGCTCCGCGCGAAGCTCCATTGCAACTCCGGCCGAGCTCCATTGCAGCCTCGCCGGAGCTCCAACGGAACACCGACGGCTCCGGCGAAGCTCCACTGCAACTCCGGCGAAGCTCCATTGCAGCCCTGGCAGCCACTGATGAGCGCTGCATCGCAACAACAATTACCCTGCACCGCCGCGCCACCATCCGGCTTGCCGCATCAGGAGCCCCCCGGCGAGCAGCTGGTGAGTATTGCATCTCAGGGCCAATTGATCCCCTGCACCATGGCGCTCACATCCGGCTTGCAGCGCGGGGAGTCGCCATGAATAGCTATATCGCAAGCACCGGGATTCTCCGGCGAGCAGCTGCGTCGGAAGCACCGGGATTCGCCGGCGACCAGCTGCGTCGCAAGCACCGGGATTCGCCGGCGAGCAGCCACCTCTCCCCTGCCGTGCGTGTTGCGTCGCCTCCATGGGGTTGCAGCACCGCAGCTGGTGGCGCGCAGGGCTTCACGGACCTTCAGTAAGCCGCGAGATGCAGCAGGTGGTGCGCCGTGGCTCCTCCTGGTTTGCCTCTATGGAGTTGCTGCTATTGCGTCGCCATGGGAGCATCTCTCTGACAAACAGAGACGGGGTGAGGGAAAAGGAGTGGGGAATAACGTGTGGCGAAGAGAGAGCAAGAAGAGATAAGGTCGCGGCTGGTGGAAAGCGGTGGATGGGCCCAGGGCACGTGTCAAGCAGCGCGGGGGGTTTATCTTTCTCTGTTATCATCCGGTTGATTTCAAACGTTTCCCCAAGCCTTTTGCCTTCGTTTAAAAAAAAAAAACCTCTATTCTAAGGGTGTGGTGCCGCGCGTGCCGGAAGAAAAGGGGAGACGATGGTGATCTTGGATCACCGTTTAGAGGCACATGCTACAACATTCCAGAAAATGACATGTTTCAATCAATTTTGCCAGCAGTTTTTTCTTCTCAGACATCTTTCAACCAAATCCAGTCTACTACAAACACCACCGCAGATCCATTGGGTTACCACCGAATTATTACCGACACAAAATCCATATCTCCACATCCAGGCATACTACCATTTCGGAAAAGAAAGCCCTCCCAGGATGAAAGCGAGCAAGATCCTCTCCCTGTCCGCCGAGACCGTGCGCTGCAGCACGTCGCCGTGGACAAACCGGAGCCTCCGCGCACAGTAATCCACCGAGGCGAGCGCGCCCTCCCAGAAGCGCCGGAAGTCGGCGAGCGAGCAGGCCTTCAGCGCGCCTTCCATGGCGGCGACGTCGGCGCGCGTGAAGCCGTACATGTCCACGCAGCTCTGGTACACCGCCCGCACGTCCTCGGAGGTTTTCGGGTCCTGTGCCAGCTTCTTGCCAGCGCCCTCGGTGGCCTCGGACGACTGAAGGGCGGCCCTCACGGCGATGATGCCGTAGGCGCTGGCCGTGAGGCCGTCCCGTGCGCCGCGCAGCGTCTTCCGGCAGAGCTCTAGCTCGCGCTGGCCCTGCCAGGCGCTCGTCTTGTGGCACGCGTCGGCCACGGACATGGACGGGTCGCCGGCGCATGCGGTGGCGTCGGTCCTGCCGGAGAGCAAGGCGATGGCCCCGAGAGATATGGCCATGGCGCAGATGATTGATGTGTTCTTCATGCTTGTTTGATCTCTGTCTAAACCTATGCACATTCTGCAACCTATGTGTGTATCGGAAGGAACACAAGGATGGCTTTTATAGAACTTGCCCTGCATGCCAAGGAGTACAAGCCAAACTGAAAGTATACTGTACATGCAGCATATCTAGAGCAAATAGAAAAGTATAAAAAAACCAAAGTATCAAAAACTGCAGTAATTTAGTTAGTAGGTACATAATACCATGGTTTTAAGTTAGCAGAGTTTTTTAAAGTATTCAGAATACAGAGCACGTGTTTGGTTACAACACATAATGCTGTAAGATTTGTTTGCTAGCCATTAGCAGTCGCATCTAGCTAGCCGTTGTGGTAGCAATGCAAATACGCGCAGCTGGCCGGTTGTGGACTGTCTCTGTTGAGTTAATCTAGCTAGGTAGGTTGGCTAGTCCTTGTCATTCGCCTCCATATGACTGAAGCAGGTAGCAGTGGCGCAGTGCTCCCCTCCTGTCCCATACGAGGTGACCTCCGTGGTCCACAGGTAGCAGCGGCGCGGTGCTCCCCTCCGGTCCCACATAAGGATGGGTCGCGACACCGTCCGCAGGTACAAGCGGCTAGTCCTCTATTCCATCACGGTCGGAGCTGAGCGATACGTGGAGCGCCTAGTTATCCCTTCTTTTCAGCTGCTCTGTTTTTTAAAAAGAGGTCTGGAGTTCTTTTTTTTATACAGAGAAAAAAACCACAGTTTGCCCAATACTGCAGTTTTAAAACCACTGTTATTAAGATCAATCAAACACCTTGTTGTAATTAAAACCATGGTAATCCAAAAAACTGCAGTTTTTGTAGAATACTTCAAAAATACCAAATCTATCAAATGGGGCCTAATGTGTATAATTATGCAGCAAGCTGTAGAAGCCAGTGAATCCTTAATATTAATGTGTAGCATTAGTTTTTGGGTGTGGCTAGTATCTCTAATCTAAATGAGAATTAAATGTGTAGCATTAATCTTAATCTAGCTCACCTGAGTACATATTTATCTTTCCTGCTTCCATTCTTTTAACTTTTATATTTTCCCCATTTTACGTGTTATTCTTGAAATTTTTATTGCATTTCTGTTTTAGAAAATACGCGAATACAATAGTGGGTGGCATGTGGACATACTGTTGCGCACAGCCGGCCAGTCATGCAAGTGTAGTTACATGCGGCGTAAAAATAAATTGAACCCAAATGAACTAATTCAGTACAAAATAAAAAAATCATTAATGTGTATCATTATGCAGTAACCTATAGAGCCCAATAGATCCTTGAAACAATGTGTAGCATTGGTTTATGGGTGTGCCTATCTCTGATCTAAATGAGAATTAAATCTCATCTAGTTCATTTGAGTATATATTTTTCTTTCCCCTTTCCCATTTTATTTCACTTCTATATTTTTTTCATTTTACGTTATATTCTTGATTCCTTTTGCATTTCTATTTTAGAAAATATGCAAATGCAGTAGTGGGTGGCATGTGGACATACTGTTGAGCACAGTCGGCTAATCATGCAAGTGTAGTTACACGCGGCATAAAAATAAATAGAACCCAAATAAACTAATTTAGTACAAAATGGAAAAAATAAAAATAAAACCATTAATGTGTATCATTATGCAGTAACCTATAGAGCCCAATAAATGCTTAAAATCAATGTGTAGCATTTTTTTGAAGGGTAATCAATGTGTAGCATTAGTTTATTGGTGTGGCTATCTCTCATCTAAATGAGAATTAAAGCACATCAAGCTCACTTGAGTATATATTTTTCTCCCCCCCTTTTCCATTTTATTTCACTTCTATATTTTTTTTCTCATTTTATGTTTATTCTTGACCTTTTTTGCATTTCTACTTTAGAAAATATGCAAATGCAGTAGTGGGTGGCATGTGGACATACCGTTGAGCACGGCCGGGCAGTTGTGCAAGTGTAGTTACGCACGACGCGGAAAAAACAAAAATAGACCTAGATAAAGTAATTCAATAAAAGGGAAAAGGAAGAAAAACAATCATTAATGTGTATCATTATGCAACAAACTATGGAATCCAATAAATTTTTAAAATCAATGTGTAGCATTAGTTTATGGGTGCCACTATCTTTGTTCTAAATCAGAATTAAATCTTATCTAGCTTACTTGAGTATATATAGTTTTTCTTTCCTCCTTTTTCATTTTCTTTCATTTATTTCTCATTGGAGGGTAAGGGGAAGGGAAGAGAGAGGAAGGGGGCCGCGGAATAGGACGGGAGCTCGTTGGAGGGTAAGAGGAAGGGAAGGGAGAGGAAGGAGGCTGCGGCGGCTGCTGGAGCGAGCTCCGGCGAAAAAGGACGGCTCTAGCTGGAGCGGGATCCAGCGCAGCTATCCTTCCTTGCATTGGGCTAGAGGAAAAGGGGATCGGGATGAGGTGGACATGTGGCCGGGGTTTGTTCAAGAGTAGAGAGCTGCAGACAAGCTCACAAAGGAGATGAAGTGGTGGCGGATCCCACGGGGGCACGCGTCACACGAGGTATGTGGTCGACGAGCAAGTAGAATCTGCCGGTTGAAGGGAATAATTTCCCTTTTCTTAAACATGTGCCAAAAGCTATATCCGATGGTGTGTAAATAAATTTAAAGATTGTTTCGATCGACATCGGATAACATAGCATGTTTAAGTAGGCAATGACATTTTTCGGAAGTGAGTTCATCAAATCCTACTAAATTATCCCAATTTTTTTCCATAATTTTTGGACGGCATAATGCAGCATGTCGTACCAGGCGAAGATATACATGGAACATTCATCATTTAGTGTTTTTGTATTGTTAAGATTGAAAATGAATAGATTGAAAGTTTCTCCAGTAAAAAAGGATAACTTGTATACATGCATTCATTGGGCGGTGAGTGTACGTGCAATGTGTTTCGTTCTAAAAAATCCAAGAAAGAAAAGCGGGCCGGACAGAAAAAACCTGGCTGCTGGCAGGGCGAGACAGAAAGAGAAGCGGCTCCTCATCCAGCCCGGCGCCGCCGCCGCAGCCGCCTACACGCGTGTGCCTATTCCATCTCGTCGTGCTCGATCGCCTCTCCATTACCGTCAGTCAGTTTCCAAGCGCAGCAGTCGACCAGATACTCCCGCGCGCTGTTGATCAGCAGATGCATTCAGGTATTGCTCTTGTTTGAATTGATTTCTCACTTCTCCCTCCGTGATTCACATCTTTGACGGCTCCCTTGTTGCCAGGGGTGACATATACACCAAGTAATTCGCGTTCTGACGGCCCTCGATAACCAATCAGGAACTGCAGGCACGTAGGAATTTGCTGCTGGTATGGCCCGGTCTTTGTGTATCATCTTATTTTTCTATCTTCGTTCTCACAGTAATCCGGATATCTCAGTCACAATAGTCAAAAAATTTCTCATCTTTTCAACCAGACCAGGGCTATCCCGGAGAAGGTTCGATTATTATTCAGTCTGGACTTTCTGAAGAGGACGAAGATGCATCGTCGGTTTCTGAATGTGATAGCGCAGGACGTGAGCACTCGCGTGAACTCGCTCTACCTCATCGACCCCTGGAAGCACCTCTTCCACCAGCCATCAACATCAGATAAAACTAAAAGAGAAGCAGCAGAAGACGCACATCCGGAGAAGGAAAACCGAGGAGCGTCGATGAGTCGCCTGAGGTTGCATAAGCCCAAGTTCAGGTTCGAACCTAATCTCCACGCCAAGCCCACGCATTCCTTGTCGGCTCTGCTGAGCGAGAACAGCCTCCTGCTGGCGGCCAATACCAACAGCCCATTCCTCTACGACGTCGACCTCAACTCGGTCCAACCCATTCAGCCCATGCATCCTCTCAAGGGCGCCAACTGCGTCTGCTTCCCCGCGCCACCCCAAGCCGACCACGGCGGTCACCGTCACTACTCGGGCTCTCGACCCTGCCTCTATGTCCTCGACCTGTCTCCGCCGGCCGCCGCCGTCCGTTTCTCTTTCGAGGTCCTCAGCTACTTCTCTAAGAATCGCTTCTCCGTCTGTGAACCTGAAAGTCTGAACCACAACTACATCAATTCGTTCTACTGGGAAAGCCTCCCGCCGCCGCCGTTTCTACTAGCCGATGATGATGCCTGTGTTAGAAGAGCGGTCGACATCGACATCGACACGTGTTCCTCCATGATCGTCGATGGCACGACAATATGCATGTCCTTCGACGGCGTCGGCACCTACGCCTTCGACACGGCGACCGAGGTATGGACTCATGCCGGCGACTGGGCGCTGCCCTTCCACGGCAGAGCGGAGCATGTTCCCGAGCTCGGCCTCTCTTTCGCGCTGTCGGCTGACAGCCCCTGCCGCTTGTGTGCTCTGGACTGCGATGCGATGCGCTCTGCTCGTGCCGGGCCGCTGGCATTGCGGCATACTTTTGGTCGTCTCGACCTGCCTGAGGAGAAGTGGTCGCCGTACAAGCGCCACCTGGTGAGCCTGGGCGCGGGCAGCTTCTGCGTCGTTTCCTTCTGTAAGGCCATGGGGCGCGAGTTCGCCGTCCTCACCGGCGTGGAGGTGAAGCCCTGCGACGATGGCGATGGTCCTCTCCGGGTGATCAAGCACCTGTCGAAACGCTGCAGCCTTGGGTCTCATAGGATCAACTGTGTGCTTTGACCGAACCGTTTAAGTTGGTTGCATAGAGGCTGAATGGCTCATCCTTCGAATTATCTTTAAGTGTGTAATCTGTACTCTGCTCTCTTCCTTGATTTAGTTGGATGCCTGGACACTGTTTTCTAGGTCATGATATATGCTGCTGCATTTCATCTGGCAGTGCTTGAGACTACTTGGTTGAATGATTTTAGAACTTGCTTAAGCTCCTCTTCTTAGTCCGTCTATCTATCACTGCATCTTTGGTTAATTGCAGAGATTTTCTTCTGCTGATTATAACAGTATTTATTGCAAGTGATCAGTTATTAACATGTTCTTGTTGTTGTTTTTAACCTTATACTCCCTCCGTTCTAAATTAGAGGGTGTTTGTTTCCAGGGACTTATTGGTTTAAGGACTTAAAAAAGTCTCTATAAGTCTCATCTAAACCAAACAGAAGGGACTTATAGGGACTTAAAGTGGGCATTTGGTACTTATGAAATAAGACTCTCAAGAATGTTGTCATTTGTTGTAGCATTTTCGGAAACAAAATGCAGTAACAAATGAGATCACCTACTACTGCTCCGTTTAGAGCCACAGAGCCGCGACGGAAATGGCGACGGCCCTCGCGCGCGTAGCCGTGCGGCCGCCGCCGGCTTGATCTCCTCGCTCCGGCCTGCTCCGCGTCCGGCGAGCCCAGATCCGGCACCCCCGTGACGCGCTCTCTCCGCTCCACCAGTCTCCCTCTCCGTTCGTTCGCCCGCCATGGCTCCCCACGCTCCGGTGTCGGCGGCCGCCGCGGCCTCTCTGGCACCTCCTGCCGGTGGCCTCCTCCCTTCGTCGATGGCGGCCGCTCCGGCTTCTCTGGCGCCTCCTGCCGGCGCCACCACCGCTACGAGGACGGAGGCCTCCCCGGTCTCTCTGGCTCCTTCTGCCGGCGCCACCACCGCTACGATGACGGAGGCCGCCTCAGCCCGTCCGCCGCTGCCCTCTGTGGACGGCGCCGCTGCGGCCTTTCTTGCCTCCCGCAAGGCCGACCCAACCGTGAGGGGACACCTGCAACCGCTGCGGCCCTCCACAACCGAGACGCAGGCCAGTTCCAATCTGGGCCTGGCGATTCCGACGCCTACCACGCCGCCCGTCAGTGCTGCTGGAGACAATGGTCTTCGTGGAGCTCTCTCTGTTGGCCCCGATTCAGACGAGGACGACTACGAGGAGGTGGCCCCCCTGACGCCGCCGGCTGCCGACAAGGTCATCGACTCCGCCGAGGTGCGTGTGGGGCACGTGCCAGACACAGAAGGGGGTTGGCAGGAGGTTCTACCACGGCATGGATCGCGTCGTCCGTCGTCGCTATCCCCAACATCTGCCCACCGTCCAATCCCCGCTTGGCTCCACGGTAGATGTTGTCGTTGCCTCGCTCCTGGGCACCGAGCCATGGATTGCAGAGATCCGTTCAGGTGCTCCCATTGCCTTGGGAATGGTCATCGTGCGCGCGGGTGTCGCAATGCTTGGCGCCCACTCAGCCTGTTGGCAACCTCTGCCATATCGTCACCACACCACCGCCTTGTCACTCAACATTGTCAAGCCCAAACTCCTGCTCCACAACATGCCTATTCCAAAGGAATGCAACGTCATTCCTGGGCAGCGGTTGTTGCTTCTGCCTCCACTGTCTCGGCGTCCTCGAGTTTTGCAACCCAGCAGCCTAGTTTTGCAGCGCAAGCCGAGTTGTTGCGCTCTGAACTTCAAGGCTTGGCGTCGCTTCAGCTGAAGGAGGCGGTGCAACCTCTACGTGATGTCGCCGAATCGATGCAAGGTTGGCTGCTTCGGTTTGGAAGCTTTATGGAGTGTGCGGAAGTTGCTCTAGACAGGCTCTCTATTGCTTTGATTGCGAAGCAAACTGCCCCTGCACCGTCTCCTATGGTTGATCTTGATGTTGGAGTTGTTGATGGGAGTGATATGGAGCTCTATGGTTGCTTTTTGCCTCGTTCCAAAGCCAGTTCGCCGTCACTTCATGCTCTACCCGCTGCTCATGTTGACTCCATAGGAGAGGCCACTTCCGTGGTCTTGGCCCTGGTGATGCAGACCATGCCTGAGCTTCAGGGAATGTGTGAGGAACCAATTTCACCGCTACTTGGGGAATTGTTGGTGCCTGTGGCTCCTGCTCCAACCACCTTGGAGCTTAGCCAAGTGCCAACGGAGGTGCTGGATGGTGTGCCCATCTTGGACTTGGGTCTTGAAGAGGCTCGTGCGAGTTTCTGTGATGAGAATCTTTCAACCTTTCCTTTGACTGGACCCATCAGGTCGGTGATGCCTGAAGTTATGGAGGTTGATGCGGCCGCTGTCTTGATGCGTGCTAGTGGCAGTTGCTTACTTGATGAGAACTACACCAAAAACTACAATGAGTTCTACAATTTCTTTGACAAATGGGTGTCTGATCACCCTGTATCTAGCAAGACTGTTACTGGCGTCATGAAGGAGTATCCTGAGAAGAACATTGGGCAAGTGGTGTCTGTGGGTGATGAGGTTGATAAAGCAAGTGTGTCGACAACTAATTCTGAGGCTCTATTCGCGAAAGAGATCTATGACTTGCTTGCTAGTTTGGAAGTGGCTAGCCCCGGATCTGGCAAGGCAATTGCTTCCATCCTGACGAACAAGGCTACAACGGGCAAAATCGAGAAGGTGGAAAAAGCTCTTAGGAGCATAGGCAAGAAGTGTGGTGCCGTAGGAAAGGCGTCTGCCGCTGCTTAAATGGATGATCTCAAATGTCCTCGACCATCCCCATGGTGGTGTCCGTTGTCTTCAGTTGAGGTGTTCCTGTTGGGTGTTCCATTATGTTTCAAAAGTGTGAGGGTTTGTTGTTGTGCGTTGGTTATGTTTATTGGATCGATCGTGCGGTTGTGGTGTTCCATACTTTGTGAGTAGTTCGCATGTGGCGTATTTGTATTGGTTTTCGCCCGGTTTTCTATAATTAACTGGGCAATTCTCTTCTTCTTAATTAATCGATGAGGCAAAACTTTTGCCTTTGTTTCAAAAAAAAGTAAGACTCTCCAAGAGGGACTTATAGGGACTTATAGTTGTAATATAGTCTTATAGGGACTTATAAGTCCCAGGAACAAACAGGTAGGGACTTTTTAGAGACTTGGGACTTATAAGTTGGGACTAAAACAGTCATAAGACTTATGAACCAAACAGGGCCTTACTTGTCTCAGATTTGTCTAGATACGGGTGTATCTAGACTCATTTTAATGCTAGATACATCCATATCTAGAGAAATCTAAGACAAGTAATTCGAAACGGAGGGAGTAGGATGCTGAATTGAACTTATATACCTTTCAGTTTGAAATAGCTTTAGTTTTTTTTCTTCGTGTGGAAGTCGCATCGTATGTTTTTCTTACGGTGAATGTTCTGTGTATATCTTCGCCTGGTACGACGAGCTGCATAGTTGCCTACTTAAACATGCTATGTTATCCGATGTCGATCGAAACCATCTTTAAATTTATTTACACACCATTGGATATAGTTTTTGGCAGATGTTTAAGAAAGTAGTTGTATTCCGTCAAATGTGTGTTCGTTCAATCTAAGCGTCCATAGAATTTTTTTTGGAAGTTACGGATGGTAAATTAGTTTTCTGTGATCTTTCCGCATTATTGAGCTTTTGGTCCGCAAAAGATAAACCTTCCAACACATTATTAGGAAGCATCCATGTGTTTGGTCTATTACTCCCTAAAATATTTTTCTATGTCCACAAGCCATCCACTACTGCATTTGGACATTTTCTAAATAGAAATGCAATAAAAAAGTTGAAAATAAAGCGTAAAATGAGAAAAATATATAACGGAAAGAAAATGGAAAAGAAGGAAAGAAAAAAAATACTCAAGTAAGCTAGATGAGTCTAATTCTCATTTAGATCAGAGATAGCCACACGCTACACATTGATTTTAAGAATTTATTTATTGGTCTCTATATGTTGCTGCATAACGATATACATTAATGGTTTTGCTTTTCTTTTGTATTACTTTATCTGGGTTCTATTTTTGTTGTTTACACACCGCGCCTAACTACATTTGCATGACTGCCCAGATGTGCGCAACAGTGTGTCTACATGCCGCATTTGCATATTTTCTAAAATAGAAATGCAATAAGAAAGTTGAGGATAAAACATAAAATGGTACGAAAGAAAATAATAAAAGTGAAAAACACTTTAGGGGGGGGGGGATGTATATACTCAAGTGAGCTAGATGAGATTTAATTCTCATTTAGATCAGAGATAGCCACCCCCAAAAACTAATGCTACACATTGATTTGAAGGATTTATTGGGCTCTATAGGTTGCAGCATAATGATACACATGAATGATTTTTTTTCCTTTTCTACTGGATTAATTTATCTGGGTTTTTTTTTCACACCGCGTGTAACTACACTTGCACGATTTCCCAGTTGTGTGCAAAAGTATGTTCACAGGTCGTCCACAATTGCATTTGCATAATATTTTAAAATAGAAATGCAATAAAAAGTCTAGAATAAAATGTAAATGAGATAAATATAAAAGTGAAAGAAAATGGGAAGGAAGAAAGAAAAATATATACTCAAGTGAGCTAGAGGAGATTTAATTCTCATTTAGATCGGAGATAGCCACACCCATAAACTAATGCTACACATTGATTCTAAAGATTTATTGGGCTCTATAGGTTGCTGCATAATGATACACATTAATGATTTTTGTTTTTTTCCTTTTCTACCGAATTATTTTATCTGGGTTCTATATTTTTCTCACGCCACGCGTAACTACACTTTCAAAAAAAAACACTAGACCAGTAGGGGGAGAAGCGAAAATTTGTTTCTGAGCTCGGGCTCAGATGATCCTGAAATCTACACCAATGATTCACATAAAGATCCGCGCCCCCACGTGTATTCTGTTATAGTATTTCTCTTTTCCCACTTGGACGTTGGAGGGCAATCATTGCGACGGCGCGTCACGGTGGAGTGGCAGAACAGGATGTCTCCCCACGGCTCGTCCTCTTATCTGAGCCGCCCTGAGCTGGTGGGATGGTTAATATTTCTGTTACTAATCCTTTGTGTGTGCCTACATACAAAGGTTAAGGTTTTTTTTTGAATTTCCAGGGAGTTGCTATGTGCACAAACCGCACATGCACAAGCGTACCCGTTGGACTGAGTAGATCATTGTCACATTCTATCAGTTGACTCGGAGAATTGGATTGCCTTAGCAAGCTGTGAAGCGATTGCATGCAATATATTGTTACTAAGCTATCAGAATAACCATTTCTCATGATAAGCCGACTACTAACAGCTTGGTTATTCTGATAGCTTAGTATATATTTTCATGATATTCCACGAATTGGCCATCTGGATACAGGCCGGAGCAACTGGAGTGGAGCATGTAGTTGAGTAGCACATAGAGTGTTGAGTCGGAGTGGAGGCGATGTCTGGGTCGACTTGTGACCACGTGATTAGCTACAAACCTCTCTTATACATATTTTCCCCCCTTCTATAAACCTGTGGTACGCCTTTGACGTACCCTCGAAAAAAAATATACATTATTACTTCATGAATATTGTTGCAGGATACGAAGGTGTGTGCTTTTGTAAAAGGCAGCATGGCAGAAATCACGTGGTAATTG
This sequence comes from Aegilops umbellulata, assembly GCA_032464435.1. Taxonomy (NCBI): domain Eukaryota; kingdom Viridiplantae; phylum Streptophyta; class Magnoliopsida; order Poales; family Poaceae; genus Aegilops; species Aegilops umbellulata. The sequence goes on from CP136054.1 coordinate 444,146,668, forward strand.
TTAACACGATTTACCTTTTTTTTTTGTCAATAACAAAACTTCGTCGCAACTGGCCTATTGGAGGTTATAAATTTTAATAATATATAGACGGCATATATATTTTCACGTCTCATTTTTTTTGCAGGACACCATTGTATGTATTTTCTAGCCAGCACGATGTTGAGAAGTTTAGGCAGAGGTCCAACAATGATGGTAGACATGGGTACAAATATTACGATTTTCTATGCAACTAACTTCACATCGGTTGCAGGTCAAAGCATCCTAAATCTGTTCCTCGGACCAATTTTTCAAGAATCTTCATTCTTCTCACCATGTGTACATGGCAAATTTAGCTATTTATGCGCGAAAGGACAAAGAAATAGGCAAGTCAAACAATTGTAAATATTTGAGATAGTATCGGTGTATTAGCCATCTATGTTGGACAAAAAAAAAGAAACACATGCAGGTCATGGAATTCTAAAGATTTGATACTGTGAACTGGGTATGTCCTAAAAGATATTTGATGGATACAACTAATTGTTGTTTATAACTTTTAGTATGGCCATATGCAGCCCAGAATAATGGCACGAGAAATTAAATAAATTACTAAAGGTTTTACCTTAGACTTTCTTACACGAACATTGTCAATTATCACAAAAGAAATATATTTATGTGTTAATTGGTCATTTTCTTTGGTGAATTTTTATCGTAAATGTCGTTTTGGATATGCCACAAAAAAGTGATTCCAAAATAAGTACTATAACTTCCCTACTATTATGGTTATCCTTCGTATATATTATCCTACATAAACATTTGAGATAAGTTAGCGGCATTGTGTGGTAAATGAAAAGATTTCTAGATAAAGTAGTTCCAGCAACGTCCATAATGAAACACAAGGATAGACAAAATATGTGGAAAGATTATTGTGTGAGTTTGGGGGTGTTACATTAGACAATTTGCCGAGATTGTGGTGTAACAAAGGACAAGTGTGGTCTTTTTGGTGAAATTAGTCGGTGCTAATTTATTTTAAAAAATTAAAAAATTAGCATCAAGTTATATTTGCGTATCAACTTTAGTACAGTTTTGTCGGATCACGGGTTCCGGCAGATCCTTAAGGTTCGAACTCTGGGGTGCGCACGGAAATCATACCCTCTACCTCTCCGTCTCGCAAAGATCTAACTACAGCAAGAACAACACAAGAGACACAGGGTTTATACTAGTTCGGGCCACCGTTGTGGTGTAATACCCTACTCTAGTTTGTGGTGGGTGGATTGCCTCTTGGGCTGATGATGAAGAACAGTACAAGGAAGAACAGCCTCGCGAGGGTCTGTTCTTGGCTAGGGGATGAACTGCTAGGGGGAGTTCGATCGCCCTTCTCTCTCTCTCTCTCTCTACTTGCTCTACTGATTTCTTGATACTCGATCAGATGTCTCTTCCAGATGCCTCTACCCTGGGTGTGGCTAGAACTATTTATAGGCAAAGGCCCTGGGCCTCTTCCCAAATATTGAGCGGGAAGGGCGCCAACAATTGGCCGATTCGAAGGGGAACATCTAGTACACTTATCCTGACTAAAGTTGGTCTTCGCCTGCCAAAGGCCCTGTGGTGACGCCGTCCTGGGCTCCATGGTGACCTCCTTCCCACCGTTGGACTGGTCTTGGTCTTGTTGCACCGAAATGGGTGCCTTTGCTTGATCCTCTCGCCTGCCCTTGCCCCCTTTGCACCAAAGAGGAAAGGGAGACGCTGCGCGGGCTGGCGCCCGCCTGGCACCCTTGGTCGTCATGGCTTGCGTCATGGGCACCTCGTGAGGTACCCCGCCTTGATCTCTCCGCCTCCTCGCGAGCCAGCCTAAGGAGGTTGTGCCTGAGGAAGCGTCGTGCCGTCCGCCTCGCGAGGCTTGGCCCCTCGCGAGGGTCTTGAGTCTTGTGTTGATGAAGATGGGCCACGCTGGGCCCCCATTCGAGCCACGCTGCAGGCCGCAGGCAGGCAAGTCTGGGGACCCCCGTTCTCAGAACGCCGACAGTAGTCCTCGGTCCCAAGGCGCGCATGGACTTGGCCGTGCCGAGAGGCGAAAGGGCTAGGGCAAAGCGCTGCGGGCCCTAATAGCCTGCGGCCTTAAGCGCCGCGTGGCGGTTGATTGGACGTGGGCGTCTCCACTTCCCCACGACGCCTTGGTGACCGCGCGGATTTGACAAGTCCCTGCATGCAAATCGTGTCATGATTACCTGCGACCGTGGAGGCCGACGGTTGGCCTTCGCCGGCTATATGTACGGCACCGGGCGTGCCCTTCCAATCCATCTCTCCTTGCTTCCTCCTCTGCCTCAGTTCTTGCTCCGTCTTGGTGTGATGGCTCCAATCCGCCGGTTTTCTGCGGCGGAGAAGGGAAAGGCTCCCCAAGAGGGGCCGAACCCTCTCCCGCCGAAGAAGCGACCTGCTCCCCGCGGCCACGACGAGGAGGGCCGTCAAGTGGCGCCGAGGCATTGGTACAAGCGGCCTCCGCCGGGGTTCCCGCTTCCTCTGCATGCCGCGGACCTTAAGGGGGACGGTGCTGGCCCCCGCGGCCAACGCCGCCGTCGGTGCAGACGGGTCACAAAGGTGCCGGTCGTCCCTCCTGGGGTCCACGCCGAAGGCTCCTCCCGCAAGCTTGTGCTCCACGCCGCCATGCCTCCTCGAACCTGGATTCGCCTTCCTCCCTTCTTTGCCTCCGTCTTCCAGCGGGGGAGACTCCTGGAGCTGTGGCTGCAGCATGCCGACTGCAGCACTCCGGCGACCGAAGCAGAGGTCGCGATCACTGCCTCGGGCGAGGTCTTCATGACTCGCGGCTGGGGCGAAATTGATCGGGGTTGCAGAACGAGGGGCGCCCTCACGATCCACCTAGAGTATGACGGCGCTTCAGTGATGTTCTTCAAGATCTTCGACGCGATCGGGCGCCGGCTGGAGTGCTGCCCCAGGGGAGGCAGCCAGGACCCTGCCGCAGCGAGGGATGGGCCCGCCGGCCGCTCCTCGGACAGCTCCACCAACGACGGGAGCACCGGAGGATCCAGCGACTCTAGCAAAGTCTTCGCGACTCCGGAGACGAGTGGCGACAGCTAAGAGCCTGCGAGCCAATGCCGCTCCCGGAGCAGGGCAGGCTCGCTTGGCCGCCGCCGACCCTGATCTGGATGGGGTTGGCGTCGGTGCTTGACGACCCACTGTTGATGATGGCATCTTTTGCCAGGGCGCGAGTAGTTAACACCCCTTAGGATTCGTTCCCTGCGAGGAATCACATTGCGCCCCGTAGGGGCTTGTAAGGCGGTTGTGATCCTTGTTGTTAATATGTAACCCTTGCTATGGATCTGTGCGAATCGCAAATTCCGTCATAGTTTGGTTTTCCCTTTCACACCTTACGGGGGCTTGGTGCTCTTCGTCGACAGGTCCCAGTCCCAAGGCGGCGTCAGCCGTCGCTAGTATGCCAGGTCGCGATGCCGTGGTCAAGGCCAGGAGGTGAGCGACCCGAGGTCCGGTAAGAGCCCCTGAGTCGCGATGCTCAGGAGGTCCCCTTTGGCGCCCAAGCAGCCATCGCTTGGTGAGAAAGGGAAGCAACTTCGCTAGTACGGAGCTGCTTTAGGTGCGCGGGTAGTGCTATGGTAGCAAACGTTCCAGATGATGACTTATCTTTGAGGATCAGGGATCATCCCCTGCGCGTCGTCGGGTCCGTGGGGTAGCTTGAGCGGAGTCACCGGCCGAGGTCCTCGCGTGCCCTTTCTCCCTCGCCTTTGCTCCCCTTTCTGCTCTACGTCCTCGGGTCCCGGCCCTCGAGCTGGTCTCAGCCGTCGCTGGTATGCCAGGTCGCGATGCCGTGGTCAAGGCCAGAGGGTGAGGGCTGGAGAGACAGTAAGAGCCCTGAGTCACGATGCTCAGGCACCCCCCCTTTAACGTGCAAGCGGTTCGCGCGGGTAAGGGTGAAGGGGACGCCGCAAGGGCCTTGGCCAGTGCAGTTCTATCTATCGACCCTGCAGGTTCATCACAGAAAGAAGACGGGGCTGCCATGGCAGCCATCAGTTGACTGTTAGTCGCACAAGAGTTCGCTGGTCAGAGTGGGTGAGGTGTGTCTGGGCACCCGTGAGCCAGCGCGGGACTCACGAGGCCCTTCCTCTAGGCAGGCTGCGCCTGGCACTGGGCCGTGTCTTGAAATGTGTCCCTGCAAAATTTGGTCAGATGCCGGCACTCTACGTCCTCGGGTCCCGGCCCTCGAGCTTGTCTCAGTCGTCGCTGGTATGCCAGGTCGTGATGCCGTGGACAAGGCCAGAGGGTGAGGGCTGGAGAGCCGGTAAGAGCCCTAAGTCGCGATGCTCAGGCGCCCCCCCCTTTAACGTGCAAGTGGTCGACATGGAGAAGGAGAGGTGCCGTGGATGGCATCGAGTAATCAAGCACGATAGGCGAATGCATAACCGGAAGTAAACGCGGAGGGGATACACGCCGCTGGGCCTAGCCCGAGTGGCCTGGGGATGGTGCAGCCCGAGGTGCGTCCCCAGCAAAGCAAGCTAACGACTAAAGAAATGAAAAGGGATACATGCCACTGGGACGGACCCACGCGGCCTGGGAGTGATGCAACCCTGGGAGGGCGCTCCCAGCTGGGAATGAAACTTGAAAGATGTCACCTGAAGATGTCGCCGACGAAGTGGTGTTGGTGTAGCAGACTCGGTGGGCTGCGGAAGCCGATCCTCACGAGCCCCCAGGCCCTGGGGCCTCAGGAGGCTCCGGAGGCACTGGTGGCTCCTCGTGAGCTGTCCCCATCTCCGCCAGAGCCGCAGAACGCCTGTCTCCTTGCGCCTCCAAGATGCTCCTCATGAGGCGCTGGTACGCCGCAGCCATGCTCGGCAGACCGTAAGGCATGCGAACGTAGCTGTGGGGCGGTCCTCCGCAGCACCCCACTTGGGAGGGCCAGAGGCGCTCCGTCGTGGCGATCTGATTGAGCCCTGGTACGTCGACGCAGACGCGCAGCCCACCATCCTCGCCTGGATGGGGAGCCACAGCTGGTGGGCGGCGGCAACCTCTCATGATCCTTGACTCCTGTAGTTCTTGAATGGCCTTGCTGACGAACTCCTGTTGGTCTGATCTTCCTTCCCTGGCTTCCTCTCGAGGGAAACGTGCTTCGAAGCACGCCTCCACGTGGTGCCCAAGCGCCTCCCTCGTGACCCTGGCAAGGTCGGTGGCCCTCCAGGTGAGAGCCCCCGAGCCTTGCCTGAGGAGGGCGCCGGGCATGCTTTCCTATGCGATGGAAGGTGGGTCCCCCTGAGCAGACACGGGCCCTGAGGGGCCTGCCTCCTGAGGGGCCGAGCCTGACGATGTCTTTTTCTTTTTGGGGTGGTCTCAGGAAGCCTCCTGCTTCCGCGATCTGGGTCTTCTAGTGACGCGGCCTGAAAGGCTCGCTCCAGGGAACACACTGCATCCTTCTCTTCACAAGGCACCGTGATGACACCTCCACTTCCTGTCACCTTGAGGACGTTGTAGCCGTGGTGAGTCATGGCCATGAACTTGGCCAGCGCAGGGTACCCGAGGATGGCGTTGTACGGCAGGCGAATGTGGGCGATGTCGAAGTCGATGAGCTCAGTGTGGTAGTTGCTGCGGGCCCCAAAGGTGACCGGGAGGCGGACCTGCCCGATCGGGACTGTGGAACCGTCGGTGACTCCGGAGAAAGGCTTGGTTGGCTGAAGCTGATCATAGGGCACTTGGAGGTTGTTGAATGTTTCCACGGACAAGACATTGAGTCCTGCCCCTCTGTCGATGAGGGTTCTGGTGACTAGAACGTTGCTGATGACTGGGGAACAAAGCATCCGGAGCACCCCTGCTGTGGCTGCGCACTTGAGCTGGTCTGCTGAGCTGAACATGATGGCGCAAGCCGACCACCTGAGGGGACGCGTTGCTTCGAGCTTGGGGAGAACTGCATTCACTTCACAGGCAAACTGCTTAAAGATACGCTGAGAGGCTGGGGCTTGGGCTCCGCCCAGGATGCAGGCGATTGCGCGCGGCTCTTGGAAGCCCCCAGCCCCTTCGTCTTGGTGACGGTCTTCATTCCTTCTTGGCTGAGGCGGCAGCGGCGGCAGGCCTGGGTTGCCATGAGGGCGATCCTCATGAGGCTGATCCCTCCAGTCCCCCTCGCGAGGCTGGTCACGCCAGCGGTCCTCGCGAGGTTGGTCGCGCCAGCCTTGGCGTGGGCCGCGATCTTCCCAGCGTCCTGGGTTCCTTCCTCCTTCTCGGCCGTAGCCCCGATCAGCACGGTCAGGGCGCCGGCCGACTCTTCCTTCTCGCACGGCGCGGAGCTCTTGGCATTCGTTGGTGTTGTGGGTGTGGAGGTCATGGTACACACAGTACCGGCTGCCTCTGGAGGATTCTGGCAGATCCTTGCCCCGCTTGGTGTCCGGCTCCGCTGCGAGCATGGCAGCCCCCTTGCGCTTCACGTCCTTGGCCTTGGGCATCTTCTCTTCTGGGTCTGCGGCAGGCAGCTCGAGGAGGGAGAGGCGTCCCTCCTCAGCCCTGGCGCACTTGGTCGCCAAGTTGAACAGTTCCAGGGAGGTGCAGAGGTCTTCATGCATCGCCAACTCCTCCTTCATCTTGACGTCGTGCACGCCATCAGAGAAGGCTGAAATGATGGCTTCCTCGGACACCCTGGGGATCTTGAGGCGCGCACTGTTGAAGCACTGGATGTACTTCTGCAGGGTCTCCCCAGGTTGCTGCTTGATGCGGCGCATGTCGCTCACAGCAGGAGGCCGATCGCGGGTACCTTGGAAGTTGGCGATGAAGCGAGTCCGCATCTGGTCCCAGGAGGAGATCGTGCCTGGGGCCAGGTTCAGGATCCATGTGCGAGCACCTTCCTTCAGCGCCATGGGGAACCAGTTGGCCATGACCTTTTCATCCCCAGCTCGTAGAGCTGGAGGAACTCTGTGGGGTCAGTCGTGCCATCGTAGCGAGGAGGTAGGTCCGGCTTGAACTTGCCGGGCCATGTGACGCCGCGCAGTTCGACGGTGTAGGCGCGGCAACCTGCGGTGACCGCGGGAGGTTTTGGTTGAGGGAGAGCTTGGCCTTGCGGGTCCCCTTGCGCTGCAGCTGGGAGTAGCGCGGGGTCTTGATGCGCCGGAGCCGGAGCGGGGTCACGGCGAACTGGAGCTGGTAGCGCCCGAGCGGCCTCTTGCGGTCGCGGGACTTCTTGGCAGCTCCGTTCCTGCTGGGCTGGCGCTTGACGGAGCGGGTTCCGCCCAGGGGCTGCGCGCCTCGGGGCCATGTCGTCTTCTTGGAAGGGAGGCGGCTGGAACGCCCCCGGAGCTTCATTGCCCACGCGGGGCGGAGTGCGGCGCAGCGGTGCGGACGGCGCGTGAGAGCCCCCTGCGGCGCGGACGAGCTCGGCGACGCGGTCGAGCCACTCCTCGTAGACGTCGCCGACGGGGCGGTAGCGCAGGAGCTCGTTCGCCGCGATGAGCGCAGCTCGAGCCTCCAAGGGCGCGCGGAGCGCGTGGGACGAGAAGCCAGCCGGGGTGAGCGACGGAGTAGCGGTGCGGCCGTCTCGCCGCACGGACGGGTGCTGAGAGGATGCCTGCTTCTCGTTCCCCGCCGGGCCGGTGGCGGCGTTGACGACGGGCGACGGGGAACGACGAGGACGCCCACCGACGGGGGCCATCTGGACGACGCGGGAAGCGATGGTGGCCTGGCGCTCAGCGCGGGCCCGACGAGCGTCGGACATGGATGCGACGGTCGGAGGAGAACGGAGCGGTGGAAGACAGATTCCGACGCACCCCTACCTGGCGCGCCAAATGTCGGATCACGGGTTCCGGCAGACCCTTAAGGTTCGAACTTTGGGGTGCGCGCGGAGATCGTACCCTCTACCTCTCCGTCTCGCAAAGATCTAACTACAGCAAGAACAACACAAGAGACACAGGGTTTATACTAGTTCGGGCCACCGTTGTGGTGTAATACCCTACTCTAGTTTGTGGTGGGTGGATTGCCTCTTGGGCTGATGATGAAGAACAGTACAACAGCCTCGCGAGGATCCGTTCTTGGCTAGGGGATGAACTGCTAGGGGGAGTTCGATCGCCCTTCTCTCTCTCTCTCTACTTGCTCTACTGATTTCTTGATACTCGATCAGATGTCTCTTCCAGATGCCTCTACCCTGGGTGTGGCTAGTCCTATTTATAGGCAAAGGCCCTGGGCCTCTTCCCAAATATTGAGCGGGAAGGGCGCCAACAATTGGCCGATTCGAAGGGGAACATCTAGTACACTTATCCTGACTAAAGTTGGTCTTCGCCTGCCAAAGGCCCTGTGGTGACGCCGTCCTGGGCTCCATGGTGACCTCCTTCCCACCGTTGGACTGGTCTTGGTCTTGTTGCACCGAAATGGGTGCCTTTGCTTGATCCTCTCGCCTGCCCTTGCCCCCTTTGCACCAAAGAGGAAAGGGAGACGCTGCGCGGGCTGGCGCCCGCCTGGCACCCTTGGTCGTCATGGCTTGCTGTTGGGGAACGTAGTAATTTCAAAAAATTTCCTACGCACACGCAATATCATGGTGATGCATAGCAACGAGAGGGGAGAGTGTTGTCTACGTTCCCTCGTAGACCGAAGCGAAAGCGTTGACACAACGTAGAGGAAGTAGTCGTACGTCCTTCTCACGATCCGACCGATCCAAGCGCCGTTACTCCGGCGCCTCCGAGTTCTTGACACACGTACAGCTCGATGACGTTCTCCGGGCTCCGATCCAGCAAAGCTCTCAGGGAAGAGTTTCGTCAGCACGACGGTGTGGTGACGATCTTGATGAACTACCGACGCAGGGCTTCGCCTAAGCACTGCGACAATATGACCGAGGTGGAATATGGTGGAGGGGGGCACCGCACACGGCTGAGGAACGATCACGAAGATCAACTTGTGTGTCCTAGGGTGCCCCCTGCCTCCGTATATAAAGGAGCAAGGGGGGAGGCCGGCCGGCCTTATGGGGCGCGCCAAAGGAGGGGGGAGTCCTCCTCCTAGTGGGAGTAGGACTCCCCTTTCCTAGTCCAACTAGGAAGAGAGGGGGGAAGGAAAGAGAGGGAGAGGGAGAGGGAAATGGGGGCCGCGCCCCCCTCCTTGTCCAATTCGGACTCCCCATGGGGCGGTGCGCGCCACCTCCTGGCCGCGGCCCTCTCTCTCCGCTTGGGCCCAATAAGGCCCATTACTTCCCCGGGGGGTTCCGGTAACCCCTCCGGCACTCCGGTTTTATCCAAAACCACTCGGAACCATTCCGATGTCCTAATATAGTCGTCCAATATATCAATCTTTACATCTCGACCATTCCGAGACTCCTCGTCATGTCCGTGATCTTATCCGGGACTCCGAACTAACTTCGGTACATCAAAATGCATAAACTCATAATAACTGTCATCGTAACCTTAAGCGTGCGGACCCTACGGTTCGAGAACAGTGTAGACATGACTGAGACAAATCTCTGGTCAATAACCAATAGCGGGACCTTGATGCCCATATTGGCTCCTACACATTCTACGAAGATCTTTATCGGTCAGACCGCATAACAACATACGTTGTTCCCTTTGTCATCGGTATGTTACTTGCCCGAGATTCGATCGTCGGTATCCAATACCTAGCTCAATCTCGTTACCGGCAAGTCTCTTTACTCGTTCCGTAATACATCATCTTGCAACTATCTTATTGGTTGCAATGCTTGCAAGGCTTATGTGATGTGCATTACCGAGAAGGCCCTGAGATACCTCTCCGACATTCGGAGTGACAAATCCTAATCTCGAAATACGCCAACCCAACAAATACTTTCGGAGACACCTGTAGAGCTCCTTTATAATCACCCAGTTACGTTGTGACGTTTGGTAGCACACAAAGTGTTCCTACGGTAAACGGGAGTTGCATAATCTCATAGTCAAAGGAACATGTATAAGTCATGGAGAAAGCAATAGCAACATACTAAACGATCGGGTGCTAAGCTAATGGAATGGGTCATGTCAATCAGATCATTCAACTAATGATGTGACCTTGTTAATCAAATGACAACCCCTTTGTCTATGGTCAGGAAACTTAACCATCTTTGATTAACAAGCTAGTCAAGTAGAGGCATACTAGTGACATTCTGTTTGTCTATGTATCCATACATGTATTATGTTTCCGGTTAATACAATTCTAGCATGAATAATAAACATTTATCATGATATATAAGGAAATAAATAATAACTTTATTATTGCCTCTAGGGCATATTTCCTTCACTTGCGTCATGGGCACCTCGTGAGGTACCCCGCCTTGATCTCTCCGCCTCCTCGCGAGCCAGCCTGAGGAGTCCGTGCCTGAGGAAACGCCGTGTCGTCCGCCTCGCGAGGCTTGGCCCCTCGCGAGGGTCTTGAGTCTTGTGTTGATGAAGATGGGCCACGCTGGACCCCCATTCGAGCCACGCCGCAGGCAGGCAAGTCTGGGGACCCCCGTTCCCAGAACGCCGACAAGTTTACAAAAGGAAGTGTAGGATTATGATTATTATAAGCATTTTCCACAATTAAAGATACTGGAAAAAAATTGGTTATACTAATATTAGAATATACCACCACCCTTGGAAATCTTCTGCAAATATGTACTTATGTACATATAGACTAGAGGTAAATAATGATGAGCGGCAACTTGCACAATATTAGTAATCAACACAACAATATAGAAATTTATGGAAAGATACTATTTTGTTGTGTCTTTGTGGGTTACTGTCATCATGAGAGATGACTTTTGTAATATCATAGTCCGAGGGTTGGAACTTTCTAAAAGTTTAACATTACTGTACAGTAGCATGGGATCTTGCAATTTTAGTGCTAATTTATTCATGAATTTTATTGCTAGCATCAGATTATATTTGTGCATACATATTTGTAGATGAAAGAGCGTAGTAGTAGTTCTATAGAAAAATGCCAAGGAATTAATTTATTATGTTCTAGAGACAAATAAATCATTTCCTTCACATATCTAACAACAATTAATATAATAATCAAGAAACATTCAAGTAGGTTCCAAAGTGAAGTGAAATTGATTTCTACCTACACGTTAATTGTATGTATGTTTGGTGACCGGACGAAGTTAAAATGGTTATTATGAGAAACTAAACTATAATCAATGTTTTTGTGTCTAGCCCGTGCAAATGCACGGGTTGACGACTAGTACTCCTTAATTAGCGGTTTCGGGATTTCAGAAAAGAATAGCGGTTTCGGTTTGATCTGATTGGGCACTCTAGGGGATTCGGCCCACTTGGGCCTATCTAGCCCAGCAACGCACGGGTGTAGGATTAGGGTAAAAACATCACCGGAGTTCCCTCTCGGAAGTCCTCCTTGCGCCGCCCTTACTTATAAGACGGCGCTTCCCCACTACCTTCTTTATCCCGCTTCCAACCACATCCCGATCTAGTCTGCGTGGACTGGATGCCGATTTCCAGAAATTTCGTGGTACAATTGAATCCCCACCCTCCTCCTCAGGTACTCCTTGAATCTCTGTTCTACTATTTGATACTGTATTACGAACTGAGAGGAATGGAAATCATTATGAACAATCAGTGAGCCCTTTGTTCGATCTTTTGATTATCAGGATATCGACATAAAAAGGAGCTCTGTCCGCCATGAATCGCCGATTTGTGAATCTGTTGGCCAGGAGCTGCAACGGCGGCCCCAGACACTTCAGCCTGCACCGTATGAATCCCGCAAATTTGTTTCACCCAACCAGGTCAGCGGTTCCAGCGGTTCAACCGTTAGCAGATGCTCCTCTGCCCCCCCCTGCTCTATCCTTCGGCTGGCCCGGCAAGAAGGGCGAACTCGCGTGGATGAATTTCATGGCTTTCGGCCGCACCGGGAACAATTTTTTGGCCGTGGACCAGATAGGCAGGACCTTCTTTTACGACACTGACTCGCGTTCGCTCCGCACTGGAATGCCCATGATGTGCAAGCCCATCATGGACCCGATCTCCATTGCCGTGGGTGACAGCCTCTACGTCATGAGCGGTAACCCTGGCCCGTCGCCTGGGAAGCATTGCTTCCAGGCTCTCATCCACGGCCGCCTTCCTGCAAGCGACACCAATGATTGGTCCTGGTATTCGCTTCAGCCGCCGCCTCCCTTCGTCAATGACATTCCCCGCTTCCATGAAGATGAGGTCAAATCCAGTTGCGGTGACGTTCCAGCCCCCTATGAAATCGGTGCCTACACTGTGGTTGGCGATTCACAGATCTGGGTATCCACAGCAGGTGCCGGCACATACTCGTATGACACTGTGAGTGGTGCATGGAGCAAGGTAGGCAACTGGTCACTGCCGTTCAGAGGCCGTGCTGAGTACATCCCTGAGCACAACCTCTGGTTTGGCTTCACACCCAACAATTTGCAGCTGTGCACATCGGACCTCACTGCCTCATCTGAGGTGAGGCCGCCCGTTCTGGAGAATATGTGGACAGACGTGGTCAGGCCAAAAAATTGGACCCTGAGAGATGCCAGCCTCGTGCCGCTGGGCTCTGGCGAAGTCTGCATTGCCAGGTTCTTTGTAACTCATTCAGACAACTTTGAGGATATGTCAGCCTATAAGAAAAGAGAGAATTTTGCTGTTCTTGAGGGTGTGGAAGTGTTGAAGGCTGGGGAGTCTGATTGCATAGGAGAGCTCCGGATGGTCCAGCACAAGTCCGAGCGTTATATCTTCGGCCGTGACCTTGTCATACCGCTGTGATACTTAATACTTCCTCTATGTCAAGTGAGTTCTCTTAGATCAAAGACCAGTGCCTTGCCCTGGTCTTGTTCTACTTTCTGTACTCTACAGTGCTTGGTGCTTGTGCTTTAAATATGTAGCTAGTTGACTCGTTACTCGGCCCAACTTATGCTCGTTGCTTTTTGCCTCTATCCTGTAAATTATCCTTGTGGCGCAAAAATATTTTTTTTGTTTACATTGATTTTGTTTTTTGTTCATTTAGATTTTCTTCCGTTTTCTGTGTTTATAGTTCAAATATCCTCTGTGTTTAAGCTTTCGATTCTGTTGAAGGAGCCATTTTTTGAGGACCAATAGAAGGATGTATACTATAAATAGTTCAATTTTGCATGACTGTCCCAGGGAAGTTGAACAACATACAGCATACTCTGCTAATATAGAGATCAAATATGCAGCCGTTGAGCTAATATAGATCAAGCATGCAGCTGCTCTGCTAATATAGATTAACCATGCAGCTGTTGTGCTAATATAGATCAAGCATGCAGCCGTTGCCCTCATTGCTCTAGAAGATGCAACCAGCTGATAACATACATCCTATTTGCATTCAGGCTGACACAATGCACAGAGTATCACATGCAAGTCATATAGCTAACTAAACTAACACAACATTTCACAGTGCCGGAAAACCTAACTTCAATCTTGTTCAAGAAATCTGATACAATTTCCTAGTAAGGAAACACACAGCTCGTCAATTGGCCCTCACTTCTTTCCTGTAACCTTGATGAATTGTGTGGAAAGACTTCTGGCACTTATATATAGTACTTGTACCTCTGTTCCTAAATATAAGACGTTTTTGCAGTTCAATTGAACTGCAAAAACGTCTTATATTTAGGAACAGAGGTAGTACTTAATTTATTGTATGTTTCTTGGGTTCCCTCTGAAAATTATGCTCTTTGTATTTGCTTTGGGGCAACACTATTTGAAGAACCATATTGGTTGGCTAGAATGAGCCTGACTCTTGGTCATTTATCACTAATCATATACAGGCATTTCATCTATACTGCTACTCGATGATAGCTGGAGTACTGAACTGTCGCTAGAGATCTCAAGCCTGCAACTTTGGCAGGAACAACGAATAATTGTTCAAGCATCCGGCAACGACTTGCGGGTGGAAACAGATGATGCTTTTGCAGACTTAGTTTGGGTGTATGTGTGGTCGCTTACATCTTGTGTGATGTATAGATCAGTGTGTCGACCCTTATCTGAAAAAAGTACCAATGTGATTTAATTCACGGTATAAAATGACATGGCTGGAAGAACAGGCCCAACGCTGAAACAGCTGATCCCCAGTTTAAATTGCTCTAAACGTTCAATTCTTCAGGAGTTTAAGTAATTGATTGATTCCATTAGTTTGCAAACCTAACACAAAGCATATTTTGTTTGGTTCACGTATTAACGGTAAAGAGTGGCATGGCTGGAAGAAACAGTTGATCCCCAGTTTAAATTGCCATAACCAATCAAATCAATCAGGAATTCATGTTTCAAAAAAAAAAGAAAAAAACATCAGGAATTCAAGTAACTGAATCCACGAGTTTAAAAACCTAACAATCCCTAGTTGACAGTAGGTACAGGAAATCTTCAGTAGACCAGACAGACAACACAAGATAAAGGGAATGGCATAGATACGGCGGCGAGATCTTATTGAACAAGATCTAGTGAAGGGCATAGCATGGTCACTTTTTTTTTTTGAGACAACCTCGCGAAGCCTTATTAAATCGTCACAATGCTTACAGGGACGGAGGGTAAATTTCCGGGGTGTCCCAACCACACGTGTCGGCCACCACCGAGAGATAAAGCATGCTTCGCTAAGTTGTGAGCTTCATAATTTGAGCTCCTAAACTCATGACTAAAAGTGCAAAAATCAAAAAACGAGGAGTGATCTATTATTTCATGTATAATGGCACTGTAGCTCGACGAGTTGTCCATCTTCAGATCTTGTACCACCATCTTACAGTCCGAAGCCACTTGAATCCTCCGCTCATACAGGTCATCTGCTAATGCTAGGGCTTCTCTGATGGCAAGAGCTTCCAAAGTCACCAGATCAACAATGTGGTTGAAACATAGTGTTGAGGCACCCAAGAACATTCCGCTCCCATCTCTGCAAATAGCACCTACAGCCCCGAATCCATTGCTAGACACAGCAGCATCCACGTTTATCTTTGCATTGCCAAACGTAGGAGCCACCCAAGTCTGAGATCGCGTTACAGCCGGCACACGGGCCCCCGGAGATCTCTTGTTGACAGTTTGCAGGTCGGCCAAATATTTTGTGATGAACATATGAGCTGAATGAGGTGTTTGGAAGATGTTTTCATGAATAGCCTTCCTCCGTACCCCCCAGAGGGCCCATAGCGTGACCACCAGTTGATCAAACAGTTCTCTTGGCAACACTTCGTACATGGAAAACAACCACTCCCTCGGATTATCCTCTCCCCGATCAATCATATGAGCTACGAGTTCTTCCGGTGCCAGTGCCCAAACACTAGCCGCCATCGGGCAAGAGATGAGAGCATGTTTCCATGTATCGACAGCCCCGCAGATCGGACAAGCATCTTCCGTTGATATATGCCGATGCTTCAAGACAGTGCCGGTTGGCATGGATTTCTGAGCGAGACGCCACACAAAAAACTTCAGTTTCGAGGGAATCTGCAGGTGCCATATCATAGTCCAATTCCTGGTCTCACTAGGATCAGAAGAGGTCTCGCCGTGCTCATCACAGCCTCGTGGGCGCGTTTTAAACGCATAATCATCCTGTAGGCCGACCGGACACTGAAGCCTCCTCGGGTCTCTTCATGCCATGCCCAAAAGTCCTCGACTTGACGTGTGCATAGCGGGATACGCAAGATAGCTTCCGCGTCTCCCTGATTGAAAATGGATCGAACCAGACTCTCGTTCCAAGTAGCAGTTGTATTATCAATAAGTTGTGCCACTTTAACAGGAGCATTTGGAACAAGCGATGATACTGGGCACTTGAAGTTATCTCTGGGTATCCAATTGTCACTCCAAATATTCGTTGTTTCGCCATCACCTATCCTTCGAATAATCCCATGTGCCATAACATCTCGCCCGTCTAGAATGGCCCGCCATATCTGTGAGGGATGCGAGCCAAGTTCAGCTTGTAGCAGAGAGCAGTCGGGGAAATAAACTGCCTTGAGGATTCTATCACTAAGAGATGTGTTGTCCGTAAAGGTTCGCCATGCCTGTCTCGCCAGAAGAGCAAGATTGAAAATCTCCATGTCACGAAATCCCAAGCCTCCCAGATGTTTTGGCAACGTTATAGTATCCCAAGCAACCCAGCACGGTTTCCTCTTTCCTTGCTTTGAACCCCACCAAAATTGACGGATAATGGAGGTGATATTCTCACAAAGACCTCATGGAAGTCGGAAGCATGCCACGGAATATACAGGAATTGCTTGAGCTACGGACTTGATCAGTACCTCCTTACCACCAGAAGATAGCAGTTTTGCCATCCATCCTTTAATCTTTTCCCACACTCGATCCCTGAGGTACTTGAAAGTACCGTTCTTCGAATGGCCAACATCTGTTGGCATGCCGAGGTACCGTTCGCTCAAGGACTCGTTCTGGACATGCAGGTTCTGCTTTATCTCCTCTTTCAACTGAACAGGGCAGCCTTTGCTGAAAAAGATTGATGATTTCTCATTATTGATCCTCTGTCCCGAGGCCATACAATATGTATCAAGTAGGTTTGACACCGCATTTGATCCCTCCACACTTGCCTTGAAAAGCAACAGGCTATCATCTGCAAAAAGAAGGTGGTTTACAGTTGGAGCTGTAGGGGCCACCTTTATACCTGGCACCGATGATTCAGAACTTGATTTAAGGAGGCACGAAAGGCCCTCTGCTGCAATCAAAAATAAGTAGGGGGAAATTGGGTCTCACTGCCAGATACCTCTAGTTGGCTGAAAGGGTTCTAGCTTCTCACCATTGAAACATACTGAAAACGAGACTGAGGATACCATGCCCATCACCACATTTATCCAGTGTTGATCAAAACCCAGCTTGGTCATAATCGCTCTCAGATAGTCCCACTCCACGCGGTCATAAGCTTTCATCATGTCCAACTTCAAAGCACAAAAGCTGTTTGTTTTTGCCCTAGATCGCTTCATAAAATGAAGACACTCGTAGGCGCAAATAATATTGTCAGTGATCAACCTTCCAGGGACAAAAGCAGACTGCTCTTCAGAAATAATATCAGGCAAGATCACTTTTAACCTGTTTGCAATGACCTTCGAGGCTATCTTGTACAAGACATTACACAAACTAATTGGCCGGAATTGAGCAAGCACAGTTGGGTTTGTTACCTTTGGGATTAAGACCAGGACTGTATCATTAACAGATTCTGCACTTTCTTCACCTTTCACAATCTTGAGAACTATATCTGTTACTTCATCCCCACACACATCCCAGTGACGCTGATAGAAGTGGGCTGGAAAGCCATCTGGCCCCGGAGCTTTGGTCGGGAACATTTGGAAAAGTGCAGCCTTGACCTCCTCCCTCGTATATGGCACACAAAGTTTTGTGTTCATCTCGGCTGTCACTTTCCTGGGAACGTGATCCAACACCGCTTCCATATTCTGCACATCCTCAGATTGGTACAGATTCTCATAGAAGCTCTTGGGTAGGGCTTTAAGCTCATCCGGATAAGAGATCTCCACTCCCAACGAGTTTTGTAAAGCCTTGATCATATTCTTCTTTCTTCGGATACTAGCTCTTAGATGAAAAAAAATTAGTGTTCTTGTCCCCTTCCGTAAGCCACACAATTCGAGATCTCTGTCGCCACATGATCTCCTCCCTGTGGTACATTTCTATCAAACGCTCATTGATCTTTAGCTCTGCATGGGATGGGCCTAGTCTCGCAGGGTCACCTTGTATTTCGGCCAGCGTCTCCTTTAGCCTTTTTATCTCCTTTCTGACACTTCCAAAAGTGTCCCTGCTCCACCTCCCGACATCCTGCGCAAGATCTTGTAGCTTGCGACGTAGATCAACCACTGTTGTGCATGGTGGCCCGTGCCCCCAGCCCGACTGTATGCAACCCTTGAACTCCTCATGCGTTTCCCACATAATCTCATACCTGAAAGGGCGATGAGTCTGATCCTCTTCTCCCTCCTCTCGACGAAGTAAGAGGGGAGAATGATCCGACGTGACCCCCGTAAGATGTGTAACAGATGCCAGTGGGTATCTCGCTAGCCATGTAGC
The DNA here is from genome assembly GCA_032464435.1 of Aegilops umbellulata. Classification (NCBI taxonomy): domain Eukaryota; kingdom Viridiplantae; phylum Streptophyta; class Magnoliopsida; order Poales; family Poaceae; genus Aegilops; species Aegilops umbellulata. The sequence goes on from CP136054.1 coordinate 444,164,592, forward strand.
GGTAGCCAAAGCATGGTTAAGTCTGCACCTTGTAAAACTGCCTCCTGTCACTTTTTTCTCAAAAGTCCATTGGTTTCCTCGGTAGCCCAAATCTAGCAACATGCAAACATCAAGCACCTCTCGAAAAGCTTGTATCTGAGCATTACTCCGTTGTCCAATGCCTTGATGTTCTTCCGGACGTAGAACCTCATTAAAATCACCCATGCATAACCAAGGAAGGTCGCTCATAGTGCTAATGTTTTTTAAAATCGTCCATGTTTGATGCCTCAGGTGTGTTTGCGCCTCTCCGTACACGCACGTCATTCTCCACTTGGCCGTACCTTGTTCCTCAATGGAAACGTCCAGATGATAACCAGAATAACCAAGAATTTCAATATTTATTGAGTTGTTCCAAAACAAGCCAATGCCACCACTTCTACCATCGCTACTCACAGCATAAGAACTGTCAAAACCAAGCGTTCCTGACAAAGCTTCTACCCTATTACTATCCATTTGAGTTTCAACAATGCACAAAAGGGTAGGGGTAAATTGCCTCGCAAAATCGCGAAGCTCTCGAATTGTCGCGGCTTTACCCGCACCACGACAATTCCAGCAGAATATATTCATTGGGCCCGGCGGTGCTCCTCGAAGGAGCCCGCCAAATATGTGACAGTCTTGCCATGACCGCCCATGTTATTCTCCACATCCTCATCAGTCGCTGAACTCATCTTGGTTCTCTTTGGTTCCTGTTTGCTGCTAGGGCTCTGGGGAACTGGCTGGGGCGCTGGCAGCTGGAGCACATCATCCTGAGCCAAAGAACTTGCTGCAACAATAGCTGATGAGCCATACCCCGGCGATCGCTTTCTATTATTTTTTGCTTCACCCATATCCAAGTCTGCCTCTTGATCAAACTCCTCCTGTCCAGTGCTGCCGCCCTCATGGCCAGTGCGAGCATTGGTTCCACGTCCCCCCCGTCCTCCTCAGCGACCTCCACGACGGCCTCGTCCCCCACCCGGGCCTTGTCCCGTTCGCATAACCCATGAAGCCCTAAGATCCTAGACCAGAGCAGAAGGGGGGGGGTGTGAATACCACTGCCATGCTCCTTGAAGAGGTGGCCAAGCATGCCACATACCGCACACCAATCAGGTAGCTTCTCGTACTTGACTCGGTAGATTTGACGTTTCCCATCCCGTATCATTGAGACAACATTCTTCAGTGGTTTGTTGACATTGATCCGTACCCAGACACGGTGAAAGTTTCCCGCGAAATCCTGCGATTGAGGTTCAGCAAATAGTACTTCCCCAATTTTCGCTGCTAAAGGTGGCACAAGATGAGCATACAGGGGTGGAACATCATGTATTTGCACCCAAATCTCAATTGTATCCAACTGAACCGTGGTTGGCTTCGACAGCCCATCATATGGTTTCAAAATCACCGCATCTCCTCTAAAGTGCCATGGTCCATCCATTGTGACTCGTTCCCAATCTCCCAAACACGAAAACTGTACTGTATACAGATTTTCTTCCAGCGGTTTGAACTGAACCTCTTGTGCCAAATCCCATGCCGCACGCATGTTCCTGAAGAACCAAAATTGGCTATAGGTTTTGACCGTATGAACCTTTGCTAGGGCTATCCAGCGAGCTGCCTCCACCGGTGCCTCCTTCTCATCGAAGACAACATCGTCTAGATCCTCCTCCCGGAGACCGAGTTCCGCCATTAGAGCTGTCACATCATCCGTAGCTGCTGGTCCTGCCGACCCAGAGGCTCCGTCTGACGCCATGATGATCAAAAACCCTAACCCGATCTAACAAACCGGGCTTCGCTGCAGGACCCCAACACTTCTCCGCCTCCCTCCGAAACCCTACCGATCGGCGAGACAAGGGATGCCGCTAGATCGAGGAAGAGAGTCGAGGCAACGAGCGGGGATCGGGGGAATCCAGGTCTCAACGGCGGCGACGTAGATCGCCCCGAGAGGAAAACAAACCCTATCGTGAGGGAAAAATCCGTCTACTCATAGCATGGTCACTTGTGGTGCCGCCACTGGAAGCAGGCCGCACACAGTTTAGGGCCGGGCCTGTCGAAGTTAGTAGAATGAACTGCACGAAACCACTATATTGAAGGCTAGGTAGCAGAAAACATGTGTTTATTTTTTTTTGACAAAAAACATCATATGTCGCGTAATCTTTTGGCAAATAGTAAAACTGATCGGCGGATTAGTCTCGTTTGAGCGTGTTATGACATACGTGGCACAACGGTTCACGAGAGACGGGTTTTGGTCTAAATTTACCAAATAGTCACTGGAATTTGACATATACACCCTTCAATCAAAAAACAAAATAAGCGCAATCAGCCCCGTGGACAGAACCGCAGCACTGTGCCCGTGTGCTCCCGGAATCCCGCCAGGTGGTCGCAGCTGCTCCGCGCGCTGGTCGTAGCGCTGCTGCCGCGCCTGACGGCATGGAGCCAATGGTGACGAACCACAAGCCGCCGGGAGCAGCTGCCGTGGATAGCCGTGCAAGACACCCTCCGCCACCACCGAGGCGGGTCAACGTCCGCAGTTGGGGCCCAACCTCAGAGCTCCAAGTAGGCGACCGCCGTATATGGTATGTCTAGCCGGCAGCTAGAATCGACTCAATAAATAGCTCATGTGCTTAGAGCAACTTCAATGGGGCGACCCAAACGGACGACGCATTTGTCCGCTTTTTGTCCGTTTGGGTCGGCCGTCCGCCCGACGTCCGCCCAGTTTTGCATTTGGGTCGGCAATGCGGCCAACGCACCGACCAATTTCATGTCCGCATTCAACTTTTAAATAAAAAAAGACCCGCGGTCGATCATGCCAGCGGCCATGTCTCATGCCGGCACCATGCCAGCACCGGCATATAATGCCGGCTTCAGAAAATACCACAGTTCATGCTGGCGCACTCGCCAGCCGGCCGGCACACATGCCAGCACACAAAAATGGTGGGACTTGGAGTTCGACCACGCCATCGCGGCTCCCGTGGTCGTGCCGGTACACCTGCCGGCATACAAAAAGATGGCCCTCGACGCCATAGATCACTCGTCCTGGAACTTGAGCATGTCGGCCTGCATCTTCTCGAACCACGGCCTCTTCCTTGACGACAAAGCGTTGAGATCCACTTTCATGATCTCCACCCCGGTCATCATGCTTGCAAGAGCCACTTCTTTTGCCTTTGTCTTGGCGTTGACGGCCTCGATCTCTAGCATCTTGGCTTGCTTCTCGGCCTCGAGCTCGAACATCTTGGCTTGTTTCTCGGCGTCAAGATCAAGCCTCCTCCTTTGGATCTCCATGAAAGCATCCATTTACTCCGCCTTGAAACGCCGGCGCTCCTCCTCCCTTGAGTCCTTCTTATTCATCATGCCGTCCACGCTTGCGATCAAGGCGTTGGTGGCCGCATCTCGCTTGTCCTCCTTCTTGGAGTTGGTCTTCCCCCGCGGTCGTGCCAGCTCGCCCTCGCCAACATCCTCCACGGCGCCCTTCCCCCCACGTGCCTTGAGCGCGGCATATTGTGCCTTGAACTTCTCTTCGTCCTTGATGACCCGATAGCAATGGGAGAGGTTGAAGCACTTGCCATTGTGTTGAACCTTGAATGCCTCCAAAGCTTGAAATGCCTACAAAATGTTTCCATGCAAGCATATGGGCAAGTTATAGCAAATGAAGACGTAAAAGAATGATCTTGATGGCACAAAAGAGGCCGACTTGATTGCTATCATACCATGTCTTGCACGCCGATGCCGCTCACGGGGCGGGCCTTGACGCTCTCAAGGGTGGCACAAAACTTGTTGCACTCTTGTTGGATCACCCTCCACCGCTTGGAAATGGAGACCCACCTGCGCATGCTCACAAATTTGTAGGATGGAAACTTCTTGCGCTCATGAAACTCGCGGTGCACGCGAGTCCAAAAGGTTGAATGCTTTTGCTCGGCGCCCGTCTTTGGGTCTTGTCCAATGTCTCACCAACACTCGCAAAGAGGCTTGTCCTCGGCAGCTGTGTACGCCTTCGTGCGCTTGCTCTTGCGCTTCGACTTAGGACCGGCGGTTTGGTTGGCGAGCTCGTCCTCGAACAAAGGCTTCACTTCGATGTCGCACTCGTCCTCTTCCTCTAGCCCATAGTCGTCCGGGAACTCGTGGTCGAGGGGGAAGCCGTCCAGGTCGATGCCGACCTGATCACGCATGAAGGCCGCCTGATCGGGATCATAGCCAGCGGCCGGCGTGAACGCCCCGCGGCCGTCCTGGCTTTGCGTCTCCTCGGGATCGTAGCCAGCGCCCGGCGCACCACCCTCGAAGATGAGGTGTTGCATGTAGTCCTCGTCGACGGCGGACGACATTTCCTCGAACAAGTTGCGGGCGTCCAGGAGACCGCCGGCCGGCGTCTGTCGCGCGCGTTTCCTCGTGCCGCCGGACGACGAGCCACCGACCACCGGGGTGGCGTTGAGGTCGATGGGCGCGGGCGCGGGCGTGGAAGGCGCGACCATGCTCACGTCGGGTGAGCACTCCTCGGAGAGGCGGGAGGCCTGCGGGTAGACGTGGAAGCCGGGGACCGGGTTGCAAGCCGATGCGCGGGGTGAGTCGGGCATCACCATCCGAGGAAACGCCGACGAGCTGGTGCTGGCCGCGGCGACGGCGGCTTGGACGAGGCTGTGCTGGCTAGGGTTTACCCCAAGCATGTAGAGCGCCTCCCTCGTTGCAGCGGCGACGCGGACATTGGTGAATTCCTGCTGCGCGGCGGCGGCGGCCTGCGCAGCGGCCTCATCCCTCGCGTCCGCGGCATGCCTCCGGCCCTTCCTCTTGGCCGACTCCCTTGACCGCTGTTCGGGCGTCAGCGCCTTCTTCGGCTTGGTCGCCACGGCGGTCTTGCGCGCCGCACGAGGCTTGCCTTTCCCGGAGGGGGCGATGGCGCCGGACGAGGCGAGGGAGGCGAGGCCGGCGGCGGCGTCGAGGTCGAGGTCGAGGTCGATGGCGTCCTCCATAGCTGGGGGGCGGGGGCGTGCGCTGGCGGGAGCGTTTTTGGTGAAAATGGGGGAAAATGGTTGTGGCTGCCACCGACAGGCGGGCCCGGGGAGAGGAGTAGGCGCGCGCGCGTCCGTCTCGTGTCCGCGCCGACGCAAATCCGGCTCAAAAATGGGCCTGGAATGGGTCGCCCGCGGACAAAAAACGGATGCGCGTCCGTTTGGGTCGGCGCGTTGGGCCGCCACTTTTGTCCGTGCCGACCCAAACGGATGAGGGCGGACGAAATGGGTCGCCCCATTGGATTTGCTCTTAGAGCATCTACGGTAGGACTTGGCAAATCCGACCCCTCAAACGTCTAGGGACATGCCCGGGCGCGTCCGCGGGCACTCCTCAAAAATGCAATCCACATCCGGGCACCTCAATTACCATATCTCAAATCCATACAAACACATGCAACTACGTCGACGCACACACATCGTTCGGCTACTTCATCACACTACAAAACATGCCATCGGGCTACCAAAATTTGGCATGTTTGGCTATGGTGGAGTTCATCCACGGCTGGCCTTGCCCTTCCCGGTGCCCTTGCCGTCCTTCTCGCAAAAGTACCAGTCGAAGACGCGGTACAGATCGAGCCGGATCTGTTCGTCGCCGGAGTTGTCCTCCTTCTCCTCCTTTGGTGGCAGTCCGACCATGGCACGGACCGCCCGATTCTGCTATCGGGCGAGGGAGCGCGTGTTCCTCCACTGCCGTTTCTTCAAAATGCGAGCGTGGATGGCTTCCTCCTCTGTGGCCGCCCTCGCCGCCGCATCAGCCGCCTCTTCTGCCGCCATTTTCACCGCGATACGGGCCTCGGCGGCCCTTATCCCCTCCTTCCCACGGTGGGCCGCCCGTTTCCAGTGAGACTCATACTCTGCCCAACCGGTGATGGGGAAGGACAGGTGTTCTGGCCGGGACTGCGAGGATCCAGCACCAGAGGCCCCAAGCACCCGGTGAGCCGACGCTATGGCGTCCGTCGGCCGGGCGCTGTGCTTCCGGGAGCGGCGGAGTTTAGTGCAGACTTCCATTGCCTCCTCCAACCCACACGAGATGACACCCCAATCGACGGATGCGGACTTGTCAGAGACTGACCCGCTGCCTGCCATGGCGGTGAAGGACGGAAACCGCCGGATGTGAGCTCGAGTGGCGGAGGGGAGTGGGTGAAGTGGCTAGGGTTTGCTCTGGCGAGAGGATGAGGACAAATATAAGTGGGGCCGGGTGAGCCAGCACGGCCGGGTCTGACGTGGCGGGCGTGGCCGGACACCCCCATATCCGCCCTATATTTGAGCTGGATATGGGGGGAGGGGGACTGCCGGTCAGCCCGGGTGTTTGAGGGACGTTTGAGAGGCCTATCTGTCGTGGGAACAAGTCTACCAGTAGAAGCAGGGGGTACGTATGAGAGGGCGGTGTCCTAGCTACAGCGAGGTTGTACACACAAGTTTACAAGTTCAGGCCCCTCTTGAAGGAGGTAACAACCCTACGTCTCGGTGCCGCGGAGGCTTGTTGATTGGAGTGTGGAAATAGTTACACGGGTGCAAACCCTTGTGCCAGAGGGGAGGGGTGGCTTATATAGAGTGCGCATGACCCCTTCCAGCCCTCAGTTACACATGGGTTCAATGAGAGTTATGTCCTCAAGGTTACTAGTAACGCTCATAATAAATAGTCTTTATAATGACGGAGTGACTGCTGGTACGTCTCTAATGTATCTATAATTTTTTATTGTTCCATGCTATTATATTATCTGTTTTGGATGTTTTATATGCATTAATATGCTATTTTATATTATTTTTGGGACTAACTTATTAACCTAGAGCCCAGTGTCAGTTTCTGTTTTTTTTCCTTGTTTTAGAGTTTCGTAGAAAAGGAATATCAAACAGAGTCCAAACGGAATGAAACTTTTGCGATGATTTTTCTTGGACTAGAAGACATCCAGAGGACTTGGAGTACACATCAGGAAAGCCACGAGGCCGCCACAAGGATGGAGGGCGTGCCTAGGGGGGTAGGGCGCCCCCACCCTTGTGGGCCCCTCATGACTCCACTGACCTATTTCTTCCGCCTATATATATATTCCCATATACCCGAAAACAATGAGGAGAGCCACGAAAACACTTTTCCACCGCTGCAACCTTCTGTACCCATTAGATCCCATCTAGGGGCCTCTTCCGGCATCCTGCCGGAGGAGGATTCGATCATGGAGGGCTTCTAGATCAACACCATTGCCTCTCTGATGAAGCGTGAGTAGTTTACCACAAACCTACGGGTCCATAGCTAGTAGCTAGATGGCTTCTTCCCTCTATTTGATTCTCAATACAATGTTCTCCTCGATATTCTTGGAGATCTATTCGATGTAGTACTTTTTTGCGATGTGTTTGCCGAGATCCGATGAATTGTGGAATTATGATCAGCTTATCTATGAATATTATTTGAATCTCCTTTGAATTTTTATATGCATGATTTGATATCTTTGCAAGTCTCTTCTAACTATCAATTTGGTTTGGCCAACTAGATTGGTTTTTCTTACAATGGGAGAAGTGCTTAGCTTTGGGTTCAGTCTGGCGTGCTCGATCCTAGTGACAGAAGGAGAACCGACACATATTGTATTGTTGCCATCAAGGATAACAAGATGGGGTTTTCATCATATTGCTTGAGTTTAGCCCGCTACATCATGTCATCTTACTTAATTCGTTACTCTGTTCTTATGAAGTTAATACTCTAGATGCAGGCAGGAGTCGGTTGATGTGTGGAGTAATAGTAGTAGATGCAGAATCGCTTCGGTCTACTTGACACGGACGTGATGCCTATATTCATGATCATTGCCTTAGATATCGTCATAACCTTGCGCTTTTCTATCACTTGCTCGGGAGTAATTTGTTCACCCACCGTAATATTTTCTGTCTTGAGAGAAGCCTCTAGTGAAACATATGCCCCCCGGGTCTATTTTCCATCATATAACTTTCTGATCTACAATCTTCGTTCCCTATTTACTTCCTTTGCAATCTTTTACTTTCCGTTCCATAAACCAAAAATATTTACTTTATCGTTTATCCATCTCTATCAAATCTCAGTTTGCAAATAATCGTGAAGGGATTAACAACCCCTTTATCGCGTTGGGTGCAAGTTGGTGTTTGTTTGTGTAGGTATTCGGTGACTTGCACGTTGTCTCCTAATGGATTGATACCTTGGTTCTCAAAAATGAGGAAAATACTTACTCTACTTTGCTGCATCACCCTTTCCTCTTCAAGGAAAAAACCAACGCAAGCTCAGGAAGTAGCAGGAAGAATTTCTGGCGCCGTTGCAGGGAAGATCTACGCCAAGTCAAGACATACCAAGTACCCATCATAAACTCTCATCTCTCGCATTACATTATTCGCCATTCCTTCTCGTTTTCCTCTCCCCCACTTCTAAAATGATTTTCGAAAAGATTTTCCTTTTCTTCGCCCCTCTTCCGTTCGTATTCTTCGCTTGCCTTTTCTGTGCTCGTGTGTTGGATTGCTTGCTTGTCACGATGACTCAAGAGAATACTAAATTGTGTGACTTTTCCAATACCAACAACAATGATTTTTTTAGTACTTCGATTGCTCCCGCTACTAATGCGGAATCTTATGAAATTAATGCCGCTTTGTTGAATTTTGTTATAAAAGATCAATTTTCCGGCCTTTCTAGTGAAGATGACGCATCCCATCTAAATAATTTCGTTGATTTGTGTGATATGCAAAAGAAAAAAGATGTGGATAATGATATCGTTAAATTGAAGCTATTTCCGTTCTCACTTCCAGATCGTGCTAAAACTTGGTTTTCATCCTTGCCTAAAAATAGTATTGATTCATGGAATAAGTGTAAAATGCTTTTATTTCCAAGTATTCCCCCCCCCCGCTAAGATCATCTCCCTTAGGAATGATATTATGAATTTTAAGCAACTTGATCATGAACATGTTGCACAATCTTGGGAGAGGATGAAATTGATGATATGAAATTGGCCTACACATGGTTTGAATTTGTGGATGATTATACAAAAAAATTATGCTGGATTGAATTTTGCTTCTAGAAATCTTTTAGATTCAGCCGCGGGAGGTACTTTTATGGAAATTACTCTGGGAGAAGCTACTAAACTCCTAGATAATATTATGGTTAATTATTCTCAATGGCATACCGAAAGATCTTCCACTAATAAAAAAGTGCATGCAATTGAAGAGATTAATGTTTTTGAGTGGAAAGATGGATGAGCTTATGAAATTGTTTGCTAGTAAGAGTTCTCCTATTGATCCTAATGTTATGCCCTTGTCCACTTTGATTGAGAACAATAATGAATCTATGGATGTGAATTTTGTTGGTTGGAACAATTTTTGTAATAATGTGTATAGAGGTAATTTTCCTAGGCCGTTCCCTAGTAATTCCTCTAATATTTATGGTAATTCCTACAACAATTCTTATGGAAATTATAATAAGATGCCCTCTGATTTTGAGAATAGTGTAAAGAATTTATGAGTTCGCAAAAGAATTTCAATGCTTTGACTGAAGAAAAATTGCTCAAGATTGATGATTTGGCCAGAAACATGGATAGGATTTCTCTTGATGTTGATTCTTTGAAACTTAGATCTATTCCACACAAGGATGATATCAATGAGTCTCTCAAAGCTATGAGAATTTCCATTGATGAGTGCAAAGAAAGAACCGCTAAAATGCGTGCTAAAAAGATTGGTTTGTAAGAACATGCTCTTCTAGTTTCTGTGAAAATAATGATGAAGATCTTAAAGTGATTGATGTGACTCCTATTGAAGCTTTGTTTTCCAATATAAATCTTGATAAATATGGGACTGGAGATGAGTCAATTTTAGTTAAAAGGCATCCAACGATTCAGAGTTTTTAGATCTAAATGCAAAAATTGATAAAAATGGGATTGGAGAGGTCAAAACTTTAAGTAGCAATGAACCCACTCTTTTGGATTTCAAGGAATTTAATTATGGTAATTGTTCTTTAATAGATTGTATTTCGTTGTTGCAATCCGTGTTGAATTCTCCTCATGCTTATAATCAAATCAAAGATTTTACTAAACATATCGTTGATGCTATGATGCAATCTTTTGAAGAAAAGCTTAATTTGGAAGTTTCTATCCCTAGAAAACTTTATGATGAGTGGGAACCTACTATTAAGATTAAGATTAAAGATTATGAGAGCCATGCTTTGTGTGATTTGGGTGCTAGTGTTTCCATAATTCCAAAAACTTTGTGTGTTGCGCTAGGTTTCCGTGAATTTGATGAGTGCTCCTTAAATTTGCATCTTGCGGATTCCACTATTAAGAAACCTATGGGAAGAATTAATGATGTTCTTATTGTTGAAAATAGGAATTATGTGCCCGTAGATTTCATTGTTCTTGATATAGATTACAATCCTACATGTTCTATTCTTCTTGGTAGACCTTTTCTTAGAATGATTGGTGCAATTATTGTTATGAAAGAAGGAAACATTAGATTTCAATTTCCGTTAAGGAAAGGTATGTAGCACTTTCCAAGAAAGAAAATTAAATTTTCTTGTGAATCTATTATGAGAGCCGGTTATGGATTGCATACCAAAGATGATAATACCTAGATCTATTCGTGTTTTATGCCTAGCTAAGGGCGTTAAACAATAGCGCTTGTTGGGAGGCAACCCAATTTTTTTTGTTTTTGCTAATGTTCTTGAATAAATACACATTATTACCTATGTAGTAATTGTGTTTTATTGTTTTAGTTAGTGTTTGTGCCAAGTAAGACATTTGGGATAGCTTACGGTGATAGTTAAGTTGATCTTGTTGAAAAACAGAAACTTTTGCGACCACGAAAATAATTTTCATAATTCACAGAAGCGTGATTTTGATCTGATTATTTTTTCGCAAGATTAATACACAAATTCCCCAGGTTTCCCTAATTGTTCAGAATTATTAGAGTTACAGACGTATTCAAAGTATTCAAATTGCTACAGACTGTTCTATTTTTGACAAATTCTGTTTTCTATGTGTTGTTTGCTTATTTTGATGAATCTATTGTGACGCCCCCGATTCAATCGTACACTAATCATACACGCAAATGTGTATGATCAAGATCAGGGACTCACGTGAAGATATCACAACACAACTCTAAAAATAAAATAAGTCATACAAGCATCATAATACAAGCCAGGGGCCTCGAGGGCTCGAATACAAGTGCTCGATCATAGACGAGTCAGCGGAAGAAACAATATCTGAGTACAGACATAAGTTAAACAAGTTTGCCTTAAGAAGGCTAGCACAAACTGAGATACACATCTAAAGAGGCGCATGCCTCCTGCCTAGGATCCTCCTAAACTACTCTTGGTTGTCGTCAACAGCCTACACGTAGTAGTAGGCACCTCGGTGTAGTAAGAGTCGTCCTCGACGGTGGCGTCTGGCTCCTGGGCTCCAGCATCTGGTTGCGACAACCAGGTAGAAAGGAAAGGGGGAAAAGGGGGAGAAAAGCAACCGTGAGTACTCATCCAAAGTACTCGCAAGCAAGGAGCTACACTACATATGCATGGGTATATGTGTAAAGGGCCATATCGGTGGACTGAACTACATAATGCCAGAATAAGAGGGGGATAGCTAATCCAGTCGAAGACTACGCTTCTGGCCACCTCCATCTTGCAGCATGTAGGAGAGAGTAGATGGTGACTTCACCAAGTAGCATAGCATAGCATAAACCTACCCGACGATCCTCCCCTCGTCGCCCTGTGTGAGAGCGATCACCGGGTTATTTATGGCACTTGGAAGGGTGTGTTTTATTAAGTATCCGATTCTAGTTGTCATAAGGTAAAGGTACAACTCCAAATCGTCCTGTTACCAAAGATCACGGCTATTCGAATTGATAAACTTCCCTGCAGGGGTGCACCACATTACCCGACATGCTCGATCCCTCTGTCCTGGCACACTTTCTTGGGTCATGTCCGGCCTTGGGAGATCAACACGTCGCAACCCTACCTAGGCTCAACAGAGAGGTCAGCACACCGGTCTAAATCGTATGGCGCAGGGGTCTGGGCCCATCGCCCATTGCACACCTGCACGTTGCGAACGCGGCCAGAAGCAGACCTAGCCTAGCAGGCGTTCCAGTCCAATCCGGCGCGCGCCGCTCAGTCGCTGACGTCACGAAGGCTTTGGCTGATACCATGACGTCGAGTGCCCATAACTGTTTCCGCGTAGTTGGTTAGTGCGTATAGGACAGTGGACAGACCCAGATCAAATACCAAGATCTCGTTAAGCGTTTTATTTTGAAGTAACCGCGAATGCCGACCAGGGCCAGGCCCACCTCTCTCCTAGGTGGTCCCAACCTGCCCTGTCGCTCCGCCTCAAAGTAACAGTCGGGGGCCGTCGGGAACGCAGACCCACCTCTACCGGGATGGAGCCACCTGCCCCTTCAGCCCCCTTCTCCGAACAGTATCATAAGCAATGTAACAGTATAAAGTATATAGCATAAGCCCGTGATCACCTCCCGAGTGATCACGGCCCAGTAGTATAGCATGGCAGACGGACAAGAGTGTAGGGCCACTGATGGAACACTAGCATCCTATACTAAGCAATAGGATAGCAGGTAAGGGTAACAACTGTAGCAACAATGACAGGCTATGCATCAGAATAGGATTAACCGAAAGCAGTAACATGCTACACTACTCTAATGCAAGCAGTGAGAGGAGGAATAGGCGATATCTGGTGATCAAGGGGGGGGGGGCTTGCCTGGTTGCTCTGGCAAGAAGAAGGTGTCGTCGTCGATGTAGCCGATCACAGGGGTATCGGCAACGGTCTCGGAGCCTACCGGAAAGAAGTAACGGAGGGGGAACACAATAAATAATAGAGCAATCAAATGTAACACAAAGCAAGACGCGACAATACGTTGTGCTAGGGGTGACTTAACGCAGGGATATGTGATCCCAGCGAAGGGGGGAAACATCCGGGAAAGTATCCCCGGTGTTTCGCGTTTTCGGGCAGATGAACCGGAGGGGAAAGTTGCGTGTTCGCTATGCTAGGTATGTGTGGCGGACGAACGGACTGTGTATTTGGATTCGTCCCGTCGTTCTGAGCAACTTTCATGTACAAAGTATTTTAATCCGGGTTACGGATTATTTTATATTTTTTTAAGTTTTAATTCATTTTCTAATTTTTCTAAAATTGTTTAATGCAAGTTTGACCAAGTCAAAATGACTGGTCAAACAGACAAGGGGTGTCCCACATGTCATAGGCTATACCTAAACAAATAAATAAATCTAACTTTTTAATTGGGGGCCTACATGTCATTGACTTGGACTTTTCTTAAAATTTGTTTTTTCTTTAAACTAACCATGGGTTCACATGTCATCTATTATTTGGACTAATTAACTAGCCGTACTAATTAGACTAACTAACTAAATTAGTGCCTAAACTAGCATTTGGGTCGGCCACACACACACACGCTGCAAGCACACAACACACACACTCACGCGCACACACACTCAGCCATGGCCAGCAGCAGCTATTCATGTTAGAAGGGAGAGAGGGGTTTGGTGGAATAGTCCGTTGTATTGCTTGAGCCTCGTGGGCATATATATAGGAGTACAATCATCTACATGGAGTACAAGACAAGCCAGAACAAATCCTAGTCTATCTCGTCTTTCCTAATAAACATTATACTCAACATCCCCCCGCAGTCACAACGGTAGCGACGCAGACGGTGAGACTGGAGAAGAATCCGAAGGCAAGCCGACGGACACCCTCCCACAGTCGTAACGGTCGACGCATCGCGGAGTCGTGGCTGGAGTGGCAACCGACGAGGTTGCTCAAGCAAGGCGGTAGCCCTTTGTGCCGTTTGTCGAGGTAGCCGAGAGCGTATGGTGGTGGAGCCGTGGTCGAGGTAGCCGTGCAAAAATGTCGTGGTCGATATCGAGTCGGGGTAGCCGGTGTCGATGAAGTCGCTCTGTGGAGCCGCGGGCGCAAGGAGAGGCCGAGTTAGCATGGGCGCAGTGGTGTCGAAGTAGTGGTGCGCCGAGAAGAAGATGTTGTTGACGACGTGTTGCGGCGGGGTTGCCAAACCCGGGGACACATCGTAGACGAAGGCACGCGTCGGTGTTGCCAACACCGGGCATGCGTAGACAAACGAAGACGAAGTCGACGAAGCGCCGCACCAGGCTTGCCAGGCCCGGGGACACGTCGTGGACGAAGGCACGCAGCGGTGTTGCCAGTACCGGGCATGCGTGGACTGGGACTTGCACGAGCTGTACGCCATGTCGAAGAAGTTGGAGAGGCCAGCAGAGAAGGACTCGATGACTGTTGCGGCGCCAATCGGCGCGGGGCCGGTGTCGCCCGCGGTTGTCGGAGTAGATGAAGTGGTCGTGGTAGATGACGGCGACGCTGGCGATGGGCTGATGCTGGACGAAGACGAAGAAGGTGGACGGGCGGCGGCGGCTAAATGGGTAGCGGCGGCGGTGACCAAAGAAGAGCAGCGGCAGCGGCCTGACGGCGGCGGCGGCAGCTAGGTTAGAAACGCGGCGGCGATGCTTGAAGTAGGCGAAGAACCCTGACAGCGTGACGAAGGCCGACGCGGACAGTGGCGTTCCCGCGCCAAGGGAGACGGCGCGGCGCATACCACGGGAAGTCAACGCGCGTGGACGACGAAGTGGACCGTGGGCCGCCATGCTACGGCCCGAAGGGGCGACGCAGCGGCGGCAGGCGGGTCGGGGCGACGGCGGGAAGACCCCGGGGCGACGGCGGGGACCGCGAGCCGCGCCGCAGCGGCCCGAAGGGGCGACACAACGGCGGTTCGCGAGTCGGTGCAACCGCGGGGACGGCCTCGGGACGGTGGCGTGGACCGCGTGCCACGCTTGCTACGGCGCGACGGGGCGATGCAGCGGCGGCGCGAGGGTCGATGCAGCCATGGTACGGCCAAGAGCGGACGCCCTCGGGGCGGCGGGGGACCGCGGGCCGCGACACTACGGCCCGAAGGGGCGACACAGCGGTGACGCGGGTCGGTGCAGCCGGGAGAAGAACCACGGGGCGGCGGCGCTGCGGCCCGACGGGGCGACGCAGCGGCAGCCCAATGCTCCATCGGTGGAGAGGGGCGCTGAACTCGGGGACGATCTTCACGGGACCTGCGGAGGCGCGCATAACCGACGGGCCAGGTTGGTCGCGCGGTGTAGATGAGTCGGATCGCGGCGGCGAGCGGGTGATCAAGCCGATCGCGCGCGAGGTCGGGGACGCCGCTCGGTGGAGGCGTGGTGGCTCCGTAGTCCGAGATGAAGCCGGCGGCGGCGGTCAGCAGGGCGGCTATGATTGGCCTCTGCATGACGCGAGGCCGCCGGGTCGGGGTGATGCAGGAGTCCCGATCGGAGCAGGGCGGTGACGGCTGGCGTAGATCGTCGGGCGGGCCGGCGCGCGAACGGCGGCGGTGAAGGGCCGCCGCATGACTTGAGGCCGCCGGGTCGGGGCGACTGGCGGGCTGACGCGCGGACGACGCGCGAGGCCGCCGGGTCGGGGCGACCGACGGGCAGACGCGCGGACGACGCGCGAGGCCGCCGGGTCGGTGAAGAAGCTGGCCGATCGCGCCGGTGTTGGAGTAGAGGCGCACGGGGTCGACAGCGACGGTGGGCGACGCAAACCGGATCACATAGACCGGAAAACCAAAAAGTAGACGCCGATCAAAGCGACCGGCGAGAGAGAGAAAACCCGGATCAAAGGATCGGGAAAAAAGACTCTCTAAGGTAGCCGGTCAACACGACCGGCGGACGAACTCTAGGTACGGGCGGCACGGCCCCCGGCGGCGGTCATGGAGGCCGACCACCCCCGGGGCGGCGCGCGGGTGCGGAAGCGGCGGCTGCTAGGGTTTAGGATCAACTTGCGATAGATACCATGTTAGAAGGGAGAGAGGGGTTTGGTGGAATAGTCCGTTGTATTGCTTGAGCCTCGTGGGCATATATATAGGAGTACAATCATCTACTTGGAGTACAAGACAAGCTAAAACAAATCCTAGTCTATCTCGTCTTTCCTAATAAACATTATACTCAACAATTCAGACCATCAAACGGCAGCAACAGCACCTAAGCAGCGGTAGTAGCAAGAGCAGCAAGAGACGCAGCTTGATAGCAAGCAGAGTAGAGCATTGGCAGGAGCAGCAAGCTATAGCTGCGCAGGAGCAGCGGCAAGCAGTAGCGCAAGTGGGGCTGCTCGGGTCAGGAGCGGCGGCACGCATCGGCTCGTAGCAGGCAGCTAGAGGGCTTGCGGGCGTGCGGGGAATCCATGGTCAGCGAGGGGCACGGCCGGGCACGCGCGAGGGTCGCGGCCAGAGGCGAGGCGGGGCCTGGCGACAGCAACAGCAACACCGCGCGGGTGCACACGGGAGCTTCGCTCCCGTCCATGGCGGCCTCGGGCGGAGACGGTTCTACGATGAGGAATCGACAGCGGGAAAGGGAGGGGAAGGACGGCGGGGCTCACAGCAGACTCGGAGAGAAGCCGAGTGTGCTCGGGGAGGGCTCGATGGCGTTGAATCGACGGTGGCGACCTCGGCGACCGAAGCTCGAAGACGGCGATGGCGACGACATTGAAGGGCGTTCGAGCTCGTGTGACTCGATGGAGGGGACGAGTGCTTCGTTGAGGAGCTCGAGGACAAGGCGTAAGAGCATGGGTACGACGATGGTCACGGTGGCAGCGAATCAACGCCGACGGGCACGCTCGAACGCGAGCAGAGGAGCGAGGGACGAAGGGGAAGTGAGATCTGGGGGCAGCTAGGGTTCGTCCAGGGCTCGGGGGCGTCAAGTAGGTGCTGTGGGGGAGGGCAGATGGTTGCCACGGCGACATGCCTCGGCCACAACCGGGGATCTCGGCCATGATCCCCCCTTGTGAACAGGAGGAAGGGGACGATAGCTAGATGGGCCGGCCTGGTTGGCTTGATGGCCAGTTGGGCCGAGGCCCAGCGAGGGAGGGTTTTTGTTTTGTTTTTGTACTTACCTTTCCTTTTCTTATTTTATTTATTCTTTACTGTTTAAATTTTATTCTTACATTAATTTTAATTCTAAAATATAGGAGTAGCTTATAAATTAGTATAACTAAATATGCTACTACCACATAAGGGTTAGTTGACAAATAAATTAGTTTAATATTTTATTAATTATAAAAGTCATTTAAATAATTGTTTTTGGTGCTGTTTTAATTAATTTAGTGCATCTAAACTAACTATAAAAATGTGGTTTATTCACCAATATTATTTATGATTTAATTGTCACAGTTTGTACTTTTTAGTTTTGACATTCGAAAACTTTTATTGTTTGACTTTAATTTTAATTTTAATTTTGAATTGGTTTTGAATCATCGTGAGGTTAACAACAGTAATCGTGGTGATGTGGCATCATTAGCAGGGGGTCACTGTAGCTTAATTATCCGGGCGTCACAATTCTCCTCAACTACAAGAAATCTCGTCCCGAGATTTAAGAGGCGGAGTAAAGGGGCAAGGTTCTGAACAAATTCTAACGAGTGTTCTCGGTCTTGGTTGATCTTCTCGAAGTAGTCGATCCATTAT
This sequence comes from Aegilops umbellulata, assembly GCA_032464435.1. NCBI lineage: Eukaryota > Viridiplantae > Streptophyta > Magnoliopsida > Poales > Poaceae > Aegilops > Aegilops umbellulata. Next base: position 444,182,099 of record CP136054.1, read on the forward strand.
GTTGGTGTCTTCATTTCTCTACTTTAGGTCATTATGATGAAATCGTCATCCTTTTCTCCGGGAACTCCCTCGTACTTACGAAACAATAATGAGGGTATTCCGGGAGAACGGACCTCTGCAAGGTTGTCTATCTGGTAGGTAACATCGGGGAAGGTGGCGGAAAGTAACTCTTGATTTGAAACTTAATTAAATATCGAGAGCAAAGTATGAAGGTACCATGAGAAGTTTCGAGCGGGCATGCAATCGATCGTTGCCTAAAACGGAGTGTGAAAATGGGGTTCAGAGCAACGAAAATAAGTATTGCGTCTAATACCAGAATAGATCACTATGAAGGTGGCTCGCGAATTACCTATGAAACCAAGAGCAAGGGATAACTTTGAAACAAGGATGTACAGGAGAGTCAGGTCTCGATCCTGTGGTACTGTGGGTTATGGGCCCACCATGTGGTTTAAAAGTAGAAAGGGCATTGACATCTTGCACTATCGTGATAGCAAGGCATGTCAGGGGATAGCCTGTCAGTTATGTCGGCAACAACATCGGTTCCAAGGGCGAGGGACGAAGAGAACTATTTTCCTGCTCGTTGAACGAGGCGTACCAATAGGCAAAGTTCTCGTCCATCGGTGGCTACCGGAATGTCATCAACAATAGTAACAGGGTCTTACTGACAGAATTGTACACCGAGGTGTTTACATAAGCAGGAGAATATTTCTGCTTAGATCATATAGATCACCAGAAAGGTTAAACCAAACAACGGAAAGGAAAATATGATTATCGGCCTAAATAGAACAATGGAAAGGAAAATGTGTTTACACACATATTTCAGGGGTATATCCTTTCCAAGGACAAGCAGAGCATGATATCCGTGACAAGATAAAATGTAGAAAACCCTTTAGGTAAGGGGAGAGAAATTTCATGACATTACTCATACAACGGTGTTTGGATAATGGACAAAGAAAATTTAGCATTGTGCTTCAAATGCTCTTATTGAAAATTGGACTACCACAGACATGCTTCGAGATAGCATTGGTATGGTCTTCAAGCAAAGGTCAGACTTTGGATACACAAAGTATCCATCAGGGACAACTCATAGAATAGGTCTTATAATTTCCTCACGGGAGAATGTCTAACCTTGCTAAAAATGAAACTATAACAATAGGTCCTCCCGTCAGGTGTGTTAGGCATGACATCACCTTACTGGGTCATACAAACACCAATGTCATAATTCCTAGAAATATGTTCCAACCATCATATCTGACCGAGTTTCAGATCTGATTGGTGTCAGGATACCATAGACTCAGGATGCCCGAGAAGAAAAAGGTGCAACACAAATTGACGAGATGTCATTGTAAGATTCTCGATAAATGAACTATGGAAGCCAGTTTCGAAACAAGAGTTCATCATTTAACCAAGGAGAGGACGAGGAGGTGGCTGATGAACTCAGTGACAATTCATTGAGATTTTCAAAAGATGGATTTCCACAACAAGGAGATAACATTTGTCAGATCAAATGATATAATGAGGTATGCTCGAGGAAAACATACACAGTTAAACATTGGTTGAAAGGTGCACCCGAATTATGGGCTTAGGTAGCATGATCAATAGAATGGTGATTCGATAACCAATGGTCTAAGAATGAAATATCGACCATTAACTTCAAAGCAATAGGGTTGCTAGAAGTACAGAACTCAAGCAACATCGTTAGCATATTGGTATCCCGGTTAAAAACAACACGGGGACCAAGGAAGAATGGTGATGGTGAGAAGTATCATCATACTGAGAATTTCTAAGAGGTGGAGCAATCCACACAATATTCTCGACATAAAAGACAGTAATACTTCAAGGCAGAACACAACACTAGCTGGAGAGCAAGTTGTATTCATAATGTGGACAAGTCACGATGAAAGGAAGTCAAGGGTGTTGTCGATGATAATAAAAATCATCGAGGGCAAGGAGGGTATTTCTCATCATGAACACAGTTGACATCTCGGAAGAACCGAAGAAGTCAAAGTGTTGAAGGTGATCCGACACATTTGCCGGGAGGTTTCAAGAGGATGCAATCAAACATCAACGGCAACAAGCAAGGGAATGACGAAGCCGCAAGTTATAGGATCAATATATAAGATGCAAGCTCAGAACCAAGGTTGCCTTTCAAGACAAGCAACATGATCTTGAAAGCTCGACGTAAGTCGTGCTCATACACTGAAGAATTCGTGCACCAGAGAAGGACGAGGTAGCACAGTCAAAGATAGCAAGACCAGGATGCAGCCGATAGTCTAGGAATGACCAGATTGAGTTTAGAATTTCCCAGTAAAAATACTAGGGGTATTTGATTTGTAGTGCGGAATAATTTCACTAGTCGGTGTCCTCGGTTGACAACAACCCATAACATGTAGAGTGATTACGACAAGGAAAGACATTACTTTAACAAAGTTAGTAAGATGTGGTGCAATGGCAAGACATCTTCGAGATACCAGGGGGTAATACTCAAAGGTAGAACATGATAGAAGTAGAACCGGTTCATTGGCCTATGACAGTAGATACTTCAACCTCGCCAAAAATAGACGAGGCACTGGAATGAATTCCCATCAGATATATTAGATCAGGACAGCATGGTCGGAACCATAACTGTAAGGAATCAATTCAAGAATACCGAAAGAATCATACAGCTGGATAATCATTTTGCAAGAAGCTTCTGAGACGGTCTACATCATTTTCATGGGCATGAACTCAGAGTTCAAGGTCGACTCCCACTTCTTTAATGCATATCATTTCATTCACCTCTCGCTTTGATAAAACTGTAGTGTTGGAATTTTATCTGGTAGAACACCGAGAGAGTAAGACTTGTGAAAACTTTCGGGTTCTCACGGATTAGGGGAAGGCATAGGTTCAACCCATCGGTCATCTTAGTAACATATACCACAAGTTTCAAAAGTAAAAACACAAGCTCGAAAGCAGAGCATGGCTGACCAAGCAGAGGATACAATTTACCAAAGCCATTATGTAACAGGGGAAGAACTCACAATGTGATTGCATATGAAGGACACTGTCGGATAACAATCCAACAATGGATCGGGCGACCCACAACGAAGCTGATGTGAGTATCGGTATTCACTCAGAGGAAGAAATAATGCAGAGGCATCAGATTCAAGAATAACCTGATTAGTCTGATGCTTAAATAGAAAGAAATTATGGTTTCCAAACGAAGGATCAGAAGCAGACGCTCTGATCAAGGATGGATAAGTTGAAGACACTTAGTCGGACAATCAATAAAGGTTTGAATTGTCGAGAACCAACTCATGTCCGGAATGACGTCTGAGCCGGAAAGATAATTTTAAAAAGGATAACCTGATGACTGCGTGCATACACACACATTGAATCAATAGGCTCAAAATGGCTAAGACAAGGGATCTTAACGAAGACTACTAGTCATATGGAATTAACCATAATGCAAGCATGCAAGAATTTCAAGAGTAACAGGCTGCAGAGGATTTTCGAAAGATCGAATTCGAAGAATTTTGTGAGACACATGAATAATTGACAAGAACGGATCCTCGATAAATGTGAGGAAATAACCGTAAGGGTTTTCATGCGAAATAAAACTGCAAGTCAGTAAACTCAAAGGATTCCCGGGACAACGGAGAATATTTCGAGGCATCTTGTAACAACAAGAGCGACGAGGAATGATCATGAGAATGACAAGTGCATGCAGATATCCATAGGGATATATCGGTGGCAGTGAATTGCAAAGGCGATGAGCACAAGGGTCTCGGGAAAATATCGAGGGATATCCTCAGAATCTTCTGACGAAGCAGGTGATCTTCTGAAATATGGGCTCTCGGGGAGAAATAGTTACGAGAACCTAGAGTCAGAGTTAGTAAAATCTTTTAACCCGAATAGAAGAGAGATCAGAATCCCAGAGCATAGAAGAGGAATAAAAGATCCTAACACCACCCATTGGTGTTGTGGGCCCGTAAGCCACACAACAAGTTAGTAAATTTGTTTTTCAAAGACTAGACTCAACTTCGGCCAAGGAGTTGGAAAGGGGATTCCAACAGGCAGTCGACTCTGATACCAACTTGTGACGCCCCCGATTCAATAGTACACTAATCATACACGCAAACGTGTACGGTCAAGATAAGGGACTCACGGGAAGATATCACAACACAACTCTAAAAATAAAATAAGTCATACAAGCATCGTAATACAAGTCAGGGGCCTCGAGGGCTCGAATAAAAGTGCTCGATCATAGACGAGTCAGCGGAAGAAACAATATATGAGTACAGACATAAGTTAAACAAGTTTGCCTTAAGAAAGGCTAGCACAAACTGGGATACAGATCGAAAGAGGCGCAGGCCTCCTGCTTGGGATCCTCCTAAACTACTCTTGGTCGTCGTCAACAACCTACACGTAGTAGTAGGCACCTCTGGTGTAGTAAGAGTCGTCATCGACGGTGGCGTCTGGCTCCTGGGCTCCAGCATCTGGTTGCGACAACCAGGTAGAAAGTAAAGGGGGAAAAGGGGGAGAAAAGCAACAGTGAGTACTCATCCAAAGTACTCGCAAGCAAGGAGCTACACTACATATGCATGGGTATATGTGTAAAGGGCCATATCGGTGGACTGAACTGCAGAATGCCAGAATAAGAGGGGTATAGCTAATCCAGTCGAAGAATACGCTTCTGGCCACCCCCATCTTGCAGCATGTAGGAGAGAGTAGATGGTGAGTTCACCAAGTAGCATCGCATAGCATAAACCTACCCGGCGATCCTCCCCTCGTCGCCCTGTGTGAGAGCGATCACCGGGTTATATCTGGCACTTGGAAGGGTGTGTTTTATTAAGTATCCGATTCTAGTTGTCATAAGGTCAAGATACAACTCCAAATCGTCCTGTTACTGAAGATCGTGACTATTCGAATAGATAAACTTCCCTGCAGGGGTGCACCACATTACCCGACACGCTCGATCCCTCTGGCCGGGCACACTTTCCTGGGTCATGTCCGGCCTCAGGAGATCAACACGTCGCAGCCCTAACTAGGCTCAACAGAGAGGTCAGCACGCCGGTCTAAATCCTATGGCGCAGGGGTTTGGGCCCATCGCCCATTGCACACCTGCACGTTGCGAATGCGGCCGGAAGCAGACCTAGCCTAGCAGGCATTCCAGTCCAATCCGGCGCGCGCCGCTCAGTCGCTAACGTCACGAAGGCTTCGGCTGATACCACGACGTCGAGTGCCCATGACTGTTTCCGCGTAGTTGGTTAGTGTGTATAGGACAGTGGCCAGACTCAGATCAAATACCAAGATCTCGTTAAGCGTGTTATTTTGAGGTAACCGCGGACGCTGACCAGGGCCAGGCCCACCTCTCTCCTAGGTGGTCTCAACCTGCCCTGTCGCTCCGCCTCAAAGTAACAGTCGGGGGCCGTCGGGAACCCAGGCCCACCTCTACCGGGATGGAGCCACCTGCCCCTTCAGCCTCCTTCTCCGAACAGTATCATAAGTAATGTAACAGTATAAAGTATATAGCATATGCCCGTGATCACCTCCCGAGTGATCACGGACCAGTAGTATAGCATGGCAGACGGACAAGAGTGTAGGGCCACTGATGGAACACTAGCATCCTATACTAAGCAGTAGGATAGCAGGTAAGGGTAACAACTGTAGCAACAATGACAGGCTATGCATCAGAATAGGATTAACCGAAAGCAGTAACATGCTACACTAGTCTAATGCAAGCAGTGAGAGGAGGAATAGGCGATATTAGGCGATATCTGGTGATCAAGGGGGGGGGAGGCTTGCCTGGTTGCTCTGGCAAGAAGAAGGGGTCGTCGTCGATGTGAAGGAAATATGCCCTAGAGGCAATAATAAAGTTATTATTTATTTCCTTATATCATGATAAATGTTTATTATTCATGCTAGAATTGTATTAACCGGAAACATAATACCTGTGTGAATACATAGACAAATAGAGTGTCACTAGTATGCCTCTACTTGACTAGCTCGTTGATCAAAGATGGTTAAGTTTCCTAGCCATAGACATGAGTTGTCATTTGATTAACGGGATCACGTCATTAGGACAATGATGTGATTGACATGACCCATTCCGTTAGCTTAGCACCCAATCGTTTAAGTATGTTGCTATTGCTTTCTTCATAACTTATACATGTTCCTATGACTATGAGATTATGCAACTCCCGTTTACCGGAGGAACACTTTGTGTGCTACCAAACGTCACAACGTAACTGGGTGATTATAAAGGTGCTCTACAGGTGTCTCCGAAGGTACTTGTTGGGTTGGCATATTTCGAAATTAGGATTTGTCACTCCGAATGTCGGAGAGGTATCTCTGGGCCCTCTCGGTAATGCACATCACCTAAGCCTTGCAAGCATTGCAACTAATGAGTTAGTTGCGGAATGATGCATTACGGAACGAGTAAAGAGACTTGTCGGTAACGATATTGAACTACGTATTAAGATACCGACGATCGAATCTCGGGCAAGTAACATACGGATGACAAAAGGAACAACGTATGTTGTTATGCGGTCAGACCGATAAAGATCTTCGTAGAATATGTAGGAACCAATATGAGCATCCAGGTTCCGCTATTGGTTATTGACCGGAGACATGTCTCGGTCATGTCTACATTGTTCTCGAACCCGTAGGGTCCGCACGCTTAAGGTTTTGATGACATTTATATTATGAGTTTATAAGTTTTGATGTACCGAAGGTTGTTCGGAGTCTCGGATGTGATCACGGACATGACGAGGAGTCTCGAAATGGTCGAGACATAAAGATCGATATATTGGACGGCAATATTCGGACACCGGAAGTGTTCCGGGTGATTTCGGAGAAAACCGGAGTGCCGGAGGGTTACCGGAACCCCCTGGGAGAAGTAATGGGCCTTATGGGCCTTAGTGGAGAGAGAGAGGGGCGGCCAGGGTGGGCCGCACGCGCCCTCCCCCTCTGGTCCGAATTGGACTAGGAGAGGGGGGCGGCGCCCCCCTTTCCTTCTCCCTCTCCCCCTTCCTTTCCCCCTCCTAGTAGGAGTAGGAAAGAGGGGAGTCCTACTCCTACTAGGAAGAGGACTCCTCCTCCTTGGCGCGCCCACAAGGGCCGGCCGGCCTCCCCCCTTGCTCCTTTATATACGGGGGCAGGGGGGCACCTCTAGACACACAAGTTGATCTTCGTGATCGTTCTCTTAGCCATGTGCGGTGCCCCGCTCCACCATACTCCTCGATAATATTGTAGCGGTGCTTAGGCGAAGCCCTGCGACGGTAGAAAATTAAGATCGTCACCACGCCGTCGTGCTGACGGAACTCATCCCCGACACTTTGCTGGATCGGAGTCCGGGGATCTTCATCGAGCTGAACGTGTGCTAAAACTCGGAGGTGCCGTAGTTTCGGTGTTTGATCGGTCGGGCCGTGAAGACGTACGACTACATCAACCGTGTTGTCATAACGCTTCCGCTGTCGGTCTACGAGGGTACGTAGACAACACTCTCCCCTCTCGTTGCTATGCATCACCATGATCTTGCGTGTGCGTAAGAATTTTTTTGAAATTACTACGTTCCCCAACACGATGTAGCCGATCACAGGGGTATCGGCAACGGTCTCGGAGCCTACCGGAAAGAAGTAACGGAGGGGGAACACAATAAATAATAGAGCAATCAAATGTAACACAAAGCAAGACGCGACAATATGTTGTGCTAGGGGTGACTTAACGCAGGGATATGTGATACCAGCGAAGGGGGGAAACATCCGGGAAAGTATCCCCGGTGTTTCGCGTTTTCGGGCAGATGAACCGGAGGGGGAAAGTCGCGTGTTCGCTATGCTAGGTATGTGTGGCGGATGAACGGACTGCGTATTTGGATTCGTCCGTCGTTCTGAGCAACTTTCATGTACAAAGTATTTTCATCCGGGTTACGGATTATTTTATATTTTTTTAAGTTTTAATTCATTTTCTAATTTTTCTAAAATTGTTTAATACAAGTTTGACCAAGTCAAAATGACTGGTCAAATAGACAAGGGGTGTCCCACATGTCATAGGCTATACCTAAACAAATAAATAAATCTAACTTTTTAATTGGGGGCCTACATGTCACTGACTTGGACTTTTCTTAAAATTTCTTTTTTCTTTAAACTAACCATGGGTTCACATGTCATCTATTATTTGGACTAATTAACTAGTCCTACTAATTAGACTAACTAACTAAATTAGTGCCTAAACTAGCATTTGGGTCGGCCACACACACACACACACGCTGCAAGCACACAATACACACACTCACGCGCACACACACTCAGCCATGCCCAGCAGCAGCTATTCAGACCATCAAACGGCAGCAACAGCACCTAAGCAGCGGTAGCTGCAAGAGCAGCAACAGACGCAACTTGCTAGCAAACAGAGTAGAGCATTGGCAGGAGCAGCAAGCTATAGCAGCGCAGGAGCAGCGGCAAGCAGTAGCGCAAGTGGCGGCTGCTCGGGTCAGGAGCGGCGGCACGCATCGGCTCGTAGCAGGCAGCTAGAGGGCTTGCGGGCGCGCGGGGAATCGATGGTCAGCAAGGGGCGCGGCCGGGCATGCGCGAGGGTCGCGGCCAGAGGCGAGGCGGGGCCTGGCGACAGCAGCAGCAACATCGCGCGGGTGCACACGGGAGCTTCGCTCCCGTCCATTGCGGCCTCGGGCGGAGACGGTTCTACGGCGAGGAATCGACAGCGGGAAAGGGAGGGGAAGGACGGCGGGGCTCACAGCGGACTCGGAGAGAAGCCGAGCGTGCTCGGGGAGGGCTCGGTGGCGTTGAATCGACGGTGGCGACCTCGGCGACCGAAGCTCGAAGACGGCGATGGCGACGACATTGAAGGGCGTTCGAGCTCGTGTGACTTGATGGAGGGGACGAGTGCTTCGTTGCGGAGCTCGAGGACAAGGCGGAAGAGCATGGGTACGGCGGTGGTCACGGTGGCAACGAATCAACGCCGACGGGCATGCTCGAACGCGAGCAGAGGAGCGAGGAACGAAGGGGAAGTGAGATCTGGGGGCAGCTAGGGTTCGTCCAGGGCTCGGGGGCGTCAAGTAGGTGCCGTGGGGGGAGGGCAGATGGTTGCCACGGCGACATGCCTCGGCCACAACCGGGGGATCTCGGCAACGATCCCCCTTGTGAACAGGAGGAAGGGGACGATAGCTAGATGGGCCGGCCTGGTTGGCTTGATGGCAAGCTGGGCCGAGGCCCAGCGGGGGAGGGTTTTTGTTTTGTTTTTTTACTTACCTTTCCTTTTCTTATTTTATTTATTCTTTAATGTTTAAATTTTATTCTTACATTAATTTTAATTCTAAAATATAGGAGTAGCCCCTAAATTAGTATAACTAAATATGCTACTACCACATAAGGGTTAGTTGACAAATAAATGAGTTTAATATTTTATTAATTATAAAAGCTATTTAAATAATTGTTTTTGGTGCTGTTTTAATTAATTTAGTGCATCTAAACTAATTATAAAAATGTGGTTTCTTCACCAATATTATTTATGATTTAATTGTCACAGTTTGTACTTTTTAGTTTTGACATTCGAAAACTTTTATTGTTTGACTTTAATTTTAATTTTAATTTTGAATTGGTTTTGGATCATCTGAGGTTAACAACAGTAATCGCGGTGACGTGGCATCATTAGCAGGGGTTCACTGTAGCTTAATTTTGAATTGGTTTTGAATCATCGTGAGGTTAACAACTATAAATAAAGAATGAGTTCACAACAGTACCAAAAGTGGTGATTTATTTTCTTATACTAACGGAGCTTATGAGATTTTCTGTTGAGTTTTGTGGTGTGAAGTTTTCAAGTTTTAGGTAAGGATTTGATGGACTATGGAATAAGGAGTGGCAAGAGCCTAAGCTTGTGGATGCCCAAGGCACCCCAAGGTAATATTCAAGTATAACCTAGAGCCTAAGCTTGGGGATGCCCTGGAAGGCATCCCCTCTTTCGCCTTCGTCTATCGGTAACTTTACTTGAGGCTATATTTTTATTCACCACATGATATGTGTTTTTCTTGGAGCGTCTTGTATGACTTGACTTTTGCCTTTTAGTTTGCCACAATCACCCTTGCTGTACACACCCTTTGAGAGGGACACGCATGAATCGTGATTTATTAGAATACTCTATGTGCTTCACTTATATATTTTGAGCTACGCAACATTGCTCTAGTGCTTCACTTGTATCTTTTTAGAGCACAACAGTGGCTTTATTTTATAGAAATTGATGAACTCTCATGCTTCTTTTATATTATTTTGAGAGTCCTTAAAACAACATGGTAATTTGCTTTGGTTATAAATTTAGTCCTAATATGATAGGCATCCAAGAGGGATATAATAAAAACTTTTATATAAAGTGCATTGAATACTATGATAAGTTTGGTTCCTTATGATTGTTTTGAGATTTGAAGATGGTGATATTAGAGTCATGCTAGTGAGCAGTTGCGAATTTGAGAAATACCTGTGTTAAATTTTGTGATTCCCGTAGCATGCACGTATGGTGAACCATTATTAGATGAAGTTGGAGCATGATTTATTCATTGATTGTCTTCCTTATGAGTGGCGGTCGGGAACGAGCGATAGTCTTTTCCTACCAATCTATCCTCCTAGGAGCATGCGCGTAGTACTTCGTTTCGATAACTAATAGATTTTTGCAATAAGTATATGAGTTCTTTATGAGTAATGTTGAGTCCGTGGGTTATACGCACTCTCACCCTTCCACCATTGCTAGCCTCTCTTGTGTCGCACAACTTTCGCCGGTACATACACCCACTACCTTCCTCCAAACAGCCACCATATACCTTCCTCAAAACAGCCACCATATCTACCTATTATGGCATTTCATAGCCATTCCAAGATATATTGCCATGCAACTTTCCACCGTTCCGTTTATTATGACATGCATCATCATTGTCATATTGCTTTGCATGATCATGTAGTTGACATTGTATTTGTGGCAAAGTCACCGTTCAAAATTCTTTCATACATGTCATGCTTGATTCATTGCACATCCCGGTACACCGCCGGAGGCATTCACATAAGAGTCATATTTTGTTCTAGATATCGAGTTGTAATTCTTGAGTTGTAAATAAATAAAAGTTTGATGATCTTCATTATTAGAGCATTGTCCCATGTGAGGAAAGGATGAGGGAGACAATGATTCCCCCACACGTTGGGGTGAGACTCCGGACTTTATGAAAAATGAAAGAGGCCAAAGAATTCCAAATAAAAAAAGAGGCCAAAGAAGCCCACCAAAAAAGTGAGAGAAAAGAGAGAAGGGGCAATGCCACTATCCTTTACCACACTTGTGCTTCAAAGTAGCACCATGATCTTCATGATAAGAGAGTTTCCTATATTGTCACTTTCATATACTAGTGGGAATTTTTCATTATAGAACTTTGCTTGTATATTCCAATGATGGGCTTCCTCAAAATTTCCCTAGGTCTTCGTGAGCAAGCAAGTTGGATGCACACCCACTTAGTTTCTTTTTGAGCTTTCATAAACTTATAGCTCTAGTGCATCCGTTGCATGGAAATCCCTACTCACTCACATTGATATCTATTAATGGGCATCTCTGTAGCTCATTGATACACCTAGTTGATGTGAGACTATCTCCTTCTTTTTGTCTTCTCCACAACCACCGTCTATTCCACCTATAGTGTTATGTCCATGGCTCACACTCATGTATTGCGTGAAAGTTGAAAAAGTTTGAGAACATCAAAAGTATGAAACAATTTCTTGGCTTGTCATTGGGGTTGTGCATGATTTAAATATTTTGTGTGATGAAGATGGAGTATACAGACTATATGATTTTGTAGGGATAAGCTTTCTTTGGCCATATTATTTTGAGAAGACATAATTGCCTTGTTAGTATGCTTGAAGTATTATTGTTTTTATGTCAATATTAAACTTTTGTTTTGAATCATACGGATCTGAACATTCATGCCACAATAAAGAAAATTATATGGATAAGTATGTTAATAGCATTCCACATAAAAAATTCTGTTTTTATCATTTACCTACTCGGGGCCGACTAGGAATTGAGCTTGCGAATGCTTGATACGTCTCCAATGTATCTATAATTTTTTATTGTTCCATGCTATTATATTATCTGTTTTGGATGTTTTATATGCATTAATATGCTATTTTAAATTATTTTTGGGACTAACCTATTAACCTAGAGCCTAGTGCCAGTTTCTGTTTTTCCCCTTGTTTTTGAGTTTCACAGAAAAGGAATATCAAACGGAGTCCAAACGGAATGAAAGTTTCGCGATGATTTTTCTTGGACTAGAAGACATCCTGCGGACTTGGAGTACATGTCAGGAAAGCCACGAGGCCGCCACAAGCACTACTAGGGAAAAAGTTATACACAGAACTTTTAGTAGTAGTGCTTGTTAAAAAAGCACGCTACTGCTAGACAGCAGTAGCGCGTGCAAAATAAGGGCGCTACAGATGCACATATATCAGTAGCGCGTCTCACCGAAAACTCGCTACTACTAAAATTCCAATCACTTAGCCGATGGGCTACACATAGTAATAGTGATCTTCCAATAACCACGCTACCGCTAATATACTTATAGCAGCGCGTTTATGCGTAAAGCGCTATTGCTAACGAAAAGAAAGTAAAATGAAAAACGAATAGAAAAGTAAATTAAAATGAAAGAAATACAAAAAGGAGAAAGGAAAAATATAAAATGTAAAGAAAAATAAATGAAAAAGGGAAAAAAATGATGAAGACGTAGCAGCAGCGCGTTCGCTGAAATGCGCTATAGCTAACTTAGCTATAGCGCGTTTTCTATAATGCGCTACCGTTATTTTTGACTTAACCAAAAACGGTTTCCCCCCGGCCACCACTTCTCCCCCAAATCGATCCCTCGCCCCACTTCGCCGCCATCTCCCCCACTTCACCGTCGCCCCCACTTTGCCGCCGTCTCTTGCCGGTGTCGACGCGGCGCTCATCCTCACCGCCGCCGCCCGAGGCCGCCCAGCCTCACCGCCGCCGCCTCTCGGGCCGCCCACGACCTCACTGTCGCCTCCCTCGACCTCACCGCCGCCGTTCTCGACCTCACCGCCCCTGAGACCGCCCAGGACCACTGCCTCCCGATCCCGAGCCCGCCCTCGCCGCCCCTACCTCCGTCGCCGAGCACCTCCCCGCCACCGTCTCTCCACTCTCTGTAAGCCCCCCACCCATCCTTTTTAGTTAATAGATGTTAATGTTAAGTAGTAGATAATGTTGATGATATTAGTTAGGGTAATAATAGATGTTAAGTAGTAGATAATGTTGATGTTAATTAGTTCAGTAGGGTTTAGTTTTTGAATTGAGTTTGTTTAACTAGATGTTAATTAGGGCAGTAGGGTTTAGTTTAGAGTAAAGTTTAGTTCAGTAGTTAACTAAATATAATCTATATTTTGAATTGAGTTTGAGAGAGCATGAGATTTGTGTAGATTTTCTTGTAGTGTCAAACGCTAGGACATGCAAATTTGAAGAGGTCAGGATATATGCAAATTCCTCAATTGTGTTTGCACATGTTTCGATTGTGCCCAAGTGGCCTTTTGTTGTTTCCAGGGAATGAAGCCGAGTGGCCTATGTTTTGCCGGAATGTTGATTCATTTCCGTTCCGGCAAATTTCAGGTTCTCGATTTGTCCACTTTTTAGCAAAGGTCATGCCGAAATTTTCCGCGAATTTCGGCATGACTTGTGCTACAAACTAGGACATATCGAGTGCCTGGGATTTGCCGCACCGGGAAGGAGTCAACGTTCCTGCAAAACAATAGGCCTTTTTAATGTCATTATTCATTTTATTAGGTCTAGAATTAATTGACTAGATTTAATCGTAGGAAACATGGCTAGCAATGATGAAGTATAGGGTTCTGGTGATTGCGAAGATGTCTACCGGGCGGCAAAAGAATTTTTGAGCCTTACCGACGATCAACCGATGTTGTTGCTGGGCCCACCGGTGGCATCGGGGACTGAGACCGGCACGCAGACCGGTGCTGAGACTGAGACTGGCGCTAAGACTGAGACGGGCATCGAGACCGACGCTCAGACTGAGACCAGTGCTGATATTGAGACCAGCGCTGAGACTGAGGCCGACATCGAGACCGGCGCTCAGACTGAGACCGGCGCCGAGACTAGCGGAGCCGGTGTAGAACCGAAAGCAAAGAGGCAACGACTTCCTAACAAGCTCAGGACTACTAGAATGGTGGTCACGAAGGTGGACGACGACAATTTTGAGCCAAAAGCGCCCCAGGAAGCACGCACGTGCTACGACAATCAAATATGCTGCATCGTACGGATAACCGCCACCATCAACGATGAGAAACTACAGAAGATAGATAATATGAGGCCCTCCCACCTAAAGAAGTTTCACCAGATATTCTTGTTCCCGGGCCAGAATGAAAAGGATTATAAAGATCCAGATAAGGACCCGACAATGAAGAAGATAAACAAACGCGCCATGACCAAGTTTAGCGACGCGTTGGACGCCTGGAAAACAAGGGTGAAAGCAAGGATCATTTAGAAAAAGGAACCCTACTCCGAGATTGTAAAGGATAATCCGACAATCACGGAAGAGCAGTTTCAAATATTCAACGCGGCTTGCGAGGCCGAAGCTGCCAAAAAAAATGTAAGTACATGAAGGGGCTTCAAGAGAGGAACATTGGGAGCCACCACCTCGGAAGCCGTGGTTACGGCGGGAAGAGGTACAAATGGGCCAAGGAGGACGCGGAAGCCGCGAGTCTGGGCATCCCAGACCCCTTGGCGGAGTTCACCATCCCGCAGGAGCATGACGTCCTCAGGGCCCGGCACCATTGGGACTCAGTGAAGAAGGTTTTCGAGACAAACGCGGTCACGACGGAGTTCATAAGACTGCTGGTAATTTTAGTTTCTGATCAATTCAACTGCACGTTAGTGATATTTGTAAACGATCCTTGTGCCTTTTGCAGAGAGAGCAGCACAGGATTACGGCCGAAAGCGACTCGCCGTCTGAGGTGTTGGCGAGGCCCAAGTGGGACACTCCATTCAACCGGGCATTGAACATATTGAAACGACTCCCGGTGGAGACTCGACCATCGTATGGACGCGTGCACTGTGTCAAAGACGCCGCCACATGGAAGAAGTACTACCGTGAGACCACGGAGGAGAGAAAGGAAAGACGAAGGTTAACTGAAAAAAACATCGACAAGAAGGTTGAGATTGCGGTCTAGAAGAAATCATCTCAGACAGTCGCAACAGCGGTAGCTGCCGCAAAACAGGTGGTTGTAGATATGTCTACTTCCTTGGTTCCGGCCGTTTTCAATTGGACCAGGCAAAATCCAGAAAAAAAACGCAGCGGACTTTCCCCTTGCTGACTTCTTGGGGAGTAGTTCGACTAGCGTTGCACTAGATCCTTCTCCCACACCGGTTCCCGCACCTGCTCGTGCACCGGCTCTAGCACCTACTCCGGCACCGGCTCCGGCACCGGATGTGCTCGGCGGTGCTTCATCTTTATCTGAGCTCGACGCCCTCACGGTATCTGTCACACCGCCCCCCTTCAATAAATGTATAATCTCCCATTTTCGTTGTGTTTCGGATGTCTCACGTCGCAGACTTTTCTTTGCAAGCCGACGAAACCCCGTGCACCATATTGTACACCATCGGCGACCAGAAGGTGGACGTGGGGAAGGCGACGATAATGAAGCCGTAGGAACCATTGTTCCATAGCCGGCCGATCCCCCGGAACGTCTTCAAGGTTTCCGAGGCCAGTGTCAAACCGGGCCGCGAGAATTTGCCTCCTCTGGTACTAGTGGGGGATGATGACGAGACCCCGCGGCGGCTTGTGATTGTTGCAATGGGTGGGTCCTGTTGTGGCCAAAGAGTCTGCTTCGTTTGGAGGTGGTCGGGAGCACACCCACGAGCACGCAGCCTCAGCAAGGTATGAACATCAACACCCCACCTACCCAATTAGCGTCGGGTGTCGGGTTGCGTGATAGCGGATGGGGTAAGGAAGAGGCTCCATTAGTCGCTGGTGACGTCGCCATGGATGAGGATGAGGATGACGATGTCACTCAACAATATGTCTATACTAGCGCCTACTTAGGGTTTGAGCGTCATGAGTCGGTGCCTGAACTGCCGTCTCTAGAGGCTGAACGTATTATGGACGACCTTCTGGTAGTTAAGAGGTCTAGGAAGAGATCGAGGAAAGGCAAAAAAGCTGATTCTATGATCCAGCCGCCTCAGCAGCCTCGGGTTCAAGACCGTATAGATATCCCCGGTGCGGATAAATGGCATATCCCCGGTAAACCAATCCTACCTGCAGCAGCGCTAGGGGCCAGATTCGGCGATCTAAGGAGACTTCATGACGATGTGCTACGGATAGAGAAAGGCCTCATCGCCTTGAAAGATACAGGATACCCACTCTACGTGGTTAACGTTCCACGGCAATTGTCGTACGTCGACTTCTTCCCCGCGGGTAAGTTCTTCCTTCGATTCGACTACATATTCGACATGTTTCACGTGAAGAAGCTGGATTTTACGTTTGTCCGCCTTTATGCCTTGCACATGAACTACATCATCGGGGTTGAGCAGATACCTCATATCTGTGGCGCCGACCCATACTTCATGCACGAGGGCTTCTTGGGAGTCTGCGCAAAGCACCATGAATAGTCGAGGGAATACATCGTCAATTTCATGCTCGCCAATAAGGACAAGGAGGTGATTCTCGTGCCTTATCATCCCTTGTAAGTCATCCACGCGGATATCCTTCCTTCGATTTCAATCATTCATTTGCACGGTGGAGGCTAATTAAATTGAGGTGTACTTATTTTGCGTAGCGGCGGGCGCGCCGTCCTCATCATCCTCTGCCCCCAATACTCCCACGCTCTTTACTTGGACTCATCGAAGAACATTAACAAAAAGGATTACACCCACATCAAGGATGTTCTCGATAGTGCTATGTTTTACTACGAAGCACGGGGTGGAGAGGTCAAGGACAAGAAGAGAAGGGGCGGCAGGCTCGCCTTCGGCCATAAGACCGACTTCTGCTACATCCAGCAACCGAGTGATTCTCTTAATGATGGATTCTATGTCCTACACCACATGCTGGAGTACAGACGGGATCACCAGAACCTTCGCATGTCACCTACATCCGACGATGCCCATATTCTGCAATGGTCAAAGAACGTAGGAGATATCGAGGATCATCGACTTCGAGCTGAGTTCTATCACATCCAGCGCGAACTTGCCCAAATCATCATGAAGGAGGTCGTCGGAAAACAGGGATGTTCTACGAAGAAGGACAAATGTCGCGGGAAGACGTCCAAACACGGGTAGCCTCTCAGCATCTCGACCTGAAGCCTTTCACTAGGCTCGGGGACTATCTCCCTGACTTGGATGGATGGCACGACATGCCGGAGTGATTGTTGATATATGACAATGTGTCCGTTTAGTCCATACTTTCTGTATGATGAAACTTTGAGTTATGCACGCTGAAACTTTATTTGTGATGTCATTAAACCGTCCTCCTCGACTAGCGATGATCACTCTAGTTAGGGCATTTTGGGTACGATCAACTTTGTTATTTATGCTTATGATATGTTGCTTCTATTTTTGCCAAGTCTGTCTCTTTTTGTTGCTCAATTATATATGTTGCATATCATAGACTCATGTGACGATGCCGGTGCATAGATCATCGATGGCAAAGAAGTGCTACGCCAGGAGTATATATACTATGAGTGGCCGGAGTGTCAGGCCCAGGTGTACCGGTTTCCGGTTTTCGAGCGACATGCAGTAGTTAGTTTAGGTTCACGCTAATGCGAGAGAGGGATATGAACTCATGTACTGCATAGTTCCGCTCTCACTCACAGTGATAGCTCTTCTCGCGTATATCATTGTTTAGATGGATGATGATGTAGTTGCAAGTAATCGAGACTTGCATGTATCGCTATTTTCGAGATGATACGAAATACCACTTTGTGTTGGATGATGATTATGATGAGACTATTTATATGTATATGCTATGATTACATTTGTGGTCTCGCAGCCATTTGTATGTGTATCATGATGAAATTTGTATCTGCTAAAGATTCTTGTAAAGCCTGTTCAAATACAAAAAATATATGCAGGAAAAAAACAAAAACTATTAAAATTAGCAGTAGCGAGTGGAGAAAATTTAGCAACAACGTCATAGTAGCAGTAGCGCGTCCAGGCAATGCACGCTAGAGCTATTAGTAGTAGCGAGCTTCCACGAAGCACGCTGCTGCTACACTTGTATAGCAGTAGCACGGGTGTGCATGCGCTGCAGCTACCGGTTAGCTGTAGCGCCTGATAAACCACAAGTATAGGGGATCGCAACAGTTTTCGAGGGTATAGTATTCAACCCAAATTTATTGATTCGACACAAGGGGAGCCAAACAATATTCTCAAGTATTAGCTGTTGAGTTGTCAATTCAACCACACCTGGATAACTTAATATCTGCAGCAAAGTATTTAGTAGCAAAGTAATATGATAGTAGTGGTAACGGTAACAAAAGTAACGGTAGCAAAAGTAATATTTTTGGTGTTTTGTAGTGATTGTAACAGTAGCAACGGAAAAGTAAATAAGCAAAGAACAATATGTGAAAAGCTCGTAGGCATTGGATCGGTGATGGAGAATTATGCCGGATGCGGTTCATCATGTAACAATCATAACATAGGGTGACACAGAACTAGCTCCAATTCATCAATGTAATGTAGGCATGTATTCCGAATATAGTCATACATGCTTATGGAAAAGAACTTGCATGACATCTTTTGTCCTACCCTCCCGTGGCAGCGGGGTCCTAATGGAAACTAAGGGATATTAAGGCCTCCTTTTAATAGAATATCGGACCAAAGCATTAACACATAGTGAATACATGAACTCCTCAAACTATGGTCATCACCGGGAGTGGTCCCGATTATTGTCACTTCGGTGTTGTCGGATCATAACACATAGTAGGTGACTACAGACTTGCAAGATAGGATCAAGAACTCACATATATTCATGAAAACATAATAGGTTCAGATCTGAAATAATGGCACTCGGGCCCTAGTGACAAGCATTAAGCATAGCAAAGTCATAGCAACATCAATCTCAGAACATAGTGGATACTAGGGATCAAACCCTACAAAAACTAACTCGATTACATGATAGATCTCATCCAACCCATCATCATCCATCAAGCCTACGATGGAATTACTCACGCACGGCGGTGAGCATCATGAAATTGGTGATGTAGGATGGTTGATGATGACGACGGCGACGAATCCCCCTCTCTGGAGCCCCAAACGGACTCCAGGTCAGCCCTTCCGAGAGGTTTTAGGGCTTGGCGGCGGCTCCGTATCGTAAAACGCGTTGAATCCTTCTCTTTGATTTTTTCTCCCCGAAAGTGAATATATGGAGTTGGAGTTGAGGTCGGTGGAGCGTCAGGCGGCCCACAAGGTTGGGGGGCGCGCCCTCCACCCTCCTGGACAGGGTGTGGCCCCCCTGACATGGATTTTTGTTCCGGTATTTTTTTCTTATTTCCCAAATATTTGTTCCGTGGAGTTTCAGGTCATTCCAAGAACTTTTGTTTCTACACATAAATAACACCATGGAAAGTCTGCTGAAAACAACGTCAGTCCGGGTTAGTTCCATTCAAATCATGCAAGTTAGAGTCCAAAACAAGGGCAAACGTGTTTGGAAAAGTAGATACGACGGAGACGTATCAACTCCCCCAAGCTTAAACCTTTGTTTGTCCTCAAGAAATTCAGTTGATAAACTGAAAGTGATAAAGAAAAAGTTTTACAAACTCTATTTGCTCTTGTTGTTGTAAATATGTAAAGCCAGCATTCAAGTTTTTAGCAAAGATTATGACTAACCACATTTGCAATAACTCTTAAGTCTCATGTTTACTCATATCAATAGCATAATCAACTAGGGAGCCATAATAATAAATCTCGGATGACAACACTTTCTCAAAACAATCATGATATGATATAATAAGATGGTATCTCGCTAGCCCTTTCTGAGACTGCAAAACATAAATGCAGAGCACCTTTAAAGATCAAGGACTGACTAAACATTGTAATTCATGGTAAAAGAGATTCAGTCATAGTCATACCCAATATAAATTAATAGTAATGGATGCAAATGACAGTTGTGCTCTCCAGCTAGTGCTTTAATAAGAGGGTGATGACTCAACATAAAAGTAAATAGATAGGCCCTTCGCAGAGGGAAGCAGGGATTTGTAGAGGTGCCAGAGCTCGGTTTTGAAATAGAGATAAATAATATTTTGGGCGGCATACTTTCATTATCAACATAACAACCAAGAGATGGTGATATCTTCCATGCTACACACATTATAGGCGGTTTCCAAATAGAATGGTAAAGTTTATACTCCCCCTCCACCAACAAGCATCAATCCATGACTTGCTCGAAACAACGAGTGTCTCCAACTAGCAACAGTCTCGGGGGAGTTTTGTTTGCAATTATTTTGATTTAGTTTGCATAAAGCATGGGACTGGGCATCCCGGTGACCAGCCATTTTCTCGTGAATGAGGAGCGAAGTCCACTCCTCTTGAGAATAACCCGCCTAGCATGGAAGATACGGACATCCCTAGTTGATACATGAGCTATTTGAGCATACAAAAAAGATGTTTATTTGAAGGTTTAGAGTTTGGCACATACAAATTTACTTGGAACGGCAGGTAGATACCACATATAGGAAGGTATAGTGGACTCATATGGAATAACTTTAGGGTTTAAGGGATTGGATGCACAAGCAGTATTCCCGCTTAGTACAAGTGAAGGCTAGCAAAAGACTGGGAAGCGACCAACTAGAGAGCGACAACAGTCATGAACATGCATTCAAATTAATAAACATTGAGTACCAGCATGAGTAGGATATAATCCACCATGAACATAAATATCGTCAAGGCTGTGTTGATTTTTTTCAACTACATGTGTGAAAATGTGCCAAGTTGAGTCACTTAAATCATTCAAAGGAGGATACCACCCCACTATACCACATCACAACCATTTTAATAGCATGTTGGCACGCAAGGTAAACCATTATAACTCATAGCTAATCAAGCATGGCACGAGCAACTATGATCTTTAATTGTCATTGCAAACATGTTTATTCATAATAGGCTGAACCAGGAACGATAAACTCATCATATTTACAAAAATAAGAGAGGTCGAGTTCATACCAGCTTCTCTCATCTCAGTCAGTCCATCATATATCGTCATATTTGCCTTTCACTTGCACGACCGAACGATGAAAAATAATAATAAGAGTGCACGTGCATTGGACTAAGCTAGAATCTGCGAGCATTCAATAAACATGAGAAGACAAGGCAATATGGGCTCTTGGTTAAATCAACAATAATGCATATAAGAGCCACTTCAACAATTAATTATGGTCTCCTCCTATCGATCCCCAAAGAAAAGAAAAGAAATAAAACTATTTACACGGGAAAGCTCCCAACAAGCAAAAGAAGAACAAGAAATCTTTTTGGGTTTTCTTTTTAATTATTACTACTACAGCAAGAAAAGTAAACTAACTAAAAGCTATTACTAATTTTTTTGGTTTTTCTTAAGGTTTTTTAAACACACAAGAAGAAAGCAAGAAAAAGAAAATAAACTAGCATGGATACTATAGTGAAAAAGTATGATCACCGACATTTAGCAATGAGTGTGTGAACATAAATGTAATGTCGGTGAGAAATACGTACTCCCCCAAGCTTAGGCTTTTGGCCTAAGTTGGTTCATTGCCACGGATGGCCTGGCGGATATCCATAGTTGTAGTCGGGGTCGTACTGCAATGCAGCGGCTATCTCCTCCTGAGCTGCAGCGTGGCGGCGATTGCTGCCTCCGCCCTCCTCTCGTACTAATCTGCCTCCTCTCTGGTAATAACATATCTTCCTTTTGCTTTATAATCAAAGAAGGCAGGAGCATGGAGAGTAATACAGACAGCATGACGTCTGTCAAAGATTAAGCGATACCGGAGAGGTGATTCATTCCTCTCGACAAACTGGTGGTGGACCATAGCATTATAGTCTAAATAAGTAGGAGGCAACTCAATATCATCCTCACGAACGTCCACACCAAGAAAATCAGCTAAGCGGGTTGCATAAATTCCTCCAAAGAAATCTCCATTAAATCTATTATGATGCAACCTACGTGCAACAATGGCTCCTAAATTATAAGATTTGTTCCCTAACACAGCACTCCTAAGAATACTAAGGTCAGGGACACACATATGACATGCTTCATCTTTACCATTTATGCACCTACCTATGAAGATAGAAAAATAATGTATAGCAGGAAAATGAATGCTCCCTATGGTAGCTTGTGCTATATCTCTAGATTCCCCCACAGTTATACTAGCAAGAAAATTTCTAAATTCAGACTTGCGGGGTTCACTAGCACTACCCCATTGTGGAAGTTTGCAAGCAGTAGTAAAATCCTCTAAGTCCATGGTATAAGATTTTTCATAAAGATCAAACAGGACCGACGGAGAATTACGTGAAGACAAAAATTCAAACCTCCTCACAAAGGAACTAGTGAGATAGTGTTACTGGCGGCATTTGTCTGCCTCGAAGCTCACAAGATTAGCGTTACGAAAATATGCGTTAAATTCTTCCTTGATTCCCGCTCGATCCATAAAGTTTTCTGAAGGCCATTCACAAGGCCGCACTAGAGCGTCCCTTGGTGGCTCATCGTCAGCATCACGCATTGCAAGCCTAGGTCCTTGCTTCCTTGAAGAACCACCTTGGAACATTTTCCTAAGCATATTTCTTCCTCTGAAAAATTTCTGAAATTTTTAGTAACTTCAAATAAAAGTGAACCAAACTCAGTAAAATTGATAGCAACTACTCCTACAAGTGCCTAGAGCCTATATCAAGCATTAGAACTACTTGGAACCATATAAATTTGACATGCAAGCTCAAGAACATGGTCACCTAGGCAGCACAAATTTGCAATGAATAAAGCACTAGAACAAAAACTAATTGGACCAATGGAGAAGTCACATACCAAGGAACAATCTCCCCAAGCAGTTTTGTGAGAGGTGCTTTGAGCAAGGAGATCGAAAATCGCAGCAAAATGAGCTACAACTCGTGCTTGAGCTGGATGGTGATTTTTTTGGGAGGAAGAAGAAGTGTGTGGGTGCAGGAATAAGTGGAGGGGGGCCACCATGGGCCCACGAGGTAGGGGGCGCGCCCTCCACCCTCGTGGCCAGGTGCTTGCCCCTCCTGCTGTGTTCTCAGTGCCAGATATTCTCAAATATTCCAGAAAAAATCATATTCCATTTTCAGGGCATTTGGAGAACTTTTATTTTTGGGGTATTTTTATAATGCATGGGTAAATCATAAAATAGACAGGAAAAATACTATTTTTACTTTATTTCAACTAAATAACAGAAAGTAGAAAGGGGGTACAGAAGGTTGTGCCTTCTAGTTTCATCCATCTCATGCTCATCAAAAGGAATCCATTATCAAGGTTGATCAGGTCCTGTTAACAAACTCATTCCGAATAACATGGAACCGGAGAAATTTCGAATAACACTATGTTACCTCAACGGGGATATGCACATCCCCTATAATAAGAATATCATATTTCTTCTTAACAGTAGGTAGAGGAAATTCAAAACCTCCAAAAATAATCGATGGAATTTTTCCAATAGAATTGATACTGTGGACCTGAGGTTGTTTCCTCGGAAAGTGTACCGTATGCTCATTACCATTAACATGAAAAGTGAAATTGCCTTTGTTGCAATCAATTATAGCCCCTGCAGTATTCAAAAAAGGTCTTCCAAGAATAATAGACATACTATCGTCCTCGGGAATATCAAGAATAACAAAGTCCGTTAAAATAGTAACGTTTGCAACCACAACAGGCACATCGTCACAAATACCGACAGGTATAGCAGTTGATTTATCAGCCATTTGCAAAGATATTTCAGTAGGTGTCAACTTATTCAAATCAAGTCTACGATATAAAGAGAGAGGCATAACACTAACACCGGTTCCAAGATCACATAAAGCAGTTTTTAACATAGTTTCTTTTAATGGAGCATGGTATAGTGGGTACTCCTGGATCTCCAAGTTTCTTTGGTATTCCACCCTTAAAAGTATAATTAGCAAGCATGGTGGAAATTTCAGCTTCCGGTATCTTTCTTTTATTAGTAACGATTTCTTTCATATACTTAGCATAAGGATTCATTTTGAGCATATCAGTTAATCGCATACGCAAAAAGATAGGTCTAATCATTTCAGCAACGCGCTCAAAATCCTCATCATCCTTTTTCTTGGATGGTTTGTGAGGAAAAGGCATGGGTTTCTAAACCCATGGTTCTCTTTCTTTACCGTGCTTCCTAGCAACAAAGTATCTCTTATCATAACGTTGATTCTTTGATTGTGGGTTATCAAGATCAACAACAGGTTCAATTTCTACATCATTATCATTACTAGGTTGAGCATCATCATGAACATCATCAATAGCATTTTCATTAGGCTCATGTTCATTACCAGATTGTGTTTCAGCATTAGAAATAGAAATATCATTTGGATTCTTAGGTGTTTCAGCAATAGGTTCACTAGAAGCATGCAAAGTCCTATCATTTTTCTTTTTCTTCCTTTTAGAAGAACTAGGTGTGTCAATATTATTTCTCTAAGAATCTTGCTCAATTCTCTTAGGATGGCCTCCAGGATACAAAGGTTCCGGAGTCATTCTACCAGTTCTAGTAGCCACTCTAACAACATAGTCATTATTCTTATTATTTAATTCATTGAGCAAATCATTTTGAGCCTTAAGTACTTGTTCTACTTGAGTGGTAACCATAGAAGCATGTTTAGTAATGATTTTAAGTTCACCTTTAACATTAGCCATATAATCACCCAAGTGTTCAAGCGTATTAGAATTGTATTTCAATTGTCTACCAAAATAAGCATTGAAGTTTTCTTGTTTGACAATAAAATTATCAAACTCTTCTAAGCATTGTCTAGCAGCTTATAGTGAGGAATATCACCTTCATCAAATCTATAGAGAGAATTTACCTTTACTACCTGTGTCGGGTTATCAAGACCATGCGTTTCTTCAATAGGTGTAGGATTAAGATCATATGCTTCTTCAACAGTCGATAGATTAAGACCATGTATTTCTTTAATAGGAGGTAAATTCTTAACATCTTCAGCTTTAATACCTTTTTCTTTCATAGATTTCTTTGCCTCTTGCATATCTTCAGGACTGAGAAATAGAACACCTCTCTTCTTCGGAGTTGGTTTAGGAATAGGCTCAGGAGTTGGCTCCGGAACTGGCTACGGAAGTGTCCAATTATTTTCATTTGTCAACAAATTATTCAATAGAATTTCAGCTTCATCTGGTGTTCTTTCCCTAAAAACAGAACTAGCACAACTATCCAGGTAATCTTTGGAAGCATCGGTTAGTCCATTATAAAAGATATCAAGTATTTCATTTTTCTTGAGAGGATGATCAGGCAAAGCATTAGGTAACTTGAGAAGCCTCCCCCAAGCTTGTGGGAGACTCTCTTCTTCAATTTGTACAAAATTGTATATTTCCCTCAAAGCAGCTTGTTTCTTATGAGTAGGGAAATATTTAGCAGAGAAGTAATAAATCATATCCTGGGGACTACACACACAACCAGGATCAAGAGAATTAAACCATATCTTAGCATCACCCTTTAGTGAGAACGGAAATATTTTAAGGATATAAAGATAGCGGGATCTCTCAATATTAGTGAACAAGGTGGCTATATCATTTAATTTAGCAAGATGTGCCACAACAGTTTCAAATTCATAGCCATGAAAAGGATCAGATTCAACCAAAGTAATTATATTAGGATCAATAGAGAATTCATAATCCTTATCAGTAACACAGATAGGTGAAGTAGCAAAAGCAGGGTCAGGTTTCATTCTAGCATTAAGAGATTGCGGCTCCCATTTAGCTAATAACCTCTTGAGATCATATCTATCTTTGCAAGCTAAAATAGCTAAAGCAGCTTCTTTTTCAAAAACATAACCCTCAGGAACAACAGGCGAGTCTTCATCATCACTTTCATCTATATAATCAGTTTCAATAATTTCTTTCTCTCTAACCCTAGCAATTTGTTCATCAAGAAATTCACTGAGTGGCACAGTAGTATCAAGCGTAGAAGTAGTTTCATCATAACATGCATAGCAGAAGTGGCATCATCAATAACATGCGACATATCAGAACGAATAGCAGAAGCATGTTTAGGTGTCGCAAGCTTACTCAAAACAGAAGGTGAATCAAGTGCAGAGCTAGATGGCAATTCCTTACCCCCTCGTAGTTGAGGGATAAATTGTAGTCTTAGCGTCTTTCAAGTTCTTCATAGTGACCAGCAGATATAAATCCCAAGTGACTCAAAGAATAGATATATGCTCCCCGGCAACGGCGCCAGAAAATAGTCTTGATAACCCACAAGTATAGGGGATCGCAACAGTTTTCGAGGGTAGAGTATTCAACCCAAATTTATTGATTCGACACAAGGGGAGCCAAAGAATATTCTCAAGTATTAGCAGTTGAGTTGTCAATTCAACCACACTTGGATAACTTAATATCTACAACAAAGTATTTATTAGCAAAGTAATATGATAGTAGTGGTAACGGTAACAAAAGTAACGGTAGCAAAAGTAGTATTTTTGGTGTTTTGTAGTGATTGTAACAGTAGCAACAGAAAAGTAAATAAGCGAAGAAAAATATGTGAAAAGCTCGTAGACATTGGATCGGTGATGGAGAATTATGCCGGATGCGGTTCATCATGTAACAATCATAACATAGGGTGACACAGAACTAGCTCCAATTCATCAATGTAATGTAGGCATGTATTCAGAATATAGTCATACGTGCTTATGGAAAAGAACTTGCATGACATCTTTTGTCCTACCCTCCCGTGGCAGCGGGGTCCTAATGGAAACTAAGGGATATTAAGGCCTCCTTTTAATAGAGTACCGGACCAAAGCATTAACACATAGGGAATACATGAACTCCTCAAACTATCTTCATCACTGGGAGTGGTCCCGATTATTGTCACTTCGGGGTTGTCGGATCATAACACATAGTAGGTGACTATAGACTTGCAAGATAGGATCAAGAACTCATATATATTCATGAAAACATAATAGGTTCAGATCTGAAATCATGGCACTCGGGCCCTAGTGACAAGCATTAAGCATAGCAAAGTCATAGCAACATCAATCTCAGAACATAGTGGATACTAGGGATCAAACCCTAACAAAACTAACTCGATTACATGATAGATCTCATCCAACCCATCACCGTCCAGCAAGCCTATGATGGAATTACTCACGCACGGCGGTGAGCATCATGAAATTGGTGATGGAGGATGGTTGATGATGACGACGGCGATGAATCCCCCTCTCTGGAGCCCTGAAGGGACTCCAGATCAGCCCTCCCGAGAGGTTTTAGGGCTTGGTGGCGGCTCCTATCGAAAAACGTGATGAATCCTTCTCTTTGATTTTTTTCTCCCCGAAAGTGAATATATGGAGTTGGAGTTGAGGTCGGTGGAGCGTCAGGGGGCCCACGAGGTAGGGGGGCACGCCCTAGGGGGTAGGCGCGCCCTCCACCCTTGTGGACAGGGTGTGGGCCCCCTGACGTGGATTTTTCTTCCGGTATTTTTCTTATTTTACAAATAGATGTTCCGTGGAGTTTCAGGTCATCCCGAGAACTTTTGTTTCTGCACATAAATAACACCATGGAAAGTCTGCTGAAAACAGCGTCAGTCCAGGTTAGTTCCATTCAAATCATGGAAGTTAGAGTCCAAAACAAGGGAAAAAGTGTTTGGAAAAGTAGATACGACGGAGACGTATCAACGCCTTATTAGTAGCGCCTGTCCCCGCGCTACTAATGTACCTAGAACCCGCGCTGCTGCTAGGCTTTTCCCTAGTAGTGAAGGACGGAGGGCGTGCATAGGGGGGTAGGGCGCCCCCCACCCTTGTGGGCCCCTCATGACTCCACCGACCTATTTCTTCCGCCTATATATATTCTCATATACCCTAAAACCAATGAGGAGAGCCACGAAAAAACTTTTCCACCGCCGCAAGCTTCTGTACCCATGAGATCCCATCTAGGGGCCTTTTCCGGCATCCTGCCGGAGGGGGATTCGATCACGGAGGGCTTTTACATCAATACCATTGCCTCTCCGATGAAGCGTGAGTAGTTTACCACAGACCTACGGGTCCATAGCTAGTAGCTAGATGGCTTCTTCTCTCTCTTTGATTCTCAATACAGTGTTCTCCTCGATATTCTTGGAGATCTATTCGATGTAGTACTTTTTTTTGCGGTGTGTTTGCCAAGATCCGATGAATTGTGGATTTATGATCAGCTTATCTATGAATATTATTTGAATATTCTCTGAATTCTTATATGCATGATTTGATATCTTTGCAAGTCTCTTCGAACTATCAATATGGTTTGGTCAACTAGATTGGTTTTTCTTACAATTGGAGAAGTGCTTAGCTTTGGGTTCAATCTTGCAGTGCTCGATCCTAGTGACAGAGGTGAACCGACACATATTGTATTGTTGCCATCGAGGATAACAAGATGGGGTTTTCATCATATTGCTTGAGTTTATCCCATTACATCATGTCATCTTACTTAATGCGTTACTCTGTTCTTATGAAGTTAATACTCTAGATGCAGGCAGGACTCGGTCGATGTGTGGAGTAATAGTAGTAGATGCAGAATCGTTTCGGTCTACTTGACATAGACGTGATGCCTATATTCATGATAATTGCCTTAGATATCATCATAACTTTGCGCTTTTCTATCAATTGCTCGGCAGTAATTTGTTCACCCACCGTAATATTTTCTATCTTGCGAGAAGCCTCTAGTGAAACCTATGCCCCCCGGGTCTATTTTCCATCATATAACTTTCCGATCTACAATCTTAGTTTCCTATTTACTTCCTTTGCAATCTTTTACTTTCCGTTCCATAAACCAAAAATACCAAAAATATTTACTTTACTGTTTATTCATCTCTATCAGATCTCACTTTGCAAATAACCGTTAAGGGATTGACAACCCCTTTATTGTGTTGGGTGCAAGTTGGTGTTTGTTTGTGCAGGTATTGGGTGACTTGCGCATTGTCTCCTACTGGATTGATACCTTGGTTCTCAAAACTGAGGGAAATACTTACTCTACTTTTATGCATCATCCTTTGCTCTTCAAGGGAAGAACCAACGCAAGCTCAAGAAGTAGTAACTGCCTGACTGTTGCCCTCCTGGTGATGACTCTAGGCATTCTGTACTCCAAGTGCGTTCTTGTATGGTCGAGTGAAGTAATCATTGTCGAGTGGAACTAGGATATCCGAGTGGAGTATTCCGTCGAGTGGATCACACTTCATGTCGATTTCAGTCGACATCTTCTGTTGAACTTTATAGGCCTTGACCTCTTGTGCAACATCCTTGGGTAGGGTGTCAATGTCAGGCCTAAGACCCTACTCCAGGTGCATGCCATCGTCATTGGCCCCCTAATGGATTGAGGACCGAGTGAGGAAGGGTTGAAGTTGGTTCCGACCTGATCCAATGTCCCGGAGACATTCCTTCAGGGACCTAAAATCTTGTTCGTATCTTAACCCTTCATCAATTGCCTTAATCGATTCTAGCTTCTGGAATTGCCAAGTGAATTAAGTCGCGCTGAGTGAATAGTGATGTACGTCTTCAGGCAGATTGGATTTGGATATCTCTGACGTGATCGGCTTCTTTGCAGGGTCCGGATCTCACGGGATTCGATTTTTTGGGGAAGCGCGCGGGACGGGGTGCGGTTAACGGAACCGGCGAATAGGGGCTCCTCGATCTTCGCACCACCTTTTTTGCCACGTATCAGGCAAGCATCTATTGCGGGATGCGCCCGGATCACACGGGCCCACAGGTCAGTCACTCGGAAGTGTGGCCATAAAAGGCGCTGCTGTCGATGTGTGGTATTGTGCTCTCCATTTTCTCCCTTTCTCTTCTGTCTCTCCGCCTCATCTTCTCCGGCGTCGTGTTTCTCTGCCCATTCCTCTCGAGCTCCGATGCTATGGGGAAGGACAAGACCGCGACTCTGGAGCGCGCGAAGAAGTCAGCGTTGACGGTGAAGGGCAAGAAAGCAGCGAAGGGGTCGACTTCGTGGCCCGGTCTGCCGCCTTGTTTTATCCAGGGGGACTGGATCCGCTCGGCCGTCACAGAGGAAGATCTGGAGAATCTCTTCATCGATGGCTTGATTGCGCTAGGGTCTTGGAGGCTGCCGGAGGGGGAGATCGAGCCTGCGCCACACGAGGGCAAGCGCATTCTCCTCATGACACACGTTGAGCGAGGTTTCTCTTTGCCTCCTCACCCGTTCTTTCGAGGTTTCTTGAAATTTTTTGGTGCTCAGATCCACCATTTTCCTCCCAACACCATTTCGTTTCTCACTGCATATGTTTCCATGTGTGAGAACTTTTTGGGGTGTCATCCACACTAGGATTTGTTCAAGCACATCTTCACTTGCCAATCTCAGTCGGTGAAGAAAGCTAATCCGAGTGATGAGAGGACCCATGTGATACAATTGTGCAGGGGTCTAGGAGTCCAAATGAGGGGTAGGAGTTCTTTTCCCCCCATGACCTTTCCCGAGTCCGTTAGAGGATGGCAGTCCACTTGGTTCTACTGCAAAGATGTCGCAACCCCTGGAAAACCGTCTGGTCTTCCCCCTTTCGCCTTGGAGAGACCTCGCAGTCCTCCTTCATTGACTGTAGAGGAGGACGAGAAGGGGGAAGTTGTTGTTCTAGTCGACACAGTCGTCACATTAGTCCGGAGTGGAGTGACCGGTATGGATTTGCTCGTGACCACCCCATGTGGTTGTACTCGGGGCTGAAGGACACCGCTCAGACTCACCCGAAGGAGGTCAAGGAGGAGATGGTGGCCTAGTGGCTTCGGAGCATCACTGGAAACAAGGACAATCCTCAAGGAGCCAAACGGATCTTGCCTTTTGATGCAAATAACCCTCCAAGAGAGGTATATCATAACCATGTCGAGTGTTTCATCTTTGTCTTCAGTGTGCAGCTATTTGATACTCCAACTGATCTTTGAAACTTGAAACTTGCAGGTGTTCATGAATCTGTATTCGCCTGTGCCCAATGGGGATGAGCACCTCGGAGGGCCAGAGAGCGAGGGCGGGAGCACCGATGATGTGTACGCAAAGGACATCGAATACGATAGTGATGACTCTGATGATGGCGAGGAGGTTGACTCGCCGCCCCTTTTGGAGCATCGCTGGAAGCAGGCACATGATCCTGTGGCTGCCCAGGGGAAGGCCACGACGTCGAGTGCCAGGACTTCAAAACACACTCGGACGTTAACTCCCGATCCGACTGAAAAAGTAACCAAGCAAGCGAAAGTCGCTCCACCCAAGCCTCGGAAGGCTCTGCCCAAGATTAAATTTGTTGTGCCCATTGCCTCGGCGTAAGTATCTTTATCGCAGACCTTCTTGTTTCTTGTTTCTCATTCGACGATTTCCATAATTCCGTTGACTAAGTGGAAACTCTGAAATTTCAGGGCGGCTACTTCTGGGACGTCTCTTATGGATATTGACAATGAGCAGGCTGATGCGAACATCGTGGATGTAGCTACTTCTCGACGAGGTATGAGTGAATTACACTTGTCCAGATGTTTTGGTAGTCGACTGGAATCTCACTTGTCGAGTGATTTCAGTTCCAGCAGATGTTATCCAACTTCCTGATGACGATGAGGAGGAGCCTCTAAAGAGCGCATGGGGAAGTGGCAGGGTCTCCACTACTTCGTGAGGCCTCAGTAGGAGAGTGCCTTCCAGCCGAGCATCCCATCCACCGCTTGAGCCCTTCCTTCAAGAGCTGGGCGGTTTGTCTCGAGGCGGAGTTTCTTTCGCTGATCCTTTGATTGCTGTTCATACTCCGGAACCAAGTGCTCAAACTTCAGGTCCGACTGATCCATCATTGATGATGACGCCTCCAGCTACCACACCACGTCCTGAGTTGACTGTGTTAACTCTGCATCGTGTCCCGGAGGACCAAACAGGAGCTGCCAAGGAGGCCATGATCCAGGCGGACCTGATGATGCAACCGTTGAAGGAAGTGTACGAGAACAACAAGATAGCCTACGATGCCAGTGCGGCTCTTCAAGAAAACGTTCGAGTAAGTAAAATAATAATTTGATTTCCGACTGAAATTTTCTTCATCTTGATTCTGTTGGAATAGCACACCCACTG
Organism: Aegilops umbellulata; assembly: GCA_032464435.1. Classification (NCBI taxonomy): domain Eukaryota; kingdom Viridiplantae; phylum Streptophyta; class Magnoliopsida; order Poales; family Poaceae; genus Aegilops; species Aegilops umbellulata. Next base: position 444,214,347 of record CP136054.1, read on the forward strand.
GGTGTTGGCGATGCAACTTGTGGAAGTAGTGTATACCGACCTTGCTGAAGTAGCCAGGATGTCAGTTGTTTCACTCGACTCGGTCAGGCCGTGTCGAATGCACGTTTTGCCGAGATGGCCTGACGGTAGCTTGTAGAAGTAGCGCATACCGACCTTGCTGAAGTAGCACAGATGGTAGCTTGTAGAAGTAGCGCATACCGACCTTGCTAAAGTAGCCAGGACGGTATCTTGTAGAAGTAGCGCATACCGACCTTGCTAAAGTAGTCAGGATGTCACTTGTCTCACTCGACTTGATCCAGTGGGGGCACACTAAGTGCACCCACTGGGTGTAGTCCCTGAGACCGCTGTCGAATGTTTGATTCGGCAGGGGGTCTTAGAATGTGTTAGCTTGTTGTTCTGCACTCGAACCAATCATGTCATGTCAAGTGTATATCCCATCCAGTGGGGGCACGCTGAGTGCACCCACGGGGTGTAGTCCGCGAGACCACGGTCGACTACGGGCAGCCGGCGGGGGTTTGAGAATATGGGATCTCTCTTTTTTTGATCAGCCAGGACGAATCCAGTGGGGGAACGCCCAGTGCACCCACTGGGTGTAGTCCCCGAGACCGCTGTCGAATGTTTGATTTGGCAGGGGTCTTAGAACTTGACTGTTTGCTCCTTTCCACTTGGAAGTGGAGAACACTTAGAAAAGATCCTTATTGATGTTGACTCGTTTGTATTTTTGCTGACTCCAGAAAACTTGCTAGCTCGGGACGCAGTATGTCGCTCTGAAGAAGGAGAAGGCTCAACTTCAACTGGAGCTAGATCTTGCCCGGAAGAAATTGATGGATGCCCAAGATGAAATGAAGACCATGGGAGGTATCAACTCGTTGACTGTATGCATTGATATTTATTCTTTTCCATCCTTTGAACCGAGTGATTCCACTCGAACAGATGTGCCTACTAAAAGCTGTCAACTCCAAGCTCGACTGAGGAATGTTATTTCTTTAGACAAAATGAAGCAGGCATTGGAGAAGAAGGACACTGATCTTGCAGGGGCGCAGAAGGTGGCGCATGAGACGACCGAACTGGCTGAGAGAAAGTTGTCTTCAGTCGGCAAACTCGAGGAAGAAAACGCCAACCTGAAGACTGTTGTCGATGAAGCGAAGAAGGAAGCTATGCAACTGAAGGAGGAGAAGGTGGCCCTGGCTGACAAAGTGGACCAGCTCACATGGAAGAGGAACGAGCTAGAAGTTTACTTGGGGAATCTTGCGGAGAAGATGTCGTCATGCTCAAAGGTACTTCTCCCCATCCGACTGAGTCAAAAGACTTCTTAACAATGTTGCTACTGATTCATTTCCTCCCTCCTTGCGCAGAGTTCTGTCAGAATTTTGAGGAGGAAACCGGGCGAATCGAAACGGGTCAGGACCCCATCAACTCTCATGTTAAAGACGAAGTTGTAATGAACATGTTGTGACTAGAAGCTCGCCTCACCAGTGTCTTGGACTACCTCGCTTGGCTGAAGGTTGCCCTGTCACGGATAGACAAGGAGCTCTGGCTGGAGATTGTGCTTCAAAATGACCTCGAGTCATTGATGACTCCACTCAATGAAGTCCATGACCGAGTGCAGGCATGGAAGAAATTGGCTGTTCGTTGTGGCGCCGACATGGCTCTTTCACTCGTCAGAGTCCATTGCAGGGATGCCAAGGAGGAAAAACTGATGGCTCTCCAGGTGGCGAACACGAAGAAGCTCTAGTTCCAATCTTTCATGGAGACTTTCATAGAAGCAGCCACTCGCATAGACGATGGCATCGACTTGGACACTTTCATCGAGCCAGCGAGTCCCCTTCCGCCGAGTGAAAAACTTGATGATTTGAATTCATTTGCCTCGAAATGCCAAGTGATTTTGTAACCATTAAAATCTTTCGGGCCTGACGTCCGAGTACTATAGCTTGTGTTGCTAAACTTGGATTTATCCGAATATTTGCTTTTACGTCTTCAGAATGTTTCTGTGCGATCGAATATTTTAACTTAGGCGAATGCGGGATCGCGGCTAAGCCCTTGAGTGGGAGGATTGCTCTCCACTTGGAGTTGTTTTTGTAACTTTAGGCGAAACGGGTTCGCGTCTAAGCCCCCGAGTGGGAGGACTGCTCTCCACTCGGAGTAGTTTTTTGAAACTTAGGAGAATGCAGGATCGCGGCTAATCCCCCGAATGGGAGAATTGCTCTCCACTCGGAGTAGTTTTTGTAAGTCAGGCGAAACGGGTTCGCGGCTAAGCCCCCGAGTGGGAGGATTGCTCTCCACTCGGAGTAGTTTTTTGAAATTTAGGCGAATGCGGGATCGCGGCTAAGCCCCGAGTGGGAGGGTTTCTCTCCACTCGGAGTAGTTTTTGTAACTTAGGCGAAACGGGTTCGCGGCTAAGCCCTCGAGTGGGAGGATTGCTCTCCACTCGAAGTAGTTTTTGTAACTTAGGAGACACGGGTTCGCTGCTAAGCCCCCGAGTGGGAGGATTGCTCTCCACTCGGAGTAGTTTTTTGAAACTCAGGCTAATGCAGGATCGCAGCTAAGCCCCTGAGTGGGAGGATTTCTCTCCACTCGGAGTAGTTTTTGTAACTTAGGAAAAATGGGTTCGCGGCTAAGCCCCTGAGTGGGAGGATTGCTCTCACTTGGAGTAGTTTTCGTAACTTAGGCGAAACGGGTCCGCGACCAAGCCCCCGAGTGGGAGGATTGCTCTCCACTCGGAGTAGTTTTTGTAACTTAGGCGAAATAGGCTCGCGGCTAAGCCCCCGTGTGGGAGTATTGCTCTCCACTAGGAGTAGTTTTTTGAAACTTAGGTGAATGCGGGATCGCGGCTAAGCCCCCGAGTGGGATGATTGCTCTTCACTCAGAGTAGTTTTTGTAACTTAGGCGAATGCGGGATCGCGGCTAAGACCCCGAGTGGGAGGATTGCTCTCCACTCGGAGTAGTATTTGTAACTTAAGCGAAATGGGTTCGTAGCTAAGTCCCCGAGTGGGAGGATTGCTCTCCACTCGGAGTAATTTTTGTAACTTAGGCGAAACGGGTTTGTGGCTAAGCTCCTGAGTGGGAGGATTGCTCTCCACTCGGAGTAATTCTTGCAACTTAGGCGAAACATGTTTCGCAGCTAAGCCACCCGCTGGGGGATTTTGAACACATGCTTATGCTCGAACAATCATTAAGAGACTGTAGAAATCATGTTTTGATAAACGACTTAACAAGTATTCTTATTACATCCTGACAATCCGACTGTCAGGTATAAAAACGACAAAGGAGATCTGCATTCCAGGCGCACGACTTGTCCTTCTTCTGAGGTAGGTTGTAGAGGTGATATGCCCCATTGTGGAGCACCTTGGTGACAATGAAAGGGCCTTCCCATGCAGGGGCAAGTTTATGCGGCCGTTGCTGATCCACTCAGAGCACGAGGTCTCCTTCTTGAAATGCTCAACCTTTGACGTTTCTAGCATGGAATCGATGAGGTTGTTGCTGATAAATAGTCGACCAAATCAAGGCAATCTCTCGCTCTTCCTCCAGGAGGTCTACAACATCCTGTCGTGCTTGTTCTGCCTCAGCCTCTGAGAAAAGTTCCACTCGGGGTGCATTGTGAAGCAAATCACTCAGAAGCACGGCTTCAGCTCTTTCCACCATGAAGAAAGGGGTTCGGTTAGTGGATCGATTGGGAGTTGTCCTCAATCACCACAAAAGAGATGGCAATTCGGTTACCCAAGGTCCACCTGCGTGCTTGAGGTCACGCGTGAGTCAAGGTTTCAGACCTTGGAGGATCAGACCATTTGCTCTTTCAGCTTGACCATTCGACTGCGTGTACGCAACGGAAGCGTAGTCCACCCGAGTGCCCTGGGAAGCGCAGAATGCCCTGAACTCTTCCGAGTTGAAGTTTGAGCCATTGTCTGGAACTCCATATCAGAAAATCAGCTCTCTTATGAAACTGATGGCTATGCTTGAATTTAAGCTCTTGATTGGTTTGGCTTCAATCCACTTGGTGAACTTGTCGACTACTACAATTAGATGAGTGAAACCACTTCTTACGGTTCTTAGTGGCCAAACCATGTCCAATCCCCACACAGAAAATGGTCAGACGAGTGGAATAGTCTTCAAAGCAGATGCGGGTTTGTGAGACATGTTCGAGTAAAACTGGCAACCTTCACACTTCTCAACGATCTATTTGGTCATTTCATTGCCTCGGGGCCAGTAGAATCCTGCTCGGTATGCTTTGGCCACGATGGTCCAAGAGGATGCATGATGACCATAGGTCCCCGGGTGAATCTCGTTCAATATCAATCGACCTTCCTCTGGAGAAATGCATCATTGAGCCACGCCAGTAACACTCTCTCTGTAAAGCTGTCCATTCATCATCGTGAAAGCTTTGGACCTGCGGACAATCTGACGCGCTTCAACTTCGTCTTCTGGAAGCTCTTGCATGAGCAGATATGCAATGTACGACACAGTCCAGTCGGGAATGATCACTAGGATTTCCATCACCAAGTCAATAACAGCGGGCATCTCGACCTCAGTCGGATTAGTGGGGCTTTTCGCCTGAGGGGGCTCTTCAGTGAAAGGATCTTCTTGAACCGACGGAGAATGGAGATGTTCAAGGAACACATTGCTAGGAATAGGCTTCCGAGTGGAACCTATCTTCGCCAGATCATCGACTGCTTGATTCTTGATTCTGGGGATGTGGTGAAGCTCCAAACCCTCGAACTTCTTTTCCAACTTTTTCAATACATTGCAATATCTAGTCATGGTGGGGTTTCTGACGTCCCACTCCTTCATTACCTAGTTGACCACCAAATCCGAGTCACCGTATACCATTAGGCGATGGACGCCCAGTGAAATGGCCATACACAACCCGTACAAAAGTGCTTCATACTCAGCTTCATTATTGGAGGAATCAGAGTGAATCTGGAGGATGTAACTGAGTTTATCACCTCTTGGGGATACCAGAACCACTCCTGCACCAGAACCATTCAACATCTTAGACCCATCAAAGAACATGGTCCAGTGTTTCGAGTGAACTTGAGTCGGCTGTTGCTGTTCAATCCACTCGGCAAGAAATCCGCGATTACTTGAGACTTAATCGCCTTCTTTGCCTCAAACTTGACATCTAGAGGAAGAAGTTCAATTGCCTATTGGCCACTCGACCGGTTGCATCTTGATTGTTCGAGATTTCATACAATGGAGCGTCGCTGACAACTGAAACAGATGGTCTTGGAAATAATGTGCAACTTTCTTCGCAGTCAAATAAATTCCATAGACAAGCTTATGATTATGGGGATACCTTGGCTTGGATGGAGTCAAGACTTCTAAGATGTAATACACTGGGCATTGAACTTTATATGCTTTGCCTTCTTCCTCTCGCTCCACTGTGAGCACTGTGCTAACAACTTGACCAGTGGCTGCAATGTATAACAGTAGAGGCTCTTTGCTGACCGGAGCAGCAAGCACTGGCTGGGTGGAAAGCAGGGCTTTGAGCTCCACAAACGCTGCTTTAGCTTCAGGAGTCCACTCGAATGTATCGGACTTTTTCCTCAGTCGGTAAAGTGGCAATGACTTCTCACCGAGGCGTGAAATGAATCAACTCAACGCAGCAAGACAACCTATAAGCTTTTGAACGTCATGCACACGCACAGGGCATTTCATTCGGAGAATCGCACTGATCTTTTCAGGGTTTGCATCTATCCCTCGTTCGGAAATGAGAAAACTGAGCAACATTCCTCCGAGAACTCCAAATGTGCATTTGGACGAATTCAGCTTGATATCATATCTTCTCAGATTGGCAAAGGTTTCAGCGAGGTCAGTCAACAGGTCGGAACTCTTGTGTGACTTCACCACGATATCATCCATATATGCTTCCACATTCCGACTGATTTGAGTGGGCAGGCACTTCTGGATCATGCACATGAATATGGCGCCAGCATTCTTTAGACCGAAAGGCATGGTGACATAGCAAAAACACCCGAACGGGGTGATGAAGGTTGTTTTTATTTCATTGGGTCCAAACAGTCGGATCTGATGGTACCCGGAATATGCATCCAGAAAAGACAAACGCTCACACCCTGCAGTCAAGTCGACTATCTAATCGATGCGGGGGAGAGGAAAATGATCTTTCAGGCAGGCCCGATTGATATGCTTGAAATCAATACACATACGGAGTGAATTATCTTTCTTGGGGACCATGATTATGTTGGCGAGCCACTCGGAGTGGTATATCTCGCGGATGAACTCAGCTGCCAGAAGCCGAGCCACTTCCTCGCCAATCTCCTTCCTCTTTTCATGGCGGACCGATGGAGATACTCTTTGACAGGTTTTGCCTTTGAGTCGACACACAAACGATGCTTAGCCAATACCCTGGGTACACCTGGAATGTCTGATGGTTTCCATGCGAAGATGTCTCAGTTCTCACGGAGGAACTGGGTAAGCATGACTTCCTATTTGCTGTCAAGTGTTGTTGGGATGTGAGTCGGAGCTGCCGTGGGGTCTTCAGGATGGATGTGGACTGGCTTTGTCTCGCCGGCCGACTGAAATGCACATTCTGAAGCAGGATTCTTGGCTCGCAACAAATCACTCGTATTGGCGTTTTTCTTGTACTCTTCTAGCTCCACCACCGCCATTTTCCCATCAGCAATCTTGGAACCCTTCTGGAGGCAATGCTCCGCTCTCTGCCTATTTCCAGTGACTGTAATCACACCTTTGGGCCTAGGCATCTTCAGCTTAAGATACACGTAGCACAGACGGGCCATGAAACAAGCATATGCTGGCCTGCCCAGAATAGCATGATAGCCACTGTGGAAATCTACTTCCTTAAACGTCAACTTCTCTTTCCGGAAATTCTTGGAATCACCGAAAACCACATCAAGAGCAATCTGCACGAGTGACTTTGCTTTCTTCCTTGGGATGACCCCGTGGAATTGCATGTTGCTCTCACTGAGTTGGGACATCGGAATGCCCATTCCCTGGAGGGTCTCAACATACAGAATGTTCAGACCACTGACACCATCCATGAGAACTTTAGTCAATTGGGTGCCCCCAATGACTGGGTCGACCACCAGTGCTTGCCGCCCTGGGGTAGCAACGTGTGCTAGGTGATCTGATTGGTCGAATGTAATGGGAGTTTTCAACCACTTCAGGTACGTTGTAGTTGCCGGAGCAACCATGTTCACTTTTCCGTTTATGATTTTCACTCGACTTTTGCTCTCAACATCAGCAAAAATCCCCAAGGTAGCATTGACCTTCGGGTAACCATCATCATTTTCCTCATCTTCGTCCTTCTCGGAGCCCTTTTCACTGGGCTGACCCTCTCGGAACTGCTGAATTAGGAGTATGCACTGTCGAGTGGTATGTTTGGGTAGGATCAAGTTACCCTCTTCAATCTTCTTTGTGTGAATATGACACGGCAAATCCAGGACGTCCTGGCCTGACTGATCCTTCACCTTTTTGGGCACCCATGGCCCTTTGGGTTCTCTTTAAAACTTTCCTTGCGCATTCAGAGCTGCGGCTTCAGCAGGACCTGCAGCTTCAGCCTTACGCTTTTGCTTCCAACTGGGGTTCCCGCCCCTAGTGTCGGGTGACGGTGTCCTGGACTAGGGGGTACTCACCACGTCATCTCCCGATAAGCTGGATCGGGCCGAGGACCCCCATGGCGGTTCACTCATGGGCCAGTTCGGGCAGCCCATGCCGCATACAAGGAGGTTTCCAGAAGACTTGGTGCACAAGACAAGGACTCCTCTAAACCCTAGGCCTATGGTGCATATATAAACCGAGGCCTGGCTAGTCAATAGACAATGTAATATTCATTAGAACAATCTCATGGTAGACACATGTATTCTGTACTATCCCCCATATGAATACAATCAAAAGCAGGACATAGGGTATTATCTCTTCGAGAGAGCCCGGACCTGGGTAAAATCCAGTGTCCGTGTTACCATCGCTCCAAGACACCTAGCTTACACTAGTGCAGAACCGGGCAATAGCACCGGTTCGTAAGGCCCTTTAGTGCCGGTTTAGGAACCGGCACTAAAGTTTGGGCACTAAAGGCCCCCCCTTTAGTACCGGTTCAGCACGAACCGGTGCTAAAGGGCAACCACGTGGCACGAGCCAGTTCCGGGGGCCGGGAGCCCTTTAGTACCGGTTGGTAACACCAACCGGTACTAAAATGTTTGGTTTTTTTTGGTTTTATGATTTCTTTTTCATTTAGTTTTGTGTTTTCCATTTTAATTCTTTTTCGTTTCACCCGCAGATATATATATATATAATAACTCATGCATGCTCGCATCATACATCATCATATATAATAACAAGTCCTATACTAGCTAATTAATCAAGCATCATCATAAAACTTCTACTCGTTATTAATAATAAGTCATACGACCATCATCCTCATAGTCATCGAACCCAACCCTACATAATTGTTCTTAGCACATGATCATCAGTATCAGGTAGGACCTAAACACACTTAAGGTAAAATAGCATAAAACAATATAGACCCTGACTCTCCATTATGAAGAATGGCGATCATCCTGTCTCCAATTCTTGCGCCTCGCTTCCTTTTGCTTCCAAGAAGCTCCTTACGACTGTCCATACATTTTTTCCATCCTTTGATTGTCATGTCTCCACTTCTTTTAGAAATCCGGTATGGACAGTTGAGATTCGTAGGATGACCTGGATATATGTTCAAAACATGAACGCTGCCGCCATTCTGATACATCAAATGACGCACACAATCCTCTGGGATAAGCTGTTGAAAAACATAGTAATAACTTCGTAGTTAACAATGATGTACTAGTTTTAGAAGTATGCAAAAAGATGCACGGATGTCGTAATAGTAAAAAAAACTTACCAGGGTATCTCCATGGTAGTTACCATAGTTCAACACGTGTACTAGTGGCACGTATTGACCATAATGTTCAGGAGTTCGATTGTAGATATTGTAATTCTCAATATCATTACAAAATCCAACCAGATGAGTTTTCTCCTTGTAAGTTAACTCAGAGCCATCAGTGTAGTAAGTTCTATCTACCATATTCTGCACATTCTTTGATACTCCAAAATAAGCTGTCAATGGAAATAAGTTGTCAACTATTTTGAAATGAACAATATAAGTTCTATTAATAATTAACTATGTTTGAGAAACTCACATAGCGGTAGAACTGGAGGAGTATCAACAAGGACCCAAATGTCCATATTGTCTTGCTCGATTTCAGGATTACCAAGATCCATGGTGACAAGCATACCCTCATCAAAACCATACAATTTGCAAAATGCTTCCCAATTTTTGGGTTACACTCTCAGCATTATATAACTTTACTTCAAAATCCACATCATGATGGGTCCTTAGGTGAATTTTCTTCGTTTCAAAATTTTCATGGTCTTCAAAACCCATCCTCTCCAAGACATAGCGTCTTGCATGGCATGGGATCAACTATACTCGAATTGTAAAAGATGAAAATTACACGTTGAAATAGTTGAAGTCATGCTTAATTATGAAAAAAAACACTTGTCGTCGTTGCGTACCGTTTCAACTTCGAAAGTCTCCTCCAGCTTAATACTGAAGCGCCGACCATCGTCCAGGTGAGGCCTGTCGCACTCACCTCGATCGTCGTGGCACCAGTCGCACTCCCCCGGGAGACTTTCGTCGTCCGATGATGACATTTCCTATACGTTCACAATTCAAAGACTAAATTAGATCATTATTATTCAACTAATCATATGCATATGCCTTGCATATAGTGCTCTCCAATTTGACTAAAAAAGAAACTAGTTCTATTACAACATTAAACACCTATATATATATATATCTAGCCAAATATATATTCATCTAACATTTGACATTAATATATCTAACTATATTCATCTCTAACAATTTACATTACTTTTCTATCTAATTCATCTAACATTCGACATTAATCTAACATTTATATAAACTCAAATTATATATAAAAAATTAAATAAACAGAAAAATGCATTAACAAATAATATTTTACTTAGATCATCAAATCTCAGATACCTAAATTTTCTTACTAAAAATAAACTAGTTATATTAATTATTGAACTAGTTCAAATCTCATATACCTAAATAAACTAGTTCGACAATGTCACATCCCTAGCTTCTGGCATTGCATTAGGGTAACCTCATGTGTGCATCATGTTTAAACTTTGAAAGAAACTTGAAATGGGGATTGCCTAAACCCTAGCATTAAAGGAACTCACTAGGTTCAACCAAAATATTTCCAGTAAATCCAAATGGCTTTCAAAAATGTTCATCATTCTTGGAAAAAAAAGCTGGAAACAGTAACCAGTGGTGATGCACATTTTAGCATGACATATTTGGGCTCTGGATTAAATCTTATTCTAATTGCATTTGGGCATTTAAATGCTATTAAATATTTTAAATGCTCAAATAATCATAAACTAAAATGTTTACTGAAGGATATATTCCCAACAGTGATCATGAGTAGTTTCATGATTTATGGAAGTGTCTAAGTATTTTTAATAAAGCCCTAAAGACTACAGAATAATAGAAAACAAAATTAAAAGAGAGAGAGAGGAACTTACCTGGGAAGCCACCTGGCCTGGCACTGTAGCCGCCCAGCTGGGCAAAGCCAGCCCAGCCCATCTCCACCTCCCCTGTCGTCTTCCTCCTCTTTCCAGGAGGACGAAGGGCGCGTGGCCACCGCTCGCGAGCACGCGCCTCGCCAGCTCCTGCTTGCCGCCGACGCCCTGGACGCGCTGTACGACGCCACGCACCCCCCCGACCCCCTCATCCTCTACCCTCTCTCCCTGGATCTCTTTCCCCTCCCCTGCTCTCTCTCTCTCTTGCGGCGCCACCGAACAGAGAGCCGCCGCCGTTTGCCACCGCCTCCTCCTGGCCTCACCGACGCGCCCAGAGGCTCCGCCATGACGCCCCCTTCCTCTCCACCGAGCCGCGCCCCGCCGGACGCCTTGAAGCGCCGTCCCCGACCCCTTCATCCTCCTCGGGTCGCCGGAGACCCGACTCGTCGCCCCGCTTGCTCCGATTCCTCCCCGAGCCCGCTGAGTTCTCCGTTGAGATCGCTGTGAGCTACTCCACCATTCCCCCTCCTTCCCGCGCTCGTTCCCGCACTCTAGCCACCTTTTTCGCCGGGGCCGTGAGCTCCTCGTCGCCGGCGATGACGCAGACGAGGCCAGTGCCGCCGAAGCTAACTCCCGAGCACGACAACGTGCTCCACACCTCACCAGGAGCCTAACTCACACACCAGCTTCACCTTCCGTGCGCTACAACGCAAAACCCGCAGGTGCCCGAGCTCCGGCCGCCGCATAGCTCGTCATCGGTGCCTCTGTAGGCCGCCCCAGCTCCAGCTGCCACCACCACTGGATGCGCCCCACCGCCAGCTCTCCGTAGCCGCAAACCGCGCACGAAATGGTCCTCTGTAGCGCGAGCCCGAGCAACTCCGGCGAGCCTCCGCCGCGGGATGTGGTCGTCGCCGGCCAAACTCCGGCGTGCTGACGTGGCGCCGGTTAGTTAGTGCTAATGACCTCTATAAGCACCCCCATGAGCCACTGCCATGTGGGCCCCTGCGTTTAATTAGGTTAGTATAATTTTCTCTGTTAAATTAGTGTTAATGCCATGGACCCCACGTGTCAGTTTGACTTTGGCCAAGTCAGCGTTGACTGGTCCCGCATGTCAGCGACCTAAACAACCCTGTGTCACTGACGTGTGGCCCCCACATGTCAGGTTGGACCTGGCCGACCCAGTTGACCCGCTGATGTCACACCTGTGTCATGCTGACGCAGTAAATCCTTTTCTGGATTTATTTTTAAATAGGAAATTCCAGAAAATGTCAAAAACTTCTAAAAATCATAGAAATTAATCTATAGCTCAGAATAAGATAAGTTATATATGAAAAATGATCAGAAAAATTCAAGGAATCCATCTGCACCATTTTCATGCATGTTTGAACAATGTTTGTCCTCTGTTTTGGACAAAACAAATAAAGGGCATTTAAATAATCATATATGGAGTTGGAATTTGAATCATGTACTCAAACCAACTTCATTTAAACCATAGCTAGATGCATTAGCTCAAATCACAGCATCTTGCCATGTCATGATCATGCATCATATTGTTGCATTACATTGATTGCGTTCTTCCTCTGTTTGCCGGTAATTGTCCCCTCTCAGTAGATGACGTTCCAACGCTGTGATCGATGACACCGATGAAGAACTATATTATCTTCAGAAGTGCCAGGCAAGCAAAACCCCCTTGTTCATTTCGATATAATCCCACTCTCTCGCTCCTGCTCTCTTTTATTGCATTAGGACAACAACGATTCATGTGTTACTCGCTGCGGTATTTGAACCCCTTATCCTCTGCATGACCTGTCATTGCCACAGTAAATAGATGAAACCCACTAGCATGAGTAGGAGTTGTTTGAGCCCTGATGTGCCTACTCATTCATGTTTGTTTGTCATGCCTGCTACTGCTTAGAGTTGAGTCGGGTCATCGGGAATGAATTGGAATGGTGATGAATATGTCCTACTGTGTGTGAGCTAAGTGTGTGAACATGATTTGGTAAAGGTATTGGTGAGAGGCCATGTAGGAGTACATGGTGGGTTGTCTCATTGAAGCCGTCCTCAGGAACTGAGTTCTGTGTTTGTGATCCATGATACAGTTACTACCACACATTGGGCCCTGAAATATGACCCCGCTCGACTTACCGACCCCTCTCGTTCTCTGTCCAGGAGTTGCAAGTAGTTTCTGGTGTTTGTAGTATGCTGGGGGCCGCACGCAGCGCTGACCGTAGGGGTGGGCTGTGTTGCGGTAGGCACGTGGCACGGTGTACCGGGCGCCCGTTTGGTGTCCCGGGAACCCTGTTCACATCGTTTGGGGCTATGAGCGAAACTCCGGCCGGATCTCCTCATGGATGGAACCCGAATAGGCGATAAACCTGGACTAGAGACTTGTGTGGTTGGTTAGGTCGTGGTCTACACCCACGTCGGCTTTCGGTTGAAGTCTGCCGAGCACATGTCGTGTGCAGACGCTAAGTGGTGGAAACATGTGTGAAGAAGTACACCCCTGCAGGGTTATAAATGATCTATTCGAATAGCCGTGTCCGTGGAAATGGACTTCTGGGTTGCCTATATCAGTTCATAGACAAGTGAAAGTGGATACTCTAAAATGCGCAAGATAAGCGTGAGTGCTATGGATGGCCTTCTCGTAGGGAGACGGAAGTGGATCCATAGTGGTGTATTGGATGGTGAATATGTGGACTCGTGTGTGCCACCTCAAAAGAGTCGCTTGCAGTCGTAGTTCAGGATAGCCACCGAGTCAAAGCTGGCTTGCTGCAGTCAAACTCCACCACCCCCTTTTTTGATACTGATGCATATGTAGTTAGTTCTGATGTAAGTCTTGCTGGGTACATTTGTACTCACGTTTGCCTATTTTATGTTTTTGCAGAGAGACTTCAGTCTCGCTAGTAGTACCGCTTGGACTTCGACGTTTAGCTTGTTACCTCAGCTACGATCTTGTGCCCTCGGCAGGATCTGGTAGATAGTCAGGCTTCTCAGCCTTTTCCATTTGTAGATGTCTGTACTCAGACATGTTTAGCTTCTGCATGTGTTTTGACTTGTATGCTCTGAATGTTGGATCATGAGACCTATGTTTGTAATATCTCGCTCCTCGGAGCCTAATGAATAAATACTTTGAGTCGTAGAGTTATGTTGTGATGCCATGTTGTATTTACTCATATCGGGTATATTGTGTGTATGATTGAAATGCTTGGTATGAGTGGGATCCGACTATCTAGTTATTTATCCTTGGCAGCCTTTCATATGGGGAAATGTAAGTCTTGTGTTTCTGAGCGATAGTAGTCCGCTACAGCCCGGTTCACCGGAGTCCTGCTAGCCCAGCACTACTGCTCGGAACACTTGACTGGCTGGCATGTGTTTCACGTCGTTCCTGTGTCTGTCCCTTCGGGGAAATGTCACGCGCTGTTATCCGGAGTCCTGCCTAGCCTGCTACAGCCCGGGTCACCGGAGTCCTGTTAGCCCAGTGCTACAGCCCGGATAAATATGTTGATGACCGACATGCTCGATGTGATTCATGTATGCCTGTCCTCATAGGCTAGCGCCGCTTTGGGTTCACGACTAGCCATGTCGGCCCGGGTTCTCTGTCATATGGATGCTAGCGACACTATCATATACGTGAGCCAAAAGGCGCAAACGGTCCCGGGCCAGGTAAGGTGGCACCCGTGGGAGTACCGTGCATGAGGCCGCAAAGTGATATGATGTGTTACATGCTGGATCGATGTGACTTAGGATCGGGGTCCTAACAGCGTTGGTATCAGAGCCTGACTGCCTGTAGGATTACCAAGCCAAACTGGTCGAAGTTGTGTCTAGAAATGCTTTAGTTATGTAAGGGAATTGATTGTGGAAGGGAACGTAAGGATCTTTTTACTCCTTATACCTCATGGCCTTCTGATCTGAGTCAACCTCTTCTCTTCTACGGGGATTAAGAAATAGGCTTCTCATCTATCTCTCAGGATGACGTGTTACTAAACCGTAGTTGCCTAGGATTGTTGAGTTCAAGCCCCAGTTCTGTTTCTACTACTTCCATGTGTTCTTAGTTGATCACAGAACGTTGATATTGTGATGTTGAGTGGCTATGCCACCATTTTTTTCAGGTTGTCTCAATTCATTTTTGAGCATTTACAGCCGTTATGCTGTCCGAGTCATTCCAGGTCTCTAAATAGTCTGATGCATTTGCAAATCATTTCTCTCCGTTCCTGATGTCCTTTTGGTAAGAATAAACACACTAACCGGTTAGTTGAGGTACTCTATTGCCTCGACATATATGTCAGAGCTATTATTATGACCCTAGGTGTTTTAGGGAGTCACCTAGTAACCTAGCCATGTTTTGTGTCCCCAGTGTGATGAATCTGGCCACCATTCTCGAAAGCATGCCGTGATGCCATTAGTATGTAGGTATTCTTCTCTTGGGTTCTTGAACCCGAGATTCACCCTACTTACCTCATGTCGATAGTGTTTGCTAGTTCCTTTAGGATATTAGTAACCTTTGCATTAGCCCTCGAGGTCCGTGGTACTTCCTTCTTCCAAATACTACGAACCGCTTACGGCAGAAGTTCTTTGAACCAAAAGATCACAACCAGGGTGCTCTTGAGGAGTACCCCATTCATATTGTGACTCTGCCAGTTCTATCATTCTGCATGGGTTATCCGGAAGAAATTTGTTGAACTCGTTTGACATACTAACCCATGAATCCACAACTCAGAAAGTTATATGTTCCTTGAGTTGACCCTCCTCAGTTGTATTCCGACCCTAGTCTATCAATTGATAGTCAGGAATAGTTGTGCATTCGTGTTCATCGATGCCTATTATTCTTGTGGTCCATCAAGCCATTCTATTTCGAAATGACTAGGAGAAACAAACTCCAGTACCTTATCCATTTCTAGGATTGGGTCAAAGCAATTGTATCCCGCAGATCAAAATGCCAATCCAGCCTCTGCTTTGCTCTACTTTGGAGTGTTACCATCTTTATGTCAAGAGAGTTATGAGAATTGCACCACCTCTTATGAGTTCTTGACGCAGTAATATTTCTCGCCATCATTATCCATTCCTCGGTTCCATGTTATTGTAACCGGAATGCCGACAAGTGGATCGTGTTGTGTGAAATCAATACTCCTAGCAACTGTGTTGCTTGGTAGTTAATGGACACTATTCTCATTCTTAGCGTGTTGGTTATCAAATCATCATCCTAAGATTGATCGTGCTACCTAGTCCTTATTACCGGTGCACTCTTCGATCAATGAGTTAGGATTGTGTCAATCCCTCACTCCTTGATCATATCATCTTGCCCTGAAAAGCAAGGTTGTTCTCGAGCTTAGTAACATATTGGTGGTTCGTTATGTTCCAAATATCTTCTTGGAGGTATCACCAGGTTGTTCCCTGACCGTTATGTTAAGCTCGTAATCAAGATGGTTTCTTGCAAACCACCCCTTCTCCAAGAATCTGTGTTGGATACCCTGAGCTAGTTGGTTAAGCCAAACAACAACTTGGAGAGTTGGAAGATAAAAGCTTGTCCGACTTAGTTCATGTTAAGGGATATCTTGTGTGTGTGTGTGTGTGTGTTGAAGAAAGATGATATCCTCCTCGATTGATCCTCGTGGTCAGTTGTTGAACTTATTGTCTTACCCAATCTTTGATTTGAGTATGGGCTATCGTCAAGTCAAATCAGAACCAACGATATTCGTAATGTTGTCTTACTCGTGGTTGATCCCGCGAGCATACACCATTATATCTTTTGGTCTGACCAATACTATCACAGTGTTCACATGATGGTGGAAGTCCAGTGATGTGGAAATTCCGATGAGTTGTTGTTGAGCCCATCAGCAGCATTTTGTCTCCCCCATGATTCATGTCGAACATCTAAATAGTGTTGGAAACTTTTATAAGCAATGCCTTCATGTTCCGTTCATGAAGCTTATGCTTGGGTGGAAGAAGTGACTTCCTCGAATTCATGTGCATTTGGTGCAAGTTGCCGCCGTGAGTTCGAGAAAGATTGTTTTTGTTTCCCCTGGTACCATCCCAGGTCAGTCATGCACGTGCGAAGTGCTCTGTGGTTTGATAGGTTGGCCGCCTCCACTCCATATGTGTTCCTAGCACACCAAGCCACTGACTGATTTGCTCAAGGAGAAGGAGTCCCTTCATAAGAGCTAATCCGGACTTATGAAAAGACTTCAATATCCTCGATGATGGTTTCCCCACATGAACTTGGTAGTGTTTAATATAAGACTACTACGTGGCCATGCTTGTCTTGGGCAGCATGTTCACAGGTTTGTAGCAGAATCAGCTCATGTTTTGGAGCTTGCTATCATAGTTCATTCCTGAGAATCTCGCAACTTCGTCTCGACGGTTTGTGTTGCAAACTTTCTTCTCTCATATCCCGTTACCAACCAGATCTGAATCTCAGGCAGATATGATGGTTGGATCATTCCCAGCATTTGCATTTGTTCCCAGCTTGCACCTCGGCAATTACTATTTAGGATCAATTTCAAAAGTGGTCCTGTCATGGTCCCATCCATTTTCGATGATAAGCAAAATCATCCATTGCGTTGTCTTCAACAAGGTAGTCCACCTCATCCATTCGAACTCCGCCAAACTATCGATTGTTGTGGGTTGCCTTAGGCTGGTATAAAGAGTTTCAATGATCTATGGATCAAAAGTAATTCTTTTTGCCACTTAAGGGAACAGCCCAATGAGTCACCTTTCCAAGGTGCCCCGTTACGGGATCACAGCAACTCTTTCCTCGCCACCTTGACACCATCCACCATCTTTCTAAGTGTGGGATTGTTGCCCACCAAATCAAACCCCGTCATTTGTTCTTCCATTCCTCTCAATGTGTTTTGCGTCTCAACTCGAGATGTTTCAACATCTCATTCCGCGAGTTTAGATTGTATAGCTCGATCTTTGAGAAGATCAATCCTAGTATAGTTTCTTTCTGTCGTCATCGCGTGGATGAAGACCTCAAAGCGAGGATGTCACGATCAACGTATGCAACAAATCAACAACCTTATGAAGTGCAAGTGGGATCATGAAGATCAAGTTAGCTTGTGCCCCCTCTGACTTCTTACCTCACGACTTGAATCTCGGGACGAGATTCTTGTTTAGTGGGGGTGAGTTGTCACATCCCTAGCTTTTGGCATTGCATTAGGGTAACCTCATGTGTGCATCATGTTTAAACTTTGAAAGAAACTTGAAATGGGGATTGCCTAAACCCTAGCATTAAAGGAACTCACTAGGTTCAACCAAAATATTTCCAGTAAATCCAAATGGCTTTCAAAAATGTTCATCATTCTTGGAAAAAAAGCTGGAAACAGTAACCAGTGGTGATGCACATTTTAGCATGACATATTTGGGCTCTGGATTAAATCTTATTCTAATTGCATTTGGGCATTTAAATGCTATTAAATATTTTAAATGCTCAAATAATCATAAACTAAAATGTTTACTGAAGGATATATTCCCAACAGTTATCATGAGTAGTTTCATGATTTATGGAAGTGTCTAAGTATTTTTAATAAAGCCCTAAAGACTACAGAATAATAGAAAACAAAATTAAAAGAGAGAGAGAGGAACTTACCTGGGAAGCCACCTGGCCTGGCACTGTAGCCGCCCAGCTGGGCAAAGCCAGCCCAGCCCATCTCCACCTCCCTTGTCGTCTTCCTCCTCTTGCCAGGAGGACGAAGGGCGCGTGGCCACCACTCGCGAGCACGCGCCTCGCCAGCTCCTGCTTGCCGTCGACGCCCTGGACGCGCTGTACGACGCCACGCACACCCCCCCGACCCCCTCGTCCTCTCCCCTCTCTCCCTGGATCTCTTTCCCCTCCCCTGCTCTCTCTCTCTCGCGGCGCCACCGAACAGAGAGCCGCCGCCGTTCGCCACCACCGCAGCCACCGCCTCCTCCTCGCCTCACCGACGCGCCCACAGGCTCCGCCATGACGCCCCCTTCCTCTCCACCGAGCCGCGCCCCGCCGGACGCCTCAAAGCGCCGTCCCCGACCCCTTCATCCTCCTCGGGTCGCCGGAGACCCGACTCGTCGCCCCGCTTGCTCCGACTCCTCCCCGAGCCCACTGAGTTCTCCGTTGAGATTGCTGTGAGCTCCTCCACCATTCCCCCTCCTTCCCGCGCTCGTTCCCGCACTCTAGCCACCTTTTTCGCCGGGGCCGTGAGCTCCTCGCCGCCGGCGATGACGCAGACGAGGCCAGTGCCACCGAAGCTAACTCCCGAGCACGGCAACATGCTCCACACCTCACCAGGAGCCTAACTCACACACCAGCTTCACCTTCCGTGCGCTACAACGCAAAACCCGCAGGTGCCCGAGCTCCGGCCGCCGCATAGCTCGTCGCCGGTGCCTCTGTAGGCCGCCCCAGCTCCAGCTGCCACCACCACTGGATGCGCCCCACCGCCAGCTCTCCGTAGCCGCAAACCGCGCACGAAATGGTCCTCTGTAGCGCGAGCCTGAGCAACTCCGGCGAGCCTCCGCCGCGGGATGTGGTCGTCGCCGGCCAAACTCCGGCGTGCTGACGTGGCGCCGGTTAGTTAGTGCTAATGACCTCTATAAGCACCCCCATGAGCCACTGCCATGTGGGCCCCTGCGTTTAATTAGGTTAGTATAATTTTCTCTGTTAAATTAGTGTTAATGCCATGGACCCCACGTGTCAGTTTGACTTTGGCCAAGTCAGCATTGACTGGTCCCCCATGTCAGCGACCTAAACAGCCCTGTGTCACTGACGTGTGGCCCCCACACGTCAGGTTTGACCTGGCCGACCCAGTTGACCCGCTGATGTCACACCCGTGTCATGCTGACGCAGTAAATCCTTTTCTGGATTTATTTTTAAATAGGAAATTCCAGAAAATGTCCAAAACTTCTAAAAATCATAGAAATTAATCTATAGCTCAGAATAAGATAAGTTATATATGAAAAATGATCAGAAAAATTCAAGGAATCCATCTGTACCATTTTCATGCATGTTTGAACAATGTTTGTCCTCTGTTTTGGACAAAACAAATAAAGGGCATTTAAATAATCATATATGGAGTTGGAATTTGAATCATGTACTCAAACCAACTTCATTTAAACCATAGCTAGATGCATTAGCTCAAATCACAGCATCTTGCCATGTCATGATCATGCATCATATTGTTGCATTACATTGATTGCGTTCTTCCTCTGTTTGCCGGTAATTGTCCCCTCTCAGTAGATGACGTTCCAACGCTGTGATCGATGACACCGATGAAGAACTATATTATCTTCAGAAGTGCCAGGCAAGCAAAACCCCCTTGTTCATTTCGATATAATCCCACTCTCTCGCTCCTGCTCTCTTTTACTGCATTAGGACAACAACGATTCATGTGTTACTCGCTGCGGTAGTTGAACCCCTTATCCTCTGCATGACCTGTCATTGCCACAGTAAATAGATGAAACCCACTAGCATGAGTAGGAGTTGTTTGAGCCCTGATGTGCCTACTCTTTCATGTTTGTTTGTCATGCCTGCTACTGCTTAGAGTTGAGTCAGGTCTGATTCATCGGGAATGAATTGGAATGGTGATGAATATGTCCTACTGTGTGTGAGCTAAGTGTGTGAACATGATTTGGTAAAGGTATTGGTGAGAGGCCATGTAGGAGTACATGGTGGGTTGTCTCATTGAAGCCGTCCTCAGGAACTGAGTTCTGTGTTTGTGATCCATGATACAGTTACTACCACACATTGGGCCCTGAAATATGACCCCGCTCGACTTACCGACCCCTCTCGTTCTCTGTCCAGGAGTTGCAAGTAGTTTCTGGTGTTTGTAGTATGCTGGGGGCCGCACGCAGCGCTGACCGTAGGGGTGGGCTGTGTTGCGGTAGGCACGTGGCACGGTGTACCGGGCGCCCGTTTGGTGTCCCGGGAACCCTGTTCACATCGTTTGGGGCTGTGAGCGAAACTCCGGCCGGATCTCCTCATGGATGGAACCCGAATAGGCGATAAACCTGGACTAGAGACTTGTGTGGTTGGTTAGGTCGTGGTCTACACCCACGTCGGCTTTCGCTTGAAGTCTGCCGAGCACATGTCGTGTGCAGACGCTAAGTGGTGGAAACATGTGTGAAGAAGTACACCCCTGCAGGGTTATAAATGATCTATTCGAATAGCTGTGTCCGCGGAAATGGACTTCTGGGTTGCCTATATCAGTTCATAGACAAGTGAAAGTGGATACTCTAAAATGCGCAAGATAAGCGTGAGTGCTATGGATGGCCTTCTCGTAGGGAGACGGAAGTGGATCCATAGTGGTGTATTGGATGGTGAATATGTGGACTCGTGTGCGCCACCTCAAAAGAGTCGCTTGCAGTCGTAGTTCAGGATAGCCACCGAGTCAAAGCTGGCTTGCTGCAGTCAAACTCCACCACCCCCTTTGTTGATACTTATGCATATGTAGTTAGTTCTGATGTAAGTCTTGCTGGGTACATTTGTACTCACGTTTGCCTATTTTATGTTTTTGCAGAGAGACTTCAGTCTCGCTAGTAGTACCGCTTGGACTTCGACGTTTAGCTTGTTACCTCAGCTACGATCT
Source organism: Aegilops umbellulata (assembly GCA_032464435.1). Lineage (NCBI taxonomy): Eukaryota > Viridiplantae > Streptophyta > Magnoliopsida > Poales > Poaceae > Aegilops > Aegilops umbellulata. The sequence goes on from CP136054.1 coordinate 444,235,460, forward strand.
TGTGCCCTCGGCAGGATCTGGTAGATAGTCAGGCTTCTCAGCCTTTTCCATTTGTAGATGTCTGTACTCAGACATGTTTAGCTTCCGCATGTGTTTTGACTTGTATGCTCTGAATGTTGGGTCATGAGACCTATGTTTGTAATATCTCGCTCCTCGGAGCCTAATGAATAAATACTTTGAGTCGTAGAGTTATGTTGTGATGCCATGTTGTATTTACTCATATCGGGCATATTGTGTGTATGATTGAAATGCTTGGTATGAGTGGGATCCGACTATCTAGTTGTTTATCCTTGGCAGCCTTTCATATGGGGAAATGTAAGTCTTGTGTTTCTGAGCGATAGTAGTCCGCTACAGCCCGGTTCACCGGAGTCCTGCTAGCCCAGCACTACTGCTCGGAACACTTGACTGGCTGGCATGTGTTTCACGTCGTTCCTGTGTCTGTCCCTTCGGGGAAATGTCACGCGCTGTTATCCGGAGTCCTGCCTAGCCTGCTACAGCCCGGGTCATCGGAGTCCTGTTAGCCCAGTGCTACAGCCCGGATAAATATGTTGATGACCGACATGCTCGATGTGATTCATGTATGCCTGTCCTCATAGGCTAGCGCCGCTTTGGGTTCACGACTAGCCATGTCGGCCCGGGTTCTCTGTCATATGGATGCTAGCGACACTATCATATACGTGAGCCAAAAGGCGCAAACGGTCCCGGGACAGGTAAGGTGGCACCCGTGGGAGTATCGTGCGTGAGGCCGCAAAGTGATATGATGTGTTACATGCTGGATCGATGTGACTTAGGATCGAGGTCCTGACAGACAATTTCCTTACTAAAAATAAACTAGTTATATTAATTATTCAACTAGTTCAAATCTCTAGTTCAAATATCTAGTACGGATACATATATGTGTACGTATGTGTGTGTGTGCATGTACGTACGCGTGTACGTATGTATATATATATGTGTGTGCGCGTACGTACGCCGCCGCCCCGTACGTACGAGCGGGCCGGGGCGCCGGCGTACGGGGCGGGGTGGCGTACGTACGGGCGGCGGACGGCGGCGGCGATGAGACGGGCGCGCGAGGGCGAGCTAGAGACGTACCGCGCGCGCGCAGGCGGACGACGGCGGCGACGATGGCGGGCGACGGGCGGCGGCGGCGATGACGGGCGACGGGCGTCGGCGGCGGGCGACGACGACGACGGGTGACGGGCGACGGCGGTGGGCGACGACGACGACGGACGACGGGTGGCGGCGGCGACGACGGGCGAGGGCGCGCGCGAGAGAGTCGACGAAATAAGAGGAGTTCTAACTGAATTTTCGCAAGTGTTGTATATATATGAGATGCCTTTAGTACCGGTTTGTGGCACGAACCGGTACTAAAGGCTTTAGTACCGGTTCGTGCCACGAACCGGTACTAAAGGCCTCGCGCTGCCACCCCAAAGTTTAGTCCAACCTCGCCAGGCAAAGGGCAGCCGCACTGGTTTATAAACCCAGCCGCGGCTGCCCTTTCGAACTCCTCAATAAGCAGCCTTCTGGGCCTAACTACTGCGCGCTGCCCTGTGAGTCTGCTGGGCCTTTAAGGCCTGTAATTGCACGCCTTTGGCGTTGCAGGCCCACAGGGCAGCGCCCCAATTTTTTTATATTTTTTCTTTTCTGCTTTATTGTCTTCTATTTATTATACTGAACGCACAAAAGTTCTGGAGTTGTAATAAGTTTTAAAAAATAAAATGCCTTTGTAACAGATGAGTTTAATTTCGTCAGAAACCTGACTACTTCGAAAGAGATTGTTCAGTTTGTAAACGAAGTGCATCCAGTTTTAGCCGTAAGCCTCTCTACTTTCTTGCACATGCTATGTGGGTGAAATGATGATACCATGCCAAGTTTCAACTTTTTCAGAGTTCATTTGTATTGCTTTTCAATTTCCAGGTCATTTAGTTCTCAAAACAAATCATTGAATGCATGAAAAATAGCAAATGAAGACAGAAATGGTTGAAAGTTGATGGCGTCGCTTCGAATGGTGCATACTGAACGCATAAAAATTCTGGAGTTGTAATAAGTTTTAAAAAATGAAATGCCTTTGTAACAGATGAGTTTAATTTCGTCAGAAACCTGACTACTTTGAAAGAGATTGTTCAGTTTGTAAACGAAGTGCATCCAGTTTTAGCCGTAAGCCTCTCTATTTTCTTGCACATGCTATGTGGGTGAAATGATGATACCATGCCAAGTTTCAACTTTTTCAGAGTTCATTTGTAGTGCTTTTCAATTTCCAGGTCAATTAGTTCTCAAAACAAATCATTGAATGCATGAAAAATAGCAAATGAAGGCAGAAATGGTTAAAAGTTGATGGCGTCGCTTCAAATGGTGCATACTGAACGCACAAAAATTCTGGAGTTGTAATAAGTTTTAAAAAAATGAAATGCCTTTGTAACAGATGAGTTTAATTTCGTCTGAAACCTGACTACTTCGAAAGAGATTGTTCAGTTTGTAAACGAAGTGCATCCAGTTTTAGCCGTAAGCCTCTTTACTTTCTTGCACATGCTATGTGGGTGAAATGATGATACCATGCCAAGTTTCAACTTTTTCTGAGTTCATCTGTAGTGCTTTTCAATTTCCAGGTCATTTAGTTCTCAAAACAAATCATTGAATGCATGAAAAATAGCAAATGAAGGCAGAAATGGTTGAAAGTTGATGGCGTCGCTTTGAATGGTGCATACTGAACGCACAAAAATTCTGGAGTTGTAATAAGTTTTAAAAAATGAAATGCCTTTGTAACAGATGAGTTTAATTTCGTCAGAAACCTGACTACTTCGAAAGAGATTGTTCAGTTTGTAAACGAAGTGCATCCAGTTTTAGCCGTAAGCCTCTCTACTTTCTTGCACATGCTATGTGGGTGAAATGATGATACCATGCCAAGTTTCAACTTTTTTTGAGTTCATCTGTAGTGCTTTTCAATTTCCAGGTCATTTAGTTCTCAAAACAAATCATTGAATGAATGAAAAATAGCAAATAAAGGCAGAAATGGTTGAAAGTTGATGGCGTCGCTTCGAATGGTGCATACTGAACGCACAAAAATTCTGGAGTTCTAATAAGTTTAAAAAAATAAAATGCCTTTATAACAGATGGGTTTAATTTCATCAGAAACCTGACTACTTCGAAAGAGATTGTTCAGTTTGTAAACGAAGTGCATCCAGTTTTAGCCGTAAGCCTCTCTACTTTCTTGCACATGCTATGTGGGTGAAATGATGATACCATGCCAAGTTTCAACTTTTTCAGAGTTCATTTGTAGTGCTTTTGAATTTCCAGGTCATTTAGTTCTCAAAACAAATCATTGAATGCATGAAAAATAGCAAATGAAGGCAGAAATGGTTGAAAGTTGATGGCGTCGCTTCGAATGGTGCATACTGAACGCACAAAAATTCTGGAGTTCTAATAAGTTTTAAAAAATAAAATGCCTTTATAACAGATGGGTTTAATTTCATCAGAAACCTGACTACTTCGAAAGAGATTGTTCAGTTTGTAAACGAAGTGCATCCAGTTTTAGCCGTAAGCCTCTCTACTTTCTTGCACATGCTATGTGGGTGAAATGATGATACCATGCCAAGTTTCAACTTTTTCTGAGTTCATTTGTAGTGCTTTTCAATTTCCAGGTCATTTAGTTCTCAAAACAAATCATTGAATGCATGAAAAATAGCAAATGAAGGCAGAAATGGTTGAAAGTTGATGGCGTCACTTCGAATGGTGCATACTGAACGCACAAAAATTCTGGAATTATAATAAGTTTTAAAAAATGAAATGCCTTTGTAACAGATGAGTTTAATTTCGTCAGAAACCTGACTACTTCGAAAGAGATTTTTCAGTTTGTAAACGAAGTGCATCCAGTTTTAGCCGTAAGCCTCTCTACTTTCTTGCACATGCTATGTGGGTGAAATGATGATACCATGCCAAGTTTCAACTTTTTCAGAGTTCATCTATAGTGCTTTTCAATTTCCAGGTCATTTAGTTCTCAAAACAAATCATTGAATGCATGAAAAATAGCAAATGAAGGCAGAAATGGTTGAAAGTTGATGGCGTCGCTTTGAATGGTTCATACTGAACGCAAAAAATATAAAAGCATTTACATCATGATCTTATATTTCTTTACAGTCTAAATTGTCAATATGATCTTATAACATAAAAAATACTTTGATCATCAACGATCTTTGTGTGTACAATCTGAATTGTCAATATGAGTCATCATCGATTTATAAACCGATGAAGACTCATATTGCGGCCACAAATTCTACACATAAAGTTCAATGAAGACCAAGTGCTTGTGATAGTTTGAGTAATAACATATTTAAGGTGGTGAAAGGCTTGTTAGGGGAGCGAGGTGGGACTAAAATCAGCCTGCCACAACGTCATTAGTACCGGTTCTTGACTCGAACCGGCACTAAATGGTGATGGTGGGGCCATAGCCTGACCGCAGGTTGACACAGCCTATTTAGTACCGGTTCGTGGTTAGAACCGGTACTAAAGGTTCTCCACGAACCGGTACTATTGATCGCCGCCACGAACCAGCACTAATATGCACATTAATGCCGGCTCTAATGCAAACCGGCACTAATGTGCTTCACGTTTGACCCTTTTTCTACTAGTGTTATGACCCCTACTACGACATATGCCGGATATAGAACCAACATTGGTGCTTTCATTGAGAGCCTGCTGGGTGATCGTCATGGTTCGATGGGATATTCAACAAACTCCAAATCAGGTGTTAGAGTTTCAGTTTATTTTGTTGTACATAGCACTGGTAGAAAAAAGCCCTCTAGTCCCGGTTCGCAACAGCCTTTAGCCCCGGCTGTGCAACCGGGACTAAAGGGTCGCGACTAAAGCCCCCCCCCCTCTTTAGCCGCGGCTCTTCCGGACCGCGACAAAAGGCTTTAGTCCCGGTTCTTGTGGTTGACCGGGACTAAAGGCCCGCCACGTGGGCGCCCGTGGTCCGTCGGGGCCGAGGACCTTTAGTCCCGGCTCTCGTGGCCAGCCGGGACTAAAGGCCTCCTCCGCAGGTTTAGGGTTTTAGCCCCCCTAAACCTGGTTTCTTTTTAATTTGTATTGTTTTATTTGTTTTATATTTTATTTTGTGTTTTATTTTATTTTTGATGAAGTTTCAGTACACATATTCTACGCTACTATATATATACATGCATATGAAATTTCAAACAAGAAGAATTCAAGAGGAATATATAATATATATATACAACTTTGAACAAGTTTCCATACACAATTACGATGGATGACCATATACAACTTCGAACAAGTTTCAATCTCGGGTATGCATATAAATTTCTACGTCCTCGGTATAGTGTTGTCCTTTAGGATCGATGACTTCCCTCATTAAAAATCCTGCTAATTCTTCTTGAATTGGTCGGAAGCGAGCTTCTGGACTAAGCCTCCTCCGCAAGTTATCCCTCGCGTTCCGCACGCTAGCTGATTCCTTCCGCTCAGTGGTTTCTCTCCGGATGTTCTCACAAACATAGTATCCACATAGATCGGTCGCCGGTGGCTGCTGATCCACATTAACTAACTTTCTGAAATCTAGCTCATGTTTGAATTCACCGACAATTTCTTCTGAAAACCGTCTCCAAACCCTACAGGGCAAAGAAAATCAAATGAATAAGGGAGTTATATTAGTTAGTTGATATTAGGAAATGAACGAAAGAGACCGATCGATATAGAGCTCAAATGATTGAAAATAATTACTTTTTCAGCATTTTTCTCATGTCGGCCCAATGCTTTGGATCCGAATCCTTAGAGTCGCTGATTAGAACTGTGGAGGTGTGAAGTTCAATATTTAGCAGAATCCAGTGGAACCTGCGGACACGTTACATGCACAGTCATGCATAACTCATCGATTAGACATACCATGCATGGAGTAAACAAAAGAGAATGGGCACAAGAGAGAAAACACTCACCCAAAATGGTAAGGAAATAGAATATGACTTTTGAGTTGATGCTTTGTAAGAAAGTTGTACAGGTCTTTCTCCACGTCATTGGGGTGATGTTTTAACACATGTCCATTAACGATATGTGGGTCAATGAACCCAACATCATGGATGTTTCTTATTTTGCATTCCCAAATCTTCATTCTGCATAATAGCGTACCAAACAATATAGTTAGGACAATATATATATATATACATATAGTGCAGGCAATAATGAAGAACGAGATGAGGTAGAAATAAATCACTTACAGAACGTAGCAACTCAGCATAGATTTGTCGAGGGTGCGCAGATTGAACAGCTGGAACAATTCACTCATATGAATTTCTACAGAGTACCGTTTGGTGTGATGCTGTTCTGTAACATCCGCATAAACATATTCTTTGTCGGCCCATGATATGAATTGCTTGTACCAACGTAGCAGATTTCGCATTTGTTGTGGTAGACTATTTTCCTGCTCAGGCTCGACGAGAGGCCCCTTCCGCACATATTGGAATGCTATCTCACCTACAGGCGCATCCTCAAGGTCTAAGCAGGCACGAAGAGTCAAACTCATCTCGGACGCTTGTTGCATGGCACCCGCTACAGTCAATCCAAGTGCTGCCGCAGCTGCTATGATCTCGGGGTCCTCTTCCGGACCGGCTTTCACTATGAGCGGGGGGATCGATTGTTTCTTCTGCATCCCGAGCTGGTCAACTTGTTTCCCGCTTTTTTTACGACTTTCTTCCTCCTTCAACATTTTTGCTTGCTTACGAAGTTCATGTCCATAGTCGTCAGGCATATTCAGCTCGGCTTGGGACGGTGTCGTCAAAAAATCCTTAGCCCACTTCTTTTGCTTCTCAGTGAATACTTGCTTGGGCTTAGGCTGTTTTTTGGCCTTCATATCCGCCTTCCATTTCTCATAATCAGCAGCCGCGGCCAATGTGAGGTCAGCTTCACTAAGTTCCCCAGGCCTTGGGAGGAGAGGCTTCAGTGATGGCTCCGGTACCCTTGTGGTCTTAGGTACATAAGGGTCCGGGTTAATAGTCCAGGAGCGGGTTTCCTTGCTGTCCGCCTGCTTCTGCTTCTTCGCCGGAGGTGGATTGGGGGGCGTCTGCTTACCCGCCGGAGGTGGATTGGGGGGTGTCGTACCCGCCAGAGGAGGATTGGGGGGCGTCGTACCCGCCGGATGTTGTGGATCGGGGGACGGCGTCGAATGGCGTGAAGGAGGTGTAGGTGAACCACCACGACCACCACCACTGCCACCACCGCCACCACCACCACCACCACCATCGGAGGGGGGTGGACTTGCTGGCCTTGGCGCCTCGCCTGGAAACACTATGTACTTCTTTTTCCATAGAATGTACTGGCGCTTGACATCTCCAAGTCTTCTCTCCCCTTCGGGTGTAGGTTTGTCAATCTCGAGGTCCTCAAACCCTTGGACTATGTCTTCCACCGTGACACGAGCATAGCCATATGCAATGGGGTTGTTGTGGTGGAGTGCTCCAGGTGTACAGGGTAAAGCACTGCCGCTAGCTACCTTCATGGAAATGTTCCCCACGGGATAATGCAGATCACAGTCTATCATCTCCTTTACATCATCCACGGGGTAGTGAGGCTCCGGTGCACGAATCTCGATCATCGGTGCACTAGCACAAGGCGGGGCATCCGTGGAAGCCACGCTGCTTCTCCGCTGCTGGCTTTCGCGATCCGCTTCATGATCTTCATGCGGCCCTGCAGCCGATTTTTCTTTCATTAGTACATGCACGGTCTGCTTCAACTCATGGAGTTCCGATGCAAACTTCGTCATAAGATCTGCATCCCGGTCCGTCTTTCTCTTACGGCTTCTGTAACCGTACGGGTCATTGTCCTGGGAAAACCCTACTTTCCACGGAACTTTGCCTTTGCCTCGTACACGTCCTCCGTGTTCATCATTCCCGAGGGCTAAAGTCAGTGCGTCTTTCTCTCTGTTGAACTTGATCAAGCCCGCTTGAGCTTGGGTCATTGCGTCAATAAGGGCTTGGGTCGGAGCAAAGTGTCGATGCCGGTGAACACACTCCCCTGTCTCCGGGTCTAGCGACCCCCCATGCCCGTACCACCAGCTTTTGGCCCTTGGGTCCCATCCCTCTATACCTAGAGGGATTCCTCGCACCCTTAGGTCCTCCTCCATCTTCTGCCACCTAGGGTCCGCAATGCGGTATCCTCCTGGCCCCATAACATGATGGTACTTTTTCTTACCCGCATTATCCTTATTTTTTTTTCGATATTTCCTTGAAATGGTCCGATTGCTTTTGCCTCACAAATTCTGGCCAATCATCTTTCAGTTTCTCATGTTGTCCATTGAAATCCGGAGTCTTGCCCTTGTTGACATAGTCACGGGTTAAATTTTTCTTGAAGTTCCGGAATGCATCGGCCATCTTCTGAAGAGCGAACTCTTTAACTAGCCTCCTCCTCTGACGTCCACCCGGAACCTCGTTACCGAATTCATCGACTTTGTTGTATTCCGGAGGTAGAATGAAATGTTCCATAAGCTTTCTCCAGCAATCCTTTTTCGTTCTCTTGTCGACAAAACTGAAACCAAGACGTGCCTTCTTTGGCTCATTCCATTCCTGGACGGTGATCGAGACGTTGTCTCTAACAACGACTCCGCATTGGTTGACAAACTTTGAGGTGTGCTGTAGGGGCTTGCCGGTTTCACTGACAGACTCAATGGCATATGTTTCTCCTGTTCTCATCGCCTTGGATTTGCCACGATGCTTTGTCGTACTCGATCCGGATCCGGAGGGCTAAAAAAAGAAAGAGAGTCGCGCGCGTTAATACATATGTATTCACATTTCAGTAAGTTTGTATCACGAGAGGCTCTCAATGTATATAAATACCTCGCCGGAGGTGGTTGTTGCTACTTGCAATTGGAGATCGTCGGTTGTTGACGGTTGACCTCCGTCGACAATGTCCGTTCCTTCACCTTCTTGATCATCGTCACCGGCAAGGTTCAGATAAGAAGAGACTACATCATCCTCTTGTTGCTCATCTTCTGAGCCCGGCACATAAGGAATCTCGTTGTTGATGATGCCCATTAAATAACGTTCAGCCTCCGGATCCCTAAGCGGCTCGGTTCTGTCGTCCGCCATATGTCACTCCTGCATGTAGTAAAAATTCTTTAAGTGTAAAGGAATTAAAAAATAAGATTAAGGGGACATAGAGGAGGAGGAATTAAAAAATAAGATTTTTTAAGTAAAAAATCTTTTTTTCTTCTTCTTCCTTTCTTCTTCCTCTTTCTTCTTCTTCCTTTCTTCTTCTTCCTTTTTCCTTTCTTCTTCTTTCTTTCTTCTTCTTCCTTTCTTCTTCTTTCTTTCTTCTTTCCTTTCTTCTTCTTTCCTTTCTTCTTCCTCTTTCTTCTTCTTCCTTTTTCTTTTTTCTTTCTTTCTTCTTCTTTCTTTCTTCTTCTTTCTTTCTTCTTCCTTTTTCTTTTTTCTTTCTTTCTTCTTCTTCCTTTTCTTCTTATTCCTTTCTATTCTTTCTTTCTTCTTCTTTCCTTTTTCATTTTTCTTTCTTTCTTCTTCTTCCTTTCTTCTTCCTTTCTTCTTCTTTATTTCTTTATTTGCTTTATTTGCTTTATTTCTTTATTTCTTTTTCTTTGCTTCTTTTTCTTTTTCTTTGCTTTATTTTTCTTTATTTTCTTTATTTCTTTATTTCTTTATTTGCTTTATTTTCTTCTTCAATTTGCTTTATTTCTTTGCTTTATTTTTCTTGTTCTTTGTTTTTCTTCTTCTTTTTCCTTTTCTTCTGTGTCTTCTTCTTCGGGGCGGCGACGGCGAGGTGGGGATGCAGGGGGCCGACAGAGGCAGCGGCAGCGAACAGGGCATGCAGCGACGGCGACGGCGAGGCGGGGCGTCGGCGTCGGGGCGGCGACGGCGAGGCGACAGCGAGGCGGGGCGACGACGGCGCCGACGACAGAGGGGGAAGGGAGGAGGAGGAGCTCACGGCGGCGCGGGGACGCGGGGACGGCGCGGGGACGCGGGGACGGCGCGGCGACGGCGAGGCGGGGCGTCGGCGTCGGGCGGCGCTTCGGCGTCGATCGAGAGAGAGAATGAGGAGAATGGGAGGCGAACTGCTAAGTGCTATATATGTAGTAGGACCTTTAGTCCCGGTTGGGGAGGCGGACCGGGACTAAAGGTACCCTTTAGTCCCGGTGCGCCTCCCCAACCGGGACTAAAGGTGTTTTCGTTCCCGCGCAGACCGACCCTTTAGTCCCGGTTGGGGAGGCGGACCGGGACTAAAGGGTGCCCTTTAGTCCCGGTCCGCCTCCCCAACCGGGACTAAAGGTCCGTGGTAGCATATTTTTAGTTTTAAAATCTTAAAAGTACAATTATATATCAAAAAAATCAGAAAAATAAAACTAATTCATTTTAAAATCTTAAAAATACAATTATATATCAAAAAAATCAGAAAAATAAAACTAATTCATTTTAAAATCTTAAAAATACAATTATATATCAAAAAAATCAGAAAAATAAAACTAATTCATTTTAAAATCTTAAAAATACAATTATATATCAAAAAAATCAGAAAAATAAAACTAATTCATTTTAAAATCTTAAAAATACAATTATATATCAAAAAAATCAGAAAAATAAAACTAATTCATTTTAAAATCTTAAAAATACAATTATATATCAAAAAAATCAGAAATTTAAAACTAATTCATTTTAAAATCTTAAAATCCCTTGAAGGTTTGACAAAAGGTTTGATACATCATTCAGTTCATCGACCAAATACAAAGTTTGGTACAATTATACATTATTACACATCAATTCTTCCCTTGGACGTCCCTGCTTGCTTACGATTGTGCCGTATCCATGGAGCATCCTCATCATTTAACTTAATGCTTGGGTCAGTGTTCACTTTGAAGGGCGGAATTTCACCAAACATATTATAATCTTCTGACATGTCTGTCTTGTCCTCCACTCCCACGATGTTTCTTTTCCCTGAAAGAACAATGTGGCGCTTTGGATCATCGCATGATGTACTGATCGTTTTCTTATCTTTCCGTTTCCTCGGTTTGCTACTCATGTCCTTCAAATAAAAAACCTGAGCGACATCTTTGGCAAGGACGAATGGTTCGTCAAGGTAACCAAGATTGTTGAAATCCACCATTGTCATTCCGTATTGCTCGTCCACCTTTACCCCACCTCCTGTTAGCTTGAACCATTTGCACCGGAACAAAGGGACCTTAAAGGAGGGTCCATAGTCAAGTTCCCATATCTCCTCTATGTAACCATAATATGTGACCTTTTGCCCATTCTCGGTTACTGCATCAAAGCGGACACCACTGTTTTGGTTGGTGCTCTTTTTATCTTGGGCGATGGTGTAAAATGTATTCCCATTTATCTCGTACCCGTGAAAAGTCGTTATAGTCGAAGATGGTTTCTTGGCCAACATGTACAGCTGATCTCCAACATCATTGTCATTCATGAAATGTTTTCGCAACCAACTGCCGAAAGTCTCCATGTGGGCCTTTCTAATCCAGGATTCAGGCTTCCCCGGGTTGTCCGAGCGTAAAATATTCTTGTATTGCTCGAAGTACGGAGCCACCAAGCTGGAATTTTGCAGGACTGTGTGGTGTGCTTCAGTCATAGAATGACCGTCCATACATATCGTGGTATCCCTTCCGATCTTGCCTTTTCCACTTAGTCTCCCCTCGTGCCGCGATTGAGGAATACCAATCGGTTTAAGGTCAGGAACATAGTCAATACAGAACTCAATTACCTCCTCATTTCCATAGCCCTTGACGATGCTTCCTTCTGGCCTAGCACGGTTACGAACATATTTCTTTAATACTCCCATGAACCTCTCAAAGGGGAACATATTGTGTAGAAATACAGGACCGAGAATGGAAATCTCTTCGACTAGGTGGACCAGGAGGTGCGTCATAATATCGAAGAAGGATGGTGGGAACACCAACTCGAAACTGACAAGGCATTGGACCACATCGTTCTGTAACCGTGGTAGATCTTCTGGATTGATTACCTTCTGAGAGATTGCATTGAGGAATGCACATAGCTTCACAATGGCTACTCGAACATTTTCCGGTAGGAGCCCCCTCAAAGCAATCGGAAGCAATTGCGTCATAATCACGTGGCAGTCGTGAGACTTCAGGTTTTGGAACTTTTTCTCCGGCATGTTTATTATTCCCTTTATATTCGACGAGAAGCCAGACGGGACCTTCATACTGCTCAGGCATTAAAAAAAAATGACCTTCTCTTCTTTGGTAAGAGCGTAGCTGGCACGACCTTGAAACCATTCCGGATGCCGGTCATCTGGGTCTTTCAAAAGTTGCTGGTCCTGCCGTGCTTCCTTTGTATCATTTGTCTTCCCATACACGCCCAAGAAGCTTAGCAGGTTCATGCAAACATTCTTCGTAACATGCATCATGTCGATTGCAGAGCGGACCTCTAGGACTTTCCAATATTCTAGCTCCCAAAATATAGATTTCTTCTTCCACATGGGTGCGTGCCCGTCAACTCCCCGCGGAACTGATTGTCCGCCAGGACCCTTTCCAAAGATGACTTTCAAATCCTTGACCATATCAAATATCTCAGCACCAGTACGTTCCGCAGGCTTCGGCCGGTGATCTGCCTTCCCGTTGAAATGCTTGCCTTTCTTTCTTACGTTATGATTTCGGGGAAGAAATCGACGATGACCCAGGTACACGTTCTTCTTACAATTAACCAAACGTACACTTTCAGTCTCATGTAAGCAGTGCGTGCATGCATTGTATCCCTTATTTGTCTGTCCCGAAAGGTTACTGAGAGCAGGCCAATCGTTGATGGTTACAAAAAGCAACGCTCGTAGATCAAATTCCTCTCCTTTGTGCTCATCCCAGACACGTACACCAGGTTTCGCCCACAACTGTAAAAGTTCTTCAACTAATGGCCTTAGGTACACATCGATGTCGTTACCGGGTTGCTTAGGGCCTTGGATGAGAATTGGCATCATAATGAACTTCCGCTTCATGCACAACCAAGGAGGAAGGTTGTAGATGCATAGAGTCACGGGCCAGGTGCTATGGCTGGAGCTCTGCTCGCCAAAAGGATTAATGCCATCAGTATTTAGACCAAATCTTAAGTTCCTTGCGTCAGCTGCAAAATCTTTGAAAACTCTGTCGATCTTTCTCCATTGCGTTCCATCAGCGGTGTGTCTCGACTGCCCGTCGGACTTACGGTCCTCTTTGTGCCATCGCAACAACTTGGCATTCTTTTTGTTCATGAACAGACGTTTCAACCGTGGTATTATAGGAGCATACCACATCACCTTGGCGGGAACCCTCTTCCTGGGTTTCTCGCCCTCAACATCGTCACCAGGGTCATCGCCTCTGATCTTATAACGCAATGCAGTGCATACAGGGCATTCATTCAAATTCTCGTATTCACCGCGGTAGAGGATGCAGTCATTAATGCATGCATGTATCTTCTGAACCTCTAAACCTAGAGGGCAGACAACCTTCTTTGCTTCGTACGTACTGGCGGGCAACTCGTTATTCTTCGGCAACATATTCTTCAACATTTTTAGCAAATTTTCAAATGATGAGTCACCTACACCTTCCTGTGCCTTCCATTTTAGCAAATCCAGTGTGCAGCCCAGCTTTTTCAGACTATTATCGCATCCTGGATACAACGACTTTTTGTGATCCTCTAACATGCGATCCAAATTCTCCCTCTCCTTATCAGTTTCGCAGCGTCTCCGTGCATCAGCAATGGTCCGACCAAGATCATCAGCGGGCTCATCATGTGCCTCTTCTTCACCTTCACCTAACCCTTCCCCACCTTCAGCATCATCCTCCATGAAAGTATCACCGAAATGATCACGATAGTTGTCATCGATATCATCCCCTTCTTCATCGTCTTCCATTCTGACCCCTCTTTCTCCATGCTTGGTCCAACAATAATAGCTTGGCATGAAACCATGCATAAGCAGGTCCATGTGAACTCTTCTTGGCGAGGAGTAACCCTTATCATTCTTACAGACAGCACATGGACAGATAATAAAACCTTGCTGCCTGTTCGCATTTGCCACTACGAGGAAATCTTTCAAACCCGTAGTGAACTCGCCGGAGAGTCGGGAACCGTACATCCATTGCCGATTCATCTGCATTATTATTATGTAAAGTATATAATTAACCATCATGCATTTGTTAAACTAAGTAGCTAGAAATAATACTAATTAAACAATGAACTACACACATGCGTATTTTATCAATGACACATGAAAGGTTCGAGTTGCTAACCGCGATCGCGGAGGAAAAATAAATGAGAAAGCTCAAGTGTGGCTTGTTTCAGGCTCTCGGGCATTTCATCAAACACCTTGTGTGCATAGGAGAAACCAAAAGCAAACCATCACCACCCCACCACCACCTTCTCAAAATTGTGAAGTGTGATGAGCTGAGTGAAGTGGAGTGAGCTGAGTATATATAGGGATGGGCCTTTAGTCGCGGTTGGCCAGGCCAACTGGGACTAAAGGCCTCCCGTCCGCCAGCTGGATGGGCCTTTAGTCCCGGTTGGCCTGGCCAACCGGGACTAAAGGCCTTCGGGGACCTTTAGTCCCGGTTGGCCTGGCCAACCGGGACTAAAGACCCTCCCGTCGGCCAGCTGTCGACCGAACGCGGGGGCCCAGGTAGTTGGTCGCGGGCCTTCTCCCGAACCGCGACTAAAGAGCCCTTTGGTCGCGGTTCGGTTCTGTTGGGGACTAATGGCGGTTATATATGAAAAATGATCAGAAAAATTCAAGGAATCCATCTGTACCATTTTCATGCATGTTTGAACAATGTTTGTCCTCTGTTTTGGACAAAACAAATAAAGGGCATTTAAATAATCATATATGGAGTTGGAATTTGAATCATGTACTCAAACCAACTTCATTTAAACCATAGCTAGATGCATTAGCTCAAATCACAGCATCTTGCCATGTCATGATCATGCATCATATTGTTGCATTACATTGATTGCGTTCTTCCTCTGTTTGCCGGTAATTGTCCCCTCTCAGTAGATGACGTTCCAACGCTGTGATCGATGACACCGATGAAGAACTATATTATCTTCAGAAGTGCCAGGCAAGCAAAACCCCCTTGTTCATTTCGATATAATCCCACTCTCTCGCTCCTGCTCTCTTTTACTGCATTAGGACAACAACGATTCATGTGTTACTCGCTGTGGTAGTTGAACCCCTTATCCTCTGCATGACCTGTCATTGCCACAGTAAATAGATGAAACCCACTAGCATGAGTAGGAGTTGTTTGAGCCCTGATGTGCCTACTCATTCATGTTTGTTTGTCATGCCTGCTACTGCTTAGAGTTGAGTCGGGTCTGATTCATCGGGAATGAATTGGAATGGTGATGAATATGTCCTACTGTGTGTGAGCTAAGTGTGTGAACATGATTTGGTAAAGGTATTGGTGAGAGGCCATGTAGGAGTACATGGTGGGTTGTCTCATTGAAGCCGTCCTCAGGAACTGAGTTCTGTGTTTGTGATCCATGATACAGTTACTACCACACATTGGGCCCTGAAATATGACCCCGCTCGACTTACCGACCCCTCTCGTTCTCTGTCTAGGAGTTGCAAGTAGTTTCTGGTGTTTGTAGTATGCTGGGGGCCGCACGCAGCGCTGACCGTAGGGGTGGGCTGTGTTGCGGTAGGCACGTGGCACGGTGTACCGGGCGCCCGTTTGGTGTCCCGGGAACCCTGTTCACATCGTTTGGGGCTGTGAGCGAAACTCCGGCCGGATCTCCTCATGGATGGAACCCGAATAGGCGATAAACCTGGACTAGAGACTTGTGTGGTTGGTTAGGTCGTGGTCTACACCCACGTCGGCTTTCGCTTGAAGTCTGCCGAGCACATGTCGTGTGCAGACGCTAAGTGGTGGAAACATGTGTGAAGAAGTACACCCCTGCAGGGTTATAAATGATCTATTCGAATAGCTGTGTCCGCGGAAATGGACTTCTGGGTTGCCTATATCAGTTCATAGACAAGTGAAAGTGGATACTCTAAAATGCGCAAGATAAGCGTGAGTGCTATGGATGGCCTTCTCGTAGGGAGACGGAAGTGGATCCATAGTGGTGTATTGGATGGTGAATATGTGGACTCGTGTGCGCCACCTCAAAAGAGTCGCTTGCAGTCGTAGTTCAGGATAGCCACCGAGTCAAAGCTGGCTTGCTGCAGTCAAACTCCACCACCCCCTTTGTTGATACTTATGCATATGTAGTTAGTTCTGATGTAAGTCTTGCTGGGTACATTTGTACTCACGTTTGCCTATTTTATGTTTTTGCAGAGAGACTTCAGTCTCGCTAGTAGTACCGCTTGGACTTCGACGTTTAGCTTGTTACCTCAGCTACGATCTTGTGCCCTCGGCAGGATCTGGTAGATAGTCAGGCTTCTCAGCCTTTTCCATTTGTAGATGTCTGTACTCAGACATGTTTAGCTTCCGCATGTGTTTTGACTTGTATGCTCTGAATGTTGGGTCATGAGACCTATGTTTGTAATATCTCGCTCCTCGGAGCCTAATGAATAAATACTTTGAGTCGTAGAGTTATGTTGTGATGCCATGTTGTATTTACTCATATCGGGCATATTGTGTGTATGATTGAAATGCTTGGTATGAGTGGGATCCGACTATCTAGTTGTTTATCCTTGGCAGCCTTTCATATGGGGAAATGTAAGTCTTGTGTTTCTGAGCGATAGTAGTCCGCTACAGCCCGGTTCACCGGAGTCCTGCTAGCCCAGCACTACTGCTCGGAACACTTGACTGGCTGGCATGTGTTTCACGTCGTTCCTGTGTCTGTCCCTTCGGGGAAATGTCACGCGCTGTTATCCGGAGTCCTGCCTAGCCTGCTACAGCCCGGGTCATCGGAGTCCTGTTAGCCCAGTGCTACAGCCCGGATAAATATGTTGATGACCGACATGCTCGATGTGATTCATGTATGCCTGTCCTCATAGGCTAGCGCCGCTTTGGGTTCACGACTAGCCATGTCGGCCCGGGTTCTCTGTCATATGGATGCTAGCGACACTATCATATACGTGAGCCAAAAGGCGCAAACGGTCCCGGGCCAGGTAAGGTGGCACCCGTGGGAGTATCGTGCGTGAGGCCGCAAAGTGATATGATGTGTTACATGCTGGATCGATGTGACTTAGGATCGGGGTCCTGACAGACAATTTCCTTACTAAAAATAAACTAGTTATATTAATTATTCAACTAGTTCAAATCTCTAGTTCAAATATCTAGTACGGATACATATATGTGTACGTATGTGTGTGTGTGCATGTACGTACGCGTGTACGTACGTATATATATGTGTGTGTGCGCGTACGTACGCCGCCGCCCCGTACGTACGAGCGGGCCGGGGCGCCGGCGTACGGGGCGGGGTGGCGTACGTACGGGCGGCGGACGGCGGCGGCGACGAGACGGGCGCGCGAGGGCGAGCTAGAGACGTACCGCGCGCGCGCAGGCGGACGGCGGCGGCGACGACGGCGGGCGACGGGCGGCGGCGGCGATGACGGGCGACTGGCGTCGGCGGCGGGCGACGACGACGACGGGTGACGGGCGACGGCGGCGGGCGACGACGACGACGGACGACGGGTGGCGGCGGCGACGACGGGCGAGGGCGCGCGCGAGAGAGTCGACGAAATAAGAGGAGTTCTAACTGAATTTTCGCAAGTGTTGTATATATATGAGATGCCTTTAGTACCGGTTTGTGGCACGAACCGGTACTAAAGGCTTTAGTACCGGTTCGTGCCACAAACCGGTACTAAAGACCACCCTTTAGTACCGGTTCTTGCCACGAACCGGTACTAAAGGCCTCGCGCTGCCACCCCAAAGTTTAGTCCAACCTCGCCAGGCAAAGGGCAGCCGCACTGGTTTATAAACCCAGCCGCAGCTGCCCTTTCGAACTCCTCAATAAGCAGCCTTCTGGGCCTAACTACTGCGCGCTGCCCTGTGAGTCTGCTGGGCCTTTAGGGCCTGTAATTGCACGCCTTTGGCGTTGCAGGCCCACAGGGCAGCGCCCCAATTTTTTTTATATTTTTTTCTTTTCTGCTTTATTGTCTTCTATTTATTATACTGAACGCACAAAAATTCTGGAGTTGTAATAAGTTTTAAAAAATAAAATGCCTTTGTAACAGATGAGTTTAATTTCGTCAGAAACCTGACTACTTTGAAAGAGATTGTTCAGTTTGTAAACGAAGTGCATCCAGTTTTAGCCGTAAGCCTCTCTACTTTCTTGCACATGCTATGTGGGTGAAATGATGATACCATGCCAAGTTTCAACTTTTTCAGAGTTCATTTGTATTGCTTTTCAATTTCCAGGTCATTTAGTTCTCAAAACAAATCATTGAATGCATGAAAAATAGCAAATGAAGACAGAAATGGTTGAAAGTTGATGGCGTCGCTTCGAATGGTGCATACTGAACGCATAAAAATTCTGGAGTTGTAATAAGTTTAAAAAAATGAAATGCCTTTGTAACAGATGAGTTTAATTTCGTCAGAAACCTGACTACTTTGAAAGAGATTGTTCAGTTTGTAAACGAAGTGCATCCAGTTTTAGCCGTAAGCCTCTCTATTTTCTTGCACATGCTATGTGGGTGAAATGATGATACCATGCCAAGTTTCAACTTTTTCAGAGTTCATTTTGTAGTGCTTTTCAATTTCCAGGTCATTTAGTTCTCAAAACAAATCATTGAATGCATGAAAAATAGCAAATGAAGGCAGAAATGGTTGAAAGTTGATGGCGTCGCTTCAAATGGTGCATACTGAACGCACAAAAATTCTGGAGTTGTAATAAGTTTTAAAAAATGAAATGCCTTTGTAACAGATGAGTTTAATTTCGTCTGAAACCTGACTACTTCGAAAGAGATTGTTCAGTTTGTAAACGAAGTGCATCCAGTTTTAGCCGTAAGCCTCTTTACTTTCTTGCACATGCTATGTGGGTGAAATGATGATACCATGCCAAGTTTCAACTTTTTCTGAGTTCATCTGTAGTGCTTTTCAATTTCCAGGTCATTTAGTTCTCAAAACAAATCATTGAATGCATGAAAAATAGCAAATGAAGGCAGAAATGGTTGAAAGTTGATGGCGTCGCTTTGAATGGTGCATACTGAACGCACAAAAATTCTGGAGTTGTAATAAGTTTTAAAAAATGAAATGCCTTTGTAACAGATGAGTTTAATTTCGTCTGAAACCTGACTACTTCGAAAGAGATTGTTCAGTTTGTAAACGAAGTGCATCCAGTTTTAGCCGTAAGCCTCTCTACTTTCTTGCACATGCTATGTGGGTGAAATGATGATACCATGCCAAGTTTCAACTTTTTCTGAGTTCATCTGTAGTGCTTTTCAATTTCCAGGTCATTTAGTTCTCAAAACAAATCATTGAATGAATGAAAAATAGCAAATGAAGGCAGAAATGGTTGAAAGTTGATGGCGTCGCTTCGAATGGTGCATACTGAACGCACAAAAATTCTGGAGTTCTAATAAGTTTAAAAAAATAAAATGCCTTTATAACAGATGGGTTTAATTTCATCAGAAACCTGACTACTTCGAAAGAGATTGTTCATTTTGTAAACGAAGTGCATCCAGTTTTAGCCGTAAGCCTCTCTACTTTCTTGCACATGCTATGTGGGTGAAATGATGATACCATGCCAAGTTTCAACTTTTTCAGAGTTCATTTGTAGTGCTTTTGAATTTCCAGGTCATTTAGTTCTCAAAACAAATCATTGAATGCATGAAAAATAGCAAATGAAGGCAGAAATGGTTGAAAGTTGATGGCGTCGCTTCGAATGGTGCATACTGAACGCACAAAAATTCTGGAGTTCTAATAAGTTTTAAAAAATAAAATGCCTTTATAACAGATGGGTTTAATTTCATCAGAAACCTGACTACTTCGAAAGAGATTGTTCAGTTTGTAAACGAAGTGCATCCAGTTTTAGCCGTAAGCCTCTCTACTTTCTTGCACATGCTATGTGGGTGAAATGATGATACCATGCCAAGTTTCAACTTTTTCTGAGTTCATTTGTAGTGCTTTTCAATTTCCAGGTCAGTTAGTTCTCAAAACAAATCATTGAATGCATGAAAAATAGCAAATGAAGGCAGAAATGGTTGAAAGTTGATGGCGTCGCTTCGAATGGTGCATACTGAACGCACAAAAATTCTGGAATTATAATAAGTTTTAAAAAATGAAATGCCTTTGTAACAGATGAGTTTAATTTCGTCAGAAACCTGACTACTTCGAAAGAGATTTTTCAGTTTGTAAACGAAGTGCATCCAGTTTTAGCCGTAAGCCTCTCTACTTTCTTGCACATGCTATGTGGGTGAAATGATGATACCATGCCAAGTTTCAACTTTTTCAGAGTTCATCTGTAGTGCTTTTCAATTTCCAGGTCATTTAGTTCTCAAAACAAATCATTGAATGCATGAAAAATAGCAAATGAAGGCAGAAATGGTTGAAAGTTGATGGCGTCGCTTTGAATGGTGCATACTGAACGCAAAAAATATAAAAGCATTTACATCATGATCTTATATTTCTTTACAGTCTAAATTGTCAATATGATCTTATAACATAAAAAATACTTTGATCATCAACGATCTTTGTGTGTACAATCTGAATTGTCAATATGAGTCATCATCGATTTATAAACCGATGAAGACTCATATTGCGGCCACAAATTCTACACATAAAGTTCAATGAAGACCAAGTGCTTGTGATAGTTTGAGTAATAACATATTTAAGGTGGTGAAAGGCTTGTTAGGGGAGCGAGGTGGGACTAAAATCAACCTGCCACAACGTCATTAGTACCGGTTCTTGACTCGAACCGGCACTAAATGGTGATGGTGGGGCCATAGCCTGACCGCAGGCTGACACAGCCTCTTTAGTACCGGTTCGTGGTTAGAACCGGTACTAAAGGTTCTCCACGAACCGGTACTATTGATCGCCGCCATGAACCAGCACTAATATGCACATTAATGCCGGCTCTAATGCAAACCGGCACTAATGTGCTTCACGTTTGACCCTTTTTCTACTAGTGTTATGACCCCTACTACGACATATGCCGGATATAGAACCAACATTGGTGCTTTCATTGAGAGCCTGCTGGGTGATCGTCATGGTTCGATGGGATATTCAACAGACTCCAAATCAGGTGTTAGAGTTTCAGTTTATTTTGTTGTACATAGATCAATTCTTTTGCCAAAAGAAAAATCTATGTTGTTCGTTGCTATTTTCTTCCGCAGATTAGATCTGGCTCCGCGCGTATAGCCTACCAAGACGAGAAATGTGCGTAGCTATACCAGCGCCAGATGACAACGTGGGCTAGAGCAGCGGTGGCAGGAGGCCCGGAGGCCGAGCACATCATTGGGGTCGCATGCTTGGGGTACCCGATCAGGGCCAGGTTCGTACGCTGGCTGGATAGCAACTCGTGGGATTTGCTAAAAAATCCAGCCTATGGTAATCCAGCCGAGGAGACCTTGCCCATGCCGAACCGTGTGCAGGGGCCGACAAGAATTTGGATTGTTGGAAACACACAAGGGTGATCTGATCCTAGTTCTCTTTTCTTTATTTATTAATCATGAGGCGGTTTATGCTTTTGGCTAATCATCTGTCGTATATGCATGTCCCACGTGCAAGTACTACTATTACTAGGACTACCATTGTCCACGTAATATAGGCAACATATGTTTTGTTTGGATTGCCACGGCAATAGCGTGGAGACAAGGAACTCCGAACACACATCAGGGAGATTCTCTTCTTTCCTTTCCTTTTTTACCTTCTATTTTTTAAGTAGCAGGGTTGTTGCTGGTCAGGGCATGTACAATGGTGCTATTTTAGGAGTATCATAGGATAGATGATGAGGTGGAGGAGAGAGAACTCATAAGTATGTCTCACCATATTTTTAGGAATTGCTAGTTATTAAAGATAAGGCTAAGAGATGACCCATTATAGACAAATTTTATTGTTATCTTTAAATCACATGCAACACTTAAGATAAGACTATCTTATCAACCATTGTACATGCCCTCAGGCCACCAGTTCCTATTAAAACATACGGTGTCCTTGCACCATGGTAGCAAGCGCACAAGAGATCATCCAAGTGCTAGCACGATTGGTACTAGTACGATAGTACAATTAGTGTTTCTCACATTAATTACATATGAAGGAAATATGCCCTAGAGGCAATAATAAAGTTATTATTTATTTCCTTATTTCATGATAAATGTTTATTATTCATGCTAGAATTGTATTAACCGGAAACATAATACATGTGTGAATACATAGACAAACAGTGTGTCACTAGTATGCCTCTACTTAACTAGCTCGTTAATCAAAGATGGTTATGTTTCCTAACCATGAACAAAGAGTTGTTATTTGATTAACGAGGTCACATCATTAGTTGAATGATCTTATTGACATGACCCATTCCATTAGCTTAGCACCCGATCGTTTAGTATGTTGCTATTGCTTTCTTCATGACTTATACATGTTCCTTTGACTATGAGATTATGCAACTCCCGTTTGCCGGAGGAACACTTTGGGTGCTACCAAACGTCACAATGTAACTGGGTGATTATAAAGGAGTACTACAGGTGTCACCAAAGGTAGATGTTGGGTTGGCATATTTCGAGATTAGGATTTGTCACTCCGATCGTCGGAGAGGTATCTCTGGGCCCTCTCGGTAATGCACATCACTTAAGCCTTGCAAGCATTGCAACTAATGAGTTAGTTACGGGATGATGTATTACGGAACGAGTAAAGAGACTTGCCGGTAACGAGATTGAACTAGGTATTGGATACCGATGATCGAATCTCGGGCAAGTAACATACCGATGGACAAAGGGAACAACGTATGTTGTTATGCGGTCTGACCGATAAAGATCTTCGTAGAATATGTAGGAGCCAATATGGGCATCCAGGTCCCGCTATTGGTTATTGACCGGAGACGTGTCTCGGTCATGTCTACATTGTTCTCGAACCGTAGGGTCCGCACGCTTAAGGTTACGATGACAGTTATTATGAGTTTATGCATTTTGATGTACCGAAGGAGTTCGGAGTCCCGGATGTGATCACGGATATGACGAGGAGTCTCGGAATGGTCGATACATAAAGATTGATATATTGGACGGTTATGTTCGGACATCGGAATGGTTCCGAGAGGTTTCGGATATTACCGGAGTGCCGGAGGGGTTACCGGAACCCCCGGGGGAAGTATGGGCCTTATTGGGCCGCGAGGGGAGAGAGAGGGCCGCACCAGGAGGTGGCGCGTGCCCCCCCATGAGGAGTCCGAATTGGACAAGGAGGGGGGCGCGGCCCCCCTTTCCCTCTCCCTCTCCCTCTCCTTCCTTCCCCCTTTCCCCCTCCTAGTTGGACTAGGAAAGGGGAGTCCTACTCCCACTAGGAGGAGGACTCCCCCTCCCTTGGCGCGCCCCTAGGGCCCGCAGGCCCTCCCCCCTTGCTCCTTTATATACGGGGGCAGGGGGCACCCCAGGACACACAATTGATCAACGTGATCGTTCCTTAGCCGTGTGCGGTGCCCCCCTCCACCAGATTCCACCTCGGTCATATTGTCGCGGTGCTTAGGCGAAGCCCTGCGTCGGTAGTACATCAAGATCGTCACCACGCCGTCGTGCTGACGGAACTCTTCCTCGAAGCTTTGCTGGATCGGAGCCCGGGGAACGTCATCGAGCTGAACGTGTGCCAAGAACTCGGAGGTGCCGGAGTAACGGTGCTTGGATCGGTCGGATCGTGAAGATGTACGACTACATCAACCGCGTTGATATAACGCTTCCGCTTTCGGTCTACAAGGGTACGTAGACAACACTCTCCCCTCTCGTTGCTATGCATCACCATGATCTTGCGTGCGCGTAGGAAATTTTTTGAAATTACTACGTTCCCCAACAGTGGCATCCGAGCCTAGGTTTTATGGTTTGATGTTATTTGCACGAGTAGAACACAAGTGAGTTGTGGACGATACAAGTCATACTGCCTACCAGCATGTCATACTTTGGTTCAGCGGTATTGTTGGATGAGACGACCCGGACCAACCTTATGCGTACGCTTACGCGAGACCGGTTCCCTTGACGTGCTTTGCACACAGATGGCTTGCGGGAGACTGTCTCGCCAACTTTAGTTGAACCAAGTGTGGCTACGCCTGGTCCTTGAGAAGGTTAAAACGGAGTCTATTTGACAAACTATCGTTGTGGTTTTGATGTGTAGGTAAGATGAGTTCTTGCTTAAGCCCGTAGCAGCCACGTAAAACTTGCAACAAACAAAGTAGAGGACGTCTAACTTGTTTTTGCAGGGCATGTTGTGATGTGATATGGTCAAGACATGATGCTATATCTTATTGTATGAGATGATCATGTTTTGTAACCGAGTTATCGGCAACCGGCAGGAGCCGTATGGTTGTCGCTTTATTGTATGCAATGCAATCGCCCTGTAATGCTTTACTTTATCACTAAGCGGTAGCGATAGTCATAGAAGCATAAGATTGGCGAGACGACAACGATGCTACGATGGAGATCAAGGTGTCGCGCCGGTGACGATGGTGATCATGATGGTGCTGTAGAGATGGAGATCACGAAGCACAAGATGATGATGACCATATCATATCACTTATATTGATTTTCATGTGATGTTTATCTTTTATGCATCTTATCTTGCTTTGATTGACGGTAGCATTATAAGATGATCTCTCACTAAATTATCAAGAAGTGTTCTCCTCGAGTATGCACCGTTGCCAAAGTTCATCGTGCCCAGACACCACGTGATGATCGGGTGTGATAAGCTCTACGTCCACCTACAACGGGTGCAAGCCAGTTTTGCACACGCGGAATACTCGGGTTATACTTGACGAGCCTAGCATATGCAGATATGGACTCGGAACTCAGAGACCGAAAGGTCGAACGTGAATCATATAGTAGATATGATCAACATGATGATGTTCACCATTGAGAACTAATCCATTTCACGTGATGATCGGTTATGGTTTAGTTTGATTTGGATCACGTGATCACTTAGAAGATTAGAGGGATGTCTGTCTAAGTGGGAGTTCTTAAGTAATATGATTAATTGAACTTAAATTTATCATGAACTTAGTCCCTGATAGTATCTTGCTTGTTTATGTTAATTGTAGATAGATGGCTCGTGCTATTGTTCCGTTGAATTTTAATGCGTTCCTTGAGAAAGCAAAGTTGAAAGATGATGGTAGCAATTACACGGACTGGGTCCGTAACTTGAGGATTGTCCTCATTGCTGCACAAAAGAATTACGTCCTGGATGCACCGCTAGGTGCCAGGCCTGCTGCTGGAGCAACACCAGATGTTATGAACGTCTGGCAAAGCAAAGCGGATGACTACTCAATAGTTCAGTGTGCCATGCTTTACGGCTTAGAACCGGGACTTCAACGACGGTTTGAGAACCATGGAGCATATGAGATGTTCCAGGAGTTGAAGTTGATATTCAAACAGAATGCCCGGATTGAGAGATATGAGGTCTCCAATAAGTTCTATAGCTGCAAGATGGAAGAGAATGGGTCTGTCAGTGAGCACATACTCAGAATGTCTGGGTATTACAATCACTTGAGTCAACTGGGAGTTAATCTTCCGGATGATTGTGTCATTGACAGAATTCTTCAATCACTGCCACCAAGCTACAAAGGCTTCGTGATGAACTATAATATGCAAGGGATAGATAAGACTATGCCCGAGCTCTTCGCAATGCTAAAGGCTGTGGAGGTAGAAATCAAGAAGGAGCATCAAGTGTTGATGGTCAATAAGACCACCAGTTTCAAGAAGAAGGGCAAAGGGAAGAAGAAGGGGAACTTCAAGAAGAACAGTAAACAAGTTGCTGCTCAAGCGAAGAAACCCAAGTCTGGACCTAAGCCTGAAACTGAGTGCTTCTACTGCAAGCAGACTGGTCACTGGAAGCGGAACTGCCCCAAGTATCTGGCGGACAAGAAGTATGGCAAGGTGAACAAAGGTATATGTGATATACATGTTATTGATGTGTACCTTACTAGAGCTCGCAGTAGCACCTGGGTATTTGATACTGGTTCTGTTGCTAATATTTGCAACTCGAAACAGGGACTACGGATTAAGCGAACACTGGCAAAGGACGAGGTGACGATGCGCGTGGGAAATGGTTCCAAAGTCGATGTGATCGCGATCGGCACGCTACCTCTACATCTACCTTCGGGATTAGTATTAGACCTAAATAATTGTTATTTGGTGCCAGCGTTGAGCATGAACATTATATCTGGATCTTGTTTGATGCGAGACGGTTATTCATTTAAATCAGAGAATAATGGTTGTTCTATTTATATGAATAATATCTTTTATGGTCATGCACCCTTGAAGAGTGGTCTATTTTTTATGAATCTCGATAGTAGTAATACACATATTCATAATGTTGAAGCCAAAAGATGCAGAGTTGATAATGATAGTGCAACTTATTTGTGGCACTGCCATTTAGGTCATATCGGTGTAAAGCGCATGAAGAAACTCCATACTGATGGACTTTTGGAACCACTTGATTATGAATCACTTGGTACTTGCGAACCGTGCCTCTTAGGCAAGATGACTAAAACACCGTTCTCCGGTACTATGGAGAGAGCAACAGATTTATTGGAAATCATACATACAGATGTATGTGGTCCGATGAATATTGAAGCTCGTGGCGGATATCGTTATTTTCTCACCTTCACAGATGATTTAAGCAGATATGGGTATATCTACTTAATGAAACACAAGTCTGAAACATTTGAAAAGTTCAAAGAATTTCAGAGTGAAGTTGAAAATCATCGTAACAAGAAAATAAAGTTTCTACGATCTGATCGTGGAGGAGAATATTTGAGTTACGAGTTTGGTCTACATTTGAAACAACGCGGAATAGTTTCGCAACTCACGCCACCCGGAACACCACAACGCAATGGTGTGTCCGAACGTCGTAATCGCACTTTACTAGATATGGTGTGATCTATGATGTCTCTTACAGATTTACCGCTATCGTTTTGGGGTTATGCTCTAGAGACAGCCGCATTCACGTTAAATAGGACACCGTCAAAATCCGTTGAGACGACGCCTTATGAACTATGGTTTAGCAAGAAACCAAAGTTGTCGTTTCTTAAAGTTTGGGGCTGCGATGCTTATGTGAAAAAGCTTCAACCTGATAAGCTCGAACCCAAATCGGAGAAATGTGTCTTCATAGGATACCCAAAGGAAACATTTGGGTACATCTTCTATCACAGATCCGAAGGCAAGACATTTGTTGCTAAAAATGGATCCTTTCTAGAGAAGGAGTTTCTCTCGAAAGAAGTGAGTGGGAGGAAAGTAGAACTTGATGAGGTAACTGTACCTGCTCCCTTATTGGAAAGTAGTTCATCACAGGAACCAGTTTCTGTGACATCTACACCAATCAGAGAAGAAGTTAGTGATGATGATCATGAAACTTCAGATCAAGTAACTGCTGAACCTCGTAGATCAACCAGAGTGAGATCCGCACCAGAGTGGTACGGCAGTCCTATTCTGGAAATCATGCTACTAGATCATGACGAACCTACGAACTATGAAGAAGCGATGGTGAGCCCAGATTCCGCAAAATGGCTGGAAGCCATGAAATCTGAGATGGGATCCATGTATGAAAACAAAGTGTGGACTTTGGTTGACTTGCCCGAGGGTCGGCAAGCAATAGAGAACAAGTGGATCTTTAAGAAGAAGACTGACGCCGACGGTAATGTTACTGTCTACAAAGGTCGACTTGTCGCAAAGGGGTTTCGACAAGTTCAAGGGATTGACTACGATGAGACCTTCTCACCCGTAGCGATGCTTAAGTCTGTCCGAATCATGTTAGCAATTGCCGCATTTTATGATTATGAAATTTGGCAAATGGATGTAAAGACTGCATTCCTGAATGGGTTTCTGGAAGAAGAGTTGTATATGATGCAACCAGAAGGTTTTATTGATCCAAAGGGAGCTAACAAAGTATGCAAGCTCCAGCGATCCATTTATGGACTGGTGCAAGCATCTCGGAGTTGGAATAAACGTTTTGATAGTGTGATCAAAGCATTTGGGTTTGTACAGACTTTTGGAGAAGCATGTATTTACAAGAAAGTGAGTGGGAGCTCTGTAGCATTTCTGATATTATATGTAGATGACATATTACTGATTGGAAATGATATAGAATTTCTGGATAGCATAAAGGGGTATTTCAATAAGAGTTTTTCAATGAAAGACCTCGGTGAAGCTGCCTACATATTGGGCATTAAGATCTATAGAGATAGATCAAGACGCTTAATTGGACTTTCACAAAGCACATACCTTGACAAGATTTTGAATAAGTTCAAAATGGATCAAGCGAAGAAAGGGTTCTTGCCTGTATTGCAAGGTGTGAAGTTGAGTCAGACTCAATGCCCGACCACTGCAGAAGATAGAGAGAAAATGAAAGATGTTCCCTATGCTTCAGCCATAGGCTCTATCATGTATGCAATGCTGTGTACTAGACCTGATGTGTGCCTTGCTATAAGTTTAGCAGGGAGGTACCAAAGTAATCCAGGAGTGGATCACTGGACAGCGGTCAAGAATATCCTGAAGTACCTGAAAAGGACTAAGGAAATGTTTCTCGTGTATGGAGGTGACAAAGAACTCATCATAAAGGGTTACGTTGATGCAAGCTTTGACACTGATCCGGACGATTCAAAATCGCAAACCGGATACGTATTTACATTAAACGGTGGAGCTGTCAGTTGGTGCAGTTCTAAACAAAGCGTCGTGGCGGGATCTACATGTGAAGCGGAGTACATAGCTGCTTCGGAAGCAGCAAATGAAGGAGTCTGGATGAAGGAGTTCATATCCGATCTAGGTGTCATACCTAGTGCATCGGGTCCAATGAAAATCTTTTGTGACAATACTGGAGCAATAGCCTTGGTGAAGGAATCCAGATTTCACAAGAGAACAAAGCACATCAAGAGACGCTTCAATTCCATCCGGGACTTGGTCCAGGTGGGAGACATAGAGATTTGCAAGATACATACGGATCTGAATGTAGCAGACCCGTTGACTAAGCCTCTTCCACGGGCAAAACATGATCAACACCAAGAATCCATGGGTGTTAGAATCATTACTGTGTAATCTAGATTATTGACTCTAGTGCAAGTGGGAGACTGAAGGAAATATGCCCTAGAGGCAATAATAAAGTTATTATTTATTTCCTTATTTCATGATAAATGTTTATTATTCATGCTAGAATTGTATTAACCGGAAACATAATACATGTGTGAATACATAGACAAACAGTGTGTCACTAGTATGCCTCTACTTAACTAGCTCGTTAATCAAAGATGGTTATGTTTCCTAACCATGAACAAAGAGTTGTTATTTGATTAACGAGGTCACATCATTAGTTGAATGATCTGATTGACATGACCCATTCCATTAGCTTAGCACCCGATCGTTTAGTATGTTGCTATTGCTTTCTTCATGACTTATACATGTTCCTTTGACTATGAGATTATGCAACTCCCGTTTGCCGGAGGAACACTTTGGGTGCTACCAAATGTCACAACGTAACTGGGTGATTATAAAGGAGTACTACAGGTGTCACCAAAGGTAGATGTTGGGTTGGCATATTTCGAGATTAGGATTTGTCACTCCGATCGTCGGAGAGGTATCTCTGGGCCCTCTCGGTAATGCACATCACTTAAGCCTTGCAAGCATTGCAACTAATGAGTTAGTTACGGGATGATGTATTACGGAACGAGTAAAGAGACTTGCCGGTAACGAGATTGAACTAGGTATTGGATACCGATGATCGAATCTCGGGCAAGTAACATACCGATGGACAAAGGGAACAACGTATGTTGTTATGCGGTCTGACCGATAAAGATCTTCGTAGAATATGTAGGAGCCAAT
Organism: Aegilops umbellulata; assembly: GCA_032464435.1. NCBI lineage: Eukaryota > Viridiplantae > Streptophyta > Magnoliopsida > Poales > Poaceae > Aegilops > Aegilops umbellulata. Next base: position 444,265,346 of record CP136054.1, read on the forward strand.
ATGGGCATCCAGGTCCCGCTATTGGTTATTGACCGGAGACGTGTCTCGGTCATGTCTACATTGTTCTCGAACCGTAGGGTCCGCACGCTTAAGGTTACGATGACAGTTATTATGAGTTTATGCATTTTGATGTACCGAAGGAGTTCGGAGTCCCGGATGTGATCACGGACATGACGAGGAGTCTCGGAATGGTCGATACATAAAGATTGATATATTGGACGGTTATGTTCGGACATCGGAATGGTTCCGAGAGGTTTCGGATATTACCGGAGTGCCGGAGGGGTTACCGGAACCCCCGGGGGAAGTATGTGCCTTATTGGGCCGCGAGGGGAGAGAGAGGGCCGCACCAGGAGGTGGCGCGTGCCCCCCCATGAGGAGTCCGAATTGGACAAGGAGGGGGGCGCGGCCCCCCTTTCCCTCTCCCTCTCCCTCTCCTTCCTTCCCCCTTTCCCCCTCCTAGTTGGACTAGGAAAGGGGAGTCCTACTCCCACTAGGAGGAGGACTCCCCCTCCCTTGGCGCGCCCCTAGGGCCCGCAGGCCCTCCCCCCTTGCTCCTTTATATACGGGGGCAGGGGGCACCCCAGGACACACAATTGATCAACGTGATCGTTCCTTAGCCGTGTGCGTTGCCCCCCTCCACCATATTCCACCTCGGTCATATTGTCGCGGTGCTTAGGCGAAGCCCTGCGTCGGTAGTACATCAAGATCGTCACCATGTCGTCGTGCTGATGGAACTCTTCCTCGAAGCTTTGCTGGATCGGAGCCCGGGGAACGTCATCGAGCTGAACGTGTGCCAAGAACTCGGAGGTGCCGGAGTAACGGTGCTTGGATCGGTCGGATCGTGAAGACGTACGACTACATCAACCGCGTTGATATAACGCTTCCGCTTTCGGTCTACAAGGGTACGTAGACAACACTCTCCCCTCTCGTTGCTATGCATCACCATGATCTTGCGTGCGCGTAGGAAATTTTTTGAAATTACTACGTTCCCCAACAACATATACTAGTACTAATGATTGGTATTGCAGCTTTAACCAGTACGAGCAATTAGGTGCTTTTTCTCCTAATAAAATTTTTCTTGCAGATACGTACTACCAAAGACCTTTGTACAGGCAACTGGTATAATTTTGCGCGCAGGTATTGGCACTGGCGGTTCACAATCAGATTTTTGCTCCAGCCGATGACCTCTCACCCACGTCGACATCCCCGTGATGTCGACTATGAAAAGGATTTTTTTTAATTATTATTATTATTATTATTTGGCTTGCACTACTTTGTGTGAGCAGGCAATCTATTTAGGCTAGGCCATGCTAACACCTCGGCAAGTCGACGTCGTCGTCCCGCCTGTGTCGGCCAAGTCATGGCGTCACCTCGACGCGTGTCCCTGTGTCGGCTTTTCCGCGCTGCCACTTGATACGTCCATTTTGCATCATGCTTTTATATTGATATTTATTGCATTATGGGCTGTTATTACACGTTATGTCACAATTCTTATGCTTATTCTCTCTTATTTTACAAGGTTTACATAAGGAGGGAGAAAGCTGGCAGCTGGAATTCTGGGCTGGAAAAGGAGCAAATATTAGAGACCTATTCTGCACAACTCCAGAAGTCCTAAAACTCCACGAAAGTCATTTGTGGAAAATATAAAAAATACTGAGCGGAAGTAGTTCACCAGAGGGGGCCCCACCTGGCCACGAGGGTGGGGGGCGCGCCCTACCCCCCTGGGCGCGCCCCCTGCCTCGTGGGCCCCCTGTTGGCTCTCCGATGGCCATCTTCTGCTATATGAGATCTTTCGTCGAGGAAAAAATCATAATCAACCTTTCGGGACGAAACTCCGCCGCCACGAGGCGGAACCTTGGCGGAACCAATCTAGGGCTCCGGTAGAGCTGTTCTGTCGGGGATACTTCCCTCCGGGAGGGGGAAATCATCGCCATCGTCATCACCAACACTCCTCTCATCGGGAGAGGGCAATCTCCATCAACATCTTCACCAGCACCATCTCCTCTCAAAACCCTAGTTCATCTCTTTATCCAATTCTTTTCTCCAAGTCCGGGATTAGTACTAGTAGGTTGCTAGTAGTGTTGATTACTCCTTGTAGTTGATTTAGTTGGTTTACTTGGTGAAAGATCATATGTTCAGATCCATTATGCATATTATTACCCCTGTGATTATGAACACAAATATGCTTTGTGAGTAGTTACGTTTGTTCCTGAGGACATGGGAGAAGTCTTGCTATTAGTAGACATGTGAATTTGGTATTCGTTCGATATTTTGATGAGATGTATGTTTTCTAGCCTCTGGTGGTGTTATGTGAACGTTGACTACATAACACTTCACCATTATTTGGGCCTAGAGGAAGGCATTGGGAAGTAATAAGTAGATGATGGGTTGCTAGAGTGACAGAAGCTTAAACCCTAGTTTATGCGTTGCTTCGTAAGGGGCTGATTTGGATCCATATGTTTCATGCTATGGTTAGGTTTACCTTAATACTTTTGTTGTAGTTTCGGATGCTTGCAATAGAGGTTAATCATATGTGGGATGCTTCTTCAAGTAAGAACAACACCCAAGCACCATTCCACCCACATATCAAATTATCAAAGTACCGAACGCGAATCATATGAACGTGATGAAAACTAGCTTGACGATATTCCCATGTGTCGTCGGGAGCGCTTTTCCTTATATAAGAGTTTGTCCAGGCTTGTCCTTTGCTACAAAAAGGATTGGGCCACCTTGCTGCACTTTATTTACTTTTCTTACTTTTTGCTCGTTAAAAATTATCTTATCACAAAACTATCTGTCACCACTTATTTTAGTACTTGCAGAGAATACCTTGCTGAAAACCGCTTATCATTTCCTTCTGCTCCTCGTTGGGTTCGACACTCTTACTTATCGAAAGGACTATGATAGATCCCCTATACATGTGGGTCATCAAGACTCTTTTCTGGCGCCGTTGCCGGGGAGTGAAGCGCCTTTGGTAGGTGGAATTTGGTAAGGAAAAAATTTATATAGTGTGCTGAAATTTATTGTCACTTTTTACTATGGAAAGTAATCCTCTGAGGGGCTTGTTCGGGGTATCTTCACCCCGACCAGTAGAGCAAAGAATTGCTCCTCAACCTACTGAACCTATTGAAAATGAAAATGTTCCTTTTGAAGTTCCTTCGGGTATGATTGAAAAACTACTAGATAATCCTTTTACAGGAGATGGAACAAAGCATCCTGATGAGCACCTAATATATGTGGATGAAGTTTGTGGATTATTTAAGCTTGCAGGTATACCCGATGATGTTGTTAAGAAGAAGGTCTTCCCTTTATCTTTGAAGGGAGATGCATCGACATGGTATAGGCTATGTGATGATACGGGATCATGGAACTATAAACGAATGAAGCTGGAATTTCATCAAAAGTATTATCCTATGCATCTTGTTCATCGTGATCGCAATTATATATATAATTTTTGGCCTCGCGAAGGAGAAAGCATCGCTCAAGCTTGGGGGAGGCTTAAATCAATGTTATATTCATGCCCCAATCATGAGCTCTCAAGAGAAATGATTATTCAAAATTTTAATGCTCGGCTTTGTGATAACAATCGCACCATGCTCGATACTTCTTGTGCTGGCTCTTTTATGATGAAGACTATTGAATTCAAATGGGGTTAATTGGAAAGAATTAAACACAACTCTGAAGATTGGGATCTTGAGAAAGGTAAGGAGTCAGGTATGACACCTAAGTTTGATTGTGTTAAATATTTTATGGATGATCAAGCTATGTACCTAGGGTAGGGGCACGGACCTGTCCTAAGAGCCTTACCCAAGGACATCCAAAGAAGAAATCACCTTTCAATCGACTTGAAGGTACCCACTCGACGGGTTCAAGACACTCGACCAGGGAGTATCACTCGACCACGAAGCCATTGACTCGACCGTCAGGAGACCTAAAGTCACTCCGCAGGCAAACGACCGGTCATTAAGTAGTATTTATGGTCATTATAACACTTTATTAGAGGCATTACTAGTAACGTCTAACCTTAATGTACCTTAAACCCTGCATTACTGAGGGCAGGAGAGGGCTGGCGAACTCTATATAAGCCACCCCCCTCCTCAGTATCAAGGGTTCGCACCCCTGTTATTCATACACACATAATCCAGTCGACCGCCTCCGGGCACCGAGACGTAGGGCTTTTACTTCCTCTGAGAAGGGCCTGAACTCGTACATCTTTGTGTGCTTACAGCTCCTGCATAGCTAGGATCTAGCCTTTCCATACTAACCCCCCTACATCACTGTCAGGCTTAGAACCACGACAGTTGGCACCCACCTTGGGGCAGGAATCTTAGCGCTTGATTGTAGGAGTTGCGATTTTTCCGATCTCCTTGATCATGGTTTCATGCGGAGTTTTGGTGGAGGGCCGTGAGATCCGTCTCGGCGCACTCACGTTCATCGCCGATGACTCCGCCTGGCTTCATGAGGCTCCGCTCGACATCGACGCGCTCCCCGTCCGCGGGGCGACGCACTTTCGCGCGTGTGTTCGCTGCGTTCTCCTACGGCAGCCGTCGACCCAGTATCAGTCGGCTCCCGTTTCATCTCCCCGCCTCGTCTCTCGTCAGCGCAAGCGCTCTGGTCGATCGAGACTTCAGAGGTGGGTGAGGCATGCGGTGGCTCGCCAGTCGGCCACCCCACAAGTCGCGACAATCGAGCCCGACGAATCTCTCTACGGCATGTTCGACCTGTCGACTGGCTCCGCAGAGATCACATCCGAATGCGACAGTAGTGACCCTGCGGCGAAGGTTCTGGCAATCGATGGCACACGCAGCCCTCCCGGTTTTGCTCGTACCAGTGGAGGCGCGGATGGGGGCGATCCGTCGCACCCCCACGAAGAGTATCTCCCTGAGCCTCTCACGTCGCTGCAGCGAGAAGAACTCCGCCGCCGGAACATGGATGCACTCCACACTCCTATCGTTGGAGAGACCCCCGAGGCCCGGGCCTTGGAGGACGCGCGCTTGGCTAACTTGGCCGAGCGCACTCGACTGGAGAATCTCCAGCGAGCACTCGACGAGCGGGCGCGTCAGCGGGCTCCCGAGTCCAGTCGACGCCAGCTCTTCCCGCCCACGCAGGTATATCGAACTCCTGTTCAGAATTTGGCAGCCGCAGCCCGGATAGCGGAATCAATTCAGCCTTCATAGTCACAAGCCGGCAGAGGCTTGTTGCAAATCAGAGCGTTGCTCCGAGCAGCGGGAAACCAGAATTCCGCTGTCTCTCAGTCGCGGAACAGGATCCACAGTTGATCCGTTGCAGCGGATATAGTGCAGTCGGCTCACAGCCCAGGATCGCCCCCGAGGCGTGAGGGGCGTAGAGACCGGCCAGATCAATACAGAAGAAACGAGCAGTATGACCACCGATTCAATCGTGATGATCGACGTCGAGTGCCAACCCCTCCCCCGAGGAGTGGGTCATATGCTCCTCGACAGCAGGATGACAGACGCCCTCATAGTGTTGGGCGGAGGATTCCAGTCGATCCCATAGAACCAGGCTTTGACGTGAGGTCCATCCTCATTCAAGGTTTGGTCGACAGGAACAGGGCTCACAGAGAAGGACCTGACAGAGATGCTCCTACCAGTAGCAGAGTACATGTTTCAGGGCCAGAGTGTTTCAGTCGAGCCATCAGGGCCGCAGTGATTCCTCCCAACTTCAGGTTGGCGACTGAAGTCAGCAAGTTCACTGGTGAGTCTAAGCCTGGCACTTGGCTCGAAGATTACCGAGTGGTTGTCCAGATTGGTGGCGGCAATGATGAGGTGGCTATGAAGCATTTGCCTCTCTTGTTAGAGGGCTCGGCCAGAGCGTGGCTGAATCAGCTAGCACCCAGCAGCATCTACACTTAAGAGGACCTCTCCCGAGTGTTTGTCTTGACTTTCGAAGGAACATGCAAACGACCGGCAGGCCTTACGGAATTGCGGTCTTGCGTGCAGAAGCCGAATGAACACTGAGGGATTACATCCAGAGGTGGATCACTCTGCATCACACAGTTGAGAATGTACCAGATCATCAAGCAGTTTATGCCTTTAAAGAAGGCGTCAAGAACAGAGAGTTGAACCTGAAGTTCGGTCGGACCGGAGAAATGTCTCTGAATCGGATGATGGAAATTGCCACCAAATACGCTAATGGTGAAGATGAAGATCGACTCCGGAGCGGCAAGCAGAAAGCAGTCGCCCAGGAGACCGGAGGCAATTCCAGTCGGAAGCAGAAGCGGAAGGCCGAGCCAGCCGCTCCTGGGGAGGCCCTGGCCGTACCAGGGAAAATTCAGGGGGAAACCTAAGGGGCCCTGGAACCCCAAGAAAGTAAAAGATCAAGATGGAAACGATGTTTTGGATCTGCCATGTCACATTCACACCAAGAAAGATGAAGAGGGTAAACTCATTTACCCCAAGCATACCACTCGACAATGTCGGCTCCTGATTCAGCAGTTCCAGGGCAAGCAGTCCAAGGACAAGGAAAAAGAGTCAGACAAAGTTGAGGATAAGGAAGACAGTGACGACGGGTATACCCAAGTCAATTCCACCTTTATGATTTTTGCTGATGTCGAGAGCAAAAGTCGACTGAAAGTCATTAACCGTGAAGTGAATATGGTTGCCCCGGCAACACCCAGCTACCTGAAGTGGTCTCAGACTGCCATCACGTTCGACCAGTCCGACCACCCTGCGCACATTGCCACCCATGGGAGGCAAGCTCTGGTGGTCGATCCGGTTGTCGAAGGCACTCGACTGACCAAAGTCCTGATGGATGGTGGTAGCGGCCTGAACATATTGTATGCTGAAACGTTGAAAGGGATGGGCATTCCGATGTCCAGGCTCAGTGCCAGCAACATGAGTTTCCATGGAGTCATTCCTGGAAAGAAAGCCGAGTCGCTTGGCCAGATTGCTCTCGATGTGTTTTTCGGTGATTCAAAGAATTACCGCAAGGAAAAGTTGACATTTGAAGTTGTGGACTTCCAGAGTGCTTATCACGCTATTCTGGGCAGGCCAGCCTATGCACGCTCCATGGCTCGACCGTGCTATGTGTATCTCAAGTTGAAAATGCCTGGCCCTAAAGGAGTGATCACTGTTACAGGCAATCGGAAGAAAGCAGAGGAGTGTTTTCAGAAAGGATCAAAGATCGCTGATGCTCAGATGTCAGTAGTCGAGCTGCAAGAGTACCAGAAGACTGCTGATCCGAGTGAATTGCTGCGAGCCAAGAAGCCAGCTTCAGAATCAGCTTTTCAGTCGTCCGGTGAAACTAAGCCAGTTCACATTCACCCGACCGACCCCAGTGCTGCTCCGACTCACATTTCAGCGACGCTCGACTCCAAATAGGAAGAAGCGCTCATCCAGTTCCTCTGTGAGAACTGGGACATCTTCGCATGGAAGCCTTCTGACATGCCTGGAGTTCCCAGGGGGCTGGCTGAGCACCGTCTACGAGTCGACCCGAAGTTCTAGCCTGTGAAAGAACATCTTCGACGGTCCGCCGTCCAGAAGAGGAAAGCTATTGGCGAGGAGGTGGCTCGGTGCTTAGCAGCGGAGTTCATCCGAGAGATTTACCACTCCGAGTGGCTCGCCAACGTTGTCATGGTCCCCAAGAAGGACAAGTCGCTTCGCATGTGCATCGACTTTAAACATATCAATCGGGCCTTCCAGAAAGATCATTTTCCTCTCCCTCGCATCGACCAAATAGTCGACTCGACCGCGGGGTGTGAGCGGTTGTCTTTTCTAGACGCCTATTCCGGGTACCATCAGATCCGTCTGTATGGGCCTGATGAGATAAAAACAGCTTTCATCACTCCATTCGGGTGCTTCTGTTATGTCACCATGCCCTTCGGCCTGAAGAATGCCGGAGCCACGTTCATGAGGATGATTCAGAAGTGTTTACTCACTCAAATCAGTCAGAATGTGGAAGCATACATGGATGATATTGTGGTTAAGTCACGGAAAGGTTCCGACCTGCTGACTGACCTTGCTGAAACCTTTGATAACCTCAGGAGGTATGATATCAAGATCAACCCATCAAAGTGCACATTCGGAGTCCCAGGTGGAAAGTTACTCGGTTTCCTCGTTTCCGAACGAGGGATCGACGCCAACCCCGAGAAAGTTGGTACCATACTTCGGATGAAGCGCCCTGTGCGTGTGCACGATGTCCAGAAACTTACAGGTTGCTTGGCCGCTCTAAGTCGATTCATTTCTCGTCTCGGTGAAAAGGCGTTGCCTCTCTACCGACTGATGAAGACGTCTGACAAGTTCGAGTGGACTCCAGAAGCTGATGCAGCGTTTGCAGACCTCAAAGCTCTGCTCTCCACCCAGCCGGTGCTTGCTGCCCCAATCAGTAAAGAGCCTCTGCTGCTTTACATTGTGGCCACGGGACAAGTTGTCAGTACAGTACTCACGGTCGAGCGGGAAGAAGAAGGAAAGGCCTTCAGAGTTCAACGCCCAGTATATTATGTGTCTGAAGTTTTGACTCCGTCGAAGCAAAGATATCCCCACTACCAGAAGCTTGTATATGGGATTTACATGACCACGAAGAAGGTTGCGCACTACTTCTCTGACCATTCCATTACAGTCGTCAGCGACGCTCCACTGTCAGAGATTTTGCACAACAGAGATGCAGCTGGTCGAGTGACGAAGTGGGTGATTGAACTCCTTCCCTTAGATATCAAGTTTGAAGCAAAGAAGGCTATCAAGTCCCAAGCAATTGCAGATTTCGTCGCCGAGTGGATTGAACAGCAGCTTCCGACTCAAGTTCACTCGGAGCACTGGACCATGTTCTTCGATGGATCCAAGATGCTGAATGGTTCTGGTGCTGGGGTAGTATTGGTCTCCCCCCGAGGAGATAAGCTCAGATATGTTCTCCAGATTCACTTCGATTCCTCCAATAATGAAGCAGAATATGAAGCACTCTTATATGGGTTGCGCATGGCCATTTCACTCGGCGTCCGGCGCCTCTTGGTCTATGGCGACTCAGATTTGGTGGTTAATCAGGTGATGAAGGAGTGGGACGTCAGAAGCCCAGCTATGATCGGCTACTGCAATGCAGTGAGAAAGTTGGAAAAGAAATTCGAGGGGTTAGAGCTCCATCACATCCCCCGACTGAAAAACCAAGCAACTGATGATTTGGGAAAGATAGGCTCCAAGAGAGAGGCCATTCCCAACAATGTGTTTTTGGAGCACATCCGCTCCCCGTCCGTCTAGGAGGATCCTTTTATAGAAGAAGCCCCACAGCCGAAAAGTGCCACAGATCCGACTGAAGTCGAAGTTCCTGCTGTGGTCGACCTAATCATGGAGGTCTTGACGATCACTCCCGACTGGACGGTACCATATATTGCGTATATCTTGAGGAAAGAACTCCCAGAAGACGAGGAGGAGGCTCGACAGATCGTCCGTCGATCCAAAGCCTTCACAGTCATAAAAGGGCAGTTGTACAGAGAAAGTGCAACTGGAATCGGCCAGAAGTGCATAACGCCAGAAGAAGGTCAGATAATCCTTGATGATATCCACTCGGGGACCTGTGGTCACCATGCGTCCTCTCGGACCATTGTGGCTAAAGCATACCGAGCGGGTTTTTACTGGCCCAGAGCAAATGAAATGGCGAAGGAGATAGTTGACAAGTGTGAAGGCTGCCAGTTCTACTCCAACATGTCGCACAAGCCAGCATCAGCCCTCAAGACCATTCCACTCGTCTGGCCCTTCGCTGTTTGGGGACTGGACATGGTTGGTCCACTGAGAACAGGCAGGAGCGGATTCACACATGTGCTTGTGGCAGTCGACAAGTTTACCAAATGGATCGAGGCCAAACCTATCAAGAATCTTGATGCTTGCACTGCAATCAGTTTCATCAGGGAATTAATATTCAGATATGGAGTCCCGCATAGCATCATCACTGACAATGGGTCAAACTTCGATTCAGACAAGTTCAGAGCTTTTTGCGCTTCTCAAGGCACACGAGTCGACTACGCGTCGGTCGCGCATCCCCGGTCGAATGGACAAGCTGAAAGAGCAAATGGTCTGATTCTCAAAGGACTGAAGCCCCGATTGATGCGTGATCTCAAGCATGCAGCAGGCGCTTGGGTCGACGATCTTCCGTCAGTTTTGTGGGGGCTGAGGACCACGCCGAACCGGTCGACTGGGAGAACGCCGTTCTTTCTGGTTTATGGAGCCAAAGCCGTCCTGCCAAGTGATCTACTTCACAATGCACCCAGAGTCGAGCTTTATAACAAAGACGAAGCAGAGCAAGCCCGACAAGACGCAGTCGACCTCCTAGAGGAGGAGAGGGAAATGGCTATGATCAGATCGACCATCTATCAGCAAGACTTGCGTCGATTTCATGCCAGAAATGTGAAGAGTCGAGCCTTCCAAGAAGGAGATTTGGTCCTCCGAGTGGATCAACAGAAACCACACAAACTTGCTCCTACTTGGGAAGGTCCCTTCATCGTCACCAGAGTCCTCCACAATGGAGCATATCATCTCTACAACATTGATCGCAAGATTGACGAGCCACGAGCTTGGAATGCGGAACTACTCCGCCCATTTTACACCTGAATTCTCACTCGGATGAGATGTAATAAGGAAAAACTTCTGTAGTTTATGTTTATCAAAGGCAAGAGTGTTCCAGTTCTTCCTGTATTTGCTGTCACTTTTGTTTGCGTATGAAATCCCCCAGTGGGTGGCTTAGCTGCAAATCCGTTTCGCCTAAGTTTGCAAAAAAATCCTACCGAGTGGCGAGCCTAACTCTCACTCGGGGGCTTAGCTGCAGCCCAGTGCTCGCCTAAGTGTTTGAAATCCTACCGAGTGGCGAGCCAGACTCTCACTCGGGGACTTAGCTGCAGCCCAGTGCTCGCCTAAGTTTTAAAAATCCTACTGAGTGGCGAGCCAGACTCTCACTCGGGGGCTTAGCTGCAGCCCAGTGCTCGCCTAAGTGTTTGAAATCCTATCGAGTGGCGAGCCAGACTCCCACTCGGGGGCTTAGCTGCAGTCCAAGTACTCGCCTAAGTTATAAAAATCCTACCGAGTGGAGAGCAAGCCTCCCACTCGGAGGCTTAGCTGCAGCCCAGTAGTCGCCTAAGTATACAAAAATCCTACCGAGTGGAGAGCAAACCTCCCACTCGGGGGCTTAGCTGCAGCCCAGTGCTCGCCTAAGTGTAAGAAAATCCTACCGAGTGGAGAGCAAACCTCTCACTCGGGGGCTTAGCTGCAGCCCAGTGCTCGCCTAAGTATATAAAAATCCTACCGAGTGGAGAGCCAGACTCCCACTCGGGGGCTTAGCTGCAGTCCAGTGCTCGCCTAAGTGTAAGAAAATCCTACCGTGTGGAGAGCAAACCTCTCACTCGGGGGCTTAGCTGCAGCCCAGTGCTCGCCTAAGTATATAAAAATCCTACCGAGTGGAGAGCCAGACTCCCACTCGGGGGCTTAGCTGCAGCCCAGTGCTCGCCTAAGTATACAAAAATCCTACCGAGTGGAGAGCAAACCTCCCACTCGGGGGCTTAGCTGCAGCCCAGCGCTCGCCTAAGTGTAAGAAAATCCTACCGAGTGGAGAGCAGACCTCCCACTCGGGGGCTTAGCTGCAGCCCAGTACTCGCCTAAGTATACGAAAATCCTACCGAGTGGAGAGCAAACCTCCCACTCAGGGGCTTAGCTGCAGCCCAGTGCTCGCCTAAGTGTAAGAAAATCCTACCGAGTGGAGAGCAAACCTCTCACTCGGGGGCTTAGCTGCAGCCCAGTGCTCGCCTAAGTATATAAAAATCCTACCGAGTGGAGAGCCAGACTCCCACTCGGGGGCTTAGCTGCAGCCCAGTGCTCGCCTAAGTATACAAAAATCCTACCGAGTGGAGAGCAAACCTCCCACTCGGGGGCTTAGCTGCAGCCCAGTGCTCGCCTAAGTGTAAGAAAATCCTACCGAGTGGAGAGCAGACCTCCCACTCGGGGGCTTAGCTGCAGCCCAGTGCTCGCCTAAGTATATAAAAATCCTACCGAGTGGAGAGCAAACCTCTCACTCGGAGGCTTAGCTGCAGTCCAAGCACTCGCCTAAGTATGTAAAAATCCTACTGAGTGTAGAGCAAACCTCTCACTCGGGGGCTTAGCTGCAGCCCAGTGCTCACCTAAGTACGGAACGCGTCCCAATCCACAAGGGCGGCAAGATGCGAATTGACCATTACCTTCTCCTTCGGAGCTGCACCACAGATATGAAGTTATTTCGAGTGAAGATCAAGTCCCACTCGACAGATAATTCACGAAGATATTCAACGATAAATCAAGTTCGGATAAGACCCAAAAGGTCCCAGACCACGGATCAAAGTACTCGAGCCCTCGGCTCGACAGAGTTTAATGATTACAAGTTCCACTCGGCATCCCGAGGCAAATTTAAAGTGAAGCATCAAAGTTTTTTACTCCTCCGGCGGAGGACTGGAAGGGGCAACGGACTCATCCAAGTCGATCCCGTCTGCAATACGAGTGGCAGCGGTTATGAAAGTCTCCATGAAGTCCTGAAAGCTGAGCTTCCTAGTGTTGGCAACCTGGATGGCAGCCAGCTTCTCTTCTCGCACCTCTTTGCAATGGACGCGTACCAGAGACAGAGCGACATCAACGCCACACCTTGCGGAGGATTTCTTCCATTCCGTCACTCGACCAGGGACGTCATTCAGTCGAGTCATAAGAGACTCGAGATCATTTGAAAGCGTCGCCCTGGGCCAGAGTGACGTGTCGATCCGCGACACCGCAACCTTCAGCAGAGACAGATAGTCAACCACGCTGGCGACGCGAGACTCCAGACGGAGCACGTTCATGGCAGCCTCGTCCTTCGCAAGAGAGTTGGCAGGGTCCAAGCCTGGTTCCACTCGACTGGTCTCCTCTTCAAAGTTCTGACTGAACTCCGCAAACACGATTCAAGAATAAGTCAGTGGTTCTACTCGAGTTTGGTTACTACAAACCAGTTAAATGAAGATTATTACCCTCAAGCATGACGAACAACTTCTTGGCGAATCCTCCGAGATAAGCTTCAAGATCATTCTTCTTCCCTACCAACTCGCTTGCCTTGTCATTCAGAGCAATCTTGTCGTTCTTCAGACGACTGACCTCCTAGTTAGCTGCATCGAGAGCGGCCTTCAGCCTGGAGTTCTCCTGTTCAAGAGTTCCGACTGAAGCCAGCTTCTATTCAGCAAGCTTCGTTTTGTTCAAGGCTTCCTTCTGTGCTTCTGCGAGGTCCTGATCCTTCTTTTTCAGAGCTTCTTCCAGTTTATCTGCGGCAAGTCGAGTGAAATCAACATCAAGAATAGACAAGAAAGGAAAATCACTCGTCAAGAATGGGGAGCCTCACCAGGCATACCTTTTGCTTCTTCTTGCGCCTTCTTCAGGTTCTCTTGAGCAAGCTTCAAGTCAAGGTTGAGCTGGATCTGCTTGTTTTCCAACTCAGTATAGCGAGCCGCAAGTTCACAGGACTTCTGCAAAAGTCAATCGACAGACGTCCGAGATAAGTTGCTTCCGAGTAACTAAGAGACAATGATGACGTTTCTAAGACTACAGCCGAATCAAAACATTCGATAGTAGTCTCGGGGACTACACCCAGTGGGTGCACTCAGCATGCCCCCACTGGTTTTCTAAAAAAAATTCGACTGTCCACCGTCGACCAGATACAGTTCCATTCGACATGGCCTGACCAGACCGAGTGAAGAAGTACAACGACAACAACACAGTATAAAGACTACAGTCGACTGCCAGCAGTCCACCGTAGTCTCGGGGACTACACCTAGTGGGTGCACTTAGCGTGCCCCCACTCATCCAAAAGATGGCAGACACACCCAGTGGGTGTACAGATACAAAGATCTTCGGAAAAGAGATCCTTCAAACAACATGTCGTAACAGAGCAAGTGCTGAGTCGACTGACCTGGACGTTGCTCTGAAGTGCCGAACTCGCGTCATAGGCTGCTTGACTGGCCTCCCGAGCCACTTTCACTTGCTCCATCATGATCCCCGCCTAACGGATAGCCTCTTTCGTGGCACTCGCTTGGTCCTCAGGGGCGGGGTACGTGGCAAAAAGCGAAGGAGGATTTGTGGTCGACGTCGAAGGCCGCACGCTCGTCAGAGGATCAGCAAAGGTCACAGAAGCCCGAGTGGTGCCACCACCATCCCGAGCTACGGCTTCAGACGCCGGAGCAGATTGGGGGTCTTGCCAGCTGACGCCCTCCGGTTCCTTCTCACCCTCAGCGGCTCGTCGTCGTCGTCATCCGGGAGGTTAATAACATGAGGAGGAGCTACAAGAAAAAATTCAATCGACCAGGGCTGCAATAAATATCGAGTCAACTCAAGGCAGAGCATCAGTAATCATACCAGGGTTGGAGGTCACAGCATCCTCCATCTCTTGATCGTCGTCCTTGGCGGAGAGCTCAGAAGTAGCAGCGCTGCAAATTTCGAAAGTCAGTCAGTTGGTTCAGTGAATCGACCAAGGATCCGTCCACAGTCGACAAAGGAAAACAAGTTCTATTATTACCCAGAAATGGTGGGGACAGCCATCTTCATCTTGGGCAGAGCCTTGGGCGGCTTGGATGGCGTCGCGCGTGGGTGCTTGGGAGGCTTTTCGGTCGACGTAGGAGAAGAGGTTCGAGGGCGTTTCGACGACTGCCCAACAGGAGCAGTCGACTTACCACGTTCCCGCGCCGGATCGTGTGTAAGCTTAGATCACCTCTCCGCGCGAGGGGGTTCAACTTCCTCCTCCTCCTCTTTCCTGGAGTCGACGTCGTCGTCGTCTCCCTCTCCTTCGCCATCGGATTCCCACTCGGCTTGTTCATCCCCACTCTCACCGCCGCTCGCCTCCCCTTCCTCAGTCGGCTCCTGCGCCCCGTTGGGCGTCGAGTACATCTCGGTGGTTGCCTGGAAAACAACAGACAAGAGAAAAATCAATCGACCAATTCAAAGAAAACCGATGAGAAAGCAAGATCTCAGTCAGGTGCATAAGGTCAGACCTGGTCCACTTCGTATGTGTTGTCGAGTGGAGGAACCCTCCTGGCTCCTCGGGGATTGTCTTTGTTTCCTGTGATGCTCGACAGCCATCCTTCTAGCATCTCGTCAGTGACCTCTTCCGGGTGGATCCGAGTGGTGTCTTCAAGACCCGAATACAGCCACATCGGATGATCGCGAGCCTGGAGCAGCTGGATAAGCCTCCTAAGGAAGACCTCTAGCAAGTCCATACCAGTCACGCCGTCGCAGACAAGCTGAACCACTCAACCAACCAACACTTTGACTTGGGCCTTTTTCTTCCGGCGTCCCTTTCAGAGAAGCAGGTTTTTGGGCTCGTTCCAGAGAGAAAGGGGGAAGTCCAGTCGACTGACCTGGAGTCGCCTGGTCTTTGCAGTAAAACCAGGTCACCTGCCAACCACGGACCGACTCAGGGAAAGTGATGGATGGAAAGGAGCTTTTCCCCCTCGTCTGGATCGCCAGGCCCCCGCATAGCTGGATCACCTGCGTCCTCTCGTCACTCGACTTGGCCTTTTTGACCGATTGGGAACGACAGGTGAAGATATGCTTAAAGAGCCCCCAATGGGGGCGGAAGCCCAAGAAACCCTCACACAAAGAAATGAAAGCAGCCAGATACACGATAGAGTTGGGAGTGAAGTGGTGGAGCTGCGCTCCGAAGAAATTCAGGAAACTCCGGAAAAAGGGATGAGGAGGCAGAGAAAACCCGCGATCGATATGGGTGGCGAGGAGCACACACTCACCATCAAGAGGTTGGGGCTCGACTTCTCTCCCTGGGAGACGCGCAGCTTCATGAGGGATGACTCCTCCCTCAACCATATCGTCGAGATCTTCCTGCCTTAGCACCGTCGACATCCAGTCGCCCTGCATCCAGCCTCTGGGCAGAGAAGTCCTTGAGGAAGATCCGCCCCGAGCGGACTTATTCCCTTTTCCCTGAGCCGCCGCCGCCTTCTTCGCGCGCTCCAGGGCGGACGTCTTGTCCTTCACCATCATCGCCGGAAAGCTCGAACGGGCCTCTGGCGCTAGGGCGAGAGCGGAGGTGGAGGAGAACTTTGCGAGGAGAGAAGGAAAGAAGAGAACACACTGTTGGACACCCCGAGCCGGCAGCTTATAAGGGGCCGCTTCCGAGTGGCTGACTGGTGGGCCCAGGCTATCCCGTCAAATCCCGCAGCAGATGCGGGCGCGGTACGTGGCTTAAAAGGTGGCGCGGGGATCGAGGAGCTTCCGCCTTATCACATCCGATTACTGTGGCCGCTCCCGTCCCGCACGCTTCCCGAAAATCAAATCCCGCAAAATCCGCGGGTTGCAGAACAATTCGTCAGACAGAAGATCCCTTTCACATCGTCATTCAGAACTCCACGAGCAAGGAAATTCACTCGACGAAAGACTTGGAATGGATCAAGGCGACTGAAAAAAGTTGATAACGTCATCCGTGACGATTGATCCAAAAGGAGATGCTCATGCAGCGCAAAGAACCAGTCGGAAAGATCCCTAACTCTTTCTCCACTCTAACCTCGATCCATTCGGGGGCTAATGATGAAGCTATGTACCTAGGGTAGGGGCACGGACCTGTCCTAAGAGCCTTACCCAAGGACATCCAAAGAAGAAATCACCTTTCAATCGACTTGAAGGTACCCACTCGACGGGTTCAAGACACTAGACCAGGGAGTATCACTCGACCACGAAGCCAACGACTCGACCGTCAGGAGACCTAAAGTCACTCCGCAGGCAAACGGCCGATCATTAAGTAGTCTTTATGGTCATTATAACACTTTATTAGAGGCGTTACTAGTAACGTCTAACCTTAATGTACCTTAAACCCTGCATTACTGAGGGCAGGAGAGGGCTGGCGAACTCTATATAAGCCACCCCCCTCCTCAGTATCAAGGGTTCGCACCCCTGTTATTCATACACACATAATCTAGTCGACCGCCTCCGGGCACCGAGACGTAGGGCTTTTACTTCCTCTGAGAAGGGCCTGAACTCGTACATCTTTGTGTGCTTACAACTCCTGCATAGCTAGGATCTAGCTTCTCCATACTAACCCCCCTACATCACTGTCATACTTAGAACCACGACAATGGATACCGATGTTTTTCGTAAATTTAGCACTAAATATGGACTTGACTCTGAGATAGTAACTTCTTTCTGTGAATCTTTTGCTACTTATGTTGATCTCCCCAAGGAGAAGTGGTTTAAATATCATCCTCCCATAGAAGTAAAAGTACCTGCACCTACTAAAGTTGAAGAAAAGACTATTACTTATAATGATCATGTTGTTCCTACTTCTTATGTTGAGAAACCACCTTTCCTTGTTAGAATAAAGGATCATGCTAAAGCTTCAACTGTGGTTCATAAAAGCAATATTAGAACTTATACACCTCCTGAGCAAGTTAAAGTAGAACCTAATATTGCTATTTTTAAAGATCTCTTGTCTGATAATATTGATGGGCATGTTATTCAGTTCTGCGGCGAAACCGCTAGAATTGCCAAACCTTGTGCTAAAGATAAACATAGACCTGTGGTAGGCGTGCCTGTTATTTTTGTTAAAATAGGAGATCATTGTTATCATGGCTTATGTGATATGGGTGCTAGTGCTAGTGTTATACCTCATACTTTATACGAAGAAATTAAGCATGAAATTGCACCTGCTAAGTTAGAAGGTATTGATGTTACAATTAACCTTGCCAATAGAGGTACTATATCCGCAATGGGAATTGTTAGAGATGTTGAAGTCTTGTGTGGGAAAACTAAATACCCTGCTGATTTTCTTGTTCTTGGTTCCCCACAAGATAGTTTTTGTCCCATTATATTTGGTAGACCCTTCTTGAATACTGTCAATGCTAAGATAGACTGTGAAATGAATGTTGTTACTATTGGTTTGGGTGATATGTCTCATGAGTTTAATTTCTCTAAATTTAGTAGACAACACTGGGAGGAAGAATTGCCTAGTAAGGATGAAATTATTGGTCTTGCTTCTATTGCCGTACCTCCTAGTGATCCTTTAGAACAATATTTGCTAGACCATGAAAACGATATGTTTATGAATGAAAGAAGGGAAATAGATGAAGTATTCTTTAAACAGGATTTAAACAGGAACCTATTCTGGAACGCAATTTGCCTATTGAAATCCTAGGGGATCCCCCTCCACCCAAGGGTGATCCCGTGTTTGAGCTTAAACTGTTGCCTGATAATCTTAAATATGCTTATCTTGATGAAAATAAGATATATCCTGTTATTATTAGTGCTAACCTTTCAGAGCATGAAGAAGAGAGATTATTGAAAATTCTGAAGAAGCACCGTGCTGCTATTGGATATACTCTTGATGATCTTAAGGGCATTAGTCCCACTCTATGTCAACATAAAATAAATTTGGAAGAAGATGCTAAACCGGTTCGTGATCATCAACGACGGCTTAATCCTAAGATGAAAGAAGTGGTAAGAAAGGAAATACTAAAGCTTCTGGAGGCAAGTATAATTTATCCCATTGCTGATAGTCAATGGGTAAGTCATGTTCATTGTGTCCCTAAGAAGGGAGGTGGTACTGTTGTTCCTAATGATAAAGATGAATTGATTCCACAAAGAATTATTACAGGTTATAGGATGGTAATTGATTTCCGTAAATTAAATAAGGCTACTAAGAAAGATCATTACCCCTTACCTTTTATCGATCAAATGCTAGAAAGATTATGCAAACATACACATTATTGCTTTCTAGATGGTTACTCTAGATTCTCTCAAATACCTGTGTCGGCTAAAGATCAATCAAAGACTACTTTTACATGCCCTTTTGATACTTTTGCTTATAGACGTATGCCTTTTGGTTTATGTAATGCACCTCCTACCTTTCAAAGATGCATGATGGCTATATTCTCTGACTTTTGTGAAAAGATTTGTGAGGTTTTCATGGACGATTTTTGCGTCTATGGATCCTCTTTTGATGATTGTTTGAGCAATCTTGATCGAGTTTTGCAGAGATGTGAAGAAACTAATCTTGTCTTGAATTGGGAAAAGTGCCACTTTATGGTTAATGAAGGTATTGTCTTGGGGCATAAAGTTTCTGAAAGAGGTATTGAAGTTGATAAAGCCAAGGTTGATGCTATTGAAAAGATGCCATGTCCTAAGGACATCAAAGGTATAAGAAGTTTCCTTGGTCATGCCGGATTTTATAGGAGGTTCATTAAGGACTTCTCAAAAATTTCTCGGCCTCTGACTAATTTATTACAAAAAGATATACCATTTGTCTTTGACGATGATTGTGTAGAAGCATTTGAAATACTTAAGAAAGCATTGATCTCTGCACCTATTGTTCAGCCACCTGATTGGAATTTACCCTTTGAAATTATGTGTGATGCTAGTGATTATGCTGTAGGTGCTGTTCTAGGGCAAATAGTTGATAAAAAATTAAATGTTATCCATTATGCTAGTAAGACTCTAGACAATGCTCAAACAAATTATGCTACTACTGAAAAGGAATTCTTAGCAGTTGTATTTTCTCGTGATAAGTTCAGACCTTATATTGTTGATTCTAATGTAACTATTCACACTGATCATGCTGCTATTAAATATCTGATGGAAAAGAAAGATGCTAAACCTAGACGTATTAGATGGGTTCTCTTGCTACAAGAATTCGATTTGCATATTGTTGATAGAAAAGGAGCCGAGAACCCCGTTGCAGACAACTTGTCTAGGTTAGAAAATGTTCTTGATGACCCACTACCTATTGATGATAACTTCCTGATGAACAATTAAATGTTATAAGTACTTCTCATAGTACTCCATGGTATGCTGATTATGCTAATTATATTGTTGCTAAATTTATACCACCTAGTTTCACATACCAGCAAAAGAAAAAGTCACTACTAGGAAAATGGCTATAGCCAATATCCTTATTAGTGGCACACCAGTGGCGCACTAGAAGCAGGTGCGCCATTGTTATTTTTTTAATAATGGCGCACCGTTAGTCCAATGCGCCATTGCTATTTTTCCCCGAGTCCACCCCCTTCCACAGGTGCGCCATTGGTAAGCCAGGGGAGGTGGGCATTTTTGGCTAGCAACGGCGCACCACGCCGTGATGCGCCATTGCTATGTGCTGCACCGACCGGCCCGGCTTTTTCTTTTCTTTTCCCCTCTCACCTATCCACCGCATAGCTCGAGCTCCCTCTCATGATTCCTCACCTCCACCAACAGCCGCCGGCCACCACGTCCCCTCACCTGCGCCGCCGGCCGGCCACCGCAGCCCTCCTTTCGCTGACGGCCCTAGACCTCTCCTACCCCATCCGCCTCCCAGTCCTCTCCCGAATCCCCCTTTGTCCCTGAGCTCGCGCGAGACCCAGCCTCGACCCACCTCCGCCCCGCCGCCTACCAGCCCTCCGAACCTCGCCACCATTCGGGGAAGCTCCGACGCCGCCCCCCTACAGATTCCCTCGCGGACACGCCTCCAATCGAGCCTCAAGCGCGCCGCCGCGAAACCCTAGGCCAGCCGGGACCTCGTATCTGGATGTCGTGTCCGTGCTGGTGGAGGCGTCCGTGTCTGTTCTCTTCTTCTGCTGAAGCCGCCGTTCTCCGCCCACCTAGCAGTCGTCTTCGTCCTCCTCCGCCCCCATTCTCCGCCCACCTAGTGGCCAGCCGGCCCTCCCCTTCCCTCTCCACATCTCCTTCTCCCCCATCTCCAGCTCTTGTCCCCGTCCTCCATCGGGCAGGGATCCCCGCGGCCACGGCCAGGCGACTCCCAGATCGACGGCTGCAGCGCTGCACCCCGTCGGGACAGGAGGGGGTGGCTTCCTCTGCGTGGTTGTTCTGCTTGGGCGACGATGCATCAGTGCGGTTGCGCGCGGGGAGGTGGAGGGGAAGAGTGAGAGGGTGGGGGCGGCGACCATGGGGAATCTGCCCGACGGCGAGGTGTGATTGTGAGGTGGGCGGTGAGGAATCTACCTGGCTGTGAGTTTTCTTCCTCTCCCTCCCGAATTTGATTTGCTCATTAGTGTATCAATCTATCTTTCGTCAGGAGGATCATAGGACCATGCTCAAAAACTGCTAGTGAATTAATTAATTTGCCTACTACTACTATACTAGGAGATGACGGGCTGAACGTCTGAAACCTTTGTTGATAATTAGTTCTCGAAGCAGATAGGCGCCTCGTGTTCCCCTGATGACCAGTGGTTCTAGTTGGTACGTAGTACATCCCATTACTAGTTTGTACTCGTCGGAAGGAAACTGAGATACTGAGAAACCCAGATCACGATGTGTGTAGTACTTATTACTCACGATGTACAGGCTCGTGAGATACCAGCTTCATCCATCAGAAGAGAGGCACGCTACTGCTCCATTTAAACAGTAAATAGTTATATCTTAGGAGTTGGGAGGCAAAGTTTGTGGAACTAGTTGCTGCACAACAATAGTGCTGCTGGAGGCGTCCGTGCTGGGATGATATTTGATTGCTTCCATAAAGCTAATGCTAAGCAATTTTTTTTCTTCTGTAACACTTTAAAGCACTTCCTTGCATAATATTGAACCTGAAGCTTGTAGTTCTACACTTCTACTGATATATTGTATATCGACTGCCTCAAGGGAGCATAATAATTGCTTCCCATTTCTTATTTTCTGCTAAGCTTCATTACGTAGTTGTTTGCTAAATGACGCCCGTGATTGACTGAATATTGTTTGGAATTTCACAATCATAATTAATCTTTGATTTGACCGTCTCAATTGATTCAGATGTGCATTCCGTGTTCTGCCAAAAAAATTTACATGCTAATCTGCGAAACATATTATGCTGTTAGTGGATCCTTTTAACTTAGGATCTATTCTCCTACTCTCTGAATATTGTTTCCATAAGCTCCATTTTATCTTCAGTTTTACCTCAACTTGTACAATGTTAAGTGAGTTATCAAAACGGTGAATTACTGTATTTTGTACAATGTTGGTTAACACTTAACTTGACTATTCTTCATTTTGAAACATTAGCCGGCAACCTCTCCGACATGCTGCTCATGACCACCTCCCCAACCTGATGTTGTTGGTAAGCTCTCTCTTCTCCCCCTCCATCTATTTGCTAAGCACACATTTATGCAAGATGGAAATCCATCTATTTAACTCGATTTTGCTGAAAAATGTTTCTTTTTATCCTGTTGGATGTGTAGGCAGTAGAGGAAGTATGGATGGTAATTTTGTTTCACTCAATAAAATCCTTGTGTGTGCTAATTATGAATTGGCAGTAGGCAGTAGACTTAGCCATTTGGCAACAGCGGTATTGGTTTGTTATAAGAATTCATATTGATCATGAAGAATATGCCGCATGATGCTTGAAGCAATACTGCCTGGTTTTGGAGATTTGATCTGCCAATGCTGCTACTACTCTTTTGCAGGTTCTTCTAGTCGGTGGTTTGGAGGACGAGATGCCTGTGAGGAGCAATGAGCAAGGATTTGAGATGGCTCTTTTCTAGTCTCATGTATAAGAATATGCCTGATTTTGACTTTGGGGCTTTATTGCTTTTGTAATATATTGTAAACATTGTATTTGTATTAAAGCAATAAAAATTAGTTTAGGATTTTTAAAAATTACTTTTGTAATATATTTGTAAACATTGTATATTTGTATTAAAGGAAGAGTAGAAGCGTGACCTGTTTGCAAGCCCTAACTTTTTTTTGTATACACTGGTGGTGTTGGCGTCTCTGGTGCCGCCGTTCGGCGCTGTGGTGCCCACCGTGTCGTCTGCTGGTGTAGCAGAGGGTTCCGCCATGGATGGTACTATGGTGCTACGCCTTCACTGCCTCGCCTCTTCACTGCATCGACGCTCCTTCTGCATCAAGATCTCCAGGTAATCCTCCTCCTTCTCTCTCTGCTCTGCTTCTACATTCTGTACTGAACTGTCACTAGCCTAGGGTTCAAGCTCTGAATCTATGTACTGCTTAGGATGTCCTAGTTGCAGTAGAACATGTGTAGGTGTTTTACTGAATTTTACTTCTGATTCAAGGTTTCGTGAGTGGCTGAGATACATGTTGAGAGAACATGGAGGTCCCTTATTGGATGCTTTCAGATCAAAATACCCTGAAAGGTATCGCGGCTCCTGTTTTTTACTTGCTACTCTTATTCTTCTCATAATTTTGCAACTTTATTATAGCTTATTACTCCATGTCCTCAGAACCAACAATGTAAGTACATATTTTACTATTGGTTAAACAATGTCCTCAGAACTTTGCACGTATATCAGTGCTGGTTTCCATCTTTGAACAACTAAAAGAAGTTAGTAATTTGCTGATGTGGTAGGCTATGAGGGCAGGAAAAATGTTCAGTGGGGATTGACTTTATAGTTATATAGGATTATTACAACTATAGTGTACTTCATGATAATCACATGCTAACGATGTACCGTATGCTTCCTTCATTTGTTTTGTGCAGGGAGGGAGCTTATACTTGCTTTAATCAAACCGTTGGAGCTGAAGAATTCAGTTATGGTTCTAGAATAGAACACATTCTCATTTCAAAACGCACACACTGTCGAGATGAGGACCCTACGGCACAGCGAGCCGCACTGGACGGTGGCACAATGCATGAGGTACAGAACTTAAACTCCATCGTCACATCAATCACAACGTTTATGTCACTAAATAGTTAATTTCTTAGGAATAGAGCATCTCTCCTTGGGCTAAACTGTAACAAAGTTCAGAATATTAAAGTTTGGATTATTAACCTTAACTTTCATTTATCAAAGATTAGCACAGTTTGTTTTGGATCCACACACCTAGGCTCATCTAATGTGATCGGATCTGGCCAGATTCCTTTTGATGCATCACCTGTTACTCTTTACGGTGAATTATGTTAGTAGTAATCTTGATTAGCTAGTTGCATGTGTGTTGTTAGCAGGATTAGCGTGGCCGTAGCTTAGGTCAAGCATGTACCTTATGTTTTGTCTCATGTAAAAAGCTTAGGACTGTGTTTACTGAATTAAGTTCTTCTGACAGGGAACTGTGCATCCTGAATGGCATAGACTCTTGGCTTCATGAAATGACCCATGTCTATGATTCAAGGTATCTTAGATCTTCGATGTCGGATGCAAATAATTGCTCAATTTCACTTCTCTGCAATGTTCATTCTCACATATTTCTATCATTCTTTGCAGGGATAAAGTAAAGAAAAAGAAGAAAAGATTACTCGAAGATTACTTTTAGAATTTCCTTTTATTTCTTTGTAATTTTTCTTTTATTTGATACTTGTAAAGACATTGTAATATTCTTACTATAATAAAAATTATGATTCTATTTCATTTTTTGTTTTGAAATTATTTTTCCTTATAGGTTGTTTTCTGTAAATTTAGATTTTTTTTGTTTTCCAAATACATTACTAGTGGCGCATTTCAGCCCTTATTAGTGGCGCACCTTCCTTTATACTAGTGGCGCACCTATAAGGCTATTAGTGGCGCATCTAAAGGGAATACCAGTGGAGCACCTAAGGGTTAGTAATGGCGCACTCCCTGGTGCGCCATTAGTATCTGGTATACTAATGGCGCACCAGTGGTGCGCCATTAGTATATAATACTAGTGGCGTGGTACTAGTGGCGCACCAGTAGTGCGCCATTAGTAGGCAAAACTGGTGCGCCACTAGTAGGCCTTTTCCTAGTAGTGAGTTTTTCTATGATTTGAGACATTACTTTTGGGATGACCCACATCTTTATAAAGAAGGGGTAGATGGTGTTATTAGACGTTGTGTACCTGAGCATGAACAGGAATAGATCCTACGCAAGTGCCACTCCGAAGCTTATGGAGGACACCACACGGGAGATAGAACTGCACATAAGGTATTGCAATCCGGTTTTTATTGGCCTACTCTCTTCAAGGATGCCCGTAAGTTTGTCTTATCTTGTTATGAATGTCAAAGAATTGGTAATATTAGTAGACTCAAGAAATGCCTATGAATTATTCACTTGTTATCGAACCATTTGATGTTTGGGGCTTTGATTATATGGGACCTTTTCCTGCCTCTAATGGATATACACATATTTTAGTTGCTGTTGATTACGTTACTAAGTGGGTAGAAGCTATTCCAACTAGTAGTGCTGATCATAACACCTCTATTAAAATGCTTAAAGAAGTTATTTTTCCGAGGTTTGGAGTCCCTAGATATTTAATGACTGATGGTGGTTCACATTTTATTCATAGTGCTTTCCGTAAAATGCTTGCTAAGTATGATGTTAATCATAGAATTGCATCTCCTTATCACCCACAGTCTAGTGGTCAAGTAGAATTGAGCAATAGAGAGATCAAATTAATTTTGCAAAAGACTGTTAATAGATCTAGAAAGAATTGGTCCAAGAAACTTGATGATGCATTATGGGCCTATAGAACGGCATATAAAAATCCTGTGGTTATGTCTCCGTATAAAATGGTGTATGGAAAAGCATGTCACTTACCTCTCGAACTAGAACATAAGGCATATTGGGCTATTAAAGAGCTCAACTATGATTTCAAACTTGCCGGTGAAAAGAGGTTATTTGATATTAGCTCACTTGATGAATGGAGAACCCAAGCATATGAAAATGCCAAGTTGTTTAAAGAAAAAGTCAAAAGATGGCGTGACAAAAGGATACAAAAGCATGAGTTTAATGTAGGTGATTATGTATTGCTATACAACTCCCGTTTAAGATTTTCTGCAGGAAAACTTCTCTTTAAATGGGAAGGCCCCTACGTCATCGAGGAGGTCTATCATTCCGGTGCCATAAAAATCAACAACTTCGAAGGCACAAATCCGAAGGTGGTAAACGGTCAAAGAATCAAACACTATATCTCAGGTAATCCTATAAATGTTGAGACTAATGTTATTGAAACCGTAACCCCGGAGGAATACATAAGAGACACTTTCCGGATTATTTCAGACCCCAAAAAGGAATAGGTATGAGGTATGGTAAGTAAACTGACTCCAAAACAGTTTTTAAGGCAATATTTCTCCATTTTCGAATATTTAGAAAAATAGAAAAATAAGTGGCAGTCCGGGAAGGACATGATGGCTCCACGAGGGTTGAGGGCGCTCCCTACCCCCCTGGGCGCGCCCCCTACCTCGTGGGCACCTCATGTGCCTTCGGGACTCCGTTTTCTTGCACGATACGTATTTTGGTCGGTAAAAATTCATTATATATTCTCCTGAAGGTTTTGACTCTCGTATCATGCAATTATCCTCTGTTTTTGTTTCGAGCTGTTGCTGCTGCAGATTAGAGCAAGATGTCTTCTCAAGAGTCAGTCGGGGAGAGCCGGGTGTCTCATCCGGCATCGGAACCAAGGGCAAACAGCGACGCTGACCACTTTGGGCCAGCAATGGAGGAAGGGATGGAGGCTGACTTGATGAGGGTAGATTCCATGGAGGATCAAGAAGTCACTTCTCGCTTCTGAGCTGGGTTCACGATGGGGGAACTACAGAGCTCAGCTATTCCAAACTTGGTTATCCCTTCCAATGTTAGATTTCTTTCTTATGAAAATATGAAGAGGAGTGTCACTTGATCTCCCACAGCTATGCAACACCCTTAGGTGCAGGAAGCTTTAGCTGTTACAGGAAAGCTTCGTAAGGAAATAATGGACCTCAAGCAGCAAGTTAATAAGCTCGAGGAGGAGAATCGTATCCTGAAGGGCATCATCGCCAAGAATATTTCACCAACAACAAAGAAGGAGATATAATCACATGGGTATGGGCACTCCCCTTGGCAACTGCCAAGCTTGGGGGAGGTGCCCCGGTACCGTATCACAATCACACTCCTATCTTTACCCTTTTTCTTAGTTCGATCCTATTAGTAGTATCTTGATTTAGTAGAATAAAGTTTATGGCATGTGTCGTGGAATTGTCATGGCAGATGTCCTCTTGCAAGGACTTAGTCGTGGAGCCATCGCAACTAGGAAGCTTAAAGGGGTTAATCGGGACAAAGGACATGAGAGGTTTATACTAGTTCAGCTCCTTACGGTGAAGGAAGGCCTACGTCTAGTTGGGTTGGTATTGCTTGAGGTTTCAATGACCAGGGAGCGAGATATGCTATGCCTGGCTCTCGAGGAGTTGTTTCTTGCCCTAAGCCGCCGGCGGGTCGTCCCCTTATATACACGGGTTGACGCCCTGCGGCCTATAGAGTCCCGACCGTCTCATAAGTAGTGTCCGGCTCGGTGACTAGTTAATTCTACCTTATAATACAAGTCATGCCGTCATGGCGGTTTACCACTATGGGCCTTAAGTCGCCTATGGGCCTTAGACCCTTTATTGAACCGCCATCTTCATGCTTGGTCTTGGGCTTCTTCTGATAAGTCACTCTTTGCGTAACCCGGCCCCTCCTGGGCGGCTTACACAAATAGTTACATTAGGCCCCAGATTGATTTGAACCGGTTCATGTCAATCTTTGAAAACCTTATGAAATAGCCTTTAGTCTTCTGTCTTGTGTGAAAATTGTAACCCGCCGTGATGTCATCACCTAGATCCGGGTTAAATCATCGTAATGTCATCTTTGATAAAACTTATACTTTAATCCGTCATATCTTCAACGGATCTCTGTCTTTAATGACCTTCTCGAAAATCGAGGCGTCGGGGCCGCTGGATAATGATGTCTTGGTCTCCTCGTTTCTCGCGCCATCTCAGTCGGCCCCTCCTTATAAATAAACACGACCTAGGTATTTTTCATTTCCTCCAGTCGTCTTCTTCCTCGCACTCCCTTCTCTGCCGCTCGAGCTCCGCCGCCGCCACCGTCGAAACCCTCGTCTTCATCGACTCTGGCCGCTGCATCACCCTGATTCGGACCAGAAAGCGACGGCGGCCCTTCGCAGCTCTTCCGCATCCGTGAGTTCTTCTGTTCCCCTTTCTCAGATCTGCATTGGATCCATCTTTGAGTTCGTCGGCCTTCATTGTCGCCCAACGCAAGCTTTCATTGGTTCTCACTTCCAAAGCCTTGTTTAGATTATGAAAACAACATAGAACTGCTACGGAACATGCTTCATGCTTATTCTGCACAAAAACAGATTTTATTTCCTTGATTTAGAAACCCTTCTTGATATGAGCTTCCCTGTACTGCTTTAGGTCTAGAAATTTTTCCTTTCCAGAGCGTCGTTTGATCCAAAATAATATCAGCAACTTGTGAAACCTGTTTGCCCCACACTTAGCCAAAAACTGCGTCTGTTGACTCTGTTTCAGCCATAGTAACCGGTTTAAGATAACCCGGCTGTCGGCATCACTTGCTTCTGGCGATTTAAGAAAACCTTAAACATTTTTAATACCTGCAGGTGTTTAAACATTATCGCATAGCTATCTGTATGTCATTAGGCCCCCTTCTTAAGCCGCCATCTTGAATAACTCAATAATGCTTATTCTCCGGGTTACAATAAACCGGAAAATTTCTTTTATCTTACTGTAGGCTTCGATTTACACAATGGCACCCAAAACTCTCAAACCTCCGGTAACCTGCAACTGGGTCCCATCCACTGTCACAGAGAGCAAACTATCTGACTTTGTGAAGTCTGGTCACCTGCCCAAGAAGGAGCTTATGTCTTATCGTGCCCCTGACTCGTCTGAGGAAAAACCTCAACCCAAGGAAGGGGAGGTGATCGTTTTTACTGATCACATGAGCCGGGGATTTGCTCCTCCCGGCTCAAAATTCTTTAGGGATGTTCTGAATTTCTTCGACCTAAGGCCTCAAGATATTGGGCCCAACTCCGTGTCAAATCTCTGCAACTTCCAAGTGTTTTGTGAGGTGTACCTTGAAGAAGAGCCAAGTTTGACTTTGTTCAGAGAGCTATTTTATTTGAACCGGCAAAATGAACGTGCCAATGGGCCCAGCCTGGAACTTGGCGGCATTTCGATCCAGCGGCGAAGAGACTGTCTTTTCCCTTATGCAGAACTGCCAAGCCATCCAAAGGAGTGGTATCAGACGTGGTTTTACTGCCAAGATACCTCTCCGGCTGGTGAGAACCTGCTGCCTGGCTTTCGTGCCCTGTGCTTGGAGTCCAACCACCCATTGGCTAACAAATTATCTTCGGTTGAGCGTATTCCCCTTGCTCCCACCATAAATAAGATTAAGGCCCTTTTGGGCAATGGTTTGGACGGCATTGATTTGGTTTGGACCTGGATTACCTGGCAGGTTATTCCGTTAAGCCGCCGACCCGGCTTAATGTGTACTTACTCAGGGGAAAGGGATGACCCGCTGCGTCACAGCCCTGATGATTTACCAGACGACACGGTCGAAGCTATGATCCAGTCATTGCTGAAAGAGGGGACTATGGTAAATAATGCCTTCAGCTTACTCCCCTTCTGTAAGAACAATCCGCCCCCCGCAGTAAGTCACCAGCCATACTGATCACCTTTTATTATGTTTACCTTATATTTACTCATACCTCTTTACAACTCCTTACAGGCAAACGACAAGTTCTGGAAAGTCCCGTATGATCATGAGGCGACCAAACAAGCTCGAGCGGCAAAGAGGGCCGAAAAACGAACCACCAGGCCTTCTACTTCAAAGAAGAGAAAACCGAGCGCTTTAGAGATGTTCCAGCTCGATGATTCTGATGATGCCGAAGAAGAGGTAATCTTTAAACTTCCCTGACTAATGTACCGTCATTTTACTGACATGATTTCTCTTTTAGGAAGACACGGGAAACAGCCAACCCGTCGAAGAAGAGGTAACTATATCTCTTCCGACTCCGAGCCTCTGTCGCGTCAGAAAATTCGAAGAGTAACCCGGAAAGTAAGATTTTCACATCCTTTGGCTTACCAAGACCCTGACTTTCTTTTGAAGCAACAGCAATTTCAAAGCCGGAGGCAGACCCGGACCAGCAAAGACGCAAAGCTCTCCTCCGGCTTGCCTGATACAACCCGGAAGTGTCGGACTGAGGTTATCTCCGACTTATCCCCTTTTTTACCTTTGGCGGGTCTAATTCGTCAACCTCTCAATTCGTCCGACTCCAATTATCAGGATACATCTCCTTCATCCGGCGAGTCTATGCAGTCCAACATGCCGGCTTTTAAGACTGCCCCTGGGTAATACAAATTTATTTACCTTATGCTCTTCCTTATGTCTCTGTACTCATTTATTCCGTTTTGTTGATAGCGTGCAAGTGAAGACCAGGAAGAAAGCAAGGAAAGATAAGCCGGCCCAGGATCCGGTTGTAACTGAGCCGGCGCTTGGAACGGCCGCGCCTGATACTTCTGTTCACGAGCCGCCACCTTCATTATCTCATGATGCTCCTGCAACCTCTTCTGACCCGCCTGCTGAACAAGTCATCAATGATTCTGTTAACCCGGAAGTTGAGTTTTTGAAGACTCAATTTGCTGAGCCGGCTCAACCCACTGTACTCGCCAAATGTTCTGCTAAGGAGGAGTTATTAGAGCGCCGTAAGGCCAAAATGGATATCACCGACTATACCCATTTGAGTATTGGAGAAATCGTCTCGGGCTACATCAACCAGGTTCAGAGCAGCCGTGACCTGGAAATTGATATGGTGAAGCAAATACAGCAAAAATCTGAGGTATGACTTATGCTTCTTTACTTTCAATCATACTTACTGTACCAGCCCCCAAGTCTATTGCTTATGAGTAAATATGTTGTAGACTTAGAAATATTGTCAGAGCCTCTTATCCGGCTCAAAAAGTATTTATTTAAACCAGCTGTAATACAGTACTTTTAACCTGCGACACACATTAGCCCCCAAGTGCCAAGTATCTTTGCTTGCAAAGTATTTGGGACTTAATATGCAAGACCGGCTTAATAATTTAGAAAGCTTCGGTATGCATTAGCCCCCAAGTGCCAAGTATCTTTACTTGCAAAGTGCTTGGGACTTAATATTATTTACCATAATCTTAACTATTATCTGGTGCCATGCAGGCCACCATAAGCCAATTTGAGTCGGAAATTGCTGATCTGAAGAACCGCCTGGCAGCCCAGGAAATTGAAATTCAAAATGCCAACTCCAAATTTGAATTCAGCGTCTGTGAACAAGAGAAATTGAAGAAGAATTTTGAGTCGGAAAAGAAAATCTGGGCTGACGAAAAGGCCTTACTGGTGACCCAGGCCGAGACAGCAGAAGCATCACTTGCAGAAGTGAATAAGGAACTGTCCGGCTTAAAGAATCAGATATCTCAAATGGTCTCAGCGATCTTTGGTAAGTGCCAATATATGAAAACTTAAATTCTGCAAACCTTTTGTTGATAAATGCCGTAATTCGTACCTCCGGCTTACCTTATGGTTTTTAACAATATAGGCCCCAGGAGTACTAACCTTAAGCAAAATATGCTGACCAAGCTGAAGGCAGTGTATACACTGGTGGAACAACTTTACACCGGGTCACAACGTGCGTTGGCCGTTGTGGCTTTATCAAATGATGTTCCATATCTCCTTCAAGATGTGCTGAAACGGCTTGCAGTACTTCCTCAGCGGGTTCAAGAGCTAAGGCGGGCATCCGCAAGAGCCGGGGCGATAGCAGCGTTGAGCCAGGCTAAAGCATTTTATCCTGAACTAGACCCGGCCGACATTGCTCTTGGATACCCGAGTCTAAAGGAGGATGGCACCTTATTTGACGAGGCAGACTTTACCGCCTGTGTGAAAGACATACGCCCGGTGGCTACCCTTATTGGGAATGATACTGATCTGACCAAACATCAACCGGGTTATGATAAGGAGAATCGGAGGATTCCAACACCTCATTACCATGAAGTCAGCCTGGTTCCTCCAACTCGTAAGCACACCTTTGCCCCTGAAGTCGACCCAACCGGTTTAATAGATGATGAAGCTGAGTTTGAAGCCCAGAGTGGCATTGACTGGGCATCATCATCCTTCCAGGACAAGGCAGCCGGCGGAGAGGCGGAGAAGGATAACCCGGAAGCTTCAGGTCAACCCCAAGAGTAAATCGCGAGGCGCCACATGCTTATGTCTTGGTAGAAAAAACAATGCCTCATTATTTAGACCCGGGGGGTCTTGTAATAGAGTAGAAAATACTTTGACTTTTGTCATGCCTTCGTGCATGCTTATGGCGCTTAACACTTGCATAAGCCGCCGTTACTATGCACTTGCAGTTTACATGAATCTGTTATGTCCTTGCAGAAACATCTTGTATTGCCCTGCACATAAGACAAAACAAAAAATCCCTTGGCGACTGTGATGCTTACGGTTATTTTTTCGGCTTATGTAGCCCGACCCTTGAGATTGAATTTAACTCCTGAAAATTGACACATAAAGTTCACCTGGTACTTATCAATGTAACCAATGTTAAGCCGGAGGATGGCAGTACATTCCATTGTATTTTCAAGAGATTCTTAATACAATCAAATATAATGAGTAAAATTTACAAGGCTTCTGATTCGAATACGATCAGTAAACCGTTCCAAAGGGGTTAAGCTAAGATTCGGATACGATCATATAGCCCCCAGTGGCTGTGGCGATGCCGATCAAGTGGGTATCGACAGCTATGTTCTCTTTGGTTCGAAGACGACCTATATTTGAACAGGAAGCCCCCAAGTGACCATAAGAGTTGTTTAATGACGCTGATTCGAATACGATCCACGTCAGACCCAAAGGGGTTAAGCTATGATTCAAATATGATCAAGAAGCCCCCAAGTGGGTTTGGCAGTATGCCGATCAAGTGGGTATCGACAGCTATGTTCTCTTTGGTTCGAATACGACCTATGTTTGAACAGGAAGCCCCCAAGTGACCATGGCCAGATTCAGATATGATCATAAGCCAGACCAAAGGAAAAGCCGGATTCAGATATGACCCGCTTCCTCGTGGTTATCTCCACCACCTGACAAAGAAGACACACAAACCCCCTTTTTTTAGGAAGTGGAAAAAGGACAGAGGTCCTGCTTTATTGCTTTATGTAATACTAGCACATATGCCCGTGCGTTGCAACGGGAGAAGTTGCTGACATGTCCTTCAAAATGTATATCAATGCGACACGACAACATCCGGACGGAGATGTAATTTATATATCCAACAAAATGTATATCAATGCGACACGACAACATCCAAACAGTGCCACCTAACGGTAGTAGGGAGACACCCACCGATGTTAAAATCTACTCCCTCCTTTGATTGGGTTATCTCACGAAGTCTTAAAAAATGGACTCTAATGCAAGATTAGTGGTCTTAGAAAGGATTGATTCATTAATTATACGGTCTCTCGCTCTTAGCGACAATCTTGAAATTTTGTATTGCTCACAATGCTGCTAAATTTATATTGAAGCGGCCATACATGCAAAGCCAACAATTTTGTCTAATCCAATCACACATGATAGTCCAAATCTGTTTAATTACTTCGCTCCATATGTTCCTTGGTTCTTGATGTGGTTTCCCGATTTCAACGCAATTTACAAACGTATATAAATTAATATATTCTTGTGCAAAGAATCAAGGTGGACTGTTTAATTAAAATAATGAACTTTTTTAGCGTAATCACATGCTAGGTCAGCTGATTGGGGCCTTTGGGATGGAAGGACCGCCCTCGGCGAGCTACTCCCTACCTGTTTAAACACGTCGCTATGTAGCCTATTGTCATGAATTTGGTCGAGGAATCAGCACAAAGTGAGAGGGAAGGATATAGATGACAGGCGGGACATGGTTAGATGTGATGCCGATAAGTACCAGCGGGTTGAGCGAGACGGGCTTCTGCCCAGCGGCCGGCGCCGAGAAGCCGATGACGGGCGCTGACCAGTCTTTGCGTATTGTAGGCTTATGATCCAATTTTCAATTTTCCATATCAACGTGATATTTTTCTCTGATTGAGGGATTCATAGTATCAACATGTTTATGCTTCTTTGGTTTCCAATGAATCAATAATATACGCTTCTTTGTATAAGAGATATTCAAAGTTACGGCCCAGTGATTTCTGTCCTCATATGCAATCACACACGTAGAACGGACGCCATGCGATTTTGACTGGACAGAGCCTCCGCATGCCAGCCACGCACACGATGCCCACGAGTCGCATACATACACAGCCTGCACAGCTAGCCGCCACGAATCCTACACAGTCGCCGCCGCTGCTGGAAAGAGGATGGCCCCGTCCCACCCATCTGGCTCTCTCTGACATCTCACCCACCCACCCGACTCACATTTCTCTCTCTCTCTCTGCTTGGAATAATGGTGGCTGCAGCATCCTTCACTGCCTTGCCTCACCACTCCTCTCCCTTCTTCCTCCATCTTCTTCCTCTACGTCCTCCCTCCCCCTGCCACGGAACTCTCCCCCTCTCCCGCCTCCCTCTTCTAACAATTCTTTCTGTCGCCGCAGGATTCGCCACCAGGACTCCATGAGAAGGGCCGCGGGGTGTCCAGCCAGGGCGAGCGCAGCAACAACACCGATAGTGCCGCGCTAGGCCATGTAGCCGAGAGGTGAGGTCCGGGAGGCGCCGACGCACGGTGGTGAGGCAGCGCAATAGCAAGGAGGCGCAGGGAGGGGACGTGGGCGGCCGAGATCAACCCTGTTGCTTATTTTCCTATGCTCATCGTTAGTCGTGCGTCCTCCCTCCAACGACCGGCAGCCTCGCCTGGGCTCCATTTTCCTTTTTTCTCCCTGATTAATTGCCAGCCTCGTCGCACCGTGACTGATGGAGTTAGTTGCTTCATCCTTCCGGATGCACATCCGTGGATGTCCTTCCTCCTTTTATCGATTTATAAATGTCACATGCATTGATCGACAAGTTTTGTGGAGTTAATTCTTTCTCAAGGCTTGTTGAGAGGCAATTTTTAAACCTATATAAATAGGTTGAATTTGGTTTGCAGAATCGGTGTGGGACTATTAGAAAGCGAACCCGGCTGAATACGTATCTCTTTTTTTTTTTTTGAGAAAACGTATCTTAGTTGGAAGGTGCCTCTCTGCCGGATCGTAGGTCAAGGGTTCGAACTCTCCTATCTACTATTTTTCGCTGAGATCGGTTATTCCGATTGACATAAAAAAGGGCAGCATAGCAGGCCTAGCTTGGCCCATTGGAGCGCAACTTCACTTTTTCCTAGCTACTCGCTCGGTCCAGGATAGATGAACGTAAAGTATTAGTACCACCTTGGATAGTAAAGGAAAATCAAAATTTTCATATTGGTGAACGGAAAATCGAAGAAACGCACCTTGCTTTATTAGTAGGTATAGATATACATTGTAGAAAAATATACACATTAGAGCCCGTGGCTCAAGTATAGTAAGGCCGAAGATGAGCGATATTCCACGGCCGGCGGGTCTCCTCCTCCGATTTACGTGAGTGTTTATGCTCTCGAACATCGATAAGGTAGTATGATCCGTTGTTTAAATTCTTACTGACCACAAAGGGTCCTTCCCAAGGAGGGGATAGCTTGTGCATGTCAGATTGATCCTGGATGAGCCGGAGCACTAAGTCGCCTTCCTGAAAGGTTCTGGACCTAACCCGGCGGCTGTGGTAGCAGCGCAGGTCTTGCTGGTAAATCGCCGAGCGGGCTATTGCCAAGTCTCGCTCTTCGTCCAACAGGTCAAGTGCATCTTGACGAGCTTGTTCGTTGTCAGCCTCAACGTAAGCCGCCACGCGAGGTGAGTCATGCCGGATGTCACTTGGCAGAACCGCCTCAGCTCCGTACACCATGAAGAAAGGTGTGTAACCCGTGGATCTGTTAGGTGTAGTGTTGATGCTCCAAAGTACAGAGGGTAACTCCTCCACCCAACAACCCGGCGTCCGCTATAAGGGGACCAAGAGCCGGGGCTTGATACCTTTCAAGATCTCTTGATTGGCTCTTTCCGCTTGACCATTGGACTGAGGATGAGCCACAGCCGAGACGTCAAGCCGGATATGCTCTCGTTGACAGAACTCTTCCATGGCTCCTTTGGAGAGGTTAGTGCCATTATCAGTTATGATACTATGTGGAAAGCCGAAACGGAAAATCACCTTTTTCATGAACTGGACCGCCGTGGCTGCATCACACTTACTGACTGGCTCCGCCTCAACCCACTTCGTAAACTTGTCAACTGCCACCAAGAGGTGCGTCTTTTTATCCTTAGACCTTTTGAAAGGTCCAACCATGTCAAACCCCCAGACCGCAAACGGCCAAGTAATTGGAATCATCCTCAATTCTTGAGCCGGCACATGAGCTCGTCGTGAGAACTTCTGACATCCATCACATTTACTGACCAGATCTTCTGCATCAGCGTGAGCAGTCAGCCAATAAAACTCATGACGGAAAGCTTTGGCCACAAGAGATTTTGAGCCGGCGTGATGACCACAATCACATTCATGAATATCACGAAGGATCTCCTGACCCTCTGTAGGCGACACACAACGTTGAAACGCTCTAGTGACGCTGCAATGATGCAACTCGCCATTGATAATTGTCGTAGACTTGGACTGCCGGACGATTTGTCTTGCCAAGGTCTCATCTTCAGGCAACTCTCCCCGGGTCATGTAAGCCAAATAAGGCACTGTCCAATCCGGGATAACGTGGAGAGCCGCCACCGGCTGTGCCTCCGGGTCTGGTATTGCCTGATCTTCCTCTGTAGGTAACTTAGCCGAAGGATTATGCAAAACATCAAGAAAGGTGTTAGGCGGCACCGGCTTACGCTGAGATCCCAGCCGGCTTAAGGCATCAGCCGCCTCATTCTTCCTTCGATCAATGTGCTCCACCACATAACCCTTGAAGTGCCCAGCCACCGCGTCAACTTCACGACGATAAGCCGCCATAAGGGGATCTTTGGAATCCCACTTTCCTGACACCTGTTGGGCCACAAGGTCTGAGTCTCCTAAGCACCTTACCCGGCTCAAGTTGATCTCTTTAGCCATCCGGAGACCATGGAGTAAGGCCTCATACTCAGGTGCATTGTTAGTACAAGGAAACATAAGCCGGAGCACATAACAGAATTTCTCACCTCGAGGGGAAGTTAATACGACTCCAGCCCCCGAGCCTTCCAGCTGCCTGGACCCATCAAAGTGAATCGTCCAATATGTGTTATCGGGCTTCTCCTCAGGTGCCTGTAGCTCTGTCCAGTCATTGATAAAATCCACCAAGGCTTGAGACTTAA
The DNA here is from genome assembly GCA_032464435.1 of Aegilops umbellulata. Lineage (NCBI taxonomy): Eukaryota > Viridiplantae > Streptophyta > Magnoliopsida > Poales > Poaceae > Aegilops > Aegilops umbellulata. The sequence continues at coordinate 444,302,297 of CP136054.1, forward strand.
TGGCAGTACGTGGCACATACTTCAAACCATGAGGCCCGAGCTCAATGGCCCACTTGGCGACTCGTCATGTGGCCTCTGTATTCTGAATGATGTCTCCCAAGGGGGCAGAACTTACCACCGTAATAGGGTGACCTTGGAAATACTGTTTCAGCTTCTGGCTTGCCATGAGCACTCCGTAAACCAGCTTCTGCCAATGAGGGTACCTTTGTTTTGACTCGATGAGCACCTCACTGACATAATAAACCGGCCGTTGAACCAGATGCTCCTTACCGGCCTCCTTGCGTTCCACCACAATTGCAACACTGACGGCTCGTGAATTAGCAACCACATATAACAGCAAAGGCTCTTTGTCAATAGGAGCTGCAAGAACTGGCGGCTCAGATAACTGCCTCTTCAAATCCTCAAAAGCGGCGTTAGCAGCATCACTCCAGACAAAGGTGTCTGCCTTCTTCATCATCTGATACAATGGCAGGGCCTTCTCACCTAGCCGGCTTATGAACCGGCTTAAAGCAGCAACACGACCCGCTAGTCGCTGAACATCATTGATGCACGCCGACTTAGCCAAAGAGGTGATTGCCTTGATCTTCTCCGGGTTAGCTTCAATGCCCCTGTTTGAGACCAAGAATCCCAAAAGCTTGCCTGCAGGTACACCAAATACACACTTCTCCGGGTTAAGCATCATCTTGTAAACCCGGAGGTTATCAAAGGTTTCTCTGAGATCAGATATCAAGGTTTCCGCCTCTCTGGACTTCACCACTATGTCATCCACATAAGCATGAACATTGCACCCAATCTCATTATGGAGACAATTCTGTACACACCGCTGATAAGTCGCCTGGGCACTCTTGAGCCCAAAAGGCATAGACACATAGCAGAAGGCTCCAAACGGAGTGATGAAAGCCGTCTTCTCCTGGTCCTTAACTGCCATTTTGATCTGATGATAACCAGAGTAAGCATCCAGAAAACTCAAATGCGTGCAACCCACCGTAGCATCAATGATTTGATCAATACGGGGAAGAGCGAAATGATCAGCCGGACAAGCCTTATTCAAGTCCGTATAATCCACACACATCCGCCAGGTGCCGTTCTTCTTGAGCACGAGCACCGGGTTAGCCAACTACTCCGGGTGAAAGACTTCAATAATGAACCCAGCCGCCAAGAGCCGGGCGACCTCCTCTCCAATAGCTTTTCGTCGTTCCTCATTGAATCGCCGCAGAAACTGCCTGACCGGATTGTACTTCGGATCAATATTAAGAGTGTGCTCAGCGAGTCCTCTCGGTACACCCGGCATGTCAGAAGGTTTCCATGCAAAGATGTCCCGATTCTCACGGATGAACTCGATGAGCGCGCTTTCCTATTTAGGATCCAAGTTGGCACTGATGCTGAACTGCTTAGACGAATCGCCCGGAGTAAAATCAACAAGCTTAGTCTCTGCAGCCGACTTAAACTTCATGGCCGGGTCATGTTCCGTCGTCGGCTTCTTGAGGGAGGTCCTATCCGCCGGGTCAACGTTATCTTGATAAAATTTGAGCTCCTCTGCTGCACAGACAGACTCGGCGTAAGCCGCATCGCCTTCTTCACATTCCAGGGCCACCTTTCGACTTCCATGCACAGTGATGGTGCCCTTGTAACCCGGCATCTTGAGCTATAAATAAACATAACACGGCCGTGCCATGAACTTGGCATAAGCTGGCCGCCCGAACAAAGCATGATACGGACTCTTGATTTTGACCACCTCAAAGGTTAACTTCTCAGCCCTAGAATCATGCTCGTCCCCAAAAGCTACCTCCAGCTCAATCTTACCCACAGGATATGCCGACTTGCCAGGCACCACTCCATGGAAGACGGTGTTGGAAGTCTTTAAGTTCTTGTCAGTTAAGCCCATGCGCCGAAAGGTCTCGTAATAGAGGATGTTGATGCTGCTGCCTCCATCCATGAGCACCTTAGTGAATTTGTAACCACCAACCTGCGGTGCCACTACCAGGGCCAGTTGACCCGGATTATCAACCCGGGGATGGTGATCCTCCGTGCTCTAGACAATGGGCTGCTCTGACCACCGTAAGTAATGAGGGACTGCCGGTTCAACATAATTTACAGCCCTCTTATGAACCTTCTGATCACGTTTACACAAACTTGTGGTGAATACGTGATATTGTCCACTGTTTAATTGTTTTGGATGGCTTTGATAACCTGACTGCTGCTGCTGCTGACCTCCTTAACCAGACTGCTGTTGATGATAACCACCCTGGTTTCCCTGAAAACCGGGACCTGAACCGCCGCCCGGGCCATGAAAGCCGCCAGCTCCTGAACCGCCGCCCCGGCCTTGATTACCATCAAACATGTTGGAATTCTTGAAAGCCTTCATGATTGCACAATCCTTCCATAAGTGAGTAGCTGGATGTTCCCGGGTGCCATGCCTCGGACAAGGCTCATTGAGTAGCTGTTCAAGAGATGGACCTGACCCGCCGGACCGAGGGGGCAGTTTTCCCTTGTGTTTTTGATTGATAACTTGTGCATTAGCCACAAATTCCGAGTTACCGTCCGCCTTATGCTTATTGCCTCCTTGATTTGCCGGGTTATGCTGCTAACCCTTTCCATTACCGTTCTTCTTTCCCTTCCCTGTCTTTTCCTCATCAGACGCGGGATCCTTGGTACTATCAGAATCGGCATACTTGACTAAAGCCGCCATCAGCGTCCCCATATCATTGCAATCGCGCTTAAGACACCCCAGCTTCTGTCTCAGAGGTTCAAAGCGGCAATTCTTCTCCAGCATAAGAACTGCTAAGCCGGCATCCATCTTGTCAGACGAATGTATTATATCTTTGACCCGGCGCACCCAATGAGTCATGGATTCACCTTCCTCCTGCTTGCAATTTGTCAGGTCCACAATCGACATAGACTGCTTGCAAGTGTCTTTAAAGTTCTGGATGAATCGAGCTTTTAGCTCTGCCCATGAACCAATAGAATTGGGTGGTAAACCCTTTAACCAAGAACGGGCCGTCCCATCCAACATCATGGTGAAATATTTAGCCATCGCTGCGTCACTGACCTCCAACAGTTCCATGGCCATCTCATAACTTTCGATCCACGCCCCCAGCTGTAAGTCGGCCGTGTAATTCGGCACCTTCCGAGGCCCCTTGAAATCTTTGGACAGACGTACGTTACATAGAGCCGGTACCAGACAAGGAACACCTCCAGTTCAAGTAGCAACTCCCGCCTCAACATAAGTCGTTGGATAAGCCGGTAAGTCCTGTTGGTCTGCGAGCTGAGCTGCCCGCTCGTCCTCTTGGCGTATTCGATCCTGCACCGGGTTATACCCGCCTATCTGGCTCCGGCACCTTGCGCTGCTTGACACGACCTCTGACTCCATGTGTCTGTTGTAACTCGGGCTCTGATTCTGACGAGGCGGAGCCAGCCAAGGCGGAGGAGTTGAGTGAATCCTGTCTCGGCTGAGCCAGAGCTGTTTGGACAAGATCCCTGATCCTCCGGGTTTCCACCGCTGTCGGATCATCACCATCTACTGGGAGAGCCACCAAACGTGCTAATGCTGTGATTAAATTCTCCATGGGGTTGGAAAAGTGACCCGGTGGTATTGGTATGTAACGGGGCGGTGCCATATTGCCGTGACGAGGTGCCGTCACCTGAGGCTGAACCGGGCCTCCTGCTCCGGATGTCATAAACTGATCTGCACCCGGCGGGTTACTTGGGCCGGCTCCGAGTGTAGCAAAGAGATTCCGGGGATCGTAAATCTGAGGTAAGCGGGATTGAGTTTTCTAATGTCTCCTCCGCATCACCTCGTTAGATGCGTTCAGGCTCAACGTGAGCTGAAAAGCTTCCGCCTGAAGCTGCTGCGCCCATGCGTCCAAAGCCGCCCGCTCTATGGCCAACCTAGTATCTTCAGCTGCTAAGGTTTCCTTGGCCTGAGTGATCTCTTCACGAACCCGTGCCACCTCTGCGTCATGCTCATCTTGATTCGCAGGGACGACTGTAACAGTCAACAAGGCTGTAAGCCTATCCATCAGATCCATCAACACCTGAGCGGTGAGCGCACAAGGCCTCCTGCCCCGGCTGCTCCTAATCCGAACGTTATTGCTGCTGAGGCCGTAGAATTTTGGCCGGGTTGAGTACCAGCCATGAAGACTCCTGCCCAATTCGGTGACTCAGAGGGGTCCGGAATAGTGCTGCCATCGGAGCAGCCCCCAAGCACACCATCTTGAACTTGATACAACGAATCTGTTGAGCCGGCGGATGAATCACTGCCAGAGAGGACAACCGGCTCACCATCACCTTCAGATCCTTCAGAAAGTTTACCTCCGTGGATGCAACCCACGAAGGCACGCTTCACAACAGGCTGAGCTCGGGCGGGTCTCGCACGCTGAGCCGTCTCGATGAGGTCGGTGCAGTTGTCCGGCTCAGGGCCCGGCTCACCGATCCTGCCGATGAAGACGTGAATTCCGCCAAAGGGGACCCGATACCCGTACTCAATTGAGCCGGCGTCGGGGCCCCAGCCTTCGTCGTCGATGTAGATCTTGCCGCGACGACTCTTGGTCATCCGGCCAACCGCGTATCCCTTGAGCCCTTCGAAGCTGCCCTTCAAGAACTCAAATCCACCGTGCGCTGGCCCCACGGTGGGCGCCAACTGTCGTGGAATTGTCACGGCAGATGTCCTCTTGCAAGGACTTAGTCGTGGAGCCATCGCAACTAGGAAGCTTAAAGGGGTTAATTGGGACAAAGGACACGAGAGGTTTATACTAGTTCAGCCCCTTACGGTGAAGGAAGGCCTACGTCTAGTTGGGTTGGTATTGCTTGAGGTTTCGGTGACCAGGGAGCGAGATACACTATGTCTGGCTCTCGAGGAGTTGTTTCTTGCCCTAAGCCGCCGGCGGGTCGTCCCCTTATATACACGGGTTGACGCCCTGCGGCCTACAGAGTCCCGACCGGCTCATAAGCAGTGTCCGGCTCGGTGACTAGTTAATTCTACCTTATAATACAAGTCATGCCGTCATGGCGGTTTACCACTATGGGCCTTAAGTCGCCTATGGGCCTTAGACCCTTTATTGAACCGCCATCTTCATGCTTGGTCTTGGGCTTCTTCTGATAAGTCACTCTTTGCGTAACCCGGCCCCTCCTGGGCGGCTTACACAAATAGTTATATCCCCAACAGCATGATCTAGTTTTGAGTTTTGCTTTAGGATCTCTCTATGTAATCGAGTCCGTGAGTTATATAATAAAGATTAGTGTTGAGTCAAGGGCTTGATTATTTTTCCATGATCTTGAGTTAATAAAATAAAAGAGAAAATAAAGAAAAAATAAATAAAGAGTTCATATTGATCTTATTAAGAGTAATGACTGAAGGAAATATGGCCTAGAGGCAATAATAAAGTTATTATTTATTTCCTTATTTCATGATAAATGTTTATTATTCATGCTAGAATTGTATTAACCGGAAACATAATACATATGTGAATACATAGACAAACAGAGTGTCACTAGTATGCCTCTACTTGACTAGCTCGTTGATCAAGGATGGTTAAGTTTCCTAGCCATAGACATGAGTTGTCATTTGATTAACGGGATCACATCATTAGGAGAATGATGTGATTGACATGACCCATTCCGTTAAGCTTAGCACTCGATCATTTAGTATGTTGCTATTGCTTTCTTCATGACTTATACATGTTCCTATGACTATGAGATTATGCAACTCCCGTTTACCAGAGGAACACTTTGTGTGCTACCAAACGTCACAACGTAACTAGGTGATTATAAAGGTGCTCTACAGGTGTCTCCGAAGGTACATGCTGGGTTGGCGTATTTCGAGATTAGGATTTGTCACTCCGATTGTCGGAGAGGTATCTCTGGGCCCTCTCGGTAATGCACATCACATAAGCCTTGCAAGCACTGCAACTAATATGTTAGTTGTGAGATGATGTATTACGGAACGAGTAAAGAGACTTGCCGGTAACGAGATTGAACTAGGTATTGGATACCGACGATCGAATCTCGGGCAAGTAACATACCGATGACAAAGGGAACAACGTGTGTTGTTATGCGGTCTGACCGATAAAGATCTTCGTAGAATATGTAGGAGCCAATATGGGCATCCAGGTCCCTCTATTGGTTATTGACCGGAGACGTGTCTCGGTCATGTCTACATTGTTCTCGAACCGTAGGGTCCGCACGCTTAACGTTACGATGACAGTTATTATGAGTTTATACATTTTGATGTACCAAAGGTTGTTCGGAGTCCCGGATGTGATCACGGACATGACGAGGAGTCTCGAAATGGTCGAGACATAAAGATCGATATATTGGAAGCCTATATTTGGACATCGGAATCGTTCCGGGTGAAATCGGCATTTTACCGGAGTACCGAGGGGTTACCGGAACCCCCCTGGGGGTTAATGGGCCCATATGGGCCTTAAGGGAAAAGAGGAGGGGCGGCCAGGGCAGTCCGCGCTCCCGCTCCCCCTAGTCCGAATAGGACAAGGAAGGGGGGGGGGCGCCCCCCTTTTTCCTTTCCCCCTCTCTCCTTCCTTCTCCTACAAGGCAAGGGAGAGGAGTCCTACTCCCGATGGGAGTAGGACTCCACCTGGCGCACCCCTTGGGGGCCAGCCGCGCCTCCCCCTCCCCTCCTTTATATACGGGGGCAGGGGGCACCCTGGAACACACAATTGATCAACATGATCGTTCCTTAGCCGTGTGCGGTGCCCCCCTCCACCATATTCCACCTCGAATATATCGTTGCAGTGCTTAGGCGAAGCCCTGCGCCGGTAGAACATCGAGATCGTCATGACGCCGTCGTGCTAACGGAACTCGTCCCCGAAGATTTGCTGGATCGGAGCTAGGGGCACGTCATCGAGTTGAACGTGTGCCAAGAACTCAGAGGTGCCGGAGTAACGGTGCTTGGATCGGTCGGATCGGGAAGACGTACGACTACTTCCTCTATGTTGTGTCAACGCTTCCGTTTCGGTCTACGAGGGTATGTAGACAACACTCTCCCCTCTCGTTGCTATGCATCACCATGATCTTGCGTGTGCGTAGGATTCTTTTTTGAAATTACTACGTTCCCCAACAATGACTTCACATAGAAAGAGTATGATGATTAAAAGTTGTTGGGAGTTGGTCATCGTTGCAATTAATAGGAAGTAATAAGGAAAGAGTGGTTTCACATATAAATATACTATTATTGACATCCTTTATGATTGGGAGCACTCATTAAAATATGACATGCTAAAGAGTTGATGTTGGACAAGGAAGATAACGTAATGGGTTATGTTTTCTTATGTTTGAGATAAAGTACGTTGTCATGGATCATCCAACATGTTGAGCTTGCCTTTCCCCCTCATGCTAGCCAAATTCTCAGCACAAAGTAGAGATACTACTTGTGCTTCCAAATACCCTTAAACCAGTTTTGCCATGAGAGTCCACCATATCTACATATGGATTGAGTAAGATCCTTCAAGTAAGTTGTCATTGGTGCAAAGCAATAAAAATTGCTCTAAATATGTATGATTGATTGGTGTGGGGGAAATAAGCTTTATACGATCTTGTGATGTGGAAGAAATAAAAGCGACAAACTGGATAATAAAGGTTCATATCACAAGGGGCAATATAAAGTGACGTTCTTTCGCATTAAGATTTTGTGCATCCAACCATAAAAGCGCATGGCAACCTCTGCTTCCCTCTGCGAAGGGCCTATCTTTTATTATTATCTTCTACCTTGTGCAAGAGTCATGGTGATCTTCACCTTTCCTTTTTACACTTTATCCTTTGGCAAGCACAGTATGTTGGAAAGATCCTGATATATATATATATATATATATATATATATATATATATATATATATATATATATATATATATATATATATATATATATATATCTAATTGGATATGGGGGAGCATGAGTTATTATTGTTGACATTACCCTTGAGGTAAAAGGTTGGGAGGCAAAACTATAAACCCCTATCTTTCTCTGTGTCCGATTAAAACTCCGTAACCACAAGTATTGTGTGAGTGTTAGCAATTATGAAAGACTAAATGATAGTTGAGTATGTGGACTTGCTATTAAGCTCCGACATAGACTCTTTCTGATGTTATGATAAATTACAATTGCTTCAATGACTGAGATTATAGTTTATTGGTTCTTAATAAAGTTTATGATTCGTACTTTGCATTGTGAATGGATTATTACTTGAGCATAAGAAATCATATGACAATATCTATATATGTTGCTGTTATGAGCATAATCATGATGCCTTCATGTCCGTATTTTTTTATCGACACCTCTACCTCTAAACATGGGGACATAATTTTCGTTATCTGCTTCCGCTTGAGGACAAGCGAGGTCTAAGCTTGGGGGAGTTGATACATCCATTTTGCATCATGCTTTTATATTGATATTTATTGCATTATGGGCTGTTATTACACGTTATGTCACAATTCTTATGCATATTCTCTCTTATTTTACAAGGTTTACATAAGGAGGGAGAATGCCGGCAGCTGGAATTCTGGGCTGGAAAAGGAGCAAATATTAGAGACCTATTCTGCACAACTCCAAAAGTCCTGAAACTCCACGAAAGTCATTTTTGGAAAATATAAAAAATACTGAGCGGAAGAAGTTCACCAGAGGGGGCCCCACCTGGCCACGAGGGTGGGGGGCATGCCCTACCCCCATGGGTGCGCCCCCTGCCTCGTGGGCCCCTGCTGGCTCTCCGATGGCCATGTTCTGCTATATGAGGTCTTTCGTCGAGGAAAAAAATCATAAGCAACCTTTCGGGACGAAACTCCGTCGCTACGAGGCGGAACCTTGGCGGAACCAATCTAGGGCTCTAGCAGAGCTGTTCTGCCGGGGATACTTCCCTCCGAGAGGGGGAAATCATCGCCATCATCATCACCAACGCTCCTCTCATTGGGAGAGGGCAATCTCCATCAACATCTTCACCAGCACCATCTCCTCTCAAAACCCTAGTTCATCTCTTGTATCCAATTCTTGTCTCCAAGTCCGGGATTGGTACTAGTAGGTTTCTAGTAGTGTTGATTACTCCTTTGTAGTTGATGTTAGTTGGTTTACTTGGTGAAAGATCATATGTTCAGATCCATTATGCATATTATTACCCCTCTGATTATGAACATGAATATGCTTTGTGAGTAGTTACGTTTGTTCCTGATGACATGGGAGAAGTCTTGCTATTAGTAGTCATGTGAATTTGGTATTCGTTCGATATTTTGATGAGATGTATGTTGTCTAGCCTCTATTGGTGTTATGTGAACATCGACTACATAACACTTCACCATTATTTGGGCCTAGAGGAAGGCATTGGGAAGTAATAAGTAGATGATGGGTTTCTAGAGTGACAGAAGCTTAAACCCTAGTTTATGCGTTGCTTCGTAAGGGGCTGATTTGGATCCGTATGTTTCATGATATGGTTAGGTTTACCTTAATACTTTTGTTGTAGTTGCGGATGCTTGCAATAGAGGTTAATCATAAGTGGGATGCTTGTTCAAGTAAGAACAACAGCCAAGCACCGGTCCAGCCACATATCAAATTATCAAAGTACCGAACGCGAATCATATGAACGTGATGAAAACTAGCTTGACGATATTCCCATGTGTCCTCGGGAGCGCTTTTCCCTATATAAGAGTTTGTCCAGGCTTGTCCTTTGCTACAAAAAGGATTGGGCCACCTTGCTGCACTTTATTTACTTTTGTTACTTGTTGCTCGTTACAAATTATCTTATCACAAAACTATCTATCACCACTTATTTCAGTACTTGCAGAGAATACCTTGCTGAAAACCGCTTATCATTTCCTTTTGCTCCTTGTTGGGTTCGACACTCTTACTTATCGAAAGGACTACGATAGATCCCCTATACTTGTGGGTCATCACCACTCCACCGGAACGACCATGGCGCTCAGGCCATATTGTTATTTTTATTATTTACTTCACTTAAATTACTTAACTAGAATTACTATTATGTTTATCCTTATTTGTTATTTCTTTTGGCTTGCACTGTTTCATGTGCACCGGTAAATCGACGCCGACCTGTTTTGACGCGTCGGCTGAAGTGGGGGCTCCGACATCACCCGCCGACCTGCTTCGTCACCTCGCCCGAACTAGGAGCTTCACCTCTCCACAACGGTCATGATGTGTCGCCACTTCGGAGTGCCGAGCTCTCCGCTCGGCCACCTCGAGACCAGCCTGGCGGTTGGAACCTTGTCCCGCATCAAGCTCGGACCGCGTCATCAATGCTGAACACATTAACCAGCTAAGTCGCTTTCATGCTCAAAGTTTTTAATTTTTAATTTGTGTTCAGTTCGACCATGCTCACATACGTTGTTTGTTCAAAAAACTCCCATTGCCCATGTTAACTCAGAGCTCTTAAAATTTATATGAGCCATTTTATAGTAAATGTGTTTTCTTCTTGGTCATCGCAAAGTCTTTTTCTACCACTCCTTTTTCGACTCAAGTGTATGGTCAATAGCTGGATAGCCTTGCTTCCCTCTAAAGCCGCTCGAGTTTAGTTCACTAAACTGGCCTCGGAGAAGCACTCCGCCTTCGGGATAAGGAGGTTGAAACCGTAGGCTAACCCTCTTGAAGTCTTGAGATCGGATGTGTCATATTAATGCACAACAGAAGCACAAAACTTTTAAGACCAATTTTTGTATTGGCACCAAATGAGTTGATTTAGTTCGGACGTCAAGCTTTTACATACGTTTTTTTGGCTTTTCGAGCTTATGGCACTTTTTTCGCTATTTGTATGTTTTTCTTTCAGGAAGCGGGACATCCTCGTGAATGAGGTGCCCTGCATTCTAATTCAACTCGAGAGATCTTTTCCGACCCACAGCTCGGCATCTTTCCTGCCGAACTGCACCTTAGTGTTGACAAAATACACGCCACATCGGGACTAGTTCCTAAACAGTACAATGCCAGACGCCTTTAAAGCATTGGCAATATTAACATGGGGCTGAGACTATAGCCAAACCCACCAAAACCAAGGTACCCCATGGAGTCCTCGGCAAAGCGTCCTCGGACATTGCTTTATATGCATCGGTTTCAAATTGTGTCTTCAGTCAATAGTTGGATTGACCGACTCCTGTGCTCGTATCCTTCGTTCTGCTTTGTTCGGCTAGGAGTGCAAAGGGAGAACCACGACGATTGTGCTTCCAGCTCGCATGGTTAAGCGCCTCAGTTTAGAAAGCCGAAAACTAACTGCGACAATGAGCGTAAACTGGTCAGCGATCCGATGATTGTGTTAAACTCTAAAGATCGATGGAGGTCACCCCGTGGTAAATGATGGGCTGTTCATAACATTGGCCGAAGTGTTAAACGGCTTGACCTCGGCTGTCGCTGAACACTAACCGGGGGCTAGCAACCGGCCTCCCAACTTTAATCTCCTATGACTAAGTGAAAGTTATAAAGCCCGAATATCTGATTGCCTTGTTTCTGCTAACAAACTGCCTCTGGGCACCGAGACGTCGACTAAGGGTTGTCTTGTTAGTGCGGAAACACCCTGCGTAGCATCTATAAAGGGGTAGAAGCCGGCAATGGGCCACTTTCAAATGATAAACGGTCACAACGGAGTCAAAATAAACATATCATCAGCGTTTGTATTCATTATACAAGCACTGCCTTCCGTAATTATCGTTATAAAGCCATAAATATGCATCAATTTGACTTAATATTTTTGCGAAGCTGGGTTGCCTGGCTCTTGTGCTTACCCCTACCTTCCCGATCATTCGGCTAGGTGGTAAAGGGATCACCTCTGTGATTGTTACTGCCGGGTCATCTGAGTTAGTACCTCAGACTGGGTGAAGCCGAAAGCTAGCCATCTTAAAGGATATAATTGGTCGGCAACGACGTAAGTGAAAATTTAGGTTTGCTAAAGACCACATAGTTCGGGAACTTTCCCCAAACTAAATCCTCAATATTTTTCTCCCGCATTGATCGGAGGTGAGGTTTCATGATCATGGTCGGCATGACAACCCAAAGAAAGGAACCGATAGCGGGACTATTTTCTTTGGAAGATGTTTCTCACGTTAAAAAGTAATATAACACATCTCTATGTACCTTTGTTAATAAACCATCTGGCCGGATTGCCTTGTTTTCCATAAATCTTTGCCCTTATAACGGCTTTATAAAGTAGGACAAATACTCCCCGACTACTGGCCGAAGAGGTTGAAGCCGATGGTCGGTCAACAAAGTTTTGTACAGTGCGGATCCGAGCATTACTGATGTAGAGTACTTGGATACAAAGATCATTACACATAATTTGTGATTTTTACTCCGGATATCAATCCTTAATTCGGCCACCTGTGCTCACATTAGGGCTCGGGGGCTACTGGGCTTCAGGCTTATCATTTGCTAATATTAAAGGGGCACATCAATCTCCTAAGCTGGTGTTGCCACCCGACCAGCGTCTCGAGGGCTACTGCACTGCCTATTCAATGCAGAAAATTCAAAGTGCTCAGTGTTCAGCTCGACCGAACTATGGGCAAACGCGTCTTCAGACAACAATAGGTACCAACTGGGACTTATCCGGCATCAAGCTAATATATTACGACTACTTCTCAAAACCCTCTCTCAAGGGCCCGTCCGCCGATCACTATGTCCTCTAATGTGCATCTCGGATTTTAGGCCGACACACACCTTGAGGGCTACTGGCTATATATCTCGTCAATAAATAAACTGCGTCAATAGGAAATAAAATCCACAAACAATCAACTCGAGTCCGAGGTGGTGCATCACCTCGGAAGCAGTCCGGCATAAAGCTCGACTGGGAGCGGCGGGCTCCATAGAGAACTTTTCAGCGTTAAGCTCGGATAACCTCCTTCAAACTTTTTCAAGCCAAGGTGATTGATAACCCACAAGTATAGGGGATCGCAACAGTTTTCGAGGGTAGAGTATTCAACCCAAATTTATAGATTCGACACAAGGGGAGCCAAACAATATTTGAAGGTATTAGCAACTGAGTTGTCAATTCAGTCACACCTGGAGATTAATTATCTACAGCAAAAGTGATCAGTAGCACAGTAATAGCAGTATTTTGTAGCAAGTGTAACGGTAACGATAGCAGTAGTAACTTAACAGAAACAATAGAAGATAAATTCGTAGGCATTGGATCGGTGACTTGTTGGATGATATTCATCATGTGATAGTTATAACCTAGGGCGATACGACATTAGCTCCAGTTCATCAATATTATGTAGGCATGTATTCCGTAAATAGTCATATGTGCTTTATTAAAAGAACTTGCATGACATCTTTTGTCCGACCCTCCCATGGCAGTAGGGTCCATATTGGAAACTAAGGGATGTTAAGGCCTCCTTTTAATAGAGAACAGGAACAAAGCATTAACACATAGTGAATATATGAACTCCTCAAACCACGGTCATCACCGGGAGTGGGCCCGGCTATTGTCACTCCGGGGTTGCCGGATCATAACACGTAGTAGGTGACTATAACTTGCAAGACCAGATCTATAACATGGATATAATGATGAATTCATAAACGGTTCAGATCTGAGTTCATGGCACCCGGGCCCAAAGTGACAAGCATTAAGCATAGCAAAGTCATAGCAACATCAATCTAAGAACATAGTGGATACTAGGGATCAAGCCCTAACAAAACTAACTCGATTACATGATGAATCTCATCCAACTCCTCACCGACCAGCGAGCCTAGGAAGGAATTACTCACTCCCGGTGGGGAGCATCATGGAATTGGCGATGGAGATGGGTTGGTGATGACGAAGAACGAAGATCCCCCTCTCCGGAGCCCCAAACGGACTCCAGATCTGGCCTCTCGATGAAGAACATGAGGTGATGATGGCTCCGTCTCGTGGAACGCGATAATTCTTTCTCCCTGATTTTTTCTAGAAATATGTGATTTTATAGCGTCAGAATCAAGGTCTGCGGGGCCACCAGGTGGGGACAACCCACCTGGGCGCGCCAGGAGAGGGAAGCACACCCTGGTGGGTTGTGCCCACCCAGGGGCCCCTCTTCGGTAGGTCTTGGCTCCAGAAATTCTCTTTTATTCCATAAAAAATCCTCGCAAAGTTTTGTTTTATTCCGAGAACTTTTATTTTTGCACAAAAACAGCACCATAGTAGTTCTGCTGAAAACATCGTCAGTCCGGGGTTAATTTCATTCAAGTCATGCAAATTAGAGTCCAAAACAAGAGGAAAAGCATGAGGAAAAGTAGATACGTTGGAGACGTATCAACTCCCCCAAGCTTAAACCTTTGCTTGTCCTCAAGCAGTTTAGTTGATAAACTGAAAGTGAGAAAGGAAAAACTTTTACAAACTCTTTTCCTCTTGTTTGCATAAATAGGCTTAAACAGCACCCAGGTTTTCAGCAAACATTATAACTAACCACGTCGACAATAACACCTAAAATTATATTAACTCATATCAATGACATAATCAGCTAGCGAGCAATAATAAGATATCTCAAACGGCAACACGTTGTCAAAACAACCATGATATAATATGACAATAGTGGTATCTCGCTAGCCCTTTCTGAAACCGCAAAACATAAATGCAAAGCACCTCCAAAGTTCAAGCAACGACTAAACATTGTAATTCATGGTAGAAAAGATCCAATCATGATGCACCCAACAGTAGCTATACACAATGCATAAATTATGATAGTTGTGGTCTCTCAGTTTCTAGCGCTTGTTTCAGAAGGTGATGACACAACATAAAAGTAAATAGAAAGTCCCTTCGCAGAGAAAAGCAGTGATTTGCAGAGGTGCCAAAGCTCATGTTTTAAAATAGAGATAAATGATATTTTGAGACATGCGCCCTTCTTATTCACTTCATGACCATAAGCTACCAACATCTTCCGTGCTAAGCACGCTAGTGGCGGTTCCCAAGCGATAAAAGTAAAGGTTTTGACTCCATTGGGAGTTTTTGTTTGATTATTTAAAATATGAACTCTTTTCATGTTTGCAGTTTGGGACTGGGCATCCCTATTACCGCCCTTTTCTCGTGCGATGGAGAGTGAATAAACACTCGACCTGAGAATAACCCGCTTAGCATGGAAGATACCGACCACCTCCTGTCGTTCCATGAACGATCCAGGCACACAAAAAGGATAGTTTTTAGAAGTTTTTAGTGGTGGCACATGCAAATTTACTTAGGACGGCAGGGTAATACCGTATATAGGTAGGTATGGTGGACTCATCTGGAATAACTTTGGGTTCGAGGTTTTTGATGCACAAGAAGAGTTCCCACTTAGTACAGGCGAAGGCTAGCAATTAGATTGAGAAGCGGCCATCTAGAGAGCAACAACAATCATAACCATGCATTATGCATAAGTAACATTGGACACTAGCATGAGTAGGATATGAACACAATGAACATAAATATCATAGAGGTGTTGGTTTTGATTCAACTACATGCATGAACATATGCCAAGTCAAGCCACTTGAACATTCAGAGGAGGACACCATATCATCATACTACATCACAATCATTTTAACGCTATGTTGATATCCAAGATAAATCATTATCAACTCCTAGCTAATTATGCATGGCATGAGAAAGTATAATCTCTAACTGTCATTGCAAACATGTTTAATCATAAGGGGATGAAGCATGGATACTAGGTTAAACATATTTACACAAACAGAACTAGTCGAGTTCATACCAGGTTCCCTTTGCCTCGTCCAGTTCATCGAATATCGTCATTATTGCCTTTCACTTCCACTACTGAATGATATGAAATAATAGTGCAAGAGTGCCATGGACTAAGCTGGAATCTGCAAACGTTTTATTTAACAGGAGAAAACAAGGTAAAATATGCTCTTATTAGTTCAACAGTTATTCATAGGAGAGCCACTCAACATTTTCATTGTGGTCTTCTCCTCGGTAAGACTCGAATAAAAACAAAAGAAATTCAGAGAAACACACACAAATATTTTTGGGAGTTTTTGGTTTTCTTGAACAAGCAAAATAAAAGGAAAAAACGAGAAAAACTATTTACACGGGAAAGCTCCCAACAAGCAAAAGAAGAACAAGGAAATCTTTTTGGATTTTCTTTTAAGTGCTACTACTAAGCATGCAAAGAAAGTAAACTACTGCAACTATTTTTTTTGTTTTTTCTAAAGTTTTTGAAACACAAAAGAAGAAAGCAAGAAAATAAATCTAAGCATGGATGATACAATGAAAAAGCATGGACGCCGACAAATATAATGATATAAGTGAACATGAATATAATTTCGGTGAGAAACACGTACTCCCCCAAGCTTAGGATTTTGGCCTAGCTTGGTAGTCGATCAGTAGCCTGGATGGTAGTAGGGATCCTGAGGAGCAGGCATCCACTCATCCCACTGCTGAGGCTCCTCCTCAGCCTCTGCAGCAGCCTGAGAATTCCGGTAGGCAATGATATCCGCAGGCATAATCCTATATCCGCCCCTGGCAACAGGATCAAACAAAGTAGGTGCAGGCATTGGAATAACATCACGCATTTTAACGCTAAAGACCAGGTTATAAGGAATGGCGATGTTAGGATGATCATGGTCAAGAAAGTGATGGGGTTCCATAGCTGCAAGGTCTAGGTAAACCTTGGTCAGAGGGTAATCATGCGGGAGTATCTCAACATTGAATTGAGCCGCCAAACGAGTAGCAAAAATACCACCATGTATTTTACCCTGGGATTTATTAAGATGGAGGCGACGAGCCACAATAGCGCCCAAGCTATAAGTGTTGTCGCCTTCTAATGCACGACATAAAACAGCAAGGTCTGGTGAACTAAGCACACCCACCTTCTCTCTAGCAAGCAAGCAATTGGAAATGAAAAGGGCAAAGTAACGAACAACAGGAAAATGCAAGCCAGCGACAGTGGTAGCTGATACCCCTCTCTCATCTCCCACAGTCAAAGTGTGATAGAAGTCCTCAAACCCAGCCGGCTTAGGCTCAGCCAAGCTCCCATCAGAAGGGATCATGCATATGTCACAAAATTCAGTAACTGGTATCTGATGGTTTTCAGCATATAAATCAAAGCTCACTTCATGAGGATTATTTCTAGGCAAGAAAGTAAAGCTTTGAACAAAGATGTTTGTGAGGATTTGGTGCTGGTCACTGTCGATGTCAAAACCGGTGGATCTCGGGTAGGGGGTCCCGAACTGTGCGTCAAGGTCGGATGGTAACAGGAGACAAGGGACACTTTATTTTACCCAGGTTCGGGCCCTCTCGATGGAGGTAAAACCCTACTCTTGCTAGATTAATATTGATGATATGGGTAGTACAAGAGTAGATCTACCACGAGATCAAGGAGGCTAAACCCTAGAAGCTAGCCTATGGTATGATTGTGTATGATGATGGTTGTCCTACGGACTACAACCCTCCTGTTTATATAGACACCGGATAGGGTTAGGGTTACACAGAGTCGGTTACAATGGTAGGAGATCTTGAATATTCGCACGCCTAGCTTGCCTTCCACGCCAAGAAAAGATCCTTCCGGACACGGGACGAAGTCTTCAATCTTGTATCTTCATAGTCCTGGAGTCCGGCTGAAGGTATAGTCCGGCTATCCGAACACCCCCTAATCCAGGACTCCCTCAGTAGCCCCTGAACCAGGCTTCAATGACGACGAGTCCGGCGTGCAGATTGTCTTCGGCATTGCAAGGCGGGTTCCTCCTCCAAGTTCTTCAAGAAGATTACAAACACCAAAAAATAGTGTCCGGCTCTACAAAATAAGTTTCCACATATTGCCATATAGAGAATAACATTAACACAAATCAAATCTGCTGACGTATTCCGCAGTGCGTCATAACACTGCGGCCAAGCTCTTTATATAAATTGTTTCATTGTTCCACCTCATCATAGTTAGCGAGGCGGTTTCCTTGGCACGTCTTGTCAAAGCAGAGATCGTGTGCCCCTTTTAACGGGATTCTCATTAATACGGACGTGGGTAACCCAATCGTGCCCGTTAGCACATTTTGCCTTAATTAAAGGCTAGTCCAAGACGGTTATGGGGAGGGCTCTTGGTATTCTGCCTCTTATAAAGAGACCAAGACCCTATTCCCCTCTTCTATTCTCAAAACGAGCTCGCCCGTCGCCTCGAGTTCCAACACCCTAGGCTTCCAGATTCCAGGCGCACCGGACCTTCGACAATGTCCGGCTCCGACCTCCAAGGCCGATGGATGCCCTCCTCCGTTACGGAGGAGGACGTATCAATGTTGAGGGAAGCTATATTCCTGACCGGCGAGATTTCGCACAGGTTACCTGTTCAAGGATAGGTGATCCCTAGCCCTCAGCCAGGTGAGAGTGTGGTATTCATATCCCACTTCCTTCGGGGATTAGGCTTCCCAATGGATCCCTTTGTAAGGGGGCTGATGTTTTATTATGGGCTGGAATTCCATGACTTAGCTCCGGAGTCCATCCTCCATATCTCCTCGTTCGTTGTTGTGTGCGAAGTGTTCCTCCGTGTTACCCCTCACTTCGGATTATGGCTCAAGACCTTCAAAGTAGAACCGAAGATGATCGAGGGGCGCCACGCAGAGTGCGGAGGCGCTGCTATAAAAAGGAATGCCGATGCTCCATGGCCCGAGGGCACTTTTCAAGAGGAGCTTGGCTTATGGCAACAAGAGTGATTCTATATCACCGCTCCTCGGGGCACCGCATGGGTGGCGCCTCCTGCCTTTCGCTCGGGTCCCCCACCACGGTTAGCGTCATGGATCAACACAGGGTTAGATCGGGACTTGCCCAAAGACGTACCTCTGCTGCAGGGCCGCATTAAGGATCTCTTGGAAGGAGACCTCAACCTGGTCAAGGTGACACAAGTCATGCTGATTCACCGGACACTGCCCGGCCAACGTCGCCCCCTTCGCCTGTGGGAGTTCAATCCAGAGGGACCGCGAGTTCTCCGGGATTTTATGGGCGTGACGCCCGCGGAGATGTATAAACTGTTCTTCGGATCACAAGAAGTGAGTCCGAATTTGGCCGAGGATGTGGGTTTAAGCCGCAATCGCCCGGATACTCAAGTAAGTGACCTTGTGCCCGGACCTTCTATCCGCATAATTGACTTGCTTTTAACAGCGCTACTCCTTTTAAGCAGGAGTGGATAGCGAAGGCGAAGCTGATCACGTGTCCGGCTCCCCTTCCCGAAACCAGGCTGGATCCCGTGCTAGTCAGGATGCTGGAGGTAGTGCCTTTGGAGGGAAATAAGGGGGAGGACAAGGAAACCATGGCCTCCTCGAAAGAGGCCATTCCGAAAGGGGGAATCGATAATTCCTCTCCTAAGGGAAAGAAAAGGGCCGCCTCTGACGACCCAGAGACCGTAGCCTCAAAGCGGGGGAAAGAATCCTTGTCAGAGGGCCCGACGCCGGGGAGCCCCTCGGCCGAACTAAACCCTCAAAGGGACCAGCTCTCGAGCGAGCCGTAAGTAGAAGAAGAGTTTTTCTTTTAACCGAAATCCTTGATTTATATCTGAGAAGTTTTAACCGAAACCTTACTTTGTAGTTCGGACCTCAACCCTTCTCAGCAGAACTCGTCCTCGGGGGATCTTCTTCCAGAGATGATGGAGAGCGGAACGCCTCCTCCTTCTGTATCGCCTAGCAAGGCGGGCGACGCTGAAGTGTCGTCGCGGAGGATTTCTCCGGATCCGACAGGGGCGGAAGGTGGCCATGTGCCCCCCCGAGGTTCTCCACGTCCGGCCTTTGAGGGAGGCCATGGGACGAGTCCGGCACCATCTGGTGTTTAGCCGGAGGAGCTAAAAATTCTGCTGGGGCGAGCCTCTGTCTCAGAGGAGCATCGTGCGTTGATGAACACGGTGATTGAAAAGATTTCATCCGCAGAAAGCGGATTGCATGAGGCCGTTAAAAGTTTACTGGCAGGCCTTGAGGTACGTTTTAAATAATGTACACTTGTGTTAGTTGCGCATAAATAAAGTGCGCCCTGTGTAGATAGTAGCCCCTGAGACTCTGTGCGTCGTTAAAATTAACGGCGCGCAGAGGATCTTAATCCCAGGTCCTTTAAGTGGCACCTTTATATGTAGGTGGCGGATTGTCCGGAGTCAAGCCGGACTCGTGAATTTGCCGAACTGAAGCGACAACTTGATGAGGCAGAAGCCGACATCGCGCTTGTTAACAAGCGGCTTGATGATGCTCAAGGTATTGAAATCATCGGGCGTTAGTTAGTAAGAGGAGCTTTATGGCAATATCTTACCGTGTGTATGCTTGACGCAGATGGTGCGGCCGCCGTGGAGGGTCTTAGGGCCGAACTTGCCCGAGCGAAGGAACAAGCCAGGAAAAGCGATGCGGCTGCCGTGAAAGCCTTGAAGAGCTGAAAGCCGAACAGGGTGCCCATTGCCGAAGCAAGGAGGAGATGGCTGATATGGCCATAAAGTTAAAGAGTGCTACTGACCGTTGCAAGCTTCTTGAAGAAGAGGGTCGGGTGAGGCAAACAAGCTTAGAGAAGGCTGTTGCTGACGCCAAGGACACCCGCTCTATAACGAGAGCGGCAAGGGAAGAGCTGCGTCAAGCCAGACAAATTGCGGATGGAAAGCCCTTCTCGCTGCGGAGAAAATTTTGTGATCCGAAGTTTGCCCCGTTAGACCGGATGTGGAGTGTAGAGGACACCTATCTGGATTTGGCGGCTAGTGCTGCTGATGCGACCGAACACTTTTGAGATAAAAAGGATCATGAAGTGGAGAAGCTCTTTTGGTCGCAATTCATCAATCCAGAGTGTCCACTGGCAGTGGACGATCGCCTGGCCCAATGGGTCGAACTGAATAGGTTGTCCGGACTCGCCATGAAGTACGTCATGGATCATCTGTGTCCGGGGAGATCGAAGCCGAAGAGTTATTTCAGCTTGGTGCAGCAATTTCTAGACGTGGTGCCACGTGTCGATGCTATGAAGAGGTCAGCGTGCATAGAGGGCGCTCGGCTGGCTCTTGCCCGTGTCAAGACATACTGGGCAGATATGGAGCCCACCATTGTTGCGTCCCGGGATTCGGATAAAAGCCGAATACCTTCCGAACACTATTTTAAGGAAGTCCTCGAAGGCGCTCGCGTAATAGAGACGCAGTGCTCGAAGGATGCTATATTATGATAGCATATGTAATCATAAAACAGTATTTTGATAAATTGTAGTGGCATTTTTTAGACTTGTGCCTTCAAGTATTAAGAACACCTCCTGTGCGGCCGTTTTAATATATAAATTCTGAAAGATTGCAGTCGTTGGTTTCAGCCCCCACGCACATAGTGCGGGGGTGCGCGCAGAAGACGCATTTTCACACTTAACCCAACGTCTTGGTCCTACAAAGGAGGTGATAGCGCAGCGGGCTAGGCAACCGGACTATAATGCTCTAACACTTTCACTTAGCCATAGGAGCTTGACAGTGGGACTCTTTAGGTAGCCCCTTAGTGGCGACTGCGCTTGCCTGAATTCGGGGCGCATACGTGCCTGACCAGGAAACGGCCCTTCGTCAAAGCGGAGGAATCCGATAAATTCCTATAAGTCATCGAGTGGCGACCAGTCTCGCGCTACATCATGATGGTCGGTTTTCGGCTTTCTCTACTGAGGTGCTCACCCGGCCGAACTGGGGCACAATCGCAGTAGTTCTCCTGGTGCTACCTTAGCCAATAGAGCGGAACGTAAGGTAGCCGAACTCAGGAGCCGGGCAGCCCAACATTTGACCAAAGACATGATTCGGAGCTGATGCATATAGTGCCAAAACTCGCGACGCCGAACACTCCCTGAGGTGTTCGGTCTTTATGAGTGCGGGTGAAACAACACCCTTAAAAAAAAGAGCCCCTAGTGTCCAGGTACAAGCAAAAATTCTGGCGTGGCCACATGCCAAAACGCCAGCCTCCTCCTTGGTTATAGTAGGAAAAAACCAGGGGATGTATAGCAGCAAGAGACAGTAAAAAAGGTTTACGCAGGGTCTTAATCTAAAAAGAATCCTTAGGACGGGTCACTACTGCACGTCTGCGCATGTGTCTCCGCTGTGCCGTGTCCTGGACGGGCGCCGCACGACGTTCATCTGTAAAAGAGAGGAACTGAATTGAAAATGGGTCATGCGGAAAAAAGATAATAAACAAAATATAAAGTAAAAAATATATAAAGTTGAGCTTTACTGTCTCTGCGTATAGCCCCTGTACGGGGGTATATGGCGTTTTAAGCCTGCGTTGATGATGGACTTGTGCCGAACTCATTTAGTCCGGGTCCGTGGCCTTTAATGACTTATATCGAAAAAGTCTTTTGGCTGGCGAGGCCACTTTATTGTGCGGCTGTTTAAGTGGTCGCGCAATCCTCCGTTTGGAGGAGGCGTATTTTAGTGCGCTCCCTTTAAAGAGATGATGCCTCGTGGACCGGGCATCTTAAGCGTGAGAGATGCATAGGGCGGTATTGCGTTAAAGCGAGCGAAAGCTCCGCGTCCCATTAGTGCTTGATAGCGACTTGAAAACGGGACGACATGGAAGGTCAGCTTTTCGCGACGGAAGTTATTGGCAGAGCCAAATATGACTCCAAGCCGGAGAAAACCCATACAGTGGGTGTCCGGTCCCGGTGCTACCCCTTGAAAGGAGGTTTTGCTGTGGCGGATTCTTGCTGGGTTTATGCCCATGCGGTGGATTGTATCCTGATATATCAGGTTTAGTCCACTGCCGCCGTCCATAAGGACATTGGTAAACTGGAATCCGTCAATTATTGGATCGAGTATCAGGGCAGTCCGGCCTGTGTTTTTGATATTTCTAGAATAATCTAGCTGATAAAAATGATTGGTTTTAATAACCAGTGGCGGGACCCCTGAGGGATATGTTTTATTGTGCGTACCTTTATGGGTGCCACAGGTTTTGTTACGTGAAGTGAGTTCACTGTTTTAACTTCTTGTGGGAAGTTCTTTTGTTTCCTGGTGTTCTGCTTCTGGGGTTCGTCCTCGTCTTCGCTTGGTGTCTCGAGCCCCTTGTGTTCGGTGTTAAGCCTTCCGGATTGTTTAAAAACCCAGCAGTCTCTGTGGGTGTGGTTGGCAGGCTTCCCAGGAGTACCGTGTATCTGACATATTCTGTCTAGGATTCTGTTTAAGCTGGACGGATCGTCCCTATTGTCCTGAAGGGGTGGTTTTGTCTGATTTTACCATGAGCTTTTGAATCCGGCATTGACTGTCGTGCTCTTCGGACTTTTTTCTTTGGTTCGGCGATGGTCCTTATTTCGTCACGGTTTTTCGTTTCCATCCCTGATTTCAGATGTACTTGGGTCCCTGGGGCTGCATTGTGCCAACCAGCTGTCCTCTCCTGCGCAAAAGCGGGCCATGAGGCTTGTGAGTGCGGCCATTGTTCTTGGCTTTTCCTGGCCGAGGTGTCTGGCGAGCCATTTGTCTCGGACATTATGCCTGAAAGCTGCTAAGGCTTTGGCGTCCAGACAATCCACTATCTGATTCTTTTTGGTAAGGAATCTGTTCCAGAACTGCCGAGTTGATTCTCCGGGCTGTTGAGTTATGTGACTGAGATCATCTGCGTCCGGGGGGCGGACATAGGTCCCTTGAAAATTTGCTCGGAGCATCCTCGAGCTCTTCCCAACTTCCAATTGTGTTTTCAGGAAGGCTTTTAAGCCAGTGCCGGGCTGGCCCTTTAAGCTTTAAGGGGTAAATATTTGATGGCGTGGAGATCATCTCCTCTAGCCATATGTATGTGGAGGATATAATCCTCGATCCAGACTCCGGGGTCTGTTGTTCCATCGTACGCCTCTATGTTGACGGGTTTGAATCCCTCTGGAAATTCATATTCCAGGACCTCATTGGTGAAACATACGGGGTGTGCGGCGCCCCTGTATTTGGGTGTGCTGGATTCTGATGATGGCTTTTTTGCATTGCTTGTGAGAGCTTGCTTTCTTGGTCCGTAAATGGACCTGGCTGGGCCATGATGCGAGTCTGTAATTGGGTCGCATGCCGCATTGAGTGCGGCACCGCTTGCCGTTTTATGGTGGCCGTGGGGTCGTCTATCCGACCGTGTGGCTTTTTTTATTTTTTGAATGCGAAGGCTCTAAGGCCTCTTGGTCGAATTCGGGCAGTAGTTTTCTCTTCGGATAGCTTTTAGTGCGGCGGCTGCCGCCGTATTTGTCTGCGGTCTTGATTACCTTGCTCCATCTTGTTCTGAGTGCATCTTCCGCCGTCTTTAGCTTCCGCTTCTGCTTTTTCAGGCTGCGTGCTGTGGCAACGAGCCTTTCATGGAGATTATTCTGCTCCGTGGTTTTATCCGGCGTGAGATCGTCCGGAGTTCTGTTATGGCCGGGGGAGGGCTATCTGTCCTCTCTATCCGCATTGCCCTGTTCGGACGGTGTCTCTGAGGCATGCTCGTCGTCTACCGGCTCATCCTGCTCTATGGCTGGGTCTTGATCGAGGCGGGGCTTGGCTCGGCGTTTTCGTCGCCGCTTTGATTGCTTTTCGGAGGGTTTATCCCTTTTTTTGTCCCCTTTTTCCTCGTTGTTGTTTCCTTTAGGGGCATGCACATCGTTAGGTGGGGTGGTGGTCCAGCGCCCTGTAGGTGCTGGTTCCTGTTCATCTCCATCTTCGTCGTCCATACCGTCGAAGTCTTCGGATCCGAAGTCAAGTATGTCGGTTAAATCATCGACAGTGGCTATTAAGTGGGTGGTGGGTGGGCTTTGAATTTCTTCATCGTCCGAATCCCAACCTCGCAGACCATAGTCCGGCCTGGGCTCTCCTGATAGAGAGACAGACTTGAGAGAATTCAGGATATCACCGAAAGGTGAGTACTGAAAGATGTCCGCGGCGGTGAACTCCATTATAGGCGCCCAATCGGATTCAATCGGCAGGGGCACGGGAGGCCCGGAGTTTGGAGAAGAATCCGACTCCTTGGAGTCATGGGCCGTGCGGAGTACGGGGCTGGCGTTCGGCTCGATCGCCTTCAAGATCGCAGCCCCCGAGGTGACGTCCAACCGTTCATCCTCAAAGAACACAGCGGGCTCCGAGTCGAGGGTCGGGGCCGGTGCGTGTGCGGCCTCCAGGGCACTATTCGGAGGCAGAGCTATATCATGCCCCTCGAGGTAGTGCGGCGCGCTTGGTTGTGGCTCGAACCCATCGAAGATCAAGTCTCCGCGGATATTCGCCGTGTAGTTTAAGCTTCCAAACCTGACTTGATGGCCAGGGGCATAGCTTTTGATCTGCTCCAGACAACCAAGCGAATTGGCCCGCAGAGCGAAGCCGCCGAAGACGAAGATTTGTCCGGGGAGGAAAGTCTCACCCTGGACCTCATCGTTGTTGATGATCAAAGGAGCCATTGGGCCTAAAAGCGACGACACAGAGGAACTCTCAATGAAAGCACCAATGTCGGTGTCAAAACCGGCGGATCTCGCGTAGGGGGTCCCGAACTGTGCGTCAAGGTCGGATTGTAACAGGAGACAAGGGACACTTTATTTTACCCAGGTTCGGGCCCTCTCGATGGAGGTAAAACCCTACTCCTGCTAGATTAATATTGATGATATGGGTAGTACAAGAGTAGATCTACCACAAGATCAAGGAGGCTAAACCCTAGAAGCTAGCCTATGGTATGATTGTGTATGATGATGGTTGTCCTACGGGCTACAACCCTCCGGTTTATATTGACACCGGATAGGGTTAGGGTTACACAGAGTCGGTTACAACGGTAGGAGATCTTGAATATCCGCACGCCTAGCTTGCCTTCCACGCCAAGAAAAGATCCTTCCGGACACGGGACGAAGTCTTCAATCTTGTATCTTCATAGTCCTGGAGTCCGGCTGAAGGTATATTCTGGCTATCCGAACACCCCCTAATCCAGGACTCCCTCAGTCACACTCATCTGCGATGAAGTCGGTGAGGCCGGCATTAGCAATATATTGCATGAACTTCTGAAGGATTCCAGCCTCTTCCAGGAACAGAGTGTGCGGCCATTCACACGGCCGTACTTTCGCCAACCTCCAAGGGTGGAGATCACTGTCAGATGACTCCCCAATAACACCCTTGGCGTTCTCCTTAGAGCCAAACTTCCTAAAGATGTTCATGCCCGCGTACAATTTTCCTATGAACAAAAATCTGAATTTTTTAGTCGACAAAATTTTCTCAATAAAACTTCACAAAATAGATAGAAACTACTCATAGGGATACATAGAGGCCATAACAAGGATTCAAACTACTTAGAACACTAAGAATTCAACATGGAAGCTCATCTACAGCAGCACCAAGAGTAGCTAATTATTCAAAGTA
The DNA here is from genome assembly GCA_032464435.1 of Aegilops umbellulata. Taxonomy (NCBI): domain Eukaryota; kingdom Viridiplantae; phylum Streptophyta; class Magnoliopsida; order Poales; family Poaceae; genus Aegilops; species Aegilops umbellulata. Next base: position 444,328,484 of record CP136054.1, read on the forward strand.
TAAATCACTGAAACAAAAGCTAATTGGACAAACGGTGGAGTCACATACCAAGCAACAATCCCCCGAAACAGTTTCGAAAAAGGAGCTTCGAGCAAAGAGATCGAATCCGTGGGTTTGAGAGCAAGAACACGGGAGAGAGAGCAATGGTGATTGTTTTTTCTGGAGGTAAGTGATGATGTGTGCTAAAGAGGTAAGTGAGGGGGCCCGCATGGGGACCACAACCCACCCGGGTGCGCTTGGGGGTCCTGGCGCGCCCAGGTGAGTTGTGCCCACCTGGTGCACCTCCCTCTAGTATTACTTGCACCAGAAATTCATAAATATTTGGAAAAAAACCGTATAAAATTTTCAGAGCATTCTGAGAACTTTTGTTTTTGGGTCATTTTTTATTGCACGGGAAATTCAGAAAACAGACAACATGGCATTTTATTTTATTTAACTAATAAAAATAGAAAACAAAAAGTAAGGACATAAGGTAGTGATTACTAAATTCATCAACTTCATACCGCTGAAAAATATTCATTAATAAAGTTGATCAGGTCTTTTTAACAACCACTTTCGATTAGCTTGAAACTGAAGAACTTTCGTAAATCACTAAGTTACCTCAATGGGGATATGCATGACCCCAACAATAAGCATTTCATATTTCTTTTTGACAGTAGGTAGAGGTATTTGAAAACTTCCAACAGTGATTGTCGGAGATTTTTCAATAACATTAATACCATTCACTTGGAATTGTTTCTTCGGAAAGTGCTCTGTATGCTCATTACCATTAATATGAAAAGTGAAATCGCTTTTATTGCAATCAATAACAGCCCCTATAGTATTCAAGAAGGGTCTACCAAGGATAATCGACATGTTGTCGTCCTCGGGCATCTCAAGTATAACAAAGTCAGTCAAAATAGTATCATTAGCAACAACAACGGGCACATCTTCACAAATATCGATAGGTATGGCAGTTGACGTGTCAACCATTTGCAAAGATATTTCACTAGGTGTGAGTTTATTCAAATCAAGTCTTTTATATAAAGAGAAAGGCATAACACTAACACCAGCTCCTAAATCACACAAAGCAGTTTTCACATAATTCTTTTTGATGGAGCAAGGTATAGTTGGTATTCCCGGATATCCAAGTTTTTTAGGTACTCCATCTTTGAAAGTATAATTAGCAACCATAGTGGAGATTTCAGCTTCCGGTATTTTCCTCTTATTAGTGATGATTTCTTTCATATACTTTGCATAAGGAGGCATTTTCAAGATATCAGTCAAGTGAGTACGCAAAAAGACTGGCCTCAACATTTCAGCAAAGCGTTCAAATTCTTCATCATCATTCCTCTTATTAATTTGATCTTTTTTTTGAATTACAACCATTAGCTGGGCTGGGTGAACAAATAATGTAGCGTCCATGCGGCCCGTTTATTTTATTTCCTATAAAATTACACGCCATTTGCACTTTCTCGAAATACACGATTTTGCTGGGCTGATTCTAGTTATAATGTTGGGTTGGGCCAGCAATGTTATCAAAAAATAAAAAGGGGCCGAGCATTTTTTTATAAATATATTTAAATAATAAGTGATATTATTACATTCGTCCATAAATCTTACCAAGCTTTTGTACACAATCACTAGGATTTTCGTGCCAAAACAATCCAGGATTTTATTTATTAAGAAATTATTTTTATAAGTTAATAAGATGTGGGTATTGTTTTCTTACATATGTAAGTATCTTTTAAATATATGATGACAATAAAAATAATATATAATAACATATAAAATAATTCTTTTTAGAAAAACAGGGAGCATCTCCCCGGTTCCATTGTTGAGAACGAAACCACAACATATTCTGATACAGCAGCTCAAAGAGCAGTTCGAAAGCAAAGGTAGAAAATCTACAAACTAGGGGGGTGGATGAACAAGTTCTCTGAATAACACAAATCACCCGAGCGGTGCCAAAGGCAGAGCGGATAGAGCACTCAAATGACATAAGGAGGGTCCAGCGAAGCCTTCATGGTCTTCAGCCGAGGGGCCGTGTCAGCCTGCGGCGACCAGTAAGCAAGCGGAGACACCGGGCTGGAAGGCGTAGCATGGTGGATGTCCCTCTTTTTCGGCGCCAGGTGCCCATCATCTTCATCAGAGATCGTGAGACGAGCCCACGGGTCCAGCCCCAGAGCAGGTCGAGCCTTGTTCAGCCACAAGTGATCGCCAACGGTTTCTGGAGGGATCTTGTTAGGGTTTCCACGAAGCTCATCAACTTGTCCTTGTCCGATCCGGAGGAGAGAATCGCCCAGTTCCTCACCATGTTCCTGAGTATCAAGACCTGCGGAATAGAAATCCAGGAGGTGTTACTGAAAATCATAGCATTTCTATATTTCCAGAGGCACCAAAGGACAGCTGAGCTAACAGTGTTTAAAACTGAGCACTTTTTGGTAGCAATCCAGAATCTGGCGACAGATTCGAAGGATGAGCCAATCTGACTAGAGAAATATTCCTCAATGTGGGCCCAGAGATGTTTAGCAACTATACATTCAAAAAATAGGTGAGAAGAAGACTCTTGTTCCAAGCAGTAAACACAATCAAGGGGTTTGATGATGTGTCTCTTCCTAAGGTTATCCCTAGTCGTCAATTTGTTTTTGGAGAGAAGCCAGAGAAATACATGAATTTTAGGGGGAACTCTCAATTTCCAGACAGCAGGGATAAACACGGGTTGAACCCCTCTAAAGTTGATAACATGATAGAGGGAGCTGGAGGAGTACTTCCCCTTATTGTCGAGCTACCAAATCAGGGCATCCGACTCGGCAGTAAAGGTAATGCCTTTGGCAATTTCCTCCAACTGGAACCATTTTTCCATGAGACTATCACTAAATTTCCTTCTAAAAGAGAGTTTTAGGCATTGACCGTCCCAAACTTCATTGACACTTTTGTTAAGCTCATTGCAGACAGAGTAAATATGCCAAAATTGGACTGCTAGGGGGGATGTGCCAAACCAAGTATCTTCCCAGAACCTGCTTCTGCTCCCATCCCCTATGTTCCATCTGTAGCCAAATTTCACAACATGCATAATAGATTTTAATCCTTTCCAGAATCTAGAGGTCTTAGGGTTGGAGGAAGGGACAAAAATATTAGGTTTATTTCCTAGGTATTTATGGGCAGTAAGAAGCTTCCAGGGTTTCAAGTCTTCCTCATAGAATCTTTTAATCCAAGACCCTAGAAGACAGATGTTAATTTCTTGGAGGTTAGGTATTCCTAGGCCTCCAAAATCTTTTTTCATAGAGACTAGGGCCCAATTAGCAAGGTGTAGCTTCCTATTTCGCTCAAAATCATTCCACAAGCAATGAGACATCTGAGAATTGATGTAACGCCCACGATGCGGCTATATCTCTCACGTGTCGAGGCACGACTTAGAGGCATAACCGCATTGTAGGTTTTGTCGCAAGAAGGGTCATCTTCACACAATCCCATGTAATGAACAAGAATGGGATAAAGGGAGTTGGCTTACAATCTCCACTTCACACAATACATTAATAAATTCATACATTAATCAAAATACAGACATAGACCGACTACGGTCAAATCCAAATGAAAAGAAGATAACCCCAAATGCTAGATCCCCAATCGTCCCAACTGGGCTCCACTACTGATCATCAGGAAACGAAACATAGTAACGACCAAGGTCCTCGTCGAACTCCCACTTGAGCTCGGTTGCGTCACCTGCACTGGTATCGTCGGCACCTGCAACTGTTTTGGTAGAATCTGTGAGTCACGAGGACTCAGCAATCTCACACCCGCGAGATCAAGTCTATTTAAGCTTATGGGTAGGAAACGGGAAATGAGGTGGAGCTGCAGCAAGCACTAAGCATATATGGTGGCTAACATACGCAAATAAGAGCGAGAAGAGAAGAAACGCAACGGTCGAGAAGCTAGAAGTGATCAAGAAGTGATCCTGAAGCTACTTACGTTCATACATAACCGAACTGTGTTCACTTCCCGGACTACGCCGAAAAGAGACCATCACAGCTACACACGCGGTTGATGTATTTTAATTAAGTCAAGTGTCAAGTTCTCTACAACCGGACATTAACAAATTCCCATCTTCCACATAACCGCGGGCACAGCTCTCGAAAGTTTATACACTGCAACGGTGTCCCAACTTAGGCGATCACAAGCTCTCACGGTCAACGAAGGATATTCCTTCTCCCGGGAACACCCAATCAGACCCGGAATCCCAGCTACAAGACATTTTGACAATGGTAAAACAGGACCAGCAAAGCCGCCCGATGTGCCGACAAATCCCGATAGGACTCGCACATATCTCGTTCTTAGGGCACACCGGATAAGTCAAGCTATGAGTAAAACCAGGCCTCGAGTTTCCCCGTGGTGGCCCCGCAGGCTGCTCAGTTCAGATCAACACTCGGAGGAGCACTGGCTCGGGTGGGGGGGGGGGGCTAAAATAAATATGACCCTCGGGCTCGCGAAAACCCAAGGGAAAGGTGTAGGTGGTAGGCAAATGTAAAACCAAGGTTGGTCCTTACTGGAGGAGTTTTATTCAAAGCGAACTGTCAAGGGGGTCCCATAAATCACCCAACCGCGTAAGGAACGCAAAATCAAGGAACAGAACACCGGTATGACGGAAACTAGGGCGGCAAGAGTGAAACAAAACACCAGACATAAGGCCGAGCCTTCCACCCTTTACCAAGTATATAGATGCATTAATTAAATAAGAGATATTGTGATATCCCAAAATATCCATGTTCCAACATGGAACCAACTTTATCTTCACCTGCAACCTAAATGTTGATTAACATGACAAGAGGTGGAACATAATAACACTACCTATCTAGACAATTTAAACGAGGCCGGAAACAACAAACAACAATTTCGGAAAATCCTCACATGCATGTTTTAGATTTGGTACTGTTCTGCCTAAAACCATATTTTATTGTTTTTAAATAGGAAAATAAAGTGCAACATGTTAATCTATGCATTTTTCCACCCCATTTACATATATAATTTATTTAAAATGGAGCTACGGTTATTTAGTTATGAAATAAAGCATTTTAACATGGCATTTAAAAAAATAAATGCAAACAACATTTTAAACATTTTTAGCATGGGTGACAGCAGCATATTATGAAACTAGACAAAATTGTAAACATTTTACATGTATAGTTTGTTTTACTATGATGCATGGTTATTTAGGTGTGAGCATTTTAAAATGATGACAATTTTCTGTAAATATGCATGTGAAGGAAATTTAGCAAATTCGTTCAAGGAAAAAAAACGTCCATGGGCTGAAACTGTCTAGCCCAACAAGCACAGGAGAGGGAATAGGCGCTGCTCACCATGGGCTTCGGCCCGGTCGGTGAAGAGGCAAGGCAGGCCGGCTGGCTGGGCAAGCAGGCCAGCTGGATCTGGTTGGGGCTTGGCGTTGAGGGCCACGCACGGTTCTGGCCCAAGCGGGCGATCGAGGCGCTCGTCCTCTGCTCGACAGGGAGCAGAGCAGCAGTGACCGCAGGGACGCAGGAAGGTGGAGGTCGCCGGCGCTGGTGGACTCCGGTGGGTCGGTGCGGCGACCTGGAGCGAGGGACGAGGCCGGGTGTAGGGACTCGTCGGATCTGGCGGAGACGGCGATGAATGGAGTAGGGCCGCGGCGGGAGCTGCAAAGGCGCCGGGAGGAATTCAGAGAGGACGCAGTAGGAAAGACAGAACACAAGGGAAGGGAAGCAGCGACAGTGCTCACCGGAGCACAAGTGGGCGGCGAGGACGAAGCAGAGGCGACCCGAGGTCGCAGGTGACCAGGGCGGCACGGCTCATCTCCATGGACGGGCAGCCATGGTTGCCTTCCTGTCCAGAACGAGAGAGAGAGATGAGAGCGAGAGGAGGGAGCAAAGGGAGAAGGAGAAGTGTGCAACAGGGGCTCGCCTGGCTAGCGGAGGGCGTCGGAAGGAGGTGAGCCTCGACGTGTTGGCTGGACGGCGACGGAGAAGACCATGGCGTCGAGCTTCGGCGTAGGTGGTCAATTCCCTGGCGAGGACGGGGCTAATCCTGCTCGGAAACCAGAGAGATGGAGTGGAGAGAGACAGGGATGAACAAGAGAGAGAAATGGAGGAAGGGGACGGGGACGCGGGTGCTTATCTCGTGGTCGCCGGCGGCAGGGTGCTCGAGGAAGAACCACAAGAGGAGGTGGAGGCCCACGCGAGGCTCGGGCAAAAGCTGGCTATTGGCCCTGCAACGGGGAGCGAGCTCCTGCGGTGGTCGGTGGAGGCTAGTTGGCTCGGCGCTGAAAACAAGGAAGAGAGTGGCGGCGGCGTGGGGATTTTGTGAAGATTGGACAGGGGTGGCGGCGGCGAAAATAGGGTTTGGTTTGATGATGTGACTGCTTAAATAGCAACGAAGAGAGTAGTGCAGGGTCTAACCAGACCCTCTGATCGTAATCGGGTGGTCAAGAATAAATAGCTTAGAGGGGTCCAACAAAGAACCGATGATATTTTACGGATGTTTGGGGATGATCCAGACCCATCGGTGATGACTGCACGCGTCGGGTTCGGGACAGCTTTCGGACGCGCGCGAGGGGTTTGAGTATTGTGTAGAGAGGGTCAAACGGTCGGGCAACGAAAGAATGGTCAGTTTTGAGAACAGTCAACAAAGACAAGAAGAAGTGCCAACTATGAGCAGATGCAAGTTTGAAAACATGACGGCAACGGAGTGTTGATGCAACGCGAATGATGCGATGATGAATGCAACAAACAAATAAATAACACAGTTGACACGCAAAACAAGGAAGGCATCTGGAGCGTCGGTCTCGGGGCGTCACAATTGATGAGGTTCACTGCCCATTCAGGGAACTTGAAGAATGAGAGGAGATACACTGGAATGCTAGCCAAACAAGCTTGTATGAGGATCAATCTACCTCTGTAAGAGAGAAGTTTGCCCCTCCACCCAGCAATCCTTTTAATGATTTTATCCAGAATGGGTTGGATATCCTCTCTCCTCAGTTTATCATAGTGGAGAGGGATACCTAGGTACTTAATGGGGAAGTTACCTTTATTACAGACTAGAATAGAGATGAAGTCAGCTAACTCCTGATCATCCATGTTGATAGGGATGAGTTCACTTTTAGAGTAGCTGATTCTCATGCCTGAGACTTCTTCAGAACAGGTTAGAACAGTTTTCAGATTGCTAGCATGTGTGGAGTCATTGTCAAACAAAAAGATGGTATCATTTGCATATTGAAGGCAGATGATGCCACCAGGGCAGACCTCAGGACAGAGCCCTGCAACCAGACTATGATCAGCAGCTTTGCTCATCATTTTAGTAAGAACATCCACTACTAAATTAAACAAAAGCGGGGAGATGGGGTCACCTAGCCTAAGGCCTTTACCAGCAAGCAAAAAAATCACTTTCACAGTTATTTAACTTGACCCCAACAGACCCCTCATGAGTAAGTTGCTGGCTCCAACTCTCCTCTATGAAAGGCTTGGAAAAGATCTAAGAGATCATTTTTCACCAAGTCCCAAAAATGCTGGTAAAACAAAAAAGGAATCCCATCAGGACCAGGAGCCCCATCGGGATAAGAGCTAAAAATGGCTTGCTTCACCTCTGTCTCTGAAAAAGGGGCTTCTAGCAGCTCATTTTCAGCAGGAGAGACATTTTCATAAGCAAAGAAAAAATTGTTTTGTAGAGAGGACCCAAAAGGGTTTTGTTTCTTAAACAGGTCTTTGTAGAAGTCACTAGCCACTTTCAGCATCTCATCTACCTCAGTAACATGGCCATTAGGGCCATCAAGGAAGTGAATGAGGGTTTTCCTCCTCCCCTGGTTAGCTACTCCATGGAAGTAAGCAATATTTCTATCACCCTCCTTAATGTTCCTATCTCTAGACCTTTGTTTGGCTTTGATTTCTTCTTGAAGCCAAATTTTCTTGAGCTCTCCATGGACAAAGTTTAATCTATTAGTCTCAACCTCAGAGAGATCAGTGGTTTCTGCCTTAATATCTAGAGAATCAAACTCAAGGAGGAGAAGCCTTTTGTATCTTCTAAGATTAGCTTCCTCATTGGAGTTCCACCCTTTGGTAGTTCTTCTAAATCTCCTGATTTTGATCTGCCAATTTTCTAGGGGGTAGCTGCTCCCAGTAGGCTCATTCCAGATTTTCCTGACTAGCTCAGTAAAATCTTCTCTAAGCAACCACCACTTTTCAAATTTAAAACTATTGCTCTTTGGAGTTTGGTTAAGACCAGAGTCCCAGAGCAAAGGAGTGTGGTCACTACCACATCTGGGTAGAGCTCTACAACTAGAAAGGGGAAAGAAACTATCTAATTCTGTTTCACAGAAAATTCTGTCAATGGTGGACATAATCCTGGAGCACCACTTCCAACATATCTAGCAGAAATGTGGGTTTTCCTTCTGACAGGGCAATTCTCAACTTTATGGGTAACCATTTTGCAGATAAAACAACTCATCGGCTTGACACATTTATCCAAATGATGCCCTGGTTCCCCACAGTTGTTGCAGATCACCTCAGAGTATGCCATAAGGCCCGATGCAGGGGCATGAGCAGTTTTCTGGATGTCCTATCTCTTCTTTTGCTGATTCTTGCCTTGAGATTTCCCACTAATCTAAGAGTCAGAACCACCAGCAGATTGATCTTGGGCAATTACAAGAGCTGCCCAGATTGTGCCCCCATTTGGGGCGGAGGTGGGCCGTACCACTGCCCAACCGGCGCTCCCCCCATTGTGATAGGGGAAATTCATCGGAGTTCCTGGTTCCTTCGCATCCTCCAGCCAGATATTGTCTCTCAGGAAGCAGAAATAACCACCAGACAGCTCAATTGAAGCAGATTGCAAGCCTAATTTCAATCTTCTGCAGGTTTGGGGGACAGGTGAGGTAGGGAATCCACCTGCTCCGGCTTCGGTGGCGTGCTGGTGGGCAGGAGTCCAGTCAAGCATTCCCATCTCGCAGCACGGCGTGGATCTCCTGAATTCACTTCTCCTTTCGCCCATCGAACGAACACAATCGGCGGCTCACTGGGGTGGGGCATTCTATGCTTCTCCAAGAAATCTCCTTCAAAGTAGATCCACAGGGCTAGATTCAGCAGCTCCCAATCCACATGATCCTTGTACATCCGAGCATACCTGCGCGAGTGAGAGAACGGATTTGGTCCCTCCTCGGCTTCCTCCTCACAGCTTCCTCCTCTGCTTCCCTCCATTCGCGCGTGCAATGGGTCCAGGAGAGAGCGTCGTCGCGGATTCGCATCGCCCGCTCCCTCCATCTCCTCCCTCGAGTCTCCCGCAGCACCGCCGGCGCGACGGAGTTGAGCGGCTGGAGCATCCGCGGGAAGGCTTTGTAGACATGTGGGAGATGCATCTTGTACATCTGCCTGTCTTCCAGCCATTCCCCCATGGATATGGCCGGCGACTCCATGGGGTGCACGAGCGGACTTGCTGAGGGGGGCAGGCGTGCCCGGAGTCAGGAGGCGGGGGGTGGCGGCGAGATCTATGGCGGCGGCGAGGGTGGAGGTAGTGGCGGGGGCGGCGGCGAGGGTGGAGGTGGTGGCGGGGGCGAAGGGGATCGCGAGAGTGGTCATCTATTTGCCAATTATGTGAACTAAACATTTGTGACACCCTCGATTCAATCGTACACTAATCATGCACGCAAATGTGTATGATCAAGATCAAGGACTCACGGGAAGATATCACAACACAACTCTAGACACAAATTAAAATAATACAAGCTTTATATTACAAGCCAGGGGCCTCGAGGGCTCGAATACACAAGAGTCAGCGGAAGCAACAATATCTGAGTACAGACATGAGTTAGACAAGTTTGGCTTAAGAAGGCTAGCACAAAAAGCAACATCGATCGAAAAGGCAAGGCCTCCTGCCTGGGAGCCTCCTAACTACTCCTGGTCGTCTGCGGTCTCCATGTAGTAGTAGTCATCGACGGTGGCATCTGACTCCTGGGCTCCGACATCTGGTTGCATCAACCAGAAAGAAGAAAAGGAGGGAAAGGGGGAGCAAAGCAACCGTGAGTACTCATCCAAAGTACTCGCAAGCAAGGATCTACACTACATATGCAACATTATCAAAAGAAGGTTGTATATGTGGACTGGGCTGCAAAAATGCCAGAATAGATGGAAAGCCTAGTCCTATCGAAGACTAGCATCTTCTGGAAACCACCATCTTGCAGCAACAGGAGGGAGTAGAGTAGCATAAGTAAAGTAGTAGTAGTGTTATCAACCTCGGCCAGAGATCCTTTCTCGACTCCCTGCGAGAAAGAAATCCCAGAGCCATACTATCCAGTTATCATCACAATCCATTCCTCATCACCATCCACTCTCATCACAAGTATCCAATTCTAGTTGTATCGATCGGGATACAACTTCAAGTGTCCATTACCGTAGGACAGGCTATCGATAGATGTTTTCTTCCCTGCAGGGGTGCACCAACTTACCCACCACGCTCGCTTAACTTCGGCCGGACACACTTTCCTGGGTCATGCCCGGCCTCGGCCAAACAATACGCCGCAACCCGACCTAGGCTTAATAGAGAGGCCAGCAGGCCGGACTAAACCTATGCCCCCAGGGGTCATGGGCCATCTCCCCGGGAACTCCTGCACGTTTCGTGGGCGGCCGGTGAGCAGACCTGGCTACCTCTCGAAAAAGGAAGGAGCTTACTAGTCCAACCCGGCGCGCGTCGCTCAGTCGCTGACGTCTATTAATCTTCGGCTGGTGCATACGACGCAGAACGCCCATACTATGCCCACATGATGGTTAGTGCTATCAGTACAGAGGCCCCTCGAATCAAATATCCAAATCGTAGTGGATTAGGAATGCACGGTAACAAGTAGAGACTCACGAAAGAGGTGACCCCGTTACCCCGTCTCGAGGACTTGTGGCAAGGGCTAGGAATGCCCGACCACGCCTCGTAATTATCTAGCGGGCACCTTCCAGGTCCGCCCGACTCCACATCACTCGCAATTAAGCTTGCGCGGGTACCCCTCAGGGTCGACCCGTCTTTCCAAGTAACAGTGGTAAAGTACAAGTATCAGTGTGTCCAAACATCAAGGGGAAAACCCGAGGAATCACCCCCGATGAATTCAACTAGATGTAATCATCAAGGTGAACGTAAGAGGAATCACCTCGAGGTTCACACTTGAGGGGTTGCACGACAGAGTCGTATCGAAAGTGGTTAAGCAGGAAATCACCCTCGATGACCACGACCGAATGACTACTCTACAGGGTTAACATCAGAAGTGCTGCAGAGGTTCACCCTCGGTACTCGATAGTAACCCAGTAGTGTCAAGCAACTAAGGGGAAGTGATGTGCGGTGTCGGGGCCTGGTCTTCGATCACGTAGATCGAGTCGTCGATGATGAAGCAGGGGCAACAAGGACAAGTGGGGGTCACTGATGGATCACTAACCAACCTATGCTAAGCAGTTGAGGATAAGCAGGTTAGGTACAACAGCAGATACAAAAGCAGGCTATGCATCAGAATAGGAGCAATCAATAATAGTTGCAAAATCTAATGCAAGCATGAGACAAAGGAATGGGCGATATCGGGATGATCAAAGGGAGGCTTGCCTGGTTGCTCAGACAAGAAGAAGGGGTCGTTGTCGACGTAGTCGATCACAGTGGCATCAACGGCAGTCTCGGGGTCTATCGGAGAGAAGAGGGGGAAGAAACAGTAAATACATAGTACGCAAATGCATAACAGGACAAGAGGCAGAGCTAGACGTGTTCTAACGCGGTGCTACATGATACCGGTGAAGGGGGATAAAATCCGGGAAAGTTTTCCCGGTTCCGGACCTGTTTCAGACAGATGACCGGAGGGGGAATGTTCCAGGTTTAGATAGTTATAGGCATCTGACAGGTAAATGGATCACATATTCGAATTCTTCTCGTCGTTCTGAGCAAGCTTCATGTAGGAAGTATTTTCATCTGAGCTACGGTTTATTTTATATGATTTTCTAAAGTTTTAAAACATTTTTAGAATTTATTTAACTAATTTAATTCAACATTATCCAGAACAGTAAATGATGACGTCAGCATGACATCATGCTGACGTCAGCAGTCAACTGGGCAGTTGACTAGGTCAACTACGTGTGGGCCCCGCATGTCATACACTGCTTAGTTTAATTAGGGTTTAGCTAATTAATTACTGTTTAATTTAATTAACTAATTAATTAGATTAATTTAAACATGATTAGTTAACATGATTAATTAACTAATTAATAATTTTATTAATTGCATTTTCTTTTTCAATTTTAGTTTTAGGGGTGTGGGGCCCCTACGTCAGTGGCCCAGGGTGGCTTATTGGGCACGGATTAACGGGGCGGGCGTGGGCGCCCGTGCCCGTGACCACCAGGGGCGACGGCCATGGCTGCGGGCTAGAGCCGCACGGCGAGGTGGCTGGCCAGGGCGGCGCAGTTGGAGCCGCATGGCGAGGTGGCTGGCCAGGGCGGTCGCCGTCGGGGAGGGGGGCGAGCAGGTGGAGGAGCGGGGCGGGGCGGCTGGGGCGCAGGGGCAGCCGCGGTTCGCGGGGCGCGCGTGGCGCGGGGCGCTGTGAGGGCGCCGAGAAGGGTCGCGGTTCGCGGGAACTCGCGACGGGCGTGGCCGGCGCGACCGGCGCGTGGCCATGGTGGGGTGAGGCGCGGGTGTGGTGGACGCATCGGGGCAGAGGGGGAAGAGGAGGACGGACGACGGCTCACCCTCGTTGCAGGGGAACGCCGACGAGGCTCGGTGGAGCCGCGGTTGAGGAGGAGGTTGAGGACGGCGCAGTGATGAGGAGGAGGCGGCAGGGCGACGTTGGGACGAGGTGGCGCCATCGGGGACGAAGAGGTTGAGGCCGATGTCGATGGGGCGAGGCAGTCCAGCGAGGGAGGGTCCGAGCGGCGGCGGAGTCGAGCGTGTGCCTGTGCGGCAGGCGAGATGGAGCTGGCTACGGGACGACGTCGTGGATGGGCGCCGGCATCAGGGGCGCGAGGCGGCGCGGGTTGGGGTCCTCCTCGACCCAGATCCAGGCGAGTGGGAGAGACGAGGGAGAGAGTGGGGCTCGTGGGGGCAGCAGTGGGAGTCATGGGCTAGGGTTACGGGAGGGAGTGGTTGTTAGTAGGCAGCAGTGGCTAGGCCGGCCTAGCTGCCAGATGGGCCAGTAGGCCCCAGGGGAAAGGGGGTTTTGGCCTTTCTCCTTTTGTTTCAATTTTATTCTGTTTGCAGAATCTGCTTGCAATATTATGAGCTGTCAATTGGTCTTTGTAAAAATGTGGAACTTGGCCACATAAATACATTGCAATATTTGGCACTACCACAAAAAGTTTGGGAGGAGTTTGAATTGATTTGAATTTTTCACAAATGGAAAAGTATAAGAAAAAGATGTTTTGGAACTATTTTAATTTCCAAAGGAAATTAAAATATCTCAAATGATGTTGAACCATTCATGACAATTTGTTAGCGAATATTTTCAACCCATCGAACATTTTTGCTCGACAGTTTGAAGAAATAAGAATTTGACTTGTTTTTGGAATTTGAATTAGATCGGTGTTTGAAACAAGTAAGGATTACCAACTTCATTATGATGAGAAGGCATCATCAGGCATGAGATTACTGTAGCATGATACTGGGGGTGTTACAAATCTCCTCCACTACAAGAAATCTCGTCTCGAGATTTAAGATGATGGAGTAAGGGGGGAAAGACTCGGGAAAGATGGAGCTCAACACAATATAGATACGTGGGGACTACCTCAGTGAACGTAGCATAGAGACATATCTCGAGTTGAAATTCAAAAGTCATCGAGAGCAAGGAATGAAGGTACAATAGGAAGTTTCAACTGAATGAATAACGATTGATACTTGCACAAAGTGTGAGAAAGGGGGTTTAGAGCATCGGGAATAGATCATCTCATGCAATTATATCAAGGAAAAGATGAGGAGGTGGCCGATGGGTTCAACATCACTCCATCGACATGTCAAAAAGGATGTATTTCCAAAATTATATGAACAAGTTTGTGTTGGGAGGAAGGCAAGAATGTTGTCGATGATAATACCAACCATCGAGGGGCAAGGATGGTATTTCTCATCATGAATTCGATTTATATCCTAAAAGAGCTCAGAATGTTGATGATGATCATGACACATTTGTTGAGAGATTTCATGAAGATGTAATCGATCGGCGATGACATCAAGTCAAAGGAATGATGAAGCGAAGGGTTATTGGAACCACGGGTACGACACAAACCCGAAATCAAGCTTGTTGTTCAAGGTGAAATGATATGACGAGGAAGATCGACGTAGGGATTAGCTCATCATCGAAAATTGTGCCCCGGGAAGAAGGACCAGGTAGCACAGTTAAAATTTACCACGGTAAGGATATAGCCGATCAGGCTAGGAATGACTTGATGGATTATTAAACTCGTAAGCAACAGAAATTACTTAGAGTTATAGAATCGGAGTGTGGAATTGATTCACTTATCGGTGTTCTCGAGTGACTAACAACTCAAAACCCGGGGAAATCTGGAATCGATGAGAAGCAATACCAGATGAAGACTCGTAGGAAGCAACACAGTTCTTTGTTATCCTCGAGATACCAGAGGGTAATACTCGGTGTAAGATCAAAATAGAGATTGCGAAGATGCATTTATCTACAGAAGACAAGTGCTTTAACTTGCCCGAGAAATGGAATCAAAGGGGAACAATCATGGTCAGAACCACGGTTGCAAAGGATCAAATCCTAGATATAAGATGATCTTATACCAAGGGGATAATTAATTTTTTTAAGAGAAGCTTCCATGATAAGACCTACATCGTGTCCATGGGCATGAACACAAAGTTCAAGGTCGACTCCCACTTCTTCATATCATTTCATTTACTTCTCGATTTCGATGAAGTTGTAGTGTTGAAATGTTATCTGGCAAAACACCAGAAGATTATGACTCGTGAAAACTCTCGGGTTCGCATGGATTAGGGAAAGCATAGGTTCAAACCATAGGGACATATCAGGAACATATACCGCAAACTTAAAGAGTGAATAACACAAGCTCGAAGGCAGATCATGGTTGAGAAGGCAGAGGATACAATTTACCAAAGGCATAATGTATCTGAGGAAAGGCTCCAAAAGGTTATTGAATATGAAGGACGTTGTCAGATAAATCCAACAAAGGATCTGGCGGTCCAGATAGGATCTTGTGTGAGTATCAATACTCAATCAGAAGAGGGAAAGAATGCAAAGGCATCAAATTATAGATATATCTGGATAACTTCAAGGCTTGAATACAAAGGAATTACGATTTTCAAATCAGAAGATCTGAAGCAGAGGCTCTGATCAGAAGATAATTGAGTTGAATCGATACAGATCGACAATCAAACAAGGTTTGATTTGACAAGAACAAGCTCATGTTTGGAGTGACGTCTGAGTTGGAAGGATGAGTGCTAGGATCTGTTTAAGGATTACGAGCATTCACGAGATCAAGGGACTCGAAACAATAGTGACGAAGGATGCCAACGAAGATTACTAGAATTATCGAATTACCATAATGCAAGGTAGCAAGAATTTCAACAACAATAGGCTGCTGAGGATTTTCGGAATATCGAATAGTATTTCAAAGACTTTTGTGAAACATATGAACAACTGGGGAAAAACAAATCCTCGATATGTGTGAGGATTAATTTGTCGATGTATTCAGGCGACAAGGAACTGCAAGGCAGTAGGCACAAAAGGATTCTCGGAACAACGACAAGTATTTCGGGGTATCTTGTAGTAACAAGAGCCATTGGAAAAGAAGGTATGGACGACAAGTGTATGCAACTATCCATGGGGATTTATCGGTGGTAGGGAAATGCGATGGTGAAGGGCACAAGGTTCTCGGAAAAAAAAACATCGGAGAGTATCTTCAGAGTCTTCTGGTACACCAAGCGATCATCTGGGATGAAGGGCTCTCCGGGAGGAAATACTTACGAGAACCTAAGGTTAGAGTTAGTAAAATCTATTTGAACCTGAATAGAAGAGAGAACAAAGTCCCAGAGTATAGACGAGGAATAAATGATCCTAATACCACCCAATTGGCGACATGGGCCCGTAAGCCACACAGCCAAGTTAGTAAAACGGTTTTTGATTTCTAGACTCAACTTTGGCCAAAGAGTTGGAAAGGGGGCTACCTACAGGCAGTCGGCTCTGATACCAACTTGTGACGCCCTCGATTCAATCGTACACTAATCATGCACGCAAATGTGTACGATCAAGATCAAGGACTCACGGGAAGATATCACAACACAACTCTAGACACAAATTAAAATAATGCAAGCCTTATATTACAAGCCAGGGGCCTCGAGGGCTCGAATACATAAGCTCGAATACACAAGAGTCAGCAGAAGCAACAATATCTGAGTACAGACATGAGTTAGACAAGTTTGCCTTAAATAGGCTTGGACAAAAAGCAACATCGATTGAAAAGGCAAGGCCTCCTGCCTGGGAGCCTCCTAACTACTCCTGGTCGTCTGCGGTCTCCATGTAGTAGTAGTCATCGACGGTGGCATCTGACTCCTGGGCTCCGACATCTGGTTGCATCAACCGGAAAGAAGAAAAGGGGGGAAAGGGGGAGCAAAGCAACCGTGAGTACTCATCCAAAGTACTCGCAAGCAAGGATCTACACTACATATGCAACATTATCAAAAGAAGGCTGTATATGTGGACTGGGCTGCAGAAATGCCAGAATAGATGGAAAGCCTAGTCCTATCAAAGACTAGCATCTTCTGGAAACCACCATCTTGCGGCAACAGGAGGGATTAGAGTAGCATAAGTAAAGTAGTAGTAGTGTTATCAACCTCGGCCAGAGATCCTTTCTCGACTCCCTGCGAGAAAGAAATCCCAGAGCCATACTATCCAGTTATCATCACAATCCATTCCTCATCACCATCCAGTCTCATCACAAGTATCCAGTTCTAGTTGTATCGATCGGGATACAACTCCAAGTGTCCGTTACCGTAGGACATGCTATCGATAGATGTTTTCTTCCCTGCAGGGGTGCACCAACTTACCCACCACGCTCGCTTAACTCCGGCCGAACACACTTTCCTGGGTCATGCCCGGCCTCAGCCAAACAATACGCCGCAACCCGCCCTAGGCTTAATAGAGAGGCCAGCACGCCGGACTAAACCTATGCCCCCAGGGGTCATGGGCCATCTCCCCGGGAACTCCTGCACGTTGCGTGGGCGGCCGGTGAGCAGACCTGGCTACCTCCCTAAAAAGGAAGGAGCTTACTAGTCCAACCCGGCGCGCGCCGCTCAGTAACTGACGTCTATTAATCTTCGGCTGATGCATACGACGCAGAACGCCCATACTATGCCCACGTGATGGTTAGTGCTATCAGGCCAAAGGCCCCTCGAATCAAATATCCAAATCGTAGTGGATTAGGAATGCACGGTAACAAGCAGAGACTCACGAGAGAGGTGACCCCGTTGCCCCGTCTCGAGGACTTGCGGCAAGGGCTAGGAATGCCCGACCACGCCTCGTAATTATCCGGCGGGCACCTTCCAGGTCCTCCCAACTCCACATCACTCGCAATTAAGCTCGCGCGGGTACCCCTCAGGGTCGACCCGTCTTTCCAAGTAACAGTGGTAAAGTAGAAGTATCCGTGTGTCCAAACATCAAGGGGAAAACCCGAGGAATCACCCCCGATGAATTCCACTAGATGTAATCATCAAGGTGAACGTAAGAGGAATCACCCCCGAGGTTCACACTTGAGGTGTTGCACGACAGAGTCATATCGAAAGTGGTTAAGGAGGAAATCACCCTCGATGACCATGACAGAATGACTACTCTACAGGGTTAACATCAGAAGTGCTGAAGAGGTTCACCCTCGGTACTCGATAGTAACCCAGTAGTGTCAAGCAACTAAGGGGAAGTGATGTGCGGTGTCGGGGCCTGGTCTTTGATCACATAGATCGAGTCGTCGATGATGAAGCAGGGGCAACAAGGACAAGTGGGGGTCACTGATGGATCACTAACCAACCTATGCTAAGCAGTTTAGGATAAGCAGGTAAGGTACAACAGCAGATACAAAAGCAGGCTATGCATCAGAATAGGAGCAATCAATAACAGTAGCAAAATCTAATGCAAGCATGAGAGAAAGGAATGGGCGATATCGGGATGATCAAAGGGGGGGGCTTGCCTGGTTGCTCAGACAAGAAGAAGGGGTCGTTGTCGACGTAGTCGATCATAGTGGCATCAGCGGCAGTCTTGGGGTCTACCGGAGAGAAGAGGGGGAAGAAACAGTAAATACATAGTAAGCAAGTGCATAACAGGACAACAGGCAGAGCTAGACGTGTTCTAACACGGTGCTACACGATACCGGTGAAGGGGGATAACATCCGGGAAAGTTTTCCCGGTTCCGGACCTGTGTCAGCCATATGACCAGAGGGGGAATGTTCCAGGTTTAAATAGTTATAGGCATCTGACAGGTAAACGGATCACATATTCGAATTCGTCTCGTCGTTCTGAGCAACTTTCATGTAGGAAGTATTTTCATCTGAGCTACGGTTTATTTTATATGATTTTCCAAAGTTTTAAAACATTTTTAGAATTTATTTACCTAATTTAATTCAACATTATCCACAGTAAATGATGACGTCAGCATGACATCATGCTGACGTCAGCAGTCAACTGGGCAGTTGACTAGGTCAACTACGTGTGGGCCCCGCATGTCATACACTACTTAGTTTAATTAGGGTTTAGCTAATTAATTACTGTTTAATTAAATTAACTAATTAATTAGATTAATTTAAACAGGATTAGTTAACATAATTAATTAACTAATTAATTGAATAACTAATTAATAATTTTATTAATTGCATTTTCTTTTTCAATTTTAGTTTTAGGGTTGTGGGGCCCCTATGCCAGTGGCCCAGGGCGGCTTATTGGGCACGGGTTAACGGGGCGGGCGTGGGCGCCCGTGCCCGTGTCCACCAGGGGAGACGACCACGGCTGCAGGCCGGAGCTGCACGGCGAGGTGGCTGGCCAGAGCGGCGCAGTCGGAGCCGCACGGCGAGGTGGCTGGCCAGGGCCGTCGCCGTCGGGGGGGGGGGGGAGCAGGTGGAGGAGCGGGGCGGGGCGGCTGTGGCGCAGGGGCAGCCGCGGTTGGCGGGGCGCGCGTGGCGTGGGGCGCCATGAGGGCGCCGAGATGGGCCGCGGTTCGCGGGCACTCGCGATGGGCGTGCCCGGCGCTACACGGGCGTGACCGGCGCGTGGCCATGGCGGGGTGAGGCGCGGGTGTGGTGGACGCATCAGGGCAGAGGGGGAAGAGGAGGACGGACGGCAGCTCACCCTCGTTGTAGGGGAACACCGGCGAGGCTCGGAGGAGCCGCAATTGAGGAGGAGGTCGAGGACGGCGTAGTGATGAGGAGGAGGCGGCGGGGCGACGTCGGGACGAGGTGGCGCCATCGGGGACGAAGAGGTTGAGGGCGATGTCGATGGGGCTAGGCAGTCCAGCGAGGGAGGGTCCGAGTGGCGGTGGAGTCGAGCGTGCGCCTGTGCGGCAGGCGAGATGGAGCAGGCTATGGGACGGCGTCGGGGATGGGCGCCGGCATCAGGGGCGCGAGGCGGCGCGGGTTAGGGTCCTCCCCGACCCAGATCCAGGCGAGTGGGGGGAGTCAAGGGAGAGAGTGGGGCTCGTGGCGGGAGCAGTGGGAGTCATGCGCTAGGGTTACGGGAGGGAGTGGTGGTTAGTAGGCAGCGGTGGCTAGGCCGGCCTAGCGGCCAGATGGGCCAGTAGGCCCCATGGGAAAGGGGGTTTTGGCCTTTCTCCTTTTGTTTTAATTTTATTCTGTTTGCAGAATCTGCTTGCAATATTATGAGCTGCCAATTGGTCTTTGTAAAAATGTGGAACTTGGCCACATAAATACATTGCAATATTTGGCACTACCACAAAAAGTTTGGGAGGAGTTTGAATTGATTTGAATTTTTCACAAATGGAAAAGTATAAGAAAAAGCTGATTTGGAACTATTTAATTTCCCAAGGAAATTAAAATATCTCGAATGATGTTGAACCATTCATGACAATTTGTTAGCGAATATTTTCAACCCATCGAACATTTTTGCTTGACAGTTTGAAGAAATAAGAATTTGACTTGTTTTTGGAATTTGAATTTGACCGGTGTTTGAAACAAGTAAGGATTACCAACTTCATTATGATGAAAAGGCATCATCAGGCATGAGATTACTGTAGCATGATACTGGGGGTGTTACAACAGTCAACATATAAAATAATTTAAATATATATAATATAGTTAGAAGGGAAACGTAAGTTGGACCTGGCGTTCCTATTCTTATATAGAAAAATCGAACAGACCTCTGCGTTTTCTTCAAAAAAATACATAAATTGGGCTGCCAAAAATAAAACCTCGCATGGGAGGTCCATAGGCCGGTCGATACATGACGGCCCTAAGAAAATACAAACAGTCCTATGGACCTCCCATCCCAGGTCGTGGGCTGCGCATGTTAAAAATGAAAGCCTAGACGGGGCAGCCCAAAACCACGTCCAACACTTGGCAAAACTTCGTCCCTCGTTTTCTCTGTGTTTCGCACACTCGACATTGTGTGGGCATTTTGACTGTGCATCATATGAAGATGTGCTATGCATGAATGTTGATCAGCATGATGTTAACTGGCTGGTAGTTCCGTTTTCGACCATGAATAAAACTTCCAACATGATGTTAACCCTGTTTGAAAAGGCCATGTTAATATAAATGCTCTGCCTCTGAAAGTTGTAGTTTCTTATCTGAAACTGCACTTGCAGTTTCTTATCTGAAACTGAAACTTGAAGTGTCTTCTCTGAGAATCACATTGTCTGCACTTTTATACTCCTATGGAACTACATTTTTTAAGTGCTAAAAATAGATCTCTAGAATTCATAAAATACTTCATATGCTCAATACTGCAAATCTGAAATGCAAAAGACATTCATATCTGAAAGTACTCTCAAAATACACAAAACAAAACACAATTCACAACCTACAAATACTGACAACCCTAAGCTCCTCCTGACAATTCACAACCTGGCAGACTATTGGGCTAGGGGGGCAGCCCCCTCCTATTCCTTGGTGGCAGACAGCCGCCCCGTGAGACGATGTGAACGACAAGTGAGACGATGGCGGGTAAGCGTTGTTGGTCCAACTGCTTTTATCCTCTTGCAGTTGGGTTCGGTCGACGAAGACTCCACCGGCTCGCTCTGGTAGGACACCCTCACAAATGGCACCCTGTAGATGCTCGATCCTTCTATCACTGGTGGATGCTCCATCTGGGATCGATACTCCCACCACCGCTCCCTCACGATCGGATTCGGTGAATCTGTTTGCTCCATGGCCCAGAGGAGCAGCTCTATGTATTCCGGCACGACTCCCTCCGAGGGTATCGTCGCCTTTTCGCTCTGTTGCAGATATTTGGCCATGGATGTCGCCGTCGCCGCTAGTTGGTCCTTGTTTTCAAACCAAGACTGTATCTCCAACATCCTAGCTAGCTTCACAGGGTCGCCGTCTGCGATCCTCGCGTATCGGTTGTACTCCTCCATCGGTCTACTTCTCCACAACACCTTCACAAGCCGGCGGTGGTTTTTGAATGGAAGTGGAGAGGAGCAACGCTGGTTTTGGATTAGAACGGGAGAGGAGCGACGCTGGTTTTGGACTGGAACAGGAGAGGAGGGGCGGTGGTTTTGAAATGGAAGAGTAGAGGAGTGGCGCTGCATTTAGATTGGAACAGGAGAGTAGCGGCGGTGGTTTAAGAGGAGAAGAGCAAAAGAGCGGCGTGGTCTTGGAAGTATTTTTTTGTTGTTTTGCGTATTTTGGGTCAAAGCTTGACCACGTAGTGTATTTGACAAGCAAAATGTGAATGCATGTCACCAAAAATTGTATTGTTTGGTTCGTATATGAATGTACTTTCAAATTATATTATTTTTGCAACGTATAACATATATTTTATGTGCGAAAATCATTGTCAATTATGACCTAGAATAAAAGGGAGACTAGTTAATGTGGGGTCGCTTTATTAATTGAAGGGTAAATTGATTTTGATTTTGATCCTGTCACAGCGCGCCGGCCCTCTCGTCCAATCCTAAATCGCTACCGCACGCTCCTCTCCCTCTTCTCCATTGCAAAACCACCTCCTCTCCTCTCCATCATCTCCACTCCAAAACCACCGTCTCGCCTCTCCCTCTTCTGATCTTCTCCATTGCAAAACCACCTCCTCTCCTCTCCATCATCTCCATTCCAAAACCACCGTCTCACCTCTCCCTCTTCTCTATTGCAAGACCACCGTCTCTCCTCCGTTTTCTAGACGCTTTGCTCCATGGCGCGGGCGCAATACATGGATACAAAATTAGTATACTATATACTATTTAAAAGTCGAGGGCGGGGCTTTTCATGCGCGGTAGGCGGCGGGGCAGTTCCGCCTAGTCGGTTCAACAGAGACGCGAGAAGACAAGGGAGTAGGCTGCTGCAAACGTAGGGCTGTGTGATTTGATAGCGAGTTACTGCTGGACAGGTGGGGCCCCGTGATTTGACTTGGCATTATCATTTTAACTGCGGCGCTATGACTGGCGCGAGTCTCCCAATTCCTGACCACCTCCATACAGGTGCCTCTCCCAATGCTCCACCATGTAGTAGAGGCTGGCTCTTGCATGAGAGCCAATTCTCCACTTTTTCCTTGCCTCTCTTTCCTCCACATATGCAAAAATGCCATGTAAAGCGCACTATTGTACTTACTTTTACTTGCTCCTACAGGTGCTTAAGCTTGCTACATAGGCATAAAGTCTGATGTGGCAAGTTAATCAAAAAATACACTTATAGCCAACCTTATAGCCAACCTTGTTGTAGTATGAGTGACTAAGTGATGACTATGTATGAAATGCCAACATCAGATAGACTAACGCACCGTGTTAAATCTCCAAGGGCGCGACTGCGCGAGTGACGCGACGGTTGTGGTAGGCGCGACCATGATACGGGCTATTGGCAGCCCTTGGATCTGAGATCAAACGATCGCATGCTAAGTTGCTGAAAATTTGCAGAATAACCCTCCAGGATAGGATATTCACCCATAGGTCTAGAATCATGCCATGCAACCGTTCGATCTCAGATCCAAGGGCTCTCAGAAGCCCGTATCATGGGAGAATGGAAAGCCACTACCCTGCCGTTCGCACGTTGGCAGTTCGCTCCTACTCGTCCCTGCACGTCCTTCAATACTACGGTGGTTCGCTCCTAGTCGTCCCGTCCATTCACATTACGGCAGTTCCACTAATCCTAACCCTCCTCCCAAATCCATGGCGTCTCAAATCTCCACGATCGGCGGTGAGTACAAGGTTAGAACCATCACCGACGATGAGTTCGACGTCATCTACACCCGTTCTTCCGCGACGGTGAAAGGATGCCTTTCTCGGTTTAGACGCATGTTCGAAGACTCAGATGATGAGTGGGTCGCTGGGCTAGATGTTGAGGACACCACCGTTCTGGGACGAGAGAAGGATCTAAAGGACGAAGAGAGCAAGAAGCTCGCCGTGATGCAGGTTTGCGTGCATGACTTATGCTTGGTCTACCACATATGCCATGCCGACGTTGAGTGCCAGGATTTTAAGGACTTCCTCGAGAGCAACCTAGTCAAATTCGTTACTGTAGACTTTGGTAATGACAAAGAAGTCCTGCGTCGGATAGGCCTCGTTGTAGGCAACACCTTCGACCTCCAGAAGAATCGGCTGGTGTCCTCTCGTCAGCCTTCAATCCTGACCCTGGCAGGAGCCATGGTTCATCCTTCGTACGGTAAACTGGAGAAACCTCATTACACGTTTCATCGTCATGCATGGCAAAGGAATGTACTAGATATAGACCACATCCACTACGCTGCAATGGATGGCTACCTTTGCTTCAATATCTACAAGGGTTGGATGAAGAGCAACAGCCAAGTAAGCGGTTCAAGCAAAGAAGTATCGACCAAGAGGAAGAGGGACAAGGACGAAGTCGAGGACGTGGACGAGGACTCCGAGTAAGGTGGCAGTGTCGTTGCTCATGGTGGTTCTAATGCAGTGTCTACCGGAATAGTTGCAAAGTTTAATTTCAGGTGTGCTTAATTTAATTTGAGGGGTGTGTTGTGCTGAGCCCCAAGCAGAACAATGTTATGTTTCTGCTCGTTACTTTAACTCTTCAGTACGTACATACTAGTATTTCTTACATTTCATCTTTTAGTTGGTATAGTACTACCACTCGTTTCTTCACATTATATACGTACAATATATATGGCCAACATCATATAGCCAGCAGTTTAGTTGTCAAAGAATTTCAGGGTGCTTAGTTTTGTCAAAGAATTCTAGGATGCTTAGAGGGTGCTTGGATCCAAGGGACTTATTTTAGTCTGACTAAAAATAGTCTCTTTAAGAGGCTAAAGTTCCAAGCACCCCTGACTAAAGAGGGGCTAAAACTAGTCTTGAGACTAATTTTTTTAGTCAGGGGTACCCCTACTAAAATGTGGATTAGTCCTCTCTCTACTCATTTAACTCCTCTCCTTTAACACAGGAGAGTTCTGGATTGGAGGGTTTGGAGGATAATAAATGCTCATTAACTTGATTTTAGCCTTTTTAGTATTTGGATCCAAGCATGGGTGAGGCTAGCATGTTTTAGTCCCACTACTTTTAGTCATGGGACTAAAACGTATGCAAGCACCCTCTTTGTTTTATTTGAGGGGTGGGTTGTGCTGGACACCATTATTGTGACTAGCCTTTTTAATAGTACTATATGCATAATTTGGCGACGAGCGCTCTCTATATGTACCACCTTTTTTCTAATTTCAAGTTTTGCTCCATGGCGCAATCCATCGATACTACTGCTGGACAAAAGTATACATTTTTTAAAAGGCTAGAGGGCGGGGCAGTCTAGCTTGGTCGGTTTCACGAGAGGCGAGGGCCTTTGTGATTTGATGGCTCATTACTACTGGAAGGCGGGGCCTTGTGATTTGACTGCTCGTATAAATGCGCCGACGACCTGATCGAGGAGGAGCAAAGAACCGTGCGGTATACTCAAGTTTTCCACTGGAGTAGTACTGCGACGGAGGAGCACGAAACACGGCAGCCCAGTGCCATATGGCGATAAAAAATGATCTAATTTGCTAGTCATCTCATTGTTAGCATTGTTCCATTCATTCCCTAAAAAAACCATTGTTCTATTCATGCCTCGCAGAGAACGTGACACGTGCAGCGAAACACCCGAAGCAAAAGATGAAACACAGGAGCAAAAGAAGAAGGAAGATTATCACCCCAAATGATCTAATTCACCGCGGAGTCATAGCTGCTTCTTCATCGCCTCCACGACCTCCATTTCCTTGCGCGTCTCCTCCGCCATCTTCATCACTGTGTCCATGACGCGGGATTTCTCGACGTGATCCTTCATCATCTGTTCCACGGCTGCATTACGTACCTTGACAGCAGCCGGGTGCTCGATGCGGAGCTTCGCCAACTCCTCCTTCTGTTCCATGACGAGGGCCTGCAGCATCTTCATCGAGGAACTACTATTATCATGCAGCTTCTTCCAGCCGGCGTTCTTCTCCTTCAACAGGTCGATCTCGTGGCAGAGCTTCGCCTTATCCTCCTGAAGTCGCAGGATTTCGCTAGTCGCCTTCTTCTCCGAGGCAATGCTCTTCTTCAGCA
Source organism: Aegilops umbellulata (assembly GCA_032464435.1). NCBI lineage: Eukaryota > Viridiplantae > Streptophyta > Magnoliopsida > Poales > Poaceae > Aegilops > Aegilops umbellulata. The sequence goes on from CP136054.1 coordinate 444,354,142, forward strand.
GCATCACCAAGCTGGCGGTCAACTCCCCCTGCTGATTGAGCTCAGCGGGCATGTCGTCGAGGCTCTCCTTCAACAACTCCATCAAGCCTAGGATGAACTCCTTCTGCTTATTGAGCTGATTGGGCATGCCGTCGAGGGATAACGACTTCAGCTCCGCCGGCTCGGCATGTTCGCCTCCGCGGCTAGGGCGCTCCTGGGAGCCATCGCCTGCCCGTGAGAGATCTTTCGAGGTCTCTGCGTGGCGGCGATCCCTCTTTTTTTTCCGCAGCCTTGGTTGCCGCTCCCTTGTTACGAGTAGTTCTCGACCTAGAGCTCTGCTCACCGGCCATGGCAACGACGGACGAAGAAGAAGCACTTATGAGGAGGAAAGGTAGAGTAATTTTCGGTTAGGTAGTTCCCTTTTTTATAACCTAAGTACTAGCACTAGTACTAATACCTGCATAGTGGGAACACGTTCAGGTTTGGTACATACTAGTAGGTGTGAGCAGGCTTTCGAATGTGATGGGAACAAGGTAAAGATTAATTCATGGTTTTGGTTTCGAGGCTAGAAACGGCTCCCGATGAGTTTAGCGGAACATAAATTTCAAGTACTACACTGCTCAAATGCGTAAATATTATGTTACTGTCAAAAATTGGCACAAAATACGAAGGAGACCAATGGAAGTACTACTAGCAACCCACGATTTAACTACTCGCATGCGTGCAATGGAGTAATAATGTCTTTCTTCCGCCCTCACGTCCACATAATTTGTATGCGCTGTATTAATTGACCATCAATGAAGTGAACGACTTTACACGCGTCAAATTATCACATGGGGTGGATCTTGGTACAAAATTGCGTCCGCCCGTGTACCCGCGTGTGCGTGCGAGGGAATGAGTGCGTGCGTGGCGTGCGTGCACATCTTTGCTTCATGCATGTACCGCCAGTATGGCTCAGGGAGGACAAGAACATTCTTCTGGAACCAACAGCACGTCACTGTGATCAATCCACGCAAGGAGGTCAAGACAACTCCTCCACATGTGCCACGTGGCTTCATGAACTGTAAGAGAGATACTGGGTAGCGTGCCATTGGTATTCTAATTTATGTGTTTTGCACATACTCGAAGTACTAGTAAGGTACACGTGCATTGCACGCATCAGATTTTGCAACCAAATTATGAACAAATACCACACTATAGCATGTAAGCTTTGAGTCATATATGCCTGATGTAGCCCTTCGTTTAATTCTTATAGTTCATCTCATTCAAAATCAATTAGTTTTTATAAAAAAGCTAAGAACGCGGGAATAGGAAAAACATGGGATTATAGTGGAATGTCGTCTTGAATCCTACATGATTGTATGAGTGTTTGATTGTGCATAGAAAAAATGCAGAAATATTTCAAAGAGGTTTGAGTGGATGGGATGTTTCCTATGAAATCTAGTGCAAATGAATCATATGAAAAAATTCCTATGGTTTACATCCTACGAATCAAACAACCAAGATAGGAAAAATTCCTAATGATTAGAATCCTCCAAAATTCCTTTGAGAATCCTTTGAATCAAATAAGCCCTTAATCTATTTTATGATTCATGGAAATGTGCATTGTAAAGCATAAAGTAAAAACAAATAATGGCAATTCAACTAGAAAAAAAGTTTGGGCAGTTATGATACGGAAGATTCTAGAACAAAAGAGAACCACTGTTGTTTTGAGGCTTGTGCATTATGCTTAAGTTCAACCATGGAGTCTGCTAGATTGTACATGTGGCAAAATCCGGTGGGGGGCTAGAAGATGGTGCGAGGGGCCGAGTGGAGGTAGACTATGAAGGAATGCACAAGTGCGAGATCGATATTTAGAGAGAGGGGCCGAACACGTGTGCTGTTGCACGTAGTGGTGGAGCCATGAAAAATAAATGAGCTAGGGGGCCAAGCATTACTAATCCTTTACGAGGAGGGTAAATTCATGAACTTAAAGCATTTTTAGCAGCAATTGTCTAATGATCTCATTCATATTAGCCTCGATATATAGTGATGTTAGGGGGGCAGGGGGCAGGGCCCTTACTGCCCCTGTCTTCGCCATTGTGCACGAGGCATGAATGATGAGAGGGGGACGTTGGATATATAATTAATGTGGGTGTATTAGCTATATATTGTTAATCCTATATAGAGAGGTATAGATTGATCGATGTGGACGTGGGAAAGAGGGTGAGACCTCACTGGATATATCGATTGATCGGTTTGTGTGGAAAACTATGAAAGACCTAGCTATATACACACATACATAGAGGAACATCGATCGTTGCGCATGCACGCGTGAGAGATAAAGAATGCCTTATATGATGGATAGGGGGATGTGTGTGGGTGTGTGCCTTCATGGGAGACCGACCTGAAGAAAAAGATTGAATGCGTGCGATGGATAATGTCGACTGGTAGTGTGTGTGCATGCATGCACGAGAGCAAGTTAGTGGTACAATTATAAAGAGAAGACTACTATGTGGGTGTAAAAGAATAGGTGAGGTCATAATCAATGTAAAGTTGATTTCAAATATTTGAATAAGAAATCCTGATGTTTCAAACCCATGCATGCATGAATATAACGGAGATCTGCGCGGTGTGGTTTGGAAACGAGCATGTTGTAATGTATACACATTGAACAAGGTCACACTGATTTGAATTTAAGATACCCATGGCAGACATCATTTGGCCACGTCGCATCCATGCATGGACACACTATTCTAATTGGAGATGATGGGCGGCTTTCGCATCACATATCTTTATCTATACCCTTATATATATATATTATTTTTTATATTTTTTTATATTGTGTGCGGGTAACTTTAACTTTGAAAGATGGTCATTGGATGAGGCGAATCTGATGGTCCAAAGATGGCAAATTTGAGCACTACTGGACGTTGGATATCATCTAGATTCCACCAGATTTCGCCACATGTATAATCTAGAAGACTCCATGGTTGAACTTAAGCATAATGCACAAACATCAAAACACAAGCACTTCTTATTTTTTCTAGAATCTTCCGTATCAGAATTGCCCAAATGTTTTTCTACATGATTTGCCATTATTTGTTTTTACTTTATGTCTTACGACGCACAATTCCATGAATCTTAAAATAGATTAGCTTTCTTATAAAAACTAGATGATTTTGAATGAAATGAACTATAAGAATTAAACGAACATCTACATCATGCATATATGACTCAAAGCTTGCATGCTATAATGTGGTATTTATTCATAATTTGGTTGCCAAATCTCATACGTGCAATGCACGTGTACCTTACTCTAGTCTAAATGGTGTTTGTGTGTGTGTGTGTGTGTGTGTTGTGCGTGTTGATGTGAAAATTGTCTTTTTTTGGGGTACACGTTAAACTTGTTCTTCTGAAATTTCAAGCCGCGCCTTGTTATGCCGAAAATTCAAGCTAGCGTCTCTGTCTATCGTGCTGCAAAACTCCCGCCTCTTCAACCCGCGCCTTGTTAGCCCGAAATATTTAAGATATATCTTTGTCTTGTTGTGCTCCGACAACTCCCTCCATCTCAACCCACGCCTTGCTATTCCGAAATTACAACGCGCGCGAAAACTCCCAACTCCTATGAAAACCCGACACATGAAATGCCCGTGGTACCCCTGAACCGAAAGAATCGCCTCAAATCGGTGGGGTACTTTCGTAAGTTACCCCACATTTCGGACAAGCGCATCTCTAAGCCTTGGTTCCCCACTGCCATCCCATCCACCCACCCATTCATACACCGAGGCCGCGAAAACCCACGACGAAACCCCACAACCTGCTCCGTCCGCCACCCAGCCGGAGCCTCTTCCCCGACGACATCGTCCATAGCAACACCTCGACGTCCCTCATCCACCGTACCGGATGAGGATCCATCGTCGATCTCATCGTCCCGCCGGTTCAGCCACCCCGTCTTCCACCTCCAAGGAGCTGCCCCGATGTTCCCCTCGTCTTTTGCGCCACCTCCATTCCCACACAGCCGTCTTCACCAGCACCATCGGAAGAGCATCATCATCACCGTTTCCTCGGATGAAGCTGCGGCCTAATTGGCGCCACCAAAGAGGTTGTACACTAATCGCCGCATTTTCTTCTTGATTCGGTCTCACGGTGCTGCCGGCGCTCGGTCCCGGGCCGACACAACGCGACTCCATCCACGGCGGCGTCGCCAGCCACTTCCTCCACGGTGTCGCTCCCTCGGCGGCGACGTCCACATCAGTAGGAGCTGCTGCTGCTTTACCTCTCGCTCGCGCTGCTGCTCTGCTCTTGCTCTCGGTCCCATGCCTGGTCTGCTCTTGCTATTGCTCTTGCTCGCACTGCTGCTCTCGCTCTTGCTCTTGCTTGCGATGATGCTCCGATTTAGCTACACTTCAGTCGACTGAATCGACTTTTGGGTCAGTCGATTTTCAAGGGGTGGGGCGGGGGGGGGTGGGGGTGGGGGGGGGGGGGCTCGCCAGGGTGAAGGAAGAACCAGCCGCAGCGGGGAGGGGGGCTCGCCGGAGAGGTACCCCACTATCTATCTTAGGGTTCAGGATGGGGGCGGTGGTCGCCGGCGGTGGCGGGGCGTTGGTGGGGCGGTGGCGTGGGGATCACCGGAGAAAAAGCTCGGTACAGGGGGGCCTAGAGGGATGGCCGGGGCGGCGGCGGACCGGTGGTGGGGAGTGTTTTTGGGGCGGGCGGGGCAGCGCATCGCCGGCCGCGGGCGGCGGGGGGCTGCTGTTTGGCCGGTGGTGGCTGGCGGCTCAGGGGGGTGGAGGTTGAAGGTGAACCGCAGGCCCTTGATTTCGTATCCAACGGCTGCAAAATCGACTGACCAGAGATGAAAAAGTCAGTCGACCGACGTGTAGCGTCACCTTGCTAGTGCGTTCAATTTCGACAGCAAAATTCAGTTTCGATAGTTAAGTTCAGTTTCGACAGTTAAGTTCAGTTTCAACAGTTAAGTTCAGTTTCGACAGTAAAGTTCAAAGATGAGCGGCTGATGTATTTTACATCTAGCACTTTGTTTTTATGTATTTTATGTCATGTATTGGAGATGCTATTAGAATTCTACTCAGGTTAACGTTGTTCGTTGTCTCTCTTGTCCTGCTTCAGCCTCGGTGTCGTACAACTCACCGGAGCTACTCCAACGACGAAACCCTCCATCACAGCGGAGCAGTACCTCGGGCTCCATCTCTAGACGCCTAAGATCTTCTTCCCGTCCTCTGAGAGCCAAGTCAGCCGGAGCATCCTCACCGGCCAACCCAATCACGCTGAGATCGACATGGCTTCGCCAAAGAGGTTGTACACTTGTTGCATCTCTTTTTTACTCTACATGTTATATATATTACCATACATTTTCTTGTGGTTTGACTTAATCTCACCATGCTTTTTTGCATCCTGTGATCTTCCAATTTTTGTGAATCAAACACCCAGATTGGCATAAATCCTGTGTTTTTAAATTCTCTATTTTGCACGTGCATTCCTATCCTATTCCAGTCTATTTGCTATCCCTGCATTGTTAGGATCCTCAAATTCAAACAAGCCCTCACTCAATTACTTCTGTTACAGATATGTGTCAAAGAAAACCTTGTGTGGTTTGTCCTGCTCCTGCGGCGCTGTGTTCCACCCCAGCTCAGCTGCTCCAACGATGGAAGGGTTCACCACAGCAGGGATCCGCTCTCCAGACTATCTTTCGCCGCCTCAGATCTTCTTCCCCGCCGCCGGCAGCCATGGCAACTGCATTACCATCATCAACTGAGCAGATGACCTTGAGGACTACACGGGTCCGCAAGAGAGGTCGCACTCTTTCGTGTTTGCTTACGTTATGCGTCGCTTAATATGATGACATGCTACATTATCATCATGTTCACCTATTAGACTCCGAGTCAGGTCCAAACTAATGCTGAAACTTGAGTTTTTAAATGGTTGTGGGGTACATATTGGGGCAGCAATCAGTACTATCTGTCTACTATCTGGTTAATCTCCGGTGTCTACTGTTAGTTTCATGTTGGGTGCAAACAAACATTAAAGGAGCCATTATCTGTATTTTTTACTAAAGCTATTATCTGCCTGCTATCATTGGTTTTGGGTCTATCCAAAGTTTGCTACCATCACTCTAGATTTGTGCATGCACTCCTTACATAATCTCACTATGTTTTATTCCTATGCATGCCAGTTATTGTACACAATGGAACTGGTCATGTAGAGCAAAAGAGACGAGCCTTGTGTGGCAATAAAATTTCATGCAGACGTCATTCCATGGTGGGCGCAAAGGCAGCCCCCCCTCCACCCATTTCAGATCGTAATCAAGAGGAAGATAACTGTTCTGAGGGGGATTCAGAAGGAGAAGACCACTCCTTTTTACCCCATGAGGTCTTCGCTCTAACTTGGCATGCTGATGTTGGTAATATCATGCATATGGTGCCTTGCATTGCTTACTGTATACATTCAAGATGCCATCTGCTTAGTTTAGACATGCTTTGTGTCAATGCCATCTGTTTAGTTTCTTTATCGTATATGTGAATCATGCAATGCCATCTTGTCTAGACAGGCATCATATATGTGAATTTTGCAATGCCACCTTGGTTAGCCAGTCATCTTATATGTGAATTATATCATGCCATCATTTTTTATTACGTGTTAAATTTGTCAACAATTTTAGTACATTCAATCACTCTTCCTATGCATCAGCCATTCGACACGGTCATGGAAAAATGTGGAGTGGAAACAAGGTCTTCAGAGAAGACAATGCTATCTGACGAAGCGCATGTCTTGCTGGTTACCGATAGCTCCTCAGAGGAGGATTCAGAGACAGATGACTAGTCATATTTCCCCCCCCCCCCCCCGAGGTGCATGCCCTAACTTGGCAGGGTTATGTTGCTCATATCGTGTGTATGGTATCTTTCATTGCTATTTCATTTGCTTAGTTTAGACATGCTTTGTGTGAATGCCACCTGTTTAGTGTCTAATTACCATATATGTGAATTATGCAATGCCATCTTGTTGCAAGACATTATATATGTGAATTATGCAATGTTATCTTGTTGCAAGGCATTATGTACGTGAATTATGCAATGCCATGCTGTTTAGGCAAGCGTCATATATGTGAATTATATCATGCCGCCCTTTTTTTGTATTTCTTATTGCTTTTGTCGACAATGTTTGTATATTCAACTGCTCTTCCTGTGCATCAGCCATTTGAATTGGTGATGGAGAAATCTGGAGTGAAAACAAGGTCTTCAGAGCAGACAATGCTACCCGCTGAAGCAGATATCTTGCCGGTTACAGATAGCTCTTCACAGGAGGATTCAGAGGCAGATGACCAGTCTTATTATCCCCCTGAGGTGTATGCTCAAACTTGGCAGGGTTATATTACTCATATAATGCATATGTTGTATTGCAATGCTTAGTTTTTACATCATATACACAATATTGAATGCCATCTCCTTAGTTGACGCATCATATATGCGATTGCCCTCTGCTCACTTCCTTAGTATATAAATAATATATTTGAATTATGTCATGCCATGATGTGTACATAGACAGCATGTATCTGAATTATGGCATGCCAACCCATTTTCTAAAGACATAATTTAGTTATATCATCTCATCCTGTTTACATAGTCATCATATTTTAAATTATGTCATTCTATCCGTGAATTATATTGTGCTATCATGTTTCCATCGATGACATGTTTGTGATTTATGGCATGCCAACCACTTTAATAGACACATCGTATAGTTATATCATGTCATCCTGTTTACATAGTCATCATATTTTGAAGTATGTCATTCTATCCTGTTTAGTTAGCCATCATACATGTGAAACTGTGTCATGCTATCCTGTTTAATTAGCCACCATATATGTGAAATTATGTCCTGCTATTCTGTTTGCTTAGACAACATAAATGTGAATTATTTCATGCCCTGTTTTCTTCCCTACTATCCATTGCACCTGTCTATCTTACAATGTCTGTACATTCAATTACTTTTCTTGTTTATCAGCCATTTCAATTGGAGGGAGTGATGGCAGTATCTGTGGGAGTAAAAACACGGTCTTCAGAAAAGATCGTGCTACCTGTCGATGCAGATAGAACCACGGTTGTACTTGCCTAAGAACCAGCCCCACCACACATAACCCACACTCATGAAGATTGTACCCCTACCCAGTTGGATAGAGAACCAGCTACACCCCTTCTAACCCCAACCCCAGCAGATAGACACCCAGTTCCCATTGACACAACACCGTCTCCACCACAGAGCACCCAAACACGAGCAGTTAGTAAGGCAACTCCAGTGCCCAAATCACGAGGACCACCACTCCGAACCCGAAGTCAACGCTTAAAGCAGAAGAGGAATTGTTCTCAGGTCAGGTTCCGTAGCTATGGTTCATACTACTTTGCTCTTGCATCACTGTATTTACTGATACCAACTAATTTCAAATTTGAAGGATGCAATTGAAACTCCAATGGCGCAACAGGTATGTTTTAAACCTGTTTCTTCAACGTGTTTGGCTGTTTGCTGTTGTAACTTGCTCTATGTTGATTTCAGTTTCAATTGAATAAACATTTATGTTCTCATGCCATGCACATTACAAGTGTTGTTATTGCTGTGTAGTTTCCCACACTTATATTCTATCTATGCTGCTTTGTCTTAAACAGATATGATTCGAACTGTATCTATCTTGATTTGGCAACATAAACTAGAATGATATAGACCATACAGTGACCATACTACATAGACATATGTTTGTTTCATCCTGTTATCCTGTCCACCTTACTACCGAACTGGTTTACCAAAGTGAGTTTCATATACTACATTGTAAACTTGAGATGTGTTTGTTTGTTTCTCTTTTAGAACGCGGATAAAATATTGGAGAAGAGTACCCTATTATGCAATGGTAAATGAAGTAATGCAGATAAGGTTCAAGATAGTGTGACATCCCTGTTGGTCCCAAAGAAAGATGATAAAAACTATATTGAAGACACTGAGACAACCCCAAAGTCCTGTCTTGATGTAGTGTTCGAGTTACTGGCTACCACTTCTGGCACCAGCTCTTCGAACTCGTTGCGTGAATCAGTTCGGCTTATTGAGTCTCAACTTAAAGTTGAAAGACATCGATCAGATGTTATGCGATAGGAAGCCGAAGGACTGAGGAAGTCCCTTCAGAATTCAGATGCATACTTTCTGGTGTAACAACAAGCGCTGGAGGACTTAAGCGCCAAACAAGAGAAAGTTAATAAGCTTGCTAAGCATCTTGCCAGCATTATGGGTACCCAGGATATTGTTTCTTGAGCTCTTCTGAAGTGGTTTCTGTTCTGGACTTATTTTGCTGCGGCGTTTATATGCTGCTGTGTTCCCTATATTTGCACTGGTGGCGAACTTTGATGCCCAGTGGATGTAATATGTGTAATAGCCGTGATATCCTAGTGTAAGTTGCTTGCTTATTTATTTCCTTGTTTTCTTGCTTATTTGTTTGCTTATAGTCAGTGCAGTTCTTTTTCTGCGGTTTGCTAGTGGCTGCAATAACCTATTTTTTAAAACTAGGCCACAATAACCATGGGCTAATATTTACTGTAGTGACACTAGGCCTCCTACGGGCCGTAGAAACAGTGGGCCTTCTACGGGCCGTATAAACAGTGGGCCTTCTACGGGCCGTAGAAACAGTGGGCCTTCTACGGGCCGTAGAAACAATGGGCCTTCTACGGGCCATATCATCAATGGGCCTTATACGAGCCGTATGATCGATTGGCCAAACATGGGCCAAACAGACCGCATTCTGGCCATAAAAGGGCTAGAGTTGGAATCGTCCATTCATGGGCCGACCATAACGGGCCATCATTAATAGGCCGTATTTGATGACGCTATGAAAATGGCCCGGCGTATTAACGGAGCACAAACGGGCCGACTGTAACCACGGGCTGAATTTGGTCCACAAGCAGAAAATGACAGTAACGGGCCGTAAGTAAACGAATGCTGGAAAATAGCCCAAGAATAAATGGGCTCTGAGAAGGCCGAAAGATAACATGGGCTGGAAACGGCCCAAAGGAATAACGAGCCGTTAATGGGTATAAAGTGATACACTGTTCTTTACGGGCCAGTTTCACCATGGGCCGTTAATGGGTGTAAAGCGATACACTGTTCATTACGGGCCAGTTTCAACACGGGCCGTTAATAGGCCAAGAGTTACATAGGGCCTCATATGGGCCGAAAGACGTCATGGGCCATACATGGGCTAGAAGTGAAAACGGGCTGGAATCATATTAGATGGCCCAGATGACGCTACTGGGCCTAATTTGAATAGGGAGTAACGGGCCTTGGGTTAGCGGGCTGTAAATGGGCTATATGCGAACAGGCCGTTAACAAGCTTTCCATGGGCCGACCCGCCACCTTTTGACCAAGTCAAACGGGCTGGCCTTTTCACAGGAATGGGCCTCTATTGGGCCGTGCCACGTGTCGACGTATCATAGGGGCCTATCTGACCCACTTTCGAGCTGACACGTGTTTCGTCTGGCCAATAAGAATTTTACACGTGGAAATTTCCCATTGGTCGGGGCTATTAACGGGTTATCGGATCCAAAACCCGACCCGATAGCTTAACGACGTTCCATTACGGTGGATGGCACATGTCGGTCACCCTTGACGAAAGCACTTCTGTGACGCGCGATTTATCATCATGGAAGTGGACACTTCCGTGATGATAATTTTGGTAATGTCATGGAACACTTCTACGACAGCACAGGTATGACTATCTTGATTCTGTCATAAATTTGTCATGGATGTACATGCATGACAAAAAACGCCACCTACTGTGACAAACATGTATCATCATGGAAGTGTATTTTTTTGTAGTGACCTCACCTCCTAAGGCTTGTTCATCCACTATACTAGCAAATCCTCAGCCCTTCGAGGCAATCCACCAAAACACTGGAGTAGGGTATTACACCACAACGGTGGCCCGAACGAGGATAAAATTGTTGTGTCTCTTGTCCCTTTGAGCTCGCGCTAGGCTTTGGAGGATCACGAGTAGGCAGGCTGGATAGGTTGAGATCTCTGCACGCACCCCGGAGTTCAAACCTCTCAAGGGTTTGCGGATCCCACAATCCGACATTTGGCGCGCCAGGTAGGGGTGCGTCGGAATCTTCTTCCTCGACCTCTAGATCGTGCCACAGACCCCTATGGCGGGCGCTCCTCCATCGGCCCGGTCGACGCGCGTTCTCGACGAAGCGCTGGGGCTGCTGCTTCACCCTGTGGCAGGTGCATTGGCCGCCCAAGTTCTGACTGGAGAGGCCGCCGCGCTACAACGGCGCGGCAAATCCAGCACCCTTTCTTCAAGCATACGAGGAGGCAGTTTGGGCGGCCGACGGAGACGACAAGGTGAAGGCCAACTGGCTCCCCATGGCCCTTGTAGGCGCGCCACGCTCCTGGTTGCTCAACCTGCCGGCATCTTCTATGGCCTCCTGGGAGGAGCTGCGCAACCTCTTCCTCACGCACTATGCGGCACCGGCGCCCCCGGTCGTCGCAACTCTCCTAGGTGGCTCGCATGCACCACCTTCCGACCGCCACATCAGGCAGTCCTACCGGTGGGTAGGCGCCACTCAGGCGAGCTCGGGGGCTCCCTCGGGCTGGGCGGCGCCCCAAGCTGACCTCACCTTCAGCCCCAAGGATCACCTTGTCGCCACGACGAGAGCAGGCACACTCCCAATGCTCTGCACCCCCACCGTCTGCCACGTGGTGATCACCAGGACCCTCATCGACGGCGGAGCCGGCCTCAACGTGCTCTCTCCGAAGGCGTTCGGCCTGCTCCACGTATCGTCCAGCCGGCTCCGCCCCTCCAAGCCTTTTTCTGGGGTCGGCGGTGGCTCCACCAGGCCCCTGGGGCAGATCCATCTCCCTGTCACCTTCGGGACCCGAGACAACTACCGCACCGAGCTCATCGACTTCGACATCGCCAAGATCGACCCGCCGTACAATGCTATTCTGGGATACCCAGCCTTGGCCCAGTTTATGGCTGCGACCGACCCTGCATACAACCTCATGAGGATGCCTAGTGGCAACGGTGTCCTCACGGTGGCGGGGGACACCAAGGGCGCGCTGCAGGCCCTCAAGCTCGCCTTCAGGACAACCGCGTCCGCGCTGCCCGGCGAGAATAAGGATCAGGAGGCCCCAGAAGCAGCGTCGGCCAAGAAAAAGCAGTTGTTCTCCCAAGACCGAGCTGAGACGAAGCAAGTGCCGGTCTGTGAGGATGGGATGGCCAGCGCCACCTTCACCATAGGGGCTGGCCTCCCTCAGGATCAAGAGGAAGCATTGATCAATTTTTTGCGAGCCAACAAGGATGTATTCAATTGGGAGCCCAAACACCTGGCTGGGGTCCCAAGAGGGATAATCGAGCACCACCTAAGGGTATGTCCAAATGTGCGGCCAGTGAAGCAGAAGTCTCGCCGCCAGTCCACCGAGAAGCAGGCCTTCATCGTCCAGGAAACCCGTAAGCTACAAGCTGCAGGGGTCATCAGAGAGGTACGGTACCCAGAGTGGCTAGCGAATCCCGTCATTGTCCCCAAGAAAGGAGGGAAGGCACGCATGTGTGTCAACTTCACCAACCTCAACAAGGCCAGCCCGCAAGACCCCTTCCCGCTCCCTCGCATCGACCAAATCATCGACTCACCGCCGAGTGCGACCTGTTGTGCTTCCTGGATGCATTCTCCGGCTAGCACCAGATCAAGATGGCCGTGGAGGATGTGGAGAAGACGACATTCCTCATCCCATGTGGGGTGTAATGCTACACTTGCATGCCCTTTGGGCTACGTAATGCCAGGGCAACCTTCCTGCGGTTGATGCATATCGCCCTGGGTTCGCAGCTCGGGAGGAACGCAGAGGCCTATGTTGACGATATAGTGGTGAAGTATCGGGAGGCCAAGACTCTGATAGAAGATCTGGAGGAGATGTTCGCCAGCCTGTGCAAGGTGGATCTTCGGCTTAACCCCGAGAAGTGTGTGTTTGGGGTCCCTTCCAGCAAGCTATTGGGCTTCTTGGTGTCACACAGAGGGATCGAGGCCAACCCGGAGAAGGTCAAGGCGATAGAGGACATGAACCCCCGCAGACCCTGAAGGAGATGTAGAAGCTGGCGGGCTGTGTAAACTCACTTGAGCATTTCATTTCCAAGCTGGGGGAGCAAGCCCTCCCGTTTTTCAAGTTGGTGAAGAGGAAGGAGCCATTTCACTGGACCCCAGAGGCAGACGCAGCCTTCCAGGACCTCAAGAGATATTTGACTAGTACACGAGTGATGGTGGCACCGCGCCCTCTCGAGCCCTTGGTGCTCTATCTGGCAGCAACCCCTCACACTGCCAGCGCCGCCCTGGTAGCACTAAGGAAGGAATGCCTGATCAAGAAGCCTCAGCAGGATGCACAACCGTGAAGCAAGTTGCAGCACCCCTAGGGCGAGGCATCCAAAGTCTCGACCGGCTCCCAGTGGCCGACATTCCTCCTGAGGCCGCGGTTGATCCCATGGCTGTCAAGGCTCCCAAGGGCGGGCCTCGTGAGGCCATGGAGGACCTGTGCCCTCGCGAAGAACAAGATCCCGCTAATGCCTCCCCCCTCGTCGAGCACCCTATCTACTTCGTCAGTACGGTACCGAGGGAAGCCGGGCGCGCTACCCCATGCCCCAGAAACTCTTGCTTGCACTCCTAGTTGCCTCCAGGAAACTGAGCCACTACTTTCAAGGCTACCCCATCAAGGTTGTTTCAGCGTACCCACCGGAGAGGGTGCTCCGGAGCCCGAACGCAGCTGGGCGAGTTGCTGAATGGAACATTGAGCTTCAGGCATTCAATCTCGAGTTTAGCACCATCAGGGTTATCAAGGGCGCGACCCTCGTGGACTTTGTGGCCGAGTGGACTTATGCTCCCGACCACGGAGTAGGCGAGGACTGCTCCCTCCTGCCAGGAGACGAACAACCGGACGGATGGACCATGTACTTCGACGGGGCGTTTGCACGACAAGGCGCAGGAGCGGGGGCCATCCTCATCTCACCCACCAAGGACAAGCTCTGTTACGCAGTGCAACTCTGCTTTCAGCAGGGCGAGAAGCTCTCCAACAACATCGCATAATTTGAAGGCTTGCTTGTCGGGCTCAGGGCCGCGGCCGCGCTGGGAGTGAAGCGCCTCACCATCAAGGGAGACTCTCATCTTCTCGTCAACTTCTCCAACAAGGAGTACACGCCTAAGGACGAGCACAAGAAGGCGTACCTAGAGGAGGTGCGCAAAATGGAGAAGCAGTTCATGGGCGTGGAGCTGCAGCACGTGCCGTGTGGGACGAACAAGGAAGCAGACGACATCGCCAAAAGAGCCTCTCGCAGGCTCCCTCAGGAGCCGAGGATGTTTGAGGAGCGGCTCTTCGAGCCGTCTGCGACCCCACACGTCACGACTCCACCCCCACCTCCGCAGGACTTGCCACAGGCACCCAAGACGGGCGCCCCAACCGTGGTCACCCCTCGGAAGCCCGCCCGCTACTCGCGCTCGAGCCTCAGGAGGGGTGCTGGACCGAAGAGTTCAAGGTGTACTTGCTTCAAGGGACCCTGCCAGAGAAGGAGGAGGACGCCGAGCGCGTGGCCCGTCAGGCCACTGCGTGCTGCATCAAAGATGGTGAGTTATATCGCAGAAGGCCCAATGACGTTTCGTTGCGTCATACGTCTCCGTCGTATCTACTTTTCCAAACACTTTTGCCCTTGTTTTGGACTCTAACTTGCATGATTTGAATGGAACTAACCCGGACTGACGCTGTTTTTAGCAGAATTGCCATGGTGTTATTTATGTGCAGAAACAAAATTTCTCGGAATAACCTGAAACTCCACGGAATGTCTATTCGGAAATAATAAGAAATCCTTGCAAAAGATGAAGACCAGGGGGGCCACACCCTTTGCACGAGGGTGGGGGGCGCCCCCCCTTAGGGCGCGCCCCCTACCTCGTGGGCCCCCTGGATCTCCTCCTCTGACAACTCCAACTCTATATATTTGCTTTCGGGGAGAAAAAAATCAAGGAGAAGAAATCATCGCGTTATACGATACGGAGCCGCCGCCAAGCCCTAAAACCTCTCGGGAGGGCTGATCTTGAGTCCGTTCGGGGCTCCGGAGAGAGGGATTCGTCGCCGTCGTCATCATCAACCATCCTCCATCACCAATTTCATGATGCTCACCGCCGTGCGTGAGTAATTCCATCGTAGGCTTGCTGGACGTTGATGGGTTGGATGAGATCTATCATGTAATCGAGTTAGTTTTGTTAGGGTTTGATCCCTAGTATCCACTATGTTCTGAGATTGATGTTTCTATGACTTTGCTATACTTAATGCTTGTTACTAGGGCCCGAGTGCCATGATTTCAGATCTGAACCTATTATGTTTTCATGAATATATGTGAGTTCTTGATCCTATCTTGCAAGTCTATAGTCACCTACTATGTGTTATGATCCGGCAACCCCGAAGTGACAATAATCGGGACCATTCCCGGTGATGACCATAGTTTGAGGAGTTCATGTATTCACTATGTGCTAATGCTTTGTTACGATACTCTATTAAAAGGAGGCCTTAATATCCCTTAGTTTCCATTAGGACCCCGCTTCCACGGGAGGGTAGGACAAAAGATGTCATGCAAGTTCTTTTCCATAAGCACATATGACTATATTCGGAATACATGCCTACATTACATTGATGAATTGGAGCTAGTTCTGTGTCACCTATGTTATGACTGTTACATGATGAACCACATCCGACATAATTCTCCATCATCGATCCAGTGCCTACGAGCTTTTCACATATTGTTCTTCAGTTATTTACTTTTCCGTTGCTGCTGTTACAATCACTACAAAACACCAAAAATATTACTTTTGCTATTGTTACTTTTGTTACTGTTACCACTACTATCATATTACTTTGCTACTAAATACTTTGCTGCAGATATTAAGTTATCCATGTGTGGTTGAATTAACAACTCAACTGCTAATACTTGAGAATATTCTTTGGCTCCCCTTGTGTCGAATCAATAAATTTGGGTTGAATACTCTACCCTCGAAAACTGTTGCGATCCCCTATACTTGTGGGTTATCATTGTGGTGCATCTCCAGGGAATAGGGGCTCGAGCTGCTAGCAGACATACATGGTGGGAACTGCGGGCATCATTCCTCGTCGCGCACCCTGGTGGGCAAGGCGTTCCGCAACGGCTTCTATTGGCCCACCGCACTCAACAACACTACAGAGCTGGTATGCTCTTGTGAAGCATGCCAGTTTCACGCCAACCAGATCCACCAGCCCGTGCAGGGCCTCCAGACGATCCCGCTCATGTGGCCATTCGTGGTCTGGGGGCTGGACATCCTGGGACCGTTCCCTCGGGCGCCAGGGGGCTACGATACCTCTATGTCGCCATCGACAAGTTCACCAAGTGGGCGGAGGTAGAATCCATGCGCACAATTCCAGCTGGATCAGCCATCAAGTTCATCAAGGGAATCGTGAGCCGGTTTGGGGTCCCCAATTGCATCATCACCGACAATGGCTCGCAGATCACCAGCCACCTTTTCAAAACATACTATGCTAACCTTGGAACGCAGATCTGCTATGCCTCAGTACCACACCCGTGGAGCAATGGGCAGGCTGAGAAGGCCAATGCGTAAGTCCTAAGGGCCTCAAGACCCGGACCTTCAAGAAGAAGCTCGAGGCCTGCGGCAGGGGCTGGCTCGATGAGCTACAATCCGTGCTGTGGTCCATCTGCACCACTGCAACCAAGCCAACAGGAGAAACGCCGTTCTTCCTCGTCTACTAGCAGAAGCGGTTCTCCCTCACGAGGTCAAGCATCGCTCCACGCGGGTCCTGGCGTTCGATGAGATGCAGCAGGACGCCACGCGGGGGATGGATCTCGTGCTGGGGGAGGAACGCCGCTGTCAAGCCTCGCTTCGGGCAGCGAGGTACCAGCAGGCGTTGCGGCGGTACCACTGCCGCAGCGTCCGCTCCAGGACGTTAGAGGTGGGCGACCTTGTCCTGAGGCGGGTGCTCTCCAGGGAGGGGTTGCACAAGCTCTCTCCCATGTGGGAGGGCCCGTTCAGGATTTCCCGTGTCTCCAGGCCTGGCGCTGCGCGCCTGGAGACACAGGACGGGGTCCCCATTCAGAACGCCTGGAACATCCAGCACCTCCAGAAGTTCTACCCTTGAAGAAAGGCTCCGACCTATGAAGGTCTCCGCTCGTGACACACTCACGTAATAATGAGTGGGGCTGTACACGCCCTGGAGTCTCCTGAGAGCCGCCCTGGGGCCTCATGGGGGCTCCCTCAGACGTCCTAGTGGCAGCACTTAGCTCCGCGCTGGTGAGAAGACTAGATTAGGTGCCGAACGCGGACGCTCATTTGCTTTCTGAAGTTGCTTATAGTTTTCAGTAATCTTTCAATGGATTTGGTATTCTCGAATGCTAGTTCCTCGAGCTGTTTTCTTCTCCTAAGCAGTTTTTGGTCTAAGGATGTGAGAGAGGTGGCAGTCGCCCGCCACTTCTCCTCGCGCTCCTCGTGCGTGGGGCTAGGTAGGTGTGTGTGTGCCCTGGGCTTGCCTTTGTGCGCACGCACCACGCCGAATCCTGGTATTTCGGCTTCATCCTCGCGAGGAGCCCTCGATCAAGTCCACGGGCACCAGCAACCCTCATGTCCGTGCCCCCCCGGGCAGCGTGACGCAGTGCATCAGGTCCAAACTAATCTGTGGCAGGGGGCTCACGTAAGGGGGAGTGAGCCGCTCAACAAGTTTTCTCTTCCTTCAAAGGACAGCTCTGCCCTGTCATGGCTCCTGAGAGCACAAGGCGTATCTTCCGGGGGTTGCGTCAAAGACTCCTCGAGGAAGGGGGCCCCGTCAACTACCTGAGGTCAGGTTCTCGTCAGGCAAAAAACGACTACACATTCCAAGCTAAGATTTTCCACCTTAACTCACTCTGATCGCAAACATTACAACACAACATCAAGATGGCGATTATAGGATAAAAGGCATAACAGCAACAGTTCATTACACGCCCCCACAGGGTACATCTTTCTTTTTTCGGATTGCAGGAGAAATGAAAAGCTAAACAAAGAGGGCCCGAAGGCGTACGAGCTTGGCACCAGCGCCGCATCCTCAAGCAGCGCCTCAAGGTGACCCGGCGCTCCACCAGTTCTCCCATAGGTGACCTGGGGCCACCGGCCTTGAGTCCAAGTTCGCCGGCTCCCAGCTTCATGTCGGGCTCCTCTTGAGCATCACTGGAGCGCCGCGGCAGGATGAACCCCTGACATCCTCGACCCGAGCACGACGACGCCGGGGCCGGTCGTAGCCGCCATTGCTCGAGCTCTCATCCGAGGAAGAGCTGTCGTCGCAGGAGGGGAGCGCGCCTTGCCAAGACCAAGCTAGCCGTCACCACCGTCGTCGTCGCTTCCATCCTCCGGTCAGCACCCCGCATGGCGGCCGTCCTCCCTGAATACCCTCACGTAGAGGGTCCCCAGGCCGTCGTACTTGAAGTGGAGGTTGCACCTTCCGCCCAGCCTATGCGCGTGGGCGAAGGTCTGCCAGCCGCGGGTCAGGACAACACTACCGGAGGCGGTGACCTCAATACCAGCGCACGAAGCTCTGCTGCAGCAACCGTCGGCCTGCAGCCAGAGACCATCGGGCCCCAAAGAAGGAAGCTCGCCGGAGAAGAAGCGCGGGAGGCGAAGCGAGGTGCCATCGGGGCTCTCCGACCACACCACGAACTCAGGGAGCACGCCCAGCAAGGAAATGCGCGGCCGAGGTGGGCGCATGATCATGGCGTGCCTCCCTTCATCATGGGGACTGCTCCAAAGCCGATGGCCCCCGCCGCGGGAAGAGGTGCCATTGCGGGTGCCTAGAGCAACGCTGCCTCTGGGGGGCGCGCGCCCGCGCCCCCTGGAAGCTGTCGGAGGGACCGCTGGGTGCTTGCGGGGATGGCCACGACTCCTCTCGGGAGGAGGAGAGGCTGGCCCCTCCTTGGAGGCCTTCCCCTTCTCGCCCGCTGAAAACCTCTTCGGCGATGCCATGGGAGCAAGACGGAGAGGAGAAAAGCAAGCAGGAGCAAGATGAAGGAAGGATGGGCGGGGGGCTCTGCCCCTCCCTCACATTTATAGCCAAGGGAGGCCAACCATCGGCCTCCACGACCTCGCGCCATCATGACCTTCTGCATGCTGCATTGACCAGTCAAGTCGAGTAGTTGCCGAGGTAGCGTGGGGAAGCGGAGTCGCCCACGTCCCATCATTTGCCACGCATCATCAAGGCCGCATGCAGTTCGGGCCTGCGGCGCTCCGCACTTGCCCTTTGGCTTCGCTTGGAAGCCAAGTCCGAGCGCGCCTTGGGCATGGGGGCTACTGTCGGCGGCCTGGATTCGGGGGTATCTAGCTCTGCCTTCCTGCAGCCCACCACGTGGCTTCATCGACGGCCTGGTACGACCTAGCTTCAACACTAACGCCACAAGACCCTCGCGAGGGGACAAGACTCGCGAGGCAGGCGACGCCAAGACCCCTGAAGGAATCGGCCTCCTTAGGCTGGCTCCTGAGGGGCGGAGAGTTCTATGCAGGTTGCCTCATGAGGCTCAGCTGACGTGAGCCATGATGACCAAGGCAAGTTGGGCGGAGAGCGCAGGTTTCCTCTTCGGTGCAAAGGAAGCAGGGCGCAGGCGCAGGGTCCCGAGGAATCAGCCAAAGGTTTCCATTATGGTGCAATGAGACCAAGACCACCAGGATGGAGGTCATTGACGAGCCCACTGATAACCCACAATTGTAGGGGATCGCAACATCTTCCGAGGGTAAAGTATTCAACCCAAATTTATTAATTCTACACAAGGGGAGCCAAAGAATATTCTCAAGTATTAGCAGTTGAGTTGTCAATTCAACCACACCTGAATAACTTAATATCTGCAGCAAAGTATGTAGTAGCAAAGTAATATGATAGTAGTGGTAATGGTAACAAAAGAGTAATGAAAGCAAAAGTAATCACTACAAAAAAATACACTTCCGTGATGATACGTGTTTGTCACAGTAGGTCGCGTTTTTTGTCATGCAGGTACATCCATGACAAATTTATGATAGAATCAAGATAGTCATACCTGTGCTATCGTAGAAGTGTTCCATGACATTACCAAAATTATCATCACGGAAGTGTCCACTTCCATGACGATAAATCGCGCGTCACAGAAGTGCTTTCGTCAAGGGTGACCGACACGTGGCATCCACCGTAACGGAACGCCGTTAAGCTATCGGGTTGGGTTTTGGATCCGATAACCCATTAACAGCCTCGACCAATGGGGATTTTCCACGTGTAAAATCATCATTGCCTAGAGGAAACACGTGTCGGCTCATCGTCGGGACAGATGTCATCCACTCACTGGACAGAAGGTGCCTATGATACGTCGACACATGGCACGGCCCAACAAGTTTAAATGGGCCGACCCAACTAAAGGCCCACAAGATTTTGCGGACCATAATGGGCAGGCCCAGCTAAAGGCCCATGAGACGTCTCCGTCGTATCTATAATTTTTGATTGTTCCATGCCAATATTCTACAACTTCCTTATACTTTTTGGCAACTTTTTATACTATATTTGGAACTAACATATTGATCCAGTGCCCAGTGCCAGTTCCTGTTCGTTGCATGTTTTTTGTTTCGCAGAAACCCAATATCAAACAGAGTCCAAACGGGATAAAAATGGATGGAGAATTATTTTGGAATATTTATTATTTTTGGGAAGTAAAATCAACGTGAGACGGTGTCCGAGGGGGGCACGAGGTAGGGGGGCGCGCCCCAGGGTGTCAGGCGCGCCCCTGACCCTCGTGACCACCCCGTAAGGTGGTTGACGCTCTTCTTTTGCCGCAAGATGAGAAAGATCTCGGCGAAGGTTTCAGTCCAATCGGAGTTATGGATCTCCATATATACCCGAAACCGTGAAAGGGCAGCATAACAGAACGCAGAAATAGAGAGGAACAGAGAGATAGATCCAATCTCAGAGGGGCTCTCGCCCCTCCCACGCTATGGAGGCCAAGGACCAGAGGGGAAACCCTTCTCCCATCTAGGGAGGAGGTCAAGGAAGGAGAAGACGAACGGGCCCCCTCTCCCCTTCTCTTCCGGTGGTGCCAGAACGCCGCCGGGGGCCATCATCATCACTGCGATCTTCACCAACACCTCCGCCATCTTCACCAACATCTCGATCACCTTCCCCCATCTATCTACAGAGGTCAACTCTCCCGCAACCCGCTGTACCCTCTACTTGAACATGGTGCTTGTCGGGGGAAACTGCCTCCACGAGCACCTATGGGGACCGAGCCCCTTTTCGGTTCGGCGGGGGGCGGAGGTCGCACGAAGAGCGGATCGAGGCGAGGCACACAAGCGGTTTACCCAGCTTCGGGCCGCACGGATGCGTAAAACCCTACTGCTGCTTTGTGGTTTGTATTGAGTTCTTGCTCGGGAGCGCTGAGTGCTACAGTACACTCTAGCAGCTAACGAGACCGAGCCTGAGCGTGTTTCTGATCCTCCTCCCCCCTTACGTTGCGCATGGGCCTCCTTTTATATGCTCAAGGGGTCACCGACAGGTGGCAACGTAGACAAGGGTAAAATTGGAAAAGTGCTGTGTTGGGTACAGCTACTTGTACAGTCTTATCATACCTAACCCTGACGGCAGGGGACAAGGGCATTAAATGCCCGTCTGCGTCGCCCAAACAGTGCAAAAAGTGTCTGTCAGGGACGCCACCGTTCGCCACGATGGTTATTTTGTCAGCGTCGCTTTGCCACCGCATACCCCTGGCTGCACAGCCTCTCGCCACGTACGCCTGGAATGGTCCCAGAGCGACATGTTGGTGGATGAGCTGGAGCGCGGGCTGCGGAGTAGTAACTTGCCGCGGCAAGCGCCTTGCCGCGGTCGATGTCTTGTCGCGCCCGGGAGCTTGTCGCTCACCGGGTCTTGCCGGGACGCGTGGCGCGTCGCGGCAAGTTCCTTGAGGTGCCTTGGTTGGCCTTCCCGGCAAGTTCCTCTTGCCGGGGTCTTGAGCCTCGAGTGGCCTTCCCGGCAAGCTCCTCTTGCCGGGGCCTTGTTTCCTTCGAGTGGCCTTCCCGGCAAGGTCCTCTTGCCGAGGCCTTGTGTCTTGGCTTGAATACTTTGTTCTTGAATGGCTCAAAGGAACCACGGAGGACCTTGGCGGTCACCTGGCAAGCCTTGCCGCGGGGTGCTGCGACTGCCCGTGCACAAGTTCGGGGTACTAGGGTACCCCTACTTTAGTACACCGACAGGAGCCCCCGGGCCTGGGCAATACACGGTGCCGAGCGCTGTTGGGCCAGGCCCAAAACAGGGCACGGGCACTCGCGGCCTGGGTCACGCCGTATCTTACTCCGTATCCACCACGCCCTCCTGAACGGCACGCGTCGATTGCGGCGTCGTGGGAGAGGTCGTGGGCGGTTTGCGCCTTCCCCATAAACGGAGGGAGGCGTGGAGGCGTGGTGCATTTACTGGATGGGGCCGTGGCGCGGTTTTCGAGGCTTCGACTCCCCACGATCACGGGGTGGAGAGAGGTCGCCTCATCCGTCACCTCGGTTCTGCACGCCTGCCATGCGGCTTCCATGCGCTTGGGGCGGCGAACGGTGGAGGCGGGAAACCAAGCCGTCGTGGGTCGAGGCAGCGGGTCGGTCCCAGTTCCCTGCTCCTCATGTGTCTTGATTAGCTGAGCGGGGCGGCCGAGCCCCCACCCTGCTCCTTTATAAGGAGCGGGAGGAGGGGGACGGAAGCCCGCATTCTTTCATCTCCTCTTTCCTTCAGCTTCTGCTCCCCTCTCTCTCATTCGCCATGGAGAAAGGGAACCCTCGTCCTTCAACGGTGGCGGCGAGGGTCGCCGCTAGACAACGCGTCCCTCCCTCTCCCGCACCCATGGTGGCAGAGCCATCCATAAGGGGAAGAGGGAGGGGGCGAGGTCGAGGACGAGGCCAAGGCGCTCGGGGAAGAGGTGGACGGGGCGGCGCGCCGGCTTCACCTCCGCCAGCGGCTCCTCTTCCCATGGCGGTCCATATTGGGGATGACCCTTGCGAGTTCTTCGTCAGGCTGCGTCGGCCGCCTCGTCATCGCCTTTGACTCCCGACTCCATTTGTGAGCGAGATGGGGTTGGACCCGCCCGAGACGCTGAGGCTGCACATGAGGGGCTGTGGAATCAGCGGCGTGCGAGTCCGCGTTGAATTCCCAGCCCCTAATGTGATGTATCTTGGTCGAGGGTGGAAGACGTTCGCCCGTATCCACAGCCTGACGGAGGGGCTCACTATAACGCCCAGGACACACCCGCCGGTGGTCGTTACTCCTGGCGGGATCTAGACTAGCCCCACAGATCAATACTAGTCTTTTCTGCGCACTTTGTCCTCACTCGTGCGCACCCGGGAGGAACTTCCCGGTCGGTCACCCATCCTGACACTACTCCAAGCTGAGCACGCTTAACTTTGGAGTTCTGTCTGAATGGGCTCCCGGAAAAGAAGGAATTCCTTATTGATATGAGTAGTCTATCATCCCTAATAAGCCAGGCTATCACATACACCCCCACTCAGAGGAACCGACGTCCTCGTCGGGCCACAGGAACGTTCCCTCTTGGCACAAACGTCTGTGCTTCTAGTCTGGTACATGTGCCATGCCGGGTGCCACGACGGGTCACAAACGTCATGAACAACATGACCAAGCACCTGTCCGCAACCATCCGTGTAACCGCGAGGGTCGGCTCTGATACCAACTTGTAACGCCCCGGACACACCCGCCGGTGGTCGTTACTCCTGGCGGGATCTAGACTGGCCCCACAGATCAATACTAGTCTTTTCTGCGCACTTTGTCCTCACTCGTGCGCACCCGGGAGGAACTTCCCGGTCGGTCACCCATCCTGACACTACTCCAAGCTGAGCACGCTTAACTTTGGAGTTCTGTCCGAATGGGCTCCCGGAAAAGAAGGAATTCCTCATTGATATGAGTAGTCTATCATCCCTAATAAGCCAGGCTATCACATACACCCCCACTCAGAGGAACCGACGTCCTCGTCGGGCCACAGGAACGTTCCCTCTTGGCACAAACGTCTGTGCTTCCAGTCCGGTACATGTGCCATGCCGGGTGCCACGACGGGTCACAAACGTCATGAACAACATGACCACGCACCTGTCCGCAATCATCCGTGTAACCGCGAGGGTCGGCTCTGATACCAACTTGTAACGCCCCGGACACACCCGCCGGTGGTCGTTACTCCTGGCGGGATCTAGACTGGCCCCACAGATCAATACTAGTCTTTTCTGCGCACTTTGTCCTCACTCGTGCGCACCCGGGAGGAACTTCCCGGTCGGTCACCCATCCTGACACTACTCCAAGCTGAGCACGCTTAACTTTGGAGTTCTGTCCGAATGGGCTCCCGGAATAGAAGGAATTCCTCATTGATATGAGTAGTCTATCATCCCTAATAAGGCAGGCTATCACATACACCCCCACTCAGAGGAACCGACGTCCTCGTCGGGCCACAGGAACGTTCCCTCTTGGCACAAACGTCTATGCTTCCAGTCCGGTACATGTGCCATGCCGGGTGCCACGACGGGTCACAAACGTCATGAACAACATGACCACGCACCTGTCCGCAATCATCCGTGTAACCGCGAGGGTCGGCTCTGATACCAACTTGTAACGCCCCGGA
Source organism: Aegilops umbellulata (assembly GCA_032464435.1). Taxonomy (NCBI): domain Eukaryota; kingdom Viridiplantae; phylum Streptophyta; class Magnoliopsida; order Poales; family Poaceae; genus Aegilops; species Aegilops umbellulata. The sequence continues at coordinate 444,378,797 of CP136054.1, forward strand.
CACACCCGCCGGTGGTCGTTACTCCTGGCGGGATCTAGACTGGCCCCACAGATCAATACTAGTCTTTTCTGCGCACTTTGTCCTCACTCGTGCGCACCCGGGAGGAACTTCCCGGTCGGTCACCCATCCTGACACTACTCCAAGCTGAGCACGCTTAACTTTGGAGTTCTGTCCGAATGGGCTCCCGGAAAAGAAGGAATTCCTCATTGATATGAGTAGTCTATCATCCCTAATAAGCCAGGCTATCACATACACCCCCACTCAGAGGAACCGACGTCCTCGTCGGGCCACAGGAACGTTCCCTCTTGGCACAAACGTCTGTGCTTCCAGTCCGGTACATGTGCCATGCCGGGTGCCACGACGGGTCACAAACGTCATGAACAACATGACCACGCACCTGTCCGCAATCATCCGTGTAACCGCGAGGGTCGGCTCTGATACCAACTTGTAACGCCCCGGACACACCCGCCGGTGGTCGTTACTCCTGGCGGGATCTAGACTGGCCCCACAGATCAATACTAGTCTTTTCTGCGCACTTTGTCCTCACTCGTGCGCACCCGGGAGGAACTTCCCGGTCGGTCACCCATCCTGACACTACTCCAAGCTGAGCATGCTTAACTTTGGAGTTCTGTCCGAATGGGCTCCCGGAAAAGAAGGAATTCCTTATTGATATGAGTAGTCTATCATCCCTAATAAGCTAGGCTATCACATACACCCCCACTCAGAGGAACCGACGTCCTCGTCGGGCCACAGGAACGTTCCCTCTTGGCACAAACGTCTGTGCTTCCAGTCCGGTACATGTGCCATGCCGGGTGCCACGACGGGTCACAAACGTCATGAACAACATGACCACGCACCTGTCCGCAATCATCCGTGTAACCGCGAGGGTCGGCTCTGATACCAACTTGTAACGCCCCGGACACACCCGCCGGTGGTCGTTACTCCTGGCGGGATCTAGACTGGCCCCACAGATCAATACTAGTCTTTTCTGCGCACTTTGTCCTCACTCGTGCGCACCCGGGAGGAACTTCTCGGTCGGTCACCCATCCTGACACTACTCCAAGCTGAGCACGCTTAACTTTGGAGTTCTGTCCGAATGGGCTCCCAGAAAAGAAGGAATTCCTCATTGATATGAGTAGTCTATCATCCCTAATAAGCCAGGCTATCACATACACCCCCACTCAGAGGAACCGACGTCGTCGTCGGGCCACAGGAACGTTCCCTCTTGGCACAAACGTCTGTGCTTCCAGTCCGGTACATGTGCCATGTCGGGTGCCACGACGGGTCACAAACGTCATGAACAACATGACCACGCACCTGTCCGCAATCATCCGTGTAACCGCGAGGGTCGGCTCTGATACCAACTTGTAACGCCCCGGACACACCCGCCGGTGGTCGTTACTCCTGGCGGGATCTAGACTGGCCCCACAGATCAATACTAGTCTTTTCTGCGCACTTTGTCCTCACTCGTGCGCACCCGGGAGGAACTTCCCGGTCGGTCACCCATCCTGACACTACTCCAAGCTGAGCATGCTTAACTTTGGAGTTCTGTCCGAATGGGCTCCCGGAAAAGAAGGAATTCCTTATTGATATGAGTAGTCTATCATCCCTAATAAGCTAGGCTATCACATACACCCCCACTCAGAGGAACCGACGTCCTCGTCGGGCCACAGGAACGTTCCCTCTTGGCACAAACGTCTGTGCTTCCAGTCCGGTACATGTGCCATGCCGGGTGCCACGACGGGTCACAAACGTCATGAACAACATGACCACGCACCTGTCCGCAACCATCCGTCCTCCATTTTAAGCTGATGGAGGGCGGTCTCCTCTCCGTCAAGGTCTTCGGGTGCTTCGGAACTCGAGCAAGGTGCTGCATGGATAGCTCTTCTGATAGCGAAGACTCCTCCTCGAACGAGAGTGACGAGGAGGACAGCAGCAGCGACGACGGGGGTAGCGGGCGGCAGGATGACGGGTCCGACTAGGTGTCGGGTGTCGCTCCGTGCGGCACCGGCGACCCCATCATCCGTGTCGCCGGCTCGAACTTCTCGGGGTTGTCTCCTTGGGCGGCTGGCGTAGGGAGGCTGCGGAAGAGGAAGAGGGCGGGCGGCAAGGCCGTCAAGTTGGAGTACGGGGGCGTGGTGCCCTCGACAGCGTGCTGACGTCCTGCCGCCACATCTTCGAGCCCTGCTTCCAGCGCCGCCATCACCATCCAACCTTTGGACGGCCACCGAGATGTTTTCTTGGTGTCTTCTGCCACCCGTAGCTCGCCTAGGCGCCCCTTTTGCCCTTTTCGCCTCCTTGTCCTACCTCCTGAAGAGAGGGACAAGAAAAGGATTACGGGCACCTTATCTCTTTTTAATTTGTAAGCCCTCGGGCCTTTGCTGCATTTAAAACTTGTAATCCCATCATTCATGTTTTTATTCTCTATGAACTATACCTGAGTGGAATGTTTTTTTAATGAAAAGGGGATGCTTGCCGGGTCACTTGTCTCGCGGGTGAAACCCACGCCAAGGAGTGAATCCTTTATATCGTTAAGATAGACACTTCTTTGCCCGGCAGCAGGCCCTGCCGTCTTCCCACGTCGCTCGACCTCTCTCACGCTCTTGGCGGAGGCAGGGATGAGGCGGGTTCGGGCTCCTTGTTTCGTCCCTTTGCTGCCGTGACTACTACCAAACTTGGCCCCAGGAACGAGCCCTGAGGCCTAGAGTTAAGGGAGCACGGTAGCTTTTAGGAAGAAACAAGGTTTCGCATTCCTTAGTCCATAAGAGAATGCATGATAAGGGATGAAAAACTTATCTGAGATTGCAGCCCCTGGCAACTCTGGTTCGCCGTGGGTGAATCTTTGTACTTGCAGCCCCCGGCAACACTGGCTTGCCGGGGTCCAGATGCTGGTCCGTCCGTCTTCCCTTCTTCGTCCTCATGTGGTCCGGCCAGGATATGCGAACCCTGCGAACCAAGGTATACGAAAGAACAGCAAAGGGACGCACACTCGACCTCTAAGCTAGGGGTTAGCCGCTGTTAAGCACTATCAACCCTAACCAAGGACGAGACTCGACCCAGCATGCATGCTATAACTTAGGGCGCCAGCGCTTCATTTTATGCTCAGGGTCTGCGCCTGGCTTTGTACAAAGGATTGAATGCAACAGCGGCAAGACTTGTATAAAAAGGTGGTTGCCGGAACAGGGTCCGACAACCGCGCCTTACGGGTAAAACTTACGAAGATGCTCAATATTCCAGGAGTTGCTCACCGGAATGCCATCTTCGGTCTCAAGGCGGACATCGCCAGGCCTAGTGACCCATTTCACCCGGTAAGGGCCTTCCCACTTCGGCGTCAACTTGTTGGAATTCTTGGCGAACTGAACGTGCCGAATAACAAGGTCGCCTTCCTCGAAACTTCTGGCTTTAACTTTGCGGCTATGGTAGCGGCGCAAAGCTTGCTGGTAGCAAGCAGCTCGCACAGCAGCCTGAAGACAGTCCTCCTCAAGGAGCAGCGCGTCATCTTTTCGCAGCTGCTCTTGCTCAAGCTCATCATAAGCGAGCACTCGAGGCGACCCGTATACGAGTTCCGTGGGGATAACTGCTTCTGCTCCATAGACTAGAGCAAAGGGTGTCTGGCCAGTGGCTCGATTTGGCGTCGTCCTGATCGACCAAAGAACCACCGGCAGCTCCTCGATCCAGTTTCTTCCGCACTTGTGCAGCCTGTCGAAAGTCCTGGTCTTGAGTCCACACAGCACTTCAGCATTTGCCCTCTCCGCTTGACCGTTGCTTCTGGGGTGAGCAACAGAAGCGAAGCAGACCTTGGCGCCAAGATCTTGGACGTACTGCATGAAGGTGCGGCTCGTAAATTGAGTACCATTGTCGGAGATGATCCTGTTAGGGATCCCGAAGCGGCAAACAATCGACCTGAAGAACTTGACTGTTGACTGTGCTGTCACCTTCCTCACTGCTTCCACTTCCGGCCACTTTGTGAACTTGTCGATCGCGACGTACAAGTACTCAAAGCCCCCGACAGCTCGGGGAAAGGGGCCGAGGATGTCGAGCCCCCAGACCGAAAATGGCCAGGATAAAGGGATCTTCTTGAGAGCTTGAGCTGGCTGGTGTATCTGCTTGGAATGGAACTGGCACGCTTCACATTTGGTTACTTGTGCAGTTGCATCCTGGAGGGCTGTCGGCCAAAAGAAACCTTGCCGGAATGCTTTGCCGGCAAGTGCTCTGGCGCCAATGTGGTGACCACATATGCCTCCATGTATCTCTGCCAACAGCTTTTGTCCGTCTTCCCGGCGAATACACTTCAATTTCACACCGTTGCGTCCTCTTCTGTACAGTGTGCTGTCGACAAACTGGTACATACTTGACTGCCGGGCTACTCTTTCCGCTTCTTCTTGCTATTCGGGAAGTTCTCGTGTCTGAAGGAAACTGACAATCTGTTGTGCCCATGCTAGAGCTTGCGGCTCGACAACAAGGGCTAAAGGCACATCTGCTGCTGCGGGAACATCCGCTTCTACGGCGAGAACTTGCGGCTCAGCCGGAGCTTGACGTTCCCCGGCAAGCTTGCCGGAGCAGAACTTGTCGGGAGCGTTTGCTTTGACGGAACAAACCCTGGGGTTTGCCAGAGCAGACTGCTCCTCAGCACTCTTGGTGTTGATCTTGGGGACCTTCTTGGCGGCGGCTCCGGGAAGCTCTGCCAGAAAATAGTCACCAGAAATCAACTTCCTCTTCTTGCTCTGTCCAGTTGATGGTGTTACAGATGGTTGAGTCAGCTTGAGCAGAAAAATCCCTGGCTCCGCAGGCAACTTAAGTGTCGTTCTGAGCTCTTGGAACATGTTCCATCTACAGGCCGTCAAAGTGCTCTTCTAGCTTTCTCACTTCATCAATGTAGGCTTCCATCAACGGACTCTGATAATCCTTATTCACTTGGCGGACGACAAGCTGCGAGTCACCCCTGATGATGAGCTTCTTGATCCCAAGGTCTGCCGCGATCCTGAGACCGGCAAGCAAACCTTCATACTCTGCAGTATTGTTTGTTGCTTGCTCCTTGGGAAAATGCATCTGGACTATGTACTTGAGGTGCTCTCCGGTGGGTGCGATAAGCAGCACGCCAGCACCGGCGCCTTGCAGCGAGAAGGCACCATCAAAGTACATCAGCCACTCTTTGCATGCTTCCTTGACGGGGATGCTCGTCTCTGGACTTTCTTCATCTGGTGTTGGCGTCCACTCTGCTATGAATTCTGCCAATGCTCTGCTTTGGATAGTTGAAGTGGTCTCAAACTTGAGGCCAAAGCTTGACAGTTCCAGTGCCCACTCGACAATCCTGCCTGTTGCTTCTGGATTCTGCACCATCCTCTTCTGCATCTCCTCATCCGCCTGCGCAGATCCATCTTTGTCAGGACCAGATCTTGTCGGGGAAGACCCCTGCTTGTCGCTGGATGTGCTTGCCGGGGTTGCTGGCTCATCATCTGCCTCCCTCTCTGCTACTAACGCAGCACTAACCACTTGATTGGTTGCCGCCAGATACAGCAGCAACTTCTCTTGTGGTTTAGGTGCGACAAGTATCGGAGCGGAGGACAGGTATCTCTTCAAGTCTTGCAGCGCAGCCTCCGCTTCCGGAGTCCATTTCATTGGACCCGCCTTTTACAAAATTTTGAAAAACGGTAGGGCGCGCTCGGCAGACTTAGAAATAAACCTGCTGAGAGCCTCCATGCAACCGGCAAGTCTTCGCACATCCTTGACACGCTTCGGTGCTTCGATCTGCTCAATGGCCTTGATCTTGCCGGGATTGGCTTCAATTCCCCTCTGAGACACGAAGAACCCGAGAAGCTTGCCGGAAGGGACTCCAAACACACACTTCTCGGGGTTGAGCTTGAGGCTGATCTTGCGCAGATTTGCAAAAGTCTCTTCTAAATCTTGAATCAGGGTTGCCCTGTTCCTGCTCTTGACCACTATGTCATCCATGTAGGCCTCCACATTTCTGTGGATTTGTGGCTCAAAAGCGGTATGGACAACCCTTGCAAATGTTGAACCGGCATTCTTCAAACCAAAAGGCATCCGTATGAAACAGTACGTGCCACATGGAGTGATGAATGCGGTCTTCTCCTCATCCTCTTCAGCCATGAAGATCTGATGGTATCCTGAGTATGCGTCAAGAAATGAAAGCAGGTCACATCCGGCCGTGGAGTCAACAATCTGGTCAATGCACGGCAAGGGAAATGGATCTTTTGGACAAGCTTTGTTAACATCAGTAAAGTCGATGCAAAGCCTCCATTTCCCATTTGCTTTGTGCACGACTACAGGATTGGCCAACCACGTAGGATGGAGCACTCCCTTGACAAGGCCTGCTGCTTCCAACTTCTTGATCTCTTCTGTAATGAACTCTTGGTGCTCCACTGCTTGATTCCTGACTTTCTGCTTGACGGGCCGCGCTTGAGGACAGACGGCAAGGTGGTGCTCAATTACTTTCCTGGGAACACCGGGGATGTCAGACGGTTGCCATGCAAACACATCGACATTCGCCCGCAGGAAAGCAACGAGCGCGCTTTCCTATTTGGGGTTGAGAGTGGCACTGATGGTGAAGGTACCACCAGTGCCGTCCTCCTTGGCGGACACCTTCTTAGTCGCTGGCGGAGCTGCCATTGCCTTCTTACACTTGCAGGTGGAGCTCGATGGTCCGTCCTCGACGGTAGCGTAGCACTCCGAAGAGGTGCGCTTGCCGGAGTGGGCATCAGAGCTCTTGCCGGACTTGGTCTCCTTCTTCCCCCCGGGAGCTCCAGCGGCGAGTGGCTTGTGATCTGTTGCGGCTGCTGCTTCCCGGTAGATCTTGTCGGCACAGATAAGAGCATCTTTCCTATCGCCAGGGATAGAGATGATGCTTATCGGGCCTGGCATCTTCAGCATGTTATATGCACAGTGAGAGGCCGCCATGAATTTGGCGAGCGCTGGACGGCCGAGGTCCCATTGTAAGGCAATGGAAAATCGGCAATGTCAACAGTGACCCTCTCAGTCCTGAAGTTCAACTCGCTGCCAAATGTTACCAGCAACGTGATCTTCCCCTTCGGCTTGCTCCTTCCCGGGTTGATTCCTTGGAATGTGCCGGTCTCTTCGAGCTCGCTGTCAGGGACTTGGAGTTTCTGGAGCACAGCGGAGGAGATCAGGTTCAAGCCGGCCCCGCCATCAACTAGCATCTTTGTGACCTTGAGGTTGCGGATTGTTGGTGAAACCAACATCAGCAAGCACCCGATCGCAATTGTGCGATCAGGGTGGTCCTCAATATCAAAGATGATAGGCGTGCTGGACCATTTCAAAGGCTTGCGTGACTCGACGGGTGGTTCTGCCGCATTGACTTCCCGCACCCACTGCTTGAGTTGGCGGTGAGAAGTATGCAGAGAAGCACCGCCGTCAACGCACAAGACCTCTGTGGCTTTCTGAAACTCCTGCTCACTGGTCTCGACATCATCCATGTCTTCGTCGTCGTCGTCTTCTTCATCCTTGTCACGGCCGTGGGGAGGTCTGTCTCCTTGCCGCTGCTTGGCTTTGTCGCGGCGTCCTCCCCGGCCGGGATGCTTCGTGCCGGATCCTCCAGCATCTTCTTGGGCCTTCTCCTTGTCGCGTCGCTCGTATTCGGCCTTTTGCAGCTCGACAAGCCACTCGACCTGCTTGCACCTCTGGAGGTCATGGCCCTTGGTGCGGTGGATCTTGTAGTACTGTTTGTTGGTGCCGTCCTGCTTGTCGGCGACCGCCACAGCCTGGCAGTTGTTGCATGCGGTAACCTCCTTGCCGGAGTCACCAGCCTTGGCTTTCTCGGCGCCACCTTTGCCGAACTACTCAGCAACTAGCACATCTTCGCCTTTCTTCTTCCTGTTGTTCCGCCGCCGGTTTTTCTTTGTCGGGGCAGCATCTTTGCTGTCAGATCCTCCGGCTCCAGTATTCTCTCCGGGAAGTCTCCTCCCTTCCTCAGCACGTGCACACTTGTCGTCCAGGGCATATAGCTCACTGACGTCTTTGATCTTGCACATCGCCATCTCCTCCCGCATCCTGCGGTTACACACGTTCTGATGGAACGTGCTGATGACCGCGACAGGGTGAACATCTGGGATGTTGTAGTGCACACGGCTGAATCTCTAAATGAACTTGCGCAAGGGCTCTCCTTCCTTCTGGACGAGCAGATGAAGGTCGCTCGCTTGGCCGTGAGGTTTGTGGCCGCCTGTAAAGGCGCCGACAAACTGATGGCACAAGTCTGCCCAGGAGGATATGGAGTTCTCCGGCAAGTGCATGAGCCAGGACCTGACGTTGGACTTGAGCACCAGCGGGAAGTAGTTGGCAAGGATCTTGTCGTCCCGCCCCCCAGCAGCCTGCATCGCAATGGTGTAGATGCCGAGGAACTCCGACGGATGTGACTTGCCGTCGTACTTCTCTGGTACGTCTGGCTTGAAATTCTTCGTGCTGGGCCACTGGACCTGCTGCAGCTCACGAGTAAACGCAGGGCAGCCTACCGCGTACGGCAGGTCGCCTGGTTCCCCTGGAGCATGCATGTCGACAGAGGGCTCAGCACGCTGGTCTGATTGACGCCACGCTTCTCTTCGGCGCTCGATGCGAGTACGAGCGTCTTCTCGCTTTCGTTCGTGAAGAACTTGGCATTGATCGCGACGAGCTCGCGGATCTAACGACGCGGTGGAGTCGTTGTCATGGTGGTTTCGGCGAGTCGGCGATCTTGGCCTTTGGGGTGGAGAGTGCACGGTGGTCGCACCTCCACCGGTCTTGTCGCCATCGGCTGGCGCCTGGCTGGCTCGCCGCGGCTGTGACGCACTCGGCTGCCGTGGAGTGTCGCCGTTGGCAAAGCCAATGAGACTCTGAATGGTGGCCCTCCAGTCGTCGAGCTTGTCCGCCGTTGGAGGGTAGTCTAGGAGCAGTTGAGCTCGTGCCAAAGCTTCTGCTGGAGTGGCGGGTAACGGTGGCGAACGGTGCGTGGAGCGGGATGTGCTCGAACTCCTAACTACGTTAGAAGGAGCAGTACCCCGTCCAGGCGACCGTACCTCGCTCGTGCCAGCATGTTAGCGCGCATGCTGGTTTTGAGCATCCCGAGATCCGCCAGCTCGATCTAGGTCCAGCGAGCGTATGGTACCGTGAGTGCCAAGACGCTGCCGATCCCGCGCCTCCTGAGATGGGCGCGGTGCATGCTCGGACGCCGTGGCACCATGAGCTGCCACGTTGACGCCCGTTCCTCTGCCGGCGCCTTCCCCACCACCCGTTTGCTCCGGGGGCGGTGGGTTCGACGCGGACGGACCTGCCACCTCCGAAGCCTTCTTCTTCGGCGACATATCGATGAAGATGATGAAGATCTAGCCCGTGCAAACACCGGATCAGGTTCGCACAACCTCGACGCCCCCTACCTGGCACGCCAAAGATGTTGGGGGAAACTGCCTCCACGAGCACCTATGGGGACCGAGCCCCTTTTCGGTTCGGCGGGGGGCGGAGGTCGCACGAAGAGCGGATCGAGGCGAGGCACACGAGCGGTTTACCCAGCTTCGGGCCGCACGGATGCGTAAAACCGTACTGCTGCTTTGTGGTTTGTATTGAGTTCTTGCTCGGGAGCGCTGAGTGCTACAGTACACTCTAGCAGCTAACGAGACCGAGCGTGAGCGTGTTTCTGATCCTCCTCCCCCCTTACGTTGCGCATGGGCCTCCTTTTATATGCTCAAGGGGTCACCGACAGGTGGCAACATAGACAAGGGTAAAATTGGAAAAGTGCTGTGTTGGGTACAACTAGTTGTACAGTCTTATCATACCTAACCCTGACGACAGGGGACAAGGGCATTAAATGCCCGTCTGCGTCGCCCAAACAATGCAAAAAGTGTCCGTCAGGGACGCCACTGTTCGCCACGATGGCTATCTTGTCAGCGTCGCTTTGCCACCGCATACCCCTGGTTGCACAGCCTCTCACCACGTACGCCTGCAATGGTCCCAGAGCGACACGTTGGTGGATGAGCTGGAGCGCGGGCTGCGGAGTAGTAACTTGCCGCGGCAAGCACCTTGCCGTGGTCGATGTCTTGTCGCGCCCGGGAGCTTGTCGCTCACCGGGTCTTGCCGGGACGCGTGGCGCGTCGCGGCAAGTTCCTTGAGGTGCCTTGGTTGGCCTTCCCAGCAAGCTCCTCTTGCCGGGGTCTTGAGCCTCGAGTGGCTTTCCCGGCAAGCTCCTCTTGCCGGGGCCTTGCTTCCTTCGAGTGGCCTTCCCGGCAAGCTCCTCTTGCCGGGGCCTTGTGTCTTGGCTTGAATACTTTGTTCTTGAATGGCTCAAAGGAACCACGGAGGACCTTGGCGGTCACCTGGCAAGCCTTGCCGCGGGGTGTTGCGACTGCCCGTGCACAAGTTCGGGGTACTAGGGTACCCCTACTTTAGTACACCGACAGTCCTTTATGCTTCATATTATTATCCAATGATGTGTTGCCATCCTATGATGTCTGAGTATATCTTCGTTGTCCTATCGGTGGTTGATGAATTGCTATGATTTATTTAATTTACTTGTGGGTTATCAAGACCTTTTTCTGGCGCTGTTGCCAGGGAGTCATAGCGTGGGGTGAATATTCTCGTGTGTGCTTGTTTGCTTTATCACTAAGTAATTTTTATTTGTTGTTTTTAGTTGTTTTCTATCTTTAGTTATGGGTAGGAAACGTAAAATACAAAAAAAAATCAGTTGTACCTACTGAACCAATGGTTGAAGAACCACTCAAAATCTATCACACTGCTGAAGCTTATTACTTGGATCATCTTTGATCCATATGTTCTCATGCTGAAACCCCAACTAGCTTAGTTGAGGGCAAATCTTTAGATGAGCATCCTTGTTATGTGCGACACTGTATATCTGAAAAAGGGAAACGTTTAGTGGATCAAATTCATCGTTTGCAATGTTATGCTTGGAATTTATGTGAAATATATGATTTTACTTGTTGTTCTGAAAACCCTAAGAAACACCTTCCCTACCAATGTGAGTTTAGTGATAATGGAATCGTATCTTCGTATGCTAAAGGTGCTTATAGTTACTATGATGTTCAACAAATTGAAGAATTTGTTGCTTTTAAGGGTGCTTTTGAAATTGCTTCTTTGATTGAAAAGTATGATGCTACTTTTTACAAATCTGAAAATTTTGCCACACTTGAATATTGTTATGAGAATTATGCTTCCAATGCCTATGTTAAACAATATATCGAGGAGTACTCCGCTGTCCAAGAAGAAACTAATATTTTGCAGGAGTCTATGGAAGAAGAAAGTGATGAAATTGTGAGCTCATTGGATGAAAAAGATGATGAGGAGAGCGAAGAAAAAAAAGGAGAAAGAGCGGATTAGCTACCCGTGCCCACCTTGTAATGAGAGTAACCCTTCACTACAAAAAAATACACTTCCATGATGATACGTGTTTGTCACAGTAGGTCGCTTTTTTTGTCATGCATGTACATCCATGACAAATTTATGACAGAATCAAGATAGTCATACCTGTGCTGTCATAGAAGTGTTCCATGACATTACCAAAATTATCATCACGGAAGTGTCCACTTCCATGACAATAAATCGCGCGTCACAGAAGTGCTTTCGTCAAGGATGACCGACACGTGGCATCCACCGTAACGGAACGCCGTTAAGCTATCGCGTCGGGTTTTGGATTCGATAACCCGTTAACAGCCCCGTCCAATGGGGATTTTCCACGTGTAAAATCATCATTGGCTGGAGGAGACACGTGTCAACTCATCCAATAGGAGAGACGCGCCTATGATATATTGACACGTGGACCGGCCCATCAAGTTTAAATGGGCCGGCCCAACTGAAGGCCCACAAGATTTTGCGGACCATAATGGACCAGCCCAACTGAAGGCCCACAAGATTTTGTGGACCATAATGGGTCGGCCCAGCTAAAGGCCCACGAGATTTTGCTGACCATAATGGGCTGGCCCAGCTAAAGGCCCACAAGATTTTGCGGGCCATAATGGCCGGCCCAGGGAAAGGCCCACAAGATTTTTTGTGCCATAATGGGCCGGCCCAGGTAAAGCCCACAAGATTCTTGTGGGTCATAATGGGCCGGCCCAGCTAAAGGCCCACGAGATTTCGCCGACATTAATGGGCCGGCCCAGCTGTAGGCCCACAAGGTTTTGTGGACCCTAGTAGGCCGTCCCATTAACTGCCTGCCATGTTTTGGGCCAAATGCTAGCCCATATTTGATCTGGTCCATTAATGGCCTGCCACGCTCCGGGCCTAATAGTGGCCCATATGAGATCCGGCCCGTTAAAGGCCTACCACGTTCTGGGCCAAATTACGGCCCAGATCAGGTCCGACCCTTTAAGAGGCCTTGGGCTCAATTATGGCCCATATCAAATTCGGCCCGTCAACTGGACGCTATGCTTTTGGGCCGACTTGCTAAAGGCCCACTTAGTAATTCGTCCCGATATTAGTTTTGCCCTGTTAAGGGCCTGTTTAACATTTTGGCCCTATATTAATTTCAGCCTGTTAAAAGCTCGTCATACAGTTGGGCCTAACTACGGCCCGGTTTGCATCCGGCCTGCTCGCAGCCGATATCTAATTAGGCAAAACAAGGACCGAGACAATTTTTCGGCATGTTAAAAGCCCGTGATTTGATTCGCATAATCATGGGCCGGGGTTCATTTCGGCCTGCTGCCGGCCCGTGAGCTGATCGGCACATTTTCAGGCCCAACCTACATCGTGATTGCACGACGGCCCGGTTATGTACCGTAATTTTATAGTTTGGCCGGTTTACTTCGAAGACAGGATATATATATATAGTAAAATAACTGCAGCATCGTGAATAAGAAAAAACCTAGACTATACAATAAAGAAATTATGACATATTACATCCACTGGGCATCAAAGTTCGCCACTATGATAATATAGCACAAGTAGACAGCAGATTACATACACTGGGCATCAAATATCGCCACCAGTGAAGATAAACACTCCGACAAAATAATATACAAAACCGAAAGCACTTCAATAGAGTTCAAGAAAGGTTAGCCCTGCTGGGGAGCTGCAGCGCAAGCAGCTGAGCAAGATGATGAGACTGCGCTTGTTCAACACTTATATCTTGCTCACTCTGAAAGATAAACAAGCAGACAGATGACAGGTTTTGCACATAAAAGTATGAGTGCTGACAATTCATCACATTTCTTACTGACGAATAAAGTGACACAGTTTAAATTTGCATTAACACAATATGGTATTGTTCAGGTCAAGACATGGCAGGAAATGACATTGTGAAGAAGTTGGCAGCTTCACGACACCACTGGATTACAGATCAAGAACTCATAAGTATCAATGGTTAGTGTGCTTTCAATTTATACCATTTCAGATTGGCAAATAAAGAGACGGTTTAAATAATAGTAGAATGATATGACATTGTTCATAGTTAAGACATTGCAGAATATGACATTGTGCTGTAGTGGGTAGGTTCACCACACCACTGGATTACAGATGAAGAACAGAAGCATACATGCAGTGCAAAAGAAGATCACTTGCTCTGTATAGTTTAATTTACATGGTATGAAGAAGGAACTTGGTTGTACAACTAAAAACTTAAATTGAGAAAGGACGAACTTTTGTTTATGAACTACATATAATAAACTTTAGACAAGCAATTTGATGCAAACACCAAAAATAAACAGCTGTTGCAGTCATGCCTAACCAAATATATACAACAAAGTTTGAAGGCTTGAGATGGACGAACTTACATTATTGGTGAAGACAGGCTCTATAAAGGCCTTGTCCATGCTGATGGGGGGGGGGCAATTCAAGAAGTTTAACACAGAATCTTCTTCAAAAACATTGCCTTTATTCTACATTTTGTTAAGAGTAAATATAGATGTGATAATATACGAAAAAATGGAGAATATTTAAGATAAGATGAAGAGTGATGCTACATAAGCAAGTAGATATAAACCTAAGTGCAGCGATGCAGGCAAAAGGTACAGCCAAGAGCAATGCATAGCTAAACTTCTTCAGTACCAACCTTATGGTAAGAGTAAATATAGATCTGATGTGTAGAAAATGGACGGCAAAGGAAAATAAGCTGCAGAGTGATGGTACATGAACACCTACCTGTCATTATAAGTACACTGATAAAGGACAGCATGTACTTACAAGAACAATGCAGAGCTAATAAAACATTGGCATTGAATATATTCTACACTAATGTAACCATTCATACAGATCAGATAATTTGGAGTGAACTATTGATAAGCAAGCTATCATGCATACTGCTGTCACATAATGAACCAGGTATGTATGCAAGTATAGTGATACAGGACAACAGGTACTAACAAGAGCAAAGCAGCGGGCAACATATTTGCGTTATCCTGTCGTTCTTGTCAAACCGCAATTCTTCTTCGAGCAGATTTCCTGCAAAAAAGATCCGTAAGGCACATGCGGAAAAGTAGAAGTTCAAATTGTCATGTGATTTCATAGACAATACCTCATCCTGGGAACGAGACCAGTGCATAACAAGGTTTTTCCATTCAATGTCTTCTAAATTTAGCACAAGAGACTTCACCGGAAATTCGTTTATAGACTTGCCATCAAAGTGTGATTTCCTCAGGTAACACCAATACTACTGCAATGCTTCCTTGAAGAGCACAAGCTAGCTTTGCTCATCATGACTATCCAGATTGACCCTCGCCTAGTTACAACAATGTAATGTAAATCATTGATGTGTTCAGTCAGCAGAAAACAGGAAAATAATAACCATGAATAATAGCACTTACACGTAAGTTGGACAGGAAGATGTGAAAATGGTGTTTGTCTTCACAATAATCTTCCCATGATGGGAATATATGCACGTAGTCCCTAACAACATTGAAAGCATTGTCTTTTAAACTGGGAATAAATGGAATGGGGTTCCAATCTGCAGGAATTGGCCGTCTCTGCAGTTGGGATAGGTCTTCGGCCGGTGGACTTGCTGTACTTTTTGCTGGATTTGGATTTTTCTATGGTACAGCTGGTGCTATGGCAAATGAAATCGGTATACCTTTTGCTGGAGTGCAGGTCCTGTGTGGTGGGGCTAGTGGTGCGGCCAGTGAAGTATGGGTACAGTCTGCTGGAGTCGGTCCTACGTTTTGTGTCACTGGTTGTACAGCCAATATAAGTGGGGTGATGTCTGATTTGTCCGGCACCACCACGTTTTTCAAGGACTTTGCTAGTGCTCCTTCAGGTTCGGCAATCACCCTCTTCCTTTTTGATGTCTGATGCACCAGAACAACATTTGAGTGGAAAAACATGGTACGATGACAGATGGAATATGTATTGATAATGGATGGGCATGGCATCTCGACATATATGATGAGTAAACTAAGCAGATGGCGGTGCAACAAAGTAGAAGAAATGCAAGACAGCATATGCAAGATATGCGCAATCAATAAAACCTTGCCAAATTAGAACAGGCACCTTGATGGGTGAACAGGACATGCCATCTGCCTTTGACTCCTCGAGGTTAGAATAGTCATTAGGATGATATTCTGAACAAGAATCAACAGGTGGGGAACGTACAAGTTTCATTGCTTCCAGAATGGCACTCAATGCCTTGGTGCCAATTTTGTAAGTCATTGCAGTATTTCATAATATTCTTCTGATGCGCGGATTCTGATATTCACTGTAATTGCGAATGATATCTGAGAACCATGAAAACATAAATAGATGTGAGATTATCTTTGTAATGCAGATGATATTCTAATATAGGGGCGCCCATGTAAACACTTGTGTGCTATCACTGGATTCTAATGAGAGAGCTCATGTGTGCTGTAATATGGTGCGTGCATTTATATAATCTGGCACAAGTACACAAAAAAATAGGCTCCAGAAGTAAGGATAGCTAGCAGATGATAGGTTCATAATATATTGTATAGAGATTTTATTGCCAAACCATGATAACTAGAGCACACAGCAACTAGGCAGATCATAGTGTACATAAAACGGGTACACCATAACCAGGATATATAAATCGGGAAAGTGGAACTGGCTGGAAATTACGGTGTTGTATTGCCGCTAGTAATTGAAAGCCTATAGATCACGTACAAGCCAGCTCTATCAGCTGTTAGACTGCAGATGTCCCTGCTCCCCTTCCTAACAAGGAACATACTATGCTTCCCATACAGAACACCGCACGGGCCGCCGACCGAATCACCGGCCCCACCGCCTGTGTTCATCCGCCACCCCCACCCCACCCCCGCCCCCACCCACGTCGAGTTTTCTTCGTTCGACGAGGCCCCACCACCGCCCCCCACAACCACCGTCCCCACCCGAGCCCCTTCGATCGCACCGGCAAACTCCGGCGAGCTCTGAAAAATCGACTGACCAAATTTTGAAATTTAGTCTACTGTGATTTAACTAGTGTGTAATATAAAAGGGGAAAACCATGAGCATTGCGAGTATGGTGTTGAGCGTGCCATGGCGGATCTGAAGGTGCAAACCGGACAAAGGCAACTTCGCAACCACGACAAGAAATCAGAGTAAAGCAGTGGCGATCTATTTTCTTGCTGCGATAAATAAGTTGAGCAGATACGAAAGAGTACCGCCTCTGGTGTGCGCCTTGTACGCATCTGCTGAGAATTTGACGGTGCTGCGGTAGCGATGGCTGTCGGCGGCGTGGAAGCAGATCTAGGAGGGTAGACGATGGCGGCGGGGCGCAGTGGACGAGACGGTCGTAGGAGCGGCACAGGCAAGGTGGACGACGGCAGGGATGAAGCGAGAGGACGGGATGCAAGGATCCCGGTCCGAAGCAGTGGATGAGAGAGGTCGATCTCTCGTAATGGACGGCGGCGTCGGGGTATCAGCTCCGACATGGTGGAGGAGGACGACGGTGGATGGGGTGGCGGACGGCGGTGGACGGAGGAGGGTGGGGTGGAGAGGGTGTTTTGGCGCCCACGGAGTACAAATGGGGAAAAGGGAGGTAGAGAGGAAGGGGGAACCATGTATTCAGGGCACTCTTATCTCAAATGCGACGAAATTTACAAACTTAGCCCCCGTTTCAAATTTCTACTACATCACAACAACACTAGTCGGTTGGGGATAGGACGGTAATCTCGCATACACCGAATATTTGCCGACGAGAGTTTGTTTTTGGCGCCCACCGTGTATGAATATGAATCGGGGAGGGAGTTGATTTCGGGCGAGGACACACTGTGTTTTGGCGCCCACCGTGTATGAATCCGGGTGAGAGGCGGTTACGTCACGTTTGGGTGAAATTACAAACCTACCCCTGTCGAAACCTATAGAAATCCAGCATATAGGCTTTGCGTGGTAGGGATAGGCAGTAGTGATTTCCATCTCGTAGATTTTGGTTTCGGGCGGTTACTGCGACTTTCCCCGCTCCGTTCAAATTTTGCAGAGTGCACGTTTACCGTCCCAACTCAATTTGAATCCCGTTTGTATTCTATTTTTTTTCCGGGCGGGATCCATTTTCAATTGGAATTACATTCTATATACATCATTTTTATATATACTTTCAAAAGCACAACGAAGAATTCTGCTCCTTTATATGTATAATATGATTTACAAATACAACGATCTCGAAATCTTAAGGTTGAATTCAAAAAAATTTAACCAAATTATGTTCTACTAAA
This sequence comes from Aegilops umbellulata, assembly GCA_032464435.1. Classification (NCBI taxonomy): domain Eukaryota; kingdom Viridiplantae; phylum Streptophyta; class Magnoliopsida; order Poales; family Poaceae; genus Aegilops; species Aegilops umbellulata. Next base: position 444,396,400 of record CP136054.1, read on the forward strand.
ATGTATGGATCAGTAATATCTACATATTAAATAACATAGATGTGTGTGAATTCATATGAGTATGCATGTTTGATATATCAATTTTGGTTCGAGTATGGATTACATGTATCATCATCTCGAATTCAAATATTTGAATCCCTTTTTTGTTCACTCCTTTCACGCCCATCTCTCTCGCATGGATGCTCCTTCATGTAGCTATCACTCTCTTTTCTCCAGCTCACACGCACGCTCACTTCATGTTGCTCCTATCCTCGCAAACATGGTCTCTCGACGTCTCCCTTGAGAAGTGTCACACTCTCTGAGGGAGTCCTGGATTAGGGGGTGTCCGGATGGCCGGACTGTAGCTTCAGCCGGACTCCCGGACTATGAAGATACAAGATTGAAGACTACGTCCCGTGTCCGGAAGGGACTTTCCTTGGCGTGGAAGGCAAGCTTGCCGATGCGGATATTTAGATCTCCTACCATTGTAACCAACTTTGTGTAACCGTAACCCTCTCCGGTGTCTATATAAACCGGAGGGTTTTAGTCCGTAGGACAACATACAACAATCATACCATAGGCTAGCTTCTAGGGTTTAGCCTCCTTGATCTCGTGGTAGATCTACTCTTATACTACCCATATCATCAATATTAATCAAGCAGGACATAGGGTTTTACCTCCATCAAGAGGGCCCGAACCTAGGTAAAACATTGTGTCCCTTGTCTCCTGTTACCATCCGCCTAGCCGCACAGTTCAGGACCCCCTACCCGAGATCCACCGGTTTTGACACCGACATTGGTGCTTTCATTGATAGTTCCTCTGTGTCGTTGCTTTCAGGCCCGATGTCTCCTTTGATCATCAATAACGATGCAGTCCAGGGTGAGACTTTTCTCCCCGGACAGATCTTCGTCTTCGGCGGCTTCGCACTGCGGGCCAATTCGCTTGGCCATCTGGAGCAGATCGAAAGCTACGCCCCTGGCCATCAGGTCAGATTTGGAAGTTTAAACTACACGGCTGACGTCCGCGGGGACTTGATCTTTGACGGATTCGAGCCACAGCCGAGCGTGCCGCACTGTCGCGATGGGCATGATCTAGCTCTGCCACCGAAGAGTGCCTTGGAGGCCGCACATGCATCGGTTCCGACCCTCGATTTGGAACCAACTGCGCCGATCGAGGATGAGTGGTTGGACGCTGCCTCGGGGGCTGCGATCCCAACGGCGATCGAGCCGAACACCAGCCCCGCACTCCGCAAGGCCCGTGACTCTGAGGGGCCGGACTCCGAGTGCTCCACGCCCCTACCAATCGAATCCGATTGGGCGCCGATCATGGAATTTACCGCCGCGGACATCTTTCAGCACTCGCCCTTTGGCGATATTCTGAAGTCATTAAAGTCTCTCTCTTTATCAGGAGAGCCCTGGCCGAACTGTGGTCAGCAAGGTTGGGATACGGACGATGAAGAAATTCAAAGCCCACCCACCACCCACTTTGTAGCCACTGTCGATGATTTAACCGACATGCTCGACTTCGACTCCTAAGACATCGACGGTATGGACGCCGACGCAGGAGACGATCAAGAACCAGCACCTATAGGGCACTGGAATGACACCTCGTCGTATGACATCTACATGGTGGATACCCCAAAAGAAGGAGATGGCGATGGAACGGCGGGGGATGATCCCTCCAAGAAACAACCTAAGCGCCGGCGTCAGCGGCGCCGCTCTAAATCCCGCCAAAGCAAAAACGGTGATTCCAGCACGGGAGATAATAATACTCCGGATAACGCCGAAGAACACCCCCTCCAGCAAGATTCAGCACAGGAGGATGGAGAAGCCAGCCCTCATGAGAGAGCGGCAGACAAAGAGGTCGAGGATGATAATTATATGCCTCCCTCTGAATACGAGGCAAGCCTCGACGACGACGAATTCGTCGTGCCAGAGGATCCCGTTGAAAAAGAGCATTTCAAACGCAGGCTCAGGGCCACGGCAAGCAACCTCGAGAAAAATAGCAACAGCTTAAAGCTGATCAAGATTTGCTAGCCAACAGATGGACTGAAGTCCTTGCGGCCGAAGAGTATGAACTCGAACGTCCCTCTAAGAGATACCCAAAGTGCAGGTTGCTACCCCGATTAGAGGAGGAAGTACCTAAACCTACATCACCAGCGCATGATACGGCCGATCTACCACCTCGTGGCCACGACAGAGAGGCCTCTCGGCCCTCCACTCAAGCCGCACCCCGGCGCCGCTCAAAACATTCTAAGGCACAGGAAAACGCGCCAGACCTGCGAGACATATTGGAGGAGGAGGCGAGGCAAAAAAGATCGATCTACGGATCGCGCGGGCGCCCCACGGCACGTGACAGTGATCGTGACTCCGGATATAATAAATCCGGCCGGGCCGAACACAATAGGCAAAGCTCGTTTGAGCTGCATCGTGATATAGCCCAATACAGAGGCGCCGCACACCCCCTATGCTTCACAGATGAAGTAATGGATCATCAAATCCCTGAGGGTTTCAAACCCGTGAACATCGAATCATATGATGGCACAACAGATCCCGCGGTATGGATCGAGGATTATCTCCTTCATATCCACATGGCCCGCGGCGACGATCTACACGCCATCAAATACCTCCCACTCAAACTTAAGGGACCAGCTCGGCATTGCCTTAACAGCTTGCCGACAGAATCAATCGGTTGTTGGGAGGACCTGGAAGCCGCATTCCTCAACAATTTCGAGGGTACCTATGTGCGACCACCAGACGCCGATGACCTAAGCCACATAATCTAGCAGCCAGAGGAATCGGCCAGGCAATTCTGGACACGGTTCCTAACAAAGAAAAACCAAATAGTCGACTGTCCGGACGCAGAGGCCCTAGCAGCCTTCAAGCATAATATCCGTGACGAGTGGCTTGCCCGGCACCTTGGACAGGAAAAGCCGAAATCTATGGCACCCCTCACGACACTCATGACTCACTTTTGCGCGAGAGAAGACAACTGGCTAGCTCGTAGCAACAACTTGACCAAGAACCTTGGTAATTCGGACACCAAGGACAAAAGTGGCAGGTCGCGTCGGAACAAGCAGAAGCGCCGCGTTAACAGCGACAGCAACGAGGATACGGCAGTCAATGCGGGATTCAGAGGCTACAAATCCGGTCAGCGGAAAAAGCCATTCAAAAGAAATACTCAGGGCCCGTCCAGTTTGGACCGAATACTCGACCGCTTGCGCCAGATACATGGCACCCCCGAAAAGCATGCCAATCACACCAACAGGGATTGTTGGGTGTTCAAGCAGGCAGGCAAGCTAAATGCCGAAAATAGAGACAAGGGGCTGCATAGCGATGACGAGGAGGAGCCCCGGCCGCTGAACAACAGTGGACAGAAGGGTTTTCCCCCACAAGTGCGGACGGTGAACATGATATACGCAACCCAATCCCCAAGAGGGAGCGGAAGCGTGCGTTAAGGGACGTATATGCGATGGAGCCAGTCGCCCCAAAGTTCAACCCATGGTCCTCCTGCCCGATCACCTTCGATCGAAGGGACCACCCCACTAGCATCCGTCATGGCAGATTCGCCGCATTGGTTCTACACCCAATTATTGACGGATTTCATCTCACAAGAGTCCTTATGGACGGCGGCAGCAGCCTGAACCTGCTTTACCAGGATACAGTGCGGAAAATGGGCATAGATCCCTCGAGGATTAAGCCCACCAAAACGACCTTTAAAGGCGTCATACCAGGTGTAGAGGCCAACTGTACAGGCTCAGTCACACTTGAAGTGGTCTTCTGATCCCCGGATAATTTCCGAAGCGAGGAGTTAATCTTCGACATAGTCCCGTTCCGCAGTGGCTATCACGCACTGCTCGGGTGAACCGCATTTGCAAAGTTCAATGCGGTGCCGCACTACACATACCTTAAGCTCAAGATGCCAGGCCCTCGAGGAGTAATCACGGTCAATGGAAACACCGAACGCTCCCTCCGAACGGAGGAGCACACGGTGGCCCTTGCAGCGGAAGTACAAACTAGCCTCTCAAGGCAGCTCTCCGGTCTGGCCGTTAAACGTCCGGACACTGTCAAACGCGCCCGGAGTAACCTACAACAGGACCTCCTGGCACGTTCCGAGTAGGCGTAGCAACGCGGCCCCAACCCCAGCCCTCGCGAAATAGCGAAACCAGTGCTTCGCATACATAACCACGCTCTCGAAATACCATGGGCACAGGGGGAGGGGCACCATTATGGCACGCCCGAAACACGGCTTAAACCGCACTAGTGTAAGTGCATCTAGTGCCCCTTAGTGATTTTGGTGTATTGAAGACTTATAGGTTAAGTATCTAATGTGTTTATGAGTGTACACAGGTCTATAAGTCTATGAGGAGTTTGATATTTATAGAGAAAGTCGACCCCTAAAAATGAAGTTATTCGACTGAAGACTTTGATATCCTGAAGACTTTCTGAAGACTTTGAAAGTGAAGAAATTGGTGTGACCTTTAAGACTTGGTATTCATTCGAGGAACATGAAGCTTGAAGACTTTTCTTTTCGTAGTTTCGTTTTCTCTTTCTTGAGTCATAGGAAACACCGTACTGTTAAAGGGGGTCGAGGAAATACTAAGGAGAAAATTTCCACGTGATGCTCAACTCAAATCCTACACCTACCAATCCCTTCGAGTGAAGTCATTGGAAATCTCATACAGTTCCGTCAATTTCTTCAGTGACAGAGACGCAGTTCTTCTGGTCACTGAGGACTTTGCTCTAACTGAGGAGTTAGGAATTCGCCAGTGTGAATTGCCTACACAGTGAGGAACATGATAGCCCTGAGGATTTTGTACCTCAAATTTCCGACCGTTGTTGTGCTACGCGCCAGCTGTCCCAAAATATCTTATCCACCTAACGGTCATATCATTGAAGGGCATTTATGTCTTATCATGTCGGGCTGCTCCCTAGGCTATAAATAGCCGCCCCCTACAACCACTAGCTGGTTGGCTGCTCCGCGAGAACTTGACACTTGTCATTTGAGAGCAACCCATGCTCCGAGGACTTTGAGCGAAAACCATCAAGTGAGGAAAATCCAAACCCAAACCCAAAACACCTACAAACCCAAAGTGATTGAGCATCACTGAAGAGATTGATCCTGCGTGGATCCGACGCTTGTTACCTTTGAAGACTGTGCTTCTTCCAGACGGTTAGGCGTCATGGTCTAGTGCATCCAAGAGGAATTGTGGATCGCCGAGTGACCTAGTCTGTGAAGGTTTGGAAGTCACCTGAAGACTTACCACGAGTGATTGGGCGAGGACTGTGTGTCCTTAGCTCAAGGAGAATACGGTGAGAACTGTGTGTCCGGGACTAGGTGTCCTCGAGTTTAAATACTCAGCCGCTCCAACCAGATGTACAACTGAGACAGCAGTTGGAACTGGTCTACCAAATCATTGTCTTCACCAAGCTTACTGGTTCTATTTCCTCAACACTTTCATTTCCTCATTACTGTGTTGTCTGTTTGTTCATATCTGTGTTTGAAGACTTTGACTGAAGACTTTCTCAATTTCCTCAGTTCAATTTCTTCAGTCTGTTCTGTCTTCATCTAGAGTTATCATGTGCTTACGCTTTCTGTACTCTGTGTTTGTCTTCATTTCATCATGACGACCATGCATGTAATCTGCTATATTTACTTCTGAGTACTTATTACACTGCTAGTAGTTCTTCGCTAAGGAATTTCCTCACGAGAAAATTCCTCAGTGAAGAATTTCATAAAAATCGCCTATTCACCCCCCTCTAGTCGATATAACGCACTTTCAATTGGTATCAGAGCAAGGTACTCCCTTGTTCTGTGTGATTTTGGTTTAACCACCTGGAGTTTTAGTTATGTCGACCGCAGATATCAAGAAGGTGCCATGCCCCATCTTTGACGGTCACAAGTATCCCAAATGGAAGGCCATGATGAAAAAGCGTCTCATGGTGATGAACAGCGAGCTGTGGACTGTCACTGAAATCGGTCTGACCGACCTGTGCAAGATGGCGGAAGCTGATGACATTCGCAAGTACACTCTTCTCAATCTCACGGCGAAGGATGTCATCTGCTCATGTCTGTCTCGAAATCAGTTCAGGAACGTCATGCATCTCGATCAGGCGAAGCTTATCTGGGACCGTCTCTCCGATGTCTATGAAGGCCATCGAACCTGTCATGATCCTTGGTTTGAGCATTTCAAGGAATCGCTCAAGTCAATGACATTTGAACCAGAATCATCATCCTCCTCACCGTGCCTTATGGCAGATGGTGAAAAGGTAACTGAATGCTATCTGTCTAAATCTAGTGATGATGAATCTGGTGATGAATTTGGACCTAGCTATGTAAAACTTGCTTCCCTTGCTGCTAAACAACAAAGAGCTCTGGAAAGGGCTAACAACATGCTAAGTAAGAGCAATGATATGTTGCGTGAAGAAATGGATCAATCACAAGCTTTAGCTGAAAATCTTCAGAGACTTCAGACCAGGTTTGACAACCTTCAAAGTCATCATAACACTCTCTTATCTGATCATGAGAAGCTTTCTTATGAATACCTTCAAAATAAGCAAGATCTTGAGAAGCTAAGAGAAAGTTATAAAGATCTTTAGAAGGAGCGCGATTCATTACTTGCTCAACAGATCAGCGCTGTTCAGGAAGAATTTATTCCTCCATGTTTAAAATGCATTGAACGAGAATCTGCTAATTCTTCACCTGAATGTTCAAATGCTTCAAATGTTAAAAATTCTTTACCTGTCTCTGCTATCACTAATTCCTCATCTGAGGACATTGATAGTATCACTGACGATGCAGGGCTGAAGGAATTGTACATGACAGGCATGTACAAAAGCCTCAAAGGGCATCAGGCTCTTTGTGATGTGCTTAAAAAGTAGATCCTCAACAGGAACCCTAGGAAAGAGGGTATTGCCTTTGAGAGGAAACTCAATGTGGATGGTACATATTGGAAGCCTGAGCAGTACCCCAAAACCTCATGGATTGCTGCAAAGGGACCTCCAGTTGACACATCTGATTTATCTGGCTATACATGTGAATCTTCTCATTCTTCTGATGAGTCATTTGACTCCAACTATAAACTGTTCAAAAATCAGAATGGTGAAGTATTTGCTAGATATGTTGGCACTAACTGCAGGAACAGTTCCCCTATGAAGAAAATCTGGGTTCCCAAAAGTTGCCTTGAAAGTCTTCAGGTGAATGTCCTCATGACACCACCTGTGAAGAAAAGGAACCCCAGATCAAATTCTTCATATGGATCAAATTCCTCACATGGATCAAAGTCCTCATATGAACATCATCGTGCTAACAACTCTGTTTCGCAGGGAAGAGCCAAGGGCTATGAATATGAGCATTATTCGTCTAATCATTATGTTCACAAGTCCTCGAAGAATTTCTCTGCTTATGCATATGCTTACCCTAACCCCTCTTATGTGAAACGAAATGGTTTGGCTGCTTTGCCACCATTCTCATATGGAGCTCGTAGAGTGGTGAACTCTTTGCCACCCCTTCAGATGTGGGTGGTGAAGAAAAAGAACTAATCTCTTCTGCAGGGTCAGGTCTCCAGACGTGCTGTAACGTCTGAAGAATTTGCTGGGGACCTAACGAAAATGCCTGAAAGGATGCAGGCTAACCATGATGAAATGAACTTTCATTTCACACGTCCTCCTTCTGTTTTATCTGTTCTACTGATTGATGAAATTGATCTGATGAATTGTGATACCATATTCTTCACCGCTGAAGTATATGAGGTCGTAAGTTGCACTAATTCATCTGCAGGATGATCAACCCAAAGCCACTGAATGGGTACTTGATAGTGGATGTACAAATCACATGACTGGTGACAGGAATCTATTGATGGATCCTCCCTTATCATCGTCACATATGAAGCATATCATCTTCGCTGACAAAAGCAAAAGTAAGGTATTGGGTCTAGGTAAGGTTGCTATCACAAAGGGTCGACACATGGACAAAGTCATGCTTGTTGAGTCCTTAGGATACAATCTTATGTCTATCTCAATGGTTTGTGATCTTGATATGGTTGTTGTCTTTGGCAAGTATCGTTGTGTTGTGATTATGGAAGCTGACAAATCCAAAGTCTTCGAAGGCTTTAGGAGAGGAGACTTGTATATTGTTGATTTCTCTGCAGATTCACAACCTGCCGTGTGCCTACTTGCAAAACCTTCAGAAGGATGGCTATGGCATCGACGACTTGGTCATGCAGGCATGAGGAATCTGCACACACTTGCGAAGAAGAAGCATGTCATTGGCATTGAGAATGTCAAATTCCTCAAGGATCACTTATGCGGTGCCTGTGAAGCTGGAAAGATGACCAAGGCCAAGCATCCAGCGAAGACTATCATGACAACTACTCGTCCATTCGAATTGCTTCACATGGATCTCTTCGGTCCTAACCATTATTCCTCTGTCTCTAATGAAGCATCTCAATATGGCTTTGTTATTGTTGATGATTACTCTCGTTACACATGGGTACACCTTGTCTCTTACAAAACTGAAGTGCAGGAAGTCTTCAAACGATTTTCCTCGAGGGCTTCAACCAACTTTGGTATTACTCATGAGTTATCTGCTCCTTATACTCCTCAACAGAATGGTGTCGTGGAGCGCAAAAACAGGACTCTTGCTGAGATGGCTCGCACTATGCTCGATGAGTACAAAACCCCTCGTCGTTTCTGGGTTGATGCAATTGATACTACGTGCCATATCATCAACAGAGTATATCTTCACAAATTCTTCAAGAAGACTGCATATGAACTCCTCACTGACAAGACACCCAATGTGAGTTATTTCAAAGTCTTAGGTGCTAAATGCTGGATTAGAGATCCTCATCACAACTCTAAATTTGCACCGAAAGCACATGAAGGTTTCATGCTTGGTTACGGAAAGGACTCGCACACCTACAGAGTCTTCAACAATGTTATTCACAAGATTGTTGAAACTGTAGAATTGCGGTTCGATGAAACTAATGGCTCGCAAAGAGAGCACCTACCTTCTGTGTTAGATGAACCAGCACCTGAGGAATCGATCAAGCACAAGGCTACTGAAGATATCATTCCTACTGAAGAATCTGCTGAAGAATTCATTCCAGAACGTGAAGAACGTCGAGCTGATGCACCTGAAGAAAATGCTGAGGAAATTGATGCTGAAGAAAATGCTGATCAAATTCCTCAACGGCAACCAACTCACCCTCGCGTTGCAAAAGAAGTGCAAGTGGAGAAGATCATCGATGACATTAGAGCACCAGGTCCTCTCACACGCTCAAAAGCTTCACATCTATCTAACTTTTGTGGGCACTTTGTTTTTGTCTCTATCACATAACCCACCAATGTAGATGAAGCATTTCTGGAGCCTGAGTGGATTCAGGCCATGCAAGAAGAAATACATCAGTTCAAGCTCAACAACGTATGGGAACTGGTCAATCGTCTCGATCCTCGCAAGCATAACATCATTGGCACAAAGTGGATCTACCGCAACAAGCAATATGAAAATGGTGTTGTGGTGAGGAATAAGGCACGATTAGTAGCTCAAGGCTACACACAAGTTGAAGGAATTGATTTCGATGAAACTTTTGCACCTGTTGCTAGACTTGAGGCTATTCGCATATTACTTGCTTATGCTAACCATCATGATATCATCTTATACCAAATGGATGTGAAAAGTGCATTCCTCAATGGTAATCTTGAGGAAGAAGTATATGTTGCTCAACCCCCAGGTTTTGAAGAGCCAAAACATCCTGACAAAGTCTACAGACTTAACAAGGCCCTCTATGGCCTCAAGCAGGCCCGACGGGCGTGGTATGACACATTGAAGGAATTCTTCATGAAGAAAGGCTTCACACCCGGTTCACTCGATCCCACTATTTTTACTAAATCATATGATGGTGAACTATTTGTGTGCCAAATATATGTTGATGATATCATCTTTGGCTGTACTGACCAACGTTATAGTGATGAATTTGCCTATATGATGAGTGAAGAATATCAAATGTCTATGATGGGAGAATTGAAATTCTTCTTAGGTCTACAAATTCGTCAACAACACAATGGGATATTCATATCTCAGGAGAAATACCTCAAGGATGTCCTGAAGAAATTCGGCATGCAAGATTGCAAAGGCCTCAAAATTCCTATGCCCACAAATGGTCATCTATGCACTGATGAAAATGGTACTGACTTCGATCACAAGGTATACTGCTCCATGATTGGCTCTTTATTGTACTTATGTGCATCTAGGCCAGATATAATGCTTAGTGTTTGCATGTGTGCACGATTTCAAGCTGCACCGAAGGAATCACACCATACGTCTGTGAAGCATATTCTTCGATATCTAGCTCACACACCAACACTAGGATTATGGTACCCCAAGGGCTCGGATTTTGACCTCAGTGGATATTCTGATTCTGACTATGCTGGAGACCGTGTGGATCGCAAGTCAACATCTGGTACTTGTCATTTCCTCGGACGATCCTTGGTCTGTTGGTCCTCGAAGAAACAGAACTATGTATCACTGTCTATTGCTGAAGTTGAGTACATTGCTGCTGGTTCTTGCTGTGCTCAGTTGCTATGGATGAAGCAAACACTCAAGGACTATGGCGTCAACGTTAAGAATGTGCCTCTCCTCTGTGACAATGAGAGTGCCATCAAGATTGCTCACAACCCAGTTCAGCACTCGAAGACAAAGCACATTCAGATTCGTCATCATTTTCTTCGCGATCATGTGTTGAAGGGCGACATTTCTATTGAGCATGTGAAGACTGAAGAACAACTAGCCGATATCTTCACTAAGCCCTTGGATGAGAAGAGATTTAGCAAGTTGCGGTGTGAGCTAAATATCTTAGAGTCTTCGAATGTACTTTGAAGAATGCACTCATCCTAACACTTATGCAAAATTGATGACTTAGATGTGCAACACATGAAGAAATGTTTTTCTTCAATCAATGAAGAATAACACTCTATGTGTGAAGAAATTAATGAAGAATTTGATTCTCAGAACCCTACGACAATTGTACGCGGTGTCTGAAATCATCATTCTTATACGGTGGGTCACGCCACCACAAAAGTTGAAAATCTTCAATTTCAGTTTTTCCTCAATTTTTGAAATTCCTCAGTTTTTCAAATTCTTCAACTTTGCAAATTCTTCACTTTTGTCATCGTTTTTCCTCATTGACTATATATATATATATATATGAGTTTATGTCCTCTACAGCATTCACTTATAGCTATTTCTTCAAGTTGGTTCTTTTCTTTGCTAAGTGAATGTGATCGGACCCTTCCCTTCTATGATATACTCAATCTAGTCTATTCACAAATTCTTCATGTGCGTTCTATTTGAAACTCGTTCAAACTCTTGACTGTGTCCTTGTCAGCTGAAGAAATTGCGAACGAAACATTAAAACTGATCTTATCCAAACTTTCGTTTTTGCCGCTCAAACCGTTCCACTTCCCACGATGGATTATTTTACTCACCCACGATCTTACACGATCTCCACTACTCAGTACGTGGGTGACACATGTCAAGTGAAGGAGAATGGCCAGGGGCACGTTCGTCCTAAATCTTCGGACGAGCAGTTTTCACTGCGGCTATAAATACCCCTCCGTCGCCGTCCCCACTTCCTTTACCCCGCTCGATCTCACTCTCTCGCTCGTGCTTCCAAACCATAGCGCCACCGCTACTCCATCGTCGCCGGTAAGGAAGAGCTTCACTGCCTCGACCTCGTCGCCGACGTACTCGCGCCGACTGCGGAAATCTTCACCTCCGCCGCCGCCGTAGACGTCTTCCTCCGCCAAGTTAGGGTGTGGAAGATCTGCATTGACGAACTTCACTGTTCCAACTCATAGTTCGTCGTGTTCTTCGTTCAGGGTAATTAAAAGCTATTTTTACTGCCCTCTTTGATTCGATGTTTTCTATGAAATCTTCAAAGGTGTTTTATTCTTCACATCCTCACACAGAAAACACCTCACTTGTTCTCTGTTCTTGATTCATTTACCTAAGCCTCAATTTCTTCAAGATTCCTCAATTGTGTGGATTCTCAATCTATACAACTCTGGAACCTAAGATATATATGGCGCTTAGTGAAATTCCTTAAGACGAATCTGGTCAAATTCCTCAAAACTTGTTCTTTTTGAAAAACCATCTGAGAACGCATATGACCTCTTCAAATTCCTCGCAACTATACTCTGTTCACAGGTACACATGTCCGCTGCTGAATCTTTAGGTTCTCATCAACTTAACTCATTTGCAGCGTTCCTCGAAGAAAAGTTGCATACTTCTTCAGAGAATTCCATTGTTAAAATTCCTCATCTGAAGAAAATGGCTGAAGGTAAAAGGCCACAGAAAGGAGGAAAGAGACCAAAGGTCATGACTGCATTTGAAATCCCTGAGGACATTTATGCTGGGTACTGCACGCCTGATGAAGCCAAGTTTGGCAAAGAAGATAAAAATCAGCGCAAGGTGCAAATTCAGAGAATTGAGAGGAGATGGGCACGAGAATGGAGGGAGTACAGATATGTTACTCCTAAGTACATGAAGAAATTCGCAGTAAACCCTCCATGCCAAAGACCTCCATTGGCACCTGGCCAAGTGGCTGATCCCACTAGCATCAGACGCGGTGAGGATTTTCCTAAGGAATGGGCCAAGCGCCAAGCTAAACTACAAAGGCAAGCAAGAGATGCAGTGAGGAAATTCAATGAAGAATCTGCTGCTGCTGCTGCTGCCACTGAGGCTTCTGCCAAGCCGAGGAAATCAATGATGAAGAAGCCCGCTCGTAAGCCAAGTGCTTCACCTTCAATGCCGTCACGGCCAAGTTCCTCAGCTGCGCCCTCACGTCCAGAATCTTCAAAATCTTCAAAGCAAATTCCTCATGCTACTCCTGCTCCACCAAAGTCCTCAGCACCTCCGACAAAGTCCTCAGCTATCCCCACAAAGTCCTCAGCTCCTGTGCATCTGGCCTCATGCCAAAGGACTACTGGCATCTCTATTGCCTCAGGTGTCTTCGCTAGTTCTTCAGCTGCACCAAATTCCTCAGCTGGACCTTCCTTGCTGAAGAAAAAGGCTACCGCTGGACGCGGCACTCGCCCAAGTCCTAAGAAGCAAGTGGTCTTCTCTGTTCCGTCTGATGATGATGATGCTGATGAAGAAGAACTTGCTGAAATCATCAGGGACCGCCAAGAAAGGGCTGCTAAAGCCAAAGGCACACCTGTGCCCCTGCTTTTGGATCCAAGAGCGATCCTAGACTATATTGATCTCTGGCACAAGGATCCCAACACACCTATGCCTGACTTCAAGCTGACACCTGGCCAAAGTCACATGCTGACTCACTTCATCCAAGAGGAGAACTGGAAATATGATAGGGCCAGAGAGATCAAGAAGACCCAGTATCGCAAAGAGAAGCTACTGAAGAAAAATGTTGTCAAGATGACTCCTGATGAACTTGTCAAGATGCAAGCTGAGATCAAAGCCCTCAGCGACAACTTTGACTCGTACTATGCTGATTGGCAAGGAGCCAAGGTCAGATTTGTGAGGCTAACTGATACTTTCACCAAGGGTGAAGCCTCAACACAAATTCCTCAAGCTGAAGCATCTGTTCAGCCCACTGAAGAACATGCCAGCACCGCTGATGAAGTTCAGGCTGCTGAAGAAAATGCCAGCTCTAAGGCTGATGACTCTGCTCCAGCCACTGATGAAATTGCCAGGGCATCCACTAGTGGTGCGCCTGAAGAAATTGAAGAAATCAGGGCAACTGCATCAGTTGCGCCTGAGGAAAATCTACCAGATTCCTCAGCTCCACCTGCACCTACTCCAACTCCAATTCTTCCCTCTGCTTTAGATGTGAAGAAAACCAAGGCTGCAGAGCGAGCTGCTGTGCAGAAAAGGAAGGCATCAGCTGCTTCAGAATCTTCAGCTCCCAAGAAGATGAAGCCAATGACAAGCTCATTTGCAAATCCCATTGATGCCATTCCTATCTCCTCCATGCCATCAAAGGACCTTGTTCCTCTTGGTGAAGATTATGAGATCCCAAGTGGATTAGATGAAGAAACTCAGTCTGCTGCTTCCTCAGAGCAGATTGATAAAGAAATTGAAGTGGATACAATCCCTTCAACTCCAATGGTCTCATCACCAATGCCTCAGTTTGATGCTGAAGAGGCTGGTGTTGAAGAAATCGATGATGAAGAAGTGGATATTGGAAGCACAACTCCAGTAATGAATGACGACTTCTGGGAAAGTCAGCATCCCAATTCCCCACTCTTCACTCCCCTGCAGCAAATTCCTCACTCTCCTTCACCAACAGTGAAATTGGGATCTGAAGAAACTCATCCCACTGCAGCTGTGAATGAAGAAATTCCAGCCACTAGTGCTGAAGAAACTGCTGCTGAAACTGAAAAGGTGACTGCACCTGAGGAAAATCCTGAAATTCCTCAACCTGAAGAACCTGAGCTTGTGATTCCTGAGGTTGTGATGCAACTCACTGACACTCCTCTGCCAAGGCCAACGGATCCATTCTCAAGGAAACAGAAATTCAAGGCTGAAGACTTCTATGGCGAGCACGTATTCTTCACTGAATACAATCCTTATGACTCTGCTCGCATAAGGAAGATGCGTTTCTGGACAGCCAGCCAAGCAAATTTCTATTCCTCAGTGCTTTACAACAAAGACAAAGACTTCGACCATGCAGATATTCCTCACGTGGATATGGAGTCTATGCCGTGCTTCACGCCAGTCCTCAGTGTTCTTCACGACGCTGGGCTGCTCAATTTCTGCACTGATATATGCGATTGGAATGGAGAACTCATTCTTCAGTTCTATGCTACACTGCACATCACTGGCAACTCTAAAGATGTCAATTCATGGGTTCTGGACTGGATGACTGAAAATACTCATTACAAGGCCCCAGCATCTGAATTGCTTCTTTGCCTTCCTCTGAGTCCACCCACTGAAGATGCGCGTTGTGTGTATGATGAACCTGAGCTGTCAAATCACTATATGCAAGTGCTTATGAAGCCTTTGAAGCCAGGGCAAGCACCAAGAACCAAATTCCTTGTCAAGGAATTGCTGCATGTGCCTAGGACTGTCTATCGCATTCTGACGAAGACAATGAGTCCCATCAAAGGACACGATTCTTCTGATGAAGAAATTGTTGGCATCATGAAGAATATGCTTTTCAACATCATTCATGGTGTTCCCATCAACTTCCATGATTTCTTCATGAGGACTCTGGCCAACATTGCTATGTCACCATTTGAGCTGAAGCCTTATGCACCTTGGATTATGAGATTCATCAGGACAAGGTCTTCACTCAACTACAAGGCTGAAAGTCTCAACCACTGCAGCTACTTGCCCCCTATTGAAGTCCTCAAAAGGACATTTTCCTCAGCTGAAGAAAAGGGCAAGGCCACTGCTATGATAGATGAAGGCATTCGTCCATTGGATGGTCAATTTCGCAAGGCTGCCTCTTATTCCACCAATGATGACTCTGCCACACATGATTCTGCTGCTAACACTGCCAAGCCAAATCCTCACGCCACAGCACCCAGGGTGATGACTGATCGTGAGTTATTCCTCAGTCTTCATCAAAAGGTTGATTGCAATCACAAATGGGTCAAGCGTCAGTTTGGTTCAATTCTTCACAACATGACTGCCACCTATAATGCAGTGAAGAAAAACCATTACTACCTTCATGAAACCCTCAACCGCACCTGGGCTGTTCTGTCTCAAGTTTATAGTGCTGAAGATTTGGAGAACATGGGTCTCAAAGAAGAATTTGCCTGGTCTGCACCTCCGCCGAAGAAATTCAAGAAGGTCAAGGTTCCTTCTTTGGTGGCCAGTTCATATTCTTCATCACACGACACTGATGAAAATGAAGACTTGGACGACACTGCAGCAGGCCCTACTTCAACTACCGACCCCAACAACGCTGGCGCTCCTCCATCAACTTGAATATCTTTAGGGGCGTTAGTCCTCAGTTTCGATCCTTTTGGTCATTTGATGACAAAGGGGGAGAAATCTGAGTTAGTCTTCAAGCGGGTCTATAATAAGGGCATTTTTTAAAGTTGCAACTCTCGTTCTTCCGAAACTTTTATTGGATCGAGTTGTAATCTTAAACCCTATGGTGCTCGGTGCTCTGATACTTTTGTTGCACTATGCTTTGATACTTTTGATGCGCTATTCTGCATGCTTATTCCTCATTAATATTATCGCACGCATGTTGAATTGCATCAGGCACCATATTTCATCATGCATTTCAAATTGTTCATATTATATATCAAATGCGTGTATGAATTACAAGATATAGGGGGAGATCTCCATGATTCAACTCTTGATGTGTGCATTGCTTCAAAAGCAAATTCCTCACTATGCACATCTTCAGGGGGAGTTCTTCTATATCTTGCAAATCAAACTCCTCAATATTAGTTTTACACTTCATATATTTATCCCCGTTGAAAACTTAACCTATGTTGTCATCAATCACCAAAAAGGGGGAGATTGTAAGTGCATCTAGTGCCCCTTAGTGATTTTGGTGTATTGAAGACTTATAGGTTAAGTATCTAATGTGTTTATGAGTGTACACAGGTCTATAAGTCTATGAGGAGTTTGATATTTATAGAGAAAGTCGACCCCTAAAAATGAAGTTCTTTGACTGAAGACTTTGATATACTTAAGACTTTCTGAAGACTTTGAAAATGAAGAAATTAGTGTGACCTTGAAGACTTGGTATTCATTCGAGGAACATGAAGCTTGAAGACTTTTGTTTTCGTAGTTTCATTTTCTCTTTCTTGAGTCATAGGAAACACCGTACTGTTAAAGGGGGTCGAGGAAATACTAAGGAGAAAATTTCCATGTGATGCTCAACTTAAATCCTACACCTACCAATCCCTTCGAGTGAAGCCATTGGAAATCTCATACAGTTCCGTCAATTTCTTCAGTGACAGAGACGCAGTTCTTCTGGTCACTGAGGACTTTGCTCTGACTGAGGAGTTAGGAATTCGCCAGTGCGAATTGCCTACACAGTGAGGAACATGATAGCCCTGAGGAATTTGTACCTTAAATTTCCGACCGTTGCTGTGCTACGCGCCAGCTGTCCCAAAATATCTTATCCACCTAACGGTCATATCATTGAAGGGCATTTATGTCTTATCATGTCGGGCTGCTCCCTAGGCTATAAATAGCCGCCCCCTACAACCACTAGCTGGTTGGCTACTCCGCGAGAACTTGACACTTGTCATTTGAGAGCAACCCATCCTCCGAGGACTTTGAGTGAAAACCATCAAGTGAGGAAAATCCAAACCCAAACAAAAAACACCTACAAACCCAAAGTGATTGAGCATCACTGAAGAGATTGATCCTGCGTGGATCCGACGCTTGTTACCTTTGAAGACTGTGCTTCTTCCAGACGGTTTGGCGTCATGGTCTAATGCATCCAACAGGAATTGTGGATCGCCGAGTGACCTAGTCTGTGAAGGTTTGGAAGTCACCTGAAGACTTACAACGAGTGATTGGGCGAGGACTGTGTGTCCTTAGCTCAAGGAGAATACGGTGAGGACTGTGTGTCCGGTACTAGGTGTCCTCGAGTTTAAATACTCAGCCGCTCCAACCAGATGTACAACTGAGACAGTGGTTGGAACTGGTCTACCAAATCATTGTCTTCACCAAGCTTACTGGTTCTATTTCCTCAACACTTTTATTTCCTCATTACTATGTTGTCTGTTTGTTCATATCTGTATTTGAAGACTTTGTCTGAAGACTTTCTCAATTTCCTCAGTTCAATTTCTTCAGTCTGTTCTGTCTTCATCTAGAGTTATCCTGTGCTTACGCTTTCTGTACTCTGTGTTTGTCTTCATTTCATCATGACGACCATGCATGTAATCTGCTATATTTACTTCTGAGTACTTATTCCGCTGCTAGTAGTTTTTCGCTAAGGAATTTCCTCACGAGCAAACTCCTCAGTGAAGAATTTCATAAAAATCGCCTATTCACCCCCCCTCTAGTCGATATAACGCACTTTCAACTAGGGGCTGCCGATTTCTTTATTTTCTCTTACTTTCAGGACTCCATACTTCGGAAGACCTGTTCGGCAATCCAACTGCCGCACAAACGATGCAAGAACCATGGAAGCAGTAAAGCTACACTGCATTATAGAACTCCCAGGTGGTCTCTATCACAAGCAATATACCTGTTTTGCATACTATTCCGCAGGCTGCCCCTGGAAAGGACATGTTAAATAGTCCCGCTTTCGCTTATCGCACTATTTGTATCGTTCGGCTTCGATCACAGCCTTTCTATAAACAATGCATAGCTTTTGTCTATTTTTGCATTACTCTTTTTTTTTACAAATACATGTTCATTAACGACATGTTACACCCGTACACTTTGGTACGGTCAATACGCCAGGGGCTTCAGTACCCCACAATATGGTGTGAGAAGTCTGAACACTTTAACAAGTGCGGCACCCCGAACTTATAGCATTATATGCATCGGCTCCGAATCATGTCTTGGGTCAATAGTTGGGTTTGCCCGGCTCCTACGTTTTGGTGCCTTACGTTCCGTTTTATCGGCTAAGGTAGCACAAGGAGAACTACTGCGATTGTGCCGCAGTTGACCTGGGCGGAGCACCTCAGTAGAGAAAGCTAAAACTGACTGTCATGATGAAGCGAGAGACTGGTCGTTGTTTGAGAGGTTCTTCGAGTCCCTAAAGACTTATGCCGCTTAGAGCGAGGAGTCGGCTTTGTCCGGCCAAAGGCGTGGATAGCGCCCCAAACTCGGTCTTCCGAATACTAGGGGCTTCGCCAAAATTTAAAATTATATAATTCTATGGCTAAGTGAGAGTGTTCAAGCATTATAGTCCGATTGCCTTGTTCGTTGTGCTGAGCGCCTCCCTCGAAGCACCCCAAACATGGGAAAAAGAGCGCTCAGGTTTATCCCGAACACCCCAGCACTAGTGGCACGGGGGCAGAAGCCGACGACTGGCCATCTCTCAATTTTGATAAGCAGCCGCACAGAAAGTAATATTTTAAATTCAAAAAGCATTGCTTAGCGCATATGAACAAGTTTTCAGCGCACAGGACAATACGAGCGAGTTTACTCAAAAATTACATCCCTGGAACATTCATCCGCCATAATGCGGGCACCCTTCAGAACGTCCTTATAATAATTCTCGGGCTTGCGATGCTCTTTCCCCAGCGGTGGCCCGTCCTTCACAAGCTTCTCACCGTCCAGCTTGCCCCAGTGCACCTTAGCGCGGGCAAGGGCCCTCCGGGCACCTTCGATGCAGACGGAGCACTTGATGACTTTGAGCCTTGGACAGGCCTCCATCAGTCACCGCACCAGCCCGAAGTAGCTCCCACGCAGAGCCTCTCTGGGCCACAACTGAACTATGAGGCCCTTCATGGCCTGTTCGGCCACTTTGTGGAGCTCGACCAGCTGCTTCAGCTGGTCGCTCAGGGGCACTGGGTGTCCAACCTCAGCATACTGAGACCAGAACACCTTCTCCGTCGAGCTGCCCTCCTCGGCTCGGTAGAATGCGGCGGCATCGGACACGCTACGAGGAAGATCTGTGAATGCTCCTAGAGAGCTCCGGATTCGGGTAAGTAACAAGAATCTCACTTTTACATGTTTGCTTTGCATAAAGAATGCCTTACCCGCCGCTATCTTTTTCACCGCATCCAACTCTTGGAGGGCCTTCTGGGATTCGGCCTTGGCAGACTTGGCATTTTCAATAGCCGCCGCAAGCTCGGACGCTCGCGTCTTTGAGTCAAGCTACAAACTCTCATGTTTTTCCATGAGAACCTGGAGCTCTTGCCGCACCTCGCCAACCTGCGCCTCATATTTCTCCCGCACGGTGCGCTCCGTGGCCGCTCTCTTCTCGGCCTCGGCCAGTGCTTGCTTGAGGGTCGCCACCTCAGTTGTGGCCCCTACAATAGCCATGTTAATCCCGTCATATTTTTGCAGTTGCACTTATATATTTTTTCTTTCTATAAGGTATCTCTTACCTTCTTTCTCCTCAAGCTGCCGCTTGGCAAGGCCGAGCTCTTGCTCGGACCACTCGAGGCCCTGCTTCAATGTGCCCACCTCCGCAGTCAGTGCGGTGGTCGCTAGCAGAGAAGCCTGCATACGCATATTGACTCTTTTTCTGCTAGACTCCTGTCAATTTAATTAGATCCTCTATTCGGCTTTTCTTTCCGAACACCAAACAGAGCATCAGGGGCTACTGTCTATGCGGTAATATTTTCTACACATTCTGTACTTACCTCGAAGCCTGTTAGAAGGCTGGTACAAGCTTCAGTCAGTCCGCTCTTGGCGGACTGAACCTTCTGGATCACCGCACTCATAATAGTCCGGTGCTCCTCATCGATGGAGGCGCCTTTAAGCACCTCCAGCAGATTGTCCGGCGCCTCCGGTTGGACGGGAGCCGCCGGCTCAGTAGGCTTGCTCCTCTTGGAAGGAGTTTGCCTACCGCGGTCCGGAACCGTTGATGATTCCGGCGCGGTGTCCGGCTCAAAGCCGGACTTGGAGCCCTGGGGGGTCTTATCCCCTTTACTCCTGGAGTCCGGGAGGTCGCCTTGTGGCGCCTCCAGGACCACCTCCTCCTGGCTTGGAACCTGTTGGGACAATACTTCAGCGTCGTCCGTAGGGCGGGGGGAGGTAGCCGTCGTAAGGGAATTCACATCCGACGAATCCAGGGAGCCGCTCGACGACTCGTCGAGCCCGGCTCTGGGCAGACTGCATGATCATATTCGACATAGGGAAAGGCTGTGCCATAAAAGAGTACCATAAATTACTCCGGCATCCGAATAACTTACGATCTCGCCGGGCGCTTGGCCCTGTGTGGCCACTCCTCTTCGCCGTCGTCAGCGTCGGCGGAGTAGTCCGGAGGAGGGGTCCTCCCCTCCCTGGACCCCTCGGCCTCCCTTGTTGGGGCGGCCTTTCTCTTCTTTCCTCCCCCCCCCCTGGAGGGGGAGAGGGTTCTTCTTCCTCCTCCTTGTTTTCACGGGAGGAGCGAGTCTCGGATTCGTCGGATGATGAATCCGACACCTCCAAGCGCCGGGAACTCTTTCGAGTCCCTGTGGCCTTCTTCTTGGCCTTCTTCTCCGGCACAACGTAAGGTGCCGGAGCCAGCAGCTTCGCTAAGTGAGCATTGGCTGGGTCTTCGGGCAAAGGGGCCGGACAGTCGATCTGTCCGGACTTCGCCTGCCAATCCTGTCAAAGGAAAGGGAGTTTAGATCCCGCATAGAGTCAAACTATGAAAAACCAACATCCTGTAAAAGGTAAAAATAGCTTACCTCACCAGCGTGACGCTGCGTGCTGAATCCGCGGTCCTCGGAAGCGGATGCGGGAGCCTCAGCGCCTTTGAATAGCACCTTCCAGGCATCTTCATACGACGTGTTGAAGAGCCTGCTCAGGGTTGGGTGCTGCGCCGGGTCGAACTCCCACAGATTGAAATCCTGTTGTTGACACGGGAGGATCCGGCGGACGAGCATAACCTGGACTACATTGACAAGCTTGAGCTGCTTGTTCACCGGGGTTTGGATGCATTTTTGCAGTCCGTTTACTTCTCCTTTGTTGCCCCACGACAGGCCCGTCTCTTTCCAAGACGTGAGCCGCATAGGGGGTCCGGACCGGAACTCGGGGGCTGCGACCCACTCAGGGTCACGCGGCTCGGTGATGTAAAACCACCCTGACTGCCACCCCTTCAGGGTCTCCACAAAGGAGCCCTCGAGCCATAGGACGTTGGCCATCTTGCTCGCCATGGCGCCTCCGCAGTCCGCCTAGTTGCCGCGCACCACCTTTGGCTTGACATTGAAAGTCTTGAGCCATAGGCCGAAATGGGGGCGGATGCAGAGGAAAGCCTCGCACACGACGATAAAACACCGAGATGTTGAGGACAAAGTTCAGGGCCAGATCATGGAAATCCAGGCCATAGTAGAACATGAGCCCCTGGACGAATGGGTGGAGAGGAAAACCCAGTGCGCGGAGGAAGTGGGGAAGGAATACTACCCTCTCATGGGGCCTTGGGGTGGGGAGGAGCTGCCCCTTTTCGGGAAGCCGGTGCGCGATGTCGTTAGACAAGTATCCGGCTTTCCTCAGTTTTTTGATGTGGCCCCCCATCACGGAGGAGACCATCCACTTGCCTCCCGCTCCGGACATGGCTGGAGAAGGTTGAGGTGGGAAGTGCAGGCTTGGGCGCTGGAGCTAGAGTGCGCGGAAGATGGATAGGAAAAGGAGGAAGAAGGCGTAGGTAAAAAGGTGGATCCTTATCCCCTTATATGGGCGGATGCGGTTAAGCGTCCCCACCAGCCTGGTAAAACTCGCTTATCTCCCAAGCGCCGTGATAAATGGCGCGGTTGGGTTATCCACGTCCGTATTGATGAGAATCCCGTAAATGAGGGGACACGATTGTTGACACCTGATTTTGGCACAATGCAGAATGCAATGGGGATGGACTCAAATGACAAAATATTCTAAATAAGAAATTTCACATTGCCGAATGGAACAACTTTGATGTTTGGACCATAATTATTCGGCATCAGATCAAAGACCAAAACTACACTCAGATTGTCATGTTTAGGTGTTCTGAGTGCTTTTTGGTCAATTACGCCTCCAGAACAACCCCAGATGAAGGAATGCTCTACATGAATTATCTTCGTCTCGTCGAATCTGTCGATTTTGATATAAAAATCATCTCAATCCGAGTTCGTATACAAAAGTTAGAGCTATCTGAATACAGCCCTGTCAAGAGGCGAAATATGACGCGGGAGACCAGACATGTTTTGGCAAGTGTCTGATGTAATGCGTGAGTGTTTTGTCCCAGAAGATGGCCTCGAATCGCAAAACGTTCAACACGAAAGTTTTTCTCCTCGTCAAAACGGTTAACTTTGCTTTTGGGCACATTTTCATCCGAGGTCGTTTACTGCCTCAAGAATCTTGCCGGGGAAAGCTTGCCGTCGTGAACAGTAACCTTGCCGGGAGAGCTTGCCGCCGTGAACACTAACCTTGCCGGGAGAGCTTGCCGCCGTGAACAGTAACCTTGCCGGGGAAAGCTTGCCGCCGTGAACAGTAACCTTGCCGGGGCAGAGCTTGCCGCCATGAACAGTAACCTTGCCGGGGAAAGCTTGCCGCCGTGAACAGTAACCTTGCCGGGAAAGCTTGCCGCCGTGAACAGTAGAAACTGTCGAGACCAATCCGACCAGATGCTGAAGATGGGCTCAAATACTTATCTAGATGGCTTCGGATGAAAAAGTGTTCAACACGGGAGTTGTTCGTAACGTCGAAGAGGTCAACTTCTCTTTTGGAGTCATCATCATCCGACGTAGTATACGACCTACAGAGACACTGCAAGAGTCGGACGGTCCAGTCAGCTACATAAACGAGTCCGACTCGAAATTAGAGATGACCCCGTGGAGTATTCAAGATGGCCTTATTTGGAAAAGTGATCAACATACGGATTGTTGGCCTCGTCGAAGCACACGAAATTAATATTTGAACCGTCTCCATCGGAAGTCATGTGTAGATTCCATGGCCCACGCAAGGAGCAAGACAGAAGATTGGACTAGATTCGGGCTGAATCCGAGTGGGACCAGAACTAGGACTCTAGGACGTGAATTGATGTAAGTTTCTTGTAAGGAAAGCCTAGATAAATCCTTTGCTTGTACGGGAAGTCCAGCCGCCTCTTATATATGTTGGGGGTGACGGCCGATTAAACAACACACAATCGAACAAATCAATATACTACTTTTTCATCTACGTTTTATCTCTCCACCGTTTTTCTCTCTCGTTCTTCGCTGTTCTTCGTGTTTGAGAGCTGCGAATCCCGAGGCTCTAGGGGCGAGCGAATCGACCTAGGGCAGCCCATAGCCGCCGCACTCCCTGACGGGGTCCCTCCCGGGGGTGTGGGGTTTTCGGGTCTGCAAAAGCGCCCGTCGACTGTCTTGCGTATCGCGCTGTCGGTCGGGTCTCTTTCAACGTGAGCTGCGGTGCATCACCCCCGGCGTCGAGGGTACATGTGACGTGTTCGTGTGTCAACAACGATCTCTGCTTTGACAAGACGTGACAAGGAAACCGCCTCGCAAAATGCGCTGAGGTGGGGGAGTAAAAACGATTCGAATAAAGGCTTGGCCGTAGTGTGATGTCACACTACGGAATACGTCAGCAGATTAGATTTGTGTAAATGTTATTCTCTCTATGGCAATATGTGGAAACTTATTTTGCAGAGTCGGACACTGTCTTTTGTGTTCAAAATCTTCTATGAAGTACTTGGAGGAGGAACCCGCCTTGCAATGCCGAAGACAATCTGCGCACCGGACTCGTCATCATTGAAGCCTGGTTCAGGGGCTACTGAGGGAGTCCTGGATTAGGGGGTGTCCGGATGGCCGGACTGTACCTTCAGCCAGACTCCCGGACTATAAAGATACAATATTGAAGACTACGTCCCGTGTCCGGAAGGGACTTTCCTTGGCGTGGAAGGCAAGCTTGGCGATGCGGATATTTAGATCTCCTACCATTGTAACCGACTTTGTGTAACCCTATCCCTCTCTGGTGTCTATATAAACCGGAGGGTTTTAGTCCGTAGGGCAACATACAACAATCATACCATAGGCTAGCTTCTAGGGTTTAGCCTCCTTGATCTCGTGGTAGATCTACTCTTGTACTACCCATATCATCAATATTAATCAAGCAGAACGTAGGGTTTTACCTCCATCAAGAGGGCCCGAACCTGGCTAAAACATTGTGTCCCTTGTCTCCTGTTACCATACACCTAGACGCACAGTTTGGGACCCCCTACACGAGATCCGCCGGTTTTGACACCGACACTCTCCCTATCATTATACATTACACGGTTTTCATTATCTCTCACGTCTCTACTGTTCTCTGGTATCACTCGGTACCTAAGCTTTCTTTTTCACCGCCAAACACACAGTCTCCACTCGTCTTTCACTTTGTCTTTCTCTCTATGGGATTCTCTCACACACCCTATATGTCTCTACATATGACTCATACCACTAAAATTACTCTCTCTATCTCTCCTGTAGACACAACAATTTTTGCGATCTCCTTTTCGTCTCCATCCCAGACTGACATTATTCATTTGTTTACCGATCAGACAACCCCGACTACTGTCTCCTGTCTCTCTCTCACAGACACACACACACACACACAACTCCTGCTTCCACTCCCCTTCCCAACTACTGTCTCTCTCTCACACACACAAAACTCTCGCTTTCGCACCCCGACTCGTATTACTCTCACAAACATTTATCGACTAGCTAGCCTCTAGATAGGTTTATACACCCGCACACTCGTGCTTCCACCATCGCATACATGTCTCTCTCCCGATCCTTATATGTATGTAGATTTTTCTTCCTTCTTGAGACACGCCCTCTCGATCGTGCACACACTATCGCCTCATTTTAAGCTGATACCTATCGCACACACACTCCTTGTGTCTTTGTCACACATGCACTCCATCCTCCTCCACTCGCCCTCTCTCTCACATACACATGGGCTTTTTGCAACAACTAGCAAGATGCCCATGCGTTGCATGGAACATCAAGATGCATTTGTATGAGTAGTTTATCTTGTGGGGGAAAAGGATGAACGAGGGAAGGCCTTATTTGCAAATGTGGAGAGGGGTGTGGGTATCTTTTTGCAAAATTGCCATAGTTTCCTTCCTATCCGTCAGATATAGATCGGACGGCCTATATTGCAGGATGGCAGGCATACGATCATCACTGACAATGCTTATTATAAGAGTAGGGATAAAAAATAGAGTTGGTGATGATGATGGGCCTGCCATCCTGCAATGTAGGTCGTCTGATTTATATCTGACGGATAGGAAGGAAAATATGGCAATTTACCCGCACTCTTCACCACATTTGTAGATAAGTCCTTCCCTCATTCATCCTTTTCTCCCACAAGATCTTGATGTTCCATGCAACGCACGGTCATCTTGCTAGTAAGAGTAGAAATTAGACATATACCACTTCTCGAATCTTGAAACCAACAACATTCCTCCCTTCTCTCAACAAAACCTCCAAAGGAATATATTTTGAGTGCAACATAACATATTTTTAGTGATATACGTATTTCAAAGCTAAACTTTTTTTCTATCAAATCGGTGAATATGTATTAATCCAGCGGCGGAGACAGGCCTGGGGCAGCTAGGGCTATAGCCGCAGGCCTAGAAACAACTTACTTTGTAATTTTGTTCATGCAAAGCATAGAAAATCATAGAAGTTTATCACTCAACATAGCACAGCCCCAGGCGTAATCTGCATCTAGTTCCGCCACTGTATTAATCTACTTTGATCGTGTGGCAACGCATTGGCATATTGCTAGTAGTTATTATAATTTTTTTGGACACAAGACAAATGGTGGAGTACATATATGAAGAGAAGAGGCGCACACACGCAGTCGGCCTCTCGCTGTCTCGCACACATGAGTGTTACGTAAAGGCGACGTTAACAAGTAAACTCTAAAACCCTAGGGGCACGATTGCTACATTCACGGGTACCGGGTACGTGGTGGAGCACCTTTGTAGGAATAGTCAGCTCGCGTGATAATTTGATCCGTAGGAGTTGATGGTCGGGACCACAGGTGAACGACTTGGAGCGCGGTGGCTCGCCAGTTGCCACAAATTGAGTAGCCACGTTTAAAATATCGTTTTTTAGCGGGGTTAAGAGTTCCGATTTTCAATGGAGCGTTATAAGTAGTAAGTAGTTTTTAGAACGATTGGTATGGAGCAAAAATGGAATTCATAGTACTACGTACCTCCTTGGCGTATGGTTGTATGTTTTTTTTTTCGATGGAGGTTGTATGGGTTTATGTTGCGAGATGTTGAACCTGGTAGTTTTAGGGCAAATACTATGGTTTAGATTTAGATGCTGGTTTTCTTTAATGAAAATCGGAAGGGGAAACCCTTCTTCGATTAAAAAAACTACTACCTCCATTCTGGTTTACTAGTCCCCATTGTACTTTGGGTCAAAGTTTGTCCATGAACTTTACTTGTACAATGTGAATGGAAAACGAGATTTTGTTATACCCAAACAAAAAAGGACTGGAGGGAGTGATTGCTCTGACACGGACGCGACCTCTCATAGCGCAGGCATTGAACCGGCGCGCCGGCCAAGAGGGCCGCACTCGCTGCAATCCCGGCTGAACACGCCTCCTCACCGCGTGCAACCAGCTTAAGACTGCCCCGCCTGCCTTCATTGAATCCGCGTGTGTGTCGGCAACACGTCCTTCCGCGAGCTGGCAGGCATTTTAGAACACAAAAAATGACTAAAATATAATTAATTTACGCATGGTCTTGACTTGTTGTGCTCGCACTAGTAGCAGGAACTAGTAGAGGATTTTCTTTATTTATAACTCTCCTCACATTTTTTTGGCTTTGAAGTGAAACATGGTTGTGGACATTATGTATGAATGTGCAGATATCTGTGAACATGAGTTTGATGTGGAAGTTGAACTTGGAATGTCGGGCTTGCGCGTGAACTATACCATGTCCAATGCTTCGTCTGTTATTGTTTGGAAAGTAATTGTTGTTATTGCATGCCCCAAAAAAAACATTTTGTGCCACATTAGTAGATGCATAGACATCACAACAAGCATGCTGACTGGATAAACATTTGAACCTAGCTATTATGAAGGAAATTTTGTATTGACAACAGTTTTAGATAGCAGGAGATGCCTAGCCTACTCTGCCTCTGCTAGCTTATTTCTGGCTTCTTCCATCTCTTCTTTGGCTTGGGTGAAGAGAGCATCTGATTGCTCTTTTCGCTTCCTCAGGAACTCACACTACAAAAAAATACACTTCCGTGATGATACGTGTTTGTCACAGTAGATCGCTTTTTTTGTCATGCATGTACATCCATGACAAATTTATGACTGAATCAAGATAGTCATACATGTGCTGTCGTAGAAGTGTTCCATGACATTACCAAAATTATCATCATGGAAGTGTTCACTTCCATGACGATAAATCACGCGTCACAGAAGTGCTTTCGTCAAGGGTGACCGACATGTGGCATCCACCGTAACGAAATGCCGTTAAGCTATCGTGTCGGGTTTTGGATCCGATAACCCGTTAACAGCCCCGACCAGTGGGAAATTTCCACTTGTAAAATTCTTATTGGCCGGACGAAACTAGTGTTAGCTCGTCAGTGGGTCAGATAGGCGCCTATGATACGTCGACACGTGGCACGACCCAACAGAGGCCAATTCCTGTGTAAAGGCCGGCCCGTTTGACTTGGTCAAAAGCTGGCGGGCTGGCCCATGGAAAGCCTGTTAACGGCCTGTTCGAATATAGCCCATTTACAGTCCGCTAACCCAAGGCCCGTTACGCCCTATCCGAATTAGGCCCAGTAGCGTCATCTGGGCCATCCAATATAATTCCAGCCCATTTTCACTTCTGGCCCATGTATGGCCCATGACGTATTTCGGCCCATATGAGGCCCTATGTAACTCTTGGCCTGCTAACGGCCCGTGGTGAAACTGGCCCGTAATGAACAATGTATCACTTTACACCCATTAACGGCCCGAGGTGAAACTGGCCCATGATGAACAGTGTATCACTTTATACCCATTAACGACCCGTTATTCCATTGGGACGTTTCCAGCCCATGTTATCTTTCGGCCTTCTTAGAGCCCATTTATTCTTGGGCTCATTTCCAGCATTCGTTTACTTACGGCCTGTTACTGTCATTTTCTGCTTGTGGGCCAAATTCAGCCCGTGGTTACAGTTGGCCTGTTTGTGGTCCGTTAATACGTTGGGCCGTTTTCATTGTGTCATCAAATACGGCCTATTAACGATGGCCCGTTATGGTCGGCCCATGAACGGACGATTCCAACTCTAGCCCGTTTACGGCCATAATGCGGCCTGTTATTGGCCCATGTTTGGCCATCGATCATACTTCCCTTATAAAGCCCATTGATGATACGACCCATTGAAGGCCCATTGTTTCTACGGCCCATAGAAGGCCCATTGTTTCTATGGCCCGTAGAAGGCCCATTGTTTCCACAGCCCGCAGGAGGCCCAGTGTCACTACAGTAAATATTAGCCCATGGTTATTGTTGGGGATATTACTACTGGGCATAAACCGGCCTACCAGGGCCGGGTTAACTTCATCAGTAGTCCCAGAGTGTTAAAGCCCAAGAAGATAGATGAAGGCCCAAGGCCGTAGTCGGTTCAACACTTGTGGCCGTAAACCGGCCGTGTATGTAAACTTGTATTATAAGTTAGGAATAAGGAGAGACCAACCCGGGTATGAATATGAACCGGAGATTGGGACTCTGTGAACCGACAGGCGTCACCCGTGTATATAAGGGGACGACCCGACAGCGGTTCAAGGACAGACAACCACAACTCGAGGCTTAGGCGAAGCTTGTTTGCTCCCTAATCATCGAGACCCCATCAATTCCATCACAACTAGACGTAGGCTTTTACCTTCATCGAAGGGGCTGAACTAGTATAAACCCTCTGTGTCCCTGTGTCCGCTTTAACCCCTTCGAGTTAACCCGTTGCGATGGCTCCACGACTAAGTCCTTTTGCTAGGACATCTGCCGTGACAAACCCACGACAGTTAGCGCCCACCATGGGGCTATCGCACGATGGTTTCAAGTTCTTGGAGGGCCGCTTCGAAGGACTCGAGGGATACGCTGTGGGCCGGATGACCAAGTGTCGTCGCGGCAAGATCTACATCGATGATGTAGGCTGGGGCCCCGAGGCCGGCTCGATTGAGTACGGGTACCGGATCCCCTTTGGTGGCATACACGTCTTCATCGGCAAGATCGGTGAACCGGGCCCTGAGCTGGACACCTGCACCGACCTCGTCGAGACAGCTCAGCGCGCGCGACCTGTCCGGGTTAAGCCGGCCATGAAACATGCCTTCGTGGGAGTCATCCATGGAGGAAGCTATGAGGATGGATCAGGATCTGGTGGCGAAACCACCGTCTACTCTGGCGACGAGTCGTCAACCGGAGAAACTGAGTCTTTGTATCAGCTACAAGATGGCCGGATTGGGGGCTGTTCCGACGGCGACAGTATTCCGGACCCCTCTGATCTGCCCAACCGGGTTGGAATATTCATGGCCGGTACGCAAGTAGCGCTGAATTCATCAACTGCCGCGGCAATGGTTTCCGGTTCAGCAGCGGCAACGGCTGCCGGGGCAGGAGGCTCTGTGAGCCCGCCGGCTCAAGTTCGGTCCGATCTGTTTGATGCGTTGGCTGCGCTCATGGCAGAGGCTAACCCGGCGGATCAAGACACTCACAACGCGGAAATTGCAAAGGTGAGGGAGCAGATCACTTAGGCCAAAGCAGATTTAGCAGCTGAGGAGGTTAGGATGGCCGCGGAGTGGGCCGCTTTGGACGTGCAAGCTTACAAGCTCATGCTGGACCAGAACGCATCACAGGAAGTCATGAGGAGGAAATACTGATCTCGTTTGCCTTCAGTTTTTGAAGCAAGGGACCTCTTCAACACCCCTGGAGCGGGAGCCAGTGAACTTCCGGTGATAAACTGAGCGGAGGCACCTGGGACGGGTGCGCCGGTCCAGCCCCGTTTAATAGATCTGCCTCGTCATAATACTGGTGTACCACAGGCTGTGCCCACACCTCCGGGTCACTACTCCAATCCGCTGGATAACCTCGTTGCGGCTGCGGCACGGTTGGAGGCTATTCCAGTTGAAGGTGATTCATTGCAGGCGATAGAGATGCGTCGGGTCAAGGAGCTCCTTAGGACGGCTTTGGTCCAACAGGAAGCGTATTCATACACCCGTGACCGGATTCATTCTACCCCACGTCCAACCCGGAGTTATAGCAGGCATATGGAGGAACCAGCTGTGTCAAGTAATGCACGGCGTGGAGCGCCCCGTGGCAACAATCCGGCCGGTGGTATCGACAATGCCCAGGAGGTGGTGGACCGGGCCCGAGGGCACAGGGAGGCCGAGTTAGCGGCATAGCATCAAGCTCGTCAGCTTACGCCGGTTCGTCCGACCACTTCGGTTGAGCCTGGGCTTACTTCTAGCGCATTGGGGGTACCTTGCCTTGTCCCCGCTTTACGCAATGTGCGCCTGCCTAAGGATTTCAAGGGCCCACGCAAGGTACCGAACTATACGGCGGATCAACCTCCAGAGACATGGGTGGAGAGCTATGAGATGGCCATGGAGATGCTCGATGTGGATGATGCGGCATGTGCAAAGTATTTCACCATGATGCTTGAAGGGACGGCCCGTACCTGGTTGAAGAGCTTGCCGCCCGATTCTATAAGTTCATGGGCCCAGTTACGGGCCCGGTTCATCAATAACTTCAAAGACACGTGTAAGCAGCCTATGTCGATAGTGGATTTAGCTGCCTATGTCCAGGAGGAAGGAGAATCAACCACTGATTGGGTACGCCGGGTCTCACAAGTTCTGCATTCATCAGACCGCATCAACGCTGACATCGCAGTCGTAACCTTGGAAGGCAATTGCCGGTTTGGACCCCTAAAATTGAAGTTAGGACGGATGAAGCGCCATTGCACTGACATGGGGACTCTCATGGACGCTTTGGTAAAGTATGCTGATTCTGATAGTACCAAGGATCCCAAGTCTGATGATGAGAAGACAGGGAAGGGAAAGAAGAGCAGCAACTCCAAAGGTCAGCAATATCACTCAGCAGGCAATGGTGGCGGAGGCAAGCGTAAAGCGGATGGCAACATGGATTTTGTGGCTAATACTAATGCGTAGGACAAGGGCCAGCGACGTAGGGGTAAATCGCAGAATCGCAGTGGAGCACCTAGTCCTAATCCGGACCGCCTGAATTATCTATTGAACCAGCCCTGTCCAAAGCATGGGACGAAGGAGGTGCCAGCAAACCACCTTTGGAAGGATTGCTACATTATGTAGGAGTTCAAGAGTTCTAATGCTTTCCGGTATGATCCCAGCTCCGGTGGTGGATCCGGGCCGGGTTACGGCGGAGGAAATTCCGGTTCAGGATTTAATGGTAATCCGGGCGGACATAACAATCAGAACAGTCAGAATAACCAGGGGGGTTATAATCAGCAACAGCAGCAATCAGGTTATCAGAGCAACCTGAAGCAATTGAATAGTGGGCAATACCACGTATTCACCACCAGCTTGGACAAGCGAGACCGGAAGATCCAGAAACGGGCAGTTAATTCTGTTGAACCGGTCGTGCCACGATATCTACGCTAGTTAGAGCACCCAATCTTATGGAGTAGAGAGGATCACCCTCCCCGGGTTGACAATCCGGGTCAACTGGCTTTGGTGGTGGCACCTCAGGTGGGAGGTTATAAGTTCACCAAGGTACTCATGGATGGGGGTAGCAGTATTAATATCCTATATTATGAGACCTTCCGTCGTATGGGACAGACAGACAAAGATCTCCGGCCTTCGAATACGGTTTTCCATGGTGTGGTACCTGGCAAGTCAGCATACCACGTGGGTAAGATAGCGCTAGAAGTGGCCTTTGGAGATGATCATGATTCCAGATCAGAGACACTGACGTTTGAGGTGGTAAAAATCCAAAGCCCGTATCACGCCCTGTTTGGGCGACCGGCCTATGCCAAGTTCATGGCACGACCCTGTTATGTGTACTTGCAGCTCAAGATGCCGGGCCATAAGGGGACTATAATGGTTCACGGAAGCCGTAAGGTTGCGTTGGAATGCGAAGAAGGAGATGCGGCTTACGCAGAATCGGTTTGTGCCACCGAGGAGCTGAAGTAGTACAAGGACAATGTTGATCCGGCGGATATGACTCCTTTGAAGAAGCCTACCACGGAGCATGATCCGGCCCTGAAGTTCACATCGGCGGCTGAGACTAAGCTTGTTGACTTCGTACCTGGCGATTGCCTGATGAATTGCCTGACGAATTTTTAGTGAAGGCAAAGAGTTCGAATCAGAAGAGTGAATAATTACCTCTGCATCATCAGCATGGCTAGCTTCGGCATCATCCTGACAAGTATTATCATCAATAAGGCGTGTAAAAGAAAGCCAAGTAAATCGAGTTCTACCTTAAGGTCCAGATTACTCACATCATCATCAGCAGGTGGATCAGAGGATGCGGTGGTTTTCCTCTAATGAGCAGGTTTCTTAAGGACCTTTGTCTTTGGACGGGTTGGCCTCTCCGGTTTGTCTGCCTTCTCCCGCGAAAGCTTCTTGCTCCAAAACGGATCATCACCCTGTATTAATAGATATTGGTATCAAGTATTAAGCAGCTATAACATTATCAGAGTTAATGAAAGAAAAAATTCAGACTTATAGCTGGCGGTTTGTTGGTAGCACAGAAAGGAAGCAGGCCGGTTCGGGCACAGACGTATTCCGGTTCGTTCAAAACTTTCTTCACAGCTTCTATGACTTCTTCGTCAGTAAGCTGGATATTCATGTGCCGCAGAGGGTCGTCAACATTACCCGTATATTCACACATCAAACCAGAGCGTTGGCTGAGAGGCAGTACGCTCCAGGATATCCAGCAACGAGCGAGATCCACTCCGGTTAAACCGTTGGCCATAAAGGCTCTGAGCTTGGACAATTGGGGAGCATATTTACTCCTCTCTTTGGCCGTTAACCTCTGTGGAAAGGGGTGTGTGTTGCTAAGCCGTTCCGGACGGTAGCCAGGCAAGGGATTTTCCTTGGCAGGAGAGGTGTGTTTGCAATAGAACCATGATTGATTCCATTCTTGGGGATGGCTGTGCAGCTTTGCATGAGGATAAGTGACCTCTTTCCTCTTTTGAATCGCCATGACACCCAATTCCATATTGGAACCATCAGTAAATTCTGTGCGACGGTTTAGATGGAACAAATCCCAGAATAACTCGACTGAAGGTTCCTCTTGAAAGAACACCTCGAAGAGCACTTGGAAATGACATATGTTGGTGACAGAATTGGGGCCAGTGTCTTGCGGACGAAGTTGGAAGTTGGCAAAGACGTCCCGATAAAATTTCGAACCGGGTGGATTAAAGCCTCGGGCTAAGTGATCCGCAAAAACTACAACCTCTCTTTCTTGGGGTGTGGGAGGACATTCTTTTCCTGGGACCCTCCAGTGGATGGTATTCTTGCTGCTCAAAGCACCAGTCAAGACTAAGTTATTCAGTTGTGTCTCTGTAACACGAGAAGGAGCCCAGTTGCACTCATATACTTGCTTGGCCATGGTGGAGTCTACAAAACAAGCAGTCCCGGTTTGAGATTGTGTTGGGTATAAAATATACACTGATATGATCAGGATCAAACCGAGGATAATTATATTCAAACCGAAGCTTTGTGAAGTGATGGGCTATGACTAAGGGATCCTGGCGGTTCAATAAGGGGACTAATGGTATATACCGATCTATTGGTTTTTCCTATGGTAAGTTAAACCGCCTGATCTAAATATTGAAAGCATTGGAGGTTACGAAATGGCTAAGTATGCAGAAACAGGTTTCACAAAAGTTCCAGTACAGCAATGGATCTAAGGTAGCTTCAAAAAACAGAAAAAATATTCAAAGGCGTTAAAGCAGGGCGGAAGTGAATCAATGAGCAGATATACAGATGAGATCCATGGACTTTAAACACGAGGCTATAGGTGGATGCGGAAAGCTACATGGCACTCAGAACAAGGTTTTACAGATTCATACAGAGGCTAACACACGAGCAGGAGCAGTCGACGAACATCGCAAGAACAGGGAACCCTAGAACAGATCTAGGGTAAGAAGAACAGAGGACTTACCAGAGCTGAGGAGAGTGCGGAAGATCACCGCAGTTTTCTGGTGCATTCAGGTCGATGTAGCGGCCAAGGTCGAGGATGAAGGCGACGGCGGCGGCGGAGCTTCGAAGCTGACGACGCGAGGAAGATGGGGCCGGAAGGGAAAAAGGAAATGACCCTTCGGTCCAATTTATAAGACAAAAGGACATGTGTCAGGCGCGACAAACCAGGGGCCACCGAACGGAGCTGTCGCCTTGATTTTCGCTGCCTTATTAAAATGATGAGGTATTATGAATACTTTCTTTATGACAGATGACGTCACCCCGGTTTAACAGCAAGTGGAGAAGATGACGTCAAGATAGTTCAACCATTGCCAGAAGATGGTAAAGTTGAAGATTTGTGCTAAGGATTAACATGAACACGTTCAAATCAATCTGGGGCCTAATGTTGGGGATATTACTACTGGGCGTAAACCGGCCTACCAGGGCCGGGTTAACTTCATCAGTAGTCCCAGAGTGTTAAAACCCAAGAAGATAGATGAAGGCCCAATGCCGTAGTCGGTTCAACACTTGTGGCCGTAAACCGGCCTTGTATGTAAACTTGTATTATAAGTTAGGAATAAGGAGAGACCAACCCGGGTACGAATATGAACCTAAGATTAGGACTCTGTGAACCGACGGGCGTCACCCAAGTATATAAGGGGACGACCCGACAGCGGTTCAAGGACAGACAACCACAACTCGAGGCTTAGGCGAAGCTTGGTTGCTCCCTAATCATCGAGACCCCATCAATTCCATCACAACTAGACGTAGGCTTTTACCTTCATCGAAGGGGCCGAACTAGTATAAACCCTCTGTGTCCCTGTGTCCGCTTTAACCCCTTCGAGTTAACCCATTGCGATGGCTCCACGACTAAGTCCTTTTGCTAGGACATCTGTCATGACAAACCCACGACAGTTATTGTGGCCTAGTTTTAAAAAATAGGTTAATGCAGCCACTAGCAAACCGCGGAAAAAGAACTGCAATGACTAGAAGCAAACAAATAAACAAGACAACAAGGAAATAAATAAGCAAGCAACTTACGCTAGGCTATCACGGCTATCACACATATTACATCCACTGGGCATCAAAGTTCGCCACCAGTGCAAATAAACGCGCCGACAAAAGAATATACAAAACTGAGAGCACTTCAGAAGGCACTAGGCCTGGCCAGGTCGGGCCCCCCAAACAGCTGAAGAAGCTGAGTAGACCTCAGTTGTGTCAATGATAGATGCATCAACACTAGATTTAAGGCATGATGGTGCGCACGGCAGTCCTCTGACATCTTCATTGCATCTTTGACTTCAAGTCGGAGCTGAGCTGAAGCAAGCCTTTCCGCTTTAAGTTGAGACTGAAGAAGTCGAACTGATTGAGGCAACGACTACACAAAGGTTGTCTCACACCTGCTGGTGAGTAGCTTCAACTCATTGTCTTCATCAAGATAGGACCTTGGGGTCATCTCGGTGTCCTCAAAATGGTTTGGCTCACTATCTTCCCTAAAGTTCTGCCTGGCGTAAGAGATACGAGTCTGAAAGAGAAACAAGGAGACACATAACAGGTTTCATAGTTATATAAGCAAATAAATGGATCTGTTCTACATAAGCAACATGTTTTTACAACTACAATTTGAAACTGGTAGTTGTTGCAAACATCCAATCAGATGTAAACAGCAAAGCAAACAGCAGTGGAGGAAATGATGCCTATCCTAATCTATACTAGAACAAAGTTTGAAGGCTTCAGAAGGATGAACTTACATTACATGTTAACACGGGCTGGACAAAGCCCTTCTTCATGTTGATGGAAGGATAATTCAATAAATTCCCCAAAGAAAATTCTTTATAAGCGTTGCCATTATTCTACATTTTGCAAAGAGTAAATATAGATCAAATAATATTGGAAGAAACAGAGGATAATGAAGCTCAGGTGTAGACTGATGATACATAATCAAATAGCAGTTAATTAAGTACAGCGTTACAAGCAAAAGGGAGAGAGGTACTGACAAGAGCAATGCAGAGCCCATTATTGTTTTGAGATCGTATGATCCTTTGAGCAAGGAGATTCATCTAAAATTGGTTTTCATACAAGAGAGAAGGTAAGGCACAAGCAGAAATTTAGGAGTTCAAATTTTGAATTGATATCACAAACAGTACCTGACGCTGGGCTCCCAGCAGTTATAATAGGGGTTTGGCCACTTGAGTAGGGGTAAAGTGTGGTACAGTTGAGCCTATGTTTTCTGTGGCTGCTGATCTATCTGATTTAACAGGTATCACTACCTTTTCCAAATACCTAGTTCGTACTCTGAGGGAGTCCTGGATTAGGGGGTGTTCGGATGGCCGTACTATACCTTCAGCCGGACTCCAGGACTATGAAGATACAAGATTGAAGACTTTGTCCCGTGTCCGGAAGGATCTTTTCTTGGCGTGGAAGGCAAGCTAGGCGTGCGGATATTCAAGATCTCCTACCAATCTAACCGACTCTGTGTAACCCTAACCCTATCCGGTGTCTATATAAACCGGAGGGTTGTAGTCCGTAGGACAACCATCATCATATACACAATCATACCATAGGCTAGCTTCTAGGGTTTAGCCTCCTTGATCTCGTGGTAGA
Organism: Aegilops umbellulata; assembly: GCA_032464435.1. NCBI lineage: Eukaryota > Viridiplantae > Streptophyta > Magnoliopsida > Poales > Poaceae > Aegilops > Aegilops umbellulata. Next base: position 444,433,701 of record CP136054.1, read on the forward strand.
TCTACTCTTGTACTACCCATATCATCAATATTAATCTAGCAGGAGTAGGGTTTTACCTCCATCGAGAGGGCCCGAACCTGGGTAAAATAAAGTGTCCCTTGTCTCCTGTTACCATCCGACCTTGACGCACAGTTCGGGACCCCCTACCCGAGATCCGCCGGTTTTGACACCGACATTGGTGCTTTCATTGAGAGTTCCTCTGTGCCCTCGCGATCAGGAAGGATGCGTCTTCCCGTCTTTAAAGACGGCACCATTACAAAAGGAGCCTTGGCTGTCGGCCAAACTCTCCGACTAGGTGGTTTTCTCGCAACCACATGTTCGGCTGTTGCGCCGACGGTGACCTCCCGGGTCATCGAAAGCAACCTCCACGTCGGCTCAGAACTCGCCGAGCAATTGGATCCGATGGAGCTCTCTTCTGTAAACGAGCTCCTGGATCGCATCGCCGCACTAGGTGTCGCTACAAATTACGACCAGGTTGGGCTTAAACCCGATCTAAGAGAAATTAACTCTCCCCAAGTCACCCACCATGTTGCTGTGGTGGAGACACAATGCGGCGACCCTTCATCTATCTTAAGGACTAGCTACGTCCGAATTCCTGAACCCTCCATGCCGGATATCCGCGGAGGGGAGGATACAATCCAAGACCTGAGCTTAAAATCAGGCAAATCGGATAACATCCAAGACTCCGGATCTCAGAATCCTGAAGTTCTTCGGCCTCCGAACAGCAAACTGGGCGAAGTCTCAGATTCAATGACACCCGCCCGCCCGATCTTAAGCGATCTTTCCCAAATCAGGCAAATGCCCGAAGAAACAGTACATAATTACTGGGCCAGATTCCTCCTGGTTATGAACAGGATAAAGGACTGCCGCGAGGGAGACGCAATTTCAATCTTTTGCAGTAACTGCACGGACAAGGGAATACTCAACGCCGTAAGTCGTCGTAATATTACACGCTTTGCTGACTAGGCGTCCATAGTAAAAAAATACTGTGTGATGGAAAGTGCTTGGAAAACCGAAATAAAATTTTGGGATAATCCGGCCTTGAATAGCAATCCTGTCCGAATTAAGAGGGCGCACCACAGTAAGTCGCCCGGACTAAATACCAAAAAATCAAAACCCTTTAGAGGGCATGGAACCGTACTGGAAAAGTGGCTAGATGGACCCTGCAAGATTCATAGTGCAGAGGACGCCACCCCAACTCACAGCCTCAGGGCATGTTGGATACTCCGGCAGGTGGCCAAAATTGGCGAGGACCTCCTAATTCCAGAGGTCGAAGGAAACCAGCCCGAGAATTTTAGTTCCGTTCTCATAGTCTTTGAGACTTTCGCATCAAATAACATGCGAAAAAGAACACTCCGCAGCCTCACTGAAGTCTATCAAGTAGCGACAATAAACCCATGGAGTAATACTGCTATCACCTTCAACGCGAGTGACGAACCTAAATTTCGAACAGCCAGAGCACCAGCCGCATTGGTCCTCAGTCCCATAGTGGACGGCTGTCGCCTCGCAAAGGTACTCATGGACGGAGGCAGCGGATTGAACCTCATTTACGAGGAAACCCTCCAAAAGATGGAAATAGACTGGAACCGCATTGAGCGAAGCAGCACAACCTTTAGGGGAATAATACCCAGTCAGGAAGCGCGCTGCACCGGAAAGATCACACTAGATGTGGTATTCGGCACGCCGGATAATTACAGGTCCGAACAGATCATGTTCCAGGTGGCCCCGTTCAAAAGCGGATATCACGCTATACTAGGACGGGAGGCTTTCACAGTTTTCCAAGCTATACCCCATTACGGGTACATGGAGCTTAAGATGCCTGGGCCAAACGGAATTATCACTCTCGCTAGTGATCCGGACATAGCACTCCGCGCCGAGAACAAGACAGCCGCATTGGCCCTCGAGGCACTATCCGAAGCCTTAGAGTCCGAAGAACTGACGGCGCTGCGATCCACGGTTAACAGGGATGATGTGATACTCGATAAGAGATCCAAATCCACATCCTTCAAACCAGCGGACGAAATAGTCAAATTCCAGGTCCACCCAACGGACCCCAATAAAACAGCCTCCATCGGGGCAAGACTGAACCCTGATGTAGGCGCCGCACTGCGAGAGTTCCTACGAGAGAACTGGGACATTTTCGCTTGGCACCCTTCAGACATGCCAGGAATCCCACGCAGGTTGGCCGAACACAGCCTAAATATCCAGAAAGGATTCAAACCTGTCAAACAAGCCCTTCGGCGTTTCTCCGAACCAAAGAGACAGGCTATGGGAGAGGAGCTAGCCAAGTTATTGGAGGACGGATTCACTAGAGACATAAAACACCCGGACTGGCTAGCAAACCTGGTGATGGTACCAAAAAAGGACAAATCCTGGCGCCTGTGTGTCGATTTCAAAGACCTTAATTAGGCTTGCCCAAAGGATCCTTTCCCCCTCCCTCGAATAGATCAAATCATCGATGCCACTGCAGGACACGATTCGCTGTGCTTCCTCGACGCATACTCCGGTTACCATCAAATCAAGATGGTAGAATCAGACCAAGCCGCAACAACATTCATCACACCATACGGCCCATTCTGCTTCAACACAATGCCCTTTGGGCTAAAAAATGCTGGCGCAACATATCAGCGTATGATTCAAACATGCCTGGCAAACCAGATCGGCAAGACAGTGGAGGCGTATGTAGATGATGTGGTTGTTAAATCAAGACATGTCGAATCTCTAGTAGACGACTTGAGGCTTACATTCGACAACCTCCGAAAATACGACATTAAGCTCAATCCGGAAAAATGCGTTTTCGGCGTTCCAGCCGGAAAGCTCCTGGGCTTCATTGTATCCGGTAGAGGAATTGAGGCAAACCCAGCTAAAATCCGAGTTTTGTCACAATTGGATGTCCCAAAAGACCTCAAACAAATACAGAAACTCACCGGATGCGTGGCGGCTTTAAGCCGCTTTATCTCCCGCCTGGGAGAAAATGCATTGCCCCTTTACCGCCTCCTCAGGCGCACCGAACACTTCGAGTGGACAGATGCTGCCACGGCCGGACTCGAGGAAATAAAGGCCATCTTGGCAACAAACCCAGTCCTGGCCACACCGAACACTGGCGAACCCATGCTATTGTACATTGCCGCAACTCATCAAGTTGTTAGCGCAGTACTCGTCGTCGAGCGGGCAACGGACGGACACAAACTCCCCCTTCAAAGGCCGGTTTACTACGTGTCCACTGTCCTCACACCATGCAAATCACGGTACCCGCATTACCAAAAGATTGCATACGCGGTGTTTATGGCATCCCGGAAGCTACGACACTACTTTCAAGAGTGTTCTATAACAGTAGCCTCGGAAGTACCACTCAACGATATTATCAACAACCACGATGCAACGGGCCGGATAGCAAAATGGGCCATAGAGCTCCTACTGTTCGACATAACCTACAAACCACGGCGAGCCATTAAATCGGAAGTCCTAGCCGACTTCGTCGCCGAACGGACAGAGGCCGAACTCCCTAATTAAAGAGTACGACACGTATTCAAACTGGATCATGCATTTCGACGGCTCCAAAATGTTGGCCGGACTAGGGGCTGGCGTCGTTTTGACGTCCCCTACAGGAGACACAGTCCAATATGTACTCCAAATTATGTACACGGACTCCAACAATGCAGCCGAGTACGAGGCCCTTCTATATGGTCTCCGGATGGCAGTATCCATGGGCATTCAACGCCTGGAAGTACGCGGGGACTCAAACCTCGCGATATCCCAAATAAATGGTGACTTCGACGCCAAAGAACCAAAAATGGCAGCGTATCGCAATGCCGTCCTAAAAATGTCAGTTCGGTTCGAGGGACTGGAGTTTCACCATATAGCCCGAGAAAATAATCAGGCAGCGGACGTCCTAGCACGCATCGAAGCAAAACGAGATGCAGTACCCCCCAACATCTTCTTAGAAAGATTATTCAAGCCATCTGTAGCATGGGAGGGGGAACCCTCGGATAACAGTCCGGACACAACCGCACAACCCGACGCCGAACAATCCGACATAATCGGAGGCCCTGCCACCGAAATCACACCTTCAGCCCACGTAATAATGGCGGTCATCGCCCCGTGGACAAAACCATTCCTAGCCTACCTTACTAGGCAGGAACTCCTAGAGGACCAAAACGAGGCACGCTGCATAGTGCGGCGATCTAAATCCTATAAAGTCCACGAGGGAGAGCTATATAAGAAAAGCACTACAGGAGTCCTTCAAAGATGTATCTCCGAAGAGGAAGGGCGGAGTCTGTTGGCTGAAATTCATGCCGGACTCGGTGGCCACCACGCCGCAGCTCGGTCCCTTGTAAGCAAGGCTTTCCGTACGGGCTTTTATTGGCCGACGACCCGAGCAGACGCTCATGACTTAGTCAAACGATGCGTCGGTTGCCAGCTCTTTGCAAACCAAAGCCATATGCCGCCCAACGCCCTCCGAACTATCCCCATCACTTGGCCTTTTGCGGTCTGGGGGCTTGATATGGTGGGACCCCTTAAAGGTGGAACCCACAAGAAAAAAACTTATTGGTCATGGTGGATAAATTCACCAAATGGATAGAAGCCAAGCCTGTTAAGACGGCCGAATCCGGACCTGTGACAGACTTCATATCCGGGGTCGTACACCGTTACGGTGTCCCCCACAGTATCATCACTGATAACGGCACAAACTTCACCTCCGACGAAGTAAAGCTGTGGCGCAAAAACATGGGCATTAAGCTCGACTATGCTTCTGTCTATCACCCACAAACTAACGGTCAGGTCGAACGTGCAAATGGTCTCATCATGAGCGGCATTAAACCCAGACTAGTGCGGTCCCTCAAGGAGTCTAATACGCACTGGGTGGAGGAGCTCGACTCCGTACTCTGGGGGCTGCGAACCACGCCGAATCGTACCACCGGATTCACACCATTCTTTATGGTGTACGGCGCAGAGGCAGTTCTGCCCTGCGACATAATTCATGACTCACCTCGAGTGCGCATGTACGAAGAAAGAGAAACCGAGCTTGATCGGCAGGACAACCTGGACGCCTTAGAGGAGGAGCGCGACGTGGCTAAAGCCCGTTCCACATTTTATCAACAGCAGGCTCGAAGATATCAAAGCAGAGAAGTACGGGCCAAAAATTACAACGTTGGCGAACTCGTTCTACGCCTGCCGGATAAGAAAAAGGACAAACTCAAGCCCAAATGGGAAGGTCCCTTCATAATTGACCAAGTCCTGACTGGTGGAGCGTACCGCCTGCGAGATGCGTCGGATAACCGACTCAAGCCGAACCCATGGAACGCCGCACGTCTCCGAAGATTCTATGCCTAGCGCTGAACTACGGGTTTGTCTCTTTCCTCTGTCCACTTTTATATTTTTTTTGTTTTTATTTTGTCTCGTCCCACTCTTTCCTTTTATAGCCCTTAAAGGCTCATCATGTGACGCGCTACCCGCGCTCCTTAAACCTGGGGGCTTCTTTAACAGAAGCTTGTTTATATGGGTTTCACGCCCAACGCATGCGTCAGACTTCCGCATGCACCTTTTCTTCACCATTATATGCATCGATATGACTTAAGTTTTGGCCAAGCTGGGTTGCCTGGCTCCTGTGCTTACCCCTACGTTTCCGATTGTTCGGCTAGGCGGTAAAGGGAGCACCTCTGCGATTGCTACTGCCGTATAAGCCGAATGTGTACCTCAGACTGGGTGAAGCCGAAAGCTAGTGTTCTTAAGGGAATATTCGGTCGGTGAACTAAAGATGAACCTTTTTTACTTATACATGCCCCCAGATGTTTTCCTGCATTTGCAGTCCAGACGTGCACTTCAGGGCACGCCACCCCAGTGAAAGGAACCCTTAACGGAACTATTCTCTCTGGAAGATGTTTCTTACTAACCATGTAATATAACATAACTAGTTGGGCACTTGTCTGATAAAGCACTAATGACCCCTACGTCTGGTCTCCATGCATACCTCGGTTCTTATATAACCGTTATGGTATTCGAATACACTCCGGACCGTTAGGTCCTAAGGTCAAAGCGAAAAGGTCGACAACGACAAACGATCTACAATCCGGCTAGAAGGCATTACACATGTCAATTATAAATTACATAGTCCTCCTGACTGATTGTATTCCTCCTCTATACCATCTAACAGGTTGTCCAATTTACAGTCCTACTGGGAATACTTTGCGGCCAATTCTACCTGGCCATACACTAAGCTCACAGGGATCTCCTTCCCGTCAGGCTTCGTAAAGTGGGTCTTCACCATGGCCCAGGCCTCCCTAGCGCCCTGCCGGTAGGCCGATATCTTCCACAACCGGAAGCGCCGCCGAGCTCCCTTCAACTTCTCTGCAAGTTCTCCAAGGCCCTCAGGTATGGAGTGGGCAGGCCACAAGGCTTGGGCAATACCTCGCATCGCCTGCCGAACTCGTTCGTGCAGTTGCGAGAGTTCGGGAAGAAGATCGCCCGTTGAACCGGGCATCTCCTCTACAGGACGACCTGTCAGCATACCTACAGACATAACTCTGTTAGTCGTCTTCCTCACCGAACTCCTTTTTCAAGAGTTCGCTTCAGCACTTACTGAAAATGTCGCGTCGAAGTCGTTGATTCTCCTTATTGGAGTCCGACAGCTGGCCACGAACATCTTTTAGTTCAACATCCAGCCTGGTGTTGGCATCCTGGAGATCATTCTTCTCCCGCCTCACCTTTGTTAGCATGCTTTCACCAGCCTTTAACCGGCGTAGAAGTTGTTGCCTGTCCGGCTCGAGTCCGGCGCCATCTGCAATACTATTTGTCAGATTGGCACTTAAATCCGCACAATACTAAATATTCTGGTGTATTGTTTACCTGCAGGGGTCTCTTTAGACCCCCCTGCTGCCGTTAGTGCGGCCTCTAGTTGGGCCCTGCACCTTTCCAGCTCCTGGGACAACGCGGTGTTCTTCTCGGTAAGAAACTGCATGTTATATGATTCTCGAATCAGTTACTTCCACTGCTTCAAGTCTCGGGGGCTACTAGCATATCTATATTTACCAAAATTATCTTACCCGTATGTCTTTTACATACTGCTCCGTGGCTCTGGCTAAACCATTTTGAGCGGCGCTTCTCTGAAATGGGGGAAAGTTATGAACTTATCCCCCGTTTAAAATTTCGGACATCGCGTCGGTTGGGGATAGGACGGTAATCTCACATCTCCCAAATATTTGTCGGTAACTATTTCGGGCGAGGAGAGGGTGTTTTGCCGCCCACGGTTGGCGCCCATGGTGTATGAACGGGGCTGACAGGTAGGGCGGTTGTGTCACATCTGATGGAAGTTACACATCTGCCCCTATTTAAAATATTAGCCTACATCGATTTCGGACGAGGAGAGTTTGTTTTGCCGCCCACCGTGTATGAATGGGGAAATGGAGGAAGAGACACATGTCTTTCGGATGAGCTTGAATCAAATGTGTTTTGCCGCCCACGTTTGGCGCCCACCGTGTCTGAATGGGCTCAGAGGGCGTCGTGTCACATCTGATTGAAGTTACTAGTCTACCCCTATCGGCAGCAGTGTAAATCATGTCGATAAGAATGTCAAGTGTGAGGGGTAGACAGTAATTTTCATCTCGCAAACACTTGCTTCGGGCAGCCCACAAATTATAGTGGGTGTTTAGGCACTTCGTTCAAAACTTGGGAGGATTAGCATTCACGTTTGCACTGGGACCTGGCAAACTAAATTCAAATCCAATTTGTATTCGATTACGAATATCCACAGATAACTATACATATTGTTATTTATTTCTTCAAAACCACAACAAAGATTTATTCCACCTTTATATATGATTATGATTTAGAAATGTCGTGATCTTCGAATTCAATAGGTTGGATACACTCTGAGTTAAACAGTTATTTCATCCAATACAATATGCTCACACGAAAAAGAGTTCACCTTATGTCAATCATACAAGTACTGAGGATTACCTCGCCTAAAAAATTCGGATCATTACAACACATGGACAACATAGGGGGTCTTGAAACATAATCCATTCAGAGGCATGACACAACATGCAAGTACAATAATCTAATGAAAATTTCAACTGGTATCTAAAGAAGAACCGGGATTATCTTGGGCTTCGGATAGAAGAAATAGCAGGACCTCCTCCGTCTTCAAATGCAACATTCTTACTTCCTCCAATTCTTGGGTTGCTTGCATAATGTGTGCCGCTAATTCCGTAATTTCCAGCCTCAAGATAAAGATTACCTCATTCATGGCAGCCGCACCATCTCTTTCTGCCTCTAGTAGAGCCTCAAGCACTATAATATCTGTGCTCAGACTGCTCTCCGGCGGTGTTGCCTCTGAACTGCTACCATCTGGTAACATGGATGGCGCACTGCTTCCACAAATAAATTCTGGGGTTGTACATTGTGTCCTAGTGTGAACGGCATACTGAAAGGTTTCCGCTGGACATCAGTAAGAGATAGTTATCGTATGATCCAGGCAGTAAGCTTACATAGTAAACGACGGACGAATTATTGCCGTGCATGGCAAACTATATTTAAATGGTTTGAAGCAGCACCAGCTGAAAAGAAATTAAAATGGTAAGATGAAACTAGGGATGTAAGTGGCAAATAAATGAAATCCGCCAGTCCCATCTAGTTAGATTTTGCTACCTCCCTAGTTCACTTTCCTCAAAAAAAACTCTTTTGAACTATCATACCACTAGTGGACTTTAATCGGGATTAAACCAGACCCAGTTGACATCCCTAGTTGAAAGGGAGTGTACAACCGCTATATTTAAGTTGCCAAGGGATCTAAGCAGTTGAAATAATCTGAGAAAGCACTTAACAATGTGGCCTCATATAAACTACGAAGACAGTCTTGTGATGAAGTTGAGAGGAAAAGTTAAGGACTCGAATGAAATAGGCATGCATTTCTTTACGATAGTACAGCAGGCACTGCTGAGATATTGGCCAACTTAGGTATAGCGTAACAACAAATAAGCATTCAAATCAAGCAATACAGCAAAGCAGACAACTGAACTATTTGTAATTCGGTAGGATTACACGTTGAGGGCACAAGCCAAGAAAGCAGCCCACTCGCATTACATTTCACATGTACTAAAACACACTAGCTTACCATATGTTGCTGTGAAGCCTAGCTCCTATTGCAATGTTCTTTGAAGATATCGTCAGCATCCCGTGGTTGCAAATCTAGTTGTTGTAGTTTATTCTGCACCATCTATTTAGGTAAAATTAATTTTAATCGCATGCACTGGTCCGAATTGATCGTCAATGGTTCATCTAAACTAATGAAAGAAGGGTGTGTGCATACACGACAATACTCCCTCTGATTCTTTTTACTTTGTGTATAACTTTTTCTCTGTTTTCTTGTATTAGTCTACGCGTTGTCGATTCCTAGCGCTGGTTTCCTTTTGTGCCCTGCCCCATCTGCCTCTGCCCTAATTAATTGGCAAATTAGTCCAGAAAAATTAAACCAGTGCCCTCCTTGGTATGCGGGTCAAGAGTTATGCGCAGAGTAAATAGAATCGGAGGGAGTATATCTGCTTCCCTCTATATTTATGCTTGTTCGAGGTGCCAGCCCCAAAAGAACAAATATTTTGCTTGATGGGGTTGGCAGCTCCATAATTAATAGAAGCATCAAATTACTCATGCAACTTGGGAAGATCAAGAACACACAAACAAGTAATGAACATAGGCTCGGAGCAGTGATGTAATAGCTAGCATCAGAAAATGTAGGGTAAAATGAACAAAAAGCAGCAATACCAGATGCTAGTTTGCTGATGTGTAATTAAGCATAGAGAACATTAAGCAGTCTGTTGGAACCAACATGTGGCATCAGAACAAAACTAAAGCATATTAACTATATGTGCACTAGTATGTAATTTAGCACATGTAACATGTTCACTGCCAGAAGTATGGCCCTAGAGGTGCAAGAAGAATAACGCGTCTCATGAAAAATTGAATGATGCCCTGAAGAAATTCAAAGGTGCGCTGCTTATGCTAGGAAAATGAACGTAGGCCCCGGCCGTTGGATAATAGTACCTGATTCTCGGCGGCATATGGGTATCGTTGTCATACTTGATAGCTAAGGATCGTCGATGGTGCTCGTGTTGCGGTTGAGTTTGGGCCGGCTGTCGCCGTTACTGAAGCGGCTCTGGTGCTACGGTTGCGGCGCCTGTCGACATACAAGAAGGCTCATCTGTGGTAAGTGAACAGTTGCACGATAAAGAGAAAAACCGAAGGAGTACAAATCGAAATAACCTGATGAGGCTGCGACGTCGGTAAAGCAGGGCCGGTGGAGTTGAATATGGTGTCCGTGGAGCGGGTCCGGTGTAGTGGACGAAGGCTTCGGCGGGCGCGTTGTACAGTGCTTTCGGTGAGGCGGATCTGTTGTGGCGGACGAGGGCTTGTATGAAGGGCCAGCGAAGGGGCGGACGAGGGGAGTTAGCGAAGGGCCTACGCTGTGGTGGACGAGGGCGCCGGTTAAGCAGATCCAGTGCGGTGGACCATGATGGCGGTCAAGGAGATCTGGAGCGGTGGACAAGCCAGTCGCTGAAGCGGCTCCGGTGAAGTGGTGAGTTGGCAGTTGGGGTTCCAAGGTGCGGAAGGTAGATCCGGCGGGGTGTGAGGTCCACCGCTGCGGCGGAGGACTAGATTCGGCGGCTTGCCATGGTTGGGGGGGTCGGGGAGGGGAAGGGGAGGGTCTCTGGGGAAGAATGTTGGGGCTAAAGAGGGGAAAACAATGGAGTTACCAAAGCAGCCCTTTTCCGTTCATGTGGCAGGGGTAAAACAGGAATATCGCAGGGCTAAACTTTCGGGCGCGTGACATTTCGATGTGAGCGAGAAGTTTGAAAGCTTTTGGCGCCTAAAATTATAAGTATTCTGCTCTCGTACGGCCGAGTATGATATCATGGCCGACAATTTGTTTGTTTTGCACGCAAAAAAAGTGCAAGTTTTGGAAATCAATGTCTCCAACTCGAAACTTAGATTGTCCATTCAATTCAAATATGGATCATTGAGCTACTACAAGCAAATACCATCATACGGTCCAATTCAAATGAAATTCCAAATGTGTTTATCCTAAATATGATGACAAAAGCAAAAATGTGTATGTGTATGAATAAAGTGGATGATTATAAAGTTTGAACATGCCCGTATGTGTATATCTCTAGGTTTGATATATGAATTTGAAATCACGAAATCCCGGCTTAAAAATGTACCTCTGTTTAAATGAATTACAAAAGCTAATGATGTAGTCGAAATCCAAAATTCCAATCTTAGGTTTGTAATTCTGGTACATCAAGGTATATCACGCATGTTCAAAAGTATCGTTATCTCATTGTACATACTGTGAAACAAATTGATCAACCATGAGTGCACAATATCTCAATTACGCTAAAGTCCATCAAATATAGACACCTCACTCTTTATCTGAAGTCAACCCCCCCCCCACACCACACACACACACAGAGACAAGTCGTTCTCTCCCCCAAACACCAACACACGAGAACATTAACACCCCTCTCTCTTGTAAAGTCCGGACCCCAACATAGGTCTCTATCACTTTGTCTCTCGGGCATGCACACATCTCTTCCCTCACTCTCTAGGTCTCCCGCTATCTCTCTTACCCAAGCACACGCACTATCACTAGTAGAAAAAGGGGATTTAGTCCCGGTTGGTAAGGCCCTTTAGTCCCGGTTTTTGAACCGGGACTAAAGGGTCGGTACTAACGCCTCTCCCCTTTAGTCCCGGTTCAATCCGGAACCGGGACTAAAGGACGCGGCCACGTGGAGCTCCACCTTTAGTCCCGGTTGGTAACACCAACCGGGACTAAAGGAAATTTTATGATTTTTTTTTAAACTTTTTTTGAATTTTTTTTGAATTTTTTTTTTGAATTTTTTTATTTTCAAATTTCTGAATTATTTTAACCTCTAATCTCTAATCACCACTCCCTCATCACTACTCAATTTATCCTCTAATCTCTAATCACCCCTCATCATTCCAAATCATCTAACTTCCCGAACGGTCACCCGTCCTCCCACTCCCCCAGCCTGAGCACGCTTAACTTCCGGGTTCTATTCTCCCTCATTTCCAAGTCTGCACTTGTTGTTTTCCTGACAATAGTAAGATGTCAATCCTATTAACCCTCAAGAATTTTGCTTGAGCATGAAGTGACACATTTCACAGTTTGAGTTTGAAACTATTGTTTTAAAGAACAATAATTAGTTAGTAACACTAATATTTCTTGAATAATTAGGTTGACCATTGTTTGACCACAGTTTGACCATAGTTTGACCAGATTTGACCAAAATTCAAAATAACTAAAATAATTATTTAGTAACACTAATATTCTAGAATAATTAGTTTGACCATTGTTTGACCATAGTTTGACCACAGTTTGAAATATTTTGAATTTCTTTGCCTCTCCAGATCTTAAAAGCCCCGTATCTTTTTTTTTGTTAGGTTTTTGAGGATTTTAAAAATGATTAACGGGGTTCCCCCCATTAAATTTGGATGTAACTTTTCGAGTAGATGATTTTTCATATAAAAAACTTTTTCATCCGAGTTAGTATGCAAAAGTTATGCCCATTTTTACAAATTTCAGAGAGATTTTGCAAATAAAGTCAAAATTCACATTTGCAAATTTTCCCAACAACTAGACCACATATCACATGGGAAACTTTTTTTTTGACAATTCCATCATTTTCTTTTATTTTTTTAAAAACTGAAAAGGCGATCCACAGCGGGGGGGGGGGGGTAGAGTTTGAAAATGGGACCTTTAGTACCGGTTCGTGGCATGAACCGGGACTAAAGGTCTCAACCCCATTAGTCCCGGTTCGTGCCTCCAACCGAGACCAAAGGTCTAATCTTTAGTCCCGGTTTGAGGCACGAACCGGGACTAAAAGTCATCACACCCTTTAGTCCCGGTTCGTGTCTTAAACCGGGACTAAAGGGCTCAGGTGAACCGGGACCAATGCTCACATTAATCCTGGTTCTAGACTGAACCAGGACTAATGGGCTGACCCGGCCTGGACCATTGCCCCCTTTTCTACTAGTGTATGTAGAGTGTATATTTCCCATACACACAAAACGTCACCCCCAAACGTCTATCTCCCTAGTTATGTGGTTCTCGCGCACTCACCTCACACACCACCACCACTGCAAACAAGCACACTTTGTCTCCTTGTGCACCACTCTCCTCTTTCTATCTCTCCCACATGCGGACCCGCCCCAGCTCTTTCCCTGTATACATATATGTCGTGACTCTTTGCATAGCTCCCTAATGTATAGTCGTTCTCGATTTCGCACATTGTTCTCTACACCATCTATTCTAGATCTCTCATGAAGTCCCTATCACACACACGATGACTTGCTTCCCTTGCGTCTCCGTTCATAGGCCAATTTCGGACAACATCAACATTGTCTCCCTATCTATACGCCATTTATGGACACAAACGACCCCTCTCGCCCCCTCTCTTCATCTCTCTCTCTCTCTCTCTCTCTCTCTCTCTCTCTCTCTCTCTACGTCGCTAGCTCTCTCTTTCTCTCGCTCTCACACCCCTCTCCCACACACACACTCCATGTCTCTTCCAAATAGTCTTCTCCCCCCGCCCGCACCCGTGCTATCTCGCAACTACACATGTCACACCATCCCCCCTTCCCTTATACTAGGTTTACATCAGCAGTGGTCTCTCTACTCCACATACACTCTCTGCCTCTCACACACAAACGCGTGCACAAACACACACAGACACGCACAAACACCCATTTACCTGGATCCTCATCTCTCCTCATGTCCGCATGTGTATCTCACACACTCACTCTCTAATTATGTATATGTGTCTCCACGTTACACAACACAAAGACCCATGTACATGTCTCTCTCTATCCTCCACACACATAGACACAAAGAATCTGTTATCATTGCCTCAGTCTCTAACATATCACACACGCTCTCTCTCTCTCTCGCAAACACGCTCAACAAGGGTTTCCCTGTGAATAACTTACCATCTATTCATGAACAGTCGTGGCAGTACGGCGAACACGAGACGTGAAAAAGAATAAATCTACATGTGCTTAGACCACCTAGTATGACTACTAGGACTAGAGCAAGCCAAAAAGCGCGCCGCCGTCACCCCTTCCTTGTCGGCGACGGGAAAATCTTCGTTTTACACAGTCGAGAAGTCATTGTGCTAAGGCCCCACATGCCGAGGCGTTGAATAGAATGTAGATGCTAGTTTATGGAAGCAAGTATCGATAATACGTTTGTATCTCCATACTTATATTTCTTCTCTTATAAAAAACCGAGTTGGTGATGATGGTACGTGTGCCATCTTGCAATATAGACCGTCCGATCTATATCTGACGGATGGAAATTAAACTAAAAGATACACGCACCCCTCTCCACATTTGCAGACAAGGCCTTCCCTCATTCATCCTTATCTCCAACAAACCTCATTGTTGAGCAATTAAGAAAGGAAGCCTCTGGAACAAACTGGCCTGGTGGCCGCTGCCGGCGTCGTCAATCCCCATGCCTCCGCTCAGTTCGACCACCAACCACCACCACACCCCACTCCTCTTCACCTTATCTCATATTTCTCGAGATATCATTAGTTTTTACACATGGGATTACTCCTGCAAGTGTCAATCACAACAAGTGTTTTATAAAAAAATGCATCTTGATGTTTCGTGCAATGCACGGATCCTGCTAGTACTCCTACACAAGACTAAATTGGTGATGCTGGTGTGTCTGCCATTCGTCGTTTCTGACCATTAGATCTACATCTAGCGATTGTGAGGTAAGTTGTTGCCTTTTCTCACCAACATCCCACATGTCTACCAATTTGCAGAAAAACCCATAATTAGTATCTTAAAACCAACCACATCCCTCCCTGACCTCACCAAAACAGCCCAAGGAATATATTCTAATTGAAACATAATATATCTCTAGTGACATATGTATATCAAAACTAGAGTGTTTTGTACCAAGTTTGTGAATAAGTATTATTCTAATTATGATTCGTTGCAACGGACATGAACATTGCTAGTATTTCCAACCATGCATTTCTTTTCCTAGTATTCCATAGTTTCGAGTTTTCCATCAAGATATTAGTCACTCATGGTTGATATTTACTTTCAATCATGTACACATATGCACTATGTAACTAGCCTTTCTTATTGGCTTCCAAAGCTTAACTTTCACTCCTACTTACAATATGTAGAGTATTTAGCAAAAAATACCACTTTCAACCAGCCCTAGGAGGAATCTATTGTACGAAAAATAGCAAAAACATACCCAAAATTTCTTAATCCACGCCAAGAACTACCTAGTACTCCTACCGATTAGGTTCGTTTAAACCCATTTATGACAGGGTTGGCCCACATGTCCGTGCTGACGAGGCAGCTTAAACCAACACATTTTGTTTGACCGTTGACACGAGGGACCCACATCTGACCTTCTATCCTGTTATTCCCCCTCAAATCATTATTTTTCCTGAACATTACTTCAAACAGTACTGATGCGTGTTCGTCGGTGGCGCCGGTGATGAGCGAGTTGGCCGCCGCTCCGCCGGACGGGCCGGACGCCGCGCTGGCCTCCGCATGGGTTAGTAGGCTGGCCCGAGCATGACTCACGAGTGAGCAAGCCGCCGCGCTAGCGTTCCCTCGAGCCAAATGGCTGGCCTTAGCGCGGCGCGCGCGAGCAAGCCGCCGGGCTGCCGTGCCAATCTAGCTAGCAAACCTTGCAGACAAGCAGCTGGACGGAGCTATCTTGGCTAGCTAGCGGCCGCGAGCGCCGGACGGAGCTGGCATCCGGGCTGCCGCAACATGGGCTCCGCACCACCAGCGGTTTTGACCTCGCCTTCTGCCAGCGGTGGTAGCTGCGTCCCATGGCCGAGGATGACTAGGTGGACGGGCCGGAGGTAGGAGGTCACTCGAGGATTTTTGTTGGTAAGAGCATGTACAATGGTTGATAAGGTAGTCTTATCTTAAGTCTGCCATGTATGCAAGTGGTAGTAGTTTCTTGGCATTTTAGTGGTTTCTTGCATTATTAGAGCAAGTACAATAGAGCTGAGTCAGCGGGCTATAAGAAATAAACTACTACTACATGTTGGCTATAAGATGGGCTGTAGGTGACATGGCACAGGCTTATAGCCAGCAGCTGGCTATACTATTAACCATGCTCTCAGGGGTTTCTTGTAAGGAACAATGTACGTACTACTAGCGACAAAAGGCGATTCTAGGTTGCGTTGTAATCCAACGAGTACTACTAGTGGTCGCTGGAGTGTATACCTTGTTTTGTGGGTTCGATCCCGGCCGAACACACGGCGGACTTTTTTTTAAAATAGTATACTACTACACTTCGCTGCGAGCCAATATTTTACATGGGTAGTTTGAGTTTTGAAGTCAAACGGACGTGCGGCCCCACAATCTGGGTGCACTGGACAGCCTAGCCATGTGAACGGGTTTTCCTTCCCAGCATCCCGTGGCTCCCGTGCTCGCCCTAGCCGCACCTCGCTTGCAGCTTCCAGCTACTAGCATATTTAAACTAGCGCCTCCCAATTAAGCCCGAGGAGCCGGAAAAGCCTAGCGGGGCATTGGGAACTATGCAATATGGCTCTGTACGTAAAGTGCTCAACTACTACTCTGTAGCTTTTGGCATTGCATGCATGGACTTCACTCCATTATCGGCTCTACTATAAAAGAAATTCCTCTTGACGTGTTTTTTTGGAAACGGAGGCAAAAGCTTTAAATCATTGCATGCAAGTATTAAGAGAAAATTGACCAACGAATGTAATTTATGCATGCATGCATGCATTGCAATTAATGCATTGGTAAAAATACTTTTTTGAGGAAAACAAGATCATTAATTGGGTGCTTTTTTTACGAGTAGTTGAGAAAAGTAGTACTAGTACTACTACAGTACGAGTACGTACTCCTCCGTCACATAATGTACGACGTTTTTTGACACTAGTTGGCGTGTACAAAAAATGGCATAAACATACCCAAAATTTCTTAATCCACGCCAAAAACTACTACCTAGTGCCAAAAATTTCTTACTAGTGCTATTATTTATAGTATAATGCAATCCCATAATGTTCCATAATGCTAGTACTAGTACTCCATGGTACCAAAAACTACTACCTAGTGCGAAAAATTTCTTACTAGCGCTATTATTTACTAGTGCTATTATTTAGAGTAGTAAATAATAGCCTCACCCCTTCGCTGAGGAACGATCTATAGTTGGAAGGGACGAGACACTGCGGTTACTACGCTCTTATCTCCTCCTTGCCAGTTCCCCTCCCCCCGAAGAGAAGGCAGTTCGTCGCTGCTCCCATGGATTCGCCAGGCGGTTCTCCTCCTCGTCGGGGCTGGGAGACCTTGGACGACAATTCTCTGGGAGGAATCGCATGCCGCTCCAACGTCCTCACCGCCGCAAGACTCGGTGCTTCCTGCACCAACTTTTTCAAGACGCTGCTTAAACAGTCTTGGGAAAAGGCCATGCTTGTTGGTCTTCCATGCGTCCTCGAGGAGAAGGTTCTTCTATGGGACAATTCTTCGAACAGTCCACCGCTCCCTGGCCATGGTTGCACGTTGACTCCGGTAGAGTTGACGATGTTGAGAGGTAGTCAGATTTTGTCCAATGAGCAGGTCAGTAATGGATTTTGATGATGTAGGACTGAAAGTGCGTTATATCGACTAGAAGGGGGGTGAATAGGCGATTTTTATGAAATTCTTCACTGAGGAATTTGCTCGTGAGGAAATACCTTAGCGAAGAACTACTAGAAGTGGAATAAGTACTCAGAAGTAAACATAGCAAGTTACATGCATGGTCATCATGATGAAATGAAGACAAACACAGAGTACAGAAAGCGTGAGCACAGGATAACTCTAGATGAAGACAAAACAGACTGAAGAAATTGAACTGAGGAAATTGAGAAAGTCTTCAGTCAACGTCTTCAAACACAGATATGAATAACAGACAACACAGTAATGAGGAATTGAAAGTGTTGAGGAAATAGAACTAGTAAGCTTGGTGAAGACAATGATTTGGTAGACCAGTTCCAACTGCTGTCTCAGTTGTACATCTGGTTGGAGCGGCTGAGTATTTAAACTCAAGGACACCTAGTCCCGGACACACAGTCCTCACCGTATTCTCGTTGAGCTAAGGACACACAGTCCTCGCCCAATCACTCGTGGTAAGTCTTCAGGTGACTTCCAAACCTTCACAGACTAGGTCACTCGGCGATCCACAATTCCTCTTGGATGCTCTAGACCATGACGCCTAACCGTCTGGAAAAAGCACAGTCTTCAAAGGTAACAAGCGTCGGATCCACGCAGGATCAATCTCTTCAGTGATGCTCAATCACTTTGGGTTTGTAGGTGTTTGGGTTTGGGTTTTGGATTTTCCTCACTTGATGATTTTCGCTCAAAGTCCTCGGAGGATGGGTTGCTCTCAAATGACAAGTGTCAAGTTCTCTCGGAGCAGCCAACCAACTAGTGGTTGTAGGGGCCGGCTATTTATAGCCTAGGGAGCTGCCCGACCTGATAAGACATAAATGCCCTTGAATGATATGACCGTTAGGTGGACAAGATATTTTGGGACAGCTGGCGCGTAGCACAGCAACGGTCGGAAATTTGAGCTTCAAATTCCTCAGGGCTATCATGTTCCTCACTGTGTAGGCAATTCGCACTGGCGAATTCCTAACTCCTCAGTGAGAGCAAGGTCCTCAGTGACCAGAAGAACTGCGTCTCTGTCACTGAAGAAATTGACTGAACTGTATGAGATTTCCAATGGCTTCACTCGAAGGGATTGGTAGGTGTAGGATTTGAGTTGAGCATCACATGGAAATTTTCTCCTTAGTATTTCCTCGACCCTTTTTAACAGTACGGTGTTTCCTATGACTCAAGAAGGAGAAAATGAAACTACGAAAACAAAAGTCTTCACGCTTCATGCTCCTCGAATGAATACCAAGTCTTCAAGGTCACACCAATTTCTTCACTTTCAAAGTCTTCAGAAAGTCTTCAAAATATCAAAGTCTTCACTTGAAGAACTTCATTTTTAGGGGTCGACTTTCTCTGTAAATATCAAACTCCTCATAGACTTATAGACCTATGTACACTCATAAACGCATTAGATACTTAACCTATAAGTCTTCAATACACAAAAATCACTAAGGGGCACTAGATGCACTTACAATCTCCCCCTTTTTGGTGATTGATGACAACATAGGTTAAGTTTTCAACGGGAATAAATATATGAAGTGTAAATACTGATATTGAGGAATTTCATTGCAAGATATAGAAGAATTCCCCCTGAAGATGTGCATAGTGAGGAATTTGCTTTTGAAGCAATGCACATTTGAAGAGTTGAATCATGGAGATCTCCCCCTATATCTTGTAATTCATACACGCATTTGATATATATATATAATATGAAGAATTTGAAATGCATGATGAAATATGGTGCCTGATGCAATTCAGCATGCGTGCGTTAATATTAATGAGGAATAAGCATGCAGAATAGCGCATCAAAAGTATCAAAGCATAGTGCAACATAAGTATCAGAGCACTAGGCACCATAGGATTTAAGATTACAACTCGATCCAATAAAAGTTTCGGAAGAACGAGAGTTGCAACTTAAAAAAATGAATATGCCCTTATTATAGACCTGCTTGAAGACTAACTCAGATTTCTCCCCCTTTGTCATCAAATGACCAAAAGGATTGAAACTAAGGACTAACGCCCCTGAAGATATTCAAGTTGATGAAGGAACGTCAGCGATGTTGAGGTCGGTCGTTGAAGTAGGGCCTGCTGCAGTGTCATCCAAGTCTTCATTTTCATCAGTCTCTCGTGATGAAGAATATGAACTGGCCACCAGGGAAGGAACCTTGACCTTCTTGTATTTCTTCGGAGGAGGTGCAGACCAGGCAAATTCTTCTTTGAGACCCATGTTCTCCAAATCTTCAGCACTGTAAACTTGAGATAGAACAGCCCAGGTGCGGTTGAGGGTTTCATGAAGGTAGTAATGGTTTTTCTTCACTGCATTGTGTGTGGAAGTCATGTCGTGAAGAATTGAACCAAACTGACGCGTGACCCATTTGTGATTTCGATCAACCTTTTGAGGAAGACAGAGGAGTAACTCATGATCAGTCATCACCCTGAGTGCTGTGGCTTGAGGATTTGACTTGGCAGTGTTGGCAGCAGAGTCATGTGTGGCAGAGTCATCATTGGTGGAATAAGAAGCAGCTTTGCGAAATTGACCATCCAATGGACGAATGCCTTCGTCTATCACAGCATTGGCCTTGCCCTTTTCTTCAGCTGAGGAAAATGTCCTTTTGAGGACTTCAATAGGGGGCAAGTAGCTGCAATGGTTGAGAGTTTCAGCTTTGTAGTTGAGTGAAGACCTTGTCCTGATGAATCGCATAATCCAAGGTGCATAAGGCTTCAGCTCAAATGGTGACATAGCAATGTTGGCCAGAGTCCTCATGAAGAAATCATGGAAGTTGACGGGAACGCCATGAATAATGTTGAAAAGCATGTTCTTCATGATACCAACGACTTCTTCATCAGACGAGTCGTGGCCTTTTATGGGACTCATTGTCTTCGTCAGAATGCGATAGATAGTCCTTGGCACATACATCAATTCCTTGACGAGGAATTTGGTTCTAGGAGCTTGCCCTGGCTTCAAAGGCTTCATCACCACTTGCATATAGTGATTTGATAGCTCAGGCTCGTTGTACACACAGCGTGCATCTTCAGTGGGTGGACTTAGAGAAAGGACACGAAGCAATTCAGTTGCTGGGGCCTTGTAATGTGTGTTATCAGACATCCAGTCCAGAACCCATGAATTCACATCTTCAGCGTTGCCTGTGATGTGCAGTGTTGCATAGAACTGAAGAATAAGCTCTTCATTCCAATTGCATATGTCTGTGCAGAAATTGAGCAGGCCAGCGTCGTGAAGAACACTGAGGACTGGCGTGAAGCACGACAAAGTCTCCATATCCATGTGAGGAATATGTGCATGGTTGAAGACTTTGTCTTTGTTGTAAAGCACTGAGGAATAGAAATTTGCTTGGCTGGCTGTCCAGAAGTGCCTCTTCCTTATGCGAGCAGAGTCATATGGGTTGTATTCAATGAAGAACACATGCTCGCCATAGAAATCTTCAGCCTTGAATTTTTGTTTGCGTGAGAACGGATCCTTTGGCCTTGGCAGAGGAGTGTCAGTGAGTTGCATCAAGACCTCAGGAATCACGGTCTCAGTTTCTTCATGCTAAGGAATTTCAGGATTTTCCTCAGGTGCAGTCACCTTGTCTGTTTCAGCAGTAGTTTCTTCAGCACTAGTGGCTGGTATTTCTTCATTCACAGACGCAGAGGGATGAATTTCTTCAGAGCCCATCGGAACAGTTGGTGCAGGGGAGTGAGGAATTTGCTGCAGTGGGGTGAAGAGTGGGGAATTGGGGTGCTGACTTTCCCAGAAGTCGTCATTCATCACTGGAGTTGTGCTTCCAATGTCCACATCTTCATCGTCAATTTCTTCAACCCCAGCCTCTTCAGCATCAAACTGAGGCATTGGTGATGAGACCATTGGGGTTGAAGGGATTGTATCCACTTCAATTTCTCCATCAATCTGCTCTGAGGAAGCAGCAGACTGAGTTTCTTCATCTGATCCACTTGGGATCTCATAATCTTCACCAAAAGGAACAAGGTCCTTTGATGGCATGGAGGAGATAGGAATGGCATCAATAGGGTTTGTAAAAGAGCTTGTCATCGGCTTCATCTTCTTGGGAGCTGAAGATTCTGAAGCAGCTGATGCCTTCCTTTTCTTCACGGCACCTCGCTCTGCAGCCTTGGTTTTCTTCACATCTAGCGCAGATGGAAGAATAGGCGTTGGGGTAGGCACAGGTGGAGCTAAGGAATCTGGTTCAGTTACTTCAGGCGCACCACTAGTGGATGCCCTGGCAATTTCATCAGCGGCTGGAGCAGAGTCATCAGCCCTGGAACTAGCATTTTCTTCAGCAGCCTGAACTTCATCAGCGGTGCTGGCATGTTCTTCAGTTGGCTGAACAGATGCTTCAACTTGAGGAATTTGTTGCGTTGAGGCTGCATCCTTGGTGAAGGTATCAGTCAGCCTCACAAATCTGACCTTGGCTCCTTGCCAATCAGCATAGTACGAGTCAAAAGTGTCGCTGAGGGTTTTGATCTCAGCTTGCATCTTGACAAGTTCATCAGGAGTCATCTTGACAACATTTTTCTTCAGTAGCTTCTCTTTGCGGTACTGGGATTTCTTGATCTCTCTAGCCCTGTCATATTTCAACTTCTCCTCTTGGATGAAGTGAGTCAGCATGTGACTTTGACCAGGTGTCAGTTTGAAATCAGGCATAGGTGTGTTAGGATCCTTATGCGAGAGATCAATATAGTCTAGGATCGCCCTTGGATCCAATAGCAGGGGCACATGCGTGCCTTTGGCTTTAGCAGCCCTTTCTTGGCGGTCCCTGATGATTTCAGCAAGTTCTTCTTCATCAACATCATCATCATCAGACGGAACAGAGAAGACCACTTGCTTCTTCTGAGGACTTGGGCGAGTGCCGCGTCTAGCAGTAGCCTTTTTCTTCAGCAAGGAAGGTCCAGCTGAGGAATTTGGTGCAGCTGAGGAACTAGCTGAGACACCAGAGGCAATAGAGATGCCTGTAGTCCTTTGGCATGAGGCCAGATGCACAGGTGCTGAGGACTTTGTCGGAATGGCTGAGGACTTTGGAGGAGGTGTTGAGGACTTTGGTGGAGCAGGAGCAACATGAGGAATTTGCTTTGAAGATTTTGAAGAATCTGGCCATGAGGGCACAGCTGAGGAACTTGGCTGTGAGGGCATTGAAGGTGAAGCACTTGGCTGACGAGCGGGCTTCTTCATCATTGCTTTCCTCGGCTTGGCAGAAGCCTCAGTGGCAGCAGCAGCAGCAGAGTCTTCATTGAATTTCCTCACTGCATCTCTGGCTTGCCTTTGCAGTTTAGCTTGGCGCTTGGCCCATTCCTTAGGAAAATCCTCACCGCGTCTGATGCTAGTGGGATCAGCCACTTGGCCAGGTGCCAATGGAGGTCTTTGGCATGGAGGGTTTACTGCGAATTTCTTCATGTACTTAGGAGTGACATATCTGTACTCCCTCCATTCTCGTGCCCATCTCCTCTCAATTCTCTGAATTCGCACCTTGCGCTGATTTTTATCTTCTTTGCCAAATTTGGCTTCATCAGGCGTGCAGTACCCAGCATAAATGTCCTCAGGGATTTTAAAGGCAGTCATGACCTCTGGTCTCTTTCCTCCTTTCTGTGGCCGTTTACCTTCAGCCATTTTCTTCAGATGAGGAATTTGAACAATTGAATTTTCTGAAGAAGTATGCAACTTTTCTTCGAGGAACGCTGCAAATGAGTTAAGTTGATGAGAACCTAATGATTCAGCAGCGGACATGTGTACCTGTGAACAGAGTATAGTTGCGAGGAATTTGGAGAGGTCATATGCGTTCTCAGAGGGTTTTTCATAAAGAACAAGTTTGAGGAATTTGACCAGATTCGTCTTGAGGAATTTCACTAAGCGCTTTATATCTTTAAGTTCCAGAGTTGTATATATCGAGGATCCACACAATTGAGGAATCTTGAAGAAAATGAGGCTTAGGGAAATGAATCAAGATATATGAACATGCGAGGTGTTTTGTGTGTGAGAATTTGAAGAATAAAACACCTTTGAAGATTTTGTAGAAAAGTTTCGAATCAAAGAGGGCAGTAAAATTAGCATTTAATTACCCTGAATGAAGAACACGACGAACTGGGAGTTGGAACAGTGAAGTTCGTCGATGCAGATCTTCCACGCCCTAACTTGGCGGAGGAAGACGTCTACGGCGGCGGCAGAGGTGAAGATTTCCGCAGTCGGCGCGAGTACGACGGCGACGAGGTCGAGGCAGTGAAGCTCTTCCTCACCGGCGATGATGGAGTAGCGACGGCGCTAGGGTTTGGAAGCCCGAGCAGGGGAAGTGAGATCGAGCAAGGTAAAGGAAGTGAGGACGGCGACGGGGGGGGGGGGGTATTTATAGCCGCAGTGAAAAACTGCTTGTCCGAAGATTTAGAACGAACGTGCCCCTGGCCGTTCTCCTTCACTTGACATGTGTCACCCACGTACTGAGTAGTGGAGATCGTGTAAGATCGTGGGCGAATAAAATAATCCATCGTGGGATGCGGAACGGTTTGAGCGGCAAAAACGAAAGTTTGGATAAGATCAGTTTTAACGTTCCGTTCGCAATTTCTTCAGCTGACAAGGACATAGTGAAGAATTTGAACGAGTTTCAAAATAGAACGCACATGAAGAATTTGTGAATAGATTGGATTGAGTATAGCATAGAGGGGAAGGGTCCGATCACATTCACTTAGCAGAAAAGTTCCCACTTGAAGAAATAGCTATAAGTGAATGCTGTAGAGGACATAAACTCATATATATATATATATATATATATATATATATATATATATATATATATATATATATATATATATATATATATATATATATATAGCCAATGAGGAAAAACGACGGCATAAGTGAAGATTTTGCAAAGTTGAAGAATTTGAAAAACTGAGGAATTTCAAAAATTGAGGAAAAACTCAAATTGAAGATTTTCAACTTTTGTGGTGGCGTGACCCACCGTATAAGAATGATGATTTCAGACACCGCTTACAATTGTCGTAGGGTTCTGAGAATCAAATTCTTCTTTAATTTCTTCACACTTAGAGTGTTATTCTTCATTGATTGAAGAAAAACGTTTCTTCATGTGTTACACATCTAAGTCATCAATTTTGCATAAGTGTTAGGATGAGTGCCTTTTCAAAGTACATTCGAAGATTCTAAGATATTTAGCTCACACCGCAACTTGCTAAATCTCTTCTCATCCAAGGTCTTAGTGAAGATATTGGCTAGCTGTTCTTCAGTCTTCACATGCTCAATAGAAATGTTGCCCTTCAACACATGATCACGAAGAAAATGATGACGAATTTGAATGTGCTTTGTCTTCGAGTGCTGAACTGGGTTGTGAGCAATCTTGATGGCACTCTCATTGTCACAGAGGAGAGGCGCATTCTTCACGTTGACGCCATAGTCCTTGAGTGTTTGCTTCATCCATAGCAGTTGAGCATAGCAAGAACCAGCAACAATGTACTCAGCTTCAGCAGTAGACAGTGATACGCAGTTCTGTTTCTTCGAGGACCAACAGACCAAGGATCGTCCGAGGAAATGACAAGTACCAGATGTTGACTTGCGATCCACACGGTCACCAGCATAGTCAGAATCAGAATATCCAATGAGATCAAAATCCGAGCCCTTGGGGTACCATAATCCTAGTGTTGGTGTGTGAGCTAGATATCGAAGAATATGCTTCACAGCCTTATGGTGTGATTCCTTCGGTGCAGCTTGAAATTGTGCACACATGCATACACTAAGCATTATATCTGGCCTAGATGCACATAAGTACAATAAAGAGCCAATCATGGAGCGGTATACCTTATGATCGAAGTCAGTACCATTTTCATCAGTGCATAGATGACCATTTGTCGGCATAGGAATTTTGATGCCTTTGCAGTCTTGCATGCCGAATTTCTTCAGGACATCCTTGAGGTATTTCTCCTGAGATATGAATATACCATTGTGCTGTTGACGAATTTGAAGACCTAAGAAGAATTTTAACTCTCCCATCATAGACATTTGATATTCTTCTCTCATCATATAGGCAAATTCATCACTATAGCGTTGGTCAGTACAGCCAAAGATGATATCATCAACATATATTTGGCACACAAACAGTTCACCATCATATGATTTAGTAAAGAGAGTGGGATCGAGTGAACCCGGTGTGAAGCCTTTCTTCATGAAGAATTCCTTCAATGTATCATACCACGCCCGTGGGGCCTGCTTGAGGCCATAGAGGGCGTTGTTAAGTCTGAAGACTTTGTCAGGATGTTTTGGATCTTCAAAACCTGGGGGTTGAGCAACATATACTTCTTCCTCAAGCTTACCATTGAGGAATGCACTTTTCACATCCATTTGGTAGAAGCTGATATCATGATGGTTAGCATAAGCAAGTAATATGCGAATAGCCTCAAGTCTAGCAACAGGTGCAAAAGTTTCATCGAAATCAATTCCTTCAACCTGTGTGTAGCCTTGAGCTACTAGTCGTGCCTTATTCCTCACCACAACACCATTTTCATCTTGCTTGTTGCGGTAGATCCACTTTGTGCCAATGATGTAATGCTTGCGAGGATCGGGACGATTGACTAGTTCCCATACGTTGTTGAGCTTGAACTGATGTAATTCTTCTTGCATGGCCTGAATCCACTCAGGCTCCAGAAATGCTTCGTCTACCTTAGTGGGCTCTGTGATAGAGACAAAAGCAAAGTGCCCACAAAAGTTAGATAGATGTGAAGCTTTTGAGCGTGTGCGAGGAGCTGGTGCTCTAATGTCATTGATGATCTTCTCCACTTGCACTTCTTTTGCAACGCGAGGGTGAGCTGGTTGTCGTTGAGGAATTTGATCAGCATTTTCTTCAGCATCAATTTCCTCAGCATTTTCTTCAGGTGCATCAGCTCGACGTTGTTCACGTTCTGGAATGACTTCTTCAGCAGATTCATCAGTAGGAATGACATCTTCAGTAGCCTTGTGCTTGATTGAATCCTCATGTGCTGGTTCATCTAACACAGAAGGTAGGTGCTCTCTTTGCGAGCCATTAGTTTCATCAAACCGCACATCTACAGTTTCAACAATCTTGTGAAGAACATTGTTGAAGACTCTGTAGGTGTGCGAGTCCTTTCCGTAACCAAGCATGAAACCTTCATGTGCTTTCGGTGCAAATTTAGAGTTGTGATGAGGATCTCTAATCCAGCATTTAGCACCGAAGACTTTGAAATAACTCACATTGGGTTTCTTACCAGTGAGGAGTTCATAAGCAGTCTTCTTGAAGAATTTGTGAAGATATACTCTGTTGATGATATGGCACGCAGTATCAATTGCATCAACCCAGAAACGACGAGGGGTTTTGTACTCATCGAGCATAGTGCGAGCCATCTCAGCAAGAGTCCTGTTCTTGCGCTCCACGACGCCATTCTGTTGAGGAGTATAAGGAGCAGATAACTCATGAGTAATACCAAGTTCATCAAGATAGTCATCGAGACCCGAATTCTTGAACTCAGTGCCATTGTCACTTCTGATGTGCTTAATCTTCACACCAAAGTTGGTTGAAGCCCTCGAGGAAAATCGTTTGAAGACTTCCTGCACTTCAGTTTTGTAAGTGACAAGGTGTACCCATGTGTAACGAGAGTAATCATCAACAATAACAAAGCCATATTGAGATGCTTCATTAGAAACAGAGGAATAATGATTAGGACCGAAGAGATCCATGTGAAGCAGTTCGAATGGACGAGTAGTGGTCATGATAGTCTTCGCTGGATGCTTGGCCTTGGTCATCTTTCCCGCTTCGCAGGCACCGCATAAGTGATCCTTGAGGAATTTGACATTCTCAATGTCAATGACATGCTTCTTCTTCGCAAGCGTGTGGAGATTCCTCATGCCTGCATGACCAAGTCGTCGATGCCATAGCCATCCTTCTGAAGCTTTTGCAAGTAGGCACACGGCTGCTGGTGAATCTGCAGAGAAATCAACAATATACAAGTCTCCTCTCCTAAAGCCTTCGAAGACTTTGGATTTGTCAGCTTCCATAATCACAACACAACGATACTTGCCGAAGACAACAACCATATCAAGATCACAAAGCATTGAGACAAACATAAGATTGTATCCTAAGGACTCAATAAGCATGACTTTGTCCATGTGTCGATCCTTTGTAATAGCAACCTTACCTAGACCCAATACCTGACTTTTGCTTTTGTCAGTGAAGATGATATGCTTCATGTGTGACGCTGATAAAGGAGCATCCATCAACAGATTCTTGTCACCAGTCATGTGATTTGTACATCCACTATCAAGTACCCATTCAGTGGCTTTGGGTTGATCATCCTGCAGATGAATTAGTGCAACTTACGACCTCATATACTTCAGAAGTGAAGAATATCATATCACAATTCATCATATCAATTTCATCAAGCAGTAGAACAGATAAACAGAGGGAGGACGTGTGAAATGAAAGTTCATTTCATCATGGTTAGCCTGCGTCCTTTCAGGCATTTGTGTCAGGTCCCCAGCAAATTCTTCAGACGTTATCGTACGTCTGGAGACCTGACCCTGCAGAAGAGATTAGTTCTTTTTCTTCACCACCCACATCTAAAGGGGTGGCAAAGAGTTCATCACTCTGCGAGCACCATATGAGAATGGTGGCAAAGCAGCCAAACCATTTCGTTTCACATAAGAGGGGTTAGGGTAAGCATATGAGTAAGCAGAGAAATTCTCCGAGGACTTATGAACATAATAATTTGAAGAATAATGCTCATATTCATAGCCCTTGGCTCTTCCCTGCGAAACAGAGTTGTTAGCACGATGATGTTCATATGAAGACTTTGATCCATGTGAGGAATTTGATCCCCTTGAGGAATTTGGTCCGTATGAGGACTTGGATCCATATGAAGAATTTGGTCCATATGAAGAATTTGATATGGGGTTCCTTTTCTTCACAGGTGGTGTCATGAGGACATTCATCTGAAGACTTTCAAGGCACCTTTTGGGAACCCAGATTTTCTTCATAGGGGAACCGTTCCTGCAGTTAGTGCCAACATATCTAGCAAATACTTCACCATTCTAATTTTTAAACAGTTTATAGTTGGAGTCAAATGACTCATTAGAAGAATGAGAAGATTCACATGTATATCCAGATAAATCAGATGGATCAACTGGAGGTCCCTTTGCAGCAACCCATGAGGTTTTGGGGTACTGCTCAGGCTTCCAATATGTACCATCCGCATTGAGTTTCCTATCAAAGGCAATACCCTCTTTCCTAGGGTTCCTGTTGAGGATCTGCTTTTTAAGCACATCACAAAGAGCCCGATGCCCTTTGAGGCTTCTGTACATGCCTGTCATGTATAATTCCTTCAGTCCTACATCGTCAGTGATACTAGCAATGTCCTCAGATGAGGAATTAATGATAGCAGAGACAGGTGAAGAATTTGTAACATTTGAAGCATTTGAACATTCAGGTGAAGAATTAGCAGATTCTCGTTCAATGCATTTTAAACATGGAGGAATAAATTCTTCCTGAGCAGCGCTGATTTGTTGAGCAAGTAACGAATCGCGCTCCTTCTGAAGATCTTCATAACTTTCTCTTAGCTTCTCAAGATCTTTCTTCTTTTGAAGGTATTCATAAGAAAGCTTCTCATGATCATATAAGAGAGTGTTATGATGAGTTTGAAGGTTGTCATACTTAGTCTGAAGTCTCTGAAGATTTTCAGTCAAAGCCTTAGTGCGATCCATTTCTTCACCCAACATATCATCACTTTTGTCTAGCATGTTTTGAACCTTTTCAAAAGCCTTTTGTTGTTGCACAGCAATCTTAGCAAGTTTAGAGTAGCTAGGTTTTAGATTTTCATCAGATTCATCCTCACTAGATTCAGAGGAGGCGTATTTGAGTACCTTGGCACCCTTTGCCATGAAGAAATAGGTGGGAGCAAAGTCGTCACTGCCTTCATCAGCCTTGTTGGTGAGATCACTATCTTCAGCGTTGAAGATTGATTTGCTGACGAATGCAGTAGCGACGGCTAGGCTTGCCACACCAGATTCAGAATCATCAGATTCTTCTTCTGCTTCATTTTCTTCAGATTCGGCCTCAGAGTCCATTTCCTTGCCAATGAATGCCCGAGCCTTCTTGGAGCAGCTCTTCTTGTGAGACGAAGATTTTGAGGATTTTGATGATGAAGATTTAGAGGACTTCTTCTTTTTCTTCGCATCATCAGAACTGTAATCCTTGTATTTCTTCTTCTTTGATTCCTTTTCCTACTGAGGACAATCTTGAATGTAATGTCCTGTTTTCTTGCACTTGTGACAAAGCCTCTTCTTATAGTCACTGGATGAGGAATCATTGCTCCTTGAGGGTTTTCCAAAGCGACCACGTCTTGAGAACTTTTGGAATTTCTTCACTAGCAGTGCTAGATCATGGCTCAGTTCTTCAGGATCACCAAGGCTGCTAGCAGAATCTTGATCTTCAGACTCAGATACTACCTTGGCCTTCAGTGCACGTGATCTGCCATAGCTCGAACCGTAGAGATCTCTGTTTTCAGCAAGCTGGAACTCATGAGTGTTTAGCCTCTCGAGGATATCAGTGGGGTCAAGTGACTTGTAATCAGCACGCTCTTGTATCATAAGTGCTAGAGTGTCAAATGAGGAATCAAGCGATCTCAGCAATTTCTTCACCACCTCATGGTCGGTGATGTCAGTGGCACCAAGTGCTAGAAGCTCATTTGAGATGTCGGTGAGGCGATCGAAGGTTTGCTGAACATTTTCATTGTCGAGTCTTTTGAAGCGGTTGAAGAGATTGCGAAGAACATCAACTCAGGAGTCGCGCTGAGTTGAAACTCCTTCATTGACCTTGGATAGCCTATCCCAGATAAGCTTTGCAGTTTCCAAAGCACTCACTCTACCATACTGTCCTTTGCTCAGATGGCCACATATGATATTCTTCGCTTGGGAATCGAGTTGCTTGAATCTCTTCACATCAGTAGCGTTCAGTGAGGGTGAGACAGAGGGAACACCATTTTCCACAACGTACCAGAGATCGTTATCAATTGCCTCAAGATGCATGCGCATCTTGTTCTTCTAGTAGGGGTAGTCCATAGGACACCCAGCAGAGACCTTGATCATACCTGCGGTCGACATAACTAAAACTCCAGGCGGTTAAACCAAAATCACACAGAACAAGGGAGTACCTTGCTCTGATACCAATTGAAAGTGCGTTATATCGACTAGAGGGGGGTGAATAGGCGATTTTTATGAAATTCTTCACTGAGGAATTTGCTCGTGAGGAAATTCCTTAGCGAAGAACTACAAGCAGCGGAATAATTACTCAGAAGTAAACATAGCAAGTTACATGCATGGTCATCATGATGAAATGAAGACAAACACAGAGTACAGAAAGCGTAAGCACGGGATAACTCTAGATGAAGACAAAACAGACTGAAGAAATTGAACTGAGGAAATTGAGAAAGTCTTCAGTCAACGTATTCAAACACAGATATGAATAACAGACAACACAGTAATGAGGAAATGAAAGTGTTGAGGAAATAAAACCAGTAAGCTTGGTGAAGATAATGATTTGGTAGACCAGTTCCAACTGTTGTCTCAGTTGTACATCTGGTTGGAGCGGCTGAGTATTTAAACTCGAGGACACCTAGTTCCGGACACACAGTCCTCACCGTATTCTCCTTGAGCTAAGGACACACAGTCCTCGCCCAATCACTCATGGTAAGTCTTCAGGTGACTTCCAAACCTTCACAGACTAGGTCACTCGGCGATCCACAATTCCTCTTGGATGCTCTAGACCATGACGCCTAACCGTCTGGAAAAAGCACAGTCTTCAAAGGTAATAAGCGTCGGATCCACGCAGGATCAATCTCTTCAGTGATGCTCAATCACTTTGGGTTTGTAGGTGTTTGGGTTTGGGTTTTGGATTTTCCTCACTTGATGATTTTCGCTCAAAGTTCTCGGAGGATGGGTTGCTCTCAAATGACAAGTGTCAAGTTCTCTCGGAGCAGCCAACCAGCTAGTGGTTGTAGGGGGCGGCTATTTATAGCCTAGGGAGCAGCCCGACATGATAAGACATAAATGCCCTTCAATGATATGACCGTTAGGTGGACAAGATATTTTGGGACAGCTGGCGCGTAGCACAGCAATGGTCGGAAATTTGAGCTTCAAATTCCTTAGGGCTATCATGTTCCTCACTGTGTAGGCAATTCGCACTGGCGAATTCCTAACTCCTCAGTCAGAGCAAGGTCCTCAGTGACCAGAAGAACTGCGTCTCTATCACTGAAGAAATTGACTGAACTGTATGAGATTTCCAATGGCTTCACTCGAAGGGATTGGTAGGTGTAGGATTTGAGTTGAGCATCACATGGAAATTTTCTCCTTAGTATTTCCTCGACCCCCTTTAACAGTACAGTGTTTCCTATGACTCAAGAAGGAGAAAATGAAACTACGAAAACAAAAGTCTTCACGCTACATGTTCCTCGAATGAATACCAAGTCTTCAAGGTCACACCAATTTCTTCACTTTCAAAGTCTTCAGAAAGTCTTCAAAATATCAAAGTCTTCACTTGAAGAACTTCATTTTTAGGGGTCGACTTTCTCTGTAAATATCAAACTCCTCATAGACTTATAGACCTGTGTACACTCATAAACGCATTAGATACTTAACCTATTAGTCTTCAATACACCAAAATCACTAAGGGGCACTAGATGCACTTACAAGTACTTAGTTATTCCATTTCCATCCCGTAATTTCTCCGCTGCCCACCGTCTTATATATAGGTCTGGGTCGGTGCCAACGAAGATTGGCTTGCATACCTCCGGCCGGATACCACCATGATTTTGCACAACATCCACAACAGTGCGGCCGTTCCGGTAGACCCCTTCTCCACCATTGGGATCGGCCTTCCAGACTGGCTGGGCAAGAATACGTATGATGATGCCTACATGAGATTGAAGAAGATAGCAATGGCGGACCCGCCGACAAAGCGACGCGCCTACGACAATTACTATCTCATCGCAGTGTTGGACATAAGGATTGCCATCAATGCAGGGGGAGGAGGTAGTAACGGCAGAGGCTGGCGCATGTTGGCGGCGGCAGATTTGTACCCCTACACGTTCGAAGACGCCGTGCGCCATCTAGGCCGCATCTTCACAGTGACAAGCCAAGGGACTTGTTTCATCTGGTTGACATCCTACGGTACGGGAGATTACAAACGGAATGCACAAACCATCATTTGCATCCCTAACGGTACTCCATTATTTTGCAGGGACCAGTCATCCCCCGATCAAAATAAGATCGCCGATCCTGCATGTGCATTTGCATCCGCCATTCGGTCTAACCTGTAACCTTGTAGCTGACTTTGGCATATTGGGATCAACTATCTTAGCAGTCGTTACCCATGGTACCACTGATGTGCAACATGGTCACATAATCTACCACGATCGGACCATCACCATCTACCCAGGTATTCCATTTTTTAACCCTCTCGCCTTCTCTTTCATTGTTGTACTAGTAGTATACTTTGTAGTACTAGTAGGAGTACTTTTTACCTTGGAGGACGCGTATAGCTAGCTAGGCCCTTGAAGACTTGAACCCACTAGCTGCCACCATTTTTGTTTTTCCATGTCTTACTATCTCATCCATGTAGCCAAGAGTGTCTCTATATAATAAGCCGATTATTTTACTTCCTCTATATCGGAGTAGTACTATTTGCTGCACAGTATTACTGACCGCCACATTTGAGCACAACATTATTATGCATGGACCTTGACTATGTATGTCACCATGTGTCCAGATCTGGGATGCCGCGTGTACCAGATGAACGGCGCCGAGTTCGACCCCCGTGATGCTACGTGGGTGCCGAGGAACACTCTTGGAGAGTACTTGCTTTTCATCAAGGATAGCTACCCCATTGTGAAGCGGATGCCACCTTCCGTGCACGACACGGAAGGCTTGCCGTTCATGAAGCATGGTTGTGTCTTCAGTGCGCACCGCCGGATGAACGACATGCTGGGACACGCTATCCCTGATTTATGCCGCTTCAGCTTGGATGAGTCTCCATCGTGTGGAACCGGACTAGAAAGCCACGACAATGATTCACGTTGCCCACCGCTATGGATCGTGCCATCCATGTAGAGCACCTGGGACTGGAACCTGGAGGAGGACATGTAGCCCATCTATAACGTGTAAGTGGAGTACGGTAATTGTGAACGGTAGTGCTGTGAATATATGTAGACTAGTCGTTCACAAATTTATCACATGAGTTGGAGATGAACTTGTGTGGCATACTAGCATTTTCCTTTAGAATTTATTACTAGTAAATGTGTTATGTGTACGTGCAACTTGTGTGGTTGTTGCACGGGCTCCAACACGCTCTTTGAGAAAAAAAAGGTGGCACGGCTTTGGATATACGTGACGTGGCGGCATCATACAGTAGCATCCTTCGCAATAGTTGTACTAGTACACTCCTACTAGGACGACAACTCCGATAAAACCTTGCGCTTGGCTCTTTGCCTCTTCGGGAGGTTCAATAGTTCGTACTCGTGTGAACCTTGCACTTGGCTCTTCACCTCTTCGGGAGGTCCAACCATGATGATACTACAGTACAATATGCTTTTGGCAATCTGGCACCGATTGAACGGTTGCACGTCCACCGTGAGGGCGAGGGCGAGGGAGAGGGAGAGGGAGAGGGCGTTGTAGTCAAAACCCTCTCCTCGTCCTGCGAACCACCGCGCGCGTGGGCGAGGGAGAGGCGTAGTAAGCAAGCTTCTCCTCGTTCGATGAGTTGACGGGACACATCAAAGCAGTACTAGTAGGAGTACTAGTAGTAGTAGTCCATACTGCATCCTTTCCGATTAATATGGCTTAATTTGAAACGAGAAAAATAAACTGGCGGTCAACGTATGTAACAGTATGCTCTTTACGGTCACTATATATAGTTTTGCGGCGATTATGCGATCACTAGCTCATCGTAGAGCACCGTATTGCACCCTACTGACCGGCCACATAGTCGACGTTGCACTTTATTGACTGGTTAAATTGTCACCTGGTTTCTGGGTCCCACCTGTCAGTTGGCAGAGCAAAGAAATCAGTTAAACAAAACTTTGCGCAGGCGCGACACGAGTCCAATCCTTGCGCGCGAACTGCCCTGGCTGTGTATGTGAGTGCATGCACGTGTCCTCCCTCGGTGTTCCAACAAGGAGTGTACTACATGATGTACATATACACTTCCAATGCATTTAGCCTTTAATCTAAATCGATATTGATTGACTAATGCACCAACTTGTGCTGTAGGTATAGGCTATATGTCTATCCTTAATTACAGCATGCAACGGCCTTCATTTAATCTTCTTATCTCAATGGTCGCATGCACACATAAGTCTGCTACTTTTGGGCATTAATTATGCCCTGGTCAATGTGTAAATCTCTAAATGTACAGTCTTTCACGGACGTAGGGAGTAGGTTGAGCACTTGAGCGTGAGCGTGTGTGTTGCGTCGTGTGCTGTGTGTCGCATGGGTGCGGGAGTGTTTCGTGCGTCCATGTGTACGTGTGAGTGTTGCATGTTGCATGCATGCATGCATGCATGGGGCTTACTCCCTCCCATTGACATGTTCATATTTCAAGCTTCCTCTGTTCCCTCCATATGGTGATACTCCCTCTGTTCCCAAATAGTACGGAGTAAAAGCCTCCCTCTGTTCCCAAATACGGAGTATTTGTCTTTCTACAGATTTCAACAAGTGACTAGGTATGAAGCAAAATGAGTGAAGTTAGCGTAGAGGCACAGGGATACTGTAGAAAGGAAGTCCTCGCGATCCATATATTCCCCATCTCGGTCAGAGAGAACTATTCAACTAGTCTTCGCAGTGAAGTGACAATACACGCTGCAGCAGATGGGACACGTAATTAATAAGCTGAACCAGCGTGTTGGTGTTACTAAATCAGCCTTACCCAGTACTGCCATCATGTTTGCCAGTAGAGAACGCTTCCGCAAATACGTCTACGCACCTCTGTCCTCCATTAACTAACATATGGGCCCT
Source organism: Aegilops umbellulata (assembly GCA_032464435.1). Taxonomy (NCBI): domain Eukaryota; kingdom Viridiplantae; phylum Streptophyta; class Magnoliopsida; order Poales; family Poaceae; genus Aegilops; species Aegilops umbellulata. The sequence goes on from CP136054.1 coordinate 444,469,444, forward strand.
GTTGTGGTAGACCCACATGTCATCAATGTAACTATTTACACTCCGAAGGACGGTATATCCTGGTAGTAGTACTAGTAGAATTGAGATTGAATGCACTTTCTTCCCCGTCTTCCACTCTTCTTCCTCCTCTCTTCTTCTTCCTCCTCTCTTCCCCATCGTCGGCCGCACACCATTTACCCCCGCTCACTGCTCGCCCGCCCGCGCCATCTTCCTTGGTAGCTCGCGCGTACCATATCCCCCCGCTCACTGCTCGGCCACATGAGGAGAAGCTTCTTCGCTCGCCCGCCCGAATCCACTTCCCCGCTGGCTCGCAGGCACCGAAAACCCCAATCGACGAACCGACTGACACGCAGAGCCACGATTGGAATTCCCTCCCCGATGTTCTCTTGGAGCAGATCTGTAGTCGTATGGACCTACTCAGCACCGTCCGTCTGGCCGCATGCTCAGTGTCTTTGTACCATCTACTCGTCTGCAACCGGCCGGCTCTTTTCAAGACACCTTGCTTGCTGATGCCCGATCCTCGTAGGTGGCCCAGACACCGACTTGATGATCCTACGGAGGTTGTTGTGGTGCCCCTTGACATGCTACCACTACCCGTCCACTTGCCCTTCATGCGCGGCCACTACTGGGCGGGCATGAAGGCCAACTGGATCGTCCTCATCCACCAATCTGGTAGTCCATGGCGTCTCGTGGATATCTACACCTAGCGAGAGATCACCCTTCCATCTTTGGATACCGCCGCAATCGAGCCTCGCGGCCCGCCGGACACTCCTGCCTACTACGCACGAGACACGTCAAGCTTTTGGCTCGACCTCTGTTTGCAGAAAGTTGTAATCTGCGAAGTGCCCGCACCATCAGAAGACTACATGGATTACAAGCTCATTGCCTTGTTCAACAAGGGTTTAGTCAATCTGGAATCCGGTCGGCATTCATGGTTATGGATCATCAACAATCCTGTTGAGGAAACATTTCTGTCTAATGCTATAGTGCATGATGACATCGTTTACGCGGTCGACACATAGATTGGCTACCTATACTGGTGGAATCTATCGTCGTGTAATTGTTCTATCTCATCTCATCTTTACCTTATGAATACGACTGCCTGTTCATTTGTTACAAATTTAGAATGCATAGCATGTCTATAACCACATCATTGCTATATGTTCCTCTCATTTCCTAGATTTTTATGACCACACATGTTATTGTTAGAGTTGATATGACAACAATTGGCATCTAATGATTGTTAGAATACATATTATGAGCATAACATCATGATTGCTATATGTTACTCTTAGTTACAAGATTTTTATAACAACGCATGTTATTGCTTAGAGTTGATATGAGAATAGTAGTAGTAAGTGCTATGGTAGAATATGAGTAGGCGCTGTCATAGCTGTTTTCCTCTCATTGTTACATGATGTTTGAACCATGACATATTGCTAGAATATGAAAGCCATTGGCTTATTTTTTTAACTTGGGGTATGATTATGACCACGGCATTGCAATTCTCTGTCTATGATATGTGTCACTGTTATAATAATCTTAATTCCACACATACTCTGAACATGATTGTTAATTTTTGTCCTTTTGGTCTCCAATTTGAATTGTTGCAGCAGACGCAAATGCACTGGCCTTCATTATTCTAGGACCTGGAATCATACTAGCCGATGGGTGGTGGTTTATCGCTCGTTCAGCTGACGGCGGTCATTTGATGCTCATTCGCACGTACCAAATTGACCAAACCATTACATCAAACCACATGCAGTACAATGCGGGAGGCGTTCACGACATTGATGGCTATGGCTGCTTTGTGTTCGAGAAAGATCCCAACTCTGTTGGGCCAGGCGTATTCAACTAGAGGCGGGTTTACAGCCTCGGCAACCACTCCTTGTTCCTCGGTCTCAATTATCCGATCATCCAACCAATCATCGATCATATCACCGGCGATGATTACTGTGCTATGCAACTTCCTTTCGCGAGCGGGGCTGTGTTTACACATCATACCATGGGTTTGATGAATCACCATATCCAGAGATTCGTCGACACAGCTTGTTGCCAGATAATCTTCAGTGTGTACTTGTTAGTTAAACCTATGTATAAATTGTGACACTAAATACGACTAGTAAGTAGTACAGTAGCAGTACTAGTATACGTCGGTCAAATTATTCATCATGTCCACACATTGAATTGACGTGACAACATGCTGCGCGTGAGGTGACACAAGAATCCCGGTGGCGTGTTCGGGTATTCTAGACTTCAGATTTGGAGTAACACTTATCTGTCGAAATCTTTCATCATTCACTTAAAACAGTCGATTGATCATACATTGAGTACCATATAACTGGAATTACCGATGCAAGTAGAAGAAGGATTGGCCCGTGCTGCCGGCTGGTGTCAATTTCGATCCCACAGATCAGGAGCTGATCGAGTACCTTGAGGCCAAAGTGAGTGCTGACAGCGCGAGATTTCAGTCTCTCATCGATTTGTTCATACCAACCATCGACAGCGAGCACGGCATATGTTACACCCAACCTGAGAAACTTCGAGGTAAGACACCGATCGTACGTCTACTTGCACAAACATATTCCTTTGTTTATAGCTCTATTTTTGTTTTTAGACGCAGACCTGGTGAAGCAATTACAATTTGACAGTTAATAAAAAGTGAAACAAGTGACTGCAACATGCCAAAGATGTTATGAAAATGCCAACTAGGTACACTAAAACATGTATTCCACAATACTGCAGGTATCACACTGAATGGCCTAAGGAAGCATTTCTTCCAGCGCAATTCCAGGGCGTTCAAAAGGGGCGCGTGGACGCATCGCAAGATACAGTCGGAGTGCGGCATGCATGCAATGTGGCACAAGACCGGCAATACCTTGCCGGTGATGGTCAACGGCCGGCAGACGGGAAGCAAAAAAGGTTCTGGTGCTGCACACCAACAAGAACTTCGACCAGCAGAGGACCAACTCGGTGATGCACCAGTACCACCTCGGGGACCTGGAGCAAGAGAAGGAGCGGGAGCTGGTCCTCTGCAAGATTTTCTACCAGACGAACACTAGGGCCAGGAGTAAAAAGATTATAAGTTAGTTTGGTATTGGTAGTTGTACTACCTTGTCATCCGCAAGTTGGTATTGTTGTTAACGATCTTTTGGTATGAACTTGCATTTGCTTCCAACCATCATGCCGAGGGTTGACGTGGATATAAAGATGAATCATTTGTTTCGAAAGGAATTTTCAGGAACCTGATTTTTATTTGATGGGTAGCATAAGCACCTGCCGTTCGAATTCCCAGTTCTCCAATTTTTTTCGAAACAAGTGCATGCACTTATTATCACGATAAAAAAACAATATCCATGCTGCATCCCAGTTATCAGTCTGTACTTGTAGAATTCTCTCATTTATTGAGCACGTATATTGTTTTTTCAGGTCGAGCAAGTTTCAACTGGGCTGTAGATTGCCCAGGGTTGTTTTGTTTTTAACAGGCCCAGCCCATGACGACAACGGGGCACAAAGTTCCAGCAGGTATCTACTGGCCTCTGGCCCGCCAGCGTTAGTTATATTTTGTCTTACAACATCCGCAGGCAGTTTTTTTTACTGAATCAAACACACAGCCCAGTTCTATTTTCCTCTTGAAACACATGTCCTACATCCGTTTTCTAATCTCTACCTATAGTTTTACTAGTTCATATACACGTATCATTATATTGAAAACACATAAAATTCCCTTTTCATATTTACATCCTTATTTTTGTTGTTTTTTCCCACCCAGCTCTGATTTTTTTACCACTGGTTTTCCTTTAAACCAACTAAATTGTCCCACGTCTTATTTGCTTACAAAAACAAAACAATTTTCTTGGCAAATCAATAAGTTCTTAAAAAAATGTTTATCATTTCGGGATTACAACAGTTCGGACTCCACCGAAATATGCAAAATAAGGTTGGACTTTTTGACCGTGGTCCTGGGCAGAAAATGGGCTGTAATAAATTACTTAAGAATTAGCAAATGGGCTGCAAATTAAAAAAATGCAAATGGGCTTTATGTTGTCTGCCACAGATTTGGAGGCTAACTTGTGGGCCTACTAAGTTCATGCGTACACAAGGTTTCTCAACAAAGAAACTTAGTCAACAATCGACTCTACCAGCGTTAGACCGTTAGATGTCAATCTAACGACAATCGTGCTTCTTCAGTCTCTGATCTTCCTGCCCCAGCCGCCCAAACCAGCATCATCGGAACCGCCTGCTCCCGCCTCCCGTGGCCGGCAGTGCTGCCGGGAAGGCCTCACGGCCCCATCATACTCACATCCCTGGCCTGTCTATCCCTCTACTCACCCACACCTCCTGTTATTTTCCGGCGACGGCAGCCGAACCAGTCAACCCTCGTACTCTCCACCGCATGGGCAGCCACTGCCGTGTCTTCCCCGGCTCCGTGTCGTTCCCTTCGTAGGCCTCGTCGTCGTCCACCGCCCTGGTGCTCTCGGCGCGGCGTGGTCAACGATGTCCATCCAACGGCCGTAGTGCTTCTTCAACCTCTGGTCTTCTTGCTCCAGCCGCCCAAACCAGCGCCGGTCGTGCCTCGTGCTCCTGCCTCCCATGGTCGGCTGCGATGCGGCGGAGGCCTCACCGCCTCCTACTACTCCCACCGCTGGCCAGGCCATCTCTCTACTCACCCACACCCCCTGTTATTCTGCGGCGATGGTAGCCTCACACCGCAGCGAACTAGTGAACCCTCGTACTCCTCTACTCGTGGGCATCCACTGCCGCGTCTTCCCCGGCTCCGCGTCATCCCCTTCCTAGGCCTCGCCGTCGTCCATCGATCTGGTGCGCTCGGCGCGGCGTGGTCAACGTGGTCAAGGAACGGCCTCCATCAGACGTGGACTGTACGTGGAGAGGCTGATAGCTGGGCCCACGGCCGCAGCAAGGAAGTGCCTCCTTATTACGTGCAAAATAATTATTCCTCCACCTGACAGCGGGGACCCACCGAACGGGCCACCGTATTTCGTGAAAAAAACGTTTGCCCCTGACTGCTGGGACCCACCAACTACATCTTCGCACGCAAGGAAGTGCCTGACAGTCGGGACCCACCTGGTCGAAGCGTATGTAGCGTTGTCATTCTGGTCGCGAATGTGTACGTACTTATATATTGGTGGGTGTAGAGGCGCGCACGTGTCGTAGTAGAGGCGGCCAGAGTGCAAGAAATAAAAATACGGCCACGTATGTGTACATACAGGCGGGGGTCTCGAACGCCTACTCGCGCATACGTACGGCGAGGGCTCGTTGACATCGCTGGGTCGGAACGGAGAAACATCGTCGCCGTCGTGTTCATGGGGAGGCAACGGAATGCGTCGTGTTCATCAGGAGGCACAGGAACGCGTGGGAGCCAACCGGCTGGGTCGGAACGGAATGCGTGGTCGTGTTCATCGGGAGGGCTTGGACGGAACAGGCGATGGAAACGAGGCCTGGCGTACCGCAGAACGGAGGAAACAGCCTTGTGTTCGACCGGCCATGTTCGAAACGGGATCCTATTCATCTGGAGGGGTCTGGCGTACCGCAAAACGGAGGAAATGGACCCCTACGGTCGAAATGGGGGTCATGTTGATTGGGAGGGGTGTGGCGTACCGCAAAACGGAGGAAACGGACTTGTGTTGGAGTGCTACGGTCGAAACGGGGGTCCTGTTCATCGGGAGGGGTGTGGCGTACCGCAAAACGGGACTCCACGGGATACTGTTCATCTCCACCGTCGACCTCCTCCAGCCTCCACGGTCTCCTGTTCATCCAGCCTCCACGGGCTCCTGTTCATCCAGCCTCCACCGCGCGCTACTCCACCGGCTACTGTTCAACTACCCCTCCGTCGTCTACTATTCATTCAACCCTCCACACCACGGGGTCCTGTTCAAGCACCCCTCCATGGGCACCCCTCCACCGTCTACTGTTCATCCAGCCCTCCACACCACGGGGTCCTGTTCAACCACCCCTCCACGGGCCCCCCTCCATCGTCTACTGTTCATGCAGCCCTCCACACCACGGGGTCCTGTTCATCCACCCCTCCACGGGCACCCCTCTACCGTCTACTGTTCATCCAACCCTCCACCACACCATGGGGTCCTGTTCATCCAGAGGCAACGCCACCGCTCACTGTTCATCCAACCCCCTCCCCCCCGCCGCAATGCTCACTATTCATCCCATCGATCGGCTTCAGTTAGCAGCAGTAGCGAAGGAATCGCTCAATGGGGTTCAGTTAACAACCATCGATCGATCGCTCGGGTTCAGTAACGCGTAGCCTGCAGTGCAATCGCTCGGGTTCAGTTAGAGCCCAACGCCTCGCTCGGGTTCAGTTAGAGCCAACGCCTCGCACACACGCGCGTACGTGTACGAGAGAAGCACGCATCGCTCGGCCCCCGACCTCCCACCGTAACCGGGACCTCCCCAAAATTTTCCTCGCCCTCGCTTATACCACGGTTTTTTCCGTCATGGACGGCCCAAAGAATGTCATGCAACTGCGTCTCCGGCCCGCCCAGGACGAAAAGCCCATTTTCTGTCATGATTTTTTGTCATAGAAGTAGGAGCCCACCACATCTATAATGATATCGGTTTTGTCACAATTATCGTCATAGAAGTGTCATATGTATGACAGAAAAAAATTAGTTCGGCCCAAAATGTCACGGATGTGTCTTTTTTTGTAGTGTATGACCTATGATCAAATGTTCTCATTTGACTCCGAAGTCAATATACTCACATATAGATGACCTAGTCATCGCCAATTGTTTGATAGATGCTAGAATTGGTTGTGCATGCTTTGTCACATGTTTTATTTGCATTTTATTTTGTGAGCATGTCGTTGCATATTTTACTCATTCAAGGACATCCACTTGTTGTTTTGCTTGTTTGGTTTCTTTTTCTCTTTTGCTAAGTGGATGGACAAGAATGCCTAAGAACCTTCTCTAGCTTTCTATGCCTTTCTCATCTCAAACTTTATTCATGCTACATCGCAAAGTTTGATCAAGTCAGATTCGGACCACTCTGTGTGAGGAGCACTCGGAGTCCCCGATTCATCATAGACTTAAACTTCCAAAACCTCTTTGTGCATTTCGGTCTGACCGAGACATCCATTTCGGTCACACCAACATCACTAAGTTGATCTAGATTTTCATCTTGGTGCAACCGATTTCAATACTTTGGTCTCACCGAGTTGCAGCAACCGCTTGCGATTCTGCAATCTCGGTGCCACCGAGTTGTTCCACTCGGTCACACCGATAGGGTCGGGATATAAATACCCATGGGTGAGATTTTGGAAATTACTTCAAATCCTTTCAGCCCGCACGTGTCCTGCTCTGCCTGCTTGGGTCTTTGGATCGTCTCCTCTCCGGCAACGACCTCCCGCCATCGGATTCTGCCGCCGTCAACGAATTCTTCTCCGCCGTCGCCGCCGTAACGAACACTCGCCATTCTAGGATACGTGTTCGACCCCTTGTGTTGTCATTTTAACTCCAATTCCTAGCACAAGGACAATGCCATGTTTCTTGCCACGAATGAGATTAATCTATCCAGCTAAATCTTCCTTAGGGCTAGATTGATTCAAAAAATTTAGGGTTAGTTCTCCGCAGAACTCATCTCGGATCGACTGAAATGTAGAAATCGGTTTCACCAGTTCGGCTTAGGCCATTGCACATGCGCTTTTCGGTCTGACGAAAAATTGCAAATCGGTGTGACCGAGTTCAAGATTCTGTGAAACCCTAGCAAACTCGGTGCCACCGAACTGTGACTCGGTCCAACCGAGTTCACTAGTTTACGTTCCAAGTGTTGCTTCGGTATCACCGAGTTTGTCAATTCGATAGCTCCGAGATCACTTCGGTAGCTAAGTTTTTGACTCAATTTGTTTTGCAAACCTTTATACTTTGTGATGCTCACCTACTCTACCTCATCTACAACCTATTCACAGGGTCTGCTGATAGTTTGCCTGCAAGATGTCTGACCAAAGTGACAGCCAGAACAGATCTGAACAGCAAGAGCAGTTGAGTGAGAGCACTAGTCCCTCCAGCAGCTATGATGAGGGCAGCTGGAGCACACCTAGTAACTTGCCCAAGGCAGCTACTAGAGCAAGGAAGAAGAGAACTTTAGAATCAGAGGATGAAGACTATGTTGCAGCTGAGGATGAGGCCACTTCAAAGAAGAAGGTGGTGAAGAAAGAGTTTGGCACTGTTGCATCAACTAAGACAGGCATGAACAGAAAGGCACCAGCAAGGAGAGTGCCTACATGCAAGCCAAGGAAAGTTGCCACAGGAGAAACCATGAAGTTCACAATTGAATCTGATGGAGAGGTAGCTGGTGAGGACAAGAAGAAGAAGAGGGCAAGAACTACAACATCCAAAGTACTTGGAAAGTCTACTATGGTGAGATCAGATGATGAAGAGGAAGAGGATGCTGCTCCAGCACCTAAGTCACAAAAGCTCATGGGAGATGCTACTAAGTCAGGGGCTGCTGCTAAGCCCAAACCTACTCCCAAAGCTACTGCTCCAGCCACCAAGACTGCATCCAAGAGGAGTACATGGAACATTTCTGCTGAGGATAAGAACAAGGCCCCAGTGCCTGAGGTTGAAGAAGAAGAAGCTGAAGCCCAAGTGCTAAGGAAGGTCAAGCCAAAGATTCCAGACCACAATGATGCACATCCTGTAGCAGAGAACATGAGGATCAGGAAGGATGCAGGTCTAAGTCAGTCGAGGAAGAATGACCCATATGCTGTAAGGAGGAGAACTGCTGTGGATTACAGGTTCCACACAAAGGAACAGCAAGATTTCTATGAAACTATTCTGCTTGATAAGAAGCCCATAGTATGTGACATGCGATGGGTTGACTGGACTTACATTAGAGAGAATGAAGATCACTTCCCAGGTGTCTATGACAGCTTCAAGGCTTGTGAAGTGGACAAGTTTGTTGGCCAGAAGCTCACAAAGTGGAACGATGAGCTGATCATGCAATTTTACTCCACTGCTTACTTTTATCCTCATGGCAGAATTGTATGGATGTCAGAAGGTACTAGGTACCAATCCACGAATGGGCCAGATTGATAAATGCCCCAGAAGCTCATGAAGATGACTTGGATGTGTATGCCAAGAAGAAGAAAGACCATAACTAAATTGCAAGCACTTGGAGATTCCTGATCCAGACCTGGAAACTCACAAGTTTGGCTCGGTTAAGCACTTGCTGTCAGGTTTGCCTACAATCAATACCATCCTGAGGCACAGTCTTTTGCCCAAGTCTGGAGATCACAGAATGATAAGAGGACACTCCATCAACTTGCAGCACATCTTTGATGTCCCTCAAAAGTTCAAAGTGATGAGTCTGATTGTGGAAACAATCAAGAGGACAGCTGCAGATCAGAAGAGGTCTTGTGGGTATGCTCCACAAATTCAGGTGCTCATCAACTCCAAGATGGGCACGGGCACTTATCTGTTGGACAAGGAGCATTTACGCCTCAGGCCAGATTTTGAGGATAACATTGTTGTTATGGATGAGAAAGATCCTTCCTCAGTGCAAGAACATGAGCAGAGAGATAAGGCAAGGGCAGAGAAAGCTGCAAAGATGCCAAGTGCTGAAGAGGCATCTCAGGTGTTCTTGAAGAGTAAGCAAGATCAGCTTGGATATCTGATCCAATCCACCTTGAGGATTGAGAAGGGATTGGCCACCCTGACTCAAAATCAGGAGAGTTTGGAGAGGATCATTGAACAGAAATTCTATGATCTTGATATCAAAGTCACTGAGATTTAGTCAGTAGTTGAGCAACTCCAGGAGGAAGTGGAGGAGAAGAAAGGCAAGTCTACTACAGATGCTTTCACAAGAGTGCCAAGAAGTCAAAGGTCTGCTGCAGTGCTTGTTCCAGATACTAGAGCCACTACATCTGCACCAGCAGCCACAGCTTCAGTGCCACCAGCTCCAGCAGCCACTCCACCAGCTCCAGCTACATCTACAGAAGCTTTTGTCCTTGGAGTCATCTCTACACCACCTCATGAAGACCAAGCCTGAGAGACACATAGCACTATGCATATTTTTAACTTTTTGGTAACTTGTTGCCAAAGGGGGAGAAATATGTATATATCATAGTCTTCGAGAGAGAGAGAGAGAGTGTGTTATTTTGTCTCTCTTTGCATTTTATTTGCTTGAACTTTATTGTGTGTTTGCTTGATACACTATGCATTTTGTGAGATACTTGGATGATCATGTGTTTGATCATATGCTACCTTAATGTGTGCTCTTATATCCATTTATGATCATTCACTTTGCTTGGTGATAGGTGCATGTTTTCAATGATTATCATTTTGAGCGCTCCACCAAGATGTATGTGACATGGAAGAGTGACCCATGATCCTAACACATTCTGCATTTGCAGACCAAACCAAATTAAAATAATGCACAAATTTAGGGGGAGCTCTTGTTTGTCACATACTTCTCAAAGCGACGATGTATTTCAATCTTATTATCATTTGTTAAAGCTTTGATCTATATGTTGTCATCAATTACCAAAAAGGTGGAGATTGAAAGTACAACTATCCCTGGGTGGTTTTGGTAATGATTAACAACATATAGCTCGTTGAACTAATGCCATTTCAAGATAAATATTTCAGGAAAGTTCAATGATTGGCATGGCATGGAATAGGATTGTGGACCCCTCAAAACGCTAAGGACAAAAGATTGGCTCAAGCTCTAAAGTCCAAGACTCTACATTTTCTATTTTAGTGATCCAAGATCACATTGAGTCTATAGGAAAGCCAATACTATTAAAAGGGGATGAGGTGTTGCTTAATGGCTTGCTTGCTCAAAATGATTAGTGATATGCTCCAAAAGCCCTCAACCACTTTCTCATATCCACATATGTACCAAACCAAAAGTCAAACTCGGCCCCACCGATTTGATACATCCAGCACCACCAAGTTCAGTTGACATAACCACTGCCAGAAACCCTAGTCACTTCGATCTCACCGATAGGGATCTCGGTCTCACCAAGATGAGCGATCGGTCCCACCGAGTCTGCAATGCAAACTCTCTGTTCCCCTTTCGTAATGCTTCGGTCCCACTGAGACGAGCGAACCGGTCCCACCGAGTTTGCCTGACCAATTCTCTTGTTAGCTTATTACCAAAGTCGGTCCAACCGAGTTTGTGTAATCAGTCCAACCGAGATTATGTTATGCCCTAACCCTAATGATATCGGTCCCACCGACTTGACATGTCGGTCCCACCGAAATTGCCTAACGGTCACATTATGTACTGAATCGGTTCGACCGGGTTTTCTAATTCGGTCCCACTGAGTTTGGTGTATTGTGTGTAACGGTTAGATTTTTTGTGGAGGCTATATATACCCCTCCACCCTCTCCTCATTCGCGAGGGAAGCCATCAGAACGTGCCTACACTTCCACTACTCATTTTCTGAGAGAGAGCCACCTACTCATGTGTTGAGATCAAGATATTCCATTCCAACCATATGAATCTTGATCTCTAGCCTTCCCCAAGTTGGTTTCCACTCAAATCATCTTTCCACCAAATCCAATCCTATGAGAGTGAGCTCAGTGTTGGGGAAACTATCATTTGAAGCACAAGAGCAAGGAGTTCATCATCAACACACCATCTATTATCTTTTGGAGAGTGGTGTCTCCTAGATTGGTTAGGTGTCACTTGGGAGCCTTCGACAAGATTGTGGAGTGAACCAAGGAGTTTGTAAGGGAAAGGAGATCGCCTACTTCGTGAAGATCTACCCTAGTGAGGCAAGTCCTTCGTGGGCGATGGCCATGGTGGGATAGGCAAGGTTGCTTCTTCGTGGACCCTTCGTGGGTGGAGCCCACCGTGGACTCGCGCAACCGTTACCCTTCGTGGGTTGAAGTCTCCATCAACGTGGATGTACGATAGCACCACCTATCGGAACCACGCCAAAAACATCCGTGTCTCCTATTGCGTTTGCACTCTCCAAACCCATCCCTTTACATTATTGCAAGTTGCATGCTTTACTTTCCGCTGCTTATATACTCTTTGCATGCTTGCATGAATTGTGTTAAGATTGCTTGACTTGTGCTAAATTGTTAAAATCTGCCAAGAACTAAAATTGGGAAAAGGTTAAGTTTTTATTTGGTCAAGTAGTCGAATCACCCCCCCCCCTCTAGACATACTTTCGATCCTACAGAGGTCTAATACCTCTCGACTTGGCATGAGTCTGAAATAACAATTTTAGATCTTGGAACATCTTATATGCTCTGTGGCGTTGAAAACGTTTTTGAAGTCCCGGTTCTAAGCCATAAAGCATGGTGCACTAAACTATCAAGTAGTCATCATACCGAGCTTGTCAAACGTTCACAACATCTGCTCCTGCAATAGGTCTGTCACCTAGCGGTGTATCAAGGACATAATTCTTCTATGTAGCAATGAGGATAATCCTCAGATCACTGACCAAGTCCGCATCTTTGCTACTATCATCTTTCAATTTATTTTTCTCTATGAACATATCAAAAATAAACGGGGAGCTACATCGTGAGCTATTGATCTACAACGTAATTTGCATATACTATCAAGACTAAGTTCATGATAAATTAAAGTTCAATTAATCACATTACTTAAGAACTCTGAAAGTGCAACTATCCCTGGGTGGTTTTGGTAATTCCTAACAACATATAGCTCATTGAGCTAACATTATTCCAAGATTAATATTTCAGGAAAAGCTCAATGAATGGCACGGCATGGATGAGGAAAGTGGATCCCTCAAAATTCTAAGGACAAAGGATTGGCTCAAGCTTCAAGATCAAGACTCTACATTTTATATTTTAGTGATCCAAGATCACATTGAGTCTATAGGAAAAGCCAATACTATCAAGGAGGGATGAGGTGTTGCTTAATGAGCCTCTTGCTTCATGTTCTTAGTGATATGCTCCAAAACCCTCAACTACCTTCCCACATCCACATTTGACCTATACCAAAAGTCAATCTCGGGCCCACCGATTCTTTCTATCCGGCGCCACCGAGTTTCAAATGTCATAGCCACTACCACAAACTCTAGCCAAATTGGTTTAACCGATAGGGATCTCGGTCTCACCGAGATGGGATTGCAATCCCTCTGTTTCCCTTCGTAACATTTCGGCCTAACCAAAGTGAACGATCGGTCCCACCAAGATTGCAATGTAAACTCTCTGTTTCCCTTTTGTAGCATTTCGGTCTCACCGAGATGAGCGAATTGGTCCCACCGAGTTTACCTGACCAACTCTCTGGTTAGCTTATTACCAAAATCGGTCCCACCGAGTTTGTGTAATCGGTCATACCAAGATTACGTTATGCCCTAACCCTAACCATATCAGTCCTACCGAGTTCCATCTCAGTCCCACCGAAAATCCTAACGGTCACTAGGTTTGCTTAATCGGTCCGACCGAGTTTAACCATTCGGTCCCACCGAGTTTGGTAAATTGTGTGTAACGGTTAGATTTTGTGTGCAGGCTATATATACCCCTCCACCCACTCTTCATTCATGGAGAGAGCCATCAGAACACATCTACACTTCCAATACACATGTTCTGAGAGAGAACCACCTACACTTGTGTTGAGCTCAAGATATTCCATTCCAACCATATGAATATTGATCTCTAGCCTTCCCCAAGTTGCTTTCCACTCAAATCTTCTTTCCACCAAATCCATATCCTGAGAGAGAGAGTTGAGTGTTGGGGAGACTATCATTTGAAGCACAAGAGCAAGGAGTTCATCATCAACACACCATTTGTTACTTCTTGGAGAGTGGTGTCTCCTAGATTAGCTAGGTGTCACTTGGGAGCCTCCGACAAGATTGTGGAGTTGAACCAAGGAGTTTGTAAGGGCAAGGAGATCGCCTACTTCGTGAAGATCTACCGCTAGTGAGGCAAGTCCTTCGTGGGCGACGGCCGTGAAGGAATAGACAAGGTTGCTTCTTCGTGGACCCTTCATGGGTGGAGCCCTCCGTGGACTCGCGCAACCGTTACCCTCCGTGGCTTGAAGTCTCCATCAACGTGGATGTACGATAGCACCACCTATCGAAACCACGCCAAAAACATCTGTGTCTCCAATTGCGTTTGAATCCTCCAAACCCCTCCCTTCGCATTCTTGCAAGTTGCATGCTTTACTTTCCGCTGCTCATATACTCTCTTGCATGCTTGCTTGAATTGTGTGGAGATTGCTTGACTTGTGCTAAGATAGCTAAAATCTGCCAAGAACTAAAATTGGGAAAAGGCTAGATTTTTATTTGGTCAAGTAGTCTAATCACCCCTCCCCTCTAGACATACTTCCGTTCCTACAAGTGGTATCAGAGCTTTGGTCTCCATTTGCTTTGATTTCCATAGATTTTGGTGGTCATAGCCTTGGTTTCACAACCTAGGAGAGTATGGCGTCTAGCGAGGGAAATTATCACCGTAGAGGTCCTTACTTTGATGGAACTAATTTTGCTAGTTGGAAGCATAAGATGAAAATGCATATTCTTGGACATAACCCCGCCGTTTGGGCTATTGTGTGTATTGGTTTGCAAGGTGAATTCTTTGATGGGAAAGAACCGAACCGTGAAGCTACCGCGGAAGAGTTGAAGATGCTGCAATACAACACTCAAGCTTGTGATATCCTCTTCAACGGATTGTGCCCCAAAGAATTCAACAAAATCAGTCGTCTTGAGAATGCAAAGAAAATTTGGGATACTTTGATTGATATGCACGAAGGTACCGACTCCGTCAAGGAATCCAAATTTGATGTGCTTCAAAGTCAACTTGACAAGTTCAAAATGAAGAATGGTGAAGGTGTCGCTGAAATGTACTCTAGGCTTGCTCTTAACACAAATGAGATTGCCAGCTTAGGAAGTGAAGAGATGACCGATACATTCATTATCAAGAAGATCCTAAGAGCCTTGGATGGAAAATATGATACCGTGTGCACATTGATCCAAATGATGCCCAATTACAAAGATCTCAAGCCAACGGAATTCATCGGAAGAATTGTTGCTCATGAGATGTCACTCAAGGATAAAGAGGAACTTCACAACAAGTCAAGTGGTGCTTACAAAACCTGATGTGAAGCCCCCACATCATCAAGTGAGAAACAAACCTTCAATGAAGAATTGAGCTTAATGGTGAAGAACTTCAACAAGTTCTACAAGAGTAGAAGCAAAGATAGAAGCTCCAAGTCAAGGTCCTACAATGACAAAAGATCTTCTAGTCGAGAGCGAAACTGCTACAATTGTGGAAGGCCCGGACACTATTCCAATGAGTGTACGGCTCCCTACAAGAGAAGAGAAGATTCTCCCAAGATAAGAAGTAGAAGAGAAGAATCACCATCCAGAGAAAGAAGGAGTAGAGATGACCGTTATGAACAAAGACACTCACGGAGAAGAAAGGATTCGGAAAGAAAGGACAAGTCATCAAGGAGATACACAAAACAAAGACATCAAGATCATGTTGGTGAATGGGTATCTGGCTCCGACTCCGACAACCACTCGGAGAGAAGCTATCACTCCGATTCCGAATATACTCAAGATGAAGGTGTTGCCGGTCTAGCACTTGTGACAGCCAACTCCTACGACATATTTGACTCACCAAATGAAGGAGTTGGAACATGCTTCATGTCCAAAGGCCCAAAGGTATCACACCCCGAGTATGTTGATTTCAATAGTGATGAGGATGACTTGTTAGGTGATGATGATTTACTTGTTGACAACTCTAGTGATGAATACTATGATGAAACGTCAATTAATCATGCTAAAATGAATGACAATGATAAGGAGAAGATTGAGTCTCTAACTACAGAACTAAACACTCTTAAGTTAGCTCATGAAACTATCTTAGGAGATCATCGAGAACTTTTAAGGACTCATGAGAAATTACGCTTTGAAAAGCTCAACCTTGAGCAAGAGCATGAGTTCTTAAAAGCAATCATTGATGATCTTCGTAAGAAAAGTTCTTCTTACATTGCCAAGCGTTTACTCTTATCCACTTACTGTGACACCCCAAATTTTTCCCTTGTTTTATTGATTAAAAATTTTGCCAGGAAATTTAAACTTTTATTTTCTGGATTTTCTTTTGATTTTAGGACCATTCTTTTCCTTATTACTATGGAGTTTTTACCTCAAGTGAAAAACTTTCCAAATACATTATTAGACGTGTTTGCCCTTCCAAGAAAAACATTTCTATTATCAGTGGAATTTATTTGCATAATTATTTTTCTCTGAGCTTTATTCCTTAAAATGATTCTTCATTAGGCTTGGAGCTCTTTTTGAACTACAACCACTTGATAAATTTATTTAAAAAATTTCACCAAAATTTGGAGGTGTCATGTGATGTTTTTAAATCACCTTTATGCAAAAATATATTTATTTCATTTAATATTTTGAGCTCTACACCAAGTTTTCAAATCTGGTCCAGAGAGCAATTTTGCACTGCAACCTCTTTAAATATTTCTTTCTAGCCTCCACCAAAATTATGGGATGCTCATAGGGGTATATTATGCAACTTTATGCAAAAACCCATTAATGTTTTTTGAAAAATTTGAGTGAATCAACCTCTTTTTCATTCTGGTCCAGCTTGGTGATGTGTACTGCATCCCCATTAAATTTTGGTCTAGTGACCATGAGCTTTCTCCTGTTTGTAGTACACCTTGCAAAACTCTTAAGTCCAGGAGAGTGGACTCATTGAAGGATTTTGAATGCATGCAAACATGCCCTTTTCCTTCTGCCCAGAACTGACGTTTTGCAAAACTTGCACTAACAAGTTTGAGCTTTTGGCAAACTAACCTCATCATCCTCTCATGCATCTAAAGAGACCCCAATCTGGAAATTTGGGCCACCCCAAGAATTGCCTAGATGCCATTGTCATTCTGTCAAACACCTGGTGTGCATGTCCAGTTTTGGCATGATTTTTGTTTTGCACTGTGATCTTGCCCCTCTGTGCATACTGGTATGTCTACTAAGTTCCTAGCTAACCCTAACCCAGGCCTGCGAACCCCCAGCCTCCCCTATTCCCTCTAGCACACGCTAGCATTTCAGCAAACACATTGTGTGCGTGCACTGGGTGCGCCCAGAGCGCGCGTTTTGCACGTGCGTGCATGCGAGTCGCCGCATCCCGCTGCCGATGCCCCGCACTCGCCCTGGCCCTTCCCCTCTCCCAGTCGACACACCGACCCCTCCCCTCGTCGCAGAGCCGCCCCTGGAGCTCCACACCACCGCCATCAGGTCGGCCGTGGCAACTAGCGGCCGGCCACAGCAGGCCCCGGCCATGGCAGCACCGCCCGAGCCACCCCAGCGCACCATCTCGCTCGTGGAACAGCCCGAGCTCATCCACAAACTTATCCACAAGCATACGTCGCCGCCACGTCCCTCTACACCTACAGAATGGCGGTCGCCGACGAGTTTATCCACGGCCGACACAGAACCGACCTTGGACGCCTATATTAGGGAACCCCGAGCTCGACTAAGCATTCAGACGACCTGAAGCCACCTCTCTAGAGTTACCACAGTCAGAAATCGATGGCGGGAAGCTTCCTTCCCCGTCTCCGATTAGTGCGGCCTCCGCCTCGTTCCGGTGCCGTGCGTCGCAACCCGAGCCCCTCCCGTCCATCTAGCGCCACCACTCGACTCCCCTCAACCTCGCGGAGCTGCCCAACCCCTCAAACACAACCCAGAGCCGTCGTAGCCCAAACCCCCATTACTCCCGAAGCTTCCTCCGCCACGGAGCTCGTCGCCGGCGATTCCCTCCACCGCCGCCGACCCAACGACCACCGGGAGGACCGCCCCGGTCTTGTGGATCCATCCCGACCCTCTGGAGCCCGCGGGGAGCCGCCGTTCGCCGGCGTTGATCGCCCAATAACCACCATACTTGTTTCGTGCTGCCACTGGTCCCTGCCGTAGGTAGGTTACGGTTCAGTAAGTTGTCAACCCCTGTCCTAGCACACACCATACAGAGAGGCCATGGTGGAAGATACCGGTTGCAACCGGTAGGCATGCCTCCTGGTCCGGGGGCATGGGTGTTTCCGGTTGGGACCGAGAGGGGGGCACCCCTCAGAGCGCGCGATAGAAATTTGATCCCATTCTACGCGAGGTTGTAGCCTCCCCACTTAGAGTTTTACTTAACAGGTGTCATGGGTGATTCCAGACACGAGTAAAAGCTAGTGTGTGCAAGTCAGGCGTGTTTTTGACCAAAAGACCGTAGACGGAATTAGTTCCGATGGACTAAAGAAATCCGTTACTCGTGGGTAAAGAGTACACCCTCTGCAGAGATATTAAACCTATTCGAATAGCCGTGTCCATGGTTAAGGACTACAGTCTGGGATGGGTCAAGTGTCGGTCTTAGTGTCGGTCTTCGGAGGAGAAACTACTAAACCAGAATATTGATTATGACTTGTGATATATGATGGTTATGATTATTATCATTGTGGACTAACCGTTTGCATTGTTTGAAATAACGAATGCCCCTGGGACGGTACTACCTCCTGGATATTCACTATGATTATGTTTATATATAAGCCCTTTATGTGGAGTTGCTCAGACGCCCGACTGTGGCATGTTTGTTATTTCATTTACTTATCAGCCGTTTATGTGGTGTCGCACAGATGCCCGACTGTGGCATGTCCGTTATTTCATTTACTTATAAGCCCTTTATGTGGTGTCGCACAGACGCGCGACTATGGCATGTCCGTTATTTCATTTACTTATAAGCCCCTTATGTGGTGTTGCACAGACGCCTGACTGTGGCATGCTCGTTATTCCTTTTATATATAAGCCCTTTCTGTGGTGTCGCTCAGACGCCCGACTAAGGCATGCTTCATATTATTATCCTTTCAAGGCATTGCTTCAGACACCCGACCGGTGCTTTATATTTTTACACCCTGATTGTTTACTCATGATTTATTTAAATGATCTACTTGCGTGCATCATGAACCTTATTTCATAACTGACAAAGTGATCATAGAATATTTTAAAGCATTATTATCAGTGGCTATATTATACCTGTGTTCTTGATGTTTGCGAGTACATTCAAAGTACTCACTGGCTTGTCCCTGGCTATTGTCTTGGCCAGATTTCTTGCGTGGAGAGGAGCGTTGTGATGACAGCCCCGGAACCTACGCAATGGAGATAGAACCCTCACAAATATAGGAGTTATCCTGGTCAGTTCCTGTGGGAAATGGAGTCCCATAGACGTTGGTGACCCGTAAACCGCTTCCGCCTTCAGCCACTAGAAAACCAATTGTTGTACTCATAGGCCAGAATGGTCTTGTACTACATACTATGTAATTTGCTTGGAATTTCTGTATCAAGTTGGTGCCTCATCAGTTAACAGTAATCCTGGGGCTGATGAGCACTAGGGACATTTTCTAGGAAATTATATCCCGAAAAACCGGTCCTGACAAACTTGGTATCAGAGCCAGGCTGACCATTGGCTAATCCTATCTTAGTTAGGTCGATAAACCTAGGTAAACCAACCCACCAGACCCTTAACCAAACCCCGGCCAAGCTTCTCGTGTAAGATAGCCACACAGTGATCCTACATCTTTTGGCAGTCGGTGCCCAACCTATCAACCTAGCCTATCGATCATGCGCCAGTGACCGGCCCCTGGATAGTCTTTTTCGCAAGCGTGCGAAGGAAGACTCCGTCCCCTCTTTCTATAAAAAGGGCACGCTAGCCTCAACCCGGCACAGCACAGCCTCAACCAAACCGAGCTATAATGCCTAGCCCCATTTTTCACAATGAGACCACAGCAACCAACCTTGGAGGTTTTGTGACCGTGCTAGCAAACCTCACCCGTCGTGCCTTTGCATTAGAAGAGCCCCCAGAATATGTTGTGTATCAAGGGTCCATGAGCGGTGAAAGCCGTCAATTTTGGGCCACTGTGCACGTTTATGGTAGGGGTCTATCACCTGAACGCCCCTACAGGTTCACCGGAAGGACAACTTCCTTTGATCCACAAGCCATCCAACTAGCAGCTCGAGAGGCTATAGTTCAACTCCGGCATTTGTCGCCCAGAGTTAATTGTCGCTCATTCTACTACTACCCCAGCCGTGACGGGTATGGTAGACCATCCCAAGTTGCCAACGGAGACCACGAAACGGATCCTGCATTAATACATCTGGTGCACTATGTAAGTGCACTAGAGGGGCTATTCGATCAAATCACCCTTGATCTGATCACAACTCGTGGAGAACTGATCCGCCGAGCCCCAGCGAGAAGAGAAGATGAGTCCGACGCCGACAACCCAGTCGTGCTGTTCGGACAACCGACCGAGACCTTGAGGTCAGCCCCAGCCATCAACCAAGGTGCTTTGATGACCCCAGAAGTGCTTCGTCGCCTTTTGGGAACACACTCCAACGGGATTGTGGCTAACAATCCCTGAGATGGTCATCATCGCTACCCCGACCCTGCAGTTCCTCAGCCCCCTCCAGCTAACCCCGACGGTGAGGCCAATGGAGAAGCCTCGGCATCCACAAGGCACGCCCGCTTAGATATATATAAACGAGGTAGACTAAGTCACCCGAGTAGTGCCGAGTCTCAGTGTCCACGCCCTGTAATTGTGTGATCATGTATCGCCATATTGAAATGTTACCTGCTTGTGCGCCCCTTTTTTTAATAGTAACTGTGTTGATGCACGGTTGCATTTTTAATTCTAGACGTAGCTACCAAAAACCAACCCCGACGGCACTCACAGTAACACGTCACTTTTGTGAGATGTGTGTATCTGTGGCTTTGACCCCGACCCCCATGAGAGCAGAACCGACAAACCCGTTGCCCCTCACCACGGTAAATAACCCAGCCCAGTCACTATATAAGAGGCCACCTCGTGACCGTGCCAAGTACCCCTCGTCTTGTGCACCACCCTCACAACCATTTCTTGCCATGCCGAGCCCTAGCATTTATCTGAGAACCCCAGATGCAACCCCGGGTAGTTTTGTTAAAGTATTGTGGGACTTTACCTGCAGTACCATGGGTTCTACCCAGCCACCCCAGTACGAGCTGCTCAAATCAAGGATCACCTCTTCCACCTCAAAATATTGGGCAGTAGTGCACATCCCTCCCGTAAACTCAAACCAAGACCCAACGGAAGTCTCCTTCCTAGGGAAATCTATGCCGACTCCGCAGATGGCCATAAAAGCGGCTGCACATGAAGCGCTCGTTCGCCTTCGATTCGCGGTACCCTATGCCAACGAACGAGGGTATTACTACTTTCCGAGCCGTGCAGCACCTGGGGAAGTGACATCTTTTCCCGGTGGACGAATTGAGAGAGACCCAGTACTGGCCAACCTTATCTAGTATGTCATCGCTCAAGAGCGTTTGGCCCAGCGAGTGATGGGTTATCTCCAGAGCCTCGCTGATTTAAATCCTCAGATCGCCATCGGCAGACCACTGAGGCCCGGCCAGGAGAGACGCGTCCATCGACTGATCAATCCGCTTCCCCCGATAGAAGAAGAGTGCGCCCCAGTACCAGAGAAGTTTTCTCGGGACCCCGTCCAATTGTCGTTTTCATTCTAGACGTCACGGCTATGTTCTTCTATTCCCGCATTTAGCTAAGAGTTGTAACTCATGCGTGTTTTACTAAATCTTGTGCGGTGAGATAAATTTTTGGTTTCAATTGTTGTGAGTAGTTTTTGCTGCTGTAAATTTTGATTAACTAATTTTCTCTCGCAAAAAATCCTGGAGTGAGATTTCTTTTCCCTGAGTTGCTACAACATATGTGTCCTCACGACATGGATTTTTATTCGCACAGCACCACGGCAGCAGGCTCATAGCCACAACCACTCGAGCACATACACTTCTTGCAACACCACGTAACCGTGTTGCATCTGGCTAATCATCTCCCTAACACACCACAGTCTCTGAAGGAGAGATTAGTGGACAATCATACGGGTACAAGTTACCCAGCATACCAACAACAGTTAGCACCCGACACCACACCTACTCCTCATTATCACCGCCACCGCGAAGAGCCAACACTCGAGCGGCAGCATCACGACGATCATCGAGGATCATTACACACAGGAGCACGGAGAGCCCCAGCAATGCAGCCAGCCCTCCGTACACCAGGATCACGTACCAGTCCGGCACCGCCCCCGCCATTAGCGCCTCGTCCCGAGCTTCTGTTAACGGAAATGGAGGAGGAAGAGGGAGAAGGAGAAGCAAGGCCAGGTGTGAGGAAGAAGAGAGAGGCACCTCGGCCGTTTTATAGCTTGAGATCGGTGTACGGTGGGCGAGGTCCACCAGCGCCGCTCGTCGCCCGATCGCCGGTGTTCGGAGGCGAATCCGCGAGCAGTGCCGACAGCATGCTGGCCCGCAAGGTGAGTGCACGCTGCGCACTACCGCAGGTATGGCCTAGATGCCCTACGCGCTAGACGTCGCCGGTGGAGAAAGCGCGGGAAAGCGTGCGGGAGAGAGGAAGAAGAGAGAACCAGAGGAAGAAGAAGAGACCGACCGTGGACCTCGGGTCCACCTGTCAGCCAGTGAGAGCACTGTGCTCTCGGGTACGACCAGCGTATTATAAATTTAGAGTTTATTCTAAATTTACTGTATCCAGCATAGAAACCTCTCGTTTTCCCTAACCGTAGATTTTTTCGTGCAGCTCCAGTATTCCACTGTGGTTTTACACCAGTTATTGCCCTCGCACTGTAGCCGCATTTTTTCGCATTAGTAAAGTGGTTATTTTTGAAATGGTAGGAGTAATATTTTCAAAATGGCTTTTATCAAATCTCGAGGACGAGATTTTTCTTAAGGGGGGTAGTGTTGTGACACCCCAAATTTTTCCCTTGTTTTATTGATTAAAAATTTTGCCAGGAAATTTAAACTTTTATTTTCTGGATTTTCTTTTGATTTCAGGACCATTCTTTTCCTTATTACTATGGAGTTTTTACCTCAAGTGAAAAACTTTCCAAATACATTATTAGACGTGTTTGCCCTTTCAAGAAAAACATTTCTATTATCAGTGGAATTTATTTGCATAATTATTTTTCTCTGAGCTTTATTCCTTAAAATGATTCTTCATTAGGCTTGGAGCTCTTTTTGAACTACAACCACTTGATAAATTTATTTAAAAAATTTCACCAAAATTTGGAGGTGTCATGTGATGTTTTTAAATCACCTTTATGCAAAAATATATTTATTTCATTTAATATTTTGAGCTCTACACCAAGTTTTCAAATCTAGTCCAGAGAGCAATTTTGCACTACAACCTCTTTAAATATTTCTTTCTAGCCTCCACCAAAATTATGGGATGCTCAGAGGGGTATATTATGCAACTTTATGCAAAAACCCATTAATGTTCTTTGAAAATTTTGAGTGAATCAACCTCTTTTTAATTCTGGTCCAGCTTGGTGATTTGTACTGCATCCCCATTAAATTTTTCTCTAGTGACCATGAGCTTTCTCCTGTTTGTAGTACACCTTGCAAAACTCTTAAGTCCAGGAGAATGGACTCATTGAAGGATTTTGACTGCATGCAAACATGCCCTTTTCCTTCTGCCTAGAACTGACGTTTTGCAAAACTTGCACTAACAAGTTTGAGCTTTTGGCAAACTAACCTCACCACCCTCTCATGCATCTAAAGTGACCCCCAATCTGGAAAGTTGGGCCACCCCAAGAATTGCCTAGATGCCATTGGCATTCTGTCAAACACCTGGTGTGCATGTCCAGTTTTGGCATGATTTTTGTTTTGCACTGTGATCTTGCCCCTTTGTGCATACTGGCATGTCTACTAAGTTCCTAGCTAACCCTAACCCAGGCCTGCTAATCCCCAGCCTCCCCTATGCCCTCTAGCACACGCTGGCATTTTAGCAAACACATTGTGTGCGTGCACTGGCCGCGCCCAGAGCGCGCGTTTTGCACGTGCGTGCACGCGAGTCGCCGCGTCCCGCTGCCGACGCCCCGCGCTCGCCCTGGCCCTTCCCCTCTCCCAGTCGACGCCCCGACCCCTCCCCTCGCCGCAGAGCCGCCCTGGAGCTCCACACCACCGCCGTCATTTCGACCGTGGCAACTAGCGGTTGGCCACAGCAGGCCCCGGCCATGGCAGCACCGCCCGAGCCACCCCAGCGCGCCAGCTAGCTCGTGGAACAGCCCGAGCTCATCCGCAAGCTTGTCCGCAAGCATTCATCGCCGCCACGTCCCTCTGCACCTACAGAATGGCGGTTGCCGACGAGCTTATCCACGGCCGCCGCAGAACCGACCTTGGCCGCCTAAAAAAGGGAACCCCAAGCTCGACTAAGCATTCAGGCGACCTCAAGCTACCTCTCTAGAGTTACCACAGCCAGAAATCGATGGCGGGAAGCTTCCTTCCCCGTCTCCAATCAGTGCGGCCTCCACCTTGTTTCGGTGCCGTGCGTCGCAGCCCGAGCCCGGCCCATCGATCTAGCGCCAGCACTCGACTCCCCTCAACCTCGTGGAGCTGCCCAACCCCTCAAACGCAACCCAGAGTCGCCGTAGCCCAAACCCCCCATTGCTCCCGAAGCTTCCTCCGCCGCGGAGCTCGTTGCCAGCGATTCCCTCCACCCCCCTGACCCAACGACCACCGGGAAGACCACCCCGGTCTTGCGGATCCATCCCGACCCTCTGGAGCCCGCGGGGAGCTGCCGTTCGCCGGCGTTGATCACCGGAGCCCTCAACTCTGTACGCCCAGAGGAGGACGAAGGCGGGGCAACCGGTCAAACCTGACCAGTGGGCCCCCTGGACCCACTGTCAGCGACCCCGATCGAGTCCACGCCGGCGTAAGTGGAAGCGCAAGCCCCCGAGTACGTCTCCTCTGCTTCGATGACGTATTCTGCCCGAAACGTTTTCCCTTTTTCTGTTTTACTTTAAAAACAAAATTGACTAAACTTTGACTCGCTATAACTTTTAAAATATAAATCCAAATGACTTGATTCTTTTTCTGTTGTTCCTCAAATATTGTCTAGTTTATTTTCATATTTATTTCAGAATTTTCCAAGAAACTTTTTTGTATTATTTTTAAACTATGTGTTAATTTAAATATTTCCAAAAATAGGATTTGTTGGAGAGAGAAGAAAACTTTCAAAGTTTTGGAATGCACCCTGCCTCTCCACAACTTGAAGGCAAGCATTCTGAACCCTGGCATAATATTTTGGGAACTGTTTGATATGGTTATAATACCACCTCGACATGAAGCATTAATTATTTTTATAACGATATGAGCATACGCATTGAGTACATAATGAAAATTTTTGCTGTTGGAAATGGATATGTTTGTGTTAGCAATCACCCTCATATGCCTCTCATGCCTACCGGGGAGGGTCTGGGAAAGTCTCTGTCTTGGGTAGACACGAGCTTGTCCCTCATCGAGACGGTTATGACCGGTGGGGCCGGGGGAGGTATGATGAGTGGTGGTTGTGTCTGATGGATGTGAGATATTATTCTTGAGTTAATCATGCAGGAAATACTTAAGCCTCCTGAGTCGGCCATAGATCGAGTCTTGTTCCAGTAACCCCCATACTTGTTTCGTGCTGCCACTTGTCCCTGCCGTAGGTAGGGTACGGTTCAGTAAGTTGTCAACCCCTGTCCTAGCACACCGTACAGAGAGGCCATGGTGGAAGATACCGGTTGCAACCGGTAGGCATGCCACCTGGTCCGGGGGCATGGGTGTTTCTGGTTGGGACCGAGAGGGGGGCACCCCTTAGAGCGCGCGATAGAAATTTCATCCCATGCTACTCGAGGTTGTAGCCTCCCCACTTAGAGTTTTACTTAACAGGTGTCATGGGTGATTCCAGACACGAGTAAAAGCTGATGTGTGCAAGTCGGGCGTGTTTTCGACAAAAAGACCGTAGACGGAATTAGTTCCGATGGACTAAAGAAATCCGTTACTCGTGGGTAAAGAGTACACCCTCTGCGGAGATATTAAACCTATTCGAATAGTCGTGTCCATGGTTAAGGACTACAGTCTGGGATGGGTCAAGTGTCGGTCTTAGTGTCGGTCTTCGGAGGAGAAACTACTAAACCAGAATATTGATTATGACTTGTGATATATGATGGTTATGATTATTATCATTGTGGACTAACCGTTTGCATTGTTTGAAATAATGAATATCCCTGGGACGGTACTACCTCCTGGATATTCACTGTGATTATGTTTATATATAAGCCCTTTATGTGGCGTTGCTCAGACGACCGACTGTGGCATGTTTGTTATTTCATTTACTTATCAGCCTTTTATGTGGTGTCGCACAGACGCCCGACTGTGGCATGTCCGTTATTTCATTTACTTATAAGCCCTTTATGTGGTGTCGCACAGACGCCCGACTGTGGCATGCTTGTTATTCCTTTTATATATAAGCCCTTTCTGTGGTGTCGCTCAGACGCCCGACTGAGGCATACTTCATATTATTATCCTTTCAAGGTGTCTCTTCAGACACCCGATCGGTGCTTTATATTTTTACACCCTGATTGTTTACTCATGATTTATTTAAATGATCTACTTGCGTGCATCATGAACCTTATTTCATAACTGACAAAGTGATCATAGAATATTTTAAAGCATGATTATCAGTGGCTATATTATACCTGTGTTCTTAATGTTTGCGAGTACATTCAAAGTACTCACTGGCTTGTCCCTGGCTATTGTCTTGGCCAGATTTCTTGCGTGGAGAGGAGCGTTGTGATGACAGCCCTGGAACCTACGCAATGGAGATAGCAGCCTCGCGAAGATAGGAGTTATCCTGGTCAGCTGCTCCTGTGGGAAATGGAGTCCCATAGACGCTGGTGACCCGCAAACCGCTTCCGCCTTCAGCCACTAGAAAACCAATTGTTGTACTCATAGGCCAGAATGGTCTTGTACTACATATTATGTACTTTGCTTGGAATTTCTGTATCAAGTTGGTGCCTCATCAGTTAACAGTAATCCTAGGGCTGATGAGCACAAGGGCCATTTTCTGGGAAATTATATCCCGAAAAACCGGTCCTGACACTTACATGCCTCAAGTCAAGTCTAGTAACAAGACCAAGAAAGATTCTTCCTCTAGTAGTAACAATGATCATGCTAAATCCAATATTGTTGCTTCTAGTAGCTCTCTTGATTCCACTAATGATTCTCTTAGCCAAGTTACACTTGAGCAAGAAAATAGCTTATTGAAGGGAATTATAGAGAAAGGAGTTTACAAGAGCCTTGCCGGAAGTAAGCAATTTGAGGAAATTGTACGCAAGGAAGGATGGCACCTGAAGAATCAAGGTGTTGGGTTTGAACGAAAGTTCAATGCCAATGGAGTTGAGTGGGAAGAAGATCAATACCCGTAGACAAAGTTTGTTCCTCAACAAGAGAAGTATGATCCAACTTATTTCAAAGGGACACAAGCTCAAGATGATCTTCCACCACAAGACCACAAGCAAAAAGGCAAGGACAAGCTTCAAGAGGAAATTGATGCATTTGAAGAAGCTCCTAAGATCTTAGTCAAGTGGGTTCCCAAGACTACTTCAAGTTCCACTTCATCAAGTACAACTACAACACCAAGGATTCCCATCAAGATGGTGTGGATCTAGAAGAAGAAGAACTAGAGAGTTCTTGAGGGTGACTCCGCCAACATACATCACTCTTATCATCTTGGCAAGAACAAGTGCAATCAACTTCCACATCTTGCACTAGTTCAAGGAGTCACAAACCCTCTTGTTGGTAAGACAAGGGACAAGGTAACCTAAAAGCTTTCACAGACATCATCTTGTGTGTGCATTACTCTATGTCTATGGATATCCTTGTTTGTTCCTTGTGGGACTAACCCGTGTAGGTATTGAAAGTGCAACTCACTCCAATGGAATGCTCCAAATGAACTACATCAACATTGATCAGCCACATCTTCAACATCTACATGAAGTCATGATCGACAAAACCCAAGGTTAGTTCATCCCTCTTAAGGGGATCTCACATCTAGGGGGAGCTTTACTCTAAGAATTGAGCTAAAGCAACTCTAATGGTGTGAACACAACAATGCTTTATGTAAAAGTGGTAACCCCACTTGTTCTTAAACGATGAGTATGACCTATGATCAAATGTTCTCATTTGACTCCTAAGTCAATATACTCTTATATAGATGACCTAGTCATCGCAAATTGCGTGATAGATGGTAGAATTGGTTGTGCATGCTTTGCCACATAATTTAATTGCCATTTTATTGTGTGAGCATGTTGATTGCATATTTTACTCATTCGAGGACATCCACTTGTTGTTTTGATTGATTGGTCTTCTTTTCTTTTGCCAAGTGGATGGACAAGAATGCCTAAGCACCCTCTCTAGCTATCTATGCTTTTCTCGTCTCAAACTCTATTCATGCTACATCACAAAATTTGATCAAGTCAGATTCAAACCACTCTGTGTGAGGAGCACTCGGAGTCCCTGATTTGTCATAACTTAAACTTCCAAAACTTCTTTGTGTATTTCGGTCTGACCGATTCCTCCATTTCGATCATACCGAGATCACTAAGTCGATCTAGGTTTTCATCTCGGTGCAACTGATTTGAACTTTTCGGTCACACCGAGTTGCTGTAACTGTCAACAATTATGCATCTCGGTGCCACCTAGTTGTTCCACTCGCTCACACCGACAGGGTCGGGCTATATATACTCACAGGAAAAATTTTGGAAATTTTTCCGAAACCTCTTCGCCCGCGCATAGCTCACTCTGCCTCCTGGGTCTCCGGATCGTCCTCCTCGTCGCCAGCCGCCTCCTGTCGCTGGTCTCCTCCGCCGTCAACGGATTTCGTCTCCGCCGTTGCCGCCGTAGCGAGTTCATCGCCGAACTAGGGTATGGACTCGATCACAGTGCTATCCCCGTCCGATTCCTAGCACATTGTGTTCATTATGAATCTTGCCACGATTGAAACGCTTCTATCCAGTCAAAACACTCCATAGATTAGAATTGAATCGAAAATTTAGGGTTAGGTTTCCGCCGAAACCATCTCGGACTCACCGGGTTGCGGAACTCGGTTCCACCGATTCGGCCAAGGCCATTGCACATGTGGTTCTCGGTCTAACCGAGAATTGCAAATCGGTGCGACCGAGTTCAGGACTTTGAGAAACCCTAGCAGTCTCGGTGCCACCGAACTGTGACTCGGTCTGACCGAGTTCACTAGTTTAGGCTCCAAAAGCTGCTTCGGTATCACCGAGTTTGCAAATCGGTTGATCCGAAATGCTTTGTGTGGAAAACTAAAACTAAATCTTTGAATCATTCTTCTGCAAAAATCTCTACATTTTGTGATGCTCATCCACTCTATCTCATCTACAATCTATTCACAGGGTCTGCAGTCAGTGTGTGCAACATGTCTGACCAAAGTGACAGCCAGAACAAGTCCGAGGAGCAGGTTCACTTGAGTGAGGGCACCAGTCCCTCTAGTAGCTCAGATGAGGGTAGCAGAAGCTCCCCAAGCAACTTGCCTAAGGCTGCCACTAGAGCAAGCAAGAGAAGAACTTCAGAATCTGAGGATGAAGATTATGTGGCAGAGGAAGAGGAAGCCACATCAAAGAAGAAAGTGCTCAAGAAGGAATATGGCTCAGCTGCAACCACAAAGCCAGGTATGCATAAGAAGGCACCTGCAAGTAGAGTTCCCACTTCCAAGCCTAGGAAGGCTGCCACTGGAGAAACCATGAAGTTTACCATGGAATGAGAAGAGGAAGCTAGTGTCCAAGACAAAAAGAAAAAGAGAGTCAGAACCACTACTGCCAGAGTTCTTGGCAAACCCTCCATGAGGAGAGATTCTGAGGAAGAAGAAGAGGAAGAAGAGGTTGCTGCACCAGCACCTAAGGTACAAAAGCTGATGGGTGATGCTATAAAGTCAGGGGCTGCATCATCAAAGCCCAAAGAAGCACCCAAAGCTGCCTCCAAGCCCAAGAATGCATCTAAGAGGAATACCAGGAACATATCTGCTGCTGAGAAGAACAAGGCCCCAGTGCCTGATGTTGCTGCTGAAGAAGATGACAAAGGACAAGTTCTAAGGAAGCTCAAACCCAAGATTCCATACCACAACGATGCTCATCCTGTGGCTGAGAACATGAAGATCAGGAGAGATTCAGGGTTGAGGAAATGGAGAGAAACAGATCCATATGCTACAAGGAGAAGGACGGTTGTTGATTACGGGTTCCACACAAAGGAACAGCAAGACTTCTATGAGACAATGCTGCTGGACAAGAAACCCATAGTGTGTGATATGAGGTGGGTTGACTGGGAGTACATCAAGAAGAATGAAGAACACTATCCTGGAGTGCTTGACAGCTTCAAAGCTTGTGGAGTTGCAGACTTTGTTGGGCAAAAGCTCACAAAGTGGAATGAGGAGCTCATAATGCAATTCTACTCCATAGCACACTTCTATCCAGATGGCAGGATAGTATGGATGTCTGAAGGCACTAGATACCAGTCTACAGTTGCAGAATTGGCTCAGTTGATCAATGCCCCGGAAGAGCAAGAAGATGACTTGGATGTCTATGCCAAGAAGAAGATGGACCACAACTCTATGGCAAACATGTACAAGGAAATTCCAGATGCAGATCTTGAGACTCATCAGTTTGGGTCAGTAAAACACTTGCTGTCAGGGCTGCCTACAATCAATTGGATCCTTAGGCACACTCTCTTGCCCAAGTCAGGTGATCACAGAATGATCAGAGGCCATGCAATCAACTTGCTACACATATTTGATGTGCCACAGAAGTTCAAGGTCATGAGCCTCATAGTTGAGGCCATCAAGAGGACAGCAGCTGATCAGAAAAGGAGTTGTGGATGTGCCCCACATATTCAGGAGTTGATTAACTCGAAGATGGGCACAGGCACATACCTGTTGGATAAGGAACACCTGCCCATCCATCCAGATTTTGAGGACAATCAAGTTGTGATGAATGAGGATGAACCATCATCAGCACAAGCTCAAGCAAAGAAGGAGAGGGCAAAGATGGAGAAAGCTGTCAAGATGCCAACTCAGGAGGAGGCATCTGAGTACTTTCTAAAGAACAAGCAGGAGCAGCTCGGATATCTGATAGCATCAACTCTGAGGATTGAGAAAGGACTAGCCACCCTGACTCGAAACCAAGAGAGCTTGGAAAGAATCATGGAACAAAAGTTTTATGACTTAGATGTGAAAGTAACTGAGATTCAGTCTGCTGTGGAGCAACTACAGGATGATATGCAGGAGAGGAAGGGAAAAACAACAACTGATGCATTTGCCAGAGTGCCTAGAGCTCAGAGATCATCTGCAGTGCCTGTTCCTGACACCACCAGAGCCACTACTTCTGCACCAGCTACAGCCTCAGTACCACCAGCTCCAGCACCTACCCCAGCAGCTCCATCTACTTCAACTGAAGCCTTCGTCCTTGGCGTTATCCGGACTCCACCACCTGAAGACCAAGCCTGAGAGTCGTTTTAGTGTTATGCATTTTCTATGAACTTTTTGGTAACTTGTTGCCAAAGGGGGAGAAAATGTATAGATCTTAGGCTTCGAGAGAGAGAGTGTGTGCTTTTGTTCTCTCTTGTCTTTCTGGTTGAACTTTGTTTGCTTTTGAGTGCTTGAGATACTATGCTTTTATCTGTGAGACATTGATGATCATGTGTTTGATCATAAGCTACACTTATGCTGGTTAGATGATATTATCTTACTTATCCTTATATGATCATTCACTTTGCTTGGTGATGAGTGCATGTATTTATTTCTTTTCATTTTGAGCGCTCCACCAAGATGTATGTGACATGGAAGAGTAACCCATGATCCTAACTCATTGTGCATTTGCAGTCCAAAGCAAATCTTAAGATATGCACAAACTTAGGGGGAGCTCTTGCTTATCACATACTTCTGAAAGCGACGATATCTTTTCAGTCTTATTATCATCTGTCGAAGCTTTGATCTATATGTTGTCATCAATTACCAAAAAGGGGGAGATTGAAAGTGCAACTATCCCTGGGTGGTTTTGGTAATTCCTAACATATAGCTCATTGAGCTAACATTATTCCAAGATTAATAGTTCAGGAAAATCTCAATGAATGGCATGGCATGGATGAGGAAAGTGGATCCCTCAAAATTCTAAGGATAAAGGATTGGCTCAAGCTTCAAGATCAAGACTCTACATTTTATATTTTAGTGATCCAAGATCACATTGAGTCTATAGGAAAAGCCAATACTATCAAGGAGGGATGAGGTGTTGCTTAATGAGCCTCTTGCTTCATGTGCTTAGTGATATGCTCCAAAACCCTCAACTACCTTCCCACATCCACATTTGACCTATACCAAAAGTCAACCTCGGCCCCACCGATTCTTTCTATCCGGCGCCACCGAGTTTCAAATGTCATAGCCACTGCCACAAACCCTAGCCAAATCGGTTTAACTGATAGGAATCTCGGTCTCACCTAGATGGGATTGCAATCTCTCTGTTTCCCTTCGTAACGTTTTGGTCTAACCGAAGTGAGCGATCGGTCCCACCGAGATTGCAATGTAAACTCTATGTTTCCCTTTTGTATTTCGGTCTCACCGAGATGAGCGAATCGGTCCCACCGAGTTTACCTGACCAACTCTCTAGTTAGCTTATTACCAAAATCGGTCCCACCGAGTTTGTGTAATCGGTCACACCGAGATTACGTTATGCCCTAACCCTAACCATATCGGTCCTACCGAGTTGCATCTCAGTCCCACCGAAAATCCTAACGGTCACTAGGTTTGCTGAATCGGTCCGACCGAGTTTAACCATTCGGTCCCACCGAGTTTGGCAAATTGTGTGTAACAGTTAGATTTTGTGTGGAGGCTATATATACCCCTCCACCCACTCTTCATTCATGGAGAGAGCCATCAGAGCACATCTACACTTCCAATACACATGTTCTGAGAGAGAACCACCTACACTTGTGTTGAGCTCAAGATATTCCATTCCAGCCATATGAATCTTGATCTCTAGCCTTCCCCAAGTTGCTTTCCACTCAAATCTTCTTTCCACCAAATCCATATCCTGAGAGAGAGAGAGTTGAGTGTTGGGGAGACTATCATTTGAAGCACAAGAGAAAGGAGTTCATCATCAACACACCATTTGTTACTTCTTGGAGAGTGGTGTCTCCTAGATTGGCTAGGTG
The DNA here is from genome assembly GCA_032464435.1 of Aegilops umbellulata. Classification (NCBI taxonomy): domain Eukaryota; kingdom Viridiplantae; phylum Streptophyta; class Magnoliopsida; order Poales; family Poaceae; genus Aegilops; species Aegilops umbellulata. The sequence continues at coordinate 444,502,476 of CP136054.1, forward strand.
TCACTTGGGAGCCTCCGACAAGATTGTGGAGTTGAACCAAGGAGTTTGTAAGGGCAAGGATATCGCCTACTTCGTGAAGATCTACCGCTAGTGAGGCAAGTCCTTCGTGGGCGACGGTCGTGATGGAATAGACAAGGTTGCTTCTTCATGGACCCTTCGTGGGTGGAGTCCTCCGTGGACTCGCGCAACCGTTACCCTCCGTGGGTTGAAGTGTCCATCAACGTGGATGTACGATAGCACCACCTATCGGAACCACGCCAAAAACATCCGTGTCTCCAATTGCGTTTGAATCCTCCAAACCCTTCCCTTTGCATTCTTGCAAGTTGCATGCTTTACTTTCCGCTGCTCATATACTCTCTTGCATGCTTGCTTGAATTGTGTGGAGATTGCTTGACTTGTGCTAAGATAGCTAAAATCTGCCAAGAACTAAAATTGGGAAAAGGCTAGATTTTTATTTGGTCAAGTAGTCTAATCACCCCCCCCTCTAGACATACTTCCGATCCTACAAACTCCCACTTAGATAGACATCCCTCTAGTCATCTAAATGATCACGTGATCCATATCAACGAAACCATGTCCGATCATCACGTGAGATGGAGTAGTTTTCAATGGTGAACATCTCTATGTTGATCATATCTACTCTATGATTCACGTTTGACCTTTCGGTCTCAGTGTTCCGAGGCCATATCTGCATATGCTAGGATCGTCAAGTTTAGCCCGAGTATTCTGCACGTGCAAAACTGCTTGCACCCATTGTATGTGAGTGTAGAGCTTATCACACCCAATCATCACGTGGTATCTCGGCACGAAGAACTATAGCAACGGTGCATACTCAGGGAGAACACTTATACCTTGAAATTTAGTGAGGGATCATCTTATAATGCTATCGCCGTACTAAGAAAAATAAGATGCATAAAAGATAAACATCACATGCAATCAAAATATGTGACATGATATGGCCATCATCATTTTGTGCCTTTGATCTCCATCTCCAAAGCACCATCATGATCTCCATCATAGCATTGTTGTCGTCTCGCCAACTACTGCTGCTACGACTATCGCTACCGCATAGTCATAAAGTAAAGCAATTACATGGAGATTGCATTTCATACAATAAAGCGACAAGCATAAGGCTCCTGCCAGCTGCCGATAACTTCTACAAAACATGATCATCTCATACAATAACTTATATCGCATCATGTCTTGACCATATCACATCACAACATGCCCTGCAAAAACAAGTTAGACGTCCTCTACTTTGTAGTTGCAAGTTTTACGTGGCTGCTACGGGCTTCCAGCAAGAATCGTTCTTACCTATGCATCAAAACCACAATGATTTTTTGTCAAGTGTGTTGTTTTAACCTTCAACAAGGACCGGCGATAGTCAAACTCGATTCGACTAAAGTTGGAGAAACAGACACCCGCCAGCCACCTGTGTGCAAAGCACGCAGGTAGAACCGGTCTCATGAACGTGGTCATGTAATGTTGGTCCGGGCCGCTTCATCCAACAATACCGCTGAATCAAAACAAGACGTTGGTGGTAAGCAGTATGACTATTATCACCCACAACTCTTTGTGTTCTACTCGTGCATATCATCTACGCATAGACCTGGCTCGGATGCCACTATTTGGGAACGTAGCATGCAATTTCAAACAAATTCCTACGCTCATGCAAGATCTGTCTAGGAGATGCATAGCAACAAGAGGGGAGAGTGTGTCCATGTACCCTTGGGCGCCACGTGGCGGTTGATTGGACGTGGGCGCCTGTGCTTCCCACGACGCTTCGGCAACTGCATGACTTGACAAGTCCCTGCATGCAGAGATATGAGTCATGATTACCTGCGAACGTGGTGCTCGGCGGTTGGTCTTCTCCGGCTATAAGTACGGGGCAGCGTGAGCTCCGCCAGTTCACCCCCTTCTGCTTCTTCCTCCTTCTAATTCCTCGCCCTTGCTTTCTCTTGCGCTGATGGCACCGATTCGCCGGTATTCTGCAGAGGAGAAGGGGAAGGCCCCCCGAGAGGGTCCTGACCCCCTCCCACCGAAGAAGCGGCCAGTCTCCAGCCGCCGGGACGAAGGCGCCTGGCTGGAGGTGTCGAGGCCGTGGTACGAGCGGCCGCCGCCTGGGTTTCCATTGCCCTTGTATGTCCGCGTTGTGGGCCCTAGGGAGGAGGACGCCGAGCAGCCCCAACAGCGTCGCCGTCGACGCCGGTGAGTCATGGTGGTGCGCGTCGTCCCTCCTGGAGTCCATGCGGAGCGCTCCTCTCACGAGCTTGTGCTCCACGCCGCCATGCCTCCAATGTCGTGGATCCGCCTTCCTTCCTCTTTCGCCTTCGAGATGCGGGGCAGGTCTCTGGAGCTCTGGCTGCAGCACGCCGACTGCAGCACCCCTGTGACCGGAGCGGAGGTCGTGGTCACCGATGTCGGATCACGGGTTCCGGCAGACCCTTAAGGTTCAAACTCTGGGGTGCACGCGGAGATCGTACCCTCTACCTCTCCGTCTCGCAAAGATCTAACTACATCAAGAACAACACAAGAGACACAGGGTTTATACTAGTTCGGGCCACCGTTGTGGTGTAATACCCTACTCTAGTTTGTGGTGGGTGGATTGCCTCTTGGGCTGATGATGAAGAACAGTACAAGGAAGAACAGCCTCGCGAGCGTCTGCTCTTGGCTAGGGGATGAACTGCTAGGGGGAGTTCGATCGCCCTTCTCTCTCTCTCTCTACTTGCTCTACTGATTTCTTGATACTCGATCAGATGTCTCTTCCAGATGCCTCTAACCTGGGTGTGGCTAGTCCTATTTATAGGCAAAGGCCTTGGGCCTCTTCCCAAATATTGAGCGGGAAGGGCACCAACAATTGGCCAATTTGAAGGGGAAAATCTAGTACACTTATCCTGACTAAAGTTGGTCTTCGCCTGCCAAAGGCCCTGTGGTGACGCCGTCCTGGGCTCCATGGTGACCTCCTTCCCACCGTTGGACTGGTCTTGGTCTTGTTGCAATGAAATGGGTGTCTTTGCTTGATCCTCTCGCCTGCCCTTGCTCCCTTTGCACCAAAGAGGAAAGGGAGACGCTGTGCGGCCTCGCGCCTGCCTGGCACCCTTGGTCGTCATGGCTTGCGTCATGGGCACCTTGTGAGGTACCCTGCCTTGATCTCTCCGCCTCCTCGCGAGCCAGCCCGAGGAGGCCGTGCCTAAGGAAGCGCCGTGTCGTCCGCCTCGCGAGGCTTGGCTCCTCGCGAGGGTCTTGAGTCTTGTGTTGATGAAGATGGGCCACGCTGGGCCCCCATTCGAGCCACGCCGCAGGCCGCAGGCAGGCACGTCTAGGGACCCCCGTTCCCAGAACGCCGACAGTAGCCCCCGGGCCCAAGGCGCGCATGGACTTGGCCGTGCCGAGAGGCGAAAGGGCAAGGGCGAAGCGCTGCGGGCCCTAACAGCATGCGGCCTCGGACGCCGCGTGGCGGTTGATTGGACGTGGGCGCTTTTGCGGCTGCGCAGGTTACTAAAGGCGTGGCATCTGGTCTGGCTCCGCTCCTCTCATTCTTCCTCCGCTGCTTAGATCCCCTTTCTTGCCTTCTCCTTCCTTCCTCCAAGCTTCCAGATCTGCTCCACCCGCTCGACCTAGGTAGCCATGGCGCCTCGCCGGGCCCCGGCTGAAGCTTGGTTTTCGCCTGCTTTGGATTCGCCCAGCGTGTCGGAGGCGAGCCTCACCCTACTGCACCGGATGGCGGCGGCGCAGGGCATTGACGGGGCGCAAGTGTTCAAGGTCGGCTCCGATGCCCCCGAAGGCCAAGGGAGCACCTTCTATCCCTTCTTCGTGAGATCCATCACAGTGGGCCTGGTGCCTCCTTTCTCTGAGTTCTTCCTCGTCGTCCTCCGTCACTATAACTTGCAAGCTCTGCATCTCCACCCCAACTCCATCCTTCTTCTGGCGATCTTCGCCTACTAATGCGAGGCGCATGTGGGGGTGCAGCCTTCAGTGGCCTTGCCGCGCCACTACTTCTACCTCCGGACCTCCAAAGGTTCCCCTTCTGCGTGTGCGAGCTTTGTCGCGTGCGGCAGTGCCATGGCCATTTCGAATCTTGGGAAGAGGATCGAGGGCTTCTAGAGCAAGTGGGTTTTGGTGGGCGTCGGGTGCGTCCATCCTCGGTTGGCCCTTCCCACGGTGCCTCCCGTGAGCTCGGGCGACTGGACCCGAGCGGAACTTACTGATCCCCGCGCGAAGTCGATGTTGGCGAAGATGGATGCCGATCTGAAGCCGGTCAGCATGGCGACGGCGAAGCTGACCGGGGCGTCGCTGCTGAGGGAGTTCCTGGAGCACCAGCTGGCTCCGCTTCGGCAGTACTCTTCCCCGATGTGGAGGCCTCATCCGAGCCCCGCAGCTGTGGGTGAGGAGGATGTGACTGCGGTTCTCCAATCCTTGGTCAGGGGCGAGGTGGCAAGGTTGGAGGGCGCACCCTCGCCCCTGTTCCTTCGTGACGATTGGGAGCAAGTGGTGAAATCCATGCCCGTCTTCAGCGGGGACGGGCTGCAAGGCCTACGATCAGAGGGCGGCGCTGGAGGACGAGCTGCAAGGCCTACGAGGAGAGGACGGGCTGCATGGCCTGTGACGAAGAGAGGGAGGCCACCCTCGAGGCGAAGGCTGCTCGCGATGCGGCTCTGGGGGAGGTGGTTGGAGTCCGTAGCCGCTGCAAGGAGCTGGAGGACGAGCTGCAAGGCCTACGAGGCCAGCTTGCGGAAGAGGTCCACCTTCGCCAAGAGCAGGAGAAGGGAGTGAAGATGCGCGAGGCGGCGCTCGAGGAGCGGGAGGTCAAACTCAAGAAGCGTCGTGCCCACTTGAGCGCGCTGAAGAAGGAGCTGGCGGAGACGAAGGATGAGCTGGACGCCAAGGCTCGGGTCCTCGCCGAGGACCGCGTGGCCTTCGCGGACATGGAGAAAAATGCCCGCGCTTCGCTGAAGACGCTCTACGAGTGCGGCCTGAACAGCCCGATAGCCGGTGAAGGGGACGGCCCCGCCAAGCTGCTTCCCTTCTTGGTGAAGGCTCTTGGAGATGTCGCCCTCGCTCTCGCCCCCACGGCTAAGGCCGAGGTGCGTGTCCTGTCTTCTGCCGCACTGACGCGGGTCTTCGCCCACGTCTACCTTCGCGATCCCGGCGCATCTTTGACAGCCTGCTGGAGCCGGTGAGCGGCGAGGGCGCCGCCGCCGCTGTGGAAGCCGTGAAGGGGCGTGCGGAGGCGCTACTGGGGAAGTTCCGGGCCTTCAGCACCAAGCCGAAGCGAGGTGCTGCTGGCTCTGCTGCTCCGCCGAGCGAAGCCACTCCAAGCAACCCCACCGCCGACAAGTGACCTTGCTATCGTTCCATTTCTTCTCCTGATTCCTGCACATGCACGACGCCTCGGGGAGGCATTTAAATTTGCGTTTGGTACTAAGGCGACAGTATGGGTTGTAATATTTGCTTTTAAGTTCCTTGAATTTTATGTTCTCCTTCCCTACTTGCGTGTGTTCTACGCCGGCAGAGCCCGGCCTCGCGCGTGCCTCACCCAACATCAGCCCCGACCGGAAACCAGGACGGGACCGAAGGAGTGAGGGGCTACGTGACAAGTTAGGCTCCTGAGTCACGATGCTCAAGAGTCCCCCTTGGCGCGCGAACAACAAGTAGGGAAGCGCGATGTAGGTGTGTCTTCCGTTCTACGTCTGCAGGGCCCAACTCCGCGCGTACCTCACCCAGCATAGCCTTTCGGAACTAAGGAGTGAGGGGCTACGGAACCAGTTAGGCTCCTGAGTCGCGATGCTCAGGAGTCCCCCTTGACGCGCAAACAGCAGGTGACGAGGTGAAATGTAAGCGGGGGCTACCGTTCTACGTCTGCAGAGCCCGACTCCGCGCGTACCTCACCCAGCATAGCCTTTCGGAACTAAGGACTGAGGGGCTACGGAGCCAGTTAGGCTCCTGAGTCGCGATGCTTAGGAGTCCCCCTTGACGCGCAAACGGCCTTCGTACCTTGGCTCCGCTCGGGGAGAGACGCGCGACGAACCAGGCCCGAGGGGCCTGGTGGGGCGTACGGCTGGGCGTGACCCAGTCATAGCCTCCATGCCCAGCCCCCTCGCGCGGCGCTCCCGGGAGGAGGCGTTGCGATGAGGCCGGCCACTGAGCTCTGGGCTCCCTGAGGTTAACGCGGCCCGGAGGCCACCCTCAGTTGTTTATGTCACATCCCTAGTTCTGGTATGCTCAAGGCTAGCTAGTCATGTGTGCATCATGTTTAAAATTTCATTAAATTTTGAAATGAGGATTTGTAAATCCCTCAGAATCATTTCTGGAAATGACCCAGATAAAAATTGCTCCAAAAGGGTCCAAGAAATGTTCATGTCTCTCTCTGAAAATATTGGGCAGAGATAAAAATCAACCAATATTTTCTAGGAGCTCATAAATATTTATTTTGGGCATTTGGAATTAATGCAATAGTTATTTGCTTTGGATATATATTGTTAGATATATGAAATATTGTCCAAAAATTATGCCAGTAACTGAGGAGCTCTGGAATAATACCATTAGCCCCTGCAAAAATTGGCATAAGTAAATAAAATGGTTTAGTATTTTTATTAAACCAAACAAATGTCAGAAAATTAGAAAAGAAAACAAAAAGGGAAAAACCCTTACCTGGCGCTTACCTCCCTGTGCAGCCCATTCATGTGCGGCCCAGCTGGGCCAGCCCACCCGCGCCGTCGTCCTCCTGGCGCCAGTCGGCCAGGCGTGTGGCCGGCGCGCGCGCACGGCCGTGCCGCCACGCCACCTGCCTGCCTGGCTCCCCCTCGTCGCCTGGATGCCCTGCGCGTCGCCACGACGCCCCGCACCGCTCCCACTCTCTCCCGTGCCTTCTCCCCTCCTCTGTTCCTCTCCCCGCAGCACACCCGAATGCAGCCGTCGCCGCCGCTTGCCACCACCGCGGCCACCGCGCTCCCCGACCCCCTCTTGCCTTCCTCTGTTGCGTGGAAGCTCCGCCACTGTCGCCTACGCCTTCTGCACCGAGCCAAGCGAGCCAGGAAGCCCTGCTTCGTCCTTGGCGTCGTCTTCTTCAACCTCGGCCACCGGAGATCGCCACCGTTGTTCGCCGCCGTCCGCGCTTCCCCAAGGTCGCCGACCAGCTCTCTGGATCCGCCGTGAGCTCCTCTACCTATCCCTCTACTTCCCGTGCTCGATTAAGCCGCGTAGCCACCGCCCCCTTCGAGCCCGAGCGCTCCTCGCCGCCGGCCATGTCGTCGTCGTGGCTACGGCCGTGCAAGCACGCGTTCGAGCGCACCACCGCACTCAGTGCGTCCTCAGGAGCCTAACGCACGCACTCCCTCGCCCTGCCATGAACCGTAGCCTTTTTCCCTCCCCGCCCGAACTCCGGCGCCGCCGCAAGCTCTGCTCCGGCAAGCTTCGGCCACCCTGCGCCCTGCTGCTGCCTCTGCTCGATGCGGCCGAGCGAGGGCTTCTTCCTGGTGTCCCCAGTGCGCCAAACGGTGACCCGTACGAGAAACCCGACCAACTCCGGTGAAACCCCGTCGCGTATTTGGTCGCCGCCGGCCAAGCTCCGGCGAGCTGACGTGGCGCTAGTTTAATTAGCACTAACGACCCTACTAAACACCCCTAGAGCCACTGCCATGTGGGCCCCTGTGCCTATTTAGGTTAATTTAATTTCTGTTTAGATTAGTTCATAACCCAGCGGGACCGACACGTCAGCATTGACTTTGCTGACGTGGACGTTGACCGGTCCCACCTGTCAGCCACACTAGCCAGCTCTGTGCCACTGACGTGTGGACCCCACACATCAGGTTTGACCTGGAGGCGCCCAGTTGACCTGCTGACATCAGGGTGATGTCATGCTGACGCAGTATTATATTTTCTGGATTTATTCTTATTCAGGAAAATCCAGAAAATTGCCTAAACTTCTAAAAATCATAGTAATTCAACCGTAGCTCAGATTCAAATAATTTATATATGAAAAATTATCAGAAAAATCCAATCTATCCATCTGTACCATTTTCATGCATGTTAGAACAATTTACAGCTTCTGCTTAGGACAAATCAAACAAATGGCATTTGGATAATCACATATGGAGTTGAATTTGAATCTTTGGTTCAAACCAACTTCATTTAATCTGGTTTCTAGTTGCATTAGCTCAACCACAAGCATATTGCCATGTCATGATCATGCATCATATTGTTGCATTGCATTGATTGTGTTCTTTCTCTATTGCCGGTGCTTGTCCCCTCTCGGTAGGCGTATCCCGACGACGTGTTCGATGACACCGATGAAGAGCTATATTATATTCAGAAGTGCCAGGCAAGCAAAACCCCCTTGTTCATTCCGATACAATCCCACTCTCTCGCTCCTGCTCTCTTTTACTGCATTAAGACAACAACGTTTCAACTGTTACTTGCTGCGGTAGTTGAACCCCTTTATCCTCTGCATGACCTGTCTTTGCCACAGTAAATAGATGAAACCCACTAGCATGAGTAGGAGTTGTTTGAGCCCTGATGTGCCTACTCATTCATGCTTGTTTGTCATGCCTGCTACTGCTTAGAGTTGAGTCGGGTCTGATTCATCGGGAATGAATTGGAGTGTGGTGAACATGTCCTAATGATGAGAGCTAAGTGTGTGAACACGATTTGGTAAAGGTAGCGGTGAGAGGCCATGTAGGAGTACATGGTGGGTTGTCTCATTGCAGCCGTCCTCAGGAACTGAGTTCTGTGTTTGTGATCCATGAACAGTTACTACCACACATTGGGTTCCGGTAACTCGGCCCCTCTCGACTTATTAATCAACCTGATCTCTGTCCAGGAGTTGCAACTAGTTTCTGGTGTTTGTAGGTAGTGTTAGTAGTCTACCAAGTGGCACCCGGTACAGGTGGGCTTGGGACAGACTAGGCACAGTGGCACGGTGTACCGAGTGGCACCCGGTTGGTGGGCTTGGGAACCCTGCTCACATCGTTTGGGGCCGTGAGCGACACCCCGGACGGATCTCCTTGCGGATGGAACCCGAATAGGCGATAAACCTGGACTAGAGACTTGTGTGGTTAGTCAGGTCGTGGCCGACTCCCTTGCCCGGCTTCCGCTTGAAGGTTGCCGAGGTACATGACGTGTACAGGGCGATAAGTGGCGAGAGCGTGTGTGAAGAAGTACACCCCTGCAGGGTTATCATTATCTATTCGAATAGCCGGATTCCTCGGATATGGAAACTTGGACCCCTTGCATAGTTCATAGACAAGGAAAGTGGATACTCTAAAATGCGCAAGATAAGCGTGAGTGCTATGGATGGCGTTCTCGTGGGGAGACGGGAGCGGATCCGTAGTGGTGTATTGATATGGTGAATATGTGGACTCGTGTGCGCCACCTCAAAAGAGTTGCTTGCAGTCGTAGTTCAGGATAGCCACCGAGTCAAAGCTGGCTTGCTGCAGTCAAACTCCACCACCCCCTTTTGATACTGATGCATATGTAGTTAGTTCTGATGTAAGTCTTGCTGGGTACATTTGTACTCACGTTTGCCTATTTTATGTTTTTGCAGAGAGACTTCAATCTCGCTAGTAGTACCGCTTGGACTTCGACGTTTAGCTTGATACCTCAGCTACGATCTTGTGCCCTCGGCAGGATCTAGAGGATAGTCAGGCTTCTCAGCCTTTTTCATTTGTAGATGTCTGTACTCAGACATGTTAAGCTTCCGCATGTGCTTTGACTTGTATGCTCTGAGTGTTGGGTCATGAGACCCATGATTGTAATATCTCGCTCCTCGGAGCCTAATGAATAAATACTTGAGTCGTAGAGTCTTGTTGTGATGCCATGTTGTATCTACACATATCGAGCATATTGTGTGTATGATTGAAATGCTTGCTATGTGTGGGATCCGACTATCTAGTTGTTTATCCTTGGCAGCCTATCATATGGGGAAATGTAGTCTAGTGCTTCTGAGCGATAGTAGTCCGCTACAGCCCGGTTCACCGGAGTCCTGCTAGCCCAGCACTACTGCTTGGAACACTTGACTGGCCGGCATGTGTTTCACGTCGTTCCTGTGTCTGTCCCTTCGGGGAAATGTCACGCGGTGTTATCCGGAGTCCTGCCTAGCCTGCTACAGCCCGGGTTACCGGAGTCCTGTTAGCCCAGTGCTACAGCCCGGATTTATACGTTGATGACCGACATGCTCGATGTGATTCATGTATGCCTGTCCTCATAGGCTAGCGCCGCTTTGGGTTCACGACTAGCCATGTCGGCCCGGGTTCTCTGTCATATGGATGCTAGCGACACTATCATATACGTGAGCCAAAAGGCGCAAACGGTCCCGGGCCAGGTAAGGTGGCACCCGTGGGAGTACCGTGCGTGAGGCCGCAAAGTGATATGATGTGTTACATGCTGGATCGATGTGACTTAGGATCGGGGTCCTGACAGCGTTGGTATCAGAGCCTGACTGCCTGTAGGATTACCAAGCCAAACTGGTCGAAGTTGAGTCTAGAAATGCTTTAGTTATATAAGGGAATTGATTGTGGAAGGGAACGTAAGGCTCTTTTTACTCCTTATACCTCATGGCCTTCTGATCTGAGTCATCCTCTTCTCTTCTACGGGGATTAAGAACTAGGCCTTCTCATCTATCTTTCAGGATGACGTGTTACTAAACTGTAGTTGCCTATGATTGTTGAGTTCAAACCTCAGTTCAGTTTCTACTACTTCCATATGTTGATAACTGGCCTCAGAACTTTGATATGATGTTGTTGAGTGTCTATGCAAACTGTTGCGAATGTCTCAAATCTTTTTCTGAGCATTTACAGCCGTTATGCTGCCCGAGTCATCCCAGGTTTCTAACTAGTCTGATGCATTTGCAAATCCTTTCCTTCCATTCCCGATGTCCTTTTGGTCAGAATAAGCACACTAATCGGTGAGTTGAGGTATTCTATTACCTCGACATATATGTTGGAGCTATTATTATGACCCTAGGTGTCTTAGGGGTTCATCTAGTAATCTAGCAATGCTATGTGTTTCCGGTGTGATGATTCTGGCCACCATTCTCGAAAGCATCCCGTGATGCCATTTAGTAGTAGGTATTCTACTCCTGGGTTTTCAAACCCGAGATTCATCCTACTTACTTCATGTTGATAGTGCTTGCTAGTTCCTTTAGGACATTAGTAACCTTTGCGATAGTCATCGAGGTCCGTGGTATATCATTCTTCCAAATACCATGAACTGCTTATGGCAGAAGTTCTGTTGAACCAAAAGATCACAACCAGAGTACTCTTGAGGAGTTCTCCATCCATAATTGTGAATCTGCCCGTCCTACCTCTCCGCATGGATTATCCGGAAGAAATTCGTTGAACTCGTTTGACATACTAATCCGTGCATCCACAACTCAGAAGATAATATGTTCCTTGAGTTGTCCCTCCTTAGTCGTTTTCTGACCTTCGTCTATCAATTGATAGTCAAGAGCATGCGTGCATTCGTTCATCGATGCCTATTATTCTGGTGGCCCGTCAAGTCGTTCTATTCCGGAATGACTAGGACAAACAAACTCCAGGTACCTCATCCATATCTAGGATTGGGTCAAAGCAGTTGTATTCCGCAGGTCAAAATGCCAATCCAGCTTTTGCTCTGTTCTACCCTGGAGTGTTACCATCTTTATGTCAAGAATGTCATGAGAATTGCACCACCTCTTATGAATTCTTGACGCAGTAATACTTCTCGCTATCATTATTCATTCCTCGGTCCCGTGTTGTTGTAACCGGAATGCCGACAAGTGAATCGTGTTGCGTGAAATCAATACTCCTAGCAACTGTGTTGCTTGGTAGTAAATGGACAATATTCTCATTCTTAGCGTGTTGGTTATGGAATCATCATTATAAGATTGATCATGCTACCTAGTCCTTATCTCTGGTGCACTCCTTGATCAATGAGTGAGGATTAGTCAAACCCTTGCTCTTTTGATCATATCGTCTTGCCCTGAAAAGCAAGATTGATCTTGAGCTTAGTAATATATCGGTGGTTCGTGGTTTTCCGAAGATCTTCTCGGAAGTATCACCAGGTTGTCACCTGACCGCTATGTTGAGTTCGTGATCAAGTTGGTTTCTTGTGAACCACCCTTTCTCCAAGAATCTGTGTTGGATACCCCTGAGCTAGTTGGTTGAGCTAAACAACAACTTGGGGAGTTGGAAGATAAAAGCCTGTCCGACTTAGCTCATGATCAAGGGATATCTTTGTGTGTGTGTGTGTGTGTTGAAGAAAGATGATATCTTCATCGATTGGTCCTCATGACCAGTTGTTGGATCTATTGCCTTGTCAAAACTTTGACTTGAGTTTGGGCTATCGTCAAGTCAAATCAGAACCAACGATGTTTGTAATGTTGTCTTACTCGTGGTTGATTCCTCGAGTATACACCATTACATCTTTTGGTCTGACCAATGCTATCACCGTGTTCACATGATGGTGGAAGTCCAGTGACATGGAAATTCCGATGAGCTGTTGTTGAGCCCATCAGCAGCATTTTGTCTCCCCCATGACTCATGTTGAACATCAACCTAGTGTTGGAAACTTTGTAAGCAATGCCTTCGTGTCCCGTTCATGAAGCTTATGCTTGGATGGAAGAAGTGAATTCCTCGAATTCATGTGCTTTAGGTGTAAGTTGGCGCCATGAATTTGAGAAAGGTTTGTTTTTGTTTCCTCTGGTATCATCCCAAGTCAGTCATGCATGTGCGAAGTGTTCCATGGTCTGATAGACTGATCATCTTCATTCCATATGTATCCCCTAGCACACCAAGCCACTGACTGATTTGTTGCAGGAAAAGAAGTTCCTTCGTAAGAGCTAATCATATGACTTATGCAAGGACTTCGATATCCTCGATGATGGTTGCCCACCTGAACTCGGTAGTGTTTTGTTGTAATACTTCTACGTGATCATGCTTGTCTTGGACATCATGTTCACATGTATGTAGCAGAACCAGCTCATGTTTTGGAGCTTGCTATCGTAGTTCATTCCCGAGAATCTCGCAACGTCATCTCGTCGGTTTGTGTTGCAAACTTTCTTTTCCAGACATGCTGTCTGAAATATCCTGCTTCCAACCAGATCTAAATCTCAGGCAAATATGATGGTTGGAACGTTTCCCGAGAACTATAATATTGGTCTCTCCGTAACCCGGTAAAGTGGATGTTGTGGCCAACACACCAGCCGGAAGACCTATTATCGTAGTATCTCGATTGAGGAAGTTGGCCACCTCCCCATAAGGATCTCGCAGGATTTACTTCCATAGTTATTCCTTGTGGATTCTTGTGCTCCCGAAGTCCAACCTTTTACTTGATGTTCTAGATATCAAACCATATCTGTTAATGGGTTACGCTAGCACATCAAGGGGAACATTAGAAGCGGAGTGCTAAATGTCTCTCGGTCGATCATCCAGGTTTTGTTTCCTTGGCCTCGCTAAGGTGAAATCTTTGAAGGTGTTATCTTCCTTTGCATCTGCATCGTCCATCACTATTCATCATGGTAGTATGTTGTGTTGCCAAGATCCTTGACACGGATGTTGGTAGAACCTTGATGAATATGGAAATGCTCAAGTTCTTGAGAGCACGCGCAAGCAAATCATCCCTTGCGTTGTCTTCATCAAGGTAGTTCACATCATCCATTCTAAACCGAGTGTGTCGTCCTCTCGAACTCCGTCAAACGAATGTTTGTAAATTGCCTTAGGCTGGTATAAAGAATTTCAATGATCTCTGTATCAAAAGTAATTCTTTTTGCCACTTAAGGGAATAGTTCTTCGAGTCACCTTCCCTGAGGTGCCCCGTTATGGATCATGGCAATTTTTCCTCGCTACCCTGTCACCTCGTCAAATTGTTTCTTCCGTCCCCCCTCATGCATGTTTTGCCTCTCAGTTCGAGAGATGTTCCAATGTCCCACTCGAAGAGTTGATCCTGAGTTGTCCGATCTTCGAGAAGATCGATCCTTCTGGAGTTTTCCCTTTCCTCTCATTGTCATGTTAGTTGGAGTTCTTAGAGCAAGACATCAAGGCAAAGATGATGATCGAATCAACGCTCTTATGAGGTGCAACCTGGATCGTGAAGATTGTGTTGGTCTTGTGCCCCCTCTGTCTTCTTACCTCACGTCTTGAATCTCGGGGCGAGATTCTTGTTTAGTGGGGGCGAGTTGTCACATCCCTAGTTCTGGTATGCTCAAGGCTAGCTAGTCATGTGTGCATCATGTTTAAAATTTCATTAAATTTTGAAATGAGGATTTGTAAATCCCTCAGAATCATTTCTGGAAATGACCCAGATAAAAATTGCTCCAAAAGGGTCCAAGAAATGTTCATGTCTTTCTCTGAAAATATTGGGCAGAGATAAAAATCAACCAATATTTTCTAGGAGCTCATAAATATTTATTTTGGGCATTTGGAATTAATGCAATAGTTATTTGCTTTGGATATATATTGTTATATATATGAAATATTGTCCAAAAATTATGCCAGTAACTGAGGAGCTCTGGAATAATACCATTAGCCCCTGCAAAAATTGGCATAAGTAAATAAAATGGTTTAGTATTTTTATTAAACCAAACAAATGTCAAAAAATTAGAAAAGAAAACAAAAAGGGAAAAACCCTTACCTGGCGCTTACCTCCCTGTGCAGCCCATTCCTGTGCGGCCCAGCTGGGCCAGCCCACCCGCGCCGTCGTCCTCCTGGCGCCAGTCGGCCAGGCGTGTGGCCGGCGCGCGCGCACGGCCGTGCCGCCACGCCACCTGCCTGCCTGGCTCCCCCTCGTCGCCTGGATGCCCTGCGCGTCGCCACGACGCCCCGCACCGCTCCCACTCTCTCCCGTGCCTTCTCCCCTCCTCTGTTCCTCTCCCCGCAGCACACCCGAATGCAGCCGTCGCCGCCGCTTGCCACCACCGCGGCCACCGCGCTCCCCGACCCCCTCTTGCCTTCCTCTGTTGCGTGGAAGCTCCGCCACTGTCGCCTACGCCTTCTGCACCGAGCCAAGCGAGCCAGGAAGCCCTGCTTCGTCCTCGGCGTCGTCTTCTTCAACCTCGGCCACCGGAGATCGCCACCGTTGTTCGCCGCCGTCCGTGCTTCCCCAAGGTCGCCGACCAGCTCTCTGGATCCGCCGTGAGCTCCTCTACCTATCCCTCTACTTCCCGTGCTCGATTAAGCCGCGTAGCCACCGCCCCCTTCGAGCCCGAGCGCTCCTCGCCGCCGGCCATGTCATCGTCGTGGCTACGGTCGTGCAAGCACGCGTTCGAGCGCACCACCGCACTCAGTGCGTCCTCAGGAGCCTAACGCACGCACTCCCTCGCCCTGCCATGAACCGTAGCCTTTTTCCCTCCCCGCCCGAACTCCGGCGCCGCCGCAAGCTCTGCTCCGGCAAGCTTCGGCCACCCTGCGCCCTGCTGCTGCCTCTGCTCGATGCGGCCGAGCGAGGGCTTCTTCCTGGTGTCCCCAGTGCGCCAAACAGTGACCCGTACGAGAAACCCGACCAACTCCGGTGAAACCCCGTCGCGTATTTGGTCGCCGCCGGCCAAGCTCCGGCGAGCTGACGTGGCGCTAGTTTAATTAGCACTAACGACCCTACTAAACACCCCTAGAGCCACTGCCATGTGGGCCCCTGTGCCTATTTAGGTTAATTTAATTTCTGTTTAGATTAGTTCATAACCCAGCGGGACCGACACGTCAGCATTGACTTTGCTGACGTGGACGTTGACCGGTCCCACCTGTCAGCCACACTAGCCAGCTCTGTGCCACTGACGTGTGGACCCCACACATCAGGTTTGACCTGGAGGCGCCCAGTTGACCTGCTGACATCAGGGTGATGTCATGCTGACGCAGTATTATATTTTCTGGATTTATTCTTATTCAGGAAAATCCAGAAAATTGCCTAAACTTCTAAAAATCATAGTAATTCAACCGTAGCTCAGATTCAAATAATTTATATATGAAAAATTATCAGAAAAATCCAATCTATCCATCTGTACCATTTTCATGCATGTTAGAACAATTTACAGCTTCTGCTTAGGACAAATCAAATAAATGGCATTTGGATAATCACATATGGAGTTGAATTTGAATCTTTGGTTCAAACCAACTTCATTTAATCTGGTTTCTAGTTGCATTAGCTCAACCACAAGCATATTGCCATGTCATGATCATGCATCATATTGTTGCATTGCATTGATTGTGTTCTTTCTCTATTGCCGGTGCTTGTCCCCTCTCGGTAGGCGTATCCCGACGACGTGTTCGATGACACCGATGAAGAGCTATATTATCTTCAGAAGTGCCAGGCAAGCAAAACCCCCTTGTTCATTCCGATACAATCCCACTCTCTCGCTCCTGCTCTCTTTTACTGCATTAAGACAACAACGTTTCAACTGTTACTTGCTGCGGTAGTTGAACCCCTTTATCCTCTGCATGACCTGTCTTTGCCACAGTAAATAGATGAAACCCACTAGCATGAGTAGGAGTTGTTTGAGCCCTGATGTGCCTACTCATTCATGCTTGTTTGTCATGCCTGCTACTGCTTAGAGTTGAGTCGGGTCTGATTCATCGAGAATGAATTGGAGTGTGGTGAACATGTCCTAATGATGAGAGCTAAGTGTGTGAACACGATTTGGTAAAGGTAGCGGTGAGAGGCCATGTAGGAGTACATGGTGGGTTGTCTCATTGCAGCCGTCCTCAGGAACTGAGTTCTGTGTTTGTGATCCATGAACAGTTACTACCACACATTGGGTTCCGGTAACTCGGCCCCTCTCGACTTATTAATCAACCTGATCTCTGTCCAGGAGTTGCAACTAGTTTCTGGTGTTTGTAGGTAGTGTTAGTAGTCTACCAAGTGGCACCCGGTACAGGTGGGCTTGGGACAGACTAGGCACAGTGGCACGGTGTACCGAGTGGCACCCGGTTGGTGGGATTGGGAACCCTGCTCACATCGTTTGGGGCCGTGAGCGACACCCCGGCCGGATCTCCTTGCGGATGGAACCCGAATAGGCGATAAACCTGGACTAGAGACTTGTGTGGTTAGTCAGGTCGTGTCCGACTCCCTCGCCCGGCTTCCGCTTGAAGGTTGCCGAGGTACATGACGTGTACAGGGCGATAAGTGGCGAGAGCGTGTGTGAAGAAGTACACCCCTGCAGGGTTATCATTATCTATTCGAATAGCCGGATTCCTCGGATATGGAAACTTGGACCCCTTGCATAGTTCATAGACAAGGAAAGTGGATACTCTAAAATGCGCAAGATAAGCGTGAGTGCTATGGATGGCGTTCTCGTGGGGAGACGGGAGCGGATCCATAGTGGTGTATTGATATGGTGAATATGTGGACTCGTGTGCGCCACCTCAAAAGAGTTGCTTGCAGTCGTAGTTCAGGATAGCCACCGAGTCAAAGCTGGCTTGCTGCAGTCAAACTCCACCACCCCCTTTTGATACTGATGCATATGTAGTTAGTTCTGATGTAAGTCTTGCTGGGTACATTTGTACTCACGTTTGCCTATTTTATGTTTTTGCAGAGAGACTTCAGTCTCGCTAGTAGTACCGCTTGGACTTCGACGTTTAGCTTGATACCTCAGCTACGATCTTGTGCCCTCGGCAGGATCTAGAGGATAGTCAGGCTTCTCAGCCTTTTTCATTTGTAGATGTCTGTACTCAGACATGTTAAGCTTCCGCATGTGCTTTGACTTGTATGCTCTGAGTGTTGGGTCATGAGACCCATGATTGTAATATCTCGCTCCTCGGAGCCTAATGAATAAATACTTGAGTCGTAGAGTCTTGTTGTGATGCCATGTTGTATCTACACATATCGAGCATATTGTGTGTATGATTGAAATGCTTGCTATGTGTGGGATCCGACTATCTAGTTGTTTATCCTTGGCAGCCTATCATATGGGGAAATGTAGTCTAGTGCTTCTGAGCGATAGTAGTCCGCTACAGCCCGGTTCACCGGAGTCCTGCTAGCCCAGCACTACTGCTTGGAACACTTGACTGGCCGGCATGTGTTTCACGTCGTTCCTGTGTCTGTCCCTTCGGGGAAATGTCACGCGGTGTTGTCCGGAGTCCTGCCTAGCCTGCTACAGCCCGGGTTACCGGAGTCCTGTTAGCCCAGTGCTACAGCCCGGATTTATACGTTGATGACCGACATGCTCGATGTGATTCATGTATGCCTGTCCTCATAGGCTAGCGCCGCTTTGGGTTCACGACTAGCCATGTCGGCCCGGGTTCTCTGTCATATGGATGCTAGCGACACTATCATATACGTGAGCCAAAAGGCGCAAACGGTCCCGGGCTAGGTAAGGTGGCACCCGTGGGAGTACCGTGCGTGAGGCCGCAAAGTGATATGATGTGTTACATGCTGGATCGATGTGACTTAGGATCGGGGTCCTGACAGTTTATCACCAGCGCGGAGCATAGCGCTTCCGTATGTGTACGGACATAGCCGCTCCTCGGTAGTGTCGTCAGCCAGCGCGGAGCATGGTGCTTCCACTGGTACGTGGGAGGGGGCTCCCCTCTGGGAGGAGCCCCCGGGGCGTGTACAGCCCCGCCCTGACACGTGGCTGGCACGGTAGAGCTAGGTGAGGTGTATCTGGGCACTCGTGAGCCAGCGCGGGACTCACGAGGCCCTACCTCTAGGCGGGTTGCGCCTGGCACTGGGCCGTATCTTGAAATGTGTCCCTGCAAAATTTGGTTAGATGCCGGCACTCTACGTCCTCGGGTCCCGGCCCTTGAGCTTGTCTTAGCTGTCGCTGGTATGCCAGGTCGCGATGCCGTGCACGAGGCCAGAGGGTGAGGGCTGGAGAGCCAGTAAGAGCCCTAAGTCGCGATGCTCAGGCACCCCCCTTTAACGTGCAAGTGGTCGACATGGAGAAGGAGAGGTGCCGTGGATGGCATTGAGTAATCAAGCACGATAGGAGAATGCATAACCGGAAGTAAACGCGGAGGGGATACACGCTACTGGGCCTAGCCCGAGCGGCCTGGGGATGATGCAGCCCGAGGGGCGCACCCAGCAAAGCAAGCTAACGACTAAAGAAACGAAAAAGGGATACATGCCACAGGGACGGACCCACGCGGCCTGGGAGTGATGCAACCCTGGGACGGCGCTCCCAGCTGGGAATGAAACTTGAAAGATGTCACCTGAAGATGTCGCCGACGAAGTGGTGTTGGTGCAGCAGACTCGGTGGACTGCAGAAGCCAATCCTCACGAGCCCCCGACCCCTGGGGCCTCGGGAGGCTCCGGAGGCGCTGGTGGCCCCTCGTGAGTTGTCCCCATCTCCGCCAGAGCCGCAGAACTCCTGTCTCCTTGCGCCTCCAAGATGCTCCTCATGAGGCGCTGGTACTCCGCAGCCACGCTCGGCAGACCGTAAGGCATGCAAACGTAGCTGTGGGGCGGTCCTCCGTAGCACCCCACTTGGGACGGCCAGAGGCGCTCCGTCATGGCGATCTGATTGAGCCCTGGTACGTCGACGCAGAAGCGCAGCCCACCATCCTCGCCTGGATGGGGAGCCACAGCTGGTGGGCGGCGGCAACCTCTCATGATCCTTGACTCCTGTAGTTCTTGAATGGCCTTGCTGACGAACTCCTGCTGGTCTGATCTTCCTTCCCTGGCTTCCTCTCGAGGGAAACGTGCTTCGAAGCACGCCTCCACGTGGTGCCCAAGCGCCTCCCTCGTGACCCTGGCAAGGTCGGTGGCCCTCCAGGTGAGAGCCCCCGAGCCTTGCCTCCTATGTGATGGAAGGTGGGTCCCCCTGAGCAGACACGGGCCCTGAGGGGCCGAGCCTGACGATGTCTTTTTCTTCTTGGGGGTGGTCTCAGGAAGCCTCCTGCTTCTGCGATCTGGGTCTTCTAGCGACGCGGCCTGAAAGGCTCGCTCCAGGGAACACACTGCATCCTTCTCTTCACAGGGCATCGTGATGACGCCTCCACTTCCTGGCATCCTGAGGACGTTGTAGCCGTGGTGAGTCACGGCCATGAACTTGGCCAGTGCAGGGTACCCGAGGATGGCGTTGTACGGCAGGCGAATGTGGGCGATGTCGAAGTCGATGAGCTCGGTGCGATAGTTGCTGCGGGCCCGAAAGGTGACCGGGAGGCGGACCTGCCCGATCGGGACTGTGGAACCGTCGGTGACTCCGAAGAAAGGCTTGGTTGGCAGAAGCTGATCATAGGGCACTTGGAGGTTGTTAAATGTTTCCACGGACAAGACATTGAGTCCTGCCCCTCCGTCGATGAGGGTCCTGGTGACTAGAACGTTGCTGATGACTGGGGAACAAAGCATTGGGAGCACCCCTGCTGTGGCTGCGCACTTGAGCTGGTCTGCTGAGCTGAACGTGATGGCGCAAGCCGACCACCTGAGGGGACGCGTCGATTCGAGCTTGGGGAGAACTGCATTCACTTCGCGGGCAAAATGCTTGAAGATACGCTGTGAGGCTGGGGCTTGGGCTCCGCCCAGGATGCTGGCGATTGCGCGTGGTTCTTGGAAGCCCCCAGCCCCTTCGTCTTGGTGACGGTCTTCATTCCTTCTTGGCTGAGGCGGTAGCGGCGGCAGGCCTGGGTTGCCATGAGGGCGATCCTCACAAGGCTGGTCCCTCCAGTCCCCCTCGCGAGTCTGGTCCCGCCAGCGGTCCTCGCGAGGTTGGTCGCGCCAGCCTTGGCGTGGGCCGCGATCTTCCCAGCGTCATGGGTTCCTTCTTCCTCCTCGGTCGAAGCCCCGATCAGCACGTCAGGGTGCCGGCCGACTCTTCCTTCTCGCACGGCGCGGAGGTCTTGGCATTCGTTGGTGTTGTGGGTGTGGAGGTCATGGTACACACAGTACCGGCTGCCTCTGGAGGATTCTGGCAGATCCTTGCCCCTCTTGGTGTCCGGCTCCGCTGCGAGCACGGCAGCCCCCTTGCTCTTCACGTCCTTGGCCTTGGGCTTCTTCTCTTCTAGGTCTGCGGCAGGCAGCTCGAGGAGGGAGAGGCGTCCCTCCTCAGCCCTGGCGCACTTGGTCGCCAAGTTGAATAGTTCCAGGGAGGTGCAGAGGTCTTTACGCATCGCCAACTCCTCCTTCATCTTGACGTCGCGCATGCCATCGGAGAAGGCTGAAATGATGGCTTCCTCGGACACCCTAGGGATCTTGAGGCGCACACTGTTGAAGCGCTGGATGTACTTCTGCAGGGTCTCCCCAGGTTGCTTCTTGATGCGGCGCATGTCGCTCACAGCGGGAGGCCGGTCGCGGGTACCTAGGAAGTTGGCAATGAAGCGAGTCCGCATCAGGTCCCAGGAGGAGATCGTGCTTGGGGCAAGGTTCAAGAGCCATGTGCGAGCACCTTCCTTCAGCGCCATGGGGAACCAGTTGGCCATGACCTTTTCATCCCCTCTGGCAGCTTCGATCCCCAGCTCGTAGAGCTGGAGGAACTCCGTGGGGTCAGTCGTGCCATCGTAGCGAGGAGGCAGGTCCGGCTTGAACTTGCCGGGCCATGTGATGCCGCGTAGTTTGGCGGTGCAGGCGCAGCAACCTGCGGTGACCGCGGGAGGTTTTGGTTGAGGGAGAGCTTGGCCTTGTGGGTCCCCTTGCGCTGCAGCTGGGAGCAGCGCGGGGTCTTGATGCGCCGGAGCCGGAGCGGGGTCACGGCGAACTGGAGCTGGGAGCGCCCGGGCGGCCTCTTGCGGTCGCGGGACTTCTTGGCAGCTCCGTTCCTGCTGGGCTGGTGCTTGACGGAGCGGGTTCCGCCCAGGGGCTGCGCGCCTCGGGACCATGGCGTCTTCTTCGAAGGGAGGCGGCTGGAACGCCCCCGGAGCTTCGTTGCCCACGCGGGGCGGAGTGCGGCGTAGCGGTGCGGATGGCGCGTGAGAGCCCCCTGCGGCGCGGACGAGCTCGGCGACGCGGTCAAGCCACTCCTCGTAGACGTCGCCGACGGGGCGGTAGCGCAGGAGCTCGTTCGCCGCGATGAGCGCAGCTCGAGCCTCCAAGGGTGCGCGGAGCGCGTGGGACGAAGAGCCAGCCGGGGTGAGCGACGGAGTAGCGGTGCGGCCGTCTCGCCGCACGGACGGGTGCTGAGAGGATGCCTGCTGCTCGTTCCCCGCCGGGCCGGTGGCGGCGTTGACGGCGGGCGACGGGGAACGACGACGACGCCCACCGACAGGGGCCGTCTGGACGACGCGGGAGGCGATGGCGGCCCGGCGCTCAGCGCGGGCCCGACGAGCGTCGGACATGGATGCGACGGTCGGAGCAGAATGGAGCGGTGGAAGACAGATTCCGGCGCACCCCTACCTGGCACGCCAAATGTCGGATCACGGGTTCCGGCAGACCCTTAAGGTTCGAACTCTGGGGGGCGCGCGAAGATCGTACCCTCTACCTCTCCGTCTCGCAAAGATCTAACTACAGCAAGAACAACACAAGAGACACATGGTTTATACTAGTTCAGGCCACCGTTGTGGTGTAATACCCTACTCTAGTTTGTGGTGGGTGGATTGCCTCTTGGGCTGATGATGAAGAACAGTACAAGGAAGAACAGCCTCGCGAGGGTCTGCTCTTGGCTAGGGGATGAACTGCTAGGGGGAGTTCGATCGCCCTTCTCTCTCTCTACTTGCTCTACTAATTTCTTGATACTCAATCAGATGTCTCTTCCAAATGCCTCTACCCTGGGTGTGGCTAGTCCTATTTATAGGCAAAGGCCCTGGGCCTCTTCCCAGATATTTAGCGGGAAGGGCGCCAACAATTGGCCAATTTGAAGGGGAACATCTAGTACACTTATCCTGACTAAAGTTGGTCTTCGCCTGCCAAAGGCCTTGTGGTGACGCCGTCCTGGGCTCCATGGTGACCTCCTTCCCACCGTTGGACTGGTCTTGGTCTTGTTGCACCGAAATGGGTGCCTTTGCTTGATCCTCTCGCCTGCCCTTGCTCCCTTTGCACCAAAGAGGAGAGGGAGACGCTGCGCGGGCTGGCGCCCGCCTGGCACCCTTGGCCGTCATGGCTTGCGTGATGGGCACCTCATGAGGTACCCTGCCTTGATCTCTCTGCCTCCTCGCGAGCCAGCCCGAGGAGGTCGTGCCTGAGGAAGCGTCGTGCCGTCCGCCTCGTGAGGCTTGGCCCCTCGCGAGGGTCTTGAGTCTTGTGTTGATGAAGATGGGCCACGCTGGACCCCATTCGAGCCACGCCGCAGGCCGCAGGCAGGCAAATCTGGGGACCCCCGTTCCCAGAACGCCGACAACCGCTCCGGGCAAGGTCTTCATGACCCGGGGCTGGGGTGAGATCGCCCGGGTCTGCCGATCGGTGGGTGCCCTCATGATTCATCTTGAATACGATGGCGCCTCCCTGATGTTCTTCAAGGTCTTCGATGCTGAAGGACGCCGACTGGAGTGCTGCCCCGAGGGGAGCGGCGGGGACGACGAACTGGCGAGGGCCCGGCTCACACGTTGGTCCTCTAGCAGCTCCTCACGCAGCAACGGAGGGACTGAGGGCTTCAGCGGCTCCCCTGAACTCCTCGCGACCCCGGAGACGAGCGACGACAGCTACGAGCCTCCGAGCTCGCGCCGTGCCCGGAGTGGGGCACCTGCATCGGGTCGCTTGACGCCGCTGATCTGGATGGGGTTGGCGCCGGCGCCGGGCAGCCCACTGTTGATGATGGCGTCGCGTGCGGAGGTGTTGGCAATTAGCGTTCCTTAGGGTTAGCTCCTTTTATTGCTTGCGAGGAATTAGAGTAATACCCCGCGGGGGTATGTAAGCTGTCTGTCGTGCCTTTTGTAAATATCATATCCTTAATATGAATTGACGTGAGGTGTCCGTCCTGTCCCGGCTGAGCTCTCCCTTTCTATCCTCACTAGGATTCGGCGCTCTACGTTGACAGGCCCCAGTCCCCAGGCAAGCTTCAGCCGTCGCTGGTATGCCAGGTCGCGATGCCGTGGTCAAGGCCAGGAGGTGAGCGGCCTGAGGTCCGGTGACGATTGCTTGAGCGCTAAAGGGGCCCAACCCGGCAGTGCCTCGTTCTCCGACTCTCGGGCCTAGCGCTTCTCCGAGGGACTACGTCAGGCGCTCAAGATAAGTCACGCCCTCACAAGAGCTAGACCAACGCAATGCTAACTCCCCACCCTATGTAACTCTGTCACGGCGACGCTACCTCCCTTTCTCGCCCAGCGACGATTGCTTGAGCGCTAAAGGGGACCTCCCTGAGTCGCGATGCTCGGGAGGTCCCCTTTAGCGCTCAAGCAATCGTCGCTGGGCGAGAAAGGGAGGTAGCGTCGCTGTGACAGAATTACATAGGGCGGGGAGTTAGCGTTGCGTTGGTCTAGCTCTTGTGAGGGCGTGACTTATCTTGAGCGCCTGACGTCGTCCCTCAGAGAAGCGCTAGGCCCGAGAGTCGGAGAACGAGGCAGTGCCGGGTTGGGCCCTCGCGAGCTTCTTCCCACTCTCGCGCACTTCCCTTAACGCTCTACGTCTTCAGGTCCCGGCCCTCGAGCGAGCCCAGCCGCTGCTGGTATGACAGGTCGCGATGTCGTGGGTCAAGGCCAGGGGGTGAGGGCTGGAGAGCCAGTAGGAGCCCATGAGTCGCGATGCTCAGGCGCCCCCTTTTAACCTGCAAGCAGTCCGTGCCGGAGAGGGGGAGAGAGTGCTCGCGATGCCCCAACGTTGCTCCTGGAGTAGGTCTTGCACACCAATAATGGGGAGAAACAAGGCCTGTCGTTACGGCTGCCAACCAACCCTTGGTCACTCTGAGGAAATCATCAAGGAACTTGAGGGCCTGGTGAGGTGGCGCCTTGCGGGGCTGCCGCGGCCAGAGCTCGAATACTCATATTTATCGACGTTGCAGGGACGGACCTATGCGCAAGCGCCGTGCCAGAGCGAGCGGCTCCATAGGTGGGTGTCAATCGAGCAGGCGATTAGGTCGGATATGTTAGACATAAAGGAAGGGCTTCAACTTTAGGCCAGCGTAGGTGAGAGCAACCGCCCCCGGGTCAGGCCCGAGTGGCGTGGGGGTGATGCAGCCCGAGCGGCGCCCCCAACAAGGTAAGTAAAGAACATAAGCAAAATGGATACATGCCGCGGGGACGGACCCACGCGGCCTGGGAATGGTGCAGCCCTGCGGGCGCTCCCAGCTGAAAGCAGAACTCTGAAAGATGTCACCTGACGTCGTTGAAGATGAAGTGATGCTGAGGAAGCGAGTGATGCGCGGTGAAGACGTTGGGCCTCACGAGCCCCCAGGCCCTGGGGCCTCGGGAGGTTACGTGGGCCCAAGCGGATCCTCGAGAGCCATCTCCATCTCTGCCAGGACCGCGTGGTGCCTGACCTTCTGAGCCTCCAGAATGCTCCTCAGCAAGCGCTGGTGAGCGGCGGCCGCGTTCGGCAGGCCGAAGGGCATGCAAACGTAGCTGTGAGGTGGCCCCTCACAACGCCCCACGCGCGAAGGCCAGAGGCGCTCCTGAGACACGGCTCGGTTGAGCCCCGGGACGTCCATGCAGACGCGCAGCCCACCATCCTCGCCCGGATGAGGGGCTACGACAGGCAAGCGGCGGCTGCCGCGCATGACTCTTGACTCTTGTAGTTCTTGAGTGTTTCTTGCGACGAACTCCTGAGGGTTTCGTCTTCCTTGCCTTGTACCTTCCTGAGGGAAAAACGCCTGAAAGCGCCCCTCCAAGTGACACCCGAGTGCCTCCCTCGTGACCTTGGCAAGGTCGGTGGCTCTCCAAGGAGGAGCCCCCGAGCCTTGCCCGAGGAGGGCGCTGGGAGCGCTTTCCTATGCGTGAGAGGGTGGCGCTCCCTGATCGAGCGCGGAGCTTGACGCAACACCTCCGGAGGCGCCAGCCCCCTTGTGGGTTTAGCCTGGTGAGGTCTTCTTCTTCTTGAGGGTCGCTTCGAGAGGTCTCCCGCCCCTGTGATCTGGGTCTTCGACTGCTGCGGATTGGAACGCACGCTCCAGTGAACACACTGTGTCTCTTTCTTCACAGGGCATGGTGATGACTCCACCACTTCCAGGCATCTTGAGGACATTGTAACCATGATGAGTTACTGCCATGAACTTGGCTAAGGCCGGGTACCCGAGGATGGCGTTGTACGGTAGGCGAATGTGAGCGACGTCGAACTCGATGAGCTCGGTGCGGTAGTTGTTGCACTGTCCAAAGGTGACTGGAAGGCGCACCTGCCCAATCGGAACAGTAGAACCATCGGTGACTCCCGAGAAAGGCTTGGTTGGCTGAAGCTGATCGTACGGCACTTGAAGATTGTCGAACGTCTCGACGGACAGGACATTAAGTCCGGCACCGCCATCGATGAGGGTCCTGGTGACCTGCACGTTGCTGATGACTAGGGAGCAGAGCATCGGGAGGACTCCAGCCGTTGCCGCGCACTTGAGCTGATCCGCTGAGCTGAACATGATAGCGCAGCAAGACCACCTGAGAGGGCGCGTGGCCTCAGGCTTGGGAAGAACTGCATTCACCTCACGGGCAAACTGCTTGAAGATGCGCTGTGAGGCTGGAGCCAGAGCGCCACCCAAGATGCAGGCAATTGCGCGCGGCTCCTGGAAGCCCCCAATCCCATCGTCTTGATGTTGGTCTTCATTCCTCCTTGGCGGTGGCGGCAGAGGCGGGAGGCCTGCATTGCCGTGCGGGCGGTCTTCGCGAGGCTGGTCCCTCCAGCCTCCCTCGCGAGGCTAGTCCTGCCAGCGGTCCTCGCGAGGGCAGTCACGCCATCCCTGGCACGGTCCACGGTCTTCCCATCGTCCGCCACCTCTTCCTCCTCCTCGGCCATAGCCCCTGTCATTGTGCTCGGGGCGTCGGCCGATCCGCCCGTCTCGCACGGCTCTGAGCTCTTGACATTTGTTGGTGTTGTGGGTGTGGAGGTCGTGGTACACGCAGTAGAGTCCGCCCTTGGATGACTCAGGCTGATCGATGCCTCGCTTGGTGTCCGGCTCTGCTGCCAGCACAACAGCCCCCTTGTGCTTCACATCTTTGGCCTTGAGCTTCTTCTCTTCTGGGTCGGCTGCCGGGAGCTCGAGAAGAGAAAGGCGTCCTTCCTCAGCCCTAGCGCACTTGGTCGCCAAGTTGAACAGCTCCAGGGATGTGCACAGGTCGTCGTGGATGGCTAGCTCCTCCTTCATCTTGATGTCACGCACGCCGTCGGAGAAAGCCGAGATAATGGCTTCCTCAGTTACCTTGGGGATCTTGAGGCGAGCATAGTTGAAGCGCTGGATGTACTTCTGCAGGGTTTCCCCTAGCTGCTGCTTGATGCGGTGCAGGTCGCTCACGGCCGGGGGCCGGTCGCGAGTGCCCTGGAAGTTGGCGATGAAGCGTAGCGCATCTCGCTCCAGGACGAGATCGTGCCGGGGGGCAGGTTCAGGAGCCAGGTGCGGGCACCGTCCTTGAGTGCCATGGGGAACCAATTCGCCATGACCTTTTTGTACCCGTTGGCGTCTATGATGCCTAGCTCGTAGAGCTGCAGGAACTCCGCGAGGTCCGCCGTGCCATCGTAGCGAGGAGGGAGGTCAGGTTTAAACTTGCCCGACCATGTGACGCCGCGCAGCTCAGGGGTGAAGGCGAGGCAGCCCGCTGTGGCCACCGGCGCCCTCGGCTGGTGCCAATCTTGCTCTTGCAGGTCACCACGTGTCGCCGCTGGGAGCAGTGCGGGGTCTTGTTGTGGAAGCGCTGGGACGCGATCTTGGCGCGCCGGCACCGGGAGCACGCGAGCACCTTCTCGGGGACATGGGATCTCTTGGCAGCACCTTTCTTGCTGCGCAGGCACAGGACATAGTGGGTCTCGCCCTGGGGCTGCATGCCTTGCAGCCAAGGCGCCTTCTTGGGGAGGAGGTGGCGGTGGCACCTCCTGATCATCGCCTCCTACGCAGAACAGAGGGCGCGGTAGCGAGGGGGACTGCAAGGGGGAGTCCCCTGCGGCGCTGACGAGCTCGGTGATGCGGGCGAGCCAGTCCTCGTAGAGGTCATCGACGGGGCGGTAACGGAGAAGCTCCTTTGCCAAGAGCAGCGAGGCGCGTGCATCCATGGGGGCGCGACGGGCGTGGGACGACGAGCCGGCCGGGGTCAGCGACGGGGTGGCAGTGCGGCCATCCCACCGCACCGAAGGATGCTGGGACGAGGCATGTTGCTCGTTCCCCGCCGGGCCGGTGGCGGCGTTGGCGGCGGGCGACGGGGAACGACGAGGGGGACCGCCGACGGGCGCCGTCTGGGCGACGCGGGTGGCGAGAGCAGCCCGACACTCAGCTCGAGCCCGACGAGCGTCAGCCATGGACACGACGGGAGATCAAACGCGAACAGCTGAGGAAAGATTCCGGCGCCCCCCTACCTGGCGCGCCAAATGTCGGATTTCGGGTTCCGACAGACCCTTGATGTTCGAACACTGGGGTGCGCGCGGAGATCTCTCCCCTACCGATCTACGTCCGATCCTCGCGTGCGAACTAAGATGGAAACGATGAACAACTCAAGGGACACAAGGTTTATACTGGTTCGGGCCACCGTTGTGGTGTAATACCCTACTCTAGTGTGTGGTGTGGTGGATTGCCTCGGGGGCTGATGATGAACAGTACAGAGGAAGAACAGCCTCGCGAGAGGTGTTCTTGGGCTGGTGTGATGAGTTCTACTTGGTCTCCAGATGCCTCTACTCTGTGGTGGCTAGCTCCATTTATAGAGGCCCTGGGCCTCTCCCCAAAATAATTGAGCGGGAAGGGCGCCAACAATTGGCCATTTTGAAGGGGAACATCTAGTACAAGTTATCCTGACCAAAGGTGGTCTTCGGCTGCCAAAAGCTCTGATGGTGATGCCGTCTTGGGCTCCACGGTGACCTCCGTCCGGCCGTCCAGCTGGTCTTGGTCTCGTTGCACTGGAATGGTAACCTTTGCCTGATGCCTTGGCCTGTGCTTGCCCCCTTTGCACCAAAGGGGAAACAAGGACTATGCACAGGCCGGCGCCCGCCTGGCCTTGATCGTCATGGCTTGCATCACTAGATCCTCGCGAGGTACCCTTGCATTGATCTCTCCGCCTCCTCGCCAGCCTGCCTGATGAGGCCGCTCCTAAGGAAGTTCTCTGTCGTCCGCCCCGCGAGGCTTGGCCCCTCGCGAGGGTCTTGAGCTTGATGAAGATGGGCCGCGTTGGGCCCCCACTTGAGCCACGCCGCAGGCTGCAGGCAGGCAAGTCTGGGGACCCTCGTTCCCAGAACACCGACAAATGCGTACACAATTCCTCAAGTCCATCACAAAAGGGCCTCGTTTGGAATTCCCCAATTTCGATGGCACTAACCCTGATATCTGGTTAAGACGCTCAGGCCTTCTGAAGAAAAAACCAAGTTGGGAACAGTTCTGCACTGAGCTACTTCATAAGTTTTCTGCTTCAAGCTCCTATGATCTCACTAAAAAATTCAACTCATTGCAACAAAACACTTCTGCCGTGGTTGAATACACTAAACAATTTGAAGAGCTAATGGCAGAGGTCCGGCAAGACAACCCAACACTTACTGAAAGTTGGTTTGTAAGATGTTATGTTAATGGATTAAGATCACAGCTCAAGTTTCACTTAAGACCCCTGAGGCCTGTCTCGTTAACTGATGCTTACTGGATGGCCATTGATCTAGAAAAGGGAGCACAGGTGAAAAAGCAGTTCCCACAATACACAACACTTTCCAAACCATCATCAGCCTACTCCAAACAAAATGTGATCAGTCAGGACAAACCAACTGACTTTAAAGCTCCCACAGTCAATCAACGACCTAGGGAGTCAGGTAAATGCTGGAGTTGTGGGGATAACTGAATGCATGGTCACAAATGCAAGCAGGCACCTGCCATTCAGTTACTCACTGGAGAGCAGCCAGAAGAATACATCATGGAACACGAAGAAATTTAGGAGACCGATCAGGAAGTTCAGAACAATGGAGAGGAGCAGTTCATGAAAATCTCACTACAAGCAATGTAGGCTGATAGTGTCAACATTATATCCATCCTGGTAAACATTGGGGGGAAACAAGCTATTGCCTTAGTAGACTCTGGCAGCAATTCCTGTTGGGGAGCGCAGTAATTTCAAAATTTGCCTACGATCACGCAAGATCTAACTAGGAGATGCATAGCAACCAGACGGGAGAGGGTGTCCACGTACCCTCGTAGACCGAAAGCAGAAGCGTTTTATCAATGCGGCTGATGTAGTCATACGTCTTCATGATCCGGCTGATCCTAGCACCGAGCGTACGGCACCTCCGTGTTCAGCACACGTTCAGCTCGATGACGTCCCTCGTACTCTTGATCTAGTTGAGGCCGAGGGAGATTTCCGTCAGCATGACGGCGTGGCGACAGTGATGATGAAGTTACCGATGCAGGGCTTCGCCTAAGCACTACAACGATATGACCGAGGTGGTAAACTGTGGTGGGGGCACCGCACACGGCTAAGAGATTGTCTATTGTGCTTTGGGGTGCCCCCTGCCCCCGTATATAAATGAGGAGGGGAGGAGGCCAGCCACCAGGGGCGCGCCAAGAAGAGGGGAGTCCTACTAGGACTTGAATTCTAGTAGGATTCGGCGCCATCCCTTTTTTCCTTCTACCGGAGAGGGAAAAAGGGAAGGAGAGGGAGTATGAGAAGGAAACGGGGGTGGCGCCCCCTTCCCAAGTCCAATTCGGCATCCTCCCTTGTTGGGGGGCGCACCAGCCTCTTGTGGGCTGGTTAGCCTCCCCCTATGGCCCATAAGGCCCATATCTTTCGCCGGGGGGTTCCGGTAACCTCCCGGTACTCTGAAAAATATCCAAAACACTTCAGAACCATTCCGGTGTCTGAATATAACTGAGGGAGTCCTGGATTAGGGGGTATCCGGACAGCCGGACTATAACCTTTGGCCGGACTGTTTGACTATGAAGATACAAGATTGAAGACTTTGTCCCGTGTCCGGATGAGACTCTCCTTGGCGTGGAAGGTAAGCTTGGAAATACGGATATGTAGATCTTCTTCCTTGTAACCGACATTGTGTAACCCTAGCCCCCCTCTGGTGTCTATATAAACCAGAGGGTTTAGTCCGTAGAACAACAAAAATCATACCATAGGCTAGCTTTTAGGGTTTAGCCTCTCTGATCTCGTGGTAGATCAACTCTTGTACTACCCATATCATCAATATTAATCAAGCAGGAGTAGGGTTTTACCACCATCGAGAGGGCACGAACCTGGGTAAAAACATCGTGTCCCTTGTCTCCTGTTACCATCCGCCTAGACGCACAGTTCGGGACCCCCTACCCGAGATCTGCCGGTTTTGACACCGACATTGGTGCTTTCATTGAGAGTTCCACTGTGCCGTAGCCATAAGGAAGGATGTCTCGCCTCATATTTAAAGACGGCACTACCGCTAGGGGAGCTTTGGCTGTCGGCCAAACTCTCTGGCTGGGTGGTTTCATCATGACCGCCTGTTCGGCTGCTGCGCCGACGATGACTTCTCGGGTCATCGAAAACAGCCTCCACGTCAATTCGGAACTCGCCAAACAGATCGATCCAATGGAGCTCTCCTCCCTAAACGAGCTCTTGGATCGCATCGCCGCCGTGGGAGTCGCTACGGACTATGATCGGATTGGGCTTAAACCCGATCAAAGGGAGATTAACTCTCCACCGGTCACCCATCACATTGTGGTGGTGGAAGAACAATTTCGGCGACATTTCATCTATCTTGAGGACTAACTACGTCCGGATTCCTGAGCCCTCTGAGCCAGATACCCGTTTACGGGAGGACGCCACCCAAGCCCTGAACCTAGAATCAGGCAGAGGACCAGACTTATCGGGAAACATCCCAAAACCAGAACTTCCAAAATTGGAAACTCCTCGGCCCCTGGGTCTCAGATCGGGTGAGGTTTCGGATTCAATTCCACCCACCCACTCAAACACAAGCGATCTTTCCCACATCAGGCAAGAGCCCCAGGAAACAGTACATCATTATTGGGCCAGATTCCTCCTTGTAATGAACAAGGTTAAGGGTTGTCACAAGGAAGACGCAATCTCATTCTTCTGCAATAATTGCACAGACAAGGGAATCCTTAACACCATAAGTCACCATGAAATCACACGCTTTGCCCACTTGGCGTTCATAGTACGAAAATACTGTGCGATGGAAAGTGCCTGGAAAACCGAAATAAAATTTTGGGACAATCCGGCCCTAAATACGAACCCAGTCCGAAATAAAAGGGTGCATTATCACAAGACACCCGGGTTAACTACCAAAAAGCAAAAATCCTCTACAGGGCATGGAACCGTACTGGAGGGATGGCTCAATGGACCCTGTAAAATTCATAGTACTGAGGGCGCCATACCAA
Organism: Aegilops umbellulata; assembly: GCA_032464435.1. Taxonomy (NCBI): domain Eukaryota; kingdom Viridiplantae; phylum Streptophyta; class Magnoliopsida; order Poales; family Poaceae; genus Aegilops; species Aegilops umbellulata. The sequence goes on from CP136054.1 coordinate 444,534,703, forward strand.
CACATAGCCTTAGAGCATGTTGGATACTCCGGCAGGTAGCCAAAAGTGGCGAGGATCTTCTCATCCCAGGAGCCACAGAGCACCATCCCAGGGATAACAATACGGTATTAACAGTCTTTGAGACCTTCGCATCAAATAATAGGCGAAAGTGAACACTCCGCAGCCTCGCCGAAATCTACCACATGGCAACAATAAATCCGTGGAGTGACACGGCTATTACTTTCAATGCCAGTGACGAACCTAAATTCCGAACATCCCGGGCACCAGCCGCATTGGTCCTCAGTCCAATTGTGGACGGCTTTCGACTCACCAAGGTGCTCATGGACGGCGGCAGCGGATTAAACCTCATCTATGAGGAAACCCTTTAAAAAATGGAAATAGACTGGAACCGCATCGAGCGAAGCAGCACAACCTTTAGAGGAATAATCCCCAGTCGGGAAGCGCGCTGTACAGGAAAAATCACACTATATGTGGTGTTCGGCACGCCGGAGAACTACAGGTCCGTAGAGATTACGTTCCAAGTGGCTCCATTCAGTAGCGGATACCACGCCCTTTTAGGGCGGGAGGCATTCACGATATTCCAAGCTATACCCCATTACGGGTACATGAAGCTCAAAATGACCGGACCCAACGGAATCATCACTCTCGCTAGTGATCCAGACACAGCCGCACTGGCCCTCGAGCCATTATTCGAAGCCCTGGCGGCCGAGGAACTTACTGCGCTGCGCTCCACGGTGGACAGGGACGATGTGATACTCGATAAGAGACCCAAGTCCACCTCCTTTAAACCAGCGGATGAAATAGTCAAATTCCAAATCCATCCAACGGACCCCACAAAAACAGCCTCCATCGGGGCACAGTTAAACCCCGCCGTCGACGCCGCACTACGAGAGTTCCTGCGCGAGAACTAGGACATTTTTTCTGGCATCCTTCAGATATGCCAGGAATCCCACGCAGGCTAGCCGAGCACAGCCTCAATATTCTGAAGGGATTCAAGCCTGTCAAGCAGGCTCTTCGGCGTTTCTCCGAACCAAGGAGACAAGCTATGGGAGAGGAACTAGCCAAGTTATTGGAGGCCGGATTCATTAGAGAAATAAAACATCCGGACTGGCTAGCAAACCTGGTGATGGTACCAAAGAAGGACAAATCCTGGTGCCTGTGCATCGATTTCAAGGACCTCAACAAGGCTTGCCCAAAGGATTCCTTCCCCCTCGCCCGCATCGATCAAATTATTGATGCTACCGCAGGACACGACTCATTGTGTTTCCTCGACGCATACTTTGGCTACCACCAAATTAAGATGGCGGAGCCCGACCAAGCCGCAACACCATACGGCCCCTTCTGCTTCAACACAATGCCCTTTGGGCTCAAAAACGCCGGCGCAACATATCAGTGCATGATTCAGACATGTCTGGCGAAACAGATTGGCAAAATAGTGGAGGCATACGTAGATGATGTGGTCGTCAAAACCAAACACGTCGACTCTCTAATAGACGACTTGAGGCTCACATTCGACAACCTCCGAACATACGACATCAAGCTCAACCCGAAAAAATGTGTTTTCGGTGTGCCAGCCGGAAAACTTCTGGGCTTCATTGTATCCAGCAGAGGAATTGAAGCAAATCCGGCCAAGATCCGAGCTCTGTCGCAGTTGGATATCCCAACAAACCTCAAACAAATCCAGAAATTAACCGGATGTGTGGCGGCTCTAAGCCGCTTTATCTCCCGCTTGGGAGAAAAGGCATTACCCCTCTATCGCCTCCTTCGGCGCACCGAACACTTCGAGTGGACGGATGCTGCCATAGCCGGATTGGAGGAAATAAAAGCCATACTGGCAACCAACCCAATCTTGGCCGCGCCAAACATCGGAGAACCAATGCTGCTGTACATTGCGGCAACTCATCAAGTTGTAAGCGCAGTGCTCGTCGTCGAACGAGAAACGGACGGACATAAATTCCCCCTTCAAAAGACGGTCTATTATGTATCCACTGTCCTTACTCCATGCAAGTCATGGTACCCGCATTATCAGAAGATAGCCTATGCGGTATTCATGGCATCCCGGAAGCTGCGACACTACTTTCAAGAGTGTTCAATTACAGTAGCCTTGGAAGTGCCACTTAATGATATTATAAACAACCACGACGCCACGGGCCGGATTGCCAAATGGGCTATTGAGCTCCTCCCGTTCGACATAACGTACAAACCACGGTGAGCCATTAAGTCGCAAGTATTGGCCGACTATGTCGCCGAATGGACGGAAGCCGAACTCCCTAAAGACTACGGCGCATATTCCAACTGGATCATGCACTTCAACGGCTCCAAAATGCTGGCTGGTCTGGGGGCTGGCGTCGTTCTGACGTCCCCAACCGGAGATACAGTTCAATACGTACTCCAGATAATGTATACAAACTCCAACAACGCAGCCGAATACGAGGCCCTTTTACATGGTCATCGGATGGCAGTATCCGTGGGCATCCAACGCCTGGAGGTGCGCGGGGATTCGAACCTTGCAATATCCTAAATAAATGGAGACTTTGACGCCAACGATCCGAAAATGGCGGCCTACCGCAACGTCATCCTAAAAATGTCAGCTCGGTTCGAGGGGCTCGGATTTCACCATGTAGCCCGGGAAAACAACCAGGCGGCAGATGTCCTCGCACGCATCGGCGCAAAACGCGATGCGGTCCCCCTAATATCTTTTTGGAGAGGCTGTTCAAGCCATCTGTGGTATGGGAAGGGGACACTGGTAACAATAGTCTGGACCCAACCGCAATGCCCGATACCGAACACTCTGACATAATCGGAGGCTCTGCCATCGAATAACACCTTCAGCCCATGTAATAATGGTCGTCATTGCCCCGTGGACAGAACCATTCCTGGCCTACTTAACTAGGCAGGAACTCTCCGAAGACCAAAATGAGGCACGCTGCATAGTACGGTGATCTAAAGCCTATAGGGTCTATGAGGGAGAGCTTTATAAGAAAAGCACCTCTGGAGTCCTTCAAAGGTGCATCTCCGAAGAGGAGGGGCGGAAGCTTCTGGCAGAAATTCATGCCGGACTCGGCGGCCACCACGCCGCAGCCCGGGCCCTTGTAAGCAAGGCCTTCCGTACAGGTTTTTATTGGCCAACGGCCCGGGCAGACGCTCAGGACTTGGTCCAACGCTGCGTCGGTTGCCAGCTCTTTGCAAACCAAAGCCATATGCCACCCACCGCTCTCCAAACAATCCCCATTACCTGGCCCTTTGCGGTCTGGGGTCTCGACATGGTTGGACCCCTTAAAGGGGGAACCCATAAGAAAAAAATACTTACTGGTCATGGTGGACAAATTCACCAAATGGATAGAAGCCAAACCTGTTAAAATGGCTGAATCCGGACCGGTGATAGACTTCATATCCGGGGTCATACACCGTTACGGTGTCCCCCACAGCATCATCACTGACAATGGCACAAACTTCACGGCCGATGAGGTAAAACTCTGGTGCAACAACATGGGCATTAAGCTCGATTATGCTTCTGTCTATCACCCACAAACTAACGGTCAAGTCGAACGAGAAAATGGTCTTATCTTGAGCGGCATCAAACCCAGATTAGTGCGGTCCCTTAAGGAATCTAACACGCCTGGGTGGAGGAGCTCGACTCCGTACTATGGGGGCTGCAGACCACGCCAAATCGCACTACCGGATACACACCTTTCTTTATGGTGTACGGCGCAGAGGCGGTTCTGTCCTGCGACATAATTCATGACTCACCTCGAGTGCGCATGTACGAAGAAAGAGAAGCCGAGCTCGATCGGCAGGACAGCTTAGACGCCCTGGAGGAGGAACGTGACGTGGCAAAAGCCCATTCCGCATTCTATCAACAACAGGCTTGAAGATACCAAAGCAGAGAAGTATGGGCCAAAACTTATAATGTTGGTGAGCTAGTCCTACGCCTGCCAGAGAAGAAAAAGGACAAACTCAAGCCCAAATGGGAGGGTCCCTTCATTATTGACCAAGTTCTGACCGGCGGGGCATACCGTCTACGGGATGCATCGGATAATCGACTTGTGCCGAACCCATGGAACGCAGCCAGGCTCCAAAGATTCTACACCTAGCGCCGGACTCCGTGTTCGTCTCCTTCCTCTGTCCATCTTTTGCATATACATTACCTGTCTTTTATTTCTCTCATTCTTCTTTTATTTTTCCCCGGCGCCTTCGAAGGCTAACTTGTGCCTTGCCTGCACACCATTGACGCGGTAGCCGCGCTCATTATACCTGGGGGCTTCTTTCATAGAAGCTTACTTATTTATCCGGGCTTCATGCCCAGCACATGTGTCATCCTTCTGCACGTACCTTTTCTTTGCCATTATATGCATTGATATGACTTAAGTTTTGGCCAAGCTGGGTTGCCTGGCTCTTGTATTTATGCCCTACGTTCCTGTTAATTCGGCTAGGGCATAAGGGGAGCACCTCTGCGATTGTTACTGCCGGGTCAGCCGGATGTGTACCTCAGACTGGGTGAAGCCGAAAGCTAGCGTTCTCAAGGGAATATTCGGTCGGTGAACAAAAGATGATTTTTTACTTATTTATTTTCCATATGTGCCCCGAGATGTTTTTTCTTGTGTCTCTTTTCGCAGTCCGGACATGCACTTTAGGGCATGCGTACCCAGGGAAATGAACCCCTAACGGAACTATTCTCCCTGGAAGATTTTTCTTACTAACCATGTAATAGAACATAACTAGTTGGGCACTTGTCTGTTCAAGCACTAATGACCCCTACGCCTGGTTTCCATGCATGCCCCGGTTCTTACATAACCGAGAGGGTATTCGGATACACTCCGGACTATCGGGTCCTGAGGTTGAAGCGAAAGCGTCCGCCGTGACAAATGATCTACAATCCGGCTAGAAGGCATTATACATCTCACTTTAATTACATAGTCAATTTGACTTGCTAAATTCCTCTTCTATACCATCCAACAAGCTGTCTAGTCTACAATCCTGTTGGGAATACTTTGCGGCCAATTCTACTTGCCCATACATTAAGCTCACGGGGATCTCTTTCCCATCGGGCCCCACAGGTCCGACCTTGGCCATGTCGTTTGGGTCAGCCTTGGTATACCGCGTCTTCACCATGGCCCAGGCTTCCCTGGAACCTTGACGGCAGGCTGATATCTTCCATAATCGGAAGCGCCGCCGCGCTCCCTTAAGCTTCTCCGCAAGCTCTCCAAGGCCTTCAGGCATGGAGACGGATGGCCATAAGGCCTGGGCAACACCTCGCATCACCTGCCGAACTTTTTCGTGCAGTTGTGAAAGCTCTGGTAGAAGATCACCTGCAGACCCGGGCATCTCATCCGCGGGACGACCCGTCAACATACCTACAGACATAACTCTGTTAGCTGGCTTCTTCGCTGAACTCTTTTTAACAAGTTCGTTCAAGCACTTACTAAAAATACCGTGTCGCAGCCGTTGATTCTCCTTCACAGAGTCCGACAGTTGGGCACGAACATCCTTTAGTTCCACGCTCAGCTGGGTGTTGGCATCCTGGAGATTATTTTTCTCCTGCCTAACCCTCATAAGCACGCTCTCGCCAGCCTTTAGCCGGCGTAAGAGATGTTGCTCATCCGGATTTCCTCCGGCGTCATCTGCAATATTTGTTGTCAGATTTGCACATATGCCGCACTCTATACGGTATCTATCATTTGAAATAGGTGTTACCAGAGGCGGTCTTCTTGGACTCCTCTTTTGCGGCCAGTGCGGCATGAAGTTGGGCTTTGCACTCTTCAAGCTCATGGGAAATTGGGTATTCTTTTCTATAAGAACCTGCATAACAAATGATCCTTAAATCAGTTATTCTAACTGTTTCAAATCTCAGGGGCTACTGATATATATATATATAATCATCAAATTTTCTCACCCGTATGTCCTTTACATACTGGTCCGTGGCTCTGGCTAGACCATTGTGAGCAGCACGGAGGTACGCGTCTCCTGAGTTGAAGGCATCAAATGCCTCTTGGGAGAAACAAGCTTCACGGAGAATGGCTCGGCGACGCCTGTGGTTCATGGCGCTCTCCACCTTGGAATTTGTGGCGGATATTCTATCCGCATCCTCTGTCGGAGGAGCATCCGGCACGCGCCTTGTATTCGCTTCCGCTTTCGTGTCCGGCCCTGGAGCCCGGCTGGTTGAAGCGCGGTTGGCGACCTCTTCGGATATAGTCCGGCGAGCGTTCTTCTTTTCTGGGGAATGCGGGCGTTATTATGTCTTTAAAGACGCCAATCAGGGATGAGATGTTGCATCATACCTCTGCGCCAGCGTCTCCGTCCGGACCGCTTTCCTTTTTAGCCCGTCCGGCCTCGGAGCCCCTTGTAGGCTAGTCGCCATGGGCTCAGCACGGCGTCTCGAGGGCCTTCCTTGTAACACACCGTTTTCATATGATAAGCAAAGTGCGCAAGGACGAATCCTTTTCAAAACGTTGGGACTTCGGTCTCAGTCACCTGCGAAGCTAGGAGCAGCCCAGGGTAATCGGCCGTAATGGCTACCAAGGCGTCGTCGCTGCTTAATTGGTAAAATACCCCATCAATCAGCTCCACGGATATGTTCGGATCCTCTTTGAAGGCCGGGTCGAGGGACCGCTCAGGATCCTCTGGTTGTGGAGGTGGGCTGTTGACCTTCCTTACAGCCTTGCGCAGCTCCTGCGATGAATTCGCAAGGTAAAATATTTAACTATGGGAATATGGAACGAATGGGCATAAAAAGTGTTGACCTACCCAGCTCGGAGGATTGTACATGGAAAATCCACCCTGTGGATTGACGCGAAGGAATTCCTCCTCTTCTCCCTTGTACAAACCGGACAAGATTTTTGCCAGAGCAGCAGTCGAGTCCGGCCCCTTGCGGCCTCAGCGGGTGGCATCATCTTCCCCGTTAAAATCCCACATAGGGCGGCCTCAATATTGAAGCGGCTGCACCCCCCGCATAATGCATATTGCCATAACCTCGATTGTGGTCAGTCCTGATTGGGCCAATACCTTTATCCGGTCCATCAGGTAAAGGACATCTCTATCATCTTCCTCCTGGGGGCTCCTTGGTCGCCAGCTCAGGCGCTTCCTCGAAGGAGCATTATCAAACTCAGGAAGGCCGATCCGAATAGGGTCCGGAAGAGGGACATCCTCCATATAAAACCACTCTGAAGGCCAGTCCTCGGAAGCCTTCTTCGGGGTTCCGGATAGGTATCCGGTCCCGGCGACGCGCCATACTTCGGCTCCGCCCACTTGATATATTGACCCCCTCTGTGAACGGGGCACAAGGCAGAACAACTTCTTCCACAGTGCGAAATGAGCCTCGCAGCCCCAGAACAGCTCACAAAGAGCTACATAGCCACCGATATGAAGTATGGATGCAGGGGTAAGGCTATGCAACTGGAGGCCGTAAAACTCCAGGAGCCCTCGGAGAAACGGATGGATTGGAAATCTGAGTCCCCTTAACAAATAAGGGACCAGACATACCCGCTCTCCCTTAGAGGGGTTGGGAAGGCTCTCCGCTTGCTCCCCGCCATTATAGGTGGCGATTCCGGCCCGAACTAGGACCATATACGTTGGGGGGAGAAATCCCTGGGTCTGAAGCTTGACTAATTGGCTTTGTGAGATGGAACACCTCTCCAAATCATCGGGCTTAGGGCTTGGGGAGCGAGAGGAGGAGTTGCACTGACTGGCCATGTTGGAATGGATTTTTTCGGGCACGCTCCGATTGATGCTTGCTAAGGGAGGATGGTGTGATTTGGATCTGAGAATCCCTGTCTCTTTAATAGATAGCTCGTTTGCATAGCTAGGGGGGTAAATGTAAAAAACACCCTGGCTCCTCGCATTCGCTTGACACGTGGAAGGTGGCCATTATTCGACACGGAAGCCAAGGAGCACAACATTTACAAGAAGCCGGACACTATTTAACAGGTACTCGGAATTTAGAGAAGAACCCGCCTTGCAATGCCGAAGACAATCTGCGCGCCGGACTCATCATCATTGAAGCCTGGTTCGGGGGCTACTGAGGGAGTCCTGGATTAGGGGGTATCCGGACAGCCGGACTATAACCTTTGGCCGGACTGTTGGACTATGAAGATACAAGATTGAAGACTTCGTACCGTGTCCGGATGGGACTCTCCTTGGCGTGGAAGGCAAGCTTGGCAATACGGATATGTAGATCTTCTTCCTTGTAACCGACTCTGTGTAACCCTAGCCCCCCTCCGGTGTCTATATAAACCGGAGGGTTTGGTCCGTAGAACAACAACAATCATACCATAGGCTAGCCTCTAGGGTTTAGCCTCTCTGAACTCGTGGTAGATCAACTCTTGTACTACCCATATCATCAATATTAATCAAGCAGGAGTAGGGTTTTACCTCCATCGAGAGGGCCCGAACCTGGGTGAAAACATCGTGTCCCTTGTCTCCTGTTACAATCCGCCTAGACACACAGTTCGGGACCCCCTACCCGAGATCCGCCGGTTTTGACACCGACAATATAACCTTCCAATGTATCGATCTTCACCTATCGACCATTTCGAGACTCGTCGTCATGTCCATGATGTCATCTGGGATTCTGAACAAACTTCAGTGATCAAAACACATAACTCATAATACAAATCGTCATCGAACGTTAGGCGTGCGGACCCTACGGATTCGAGAACTATGTATACATGACCGAGACACATCTTCGGTCAATAACCAATAGCGGAACCTGGATGCTCATATTGGCTCCAACATATTCTACAAAGATCTTTATCGGTCAAACCGCATAATAGCATACGTCGTTCCCTTTGTCATCGGTATGTTACTTGCCCGAGATTCGATCGTCGGTATCATCATACCTAGTTCAATCTCGTTACCGGCAAGTTTCTTTACTTGTTTCATAATGCATCATCCTGCAACTAACTCATTAGTCGCATTGCTTGCAAGGCTTATAGTGATGTGCATTACCGAGAGGGCCCAGAGATACCTCTTCGATACACGGAGTGACAAATCCTAATCTTGATATATGCCAACCCAACAAACACCTTCGAAGACACATGTAGAGCATCTTTATAATCACCCATTTACGTTGTGACGTCTTATAGCACACAAGGTGTTCCTCTGGTATTCGGGAGTTGCATAATCTCATAGTCCGAGGAACATGTATAAGTCATGAAGAAAGCAGTAGCAATGAAACTGTAACGATCATAATGCTAAGCTAAAGAATGGGTCTTGTCCATCACATCATTCTCCTAATGATGTGATCTCGTTCATGAAATGACAACACATGTCCATGGTTAGGAAACATAACCATCTTTGATAAACGAGCTAGTCAAGTAGAGGCATACTAGGGACACTTATGTTTTGTCTATGTATTCACACATGTACTAAGTTTCCGGTTAATAAAATTCTAGCATGAATAATAAACATTTACCATGAAATAAGGAAATAAATAATAACTTTATTATTTCCTCTAGGGCATATTTTCTTCAGTCTCCCACTTGCACTAGAGTCAACAATCTAGTTCACATCGCCATGTGACTTAAAACTGATAGATCACATCGTCATGTGATTAACACCCATAGTTCACATCGCCATGTGACCAACACCCAAAGGATTTACTAGAGTCAATAATCTAGTTCACATCGCTATGTGATTAACACCCAAGGAGTACTAAGGTGTGATCATGTTTTGCTTGTGAGAGAAGTTTAGTCAACGGGTCTGTCACATTCAGAGTCGTATGTTTTTTTGCAAATTTTCTATGTCTACAATACTCTGCATGGAGCTACTCTAGCTAATTGCTCTCACTTTAAGTATGTATCTAGATTGAGACTAAGAGTCATCTAGATCGGTGTTAAATCTTGCATCGACATAACTCTTTACGATGAACTCTTTATCACCTCCATAACCGAGAAATATTTCCTTAGACCTTTAAGGATAATTTTGACCATTGTCCAGTGATCTACTCCTGGATCACTATTGTATTCCTTTGCCAAACTCACAGCGAGGTACACAATAGGTCTGGTATACAGCATGGCATACTTTATAGAACCTATGGTTGAGGCATGGGGAATGACTTTCATTCTTTGTCTATCTTCTGTCGTGGTCGGGTTTTGAGTCTTACTCAACTTCATACTTTACAACACAGGCAAGAACTCTTTCTTTGACTGTTCCATTTTGAACTACTTCAAAATCTTGTCAATGTATGTACTCATTGAAAAATCTTATCAAGCGTCTTGATCTATCTCTATAGATCTTGATATTCAATGTGTAAGCAGCTTCACCGAGGTCTTTCTTTGAAAAAAACTCCTTTCAAACACTCCTTTATGCTTTCTAGAAAATTCTACATCATTTCCGATCAACAATATGTCACTCACATATACTTATCAGAAAGGCTGTAGTGCTCCCACTCACTTTCTTGTAAATACAGGCTTCACCGCAAGTATGTATAAAACTATATGCTTTGATCAACTCATCAAAGCGTATATTCCAACTCCGAGAGGCTTGCACCAGTCCATAAATGGATCACTGGAGCTTGCACACTTTGTTAGTACCTTTAGGATCGATAAAACCTTTTGGTTGTATCATATACAACTCTTCTTTAATAAATCCATTAAGCAATACAGTTTTGACATCCATTTGCCAGATTTCATAAAATGCGGCAATTGCTAACATGATTTGGACAGACTCTAAGCATCGATATGAGTGAGAAAATCTCATCGTAGTCAACAACTTGAACTTGTCGAAAACCTTTTGTGACAATTCGAGCTTTGTAGATAGTAACACTACTATCAGCGTCCGTCTCCTCTTGAAAATCCATTTATTCTCAATGGCTCACCGATCATCGGGCAGGTCAATCAAAGTCCATACTTTGTTCTCATACATGGATCCCATCTCATATTTCATGGCCTCAAGCCATTTCATGGAATCTGGAGTCATCATCGCTTCCTCATAGTTCGTAGGTTCGTCATGGTCTAGTAACATGACGTCCAGAATAGAATTACCATACCACTCTGGTGCGGAACGTACTCTGGTTAACCTACAAGGTTTGGTAGTAACTTGATCTAAAGTTTCATGATCATCATCATTAACTTCCTCACTAATTGGTGTAGGAATCATTGGAACTGATTTCTATGATGAACTACTTTCCAATTTGGGAGAAGGTACAATTACCTCATCAAGTTCTACACTCCTCCCACTCACTTCTTTCGAGAGAAACTTCTTCTCTAGAAAGGATCCATTCTTACCAACGAATATCTTGCCTTCGGGTCTGTGATAGAAGGTGTACCCAACAGTCTCCTTTGGGTATCCTATGAAGACGCATTTCTCCGATTTGGGTTCTGCTACATCTTGAGCACTGCGTTGGATTTCCCCGAAGAGGAAAGGATGATGCAGCAAAGTAGCGTAAGTACTTCCCTCAGTTTTTGAGAACCAAGGTATCAATCCAGTAGGAGGCCACGCGCTAGTCCCTCGTACCTACACAAAGCAAATAACTCCTCGCAACCAACGCGAATAGGGGTTGTCAATCCCTTTAGGTCACTTACGAGAGTGAGATCTGATAGATATGATAGATAATATTTTTGGTATTTTTGGTATAGAGATGCAAAGTAAAATAAAAAGCAAAGTGAAAAAAGCAAAGCAGTAATAAAGTGATGGAAGATTAATATGATGATAATAGACCCGGGGGCCATAGATTTCACTAGTGGCTTCTCTCAAGAGCATAAGTATTTTACGGTGGGTGAACGAATTACTGTTGAGCAATTGACAGAAAAGAGCATAGTTATGAGAATATCTAGGTATGATCATGTATATAGGCATCACATCCAAGACAAGTAGACCGACTCCTGCCTGCATCTACTACTATTACTCCACTCATCGACCGCTATCCAGCATGCATCTAGAGTATTAAGTTAATGAAAACAGAGTAACGCCTTAAGCAAGATGACATGATGTAGAGGGATAAATTCATGCAATATGATAAAAAAAACCATCTTGTTATCCTCGATGGCAACAATACAATACGTGCCTTGCTGCCCCTACTGTCACTGGGAAAGGACAGCGCAAGATTGAACCCAAAGCTAAGCACTTCTCCCATTGCAAGAAGAACCAATCTAGTAGGCCAAACCAAACTGATAATTCGAAGAGACTTGCAAAGATAACCAATCTTACATAAAAGAATTCAGAGAAGATTCAAATATTGTTCATAGATAGACTTGATCATAAACCCGCAATTCATCGGTCTCAACAAACACACCTCCAAAAGAAGATTACATCGAATAGATCTCGACGAGAGAGCGGGAGAACATTGTATTGAGATCCAAAAAGAGAGAAGAAGCCATCTAGCTACTAACTATGGACCCGAAGGTCTGAGGTAAACTACTCACACTTCATCGGAGGTGCTATGATGATGTAGAATCCCTTCGTGGTGGATTGCCCCCTCCGGCGGAGCTCCGGAACAGGCCCCAAGATGGGATCTCGTGGGTACAGAAGGTTGCGGTGGTGGAATTAGGCTTTTGGCTCCGCATCTGATCGTTTGGGGGTATGTAGGTATATATAGGAGGAAGGAGTACGTCGGTGGAGCAACGGGGGGGCCACGAGGCAGGGGGCGCGCCCTAGGAGGGTGGGCGCGCCCCCCACCCTCGTGGCCACCTCCCTTCTTTCTTGACGTGGGGTCCAAGTCTCCTGGATCATATTCGGTTTGGACTCCGTTTGATATTCCATTTCTTTGAAACACTGAAATAGGCAAAAAAACAGCAATTCTGGGCTGGGCCTCCGGTTAATAGGTTAGTCGCAAAAGTAATATAAAAGTGGAAAATAAAGCCCAATATAGTCCAAAATAGTAGATAATGTAGCATGGAGCAATCAAAAATTATAGATACATTGGAGACGTATCAGGCATCCCCAAGCTTAATTCCTTCTCGTCCTCGAGTAGGTAAATGATAAAAGGAGAATTTTTTATGCGTAGTTGTAACGCCCCGGATACAATTTTCCATATTTGTAACTCCAATTCTTGCCATTTCCGGCTTTGTGATATGTTTTTCCCTCCGTGGTTGGGTTTTCCTTCATTTTGCATTTTGTTCATGTCAGGCATTTCATATCATGCCATCATGTGCATCGCATTCGCATACGTGTTCGTTTCATGCATTCGAGCATTTTCCCCGTTGTCCGTTTTGCAATCCGGCACTCCTATGTTCCCCAGCGCCCCCTTTTGCCTCTTTTCGTGAGCGGGTGTTGAACATTCTTGTAATGGACCATGGTTTGCCAAGCGGCCTTGGTATAGCACTGGTAGACCGCCTGTCAAGTTCCGGGTCATTTGGAGGTCGTTTGATACTCCAACGGTTAATCGGGTAACCGCAAAGGCCTCTTTTGGTGCAGCCCAACACCCCTTTAAAGTTGCCTAAAACCCATCCAAACCCTCTCCATCCTCTCGGTCGTCGGATCACGATCGTGTGGGCGAAAACCGCACCTCATTTGGAGCTTCCTAACTCCCTCTACCTATAAATATGTGATCCCTTCCGAATTTTCGCGCAGTCCAACCCTAACCCGCTCCTCTCGCGCCGCCGGACATGTCCGCTCCTGCGCTGGACATGTCCAGCCGCCGCGCCGCAGCCAACCGCCCGCTGCCACGTCACCGCCGCCGTCCCGTGCGCCGCCGAGGCCCGCCGGGCCCAGATCCAGCCCCCGCGGGCCCGTACCCCGCAGCCGCCGCCCGCGGGCGACCCCGCCCGAGTCCGCCGCGTGCCTCCCCGCGCTCGCCGGACGGACCTCGTCCGCCGCGTGTCGCCGGCCTCGCCTCGAGCTGCCGCCCTCGTCCGCCGGAGCCGCCGCACCCGGCCGCGCGCCTCTCCGCCCCGCCCCGGCGCCCCTCCGCCGCCTCGCCCTTCGCTGGCGCCGTCCCCGCGGCCCTGCGGCCCTCCTCCGGCGAGCCCCGGTCCTCTCCTTCTTCTTCTTCTTCCCCGAGCAGCAAGTCCGGCGAACTCCTCGATCCAGATCTAGATCCATTTTCGAAGGTTGACCCGAAATTTTTCCCAAGTCCTTTATTTTTTTACTTTCTGGTGCACTATTCGTCATGCCATATCTCCTAGAATACTGCTCCGTTTCGTGCGTGTAATATGTCAAATTGTTCGCCTAGATGAGTACATCATTTCATCGCATTGCATCATTTTCATTTGAGCTCATCTTGATGCCCAAAATGCTGTTGGAAGAGGGCTATGTGATGTTAGTTCCAGATTATTATCAGAACTTGCACTTTTGTCATTTTTGCCATGATTGATGTGTGCATCCTATGCAGTTGAGTCCTACATGTGTTTTGTAATATGCCATGCTATCTTCCCAGGGGTGTATGCCATGTATTTTTGTGATCTCAGTGGTGACTAGCACAAGCATGCAAACTAGGGATCATAATGTTGCTGATTTCAGAGACTTTGTAATTTCACTAAGTTATTCCCTGCTGTTATTTTTATGCCATGTGTTCATGTTGCTACAGTGAGACCTATGCCTCTTTTGAGTATGTTCAGTAAGGATGTTTTGTTATATATATCATGATCTATCGATTTTTGCCTCTGGTTGCAATTATAGAATGCCATAGCATGTCTTAATCTTGCTCTACTTTTGCTATAAAATGTTCCTAGCAGATTGTTTACAAGTTATTCAATTTTGCCAAGGTTGTTGTTGTTGATCTGTGCATTCTATGTTGTTGTTCTTGCCATGTATAGCTTCCATGCCATGTCTAATTACTGGGTGTATGCTTAGTTTGTCATGCAATGCCTCCTAGTGAGTGCATCAAGCTCGTAAGCATGCCTACTTGTTATCTGTTTTTGACATGTCCAGTTTTCTGCTAAGTCTGAAATCTGTAACGAAACTTGCTTAATTGACATGGGTGTTATTATATTTTCTGATCCCTTTTGGCTTATGGTCAGTAAGGGACTTTTGTTAAGTGCTTTGAGTAGATTCATTCCATGCCATGTTTTGCTATGTCCTGTTACTGCATCATGTTGTTTGCTTGCTCTAGACATGTCATCCTGATGTTAATTTCTGGCATATTGTTATTTTCACTAAGTCTGTGAACCTGTTATCTTTTGCACTTTTGCCATGCTTGTTTGAACCTGTTATTGTGTGATTTAGCCGTAGATCAGTGTTCATATTTTGTCAAGCATCTTGAGTATATTACTGCCATATGTTTTGCTGATATGTTTGAGTACAGTAGCTTAGTTTCTTGTTGCATGTTAAGTAGCATCATGCTGTTAATCGCAGAAATATGCCATTCTTGTTTTGCTTGTCATTTGCAAACCGTGCATCCGATTGCGGTGATCTTTATATCGATTTCAACCGAAATCACCTCACCTTTTCAGTGGCATACTTGGTTTGCCAAGATTATGCCTGGTTCATCTTTTTCCTTCCAGAGCACGCATATGCATTGCATACCTCGTCTCGCATATCATGCCATGTTTTGCATCATGTTCTTTGTGCATTGCATCGTGGTTGATGTTTGTCCCCTTTGCTTGTATTCTTGTTTTGGGTAGAGCCGGGAGACGAGTACGTTACCGAGGATCCTGTTGAGAACACTTATGAGGACCAAGCTTTCGACAACTCTGAGAACCTTGCAGGCAAGATGACCATACCCTCGAAATCACTTCTATCTTTGCTTACTAGTTGCTCGCTCTTTTTGCTATGCCTATGCTGCGATACCTACCACTTGCTTATCATGCCTCCCATATTGTTAAACCAAGCCTCTAACCCACCTTGTTCTAGCAAACCGTTGTTTGGCTATGTTACCGCTTTGCTCAGCCCCTCTTATAGCGTTGTTAGTTGCAGGTGAAGATGAAGTTTGTTCCTTGTTGGAACATGAAGATGTTGTTCCTTGATTGGAACATGTTTACTTGTTGGGATATCACAATATCTCTTATATTATTAATGCATCTATATACTTGGTAAAGGGTGGAAGGCTCGGCCTTATGCCTGGTGTTTTGTTCCACTCTTGCCGCCCTAGTTTCCGTCATATCGGTGTTATGTTCCCGGATTTTTGCGTCCCTAACGCGGTCGGGTGATTTATGGGACCCCCTTGACAGTTCGCTTTGAATAAGACTCTTCCAGCAAGGCCCAACATTGGTTTTACCATTTGCCTCACCACCACCTATCCCTTTCCCTTGGGTCGGCCAGCCCGAGGGTCATCTTTATTTAGCCCCCCCGGGCCAGTGCTTCTCTAAGGGCTGGTCCGAACCGAGCCGCCTGCGGGGCCACCTCGGGGAAACTCGATGCCTGGTTTTACTCGTAGCCTGTCTCATCCGGATGTGCCCTGAGACCGAGATATGTGCAGCTCCTATCAGGATTTGTCGGCACAATCGGGCGGCTTTGCTGGACTTGTTTTATTACTATCGAAATGTCTTGTAGCCGGGATTGCGAGACTGATTGGGTCTTCCCGGGAAGAAGGAATATCCTTCGTTGATCGCGAGAGCTTATAATAGGCTAAGTTGGGACACCCCTGCAGGGTTTGAACTTTTGAAAGCCGTGCCCGCGGTTATGTGGCAGATGGGAATTTGTTAATGTCCGGTTGTAGAAAACCCGAAGTTGATCTTAATTAAAATACACCAACCGCGTGTGTAACCGTGATGGTCTCTTCTCGGCGGAGTCCGGGAAGTGAACACGGTGTTGGAGTTATGCTTGACGTAAGTAGTTTCAGGATCACTTCTTGATCATAGTTGTTCGACCGTGCTTTTGCCTTCTCTTCTCGCTCTCATTTGCGTATGTTAGCCACCATATATGCTAGTCGCTTGCTGCAGCTCCACCTCCTACCTTTACCCTTCCCATAAGCTTAAATAGTCTTGATCTCGCGGGTGTGAGATTGCTGAGTCCCCGTGACTCACAGATACTTCCAAAACCAGTTTGCAGGTGCCGATGATACTGTGCAGGGCTCAAGGAGGAGCTCGATGAAGATCTTGTTCTTTGTGTTGTTTCGTTTCAGTTGATCAGTAGTGGAGGGCTCAAGGGGTAGTCTTCTTTTATTTTGGTTCCGTAGTCGGACCTTGATTGTATCTGTATGATGTAATGCTTTACTCATGTATTGTGTGAAGTGGCGATTGTAAGCCAACTATGTATCTCTTTCCCTTATGTATTACATGGGTTGTGTGAAGATTACCTCACTTGCGACATTGCTTTCAATGCGGTTATGCCTCTAAGTCGTGCTTCGACACGTGGGAGATATAGCCGCATCGAGGGCGTTACAGTAGTGCTACTTGGCATAATTTCAATGTAACTCTTCTTAATTGTGGTATGAATATTCAGATCTGAAAGATTCAAGACAAAAGTTCATATTGACATAAAAATAATAATACTTCAAGCATACTAACAAAGCAATCATGTCTTCTCAAAATAACATGGCCAAAGAAAGTTATCCCTACAAAATCATATAGTCTGGCTATGCTCTATCTTCACCACACAAAGTATTTAAATCATGCACAACCCCGATGACAATCCAAGCAATTGTTTCATACTTTTGACATTTTCAAAACTTTTTCAATCTTCACGCAATACATGAGCGTGAGTCATAGATATAGCACTATATGTGGAATAAAATGGTGGTTGTGGAGCAGATAAAAAGAGGAGTAGATAGTCTCACATCAACTAGGCGTATCAACGGACTATGGAGATGCCCATCAATAGATATCAATGTGAGTGAGTAGGGATTGCCATGCAACGGATGACCTAGAGCTATAAGTATATGAAAGCTCAAAAAGAAACTAAGTGGGTGTGCATCCAACTCGCTTGCTCACGAAGACCTAGGGCATTTGAGGAAGCCCATCATTGGAATATACAAGCCAAGTTCTATAATGAAAAATTCCCACTAGTATATGAAAGTGACAAAATGAGAGACTCTCTATCATGAAGATCATGGTGCTACTTTGAAGCACAAGTGTGGTAAAAGAATAGTAACATTGTCCCTTCTCTCTTTTTCTCTCATTTTTTTATTTGGCCCTTTTCTCTTTTTTATAGCCTCTTTTTTTTCTTTTTTTTATTATTCGTCAGGAGTCTCATCCCGACTTATGGGGGAATTGTCGGGGATATACCCCGCGGTAAGACCCGGCCGGATGTATAACCCGGCCGGACTTGGCGACTCACTTAGTGACCCGCCCGAGCTTGCCGACTTATGGGTGACCTGGCAAGCGGATCAGAGGAGCGACAAGACCCGAGGGCCCAAGAGGCTCAAGGCCCAGAAGGCCGGCTTACATTATGGTAGGCCGGCTTAAGAGGAAAGGCATAAGGAATATTCTCCTACAAAGGAAGCAAGACCCGGACTTGTATTCAATTTGTAAAAAAAGATAGACTAGTCCTAGTATATCTAGGACTCCACATGTAACCTGCCCCTCTAACTTATATAAGGAGGGGCAGGGCTCCCCAAAGAGGGGGAAGGAACAAGAAACAATATCTAGGGCTAGACACAAAGGGGGAGCCGGCTTATGCGGCGACTCTCTCATGATCATAATGAGATCTAGCAAAAACAGCATGTAGGGTTGTTACCAGATGATGTTTCCCGGGGCCCGAAGCTGTCTAAATCCTTGTCTTGTGTGTTGATCCGCCTCGCGTCTCTCGATTTCGGCCAACCCCTTCAAGCTACCGCGTAGATGCGTTGGCCTCACGACTAAGTCCTCATACTAGGACATCTGACGTGACGATTCCACGACAGTTGACGCCCACCATGGGGCATGCGCACGGTGGTGATGAGTTCTTGAAGGGATTTTTACAGGGATCGAAAAGCTCGCGATGTGCTGGATGAAGAAGAACCAGCTCAAAAGAAGGTACAACGTCTCCATGGCAAGCAATCGGAGGGAGATATGAGATTAAGATTAAATAAATTAGGGTTTCGTGTCCGGTTCGCCGCCAAGGCGAGACAATCTGTCAATCGTTTGTCGCGCAAAGACGGACGGGGAACCTCTGTTGCAATTATCCTCTTCTATCTATAAACCGTCAAGTTGCGTTTGCTGCTCCGCGCCTCCACACGCGATCTGCCAAGTCCCGATGCAAACAATGGTACTACATCGCTGTCAAATAGAAATAGTTATCAAGTACTACTACTACTACATCTCATGTGAAGCAAGTCACGGGCAATCAACCAAGATAAGCCGCTGACGAATCTGTCAGGTCACCAGAATTAAATATCAGTGTTTGAAACCTCAAGATTACTCAAGAAAAAAGTGCTAGTTGGAGCACGTTTCGCTAACAAGTGATGGATTAATACCCTTTTGTACAGTTGGTACAACCTCACGTGAAGAGTCCAAGTAGCCAAGCCAAGTTGGCATCATCAGGAAGCAAATCGTGATAAAAAAGAAAGGGAGACTACGACTCGGAAGTGGGGATGGACGTGGCCTCCGCCTCGGCTACGGCCTCGCCTCGCAGGCGACTCTCCGCCGCTGTGCCAGGCTTCAGCTATCCCGTCTCCAGCCAAGCTTTGATTGGTTTCCCCTGCTGTCGAACCGCCCAGGATGACGAGTTGACTATGCCGCGGCGAACTGCCACCTAGGCCGCCTGTTTCCAGCCACTCCGGCCTCTGCTCAAACCGCCGCCATGCGCCAAGTTGTCGGCTTGTCGCTACCTCCACCGTAACCCGCCGTGTTGCGCCTCTGCCGCGGCTCCACCATGGCCGGCCGCTGCTGCTGCCCCTCATCTTAAGCCGGCTTGTGTTGAGCCGCCCTGGGTCATGCTGGACCTGCTGCCTTGAGTCCTCACTGATTCAAGAAGTCGCCGTCACTCCTGTGTTGAGCCAGCATGACACTATTTCTCTGATTGTTTTCAACCAGAAGACTGCTGTATCTGCACGTGAAAATCAACGCGACAGTGGGTAAAGGAACATGGGCTACGGTGCTAGGGCTACATCAGATTATGTTTTTTATCCCTAGTATCCACGTTCATCCGACAAATACTATCAGGTGCTATCCTTTCTTTGTATTGTATATATCAGTACATATAAAATTGTTTAAAAACAATTACTCTTGTCTATGATACTTTTCCGCAGGACCATTATTCCTTACAAAAAGGGATCGCATAAGTGGTGCGCGTAAACATCACTTTTGCGCTAGTGCTTGTCCGTGTCATGATGCTCGACGGATACACGTGCAAGTCGTCGCCCCGCTGTTCGGATTACATCCGTCCGTACCTGCGGTTGATTCGTGCGTGTGCACCGGCTTATAAAAACGTCACAATTGACTCGCCGTCCGTGTGGCTTACCGTGACTGCGATTGACTCGCCCGTCCACGCCGGCTTACAACCCCGCGGCTGACTCATCTGTCTGCTTTCACGGTTGACTCGCTCGTGATTGGTTTCAACTTCACCGTAGTGATCATCAACTCCGCGACGGATAATTTCCAGCCTAACATATCAGGTGAAATTCATTCAGTATATTTTTATATTACATAGTACTTTGGTCTGTATATTTTTATGTGTAGCAAAGGTGGTGCCATGTTGTGCCTATGAAATGTACGTCAGCACCGTCACGCATCAGCGTCTGTGCCCGCTTACTATGGAACAGGTGTGCTCAAGTCGCCGCCCGTGCAACTTAATTTACATCAACCCACCGGAGCTGCGGTGAGTCGCCCTTGCCGCTTTGAGCCGCCGGGGTTATATTAAGTCGCCGGACTGCCTGAGCCGACGGAACTATATTGAGTCGCTTGTCTGCCTGAGCTACCTCTGTCGCGATAAACGGGTCATACGTCGTCCAAACAAATCAGCTGATATCCATCCAAGTTTATTTTATTAGCACATGTTGTTTTTGTCAAAGAACAAGTTTGTCTTTGCCTTGGTCTGCAATATTGTTTATGCAGGGCAATCATTTATGGCAAAAAGTGATATTATACTGCAGAGATGGAGGCACGCCAACATCTTTTGGCACAGGTGGTCATCGGTACTCAACGGACTCCTGCACCGGCTTACAACACCGTGGTTGTCTCTTGCGACCGCGCCGGCTTACAACGCCGTGGCCGTCTCTCGCGACGGCGCCGGCTTACAACGCCGTGGCCGTTTCTCACGACCACGCCGGCTTACAACAAGGAGGACAACTTGCCTGTCCGCACCAGTTTACAACGCCGCGGCCGGTTCATCTGTCTGTGTCGCCTTAGATGTTCCGGTCGTCTTCACCGTCCGTCTCTCGCGGCCTGGTCTACATCAACACATCGGGCCGCACCTGTCTGCATGAGCTGTTTATTGAGTATGAGTAAGTCACTGCTTGGGAAGCCCGGTTTTCTTCCAACAAATTAGAGGCAAATTATCATATATTATGAGCCGCCGTCTGCACTGGATGGTTCAATGGGCAGGTGCACAAGTCGCCGCCACTACAGTTTGGTTAACTTCAAACAGCCAGTTGGAAGGAACCATTGGCCGAGTTGCTGACACGGCTCATACGGGATCATTTATAACCCGCCGCAGTCACCTCAACCTTCTATGGATTCACATCACGCTATCAACGCCAATGATGTATACCTTCTGCTATGGTCAAATATAGAGAATCTCGAGCCAACTCCTCTAGTCGTCTTGATACTCGGGGGCTACAATGGTATGACTCGGCAAAATTAGGCGGTTTCAATTAATTCAAGAACTCCGGGTCATTGAAGGGAAAAATAACCCGGGCCCCGGAGATTACTGCTAGACCGATGAAAATTTAAAAGTCGTCAAAAGATTTCAGGCTCAAAATAAGGACTCTGGTTTAAAATCCGGTTCAAGAGACATCTTTCTCCCACAAAGCACTGAAGCTCTCAAATCCGGTTCAAAAGCCAGCCCAGGGTAAATTTGTCCCTCACAAATTTTTGAAGCTCTCAAATCCGGTTCAAAATCTGGCTCAAGGTAAATTTGTCCCTCACAAATTTTTGAAGCTTTCAAATCCGGTTTAAAGTTCCGGTTCAAAAAGAATTAATCTCTCGCAAGTTCAAATTCTAAGAAAAATTAAAGTTTGCCAAAAAGAACTTGCTGCCATGATGCGTGGTTCAAACATAGGTATCCTGCCTTACGGCTTATCTTATTATGGTCACGTGGGGGCTTCCTGCTCATCGAGCATAGCTGTCGGTACCCTCTTGATCGGTGCAATGCTAATATATGGTCACTTGGGGGCTTCCTGTTCAAACATAGGTCGTATTCGAACCAAAGAGAACAAAGCTGTCAAAACCCTTTTGATCGGCACACTGCCAAACTCACTAGGGGGCTTCTTGATCATATCCGAATCATAGCTTAACCTCTTCTGGGTCCGACGTGGATCGTATTCGAATCATCGTCGTTAAACAACTCTCAAGGTCATTTGGGTGCTTCCTGTTCAAACATAGGCCGTATTCGAACCAAAGAGAACATAGTTGTCGGTACCCTCTTGATCGGCAACGCCAAAGCCACTCGGGGCTATGTGATCATATTCGAATCTTAGCTCAACCCCTTTCGAACAGTTTTCTGATCGTATACGAATCAGAAGCTTTAAATTTTTTAAGTTTTTTTTGCGAACAATTTTGGGTTTGACTTGAGACCTTTTTTGGATTATATCTCAAATGTATATAAGTGTTTTATGCTTAACCCGGCTTGACTTTTGACTATAAGTCGCCAGCTTATGACAGTCATCATCTATGTGGAAGCATTGGCTTCTAAGGATTGGGTTATCACCCTTACTGCACAGGTCATGTAAACCGGCAGTACAAATTCAATATCATAGTGGTTATATGTGAGGTATTATGACCCGCCTTGCGACAAACCGCCAAGGGTTCTTGTGATCTACTTGCGTGCAGGGTAAGACTACATTTGGGTGGTTACCCATCCTGGCTCTTGACGTTAAGTCGCCATGGCATATGTTGTTTAAATTATGTGCAGGATTTGCAGAACTATGACTTATATAAATGCTTCAGTCCAAGCTCATCACTGAAATTGGTGTCTCAAAAGGGTTATCAATTATTTATTTTCTCAAGGGCTATAGGCCACCGGGTTACAAAAAATCCGGCTTACAATGAATGCGCATTAAGTCATCATCAGCCAAGAGCCGCCAGGTATTTAAACTCCGGTTTTACTTGTCAACCGATGAGGTATTCAAATCTTTAATTGCCAAAACTGTTGGGGATCGTAGCAGAAATTAAAATTTTCCTACGCATCACCAAGATCTATCCATGGAGTATTCTAGCAACGAGGGGATAGGAGAGTATCTACATACCACTTGTAGATCGCAACGGAAGCGTTCAAGAAGAACGTGGATGATGGAGTCGTACTCGCCGTGATCCGATCACCGATGACCTAGTGTCGAACGGACAGCACCTCCGCGTTCAACACACGTACGGTCGGGATGACGTCTCCTCCTTCTTGATCCAGCATGGGTGAAGGAGAGGTTGATGAAGATCCAGCAGCATGACGGCGTGGTGGTGGATGCAACAGAGTTCCAGCAGGGCTTCGCCAAGCTTCTGTGGAGAGATGGAGAGGTGTAATGAGGAGAGGGAGGCGCCAATGCAGCAGGGGTGCGGCTGCCCTCCCTCCTCTCCCTTTATATAGGCCCTCTGGGGGGCGCCGGCCCTGGATATTGGATCTCCTTGGGGGGGCGACGGCCAGGGGGTGACTTACCCCCCAAGGCAAGTGGTGCACACCCCTCCCTAGGGTTTCCAACCCTAGGCGCATGAGGGGGGCCCAAGGGGAGGCGCACCAGCCCACTATGGGCTGGTTCCCTCCCCACTTCAGCCCACGGGGCCCTCCAGGATGGGTGGCCCCACCCGGTGGACCCCCGGGACCCATCCGGTGGTCCCGGTCCAATACTGGTGACCCCCGAATCCTTCCCGATGGCCGAAACGACACTTCCTATATATAATTCTTTACCTCCGAATCATTCCGGAACCTCTCGTGATGTCCGGGATCTCATCCGGGACTCCGAACAACCTTCGGTTTGCTGCATACTAATATCTTTACAACCCTAGCGTCACCGAACCTTAAGTTTGTAGACCCTACGGGTTCGGGAGACATGCAGACATGACCGAGACGATCTCCGGTCAATAACCAACAGCGGGATCTGGATACCCATGTTAGCTCCCACATGCTCCTCGATGATCTCATCGGATGAACCACGATGTCGAGGACTTAATCAATCCCATACTCAATTCCCTTTGTCCATCGGTACGATACTTGCCCGAGATTCGATCGTCGGTATACCGATACCTTGTTCAATCTCGTTACCGGCAAGTATCTTTACTCGTTCCCGTAACACATCATCCCGTGAACAACACCTGGATCACATTGAGCTCATTATGATGATGTCTTACCGAGTGGGCCCAGAGATACCTCTCTGTCATACGGAGTGACAAATCCCAGTCTCGATTCATGCCAACCCAACAAACACTTTCGGAGATACCTGTAGTGCACCTTTATAGTCACCCAGTTACGTTGTGACGTTTGATACACCCAAAGCATTCCTACGGTATCCGGGAGTTGCATAATCTCATGGTCTAAGGAATGATACTTGACATTCAGAAAAGCTCTAGCAAACGAACTATACGATCTTTTGTGCTATGCTTAGGTTTGGGTCTTGTCCATCACATCATTCTCCTAATGATGTGATCCCGTTATCAATGACATCCCCATGCCCATAGTCAGTAAACCATGACTATCTATTGATCAACGAGCTAGTCAACTAGAGGTTTACTAGGGACATATTGTGGTCTATGTATTCACACATGTATTATGATTTCCGGACAATACAATTATAGCATGAACAATAGACAATTATCATGAACAAGGAAATATAATAATCCTTTTATTATTGCCTCTAGGGCATATTTCCAACAGTCTCCCACTTGCACTAGAGACAATAGTCTAGTTACATTGTGATGAATCGCACACCCATGGAATTTTGGTGTTGATCATGTTTTGCTCTAGGGAGAGGTTTAGTCAACGGATCTGCTACATTCAGGTCCGTATGTACTTTACAAATCTCTATGTCTCCATTTTGAACACTTTCACGAATGGAGTTGAAGCGACGCTTGATATGCCTGGTCTTCCTGTGATACCTGGGCTCCTTCGCAAGGGCAATTGCTCCAGTGTTGTCACAGAAGAGAGTCATCGGGTCCGAAGCATTGGGTATGACTCCTAGGTCGGTTATGAACTCCTTCACCCAGACTGCTTCTTGTGTTGCCCCCGAGGCTGCCATATACTCCGCTTCACATGTAGATCCCGCCACGACGCTTTGCTTGCAACTTCACCAGCTTACTGCCCCTCCATTCAAAATATACACGTATCCGGTTTGTGACTTGGAGTCATCCAGATCTGTGTCGAAGCTGGCATCGACGTAACCCTTTACGACGAGCTCTTCGGCACCTCCATAAACGAGAAACATATCCTTAGTCCTTTTCAGGTACTTCAGGATGTTTTTGACCGATGTCCAGTGTTCCTTGCCGGGATTACTTTGGTACCTACCTACCAAACTTACGGCAAGGTTTACATCGGGTCTGGTACACAGCATGGCATACATAATAGATCCTATGGCTGAGGCATAGGGGATGACACTCATCTCTTCTATATCTTTTGCCGTGGTCGGGCATTGAGCCGTGCTCAATCGCACACCTTGCAATACAGGCAAGAACCTCTTCTTGGACTGATCCATTTTGAACTTCTTCAAAATCTTGTCAAGGTATGTACTTTGTGAAAGACCGATGAGGCGTCTCGATCTATCTCTATAGATCTTGATGCCTAATATATAAGCAGCTTCTCCAAGGTCCTTCATTGAACAACACTTGTTCAAATAGGCCTTTATGCTTTCCAAGAATTCTATATCATTTCCCATCAATAGTATGTCATCCACATATAATATGAGAAATGCTACAGAGCTCCCACTCACTTTCTTGTAAACGCAGGCTTCTCCATAAGTCTGCATAAACCCAAACGCTTTGATCATCTCATCAAAGCGAATGTTCCAACTCCGAGATGCTTGCACCAGCCCATAGATTGAGCGCTGGAGCTTGCATACCTTGTTAGCATTCTTAGGATCGACAAAACCTTCCGGCTGCATCATATACAATTCTTCCTTAAGAAAGCCGTTAAGGAATGCCGTTTTGACGTCCATTTGCCATATTTCATAATCATAGAATGCGGCAATTGCTAACATGATTCGGACGGACTTCAGCTTCGCTACGGGTGAGAAAGTCTCATCGTAGTCAACCCCTTGAACTTGTCTATAACCCTTAGCGACAAGTCGAGCCTTATAGATGGTCACATTACCATCCGTGTCTGTCTTCTTCTTAAAGATCCATTTATTTTCTATGGCTCGCCGATCATCGGGCAAGTCATTCAAAGTCCATACTTTGTTTTCATACATGGATTCTATCTCGGATTTTATGGCTTCTAGCCATTTGTCGGAATCTGGGCCCGCCATCGCTTCTTCATAGTTTGAAGGTTCACCGTTGTCCAACAACATGATTTCCAGGACAGGGTTGCCGTACCACTCTGGTGTGGAACGTGTCCTTGTTGACCTACGAAGTTCAATAGGAGCTTGATCAGAAGTATCTTGATCATCATCATTAACCTCCTCTTGAATCGGTGCAGGCACCACAGGAACATTTTCCTGAGCTGTGCTACTCTGATTTTCAAGAGGTAGTACTTCATCAAGCTCTACTTTCCTCCCACTTACTTCTTTCGCGAGAAACTCTTTCTCTAGAAAGGACCCGTTCTTGGCAACAAAGATCTTGCCTTCGGATCTGAGGTAGAAGGTATACCCAACTGTTTCTTTGGGATATCCTATGAAGACGCATTTTTCTGATTTGGGTTCGAGCTTTTCAGGTTGAAGTTTCTTGACATAAGCATCGCAACCCCAAACTTTCAGAAACGATAGCTTAGGTTTCTTACCAAACCATAATTCATACGGTGTCGTCTCAACGGATTTTGATAGATCCCTATTTAAAGTGAATACGGCAGTCTCTAAAGCATATCCCCAAAATGAGAGCGGTAGATCAGTAAGAGACATTATAGATCGCACCATATCCAATAGAGTGCGATTACGACATTCCGACACACCGTTACGCTGAGGTGTTCCAGGCGGCGTGAGTTGTGAAACGATTCCACGTTTTCTTAAGTGTGTGCCAAATTCATGACTTAAATATTCTCCCCCACGATTTGATCGTAAGAACTTTATTTTTCTGTCACGTTGATTCTCAACCTCACTCTGAAACTCCTTGAACTTTTCAAAGGTCTCAGACTTGTGTTTCATTATGTAGACATACCCATATCTACTCAAGTCATCAGTGAGAGTGAGAACATAACGATAGCCTCCGCGAGCCTCAACGCTCATTGGACCACATACATCAGTATGTATGATTTCCAACAAGTTGGTTGCTCGCTCCATTGTCCCTGAGAATGGAGTCTTGGTCATTTTGCCCATGAGGCATGGTTCGCATGTGTCAAACAATTCATAATCGAGAGACTCCAAAAGTCCATCAGCATGGAGCTTCTTCATGCGCTTGACACCAATGTGACCAAGGCGGCAGTGCCACAAGTATGTGGGACTATCGTTATCAACTTTAATTCTTTTGGTATTCACACTATGAATATGTGTAACATCACGTACGAGATTCATTAAGAATAAACCATTGACCATCGGAGCATGACCATAAAACATATCACTCATATAAATAGAACAACCATTATTCTCGGATTTAAATGAGTAGCCATCTCGAATTAATCGAGATCCAGATACAATGTTCATGCTCAAACTTGGCACTAAATAACAATTATTGAGGTTTAAAACTAATCCTGTAGGTAAATGTAGAGGTAGCGTGCCGACGGCGATCACATCGACTCTGGAACCATTCCCGACGCGCATCGTCACCTCGTCCTTCGCCAGTCTCCGTTTATTCCGCAGCTCCTGCTTTGAGTTACAAATATGAGCAACCGCATCGGTATCAAATACCCAGGAGCTACTACGAGCGCTGGTAAGGTACACATCAATAACATGTATATCACATATACCTTTGGTGTTGCCGGCCTTCTTATCCGCTATGTACTTGGGGCAATTCCGCTTCCAGTGACCATTTCCCTTGCAATAAAAGCACTCAGTTTCAGGCTTGGGTCCATTCTTTGACTTCTTCCTAGCAACTGTTTTACCAGGCGCGGCAACCTCCTTGCCATCCTTCTTGAAGTTCTTCTTACCCTTGCCTTTCTTGAACTTAGTGGTTTTATTCACCATCAACACTTGATGTTCCTTTTTGATCTCCGCCTCCGCTGATTTCAGCATTGAATACAACTCGGGAATGGTCTTTTCCATCCCCTGCATATTGTAGTTCATCACGAAGCTCTTGTAGCTAGGTGGGAGCGACTGAAGGATTCTGTCAATGACCGCCTCATCCGGGAGATTAACTTCCAGCTGAGTCAAGCGGTTGTGCAACCCAGACATCTTGAGTATGTGTTCACTGATAGAGCTATTTTCCTCCATCTTGCAGCTAAAGAACTTGTCGGAGATATCATATCTCTCGACCCGGGCATGAGCTTGGAAAATCAATTTCAGCTCCTCGAACATCTCATATGCTCCGTGTTGCTCAAAATGCTTTTGGAGCCCCGGTTCTAAGCTGTAAAGCATGCCGCACTGAACGAGGGAGTAATCATCAGCACGTGACTGATGGGCGTTCATAACGTCTTGGTTTGCTGGGAATGGTGCATCACCTAGCGGTGCATCTAGGACATAATCTTTCTTGGCTGCTATGAGGATGATCCTCAGGTTCCGGACCCAGTCCGAATAGTTGCTGCCATCATCTTTCAGCTTAGTTTTCTCTAGGAACGCGTTGAAGTTGAGGGTGACATTACCGTGGGCCATTTGATCTACAAGACATATTGTAAAGATTTAGACTAAGTTCATGATAATTAAGTTCATCTAATCAAATTAATGAATGAACTCCCACTCAGATTTGACATCCCTCTAGTCATGTAAGTGATACATGATCCGAGTCAACTAGGCCGTGTCCGATCATCACGTGAGACGGACTAGTTATCATCGGTGAACATCTCCATGTTGATCGTATCTTCTATACGACTCATGTTCGACCTTTCGGTCCTCCGTGTTCTGAGGCCATGTCTGCACATGCTAGGCTCGTCAATCCAACCTAAGTGTATTGCGTGTGTAAATCTGGCTTACACCCGTTGTATGCGAACGTAAGGACCTATCACACCCGATCATCACGTGGTGCTTCGGAACGACGAACCATAGCAACGGTGCACAGTTCTGGAGAACACAATTTTGATATTTTAATGAGGGATCATCTTATTTATGCTACCATCGTTCTAAGCAAATAAGATGTAAAAACATGATAAACATCACATGCAATCAAATAGTGACATGATATGGCCAACATCATTTCGCTCCTTTGATCTCCATCTTCGGGGCGCCATGTTCATCGTCGTCGCCGGCATGACACCATGATATCCATCATAATGATCTCCATCATCGTGTCACTCGAAGTTGTCACGTCAACTATTACTTCTACTACTATGGCTAACGCTTTAGCAATAAAGTAAAGTAATTACATGACGATTTAAGTTGACACGTAGGTCATAAATAAATTAAGACAACTCCTATGGCTCCTGCCGGTTGTCATACTCATCGACATGCAAGTCGTGATTCCTATTACAATAACAAGATCATCTCATATATACATGATTCATCACATCTTCTGGCCATATCACATCACAGAGCACTTGCTGCAAAAACAAGTTAGACGTCCTCTAATTGTTGTTGCAAGTTTTTACGTGGCTGTTATAGGTTGCTAGAAAGAACGTTTCTTACCTACGTTAAAACCACAACGTGAATTGTCAATCTCTATTTACCCTTCATAAGGACCCTGTTCATCGAATCCGATCCAACTAGAGTGGGAGAGACAGACACCCGCCAGCCACCTTATGCAACTAGTGCATGTTAGTCGGTGGAACCGGTCTCACTTAAGCGTACGTGTAAGGTTGGTCCGGGCCGCTTCATCCCACAATACCGCTGAATCAAGATAGGACTAGTAACGGCAAGAAGAATTGACAATTCGACGCCCACAACTACTTTGTGTTCTACTCGTGCATAGAAACTACGCATAGACCTAGCTCATGATGCCACTGTTGGGGATCGTAGCAGAAATTAAAATTTTCCTACGCATCACCAAGATCTATCCATGGAGTATTCTAGCAACGAGGGGATAGGAGAGTATCTACATACCACTTGTAGATCGCAACGGAAACGTTCAAGAAGAACGTGGATGATGGAGTCGTACTCGCCGTGATCCGATCACCGATGACCTAGTGCCGAACGGACAGCACCTCCGCGTTCAACACACGTACGGTCGGGATGACGTCTCCTCCTTCTTGATCCAGAAAGGGTGAAGGAGAGGTTGATGAAGATCCAGCAGCACGACGGCGTGGTGGTGGATGGAACAGAGTTCCAGCAGGGCTTCGCCAAGCTTCTGTGGAGAGATGGAGAGGTGTAATGAGGAGAGGGAGGCGCCAATGCAGCAGGGGTGCGGCTGCCCTCCCTCCCCCCCTTTATATAGGCCCCTGGGGGCGCCGGCCCTGGAGATTGGATCTCCTTGGGGGGGCCATGGGGGTGACTTACCCCCCAAGGCAAGTGGTGCGCACCCCTCCCTAGGGTTTCCAACCCTAGGCGCATGAGGGGGGCCCAAGGGGAGGCGCACCAGCCCACTATGGGCTGGTTACCTCCCCACTTCAGCCCACGGGGCCCTCCGGGATGGGTGGCCCCACCCGGTGGACCCCCGGGACCCATCCGGTGGTCCCGGTACAATACCGGTGACCCCCGAATCCTTCTCGATGGCCGAAACGACACTTCCTATATATAATTCTTTACCTCCGGACCATTCCGGAACCTCTCGTGACGTCCGGGATCTCATCCGGGACTCCGAACAACCTTCGGTTTGCTGCATACTAATATCTTTACAACCCTAGCGTCACCGAACCTTAAGTGTGTAGACCCTACGGGTTCGGGAGACATGCAGACATGACCGAGACGATCTCCGGTCAATAACCAACAGCAGGATCTGGATACCCATGTTGGCTCCCACATGCTCCTCGATGATCTCATCGAATGAACCACGATGTCAAGGACTTAATCAATCCCGTACTCAATTCCCTTTGTCCATCGGTACGATACTTGCCCGAGATTCGATCGTCGGTATACCGATACCTTGTTCAATCTCATTACCGGCAAGTCTCTTTACTCGTTCCCATAACACATCATCCCGTGAACAACACCTTGATCACATTGAGCTCATTATGATGATGTCTTACCGAGTGGGCCCAGAGATACCTCTCCGTCATACGGAGTGACAAATCCCAGCCTCGATTCATGCCAACCCAACAAACACTTTTGGAGATACCTGTAGTGCACCTTTATAGTCACCCAGTTACGTTGTGACGTTTGATACACCCAAAGCATTCCTACGGTATCCGGGAGTTGCATAATATCATGGTCTAAGGAATGATACTTGACATTCAGAAAAGCTCTAGCAAACGAACTATACGATCTTTTGTGCTATGCTTAGGTTTGGGTCTTGTCCATCACATCATTCTCCTAATGATGTGATCCCGTTATCAATGACATCCCCATGTCCATAGTCAGGAAACCATGAATATCTATTGATCAACGAGCTAGTCAACTAGAGGTTTACTAGGGACATATTGTGGTCTATGTATTCACACATGTATTATGATTTCCGGACAATACATTTATAGCATGAACAATAGACAATTATCATGAACAAGGAAATATAATAATCCTTTTATTATTGCCTCTAGGGCATATTTCCAACAAAAACTGGCCGAATTTTCATGATGATATTGAATGATTGAGGTTTTCATACCGGATTATATTATTCAAATCTTGAATAGCCAACATGGCTGGATTTCTATTGTGATTTTCAATAACCAGTATTATGACTAAGGTTTTCAAAGTCGTTTTAGCGCAACGTCTATTATTTTTATCGATGGATATGATTTATTCTACAATGGAAGGAATAGTCCTGAGTCGCTACAGGCTTACGACCCGGCACGTGGGGGATACATTGTTCAAATCAAGATTACATCGAATATACAAGTCCCATGTCACTGCCAGCATGCACCATGGCACTTGGTGGCTAATGCAAAGTCATTTTTTGCTCAACTTATTGAAGACCCGACTCATCACATTTTAAATGAGCCGGCCCTTGGGGGCTACCAATTGCTCCTGTCAGAAATTCAAGGTACACAAGCCTTAATCCATTATATTGAAAGATCCATTATTCAGTTGGTAGAGTACAAAGCTCTTAACCTTGTGGACGTGGGTTCAAGCCCAATGGGGGAGATTACATCATTTGATGGTATTATGAATGAATCATATACAAAGTCCCAGCTCAGTAATACCTTATTGAGCCGGCCCTTGGGGGCTACACGTTGTTTCTCAAGTTTAAATGATCATATTTACAAAGTCCCTGCTCATTATTGCATAATGACCCGGCCCTTGGGGGCTACACTGGTTGAAATCTTTATGAGCACAAGGCAATTACAAGTCCCAGGTTGCTGCAAGCATGACAACCCGGCACTTGGGGGCTACAGGTGAAATGCATATGAGGGAGGAATAACTTCAAATTATCAGTTTTGAGCAAATCAGGTATTATATTATTATCAGAGAAATCTGCAAAGTTTATGACCCGGCGTCATCATAAGATTAACCCGACATCAGCAACAGTTATGACCCGGTGTTATCAATATTTACAAGCCGACAATTTTGCTCGCCAGCCTCTACATTTTTAAACCGGCGGATCACCAGATGAATCTTGAGTCCAATATGTTTATTAAGCCGGCGCCTTGGAAGCCGACTCAAGTGGATTATTCTTCACAATATTTTTCTGTGAGAAACCAACATCAGCAAATTGAGTATGAAACTAGCTTATTGACCCGGATTTTCTAGATGAAAGAAATGACAATTGGACTTAAGGATAATCAGGTCCCGGCTCAGGAGAATATTTAACCTGGAGCACAAGGAATTAAGGATGATCAGGTGCCGGCTTACAAGAATATTTAACCCGGAGTACAACCTGTCAATTTGTTCGTGTGTTTATGTTGCAGATCAGTTTAACATGGATAAATCCAAATTAAACTTGGGGGCTAATGTTGGGGATATACCCCGCTATATGACCCGGCCGGATGTATAACCCGGCCGGACTTGGCGACTCACTAAGTGACCCGCCCGAGCCTGGCGACTTATGGGTGACCTGGCAAGCGGATCAGAGGAGCGACAAGACCCGGGGGCCCAAGAGGCTCAAGGCCTAGAAGGTCGGCTTACGTTATGGTAGGCCGGCTTAAGAGGAAAGGCATAAGGAATATTCTCCTACAAAGGAAGCAAGACCCGAACTTGTATTCAACTTGTAATAAAAGATAGACTAGTCGTAGTATATCTAGGACTCCACATGTAACCTGCCCCTCTAACTTATATAAGGAGGGGCAGGGCTCCCCAAAGAGGGGGAAGGAACAAGAAACAATATCTAGGGCTAGACACAAAGGGGGAGCCGGCTTATGCGGCGACTCTCTCATGATCATAATGAGACCTAGCCACAAACAGCATGTAGGGTTGTTACCGGATGATGTTTCCCGGGGCCCGAAGCTGTCTAAATCCTTGTCTTGTGTGTTGATCCGCCTCGCGTCTCTCGATTCCGACCAACCCCTTCAAGCTACCGCATAGATGCGTTGGCCTCACGACTAAGTCCTCACACTAGGACATCTGACGTGACAATTCCACAACAGGAATCATAGTCTCCATCATCCTTTCCTCACTTGGGACAATGCTCTAAAAATGATGATCATCACACTTTTATTTTTCTTACAACTCAACAATTACAACTCAATATTTAGAACAAAATATGACTCTATATGAATGCCTCCGGTGGTGTACCGAGATATGCAATGAATCAAGAGTGACATGTATGAAAAAATTATGAACGGTGGCTTTACCACAAATACGATGTCAACTACATGATCATGCTAGCAATATGAAAATGATGGAGCGTGTCATAATAAACGGAATGGTGGAAAGTTGCATGGCAATATATCTCGGAATGGCTATGGAAATGCCATGATAGGTAGGTATGGTGGCTGTTTTGAGGAAGGTATATGGTGGATGTAATATACCGGCGAAAAGTGCGCGGTATTAGAGAGGCTAGCAATGGTGGAAGGAAGAAAAGTGCGTATAATCCATGGACTCAACATTAGTCATAAAGAACTCATATACTTATTGCAAAAATCTAGAAGTTTTCAAAGCAAAGTATTACGCGCATGCTCCTAGGGGGATATATTGGTAGGAAAAGACCATCGCTCATCCCCGACCGCCACTCATAAGGAAGACAATCAATAAATAAATCATGCTCCGACTTCATCACATAACGGTTCACCATACGTGCATGCTACGGGAATCACAAACTTTAACACAAGTACTTTTCAAATTCACAACTACTCAACTAGCATGACTCTAATATCACCATCTTTATATGTCAAAACAATTATCAAGCATCAAACTTTTCTTAGTATTCAACGCACTCAAAAGAAAGTTTTACAAATCTTGAATACCAAGCATATTAAGATTGTTAAGCAAATTACCATGCTATTAAGGACTCTCAAAATAATCTAAGTGAATCATGAGAGATCAATAGTTTCTATAAAACAAATCCACCACCGTGCTCTAAAAATATAAGTGAAGCACTAGAGCAAAACTATATAGCTCAAAAGATATAAGTGAAGCACATAGAGTATTCTATCAAATTCCAAATCATGTATGGCTCTCTCAAAAGGTGTGTACAGAAAGGATGATTGTGGTAAACTAAAAAGAAAAGACTCAAATCATACAAGACGCTCCAAGCAAAACACATATCATGTGGTGAATAAAAATATAGCTCCAAGTAAAGTTACCGATGGAAGTAGACGAAAGAGGGGATGCCTTCAGGGGCATCCCCAAGATTTGAATTTTTGGTGTCCTTAGATTATCTTGGGGGTGCCATGGGCATACCCAATCTTAGGCTCTTGCCACTCCTTGTTCCATAATCCATCAAAATATTTCACCCAAAACTTGAAAACTTCACAACACAAAACTCAACAGAAATTCCGTAAGCTCCGTTAGAGAAAGAAAACAAAAGACAACTTCAAGGTACTGTAATGAACTCATTCTTTATTTATATTGGTGTTAAACCTACTGTATTCCAACTTATCTATGGTTTATAAACTATTTTACTAGCCATAGATTCATCAAAATAAGCAAACAACACACGAAAAATAGAATCTGTCAAAAACAGAACAGTCTGTAGTAATCTGTAACTAAAGCAAACTTATGGAACTCAAAAATTTCTATCAAAATAGGACGACCTAGTAAATTTGTTTATTGATCAGAAGCAATTGGAATCACTATTTTATCATGTTCTGGTGACTTTTAACAATTATTTGCGTGAACAGAAAGTTTCTGCAATTTTCAGCAAGATCAAATAACTATCATCCAAGAAGATCCAATAGGTTAAACTTGGCACAAAGACTAATTGAAACATAAAAAAACATCTAACCAGAGTCTAGATCAAATATTTATTCCTTAACAGAATCAAAAAGCAAAAAACTAAAAATAAAATTGGGTTGCCTCCCAACAAGCGTTATCGTTTTTAACGCCCCTAGCTAGGCATAAAAGCAAGGATAGATCTAGGTATTGCCATCTTTAGTAGGCAATCCATAAGTGGCTCTCATAATAGATTCATAAGGTAATTTTATTTTCTTTCTAGGTAAGTGTTCCATGCCTTTCCTTGACGGAAATTGGAATCTAATATTCCCTTCCTTCATATCAATAATTGCACCAATCGTTCTAAGGAAAGGTCTACCAAGAATAATAGGACATGAAGGATTGCAATCTATATCAAGAACAATAAAATCTACGGGCACATAATTCCTATTTTCAACAATAAGAACATCATTCATTATTCCCTAGGTTTCTTAATGGTGGAATCCGCAAGGTGCATGTTTAAAGAGCAATCATCAAAATCACGGAAACCTAGAAAATCGCACGAAGTCTTTGGAATCATGGAAACACTAGCACCCAAATCACACAAAGCATAGCATTCATGATCTTTAATTTTAATTTTAATAGTAGGTTCCCACTCATCATAAAGTTTTCTAGGGATAGAAACTTCCAAATCAAGTTTTTCTTCATAAGATTGCATCAAGGCATCAACAATATGTTTAGTAAATGCTTTATTTTGACTATAAGCGTGAGGAGAATTTAGCACGGATTGCAACAAGGAAATACAATCAATTAAAGAGCAACTTTCATAATTAAATTCCTTAAAATCCAAAATAGTGGATTTAGCATCTAGCATTTTGCTTTCTTCAATCCCACTTTTATCAATTTTAGCATCATAATCTAAAAACTCCGAATTCTTGGAACGCCTTCTAGGTAAAGGTGGATCATATTCAGCCCCATCATTATCAAGATTCATATTTCAAAACAAAGATTTAATAGAGGACACATCAATAACTTTTAGATCTTCATCTTGATTTTCATAGGTATTGGAAGAACACGCTTTAATAAAGGCATCTTTCGTAGCACGCATCCTAGCGGTTCTTTCCTTGCACTCATCAATGGAAATTATCATGGCTTTGCGAGACTCATTGATATCATGCTTAGGAGGAATAGATCTAAGCTTTAAAGATTCAACATCAAGAGAAATTCTATCAACATTCCTAGCCAATTCATCAACTTTAAGCAATTTCTCTACAAGCAAAGCATTAAAATTCTTTTGTGAATTCATAAATTCTTTAACACTAGTCTCAAATTCAGAGAGCATCTTATTAAAAGTTCCATAAGAGTTGTTGTAGGAATTTCCATAATTATTAGAAGGCTTACTAGGATAAGGCCTAGGATTAAAATTCCCTCTATACACGTTGTTACCAAAATTATTCCTACCAACAAAATTCACATCCATAGATTCATTATTATTCTCAATCAATGTAGACAAAGGCATATCATTATGATCAGAAGAAACACTCTTAGTAGCAAATAATTTCATAAGTTCATCCATCTTTCCACTCAAAACATTGATTTCTTCTATCGCATGCACTTTTTTATTAGTAGATCTTTCAGTGTGCCATTGAGAATAATTAACCATAACTAGTCATCAACCCATGCAACTGCACAGGCTAGTTTTTTAAAAGGTTCATGGTTACAATACTGTTCATAACCACTTGTTTATTTGCATCCAGCAAGAATATAAATTTGTTGTTTGTGAACCATTGAATGAACGATGAATATGAAAACAGAAAAATTATATCCTGAAAGTTTACAATCTTGATAAATTATTTATATTTTATTTTAAGACAAACGAGAAATTTAAAATCCTACTTGTAGAGATCCTGAAACATAATTCAAATGTCCCATAAATTACTTAATTTTGAATGATAAGTACTAAAAATGTAATAATTTGTTTAGTTAATATTAATCCTTTTTTTATTTGGGAGTCTAGCTTATTCATGGGGTATTTTGCATTATGCTTAGGCTCGTCAAATGAAATAAGCATGTCATAACAACAGTGTACCTCCCTATATTAATGACGAACTTACTCTACAAACACCAAAAACTGAACCAAAGACTGAAG
The DNA here is from genome assembly GCA_032464435.1 of Aegilops umbellulata. Taxonomy (NCBI): domain Eukaryota; kingdom Viridiplantae; phylum Streptophyta; class Magnoliopsida; order Poales; family Poaceae; genus Aegilops; species Aegilops umbellulata. The sequence continues at coordinate 444,572,292 of CP136054.1, forward strand.
AAGCGATCATAAGTGTAATACTTCCTAAATTCTCCTTTTATCCCGGCACCACCCATGGAGTAGTCTTCCACTGTGTTTTCATAACAACAGCGTACCTCCCTATAGTTTAATGACAAACTTACTCTACAAACACCGAAAACTGAACCAAAGACTGAAGAAGCGATCATAAGTGTAATACTTCCTAAATTCTCCTTTTATCGGGGCACCACCCATGGAGTAGTCTTTCCACTGTGTTTGACTCTCGCTGTGGTAGCAAATGATGGGTCCAAGTTTTCGCATACTATTGTCCACTTGTTTTCTCATGATAGAGTACTCCATTAGTTGGCACCGCTCTTATATTTGTGTGCGATCTTTTAGCAATCCAACATTATAGTTCTTCCACCCATCTGTTCGCAAGGTTAAATATATGGAAAAAACATTCAAATCTTCACAATTGTACCACAAAAAGCAAGTCACATGGATGTCGCAATTATTTAAACTACTGGTGGTTGGTGCTAGGTATATTAGCGTTAGGAAAGTAAATGTACATATTCAACATTTGACTCTGGAAGAAAATGAATTTTCTTATTTACTCTTATTGAATTCTAAATATATTTTTGAGATTTGTTTTTAGTAATACACATAATTTTGGAAACTCTATTTCATAGACTTGTATTTTGTAATCAGTTCGGGATAAATTCACTCTACATCGTCATAATTGCTCGTTGTTAAAATTTGGCATCCTGACGCATTACCTAGAATTTTTTCTAAACTCAGTATATACAGTTATGTTTTCTTTTAAAATATAAGTTATTTAGTTCAATCCAGAGTACTATATAGTAATTTTCAACAGTAAATCTACCCTATTTCAACTCGGTCATTATAAACAATAAATCTAGCCTGTTTCAACTCGGCCATTATATTTAACTTATTTAAGACATAAGGTAATCTAACTTTTGAACAATCTTTAGAAATCTACACATGTAGAGCTCAAGTAGGACAAACATATGTGAAATTCCGTAAAATAATATGATAATTGTTCGATTAAAGAAAATAATATGATAATTTATTATCTGTACTTACTATAATTTCAATACTTTTTGAGAGAATGTTCCCGTTGCATAGTGTCGCTTACTGCACAATATCTTAATTTGTTATTTGTCTCGGATAGAAAAATATTGTATTTCCTCGTACGTATATGCATGTCTATATGTTTCACATACATGAAATTTTTTATATATTAGAAAATGATTTCGCCTGAGTTACATCCATGCATGCTAATTTCATGTCTATCATTGGAGCTTAGGTCTATGCATGTACGTGCTTGAGTAAGCTTTGCACATATATACGTGTCGGTCTAATCATATACATGATTCTAGTATTAAGGGATTCATTGAGCACCTCGTCAAAGAAACAAACCTTTCAGATCAACTCGTAAAATTTTCTTTTTACATATTTGCATATTTTTAGCATATTTGCATTTTTTCCCTAAAATATTGCAATATTTGCAAATATCTGGATCATATTCTTTTGATTGACAATAACACAATGGCTTACCAGCAGATCAAAGCAGATTTCTAGTGCGAAGGTTGAGCCACCTCTTGATTGTTTCTTCCATGAGCAAGCAAGCTTCTGGTAACTGTAACGGTCATGGTGACCGAACATGATGGGCCGGCGAGCTGCTGACAGTAGAAAGATCTGAAAAAGAAGCAGATAGGCATGATGCATAAATCTAGAAAGGAAGAAGAATATGCATAACTCAAAAGTATTGAAGCCGTCGGTTTTTGCATTGCTCTACGATCAGTCAGTGTACGCATGCATCGTATATGTACGCATCCAGCCGCCGGAATTTACTTCTACTGCCTGTTGCTAGCTCTGTCTGTGTTCGTTTGTCAGGGGCAAAAACACCGGCCGGCAGCACAAATTGAAGACCAGCTTTAGGCACCTCTGTAACATTCATAGAAACTTCCTCAATGACTTGCATCGGGAGGATCTCTCGAGACCAAGGCATGCGCCAATTAAGGCTTCTTGCCGTATCATGTATCTTTACGGGGACAACAAAATTCAACTCGTTTATTTTTAGATAACCATTGGGAGATAGAGACCCAGCACATGACGTCTCCCGTGCGTGGGACAACCGAGGTTTGTTTTGGCTAAAATATATTATATTTTAATCTAACGGATGTAAATCTTTTAACTTTTACAATTAACGTGGAGCCTCGTATGGTGCTTCCGATTAGTAAATATAAGATATAAGATATTATCTAGGAGTTTAGTAGCATCTCCTAAAGTGATTTCCATAAAAGTGCCTCCCGCGGCCGAATCTAAAAGATTTCTAGAAGCAAAATTCAATTTGGCATAAAAATTTTGTGTAACCATCCACAAATTCAAACCATGAGTAGGGCAATTACGTATCATTAATTTCATCCTCTTCCAAGCTTGTGCAACATGTTCATGATCAAGTTGCTTAAAATTCATAATATCGTTACTAAGAGAGATGATCTTAGCGGGAGGAAAATACTTAGAGATAAAAGCATCTTTGCACTTGTTCCAAGAATCAATACTATTTTTAGGCAAAGACGAAAAACACGCTTTAGCACGATCTCTAAGCGAAAAAGGAAATAGCTTCAATTTAACAATATCATTATCAGCATCTTTCTTCTTTTGCATATCACACAAATCAACGAAGCTATTTAGATGAGTAGCGGCATCTTCACTAGGAAGACCGGTGAATTGATCTTTCATAACAAGATTCAACAAAGCAGTATTGATTTCACAAGATTCAGTATTGGTAAGAGGAGCAATCGGAGTGCTAAGGAAATCATTATGGTTGGTATTGGTAAAGTCACACAATTTGGTATTATCTTGAGCCATCGTGGCAAGCAAGCAATCCAACACACGAGCAAACAAAAAGCAAGCGAAGAAAAAGGCAAACGGAAAAGAGAGGGCGAATAAAACGGCAAGGGTGAAGTGGGGGAGAGGAAAACGAGAGGCAAATGGCAAATAATGTAATGCAAAGATAAGGGATTGTGATGGGTACTTGGTATGTTGACTTTTGCGTAGACTCCCCGGCAACGGCGCCAGAAATTCTTCTTGCTACCTCTTGAGCACTGCGTTGGATTTCCCCGAAGAGGAAAGGATGATGCAGCAAAGTAGTGTAAGTATTTCCCTCAGTCTTTGAGAACCAAGGTATCAATCCAGTAGGAGGCCACGCGCTAGTCCCTCATACGTACACAAAGCAAATAACTCCTCGCAACCAACGCGAATAGGGGTTGTCAATCCCTTCACGGTCACTTATGAGAGTGAGATCTGATAGATATGATAGATAATATTTTTGGTATTTTTTGTATAGAGATGCAAAGTAAAATAAAAAGCAAAGTAAAAAAAGCAAAGCAATAATAAAGTGATGGAAGATTAATATGATGAGAATAGACCCGGGGGCCATAGATTTCACTAGTGGCTTCTCTCAAGAGCATAAGTATTTTACGATGGGTGAACGAATTACTGTTGAGCAATTGACAAAATTGAGCATAGTTATGAGAATATCTAGGTATGATCATGTATATAGGCATCACGTCCGAGACAAGTAGACCGACTCCTGCCTGCATCTACTACTATTACTCCACTCATCGACTGCTATCCATCATGCATCTAGAGTATTAAGTTAATGAAAACAGAGTAACGCCTTAAGCAAGATGACATGATGTAGAGGGATAAATTCATGCAATATGATAGAAACCCCATCTTTTTATCCTCTATGGAAACAATACAATACGTGCCTTGCTGCCCCTACTGTCACTGGGAAAGGACACCGCAAGATTGAACCCAAAGCTAAGCACTTCTCCCATTGCAAGAAGAACCAATCTAGTAGGCCAACCAAACTGATAATTCAAAGAGACTTGGAAAGATAACCAATCATACATAAAATAATTCAGAGAAGATTCAAATATTGTTCATAGATAGACTTGATCATAAACCCACAATTCATCAGTCTCAACAAACACATCGCAAAAACAAGATTACAGCGAATAGATCTCCACGAGAGAGGGGGGAGAACATTGTATTGAGATCCAAAAAGAGAGAAGAAGCCATCTAGCTACTAACTATGGACCCGAATGTCTGAGGTAAACTACTCACACTTCATCGGAGGGGCTATGATGATGTAGAAGCCCTCCATGGTGGATTGCCCCCTCCGGCAGAGCTCCGGAACAGGCCCCAAGATGGGATCTCGTGGGTACAGAAGGTTGCGGCGGTGGAATTAGGTTTTTGGCTCTGTATCTGATCGTTTGGGGGACGTAGGTATATATAGGAGGAAGGAGTATGTCAGTGGAGCAACGGGGAGCCCACGAGGCAGGGGGCGCGCCCTAGGGGGTGGGCTCGCCCTCACCCTCGTGGCCACCTCCCTTCTTTCTTGACGTGGGGTCCAAGTCTCCTGGATCATATTCGGTGAGAAAATCACGTTCCCGAAGGTTTCATTCCGTTTGGACTCCGTTTGATATTCCGTTTCTTTGAAACACTGAAATAGGCAAAAAAAACAGCAATTCTGGGCTGGGCCTCCGGTTAATAGGTTAGTCCCAATAGTAATATAAAAGTGGAAAATAAAGCCCAATATAGTCCAAAATAGTAGATAATATAGCATGGAGCAATTAAAAATTATAGATACGTTGGAGACGTATCAGGTTCGAGCTTATCAAGTTGAAGATTTTTCACATAAGCATCACAGCCCCAAACTTTAAGAAACGACAGCTTAGGTTTCTTGGTAAACCACTATTCATACGGTGTCGTCTCAATGAATTTACATGGTGCCCTATTTAACGTGAATGCAGTTGTCTCTAATGCATAATTCCAAAACGATAGTGGTAAATCGGTAAGAAACATCATAGATCGCACCATATCCAGTAAAGTATGGTTACGACGTTCTGACACACCATTACGCTGTGGTGTTCTGCGTGGGTTGTGAAACTATTCCAGATCGCATCAAATATTTGCCTCCGTGATCAGATCGTAGAAACTTTACTTTCTTATTACGATGATTCTCCACTTCACTCTAAAATTCTTTGAACTTTACAAATGTTTCAGACTTGTGTTTCATTAAGTAGATATACCTATATCTACTCAAATCATCTGTGAAGGTCAGAAAATAATGATACCCGCCGTGAGCCTCAACACTCATCGGACCGCCACAACTAGGAAAACCCTTACCAGTAGCGCTGGTTTTTTGGCTATTAGTAGCGCGGCCAGGCGCGCTACTGCTACGGCGCTCTAGCTATTTTTTAGCAGTAGCACTTGTTTGAACCAGCGCTACTGCTATCTATAACTAGGAGTAGTGCGCCTCTGTCCATCGCTACTGCTAATACTAGTATCATGCCCCTGCAACCAACGCTACTAGTAAGGCAGCGCTGCTACTACTCCAATACCCCACGCTACTGCTAGTATTTTCTTTTTTTATGTTGCTGTATTCGTATTTTTACATGTTTTATACAATTACAACATACACATACACTGAAACTATATGAAAAAGGAATGTCTCATCATCATCATCGAAGTGGTACAACATAGTCTCAACACAAATGATGTCGATCTCATCATCATCTCGAAATAGCGATACAAGTTAATGATCACATGTCTCTTACATTGTCACCGTAGACACATGTTTTATCATCTACCTAAACTATGACATACGAGATAAGAGCGATCACGATGATCAAAAGCGGTATTATGTAGTAGTTTTTGCAGTGGCGCTGGTTCTGAATCCCCTGTTGTGCCATGAATCTCAAGTAACTAGCTTCGGCTTCCGCTCTACTATCAAACCCTTTCTGGCTTCCGCCGGAGAAGCCATAGACCTGGGCCTGACACTCTGGCCACTCATCATACACACCCGGAACATGCCCTACATACACAGCATACCACTTCCTCGCCATCGTTGATCTATATACCTATCAGAGATGCACACACACACACACAGATATATATATATATATTATATATATATATATATATATATATATATATATATATAATATATATATATATATATATATATATATATATATATCATGAAGCGAATTGAACGAAACAGTTATGAAATAGAAGCAACATATATAGTAAACATAGTTAACAAATTTCATCGTACCGGAAGTAATTAACTAGAGTGCGGCACCATACATCTAATAGTTTCATCGTACTGAGACATTCGAAGTTTCTTCATACAGAGAAAGTAACAAGTAACTACACAGACACATTGTTTTTAAGCAGTGCACTCTACCCATCTGTCCATATTCAGGAGGACAGACCCAAGCTTAGTGAAAGGCGTCATGTCCTGACGTTGTAGGGCAATGCGGGTTCGAACGTCACCTCGCGATATTTGGCCACCGTAGAACATCCCATTCTCTTCGAGGACATCTTTCATGATGATGGACGCAATTTCCTGCTGGATCCGATAGAAATCATTTCGAAGTCGATTATCTGGCACAGCTCCAAAGGCTTTGGCCCATCTCTAGATATGGGTATCGGATGAAGATTTCATGCAAAGTGATTGCACATCCCTTATGTACTCCATCATTAGATGGATGACGTAGAATCCATCGTTCTCACTTCTTGTCGGTTGCTGAATGAAACAGAAGTCAGTCTTGTGGCCGAAATGGACCCCGGCCTTATTTGTTTTTTTCTTTGGATGTAGCCACCCCGCATGCTGAAGCCCAGCATAGCTCTGTCCACAACATACTTTATGTGTGTGTAATCTTTCTTCTATATTTTCTTCGATGGGTCCAAATATGGAGCGCGGGAGTAACGAGGGTAAAGAATGATGAGAACGGCACGACACCCCCCGCTGCGCAAAATACACGATCAAGTTAGCCTCCATGCGTGCAAAGTAATTATTGAAATGCACGAAAGGATGTATGTGTTATAGTGCTATCGCGGATGACTTACCCGGGATGATAAGTTAGGAGAATCGTTTCTTTGTCCTTATTGCTGACCAAGAATTCTTCGATGTACTGACTCGCATATTGACGGTTGGCGTCATTGATTGACAAGAAGCCCTCATGCATGTAGTATGCGTCCGCAACCGCAAGACCGGTGAATTGCTCTCTCCTGACGATGCAATTCATGTCAGCGCATACAGGCGAACGAACGTAAAATCGAGTGTCCTCATTTGAAACATCTGGAAGATGTAATCAAACCTCAGGAAGAAGAGGTCCGCGGGGCATGTGTGGACGTACATCTTGCAACTGCTCGGCACATGAACCGTATAAAGTGGGTATCCTGGATCATCCGAGGCGAGGAGGATTCTCTCTGTCGAAAGCACATGGTCATGGAGTCTCCTGAGATCCCCTGTTATGGCAGCTAGTGCATTCGCCGGTACCATTGGCTCTCCCGCGACATTGATTAATGGCGCATGTTTCATCGGTACACTGTCAACCTTGGTCGAATGCAGCTGGCTGCTAGAACCAACATTGCAAGCTTTATTCGATTTTCTCGCCGTCGGTCTCTTCCTCTGCTTCTTCTTGGTGGGCTGAGGTGCTGGTGGGTCTATCAGACCCTCCCTGAGCACCACCCCTAGTGTTGCCGGGCTCAGCATTGGACGACTCTGGCTAAGCAGTTGAGCTTGGGTGGAACCAGCATCTAGAGGCATGTCATCATCTGGAACTGATCCTTGGGCTTCACTAAAGTACCCTTCCCCACATCCACCAACCCACCCTTCATGAGGTAAAGGAGGGTGCAAGGAGTGGAGTCGGCCTACAAAGAAATATATGTGCGGCGTCAGAGATCCAAAAAGAACGGCAACTGAAGATTAATTAATTAGTTGAGTTGATGAAGGTGCGACGCGTATTTACCGTGAGGGCTTCGAGCTCAGCCAATGTCGACGGGCCGACGTTCAAGCCAGAGACGGAGCTAGGGCTGCTGTGATAGCTGGGTGCAGGAGCAGGTGCTGGAGGAGCTGCGGGTGCGGGTGCGGTTGCCATACTAGCTACGGGTATGGGTCTGGTGTTCATAGAGTTGCTCCCGGTGAAGCTGGGCATGGGAAAATCACTTGGTGGAAGATACGTCTCCAACGTATCTATAATTTTTTTATTGTTCCATGCTATATTATATTCTGTTTTGGACATTAATGGGCTTTATTATACACTTTTATATTATTTTTTGGAGTAACCTATTAACCGGAGGCCCAGCCCAGAATTGATGTTTTTTGCCTATTTCAGAGTTCCGCAGAAAAAGGATATCAAACGGAGTCCAAACGGAATGAAACCTTCGGGAACGTGATTTTCGGAACGAACGAGATCCAGAGGACTTGGGCCCTACGTCAAGACATCAACCAGGAGGGCACGAGGTAGGGGGTGCGCCTACCCCCCTCGGCGCACCCTCCACTCTCGTGGGCCCATGTTGCTCCACCGACGTACTTCTTCCTCCTATATATACCTACGTACCCCCAAACTACCAGATACGGAGCCAAAAACCTAATTCCACCGCCGCAACCTTCTGTACCCATGAGAATTCTGTCAATCACTATCTTATCTGGAAGATTAACTCCCACTTGATTCAAGCGATTGTAGTACCCAGACAATCTGAGCACATGCTCACTAGTTGAGCGATTCTCCTCCATCTTTTAGCTATAGAACTTGTTGGAGACTTCATATCCCTCAACTCGGGTAGTTGCTTGAAATATTAACTTCAACTACTGGAACATCTCATATGGTCCATGACGTTCAAAATGTCTTTGAAGTCCCGATTCTAAGCCGTTAAGCATGGTGCACTAAACTATCAAGTAGTCATCATATTGAGCTAGCCAAACGTTCATAACGTCTGCATCTGCTCCTGCAATAGGTCTGTCACCTAGCGGTGCATTAAGGACATAATTCTTCTGTGCAGCAATGAGGATAAACCTTAGATCACGGATCCAATCCGCATCATTGCTACTAATATTTTTCAACACAATTTTCTCTAGGAACATATCAAAATAAACATAGGGAAGCAACAACGCGAGCTATTGATCTACAACATAGATATGCTAATACTACTAGGACTAAGTTCATGATAAATTAAAGTTCAATTAATCATATTACTTAAGAACTCCCACTTAGATAGACATCCCTCTAATCCTCTAAGTGATCACGTGATCCAAATCAAACTAAACCATAACCGATCATCACGTGAAATGGATTAGTTTTCAATGGTGAACATCATCATGTTGATCATATCTACTATATGATTCACGCTCGACCTTTCGGTCTCCGTGTTCCGAGGTCATATCTTATATGCATAGCTCGTCAAGTATAACCTGAGTATTCCGCGTGTGCAACTGTTTTGCACCCGTTGTATTTGAACGTAGAGCCTATCACACCCGATCATCACGTGGTGTCTCAGCACGAAGAACTTTCGCAACGGTGCATACTCAGGGAGAACACTTCTTGATAATTAGTGAGAGATCATCTTATAATGCTACCATCTATCAAAGCAAGATAAGATGCATAAAAGATAAACATCACATGCAATCAATATAAGTGATATGATATGGCCATCATCATCTTGTGCTTGTGATCTCCATCTCCGCAGCACTGTCATGATCACCATCGTCACCGGCGCGACACCTTGATCTCCATCGTAGCATCGTTGTCGTCTCGCCAATCTTATGCTTCTACGACTATCGCTACCGCTTAGTGATAAAGTAAAGCATTACAGGGCGATTGCATTGCATACAATAAAGCGACAACCATACGGCTCCTGCCGGTTGCCGATAGCTCGGTTACAAATCCTAATATTGATCTATGCCAACCCAACAAACACCTTCAGAGACACCTTTAGAGCATCTTTATAATCACCCAGTTACGTTGTGAGTTTGATAGCACACAAGGTGTTCGTCCAGTATTCGGGAGTTGCATAATCTCATAGTCTGAGGAACATGTATAAGTCATGAAGAAAGCAGTAGCAATGAAACTGTAACGATCATAATGCTAAGCTAACGAATGGGTCTTGTCCATCACATCATTCTCCTAATGATGTGATCCCGTTCATCAAATGACAACACATGTCTATGGTTAGGAAACATAACCATCTTTGATAAACAAGCTAGTCAAGTAGAGGCATACTAGGGACACTTATGTTTTGTCTATGTATTCACACATGTACTAAGTTTCCGGTTAATACAATTCTAGCGTGAATAATAAACATTTATCATGAAATAAGGAAATAAATAATAAATTTATTATTGCCTCTAGGGCATATTGCCTTCAATTCCACCTTCATGAGCCTGCATTTTGCTCTCTCCAGATCTCTTGCACCATTCTGAAAAACAAAAGCAGAGATGTGATAGTTGCTGGTGGGGGAAAACTTTGGTCTGGGTCTTACATTCCTGAGACCACCTTCACTGCTGGTTCTCATCAATTCCAACAACAATTTAGAGTGTTGGACTTACCTGGGAATGATATTGTGTTAGGTTCAGATTGGATGGCCAAACACAACCCTGTAGCATTTTGTTATGATCCTAGGCAAATAATCATCAATTATCAGGGCCATAACTCTATCACAATACCTGCTTGTGAGATTCTTTCTGCTACAAATGAAATATATGCACTAGAGTTGAATAGATTACTACTGAGTGGAGCTCCTGGGTTTGCTATCCAGCTAGCAGAAGATACAACAATTCAAATAAGTAAATCACATCCCACCCACCCCCCTGAAATTGAAGAGATATTACACTCTTTTCCTAAAGTTTTCAAAGAACCTGAGGGTCTGCTGTTGGGGAACGTAGTAATTTCAAAAAAATTCCTACACACACGCAAGATCATGGTGATGCATAGCAACGAGAGGGGAGAGTGTTGTCTACGTAACCTCGTAGACCGAAGCGGAAGCGTTGACGCAACATAGAGGAAGTAGTCGTACGTCTTCCCGATCCGACCGATCCAAGCACCGTTACTCCGGCACCTCCGAGTTCTTGGCACACGTTCAGCTCGATGACGCACCCCTAGCTCCGATCCAGCAAAGCTTCGGGGAGGAGTTCCTTCAGCACAACGGCGTGGTGACAATGTTGATGTTCTACCGGCGCAGGGCTTCGCCTAAGCACTGCAACGATATATTCGAGGTGGAATATGGTGGAGGGGGGCACCGCACACGGCTAAGGAACGATCACGAAGATCAATTGTGTCTCCATGGGGTGCCCCCTGCCCCCGTATATAAAGGAGCAAGGAAGGGAGGAGGCCGGCCCTATGTTTGGCGCGCCAAGGGGAGTCCTACTCCCACCGGGAGTAGGATTCCCCCTTTCCTAGTCTAACTAGGAGTTCTTCCTTGTAGGGGGAGTAGGAGAGAAGGAAAGGGAAGAGAGAAGGAGATGGAAGGAGGGGGGCGCCCCCCCTCCCTAGTCCAATTCGGACTAGTCTAAGGGGAGGGGTGCGGCAACCCTTTTGGCCCTTTCTCTCCTTTCCCGTATGGCCCAATAAGGCCCAATACGAATTCCCGTAACTCTCCGGTACTCCGATAAATATCCGAACCACTCAGAACCTTTCCGATGTCCGAATATAGTCGTCCAATATATCGATCTTTATGTATCAACCATTTCGAGACTCCTCGTCGTGTCCCCGATCTCATCCGGGACTCCGAACTCCTTCGGTACATCAAAACTCATAAACTCATAATAACTGTCATCGTAACCTTAAGCGTGCGGACCCTACGGTTCGAGAACAATGTAGACATGACCGAGACACATCTCCGGTCAATAACCAATAGCGGGACCTGGATGCCCATATTGGATCCTACATATTCTACGAAGATCTTTATCGGTCAGACCGCATAACAACATACGTTGTTCCCTTTGTCCATCGGTATGTTACTTGCCCGAGATTCGATCGTCGGTATCCAATACCTAGTTCAATCTCATTACCGGCAAGTCTCTTTACTCGTTCCGTAATACATCATCCCGCAACTAACTCATTAGTTGCAATGCTTGCAAGGCTTAAGTGATGTGCATTACCGAGAGGGCCCAGAGATACCTCTCCCACAATTGGAGTGACAAATCCTAATCTCGAAATACGCCAACCCAACATCTACCTTTGGTGACACCTGTAGTACTCCTTTATAATCACCCAGTTACGTTGTGACGTTTGGTAGCACCCAAAGTGTTCCTCCGGCAAACGGGAGTTGCATAATCTCATAGTCAAAGGAACATGTATAAGTCATGGATAAAAGCAACAGCAACATACTAAATGATCGGGTGCTATGCTAATGGAATGGGTCATGTCAATCAGATCATTCAACTAATGACATGACCTTGTTAATCAAATGACAACTCCTTTGTCCATGGTTAGGAAAGTTAACCATCTTTGATTAACAAGCTAGTCAAGTAGAGGCATACTAGTGACACTCTGTTTGTCTATGTATCCACACATGTATTATGTTTCCAGTTAATACAATTCTAGCATGAATAATAAACATTTATCATGATATGTAAGGAAATAAATAATAACTTTATTATTGCCTCTAGGGCATATTTCCTTCATCTGCCACCTGCCAGAGAATTGGATCATGAGATACCTCTCAAACCAGAATCAAAACCACCCAACATCAGACCTTATCGAGTGCCCCATATGCAAAGAAATGAGATGGAAAAACAAGTTCACAAACTGTTGCAATCCAAAATCATCAGAGAAAGTCAAAGCCCCTATTCTTCACCAGCAATATTAGTAATGAAAAAAGATGGGACTTGGAGACTTTGCATCGACTATAGAAAGTTAAATGCAGCAACAGCCAAAAAAGTTCCCTATACCTGTAATTGAGGACCTCTTAGATGAACTGCACGGTGCAAAAATATTTTCCAAACTGGACTTGAGATCTGGCTACCACCAGGTGAGAATGAGGGAACAAGACATACCCAAAACTGCCTTCAGAACATATTTTGGGCATTATGAGTTCCTTGTTATGCCATTTGGGCTAACGAATGCCCTAGGGACCTTTCAAGCACTGATGAACAGTATCTTTGGCCCCTACCTCAGAAAATTCATCTTGGTCTTGTTCGATGACATTCTCATCTTTAGTAAAACCCTAGAAGAACATAAGGAGCACTTAAGGATAGTGATGGAACTGCTTAAGCAACACCAACTACATGCCAACTTATCCAAGTGTGTCTTTGCTGTGGACCACATCTCTTACTTGGGGCACACCATTTCTGGAGAAGGAGTATCAACGGATCACTCTAAAATTGCTACAGTTTTTGACTGGCCAGTTCCTACTACTCCCACTCAACTCAAAGGTTTTCTAGGACTATGTGGTTACTATAGAAGATTTGTTCACAGTTTTGCTGCCTATTGCTCGACCCTTGCATGATGTCTTGAAAAAAGATAAGATCACATGGACATCTGCTCAAATTGAGGCTTTCCAAGCTCTCAAACAAGCTCTAATTTCTGCTCATGTTCCGGCTCTCCCAGATTTTGCTTCTCCTTTTGTTTTGGAAACAGATGCATCAGGGACTGGCTTCGGGGCAGTAATGATGCAGAAGGGCAAGCCTATAGCATATTACAGCTCCACTCTATGCCCTAAAAATGTTGCTCTATCCACTTATGAAAAAGAAGCATTAGCTATTGTAGAAGCACTTAAGAGGTGGAGACACTATTTCTTGGGGAATGATCTCATTATTAGAACTGAACATCAAAGCTTACAGTTTATGGCTGATCAGAGAGTGGCTACTAGCATTCAATACAAATTGATGCTCAAGCTTTTGGAATTCAATTTTGTCCTAGAATATAAGAAAGGAAAAGAAAACATTGTGGCTGATGCCTTGTCCAGAAAACATACATGCATGGCCATCTCAATGGCAACTCCAGAATGGATGTCTGAAGTAGAAAAATCCTACAGTGCAGACCCCCATTGCCAGAAACTCTTGGAACAGCTGCTTCTGTCTCCTACTCACACAGTCCATCACAACAAGCTGGAAGATGGAGTGATCAGGCACAAAGGAAAAATATATGTGGGAAGGATTTATCCTGAAGGAACAGACTTCTGCAGGCCCTCCACTCATCTGCTATTAGTGGTCATTCGGGCCAGAAAGCTTCTTATCGGCGGCTTAAAAATGTGTTATATCGGCCAAGAATGAAAAAAAGATATGGACAACTTCGTTCTGCTCTGCCCTGTCTGCCAAAAGTGCAAAGGTGAACACTGCCCATACCCTGGTTTTCTTGATCCTCTTCACATCCCTGATATGGTCTGGACACACATCAGCATGGACTTTGTAGAAGGTTTACCAAAATCAGATGGCAAGGAGCTCATTTTGGTAGTGGTGGATAGACTTTCCAAGTTTGCTCATTTCATTCCCTTGGCCCACCCCTATACTGTTCAAACAGTAGCTAGGGCATTCATTGACAATGTTCTGAAACTGCATGGTCCTCCTTTGGCCATTGTATCTAACAGAGATAAGATCTTCACTAGCAAAATTTGGCAAGATATATTTGCTGCTATGGGCACGGAATTACGCTACAGTTCAGCCTACCACCCACAATCTGATGGGCAAACTGAACGGGTCAACCAATGCTTGCTTGCTTCTTTGGCGGGGATGCTCGTCTCTGGGATTTCTTCGTCTGGTGTTGGCGTCCACTCTGCTATGAATTCTGCCAATGCTCTGCTTTGGATGGTTGAAGTGCTTTCAAACTTGAGGCCAAAGCTTGACAGTTCCAATGCCCACTCGACAATCCTGCCTGTTGCCTCCGGATTATGTAGTATCCTTTTCAGCGGAAAGCGAGTGACAACAGTGATCTCATGTGCTTGGAAGTAATGGCGCAGTTTTCTCGAGGCCATGAGAAGGCCAAAAAGCAATTTCTGCACACCAGAGTACCTTGACCTAGCCCCCTGTAGAAGGGAGCTGACAAAGTAAACTGGGCGTTGCACCATCCTCTTCTTCTGCATCTCCTCTCGCATCTGCGCAGATCCATCTTTGTCGGGACTAGAGCTTGTCGGGGAGGCCCCCTGCTTGTCACCGGATGTGCTTGCCGAGGTTGCGGGCTCATCATCTGCCTCCCTCTCCGCTACCAACGCGGCACTAAACACTTGATTGGTTGCTGCCAGGTATAGCAGCAACTTCTCTTGCGGCTTAGGCGCGACAAGTATTGGAGTGGAGGACAGGTACCTCTTTAAGTCTTTCAGCGCAGCCTCCGCTTCCGGGGTCCATTGTACTGGACCTGCCTTTTTCAAGATTTTGAAAAACGGCAAGGCGCGCTCAGCTGACTTAGAGATAAACCTGCTGAGAGCTGCCACGCAACCGGCAAGTTTTCATACATCCTTGACGCGCTTTGGTGCTTCAATTTTCTTGATGGCCTTGATCTTGTCAGGGTTAGCCTCAATCCCTCGCTGAGACATGAAGAACCCGAGAAGCTTGCCGGAAGGGACTCCGAACACACACTCCTCGGGGTTGAGCTTGAGGCTGATCTTGCGCAGATTTGCAAAAGTCTCTTCTAGATCTTGGATTAGGGTTGACTTGTCCTTGCTCTTGACCACTATATCATTCATGTAGGCTTCCACATTTCTGTGTATCTGCGGTTCGAAAGCGGTATGAACTACCCTTGCAAAGGTTGAACCAGCATTCTTCAGTCCGAAAGGCATCCGTACGAAACAGTACATGCCACATGGAGTGATGAATGCGGTCTTCTCCTCATCTTCTTCTGCCATGAAGATCTGATGGTATCCTGAATATGCATCCAGGAATGAAAGCAAGTCACATCCGGCCGTGGAGTCGAAAATCTGGTCAATGCGCGGCAAGGGAAATGGGTCTTTGGGACAAGCTTTATTAACATCAGTGAAGTCAATACAAAGCCTCCATTTCCCGTTTGCCTTGCGCACGACTACAGGATTGGCCAACCACGTAGGATGGAGCACTCCTCTGACGAGGCCTGCTGCTTCCAACTTCCTGATCTCTTCTGTGATGAACTCTTGGCGCTCCACTGCTTGCTTCCTGACTTTCTGCTTGACGGGCCGCGCGTGAGGACAGATGGCAAGGTGGTGCTCAATTACTTTCCTGGGAACACCGGGGATGTCAGATGGCTGCCATGCAAACACATCGACATTCGCCCGCAGGAAAGCAACGAGCGCGCTTTCCTATTTAGGGTTGAGCGTGGCACTGATGGTGAAGGTACCACCAGCGCCGTCCTCCTTGGCGGGCACCTTCTTGGTCGCTGGCGGAGCTGCCATCGTCTTCTTGCACTTGCCGGTGGAGCTCGATGGTGCGTCCTCGACGGCAGCGCAGCTCTCTGAAGAGGCGCCCTTGCCGGAGTGGGCATCAGAGCTCTTGCCGGACGTGGTCTTCTTCTTCCCTCCGGGGGCTTCAGCGGCAAGTGTCTCGCGATCAGTTGCGGCTGCAGCCTCCCGGTAAATCTTGTCGGCATAGATAAGGGCATCCTTCTTGTCGCCAGGGACAGAAATGACACTTATCGGGCCTGGCATCTTGAGCATGTTGTACGCATGGTGAGAGGCCGCCATGAACTTGGCGAGCACTGGACGGCCGAGAATCCCATTGTAAGGCAATGGATTATCGGCAACGTCAAAGGTGACCCTCTCAGTCCTAAAGTTCAACTCGCTGCCGAATGTTACCGGCAACGTGATCTTCCCCTTCGGCTTGCTCCTTCCCGGGTTGATTCCTTGAAATACGCCGGTCTCTTCGAGCTCGCTTTCAGGGACTTGGAGTTTCCGAAGCACAGCGGAGGAGATCAGGTTCAAGCCGGCCCCGCCGTCAACTAGCATCTTAGTGACCTTGAGGTTGTGGATAGTTGGTGAAACCAACATCGGCAAGCACCCGAACGCGATTGTGTGATCAGGGTGGTCCTCAATATCAAAGATGATAGGCGTGCTGGACCATCTTAGAAGCTTCCGTGACTCGATGGGTGGTTCTGCTGCATTGACTTCTCGCACCCACTGCTTGAGTTGGCGGTGTGAAGTATGCAGAGAAGCACCACCGTCAACGCACAAGACCTCTGTGGCTTTCTGGAACTCCTGCTCACTGGTTTCGTCATCATCCATGTCTTCGTCGTCTTCGTCATCTCCATCCTTGTCGCGACCGCGGGGAGGCCTGTCTCCTTGCCGCTGCTTTTCCTTGCCGCGGCGTCCTCCCCGGCCGGGACGCTTCGTGCTGGACCCTCCAGTACCTCCTTGGGCTTTCTCCTTGTCGCGTCGCTCGTACTCGACCTTTTGCAGCTCGACGAGCTGCTCGACCTTCTTGCAGCTCTGGAGGTCATGGCCCTTGGTACGGTGGATCTTGCAGTACTGTTTGTTGGTGCTGTCCTGCTTGTCGGCGGCCGCCACGGCCTGGCAGTTGGCGCATGCGGCAACCTCCTTGCCGGAGCCGCCAGCTTTGGCTTGCTTGGTGCCACCTTCGCTGCCAGACTACTCAACAACCAGGACATCTTTGCCCTTCTTAGTCCTGTTGTTCCGTCGCCGATTCTTCCTCGCCGGGGCAGTATCTTCGCTGTCAGATCCTCCTGTTCCTGCATTCTCCTCAGGGAGTTTCCTCCCTTCCTCAGCACGTGCACATTTGTCGGCCAAGGCATACAGCTCACTGACGTCCTTGATCTTGCACATCGCCATCTCCTCCCGCATCCTGCGGTTACGCACGTTCTGATGGAACGCGCTGATGACCGCGGCAGGGTGGACATCAGGGATGTTGTAGTGCACATGGCTGAATCTCTGAATGAACTTGCGCAGGGGCTCTCCCTCCTTCTGGACGAGCAGATGGAGATCGCTCGCTTGGCCATGGGGTTTGTGGCCGCCCGTAAAGGCGCCAACAAACTGATGGCACAAGTCTGCCCAGGAGGATATGGAGTTGTCCGGCAAGTGCATGAGCCAGGACCTGACATTGGATTTGAGTACCAGCGGGAAGTAGTTGGCAAGGATCTTGTCATCCCGCCCCCCAGTAGCTTGCACCGTGATGGTGTAGATGTTGAGGAACTCCGACGGATGCGACTTGCCGTCGTACTTCTCTGGTACGTCTGGCTTGAAGTTCTTTGTGCTGGGCCACTGGACTTGCCGCAGCTCACGGGTAAACGCAGGGCAGCCCACCGAGTACGGCAGGTCGCCTGGTCCCCCTGGCGCATGCATGTCGACAGAAGGCTCAGCGCGCTGGTCTGATTGACGCCGCGCTTCTCTTCGACGCTCGATGCGAGTACGAGCGTCCTCTTGCTTTCGTTCGTGAAGAACTTTGCATTGATCGCGACGAGTTCGCGGATCTGACGACGCAGTGGAGTCGTTGTCGTGGTGGTTCCGGCTGGTCGGCGACCCTGGCCTGTGGGGTGGAGAGTGCACGGTGGTCGCACCCCCACCGGCCTTGTCGCCACCGGCTGGTGCCTAACTGGCTCGCCGCAGCTGCGACGCACTCAGCTGCCGCGGAGTGTCGCCGTTGGCGAAGCCGATGAGACTCTGAATGGTGGCCCTCCAGTCGTCGAGCTTGTCTCCCGTTGGAGGGTAATCCAGGAGCAGTTGAGCTCGTGCTAGAGCTTCCGCTGGGGTGGCGGGCAACGGTGGTGAACGGCGCGTGGAGCGGGATGTGCTCGAACTCCTAACTACGTTAGAAGGAGCAGTCCCCCGTCCAGGCGACCGCACCTCGCTCGAACCAGCATGTTGGCGCGTATGCTGGCCTTGAACGTCCCGAGATCCGCCAGCTCGATCTGGGTCGAGCGAGCGTATGGTACTGTGAGTACCATGGCGCTGCCGGTCCTGCGCCTCTTGAGTTAGGCGCGGTGCATGCTTGGACGCCGCGGCATTGGGGATTTCCTCGCCGACGCCCATTCCTCCGCCGGCGCCTTCCCCACCACCCTCCTGCTCCAGGGGCGGTGGGTTCGACGCGGACGGACCAGCCACCTCCGGAGCGTTCTTCTTCGGTGGCATGTCGATGACGAAGATTTAGCTCATGTGAACGCCGGATCAGGTTCACGCAACCTCGACGCCCCCTACCTGGCGCGCCAAAGATGTCGAGGGAAATCTGCCTCCACGAACACCTATGGGGACCGAGCCCCTTCATGGTTCGGCGGGGGGCGGAGGTCGCACGAAGAGCGGATCGAGGCGATACACACAAGGGGTTTACCCAGCTTCGGGCCGCACGGATGCGTAAAACCCTACTGCTGCTTTGTGGTTTGTATTGCGTTCTTGCTCGGGGGCGCTGAGTGCTACAGTACACTCTGGCAACTAACGAGACCGAGCGTGGGTGTCCTCCTTCTCTACGTTGCGCATGGGTCCTCCTTTTATATGCTCAAGGGGTTACCCACAGGTGGCAACGCAGGCAAGGGTAAAACTAGAAAACGCTGTGTTGGGTACAGCTGCTTGCAGAGTGCTATCATACCTAACTCTGACGGTAGGGGACAAGGGCATTAAATGCCCGTCTGTGTCGCCCAGACAGTGCAGAAAAGGGACCATCAGGGGCGCCACCGTTTGCCACGATGGCTACCCTGTCAGCGTCGCTTCGCCACCGCATGCCCCTGGCTACACAGCCTCTCGCCACGTATGCCTGGAATGGCCCCAGAGCGACACGTTGGTGGATGAGCTGGAGCGCAGGCACGGGGTGGTAACTTGCCGCGGCAAGCGCCTTGTCGCGGTCGATGTCTTGTCGCGTCCGGGAGCTTGTCGCTCACCGGTCCTTGCCGGGACGCGCGGCGCGTCGCAGCAAGCCTCCTGTCGCGCCGTGGTTGGCCTTCCCGGCAAGCTCCTCTTGCCGGGGTCTTGTGCTTCAAGCGGCCGTCCCAGCAAGCTCCTCTTGCCGGGGCTTTGCTCCCTTCGAGCGGCCTTCCCGGAAAGCTCTTCTTGCCGGGGCCTTGCTTAAATACTTTGTTCTTGGATGGCCCAAAAGGGTCCATGAAGTGTTTTGGCGGTCACCTGGCAAGCCTTGCCCCGGGGTGCTACAACTGCCCGTGCACAAGTTCGGGGTACTAAGGTACCCCTACTTTAGTACACCGACACTTTCTCCTTTTTTGTCTTCTCCACATAACCCCTATCATCATATTCTATTCCACCTATAGTGCTATGTCCATGGCTCACGCTCATGTATTGCGTGAAAGTTGAAAAGGTTTGAGAAACGTCAAAAGTATGAAACAATTGCTTGGCTTGTCATCGGGGTTGTGCATGATGTGAATACTCTGTGTGGTGAAGATGGAGCATAGCCAGACTATATGATTTCGTAGGGATGAGCTTTCTTTGGCTATGTTATTTCAATAAGACATAATTGCTTGGTTGGTATGCTTGAAGTATTATTGTTTTTATGTCAAAGGATAGATTATTGCTTTGAATCACTCGTGTCTTAATATTCATGCCATGATTAGACATATGATCAAGATTATGCTAGGTAGCATTCCACATCAAAAATTATCTTTTTTATCATTTACCTACTCGAGGACGAGCAGAAATTAAGCTTGGGGATGCTGATACGTCTCCATCGTATCTATAATTTTTGATTGTTCCATGCCAATATTCTACAACTTCCATATACTTTTTGGCAACTTTTTATACTATTTTTAGGACTAACATATTGATCCAGTGCCCAGTGTCAGTTCTTGTTTGTTGCATGTTTTTTGTTTCACAGAAACCCAATATCAAACGGAGTCCAAACGGGGTAAAAACGGACGGAGAATTATTTTGGAATATTTATGATTTTTGGGAAGTAAAATCAACGCGAGACGGTGCCCGAGGGGGCACGAGGTAGGGGGCGCGCCCCTGACCCTCGTGACCACCCCGTAAGGCGGTTGACACTCTTCTTTTGCCGCAAGAAAGCTAATTTTATGAGAAAGATCTGGGCAAAAGATTCACCCCAATCGGAGTTACGGATCTCTGGATATTTAAGAAACAGTGAAGGGCCAGAAAACAGAGCGCAGAAACAGAGAGAGACCGAGAGACAGATCCAATCTCGGAGGGGCTCTCGCCCCTCCCACGCCATGGAGACCATGGACCAGAGGGGAAACCCTTCTCCCATATAGGGAGAAGGTCAAGGAAGAAGAATAAGGAGGGGGACTCTCTCCCCCTCGCTTCCGGTGGCGCCAGAACACCGCCGGGGGCCATCATCATCACCGCGATCTTCACCAACACCTCCGCCATCCACACCAACATCTCCATCACCTTCCCCCCTCTATCTACAGCGGTCCACTCTCCCGCAACCCGCTGTACCCTCTACTTGAACATGGTGCTTTATGCTTCATATTATTATCCAATGATGTGTTGCCATCCTATAATGTCTGAGTAGATTTTCGTTGTCCTATCGGTGGTTGATGAATTGCTATGATTGATTTAATTTGCTTGTGGTTATGTTGCTGTCCTTTTGTGCCCATCATATGAGCGCGCACGTGGATCACACCTTAGGGTTAGTTGTATGTTGATAGGACTATGTATTGGAGGGCAAGAGTGACAGAAGCTTCAACCTAGCATAGAAATTGATGCATACGGGATTGAAGGTGGACCAATATATCTTAATGCTATGGTTGGGTGTTACCTTAATGAACGTTAGTAGTTGCGGATGCTTGCTAATAGTTCCAATCATAAGTGCATAGAATTCCAAGTCAGGGAAGACATGCTAGCAGTGGCCTCTCCCACATGATACTTGCTATCGGTCTAGTAAGTAGTCAATTGCTTAAGGGACAATTTCGCAACTCCTACCACCACTTTTCCACACGCGCTATATTTACTTTATTGCTTCTTTACTTACAACAGCCCCTAGCTTTTATTTTCGTGCTCTTTACTTTCTTGCAAGCCTATCCGAAAACACCAACAAAGTACTTCTAGTTTCATACTTGTTTTAGGTAAAGCGAATGTCAAGCGTGCGTAGAGTTGTATCGGTGGTCGATAGAACTTGAGGGAATATTTGTTATACCTTTAGCTCCTCGTTGGTTTCGACACTCTTAGTTATCAAAATAGGCTACAATTGATCCCCTATACTTGTGGGTTATCAAAGGTCAATGTCTTTCTGTCCTCGCTTGCCTTGTAGTGGCCTATGTAGACGATTTCGTCGTAGACGTGGATGTGCAGGTCGACGGTTTCTTGCATGGCGAGGCGCTGCGCGGCGAGCGCGGCCTCGAGGTGCACATTCTTCGTCGCGACTTCCAGCACCTGCAGGTTCAGCAGGGCTTGAAAGAGTTTGTCACCATGGAGGCCGATGAGGGTGGCAGGCAATGAGGAGCCTGGGCGCGCGGGCTGGAGCAGTACGGCAAGGTCGTTGGCACGCTTCTTGACAGCGGTGAACTTGCGGATGGAGTTGACCATCATGTCGTCCATGCGAGAGGCGAAGCCGGCGTCGGCGAGGGCTACAATGCCTTCGGTTGCCAGCACCGTCTGGAAACGCCGCACGGTGCAGGGTCGCAGGCCAGCGCCTTGGATGATTTGGCACAGCCGACTGCCGCTCGCGTCCATCGCCTCCATAGGTGCTTGTGGCTTCTGGTCACTTGGTCTTCGATTGGAGTGAGCAGTGTTGCGCAGAGACTTGGGAGTAGACGGATTGGAGCGGTGGGGCGCCTTTATTATATGAGAGTCCAAACTCTGTTGCATTCACATCGTGCTGGCTCTATTCTGCTTCTCCAATTAATTCCCTCTGCATGTAATTGAGGATGCATCGTTGACCGTTCAACGTCTCGGGAACCGCTACCCTCTCCCTCCTTGGCATTCAAGCACCTATGGACTCGTCGACGACGAGGTGCCTATGGTGACTTCGTAAATTTCAAGATGATAGTGCCGTGCGTGTGTGCATTCATAGGGGTGAGTGTATGCGCGTGTATATGAGCGCTTGCGTCTGTACTGTGTAAAAAAACGTAAATACTTGTCAAAAAGAGACTAGTCAGTATACTCAATATTGTGCACCTCAGAGAGGAAAACGATAGAACTAGTACGTATTTATTTACGGTGCAGATTCACTCATTTTGCTCCATATGTACACTCTGTCTCGGTGTAGTCTAGTCACTTGTTGAAATCTCTAGAAGGGCAAATACTCCTTTCTGGTTTACAGGGCTATACTAGCAAGTAGTTGTACGTACTAGTACAATAGTGGGCCCACATAGCAATTTTGTCTTATGCAAGAGCCTGGCTATATGTGTGCTCCAATGTTCGCAACTGCAACGTTCAGTTTGCGCTTGGTTCTTTGCCTCTTCGAGAAGACGAACAATGATGTTACTACTACTACTTCTACAGTGTCGAATCCACTGCTGCATGTCCGTCCACCGCGAGCGGGACGGATAGCTTGTTGTAGAAGTCTACTAAGCAAAAGCCTATCCTCGTTTGCGAGCAACCACGCGCATGGGTGAGGTAGAAGGCGTGTAGTAAAATCAAGCTTCTCCTCGTTGTACGAGTTGGCGACACATCATAGCACTGGCCCCACATGCTTGCCTCTAAACTTGGTTGAAAGACCCACAGTGTACAATATATTTGCTGCAACCTCTAACATTTACCCACCACAAATTAAAATATATGTGGCCATATGCATCATTCTGACGCAGAGGCCGGGGAGTCCCCCCTTTTCGAAAAAACAAACAAATTAAAATATAT
The DNA here is from genome assembly GCA_032464435.1 of Aegilops umbellulata. NCBI lineage: Eukaryota > Viridiplantae > Streptophyta > Magnoliopsida > Poales > Poaceae > Aegilops > Aegilops umbellulata. The sequence continues at coordinate 444,595,740 of CP136054.1, forward strand.
ATTCCTGTCTTGACCAAATTAGCGTGCAAAGTAAAATCACCAGGGTGTCAGGTAGGGCCAGAATACTATTTTAATTTTTTTTAAAAACTTCGAGACGGCCACATAGCATGGAGCCAACCCCAACGATTTTAAGCTTACAGGCACGGTACACGCTATCCTAGACTATTGTACACATGAAACTGCCACACGAGCGTCCGGGCTGCGCTTGGATCTTCGCCTCTTTGGGAAGTCGAACAATGATGGAGTACTACTGCACTGGAGGAGTACTACATTACGCTTCTGGCCATCTGACACCGATTGAACTGCTGCATGTCCGCCGCGTGCGGGAGGGAGAGCGTGTAGCAAAAGCTTCTGCTAGTCTTGCCAGCCACCACGCTCATGGGCGAGGGAGGGACGCTCCTGCCTTTGCGTGTATGATAGGTGGGCCCGACAGGTGTGTGGCCAACCTGTCATACAGCCAAAGGCAGGTGCAGTTAAGTCCGCGAGGGAGACGATAATCAAACTTCTCATTGATGTAAGAGTTGACGTGACACATCAAGGCACTACACTCGGTATATTTCAATAATTTGCGTTTACCGATGCATTAATTACAACGCATGCATGCATGCCGTGACTCTCCTTTTGATACTTGCATTTGTTGATTTAATGCACCTTGAAGTAGTATAAAATATGTGACGGTAAAGCTTTGTAATACCCCGGCTCAAGTCGAGAGATGGTTGTACACGAGGCGGGCGAGATCATGCAGACCGAACAAGACCCGACGATGGAGCTCTCTAAGGTCTCGATGGACCTCACCGTGCTCCACTTCCCCTTGTTCCTCCGCCCCTTGAGCCTCCGCCCCTTGACGCCTCCAATGTATGAGGTTCGAATACACCTCGTCCGTTCGGCTGATTGAGCAAGGTGCAGGTTTCTTGATTGATGTGCTGTTCGATTGATTTCTGCAGTGCAAGGGAGGGCACCTGGCCTGCGCGGACTGCCGCGTCGAGCGCCCCGGGAACCGGTGGTAGTGCCAGAGGTGTGAGCGCGGCAGTGGCTTCGACATGCGGAACATGGCGGTGGACTCCGTCCTTTCGTCGGTGAGGGTGGAGTGCCCGCACGAAGGCCGTGGGCTCTACGTCACTTACCACAAGCTCGCCGATCACCAGAGCGTGTGTCCGCTCGCGCCCTGCAAATGCCCCATGCCCGTCTGTGGCTACGAAGGCCCGCAGCCGGCGCTCTACCACCACATCAGCACCGCGCATCCCATGCCCGTGCACAGGATCCAGTACGGCAAGGTGCTCCAGCTGCAAGTGCCATTGTCGGAGCCACAGCTCTTGCTGTTCGCGGAGGAGGACCGCCGCGCGTTTTTCTTGGTCGGCGACGTGCTCGACATCAGCGCGCCCATCGCCGTGTCGGTCGTCTGCATCAAAGTGGGGGCGTCCCCACTGCCGCACTACGTGGCCAAGCTGTGGGCGAACGGCCCACCGGGGGAGTCCAAAGGCACGACCGACGCCGTCGAGGTGGAAATGGAGGTGACAAGCAGCAAGGATCCCGACGAAGTCGACGTGCAGGAGCTGACCTTCTTGACAGTTCCGCCCAAGCTGCTGGCCAGGGCTAAGCTTGTGTCCCTCCACATTCAGATTGACAAGCTCACGTCCTAAATGTTTCTACAGTGTCTTCTGTTTATCTTAGTAATATGCTAATATAGGGATTACCTTGGTCTCCTTTAGCTTAAGAAATGGTGGGTTTTGGTGGCGATGTAGCAATTACTTCGACATCAGATTAGTAATTTCCAACAGTCGAACGGATATTTTGTGTCTGTTGGATATAAAGTTCCTTTGGGTAAGAAGTACTACTTGTCATCAAAATAGATAAAAGGAGATGTATGTAGACGTATTTTAGTTCTTGATACGTCCCTTTTTATCCATTTTGATGACAAGCACTCCCTCCGTTCCACAATACATGCCTTCCATTTGTCAAAATATAGATGTATCTAGACATGTTTTAGTATATAGGTACATCCATGATAGAGCCAATTGGATGGTTGAGAACACTACAATTCGTAGCTACAGATGCGTGTGTGACTCCCATATGCAGAGGCCGGGGGTCATCATTCTCCTTTTCAAGAAAAAATAGACGCATGTGTGAGAGGACGAGTGCGTGCGTGCACCTCTTCTCTTCCTGTATAACGTACTACTAAACTCAGAGTACAAGTTTTTGTGGGTGGCACGATGGTGCATGCGAGAAGTCCCGAGAGATAGGTTTAATGCGTCTGAAAAAAGACTAGCCTAGAGCTCGCCGCGCAGCTATTCCTGTCGAACGCCCCATTAACCATAAGATATGTATATGATGGTGCCAGTCATTGCACATACACAGCAGTACTCCCTCCTTTCCGGTTTATAGGGCTTAATTCAAAAGTCTCACCAACCAAGATGGAGAGTGGTGGAATATTTTTTGTAGTTTGCAAAAGTACTTAATTAATACTCTTGTTTTTCTCAAAAAGTTATGTTTATCAATGCATTAATTGCAATGCATGCATGCATAAAGTACATGCATTGGTCAACTTTCTCTTAATACTTGCATGCAATGATTTAATGCACCTTGGAATCTTAACATGTGTTGGGGAACAACCAAATTGAGCCTTATAAAATGGAAAAACTAAAATTTTGAGATAAGCCCTATAAAACCGGAAAGAAGGGAATAGAAAAAGAAGTACTCCATCCGGGAATAGTGCCGCACTTCGAAACTAGAACCGTCAATAAATTTTGAGCTTGCGTCTCGTCACATTCCAAATTACTCCACGCTATATTGAATTGCAAACCTGTTCACACCGATCACAACCTAAATGGTTTCCCACTTAGGAGCGTATTAGTACCACGCTATATTGAATTGCAAACATGTTCACACCAATCACAACCTAAACGATTTCCCACTTAGGAGCGTATTAGTACTCGGTTATAAATACTAGTATGCCAAGATGACTGCACATTCCTCCTCAACTCCTCATCCACAAAAACAAACAAGTCATTCAGCATCCTTCCCTTGCGTCTGCCATGGCCAGCGTGAGTTCTGGGTCGAGAGATTGCCACCAGGGAGAGGCGAGCATGGAAGCGGAAGCACGAGAGATGTCCCGCCTCGCTGCGAGAGCAGCCGACATGTCCCGTCGCACGGAAGTAGCAGCATGGAGGTCCCGCCGCGCCGCTGAAGCAGCACGGAGGTCCCGCCGCACCGTCGATGCAGCAGACTAGTCCGGCCGCGCCGCGGAAGCAGCAGAGATGTCCCGCCGCGTCACGAATGCAGCAGAGATGTCCCGTCGCGCTGCGGCGGCCTAGGAAAATTTCTCGCGGGCAGGCGACGACTGTTACAGGCGCATGCATGCGCTCGTCCATAGCCAGATGGATCAGATATCCGGCTGGGGAGGTTGTGGGACGACATGAAAGCCTTGTTTGAACAGGCTACCGGCGTCATCCAGCCACTAAGGGAGGGCAATGAGAGGCTCCGGGCCGAGCGCGACTTGCTGAGGGAGAAGATCGTCCGAAGTGCAGACTAGTAGGAGGAGACTAGTGCCTTGTTGAAGAGGACCGGTGTCATCGTCAAGAAACTTATGGACGAGAATGACATGCTCCGCAACAAGCGCCAAAGGCTGGTGGAGGAATCCGTGGATGTTCTCAAGCATCGTCTTGAGGACACGAAAGAGCTCATCGCCGCTCACCACGGAGACTAGTTCCCGCGGCCTGCAGCAACGCATCAAGAAAGTAGAGATCAGCGAGCCAGATCCCTGTCTTCCTTCTTCTTTTGCCCTTGTGTATTTCGGGCGTAGCCGCATGTGGCTTTTTTAATTATCTTTCTAATTACGTAAGACAATTAATCGTCCTTATCTTTTTGTGGAAGATCAATGTTGCGAGGCTGGAATGAAGAAAACTCTTGATGTGGCGACCCTGGCGTTGTTGTTCTTCTAGTTGCTGCTGGGCTTCCTTCAGTTTCCTGGTTTCTTTTGATGTAATAATCGGTTTAGGATGTGGATTGTGTCGTCGGTTGTGAAATGTTGGGCTCTAGCGCGGATGTTTGGCCTTTGTTGGCCTCTTGGGATGTTGTGATTTCAATCTGGTAGCTTTTAGTCCTTCGTGTTAGGCTGGAGTTTTGCTGAACTTCTTGTGAATTGTGGTGGTTTTCAGTAATGAAAATCGGAAGGGGCAAGCCCTTCTTTGATAAAAAAATCGTCCTTATATTCATCAGTCTTGCTATAAGTCGCAGTAGATGCTATATAGGTCCGTCGGATCTTACATCAAGATCCGTGCTTTCAGATTTTCTTTTTTCTCTCTAAAATCTCAGTCGAGTGAGACATAGCCACGCCATTACACAGATACTCAGGCGTCATTAATGGAGACCTTGGGAGAGAGGTGGGCGGCAGATGGAGGTCAAAGGGCTCTCCTCCCGATAAGCACGCGCAGGGGTCTGATCGCACGCCTCTTGTACTCAAATAGCTACCCTGCACGGCGCCTCCTAGCTAATAAAAAATGGGGACGCATGGCGGCACGTAAATGGTACTAGTAAGTAGAACGCCCACGGTTTCAATAATACTTGTGTTTCCGATTGTAACATGCCAGCACTTGTTCCAAAATGACTTTGTTGATTGTTAATGTGTGCGCCTTCGCAAATCGGACTGCAAATTTACCACAGCATGTTGGTACCATGTCATGGCACCAAGCCAAGTTTCATTATTATCATGCGTGTTTTGGATTTACAGGAATTAAAAAACTAAGTTTCTCAATGTTTCCAACTCAGCCACGACGCCCAGAATTTTGAATTTCATTCCCATTTCTTGCATGGAACCTAGAAATTTACCCGAGGACACACATGTGATTTTTCAACCAACTTTGGTGCACTAGAATATGTGCTTGTATTTCAAATTTGAATTATGCACACAAAGGTGACACGTTCCCTCCCAGAACCACGCGCCTTCTTGAGAGAAGCTACGATTTGCAAGAAGCTTATACCAAAATTTGTTCCTATTCGGCCAATTTTTTTACCACGACATGGTACTACCACGACATGACACCATGCCAAGTTTCATGATTTTAAAACCAAGTTTCTCAATGTTCTTGACCGAGCCACGATGCCCAGATGTTTGAATTTTATTCTCATTTTTTTGCATGGGACCTACTACCTCCTTCCATCTATATAGGGCCTAATGTGTTTTTCAAGACAGCCTTTGACTATTGACAAGATTAATAGCACATGAGATGTATACTATGAAAATTATATTATTGGAAGCTCCTTTGGCATACAAATTTGAAGGTATGCTTTGTGTAAGTTGCATGTCATATATTATTGCTCTAACGTTTGGTCAAAGATAGCCTCGAAAAACGAACTAGGACCTATATAGATGGAAGGAGGGAGTAGAAATTCACCCGAGGACACAAATGTGATTTTTCAGCCAACTTTGGTGCACGGGAGCATGTGCTTGTAGTTCAAATTTGAATTATGCACATTAAATGACCAAAAACTCAATTAATGTGTAAATAAGGCCAAACGAAGCCGGAATAATTCCAAAATATAACAGGGCACTCATGTAGTTCTATGTTGCCTTTGTAAATAAACTCAAGGGGGACAACGTATATCGTTTCACACTCAAAGGTGGCATGTTCCCTCTCAGAACCACGAGCCTTCTTGAGAGAAGCTTCGGTTTGCAAGAAGCTTATACCAAAATCTGTTCCTATTCGACCAATTTTTTTACCACAACATGGTAGTACCATGACATGACATCCATGCCAAGTTTCATGATTTTCAGACGTGTTTTGGATTTACAAGAATTTTAAAACCAAGTTTCTCAATGTTCTCGGCTGAGCCACGATGCCCAGATGTTTTAATTTTATTCTCATTTCTTGCATGCGACCTAGAAATTTACCCGAGGACACAAATGTGATTTTCAACCAATTTTGGTGCACGAGAGCATGTGCTTGTAGTTCAAATTTGACTTATGCACATTAAATGACCAGAAACTCAATTAATGCATAAAATGACAAACGAACCCGGAATAATTCCAAAATTTAACAGGGCACTAATGTAGTTCTATGTTGCCTTTGTTAAGAAACTCAGGGGGGGCAGCGTATATCGTTTCACACTCAAAGGTGGCACGTTCCCTCTTAGAACCACGATCTTCCAAATCGGCCCAACTTTTTACCACAACATGTTAGTGCCATGACATGACACCATGCCAAGTTTCATGATTTCCAGGCGATTTTTGGATTTACATGAATTTAAAAACAAAGTTTCTCGATGTTCTCGGCCGAGTCATGACGCCCAGATGTTTGAATTTCATTCTCATTTCTTCCATGGGACCTAGAAATTCAACCAAGGACCCACATGTGATTTTTCAACCCACTTTGGTGCACTGGAGCATGTGCATGCAATTCATATTTAGATTATGCACATTAAAAGTCCAGAAACTCAATTAATGTATAAAAAGGCCAAATGAACCCGAAATATTTCCAAAATTTAACAGGGCACTCATATAGTTCTATGTTGCCTCTGTAAATAAAATCAGGGGGGAGGCAGCGTATATCGTTTCGCACACAAAGGTGACACGTTCCCTCTCGGAACCACGAGGCTTGTTGAGAGAATCTCCGGTTTTGCAAGAGGCTTATACCAAAACTTGTCCCAATTCAGCCAAAAATTATACGTATGAAAACAGGGTTTATATTATCCCAAACATCTCGCTACCTAGACCAATAATGTACTATGATTTGAATTCAACATAAAATGGATACAAATATTTGAATTGGAGAGCGTATGGTACATGTAGTTCATAGTGTAATATGATTACTGCTATATGTATGTTTTTTGTTATCAAGATAATATTTAAATTATTGTATAACTTGACAATAATCGTATTCAAATAAGGAAAATTGATTCAAATTTTGTTCATATGGTAGACGACAATATATATGTTCACATGGTGGAGTAAAATGTTCATATATGATGGAAGATCAAAATGTACGACTACATCAATTATAAACCGCAAGGTCACCTAATGATATATTCAAATTCAACATAACATGGATTCAAAAATTGAAATTCGAGATCATGGCATCTGTAATCATATAAAAAGGGACATTACTCCTTCTTTGGTGGGAATTGATTTGTTTTTTTGTTGTTGTTGAGGGAAGTGCGAATCGATTTGGTACTATGCAGGGTAATCTTGTTCTCCCGATTTTTTTTACATTTTTCTTGTAGTTTTTTGAATGGCATCTATAGCAATATAGTAAAAGGGGACATGACTCTCTTGTGTCTTGTATGAATTGTTTTTTTACATGTTAAGTTTGTTCTGCCGAACAAGGAATCTGCACCTTGTTATCCCGAAATTTTCAAGCTCGAGTATCTTTTGTCTCACCTGCTTTGAAACTCCCGCTTCTTCAACCCGTGCCGTGCCTTATTATCCCGAAATTTGGACGCGCGCGAGAACTCCCTCCTCATCCGAAATCGCTCCCACAGCCCAGACACGCGAAATCCCCCTTCTACCCCTCAGCCGGAAATGAAGCTCCACGTCGCGGTGTCAAAACCGGTGGGGTACGCTGGTAACTTACCCTACATTTCAGACAAGCGCGTCCCTAAGCTTGGCTCCCCCCCTCCCCCTTCGCCCCCCATTCGTACATCGAGGCCGCCAAAACCCGCGAAACCCCACGCTCCTCCGTCGGCCTCCCGACCGCCGCCCAGCCGGAGACTCTTCCTCGACTATGTCGTCCACCGCAACAGCTCGCGGTCCCTCATCCACCGCACCGGGTGAGGATCCGTTGTCGATCTCGTCGCCCCGCTGGATCAGCCGCCCCGTCCTCGACCTCTAAGGAGCTGGCCCGACGTTCGCCTCGTCTATCGCGCCACCTCAATCCCCACAGCACCGTCTTGACCTGCCCCACCGGAACCGCAGCACCCTCACCAATTCCTCCGATGAAGCCGAGGCCAACTCGACGCCACCAAGGAGGTTCTGCACTCACCGTTGCATTTTATCTTTTATTCAATCTCACGGGGCTGCCGGTGCTCGATACCGAGCAGACATGGCGTGTCTCCATCGACGGCGCCGTCGTCGGCCACATCATCCACGGCGTCTCTCCCCCATGTCGTTGCTTCCTCGGCGGCGACTTCCACAACGGCACTAGCTGCAGCTGCTCCGACTCTCGCTCGCGCTGCGGCTCTGTTCTTGCTATCGGTCGCGCTGCTGCACTACTCCTGCTTTCGTTCGTGCTGCTGCTCTGCTCTTGCTCTCGCTTGCGCTGCTGCACGACCTCTGGCAGCTACAGGAGTTGCTGCTTTAGCACTCGCTCGCGGTGCTACCGCATGACTTGCTCTCTGCTAGTGCGTTCCCTGCTCGAGCGTATGCTGATTTAGATCACTGCTTCTCTGCTACTAGTGCTCGAACACCCTAAACATCTATTGCAATGCTCTGTTACTAGTTCAATCAGTTTCGACAGTAAAATTCAGTTTTGACTATGAAGTTCATTTTCTTCAGTTATGTTCGGAGTGAACAGTACTTACATCATCTGTCAGAGCGGCCATGGAGCGGCTGATGCATTTTACATCTAGCACTTTTTGGTGATGTATTTTACATCATCTATTGCTGATGATATTAGGGTCCCACTTTAGATTAACGTTGTCTCTCTTGTCATGCTTTAGCCTCGTCGCCGTACACCTTAGCGGAGCTGCTCCAACGACGGAACCATCCATCACAGCGGAGCAGTACCCTCGGCACCGTTTCCAGAGGCCTCGGATCTTCTTCCCCGCCTCTGACAGTCACACCAGCATCATCACCATCCTCCACGCCCAACCCAATGATGCTGAGGTCCACAAGGCTATGCCAAAGAGGTTGTACAATCATCGCATCACTTTGTTTCTCCATTCCTCTGTTCTTCCAATTCATGTGAGCCAAACACCCACGTTGACTGAAATCCTATGTTTCCAAATGCTCTATTTTGCACGTGCATTCCTATCCTATTCCTGTGTTTTTCCTGTCCCTGCGTTTATGGAATCCTCCAATTCTAAGGAGCCCTTACATATTTACTTCATTTTCATATAGGCATCAAAGAAAACTCTGCGTGTTATGTGCTGCTCCTGCCGTGCCGTCATCCACCCCACCTGAGGTGCACCATCGACAGAAGCGTTCACTGCAGCAGAGATCCCCCCTGCAGACTTCCTTTCGCCACCTCAGATCATCTTCCCCATTGCCGGCAGCCACGCCAACTGCATTACCATCATCGACTGAGTAGATGAACCTGAGGACTACATAGTTCCGGAAAAGGGGTCGCAGTCTTTCGTGTTTGCTTACGTTATACATCGGTTATTATTACCTGCTACTTTATCGTTCAATCTTGAGTTTTGAATTGCCCATGGGTCTCATATCGAGCCAGCAACGAATAGTATCTGTCTACTATCTGGTTCTTCTAGGGTCTTCTATGTGGTTCATGTTGGGTGGGCAACAAACAATAGATGTTCCATTGTCTATCTTTTTAAACTGAAGCTATAATCTACCTGTTATCATTAGTTTTGGATCCATCCACTCGTTTGCTACCATCAGTCTTGATTTTTGCATGCACCCCTTAGGCCTTACAAAATCTAACTATTTCTTTTTATTATGCATGTCAGATATTGTACACAATCGTACTGAACATGTAGAGAAAAAGAGAAGACCGTTGCGTGCGAATATAATGTCATGCAGACGCCGCTCCATGGTGGGCGAAGTGCCCCCCCCCCCCTCCTGCATTTCCAGATTGTATTCCAGAGGAAGATAACTGTTCAGATGGAGATTTAGAAGGAGCCGGCCACGCCTGTTTACCACCTGAGGTGTTTGCTCTAACCTGGCATGCTGATGTTGGTCATATCATGCATATGGCGCCTTGCATTGCTTACATTATACATCTTAAATGTCATCATCTTAGTTTAGATTTGCTTTGTGTGAATGCCACCTGTTTGGTTTCTATATCATACTCCCACCATTCCTAAATATTTGTCTTTTTAGAGATTTCAACAAGTGACTACATACGGAACAAAATGAGTGAATCTGCACTCTAAAATATGTCTATATACATCCGCATGTGGTAGTCCATTTGAAATCTCTAAAAAGACAAATATTTAGGAATGGAGGGAGTATATGGGAATTATGCAATGCCATCTTCTTTAGCCAAGCATCATATACGTGAATCATGCAATGCCATCCTGTTTAGCCAGTCATCGTATATGTGAATTGTATTGTGCCATATTTTTTTCCATAATGTATTCCATTTGTCAACAATGTTTATACATTCATCTACTCTTCCTGTGCATCAGCCATTTGAGTCGGTCATGGGAAAATCTGGAGTGAAAACAAGGTCTTCTAAGTAGTCAGTGCTACCTATCGATGCATATTTCTTGCTGGTTATAGATAGCTCCTCAGAGGAGGATTCAGAGAGAGATGACCAGTCGTATCCCCCCCCCCAAGGTGCATGCTCTAACTTGGCTAGGTTATATTGCTCATATCATGCATATGGTGTCTTGCATTGCCATGCCATCTGCTTAGATTAGACATGCTTTGTGTGAATGCCTCCTGTTTGCTTTCTATATCAGATATGTGAATTATGCAATGCCATGTTTTTCAGCTAGTTATCATATATGTGAATTATGCACCGCCATGGAGCCAGGCATCATATATGTGAATTATCTCACGCCATCTTTTTTTTCATTACGTATTCCATTTGTCGACAATCTGTGTATATTGAACTACTCTTCATGTGTATCAGCCATTTGAGCCGGTTATGGAAAAATCTGGAGTGAAAACAAGGTCTTCAGAACAGGCAATGGTACCTGTTGAAGCATATATCTCGATGGTCACAGGGAGCTCCTCAGAGGAGGATTCAGAGACAGATGACCAGTCCTATATCCCACCTGAGGTGTATGCTCTAAGTTGCAATGTTTATATTTCTCATATGATGCATATGGTGTCTTGCATTGCTTAGTTTAGACATCATATGCACAATATTGAATTCTATCTGCTTAGTTTAGAGATCATACATGCGAGTGTCAGCTGCTTAGTATATGAATCAATTATGTCAATTATATCATGCCATCCTGTATACTTAGACAACATGTATGTGAATTATTTCATCCCAACCTATTTTAGAAAGACATCATATAGTTTTGTCATGTCATCCTGTTTAGGTACTCATCATATGTTGAATTATGCCATTATATCCTGTTAAGTTATCCATCATATATCTGAAACTGTGTCATGCTATCCTGTTTAGTTAGGCATCATATATGTGAAATTGTGTCATGCTGTCCTGTTTGGTTAGACAACATATATGTGAATTACCACATCTGTCTACCATACAATGTTTGTACGCTAAATTTCTTTTCTTGTTTATCAGCCATTTGAATGGGAGGGGGTGATGGCAATATCTAAGGGAGCAAAAACCTGTTCTTCACAAAAGACAGTGCTACCCGTCGATGCGGATAGAACCATGGTTGTACTGGCCCACAAACTAGCCCCACCACACATAATCGAGACTCTTGCAGATTGCACACTTACACCGTTGGGCAGAGAACCAGCTACAACCCATCTAACCGCAACCCCAGCGGATAGTAACCCACTTATAGTTGACAAAGCACCATGTCCACCACAGAGTACCCCCACACGAGCAGTTTGTAAAGCTACTGCAGTGCCCAAAGCACGAAGACCACCACAGCTAACCCAAACTCCACGTTTAAAGCGGAAGAGTAACTGTTCTCAGGTCAGATTCCGTAGCTATGGTCCATACTCCTTTGCTGTTGCATCACTGTATTTACTCATACCAACTACTTTCGAATCTGAAGGATCCAATTGAAACTCCAATGGCGCAACAGGTATGTTTTAAACCTATTTCTTTAACTGGATTGCTGTTCTAACTTCTTGCTCTATGTTGATTTCAGTTTAAGTTGTATAAAAAGTTATGTTCTCATGTGATGCACATTACAAGTGCTGCCAATGTTGTGTAGTTTCTAACACTTATATTCTGTCTATACTGCTGTGTCTTAAAAATATATATGAGTTGAATTGTCTCTCTATCTTGATTAGGGAACATAAACTAGAATGATATGGACAATACAGTGACCATAGTACATCGATATATGTTTGTTTCATGCTGTTATCCTGTCCACCTTACTACTGAACCGGTTTACCAAAATGAGTTTCGTATACTACAAGCTAAACCTGTGATGTGTCTGCTTGTTTCTCTTGTAGTATGCAAACAGAATATTGGAGAAGAGCACCCGACTATGCAATGGTAGCGAAAGTAATGCAAATAAGGTTCAAGATAGTGAGACAACCCTATTGGTCTCCAAGAAAGGTGTTAAAAACGATCTTGTAGACAGTGAGAAAACCCCACAATCCTGCGTTGATGTAGTGTTCGAGTTACTGGCCAGTACCGCTGGCACAAGCTCTTCGAACTCGCTGCCTGAATCACTTCGGCTTCTTCAGTCTCAGCTACAAACTGAAAGGCATCAGTCAGCTGTGCTGCGGCAAGAAGCCAAAGGACTGATGAAGTCCCTGCAGAAGTCAGATGTGTACTTTCTTGTGCAACAGCAAGCGCTGGAGGATTTAAGCGCCAAACAAGAGAAAGTTAATAAGCTTGCTAAGCATCTTGCCAGCATTATGGGTACCCAGGATATTGTTTCTTGAACTCTTCTGAAGTGGTTTTAGTTCTGAACTTTTTTTTGCTGCGGCGTTTATATGCTGCTTTGTTCCCTATATTTGCACTGGTGGCGAACTTTAATGCCCAGTGGATGTAATATGTGTAATAGCCGTGATAGCCTAGCATAAGTTGCTTGCTTATTTATTTCCTTATTGTCTTGTTTATTTGTTTGCTTGTAGTCAGTGCAGTTCTTTTTCCGCGGTTTTCTAGTGGCTGCAATAACCTATTTTTTAAAACTAGGCCACAATAACCATGGGCTAATATTTACTGTAGTGACACTGGGCCTCCTACAGGCCATAGAAATAGTGGGCCTTCTACAGGCCGTAGAAACAGTAGGCCTTCTACGGGCCGTAGAAACAATGGGCCTTCTACGGCCATAGAAACAATGGGCCTTCTATGGGCCGTATCATCAATGGGACTTATACGGGCCGTATGATCGATTGGCCAAACATGGGCCAATAACAGGTCGCATTATGGTCGTAAACGGGCTAGAGTTGGAATCGTCCGTTCATGGGCCGACCATAACGGCCATCGTTAATAGGCCGTATTTGATGACGCTATGAAAATGGCCCAACGTATTAACGGACCACAAATGGGCCGACTGTAACCATGGGCTGAATTTGGCCCACAAGCAGAAAATGACAGTGATGGGCCGTAAGTAAACGAATGCTGGAAATGAGCCCAAGAATAAATGGGCTCTGAGAAGGCTGAAAGATAACATGGGCTGGAAACGGCCCAACGGAATAATGGACCGTTAATGGGTATAAAGTGATACACTGTTCATTACGGGCCAGTTTCACCACGGGCCGTTAATGGGTGTAAAGTGATACACTGTTCATTACGGGCCAGTTTCACCATGGGCCGTTAATAGGCCAAGAGTTACATAGGGCCTCATATGGGCCGAAAGACGTCATGGGCCATACATGGACCAGAAGTGAAAACGGGCTGGAATCATATTGGATGGCCGAGATGACGCTACTGGGCCTGATTCGGATAGGGCGTAACGGGCCTTGGGTTAGCGAGCTGTAAATGGGCTATATGCGAACAGGTCATTAACAGGCTTTCCATGGGCCGGCCCGCCACCTTTTGACCAAGTCAAACGGGCCGGCCTTTTCACAGGAATGGGCCTCTGTTGGGTCGTGCCACGTGCCGACGTATCATAGGCGCCTTCTGTCCAATGAGTGGATGACATCTGTCCCAACGATGAGCCGACACGTGTTTCCTCCGGCCAATGATGATTTTACACGTGGAAAATCCCCATTGGTCGGGGCTGTTAATGGGTTATCGGATCCAAAACCCGACCCGATAGCTTAACGGCGTTCCGTTACGGTGGATGCCACGTGTCGGTCACCCTTGACGAAAGCACTTCTGTGATGTGCGATTTATCGTCATGGAAGTGCACACTTCCATGATGATAATTTTGGTAATGTCATGGAACACTTCTACGACAGCACAGGTATGACTATCTGTCGGGGGTTGGGTACGACATATGCCAACGGATGGCTTATCATGGTGGGGGCGAGTAGAACGTCGCCGGTGCCTGGAAGCGGGATGAGGCGTAGACATGCACGCCGGCGGATCTTACCCATCTTCGGGGCTCTCCGAGGAGATAATACCCCTACTGCTGCTCTGCGGGGTCTCCGCATGGTCACTATGGTGATATGTGTACAAAGTTGCTCCTCGAGCTGTGTTCTAGAGCTAGGAGAGGGCAAGGCTAGCTCTCTCCCTTCTGTGCTTCTGTCTAGTGGTCAAAGGATCCCACCCTTTGCAGGGGGGTTCCGGGGGGTTTATATAGGCCTACCCCCCGGGGGTACAATGGTAATCCGACTGGGCGCGGGTCCCAGCTGCCTGTCTCTCAAGTGGCCGTCTTCTCCGCCGACTCCTGGGGCCCACCGCTGGTGGGCCCCGCCGGCTGACCTGGTCACTGTAGCCGCGCTTCTGATGACGTCGTCTTGGTCACGGGGTCGTGGCAACAGTGCCGCCGTCCGGCGGGCGATCACTGTGGCCACTCCCCGTCTTATCTGGTTAATGGCGTGCGGGGCCCATGGGAGGAACGGGCCGACTCCTGGAGGCCGACTCCCACGGGGTCCGTCTTTGGGAGCTCTTCGCCGTCTTCTATCTCCCTCGCTGACTGGCGGGGCCCGCCGTCTCCAGGCCGTACTGGCGGGCCAACGTGGGAACAGGGTTCCGCCGCTGGGGCGGACGTCAGGGCCGGTATGGCCACAGTGTTGCGCCGTACCGAAGATCTCCTCCGGTACGTCGCACTGTAGCCATACCCGCCCTTGGTAATCAGGGTAGGGGAGGGCCGTACTCTGGCCATCCCCAGTCCTGTCCTTCTTCTAGAAGGCTGGAGGTGGCGAAGTCATGGGCCGACTCCCCATAGTCGGCATTCCTGGAGTCGCCAACTGGGAGTCGGCTTATGTCGTAGCCGTCTTTGAGATTCGGCTGTGAGTGGGTAGTCGGCGATGCTATAGCCGACTCTCAGAGTCGGCCCTTTGTCTTGGGATCCTTCGAGGGGCGAAGCCGGCCCCGATGTCTTGAAAGGTTCGGGGCCTCGGGTTTGCCTACCCGTGGCCCATTACTCTGACAGTAGTCCCCGAAGCTGGTGAGGCGCCGAGGGATGCGCCGAGGGGCCTCAACAGTTTCTTCCTTCGATGAGTTGGTGCCGTAGCTCGCCCGTCGTCTCCCTTCGTGCCGATTATCAGGAGGCGATTCTGCTCCGTCCGTCTTCGTCGAGCCGTCTCTCAGAGGTCGGACTTGCCTTCAAGTCGCCTCGCTCTTCTTTAGGTAGTTTGAAGATCGTGGCGGGACACAAACGGCGTGCTTGAGAAGCTACACGGCCGCCGCCCGCCGCGGACCATTCCATGGGCGCCACATGGCCGGGCAAGCCTGCCAGCCCACGCGCGCGACGGGACAGGCCCGCGGGCGAGGCCCGCCACTACCGCGCCTCGGCCCTTGAGTGGATCCGCTGCGGCCGCGCGGGCGGTTGGGCTTCTGGTGCAGTAAATGCGCGCGGTGACTCCGCGTGGTAAATCGTGGGGGTCGTGGGGGTGTGGGCGCAGTTAATCCAACGACGCCCCCTCGGCTCCTCAGTCCGTAAGCCTATAAGTAGGTAGAGGGAGCGGGGCGGCGAAGCACGCGCGCCCGCTCTCCTCTGCTTCCTCCCGTTCCTTCTTCTTCTCACTGCTGCCGCGCCGGACCACGCCCTGCTCCCGGCGATGAGCTCTTCTTCCGCCGCCGTTCGCTCCGGCGTGTGGGACGGCTCTGAAGTTGACGACGACACCATCGAGTTTCTTCGCAGGACGCGCCGCATCCCCAGCGCGAACCTCGTGCAGGCCCGCGCCCCGCCGTCGGAGGAGGTGTCGCCGGCGCCTGCGGAGGGTGAGCGCGTCGTGTTCCGCTCCCACCTGACGCGTGGCCTGGGGCTGCCGGCGAGCGGATTCTTCCGCTCGTTCCTGGAGTTTCACGGCCTCCAACCGCACCACCTTACTCCAAACACGGTGGTGCTGTTGGCGGTCTTCACCTCGCTCTGCGAGGGATTCCTCGGTGTTCTCCCCACCATCGAGCTGTGGGGGGAGTTCTTCCATTCTAAGCTCGGTACGCACGTCGCCAGCGTGCCAGCCCAATGCGGCGCCTTCATCGCGCTGCGGAGGTCGACTGCCGACAACCCATTCCCCGCCATCCAGCTGATCAAGTCGGTGAAGATGTGGCAGCGTTCTTACTTCTATGTAAAGAACGTCGCCGCAGACGGCGACTGGGTCAACCTGCCGGCCTTCGAAGCCGGCGCGCCGGCTGGGAGGCAGCCTAGCTGGTCCTACCACGCCAAGACGCTGACTCCGGCTGGAGCCGCCGCCGTGCAGCGACTTCGGGTGTTGACGGAGTCAGCCGGGCTGACTGGGGCCGACTTGCTGGCCGCCTTCGTGGCGTGCCGAGTTCTGCCGCTCCAAAGCCGGCCTCATCTGATCTGTCAGATGAGCGGCCACCGGGACCCCAGTCGGACGTGCACCAAAGATCTTCCTCACGTGGAGGTTGCGGACACGGTGAACTTCATCGCGAACTGCGGCCTCTCGGGGGACTGGCAGTTTGGCATGGAGCCATACTCACGCGCCAACCCCCCGCCGGTGGTAAGTTGCTCTTTTCTTCTCTTTCTCTTTTTCAGCCGAATCCGGCTTCTGCTCTTTATTTCTCTTAACCTTTGAACCAGAACTCTCTTCTCCAGCCCTCATCTGGCGCCACGGGGCCGCCTCGCCAGTTCGCCTCTGATCGAGCAGAGAGCGATGTCGACGACCCCGACTTGGGGGCGGCAGCATTGGAGGCCGACGCCGAAGGAGGCGGCGAAGGAGAAGAAGGCGGCCTGAGGCCCTCGGCCACCTTCGCCGACTGGCCCGTCGGCGAAGAAGGGGAAGTCGCCCCGAACCACCAGCCAAGGCAACACGGCGCGAGGAAGCGCCGGGCCGGGCCGAGTTCCCTCGGAGGCCGGGAGAAGAAGTTTAAGGGGGCAGCCGCCGCGACCAAACGGGAAGAGGCGGCCGCGAAGGCCCAGCGCTTCCGTAAGGAAGTGAAGAAGCCGCCGCTGTCCTCTGCGTGAGTGCCCCTACTTCTCTGTCTTGTTTTTGTCTTCTGGTGGGTTTAGTCTGAGTTTTTACATGTGCTCCTCGCTTCAGAGCTCCTCTCACCCTAGGGAGGGTCGCCGCCGCCTCCATCAGGGGGTCGGTGGAGTCGTCCGCCACGGCTCGGCGCTTCGACCCAGCCGCCGACCTCCGGGAGGCGACGGAGCGGAACGCGCAGGAGAAACGTGACGAGGATGAAGCCGCCCGTCGGAAGAAGGCGGAGGCCGAGAAGACGGCCGCCCCCGCCCAGTAGGGTCTCGAGGGAGCCGGAGCCGCCGCCGCGGCCCAAGAGCGGGCCGAAGAAGCCGCGCGCCGCCAATCGGCGCTGCTCGTCGTTCCGTTGAACTCGGCGCCGCCTCCGGTTTATACGGAGCGGTCTGGAGAAGCCGACGGGGAGTACGCCATTGCGGAGAGGGAGGGCGGCGAGATCCCCGGGCGAGACCCGGTGGTGCCGCCACCACCGCCCCCGCCGTCATTGGGGGGCGCAAAGGATAAACAGTCGGCGGAACCGCCGGTACCGCCGACTACAGACAAAGCCACGACGAACTTGCTTCTTCAAGTCACCCTGCCAACTCGCCGCCGGCTGGAGAAGGCGACTTCGGCGCCACGCCCTCTGGAGACCGGAACGGCCAGCTCGGCCACGCCGGAGGTCGAGGTGATGAGCTCCGCGCCCGTCGGGTGGGCGCGAGGAGGCGGCACGGGCCCGCTGAACCAGGCGCTCCTGGACGTCCAGGCGAAGCTGCGAGCTGAAAGCGACGCCATCCAGCACTGCACAAAGGCGCACCTAGCGACACGAGCGGCCGTCCGGGTATGTTCCTTCTGACTTGTTTTTTCTTGTTCTTCTCTGTGGGGGCGCGCCAGCGCACCCACTGGGTGTAGTCCCCGAGTTCCGGGTCGGCTGCTGAGCAGGCGGGTTGGAACTCTAACGGCGAATTCCAAATGCATATTCTTTTTGAAATGCTCACTGTAGGACTACCACAACCTCCGAGCCACTGTCTTCAACCGAAATGTTGAAGAGCTGGGCAAGCGGACTGCCGACTTGTCGGAGAGCCGGAGTAAGTTTGCTTCTTCGCGGGGGCGCGCTGGCGCACCCGCGGGCTGTAGTCCCCGAGATTCGGGCCGACTGTTGCGCAGTCGGGCCGGATCTTCTTGGCGACCTTTTCTGATGACTTGTGTCCTTTTTCTTTTTTCTTCAGAGACCAACACCGTCCTTCAGGAGCAGCTGGGCGCTGCTAACACCGCCTTGCGTGCCAAACAGGCGGACTGCAGCAAGCTTGTCACAGAGCGCGACCTGCTGGCCGCGCAGCTGGCGGAGCAGAAGGAGCTGCTCAAGAAGGTGCAGGAGGGGGCAAAGGACAAGGAGGCTGAGCTCGAGGCCGAGTTCGAGGTCGAACGCTCCTCCTGGACTGATAAGAAGGCGATGCTGAATTCCGGCTTCCACGAGATTGAAGATATCGTCGATGGTAAGTTTTCTTTGCTCGCTTTCTTTGAGCGGCCGACTGTGGGTCGGGCCGACTCTTGCTTTTTCTGACTTGCTTCTTTTTTCGTCTTTGGCAGACTTCTTCCCGGGTTACGCACAAACTGCCGTTCAAGCCATCGAGGCTCACCGTGAGGCGCGGAGGGCGGCCGGCGAGGAGGTTGCTGTCAACGCCCCCCAGACTCTTGACGAACAGCTTCTGAGCATCGAGGCTCGTCTACGGCCACCGGATGCTGCGCCGTCTTCAATGAGTCGGCGCCCACGCGATTGCTGCCTTGTGGCCGGAGATGCCGGTTCTGCGCACTCCCAGTCAGACTGCTGAACGGCTGGAGGTCGCAGCAGGCCGTCTAGAGGCTTGGAAGGGCTCCTCGGCACGTGCCGGGGCACGTTGTGCCTTCGAGTTCGTCAAGGCGTGGTATCCAGACCTGAGTCTGGACCAGCTGGCCACGCTCCGAGCTGAGGCCCAGCCGGAACTGGTAGCCATGGAGGATGACTTCGTCAAGCGCGCCGCGGCGATCGCCGAGTATGTCGACACCAGCGTCTTCGTTCCTGAGCGTGCTGACAACAGCGAGGAGGCGCCGCCGGAGTGGTTTGGGATGAACCCGAACTACGGCGAGGACTCGGCGGAGGTGATTGGCTCCAGCGTCGAGGAAGAAAACGAGGTGGAAGCCGGCGGCGAGACGGAGACGCCAGAAGCCAGAGCGGGCGACCAGCCTCAGCTCCACCGAGCCTCCAACAACGAGCCGCGCCCAACTACGCCAACTGCTGCTGGAGGTGATCAAGCCGAGTCTGCCCAACCGGCTGCCCCGACGTCCGACACCGCCATCTCCGCCGAGTCTCCAAACCCGTCTGCCGCTTCATAAGCCGTCGTCTTGCTTTACATATCTGCTTTGTAGTTTCTCGAAGACTTTGTTAATTCACACATTTCCACCCACTCAGTGTATTTTGAACATTTGTTCATGGATTCAGCCAATGGCCTTTGTGGTGTAAATATTTGTCTAGATTCTATCGTTTCTTGCTTGTTGCTCTTTAGGCTTTTTTCCTTTTGCCGCCTTCCCTTGGGTGCCGTCTTTGCCAGTCGGACAGCCGCTCCGCGGACTGCCGCTGGACCAAATACCTGGCCGCCTTGGGAAGGCAAGTACTTAGCCGTTCGAGAGTTTCTGTAGCAAGTCGGATAGAAAGACGGCAAGCCGACTACTCGGAGTCGGTTTGCGAGAATCAGCTGAAAAGCCGGCTCGGGCTATGTTTTTACGCTTTGAATCCTTAGCCTTTTTTCGTGCGGGCGCCTATTCTACCTTACTCCGGCCCACCAGTCAGTCGCTCTGCGAGCTGTGGCTTTGGCGGGAGTCGGCTTAGGCGCCGCGCAGTACTTGTCTGACCGCAGGAAGCGTTTTCATAGCGCGAGACGGCAAGTCCCCAGGCCGACTGGTCGAGCCCGGGGTCAAGCGGCACAAAGAGTGTCGTATTCGGAAGCATAATTCTTATCATACAGATAACAAAAGGGGCATTCCCTGAGTCCGTCTCGGGGGCCCCAGAGTTTTGGTACTTAAAATAAAAAGGGGGGCGTGATACATACTGCATCAGCTGTAAAATCTTTGAAGAAGATTCGTGTTCCATGGTCGCTCCGTCTCTTTGCCGGAGTCGTCCCCCTTGCGTGCTCGGGGCTTCTGAGCGTCGATCAGGTAGTAAGAGTCGTTGCCCAGCACCTTGCTGATGATGAAGGGGCCTTCCCACGGAGCCGACAACTTGGGCTGGCCGGCTGTTCGCTGGATCAGCCGGAGCACAAGATCGCCCTCTTGGAAGGTTCTCGGCCTGACCTTCCTGTTGTAGTAGCGATGTAGGCTCTGCTGGTAGATGCTGGACCGGCTGAGTGCCAACAGCCGGCCCTCTTCCAGCAGATCGACGCCGTCTTGTCGTGCTTCTTCTGCTTCCTCCGCGGTGTACATCGTGACTCGTGGGGAGTCGAACTCTATGTCCGTTGGGATGACGGCTTCAGCACCGTAAACGACGAAGAAGGGCGTGAAGCCGGTTGACTTGTTTGGAGTCGTACGCAGACTCCAGAGGACGGCCGGCAACTCGTCAAGCCAACAGCCGGCTGAACGTTCCAACGGTTCGACCAACCGAGGCTTGATGCCAGACAAGATGAGGCCATTCGCTCGCTCCACCTGGCCGTTTGACTGCGGGTGGGCAACGGACGCTAGGTCCAGTCGGATGCCCTGGGTCGCGCAGAAACGGGCCAAGGCGCATTTGGCAAAGTTGGTGCCATTGTCGACGATGATGCTGTGTGGTATGCCATACCGAATTGTAATGTCTGAGATGAAAGTCACGGCAGTCGGGCCATTCAACTTCTTGATGGGCTTCACCTCAATCCACTTGGTGAACTTGTCCACCGTGACAAGTAGATGAGTCAGGACGCCTCGTGCCGTTTTGAAGGGTCCCACCATATCCAGGCCCCATACTGCAAAGGGCCATGCGATGGGGATAGTCTTGAGTGCTGAAGCCGGCTGGAGCGGCTTGGAGCGGAACTTCTGGCACCCTTGCATTTCTGGACCAACTCTTTGGCCTCTTCCAGGGCAGTCGGCCAGAAAAAACCGTGTCTGAAAGCTTTGGCGACGAGTGCCCTCGAGGTTGCATGGTGGCCGCACTCGCCCTGGTGGATATCTCTGAGAATTGCTTGGCCTTGATCCGACTCAACGCAGCGTTGATGAACACCGGTGACGCTGCGCCTAACTAGCTCTCTGTTGATTATGGTGTATGCTGCTGCTCGGCGTTGTATTTGCCGAGCTAAGGTTTCGTCAGGCGGCAGCTCCTTGTTCACCAGGAATTGGAGGATGGGTTGGGCCCATGAGGGTGCTGCTATCTCTTCTACTCTCAAAGCTGCGACTTGGACGCGAGCGGCTGGGCTGGGAGTCGGCGGGCTGGAGTCCGCAGCCGCTTGCTGGATTAACGAAGTCCCCGGGCCGACTGGAGCAGTCCCCGGGCCGACTGGAGCTGTCCCCGGTCCGAGTTCTGGAGTCTTCTCTCTGGCTGTCGCAGTCCCCGGGCCGAGTTCCGAAGTCCTCGGGCTGGCTGCAACTGCGGCACTCTTGAGATCATCTCCAACGGGTCTTGTGCTGTTTGCTTGGGCTCTCGGGCCGGATCCGGCTTCTTCAGGGGGAGTCGGCACAAAAATTGAATCTAACTCTGGTGAGGGCTTGATGGACGGCTTGAGGAGGCGCTGGAGGGCGACGCTTGAAGGTATTGCTTGGCGGGTGGAGCCGATTCGTGCCAAAGTATCTGCTTGGTTATTGTCGTTCCTCGGCACGTGGAGGAACTCGCACCCCTCGAAATACCCACTGAGTTGCTGCACGAGGAAACGGTAACTTGCCATGCTTGCATCCTTGGCGTCCCAGTCGCCTGACGACTGATGTACCACCAAGTCGGAGTCGCCGTAACACAGGATCCGGCGGATGCCAAGCTCTTTGGCGAGCCGGAGCCCGTGAACGAGCGCCTCGTACTCGGCGACGTTGTTGGAGGCGGCGAAGTGAATCTGTAGTGCGTACTTGAGCATGTCGCCCTTGGGAGAAGTGAGGACGACGCCGGCTCCCAAGCCGGTGCGCATCTTGGAGCCATCGAAATGCATCCGCCAATGGGTGGAGTCGGGCGCCGGTGGCAGGTACTGGGTCTCGGCCCAGTCGACGAGGAAGTCGGCCAGTGCTTGCAACTTGATGGCGGTGCGGGGTTGATAGTAGATCGTGTAAGGCGCCAACTCTATGGCCCATTTGGCCACTCGTCCAGACGCATCTCGGCTTACGATGATCTCAGCCAATGGGGCTATGCAGACCACTGTGATTGGATGTTCTTTGAAGTAAGGCTTCAGCTTCTTGGCGGCGCAGTGCACGCCGTAACACATCTTCTGGTAGTGGGGGTAGTTTTGCTTGGAGGTTGACAGTACTTCACTCAGATAATAGACGGGTCTCTGGACCGGCAGTGTCTTGCCTTCCTCCTTGCGCTCAACTACGATAACCGTGCTGACTACTCGGCCGGTGGCAGCGATGTACAGGAGCATGGGCTCTTTGGGAGTCGGAGCCGCCAACACAGGGGGAGTAACCAACATCCTCTTCAGTTGCAGAAAGGCCTCGTCCGCCTTGTGGTTCCACTAGAAAAAATTGGTCTTCTTCATGAGTTGGTACAAGGGGAGAGCTTTCTCGCCTAGCCGACTGATAAAGCGGCTGATGGATGCCAAACAGCCAGTGAATTTCTGCACGTCCAACAGTCGGCTAGGCACCTCCATCCTCTCGATGGCCTTGATCTTCACGGGGTTGCACTCTATGCCGCGTTCAGAGACCAGGAAGCCGAGTAGCTGGCCGGCTGGTACTCCAAAAACGCACTTCTCGGGGTTAAGCTTGATCTGGAATCGGCGCAGGTTCTCAAAGGTCTCTTTGAGGTCTTCCAGCAAAGTTCTGCGCTTTTCCGTCTTCACCACCACATCATCCACGTAAACGTGGGCATTTCGGACGAGTTGCTTGAGGAGGCACTTCTGCATGCAATGCTGAAAGGTGGCGCCGGCATTCCTCAAGCCGAACGTCATGGTCAGGTAGCAGAAGGCTCCGAACGGCGTGATGAAGGCGGTCTTCAGTCTGTCTGCCGGGTTCAGCTTGATCTGGTGATATCCTGAATAGGCATCTAAGAAGCTCAACAGCTCGCATTCGGCCGTGGAGTCTATCACCTGATCGATCCTCGGCGGAGCAAACGGGTCCTTGGGGCAGGCTTTGTTCAGGCTTGTGTAGTCGATACACATTCGCCACTGCTTGTTCTTCTTCAGCACTAAAACTGGGTTCGCTAACCATTCTGGGAAAAATACTTCCATGATAAAGCCGGCTGCAAGGAGCCGGGCTATCTCTTCACCAACAACTCTTCCTTTCTCTTCTGACAGGCGGCGCAAGGGCTGCCTGACGGGCTTCGCATCAGACCGGACATGTAACTTGTGCTCGGCGAATTCCGTCGGTACACCTGGCATGTCTTTGGGGGACCATGCAAAGATGTCCCGATTCTCACGGAGGAAATCAACGAGCTCGCCTTCCTATTTGCTATCGAGGGTCGCACCTACGACAGCGTACCTCTCCGGGTGCTCTGGGTCCAAAGGTATCTTCTTCGTTTCCTTCGTCGGCATGAACGAGCCTTCAGCTTCTGACTCCTTGGGGTTGGGCGACAACTCAGGCTGCTTGCCGGCCATCGCCACAACCCGGTCCAGAAGCCGCTTCTCTGTTGCAATAACCAGGGACTCGGCCAGCCGACTACTCTCGGCCGCACAAGCGGACGGCTTCCTGTAGTCGCCGACTACAGTCAGGATTCCCTTGGAACTCGGCATCTTCATCTTGAAGTAGGCGTAGTGGGGGACCGCCATGAACTTGGCCAAGGCAGGTCGGCCAAGTAGGGCATGGTATGGGCTCCGGAGGTCCACCACTTCAAACCAGACTGGCTCTCGGCGGAAGTGATCCTTATCTCCGAAAAAGGACAATTATCAAAATCTTGCCGATTGGGGAGCAGGAAAGGCCAGGGACGATCCCATGGAATACAGTCCGGCTGTTCTGGAGTTGTCTTTGCTTGATTCCTAACTTCTCCATAGTATCCTTGTACAGGATGTTGATACTGCTGCCTCCATCTATCAAAACTCGCGAGAAGCGAGCTGCACGCCTATCAGTGGCAAATGTGGCCTCCAGAACCAAGGCGTAGGAACCTGGATTTGGCATCACCTCTGGGTGATCTGCTCTGCTCCAACTGATAGGTTTCTCGGACCAGTGCATGAACTCTGGAGTGTCTGATGCTATTGCGTTGACTTCTTGCTGCTGCAGCCGCTTGCTGCGCTTGTCAACTGCCACGCTGGTGAACACCATGTAGGCCCCGTGCTCTTCGGGGTACTCATCTTGTACTGCGCCGACTGGCCTGGCAGCCGGCTGCGGGGGTGGAGGCGGAGGCGGCTGTCCAGCAGGTGGAGGAGGCACCAAGCCGTCTCCCTTGGCAATCCTAGTCAGCCAGTGGCACTTTCTGGTGGTGTGGTTTGATGGCTTCGCGCCACTGTGAAACTTGCAGGGGCCATCCAGAGCCTGCTCGTAGGAGAAAGCCGGCAGCCAATTGGGCTTGCCGCCCTTCTATCGCTTGGGTGGAAGCTGCCCTTCTGGTTGCTGATCGTCGACCGTTGTGACCTGCCGGCTATTGGAAGCCGACTGCGGGGCCTTGCGCTTGTGATCGTTCTGCTGCTGCCGCCGGCTGGCGTCTCCAGCCGGGGTTCTGGGAGCCTGAGGGGCGACTTTGCCTGTCGTGCCGACTTGGATCTCCGTCTTCATAGAAGAGTCGGCCGTGGCGTATTTGTCTGCTATGATCAGCAGCTCATCCAGGGACTCCGGCTCGTCGCAGAGAAGCTTGTGCTTGAGGAGGGTGCCTTCTCTGCACCCGGCGGTGAAGTACTCGATGGCCTGCACCTCGTGCACGCCCTCGCAGGAGTTTCAGAGCTCGGCCCACCGCGTGAGGTAGTCGCGAGTGGATTCGTCGGGGCCTTGCACGCACAAGGAGAGCTGGCGAGGCTTGGGAGGTCGCTTGTACGTGCTCGTGAAGTTGCGGACGAAAGCCTCGGTGAAGTCGACCCAACTGTTGATGCTGCGGGGCTTCAGGCTGTAGCCATGTCCGGGCCGTGCCCTGGAGCATGAGCGGAACGTATTTGACGGCGACGCGCTTGTTGCCGCTTGCTATGTCGACGGCGGTGGCGTAGTCGACTAGCCAATCCTCCGGCTTCACGGAGCCGGTGTACTTGGGGGTATCTCTGGGGAGAGTGAACCCTTTGGGGAAGGGCTCATCTTGGATGCGGGGACCAAAACACGGCGGCCCCAGCTCATCTTCTTCTTCCAGCACCAGAGATCGATGAAGTCGGTCGATCCGGAGGCGGGCATCGTTCTCTCCGACTCCCTCTCGGCGGCCTAGGCGACCTCCGAGAGTCGGATGTTCAACGGGCGGTGGAGAGACTCGCCTTTCTCTGCGGGGTGGCGGAGGCACATAGTCGTCCCGCCGATCTACCGCTTTCGGGCGACCGTCCTGGTCGCGCTCGATGGTGATATGAGTCCGACTGCGGCTTGCAGCCGGCTCCTTGTCTTTTCTTCCGCGGACGCCGCCAGTCGGCGCCCGAGATGTTGCGCCTTGATCTCAGCGGGGTGGCAGGTCATCTTTCTGCTGCTGCGGTCCTTCGGTGCGGCAGCCAGCCGCGTTCTGCACGCCGGCCGCGTCGAGGAGTCGCTGGACTCGCTCCGTCATCAGTCGGCGCTCTTCGCCTTCAAGGTTATCCAGCTCGTCTGCCGCCGCTTGGGCAGCTCGAATGTTTTCTGCGGGCGTGGCGTATACGGGGCGGTTGGCCCCGAACATGCTAGCGATGTCCGCGCCGCGCTAGCGGACCGCGCCCAGGCGGCTTGGCCCCACCGGGGCCGGCGAGCCGCCCATGGCGCGATCCATCTCGCGCTGGTAGGCCTCTGACAAGCGTCTCATGCTCGCCAGCTTCTTCGCGCCTTTGACGAGCTGGAGGCGGCGCGCCTCCAGTGCCTCGGCATCAGCGTCCTTTGGAATGGGCGCATCCAGGTCTTGCAGTGCCGCGTCAAGCGGGTCGCGAGCTCTCCCGTCGGAGTGCTCGCCATGGTCGATGACGAGCACCTCAGTGACGGTGCTTCCGCCGCTCTCCGCGCGAGGGAGCGGTTCGTCGTAGACCACCACGTTGGTGGGGAAGGCGTCGAGCGACGCGGTGTCGGAATCAACCAGCATCGGGTCGGTGGAGCCTACGGACTCCAGGTTAGTGGCAGGCTCGCCAGCAACGTGGAGGTCGTCGAGGAGGCCCGCGAGAAGGTTCGCGGGGCCGCCGGTGCCTGCGTCGGATGCAGGCTCGTCAGAGAGGCTAACCTCGCCGACAAGATCGGCGAGGCAGCTGGCCGCGCAAACGGTCTCAACGTCGCGCAGCGCGTCGGCGCAGATTCCCTTTGCCGTGCCGGGCTGGCTACGCTCGCCGGGGAGAAAAAGGGTTCCCGTCCAGAACAGATCTCCGGACGACGGTGCACCTCGCCCCACGGTGGGCGCCAAATGTCGGGGGTTGGGTACGACATATGCCAACGGATGGCTTATCATGGTGGGGGCGAGTAGAACGTCGCCGGTGCCTGGAAGTGGGATGAGGCACAGACATGCACGCCGGCGGATCTTACCCAGCTTCGGGGCTCTTCGAAGATATAATACCCCTACTGCTGCTCTGCGGGGTCTCCGCATGGTCACTATGGTGATATGTGTACAAAGTTGCTCCTCGAGCTGTGTTCTAGAGGTAGGAGAGGGCAAGGCTAGCTCTCTCCCTTCTGTACTTCTGTCTAGTGGTCAAAGGATCCCACCCTTTGCAGGGGGGTTCCGGGGGGTTTATATAGGCCTACCCCCCGGGGGTACAATGGTAATCCGACTGGGCGCGGGTCCCAACTGCCTGTCTCTCAAGTGGCCGTCTTCTCCGCCGACTCCTGGGGCCCGCCGCTGGTGGGCCCCGCCGGCTGACCTGGTCACTGTAGCCGCGCTTCTGATGACGTCGTCTTGGTCACGGGGTCGTGGCAACAGTGCCGCCGTCCGGCGGGCGATCACTGTGGCCACTCCCCGTCTTATCTGGTTAATGGCGTGCGGGGCCCATGGGAGGAACGGGCCGACTCCTGGAGGCCGACTCCCACAGGGTCCGTCTTTGGGCGCTCTTCGCCGTCTTCTATCTCCCTCGCTGACTGGCGGGGCCCGCCGTCTCCAGGCCGTACTGGCGGGCCAACGTGGGAACAGGGTTCCGCCGCTGGGGCGGACGTCAGGGCCGGTATGGCCACAGTGTTGCGCCGTACCGAAGATCTCCTCCGGTACGTCGCACTGTAGCCATACCCGCCCTTGGTAATCAGGGTAGGGGAGGGCCATACTCTGGCCATCCCCAGTCCTGTCCTTCTTCTAGAAGGCTGGAGGTGGCGAAGTCATGGGCCGACTCCCCATAGTCGGCATTCCTGGAGTCGCCAACGGGGAGTCGGCTTATGTCGTAGCCGTCTTTGAGATTCGGCTGTGAGTGGGTAGTCGGCGATGCTATAGCCGACTCTCAGAGTCGGCCCTTTGTCTTGGGATCCTTCGAGGGGCGAAGCCGGCCCCGATGTCTTGAAAGGTTCGGGGCCTCGGGTTTGCCTACCCGTGGCCCATTACTCCGACACTATCTTGATTCTGTCATAAAATCGTCATGGATGTACATGCATGACAAAAAATGTGAACTGCTGTGACAAACACGTATCATCACGGAAGTGTATTTTTTTGTATTGTTGACGGCCTCCTGAACCTCTCCCTGGCCTGGGAAGGTCCTTTGGGACACACCTCGTTGTCGCCCTTGGCCATGGGAAAGTGGGCGGTCGGCGGCGACTAGTTGGCCATCGCCTTTGAATCCAACGAACCCCCTGATGAGGATCGCTGGAAGCTGTCGTGGGCCGGACTGTCATAGCACAATTTAATATATTAATACCATGAGGCTGGACACATGGACATGCACAAGTTTTTAGTACTTACGATGCGGCCAGGGGCTTGGTCCAGGGGGCGCTCCGGACTACTATCGACATCCCACGCGGAGTTATCCGCGAGAGGGCCTTTTCCCCTCTTGGGCGCCTCCGCCTCCAAATTTGTAGAGGCCGCCCTCTTCTTCCTTCCCCCCTCAGGGGGGGAGTTGCTTTCTTCCTCCTCCTCCTCCTCGTCGCCGGTGGCCGAGGAGTGAGTTTGGTCTTCGGACGACATGTCCGAAGCTCCCTTACGATGGGGGCCACTTCGGACCCCCTTGGCCTTTTTCTTGTCCTTCTTCTCTGACGCCTTGTAGGGCGCTGGAACCAGCATCTTCTCCAGGAGCGGGATGATTGGTTCTTCGGGCAGCAGAGCCGGACATCGAATCCGCTCTGCTTTCTCTGTCCATGCCTGAAAAGTGAACAGTAATGTTTTTAGATAACTTTAATGAATAACTAAGAGGAGGACGCACCTTGAGAAAAAATGACTTACCGCACTGGCAGGGTGGGCAAGATCGTGCCCGCGGTCCGAGTCTATGGCTGGCGGCGTCTTGGTGCCCTTGAAGAGCAACTTTCAGACATCTTCATGAGTGGTTCCGAAGAGCCTCTCCAAAGTCTGGTGCTTCTCCGAATCAAATTCCCACATAGGGCATGTTCGGCTCTGGCATGGAAGGATCCGGCGAACAAGCATCACCTGGATCACATTGACGAGCTTGATGTTTTTATCCACCATGCTCTTGACACGCGTTTGCAGCGCTGTCAGTTCGTCCGACGAAGACCAGTCCAGGCCCTTCTTTAGCCAGGAGGTGAGCCGCATTGGAGCTCCGGACTTGAACTCTGGAGTCGCAACCCAAGTGGCATCACGAGGCTCTGTGATATAGAACCACTGCTTCTGTCACTCCTTGACAGTCTCCACAAATGTACCTTTGGGCCATGCGACGTTGGGCATCTTGCTCACCATGACTCCTCCGCACTCCGCGTGTTGGCCATCCACCACCTTCGGCTTCACGTTGAAGATCTTGAGCCACAGCCCGAAGTGGGGCTGGATGCAGAGGAAAGCCTCGCACACGACGATGAACGCCGAGATGTTGAGGAAGGAGTTGGGGGCTAGATCATGAAAGTCTAGCCCGGAATAGAACATCAGTCCATGGACAAAAGGGTGGAGTGGGAACCCTAGCCCGCGGACGAAGTGAGGAAGGAACACCACCCTCTCGTTGGGCTTCGGTGTGGGGACGACTTGCCCCTTGGCTGGAAGCCGGTGGGCGATTTCTTTCGCCAGATACCCGGCCCCCCGAAGCTTGACGATGTCCTTCTCCTTGACGGAGGAGGCCATCCATTTGCCTTGCCCTCCAGATCCGGACATGGTGGAATGCTTTCTTGGGGTGGAAAAAGCAAGAACTTGGGTGCTGGAGCTCGAGAACGGAAGGGCAAAGAGAGAGAGAGAGAGAAGGCGTGGGTGAAGAAAGGGAATCCTTATCCCCTTATAAAGGTAGTAAATATCAAGCGTCTCCCCACTCGCCTTAAAACTCACCCATTCCCAAGGGCTGTGCACACGGCACGGTTGGGTTACCCACACCCGTATTGATGAGAATCCCGCAATAAGGGGACACGATCTCTGCTTTGACAAGACGTGCCAATGGAAACCGCATCTCGAAACGCGGAACGACAGACGAAAACAGTTCAAAATAATGACCGGGTGGATGTGATGTCACATTACGAAAAAGTTGTCAGCGGATTAGACTCGTGAAATATTATACTCTCTGCGGCTGTGTGTGGTGATTGTGTTACAGGTCCGGATATATTCTTCGCGTCTGAAAACTATCTTGGAGTTCGGAAAGGGGAACCCGCCTTGCAATGCCGAAGACAAATTTGCGCGCCAGACACCTCGTTATTGAAGCCTGGTTCAGGGGCTACTGAGGGAGTGATACGTCTCCGCCGTATCTATAATTTTTTATTGTTCCATGCCAATATTATTCAACTTTCATATACTTTTTGGCAACTTTTTATACTATTTTTGGGACTAACATATTGATCCAGTGCCCAGTGCTAGTTCTGGTCTATTGCATGTTTTTGGTTTCGTAGAATATCCATATCAAACAGAGTCCAAACGGGATAAAAACGGACGGAGCTTATTTTTGGAATATTTGGAAAATCTGGGAGAAAGATCAATGCGAAACGGTGTCCGAGGTGGCCACGAGGTAGGGGCCCACGCCCTCCCCAAGAGGGCGTGCCCCCCACCCTCGTGGGCCACCCGTAAGGCGGTTGATACCCTTCTTCGGCCGCAAGAAAGCTAATTTTTGGTAAAAAAAATCACGGCAAAGGTTTCAGTCCAATCGGAGTTACGGATCTCCATATATATACAAAACGGTGAAAGGGCAGCAGAACAGAACACAGAAACAGAGAGATAGATCCAATCTCGGAGGGGCTCTCGCCCCTCCCACGCCTTGGAGGCCAAGGACCAGAGGGGAAACCCTTCTCCCGTGTAGGGAGGAGGTCAAGGAAGAAGAAGATGAAGGGGCCCCCTCTCCCCTTCTCTTCCGGTGGTGCCGGAATGCTGCCGTGGCCATCATCATCATCACAGCGATCTACACCAACACCTCCGCCGTCTTCACCAACATCTCCATCACCTTCCCCCTCTATCTATAGCGGTCCACTCTCCCGCAACCCGCTGTATCCTCTACTTGAACATGGTGCTTTATGCTTCATATTATTATCCAATGATGTGTTGCCATCCTATGATGTCTGAGTAGATTTTCGTTGTCCTATCGGTGGTTGATGAATTGCTATGATTTATTTAATTTGCTTGTGGTTATGTTGTTGTCCTTTTGGTGCCCATCATATGAGCACGCGCATGGATCACACCATAGGGTTAGATGTATGTTGATAGGACTATGTATTGGAGGGCAAGGGTGACAGAAGCTTCAGCCTAGCATAGAAATTGATGCATACGGGATTGAAGGGGGACCAATATATCTTAATGCTATGGTTGGGTTTTACCTTAATGAACGTTAGTAGTTGCAGACGCTTGCTAATAGTTCCAATCATAAGTGCATAGAATTCCAAGTAAGGGATGACATGCTAGCAGTGGCCTCTCCCACATAAAACTTGCTATAGGTCTAGTAAAGTAGTCAATTGCTTAAGGGACAATTTTGCAACTCCTACCACCACTTTTCCACACTCGTTTTTGGGGAACGTAGTAATTTCAAAAAAAATCCTACGCACACGCAAGATCATGGTGATGCATAGCAACAAGAGGGGAGAGTGTTGTCTACGAACCCTCATAGACCGACAGCGGAAGCGTTATGACAACGCGGTTGATGTAGTCGTACGTCTTCACGGCCCGACCGATCAAGCACCGAAACTATGGCACCTCCGAGTTCTAGCACATGTTCAGCTCGATGACGATCCCCGGACTCCGATCCAGCAAAGTGTCGGGGAAGAGTTCTGTCAGCACGACGGCGTGGTGATGATCTTGATGTTCTACCGTCGCAGGGCTTCGCCTAAGCACCGCTACAATATTATCAAGGATTATGGTGGAGGGGGGCACCGCACACGGCTAAGAGAATGATCACGAAGATCAACTTGTGTGTCTAGAGGTGCCCCCTGCCCCCGTATATAAAGGAGCAAGGGGGGAGGCCGGCCGGCCCCTGGGGCGCGCCAAGGAGGGGGGAGTCCTCCTCCTAGTAGGAGTAGGACTCCCCTTTCCTAGTCCAACTAGGAAGAGAAAAGGGGGAAGGAAAGAGAGGGAGAGGGAGAGGGAAAGAGGGGCCGTGCCCCCCCTCCCCTAGTCCAATTCGGACTCCCCATGAGAGGGGGCGTGCCACCTCCTGGGATGCTGCCCTCTCTCTCCCCTCAGGCCCACTAAGGCCCAATACTTCCCCGGGGGGTTCCGGTAACCCTTCCGGCACTCCGGTTTTCTCCGAAATCACCCGGAACACTTCCGGTGTCTGAATATAGCCGTACAATATATCGATCTTTATGTATCGACCATTTCGAGACTCCTCGTCATGTCCGTGATCACATCCGGGACTCCGAATAACCTTCGGTACATCAAAATATATAAACTCATAATGAAACTGTCATCGTAACGTTAAGCGTGCGGACCCTACGGGTTCGAGAATAATGTAGACATGACCGAGACACGTCTCCGGTCAATAACCAATAGCGGAACCTGGATGCTCATATTGGCTCCTACATATTCTACGAAGATCTTTATCGGTCAGACCGCATAACAACATACGTTGTTCCCTTTGTCATCGGTATGTTACTTGCCCGAGATTCGATCGTCGGTATCTCAATACCTAGTTCAATATCATTACCGACAAGTCTCTTTACTCGTTCCGTAATACATCATCTCGCAACTAACTCATTAGTTGTATTGCTTGCAAGGCTTAAGTGATGTTCATTACCGAGAGGGCCCAGAGATACCTCTCCGACAATCGGAGTGACAAATCCTAATCTCGAAATACGCCAACCCAACACGTACCTTTGGAGACACCTATAGAGCACCTTTATAATCACCCAGTTACGTTGTGACGTTTGGTAGCACACAAAGTGTTCCTCCGGTAAACGGCAGTTGCATAATCTCATAGTCACAGGAACATGTATAAGTCATGAAGAAAGCAATAGCAACATACTAAACGATCGGGTGCTAAGCTAATGGAATGGGTCATGTCAATCACATCATTCTCCTAATGATGTGATCCCGTTAATCAAATGACAACACATGTATATGGTTAGGAAACATAACCATCTTGGATTAACGAGCTAGTCAAGTAGAGGCATACTAGTGACGTTTAGTTTGTCTATGTATTCACACAAGTATTATGTTTCTGGTTAATACAATTCTAGCATGAATAATAAACATTTATCATGATATAAGGAAATAAATAATAACTTTATTATTGCCTCTAGGGCGTATTTCCTTCACTCGCTATATTTACTTTATTGCTTCTTTACTTACAACAGCCCCTAGTTTTACTTTCGTGCTCTTTATTATTCTTGCAAACCTATCCAAAAACACCTACAAAGTACTTCTAGTTTCATACTTGTTCTAGGTAAAGTAAACGTTAAGCGTGTGTAGAGTAGTATCGGTGGTCGATAGAACTTGAGGGAATATTTGTTCTACCTTTAGCTCCTCATTGGGTTTGACACTCTTACTTATCGAAAACTGTTGCGATCCCCTATACTTGTGGGTTATCAGGGAGTCCTGGACTAAGGGGTCCTCGGGCGTCCGGCCTATTAGCCATGGGCCGGACTGATGGGCTGTGAAGATATGAAGACCGAAGACTCTCAACGTGTCCGGATGGGACTCTCCTTTGCATGGAAGGCAAGCTTGGCGATCAAACATGAAGATTCCCTTCTCTATAACCGACTTTGTGTAACCCTAGATCCCTCCGGTGTCTATATAAACCGGAGGGTTAGGTCTATAGGACCGAATACTCATTATCATAGTCATACATGCTAGACTTCTAGGGTTTAGCCATTATGATCTCGTGGTAGATCAACCCTTGTAATACTCATATTCATCAAGATCAATCAAGAAGGAAGTAGGGTATTACCTCCATAGAGAGGGCCCGAACCTAGTTAAACATTGTGTCCCCCGTTTCCTGTTACCATCGATCCTAGACGCAAAGTTCGGGACCCCCTACCCGAGATCCGCCGGTTTTGACCCCGACAGCACCACAAAGGCACACAAAGATTTCTCTTAGCCGTGTGCGGTTCCCCCTTCCATAGTTTACGCCTCCGGTCATAGCGTCGTAGTGCTTAGGCGAAGCCCTGCGCAGATCACATCACCAACACCATCGCCACACCGTCGTGCTGACGGAACTCTCCCTAGACCCTCTACTGGATCAAGAGTTTGAGGGACGTCATCGAGTTGAACGTGTGCTGAACACGGAGGTGCCGTACGTTCGGTACTAGGATCGGTTGGATCATGAAGACGTTCGACTACATCAACCGCGTTAACATAACGCTTCCGCTTTCGGTCTACGAGGGTACATGGACCCACTCTCCCCTCTCATTGATATGCATCCCCTAGATAGATCTTGCATGATCGTAGGAATTTTTTTGAAATTGCATGCTACATTCCCCAACATCTCCCTCCCATATTTCTCTAGAATGGAGTTAGGTTCTCTTGGTTCTTCTATATTATGAACTTTTCAACCTCTTTTGATTTGTTCATTGGGTTTCCCATAATCAAGTCAAATGCATTTTCCTTGTTGAGGGAGTCCTAGATTAGGGGGTGTTCGGGTAGCCGGACTATACCTTGGTCGGACTCCTGGACTATGAAGATACAAGATTGAAGACTTCGTACCGTGTCCGGATGGAACTTTCCTTGGCGTGGAAGGCAAGCTTGGCGATGCGGATATTCAAGATCTCCTACCATTGTAACCGACTCTGTGTAACCCTAACCCTGTCCGGTGTCTATATAAATCGGAGGGTTGTAGTCCGTAGGATAATCAACTCCATACACAACAATCATACCATAGGCTAGCTTCTAGGGTTTAGCCTCCTTGATCTCGTGGTAGATCTACTCTTGTACTACCCATATCATCAATATTAATCAAGCAGGAGTAGGGTATTACCTCCACCTGGGTAAAAACATCGTGTCCCTTGTCTCCTGTTACCATCCGGCCTTGACGCACAGTTCGGGATCCCCTACCCGAAATCCGCCGGTTTTGACACCGACATTGGTGCTTTCATTGAGAGTTCCTCTGTGTCGTCGTCTTTAGGCCCGATGGCTCCTTCAATCATCAACAACGACGAGGTCCAGGGTGATACCTTTCTCCCCGGACAGATCTTCGTCTTCGGTGGCTTCGCTCTGCGGGCCAATTCGCTTGGCCACCTGGAGCAGATCGAAAGCTACGCCCCTGGCCATCAAGTCAGGTTCGGAAGCCTAAACTACACGGCAGACATCCGTGGAGATTTGATCTTCGACGGGTTCGAGCCACAGCCAAGTGCGCTGCACTATCTCGAGGGGCATGATCTAGCTCTGCCTCCGAACAGTGTCCTGGAGGCCGCGCCCGCACCGGTTCCGACCCTTAACTCGGAGCCTATTGCGCCGATCGAGGATGAGCGGTTGGACGTCACCTCAGGGGCTGCGGTCTCAATGGCGATCGAGCCGAACGCCAGCCCCGCACTCTGCATGACCTGTGACTCCGAGGGTCCGGACTCCTTCCCGGATTCCGAACCCCCCGCGCCCCTGCCAATCGAATCTGACTGGGCACCAATAATGGAGTTCACCGCCGCGGACATCTTTCAGCACTCGCCTTTTTGCGACATCCTGAATTCTCTCAAGTCTCTCTCTTTATCAGGAGAGCCCTGGCCGGACTACGGTCAGCGAGGATGGGATACGGACGATGAAGAAATTCAAAGCCCACCCACCGCCCACTTTGTAGCCACTGTCGACATGCTCGACTTCGGCTCCGAAGACATCGACGGTATGGACGACGATACAGGAGACGAATAGGAACCAGCACCTGTAGGGCGCTGGAAGGCCACCTCGTCATATGACATATATATGGTGGACACTCTAAAAGATGGGGATGGCGATGGAACAGCGGGGGATGACCCCTCCAAGAAATAGCCAAAGCGCCGGCGCCAGCGGCGCCGCTCTAAATCCCGCCAAAGCAAAAATGGTGATTCCGGCACGGGAGATAATACTACCCCGGATAGCGCCGAAGAACACCCACCCCAGCAAGATTCGGCGCTGGAAGATGGAGAAGCCAGCCCTCATGAGAGAACGGCAGAATGAGAGGTTGAGGATGATAACTATATGCCTCCCTCCGAAGACGAGGCAAGCCTTGATGACAACGAATTCGTCATACCATCAGACCCCGCCGAACAAGAGCGTTTCAAACGCAGGCTTTTAGCCACGGCAAACAGCCTCAAGAAAAAGCAGCAACAGCTTAGAGCTGACCAAGATTTGCTAGCTGATAGATGGACTGAAGTCCTTGCGGCCGAAGAGTATGAACTCGAACGCTCCTCCAAGAGTTACCCAAAGCACAGGTCGCTACCCCGATCAGAGGAGGAAGCGCCTACATCACCAGTGCATGACATGGCAGACCGGCCACCTCGCGGCCGCGACAGAGAGGCCTCTCGGCCCTCCACCCAAGCCATGCCCCGACGCCGCTCAACTAAGGCACGGGAAAATGCGCCAGACCTGCGAGAAGTACTGGAGGATAAGGCAAGACAAACAAGATCAATCTACGGATCGCGCAGGCACCCTACGGCACGTAACGTTGATCTTCACTCCGGATACAACAAATCCGGCCGGGCCGAACAAAACAGACATAGCTCTTCCGAGCTGCGTCGTGATATAGCCCAGTACAGGGGCGCCGCACACCCACTATGCTTCACAGATGAAGTAATGGATCATAAAATCCGAGAGGGTTTCAAACCAGTAAACATCGGATCAAACGATGGCACAACAGATCCGGCGGTATGGATCGAGGATTATCTCCTTCACATCCACATGGCACGCGGCGATGATCTACACGCCATCAAATACCTCCCGCTCAAACTTAAAGGACGGGCCCGGCATTGGCTTAACAGCTTGCCAGCAGACTCAATCGGTTCTTGGGAGGAACTGGAAGCCGCATTCCTTGACAACTTCCAGGGAACCTACGTGCGACCACCGGATGCCGACGACTTAAGCCACATAATTCAGCAGCCAGAGGAATCGGCCAGGCAATTCTGGACATGGTTCCTAACAAAGAAAATCCAGATAGTTGACTGTCCGGACGCAGAGGCCCTAGCAGCCTTCAAGCATAACATCCGCGACGAGTGGCTTGCCCGGCACCTGGGACAGGAAAAGCCGAAATCTATGGCAGCCCTCACGACACTCATGACCCGCTTTTGCGCGGGAGAAGATAGATGGCTAGCTCGCAGTAACAACTTGGCAAAGAACCCTGGTAATTCGGATACCAAGGACAAAAGTGGCAGGACACGTCGAAATAAGCAAAAACGCCGTGTCAGCAGCGACAGGAATGAGGATACAGCAGTTAATGCCGGATTCAGAGGCTATAAATCCGGTCAGCAGAAAAAGCCATTAAAAAAGAATACTCAGGGCCCGTCCAGTTTGGACCGAATACTCGACCGCTTGTGCCAGATCCGTGGCACCCCCGAAAGGCCAGCCAATCACACCAACAGGGACTGTTGGGTGTTCAAGCAGGCAGGCAAGTTAAGAGCCGCAAATAAAGACAAGGGGCTGCATAGCGATGACGAGGAGCAGCCCAGGCCGCCGAACAACTATGGACAGAAGGGCTTTCCCCGCCAAGTGTGGACGGTGAACATGATATACGCAACCCACATTCCCAAGAGGGAGCGGAAGCGTGCGTTACGGGACGTATATGCAATGGAGCCAGTCGCCCCAAAGTTCAACCCATGGTCCTCCTGCCCCATCACTTTTGATCGAAGGGACCACCCCACTAGCATCCGTCATGGCGGCTTTGCCGCATTGGTTCTCAACCCAATCATCGACGGATTTCATCTCACAAGAGTCCTCATGGACGGCGGCAGTAGCCTGAACCTGCTTTACCAGGATACAGTGCGGAAAATGGGCATAGATCCCTCAAGGATTAAGCCCACAAAAACGACCTTTAAAGGCGTTATACCAGGTGTAGAAGCCAACTATACAGGCTCAGTAACACTTGACGTGGTCTTCGGATCCCCGGACAATTTCCGAAGCGAAGAATTAATCTTCGATATAGTCCCGTTTCGCAGTGGCTATCACGCCCTGCTCAGACGAACCGCATTCGCAAAGTTCAATGCGGTGCCGCACTACGCATACCTTAAGCTCAAGATGCCAGGCCCTCGAGGAGTAATCACGGTCAACGGAAACACTGAACGCTCCCTCCGTACAGAGGAGCACACGGCAGCTCTTGCAGCGGAAGTACAAAGCAGCCTTCTTAGGCAATTCTCCAGTCCGGCAACTAAAAGCCGGACACTGCCAAGCGCGCCCGGAGTAACCTACAACAAGACCGCCTGGCACGTTCTGAGCAGGCGTAGCTATGCGGCCCCAACCCCAGCCCTCGCGACATAGCGAAACCAGTGCCTCGCGCACATAAGTACGCCCTTGAAATACCATGGGCACAGGGGAAGGGGCACAATAACGGCACGCCCAAAATACGGCTTAAAACGTACTAGGGGCTGCCGGATTCTTTTTTCTTACTTTCAGGACTCCACACTTCGGACGACCTATTCGGCAATTCGATTGCCGCACAAATGATGCAAGATCTAGGGAGGCAGACAAGCCATGCCGCATTATGGAACTCCCAGGTGGTCTCTGTTACGAGCAGTATGCCTGTTTTGAATACAATCCCGCGGCCTGCCCTTGGTCAGGACATGTTAAATAGTCCAATATCTTTTTGCTTCTCGCACTACTTGTATCGTTCGGCTTTGATAAATAGCCTCTCCATAAACAATGCACAGCTTTTTGTCTATTTTTTGCATTATCGTATTTTCATATATATGTTTATGACTGCACCCGTACACCATGGTACGGCAAACACGCCAGGGGCTTCAGTACCCCTCATTATGGTGTGAGAAGTCCGTACACTTTCACAAGTGTGGCACCCCGAACTTATAGCACTATATGCATCGGCTCCGAATCATGATTTGGGTCAATAGTTGGGTTTGCCCGGCTCCTATGTTTTGGTGCCTTATGTTCCGCTATATCGGCTAAGGTAGCACTAGGAGAACCACTGTGATTGTGCCCCGGTTCAGCTGGGTTAAGCACCTCAGTGGAGAAAGCTAAAACTGACTGTCATGCTGAGGCGAGATACCGGTCGCTGTTCGAGAGGTTTTTCGAGTCCCTAAAGACTTATGCCGCTTCGAGCGAGGAGCTGGCTTTGTCCGGCCAAGGCGTGGATAGCGCCCCGAACTCGGTCT
Organism: Aegilops umbellulata; assembly: GCA_032464435.1. NCBI lineage: Eukaryota > Viridiplantae > Streptophyta > Magnoliopsida > Poales > Poaceae > Aegilops > Aegilops umbellulata. Next base: position 444,634,942 of record CP136054.1, read on the forward strand.
TCCGAACTAGGGGCTTCGCCGAAATTTAAAATTATAAAGTTCTATGGCTAAGTGAGAGTGTTCAAGCATTATAGTCCGATTGCCTGGTTCGTTGTGCTGAGCGCCTCCCTCGAAGGACCCAACCATGGGAAAAAGAGCGCTCAGGTTTATCCCGAACACCCCAGCACTAGTGGCACGGGGGCAGAAGCCGACGACTGACCATCTCTCAATTTTTGATAAACGGCCGCACAGAAAATAATATTTTAAATTCAATAAGCATTGCTTAGCGCATAGGAACAAGTTTCCAGTGCACAGGATAAACACGAGCGAGTTCATTCAAATATTACATCCTTGGTACATTCATCCACCACAAGGCGGGCACCAGCAAGAACATCCTTGTAATAGTTCTCGGGCTTGCGATGCTCCTTCCCCGGCGGCGGCCCGTCCTTCACAAGCTTCTCACCGTCCAGCTTACCCCAGTGCACCTTTGCACGGGCAAGGGCCCTCCGGGCACCTTCAATGCAGACGGAGCGCTTGATGACCTCGAGCCTTGGACAGGCCTCCACCAGCCGCCGCACCAGCCTGAAATAGCTCCCGGGCATGGCCTCTCCGGGCCACAGCCGAACTATGAAGCCCTTCATGGCCTGTTCGGCCGCCTTGTGGAGCTCGACCAGCTGTTTCAGCTGGTCGCTCAAGGGCATAGGGTGTCCGGCCTCAGAATACTAGGACCAGAACACCTTCTCCGTCGAGCTGCCCTCTTCAGCTCGGTAGATTGCGGCGGCGTCGGACACGCTGCGGGGAAGATCTGCGAATGCCCCTGGAGAGCTCCGGATTCGGGTAAGTAACAAGTAGTTTACTTTTATATTTCTGTTTTGCATAAAGTATGCCTTACCCGCTGCTATCTTCCTCATCTCATCCAACTCTTGGAGGGTCTTTTGGGCTTCGGCCTTGGCAGACTTGGCGGTCTCAAGGGCCGACGCAAGCTCGGATGCTTGGGCCTTTGACTCAAGCTCCAAACTCTCATGTTTTTTCATGAGAGTCTGCAACTCTTGCTGCACCTCACCGACCTGAGCCCCAAGTCTCTCTCGCTCGATGCGCTCCAGGGCCGTTTTCTTTTCGGCCTCAGATAGCGCCTGCTTGAGGGTCGCCACCTCAGTCGTGGCCCCTACAATAAGCAGTACAATCCTGTTATTTTTTGCAATCACGCCTTTTTATAGGCACTTTTTCTGTAAGGTATTTCTTACCTTCTTTCTCCTCGAGCTGCCGCTTGGCAAGGCCGAGCTCCTGCTTGGTCCGCCCGAGGTCCTTTTTCAGGACACCCACCTCCGCAGTCAGTGCGGCGGTGGATAGCAGTGAAGCCTGCATACGCATATTGACTCTTTTTTGTTAGACTCCTGCGAAATTTAATAGATCCTCTATTCGGCTTTTCTTTACGAACGCCAAAAAGAGCATTAGGGGCTACTGTCTATGCGTTTATACTCTTGCATATTTTTTTTGCTTACCTCGAAGCCTGTTAGAAGGCTAGCGCAAGCTTCGTTCAGTCCGCTCTTGGCAGACTGAACCTTCCGGATCACCGTACTCATAATACTACGGTGCTCCTCGTCGATGGAGGCGTCGTCAAGCACCTCCAGCAGATTGTCCGGCACCTCCGGTTGGACGGAGGCCGCCGGCTCAAAAGGCTTACTCCTCTTGGAAGGAGTTCGCCTACCACTGTCCGAAACTTTTGAAGATTCCGGCACGGTGTCCGGCACAAAGCCGGACTCGGAGCCCTGGGGGGTCTTGTCCCCTTTATTCCTGGGATCCGGGAGGTCGCCTTTCGGCTCCTCCAGGACCACCTCCTCCTGCCCCAGAGCTCGTTGCGACGCCACCTCGGCGTCATCTACAGTGCGGGGGGAGACAGCGAGCGGAACTGAGTTCACGTCTGACGAATCCAGGGAGCCGCTTGACGAATCGTCGAGTTCAGCCCGGGGCGGGCTGCACAATTATGTTCGGCATTATGGAAAGTTGAACGACCTAGGAATATCATGAGTCACTCTGGTATCCGAATACTTCCGATTTCGCCGGACGCTTGGCCCTGTTCGGCCACCCCTCTTCGCCCTCTTCGGCATTGGGGGAGTAGTCCGGCGGAGGGGTCTTCATTTTCCTAGACCCCTCGGCCTCCCCCGTCGGGGCGGCCTTCCCTTGTTCTCCTCCCCCCGCTAGAGGGGGAGAGGTTTCTTCTTCCTCCTCCTCGTTCTCACGGGGGGAGAGCATCTCGGACTCGTCAGATGACGAGTCCGACACCGCCACGTTGCGGGCACTCTTTTGAGTCCCCGTGGCCTTCTTCTTCTTGGCCTTCTTCTCCGGCACCACGTAAGGCGCCGGAACCAGCAGCTTCACTAAGAGTGCAGGGGCTGGGTCTTCAGGCAAGGGAGCTGGATAGTTAATCGGTCCGGATATCGCCTGCCAAGCCTGTTAAAGGTAGGGGAGCTTAGATCCCGCATAGAGTCAAACTATGAAAAAGAGCTCAAACGTCCCGTGAAGGGTAGAAATAGCTTACCTCGCTAGCGTGACGTTGTGAGCTGTATCTGCGGTCTTCAGAGGCGGATGTGGGAGCCTCGGCGCCTTTGGTTAGCACCTTCCAGACGTCTTCATACGTGTGTCAAAGAGCCTGTTGAGGGTTTGGTGCTGCGCCGGGTTGAACTCCCACAGAGTAAAGTCCCGTTGTTGACAAGGGAGGATCCGGCGGACGAGCATAACCTGGACCACGTTGACAAGCCTGATCGGTTTGTTCACCAGGGACTGGATGCATGTTTGCAGTCCGGTCACCTCTTTCTCGTCGCCCCATGACAGGCCCGTCTCTTTCCAGGACACAAGCCGCGTGGGGGGTCCGGATCGGAACTCAGGAGCAGCGACCCATTTTGGATCGCGTGGCTCGGTGATGTAAAACCACCCGGATTGCCACCCCTTTAGGGTCTCCACGAAGGAGCCCTCGAGCCAGAGGACGTTGGCCATCTTGCCCGCCATGGCGCCTCCGCACTCCGCCTGGCTGTCGCGCACCACCTTGGGCTTGACGTTGAAGGTCTTGAGCCAGAGGCCGAAATGGGGGCGGACGCGGAGGAAAGCCTCACACAAAACGATAAACGCCGAGATGTTGAGGATGAAATTCGGGGCCAGATCGTGGAAATCCAGGCCGTAGTAGAACATGAGTCCCCGGACGAATGGGTGGAGTGGAAAACCCAGTCCGCGGAGGAAGTGGGGAAGGAACACTACCCTCTCATGGGGCCTTGGGGTGGGGAGAAGCTGCCCCTTCTCGGGAAGCCGGTGCGGAATGTCCTTGGACAGATATCCAGCCTTCCTTAGCTTTTTCACTTGGACCTCCTGTTGGGTAACGTAGCAGAAATTCAAAATTTTCCTACGTGTGACCAAGATCTATCTATGGAGAAACCAGCAACGAGGGGAAGGAGAGTGCATCTACATACCCTTGTAGATCACTAAGCGGAAGCGTTCAAGTGAACGGGGTTGATGGAGTCGTACTCATCGTGATCCAAATCACCGATGATCCTAGTGCCGAACGAACGGCACCTCCGCGTTCAACACACATGCAGCCCGGTGACGTCTCCCATGCCTTGATCCAGCAAGGAGAGAGGGAGAGGTTGGGGAAGACTCCGTCCAGCAGCAGCACGACGGCGTGGTGGTGGTGGAGGAGCGTGGCAATCCTGCAGGGCTTCGCCAAGCACCACGGGAGAGGAGAAGGATTTGGGAGAGGGGGAGGGCGGCGCCAGAACATTGGTGCGGCAGCCCTCCCACCCCCCACATATATATAGGGGCAAGGAAGAGGGGGCTGGCCCCCTCAGATCCAATCTGAGGAGGGGGCGGCGGCCAGGGGGGTTGCCTTGCCCCCCAAGGCAAGGGGGGCGCCCCCCTTTAGGGTTCCCCCAAAAACCCTAGGCGCATGGGCCCTAGGGGGAAGGCGTCCAGCAACACTAAGGGGCCGGTCCCTCAACACATACAGCCCATAGGGCCCTCCGGGGCAGGTGGACCCTCCCGGTGGACCCCTGGAACCCCTTCGGTGGTCCCAGTACAATGCCGGTATCCCACGAACTCTTCCGGTGACCGTATGATGACTTCCCATATATATATCTTTACCTACGGACCATTTTGGAACTCCTCGTGACGTCCGGGATCTCATCCGGGACTCCGAACAACATTCGGTAACCACATACAAACTTCCTTTATAACCCTAGCGTCATCGAACCTTAAGTGTGTAGACCCTACGGGTTTGGGAACCATGCAGACATGACCGAGACGTTCTCCGGTCAATAACCAACAGCGGGATCTGGATACCCATGTTGGTTCCCACATGTTCCACGATGATCTCATCGGATGAACCACGATGCCGAGGATTCGATCAATCCCGTATACAATTCCCTTTGTCTAGCGGTACTGTACTTGCCTGAGATTCGATCGTCGGTATCCCGATACCTTGTTCAATCTCGTTACCGGCAAGTCTCTTTACTTGTTCCGTAACACATCATCCTGTGATCAACTCCTTGATCACATTGTGCACATTATGATGATGTCCTACCGAGTGGGCCCAGAGATACCTCTCCGTCACACGGAGTGACAAATCCCAGTCTCGATTCGTGCCAACCCAACAGACACTTTTGGAGATACCCGTAGTGCACCTTTATAGCCACCCAGTTACGTTGTGACGTTTGGCACACCCAAAGTATTCCTACGGTATCCGGGAGTTTCACAATCTCATGGTCTAAGGAAATGATACTTGACATTAGAAAAGCTTTAGCATACGAACTACACGATCTTGTGCTATGCTTAGGATTGGGTCTTGTGCATCACATCATTCTTCTAATGATGTGATCCCGTTATCAATGACATCCAATGTCCATGGTCAGGAAACCGTAACCATCTATTGATCAACGAGCTAGTCAACTAGAGGCTTGCTAGGGACATGGTATTGTCTATGTATCCACACATGTATCTGAGTTTCCTATCAATACAATTATAGCATGGATAATAAACGATTATCATGAACAAGGAAATATAATAATAACCTATTTATTATTGCCTCTAGGGCATATTTCCAACACTCTCCCACTTGCACTAGAGTCAATAATCTAGTTCACATCGCCATGTGATTAACACTCACAGGTCACATCGCCATGTGACCAACATCCAAAGAGTTTACTAGAGTCAATAATCTAGTTCACATCACTATGTGATTAACACTCAATGAGTTCTTGGTTTGATCATGTTATGTCTGTGAGTGAGGTTTTAGTCAACGGGTCTGCAACATTCAGATCCGTATGTACTTTGCAAATCTCTATGTCATCTTGTAGATGTCGCTACTACGCTATATTTGGAACCATTTCAAATAACTGTTCTACTTTGAGCTATTATAAATTGTTGCTCCATTATACGTATCCGGTATCTCTACTCAGAGCTATCCGGATAGGTGTTAAGCTTGCATCGACGTAACTCTTTACGTCGAACCCTTTATCACCTCCATAACCGAGAAACATATCCTTATTCCTCTAAGGATAATGTTGACCGCTATCCAGTGACCTACTCGTAGATCACCCTTGTACCCTCTTGCCAGACATGTGGCAAGGCACACATCAGGTGCGGTACTCAGCATGGCATACCGTATAGAGCCTATGATAAAAGCATAGGGGACGACCTTCATCCTTCCTCTTTCTTCTGCCGTGGTCGAGCTTTAAGTCTTAACTTCATACCTTACAACTCAGGCAAGAACTCCTTCTTTGACTGATCCATCTTGAACACCTTCAAGATCATGTCAAGGTATGTGCTCATTTGAAAGTACCATTAAGCGTTTCAATCTATCCTTATAGATCTTGATGCTCAATGTTCAAGTAGCTTAATTCAGGTTTTCCATTGAAAAACACTTTTCAAACAACCCTATATGCTTTCCAGAAATTCTACATCATTTCTGATTAACAATATGTCAACAACATATACTCATCAGAAATTCTATAGTGCTCCCACTCACTTCTTTGGAAATGCAAGTTCCTCACAAACTTTGTATAAATCCAAAATCTTTGATCATCTCATCAAAGTGTACATTCCAACTCCGAGATGCTTACTCCAGTCCTTAGAAGGATTGCTGGAGCTTTGCATACTTGTTAGCATCTTTCAGGATCGACAAAAACTTCTGGTTGTATCACATACAACCTTTCCTCAAGAACAAGGAAACAATATTTTTTTTTCATCCTATCTGCAAGATTTCATAAATAATGCAGTACCTGCTAATTCCAACAGACTCTTAGCATCGCTACGAGTGAGAAAGTCTCATCGTAGTCAACTCCTTGAACTTGTCGGGAAACATCTTAACGACAAGTCGAGCTTTCTTAATGGTGACATTTACCATCATTGTTCGTCTTCCTTTTAAAATCCATCTGTACTCAACAGCCTCACGACCATCGAGCTGTTCTGCCAAAGTCTACACTTTGTTTTCATACATGGATCCTCTCTCGGATTTTATGGCCTCGAGCCATTCATCGGAATCCGGGCCCACCATCGCTTCTCCATAGCTCGTAGGTTCAATGTTGTCTAGCAACATGACTTCCAAGACAGGATTACGTACCACTCTGAAGTAGTACGCATCCTTGTCGTCCTACGAGGTTTGGGAGTGACTTGATCCGAAGTCTCATGATCACTATCATAAGCTTCCACTTCAATTGATGTAGGTGCAATAGGAACAACTCCTGTGCCCTGCTACACACTAGTTGAAGTGACGGTTCAATAACCTCATCAAGTCTCCACCATCCTCCCACTCAATTCTTTCAAGAGAAACTTTTCCTCGAGAAAGGACCCGATTTGAGAAACAATCCCTATTGCTTTTGGATCTGAGACAGGAGGTATACCCAACTGTTTTGGGTGTCCTATGAAGATGCCTTTATCCGCTTTGGGTTCGAGCTTATCAGCCTGAAACTTTTTCACATAAGCGTCGCAGCCCCAAACTTTTAAGAAATGACAACTTAGGTTTCTCTAAACCATAGTTCATACGGTGTCATCTCATCGGAATTATGTGGTGCCCTATTTAAAGTGAGTGCGGTTGTCTCTAATGCCTAACCCATGAACGATAGTGGTAATTCGATAAGACACATCATGGTATGCATCATATCCAATAGGGTGCAGTTATGATGTTCGGACACACCATCATACTATGGTGTTCCAGGCGGTACTAGTCGTGAAACAATTTCCACAATGTCTCAATTGTGTACCAAACTCGTAACTCAGATATGAATCTCTATGATCATATCATAGACATTTTATCCTCTTGTCACGACGATCTTCAACTTCACTCTGAAATTACTTGAACCTTTCAATAATTCAGAATTATGATTCATCAAGTAAATATACTTTAGCATCTACTCAAATAATCTGTGAAGTAAGAACATAATGATATCCACTACATGCCTCAGCACTCATTGGACTGCACACATCAAGATGTATTACTTCCGACAAGTTGCTTTCTTGTTCCATCTTACTGAAAACGAGGCCTTTCAGTCATCTTGCTCATGTGGTACGATTTGCATGTCTCAAGTGATTCAAAATCAAGTGAGTCCAAATGGTCCATCTGCATGGAGTTTCTTCATGCGTATATACCAACAGACATGGTTCACATGTCTCAATCTTTTCAGAAATGAGTGAGTCCAAAGATCCATCAACATGGAGCTTCTTCATGCGTTTTATACCAATATGACTTACATGGCAGTGCCACAAGTAGGTGGTACTATCATTACTATCTTATATCTTTTGGCATGAACATGTGTATCACTATGATCGAGATTCAATAAACCATTCATTTTTGGTGCAAGACCATTGAAGGTATTATTCAAATAAATAGAGTAACTATTATTCTCCTTAAATGAATGACCGTATTGCGATAGACATAATCCAATCATGTCTATGCTCAACGCAAACACCAAATAACAATTATTTAGGTCTAACACCAATCTCGATGGTAGAGGGAGTATGTGATGCTTGATCACATCATGCTTGGAAACACTTCCAACACATATCGTCATCTCACCTTTAGCTAGTCTCCGTTTATTCCATAGCTTTTATTTCGAGTTACTAACACTTAGCAACCGAACCGGTATCTAATACCCTGGTGCTACTAGGAGTACTAGTAAAGTACACATTAACATAATGTATATCCAATATACTTCTATCGACCTTGCCAGCCTTCTCATCTACCAAGTATCTAGGGTAATTCTGCTCCAGTGGTTGTTCCCCTTATTACAGAAGCACTTAGTCTCGGGCTTGGGTTCAACTTTGGGTTTCTTCACTTGAGCAGCAACTGACTTGTCATTTCATGAAGTATCCCTTTCTTTCCCTTGCCCTTCTTGAAACTAGTGGTTTTTAACTAACCATCAACAATTGATGCTCCTACTTGACTTCTACTTTCGCGGTGTCAAGCATCGCGAATATCTCAAGGATCATCATATCTATCCCTGATATGTTATAGTTCCTCACGAAGCTCTAGCAGCTTGGTGGCAATGACTTTGGAGAAACATCACTATCTTATCTGGAAGATCAACTCCCACTCGATTCAAGTGATTGTTGTACTCAGACAATCTGAGCACAAGCTCAACGATTGAGCTTTTCTCCCTTAGTTTGCAGGCTAAGAAAATCGCGGAGGTCTTATACCTCTTGACGTGGGCACGAGCCTGAAATCCCAATTTCAGCCCTCGAAACATCTCATATGTTCCGCGACATTTCAAAAATGTCTTCGGTGCCTCAATTCTAAACCATTTAACATTACCGAACTATCATGTAGTCATCAAAACGTGTATGTCAGATGTTCGCAACATCCACAGACCACGTTCGTGGTTCAGCACACCGAGCGGTGCATTAAGGACATAAGCCTTCTAGTGTCCGCATAATTGCTACTATCAACTTTCAACTATATTTTCTCTAGGAACGTATCTAAAACAATTGAACTAAAGCGTGAGCTACGACATAATTTGCAAAAACCTTTTGACTATGTTTAGGATAAACAAGTTCATCTTATGAACTCCCACTCAGATAGACATCCCTCTAGTCATCTAAGTGATTACATGATCCGAGTCAACTAGGCCGTGTCCGATCATCACGTGAGACGGACTAGTCATCATCGGTGAACATCTTCATGTTGATCGTATCTACCATACGACTCATGCTCGACCTTTCGGTCTCTTGTGTTCCGAGGCCATGTCTGTACATGCTAGGCTCGTCAAGTCAACCTAAGTGTTTTGCGTGTGTAAATCTGTCTTACACCCGTTGTATGTGAACGTAAGAATCTATCACACCCGATCATCACGTGGTGCTTTGAAACGACGAACTTTCACAACGGTGCACAGTTAGGGAGAACACTTTCTTGAAATTTTAATGAGGGATCATCTTATTTACTACCGTCGTTCTAAGCAAATAAGATGCAAAAACATGGTAAACATCACATGCAATCAAAAAGTGACATGATATGGCCAATATCATTTTGCTCCTTTTGATCTCCATCTTCGGGGCTCCATGATCATCATCGTCACCGGCATGACACCATGATCTCCATCATCATGATCTCCATCATCGTGTATCCATGAAGTTGTCTCGCCAACTTATTACTTCTACTACTATGGCTACCGGTTAGCAATAAAGTAAAGTAATTACATGGCGTTGATCAATGACACGCAGGTCATACAATAAATAAAGACAACTCCTATGGCTCCTGCCGGTTGTCATACTCATCGACATGCAAGTCGTGATTCCTATTACAAGAACATGATCAATCTCATACATCACATATCATTCATCACATTCTTCTTGGCCATATCACATCACATAGCATACCCTGCAAAAACAAGTTCGACGTCCTCTAATTGTTGTTTGCATGTTTTACGTGGCTGCTATGGGTTTCTAGCAAGAACGTTTCTTACCTACGCAAAACCACAACGTGATATGCCAATTGCTATTTACCCTTCATAAGGACCCTTTTCATCGAATCCGTTCCGACTAAAGTGGGAGAGAATGGCACCCACTAGCCACCTTATGCAACTAGTGCATGTCAGTCGGTAGAACCTGTCTCACGTAAGTGTACGTGTAAGGTCGGTCCGGGCCGCTTCATCCCACAATACCGTCGAAACAAGATTGGACTAGTAACGGCAAGCATATTGAACAAAATCAACGCCCACAACAACTTGTGTTCCACTCGTGCTTAGAAACTACGCATAGACCTGGCTCTGATACCACTGTTGGGTAACGTAGCAGAAATTCAAAATTTTCCTACGTGTCACCAAGATCTATCTATGGAGAAACTAGCAACGAGGGGAAGGAGAGTGCATCTACATACCCTTGTAGATCGCTAAGCGGAAGCGTTCAAGTGAACGGGGTTGATGGAGTCGTACTCGTCGTGATCCAAATCACCGATGATCCTAGTGCCGAACGAACGGCACCTCCGCATTCAACACACATGCAGCCCGGTTACGTCTCCCATGCCTTGATACAGCAAGGAGAGAGGGAGAGGTTGGGGAAGACTCCGTCCAGCAGCAGCACGACGGCGTGGTGGTGGTGGAGGAGCGTGGCAATCCTGCAGGGCTTCGCCAAGCACCACGGGAGAGGAGAAGGACTTCGGAGAGGGGAGGGCTGCGCCAGAACATTGGTGCGGCTGCCCTCCCACCCCCACATATATATAGGGGCAAGGGAGAGGGGGCCGGCCCCCTCAGATCCAATCTGAGGAGGGGGCGGCGGCCAAGGGGGTTGCCTTGCCCCCCAAGGCAAGGGGGGCTCCCCCCTTTAGGGTTCCCCCAAAAACCCTAGGCGCATGGGCCCTAGGGGGGAGGCGTCCAGCCCACTAAGAGGCTGGTCCCTCTCCACATACAGCCCATAGGGCCCTCCGGGGCAGGTGGACCCTCCCGGTGGACCCCTGGAACCCCTTCGGTGGTCCCGGTACAATGCCGGTATCCCCCGAACTCTTCCGGTGACCGTATGATGACTTCCCATATATAAATATTTAACTCCGGACCATTTCGGAACTCCTCGTGACGTCCGGGATCTCATCCGGGACTCTGAACAACATTCGGTAACCACATACAAACTTCCTTTATAACCCTAGCGTCATCGAACCTTAAGTGGGTAGACCCTACGGGTTCGGGAACCATGAAGACATGACCGAGACGTTCTCCGGTCAATAACCAACAGCGGGATCTGGATACCCATGTTGGTTCCCACGTGTTCCACGATGATCTCATCGGATGAACCACGATGTCGAGGATTCGATCAATCCCGTATACAATTCCCTTTGTCTAGTGGTACTGTACTTGCCCGAGATTCGATCGTCGGTATCCCGATACCTTGTTCAGTCTCGTTACCGGCAAGTCTCTTTACTCGTTCCGTAACACATCATCCCGTGATCAACTCCTTGATCACATTGTGCACATTATGATGATGTCCTACCGAGTGGGCCCAGAGATACCTCTCCGTCACACGGAGTGACAAATCCCAGTCTCGATTCGTGCCAACCCAACAGACACTTTCGGATATGCCCGTAGTGCACCTTTATAGCCACCCAGTTACGTTGTGACGTTTGGCACACCCAAAGTATTCCTACGGTATCCGGGAGTTGCACAATCTCATGGTCTAAGGAAATGATACTTGACATTAGAAAAGCTTTAGCATACGAACTACACGATCTTGTGCTATGCTTAGGATTGGGTCTTGTCCATCACATCATTCTTCTAATGATGTGATCCCGTTATCAATGACATCCAATGTCCATGGTCAGGAAACCGTAACCATCTATTGATCAACGAGCTAGTCATCTAGAGGCTTGCTAGGGACATGGTATTGTTTATGTATCCACACATGTATCTGAGTTTCCTATCAATACAATTATAGCATGGATAATAAACGATTATCATGAACAAGGAAATATAATAATAACCTATTTATTATTGCCTCTAGGGCATATTTCCAACACCTACGTGACGGAGGAGACCATCCACTTGCCTCCCGCTCTGGACATGGCTGGAGAAGGTTGAGGTGAGAAGTGCGGGCTTGGGCGCTGGAGCTTGAGTGCGCAAGAGATGGATTGGTAAAGGAGGAAGATGGCGTAGGTAAAAAGGTGGATCCTTATCCCCTTATATGGGTGGATGCGGTTATGCGTCCCCACCTGCCTAATAAAACTCGCTTGCCTCCCAAGCGCCGTGGTAAATGGCGCGGTTGGGTTACCCACGTCCGTATTGATAAGAATCCCATAAAAAGGGCACACGATCTCTGCTTTGACAAGACGTGCCAAGGAAACCGCCTCGCAAAGCGTGCTGAGGTGGAAAAGTAAAAACGATTTGAGTAAAGAACTTGGCCGTAGTGTGATGACACACTGCAGAATAGGTCAGCAGATTTGATTTGTGTTAATATTATTCTCTCTATGGCAATATGTGGAAACTTATTTTGCAGAGCCGGACACTATTCTTGGTGTTTACAATCTTCTATGAAGGACTTGGAGGAGGAACCCACCTTGCAATGCCGAAGACAATCTGCGCGCCGGACTCGTCGTCATTGAAGCCTGGTTCAGGGGCTACTGACGGAGTCCTGGATTAGGGGGTGTCCGGATAGCCGGACTCCTGGACTATGAAGACACAAGATTGAAGACTTTGTCCCGTGTCCGGAAGGGACTTTCCTTGGCGTGGAAGGCAAGCTTGGCATACGGATATGTAGATCTCCTACCATTGTAACCGACTCTGTGTAACCCTAACCCTATCCGGTGTCTATATAAACCGGAGGGTTGTAGTCCGTAGGACAATCAACTCCATACACAACAATCATACCATAGGCTAGCTTCTAGGGTTTAGCCTCCTTGATCTCGTGGTAGATCTACTCTTGTACTACCCATATCATCAATATTAATCAAGCAGGAGTAGGGTATTACCTCCATCGAGAGGGCCCGAACCTGGGTAAAAACATCGTGTCCCTTGTCTCCTGTTACCATCCGGCCTTGACGCACAGTTCGGGACACCCTACCCGGGATCCGCCGGTTTTGACACCGACACTTGTTATTAGCTTCACCATCTTTGAGTCTGATCGTGTTTGACCGCTCTCTCTTGGATCCATATATATATGTTCCTTCAACTCAACGAAGGATTCCTCCCTCTTGCTACTAACAGGTTGTCTTGCTTATTAGTTTTTAGCGGATCATAACCTCTGCCTCCTCAATTGCTTTATGTCCATTGCTATTGCTTTCCTATCCCTTTTGCTCTTTCTTCTAGGAAGTTGCACCATTTCCCTGCTTCTCCCACCCCCTGAACCAGTACTTCTTCTCATAAACCTGACTTGCTTGTTTATAGCTTGATCATCTCAATCATATTTTTGGGAAAGATACATTCATCCACTTTAAAAGGATTGTCTTCTACTCTCGTTAGGAGTTTTGAGCACACTCGGTCGTTATGACCTATGACCTCGCGACTGAAGTAGTACACAAACAAGAATTCATAATTGATCTTGCATATCATCTTATTCTTTTTCTTGTCACCGTTTTCATCCCCCACCCCCCTCGCTTTATGTCTTTGTTCTTCCATGCTATCTAATTCTTCATCTAAATCCTCCTTTTCTGTTATTTTCTCATGAGTGTCTTGGTTATACCAGCTTAACCTTTTATGCACAAGTATTTTGCTAGTGATGTACCCACATCATCAACACGTACTTCAATCACCTTACCAATTGTTCTCCTAATTTGTTCAATAGATTCATTGCTCATGCAGCCCAAGGGGACAACATGAAATCTTACTCATGTATGAAATAAACTTGTATTCATCTATGGTCTTCTTTGCTCAAAAATCTTCTAGCACTATCACCTCCTCGTTAAACATCCACATACCATGTTGAAGAGAAAATCTCTTTCCCTTTTGTTTGGTAAACAGTCTAGACCATCTCCTTCCATTCAATTTCGCGGAAAAAGAACATCAAAGATCGCTAGGAAGACGATGGATCTGGGGAGAAGGGCCCGATCTCATTAGGGGAACCCTAGAGCCAGAGGCACTTTAAACCGTCATGCGTGAAGATGGATCATGGACTACGGGAAACTGTCTAACGAATGTCCTGCAATCGAACCAACCGTCGTTGTTGTCGTGGCATGAAAATAGCACCTACAGAGTAGCACGGCCTAGTGCAACCGGTACCATAGTAGTTGTGCACACGACTCCTATTTGAGTTCTTGTCAAGTGTGCTCGATGCCAAACCATGTCTTTCACTTTGAGCCCTTCCCCAAAGAGAGCATTTTTTTCTTCTGATAAGGCCCGAAAGTATACCTAGCTATACCTCGGGCCGGGCCGGGCCTAGCCAAGCCCGACGTAAAAAACCCAGGCCCGAGCCCAGCCCAGCCCGGTCGTCGGGCCTGTTTTCTGGGCCCGAGCCCGGACCGAACACATAAAAGCCCGTCGGGCTTCGGGCCGGCCCGACCTGTCCTTCAGGAAAACGCGAAAAAGATGGGCCTGGGCCCGGCCCGGCCCGGCCTTCGGGCTCAAATTCTAGGCCTGAGCCTGGCCTGGGAGCGGCGTCGGGCCGGGCCGGGTCGGGCTTTTTCGGGCCGGGCTGCCCATGGCCAGGACTACCCGAAAGAGAGCATAGAAGACAGGATCATGTTTGCCACTGTTGGACCTCAAAATAATGTTGAACTATCATGGTGAACAAAGATGTGTTTAGTCTTCTACCAGTTTTGAGGGGAAGAGGCGTTTGATCTCTTGTTTTTGAAAAACAAATTTGTTTGGTCTTTGCTGTGCTCGGAAGGATAGCAAACGCATTGTTTCAGTTCGACCAATGTACCGTCCCACCGACAGGTGTTGCTGGGGTCCATGCTGAGCTCATGCGAAAAGCCTTTTCGCGGACCTGAATGAACCGAGTCCATGTGAGCCAGCCAGCCAGCTAGCTACAGTTCCACCACCAAATCGACCGCCGCCGACTCCTCCGGCGAGATGCCGCTCCCGCTCCACCGCCTCACTGGCCCCCTCCGCCGCTCCCTCTCCATCGCCGCGTCGCGCCCCGCCTGGGCGATGGTCTACCGGATCTCGACGGCGGAGGAGTCGGCGTGGGGCGCGTCCCTCTCGCTCGCCCCGCCCCCGCTCCCCTCCCGCGTCACCGTCCCCAAGCGGGCCTTCGCTCTGGACGCCCTCCCAGCCGCCGACCGCCGCTTCATCAACGTCTTCGGCAGCAGCATCCTCGCCGTGAGCAGCCACGGCCTCCTCCTGCTCGGCGCCTACAAGAACTGCGCCAACGCCTTCGAAATGTTCGAGGGCCGGGCCCCGACCGCCGCCCCGTTCGAGGTCCTCGACCAGGTCTACGAGCGCTGGTGCTGCTCCGACCTGATGAGGCTGGCCCGCTTCGTCTGCAACCCCGTCACCGGCGAGATGGCGCGCCTCCCGGACTTCGACGGCACAGAGGACGCCTTCGCCGCGTCCACGGGCCTCCTCACCCACGCGGACGGCGGGAACGGGCCGCCCGGGAGGTACGCCACCGCGCAGCTCAGTGTGGTTGACCGCGGACGGCGATTCCTGCTGCGCCGGCTCACTTCAGAGACAGGAAAGTGGGACGAACTGGTGTTGCCATACCCGCTGCCGCCCGGGCGCCGGATGCACATGAACTGTTAGAGATATATTTGGGATACTTGTATTTGGTAGTCTAGGATTTGTAATCCGTCTCCTACCTTATCTCCAGGAGAGGCTTCTTGCCCTCCAAGTCTTGTACTCAATATATACTCGCCCCCGAGGCTCAATAATACATCCATCAAACTATTCCACCAATCCTCTCTCTTCCTTTTTACATGGTATCAGACCCGCATCACCCCGCCGCCCCGTGGTTCTTCTCTCGGCTGCACCGACCCTCATCACCGCTGCGTCGCCCCTTCGGGCCGTAGTGCCGCGGCCCACGATCTCCGTCTGCTTTAGGCCGTCCCGTGGCTGCATCGACCCTCGCGCCGCCGCCGCGTCGCCCCGTCGATCTACGCCAGCCGTCACCGCCCTGCTCCGACCGGGACTCCTGCATCACCCCGACCCAGCGGCCTCGCGTCATGCAGCGGCCAATCATAGCCGCCCTACTAACCACCGCCGCCGGCTTCATCTCGGACTCTGCCGCCACCACGCCTCCACCGAGCGGCGTCCCCGACCTCGCGCGCGTTCGGCTTGTTCACCCGCTCGCCGCCGCGATCCGCCTCATCTACGCCGCGCGACCGACCTGGCCCGTCGGTTACGCGCGCCTCCGCAGGTACCGTGAAGATCGCCCCTGAGTTCAGCGCGCCTCTCCACCGATCGAGCATCGGGCTGCCGCTGCGTCGCCCTGTCGGGCCGCAGCGCCGCCGCCCTGTGGTTCTCCTCGCGGCCGCATCGACTCGTGCGTCGCCGTTGCGTCGCCCCTTCAGGCCGTAGTGTCGCGATACGCGGTCCCCGCCGCCGCCCCGAGGTCGTCCTCGCGGTTGCACCGACCCACGCTCCACCGCTGCGCCGGCCCTTTCGGGCTGTAGCGCGACGGCCCACGGTTCCCGCCGCCGCCCCGAGGTCTTCCCACCGTTGCCCTGCCCTGCCTGCCGCCGCTGCGTCGCCCCTTCGGGCCGTAGCGCCGCGGCCCGTGGACCACTCTGCCGTCACCGTGCGTCGACCTCTCGTGGTATGCGCCGGGTCGTCTCCCTTTGGCGCGGGAACGCCACTGTCCGCGTCGGTCTTTGCCACGCTGTCGGGTTCTTCGCCTACTTCGAGCACCGCCGCCGCACTCCTAACCTAGCCGCCGCCGCTCTTCTTTGGCCGCTGCCACTGCTACCTCTGTAGCTGTCGCCGCCGCCCGTCCACCATGTTCGTCTTCGTCCAGCACGAGCCCGTCGCCAGCGTCGCCGTCATCTAACACGACCACTTCGTCTACTCCGACAACCGCGGGCGACACCGGCCCCGCGCCGATTGGCGCCGCAACCGTCGTCGAGTCCTTCTCTGCTAGCCTCTCTGACTTCTTCGACATGGCGTACAGCTCGTGCAGGTCCCAGTCCATGCATGCCCGGTACTGGCAACACCACCGCGTGCCTTCGTCCACGACGTGTCCCCGGGCCTGGCAAGCCTAGTGCGGCGCTTCGTCAACTTCGCCTTCGTCCGTCTATGCATGCCCGGTGCTGGCAACACCGATGCGTGCCTTCGTCTACGATGTGTCCCCGGGTTTGGCAACCCCGCCGCGACGCGTCGTCAACAACATCTTCTTCCCGGCGCACCACTACTTCGACACCACTGCGCCCATGCTAACTCGGCGTCTCCTTGCGCCCGCGGCTCCACGGCGACTTCATCGACACCGGCTACCCCGACCTGACATCAACCATGGCGTTCTTCGCACGGCTACCTCGATCACGGCTACACCACCCTACGCTCTCGGCTACATCAAAATCGGCACAAAGGGCTATCATCCGCTTGAGCAACTTGTCGGCTTCCTCTACAGTCAACGCGTCCGCGACGCGACACCGTCCATGATGCTCCTGCTAGGACTGCGGGGGGATGTCAGTCCTCGGCTGCTATTCTCTCCAGTCTAACCGTCCGCGACGCTCCTGTTGTTCGCAACACTACTGCTACGACTGCGGGGGGATGTTAGAGATATATTTGGGATACTTGTATTAGGTAGTCTAGGATTTGTAATCCGTCTCCTACCTTATCTCCAGGAGAGGCTTCTTGCCCTCCAAGTCTTGTACTCAATATATACTCGCCCCCGAGGCTCAATAATACATCCATCAAACTATTCCACCAATCCTCTCTCTTCCTTCTAACATGAACCACGAGGTGTTGGACTTCGGTGGGCGGCTCTGGTGGGTGGACATGAGCTGGGGCGCCGTTAGCGTCGACCCGTTCAGCGACCGGCCTGAGCTCTGCCCCATCGAGCTGCCAGGAGGCAGCATGCTTCCTAACCAACAGAGCGCTATCGAGATGTGGCAGCTCCTGCTACACAGGCGCATCGGGGTCAGCGACGGCAGGCTGCAGTTTGTCGAGGTTTCTGAGGAGGAGCCGTTCCGCATCAAGTCGTTCATGCTGGACGGCGAGAGCGGCCGCTGGACGCTGGAGCATCAGGTGTCGTGGAGAACCCTCTATTCTGATGCCAAGGCTACGCCTTTGATTGCTGCCATTGATCCATTCAACCCCGACTCGCTGTATTTCACCGTGCTTGTGGGCAAAACATCATGTTTAAGCGTGGATCTCTCTGTGCCTGTGGGCAAAGCATTATGTTTAGGCGTGGACATGCGCTCGAAGAGACCGACTGAGTCTATGGCATTAGGTGGTGGCGGCGTTCATCCAAGCAAGTGCAACTCAAGCTTTGTTCTCCCATGTGTGCTCCCCTCATTTCTCGGATCAAGCTCGATTCCAGGTGATCAGAGTCACACATTTCTCTTTATATTAGTTGCAATGGTATCTAAGTACATGATTACTGTCTTGGTGAGACTCTGCATATATGTTTTGTTTAAGTCATGTGTGTTTGGCCCCTTGTTGTCTGCCGCATTGGTTGTGTTATTGAGCGTATGCGTGCAGTTTGTACAGATTTTTCTTCAAGCATTTCGACCCATTGGTTTTCTAATCATGTTAGATTTTGCCTTGGTCATAGAGAAAATTTATCTTGAAACATGTATGCAGTGGTATGAGTATTTTGCTTCTAAACAACTACTTTTAGCGCTATCTGTAGCGTAGGTTAATCCTATAATGATCAGTGTTTGTTTATATTCTCAGCTATATATGAAGCTGTGTATTTCTTTTCTGAAACTATTTCTTGAATGGTGTCTATCTGTAACGCCCTCGATGCGGCTATATCTCCCACGTGTCGAAGCACGACTTAGAGGCATAACCGCATTGAAAGCAATATCGCAAGTGAGGTAATCTTCACACAACCCATGTAATACATAAGGGAAAAGATACATAGTTGGCTTACAGTCGCCACTTCACAAAATTACAGGAGTAAAGCATTACATCATATAGTTACAATCAGGGCCCGACTACGGAGCCAAAAAAAAGAAGAAACCCCAAAAGCGACAAAGGTCCCCGATCGACCCCAACTGGGCTCCACTACTGATCGACTAGAACGAAACAACAAAAGGACAAGATCTTCATCGAACTCCTCCTTGAGCTCGGGTGCGTCACCTGCACGGATTCATCGGCACCTGCAAACTGGTTTTGGAAGTATCTGTGAGTCACGGGGACTCAGCAATCTCACACCCGCGAGATCAAGACTATTTAAGCTTATAGGTAGGGTAAAAGGTATGAGGTGGAGCTGCAGCAAGCGGCTAGCATATATGGTGGCTAACATACGCAAATGAGAGCGAGAAGAGAAGGCAAAGCACGGTCGAACAACTATGATCAATAAGTGATCCTGAACTACTTACGTCAGACATGACTCCAACAACCGTGTTCACTTCCCGGACCCCGCCGAGAAGAGACCATCACGGTTACACACGCGGTTGCTGTATTTTAATTAAGATCAACTTCGGGTTTTCTACAAACGGACATTAACAAATTCCCATCTGCCACATAACCGCGGGCACGGCTTTCGAAAGTTCAAACCCTGCAAGGGTGTCCCAACTTAGCCCATGATAAGCTCTCGCGATCAACGAAGGATATTCCATCTCCCCGGGAAGACTCGATCAGTCTCGGAATCCCGGCTACAAGACATTTCGACAGTAATAAAACAAGTCCAGCAAAGCCGCCCGATGCGCCGACATCCTGATAGGAGCTATCTCGGTCTCAGGGCAACACCGGATGAGACTAGCTACGAGTAAAACCAGGCCTCGAGTTTCCACGAGGGGGCCCCGCAGGCAGCTCAGTTCAGACCAACACTTAGACAAGCATTGGCCCGGGGGGGCTAAATAAAGATGACCCTCGAGTTGATCAGACCCAAGGGAAAGGGGTAGGTGGTAGGCAAATGGTAAAATCAAGGTTGGGCCTTGCTAGAAGAGTCTTATTCAAAGCGAACTGTCAAGGGGGTCCCATAAATCACCCGACCGCGTTAGGGACGCAAAATCCGGGAACATAACACCGATATGACGGAAACTAGGGCGGCAAGAGTGGAACAAAACACCAGGCATAAGGCCGAGCCTTCCACCCTTTACCAAATATATAGATGCATTAATTAAATAAGATATATTGTGATATCCCAACAAGTAAACATGTTCCAATCCAGGAACAACATCTCCATGTTCCAACAAGGAACAAACTTCATCTTCACCTGCAACTAACAACGCTATAAGAGGGGCTGAGCAGAGCGGTAACATAGCCAAGCAACGGTTTGCTAGGACAAGGTGGGTTAGAGACTTGATTTAACAATATGGGAGGCATGATAAGCAAGTGGTAGGTATCGCAGCATAGGCATAGCAAAAGAGCGAGCAATCTAGCAAGCAAAGATAGTAGTGATTTCGAGGGTATGGTCATCTTGCCTGAGATCCCGCAAGGAAGAAGAACGAGTCCATGATGAAGACAAATGGACGTAGACGAACGGATCCTCACAATCGCAACGCTATCGGAAACTAACCCGAAGAAGCAACACCGGAAAGAAGCAAACAACAAAGTAAACAACCACCACATAAACATGGCATGATATGCGAAATGTGGTATGCAATGCATATGCATGCGCGGGAAGGGAAAAGATGAACCAGGCATAATCTTGGCAAACCAAGTATGCCACTGAAAAGGTGAGGTGATTTCGGTTGAAATCAATATAAAGATCACCGGAATCGGATGCACGGTTTGTAAATGACAAGCAAAACAAGAATGACAATAATCTGCCATTAACAGCATGATGCTACTTAGCAAGCAACAAGAAATTAATCTACTGCACCCAAACATATCAACAAAGCATATGACAGTAATCTACTCAAGATGCTTGACAAAAGATGAACACTGAGCTATGGCTAAATCACACCATAACAGGTACAAACAATCATGGCAAAAGTGCATTAGATAACAGGTTCACAGACTTGGTGAAAATAACATGCCAGAAATTAACATCAGGATGACATGTTTAGGGCAAGGAAACAACATGCTACAGGAACAGCACATAGCAAAGTGAGGCATGGCATGAATCTAGTCAAAGCACTTAACAAAAGTCCCTTACTGACCATAAGCCAAAAGGGATCAGAAAATATAACAACACCCATGTCAGTTCAGCAAGTTTCGTTACAGGTTTCAGACTTAGCAGAAAACTGGACATGTCAAAAACAGATAACAAGTAGGCATGTTTACGAGCTCGATGCACTCACTACAGAGCATTGAATGATAAACTAAGCATATATCCATCAAGAAGACATGGCATAGAAGCTAGAAATGGCAAGAGTAACATCATATCATGCAAGGATCAACTACAACAAGCTTGGCAAAATTGAATAACATGTAAACAATCTGCCGGTAACATTTTATAGCAAAAGTAGAGCTCGATTGACTCAAGCTATGGCACTCCATAATTACAAACAAAGGCATGGTTGGATAGAGCAAATCCATATGCTCAAAACACCCTTACTGATCATGCTCAAAAGATGCATAGATCTCTCTGTATCAACATGAACACATGGCATAAAAATAACAGCAGGCAGGGACTTGGTGAAATTACCAAGTCTCTGAAATCAGCAACATTATGTACCCTAGTTTGCATGCTTGTGCTAGTCACCAAATAGATCCCAAAAACACATGGCATAAATCTCTGGAAATATGGCATGGCATAATACAAAACACATGTAGAGCTCAACATCATAGGATGCACACATCAATCATGGCAAAAATGACAAAAGTGCAATTTCTGATAAGAATCAGAAACTAACATCACATAGCCCTCTTTTAACAGCATTTCGGGCATCAAGACGAGCTCAAATGAAAATGATTCAATGATATGAAATGATGTACTCATCGAGGCGAACAATCTGGTATGCTATACACCCAAAACGGAGCAATATGCAGAGAGTTACGGCATGATGAACATGACATGATAATGCAAAATTTCGGGACTTGGGCAAAATTTGGACCTCGGGGAAAAGTTGGATCTCGTGGTTCGGGACGGAGGGAACCGGGACGCGGAGGGGCGCCGTTTGGTTGGATGACCCGGTGGATGTCATCCACCTGGGCGGATCTCGCCGGAGGACGGCCGGAGTTGGCGGGGGTGGCCGGATCTGGGGCGAGGACGAGCTCCGGTGGCCGGAGCTGGTGCAGCCGCGGCGCGGGGAGGCCATGGCAGCGGGCGGCGCGGCGGGGAACGGCGGCGGCGTGAACGCCGAGGCGGCGGAGGCAGCGGACGGCGGCGGCGCGGCGGCTGCGCGGGTGGCGGAGCAGTGCGCGGGCGGCGGCCATGGCGAGGAGCGGAGCGGCGCGCGGCGGCGCTGGCGCAGGCGAGCGGCGGGCGGAGGCGTGCGACGCGGGGCGGCGGCGAAGCACGCCGGCGGCGGGGTCGGGTGCAGCGGCGCGGGCGGCGGAGCACGATGGGCTCGGGCGGCGGCGGATCTGGGCCCGCGCGGGCCCCGGATGGGCTCCGCGGGCCGGCGGCGGTGGGAGGCAGGGAGGCGACAAGTGGCGGCGCGCGATAGGCTGGGGCGGCGGCGCGGGTGATGTGGCAACCTTCGATTCGTCGGGGTGAGGTGGCTGGAGGCGGCGGACATGTCCGGCGGCGGGGGTTTTCGTCCGGTGACGCGAGAAGGAAAATGGCTAGGGTTGGACTGCGCGAAAAATCCGAGGGGGAGCACATATTTATATGTAGAGGGGGCTAGGAAGCTCCAAATGGAGTGCGGTTTGCGGCCACGCGATCGTGATCGAACGACCGAGAATATGGAGATGACTTAGGTGGGTTTTGGGCCACTTTGAAAGGGGT
Source organism: Aegilops umbellulata (assembly GCA_032464435.1). Lineage (NCBI taxonomy): Eukaryota > Viridiplantae > Streptophyta > Magnoliopsida > Poales > Poaceae > Aegilops > Aegilops umbellulata. The sequence goes on from CP136054.1 coordinate 444,657,757, forward strand.
GTTGGGCTGCACCAAAAGAGGCCTTCACGGTTACCCGGTTAACCGTTTGAGTATCAAACGACCTCCGATTGACCCGAAACTTGACAGGCGGTCTACCGGTGCTATACCAAGGCCGCTTGGAAAACTTCGGTTCATTCCGAGAAAGTTTAATACCCGCTCACGGAAAAAGGTAAAAGGGGACGCCGGGAAACAACGGAGCGCCGGATTGCAAAACGGACAACGGGGAAAATGCTCGGATTCATGAAACGAACACGTATGCGAATGCGATGCACATGATGACATGATATGAAATGCAGATGATGATATGGCAAAGAGAAACATGCAAGCACATGACATGGCGACGACGGCAAATAACTGACGGACACCTGGCGCATCAGATCCGGGGCGTTACAACACTCCACCACTACGAGAGGATCTCGTCCCGAGATCTAGGATGGCACAGGAGGGGAAAACGGAAGAGAAAGAGAAGAGGTAAAACAAAGTTGCTTCTTTGACAAACGAGTGAAACCAAAGAACCTTAAGAGGTTGAACAAAATGAAAGAACGAAAACAACAAAGATGAACAAAGTGAAATACTCCGTTGGACAAGGAACAAGGAATACGGCGAGAACGAAGAGCTTAAGCAACAAGATAGACGTTGGAACCACTCCGGTTGAAAAGAGATGCAGAACTTGATAAGATGAAAAGAACTTGAATAGAGAACACCACACTCCGGTTGGAAATGGAAGTAATAGAATATGAACTTGGCAAAATGAAAGCACTTGGATGAGACTCCGGTTAAAGAGGAATGATAGACACAACACTCCGGTTAAATCGATAAGCAAGGAAAAGGACACGATCCTCACAATTTGAGATGATGTGCGAAGAGAGCAACATCACAACGCCTTCGGGACAAATGAAAGAGTGTAATCAAGAGAACAGAGAAGAGAACAACAACTTCTATCACAATTGAATTTGAAAGAGTCTCCTTAAAAGAAAGATTGAACGGAGTTGTTGGAGAACCAACAACGAAACGAATAAGCTTGTAGTGGGCTTATGGAAACATCTCAAAATTATAAGGTGAGCTTCTGCCACCAACGGAAACAAATGATTGGACTGATATCAACAAGGAGACGAGAAACTTATTTCACCGGTAGGATAAATGAAGAACTTGGGTTATTTATAAGCACCATAAATAGCAACAATCCTTAGGGAAGGCTTTAGGTGAAATATAACCCAAGATAACTCCAATGAAGAGATTGATGGATTTAAAATACCTCATTCTTGACAACATGTGAGTCATGAGACATGAACTCCAATTATCAAGAATGACATAATACCACCTCGAATGATACGGTTGAAAGGATTGCACTTTAAAATGCAAGATAAAGAATACTTGAGCTCCTCTGAAAAGAATCTCGATGAACACTTCGAGAAGGAATTAAATCCTTTGTGAATCATCATGTAGCCTCCATAAGGAACTCCGGTAATAAAAGGATGATAAAAATAACGAGAAGTTGAAAACACAAGGTAAAGCTTTGAGATGATTGGATGGACCTCCGTGGTGATAGAATTGCGAGAGCTTGGAACTCCGAGGAAGACAAGATGAAACAATTGAAATCAAGAATTTATTCATCATGAATAAACTCCGAAAGGAGGAATTAAACACTTGGATGAAACAAGAACAAGAATTATGTTATGCGCATCCTTCACCCATTAAATTGATGACAAACAATGGATTTGGCATACTACTTATTCTCGTATAAAGGATTAAGATAGATATGGCGCAAACTTGGGAAGGTCTTTAACGAACCATCGGTAGGATTGAAACAACGAATAAATCTATATGATAACGAAGGAAGAAGGATCTTGAACGAACCACCGTAAGAATTGAAAATGGACGAAGAAAAGATAAAGAAACACCGGGAAGAGTTAGCAAATGAACGAAGATACTTGAGAGAATTTAGATATAAATGAACGAAGAGATCATGAACTGGTTAGAGAATATTGAAAGATGCTTCGGTAAGATTTGGAGAACGATAGACGAAGCTGAGGATGAATAATTCTTCTGAAATGATGGCCTTCGGAGAATCAAACTGAAAAGACTCCTGGAATGCTCCGGATGGGTGAAAATTATTCTCACAATCGAAAACAATTATGAGATGATGGCATAACGCTAGAACCATGAATCTTGAAGAGAATGGGGCAAGATTTAAGAGAAACTCTTCTTCGGTCTTCAAAATCTGAGAATGACGACGAGAAACACCACCGCGAATTGTTGAGGCACTCCGGAAAGAAAATTAGAAAGGTTGAACCAACGATGAAAAGAATTGAAAGATCTTGGAGAAAGACATTTGACTGATGATGATTCATTCTTACATCAAACTTCAAAAGAATTTGGGAATAGCTCCGGGAAAATTAGAAGAGTCAGGTAAGATCCTGGAAAAAGACCTGTGGGTTAGGGCCCACTCAAAAGAAGCACCGTTGAACGATTGCTTGAAAAGGGAGATTGCACCGGTTGATTTAAATGGCTAGAATGAGATAGCATCCTCAAAAGAACTTGAGTGAATTGAGAATGGAAACTTGAATCTTCTGAGATATCTTCAACACTCCGGAACAAATGAATAGCAAGAGGTGGATGATTAAGAGGTTCACCGGTCTGAGAAGGTATTGAAACGAGGAAAAGATGTGATCACCATCGAAAGATTACATTGAACACACCGGGGAAGATAAAAGAACCAATAATTATAAACTTGAGGCTCCGTTAGCATCTTCATGAGAAACACCGGGTAAGAACAAGAATGAGAAGAATGGAGAGACTTCACAAGAATAAAATGGATACTTGATTAAGAAATATGCGTCCTTGAAGAAATAAGGGTGGGAGGGTGGAAAAAACAAAGACAATTTGGGACGGATGAAACAAGCAACGTTGGGAAAAAACTGAGAGGTGATCTTGTGAATGTTGAAATGATCGGATCCACTTGAAGAGGAGCACACCGGTTGGAAAGAATTGGCAAGATAATCTTGATGATCAAGAAGGATTAGTATTCACATAGCAATATGAGAACACCGCTTAGGGAAGGTATGGAATCAACACTTGACATTGAAGCAACTCGAATACCACAAATAAAACAAAACAAAGGATTGGCTTGCAAAATAAGCCGGAACAAACATATGATAGATCCCATATCGTATCATCTGCCTGTTGGAAAGATATCCTACGAGATACTTGAATTCCCACTTATAAACTCCCGAAACTTTCTGGTTATGCAATCAGGTGTTGGGGATACAGGGGACACAAAATATATCACCCAAACTAACAATACCTAGATCCAGCTGTATCCATCCTTCAACACATAACCAAGAAACCTTCGGAAATCATCTACCTCAACCTTCGAAAAGCATCCGTTATACGAGTCATGGCAATACTCCCGCACTCGCCTCAGTACTGGGCTATCAGGGTTATCTCACCAACAACTATACAAAAGAGATTTTCGATGTCGGCGTACTAAACTCAGGTATTCCAGAACTGCAACGATAAAATTATGACGACAACACCTCGGAGCTCAACTCCCCGGGACACCTCCACTAAACCCCTGCTGACGGGAGGCAACCAAGACAATGTTGTTATCATAAAGCCATCGGAACGATTCTAAGATACCCGCGTGATCCTAAAAAAAATTTAGTGAAACTTGAGAAGAGAAGAGTCAAAACTCTACGTCAGGATGCCTTACCAGAGCGATGAGGAGACTGGGAAGTAAAAAGAATTCCTAAACTCTCCGATATATAATTCCTAAATGACTCAAAACATTTTTCCTAGACACAACTCGGCGGCTAAAAACGATCAATCAGTGGGGGCTCCTAAGGTCGGGGAAGGCTCTGATACCAACTTGTAACGCCCTCGATGCGGCTATATCTCCCACGTGTCGAAGCACGACTTAGAGGCATAACCGCATTGAAAGCAATGTCGCAAGTGAGGTAATCTTCACACAACCCATGTAATACATAAGGGAAAAGATACATAGTTGGCTTACAGTCGCCACTTCACAAAATTACAGGAGTAAAGCATTACATCATATAGTTACAATCAGGGCCCGACTACGGAGCCAAAAAAAGAAGAAACCCCAAAAGCGACGAAGGTCCCCGATCGACCCCAACTGGGCTCCACTACTGATCGACTAGAACGAAACAACAAAAGGACAAGATCTTCATCGAACTCCTCCTTGAGCTCGGGTGCGTCACCTGCACGGATTCATCGGCACCTGCAAACTGGTTTTGGAAGTATCTGTGAGTCATGGGGACTCAGCAATCTCACACCCGCGAGATCAAGACTATTTAAGCTTATAGGTAGGGTAAAAGGTATGAGGTGGAGCTGCAGCAAGCGACTAGCATATATGGTGGCTAACATACGCAAATGAGAGCGAGAAGAGAAGGCAAAGCACGGTCGAACAACTATGATCAATAAGTGATCCTGAACTACTTACGTCAGACATGACTCCAACAACCGTGTTCACTTCCCGGACCCCGCCGAGAAGAGACCATCACGGTTACACACGCGGTTGCTGTATTTTAATTAAGATCAACTTCGGGTTTTCTACAAACGGACATTAACAAATTCCCATCTGCCACATAACCGCGGGCACGGCTTTCGAAAGTTCAAACCCTGCAAGGGTGTCCCAACTTAGCCCATGATAAGCTCTCGCGATCAACGAAGGATATTCCATCTCCCCGGGAAGACTCGATCAGTCTCGGAATCCCGGCTACAAGACATTTCGACAGTAATAAAACAAGTCCAGCAAAGCCGCCCGATGCGCCGACATCCTGATAGGAGCTATCTCGGTCTCAGGGCAACACCGGATGAGACTAGCTACGAGTAAAACCAGGCCTCGAGTTTCCACGAGGGGGCCCCGCAGGCAGCTCAGTTCAGACCAACACTTAGACAAGCATTGGCCCGGGGGGGCTAAATAAAGATGACCCTCGAGTTGATCAGACCCAAGGGAAAGGGGTAGGTGGTAGGCAAATGGTAAAATCAAGGTTGGGCCTTGCTAGAAGAGTCTTATTCAAAGCGAACTGTCAAGGGGGTCCCATAAATCACCCGACCGCGTTAGGGACGCAAAATCCGGGAACATAACACCGATATGACGGAAACTAGGGCGGCAAGAGTGGAACAAAACACCAGGCATAAGGCCGAGCCTTCCACCCTTTACCAAATATATAGATGCATTAATTAAATAAGATATATTGTGATATCCCAACAAGTAAACATGTTCCAATCCAGGAACAACATCTCCATGTTCCAACAAGGAACAAACTTCATCTTCACCTGCAACTAACAACGCTATAAGAGGGGCTGAGCAGAGCGGTAACATAGCCAAGCAACGGTTTGCTAGGACAAGGTGGGTTAGAGACTTGATTTAACAATATGGGAGGCATGATAAGCAAGTGGTAGGTATCGCAGCATAGGCATAGCAAAAGAGCGAGCAATCTAGCAAGCAAAGATAGTAGTGATTTCGAGGGTATGGTCATCTTGCCTGAGATCCCGCAAGGAAGAAGAACGAGTCCATGATGAAGACAAATGGACGTAGACGAACGGATCCTCACAATCGCAACGCTATCGGAAACTAACCCGAAGAAGCAACACCGGAAAGAAGCAAACAACAAAGTAAACAACCACCACATAAACATGGCATGATATGCGAAATGTGGTATGCAATGCATATGCATGCGCGGGAAGGGAAAAGATGAACCAGGCATAATCTTGGCAAACCAAGTATGCCACTGAAAAGGTGAGGTGATTTCGGTTGAAATCAATATAAAGATCACCGGAATCGGATGCACGGTTTGTAAATGACAAGCAAAACAAGAATGACAATAATCTGCCATTAACAGCATGATGCTACTTAGCAAGCAACAAGAAATTAATCTACTGCACCCAAACATATCAACAAAGCATATGACAGTAATCTACTCAAGATGCTTGACAAAAGATGAACACTGAGCTATGGCTAAATCACACCATAACAGGTACAAACAATCATGGCAAAAGTGCATTAGATAACAGGTTCACAGACTTGGTGAAAATAACATGCCAGAAATTAACATCAGGATGACATGTTTAGGGCAAGGAAACAACATGCTACAGGAACAGCACATAGCAAAGTGAGGCATGGCATGAATCTAGTCAAAGCACTTAACAAAAGTCCCTTACTGACCATAAGCCAAAAGGGATCAGAAAATATAACAACACCCATGTCAGTTCAGCAAGTTTCGTTACAGGTTTCAGACTTAGCAGAAAACTGGACATGTCAAAAACAGATAACAAGTAGGCATGTTTACGAGCTCGATGCACTCACTACAGAGCATTGAATGATAAACTAAGCATATATCCATCAAGAAGACATGGCATAGAAGCTAGAAATGGCAAGAGTAACATCATATCATGCAAGGATCAACTACAACAAGCTTGGCAAAATTGAATAACATGTAAACAATCTGCCGGTAACATTTTATAGCAAAAGTAGAGCTCGATTGACTCAAGCTATGGCACTCCATAATTACAAACAAAGGCATGGTTGGATAGAGCAAATCCATATGCTCAAAACACCCTTACTGATCATGCTCAAAAGATGCATAGATCTCTCTGTATCAACATGAACACATGGCATAAAAATAACAGCAGGCAGGGACTTGGTGAAATTACCAAGTCTCTGAAATCAGCAACATTATGTACCCTAGTTTGCATGCTTGTGCTAGTCACCAAATAGATCCCAAAAACACATGGCATAAATCTCTGGAAATATGGCATGGCATAATACAAAACACATGTAGAGCTCAACATCATAGGATGCACACATCAATCATGGCAAAAATGACAAAAGTGCAATTTCTGATAAGAATCAGAAACTAACATCACATAGCCCTCTTTTAACAGCATTTCGGGCATCAAGACGAGCTCAAATGAAAATGATTCAATGATATGAAATGATGTACTCATCGAGGCGAACAATCTGGTATGCTATACACCCAAAACGGAGCAATATGCAGAGAGTTATGGCATGATGAACATGACATGATAATGCAAAATTTCGGGACTTGGGCAAAATTTGGACCTCGGGGAAAAGTTGGATCTCGTGGTTCGGGACGGAGGGAACCGGGACGCGGAGGGGCGCCGTTTGGTTGGATGACCCGGTGGATGTCATCCACCTGGGCGGATCTCGCCGGAGGACGGCCGGAGTTGGCGGGGGTGGCCGGATCTGGGGCGAGGACGAGCTCCGGTGGCCGGAGCTGGTGCAGCCGCGGCGCGGGGAGGCCATGGCAGCGGGCGGCGCGGCGGGGAACGGCGGCGGCGTGAACGCCGAGGCGGCGGAGGCAGCGGACGGCGGCGGCGCGGCGGCTGCGCGGGTGGCGGAGCAGTGCGCGGGCGGCGGCCATGGCGAGGAGCGGAGCGGCGCGCGGCGGCGCTGGCGCAGGCGAGCGGCGGGCGGAGGCGTGCGACGCGGGGCGGCGGCGAAGCACGCCGGCGGCGGGGTCGGGTGCAGCGGCGCGGGCGGCGGAGCACGATGGGCTCGGGCGGCGGCGGATCTGGGCCCGCGCGGGCCCCGGATGGGCTCCGCGGGCCGGCGGCGGTGGGAGGCAGGGAGGCGACAAGTGGCGGCGCGCGATAGGCTGGGGCGGCGGCGCGGGTGACGTGGCAACCTCCGATTCGACGGGATGAGGTGGCTGGAGGCGGCGGACATGTCCGGCGGCGGGGGTTTTCGTCCGATGGCGCGAGGAGGAAAATGGCTAGGGTTGGACTGCGCAAAAAATCCGAGGGGGAGCACATATTTATAGGTAGAGGGGGCTAGGAAGCTCCAAATGGAGTGCCATTTTCGGCCACGCGATCGTGATCGAACGACCGAGAATATGGAGATGACTTAGGTGGGTTTTGGGCCACTTTGAAAGGGGTGTTGGGCTGCACCAAAAGAGGCCTTCACGGTTACCCGGTTAACCGTTTGAGTATCAAACGACCTTCGATTGACCCGAAACTTGACAGGCGGTCTACCGGTGCTATACCAAGGCCGCTTGGAAAATTTTGGTTCATTCCGAGAAAGTTTAATACCCGCTCACGGAAAAAGGTAAAAGGGGACGCCGGGAAACAACGGAGCGCCAGATTGCAAAACGGACAACGGGGAAAATGCTCGGATTCATGAAACGAACACGTATGCGAATGCGATGCACATGATGACATGATTTGAAATGCAGATGATGATATGGCAAAGAGCAACACGCAAGCACATGACATGGCGACGACGGCAAATAACTGACGGACACCTGGCGCATCAGATCCGGGGCGTTACACTATCTTCTGCCCGTTATCAACTTATCTCTAGTTAACGCAGCGAAGTAGCAGCAGCCTCCTTTGGTGATTTGTTCCAAGTTGGAATCCAGTCTAAAACCAGATTAGAGTTATCCCCTATTTATGATTTTCTGATTTACAACATGTTCTATATTTATCTCTCTATGCAATGTAGTTTTAAAAGGGCAGAAGGCTCCTTAAGGATTCTGTACCCATTTTAATTACCTAATGCATTATTTTCTTTAACTGACTACTCAGTGCTCTCTTTAAAATAAATGAATTCCTCTGATGCTGTACTGAATTCTTGACAACCTGCTCGTTGTATCAATTGTCTAGCTCTTGTATGCGATGCAGAGAAATCCTTACTGTTATGATTTTTTTGTGGTAGTATTAGACTGTTAGTATCATGATTTTGTGTGTGTTAGTATTAGGACTGTTGTTAGCATTATGATTTTTGTGTGTTAGTATTAGAACTGTTGTTTGAAATCTTGTAAGCTGATCAACATAACCTTTCTTAGGCAAGAACGGCCTGTCGAAAAAAAAGACTCTGGCAGATGTTCTAGTTCGTTCAGACAAACAGCCGAAGGCCTGAAGATTACCGATTCACCAGCTAACGAATATCTTGTACTTTCCCTTATCTAATACCGATTCACATGTCTATGATGCATTCTTATTATATACTCTGTTACTCAATCCATGCATTTTATAATCTGTAAAACAATGTTGTGCATATTTAGCCAGTTAATACTGTTTTCAACTGGTTCTCTCTGTATTGTCAAATATACTGACATCTTTCATAGTGAATACCTGATTGTCTCCGGTTAATTCTACTCAGGGTTTCATGGAACTTGAAATATTTGTTGGGGCCCAAAACTAATTTACATTCTACAGTTTGTATGTGGACATATTCTCAGATCCGTAATCATCACTGATAATTCTGTATAAACGATTATTTTTGTTTGAAGTTTGCTACCAGAATCTATATTTTTTTACAATGACCTGAATCTATTTTTCTACTCGTGCATTCTTGTAGTAGCAACTTGGCATACGCTGAAACTATTAGTTGGGGTCTTAGCATGGATCTTCCATCCAAGTCTATTTGTATTTTCTGAACTAGCAGGTGTGATTAAGTGTGAAACTAAAGATTGGTCATACCATCGCATATAGAGGTATAGGAGCCCTTGTTCATCATCCCGACCACTTTTTTTTTGAAAGATCATCCTGACCACTGTGTTACTGAATACTTTATAAAAGCCTGATAGGTGGGTAGATATTTCGTCAGTATGTGAATTATGTTTCCTTTCCGTAAAATATTTGTTGACAACTGGTGTACCCTGAAAGTGAAGTTCGCTTGCTTACGACCCCAGCGTTGTTGGTGTAATTTTCTTTCATCAGTAGTAGATAACTACTTACTACTGGAGTATATATTGGCAAGTGCTAATGGTGTAGCGAGCTATGCAAGCTACTCCCTCCGTCTCATAATATAAGAACGTTTTTGCCATTACATTAGTGGCAAAAACGTTCTTATATTATGGGACAGAGGGAGTAGTAGCTTACAGTATCTATTGGCAACTGCTGATGGTGTGATTTTCTGCTGCAATAAAGACAAGGAAAGGAAATTACATATAACATCACTTAACTTGGAAACGGGTATTGATGGACCAAAGTAGCATTTTTTTTCCTCATACATTTTAGATTGTTTTTCCTTCATATTCAAACTCTCCTAATGCTTCTTTATCCTCTTTTCAAACCGACAGATACAAGTCATCTGATCAACTAGGAAGCCGATGGTGGATGGATGTTTACCAAGCTCTCATTTTGGGGAATACATGGAGAAGTTTGGGTTTGCTGTAGTTAGCTGCTGCACTCGTTTTGGGGAAATCTGTGGGAGCACTTCCAATTCCCACTAGAACATTCCAGTGGTTTAATCAGCGTGTAGTGATCATCAGAGAACACCACCATGCTTGCTCTGTTTACCCGTCCACTCTGTTGTGAGGCAGCAGCTTTGAGCCTTTGACGAAGTGATGTCTGTTTTCCGTTGTATAAGTTGGAGGATCTCCGATGATGATCGAAACAACGTCATCGCAATGCTTAGCTTCATATATGCATGATATTGTGTCATATACTCCCTCCGTCCCAAAATATAAGAACGTTTTTAACACTATCATCGTGTCAAAACGTTATTATATTGTGGGACAGAGAGAGTAGTACTGTTGTTGGAAAATCAATCTTCTATTTGTGGCTACAAGATATTCTGTCAACAGGCGCCGTTACACTGCGTCTTTTAAGGTTTATTTTTTATTTATTTTTGACGGATTTTTTTAGGATAAAGCTAAGTTTATTGATCATAATCCACATGGAGTGGTATAGAATTCGGATTATGAGGGTTAGCCAACCACATGTGGCGCCCGGCACCGAGAGATAGTGCATGCTTAGCTAAACTGGCACGATGTTCACGTTCTTGATGGGCCCTCGACCCAGCACCAGGCCCATGAGAATTTTGGCGGGAAATGGTGACGTCAGAGCTCCAGCCAATTGGAATTTGGAAACAGATGTTCAAACTCTCAATCCTTCCCTCCTATGCTTTTGCAGCACAGTAAGCCATTCATATCACAGAACTCGGTCCATGCACCACACCGCAACCTCCATGACTGACATGCGGGCCAGGGTCAGCCCTCACGGTGCAGTACCCAGTGGAACAACCACACGCTGCTTTCCGTCCTGCCCCCTCCCTGTATCCACGCTGCTTTCCCCACCACCAGTCCACGACCAGTCAAGGAAATCCCCACAGCCAGCGACCAGCGTCAGGGCAGCGAGATGCCGCTCCGCCGCCTCCTTCGCCTGTCCGCGGCCGTCTCCGTCGGCCTCCGCCGCTCCCTCACCACCGCCGCCTCGCATCCGCCGTGGGCCGTGATGGGCACCACGGCATCGGCGCCCGCCGGAGCGCCGAGCGCGGGGGTGTACCTCTATCACCCGCCGCGCGTCTCCCAACTGTACGTTCCGGAGCACCTCGTCTATACCGGCGACTTCCCCGACCCCGACAGCGACGTCGTGCAGGTGGTCGGCGGCGAGGTCTGCGCCGCGAGCGGCGACGGCCTCCTCCTCCTCGCCTTCTCAAACCTGCGCTTCGTGGCTCCCATCCTCGCCAAGCAGGGCGCCGAGCGGCTGCGGCAGCCGCCCATCGGCATGGACCCCACACACGTCCCCGCCATGGCGCGCTTCGTCTTCAACCCTCTCACGCACCAGCTATCCCGCCTCCCGGTCCCGGACATCGCCCGCAACCCTGTGCTCGGCCGCCACCTGGGCCTCCTCACTCAAGCCGACCGCGGCCACGGGCACGGGCACGGGCCGCCTGACAGGTTCGCCGTCGCCGACCTGCAGGAGGGGAACCGCATGCTCCGGTTTCTCTCGGAGAAAGGCAAAAGTGGGAGAACGTCGCGGTCTCGCCGTGCCAACTTCCGTCGGCGCGGCAAATGGATATAGAGTATAGACCAGGAGGCGCTGGTATTCCGCGGTCGGCTCTGGTGGGTCGACGTGACCTGGGGCGCATTCTCCGCCGACCCGTTCAGCGACCGGCCGGAGCTCTCCTTCGTCGAGCTGCCGAGTGGCAGCGTGCTGCCTAAAGGTGCGCAGGTCGAAGCGCTCCGCCGAGGGAGCCTGCTGCCTGACGCTGAGGGCAACGTGTGGTGGAGAGAGGCGCCCGTCAGGTACCGGCGCGTGGGTGTCAGCGAAGGGCGGCTGCGCTACGTTGAGGTCTCTCAAAAGGAACCATTTCTTCTCAGCTCCTTCGTGCTGGACAACGATGGCAGCGGCTGGACGCTGGAGCGCCGGGTGTCGCTCAGCGAGCGGAGGCTACCCATGGCTACACATACCGGAGGGGAAGACGCCACAAATTGGCCTTCTTGACCCACTTAACGCCAATGTGGTGTACCTCACGGTTGACAAGGAAGTCCTTGTCGTCGTGGACATGGACAGGAAAGAGGTGATTGGGAGATCTCTACATGAAACCGACGTCTCCTATATACCATGTGTTCTTCCACCATGGACTGGATCGAGCCAGATCCCTTCTGCAGGTAGTCACTTGCTCGTTCAATTGCTAGCTTAATTACATACTTCTCAGTTTCTGTTTCAGTTTAAGATGCGTAATGATTGAGTTGCTTTGTGGATCACCTTTGATAGAATTTATTTTGTGCATCCTAGGATTTATTGATCCTAATGTGGGGGTAGTCCAGTAGACATAGTGCTTCTCTTTACATGATCATCTGACTAAAAAACTAGTTTATCATGCTGTATATTTACAGATATTTATATCCTGTGTTCGGTAACAATTGGGATTGCAAAGCTCATAAAAGTTTTGGGCTGGAAATATATTGATATGAGCCACCAAGATATCATTCGAAAGCTGTAATCAAGGACTAAAATGTGTCAATCGTATCCAGAATGCAGATTATTACTTTGTTCTCAATCCCAAACTTCTCCTTGATTTGAAACTTCCAATCCCTTGTCATTTCTACCTGTTTTCCTGGTCATAAGAATTTTCCTTGAAACATATTCGGTGGTCTAAGTGATATAGCTTTTGAACAGGAAGTTTACAACGTTTTTGTTGCTTTGATGGTACACTGTATGTTCTACCTTATATTTTCATATCTCTATAATTTGGTTTTAGAAGGTAACTTAAGGATTTAAATCTATTGTATCCTTTTATTAATTCCTCTACTCTAGTCATTTGCTACCTTCCTCTATTGTTGTGCTATCACTTATGGGTACAGTGCTGAATTATTCAGAACCTGCTCTAACTATCATTTTTTTGCCACTTTAATTCTTGTATACAATGCACAGAAATCTATAATGTTCTAAACTGTACTGTGTTAGTGTTTTTTCTGCTGTTCAAATCCTTGTAAATTGATCAAGTTAACTCTTTTCAGGCAAGAAGGACCCTGAGACTAACAAGACTTTGTCAGACGTCCTGGTTCGCTCTAAAATCCCGTAGAAGAGACTACGGTGCCAATTTACCAGCTAATGATCTCTCTTTACTTTATGTTAGCTCATGCTTCTTGTTGTCTCTCATCCATTGTGTGCTGCATTCTTTGGGGTAAACCCTCCTTTTGGAAAAAAGGTATGCTTCATTCTTAGTACAAGTATGAAGTGTCTCTTACTCAATCCATGCAGTTTATGGACTGAATAAACAAACAGTATGCATCTTTTTACAACGATTATCTTCAACTGGTTTCGTGTGTATTTTCCAACATATCGCCATCCTTAAAACCAGCTTTTATTTGGTTGTGTTCAAGTTGATGTCTTAGTGCAACCTAGTAACATATTTACTTCTTAGAATAATTATTGTGTGCTACCTGAAATTGTTCTTCCACTCATATTCTTCTGGCAGCTACTTGCCAGGCTGCCAAAATTTATGGGTTGGTTTGTCAGCATGGATATTCCATCCCTTCATTCAGGTGTATTAGTGTTTCTGAACTACAGTAGCAGGCAGAAAGGATGCCTAGCCTTCTTTGTCTGCTGACCACTGTATTAGAATCTGAAGGATATCACTGTATTAGAATCTCAAGGATATCTAGCCTTGTCATCATGATGCCCACCATTTTTTTTGACTTAAGGAGCATCGCTCCCATCTTCCATTTCTGAAAGTTGATAAAAACAAATAATGATATGATGACCGCCATTGTTTTTCCTTTTTCTGAAATACTAACTGATTAAAACCTGAAAATGAAGCTTGATCTTTCTTAAAATTGATCGTGGTGTAATTTTCCACAACCAAACCTTGGATTGAAAATATATGTCTTATCCAATTGATATTTCACTATCTTATTTCACTTTTAGAAATACACATTGATGGACTAACTGAATTTCGTCTTGCTGTTTATCCATATCACTCATCTTCTTGACATGTTCATTCAAATGTGTCTAATGTTTCTTATTTTGTTTTCAGATTTCTCAAAACTAGCCGATTCTGCTCCGTAATCAATTAGGAAGCTGATGGTGGTAGCTTACTGAACTCTCATTTTGGGGGGAAATCTGCAGGAGTCTTGGTTTGATGGTGTTTCGCGATCAACTTAACTGTATATCGTTCGTAGGGGAATCTGTGAGAATTTTCAGACAATCCGTTCACAGCAGAACATTCAGCAGATCCAGCATGTAACAACCATTAGTCCATTACTGAACATCACATATGCTGTGTTTGCTAGCTAGCCAATATATTCCTAGGGCATGTTTACTCCAATGAATAATCTCATTTAGGGATCTCGGCGTATGTCATCCATGCAGCATTGGTGGTTTGTTCCAGTGTAGTATTACTATTTGTGCCCTGAGTAATATATGCTTTTGTGCTAGTTGATGGTATATTGGCATATTGCTCTTGATTTTAGTTAATATATGAAGGATTACAACTCAATTTGGCTTCCGTGTGTGATGATTAGATGCATCGTGAAAATACTGATTCAAAACGGGAAGACTCAACACTAGTTTGTTGTTAGCTTGTCATTACTAGACAGTGGGTTGCCTAACAATTCATAACATACTGTACTACTTATATAGTATCGGTCTGGAAATTATTTACAGCACCTCGCTTCTTCTTTGAAGCACGTAAAATGGGGTTTCATGCATTCCATCATAAGAAGAAGCGAGGTTCTGTAAATAAGTTGGATGCCTGATGGCAAAAGAAGAAAAACAACTCCAGGCTTAGCTGTGGAAAAATTAGTATTGGATCTGTTGTAACAAGGTATGGAAAAGTACTTCTGTAATTCATGGCACTTTTCATAGTCTCACTCTGAACAATCGACCGGTCCACTCTGAGATCTTAATGTCCTTTATTTCGCGCAGAAAAAACGTATTCATGTCCCTGATGAATTATCAGTATTTCTTTTGAACTGGTTTTCTAGATATTTGAACTGTTTTTCTAGAACAGTATTTCATCCACTTTCTAGAACTGTTTTTCTAGAACAGTATTCATCTACTTTTTGAACTGTTTTCCAGAAGTGTTTTTCTAAACCTGTTTTTCTAGATCAGGATGAAACAGACATGTCACACATCTCGATCAACACCAGAATCATGGACCAGGATGAAACGGACGCATCACACATTTGATGAGACACAAGATCTATCTGCACTGATATGGAGCGTACCTCGACCGCCAACGGAAGACGATAGATACCCGCTGCAGTTTATCTGTTGTGTGGGCACGAAGCATGGGGTTGCCTATCGCGCGGGGCCACATGACCACATAGCACGTGCATTCCTCCAATGGTCACTTTGGCCAAGCCATCGCAACCGTTGGCTCCATCGGCCGCACTAGCCCCATTGTACATGTACCAAAGGGACAACGAAGATCGAGACGGGCACACCGAAGGGAAGGCCAGCTCTGTTGTCCGGATCAGACCACAATAGATCTACTCCGCCCCTGCACCACGAGCCATCGCCATATTCGCCCCGGGGCCTAGACCACAAAGATGCAAAAAGGCTTCATGCCACCGGCTAATCAGAATCCCCTTGACCGAATAGGCCGAGATCTCCCATACTTACTTTTGCAATCAGAACTACTCCCTCTGTAAACTAATATAAGAGCGTTTAAATTACTAAAGTAGTAATCTAAACGCTCTTATATTAGTTTACGGAGGGAGTACTTTTTAGTGCGATTATTATCTATACCTTGTGCCCATTTGTCGCTTTTTTGTTGAAAACCCCTGATGTTTTCGGTAATCAACCAGGAGTCCATGTTTAAGTGAGTCCGGAAAACATTTCGCTTTTTGCAGAGAATCCTCTCCTTCTTTGGTAATCCACGTGTAGTCCAGTTTTAAGTGAGGTTAGGAAAATATTTCGCTTTTGCAGACCCCCCTCCCCCTGTTATTTCTAGTAATCAACCTGCAATCCATATCAAACGCTTTAAAAAATATCCATATCTTGTAAACCCTAAATCCAATTTTAACATGTTATACATGTGGAATTTGATTAAAATTAACCTTTTTAAAAGCTATTTAGGATGCAATCTTAATCAATAATGCATGATCCGTATTTCTTTCGTAACGATGCCGACCCGGACTGGAAATGCACACGCAACAAAAAAATTTGGAGATGAAAGAGACCATCTATAACCACGCATGCACGCCTCGGCAATACTTCACAGGGGAAAAAATAGCAGATTTCTCATCTTATGCCAAGAGAGAGACGCCTTAGGACTAACCACATTCAAATGCGTTGTGATTGTGTGAGCACTGAGCCCACTGTCGACGAGGGTGAGAAGGAGGATAAGTGGCAATACAAATGGAAGGACGCCCCTATGCCTTGCTTCAAGCGAGACATGGCATCTGCTCGCTGAAGGGACGCGGGAATTGGCGGCCCAGTTGCCTTGTTTGTGCATTTCGGATATCGTTCATTTGTTTCCTTAGCCTGTTCCTCGATTTCGTTTTCTCTTTTTATTTTTCCTTTTTCTTTCCATTATATTTTCATAAAAAATCCAAAAAAACTTAAGTTCAAAATATATATTTGTGCGACCTTTAAAAAATATTGGCAACATTTGGAAAAGATGTTTCAAGACGTATTTGGAAAAACAATTAACACGTATTCGAACAGGAAATGTTCAAAAACATGTGTTTGAAAAAATGTTAATCATGCATTCAAAAAATGTTAAACGTGTATCAAAAAATGTTTCTAACGTACATAAAAAATGTACAACACATATAAAGAAAGGAAGACATCAAAACATACATATGAAAAAAATGTTAATCATGTATTTACAAAATGTTAAAGGTTTACAAAAAATGTTCTAGATGTATACGAAAAATGTAGAACGTGTACTACAAAACTGTACAACAAAATATAAATTTTATAAAATGTTAATCATGCATAAAAATTTCAATCATATATTTTAAAAATGTTAAAAAAATGTATTAAAAATGCCTAATATATAACAAAAATATACAATGTGTATGAAAAAAGTATTCACCATTTTTTGAAAAATGTTAGTCATGTATACAGAAAATATTCCTAATGTACATGAAAAATATACAAATATGTATGAAAAATGTAGAGATGTGTTGAAGAATAAAAGAGAAACATGAAGAAAAATGGTGAAAACTGAAGATTGGAAGACGGAATTAAGAAAAACGAAAAGAACCGGTGAAAACCGAGAAAAAAACAAAGAAAACAAAGAAAGAAAAGCCAAGAAAAACCTTTCAAAACCTGAGAAAGTAACCAAAAAAAGAACATCAGTGAAAATCGGTAAAAAATTAAACCATTTAAAAAGAGAAGAAAATCAGTGAAGAAAGCGAAAAAACCAGAAGAAATAAAGAACAAAGAAAAAAACAAGAAAACCGAGCGGATAAATCAATACCAATATAAAAAGACCCAAAGGGGCAGATTCAATTAATCTCGGTCATCAAATCATGTCAATCCAACGACCCAAACTGCTTCAATGACGAGCGCTCAACACGTTTAGCATGCAGTTAATTTCATGCCAAATATAGTGCTAATCACATAATAACACACAAATAATATCCTACTTAGTATCCGCATGCAGTTAATATATTTTCAAATTAGCATGCATTACACGTACACAATGACTAGTACAGCAAACGATCGAACGCCCAACCAAGGAACGATTGCGCGCTGCCCAGCACCAGGTCCGGTGAATTTTCATTTCGAAAGAAAAGGTCCGGTGAATTTTTGGCGGGAAAATGGTGACGTCCGAGGTCCAGCCAGTTGTGCTATGGTACGGCTGTTCATAATGCTGAACTTGGTCCATGCACCAAATGTGAATCTATCTAACTGACGTGCGGGCCCTGGTGAGCCCTCACGGTGCCGTAGCACGTGGAACAACTTCACGCTGCTTTCCGTCCTGCCACCTCCCTGTATCTACCCCTCAAAAAAAAAACCTCCCTGGTATCTATGCTGCGTGCACCCACTCCATGTGCACCGAGCGTTCCTACTTTCCCCACCACCACCACACGGAAATCCCACCTGCAAGACCGCGAGATGCCGTTCCGCCACCTCCTACGCGTCTCCGCCGCCGTCTCCGGCGGCCTCCGCCGCTCCCTCGCCACCGCCGCCTCGCACCCCCCGTGGGCCGCGATGGGCCACGCGGCGTGGACCGTCGGAGCGCCGGGCGCGCAGGTGCGCCTCGCCGAGCCGCCGCGCATCTCCGAGGTGTACGTCCCGGAGCAGCTCCTCAAGACCGGCCCCCTCCCCGACCCCGACGGCGACTTCGTGCAAGGACATGGCGGCGCCGTCTGCGCCGCAAGCGCCGACGGCCTCCTCCTCGTCGTCTACGCGGAGACGCGCCTGTTTGCTCGCGTCGTCGCCAGGCAGGGCGGCCGTCTGCTGCGGCTGCCACCCCAAACCGACGCCCTCAAGAGCATCGACCCCGACCACGTCCCCAACGTCACGCGCTTCGTCCTCAACCCTCTCACGCGCCAGATAACCCGCCTCCCGGACCGTGTGACCAAGTTCGAGGTCTCCCCGCTTTTCAACCTCCGCATGGGCCTCCTCACCCAGGCCGACCGCGGGCACGGGCCGCCTGACAGGTTCGCCGTCGCCGAGCTGCAGGAGGGGGACCTCATGCTCCGGTTTCTCTCGGAAAAGGGCAGGTGGGAGAACGTGGTGGTCTCGCCGCCGTGCCAACTCCCGTCTGCGCGGCGAATGAAGATCGACCAGCCGGCGCTAGCATTCGGCGGCCGCCTGTGGTGGGTCGACGTGACCTGGGGCGCAGTCTCCGCCGACCCCTTCACCGATCGGCCGGAGCTCTCCTTCATCGAGCTGCCGAGGGGCAGCGTGCTGCCTGCAAGGAGCCCGCTGCCTGAAGCCGAGGGCGAGATGTCTTGGCGTGAGTACCGGCGCGTGGATGCAAGCGAAGGGCGGCTGCGATACGCCGAGGTTTCTCAAAAGGAACCGTTTCTGCTCAGCTCCTTTGTGCTCGACAACGTTGGCACCGGCTGGACGCTGGAGCACCGGGTGGCGCTCAGCAAGCTCTGGGCGGATGGAGGCCACCCATGGCTGCCCTTACCGGCGGGGAAGACGCTACAAATTGAGCTTCTTGACCCACTTAACGCCAATGTAGTGTACCTCACGGTTGACAAGAAACACGTTATCGTCGTGGACATGAACATGAAGAAGGTGATTGGGAGTTATCAGCATGGAAAGGACTTCTCTGTACCATGTGTTCTTCCTCCGTGGCTTGGATCGAGCCGGATCCCTTCTGCAGGTATGTTACATACTTGTCAGCTATACTTTCAGTTTTAGGTGCCTAATGCCCGAGGTGCTTTGTGGGTCATCTTCGGCACAATATATTCTGTTTATCCTAGTGGTTGGATCTGTTGATCATTATGTCAAAATCGTCCAATAGTAGACATAATGCTTGTCTCATGACCAGATGACTAAAAATGTAGAGATACATCGTGTTTATTAACAATTATTTATGCACCATGCATGTGTTTGGTAACAATTGGGATTGCAAAGCTCATGTAGATCATAGGCACGGAGAAATCTTTGCATCTGTTGTCATTTCTTCCTGTTGTCCTGGACATAAAGAATTTTGCTTCGAACATATTTACGATAGTGTAATTGATTTAGACTTTGAATAAAATTTTGCGAGGTTTTGGTTGCTTTGATGTTACACTGTGAGCTCTAAATTTGATCTCCACCTCTCTAACGTATGGATTTAAATATGTTGTATCCTTTTAATAACTCCTCTATACCGTTCAAGTGCTATCCTCTAACTATTGTTGTGCTATTGGTTATTAATACACTGCTGAATTCTTGAGAATCTGCTCTAATTACCATGCCTTTTTTGCTATTTAATTCTTGTATGCAATTCACAGAAATCTATGCTGTTGTAATTCTGTTGTGCTAGTGTTGCTGTTTGTCAAATTCTTGTACATTGATCAAATTGACCCTTTTCAGGTAAGGACACCGGGAAACACAAGACTCTGTCAGACGTGTTGGTTCGCTCAGACATCCAGTAGAAGAGACGAAGGTACCAATTTACCAGCTGATGACTCTCTCGTCTTCGTTTTAGCTGATACACTTCTTTATTGATCCATTGTTCTTGGTATCATCCATCCACATATTTAGGATGCTGCATTCTTGTTGCAAGCAGTATCTCTTACGCCATTCATGCAGTTTATGGACTGAAAGCAAACGTCGTGCACATATTTGCCAATTACTACAATTATTTTCAACTGGTTTTCTGTGTATTAATTGTCCAACATCTGGCTATCCCTAATACCAGTTTCTCGTTGGTTGCGTTGTAGTTGGTGTTTCTATGCAACTTCATAGAATGGTTTTTATGTGCTACCTGAACTTGTTCTTCCATTCATTTTTGTGTGTGTGATGGATTCCAGTCATATATATTATTGTGGCAGCAACTTGCCAGGCTGCCAAATTACCGGTCGCTATGTCAGCATGAACTTATACATCCCTCCATCCAGGTGTAGCAGTGTTTAGGCATAAAGGATGCCTAGCCTTGTTCGTCTGGTCACCACTGTATTAGAACCTGAAGTATATATATCTAGGACTTGTCATCGTGATCACCATTGACAGAAAATTAGGGGGATGCGTGTCCGATACATTTTGAGAAGTATCCAGGCGTATCTGAGTGTCCGATACGCCTGATATGGCAGTTTCCAGAAGTATCTGGGTAACTTAGACCATTGTCTTTACTTTTTCCTAAAACAATATGACCAGCTGATTAAATCCTGAAACTGAAGCTTGATCTCTATTAAAATTGATTGTGGTGTACTTTCTGCTGCAATCAAGTCTTGGATAGAAAATAAACGTGTTTGAATGATAACTCATTGTTCTATATCGGTTTGAGAAATAGACATTGGTGGATTTGTAGTAGCGTGCCTGTTTTCTGAATTCTTCTCCATATCACTCATTCTCTTGACGTGTCTGTTCAAATGTCCCTAATGTTCTAATTTTGTTTTCAGGCTTCTTAAAACTAACAGGTGTTGGTGCCTAATCCTGATGATGGTATCTTACTGGGTTCTCATTTTGGGGGAAGAGAAAATCTGGAGAAGTCTTGGTTTGGTAGAGTATCGCGATCAACTTACTGTATCTCATTTTGAGGGGAAACTTGGAGAATTTTGAACATTGCAGTCGAATTGCTAAATCAGTCAGCAAGTAACAGCATCACAGAACATCGTGTATGTGGTGTTTTACTAGCTAGAAAATACATTCCTAGAAAAGGATTGGTGCTTGGACATGTTACTCTTGTGTGATATCATATTTACACATCTTTGCTTAAACCATCGATGCTGCATTGACGATTTGTTCCAAATAACCATCATGCTGCATTGCCGATTTGTGCTACCTAAACTTGTTCCATTCATTTTTGTGCATTTGAGGGATTCCATCTATCGATCCTAAAGATGTGCCAAGGATCCATGTTAGGCCGTGGGATGGATCTCACGAAGTCTGAGAGGATAATTAGCTATTTAGGGACAAAAGGAGGGAATCCGAGAGAGAACTAGACATCTTCATACATTTTCGAATGACCCGCTCTTCTGTTACTGGATAGTTCTAATAGCCTCCCTCACCCCCACCCTCCACCACACACACACACACACACATGGGATAGGCCGCACACACACCACTTGGCTGTCCAACTGACGGTAGTACTCCCTGACACGTGGGATCTGATCTAATGTTGGTCACCCGCCACACCTGAAGCGTAGTTGTGGGTGGGGATGTGACACTTCCCCTCTCCTTGACACATGCCTCATCCCAAATGGTCGCTAGAGTTAATTGAGTGTGCAACACATTGTAGTCTTCCCACGTCACGTGCTCCCGAGAAATGCCCCGCCACTGCGCTTTGATCCATGGAATCACCGCATTGCCCTTCTTGACGAGTCGACTCGAGGATTGCTTCGGGTTGTAAGGCAATCATCGATAGATCAGGTGGCTATGGAAGTTCAGAGAATATATGAGTGTAATTCGCTGTAAAAGGCTTCAATTGTAGAACATGGAACACCGGATGTATTTGACTTGCTGCTGGTAGCTCCAATCTGTACGCCACTGCTCTGAGGTGCTCTGTCACCTTGAATGGTAAAAAAAAAATCCATGCCTAGCTTATGGCAAAGACCATTAACCAGAGATGATTGAGTATATGGATGTAACTTCAACAACACATCTTCACCGACAACGACTTCCCGGTCATGGCGGCCTCGATCTTCCTGAGATTTAATGCGCTCCTGAGCCTGACAAAGGTGTTCTTGTAAGTGCAGTAATAAATCCACATGATCGATAGCCAATTCTGCCAATGAAGTGAAGGAAATATGCCCTAGAGGCAATAATAAAGTTATTATTTATTTCCTCATATATCATGATAAATGTTTATTATTCATGCTAGAATTGTATTAGCCGGAAACATAATACATGTGTGAATATATAAACAAACAGAGTGTCACTAGTATGCCTCTACTTGACTAGCTCGTTAATCAAAGATGGTTATGTTTCCTAACCATGAACAAAGAGTTGTTGATTGATTAACGAGGTCACATCATTACTTGAATTATCTGATTGACATGACCCATTCCATTAGCATTAGCACCCGATCGTTTAGTATGTTGCTATTGCTTTCTTCATGACTTATACATGTTCTTATGACTATGAGATTATGCAACTCCCGTTTACCGGAGGAACACTTTGTGTGCTACCAAACGTCACAACGTAACTGGGTGATTATAAAGGTGCTCTACAGGTGTCTCCAAAGGTACTTGTTGGGTTGGCGTATTTCGAGATTAGAATTTGTCACTCAGATAGTCGGAGAGGTATCTCTGGGCCCTCTCGGTAATGCACATCACATAAGCCTTGCAAGCATTGCAACTAATATGTTAGTTGTGAGATGATGTATTACGGAACGAGTAAAGAGACTTGCCGACAACGAGATTGAACTAGGTATTGGATACCGACGATCGAATCTCGGGCAAGTAACATACAGATGACAAAGGGAACAACGTATGTTGTTATGCGGTCTGACCGATAAAGATCTTCGTAGAATATGTAGGAGCCAATATGGGCATCCAGGTCCCGCTATTGGTTATTGACCGGAGACGTGTCTCGGTCATGTCTACATTGTTCTCGAACCGTAGGGTCCGCACGCTTAACGTTATGATGGCAGTTATTATGAGTTTATACATTTTGATGTACCGAAGGTAGTTCGGAGTCCCGGATGTGATCACGGACATGACGAGGAGTCTCGAAATGGTCGAGACATAAAGATCGATATATTGGACGGCTATATTCGGACATCGGAATTGTTCCGAGTAGTTTCGGAGAAAACCGGAGTGCCGGAGGGGTTACCGGAACCCCCCGGGGAAGTATTGGGCCTTAGTGGGCCTGAGGGGGAGAGAGAGGGCAGCAGCCCAGGAGGGGGAGTCCGAATAGGACTAGGAGGGGGGTGCGGCCCCCTTTCCTGAAGGAAATATGCCCTAGAGGCAATAATAAAGTTATTATTTATTTCCTTACATATCATGATAAATGTTTATTATTCATGCTAGAATTGTATTAACCGGAAACATAATACATGTGTGGATATATAGACAAACAGAGTGTCACTAGTATGCCTCTACTTGACTAGCTTGTTAATCAAAGATGGTTAAGTTTCCTAACCATAGACAAAGGAGTTGTCATTTGATTAACAAGGTCACATCATTAGTTGAATGATCTGATTGACATGACCCATTCCAATAGCTTAGCACCCGATCGTTTAGTATGTTGCTATTGCTTTTGTTCATGACTTATACATGTTCCTTTGACTATGAGATTATGCAACTCCCGTTTACTGTAGGAACACTTTGTGTGCTACCAAACGTCACAACGTAACTGGGTGATTATAAAGGTGCTCTACAGGTGTCTCCGAAAGTATTTGTTGGGTTGGCGTATTTCGAGATTAGGATTTGTCACTCTGAATGTCGGAGAGGTATCTCAGGGCCTTCTCGGTAATGCACATCACATAAGCCTTGCAAGCATTGCAACCAATGAGTTGGTTGCGGGATGATGTATTACGGAACGAGTAAAGAGACTTGCCGGTAACGAGATTGAACTAGGTATTGGATACCGACGATCGAATCTCGGGCAAGTAACATACCGATGGACAAAGGGAACAACGTATGTTGTTATGCGGTCTGACCGATAAAGATCTTCGTAGAATATGTAGGAGCCAATATGGGCATCCAGGTCCCGCTATTGGTTATTGACCGGAGACGTGTCTCGGTCATGTCTACATTGTTCTCGAACCGTAGGGTCCGCACGCTTAAGGTTACGATGACAGTTATTATGATTTATGCATTTTGATGTACCGAAGGAGTTCGGAGTCCCGGATGTGATCACGGACATGACGAGGAGTCTCGGAATGGTCGAGACATAAAGATTGATATATTGGACGGCTATGTTCGGACATCGGAATGGTTCCGAGAGGTTTCGGATATTATCGGAGTGCCGGAGGGGTTACCGGAACCCCCCGGGGGAAGTATGGGCCTTATTGGGCCGCGAGGGGAGAGAGAGGGTCGCACCAGGAGGTGGCGCGCGCCCCCCATGAGGAGTCCGAATTGGACAAGGAGGGGGGGGGCGCGGCCCCCCTTTCCCTCTCCCTCTCCCTCTCCTTCCTTCCCCCCTTCCCCCTCCTAGTTGGACAAGGAAAGGGGAGTCCTACTCCCACTAGGAGGAGGACTCCCCCTCCCTTGGCGCGCCCCTAGGGCCGGCCGGCCCTCCCCCCTTGCTCCTTTATATACGGGGGCAGGGGGCACCCCAGGACACACAATTGATCAACGTGATCGTTCCTTAGCCGTGTGCGGTGCCCCCCTCCACCATATTCCACCTCGGTCATATTGTCGCGGTACTTAGGCGAAGCCCTGCGTCGGTAGTACATCAAGATCATCACCACGCCGTCGTGCTGACGGAATTCTTCCTCGAAGCTTTGCTGGATCGGAGCCCGGGGAACGTTATCGAGCTGAATGTGTGCCAAGAACTCGGAGGTGCCGGAGTAACGGTGCTTGGATCGGTCGGATCGTGAAGACGTACGACTACATCAACCGCGTTGATATAACGCTTCCGCTTTCGGTCTACAAGGGTATGTAGACAACACTCTCCCCTCTCGTTGCTATGCATCACCATGATCTTGCGTGCGCGTAGGAATTTTTTTGAAATTAGTACGTTCCCCAACAGTGGTATCAGAGCCTAGGTTTTATGGTTTGATGTTATTTGCACGAGTAGAACACAAGTGAGTTGTGGACGATACAAGTCATACTGCCTACCAGCATGTCATACTTTGGTTCAGCGGTATTGTTGGATGAGACGACCCGGACCAACCTTACGCGTACGCTTACGCGAGACCGGTTCCCTCGACGTGCTTTGCAGACAGATGGCTTGCGGGAGACTGTCTCACCAACTTTAGTTAAACCAAGTGTGGCTACGCCCGGTCCTTGAGAAGGTTAAAACGGAGTCTATTTGACAAACTATCGTTGTGGTTTTGATGCGTAGGTAAGATGAGTTCTTGCTTAAGCCCATAGCAGCCACGTAAAACTTGCAACAAACAACGTAGAGGACGTCTAACTTGTTTTTGCAGGGCATGTTGTGATGTGATATGGTCAAGACATGATGCTATATTTTATTGTATGAGATGATCATGTTTTGTAACCAAGTTATCGGCAACCGGCAGGAGCCGTATGGTTGTCGCTTTATTGTATGCAATGCAATCGCCCTGTAATGCTTTACTTTATCACTAAGCGGTAGCGATAGTCGTAGAAGCATAAGATTGGCGAGACGACAACGATGCTACGATGGAGATCAAGGTGTCGCGCCGGTGACGATGGTGATCATGATGGTGCTGCAGAGATGGAGATCACGAAGCACAAGATGATGATGACCATATCATATCACTTATATTGATTTGCATGTGATGTTTATCTTTTATGCATCTTATCTTGCTTTGATTGACGGTAGCATTATAAGATGATCTCTCACTAAATTATCAAGAAGTGTTCTCCCCGAGTATGCACCGTTGCCAAAGTTCGTCGTGCCCAGACACCACGTGATGATCGGGTGTGATAAGCTCTACGTCCATCTACAACGGGTGCAAGCCAGTTTTGCACACGCGGAATACTCGGGTTATACTTGACGAGCCTAGCATATGCAGATATGGCCTCGGAACACGGAGACCGAAAGGTCGAACGTGAATCATATAGTAGATATGATCAACATGATGATGTTCACCATTGAGAACTAATCCATTTCACGTGATGATCGGTTATGGTTTAGTTTGATTTGGATCACGTGATCACTTAGAAGATTAGAGGGATGTCTGTCTAAGTGGGAGTTCTTAAGTAATATGATTAATTGAACTTAAATTTATCATGAACTTAGTCCCTGATAGTATCTTGCTTGTTTATGTTAATTGTAGATAGATGGCTCGTGCTATTGTTCCGTTGAATTTTAATGCGTTCCTTGAGAAAGCAAAGTTGAAAGATGATGGTAGCAATTACACGGACTGGGTCCGTAACTTGAGGATTGTCCTCATTGTTGCACAGAAGAATTACGTCCTGGATGCACCGCTAGGTGCCAGGCCTGCTGCTGGAGCAACACCAGATGTTATGAACGTCTGGCAAAGCAAAGCTGATGACTACTCGATAGTTCAGTGTGCCATGCTTTACGGCTTAGAACTGGGACTTCAACGACGGTTTGAGAACCATGGAGCATATGAGATGTTCCAGGAGTTGAAGTTGATATTCAAACAGAATGCCCGGATTGAGAGATATGAGGTCTCCAATAAGTTCTATAGCTGCAAGATGGAAGAGAATGGGTCTGTCAGTGAGCACATACTCAGAATGTCTGGGTATTACAATCACTTGAGTCAACTGGGAGTTAATCTTCCGGATGATTGTGTCATTGACAGAATTTTTCAATCACTGCCACCAAGCTACAAAGGCTTCGTGATGAACTATAATATGCAAGGGATAGATAAGACTATGCCCCAGCTCTTCGCAATGCTAAAGGCTGCGGAGGTAGAAATCAAGAAGGAGCATCAAGTGTTGATGGTCAATAAGACCACCAGTTTCAAGAAGAAGGGCAAAGGGAAGAAGAAGGGGAACTTCAAGAAGAACAGCAAACACGTTGCTGCTCAAGCGAAGAAACCTAAGTCTGGACCTAAGCCTGAAACTGAGTGCTTCTACTGCAAGCAGACTGGTCACTGGAAGTGGAACTGCCCCAAGTATCTGGCGGACAAGAAGGATGGCAAGGTGAACAAAGGTATATGTGATATACATGTTATTGATGTGTACCTTACTAGAGCTCGCAGTAGCACCTGGGTATTTGATACTGGTTCTGTTGCTAATATTTGCAACTCGAAACAGGGACTACGGATTAAGCGAACACTGGCAAAGGAAGAGGTGACGATGCGCGTGGGAAATGGTTCCAAAGTCGATGTGATCGCGGTCGGCACGCTACCTCTACATCTACCTTCGGGATTAGTATTAGACCTAAATAATTGTTATTTGGTGCCAGCGTTGAGCATGAACATTATATCTGGATCTTGTTTGATGCGAGACGGTTATTCATTTAAATCAGAGAATAATGGTTGTTCTATTTATATGAATAATATCTTTTATGGTCATGCACCCTTGAAGAGTGGTCTATTTTTGATGAATCTCGATAGTAGTGATACACATATTCATAATGTTGAAGCCAAAAGATGCAGAGTTGATAATGATAGTGCAACTTATTTGTGGCACTGCCGTTTAGGTCATATCGGTGTAAAGCGCATGAAGAAACTCCATACTGATGGACTTTTGGAACCACTTGATTATGAATCACTTGGTACTTGCGAACCGTGCCTCTTAGGCAAGATGACTAAAACACCGTTCTCCGGTACTATGGAGAGAGCAACAGATTTATTGGAAATCATACATACAGATGTATGTGGTCCGATGAATATTGAAGCTCGTGGCGGATATCGTTATTTTCTCACCTTCACAGATGATTTAAGCAGATATGGGTATATCTACTTAATGAAACACAAGTCTGAAACATTTTAAAAGTTCAAAGAATTTCAGAGTGAAGTTGAAAATCATCGTAACAAGAAAATAAAGTTTCTACGATCTGATCGTGGAGGAGAATATTTGAGTTACGAGTTTGGTCTACATTTGAAACAACGCGGAATAGTTTCGCAACTCACGCCACCCGGAACACCACAACGCAATGGTGTGTCCGAACGTCGTAATCGCACTTTACTAGATATGGTGCGATCTATGATGTCTCTTACAGATTTACCGCTATCGTTTTGGGGTTATACTCTAGAGACGGCCGCATTCACGTTAAATAGGACACCGTCAAAATCCGTTGAGACGACGCCTTATGAACTATGGTTTAGCAAGAAACCAAAGTTGTCGTTTCTTAAAGTTTGGGGCTGCGATGCTTATGTGAAAAAGCTTCAACCTGATAAGCTTGAACCCAAATCGGAGAAATGTGTCTTCATAGGATACCCAAAGGAAACAGTTGGGTACATCTTCTATCACAGATCCGAAGGCAAGACATTTGTTGCTAAAAATGGATCCTTTCTAGAGAAGGAGTTTCTCTCGAAAGAAGTGAGTGGGAGGAAAGTAGAACTTGATGAGGTAACTGTACCTGCTCCCTTATTGGAAAGTAGTTCATCACAGAAATCTGTTTCTGTAGCACCTACACCAATTAGTGAGGAAGATAATGATATTGATCATGAAACTTCAGATCAAGTTACTACAGAACCTCGTAGATCAGCCAGAGTAAGATCCGCACCGGAGTGGTACGGCAGTCCTATTCTGGAAATCATGCTACTAGATCATGACGAACCTACGAACTATGAAGAAGCGATGGTGAGCCAAGATTCCGCAAAATGGCTGGAAGCCATGAAATCTGAGATGGGATCCATGTATGAAAACAAAGTGTGGACTTTGGTTGACTTGCCCGAGGGTCGGCAAGCAATAGAGAACAAGTGGATCTTTAAGAAGAAGACTGACGCCGACGGTAACGTTACTGTCTACAAAGCTCAACTTGTCGCAAGGGGGTTTCAACAAGTTCAAGGGATTGACTACGATGAGACCTTCTCACCCGTAGCGATGCTTAAGTCTGTCCGAATCATGTTAGCAATTGCCGCATTTTATGATTATGAAATTTGGCAAATGGATGTAAAGACTGCATTCCTGAATGGGTTTCTGGAAGAAGAGTTGTATATGATGCAACCAGAAGGTTTTATTGATCCAAAGGGAGCTAACAAAGTATGCAAGCTCTAGCGATCCATTTATGGACTGGTGCAAGCATCTCGGAGTTGGAATAAACGTTTTGATAGTGTGATCAAAGCATTTGGGTTTGTACAGACTTTTGGAGAAGCCTGTATTTACAAGAAAGTGAGTGGGAGCTCTGTAGCATTTCTGATATTATATGTAGATGACATATTACTGATTGGAAATGATATAGAATTTCTGGATAGCATAAAGGGGTATTTGAATAAGAGTTTTTCAATGAAAGACCTCGGTGAAGCTGCTTACATATTGGGCATTAAGATCTATAGAGATAGATGAAGACGCTTAATTGGACTTTCACAAAGCACATACCTTGACAAGATTTTGAAGAAGTTCAAAATGGATCAAGCGAAGAAAGGGTTCTTGCCTGTATTGCAAGGTGTGAAGTTGAGTCAGACTCAATGCCCGACCACTTCAGAAGATAGAGAGAAGATGGAAGGTGTTCCCTATGCTTCAGCCATAGGCTCTATCATGTATGCAATGCTGTGTACCAGACCTGATGTGTGCCTTGCTATAAGTTTAGCAGGGAGGTACCAAAGTAATCCAGCAGTGGATCACTGGACAGCGGTCAAGAATATCCTGAAGTACCTGAAAAGGACTAAGGAAATGTTTCTCGTGTATGGAGATGACAAAGAGCTCATCGTAAAAGGTTACGTTGATGCAAGCTTTGACACTGATCCGGACAATTCGAAATCGCAAACCGGATACGTATTTACATTAAACGGTGGAGCTGTCAGTTGGTGCAGTTCTAAACAAAGCGTCGTGGCGGGATCTACATGTGAAGCGGAATACATAGCTGCTTCAGAAGCAGCAAATGAAGGAGTCTGGATGAAGGAGTTCATATCCGATCTAGGTGTCATACCTAGTGCATCGGGACCAATGAAAATCTTTTGTGACAATACTGGAGCAATTGCCTTGGCGAAGGAATCCAGATTTCACAAGAGAACAAAGCACATCAAGAGACGCTTCAATTCCATCCGGGACTTGGTCCAGGTGGGAGACATAGAGATTTGCAAGATACATACGGATCTGAATGTGGCAGACCCGTTGACTAAGCCTCTTCCACGGGCAAAACATGATCAGCACCAAGACTCCATGGGTGTTAGAATCATTACTGTGTAATCTAGATTATTGACTCTAGTGCAAGTGGGAGACTGAAGGAAATATGCCCTAGAGACAATAATAAAGTTATTATTTATTTCCTTACATATCATGATAAATGTTTATTATTCATGCTAGAATTGTATTAACCGGAAACATAATACATGTGTGGATATATAGACAAACAGAGTGTCACTAGTATGCCTCTACTTGACTAGCTTGTTAATCAAAGATGGTTAAGTTTCCTAACCATAGACAAAGGAGTTGTCATTTGATTAACAAGGTCACATCATTAGTTGAATGATCTGATTGACATGACCCATTCCAATAGCTTAGCACCCGATCGTTTAGTATGTTGCTATTGCTTTTGTTCATGACTTATACATGTTCCTTTGAGTATGAGATTATGCAACTCCCGTTTACCGTAGGAACACTTTGTGTGCTACCAAATGTCACAACGTAAC
The DNA here is from genome assembly GCA_032464435.1 of Aegilops umbellulata. NCBI lineage: Eukaryota > Viridiplantae > Streptophyta > Magnoliopsida > Poales > Poaceae > Aegilops > Aegilops umbellulata. The sequence goes on from CP136054.1 coordinate 444,688,907, forward strand.
TGGGTGATTATAAAGGTGCTCTACAGGTGTCTCCGAAAGTATTTGTTGGGTTGGCGTATTTCGAGATTAGGATTTGTCACTCCGAATGTCGGAGAGGTATCTCAGGGCCTTCTCGGTAATGCACATCACATAAGCCTTGCAAGCATTGCAACCAATGAGTTGGTTGCGGGATGACGTATTACGGAACGAGTAAAGAGACTTGCCGGTAACGAGATTGAACTAGGTATTGGATACCGACGATCGAATCTCGGGCAAGTAACATACCGATGGACAAAGGGAACAACGTATGTTGTTATGCGGTCTGACCGATAAAGATCTTCGTAGAATATGTAGGAGCCAATATGGGCATGCAGGTCCCGCTATTGGTTATTGACCGGAGACGTGTCTCGGTCATGTCTACATTGTTCTCGAACCGTAGGGTCCGCACGCTTAAGGTTACAATGACAGTTATTATGAGTTTATGCATTTTGATGTACCGAAGGAGTTCGGAGTCCCGGATGTGATCACGGACATGACGAGGAGTCTCGGAATGGTCGAGACATAAAGATTGATATATTGGACGGCTATGTTCGGACATCGGAATGGTTCCGAGAGGTTTTGGATATTACCGGAGTGCCGGAGGGGTTACCGGAACCCCCCGGGGGAAGTATGGGCCTTATTGGGCCGCGAGGGGAGAGAGAGGGCCGCACCAGGAGGTGGCGCGCGCCCCCCCATGAGGAGTCCGAATTGGACAAGGAGGGGGGGCGCGGCCCCCCTTTCCCTCTCCCTCTCCCTCTCCTTCCTTCCCCCCTTCCCCCTCCTAGTTGGACTAGGAAAGGGGAGTCCTACTCCCACTAGGAGGAGGACTCCCCCTCCCTTGGCGCGCCCCTAGGGCCGGCCGGCCCTCCCCCCTTGCTCCTTTATATACGGGGGCAGGGGGCACCCCAGGACACACAATTGATCAACGTGATCGTTCCTTAGCCGTGTGCGGTGCCCCCCTCCACCATATTCCACCTCGGTCATATTGTCGCGGTACTTAGGCGAAGCCCTGCGTCGGTAGTACATCAAGATCGTCACCACGCCGTCGTGCTGACGGAACTCTTCCTTGAAGCTTTGCTGGATCGGAGCCCGGGGAACGTTATCGAGCTGAATGTGTGCCAAGAACTCGGAGGTGCCGGAGTAACGGTGCTTGGATCGGTCGGATCGTGAAGACGTACGACTACATCAACCGCGTTGATATAACGCTTCCGCTTTCGGTCTACAAGGGTACGTAGACAACACTCTCCCCTCTCGTTGCTATGCATCACCATGATCTTGCGTGCGCGTAGGAATTTTTTTGAAATTACTACGTTCCCCAACATTTCCCTCTCCCTCTCCCTCTCTTTCCTTCCCCCTCTCTCTTCCTAGTTGGACTAGGAAAGGGAGTCCTACTCCCACTAGGATGAGGACTCCCCCCTCCCTTTGGCGCTCCCCATAGGGCCGGCCGGCCTCCTCCCTCCCTCCTTTATATACGGGGGCAGAGGGGCACCCTAGGACACACAAGTTGATCTTCGTGATTGTTCCTTAGCCGTGTGCGGTGCCCCCTCCACCATATTCCACCTTGGTCATATCGTTGCAGTGCTTAGGCGAAGCCCTGCGTCGGTAGAACATCATCATCGTCATCACGCCGTCGTGCTAACGGAACTCATCCCCGAAGCTTTGCTGGATCGGAGCCCGGGGAGCGTCATCGAGCTGGACGTGTGCTAAGAACTCGGAGGTGCCGGAGTAACGGTGCTTGGATCGGTCGGACCGGGAAGACGTACGACTACTTCCTCTACATTGCGTCAACGCTTCTGCTTCGGTCTACGAGGGTACGTAGACAACACTCTCCCCTCTCGTTGCTATGCATCACCATGATCTTGCGTGTGCGTAGGAAATTTTTTGAAATTACTACGCTCCCCAACAGTGGCATCCGAGCCTAGGTTTTTATGGTTTGATGTTATATGCACGAGTAGAACACAAGTGAGTTGTGGGCGATATAAGTCATACTGCCTACCAGCATGTCATACTTTGGTTCGGCGGTATTGTTGGATGAAGCGGCCCGGACCGACATTACGCGTACGCTTACGCGAGACTGGTTCTACCGCCGTGCTTTGCACACAGGTGGCTAGCGGGTGTCAGTTTCTCCAACTTTATTTGAACCGAGTGTGGCTACGCCCGGTCCTTGCGAAGGTTAAAACGGCATCAACTTGACGAACTATCGTTGTGGTTTTGATGCATAGGTGAGATTGGTTCTTGCTTAAGCCCGTAGCAGCCACGTAAAACTTGCGACAAACAAAGTAGAGGACGTCTAACTTGTTTTTGCAGGGCATGTTGTGATGTGATATGGTCAAGGCATGATGCTAAATTTTATTGTATGAGATGATCATGTTTTGTAACTGAGTTATCGGCAACTGGCAGGAGCCATATGGTTGTCGTTTTATTGTATGCAATGCAATCGCCCTGTAATGCTTTACTTTATCACTAAGCGGTAGCGATAGTCGTAGAAGCATAAGATTGGCGAGACGACAACGATGCTACGATGGAGATCAAGGTGTCGCGCCGGTGACGATGGTGATCATGACGGTGCTTCGGAGATGGAGATCACAAGCACAAGATGATGATGGCCATATCATATCACTTATATTGATTGCATGTGATGTTTATCTTTTTATGCATCTTATCTTGCTTTGATTGACGGTAGCATTATAAGATGATCTCTCACCAAATTATCAAGAAGTGTTCTCCCTGAGTATGCACCGTTGCCAAAGTTCGTCGTGCCCAGACACCACGTGATGATCGGGTGTGATAAGCTCTACGTCCATCTACAACGGGTGCAAGCCAGTTTTGCACACGCAGAATACTCGGGTTATACTTGACGAGCCTAGCATATGCAGATATGGCCTCGGAACACGGAGACCGAAAGGTCGAGCGTGAATCATATAGTAGATATGATCAACATAATGATGTTCACCATTGAAGACTAATCCATTTCACGTGATGATCGGTTATGGTTTAGTTGATTTGGATCACGTGATCACTTAGAAGATTAGAGGGATGTCTATCTAAGTGGGAGTTCTTAAGTAATATGATTAATTGAACTTAAATTTATCATGAACTTAGTCCCTGATAGTATCTTGCTTGTTTATGTTGATTGCAGATAGATGGCCCGTGCTGTTGTTCCGTTGAATTTTAATGCGTTCCTTGAGAAAGCAAAGTTGAAAGATGATGGTAGCAATTACATGGACTGGGTCCGTAATTTGAGGATTATCCTCATTGCTGCACAGAAGAGTTACGTCCTGGAAGCACCGCTGGGTGCCAGGCCTGCTGCAGGAGCAACACCAGATGTTATGAACGTCTGGCAGAGCAAAGCTGATGACTACTCAATAGTTCAGTGTGCCATGCTTTACGGCTTAGAATCGGGACTTCAACGACGTTTTGAACGTCATGGAGCATATGAGATGTTCCAGGAGTTGAAGTTAATATTCCAACAGAATGCCCGGATTGAGAGATATGAAGTCTCCAATAAGTTCTATAGCTGCAAGATGGAGGAGAATAGTTCTGTCAGTGAGCATATACTCAAAATGTCTGGGTTATGCTTTAGAGACGACCGCATTCACGTTAAATAGAGCACCATCAAAAATCTGTTGAGACGACGCCTTATGAACTATGGTTTGGCAAGAAACCAAAGTTGTCGTTTCTTAAAGTTTGGGGCTGTGATGCTTATGTGAAAAAAATTCAACCTGATAAGCTCGAACCCAAATCGGAGAAATGTGTCTTCATAGGATACCCAAAGGAAACTGTTGGGTACACCTTCTATCACAGATCCGAAGGCAAGACATTCATTGCTAAAAATGGATCCTTTCTAGAGAAGGAGTTTCTCTCGAAAGAAGTGAGTAGGAGGAAAGTAGAACTTGATGAGGTAACTGTACCTGCTCCCTTATTGGGAAATAGCACATCACAGGAACCGGTTTCTGTGACGTCTAAACCAATTAGTGAGGAAGTTAATGATGATGATCATGGAACTTCAGATCAAGTTACTACAGAACCTCGTAGATCAACCAGAGTAAATCCGCACCAGAGTGGTACGGCAATCCTGTTCTGGAAGTCATGCTACTAGATCATGATGAACCTACGAACTATGAAGAAGCGATGGTGAGCCCAGATTCCGCGAAATGGCTTGAAGCCATGAAATCTGAGATGGGATCCATGTATGAGAACAAAGTGTGGACTTTGGTTGACTTGCCCGATGGTCGGCAAGCAATTGAGAATAAATGGATCTTCAAGAAGAAGACTGACGCTGACGGTAATGTTACTGTCTACAAAGCTTGACTTGTCGCAAAAGGTTTTCGACAAGTTCAAGGGATTGACTACGATGAGACCTTCTCACCCGTAGCGATGCTTAAGTCTGGCCGAATCATGTTAGCAATTGCCGCATTTTATGATTACGAAATTTGGCAGATGGATGTAAAAACTGCATTCCTGAATGGATTTCTGGAAGAAGAATTGTATATGATGCAACCAGAAGGTTTTATCGATCCAAAAGGAGCTAACAAAGTGTGCAAGCTCCAGCGATCCATTTATGGACTGGTGCAAGCCTCTCGGAGTTGGAATAAACGCTTTGATAGTGTGATCAAAGCATTTGGGTTTGTATAGACTTTTGGAGAAGCCTGTATTTACAAGAAAGTGAGTGGGAGCTCTGTAGCATTTCTGATATTATATGTGGATGACATATTACTAATCGGAAATGATATAGAATTTCTGGATAGCATAAGGGATACTTGAATAAGATTTTTTCAATGAAAGACCTCGGTGAAGCTGCTTACATATTGGGCATCAAGATCTATAGAGATAGATCAAGATGCTTAATTGGACTTTCACAAAGCACATACCTTGACAAAGTTTCGAAGAAGTTCAAAATGGATCAAGCAAAGAAAGGATTCTTGCCTGTACTACAAGGTGTGAAGTTGAGTAAGACTCAATGCCCGACCACTGCAGAAGATAGAGAGAAAATGAAAGATGTTCCCTATGCTTCAGCCATAGGCTCTATCATGTATGCAATGCTGTGTACCAGACCTGATGTGTGCCTTGCTATAAGTTTAGCAGGGAGGTACCAAAGTAATCCAGGAGTGGATCACTGGACAGCGGTCAAGAACATCCTGAAATACCTGAAAAGGACTAAGGATATGTTTCTCGTATATGGAGGTGACAAAGAGCTCATCGTAAACGGTTACGTTGATGCAAGCTTTGACACTGATCCGTATGATTCTAAATCGCAAACCGGATACGTGTTTACATTAAACGGTGGAGCTGTCAGTTGGTGCAGTTCTAAACAAAGCGTCGTGGCGGGATCTACATGTGAAGCGGAGTACATAGCTGCTTCGGAAGCAGAAAATGAAGGAGTCTGGATGAAGGAGTTCATATCCGATCTAGGTGTCATACCTAGTGCATCGGGTCCAATGAAAATCTTTTGTGACAATACTGGTGCAATTGCCTTGGCAAAGGAATCCAGATTTCACAAGAGAACCAAACACATCAAGAGACGCTTCAATTCCATCCGGGATCTAGTCCAGGTGGGAGACATAGAGATTTGCAAGATACATACGGATCTGAATGTAGCAGACCCGTTGACTAAGCCTCTTCCACGAGCAAAACATGATCAGCACCAAAGTTCCATGGGTGTTAGAATCATTACTGTGTAATCTAGATTATTGACTCTAGTGCAAGTGGGAGACTGAAGGAAATATGCCCTAGAGGCAATAATAAAGTTATTATTTATTTCCTCATATATCATGATAAATGTTTATTATTCATGCTAGATTTGTATTAGCCGGAAACATAATACATGTGTGAATATATAAACAAACAGAGTGTCACTAGTATGCCTCTACTTGACTAGCTCGTTAATCAAAGATGGTTATGTTTCCTAACCATGAACAAAGAGTTGTTGATTGATTAACGAGGTCACATCATTACTTGAATTATCTGATTGACATGACCCATTCCATTAGCATTAGCACCCGATCGTTTAGTATGTTGCTATTGCTTTCTTCATGACTTATACATGTTCCTATGACTATGAGATTATGCAACTCCCGTTTACCGGAGGAACACTTTGTGTGCTACCAAACATCACAACGTAACTGGGTGATTATAAAGGTGCTCTACAGGTGTCTCCAAAGGTACTTATTGGGTTGGCGTATTTCGAGATTAGGATTTGTCACTCCGATAGTCGGAGAGGTATCTCTGGGCCCTCTCGGTAATGCACATCACATAAGCCTTGCAAGCATTGCAACTAATATGTTAGTTGTGAGATGATGTATTACGGAACGAGTAAAGAGACTTGCCGACAACGAGATTGAACTAGGTATTGGATACCGACGATCGAATCTCGGGCAAGTAACATACCGATGACAAAGGGAACAACGTATGTTGTTATGCGGTCTGACCGATAAAGATCTTCGTAGAATATGTAGGAGCCAATATGGGCATCCAGGTCCCGCTATTGGTTATTGACCGGAGACGTGTCTCGGTCATGTCTACATTCTTCTCGAACCGTAGGGTCCGCGCGCTTAACGTTACGATGGAAGTTATTATGAGTTTATACATTTTGATGTACCGAAGGTAGTTCGGAGTCCCGGATGTGATCACGGACATGACGAGGAGTCTCGAAATGGTCGAGACATAAAGATCGATATATTGGACGGCTATATTCGGACATCGGAATTGTTCCGAGTAGTTTCGGAGAAAACCGGAGTGCCGGAGGGGTTACCGGAACCCCCCGGGGAAGTATTGGGCCTTAGTGGGCCTGAGGGGGAGAGAGAGGGCAGCAGCCCAGGAGGTGGCGCGCCCCCCTCATGGGGAGTCCGAATAGGACTAGGAGGGGGGCGGCCCCCTTTCCCTCTCCCTCTCCCTCTCTTTCCTTCCCCCTCTCTCTTCCTAGTTGGACTAGGAAAGGGAGTCCTACTCCCACTAGGAGGAGGACTCCCCCCTCCCTTTGGCGCGCCCCATAGGGCCGGCCGGCTTCCTCCCTCCCTCCTTTATATACGGGGGCAGAGGGGCACCCTAGGACACACAAGTTGATCTTCGTGATCGTTCCTTAGCCATGTGCGGTGCCCCCCTCCACCATATTCCACCTCGGTCATATCGTTGCAGTGCTTAGGCGAAGCCCTGCGTCGGTAGAACATCATCATCGTCATCACGCCGTCGTGCTGACGGAACTCATCCCCGAAGCTTTGCTAGATCGGAGCCCAGGGAGCGTCATCGAGCTGGACGTGTGCTAAGAACTCGGAGGTGCCGGAGTAACGGTGCTTGGATCGGTCGGACCGGGAAGACGTACGACTACTTCCTCTATGTTGCGTCAATGCTTCCGCTTCGGTCTACGAGGGTACGTAGACAACACTCTCCCCTCTCGTTGCTATGCATCACCATGATCTTGCGTGTGCGTAGGATTTTTTTTGAAATTACTACGTTCCCGAACATGAAGTACGTAGATCACCATTGTCGATGGGCATGGTACCAAATTTGGGCTTCACACCATGGAGGGGTTTAAAAGTAGTGCACCCAAATGATGTATGATAAGATGAATTGTACCAAAACCCCGCTATTGGAAGCCAACATTTCCATGCTTTTGGACGGTCATGCACCGCACAAAGCAGATATTGCTCCAGGCATTGACTCGCCAGTTTCGATTGTCCATCAGTTTGAGGATGATAGGTTGTTGAGGTAGCAAAGTTAAGTGCCAATTTCTGGAAAAAAGATTGGGACCGTCTGATGGGTTATAAATAAGTATGTTGTCCAAAAGGACAACGACAAACTTTCTTATGTGAGGGGCAACAATATTGTTCATCACACATTGAAATGTGGCGCATGCTTTAGTCAAACCAAACGGTGTACACGGAATAGAAAGTGACATGCTAGTGTGTTGAATGGCGTTTTGTCTTCATCTAATTCCCTCGTGAGAATCCGGTGATACCCCACACGCAAATCCAATTGAGAGAAGAATTGTGACCCACCAACTCATCCATCAGTTCATGCACTATGGTGTAGGGGAATTTGTTCTTCACCGTGATTGTATTCAACTTATGGTAATCAACACAGAAATGACAGTTGTTGTCCTTCTTGACCAGGAGGATAGGTAAAGCATTAGGACTCATAGTAGTTTGTGCACCACCAAAGACGATCATTTCTGCGACCTAACATTCAGTTTCATCTTTCTGTTGCCATGAATAGCAACAAGGTCAGGAATCAGGCGGAGTATGACCGGCTAACAAGGTAATGGCATGATCATAAACCCGATGAGGTGGTAGACAGTGGGTTGCTTGAAGACATACTGATTTTCTTCGAGCAATGCTACCAAATCTGTAGATGTGGCGCCTGGAGTAGACACAACCATGAGAGATTGTTGATCGACAATCACCATGTCCCAAGTATCATTCTGTGCCAAGGCGTGGTCCAACAGCTCGACGATAATGGCTTCTAGAGTGAGAGAGAAATGGGAACGGATACTCTGCATAAACACCTCCCATGCACCACACATAAACTGCATAGATTCTCATCCCAGTCACATGTCATGGGGCTATGGCATTTGAGCCAAACTATGCCTAACACTACGTCATAAGCACCTAAATGAAGCACCTGCATCGTGCCTTGAATGTGTGACCTTGAGCCCACCATTGCGGACTTCAAAGTTGGACTACATTGACTGTCCATTGGCATAAGTAACTTAGACATAAGGAACGGAAAGCAGAGACAGAGCACCTCGATGGGAAAAATTTCCATCCATGAACCATAACTATTGCTGGAATCAATAAGGGTAAGGATCACATGATTGCCTACTAACACCATGATTCGGATGGTCCCATTGTTGAAAGCATTGAGACACTTGTTGAGGAGTGCAATGCGGGCCTGTACGACGGATCATTTGTGCCACTCATGCACACATTGAATAAGAGCAATGTCGAGAAGGCACTCCATGTAAGAATTGTATTCAATGTCAAGTTATTCATGTATTGTTTGTAAATTAAATAGAGTGCTTACTATATATATGTTACAAATTGTGTTCCTGCAATAGAAAACCCGAAGAAGTGTGGTGCTTGGGCAGATGTAGGATGAATGTAATGGTATGATGAGAGTTATTGTCCTTGACGAGACTGACATCTCATCCACCTACTCGACTTAGTTCGAAGATGGATGTGTGATCCTCAACGGGTGGAGAGATCTCTTTGACATCTATGATGTAGAAGTTGGAGACAAGATCGTCACCATGCTCCACCATGGAGATTTAGGGCTAGGGGAATGTATCCGGTGCACCCACACATGTGGTGTTACCGGTGCACAAGATGTTATAGAACATTTTTAAAAATCTAAAAAAAATCTAGTACATTGGCACAACATCAATGTATGTTGTCAAAAAAAATTGTATCAAAATTTGAACATTTCTTGAGATACAAAAATGACAAATTTGACATAAATGTGATATTGGCCAAATCTAAAGCCCAACTCATGTTATGTACTATTCCATGTTGAATTTGTCATTTTTTGTTTCTCGATCTACATTTCAAATTTTGGCTTGAAATTTTGTGACAACCTACATTGATGTTGTGTGAATGTGCTAATTTGTTTTTCATAGTTTTTTTGACCATTTTCAATATGCAATGTGAGTTTGGTGCACTATAGCACCACAAGCAGCGGTGTAGTAGATATTCCCCATTAGTGCTGGTCCTCTTCCTCCATACCATAGTTAAGGGTGCTGGGGAGTAGGTGTCTTCGTACTCTTGAACTGAAAAGTGTTGACCATGTGGTTGTTAAGTACCTTGTTTGGATTTGCTACAATACTTTGGTTGCTAATTGTTAAACATTTGTGTTTAGAATATGAATACTAAGAATTGCTATGGTACTTGATTGCTAAGTGTTGGCACCATTTTGGGCTACAAAACGATGCATGGCACCATTTTTGACATGCGTTTGCTGCCATGGCAGCAAATGGATCATATGTAAATGATGCGATGGCAGGCATGCCATCCAAAATTTAAGAAGCGTATTTCAAAATTTTAATTTTGTATACAAGTAAGTATAACTGATGTCTACTACGCAACCTTCTTCTTGTAGACGTTGTTGGGCCTCCAAGTGCAGAGGTTTGTAGGACAGTAGCAAATTTCCCTCAAGTGGATGACCTAAGGTTTAACAATCCGTGGGAGGCGTCGGATGAAGATGTTCTCTCTCAAACAACCCTGCAACCAAATAACAAAGAGTCTCTTGTGTCCCCAACACACCCAATACAATGGTAAATTGTATAGGTGCACTAGTTCGACAAAGAGATGGTGATACAAGTTCAATATGGATGGTAGATATAGGTTTTTGTAATCTGAAAAATATAAAAACAGCAAGGTAACTAATGATAAAAGTGAGCACAAACGGTATTGCAATGCTAGGAAACAAGGCCTAGGGTTCATACTTTCACTAGTGCAAGTTCTCTCAACAATAATAACATAATTGGATCATATAACTATCCCTCAACATGCAACAAAGAGTCACTCCAAAGTCATTAATAGCGGAGAACAAACGAAAAGATTATGGTAGGGTACAAAACCACCTCAAAGTTATTCTTTCTGATCAATCTATTCAAGAGTCCGTAGTAAAATAACACGAAGCTATTCTTTCCATTTGATCTATCATAGAGTTCGTACTAGAATAACACCTTAAGACACAAATCAACCAAAACCCTAATGTCACCTAGATACTCCAATGTCACCTCAAGTATCCGTGGGTATGATTATACGATATGCATCACACAATCTCAGATTCATCTATTCAACCAACACAAAGAACTTCAAAGAGTGCCCCAAAGTTTCTATCGGAGAGACAAGACGAAAACGTGTGCCAACCCCTATGCATAAGTTCACAATGTTACGGAACCCGCAAGTTGATCACCAAAACATACATCAAGTAGATCACGTGAATATCCCATTGTCACCACAGATAAGCACATGCAAGACATACATCAAGTGTTCTCAAATCCTTAAACACTCAGTCCGATAAGATAACTTCAAAGGGAAAACTCAATCCATTACAAGAGAGTAGAGGGGGAGAAACATCATAAGATCCAACTATAATAGAAAAGCTCGCGGTACATCAAGATCGTGCCAAATCAAGAACACGAGAGAGAGAGATCAAACACATAGCTACTAGTACATACCCTCAGCCCCGAGGGTGAACTACTCCCTCCTCGTCATGAAGAGCGTCGGGATGATGATGAGGCCACCGGTGAGGGATCCCCCCTCCGGCAGGGTGCCGGAACGGGTCTAGATTGGTTTCCGATGGCTATAGAGGCTTGCGGCGGCGGAACTCCCCATCTAGGTTATGTTATGGGGGTTTCTATATATATAAGAGGTTTTGGCGTCGGGAACAAGTCACGGGGGTCTCCGAGGCGGCCACGAGGTAGGGGGGCGCGCCCATGGGGGTAGGGCGCGCCCCCACCCTCGTGGGTGCCCCGGGACTCTTCTGGTCCATCTCCGATACTCCGTGGTCTTCTTCTGGTCCAAAAATAATCTCCGTCAATTTTCAGGTCAATTTGACTTCGTTTGGTTTTCCTTTTCTGCGATACTCAAAAACAAAGAAAAACAAAAACTTGCACTGGGCTCTAGGTTAATAGGTTAGTCCCAAAAATCATATAAAATAGCATATAAATGCATATAAAACATCCAAGATTGATAATATAATAGCATGGAACAATCAAAAATTATAGATACGTTGGAGACGTATCAAGCATCCCCAAGCTTAATTCTTGCTCGTCCTCGAGTAGGTAAACGATAAAAACAGAATTTTTGATGTGGAATGCTACCTAACATAATTTATCAATGTAATCTTCTTTATTGTGGCAAGAATATTCAGATCCATAAGATTCAAGATAAAAGTTTAATATTGACATACAAATGATAATACTTCAAGCATACTAACTAAGCAATTATGTCTTCTCAAAATAACATGGTCAAAGAAAGTTCATCCCTATAAAATCATATAGTTTGGTCATGCTCCATTTTTGTCACACAAGAATGCTCTCATCATGCACAACCCCGATGACAAGCCAAGCAATTGTTTCATACTTTAGTAATCTCAAAACCTTTTCAACCTTCACGCAATACATGAGTGTGAGCCATGGATATAGCACGATGGGTGGAATAGAACATAATGATGGGGGTTATGTGGAGAAGAAAAAAGGGAGAAAGTCTCACATTGACGCGGCTAATCAACGGGCTAGGGAGATGCCCATCAATTGATGTCAATGCAAGAAGTAAGGATTGCCATGCAACGGATGCACTAGAGCTATAAATGTATGAAAGCTCAACAAAAGAAATTAAGTGGGTGTGCATCCAACTTGCTTGCTCACGAAGACCTAGGGCATTTGAAGAAGCCCATCGTTGGAATATACAAGCCAAGTTCTATAATGAAAATTCCCACTAGTATATGAAAGTGACAAAATAAGAGACTCTCTATCATGAAGATCATGGTGCTACTTTGAAGCACAAGTGTGAAAAAAGGATAGTAGCATTGTCCCTTTTATTTTCTTTTTCTTCTCTATTTTTATTTGGCCTTTCTCTTTTTTTGGCCTTTCTTCTTTTTCCTTTTTTTGGCACAATGCTCTATTAATGATGATCATCACACTTCTATTTATTTACAACTCAATGATTACAAATCGATACTAGAACAAAATATGACTCTATATGAGTGCCTCCAGCGGTGTACCGGGATGGGCAATGAAGCAAGAGTGACATGTATGAAAAATTATGCATGGTGGCTTTGCCACAAATACGATGTCAACTACATGATCATGCAAGGCAATATGACAATGATGAAGCGTGTCATAATAAATGAAACGGTGGAAAGTTGCATGGCAATATATCTCGGAATGGCTATGGAAATGCCATAATAGGTAGGTATGGTGGCTGTTTTGAGGAAGATATAAGGAGGTTTATGTGTGATAGAGCGTATCATATCATGGGGGTTGGATGCACCGGCGAAGTTTGCACCAACTCTCAAGGTGAGAAAGGGCAATGCACGGTACCGAATAGGCTAGCAATGATGGAAGGGTGAGAGTGCGTATAATCCATGGACTCAACATTAGTCATAAAGAACTCACATACTTATTGCAAAATTCTACAAGTCATCAAAAACCAAGCACTATGCACATGTGTTGGAAATATGCCCTAGAGGCAATAATAAATTGATTATTATTATATTTCCTTGTTCATGATAATCGTTTATTATCCATGCTAGAATTGTATTGATAGGAAACTCAGATACATGTGTGGATACATAGACAACACCATGTCCCTAGTAAAGCCTCTAGTTGACTAGCTCGTTGATCAATAGATGGTTACGGTTTCCTGACCATGGACATTGGATGTCATTGATAACGGGATCACATCATTAGAAGAATGATGTGATGGACAAGACCCAATCCTAAGCCTAGCACAAGATCATGTAGTTCGTATGCTAAAGCTTTTCTAATGTCAAGTATCATTTCCTTAGACCATGAGATTGTGCAACTCCCGGATACCGTAGGAATACTTTGGGTGTGCCAAATGTCACAACATAACTGGGTGGCTATAAAGGTGCACTACGGGTATCTCCGAAAGTGTCTGTTGGGTTGGCACGAATCGAGACTGGGATTTGTCACTCCGTGTGACGGAGAGGTATCTCTGGGCCCACTCGGTAGGACATCATCATAATGTGCACAATGTGATCAAGGAGTTGATCACGGGATGATGTGTTGCGGAACGAGTAAAAGAGACTTGCCGGTAACGAGATTGAACAAGGTATCGGGATACCAACGATCGAATCTCGGGCAAGTATCGTACCGATAGACAAAGGGAATTGTATACGGGATTGATTAAGTCCTTGACATCGTGGTTCATCCGATGAGATCATCGTGGAACATGTGGGAGCCAATATGGGTATCCAGATCCCGCTGTTGGTTATTGACCGGAGAACGTCTCGGTCATGTCTGCATGTCTCCCGAACCCGTAGGGTCTACACACTTAAGGTTCGATGACGCTAGGGTTATAAAGGAAGCTTGTATGTGGTTACCGAATGTTGTTCGGAGTCCCGGATGAGATCCTGTACGTCACGGGGAGTTCCGGAATGGTCCGGAGGTAAAGATTTATATATGGGAAGTCCTGTTTTGGTCACCGAAAGAGTTTCGGGTTTTATCGGTAGTGTACCGGGACCACCGGAGGGTCTCGGGGGTCCACCAAGTGGGGCCACCTGCCCCGGAGGCTTGCATGGGCCAAGAGTGATGAGGGACCAGCCCCTAAGTGGGCTGGTGCACCTCGCACAAGGGCCCATGGCGCCTAAGAGGTGGAAAAGGGGGCAAACCCTAGGGGATATGGGCCTTAGGTCCCATATTGGTGCGCCTCCCTCTCCCCTCCCCTCTTGGCCGCCACCCTTGTTCCCCATCTAGGGCTGCCGCCCCCCTAGGGGTGGGAACCCTAGAGGGGGCGCAGCCCCTCCCCTTACCTATATATATTGGGGCATTGGGCTGCCCACAACACGTGATTCGATCTCTCTCGTTGGTGCAGCCCTGCGTCTCTTCTTTCTCCTCTCCCGCGGTGCTTGGCGAAGCCCTGCAGGATTGCCACGCTCCTACATCATCACCACGCCGTTGTGCTGCTGCTGGATGGAGTCTTCCTCAACCTCTCCCTCTCTCCTTGCTGGATCAAGGCATGGGAGACGTCACCGGGCTGTACGTGTGTTGAACGCGGAGGTGCCGTCCGTTCGGCACTTGGTCATCAGTGATCTGAATCACGACGAGTACGACTCCATCAACCCCGTTCACTTGAACGCTTCCGCTTAGCGATCTACAAGGGTATGTAGATGCACTCTTCTTCCCCTCGTTGCTGGTTTCTCCATAGATAGATCTTGGTGACACGTAGGAAAATTTTGAATTTCTGCTACGTTCCCCAACAGTGGCATCATGAGCTAGGTCTATTGCGTAGATTCTTTGCACGAGTAGAACACAAAGTAGTTGTGGGCGTTGATTTTGTTCAATATGCTTACCGTTACTAGTCAATCTTGATTTGGCGGCATTGTGGGATGAAGCGGCCCGGACCGACCTTACACGTACACTTACGTGAGACAGGTTCCACCGACTGACATGCACTAGTTGCATAAGGTGGCTAGCGGGTGCCAGTCTCTCCCACTTTAGTCGGATCGGATTCGATGAAAAGGGTCCTTATGAAGGGTAAATAGCAATTGACATATCACGTTGTGGTTTTGCGTAGGTAAGAAACGTTCTTGCTAGAAACCCATAGCAGCCACGTAAAACATGTAAACAACAATTAGAGGACGTCTAACTTGTTTTTGCAGGGTATGCCATGTGATGTGATATGGCCAAAAGGATGTGATGAATGATATATGTGATGTATGAGATTGATCATGTTCTTGTAATAGGAATCACGACTTGCATGTCGATGAGTATGACAACCGGCAGGAGCCATAGGAGTTGTCTTTAATTTATTTATGACCTGCGTGTCAACATAAACGTCATGTAATTACTTTACTTTATTGCTAAAGCGTTAGCCATAGTAGTAGAAGTAATAGTTGACGTGACAACTTCATGAAGACACAATGATGGAGATCATGGTGTCATGCCGGTGACGGCGATGATCATGGAGCCCCGAAGATGGAGATCAAAAGGAGCAAAGTGATGATGGCCATATCATGTCACTATTTGATTGCATGTGATGTTTATCATGTTTTTGCATCTTATTTGCTTAGAACGACGGTAGTAAATAAGATGATCCCTCATTAAAATTTCAAGAAAGTGTTCCCCCTAACTGTGCACCGTTGCGAAAGTTCGTCGTTTCGAAGCACCACGTGATGATCGGGTGTGATAGATTCTTACGTTCACATACAACGGGTGTAAGCCAGATTTACACACGCGAAACACTTAGGTTGACTTGACGAGCCTAGCATGTACAGACATGGCCTCGGAACACAAGAGACCGAAAGGTCGAGCATGAGTCGTATGGTAGATACGATCAACATGAAGATGTTCACCGATGATGACTAGTCCGTCTCACGTGATGATCGGACACGGCCTAGTTGACTCGGATCATGTAATCACTTAGATGACTAGAGGGATGTCTATCTGAGTGGGAGTTCATAAGATGAACTTAATTATCCTGAACATAGTCAAAAGATCTTTGCAAATTATGTCGTAAGCTCGCGCTTTAGTTCTACTGTTTTAGATATGTTCCTAGAGAAAATATAGTTGAAAGTTGATAGTAGCAATTATGCGGACGGTAGAAGGCTTGTGTCCTTAATGCACCACTCGGTGTGCTAGACCTCGAACGTGGTCTGTGGATGTTGCGAACATCTGACATAGACGTTTTGATGACTACATGATAGTTCGGTAATGATAAATGGTTTAGAATTGAGGCACCGAAGACATTTTTTGAAATGTCGCGGAACATATGAGATGTTTCGAGGGCTGAGATTGGGATTTCAGGCTCGTGCCCACGTCAAGAGGTATAAGACCTCCGACGATTTTCTTGGCCTGCAAACTAAGGGAGAAAAGCTCAATCGTTGAGTTTGTGCTCAGATTGTCTGAGTACAACAATCACTTGAATCGAGTGGGAGTCGATCTTCCAGATAAGATAGTGACGTTTCTCCAAAGTCATTGCCACCAAGCTGCGAGAGCTTCGTAATGAACTATAACATATCAGGGATAGACATGATGATCCTTGAAATATTCGCGATGTTTGACACCGCGAAAGTAGAAATCAAGAAGGAGCATCAATTGTTGATGGTTAGTGAAACCACTAGTTTCAAGAAGGGCAAGGGCAAGAAGGGATACTTCATGAAACGGCAAATCAGCTGCTGCTCTAGTGGAGAAACCCAAGGTTGAACCCAAACACGAGACTGAGTGCTTCTGTAATAAGGGGAACAGCCACTGGAGCAGAATTACCCTAGATACTTGGTAGATGAGAAGGCTGTCAATAGAAGTATATTGGATATACATTATGTGAATGTGTACTTTACTAGTACTCCTAGTAGCATCAGGGTATTAGATACCGGTTCGATTGCTAAGTGTTAGTAACTCGAAATAAAAGCTACGGAATAAACGGAGACTAGCTAAAGGTGAGCTGACGATATGTGTTGGAAGTGTTTCCAAAGTTGATATGATCAAGCATCGCTCGCTCCCTCTACCATCGAGATTGGTGTTAAACCTAAATAATTGTTATTTGGTGTTTGCGTTGAGCATAGACATGATTGGATTATGTCTATCGCAATACGGTTATTCATTTAAGGAGAATAATGGTTACTCTATTTATTTGAATAATACCTTCAATGGTCTTGCACCTAAAATGAATGGTTTATTAAATCTCGATCATAGTGATACACATGTTCATGCCAAAAGATATAAGATAGTAATGATAGTACCACCTACTTGTGGCACTGCCATGTAAGTCATATTGGTATAAAACGCATGAAGAAGCTCCATGTTGATGGATCTTTGGACTCACTCATTTCTGAAAAGATTGAGACATGTGAACCGTGTCTGTTGGTATGTACGCATGAAGAAACTCCATGCAGATGGACCGTTTGGACTCACTTGATTTTGAATCGCTTGAGACATGCAAATCATACCACATGGGCAAGATGACTGAAAGCTTCGGTTTCAGTAAAAAGGAACAAGAAAGCAACTTGTTGGAAGTAACACATTTTGATGTGTGCAGTCCAATGAGTGCTGAGGCACGCAGTGGATATCGTTATGCTCTTACTTCACAGATGATTTGAGTAGATGCTGAGCATATTTACTTGATGAAACACAAGTCTGAATTATTGAATGGTTCAAGTAATTTCAGAATGAAGTTGAATATCGTCGTGACAAGAGGATAAAATATCTATGATATGATCACAGAGATGAATATCTGAGTTGCAAGTTTGGTACACAATTGAGACATTGTGGAAATTGTTTCACGACTAGTACCGCCTGGAACACCATAGTGTGATGGTGTGTCCGAACATCATAATTGCACCCTATTGGATATGATGCATGCCATGATGTCTCTTATCGAATTACCACTATCGTTCATGGGTTAGGCATTAGAGACAACCGCACTCACTTTAAATAGGGCACCACGTAATTCCGATGAGATGACACCGTATGAACTATGGTTTAGAGAAACCTAAGCTGTCATTTCTTATAAGTTTGGGGCTGCGACGCTTATGTGAAAAAGTTTCAGGCTGATAAGCTCGAACCCAAAGCGGATAACTACATCTTCATAGGTCACCCAAAACAGTTGGGTATACCTCCTGTCTCAGATCCGAAAGCAATAGGGATTGTTTCTCAAATCGGGTCCTTTCTCAAGGAAAAGTTTCTCTCGAAAGAATTGAGTGGGAGGATGGTGGAGACTTGATGAGGTTATTGAACCGTCACTTCAACTAGAGTGTAGCAGGGCATAGGAATTGTTCCTATGGCACCTACACCAATTGAAGTGGAAGCTTATGATAGTGATCATGAGACTTCGGATCAAGTCACTCCTAAACCTCGTAGGATGACAAGGATGCGTACTACTTCAGAGTGGTACGTAATCCTGTCTTGGAAGTCATGTTGCTAGACAACAATGAACCTACGAGCTATGGAGAAGCGATGGTGGGCCCGGATTCCGATGAATGGCTCGAGGCCATAAAATCCGAGAGAGGATCCATGTATGAAAACAAAGTGTAGACTTTGACAGAACGGCTCGATGGTCGTAAGGCTGTTGGGCACATATGGATTTTAAAAGGAAGACAGACAATGATGGTAAATGTCACCATTGAGAAAGCTCGACTTGCCGTTAAGATGTTTCCCGACAAGTTCAAGGAGTTGACTACGATGAGACTTTCTCATTCGTATCGATGCTAAGAGTATGTTGGAATTATATTAGCAGGTACTGCATTATTTATGAAATCTTGCAGATAGGATGTCAAAATATTGTTTCCTTGATTTTCTTGAGGAAAGGTTGTATGTGATACAACCAGAAGATTTTTTGTCAATCCTCAAAGATGCTAACAAGTATGCAAAGCTCCAGCAATCCTTCTAAGGACTGGAGTAAGCATCTCGGAATTGGAATGTACGCTTTGATGAGATGATCAAAGATTTTAGGTTTATACAAAGTTTATGGGAAACTTGTATTCCAAAGAAGTGAGTGGGAGCACTATAGAATTTCTGATGAGTATATGTTGTTGACATATTGTTGATCAGAAATGATGTAGAATTTCTGGAAAGCATATAGGGTTATTTGAAAATAGTTTTTCAATGGAAAACCTGGATTAAGCTACTTAAAAATTGAGCATCAAGATCTATAAGGATAGATCAAAATCGCTTAATGGTACTTTCAAGCGAACACATACCATGACAAGATTTTGAAGGAGTTCAAAATAGATCAAAAAAGAAGGAGTTCTCGGCTGTGTTACAAAGTGTGAGTATTGAGCAAGACTCAAGACATGACCACGGCAGAATAGAGAGAAAGGACGAAGGTCGTCCCCTATGCTTTAGTCGTAGGCTCTAAAGTATGCTATGTTGTGTACCGCACCTGAAGTGTGCCAAGCCATGAGTCAGTCAAGGGGTACAAGTGTGATCCAGGAATGGATCACAGGACAACGGTCAAGGTTATCCTTAGTAACTAGTGGACTAAGGAATTTTCTCGATTATGGAGGTGGAAAAGAGTTCGTCGTAAAGGGTTACGCCGATGCAAACTTTGACATTAATCCAGATTATACTAAGTAGTAAATTGGATTCGTATAGTAGAACAGTTATTTGGAATAGTTCCAAATAGAGCGTGGTAACTGCATCTAGGAGATGACATAGAGATTTGTAAAGCACACACGGATCTGAAAGGTTCAGACCCGTTGACTATAACATCTCTCACAAGCATAACATGATCAAACCAAAAACTCATTGAGTGTTAATCACATAGTAATGTGAACTAGATTATTGACTCTAGTAAACTCTTTGGGTGTTAGTCACATGGGGATGTGACCTTGGGTGTTGGAATCATTGCAATCACATATCGATGTGAACTGGATTATTGACTCTAGTGCAAGTGGGAGACTGTTGGAAATATGCCCTAGAGGCAATAATAAATTGATTATTATTATATTTCCTTGTTCATGATAATCGTTTATTATCCATGCTAGAATTGTATTGATAGGAAACTCAGATACATGTGTGGATACATAGACAACACCATGTCCCTAGTAAAGCCTCTAGTTGACTAGCTCGTTGATCAATAGATGGTTACGGTTTCCTGACCATGGACATTGGATGTCATTGATAACGGGATCACATCATTAGAAGAATGATGTGATGGACAAGACCCAATCCTAAGCCTAGCACAAGATCATGTAGTTCGTATGCTAAAGCTTTTCTAATGTCAAGTATCATTTCCTTAGACCATGAGATTGTGCAACTCCCGGATACCGTAGGAATACTTTGGGTGTGCCAAACGTCACAACGTAACTGGGTGGCTATAAAGGTGCACTACGGGTATCTCCGAAAGTGTCTGTTGGGTTGGCACGAATCGAGACTGGGATTTGTCACTCCGTGTGACGGAGAGGTATCTCTGGGCCCACTCGGTAGGACATCATCATAATGTGCACAATGTGATCAAGGAGTTGATCACGGGATGATGTGTTGCGGAACGAGTAAAAGAGACTTGCCGGTAACGAGATTGAACAAGGTATCGGGATACCGACGATCGAATCTCGGGCAAGTATCGTACCGATAGACAAAGGGAATTGTATACGGGATTGATTAAGTCCTTGACATCGTGGTTCATCCGATGAGATCATCGTGGAACATGTGGGAGCCAATATGGGTATCCAGATCCCGCTGTTGGTTATTGACCGGAGAACGTCTCGGTCATGTCTGCATGTCTCCCGAACCCGTAGGGTCTACACACTTAAGGTTCGATGACGCTAGGGTTATAAAGGAAGCTTGTATGTGGTTACCGAATGTTGTTCGGAGTCCCGGATGAGATCCTGGACGTCACGAGGAGTTCCAGAATTGTCCGGAGGTAAAGATTTATATATGGGAAGTCCTGTTTTGGTCACCGAAAGAGTTTCGGGTTTTATCGGTAGTGTACCGGGACCACCGGAGGGTCTCGGGGGTCCACCAAGTGGGGCCACCTGCCCCGGAGGCTTGCATGGGCCAAGAGTGATGAGGGACCAGCCCCTAAGTGGGCTGGTGTGCCTCCCACAAGGGCCCATGGTGCCTAAGAGGTGGAAAAGGGGGCAAACCCTAGGGGATATGGGCCTTAGGGCCCATATTGGTGCGCCTCCCTCTCCCCTCCCCTCTTGGCCGCCACCCTTGTTCCCCATCTAGGGCTGCCGCCCCCCTAGGGGTGGGAACCCTAGAGGGGGCGCAGCCCCTCCCCTTCCCTATATATATTGGGGCATTGGGCTGCCCACAACACGTGATTCGATCTCTCTCGTTGGTGCAGCCCTGCGTCTCTTCTTTCTCCTCTCCCGCGGTGCTTGGCGAAGCCCTGCAGGATTGCCACGCTCCTCCATCATCACCACGCCGTTGTGCTGCTGCTGGATGGAGTCTTCCTCAACCTCTCCCTCTCTCCTTGCTGGATCAAGGCATGGGAGACGTCACCGGGTTGTACGTGTGTTGAACGCGGAGGTGCCGTCCGTTCGGCACTTGGTCATCAGTGATCTGAATCACGACGAGTACGACTCCATCAACCCCGTTCACTTGAACGCTTCCGCTTAGCGATCTACAAGGGTATGTAGATGCACTCTTCTTCCCCTCGTTGCTGGTTTCTCCATAGATAGATCTTGGTGACACGTAGGAAAATTTTGAATTTCTGCTACGTTCCCCAACAACATGCTCCTAGGGGGATAGATTGGTAGGAAAAGAGCATCGCTCGTCCCCGACCACCACTCATAAGGATGACAATCAAAGAACACCTCATGTTTCAAATTTGTTACACAACAGTTACCATATGTGCATGCTACGGGACTTGCAAACTTCAACACAAGTATTTCTCAAATTCACAATTACTCAACTAGCACTACTCTAATATCACCATCTTCATATCTCAAAACAATCATCAAGTACCAAACTTCTCATAGTATTCAATGCGCTCTATATAAAAGTTTTTATTATACTCATATTGGATGCCTATCATATTAGGACTAAATTCATAACCAAAGCAAATTACCCTGCTGTTTTGGACTCTCAAAATAATATAAGTGAAGCATGAGAGATCAGCAATTTCTACAAAATAAAACCACTGTCGTGCTCTGAAAGGATATAAGTGAGGCACTAGAGCAAATGACAAACTACTCCGAAAGATATAAGTGAAGATCAATGAGTAGTCGAATAATTATGCAACTATGTGAAGATTCTCTAACATTTAAAAATTTGAGATCTTGGTATTTTATTCAAACAGAAAGCAAAACAAAAGAAAATAAAATGACGCTCCAAGCAAAACACATATCATGTGGTGAATAAAAATATAGCTCCAAGTAAAGTTACCGATGAATGAAGACGAAAGAGGGGATGCCATCCGGGGCATCCCCAAGATTAGGCTCTTGGTTTTCCTTGAATATTACCTTGGGGTGCCTTTTGCATCTCCAAGCTTAGGCTCTTGCCACTCCTTATTCCATAGTCCATCGAATCTTTACCCAAAACTTGAAAACTTCACAACACAAAACTTATCAGAAAACTCGTAAGCTCCGTTAGTATAAGAAAATAAATCACCACTTAGGTACTGTTTTGAACTCATTATAAATTCATATTGGTATAATATCTACTGCATTACAACTTCTTTATGGTTCATACCCTCCGATACTACTCATAGATTCATCAAAATAAGCAAACAACACATAGAAAACAGAATCTGTCAAAAACAGAACAGTCTGTAGTAATCTGTATCAAACGTATACTTATGGAAATCCAAAAATTCTGAAATAAATTGGTGGACCTGAGGAATTTGTCTATTAATCATCTGAAAAAAGAATCAACCTAAAAGCACTCTCCAGTAAAAAATGGCAGCTAATCTCGTGAGCGCAAAAGTTTCTGTTTTTTACAGCAAGATCGCATAGACTTCACCCAAGTCTTCCCAAAGGTTTTACTTGGCACAAACACTAATTAAAACATAAAACCACATATAAACAGAGGCTAAATAGATTATTTATTACTAAACAGGAGCAAAAAGCAAAGAACAAAAATAAAATTGGGTTGCCTCCCAACAAGCGCTTACGTTTAACGCCCCTAGCTAGGCATGATGATTTCAATGATGCTCACATAAAAGATAAGAGTTGAAACATAAAGATAGCATCATGAAGAATATTACTAGCACATTTAAGTCTAACCCACTTCCTATGCATAGGGATTTTGTGAGCAAACAACTTATGGGAACAATAATCAACTAGCATAGGAAGGCAAAACAAGCATAACTTCAAGATTTTCAACACATAGAGAGGAAACTTGATATTATTGCAACTCCTACAAGCATATATTACTCCCTCATAATAATTTTCAGTAGCATCATGAATAAATTCAACAATATAACCATCACATAAAGCATTCTTTTCATGATCTACAAGCATAGAAAATTTACTACTCTCCACCTAAGCAAAATTCTTCTCATTCGGAATAGTAGTGGGAGCAAACTCAACAAAATAACTTTGTTCATGGTTATCATTAATATTTATAGCATACATGTCACAATAATCATCATATATAGCAACTTTGTTCTCATAATCAATTGGAACCTCTTCCGAAATAGTGGAATCATCACTAAATAAAGCCATGACCTCTCCAAATCCACTTTCATAATTATCACAATAAGATTCAACATCCTAAAAAATAGTTGGATCATTACTTCCTAAATTTGACACTCTTCCAAACCCACTTTCATCAATATAATCATCATAAATAGGAGGTATGCTACCATCATAATAAATTTGCTCATCAAAACTTGGGGGACTAAAAATATCATCTTCATCAAACATAGCATCCCCAAGCTTGTGGCTTTGCATATCATTAGCATCATGGGTATTCAAAGAATTCATACTAACAACATTGCAATCATGCTCATCATTTACATATTTTATGTCAAGCATTCTATGTAATTCTTCTTCTAGTACTTGAGCACAATTTTACTTCCCATCATTTTTACAAAAGACATTAAAAAGATGAAGCATATGAGGCACCCTTAATTCCATTTTTTTGTAGTTTTCTTTTATAAACTAAACTAGTGATAAAACAAGAAACAAAAAGATTCGATTGCAAGATCTAAAGATATACCTTCAAGCACTCACCTCCCCGGCAACGACGCCAGAAATGAGCTTGATGTCTACTACGCCAGAGGTGTGTAGGACAGTAGCAAATTTCCCTCAAGTGGATATCCTATGGTTTATCAATCTGTGGGAGGCGTCGGATGAAGATGGTCTCTCTCAAACAACCCTGCAACCAAATAACAAAGAGTCTCTTGTGTCCCCAACACACCCAATACAATGGTAAATTGTATACGTGCACTAGTTCGGCGAAGAGATGGTGATACAAGTGCAATATTGTCGGATTTCAGGTTCCGACAGACCCTTGAGGTTCGAACTCTGGGGTGCGCGCGGAGATTACGCTTCCTACCTACTTGTACCCCTCCGCCTCGCAAGGATCTAAACTATGGAAAACACAGCACAAGAGACACAGAGTTTATACTGGTTCGGGCCACCGATGTGGTGTAATACCCTACTCCAGTGTGGTGGTGTGGTGGATTGCCTCTTGGGCTGATGATGAACAATACAAGGAGCGTGCAACAAAGAGTCACTCCAAAGTCACTAATAGCGGAGAACAAACGAAGAGATTATGGTAGGGTACGAAACCCTCTCAAAGTTATTCTTTCTGATCAATCTATTCAAGAGTCCGTAGTAAAATAACACGAATCTATTCTTTCCGTTTGATCTATCATAGAGTTCGTACTAGAATAACACCTTAAGACACAAATCAACCAAAACCCTAATGTCACCTAGATACTCCAATGTCACCTCAAGTACCCGTGGGTATGATAATACGATATACATCACACAATCTTAGATTCATCTATTCAGCCAACACAAAGAACTTCAAAGAGTGCCCCAAAGTTTCTACCGGAGAGTCAAGATGAAAGCGTGTGCCAACTCCTATGCATAAGTTCACAATGTTACGGAACCCGCAAGTTGATCACCAAAACATACATCAAGTAGATCACGTGAATATCCCATTGTCACCACAGATAAGCACATGCAAGACATACATCAAGTGTTCTCAAATCCTTAAAGACTCAATCCGATAAGATAACTTCAAAGGGAAAACTCAATCCATTACAAGAGAGTAGAGGAGGAGAAACATCATAAGATCCAACTATAATAGCAAAGCTCGCGGTACATCAAGATCGTGCCAAATCAAGAACACGAGAGAGAGAGAGAGAGAGAGAGAGAGAGAGAGAGAGAGATCAAACACATAGCTACTGGTACATACCCTAAGCCCCAAGGGTGAACTACTCCCTCCTCGTCATGGAGAGCGCCGGGATGATGATGAGGCCACCGGTGAGGGATCCCCCCTCCGGCAGGGTGCCGGAACGGGTCTAGATTGGTTTTTGGTGGCTACAGAGGCTTGCGGCGGCGGAACTCCCCATCTAGGTTATGTTCTGGGGGTTTATGTATATATAAGAGGTTTTAGCATCGGGAACAAGTCAAGGGGGTCTCCGAGGGGGCCACGTGGTAGGGGGCGCGCCCAAGGGGGTAGGGCGCGCCCCCACCCTCGTGGGTGCCTCGGGACTCTTCTAGTCCATCTCTGATGCTCCGTGGGCTTCTTCTGGTCCAAAAATAATCTCCGTCAATTTTCAGGTCAATTGGACTCCATTTGGTTTTCCTTTTCTGCAATACTCAAAAACAAGGAAAAAATAGAAACTTGCACTAGGCTCTAGGTTAATAGGTTAGTCCAAAAAATCATATAAAATAGCATATAAAACGTCCAAGATTGATAATATAATAGCATAGAACAATAAAAAATTATAGATACGTTGGAGACGTATCAATAACCAGTGACATGCCGCGAAGGCCGAACAACACTAGTTTGCTCGGTTATTAGTGGCATCCAACCTCGGGCACTCTGCTGATAGGAGCTTCGCTAGCGGCGTGTCCTACAAACAAAGCACCACTGGTATATCAGTTACCAGTGGTGTGTGTCACTAGTATATAAGTTACTCGTGTCGTGCCGCCAGCATGCTGCTAGTAACCACTTGTAGCCGCTTTGGCACGCCAGCAGTATGGGGTTCCTGTACTAATGAATGCTAGTGATCAAACCATGGTGGGTGCGGATTCTTTCATGAGCATGGCATAAAGGTAACATCAACTTTGTTTCTTCGTTTATTTTTGGATGATGTTTAGTCATAGGATGATCTATGTGGTATGAAGATGAACTACTTGATATGATTTTATATGTATGTTACTTGGTTTCCTGCGGAAATTTTGGTTGAATTTAATTTGAATTTGAAATTATGTTGAATTGCATGTAGTAGAAACATAAAGGATTGAATTAATAATATAACGTGTAATGTGGCCTTAATATGTGGTCCATATGCACAAAAGAGAAGAGAAAAAGAAGAGAAAGAAATATAGGGACTACAATATAAGACCTTGTTAAAATAGTGCACCCTAAAAGTGAAAAAATATATACTACACCTAATATTTTTAGATAGTTTGTTAGAGCTTTTTAAGCCCCAATTATAATGTGCATATGTCAGGCCAGGCCAGGCCGAAAAAAGCCCGACACTAAAAACTCAGGCCCGAGCCCGGCCCGGCCTGATCGTCGGGCCTAATAAATCAGGCCCGACCCAAAAAAACCCGACATGACCCGGTCGTTCCAGCCCGACTATGACTAAATTTTTTATTTTTGCAAGCCCGAGCCCAGCCCGATCTGCCCGTCAGGCTCAATTTCCAGGCCCAAGCCTGGCCCGATGACACGTTCAGGCCCAGCATAGCCCGAGATTTTCGGGTCGGGTTTGGACGGGCCAGGCTGTCCATGGCCAGTTATAGCCCCAATTACATGGATACAAGTTGACACACAACACATTCACACATCACACTCACACATGCACACCCCATCTATGCATCTATCAAAATCTACAACACATACACATGCAACAGGTATTGAAAAGATTCTAAAAGTCATCCGACTAATCTGAAAGGGAAAAAATAACCCTGGGAGAGACAGCCAAGTCGATCCCACAGCCACATCCAACCATAGATAAAGTGGATGTAGCCTTAGTGGCTTCATGAAGCCAAGTCTCACCGTAACTTACCACAATTTATCAGCCTTCATTAAAGATATGCCATAACAGATTGACCCATATTCCGAACTATTTTTTTTAAGTGCTAAGAAAAATTGAAAAAATTCCTATGAATCATAAATGTCTCGTTTTGTATTCTGGAAAGTTTCAACCCATTTAGATGTATGGTTTGTGATTAAATAGCCTTTTGAGCTCATATAAATAAAAGTGTTTATTCAGAAACTATACATCCAAATGGGTTGAAACTTTCATAGAATACAAAACAAAACTTTATGATTTATTGATTTTTTTTAATTTTTCTGATCACCTTAAAAATTTAGTTCAAAATATGAGTCAATCTGATATGTCGAATATTTATTGGATTGCTGATGAAGGTGCGTCCACATAGAGTTGCTCGTTCATGGGCACATCTGCGGAATATGTTTTTTGAAGAAAGGAAAAGGTTAGATGCCCAACATATTAGTAGAATTTTGGCGGGAGAAAAAACACTAGTAGAATTTTGGCGGGAAAACGGCAGCCGATGGGAAACAGCTGCTCAAACGCCCCTCGTTGGCTTCTCGACGAAGCCTCGCTAGTCCAAAATGCGAAAGCTGGTCCGTGGACTACAGCCCAATGGACCTAATCACTGACGTGTGGCCCCGAGAGCTCTCTCCCGGCCGTGCAGCCGGTGGAAGAACCACACGCTACTTTCCTCCTGCGCCCCCCGGAAAGTGGTCGGCGTGCACCCAGTCCATGTGAGCCGGGACCTGGAATCTTCTCCTCTCTCCACCCCAAGGGAGAAAATTCCCCACTTCAGTCTGCGCACCCAGCGTCGCCCGATGCCTCTCCGCCGCCGCCTCCTAGGTCTGTCCGCCGGCCTCCGCCGCTCGCTCGCCACAGCCGCCACGCACCCCCCGTGGGCCATGATCAACCGCACGGCGGAGTTCGTCGGGGCGGCGAGCGCGGACGTGCGCCTCGCCGAGCCACCGCTCGTCTCCGAGCCATGCGTCCCGGAGCGCCTCGTCAAGACCAGGGGCTGCCCCGGCCCCGACGGCGACGTCGTTCAGTCGTTCGCCGGCGGCGTCTCCGCCGCGAGCGGCGACGGCCTCCTCCTTCTCTCCTGCCTAGACCTGCGCTTCACCGCCCCCGGCGCCGCTCGGGTGCGCCAGCATCCCTACGGCCTCGACCCCACCCACGTCCCCAGCGTCACGCGCTTCGTCTGCAGCCCTCTCACCCGCGAGCTGCGCCGCCTCCCGGACTCCGGCTCCGACCCTGTGGCCGACGTCATGTGCTGCCCCAACATGGGCCTCCTCACCCAAGCCGATCGCGGGCACGGGCCGCCTGACAGGTTCGCCGTCGCCTTGCCGCACCAGAACCTGATGCTCCGGTTTCTCTCGGAAACAGGGGAGTGGGACGCCGTGCCGGTCTCGCCGTGCCAACCCCCGTCTGCACGCCGAATGGAGATAGACCAGGAGGCACTGGCATTTGGCGGTCGCCTGTGGTGGGTCGACTTGGCCTGGGGCGCAATCTCTGCCGACCCGTTTAGCGACCGGCCGGAGCTCTCCTTCGTCGAGCTGCCGAGGGGCAGCGTGCTGCCGGCTGGCGTGCAGGACGAAGCGTTTCACCGAGGGAGCCCGCTGCGTGACGCTCAGGGCAGGGTGTGGTGGGAGCAGGCGCCTGTCAGCTACCGGCGCATGGGTGTCAGCGAAGGGCGGCTGCGGTACGTCGAGGTCTCTCACGAGGAACCGTTTCTTCTCAGATCCTTCGTTCTCGAGGATGACGAAGGCACCGGCTGGACGCTGGAGCACCGGGTGGTGCTCAACAAGCTCTGGGGGAGCACCATGGGACTACCTTTACAGGAGAGGGGGTCGACACGCATTGTCCTTGTTGACCCGCTTAATGCCAATGTCGTTTACCTCACGGTTCACAGAATTGCCGTCGTCGCCGTGGACATGGACAGGCAGGAGGTGATCGGATGTTATCCCTATAGAAGCGACCTCTGTCTGCCATGTGTCCTCCCACCGTGGCTTCAATCGAGCCGGATCCCTTTTGCAGGTATTCACCCGCTCGTTTTAGTTGCTAGGTTATATATTTCTCAGTTTTAGTTTCACATTCTGATGTGCAATGCATGAGATACTTTTGTCCAATAGTTTTAGTTTCACATTCTGATGTGCAATGCATGAGATGCTTTTGTCCAATAGACATATTACTTTTGTCTCTACATAACAAGATCACTAAAAATTGACTGACATGCGCGATTAGTAACAATTGTTTGTACACTATGTTTGTTAACAATTGGATCTCAAATAAATGTTTTCTGGATGAAAGTCCCTTGGCTCATGCTTTTTACAGAAATCTCAAAGAAAATTGTTATTGGTGATTTATATTTTTTTTTCGAAAAGGGGGGACTCCCCGGCCTCTGCATCAGAACGATGCATACGGCCACATTTATTAAAAAGTAAATGAGGTTCAACAAGGTCTTAAAGTTTGGAAACAAATAGAACGGCTAGCTCACACAGAGCCTCAACGCCAAAACAAAATGCCCAACAAGCCACAACCGGCCTCTGCATCAGAGAAGATTGGTGATTTGTATGAGAAGAGCTGCATTGATCTAGTGGCACTTCTATTCCAATTCTCTTTTTGTGTTTAGTACTTCGGGGTGGGACCTGAAGTTTCAATCTTAAATCTCTTCTCGACTTGAAATTTCCAACCTCTGGTCATCTTTACATGTTATCCTGGTCTGAAAGAGTTTTTAAAAAAATATCTATGTAGTGTCAGTGATTTGGCTTTTGAACAGATTTTTTGCATGTTTTGGATGCTTTCTAGCTTAGAAGTCCGAATAATCTTATCCTGGGTGGTGCTGGTGCATATTCTTAGTTATGAAGCTGTCCATATATTCTGAGAACTGTTTCGTTAAATGACATGCTGTATTAAACCTGATTAGAGTCCTCCTTTTCGGTAAAAAGAGTTATCTTCAGGCTTTGTTTATGTAATTTACACCGCACGTTCTACATTTAATTTCTGTCTCCACAATTTCATTTTAGAAGGATTTAATGATGTTATATCCATTTTAATAATGCGTCTACACTACTCAAGTGTTAAACAAATATATTCTCCAAATTGCTGTGTTGTGGCTTATGGGTACACTCTGATCAATTCTAGTTAACCTGCTCTAAGTATCATTCTTTTCTAGCTCAATTTCTTGTATCCAATGCACATAAATCTATACCGTTACACATTATCTTGTCTTGGTGTTGCTATTCTTCAAATTCTTGTGCATTGATCAAATGAACCTTTTTCAGGCAAGAAGTATGTTGAGAAAAAAAAGACTCTGGCAGATGTTCTAGTTCGTTCAGACAGACACTAGAAATGATGAGGTACCAATAGACATTTAACGAATCTCTATTCACTTACCTTCTGCTGATGCTTCATTACTGATTGTTAGTTGTATCTCATCCAGCCACAACTTTAGGATCCTGCATTCACATGTATCTCTTACTCAATTCATGCAGTTTGTGGATCTGGAAAACGACGATGTGCATATATTGCCGATTACTACCACTATTTTGAACTGATTCTCTCTGTTTGTCCAACGTATTGTTATCCTTCATACTCCTACCGTTTGTCGTTGGTTGAGTTATAATTGGTTTTTAGTGGAATTAGTAATATTTGTTAGGTATGGAGACTAGTAACATATTTTACTCTGTAGAATGATTATTTTGTCGAAGTGTGCTACCCGAACTTGTTCTTCCATTCATATTTTTGTGGTAGCGACTTGTGCTAGCTGCCAAAAGGTGTCATTTGGTGTCTCAGCATGGAACTTTGATCCTGGTGTATTAGTGTTTCTGAACTAGCAGCCATGATCTTGTTCATCATGGTGAGCACTGTACAAGGGCCTGAAGGATTTCTAGCCCTGTCGTCAGGATGAGCGTTGTCTTTTCTTTCCCTGAATTTTTTTTACCAACCATTTGAAGACCGGAACTGAAGCTTGATAGCTATTAACAATTGGTCGATGTGCCAAAAGTCGGACAGAAAATGAACATGTTGCTAGACTGACTTTCTATTGAAGTTTCGGAAATGCACATAGATGGACTATTGTAGCATTTTTGTTAACCCAAGATTGTTTCTCACGGGAAAGTAAAGCTGGGATACCAGCAGAAGCTGGACACCCCCCATTCACGTTACTGATTGTTCAGGCAACAAAAGAAATCTAAAAGAAGTTGTCTGAACAACAGTTCACTTAACCGTGTTAATTAGTAAATACAGTTTCCATGTAACCTTAACCCTCATGTTACTCATACAATTTATCCTTCAGGTTTAATTAAGGTGCTGGTGCTCTAATCAACTAGGAGGCTCGTGGTGGTAGCTTACTATGCTGGGGGGAAATCTGGAGAAGCCTGTGTTTTTGGGGTGCTGATCAACTCACTGTATCTTGGTTCGTTGGAAATGTGGTACTTTTGTCAGACTTTCGGTTCGCTCCAGTATCTGCCGTAAACACCAGTAAGATGGTTCATTCGTCGCAAAATTGGCGCTTCTGCAATGTTTACTCTGATGAAACCTTATTTAGGGACCTCTGCTTCTGCTATAGGTGCTGAACTGACTATTTGATGGAACGGTTCTGTATTCGCTGCCCTGAGCTATTGTAGTATAATTTGGTGCCAATCGTGCATTGCCTTTTCTAAAAAAATTAAAATCGGTCGTGCATTGAACTCGTTAAGTGAGAAGGATGAAATGAGATTGCTTTTTGTGCCTTGATGGCTCTTAATTCAGAAGGATAAAATGAGTATGTGAAGTGCACATCTTTCCAGCATATGTGCTGTGCTACACTTTTGCTGTAGTCTTTTTTTCTTAATAATTGTTACTCCCTCCGTCCCATAATGTAAGATGTTTTTTTGACACTACACTAGTGTCGAAAAACGTCTTGTATTATGAGACGGAGGGAGTACTTGTTTTTTAAAATATTTTTTGAAATGCATTTTTTTAATATTATGATACCGTTTATCTTGGAGGGGAGGAGGAAGAAATAAGGGCCTCTTTGATTCGTAGGATTTTGATAACGTAGGAATAGGAAAAGTATAGGGTTGGAGTGGCATGCCCACTTGAATCCTATAGGATTAGCAATGAGTGTTTAACGCCAACAGAAAAACAAAGGAATTGTAAAAATAGGTTGGAGTGGATGTTAGATTTCTTATGAAATGTAGTACAAAAGATTCCATAGAAATTTTTTTTATGGAATCCAATCCTTGGTTCACTTTTATAAGACGTTTAAACAGCACACAAAATAGTTCAATTCAGCTGTCCAAAACGTCTTATAAAAGAAGAAAAAGGAGTATATGTGAGTAGGGCGTTTTGGAGCTCGGTCTCCATGGAGGCCGGATTTTTTGAAAAATTCAAAATTCGCATTTTTCAATTTCAAAAAAATCTGAAAAAAATCATACAAGTAAACAAGGATGTTATGTGTATGTATGTGAAGTTTGAGGATGAAATACCCTAAAATGCGATCTGTGCAAAAAAGACAAATTCATAGACTTTGAGGATAAATAGTACATCTACTAAAAAGTCTTAGATTCGTTCTTTTTGTGTAGCACTCATTTTAAGGTGTTTTGTCCTGAAAATTTACAGACATATGCTTTATGTCTCTAAGTATGTATGTATTTTTTTTCAATTTTTTTTGAAACGTGAAAGTTTGAATTTTGACCAAGTCAAACCCGGGCTCCATGGAGCTCGAGCTCTAAAGAGCATTTTCGAGTATATGTGGTTTATAATTAAGAAGAAAAAAGGGCTTGTGTAAACTGCAGAAAAAAAAAAGGCCCGACACCAATCGCTTCGAATTTTGGCGGGAAAAAGGTGACGTCATAGGCATGCCTCGGCTTCTGCGAGAAGCCTTTACAGGCGTACGGTCATTCCTAATACGGAAATTGGTCCATAGACCACCGCCCAATAGACCGTTTCACTGACCAGTGGGCCCGGAAGCTATCTTCCAGTCGAGTACCCGGTGGAACGACCACAGGCTGCTTCCCTCCCGCGACCCCCCGGTCCATGTGAACCCTCTGCTCTCGCCCACGGCGCACCGAGTCCACAGTCCACACCACATCACACAAGCCAAGGAAATTCCCCACCGCGATGCCTCTCCGCCGCCGCCTCCTCCTAGGTATATCTGCCGCCGTCTCCGGCGCCCTCCGCCGCTCGCTCGCGACGGCCGCCGCGCATCCCCCGTGGGTCATGCTCAACCGCGAGGCGCGGGTCGTCGGAGCGTGGAGCGCGGCCGCGCGCCTCGCCGAGCCGCCGCACGTCTCCGAACTGCGCCTCCCGGAGCACGTCATCGAGGCCTTCCCCGCCCCCGACAGAGACGTCCTGGAACTGCGCTCCGGCGTCATCTCCGGCGCGAGCGGCGACGGCCTCCTCTTCCTCTCCGTCCTGCACGCGCGCTTCACCCCTCCCGCCGCCGGCCCCGACCCCGACCACGCGCCCCGCGTCACACGCCTCGTCTGCAACCCTCTCACCCGCGAGCTATCCCGCCTCCCGGACTTCGTCTCCGACCCCATGTACGATTTCATGCTCGCCACCCAGATGGCCATGGGCGTGCTCACCCAAGCAGACCGCGGGCAGGGGCCGCCTGACAGGTTCGCCGCTGCCTTGCTGAACGGGGAGCAGATGCTCCGGTTTCGTTCGGAAACAGGGGAATGGGAGGCCGTGGCGCTCTCGCCGTGCTTTTTCCCACTTCCGCGGCCGCGGCGAGTGACGCTGGACCAGGAGACGCTGGCATTCGGCGGCCGCCTGTGGTGGGTCGACCTGTCCTGGGGCGCACTCTCCGCCGACCCGTTCAGCGACCGGCCGGAGCTCTCCTTCGTCCAGCTGCCGAGGGGCAGCGTGCTGCCTGAAGGCGCGCAGGACCAAGCGAGGAGCTTGGGTGTCAACGAGTGGTGGATGCACACACCTTTCAGGTACCGGCGCATGGGTGTCAGCCAAGGGCGGCTGCGCTACGTCGAGGTCTCTCGGGAGGAACCGTTCCTTCTCAGCTCCTTCGTGCTCGACGACGAGGGCAGCGGCTGGACGCAGGAGCACCGGGTGGTGCTCAACAAGCTCTGGGCGAGCCACATGTCCCTACCCTTACAGCAGGGGGCGACGACACGCGTTGTCCTCATTGACCCAGTTAATGCCAACGTCGTTTACCTCGCAGTTGACACGCTAGCCGTCGTCGCCGTGGACATGGACAGGGAGGAGGTGATTGGGAGTTATCCGTACAGCGACACCACTGCCTGCACACCATGTGTTCTTCCACCCTGGCTCGGATCAAGCCGGATCCCTTCTGCAGGAGGTGACTCGCTCCTAATTTTATCTACATAACCTGATCACTCAATAATGACTAATACACGTAATTAGTAACAATTGTTTCTTCACTGTGTTTGTTAACAATTGGATGTCAAATGTTGTTTTTATGGTCGAACGACCCTTGGGTTCGGTTTCTTATAGAAAGCCCAAAGAAGATTGTTATTGTTCGTTTGTATGAGAAATGGCAATGCATTGATCTAGTCACACTTGTATTATATTCACATTTTGTATTAGAATGGTGCAGGTACTTGGGGGTGGGGTCTCAAGTTCCAATCCCAATTTTTTCCTAGACTTCCAACCCCTGGACATATCTACATTTTATCCTGATCAGAAAGAGTTTATTTGGTTTTGATCAGAAATTTAGCTAGTTTTGGTTGCTTCGTAGCTTACAAGTTCGAGTAATCTTATCTGGTCGTTGCTGGTGCAGACTCTCAGTTACGACTTGTCCATATTTCCTGCGAACTGTCGCGTAAAATGAAATGCTTGGACCGGATTAGAGTCCTCCTTTTTTGAAAAAAAAAGAGTTATCTGCAGGCTTTGAATATGTAATTTACACTGCATGTTCTACATTTAATTTCTGTGCCTCTATAATTCGTCTATTGAAGGATTTTATGATGTTATATCCATTTTAATCACGCGTCTACAACCAAGTGTTATCGTCAAAATAAATATATTCATCAAATTATGTTGTGGCTTATGGGCACACTCTGATCAATTCTTGTTAACCTGCTCTAAGTATCATTTTTTTTCCTAGCTCAACTTTTTATATGCAATGCACATAAATCTGCACTGTCTTAGTGTTGTTGTTTTCAAATTCTTGTGCGTTGAATAAATGAACCTTTTTCAGGCAAGAAGTTCGTTCGGAAAAACAAGACTCTGGTAGATGTCGTAGCTTATTCCGACAGCTACTACAAAAGATGAAGGTACCAATTTAGACATTCAGTGAATCTATATTAGAGTCCTCCTCGTTGGTTGAGTTATAATTGGTGTTTTAGTGGAATTGGTAATATTTGCTAGGAATGAAGACTTGTGACATATTTACTCTTAGAATGGTTATTTTGTTGAAGTGTGCTACTCCATTCATATTCTTGTGGCAGCAACTTGCGCTAGCTGCCAAAAATTGTCATTTGGTGTCTC
Source organism: Aegilops umbellulata (assembly GCA_032464435.1). Lineage (NCBI taxonomy): Eukaryota > Viridiplantae > Streptophyta > Magnoliopsida > Poales > Poaceae > Aegilops > Aegilops umbellulata. The sequence goes on from CP136054.1 coordinate 444,724,684, forward strand.
AGCATGGAACTTTGATCCCGCTGTATGTATTAGTGTTTCCGAACTAGCAGGCATGTAACTTTGATCCTGGTGTATATGTGGTATTGTAGGTATAAATAGTTTTCTCCGTAAATTTGGTCAAAGTTTGACTTAAAAAAAAATCTATATGAACTACATTATGATTTTCTCTGTTCGTCGAACATTCCTTAATACTGGCTTGTCGTTGGTGTTTTAGCTGAACTAGTAATATTTTTTGAATTTTTGAACTAGTTATATTTACTGGGAACCGAGGCTAGTAACATACTCTCTTTGTTGAATGCCTACTACGTTCAAGTGTGCTACCTGAACTTGTTGTTCCCTTCATATTCTTGTGGTAGCAATTGGCCTGGCTGCGAACATTTATCAGTTGGTGTGTCAGCATGGACCTTGTATCCAGGAATATTAGTGTTTCTGAACTACTCCCTTCGTCCGGAAATACTTGTCGAAGAAATGGATAAAAATGAATGTATCTAGAACTAAGATATGTCTAGATACATCCATTCCTCCGACAAGTATTTCCGGACGGAGGGAGTACTACTCTACTAGGCATGAAGGATGTAGTCTTGTTCATCATGGTGATCAATGTACATGTGCCTGAAGCATATATTGCCTTGTCATGAGGACGACCGTTATTCCTTCGCCTGAATTATTATCATCAATCAATTAGAGCCTGAAACTGAATCTTGGTAATTGCTAACAAATCGATCGTTTTGTGATTTTCTTTTGCAACCAAGTCTTGGATAGAAAACAAACATGTTGCCAGACTGACAGTATTGTTACAGTTTTGGAAATGCAGATAGATACATTAACGTTTTTTTGTTTACTCAAGATTTTTTTTTCTTGGTGGAAAGTAAAGCTGGGATACCAGCAGATGCTGGGCACACACCCATTCTCGAAAGCCGAATCACATAGTGGGCAACAAAAGATATCTAAAAGAAGTTATCCGAACAGCAGTTCATTCAGTAGTTTCATTTTGCTGTTTTTCCGCATCACCCATCCTCTTCACATGTTTATTCAAAATCAATCACCATACTTATTACAGTCTCCCTATAATTTAGATTCTCACGTCAATCATACAAATATATTTTTCTGCGATGTGTGTGTCTCTAATGTTCCTTATTTTTTCTCCTCAGGTTTCTTAAAGCTAACAGATGCTGAGTAGGAAGCTGATGTTGGTAGTAGGGGGAATATGGAGAAGCCTGAATTTTTGGAGTGCCGAGCACGATCAATTCATGGTACCACGTTTGCACAGCGTATGTGCTGTAAACACTAGCAAGACGATTCATTCCTAGCGGAGTTGATGCGTACACATGTTCACTCTGATGGGCGATGAGGAATCTTGTCTAGGGATTTCTGGTTCCGTCATAGGTGTTGAACTGATGATTAGTTCGAACGGTTTCAGTGTTCGCCGCCTGATTATGTACGATTTCGTGCCAAATGATGGTGCCTTGCTCTTGTTAAGTGGCAAGGATGAAGTAGGGGTTGCTTGGCCTGATGCCAGCACTTGGCATGCTTTATTAGGCGAGTCTGAATTCAGTAGGATATATCACCATGACCTATTTTCTGTGTGCGAGATGTCCATCTTTGCAAGCATATGTTGGTGTCTGCGCTGTGCTGCAGCTTAGCCGTATTCGGTTCGTTCTTTTGTTATAATTAGTACTCCCTTTGTAAACTAATATAAGAGCATTTAGATCGCTAAAATAATGATCTAAACACTCTTATATTACTTTACGGAGGGAGTACTTTTTTTTAGATTGTATACGGTAACTACTGGATTTACGACTGGAGCACGGGAGGAGGAAGATAATGAGCGACGCCATCTTCTGTTCTCGAAGCTTGAACTTTTCTCTCTCTCTTTTTTTTTTGGAACAAGGAAGCTTGAATGGGCTGATCCGTATAGCATTGCGCATGGGCTCCTGGTTTTAGGGAGGCCCAGGCCCGGAGCGTTTCGGCGGGAAAATGGTGCCGTTGAGCTCAGCCGATGGGCAGCGGCTGTTCAAACTCACACGCTCGAAACGCCCCTCCTCCTCGGCTTCCACAAAGCGTCGCAGGCTGCACGGCCATACCGAATACGGAAATCAGTTCGTGGACTACACCGCAGTGGACCGATCCCACTGACGCCTGGGCCCCGGGTAGCCCTGTTCATGTGGAAAAGTGCACGGTGTTTATCATCCTGCCATCCCTGGTATTTCTGCTGCACACACACGGACATGTGAGCAGTGAGCCAGCCATTCCCCACTTCAGCACACAGCCAGCGCCATGTCTCTCCGGCGCCTCCTAGGCCTCGCCGCCGCCGCCGTCCCCGGACGCCCCCGCCGCTCCCTTGCAACGGCCGCCGCGCACCCTCCGTGGGCCATCGTCAAGCGCTGCGCGGGGAGCCAACTGAGCACGCCGTCAGCCTCACGCGTCTCGTCTGCAACCCTGTCACCGGTCAGCTCTCCCGCCTGCTGGCCGCCCTCTCCTACGACCCTCATGTCAGAAAGGTCATGTGCGGCAAGCACACGGGCCTACTCACCCGAGCCGGTCGCGGCCACGACGGCCACGGGCCGCCCGACAGGTTCGCCGTCGCCGAGCTGCAGGGGGACCTGATGGCCCGGTTTCTCTCGGAAACAGGCAGGTGGGAATCTGTGCCGGTCTCCACGTGCCATCTCCCGCCCGCGCGGCGGATGGTGCTGGACCGGGAGGTGGTGGCCTTCGGCGGCCGCCTGTGGTGGCTGGACGCCACGTGCGGCGCCATCTCGGCCGACCCGTTCAGCGACCGCCCGGAGCTCTGCTTCGTCGAGCTGCCGGCCGCCGCCCCACGGGACTGTCCCGATTGCGGGGACCCCTGCAGCTGCGGCACATCGAAGCACCGGCGCCTGTTACAAGTATCTCTTACTCAATCCATGTAGTTTATGGATTGAGAAAACAATGGCTGCATATTTTTGCCAATTACTAATACCATTTCAGCCAGTTTTCTCTGTGCCGTCCAACATATTGTTCTACTTAATACCAGCTTCTGGTTGGCGGAGCTCTAGTTGGGGTTGGGGTTTTAGTGGGACTAGCAATATTTTGCGGACTCAAGTCAAGATAATTAACATATTCACTCTGTAGAATGATTATTATTGAAAGCGTGCTACCTGAACTTGGTAGAATTGGGGTGCAGCACGCCGATGGATTACTAATCGTACTAGAGTCGGACGCCGGAATGTCGTGTGTGCAGTATTTTCATTCTTTCATTCATGTTCTTGTGGCAGCAAGCCAGCAAACTCGCTGTTCCCCAAAAGCATTGGTTATTGTGTCAGAATTGGCCTTCCAACCTTCCATCCAGGTGTATTAGTGGTCCTAATAGGCGGCACAAAGGAACTTCTCAATCTGGGACTAGCAATATTTTGGGGACTCAAGTCAAGACTATCAACATATTCACTCCGTAGAGTGATTATTATTGAAGGCGTGCTACCTGAACTTGTTCTCAACTTGCTGCTGCCAAAAAGTACTCTGGCTGTTGTGTTTGTAAACTAGCCGGTACATAGGATGCCTAGCATCGTTCATCTCTGGAACACCGTACTAGAACCTGAAGGATACCTAGCCTTGCCATGATATCTGCCGTCTTTCCTTTTCATGAAATCTTATCACCAACTGATTCAGGGGTGAAACTTTAGGTTGATATCTCTAGACATTTGGTCATGGTGTAATTCTGCTGTAATCAAGACTTGAACAGAAAATAAAAAAATGGTATCCTGATGATAACTCAGGTGTTTTATTTCAGTTTTGGGAATAGATATTGATGGACTATGGTAGCTTTTATGTTTACTCAAGAATTTCCTTTGACTGTGTTTCCATTTCGCTCAATCTCTTCACCTGTTTACTCAAAAATGTCCCTAGTTTCTCCTCTTCCTTTTCAGGTTTCTTTAAACTAACAGCAGCTGGCGTTGCTATAATAAATTAGGAAGCTGATGGTGTGGTATCTTACTGGGCTGTCATTTTGGGAACCGGAGAAGTCAGGTTCTGCTAAGAGTTTGCCGATCAACTCACCATATCGCGTCTTGGTGGTGATCTGGGAGTTCTTTCAGACTTTGGGTTCGTGGTAGAACATTCCAGTAGAACTGCAAAATTAGTTCAGCATGCAACGACTATCATAAAACATCATCGTGTATGCTTTGTTTAGTAGCAAGACACTGCATCTGTAGGAAAAGATTGATGCTTCTACATGCTAACTCTTATGATAACTCTTATATATTTATGGATCTCTGCTTATCTCACCAGCGCTGCTTTGAGCATTTGTTCAAATGGATCCGTATTTGCTGCCATATCTTATAATGTATATGTTTTCATGCCAATTGATGGTATATCATTCTTGTGAAGCAAGGATGAATAATCAGTTTGCTATTTGTGACTCCATGAGCGAATCCTGTAGGACATGTCACTTTGTACTTGATTTGTAAGCGCACACTTTCAGCACCGAAGAGCTTGAGCTGCAAGTGTAACCGGCACACGCTGGTGCACCTGCCGAAGAACATGATGAATAACTGGCGCATGCCGGTGAACGGAGCATCTCCGTCAAGCCGGTGACGCAGAAGCCCAGGCAAGATACTGCCTGCAATATCTGTGCAGAGTTCAATGGGTATTCAGTGGAGGCATTCCTGATGCTTCCATGATGATTATACATCCCATTATATTCAGCCGTCGCTCATGTATAGTACTTCTGGCCTTCTGCGGCAACCTTTCCCACTCCATGGTCGAACTCGCTGCGAATTAGACAACCGAGCATCCATGAATTCTTGAAGATTGTATGATAGCACATTGTTGATGTGTTATTCATTTTTTTTTCAGGAGATTTATGCCGATTCTTTACAACCTTCCGAACCAATACAACAACAATAGAATTCACACCTGAAATATACATCAAAGATGCACACAGCCAACTGATCATAAACCAAAGAGTGCCATGAGCCCATGACAAACCTGTAGCTTAACAAATAACAGGAAAGGAAAATATCTCAAACATTTATCAAGTGGTCAACGGACAACAGCTTAAACCTATGCTTAAGTTGGATCACATAGTAGCATTCATATGTTGACGGAATAGCTAAAGCGTTAGCCCTGGAAGACTTCAACAGGAGGTAAGTTGATTCTCATTACTTAGATTACTGTGTCGTCCATGCATGGCAGTTTGCAGCTAGCACTGTCTAAACATAGTTTTTTGGAGATGAACTTATAGTTGTTACGCGCAAAACTGGCAGTCGATTTTCAGACAGAAGGCAACCTTCAGATGCTTTAATGAAATCAGGGGGTAGAATATTGGTATCATGCTTAACAAGAACAGAGACAGGTCCTTAACAAGACATAACACAACTATCCCCTCATTCATCAAACTCAAAACCCAAAACAAAAGCCAGCACCAAAACAGCAATCTGAACTTCCATGCTTGAATGGCCTGCTTGAGATTTATGCTTCACCATCGCCGTGTCCACCTTCACTTGATGCTTCAGCCTCAACGACTATCCCTGCTAAGTGAAGAACCAGATTTTCAAGTGCAATTCACTAGGATGAAACCATGCATCTTAAGGCCTAATACACATTCACTACTTTATTTTATCCCACTAGAACTGAAATATATTCCCAAATCACAACTACATGTAAAAGTTAGTAATATACCTGGTGGACTGTAGAAGCTAAGGTAGGGAAAGAGTGCCCATGTAATATCTCCCCGTTGACACAGCTCGCTGGAGAGCTCCTTCAAGCTCAGTGACTCGAGATCAATCATATAGGTGCCAAGATCCGTGATTGCAAAAACAATGACCCTGCCCTCGATGGAGCCAACCAACTCCGTCGATACCTCGAGATCGTCAACGGGCAGAATAGTCTCGAGGTTGATGCTTCTCCGCTGTGTCCACGACGCAACTCCATCGGGACCCACCTCCCTCCACCAGAGGGAGAGGTTGAAGTTGTACAGCTCTGCGAACCCAAGCCGGCCGTCGTCCGATGCTATGAGGATAGGAGCGATGGAGCAACCCATTAAGCACCGCAGATGAATATCCGATAGGCAGGACCCAGCCAAGTCATACTTGAGAATACCGTTGATATGGTCCCGCGAAAAGCGGAAATAGAGCGCGTCTCCGACGAGAACGCTAGGCATCATGGTGAAGCTGATTTCAGTCTCAACAAAACCAACATCCAGAGAGACCGGAGAGCTCCAGTTACCCGTCTCTGATGAGTACACGGACGCCGTAGCGGCCCTGGCTTCCTCGTCAAGGTTGACAAAAACCACGAGGGTTGGACCGAAATGGCAGTCACCGTGCCTGCAGCCGTCCGCGGCACAGAGCACCGAGGCAGCGCTGCTCGTCCCCGGCATTTCGGGGCAGCGCAGCACCGTCTGGCTGCCCGTCACGGGCTCCCAGATGACTAAGAGCGGGATGTTCGCATCCCTATCGAAGTACTGGAGGAGGACGCGGCCGTGGCGGCAGTCCTCCACGGAGTAACGACTGTGCAGGAGATCGGGCTCGCACGGGCGGAAGTCAGTGGTGGGGACGAACTCGGTGCACAGCCAGGTGTGGAGGAAGCCGAGCATGGGAGGCGTTCGGTGGAAGTCCCCGTAGCGGCGACGGAAGCCGCGGCTGGCGAGGAGGCGGCGCCACGGCTTGCAGGCGAGGGAGGCGCGCAGGAGGTTACTGTTGGCCCGAACTACTAGTGATGTACTAATCTATACAAAAGATAGACCAAAGCACTGCAACTAGTGCAGTCTATGATACGCACACACACGCAAGCACCGGAGTGGAGTACTACTTGAGGCTGATTGCCTTGTATTGATTGGAATGGAATACTTACAACCGGGGACTTGGGGCCTATTTATAGGCAGTACAAACCAACTATGGAGCTAAGATATTTCTACTAGCTGCCCACCTGATCTCATACGTGTACTAGACTAGAAACTACTACTAGTCACTAGCTAGCTTGACTTAACTGGTAAGCCACGTAAGTGTTGCCGACTTGCCGACCTTCCTATTTACTTCGTAGGTAAGTAACTTTGCTACTGCTGCCGACATGCAGCCATGCATGCATCTAGCTACGTAAATGCTGCCGCTGCCATGTATGCACCGGAAGACCAAGGTTGACTCAACATTCTCCCCCTCAACCTTGTTGAAGGAGCTTGGTGTCGATGATCCTGACCTTGTCGCGTAGTTCCTGGAACCGGACGCGACCAAGTGCCTTCGTCAGAATGTCCGCCTTCTGCTCACATGTCCGGATGAACTCCACGATCACCGTACTCTTCTCGACGCAGTCACGTATGAAGTGATAGCGGAGATCGATGTGCTTGCTGCGGTCGTGAAGCACTGGATTCTTGCAGAGGGAAATCGCCGACTTGTTGTCGACAAAGATGAGCGCAGGGGCTGTGTCCTGATTCAGCATCTCGCCGAGAAGGCGAGCAAGCCAAATGCCTTGACAGGCCGCTGTAGCTGCCGCGATGTACTCCGCCTCGCACGAAGACACGACGACAACCTTCTGCCTCACTGATTGCCAGCTGACCGGACTATTCCCGAGAAGAAATAGTATGCCTGAGGTGCTCTTCCGGGGGTCCACGTCACCAGCATGGTCGGAGTCGCTGTATCCGACCAAGCTCTCGCCGTCACCACGACGATACACGCATCCATGCGTGAGCGTACCCGCGATGTACCGGAGTAGGTGCTTGACGGCAGCGAGGTGATCGCTTGCCGGGGCTTCCATGAACCTACTCAGGTATCCGACAACGAACGTGATGTCCGGTCGGGTGTGCACAAGGTACCTGAGACTCCCGATGATGCTGCGGTAGAGTGTAGCATCCACCGCCTTCTCGGAGCTATCCTTGCTGAGCTTCAGCCGTGCCTCCATTGGAGCGTGCACGGCATGGCAGTCCTTCATGCCTGCTCGTTCAAGCATCTTGGTGGCATAGGCCGTCTGCGTGATCGTGATGCGACCACCCTCCTGGTTCACCTCCAGCCCGAGGTAGTACCGGAGCAGCCCAAGGTCGCTCATGCTGAAGAGACGATGCATCTCTCCCTTGAAGCGTTGAACCTCTTCAGGCTCTGCCCCGGCGATGACCAGGTCATCGACGTAGATGCCGACGATGAGCAGCGTGTTCGCAGTGCCACGCGAGTACATGCCGTGCTCAGAAGCGCTGCGTGAGAACCCAAGAGATGTGAGGCTTGCATCGAGCTTGGCGTTCCACGCCCTTGGGGCTTGCCGGAGACCGTACAGGGCCTTGTGTAGTCGATACACGCCCTGCTCGTGGCCCTTGGCAACGAACCCAGGTGGTTGGGAGACGTACACCTCCTCATTAAGGTCGCCGTTGAGAAATGCCGACTTGACGTCCATGTGGTGTACCTCCCACCCGCGGTGAGCGGCCACGGCAAGGATGAGCCGCACAGACTCCAGCCTTGCCACCGGAGCGAAGACTTCCTCGAAGTCCACTCCCTCACGCTGCACATAGCCCTTTGCAACGAGGCGCGCCTTGTGCTTGACAATGGCGCCGTGCTCGTCCTTCTTCACCTTGAACACCCACTTGAGCCCGATGGCTCGGTGCCCAGCAGGCAGTGTGGTAAGTGTCCAAGTGGCGTTGTCATTGATCGACACCAGCTCGTCTAGCATCGCGTGGCGCCAGCAATCCTCTTGCTCGGCCTCCGCGAACGTGGTCGGCTCCTCGCCGGCCATCAGATGCAAGACCTCATCGTCATCAGCGTCCTCATCCTCGGGTTGTTGCGGTATTGCCGCAACCTCGCCAAGGAGATCCCCCATGTGCTGAAACCTGTGGGGGGGCGTCAACGCTGTCGTCGGCGTCGAACAGCTCCGACCTCGCCGTTGGCGGGGTTGCAAACTGCCTCCCGGGACCCACCTTGCTTAACGTCGGGGTGTCCGGGGACACCGTAACCAGGGACGGTGTTCTCGGGGTTGCGGTTCCCGGATCCACACCTCCCGGGCTACCCAGGGTGGAACTTCCCGAGGTCTTGTTTCCCGGGGTCCTAGAGTACATCGGGTACTCCACGGTGAAGGAGCTGCTTGCCGAGGCCTCCCCCGACGCCTCCCAAGTCCATCGCGCGTCTTCGTCGAAGATGACGTCGCGCGAGACATGCACACGCTTTGAGACGGGGTCGTACATCTTGTATGCCTTAGAGCCCGTCTCGTAGCCCATGAACACCATTGGGGTGCTCCTGTCGTCGAGCTTCTTCAGCTGTGGGCGTGTCATCTTGACGTGCCCGACGCAGCCAAAGGTGCGGAGGAAGCGTACACCAGGCTTCCTCCCATACCACGCCTCGTAAGGCGTTTTTCCGTCGACGCTCCTTGTGAAAGAGCGGTTGAGGATGAAGACGGCCGTGAGCACGGCCTCCCCCCAATACGTGCTTGGCACCTGCTTTGCCTTGAGCATGCAGCGTGCCATCCCGAGCACCGTCTGGTTCCTCCGCTCGACGACGCCGTTCTGCTGCGGCGAGTAAGGGGCTGTAAGGTGACGTTGCACCCATTTCTCATCGCAGTGCTTGTAGAACGTGGCCGACGTGAACTCGCCGCCACGGTCCGTGCGCAGCACGCGTAGCTTTTGGCCACACTCGACCTCTGCCGCCGCTTGCTACTTGACGATGGCTTGCTCCGCCTCATCCTTGGAGGCGAGGAGCAGCACCCACATGAACCTGCTATAGTTGTCGACGAGCAGCGGGATGTAGCGACGCCCTCCTGGCGTTGCCGGGGTGATTGGGCCGCAGAGGTCCCCGTGAACCAGCTCCAGGGGTTTCTGCGCCCGATAGCATGCCTTCTCGGGAAAGGGCAGGCGCCGCTGCTTCCCGGCAAGACACGCATCGCACAACTCGTCGGCGTGCTCGATGTGAGGTAGCCCGCGAACGAGATTGCCTCGCGCCATCTTCCGCAACCCGTCGAAGTGCTGGTGTCCTAGCCGGGCATGCCAACGCCATGCGTCGGAGACATGACCCACGACAAGGCACACAGGATGCACGGGTTGAAAGAAGAACTTGTAGAGGCGGTTCGGCGAGCGGGTTACCTCGATGAGAAGCCTCTTCTGCTGGTCGTGCACGGTGAGAACACCGCGCCGGATGCCGATGTCGAACTAGCCCTCGTCGAGCTGTCCAACACTCACGACGCTGCTCTTGAGCGCCGGGATGAAGTAGACGTCCATGAACGCCCTGTGATCACCCCCTTTGTCGGCGAAGACGACGGTTCCGCGCCCGTGGATCTCCACCACGGATCCGTCCGCGAACCGCACCTTCCCGGTGATTGAGCGGTCCAGCTCCGTGAACGCGTCGACCGAACCAGTCATGTGGTTCGTGGCGCCGGTGTCGAGGAACCAACCCTCACTTTGCTTGCCGCCTGCAAGCGTGGGTGTTGTCACGGCTCTCTCCTCGTCGAGGAAGACGTAGCCGCACGCACATGCCGTTGTCATGGAGCCATATCCCGTCAACACGGTGGACCCCGAACACTTTTTTGTCGGGGTGTGGCTGACCTGAATCTCCGTGCGCTCCTGCACGGAGTCGATGGTTGCCAACATCATGGTCGGAGCATGGTCCGCCATATGCGTCGTTGCCGCGCCAACTTGCGCGACCTCGTCGGGTCCCGAGTTCGGGGACGCCGTCGCTGGGGTGTGGCTCCCCCACACCCGAGCCTTCATCGCCTCCCAGTCGACAGGCCCCGAGAACGTCGTTGTCGAGGTGTGGCCTGTCACTGGAGTGATGGTTCCCGTGGACGGGTTCCGTGCCTCCTGCACAGAATGGGTGGTTGCCGGAGCCGTGGTCGCGAGAGACGCTGTGCTCTCCTGCACCGGCTTGACTCTTGCCAGCATCATTGCCGGCCCGCCATCCACGTCAGCTTGGACGAGGTTTGCCGTTGCCGCGGCTGCCTCGTCGGCTTTCCTCCTACGGCAATCCCGGATCCAGTGACCCGGCATGTTGCAGTAGCGGCACTTGCCACCGTTGCCAGCGCCTCGCCCTGCCTGGCTTGGCTTGCGACCGCGGTGGCCGCCGCCACTCTGGGCGCGGCCTCCGCCTCTGCCGCGACCTCTGCTTCCTGTGGGGGCGCCTCCCCCACTGCCGGAAGAGCCGTCACGGCCGCGCTGCTGAAGCTGCGCGTCCCACTGCTCCCTGGTGAGCAGTAGTTCGCCGCCAGCACGGTTGTCGGCTTCGTCTCCACGCTCCTCGACGACCTTGAGTCGCCCTACCAGCTCCTCGATCGTCATGGTGGAGAGATCCACCAAGCTCTCGATGGACCAGGCCAGTTGCTTGTACTGCCTGGGGACGACGCGGAGAAACTTGAGAATCACCATCTTGTTGTCGATGGGATCTCCGAGCGTTGCGAGCTCGTTGACAAGACCTTGCAGCCGCAAGGCGAAGTCGTCGACTTGTTCACCGGCCTTAAACCGGATCTCTTCGTACTGGAGGCGCAAGGTCTGGGCCTTCGACTCCCGTACACGCTCCACGCCGATGCGCAGAGTCTTGATCGTGTCCCATGCTTCCTTGGCCGTCTCCTTGGCGCCAAGAGTGAGCACCATCTCCTCTGGGACGGAGCGCAAGATCGCCTCCATCGCCAGCCGGTCCTCCTCGTACTCGACATCGCCGGTTTCCACGGCTTTCCACATATGCCGCGCCTCCATGATTACTTTCATCAGGACGGACCAACTGGGATAGTTGGTCCGCGTGAGGAGAGGGAAGGAGGTACTGGACATGCCCACGTCTCGCACAGAGCGTGGCGCACCCAGCTCACCTCCCGGCCTGCCTCGCAGCGCGAGCGCATCCGCCGCACGGGTGTCCTCAGTCGAGCTCTGGTCGGCGGTCTTGGAACCATCGTCGGCGACGCCTCCTTTCGGCATATGCTTCGGCATAACCTGAGGTTCTTATACCAATTGTTGGCCCGAACTACTAGTGGTGTACTAATCTATACGAAAGATAGACCAAAGCACTGCAACTAGTGCAGTCTATGATACGCACACACACGCAAGCACCGGAGTGGAGTACTACTTGAGGCTGATTGACTTGTATTGATTGGAATGGAATACTTACAACCGGGGGACTTGGGGCCTATTTATAGGCAGTACAAACCGACTATGGAGCTAAGATATTTCTACTAGCTGCCCACCTCATCTCATACGTTTACTAGACTAGAAACTACTACTAGTCATTAGCTAGCTTGACTTAACTGGTAAGCCACGCAAGTGTTGCCGACTTGCCGACCTTTCTATTTACTTCGTAGGTAAGTAACTTTGCTACTGTTGCCGACATGCAGCCATGCATGCATCTAGCTACGTAAATGCTTCTGCTGCCATGTATGCACCGGAAGACCAAGGTTGACTCAACCGTTACCGGGCTCGTCCGGCGGGAGGCGGATGTGGATCTCCTCCACGAGCTCCTCCATCTCGCCCAGCTGTCGCACCAGCTTCGGCGGCATCGTTCGTGGCCGGTGATCGGGGATCGGGAGGCCAAATGGGCTGCTAGGGTTGTGGTGGTTTTGGGGGGATTGGATTTGAGAAGACGAACGGAACGAGCGAGAAAATTTCAATCTGGCGCCTCTGTTTTTTTTTTTTTTTACATTTTAGCGTCTCAATCGTTACAAAATTACGGAAGTGGGCAAAACGCATCAAATCAAAATATAAAAAGGACTAGAGGCTGTGGCAAGATTTTTTTCGCCCCACATATATACAAGAACAGGAGGATAGCACGCGCTTTGACATGTCGATCTTTAGTTGTGAAATTATTGGCCAGTGATAGGCGCCAGCAGGCTTCGGCCCGGTCGCACCGCGCTCGTCCGATCTAACCATGTTTATGCGTCCATCTATTCCCAGAAAACTCAAATACTCGGGGCAGACTAGGAACATGCGGCCCCAAACGGACAAAACCGGATGAAATGCGTCCACGGTTGGACTTGGCCTTATTACCAGACTAGGAACATATACTAAGGAGGACTAAGAGAGGCATTTTTGTAGGATTTCTTTTGGGGTTGGATGTTTTTAGCCATGAGCAAACATCCAAAAATGGCATAGTCGATGCCTAGTGCGCGCAAACATGTGCTTTTAATTCACATGTATGGAATGCCCAAGTGCATCACTCCCACGTGGTCACCCCCTCCCTCCGCTGCCGACCAACGCATATCCCTCACGTGCATCTCTCGAGTTACCGCTCTTGATAATCAGCCCACGCACCATCTCTCATTCATGAATGGAAATGAGATTTTCACATCCAAGTTTTCTTTGAAATTCCTTTCTCAAGAAACGGAGGTGTTTTTTCTTTGTTCTCAAGTTTGTCGGCGCATATTTTAAAGTGTACCATACCATGGCAGGTGTTGCAGCACACATGTTTTTTTACGATACAATCAGGCCCGTACGGGAGGCATGTGCAGGGTGTGCAGTGGCACAGGGCCCCCAAAAAATGGGGCCCCCAAATTAGTTCTTGAAGTTATGTTTACAGGGTCCCCCAAACTTATAAAGAGTAGGCAAATTCGTTTGAAAACTATGTACAGAGAGCATGTACTCCGTGGGAGTCTCCCTACTCCACACTGTCTTTCCCTCATCTCTCCTTCGCAAACTATTTTTGGGGAGTTGGGGACTCTGCTCAGCATTAGTTACAGAGAGATGCATGTCTTTTCACATGCTACCTTTGGTCTTCCCAATGGCAGCACTTGCCTCTAAAACAAAGTACTAGTAAATCTATATCACAGCATTAGTTACGGAGTATGACAGTACTTGGGGGCGGAGTCAAATACTGATTCACGTGTTAAGTACATCAGTAGTTTGGGTAATGATGCGCTGGCATACAAATGTGTCTCTAAATTTAAAAGTTGCATGTCTTTTGCATTGAGATGAATATTCATCCGACGACGAGTCCAATAATGTATTTTTGGTGGCATAATTCATCTTTCACTAACACATTTCCGCAGTAGATAAATTGAAGACCTAAAGACTCAGTGCCCACACCTTACAAATCCGGGTAGAGGGAATACACTATATCACTTAAAAACTAAGCATTCACAATTTTACATATTTTCGACATATACTTCTTGAAAAAGGTTAAGATTAATTCTAAAAAACTGTTGCCTGTATGTTAAAAATGCGAAAGGTCATACTAACTAGTCTTCTTAATGACTAGGACCTAGACTCAGATTTTGCACAGGGCCCCCAAATTCTCAGGTACGGCCCTGGATACAATGCTACAAAATTTAATAAATATAGTGACAAAACATGTTGATTAAATGTGTCCATCCTTAAAGCATATTTTCTTATGGCTTGTTTTTTCCCTTGTAGGTGTGTCATCGCCTCATCTGGTACATAACATAATAGTAGCAACAAAATAAAAGACAAACTTGAATTGGAAAGCCCACAGTTGATCAAGCTGGGAGGAGACAAATCCATTTTGGCCAACAAACCACATGAAATGCCTCTCCACGGGAAAATACACCTACCATTTTGCAGAACTATAAAGGTGCAACCCTTAAACTTTTGTTAATATCAACAACTTCATTGACTTTTTAAGCGATGAGGACGAAAGAGGATTGCGAAATTGACAAAGATAAATTTGAAAGGGTACTTCAGACTGTCCTAAAATACGTTTTGATGCCTCTTTTCTAGAATGTTACAATCTCTCATCCAAAAAGACAACAAATCATCGATGTGATAGACGCACCATGCTCCTAATAAGATATTTTATTGGGCTTTCCTCTTTCCATTACTTTTATAATGAAAATACAACATTTATCAAAAGATATGGATACAAGAAATGATAAAAAGAAACCAAGTGAGCTCAAGCACCCCTTACAATTTCTAAGTTCCCACGAATAGCCTCTGATGGTTGGAGGTTAGGGCAGTTTTGTGCCCATTTGTCAATGTGTGCCCTGCTAATTAGGTGTGTATGGGCCTACTTGCACTACTAGGAAAAAACTTATAGGTAGACGCTTACTAGTAGCGCGGGTTTATACCGCTCGCTACTGCTATTTACTGTAGCGCATGTTTTTACCCCTCGCTACTACTAAGTTGATAGTAGTAGCGCGGGTTTATACCCCTCGCTACCACTAAGTGGTCTCTACCGTGCTCCCCGGGACATGCCGTAGTAGTAGCGAGGGGTATAAACCCTAATCCCTCGCTACTACTAAGTGGTCTCTACCGTGCCCCACCGGGACATGCCATAGTAGTAGTGCGGGTTTATACCCCTCGCTACTACTAAGTATGAGGTAGGTGAAGTCCCCATATCCTTGGCCGAATCCCTCCTCTCTCCCTCACCCCCCCTCTCCATAGGCTCTCCCATGATGCTCCTGCCCAAGCACATCTCCTCCTCCATGGCGCCCAACGAGTCTGCCTCCTCGCGTCGCTGGCGTCCAGGAGCTCGCCCGTCTTCCTCCTCGCCTCCATGCCACCACGAAGGAGCACCTCACCACTGGTGACCATCCCCGATGCGCCCTCCATCTCCTTCCTTTCTCCCTTGTTTCTCTTTTCCCCTCTCCCTCTCCCTCCGGTTTTACTCACCTCCCATGCCAATGCCAGCGCAGGTCGTCGACATGGCCAACCAGGAGCTCTCTGCCTTGGCCGCGAAGAGGATCCTCACACCATCGTCTTGTTCTGCACTGGATCTGGTTCCTCTCCAACAGTCGTTGCCGGATCTGGTCTGCTGCTACCCGTACGCACCTTCGGCGACCCCTTTCATCGCTGGATCGAACCATTGACAGCACGCACGGGGTTGAGATTTGTTTTGGTTTTTGAAATTAATATTAGTAGCGCGGGTCGCAGACACACGCTATAGATAGTTAGTAGTAGAACGTGTGGAATCTGTGCTACTGCTAATACGCGTACTAGTAGCGCGGGATGCATCGCGCTACTATACCAGTTAGTTGTAGCGCCGTAGTAGTAGTGCGGGCACCCGCGCTACTAATAGCTGTTTAATCCGCGCTACTACTAGACTTTTTCCTAGTAGTGTTGTAGCATATCATGGTGTTTCTAAAGAGATTTTGCCCTCTCGCATCTCTTTTGGTTTGTGGGCGCCGGTTGTACGATGCTAGGGGTGCATAATCCCCCAATTCCGTATCACCTAACGCAACGATGGCTGCCCCGACCGCCACAACTGCTGTAAGGGCAGCCTGTGCCTATTCCTTAACATGGAGGAGCGATATAAATCCACCCGGAGAACCCTCACGCACATGAAAAGCACCACAATCTCCAAGAACCCCAAGCAAATGATCATCTGAAAAAAACATTGGGAATGGAGTAGCGAGGGATTTGGTTACCTGATAGTTCCAGATTCTTCTCAGGTATAAGCAGCTTCGCATGCTTCAGCGCATTGAGGCTACCCGCCTGTGATCTCTTGGTCCTGGGCACCCTCTCGGACCTCCCTGCATCATCCATCGACACCTCTCCCAAGCCGCCTGAGACACGTTCGGAAGACCCGATGGCAGGATGTGGTGAGACAAGCAACATGACCACTAGGCATGAATGCTCCTGGGCCTCCTCAGAGCTCGTGATAGCTTGCGCCGCCCTGCCTTGGGGAGAACCTTGCGCGTCACCGTCTTCTTGCCTCGGCGAACCAAGCTCCCTCGCTGGCTTGCCTCGACACATGGCTGGAGCACCCAATTTTAGCATGCTCGGCAGCAGAGAGGGGAAAAGCCTTGCCCATCGTGGGAGTAGGAGTAAGACGGGTGGGCTCATCGAGCACTTCAGAAGGCCCCCCCGCCCACCTCGAGCGAGGATGACAAGCCCCTCACCTCCTACACAGGAGCCGCTCCATCCTTACCTAGCTCCAGATTTCCCAGAGAGAACGCAAGCACGCAAGGTAGCGGCGACCCCAGGTTGGGGTCGTACTGATCAAAAGACGCCCGCCATCTTCTTGCCCTTGCCCTTGGCGGCCGAAGGAGGGACCGGACCAGAATCTACACCTATTCCTTTTTTTGGAATTGCTGCTGAAAGCCTGTTTGCAGCCGAGAGAGACTGCCTTCTCTCAGGCCAGCAGTATTATACTTATAGTCGACTGCTCTATGACAATCTGACCTCTTTCTTGTCGCCCTGTCCTTCGAGCTGCCGCCCTTCTCTTTGGAGCTAGCCCAACCTATCCCAGGTCTTGGTGTCAATCGAGTCAGCACCCATGTTGTCATCTTTGTATTTGTTGTTTCCATCTGGCCCTTTCCCATTGTTATCCAGGGTTGGCGGAGCACTACCAAGCCTACCATCAAGCTCAGTCTTAAGTCTGACATTATATGATTCACCATTGAACCGAATATGCATCATGCCCCTGAGTCTGGCCGGCTTGCGGCAGGCAAACCTCATGTGAACAGGCCCCGACACTACTAGAAAAACCGCTACTAATGGCGCACCTAATTTGGCCATTAATGACGCATCACCGGTGCGCCATTACTAGCACGCCATTAGTAATTTTTACTAATGGCGCACCACTGATGCGCCATTAGTATAGGCCACGGTGCGCCATTAGTATGCCTCCCAGGGCCATGTATACCCAGGTGCTTTGGCATACTAATGGCGCATGACAACGAGATGCGCCATTAGTATAGGCCACCGGTGCGCCATTAGTATAGGCCACGGTGCGCCATTAGTATTTTTGAATTTTGAAAACGGGAAAATAGTAGTGGCGCACCGTCTAACCCCCACCGTGCGCCATTACTATTTTTGAATTTTGAATTTGGATCTGGATCGTGATTTTTTTGCCCATTTTTTGCTAGTTTTTTTGCTCTTTTTTGGCACGATATTATTTCAAATTTTGTTCCTGTTTTTGGATCTTGTACGTTCTTTTGCCGTGTTCTTTTGCCGGACAGGAGTTCATCGGAGAGGAGGAGGAGGAGGTCATCGGAGAGGCGCTCGCCTACATCGCCGGAGAGGAGGAGGAGGTCGCCGGAGCGGAGTTCACCAAAGCATCGAAGAGGAGGAAGGAGAAACCATGAGGGAATGGGAGGAGAGGAGGGAGGAGGAGCTCACCGTAGAGGAGGGAGGAGAAACCGTGAGGGGAGGGGAGGGGAGGAGAGGAGGGAGGAGGAGGTTCCCGGAGAGGAGGAGGCCGCCGGAGAGGAGGAGGAGGTCGCCGGAGAGGAGGAGTTGGTCGCCGGGGAGGAGAAGGAGGTCGCCAGAGAGGAGGAGGAGGAGGTCGTCGGAGAGGAGAAGGAGGTCGCCGGAGAGGAGGAGGAGGAGGTCGCCGGAGAGGAGGAGGAGGAGGTCGCCGGAGAGGAGGAAGAGGAGGTCGCCGGAGAGGAGGACGGTAGTATGGTGGAGGAGAGAAGGGAAGATGGAGTGGAGGAGAGGAGGAGAAGGAGTGGAGGGGATCGAGGAGATGGAGTGGAGGAGAGGTGGAGTGGAGGAGGTGCGCCCAGCCATATATACGACATACTAATGGCGCACCGTTGGCAGGTGCGCCATTACTAACTTTTTTTTTATTTTTTTTGATTTATTTTGAATTTTGAAGGCGGGAAGATACTAATGGCGCACCGTGGGCAGGTGCGCCATTAGTAACTTTTTATTTTTATTTTTTTGACTTATTTTGAATTTTGAAGGCGGGAAGATACTAATGGCGCACCATGGGCAGGTGCGCCATTAGTAACTTTATTTTTATTTTTTTGACTTATTTTGAATTTTGAAGGCGGGAAGATACTAATGGCGCACCATGGGTAGGTGCGCCATTAGTAAGCTTGAATTTTTTTGCCTCTTCAGATCTTAAAAGCCCCGTATCTTTTTTCTGTTAGGTTTTTGAGGATTTTGCAAATGTTTAAATTTGGATCTAACTTTTCGAGTAGATGATTTTTCATATAAAAAACTTTTTCATCCGAGTTAGTATGCAAAAGTTATGCCCATTTTTACAAATTCTCGAGAGATTTTGCAAATGAAGTCGAAATTCATATTTGCAAATTTTCCCAACAACTAGACCACATATCACATGGGAAACTTCTTTTCTTTTATTTTTTTGATATTTTCATCATTTTCTTTTATTTTTTTTAAAACTGAAAAGGCGATCCTAGGGGGGGTGCATTCGGTGGAAGTGGTGGCCAAGTTACTAATGGCGCACCGTGGCATGGTGCGCTATTACTAGTTGAACTAGTAATGGCGCACCACTCCCACGGTGCGCCATTAGTAGTTTTGAAAAAATTAAAAAAATTTCAAACAATTTTTTTTTACTAATGGCGCACCGTGGATGTGGTGCGCCATTACTAGTTCAGCTAGTAATGGCGCACCACTCAACTAGTAATGGCGCACCACTCCCACGGTGCGCCATTAGTAGTTTTGAAAAAAATTAAATTTTTTTTTACTAATGGCGCACCGTGGATGTGGTGCGCCATTAGTATTTGGACACTAATGGCGTACCAACACATGGTGCGCCATTAGTATATAGTAATGGCGCATCACATGTCTGATGCGCCATTAGTGTCAATTTCATCTATAGTCTTTTTTCTAGTAGTGCGAGTTGCTCAACGAAGCCACGTCCACTGCCAGGGGCCTCAATCATCGTAGTGGCCGCCTTGTTTGAACTGGACTAATTTTTAGTTGTTATGTGCTTGCTGTGTTAACCTGATATCTATTTTCTATGGTGTGAACTGCATTTTAGATGCTACTCCCTCCGTCCCATAAGTGTTAAAAAAGATCTTACATTATGGGATGGAGGGAGTATTTCATTTACCTATATGGTATGTTTTCTACTTTCATGTGCATACTATTCAAAAATAGTCAAACTCTAGCGAAATTATTAAAAACACTTAATCGGTCAGTGCGCTAATCAACAACATTTTGCTTCGCTTACACTTCACACTTTTTTTGAACATCGGGACTATAAGAGAAGGTATGTTCTGGCTAATGATAATAAGGTATCATATTAAAACATTTCACGCTTACTTTTGTCTATCAGTTGGTAATTATTTAGAAAGACACCAGACAATTGACTCTGCAATCCTGTTTTGTCATTTCTAAAGTTATTTTCAAAGAATTTATCATCTTTTTGGATTACATCAGATGCTCACAATAGAACGCCAAAGAAGGAGGGTCCTTACATGGTTCATGATGGATGGATGGTATGGTAACAATCTGATGGTATCAAAATAGTCTTTTCACCGGCCTACTGGTGCAACATAGTGGTATTTGAGTCAGAAAAAAGTGCATTTTCAAATATAATGCGCACTTCAATGTTGGAATGTTAATGCTAACATCTATATCTTAGAACCTACAATGTATATGTTTCCTGCTATCTAGGAAATGTTAAAAATAATCAACCTTTGTTTTTTTGCAGGATATTTTTTCAATCTTCTACAATATATTGTGCTATCTTTAGTTAATAAGGCTTCCCAAAAGTACATATATGTGCTTACTTCAATTATTGTGAGGTTATTTCTCAAGTGAGTTTTATGGTTATGCATATTCCTTTTAACCTGGCTGAAATTTCGATCATCAAATTTGTTGTCCTATTTTTTCCACAAACTTCTGTTATTCTTTCTATGATTTTATGGCATTGATATCATTTATATTATCACATGCACTGAAAAGTTTGTTAATACAAACAAGCAATTAACTTCAATCTTGAACATATCTTCTGAACTTTTTTTCAGAAAATAAGGATCAAAATATATTACTATTAGCATAAGAGTTTAAGAACAGTTACTCCCGCACTGCGCCTAATGATAAGGCCATTGTAGCTAACTACCAGCCTGCCACTCATGAGTATTTTCCCTCCATAACAGGGCAAGTATAATGCAATTTTTATTAACAACAGAGGCAAATGAGTTGCATATGGGAAGAATGAATGCTTCTGATTTAGCATCAGGAAATAAGAGAAATCCTACACATACAGATGCCATCAACTCATTGCAGCTAAGTAGATCCTAAAAATGGCATGAAAGTATTGCAGGTTTGAACCGTTTCAGAGGGCCTCTATGAACACAAACGTCTATATTTTCTGGATGATTTCTACAGTTTTTGCCAGATTACTAAAGGAGTATCTCGTATTACACAAATACATGTATATGTATAGGGTATATATTTAAGCTCAAGAATTGGGGTAGGTCTTCATAAAAAAGAATTTCAACCCATGTAAATGATCAATAGAGCATCCACACCACATAAGATCTTCATAGATATCCAGGTGATATTTCGAACCCAACTTACTGTGAATAGAATCTTGTTGTACATCTATAAGAATAGTCGAATACAACATCAGAAACTTACACCAACATCATTCCAGCATTACCTCATTTGTTATCAGTTCATGAGTACTAGCAACACACGAGGAAATTTAGCCTACTCACATAATCCAAAAGCATACAGAATTTCAGATTCATGTTTTTACCCTGATTATCTGCATGCTTCTGTAACCATCGCGACAAGCACCTGCAAATTTAAATGTTTGCTTACATATCAAAGGGATTGTATTTGAGGATATCTGAAAATTTATAGGATTTTTAGCAACCACACAGATCCCAACTTAATACTGATAATGTCAGCTCATTTTCATTCTTCGAGCATCTCTAGATTTCATAGCTATTAAAATTCCAATTGTAGTGTTTAGTGAAACTCACAGAGAATATTAAAACTGGTATATTTGGCATGACATTTATCAAATAATAGGTGTGGTTGTATACTGTTTTTACTTGGTTGTTGGACAGAATTATTTGTCGAATTAATTAGAAATTTGTTATTAACTTATTATTCATAGATATCATATCAACTATGTTTCACTCTCGGGTCACAAGAACTGATGGGATTCTGGGAAATTTCCATACAATTTAGCTAAATGTTTCTCAGGCACTACTACTGGTGTTCACTCACTCTGCTGATAAACATGTAGTAGTCCAAAAAAGAAATCTCAAATCTCAAAAAAGAAATTTAGCAGGCGTCTCACAGGATCTGTCGATCTGCTTTGCTGAGTGCTGACACACTCTATATTTTTATTTAACACTCTAGTCCTTTAACTGTTACATATTTACCGACATATATGCAACTCAGCAGTCCAACGCTACCCTTAATATGGGATAGATGCATGGTTTTGGAAAGACTGATCTTGTTAGCTGCAGTCGGACGCCTCAAACCCGTCTCAAATGCTCGGGCGAGCAGACCAATCACAAAAAACAATCCCAACTGGACGCCTCAAATCGGCCTCAAATGTATGGGCCGATCGACACACCTCATATCCAGCCCAAATGTAGGGCGGTAGGAGGCGGCCCGGGCGTGTCCGCCACGTCTGCCCGGCCCACCTCTGGCCCACCACAACCCCACAAATCCCTATCCGGATCAAACCCTAGTCTCACTTCACTCCGCTCTGCCCCCCTTTGCTCCAATCCATCAACCTCCGAGTGTTGGCAACCATGTCCAGCACCGACAGCCATTCTGACGGCTCTGGCGATGACGACTGGGACGCCTTCCTTCGCGATGGTACCGGAGATGAGGATGAGCTGGCCCTCTACATCGCGGTGGAGCGCTCGCGGGTGGACACGGGCAACAACTCCGGTTCAGGTGTGATGCCAGCTTGTCGCTCACAGCCATAGCGCCTTTGCCGGCCCTTCTCGCCCCGCGCGTGGATCTGTGAGGGCAGCTCAATCGGCGCTGCCCGTTCGTTGGCCTCCTCCACCTCTGGTCGCTACTCTGCGTGGGCAGCGGTGCACTAGTAGAAAACGGAGCTTTAAAACCGGTTTGTAAGGGCCTTTAGTGCCGGTTATGAAACCGGTACTAAAGTGTGGGCACTAAAGGCCCCCCCTTTAGTACCGGTTCGGCACGAACCGGCGCTAAAGTGCCACCACGTGGCGTGAGCTCGCGCCCTGGTATGGGGGACCTTTAGTACCGGTTGGTGTTACCAACCGGTACTAAAGGTTTTTTTTTTTTAATTTTTTTTGAAAATTTTGGAAAAAAATTTTGATTTTTTTTCGATTTTTCATTTTTCTGAATTATTTGATGATTTAGTCTCTAATCACCTCTCTTAACTGCTCAAGTGTGGATCACTCATTCCAATTCATCTAACTTCCCGACCGGTCATCCATCCCTCTCACTACTCCAGCCCGAGCACGCTTAACATTCAGCTTCTATTCTCCTTTGTTTCCGAGTCTACACTTGTTGTTTTCCTGACAATAGTAAGATGTCAATCCTATTAACCCTCAGGAGTTTAGCTTGAGCATGAAGTCACACATTTCACAGTTTGAGTTTGAAACTATTATTCTAAAAAAACAGTAATTATTTAGTAACGCTAATATTTCTTGAATAAGTTTGACCATAGTTTGACCGTAGTTTGACCCGACCAAATTTGACCAAAATTCAAAAAACAGTAATTATTTAGTAACACTAATATTCTTGAATAATTATGTAGTAACACTAATATTTTTTTGAATAAGTAGTTTGACCATAGTTTGACCACAGTTTGACCAGATTTGACCAAAATTCAAAAAAACTGAGATACTTATTTAGTAACACTAATATTATTGCGTAATTATTTAGTAACACTCTATATTTCTTGAATCAGTTGTTCGACCGGTTTGACAAGATTTAACCAAAATTCAAAAAAAACATAAATTAGAGCATATCTTTTTTTCTTTTACAATTTTGTCATTTAAAAAATTGTCCTAAACCCTAAACCCGGGACTTAAAATGTCGGAATCTTTATGCTAAGCAGTAAAAACTAAGGGTTTAAACCATAAAACCTAACCCTAAACTCTGAAATCTAAACCCTAGCACTAAACGCTAAAAACGTCTAAAACGCCCAAAAACTCTATTTTCCCTTTGGAATTTTGTGATTTTAAAAAATTGTCGAAACGGAAAACTTGTTGTTTCAGCGGATCAATCTTTTTGTTCTGCAAATTTTGATATATTATATGTATTTTTCTGAATTAGGATGATTTAGTTATGATTTTTTCAAGTTTGAAAATTGCCCTATAGTCCCGGTTTGTGACTCCAACCGGGACTATTGGTTAGACCCCTTTAGTGCCGGTTCGTGGCATGAACCGGTACTAAAGGTTGGCCCTTTAGTATCGTTTGTGCAACAAACCGGGACTAAAGAGGCTCGTGGGGCCCCGGCATGACGCCAGCCTGCCACCACCCCTTTAGTACCGGTTCGTGCCACGAACCGGTACTAAAGGTTCAACACGAACCGGCATTAATGCAAATCCGTTCGAACCGGCACTAATGGTACCATTAGTACCGGGCCAAAATCAAACCGGCACTAATATGCTTCACGTTTGACCCTTTTTCTACTAGTGGTGGGTTCTAGTGCCCGCTCCGCCGGCACTGCGAAATCGGAGGTGCGCGCCACCTGCCGCGGGAGGCAGAGGGCAAGGGAAATGAGGGCCGTGTTGGAGTGGCTGCGCATTCCTCCCGCCGCCACCGCGTGATGCCAGCGGTGCCCGACGAGGATGAGCGTCTCCTCCGGTGGGTGTACCGCCGATCACTTACGGCAGTGGAGATGGACGCCCAGTGGCTCCAGAGGATCAATGCCAAGGCGGTCCGGCTCGGCATTGAGTAGTACGGGGGGAGGCGGCAGAGGCGATGAGGGTGGCAAAGCTGAAGTGGAAGCAAGACCGCATAGTCCGATGCTTGAAGGGCCACATCATCGTTAACACTTCTCCAATGACAGCGACGGCTCCGATGACGACCCACCTCCTGCCGCAGGCGCATACCACAGCACCGGTGACCGGAAGGGCAAGGGGCCGGCGAGAAAGTGGTGAAGCTCATCCCTCTCTCTCTGTTTAGATAATCTAGCTCCTACTATCTAGTTAGAATTTGCCAGAAGGTTGAACTGTGTGAATTATGACCGTTGTGTGATCTTTCGATGATGTTTATGCGAATTATGCCCGTTTGCAATCGGTTATATGTCCGGTTCCTATCGATTTTGGTCGTTTGGTGATCTACGTAGTATGTTGTATGATCTTGTATGGATATGAGATATGCGGCTGTGGATGCGCCAATTTGGGGACAACCCGATCACTGTCCGCTGTGCCAGAGTTGACAAGTCCGATTGTAGATGCTCTAAGATCGATAAAAAGTTCTTCCTCTAACTACTTCATTTATTCATTTATATTTATGTAGCATATCAGATTAGGAACATATACCAATTGGACGATTTCATTTGCCTGGTTTGGTTAATTTTACCTTTGAGCTGCAATGATCTTTTGAAAAATTCACATGCATGCAATGCCCAAGCGCATCACTCGTCTCGCACCCGTCAGGCCCCCTACTCACGTGTATCCGTCATGCGGGTCTATAGATTTATCGCTACCATTAGCCCACACATTGTTGCTCATTCATGAATGAAAATGAGAGTTTTCGTGCCCAAAATTTCTTCCAAATTTCCTTCTGCTACTAGAATCTGGTTTTGTGTTGTGTTCCTAAACTTCGCCAAGTTCACTCTATCGGAAACTCAACAAATTGTGTGTCTGCCGAGTTTGATTCAAAATTGGACTCGACGGTGATAAGGAATTGGACTCGCCATACTCCGCCCGCCCCGGTTCAACCCTACGGCGGCTTTGCCTTGCTGCCGGTCTCACCGTCATGGGACACTACTTCCTTGGCCACCCTGCACTCGGTCCCATCCCCGGCGGCACTTGGTACCGGCGGCGCTTGGTAATTGGACTCGGGCACCACCGCCCACATGACATCTCATCCCGGTACTCTAACCTCCTCCACTCCGGTTCATACTCCTACTTGCATCACCGTTGGCAACGGTTCCTCTTTACCTATCACACATGTTGGTCGTGTTTCGTTTCCTTCCACATCTACACCTATCACTATGTCTGATGTTCTTGTGTCTCCTGAATTAGTTACGAACCTTGTATCTGTTCGTCGTCTTGCCCGTGAGAATCCCATTACCGTTGAATTTGATGATGTCGGTTTTTCTGTGAAGGACGTCCGTACTCGGATGGTCCTTCACCGTTGCGATAGTACGGACGAGCTCTATCCGGTGCACTCCTCCACCACCGCCTCCACCACCCCAGTCGCCCTCGCCGCAGGTGTCGACCTTTGGCATGTCCGTTTGGGACACCCGAACTCTACAGCTTTGCGTCAAATGCTTAAGAGTTTTTCATTCTCATGCAATAAGATCGACGACCATACTTGTGAGGCTTGTCATCTTGGCAAGCACGTTTGTCTTCCCTTTAGCGCATCTACCACTATTTCCACTTTACCGTTTCAGTTATTGCATAGTGATGTTTGGACATCCCCGGTTGCAAGCAACAGGGGCTACCTATACTATTTGGTGATCTTAGATGATTTCTCTCATTATGTGTGGACATTTACTCTTCGTCGCAAGTCCGACGCTCTTGCCACACTCACCGCATTTTATTCCTACGCCACCACACAGTTCGGTCGTCTTATCCTTGCTTTACATACTGACAACGGAAAAAAGTTTGACAACGCCGTTGTTCGTAACCTTCTAACCTCCCACGGCACTATCTTCCGCCTCACTTGCCCCTACACGTCCCAACAAAACGGTCATGCCGAGCGTATCCTTCGCACTCTTAATGATTGCGGCCGCACTTTACTCTTTCACTCTAACATCTCCCCCCCCCCCCCGGTTTTGTCCGGACTCTCTCGCCACCGCCACCCTCCTCATTAACATCCGCCCGTGTCGCCCACGCTGGAACTATGCCCCTAACCATCTCCTCTTTGGTGCGCCCCCATCTTATGATGGCCTTCGCATCTTTGGCTGTCTCTGCTATCTTCGCATCTAAGTAAAAAACCGTTTCATCCGGGGTTGTAAATGAAAAAAGTGAACAGACACAGAGCACGGCTGCACGGGCTCTCCTCTCTCCCTCGCCTCCTGATCCCAGCCGCCAGGAGGCCCACGGCCCGCGCGGCGCTCGATCCGGTGACCGCCGGCCGCCGGACGACGCCGGCAATGGAAGCACCCTGCACCACCGTTCCACCTTAGCTCCCCCTCTGTCAGCTACCTGAAGAATAGCTGCAGCTCTGTTCTTGAGATTCAGTTATCGGCTTCAGTATCGGCGTACCGATTCGACCCAGTCAAGGCAATCCAACGGTGAACGGCGACGAGCTCGCGATGGAGGGCCATGATGGACTGATGCCCTGTTTTACAGTTTACTGTTGTTTTTCTTCAGAAAGGTGCTACTCACTTTCTTCTTTCCAGCTAGCGAGTGACCGGCCATATAAGCGCCTGCGTGCGCGAGGTCGGGCATCAATCATTTTATCCCCAACTATTGTAACCCTAGTTTCCTAGAGAAAATAGAAATCCTCCATTAATAGAAGGGGTCTCCGCTATCGGGAGTTCATCTTTGTTCAAGATTTGAGTACATAGTAGCTTAGTTCTGTCAATCCATGTCGGGATTTGACAATTGGTATCAGAGCCCTCCTTGAGGGGTATAGCATGGTCGCACTCTCTCATTGGAGGCATTTGTTTAGGTTCCTCAAACACATCTTTGTACTCGTGCAATAGATCTTCTATTTCAGCACAAGGTTGTTGAGTTTGTTGCTTATTAGGAGATAATGGAAATAGGCAGTAGCCTGAAACCCCAGTAGCTGACAACTTCTCCATTCTATTTAAGGAAATGAGTGGCACAGTCCCTCTTCTATTGTTGTCTTTCAGAGTGACTTTAGTCTTGCCATCTACAAGTACTTGCATCTTCCTGGTGATGAAATCCATTGTGATGGGACTGTGTTTCTCCAACCAATCACAACCCAAAATAATGTCAAACCCTTTGAGAGGGAGTACTCTAAAGGAGTTGTTGAACTTGTGGCCTTGTATGGTGTATGGTGTGTCTACTGTGTGAGAGCCAGTCTGAAGAGTACCCCCTCCTGCCACTACAACTGTTTCCAAGGGATTGTTGACAGTTGGGCAAGAGGTTTTGACAATAAAATTCATGTCAACGAAGGTATGGGAACTTCCAGAGTCGACTAAGGCGATGCCACACTTGCCTCCCATGCTGACTTGCAGGGTAAAGGTTTTTGCAGGGGGTTTCTTACTGAGGGCCTGCAAGGAAATTTGCATGCACTGTTCTTCTTCACTAGGAGTAGTTGCAGGTGCTGTCGTGTCATCTTCTTGCTCGTGAACTTGGAGGGGATCTTCATTTGATTGTTCCTGATCTGCATTTTCCTCTGAGCCACCAATGCTGAGACCCTATAGAGTTCCCCACATGCAGAAAACAGAGATGGAGAAGCAAATCAAAGAATTGTTAGATGCTTCAGTCATCAGACCAAGCGAGAGCCCCTATGCTGCCCCGGCCATCTTAGTCAAGAAGAAGGATGGCACATGGAGACTGTGCGTTGACTATAGGAAGCTCAACACCCAGACAGTGAAGAACAAATTTCCCATTCCTGTTATTGAGGACCTGTTCGATGAACTACAAGGAGCACAATACTTCACAAAACTTGACTTAAGGGCAGGCTATCACCAAGTGCGAATGAAGAAAGAAGACATCCACAAGACGGCTTTCCGAACATACTTTGGCCATTATGAATTCTTAGTGATGCCATTTGGCTTGACTAATGCCCCAGCCACCTTCCAAGCCCTGATGAACAAAGTGTTTGCTAGATATCTCAGGAAGTACATCTTGGTGTTCTTTGACGACATCTTGATTTTCAGCAAAACTCTAGCTGAGCATTTGGACCATCTCAAGACGGTCTTGCACACATTGAGACAAGAGAAGCTATTTGCTAAGATGAGCAAATGTATCTTTGCTGCACCACAAGTGGAATACCTCGGACACATAATATCTGGCTCCGGAGTACAAACAGACCCTCATAAGATTGAAGCAGTGACAAATTGGCCTATACCACAAAACACAACACAATTGAGGAGTTTTCTGGGATTGACAGGGTACTATAGACGGTTTGTGCAACATTATGGCTTAATTTGCAGACCTCTCCATGATATGCTCAGGAAAGATGCTTTCCAATGGACTGATCTTCAAACACAAGCTTTCAACCAACTCAAACACAGCCTCACCTCTGCTCCAGTACTAGCCCTACTCGACTTCTCCCTCCCTTTCCAACTGGAAACTGATGCTAGTGGGACTGGTTTAGGGGCCGTTCTTATGCAACGAGGCAGACCCCTAGCATTTTTCAGCAAAACACTTGGGCCCAAATCTGCAGCCATGTCAACCTATGAAAAAGAAGCACTAGCAATTTTAGAAGCACTAAAGAAATGGAGACATTATCTTATTGGCAATGAGTTGCTTATTAGAACTGACCAAAGGAGCTTGAAGTTCATGACTGATCAAAAGGTCTCCGAGGGGATACAACAAAAATTGCTCTTGAAATTGCTGGAATTCAATTACAAAATAGAGTATAAAAAGGGGGCTGACAACAAGGTTGCAGATGCTTTGAGCAGAAAGGAAAAGATACTCATGGCTACTAGCATAATCACTCCCACTTGGATTGAGTCTGTAGAGCACAGTTATCAGCAAGACACACACTGCCAGGAACTATTACAGAAACTCCTCATTTCCCCTAACTCTGAAAAAGATTACACTGTCACTGCTGGAATCATAAGGTACAAAGGCAAGATACACATTGGCAATGACCCAGATTTGAGACACCAGCTCATCGAATCCTTGCATGCCTCTGCTATCGGTGGTCATTCAGGCATGGTGGCCAATTACCAAAGAATCAAAAGATTGTTCCATTGGCCGGGACTCAAGAAAGATGTAGAGAAATTCATATCAGAATGTCCCGTATGCCAAAGAGCCAAAGCTGAACATTGTCACTACCCAGGACTTCTTGATCCCCTTCCCCTACCAGACATGGCATGGACCCATCTAACAATGGATTTCATAGAGGGTTTGCCCAAATCCAATGGGAAAGAAGTGATCCTTGTTGTAGTTGATCGCTTTACCAAGTATGCTCACTTTATTCCACTACCCCACCCATATACAGTGCACACCGTGGCTCAAGCCTTCTTGGACAACGTATTCAAACTCCATGGCCCACCCAAGAGCATTGTAACAGACCGCGATAGAATCTTCACAAGCAACATGTGGCAAGGGATCTTCAAAGCCATGAAAGTCAAGCTCAAGCTCAGCACTGCATACCATCCCCAAAGTGACGGGCAATCTGAGCGAGTAAACCAATGTTTAGAATCCTACTTGAGGTGCATGACCTTTGAAGAACCCAGAAAATGGTGCTCATGGTTGCCACTAGCTGAGTGGTGGTATAACACCACTTACCACACAGCCACTAAATTTACCCCCTTCCAAGCTCTCTACTGCTACCCCCCACCAATGATAAGTGAAATAGCTGTGCCTGGACCTACAGATGCTGATGCCCAAGATTTTCTAAGAGAAAAACAGCACATGGTTTCCATTCTCAAGGAACGCCTAGCACAAGCTCAAGCTCGGATGAAGAAATATGCTGACAAGAAACGCCTTGAGAGGACTTTTGAAGTGGGAGATATGGTTTATCTACGGATGCAGCCTTACCGAATGGCTGCTTTTGGCATTCGACAAGCCATGAAGCTAACAACTAAGTTCTATGGCCCCTATCGTATCTTACAGAAAATTGGCCATGTAGCATACAAGCTCCAACTTCCCAAGCACATTGGCATTCATCCGGTCTTCCACGTCAGTCAGTTGAAAAAGCACCTGGGCGCACATGCTGTCCCGAGCAAAGATCTTCCACTAGTGGACAGTACAGGCAAGATTAAAACAGAACCATTGGCGGTGTTGGAAACTCGCTCATTACCACGCAATGGCGTCCTGGTCACCCAATGGTTGATCGATTGGGAAAATCTCAAACCTGAGGAAGCGACGTGGGAGGATGCCAACTTCATCAAACAAACCTTCCCCGACTTCTTTGCCAGCACGCTCAAAAGTTGGTTCCCAGAGAAGTATACTTGAGGACAAGTATGTTCTCAGAGGGGAGCATTGTCAGCTACCTGAAGAATAGCTGCAGCTCTGTTCTTGAGATTCAGTTATCGGCTTCAGTATCGGCGTACCGATTCGACCCAGTCAAGGCAATCCAACGGTGAACGACGACGAGCTCGCGATGGAGGGCCATGATGGACTGATGCCCTGTTTTACAGTTTACTGTTGTTTTTCTTCAGAAAGGTGCTACTCACTTTCTTCTTTCCAGCTAGCGAGTGACCGGCCATATAAGCGCCTGCGTGCGCGAGGTCGGGCATCAATCATTTTATCCCCAACTATTGTAACCCTAGTTTCCTAGAGAAAATAGAAATCCTCCATTAATAGAAGGGGTCTCCGCTATCGAGAGTTCATCTTTGTTCAAGATTTGAGTGCATAGTAGCTTAGTTCTGTCAATCCATGTCGGGATTTGACACCCTCTGCCCCGCGTCCGCGTGCCCGAGCTCCTCCTCTCTCCCGCGCGCCCGAGCTCCTTGTTGTGCGCCGCCCAGGAGGGCTTGCACTCGCCGCTCGACCAGAGCCACCGCGAGCTGGGCTTCGTTGCACATGCCGGCGACCTGGCCGTCCCCTCTGCACCGCCCTCCACCTCAATATTGGACGAGCATGTGTTTGTGTATGTTCTCAGTTATTTTTTGCACACAAGGTGTTTGTGTGCTTGTCCGAGCCAGTTTCAGTCACAGATCCTTGAGGTAAACTCTCACATGAATACATCATGAGACTAAATCTCCTTCCATACGATTCAAAGCATGTTATGATGGTGGGAGTGAATCAGGTTACTAGAATAATGGTTTGCTAATTAATTTACATCATGTGGAGTCTCAAGACACATGGGTACGCCGACTCCTATTGCTTGACAAATGTATATCTGCAGATTTTCTTTAATTGTATGAAGAAGTTACAGTTAGGTGTTGACCTTTTTTTTTGCCTAGACACAGCACCTCCATGCGCCTTTTTTCCGTTTATCTTTGCTGCGCCTTTTTAGTTTTAATTGTTGTTTACCTTCATCCGACCAAATTGAGCTATCGGAGGTGCTGCGATCTTTAGGCAAACATGCTCTGTATTCTATGGTTTGGCATCTACAGGATGCCATCTCAGGTCATGGATCCACTGTTGCCGCTTCGTCATTCACTGAGGACCTTCTCATCCCCACAGAGATCAGAGGTAACCCACACAGTTGGAAATTGTTGCTCAAGTTCTTGCTTCAACAAAATTTGTTCCGAATATAATTTATGGCCATGCCATGTATTAATTATTCTTATAATGGTCATCTGAATTTGCAAAGAAAATTATATTTTGGAGGCAGGAACCCTTACCTCATAAGATGGGTGAGCTGTAGGATTTGGTTCTGTTCAACTTGAATTAGTTTTTGCTCATCATGTTCTCTGTATTAGGAATTCAGATGCCTTCCAGCTCTAATCTTTTCGTATTGTTGGTGCATGCTGGGAGTCACATTGTTATGCATGCTAGCAAACATTAGGATTGGAAATCTTACCCTGTAGGTTATTAATATCCTTTCCACTATACTGAGATTCAGCAATTTAATCCGTATGGTCGCACAAGCAGTTTTGTTTTCGGATTTTTCTTGACAAACATATTGGGTACATCAATTTAAATCATATTAAGGTCACACAAGCAGTTAGTTACATTGCACTTGGGTCACCGACGGTTGCCGAGCTACTATGATCCTCTCATGTTGTAGTGGCTAGCTGCTGCAATTCATGGATCATGCTCTCTCGTGGGAAGGAGGATGTGGCTTTCTCAATTGATCAGAAGAACAGAACCCACATAGTTCTTTTCTAGATATATATTGTTATTTCTGATGTTGTGTGGACCATCAGAAACCTGATGTGTGTGTGTATCATAGAATATCTTGCTATTTATGTATATTGCTTCCCTTTTATTTATGTACTACTTCCTCCATCCGGAAATACTCGTCATCAAAATGAATAAAAAGGGATGTATCTAGACATATTTTAGTTTTAGATACATCCCTTTTTATCCATTTTGGTGACAAGTATTTTCGGACGGAGGGAGTACTTCTCTAAATATAAGCCACTTCTTTTCTATTGTTAGCGCTATCTTTTGATGTTAATGCACTAAAAGCCTAAAGCCTTTCCCTCAGCAAAATGATGATATTAGAGCTATGCGTCTTATAATCCGTACTGTATATGACAATGCGATATTCAGTTATATTATGTTTGTAGCATGGCATTTTTCCGTTCCTTTTTTTTTCACAAGTTCCAAGTTGTTATTTGGCGATTAATTTAATTTGATCTTGAACTTTGGGTTCTTGGCACTCGCCCGTGCAGGTTATGACTATGTCATAGGTGACGTGTGGAAAGGTGACCAACAAGGAGAAGATCGCATGAAGAATTCTTGCTATCAACTAGGGCTGGATGCCCCCAGGAAGATACTGTGAGTTAACTTTCATGACTGATATGTTCATTTCCTCTAGCTACACAATATGAGATATTGCTTCTTAATTAACGCTTACTGCTACGTTGTAAGATGACATATGAGATTTTGTTTCTCGAGTTGGCACTCAGTAGTAAAAGTGGTTTATACTTCGAATAGTTGAGCAGAAAACTGGCGTATCATGGTGAAGGAAATATGCCCTAGAGGCAATAATAAAGTTATTATTTATTTCCTTATATATCATGATAAATGTTTATTATTCATGCTAGAATTGTATTAACCGGAAACATAATACATGTGTGGATACATAGACAAACAGAGTGTCACTAGTATGCCTCTACTTGACTAGCTTGTTAATCAAAGATGGTTAAGTTTCCTAACCATAGACAAAGGAGTTGTCATTTGATTAACAAGGTCACATCATTAGTTGAATGATCTGATTGACATGACCCATTCCATTAGCTTAGCACCCGATCGTTTAGTATGTTGCTATTGCTTTCTCCATGACTTATACATGTTCCTTTGACTATGAGATTATGCAACTCCCGTTTACCGTAGGAACACTTTGTGTGCTACCAAACGTCACAACGTAACTGGGTGATTATAAAGGAGCTCTGCAGGTGTCTCCGAAAGTATTTGTTGGGTTGGCGTATTTCGAGATTAGGATTTGTCACTCCGAATGTCGGAGAGGTATCTCAGGGCCTTCTCGGTAATGCACATCACATAAGCCTTGCAAGCATTGCAACCAATAAGATAGTTGCAAGATGATGTATTACGGAACGAGTAAAGAGACTTGCCGGTAACGAGATTGAACTAGGTATTGGATACCGACGATCGAATCTCGGGCAAGTAACATACCGATGACAAAGGGAACAACGTATGTTGTTATGCGGTCTGACCGATAAAGATCTTCGTAGAATGTGTAGGAGCCAATATGGGCATCCAGGTCCCGCTGTTGGTTATTGAGCAGAGAATTGTCTCAGTCATGTCTACACTGTTCTCGAACCGTAGGGTCCGCACGCTTAAGGTTATGATGACAGTTATTATGAGTTTATGCATTTTGATGTACCGAAGTTAGTTTGGAGTCCCGGATAAGATCACGGACATGACGAGGAGTCTCGGAATGGTCGAGACGTAAAGATTGATATATTGGACGACTATATTCGGACATCGGAATGGTTCCGAGTGGTTTCGGATAAAACCGGAGTGCCGGAGGGGTTACCGGAACCCCCCGGGGAAGTAATGGGCCTTATTGGGCCCGAGGGGAGAGAGAGGGCTGCGGCCAGGAGGTGGCGCGCGCCCCCCCATGGGGAGTCCGAATTGGACAAGGAGGGGGGGGGGGGGGCGCGGCCCCCCTTTCCCTCTCCCTCTCCCTCTCTTTCCTTCCCCCCTCTCTTCCTAGTTGGACTAGGAAAGGGGAGTCCTACTCCCACTAGGAGGAGGACTCCCCCCTCCCTTTGGCGCGCCCCATAGGGCCGGCCGGCCTCCCCCCTTGCTCCTTTATATACGGGGGCAGGGGGGCACCCTAGAACACACAAGTTGATCTTCGTGATCGTTCCTCAGCCGTGTGCGGTGCCCTCCTCCACCATATTCCACCTCGGTCATATTGTCGCGGTGCTTAGGCGAAGCCCTGCGTCGGTAGTTCATCAAGATCGTCACCACGCCATCGTGCTGACGAAACTCGTCCCCGAGAGCTTTGCTGGATCGTAGCCCGGAGAACGTCATCGAGCTGTACGTGTGTCAAGAACTCGGAGGCTCCGGAGTAACGGTGCTTGGATCGGTCGGATCGGGAGGACGTACGACTACTTCCTCTACGTTGTGTCAACGCTTCCGCTTCGGTCTACAAGGGTACGTAGACAATACTCTCCCCTCTCGTTGCTATGCATCACCATGATCTTGCGTGTGCGTAGGATTTTTTTTTGAAATTACTACGTTCCCCAACACATGGCTCCTAATGTTAAAGAGCAAGTGGACAGACTCTATTTCCCCCTCCCACCCCCCTCTAAACTTTGTTTTCTAGGTTTGGTTGGCTACAAAAGGCTAGATTCTGGTATATATTCGTTGGTGCAGAAGCTAGAAGCTCATTGATATTATTTTTCTTGCCAAACATATGAAGGATTGTGCATAAAACTTCCAGCTTGAAATCTACATCTGGGTTACAAGCTTTGTCCAGAATTTAAGAACATCGCTGTGGACATTTAGATATTTTTGTAGCATTCTTCAGGGTCTTGACTTAATTTCTTTTCACACAGTAAAATATCAATTATATGTTGTACAGTAGTAGTAGTGTGAATACTATGTACTCAAGTTTATTAAAGTCAAAACAGGAAAGGAGAGCAGAGTTCAGGGCATGTTCAGCTCCATCCATGCATCAAGGGAAATATATACAAGGCAAAGGATTACGTGTTCTGCTAGATGACATAGTACAAGGTTCAGCAGCGACGACATGATCTCAAACATGGCACTGGTACCACCTATACTAAACTTGATTTGTTCTCTCAATATGGAGTGTTAATCTTCTCCTCTGCATAGTACAATATTCCCTTGGCTCGAAGGATATAGGCATGGCGAGTTTGGTTCAAGGAGGAAATAAGAATGATTTAACAGTAAGAAAAGGGATATAATGCTTCTTGATGTGTATGGGGATTCTGAAGATATATATGATTGATACTTTCCCTGCATGATATAGATTAGTCGAGGTTTGCGAAGTTCTCTATAAAAGAACTATGTGGGGTTCTCTATAAAATAGTTGTTAGGTGTCTAGGTCTTCAGTTTGGGCATTCCAGTATTTTGAGTGGAGTAATTCCACAATGCACAGCCATCTTCATTGAACAACTGAAGTAATATACAGAAGACAGTCGCTTGTTTATTTCTCGACAACCAATTGATTTGCTAACTATTATATTCTTAGAGTACAAGGCAAAGTTATGTGGTGGGTCGGATGGAGAGCTTGGCGCCGCGATGTGGCAGGCTGCTCTGCAGTGGCACAATCCGTTGCATCTGTGTGGTCTTGGTCCAAAAGCTGAAATAGGGAATAAGATGTGCCTTGCCGTGTGGAGTGTTGGGTATCTTTTGCACTTGCTCCATCAGCTGCAGAAACTATAGCCCAAATGCAGCATACTGCTACTATTTCATATCATTGATTGATGATTTGTTTTTTCATAATTGAATTGGCGAATGATGAAAAGGTGTAATGTTCAGGGATTTTTGCTAGATGATTTGTTGATCCAGTTTAATTTTAGTAGGCATCTGGGTACTGTTTATGAATTGATAGTGCACCTTGCTTAAATCCTACAGTATTATTTTTACTTTTCTGAAATAATCTTCTCTGGATTTCATACTAACAAGTGGCTTGGTTTGTACCAACGATAAAGTCCTGCTTTTATGTTGCCCAATCCTAAGTTGTGCCATCCTTTCGTAGTGATAGCTGTGTTGGGCCGGGTTGCAACGGATGCATTCAACACGTTTCAAGGGCCTTGTATGTCGATCTGGAGCCACTGTAAGTCGATTATGGCAGGAAATCAAAGTCAGTTTCCTCATTTATCCATCACCGTAGGACTATTCTGACTACTGCATTTTATTTTAGTTTGGAGATAAGTCATGTTGTCAAAATTACTTCTTATTTGCAACTGATTGGTGTTGCACAGAATAGGCATGCCCCGTTGCAACGCACGGGTATTGTCCTAGTCATGACAATTTGTATTCCGCGCATACTGCGAAAGCGGTCGAGCAAATGCAGACCATGCAACGCTATTGTGCCGGCCTTGTAAGACGGGCCTTCTGGTTTTATAAAAGTTACGTTCGTTTTCTCTCTCTATCGGGTTTCTTTCTTTTTTCATTTTTATTTTGAGGTTCATTATTTATTTTATTTTATTTTATATTTATGAATATTATTTGGAAAATTCATATTTTTTCTTCAAAATTGCGAACAATTTTAAATATTTTGTGAAGATTTTCATATTCATTAACATTTTTGAATCCATATTTTTTAAAATTCATGAACAAATTTAAACTCGTGAATATTTTTAGAATTCATGAATATATGTTTCATATTTGAGAGTAATTTTTAAATTTTAAAAATATATTTAAATTCGTGAATGTTTTTTACAATTTGTGAACATTTCTGAAAATTCACAAAATTACCGTGAGTAAGTGTTTTAATAGAAACACCAAGAAAAATAAAATAAATAGTTTAAAACCGAGCATATTTATTTGCCAACGCAATATCAACATAGCGCTACATGAGCCACACCCCTG
The DNA here is from genome assembly GCA_032464435.1 of Aegilops umbellulata. Classification (NCBI taxonomy): domain Eukaryota; kingdom Viridiplantae; phylum Streptophyta; class Magnoliopsida; order Poales; family Poaceae; genus Aegilops; species Aegilops umbellulata. Next base: position 444,762,130 of record CP136054.1, read on the forward strand.
TGCGTTTGCTCGCAATCCTAAGTGTTCTACTCCCGCTGTTCACCTTTTTAAGACGTTGTAGACATTTCAAACAGCGTGCAAAATAGCTCAATTTCAGCTGTCTGAAACGACTTTAAAAGTGCAGGGGGGTATAAAATTTTGGAAAACAATTTGATAAAAAAACCAACCCAAATAAAAAAATATGCTGAAAGACGATAAAGAAAAAAACGCAAACACTATACGAACTTGGCGCTACATGGGGCGAGGGGAGTAATGCTACATGCACGGGGTGGGTTTTACGGATTCAACGGGCTGTGATTATGTGGTAGTTTTTGATTCAAGATTAGTGATCCCTATAGTTTTGTGAGAATAAATGTTCTCTCATTCTTTTGGCGGTGCCATGAGATTAGAGAGTTTTTTGTCCTCTCAAATCCGATTATTCAGATCAGATGAGTTTTTGTGTCAAGCCTTTTTTTGTTGGTCTGATTCTTTGTGGAGGTGAAATCTTTCATTGACAACATGGTGAAGATATAGTGATTCGACGGCCTGCACTTCTAGGGGACCATCCCTAGCTCAAGTGCGTTCATCGATCAAGGCTTCCCATCTCTTTGGATTGGCGACTCAACGCGCTTTCAAAAACCATTATTGATAATGTTCGTGCGGGTGAAAGAGTGAAAGTATCGTTGCTCCAGTCAAATTGCAGCCTCTTTACCGAAGTGTTTGGAATGTTTCTTCGAGCAGAGATTGACGTAGTGAAGAAGATGTTTTCATGAGATTTCATTGTAATTCTTAGTCATAGGAGTTACTTTGTATTTTTTTTTTGAATTTTAGGTCAAAATCAGTGTACCTATAATTGTTACGAGTATGAATAAAGTTACAGGTGTTCTTCAAAAAAAAAAAGGAGACGGGCCCCACACCCATGAAATTGGTGGTGGTGGTGGTGGTGGGGGGGGGGTTGGCGGCCTAGCTACTGCGTGTTTGCTTGCTATCCTGCATGTTACATGTGGGACAAGACCTCTCAGATTTTCTGTTATTACGGTCGGTTGATTCAATTTCGTTTTTATCTCTGCTAGGTTGGGCTTTCGTAATGCTCGGCATGGTGGTGTTCTCATTCGCTGGCACTGGCTTGGCTTGATGCTCCATGTTTTACTTATTTTGAGAGGAATATGAAATTGTTTGGTGTTTGGCAGTATTATTAATACACATTTTAGTCTCGGTGACGACTAGTAGTAATAATGTGAGCTCCGTTTTAGCACACGGAACTATTCGACCACAAACACAACACACACAGAGACGTAACACAAAGAACACCGTACTACCGTCAGGATAGCTTGTGACAGGCCCAAATAACCTCAGGCCTTTTTTGGTTCATAGGATAGGAATTTTATAGGAATAGGAAAACCATAGGTAGTGAGCTGACATGCCTGTCAATTCTATAGAGAAAGAGATGTCATTTGGTGCATATGATAGGATTTTTTCCCATTGAGTCTAGGCTAATGTTTTTTTCTCCAAAATGTGAAGGATTGATTCCTATCCTACATAGCAATAGGAATCCATTCCTACAAACCAAATGGCTTCAAAGGAATTTTTCCTTTGCAAATCCTATCCTATAGAATTCCTACAAAAATCCTACAAATCAAAGGAGGCCTCATGAATGTGCAAAATAACCACAAATAAATGGGCCCACCAACGAATCCCAAAGCCCTAACGCACGTAGTGCGAACATACCTAAGGAGCTGAGAATTTTTGAACGATTTTCAAATTCACAAACATTGTATTGATACAAAGATTTTTTTAGAATTTTTAAACAATTTAAAATCTGGGGCCTCTTTTGGTTCATAGGGTAGGAAAATAATAGGAATAGGAAAGTCATAGGAAATGAGATGACATGTACCTCAAATCCTATGAGTAGGAATATGAAAGGAGATGCTCTTTGATTCACATCATATGATTTTTTCCATTGAGTCTAGGCTAATGTTTATTTTCCTATGAAATGTGGAGGATAGGAAGAATTCCTCCACAAGAATAGGATTCCATTCCTACAAACCAAAGGGCTCTAAAGAAAAATTCCCTATAGAAATCCTATCCTATGAAATTCCTACAAGATTCCTCTAAACCAAAGGAGGCCTGATTTTTTTAGGATTTGCAAATATCTCTTCATATTCATGATTTAAAAAATTCACAAACATTATTTAAATTTGTAAATAAATTTAGAATATGTGAAAATTTTCAAAAATTATTTAAATTTGGTGTTTGACAGTGTTATTAATAGACATTTTAGTCTCGGTGACGACTAGTAGTAATACTGTGAGCTCCGTTTTAGCCCACGGAACTAATCGACCACAAACACAAAACACACACACACACCGAGATGTAACACAAAGAACACCGTACTACCGTCACGACAACTTGTGATAGGCCGAAATAACCTGAATGTGCAAAATAACCACAAATAAATGGGCCCACCAACGAATCCAAAAGCCCTAACACACGTAGTGCGAACATACCTAAGGAGCTAAGAATTTTTAAACGATTTTCAAATTCACAAGCATTGTATTGATACAAACATTTTTTTAGAATTTTTAAACAATTTAAAATCTGATTTTTTAGGATTTGCAAATATTTCTTCATATTCATGACTTAAAAAATTCACAAACATTATTTAAATTTAATATGTGAACATTTTCAAAAAGTCATGAGTAGGAATTTGCCTTTTTTCATATTCATGATTTTTTTATATTCATGAACATTGTTTGAATTTGCAAACATTTAAAAAACTTTGTCAACATCTTTGGAAATTCACAACCAAATTAGATTTCTAAATATTTTTAAAATTTGAGAAGTGTTTTAACAGAAAAAATGACCGAATTCCCCAATCCCCAACAGATCATGCTGAGCTCCGCCAGTAGCAGGAGCAGCACGAGGCATGGTCCAACATGTTGAGCTTAGGCAAAAGAGCTCATCAGCAATCATCGTACCAGGCGTTGATCAAAAGCAAGCGACACCTCAAACACATCATCCGTTGTAGGCTCCTTGCCTATACAACCAAATATCATCTGGGCAACACACAAATTACTGTTTTTTTACCAAGGCGAGAATGTTTGTTCTGATACTGTCATGCAGGAACAACAACCTAACTATCCTTACATGCGAGGTCCACTTCGAGGAAAAAACATTGGAGCTCTCCTAGGACACTATCCATATTAAGCTTATTAATTACTCCCCCCGTTCCTAAATATTTGTCTTTTTAGATATTTCAAATGGACTACCACATACGGATGTATATAGACATATTTTAGAACGTAGATTCACTCATTTTGCTCCGTATGTAGTCAGTTGTTGAAATCTCTAGAAAGACAAATATTTATGAACGGAGGGAGTATAAGGATTCCATTACGTCGAGCGCAAACACTAAGTACTAAAATCTTTTAGTCATGACAATAACATGTCAAGTTGATCACTAAGTACTAAAATATTTTGGTCTCAATTTGAGATACCCTGGTCAGCCCGGATGTTTAGGAAGAAAGTGAGGGGTCCTGTTTGGTCACTTTTTTTGACTGGGGCAGAGTCCACGGCCGATCGTCGCCGCCAGGCAGGGGAGGCTCAAGCTCTGCGCCAGTCGTAGGAGGCCAAGCGACTGTCGCAAGCATGCAACAACATCCGATCAGGGCTGCCATGACACCTGGCGGCATTTCCGTCACTGGAAGGCAACGATGTCAACAACTCAGACAACAACGACTACATCAAGGTGACGCAAGCAACGACAGAGGTACCGGCGGCCTCGGAGGTCATGCCTACGAGGTCACCATCCGGTACCTCACACAGTTTAGGTTAGTTTTTTCTTAAGATTTCGTTCAACTTAGTTGAAATTTCGTTATTTTTGTCCTAGGGACCAAACTCATGCTAAACATGATAATATTTGTTAAATTTCATACGTGTCCCCGGACATTGGTGATGTCCGTTTTGGTGATCCGCGCGCGTTGGAGTTGCCCTAACACAGCTTTTGTTATTACAAATGGAAAAGGCAAAGCAATTTTGTAACACAGTTCAGGATAGTAGGTTTGAGACAGGACTTTCAACACCCGGGTGCCCCTGCATCCTGTAAGACTCCATCGAATATTTTCAGGCAGTACATCAAGCCATGTCAAAATCCAAGGACTAAATAATGAAATTTCAAACTGGTTCTTGATACTCTGTATCCTTCTCTATCTGATGTTTACAGAATAGATAACAAACGAAAAGGATGTTAGCTGATCAGCTGCTCACAAGGAAATAAAGTACTGGACTTCACGGATGATTGGAGCTAGATGGTGAATGTGTGAAGCATTGAAGCAGATCCAAGACAAATGAAACTGAACAGGACAGAAGAGGATAGTCTTGTGTTGTGTGGCAGCTCAGCTATATTGTGAGCCCCAGCGGGACACATGAAACTGAACAAGACCCAAAAGAATAACTCTGTTTCCCAAGGAGCCATGTCTCCAAGCTCAGCAATAGTCATGTGTAGCAGCTCAGCTATATTGTGAGCCACAGCAAAATTCTCAGCAGGGTCCACAAGGGAAAAAATCCATATTCACTACCCATAAGAAAACAACAATCTTTGCAAGACAGCAGTTTTTTTTTACCTAATGTACATGACTGGCAATCTATGAAACATATAGCATGTATCTGCTCACATGGGAACACAACAAAAGCAGGGCATGAGGCAAAATAATGGAATAAGGCAGTAGCATTTACGCAATGAACAGATGATGTGCGTAATGGCATATCGAAGAAACTAGTAGCTCAAAGAGGGAAAAAGAGACTGCGAAAAAAGAAGAGATTAATGTCACATTCATTATAAGCAGAAAAGAGAAGCACCTGTTATGTATATTAAAAATGAGAGTTGTGCACCATGACCTTATTTAACATGTAGTTATGGTGAACATTATTTAACATGTAGTTATTCAGATCTGATAGTCTGATGCAAATGTATTCCCCAGAAACCCCAAATGGGTAGGTGAACCAACAAGACAAACATATGCATAATATTCCTAGTTAGTGTCTCTTTAGCTTTTATGTTAAAATAAATCTAGAAAAACAGTAGCAAAGGTGCTGCTGTAGTTATTAGACATGTTTCCTTTGCTAGTAAATTACATTGTTTTTTCCTGAAACACTTGACACCCGAAATTTGCATAGCGCTCAAATGGCTAGCCAAAATCACTCCAAGTAGGGCATCCAACCATAGGCATGAGAATGGCAACAGTGATAAATCTACTGATCAGGGCAGAAGGTACATATTTTTCCTACAACACTATAAAAAATGGTCCGGAATTCGACTGTAAATTGCTTTACCAGAAGCCATCACATCGAAGTGCGGTAACAAACTTGATTTTGTTGGCGAGAGAGAAAATCACCTTGATCTTCTTCTTCTTGACCAAACACTTGCCCTAGATTCGTCATCTTCTCTTCTTTCCCATATCTGCATAAGTCATTCTTACATTCTTATAGCTGGAGATACAAGAGGCAAAAGAGGCCACCGCTGATCCTCAACCAGGCATGTGAGCAAGCTTCTCATCTGTGAGCGTGTCATAGCTGGGAGGGTCATTATTAGATTACTGTGTGATCCATGCACAACAGTATGTAGCTAGCACAATTTAAATACACAACTTTCTCTATAGAGAAATGTATAATTATGCATACAACTTGCAGCCAAATTTTACACAAAAGGCAACTTTCCCCTGGTTAATGAAATCAGGGTTTGAACAACTAAAACATCAATAGCATGGCTATAAAAATCAGAGACGGGTTCTTAATTACTAACAAGATATAACACAACTCCCATCACCCATCCAACTCACACTACTCTCCCATCATCCATGTAACATGGAAATCAAACCAAAGGCAACAGCAAAACAGCAAACTGAACTTCCATTGCTTGAGAGTTATGCTTCCTCATTCCCATGTCCAGCTTCACTTGATGCTTCAGCCACAACACCAGCTGCCGCTAAACAAAGAAAGAATTATTCAGTAGGATGAGAAATCATCTTACAGTCAGATTAGACACTCACTACTTTTATCTGTGACACTAACTGAAATGTGTTACAGTAAAAAAACACGTATACACAAATTACAACTAGGAGAGAACATATAAACATAGTTAAGCTTTTAAGGTAGTACCTGGTGGATAGTAGAAGCTAACGTAGGGAAAGAGGGACCATCTAACATTTGGATGTTGATACAGCTTGCTCGAGAGCTTCTTCGAGGTTTGTGACTTGAGATCAATCATGTAGGTGCCAACTTTTGAGATTACAAAAATGATGCCAGTGCCCTCGACAGAGCCACCCAACTCTGGTGGTATCGAAAAATTGCCAAGGGGAAAAAGATCAGTCTTGAGGTTGATGTCTATCCGTTGCGTCCACGACGCTACTCCATCGGGATCCACCTCCCTCCACCAGACGGAGAGGCAGTAAAAGAACAGGTGTGCGATCCCCAGCCTGCCATCTTCCCCCACCATGAGGATAGGATTGTTGCTGGCACGCTCGACCTCTTCCTCCGGCAGAAGAATCTCCGACAGGCAAGACTTTCCCAGATCGTACTTGAGAATACTATCTTCAGTAACCTCGTCCTCCTGCTCCCGGAAAACGAGGAAATAGAGCGCGTCTCCAACCAGAACACTAGGCGAGTCATAGAAGTCCATTTCTTCCTCAAAAGGAGCAATGGCAGTTAAGGCCGGAGAGCACCAAGTACTCGTCTCCGACGAGTACGCGGACGCCGTGGCGACCCCCTCTTGTTCGTCAAGGGTGACAAAAACCACGACGAAGGGACCCGAATGGCAGTCACCGTGGCTGCAGCTGTCCGCGGCACAGAGCACCGAGGCCTGCCATCTGCTCGCCCCCGACATCTCGGGGCGGCACAGCACCGTTTGGCCGCCCGTCATGGGGTCCCAGACGACGAAGGTCGGCTGATTGCTATCCTTGTACGAAAGGAGGACGCGGCCGTGGCGACAATCTTTCACGGAATATTGGTGCTTGTGGTCGGGACCGCCCGCGCGGAAATCCGTGGTGGGGAAGAACTCGGCGCGGGTTTTCGGCCAGTCGTGGAGGTAGCCGAGCATGGGAGGTGTTCGGTGGAATTCGTCGTAGCGGCGGCGGAAGCCGTGGCTGGCCATGGCTTGCAGACGAGGGAGGCGCGGAGGAGATTACCTGGCTCGTCCGGCGGGAGGCGGGTGAGGATCTCCTCCACGAGCTCCTCCATCTCGCCCAGCTCCCGCACCAGCCTCGGCGGCATCGTCGCGTGTGCCTGCGGTGCGGCCGCCCAATAGATTTAGGAGGATTTTTGGGTGTTAGGGTTTGGAGTGAGAGAAATTTAGCAGGCGTCTCACAGGATCTGTCGATCTGCTTTGCTGAGTGCTGACACACTCTATATTTTTATTTAACACTCTAGTCCTTTAACTGTTACATATTTACCGACATATATGCAACTCAGCAGTCCAACGCTACCCTTAATATGGGATAGATGCATGGTTTTGGAAAGACTGATCTTGTTAGCTGCAGTCGGACGCCTCAAACCCGTCTCAAATGCTCGGGCGAGCAGACCAATCACAAAAAACAATCCCAACTGGACGCCTCAAATCGGCCTCAAATGTATGGGCCGATCGACACACCTCATATCCAGCCCAAATGTAGGGCGGTAGGAGGCGGCCCGGGCGCGTCCGCCACGTCTGCCCGGCCCACCTCTGGCCCACCACAACCCCACAAATCCCTATCCGGATCAAACCCTAGTCTCACTTCACTCCGCTCTGCCCCCCTTTGCTCCAATCCATCAACCTCCGAGTGTTGGCAACCATGTCCAGCACCGACAGCCATTCTGACGGCTCTGGCGATGACGACTGGGACGCCTTCCTTCGCGATGGTACCGGAGATGAGGATGAGCTGGCCCTCTACATCGCGGTGGAGCGCTCGCGGGTGGACACGGGCGACAACTCCGGTTCAGGTGTGATGCCAGCTTGTCGCTCACAGCCATAGCGCCTTTGCCGGCCCTTCTCGCCCCGCGCGTGGATCTGTGAGGGCAGCTCAATCGGCGCTGCCCGTTCGTTGGCCTCCTCCACCTCTGGTCGCTACTCTGCGTGGGCAGCGGTGCACTAGTAGAAAACGGAGCTTTAAAACCGGTTTGTAAGGGCCTTTAGTGCCGGTTATGAAACCGGTACTAAAGTGTGGGCACTAAAGGCCCCCCCTTTAGTACCGGTTCGGCACGAACCGGCGCTAAAGTGCCACCACGTGGCGTGAGCTCGCGCCCTGGTATGGGGGACCTTTAGTACCGGTTGGTGTTACCAACCGGTACTAAAGGTTTTTTTTTTTAATTTTTTTTGAAAATTTTGGAAAAAAATTTTGATTTTTTTTCGATTTTTCATTTTTCTGAATTATTTGATGATTTAGTCTCTAATCACCTCTCTTAACTGCTCAAGTGTGGATCACTCATTCCAATTCATCTAACTTCCCGACCGGTCATCCATCCCTCTCACTACTCCAGCCCGAGCACGCTTAACATTCAGCTTCTATTCTCCTTTGTTTCCGAGTCTACACTTGTTGTTTTCCTGACAATAGTAAGATGTCAATCCTATTAACCCTCAGGAGTTTAGCTTGAGCATGAAGTCACACATTTCACAGTTTGAGTTTGAAACTATTATTCTAAAAAAACAGTAATTATTTAGTAACGCTAATATTTCTTGAATAAGTTTGACCATAGTTTGACCGTAGTTTGACCCGACCAAATTTGACCAAAATTCAAAAAACAGTAATTATTTAGTAACACTAATATTCTTGAATAATTATGTAGTAACACTAATATTTTTTTGAATAAGTAGTTTGACCATAGTTTGACCACAGTTTGACCAGATTTGACCAAAATTCAAAAAAACTGAGATACTTATTTAGTAACACTAATATTATTGCGTAATTATTTAGTAACACTCTATATTTCTTGAATCAGTTGTTCGACCGGTTTGACAAGATTTAACCAAAATTCAAAAAAAACATAAATTAGAGCATATCTTTTTTTCTTTTACAATTTTGTCATTTAAAAAATTGTCCTAAACCCTAAACCCGGGACTTAAAATGTCGGAATCTTTATGCTAAGCAGTAAAAACTAAGGGTTTAAACCATAAAACCTAACCCTAAACTCTGAAATCTAAACCCTAGCACTAAACGCTAAAAACGTCTAAAACGCCCAAAAACTCTATTTTCCCTTTGGAATTTTGTGATTTTAAAAAATTGTCGAAACGGAAAACTTGTTGTTTCAGCGGATCAATCTTTTTGTTCTGCAAATTTTGATATATTATATGTATTTTTCTGAATTAGGATGATTTAGTTATGATTTTTTCAAGTTTGAAAATTGCCCTATAGTCCCGGTTTGTGACTCCAACCGGGACTATTGGTTAGACCCCTTTAGTGCCGGTTCGTGGCATGAACCGGTACTAAAGGTTGGCCCTTTAGTATCGTTTGTGCAACAAACCGGGACTAAAGAGGCTCGTGGGGCCCCGGCATGACGCCAGCCTGCCACCACCCCTTTAGTACCGGTTCGTGCCACGAACCGGTACTAAAGGTTCAACACGAACCGGCATTAATGCAAATCCGTTCGAACCGGCACTAATGGTACCATTAGTACCGGGCCAAAATCAAACCGGCACTAATATGCTTCACGTTTGACCCTTTTTCTACTAGTGGTGGGTTCTAGTGCCCGCTCCGCCGGCACTGCGAAATCGGAGGTGCGCGCCACCTGCCGCGGGAGGCAGAGGGCAAGGGAAATGAGGGCCGTGTTGGAGTGGCTGCGCATTCCTCCCGCCGCCACCGCGTGATGCCAGCGGTGCCCGACGAGGATGAGCGTCTCCTCCGGTGGGTGTACCGCCGATCACTTACGGCAGTGGAGATGGACGCCCAGTGGCTCCAGAGGATCAATGCCAAGGCGGTCCGGCTCGGCATTGAGTAGTACGGGGGGAGGCGGCAGAGGCGATGAGGGTGGCAAAGCTGAAGTGGAAGCAAGACCGCATAGTCCGATGCTTGAAGGGCCACATCATCGTTAACACTTCTCCAATGACAGCGACGGCTCCGATGACGACCCACCTCCTGCCGCAGGCGCATACCACAGCACCGGTGACCGGAAGGGCAAGGGGCCGGCGAGAAAGTGGTGAAGCTCATCCCTCTCTCTCTGTTTAGATAATCTAGCTCCTACTATCTAGTTAGAATTTGCCAGAAGGTTGAACTGTGTGAATTATGACCGTTGTGTGATCTTTCGATGATGTTTATGCGAATTATGCCCGTTTGCAATCGGTTATATGTCCGGTTCCTATCGATTTTGGTCGTTTGGTGATCTACGTAGTATGTTGTATGATCTTGTATGGATATGAGATATGCGGCTGTGGATGCGCCAATTTGGGGACAACCCGATCACTGTCCGCTGTGCCAGAGTTGACAAGTCCGATTGTAGATGCTCTAAGATCGATAAAAAGTTCTTCCTCTAACTACTTCATTTATTCATTTATATTTATGTAGCATATCAGATTAGGAACATATACCAATTGGACGATTTCATTTGCCTGGTTTGGTTAATTTTACCTTTGAGCTGCAATGATCTTTTGAAAAATTCACATGCATGCAATGCCCAAGCGCATCACTCGTCTCGCACCCGTCAGGCCCCCTACCCACGTGTATCCGTCATGCGGGTCTATAGATTTATCGCTACCATTAGCCCACACATTGTTGCTCATTCATGAATGAAAATGAGAGTTTTCGTGCCCAAAATTTCTTCCAAATTTCCTTCTGCTACTAGAATCTGGTTTTGTGTTGTGTTCCTAAACTTCGCCAAGTTCACTCTATCGGAAACTCAACAAATTGTGTGTCTGCCGAGTTTGATTCAAAATTGGACTCGACAGTGATAAGGAATTGGACTCGCCATACTCCGCCCGCCCCGGTTCAACCCTACGGCGGCTTTGCCTTGCTGCCGGTCTCACCGTCATGGGACACTACTTCCTTGGCCACCCTGCACTCGGTCCCATCCCCGGCGGCACTTGGTACCGGCGGCGCTTGGTAATTGGACTCGGGCACCACCGCCCACATGACATCTCATCCCGGTACTCTAACCTCCTCCACTCCAGTTCATACTCCTACTTGCATCACCGTTGGCAACGGTTCCTCTTTACCTATCACACATGTTGGTCGTGTTTCGTTTCCTTCCACATCTACACCTATCACTATGTCTGATGTTCTTGTGTCTCCTGAATTAGTTACGAACCTTGTATCTGTTCGTCGTCTTGCCCGTGAGAATCCCATTACCGTTGAATTTGATGATGTCGGTTTTTCTGTGAAGGACGTCCGTACTCGGATGGTCCTTCACCGTTGCGATAGTACGGACGAGCTCTATCCGGTGCACTCCTCCACCACCGCCTCCACCACCCCAGTCGCCCTCGCCGCAGGTGTCGACCTTTGGCATGTCCGTTTGGGACACCCGAACTCTACAGCTTTGCGTCAAATGCTTAAGAGTTTTTCATTCTCATGCAATAAGATCGACGACCATACTTGTGAGGCTTGTCATCTTGGCAAGCACGTTTGTCTTCCCTTTAGCGCATCTACCACTATTTCCACTTTACCGTTTCAGTTATTGCATAGTGATGTTTGGACATCCCCGGTTGCAAGCAACAGGGGCTACCTATACTATTTGGTGATCTTAGATGATTTCTCTCATTATGTGTGGACATTTACTCTTCGTCGCAAGTCCGACGCTCTTGCCACACTCACCGCATTTTATTCCTACGCCACCACACAGTTCGGTCGTCTTATCCTTGCTTTACATACTGACAACGGAAAAAAGTTTGACAACGCCGTTGTTCGTAACCTTCTAACCTCCCACGGCACTATCTTCCGCCTCACTTGCCCCTACACGTCCCAACAAAACGGTCATGCCGAGCGTATCCTTCGCACTCTTAATGATTGCGGCCGCACTTTACTCTTTCACTCTAACATCTCCCCCCCCCCCGGTTTTGTCCGGACTCTCTCGCCACCGCCACCCTCCTCATTAACATCCGCCCGTGTCGCCCACGCTGGAACTATGCCCCTAACCATCTCCTCTTTGGTGCGCCCCCATCTTATGATGGCCTTCGCATCTTTGGCTGTCTCTGCTATCTTCGCATCTAAGTAAAAAACCGTTTCATCCGGGGTTGTAAATGAAAAAAGTGAACAGACACAGAGCACGGCTGCACGGGCTCTCCTCTCTCCCTCGCCTCCTGATCCCAGCCGCCAGGAGGCCCACGGCCCGCGCGGCGCTCGATCCGGTGACCGCCGGCCGCCGGACGACGCCGGCAATGGAAGCACCCTGCACCACCGTTCCACCTTAGCTCCCCCTCTGTCAGCTACCTGAAGAATAGCTGCAGCTCTGTTCTTGAGATTCAGTTATCGGCTTCAGTATCGGCGTACCGATTCGACCCAGTCAAGGCAATCCAACGGTGAACGGCGACGAGCTCGCGATGGAGGGCCATGATGGACTGATGCCCTGTTTTACAGTTTACTGTTGTTTTTCTTCAGAAAGGTGCTACTCACTTTCTTCTTTCCAGCTAGCGAGTGACCGGCCATATAAGCGCCTGCGTGCGCGAGGTCGGGCATCAATCATTTTATCCCCAACTATTGTAACCCTAGTTTCCTAGAGAAAATAGAAATCCTCCATTAATAGAAGGGGTCTCCGCTATCGGGAGTTCATCTTTGTTCAAGATTTGAGTACATAGTAGCTTAGTTCTGTCAATCCATGTCGGGATTTGACAATTGGTATCAGAGCCCTCCTTGAGGGGTATAGCATGGTCGCACTCTCTCATTGGAGGCATTTGTTTAGGTTCCTCAAACACATCTTTGTACTCGTGCAATAGATCTTCTATTTCAGCACAAGGTTGTTGAGTTTGTTGCTTATTAGGAGATAATGGAAATAGGCAGTAGCCTGAAACCCCAGTAGCTGACAACTTCTCCATTCTATTTAAGGAAATGAGTGGCACAGTCCCTCTTCTATTGTTGTCTTTCAGAGTGACTTTAGTCTTGCCATCTACAAGTACTTGCATCTTCCTGGTGATGAAATCCATTGTGATGGGACTGTGTTTCTCCAACCAATCACAACCCAAAATAATGTCAAACCCTTTGAGAGGGAGTACTCTAAAGGAGTTGTTGAACTTGTGGCCTTGTATGGTGTATGGTGTGTCTACTGTGTGAGAGCCAGTCTGAAGAGTACCCCCTCCTGCCACTACAACTGTTTCCAAGGGATTGTTGACAGTTGGGCAAGAGGTTTTGACAATAAAATTCATGTCAACGAAGGTATGGGAACTTCCAGAGTCGACTAAGGCGATGCCACACTTGCCTCCCATGCTGACTTGCAGGGTAAAGGTTTTTGCAGGGGGTTTCTTACTGAGGGCCTGCAAGGAAATTTGCATGCACTGTTCTTCTTCACTAGGAGTAGTTGCAGGTGCTGTCGTGTCATCTTCTTGCTCGTGAACTTGGAGGGGATCTTCATTTGATTGTTCCTGATCTGCATTTTCCTCTGAGCCACCAATGCTGAGACCCTATAGAGTTCCCCACATGCAGAAAACAGAGATGGAGAAGCAAATCAAAGAATTGTTAGATGCTTCAGTCATCAGACCAAGCGAGAGCCCCTATGCTGCCCCGGCCATCTTAGTCAAGAAGAAGGATGGCACATGGAGACTGTGCGTTGACTATAGGAAGCTCAACACCCAGACAGTGAAGAACAAATTTCCCATTCCTGTTATTGAGGACCTGTTCGATGAACTACAAGGAGCACAATACTTCACAAAACTTGACTTAAGGGCAGGCTATCACCAAGTGCGAATGAAGAAAGAAGACATCCACAAGACGGCTTTCCGAACATACTTTGGCCATTATGAATTCTTAGTGATGCCATTTGGCTTGACTAATGCCCCAGCCACCTTCCAAGCCCTGATGAACAAAGTGTTTGCTAGATATCTCAGGAAGTACATCTTGGTGTTCTTTGACGACATCTTGATTTTCAGCAAAACTCTAGCTGAGCATTTGGACCATCTCAAGACGGTCTTGCACACATTGAGACAAGAGAAGCTATTTGCTAAGATGAGCAAATGTATCTTTGCTGCACCACAAGTGGAATACCTCGGACACATAATATCTGGCTCCGGAGTACAAACAAACCCTCATAAGATTGAAGCAGTGACAAATTGGCCTATACCACAAAACACAACACAATTGAGGAGTTTTCTGGGATTGACAGGGTACTATAGACGGTTTGTGCAACATTATGGCTTAATTTGCAGACCTCTCCATGATATGCTCAGGAAAGATGCTTTCCAATGGACTGATCTTCAAACACAAGCTTTCAACCAACTCAAACACAGCCTCACCTCTGCTCCAGTACTAGCCCTACTCGACTTCTCCCTCCCTTTCCAACTGGAAACTGATGCTAGTGGGACTGGTTTAGGGGCCGTTCTTATGCAACGAGGCAGACCCCTAGCATTTTTCAGCAAAACACTTGGGCCCAAATCTGCAGCCATGTCAACCTATGAAAAAGAAGCACTAGCAATTTTAGAAGCACTAAAGAAATGGAGACATTATCTTATTGGCAATGAGTTGCTTATTAGAACTGACCAAAGGAGCTTGAAGTTCATGACTGATCAAAAGGTCTCCGAGGGGATACAACAAAAATTGCTCTTGAAATTGCTGGAATTCAATTACAAAATAGAGTATAAAAAGGGGGCTGACAACAAGGTTGCAGATGCTTTGAGCAGAAAGGAAAAGATACTCATGGCTACTAGCATAATCACTCCCACTTGGATTGAGTCTGTAGAGCACAGTTATCAGCAAGACACACACTGCCAGGAACTATTACAGAAACTCCTCATTTCCCCTAACTCTGAAAAAGATTACACTGTCACTGCTGGAATCATAAGGTACAAAGGCAAGATACACATTGGCAATGACCCAGATTTGAGACACCAGCTCATCGAATCCTTGCATGCCTCTGCTATCGGTGGTCATTCAGGCATGGTGGCCAATTACCAAAGAATCAAAAGATTGTTCCATTGGCCGGGACTCAAGAAAGATGTAGAGAAATTCATATCAGAATGTCCCGTATGCCAAAGAGCCAAAGCTGAACATTGTCACTACCCAGGACTTCTTGATCCCCTTCCCCTACCAGACATGGCATGGACCCATCTAACAATGGATTTCATAGAGGGTTTGCCCAAATCCAATGGGAAAGAAGTGATCCTTGTTGTAGTTGATCGCTTTACCAAGTATGCTCACTTTATTCCACTACCCCACCCATATACAGTGCACACCGTGGCTCAAGCCTTCTTGGACAACGTATTCAAACTCCATGGCCCACCCAAGAGCATTGTAACAGACCGCGATAGAATCTTCACAAGCAACATGTGGCAAGGGATCTTCAAAGCCATGAAAGTCAAGCTCAAGCTCAGCACTGCATACCATCCCCAAAGTGACGGGCAATCTGAGCGAGTAAACCAATGTTTAGAATCCTACTTGAGGTGCATGACCTTTGAAGAACCCAGAAAATGGTGCTCATGGTTGCCACTAGCTGAGTGGTGGTATAACACCACTTACCACACAGCCACTAAATTTACCCCCTTCCAAGCTCTCTACTGCTACCCCCCACCAATGATAAGTGAAATAGCTGTGCCTGGACCTACAGATGCTGATGCCCAAGATTTTCTAAGAGAAAAACAGCACATGGTTTCCATTCTCAAGGAACGCCTAGCACAAGCTCAAGCTCGGATGAAGAAATATGCTGACAAGAAACGCCTTGAGAGGACTTTTGAAGTGGGAGATATGGTTTATCTACGGATGCAGCCTTACCGAATGGCTGCTTTTGGCATTCGACAAGCCATGAAGCTAACAACTAAGTTCTATGGCCCCTATCGTATCTTACAGAAAATTGGCCATGTAGCATACAAGCTCCAACTTCCCAAGCACATTGGCATTCATCCGGTCTTCCACGTCAGTCAGTTGAAAAAGCACCTGGGCGCACATGCTGTCCCGAGCAAAGATCTTCCACTAGTGGACAGTACAGGCAAGATTAAAACAGAACCATTGGCGGTGTTGGAAACTCGCTCATTACCACGCAATGGCGTCCTGGTCACCCAATGGTTGATCGATTGGGAAAATCTCAAACCTGAGGAAGCGACGTGGGAGGATGCCAACTTCATCAAACAAACCTTCCCCGACTTCTTTGCCAGCACGCTCAAAAGTTGGTTCCCAGAGAAGTATACTTGAGGACAAGTATGTTCTCAGAGGGGAGCATTGTCAGCTACCTGAAGAATAGCTGCAGCTCTGTTCTTGAGATTCAGTTATCGGCTTCAGTATCGGCGTACCGATTCGACCCAGTCAAGGCAATCCAACGGTGAACGACGACGAGCTCGCGATGGAGGGCCATGATGGACTGATGCCCTGTTTTACAGTTTACTGTTGTTTTTCTTCAGAAAGGTGCTACTCACTTTCTTCTTTCCAGCTAGCGAGTGACCGGCCATATAAGCGCCTGCGTGCGCGAGGTCGGGCATCAATCATTTTATCCCCAACTATTGTAACCCTAGTTTCC
Organism: Aegilops umbellulata; assembly: GCA_032464435.1. Taxonomy (NCBI): domain Eukaryota; kingdom Viridiplantae; phylum Streptophyta; class Magnoliopsida; order Poales; family Poaceae; genus Aegilops; species Aegilops umbellulata. The sequence continues at coordinate 444,778,714 of CP136054.1, forward strand.
TAGAGAAAATAGAAATCCTCCATTAATAGAAGGGGTCTCCGCTATCGAGAGTTCATCTTTGTTCAAGATTTGAGTGCATAGTAGCTTAGTTCTGTCAATCCATGTCGGGATTTGACACCCTCTGCCCCGCGTCCGCGTGCCCGAGCTCCTCCTCTCTCCCGCGCGCCCGAGCTCCTTGTTGTGCGCCGCCCAGGAGGGCTTGCACTCGCCGCTCGACCAGAGCCACCGCGAGCTGGGCTTCGTTGCACATGCCGGCGACCTGGCCGTCCCCTCTGCACCGCCCTCCACCTCAATATTGGACGAGCATGTGTTTGTGTATGTTCTCAGTTATTTTTTGCACACAAGGTGTTTGTGTGCTTGTCCGAGCCAGTTTCAGTCACAGATCCTTGAGGTAAACTCTCACATGAATACATCATGAGACTAAATCTCCTTCCATACGATTCAAAGCATGTTATGATGGTGGGAGTGAATCAGGTTACTAGAATAATGGTTTGCTAATTAATTTACATCATGTGGAGTCTCAAGACACATGGGTACGCCGACTCCTATTGCTTGACAAATGTATATCTGCAGATTTTCTTTAATTGTATGAAGAAGTTACAGTTAGGTGTTGACCTTTTTTTTTGCCTAGACACAGCACCTCCATGCGCCTTTTTTCCGTTTATCTTTGCTGCGCCTTTTTAGTTTTAATTGTTGTTTACCTTCATCCGACCAAATTGAGCTATCGGAGGTGCTGCGATCTTTAGGCAAACATGCTCTGTATTCTATGGTTTGGCATCTACAGGATGCCATCTCAGGTCATGGATCCACTGTTGCCGCTTCGTCATTCACTGAGGACCTTCTCATCCCCACAGAGATCAGAGGTAACCCACACAGTTGGAAATTGTTGCTCAAGTTCTTGCTTCAACAAAATTTGTTCCGAATATAATTTATGGCCATGCCATGTATTAATTATTCTTATAATGGTCATCTGAATTTGCAAAGAAAATTATATTTTGGAGGCAGGAACCCTTACCTCATAAGATGGGTGAGCTGTAGGATTTGGTTCTGTTCAACTTGAATTAGTTTTTGCTCATCATGTTCTCTGTATTAGGAATTCAGATGCCTTCCAGCTCTAATCTTTTCGTATTGTTGGTGCATGCTGGGAGTCACATTGTTATGCATGCTAGCAAACATTAGGATTGGAAATCTTACCCTGTAGGTTATTAATATCCTTTCCACTATACTGAGATTCAGCAATTTAATCCGTATGGTCGCACAAGCAGTTTTGTTTTCGGATTTTTCTTGACAAACATATTGGGTACATCAATTTAAATCATATTAAGGTCACACAAGCAGTTAGTTACATTGCACTTGGGTCACCGACGGTTGCCGAGCTACTATGATCCTCTCATGTTGTAGTGGCTAGCTGCTGCAATTCATGGATCATGCTCTCTCGTGGGAAGGAGGATGTGGCTTTCTCAATTGATCAGAAGAACAGAACCCACATAGTTCTTTTCTAGATATATATTGTTATTTCTGATGTTGTGTGGACCATCAGAAACCTGATGTGTGTGTGTATCATAGAATATCTTGCTATTTATGTATATTGCTTCCCTTTTATTTATGTACTACTTCCTCCATCCGGAAATACTCGTCATCAAAATGAATAAAAAGGGATGTATCTAGACATATTTTAGTTTTAGATACATCCCTTTTTATCCATTTTGGTGACAAGTATTTTCGGACGGAGGGAGTACTTCTCTAAATATAAGCCACTTCTTTTCTATTGTTAGCGCTATCTTTTGATGTTAATGCACTAAAAGCCTAAAGCCTTTCCCTCAGCAAAATGATGATATTAGAGCTATGCGTCTTATAATCCGTACTGTATATGACAATGCGATATTCAGTTATATTATGTTTGTAGCATGGCATTTTTCCGTTCCTTTTTTTTTCACAAGTTCCAAGTTGTTATTTGGCGATTAATTTAATTTGATCTTGAACTTTGGGTTCTTGGCACTCGCCCGTGCAGGTTATGACTATGTCATAGGTGACGTGTGGAAAGGTGACCAACAAGGAGAAGATCGCATGAAGAATTCTTGCTATCAACTAGGGCTGGATGCCCCCAGGAAGATACTGTGAGTTAACTTTCATGACTGATATGTTCATTTCCTCTAGCTACACAATATGAGATATTGCTTCTTAATTAACGCTTACTGCTACGTTGTAAGATGACATATGAGATTTTGTTTCTCGAGTTGGCACTCAGTAGTAAAAGTGGTTTATACTTCGAATAGTTGAGCAGAAAACTGGCGTATCATGGTGAAGGAAATATGCCCTAGAGGCAATAATAAAGTTATTATTTATTTCCTTATATATCATGATAAATGTTTATTATTCATGCTAGAATTGTATTAACCGGAAACATAATACATGTGTGGATACATAGACAAACAGAGTGTCACTAGTATGCCTCTACTTGACTAGCTTGTTAATCAAAGATGGTTAAGTTTCCTAACCATAGACAAAGGAGTTGTCATTTGATTAACAAGGTCACATCATTAGTTGAATGATCTGATTGACATGACCCATTCCATTAGCTTAGCACCCGATCGTTTAGTATGTTGCTATTGCTTTCTCCATGACTTATACATGTTCCTTTGACTATGAGATTATGCAACTCCCGTTTACCGTAGGAACACTTTGTGTGCTACCAAACGTCACAACGTAACTGGGTGATTATAAAGGAGCTCTGCAGGTGTCTCCGAAAGTATTTGTTGGGTTGGCGTATTTCGAGATTAGGATTTGTCACTCCGAATGTCGGAGAGGTATCTCAGGGCCTTCTCGGTAATGCACATCACATAAGCCTTGCAAGCATTGCAACCAATAAGATAGTTGCAAGATGATGTATTACGGAACGAGTAAAGAGACTTGCCGGTAACGAGATTGAACTAGGTATTGGATACCGACGATCGAATCTCGGGCAAGTAACATACCGATGACAAAGGGAACAACGTATGTTGTTATGCGGTCTGACCGATAAAGATCTTCGTAGAATGTGTAGGAGCCAATATGGGCATCCAGGTCCCGCTGTTGGTTATTGAGCAGAGAATTGTCTCAGTCATGTCTACACTGTTCTCGAACCGTAGGGTCCGCACGCTTAAGGTTATGATGACAGTTATTATGAGTTTATGCATTTTGATGTACCGAAGTTAGTTTGGAGTCCCGGATAAGATCACGGACATGACGAGGAGTCTCGGAATGGTCGAGACGTAAAGATTGATATATTGGACGACTATATTCGGACATCGGAATGGTTCCGAGTGGTTTCGGATAAAACCGGAGTGCCGGAGGGGTTACCGGAACCCCCCGGGGAAGTAATGGGCCTTATTGGGCCCGAGGGGAGAGAGAGGGCTGCGGCCAGGAGGTGGCGCGCGCCCCCCCATGGGGAGTCCGAATTGGACAAGGAGGGGGGGGGGCGCGGCCCCCCTTTCCCTCTCCCTCTCCCTCTCTTTCCTTCCCCCCTCTCTTCCTAGTTGGACTAGGAAAGGGGAGTCCTACTCCCACTAGGAGGAGGACTCCCCCCTCCCTTTGGCGCGCCCCATAGGGCCGGCCGGCCTCCCCCCTTGCTCCTTTATATACGGGGGCAGGGGGGCACCCTAGAACACACAAGTTGATCTTCGTGATCGTTCCTCAGCCGTGTGCGGTGCCCTCCTCCACCATATTCCACCTCGGTCATATTGTCGCGGTGCTTAGGCGAAGCCCTGCGTCGGTAGTTCATCAAGATCGTCACCACGCCATCGTGCTGACGAAACTCGTCCCCGAGAGCTTTGCTGGATCGTAGCCCGGAGAACGTCATCGAGCTGTACGTGTGTCAAGAACTCGGAGGCTCCGGAGTAACGGTGCTTGGATCGGTCGGATCGGGAGGACGTACGACTACTTCCTCTACGTTGTGTCAACGCTTCCGCTTCGGTCTACAAGGGTACGTAGACAATACTCTCCCCTCTCGTTGCTATGCATCACCATGATCTTGCGTGTGCGTAGGATTTTTTTTTGAAATTACTACGTTCCCCAACACATGGCTCCTAATGTTAAAGAGCAAGTGGACAGACTCTATTTCCCCCTCCCACCCCCCTCTAAACTTTGTTTTCTAGGTTTGGTTGGCTACAAAAGGCTAGATTCTGGTATATATTCGTTGGTGCAGAAGCTAGAAGCTCATTGATATTATTTTTCTTGCCAAACATATGAAGGATTGTGCATAAAACTTCCAGCTTGAAATCTACATCTGGGTTACAAGCTTTGTCCAGAATTTAAGAACATCGCTGTGGACATTTAGATATTTTTGTAGCATTCTTCAGGGTCTTGACTTAATTTCTTTTCACACAGTAAAATATCAATTATATGTTGTACAGTAGTAGTAGTGTGAATACTATGTACTCAAGTTTATTAAAGTCAAAACAGGAAAGGAGAGCAGAGTTCAGGGCATGTTCAGCTCCATCCATGCATCAAGGGAAATATATACAAGGCAAAGGATTACGTGTTCTGCTAGATGACATAGTACAAGGTTCAGCAGCGACGACATGATCTCAAACATGGCACTGGTACCACCTATACTAAACTTGATTTGTTCTCTCAATATGGAGTGTTAATCTTCTCCTCTGCATAGTACAATATTCCCTTGGCTCGAAGGATATAGGCATGGCGAGTTTGGTTCAAGGAGGAAATAAGAATGATTTAACAGTAAGAAAAGGGATATAATGCTTCTTGATGTGTATGGGGATTCTGAAGATATATATGATTGATACTTTCCCTGCATGATATAGATTAGTCGAGGTTTGCGAAGTTCTCTATAAAAGAACTATGTGGGGTTCTCTATAAAATAGTTGTTAGGTGTCTAGGTCTTCAGTTTGGGCATTCCAGTATTTTGAGTGGAGTAATTCCACAATGCACAGCCATCTTCATTGAACAACTGAAGTAATATACAGAAGACAGTCGCTTGTTTATTTCTCGACAACCAATTGATTTGCTAACTATTATATTCTTAGAGTACAAGGCAAAGTTATGTGGTGGGTCGGATGGAGAGCTTGGCGCCGCGATGTGGCAGGCTGCTCTGCAGTGGCACAATCCGTTGCATCTGTGTGGTCTTGGTCCAAAAGCTGAAATAGGGAATAAGATGTGCCTTGCCGTGTGGAGTGTTGGGTATCTTTTGCACTTGCTCCATCAGCTGCAGAAACTATAGCCCAAATGCAGCATACTGCTACTATTTCATATCATTGATTGATGATTTGTTTTTTCATAATTGAATTGGCGAATGATGAAAAGGTGTAATGTTCAGGGATTTTTGCTAGATGATTTGTTGATCCAGTTTAATTTTAGTAGGCATCTGGGTACTGTTTATGAATTGATAGTGCACCTTGCTTAAATCCTACAGTATTATTTTTACTTTTCTGAAATAATCTTCTCTGGATTTCATACTAACAAGTGGCTTGGTTTGTACCAACGATAAAGTCCTGCTTTTATGTTGCCCAATCCTAAGTTGTGCCATCCTTTCGTAGTGATAGCTGTGTTGGGCCGGGTTGCAACGGATGCATTCAACACGTTTCAAGGGCCTTGTATGTCGATCTGGAGCCACTGTAAGTCGATTATGGCAGGAAATCAAAGTCAGTTTCCTCATTTATCCATCACCGTAGGACTATTCTGACTACTGCATTTTATTTTAGTTTGGAGATAAGTCATGTTGTCAAAATTACTTCTTATTTGCAACTGATTGGTGTTGCACAGAATAGGCATGCCCCGTTGCAACGCACGGGTATTGTCCTAGTCATGACAATTTGTATTCCGCGCATACTGCGAAAGCGGTCGAGCAAATGCAGACCATGCAACGCTATTGTGCCGGCCTTGTAAGACGGGCCTTCTGGTTTTATAAAAGTTACGTTCGTTTTCTCTCTCTATCGGGTTTCTTTCTTTTTTCATTTTTATTTTGAGGTTCATTATTTATTTTATTTTATTTTATATTTATGAATATTATTTGGAAAATTCATATTTTTTCTTCAAAATTGCGAACAATTTTAAATATTTTGTGAAGATTTTCATATTCATTAACATTTTTGAATCCATATTTTTTAAAATTCATGAACAAATTTAAACTCGTGAATATTTTTAGAATTCATGAATATATGTTTCATATTTGAGAGTAATTTTTAAATTTTAAAAATATATTTAAATTCGTGAATGTTTTTTACAATTTGTGAACATTTCTGAAAATTCACAAAATTACCGTGAGTAAGTGTTTTAATAGAAACACCAAGAAAAATAAAATAAATAGTTTAAAACCGAGCATATTTATTTGCCAACGCAATATCAACATAGCGCTACATGAGCCACACCCCTGTGCGTTTGCTCGCAATCCTAAGTGTTCTACTCCCGCTGTTCACCTTTTTAAGACGTTGTAGACATTTCAAACAGCGTGCAAAATAGCTCAATTTCAGCTGTCTGAAACGACTTTAAAAGTGCAGGGGGGTATAAAATTTTGGAAAACAATTTGATAAAAAAACCAACCCAAATAAAAAAATATGCTGAAAGACGATAAAGAAAAAAACGCAAACACTATACGAACTTGGCGCTACATGGGGCGAGGGGAGTAATGCTACATGCACGGGGTGGGTTTTACGGATTCAACGGGCTGTGATTATGTGGTAGTTTTTGATTCAAGATTAGTGATCCCTATAGTTTTGTGAGAATAAATGTTCTCTCATTCTTTTGGCGGTGCCATGAGATTAGAGAGTTTTTTGTCCTCTCAAATCCGATTATTCAGATCAGATGAGTTTTTGTGTCAAGCCTTTTTTTGTTGGTCTGATTCTTTGTGGAGGTGAAATCTTTCATTGACAACATGGTGAAGATATAGTGATTCGACGGCCTGCACTTCTAGGGGACCATCCCTAGCTCAAGTGCGTTCATCGATCAAGGCTTCCCATCTCTTTGGATTGGCGACTCAACGCGCTTTCAAAAACCATTATTGATAATGTTCGTGCGGGTGAAAGAGTGAAAGTATCGTTGCTCCAGTCAAATTGCAGCCTCTTTACCGAAGTGTTTGGAATGTTTCTTCGAGCAGAGATTGACGTAGTGAAGAAGATGTTTTCATGAGATTTCATTGTAATTCTTAGTCATAGGAGTTACTTTGTATTTTTTTTTTGAATTTTAGGTCAAAATCAGTGTACCTATAATTGTTACGAGTATGAATAAAGTTACAGGTGTTCTTCAAAAAAAAAAAGGAGACGGGCCCCACACCCATGAAATTGGTGGTGGTGGTGGTGGTGGGGGGGGTTGGCGGCCTAGCTACTGCGTGTTTGCTTGCTATCCTGCATGTTACATGTGGGACAAGACCTCTCAGATTTTCTGTTATTACGGTCGGTTGATTCAATTTCGTTTTTATCTCTGCTAGGTTGGGCTTTCGTAATGCTCGGCATGGTGGTGTTCTCATTCGCTGGCACTGGCTTGGCTTGATGCTCCATGTTTTACTTATTTTGAGAGGAATATGAAATTGTTTGGTGTTTGGCAGTATTATTAATACACATTTTAGTCTCGGTGACGACTAGTAGTAATAATGTGAGCTCCGTTTTAGCACACGGAACTATTCGACCACAAACACAACACACACAGAGACGTAACACAAAGAACACCGTACTACCGTCAGGATAGCTTGTGACAGGCCCAAATAACCTCAGGCCTTTTTTGGTTCATAGGATAGGAATTTTATAGGAATAGGAAAACCATAGGTAGTGAGCTGACATGCCTGTCAATTCTATAGAGAAAGAGATGTCATTTGGTGCATATGATAGGATTTTTTCCCATTGAGTCTAGGCTAATGTTTTTTTCTCCAAAATGTGAAGGATTGATTCCTATCCTACATAGCAATAGGAATCCATTCCTACAAACCAAATGGCTTCAAAGGAATTTTTCCTTTGCAAATCCTATCCTATAGAATTCCTACAAAAATCCTACAAATCAAAGGAGGCCTCATGAATGTGCAAAATAACCACAAATAAATGGGCCCACCAACGAATCCCAAAGCCCTAACGCACGTAGTGCGAACATACCTAAGGAGCTGAGAATTTTTGAACGATTTTCAAATTCACAAACATTGTATTGATACAAAGATTTTTTTAGAATTTTTAAACAATTTAAAATCTGGGGCCTCTTTTGGTTCATAGGGTAGGAAAATAATAGGAATAGGAAAGTCATAGGAAATGAGATGACATGTACCTCAAATCCTATGAGTAGGAATATGAAAGGAGATGCTCTTTGATTCACATCATATGATTTTTTCCATTGAGTCTAGGCTAATGTTTATTTTCCTATGAAATGTGGAGGATAGGAAGAATTCCTCCACAAGAATAGGATTCCATTCCTACAAACCAAAGGGCTCTAAAGAAAAATTCCCTATAGAAATCCTATCCTATGAAATTCCTACAAGATTCCTCTAAACCAAAGGAGGCCTGATTTTTTTAGGATTTGCAAATATCTCTTCATATTCATGATTTAAAAAATTCACAAACATTATTTAAATTTGTAAATAAATTTAGAATATGTGAAAATTTTCAAAAATTATTTAAATTTGGTGTTTGACAGTGTTATTAATAGACATTTTAGTCTCGGTGACGACTAGTAGTAATACTGTGAGCTCCGTTTTAGCCCACGGAACTAATCGACCACAAACACAAAACACACACACACACCGAGATGTAACACAAAGAACACCGTACTACCGTCACGACAACTTGTGATAGGCCGAAATAACCTGAATGTGCAAAATAACCACAAATAAATGGGCCCACCAACGAATCCAAAAGCCCTAACACACGTAGTGCGAACATACCTAAGGAGCTAAGAATTTTTAAACGATTTTCAAATTCACAAGCATTGTATTGATACAAACATTTTTTTAGAATTTTTAAACAATTTAAAATCTGATTTTTTAGGATTTGCAAATATTTCTTCATATTCATGACTTAAAAAATTCACAAACATTATTTAAATTTAATATGTGAACATTTTCAAAAAGTCATGAGTAGGAATTTGCCTTTTTTCATATTCATGATTTTTTTATATTCATGAACATTGTTTGAATTTGCAAACATTTAAAAAACTTTGTCAACATCTTTGGAAATTCACAACCAAATTAGATTTCTAAATATTTTTAAAATTTGAGAAGTGTTTTAACAGAAAAAATGACCGAATTCCCCAATCCCCAACAGATCATGCTGAGCTCCGCCAGTAGCAGGAGCAGCACGAGGCATGGTCCAACATGTTGAGCTTAGGCAAAAGAGCTCATCAGCAATCATCGTACCAGGCGTTGATCAAAAGCAAGCGACACCTCAAACACATCATCCGTTGTAGGCTCCTTGCCTATACAACCAAATATCATCTGGGCAACACACAAATTACTGTTTTTTTACCAAGGCGAGAATGTTTGTTCTGATACTGTCATGCAGGAACAACAACCTAACTATCCTTACATGCGAGGTCCACTTCGAGGAAAAAACATTGGAGCTCTCCTAGGACACTATCCATATTAAGCTTATTAATTACTCCCCCCGTTCCTAAATATTTGTCTTTTTAGATATTTCAAATGGACTACCACATACGGATGTATATAGACATATTTTAGAACGTAGATTCACTCATTTTGCTCCGTATGTAGTCAGTTGTTGAAATCTCTAGAAAGACAAATATTTATGAACGGAGGGAGTATAAGGATTCCATTACGTCGAGCGCAAACACTAAGTACTAAAATCTTTTAGTCATGACAATAACATGTCAAGTTGATCACTAAGTACTAAAATATTTTGGTCTCAATTTGAGATACCCTGGTCAGCCCGGATGTTTAGGAAGAAAGTGAGGGGTCCTGTTTGGTCACTTTTTTTGACTGGGGCAGAGTCCACGGCCGATCGTCGCCGCCAGGCAGGGGAGGCTCAAGCTCTGCGCCAGTCGTAGGAGGCCAAGCGACTGTCGCAAGCATGCAACAACATCCGATCAGGGCTGCCATGACACCTGGCGGCATTTCCGTCACTGGAAGGCAACGATGTCAACAACTCAGACAACAACGACTACATCAAGGTGACGCAAGCAACGACAGAGGTACCGGCGGCCTCGGAGGTCATGCCTACGAGGTCACCATCCGGTACCTCACACAGTTTAGGTTAGTTTTTTCTTAAGATTTCGTTCAACTTAGTTGAAATTTCGTTATTTTTGTCCTAGGGACCAAACTCATGCTAAACATGATAATATTTGTTAAATTTCATACGTGTCCCCGGACATTGGTGATGTCCGTTTTGGTGATCCGCGCGCGTTGGAGTTGCCCTAACACAGCTTTTGTTATTACAAATGGAAAAGGCAAAGCAATTTTGTAACACAGTTCAGGATAGTAGGTTTGAGACAGGACTTTCAACACCCGGGTGCCCCTGCATCCTGTAAGACTCCATCGAATATTTTCAGGCAGTACATCAAGCCATGTCAAAATCCAAGGACTAAATAATGAAATTTCAAACTGGTTCTTGATACTCTGTATCCTTCTCTATCTGATGTTTACAGAATAGATAACAAACGAAAAGGATGTTAGCTGATCAGCTGCTCACAAGGAAATAAAGTACTGGACTTCACGGATGATTGGAGCTAGATGGTGAATGTGTGAAGCATTGAAGCAGATCCAAGACAAATGAAACTGAACAGGACAGAAGAGGATAGTCTTGTGTTGTGTGGCAGCTCAGCTATATTGTGAGCCCCAGCGGGACACATGAAACTGAACAAGACCCAAAAGAATAACTCTGTTTCCCAAGGAGCCATGTCTCCAAGCTCAGCAATAGTCATGTGTAGCAGCTCAGCTATATTGTGAGCCACAGCAAAATTCTCAGCAGGGTCCACAAGGGAAAAAATCCATATTCACTACCCATAAGAAAACAACAATCTTTGCAAGACAGCAGTTTTTTTTTACCTAATGTACATGACTGGCAATCTATGAAACATATAGCATGTATCTGCTCACATGGGAACACAACAAAAGCAGGGCATGAGGCAAAATAATGGAATAAGGCAGTAGCATTTACGCAATGAACAGATGATGTGCGTAATGGCATATCGAAGAAACTAGTAGCTCAAAGAGGGAAAAAGAGACTGCGAAAAAAGAAGAGATTAATGTCACATTCATTATAAGCAGAAAAGAGAAGCACCTGTTATGTATATTAAAAATGAGAGTTGTGCACCATGACCTTATTTAACATGTAGTTATGGTGAACATTATTTAACATGTAGTTATTCAGATCTGATAGTCTGATGCAAATGTATTCCCCAGAAACCCCAAATGGGTAGGTGAACCAACAAGACAAACATATGCATAATATTCCTAGTTAGTGTCTCTTTAGCTTTTATGTTAAAATAAATCTAGAAAAACAGTAGCAAAGGTGCTGCTGTAGTTATTAGACATGTTTCCTTTGCTAGTAAATTACATTGTTTTTTCCTGAAACACTTGACACCCGAAATTTGCATAGCGCTCAAATGGCTAGCCAAAATCACTCCAAGTAGGGCATCCAACCATAGGCATGAGAATGGCAACAGTGATAAATCTACTGATCAGGGCAGAAGGTACATATTTTTCCTACAACACTATAAAAAATGGTCCGGAATTCGACTGTAAATTGCTTTACCAGAAGCCATCACATCGAAGTGCGGTAACAAACTTGATTTTGTTGGCGAGAGAGAAAATCACCTTGATCTTCTTCTTCTTGACCAAACACTTGCCCTAGATTCGTCATCTTCTCTTCTTTCCCATATCTGCATAAGTCATTCTTACATTCTTATAGCTGGAGATACAAGAGGCAAAAGAGGCCACCGCTGATCCTCAACCAGGCATGTGAGCAAGCTTCTCATCTGTGAGCGTGTCATAGCTGGGAGGGTCATTATTAGATTACTGTGTGATCCATGCACAACAGTATGTAGCTAGCACAATTTAAATACACAACTTTCTCTATAGAGAAATGTATAATTATGCATACAACTTGCAGCCAAATTTTACACAAAAGGCAACTTTCCCCTGGTTAATGAAATCAGGGTTTGAACAACTAAAACATCAATAGCATGGCTATAAAAATCAGAGACGGGTTCTTAATTACTAACAAGATATAACACAACTCCCATCACCCATCCAACTCACACTACTCTCCCATCATCCATGTAACATGGAAATCAAACCAAAGGCAACAGCAAAACAGCAAACTGAACTTCCATTGCTTGAGAGTTATGCTTCCTCATTCCCATGTCCAGCTTCACTTGATGCTTCAGCCACAACACCAGCTGCCGCTAAACAAAGAAAGAATTATTCAGTAGGATGAGAAATCATCTTACAGTCAGATTAGACACTCACTACTTTTATCTGTGACACTAACTGAAATGTGTTACAGTAAAAAAACACGTATACACAAATTACAACTAGGAGAGAACATATAAACATAGTTAAGCTTTTAAGGTAGTACCTGGTGGATAGTAGAAGCTAACGTAGGGAAAGAGGGACCATCTAACATTTGGATGTTGATACAGCTTGCTCGAGAGCTTCTTCGAGGTTTGTGACTTGAGATCAATCATGTAGGTGCCAACTTTTGAGATTACAAAAATGATGCCAGTGCCCTCGACAGAGCCACCCAACTCTGGTGGTATCGAAAAATTGCCAAGGGGAAAAAGATCAGTCTTGAGGTTGATGTCTATCCGTTGCGTCCACGACGCTACTCCATCGGGATCCACCTCCCTCCACCAGACGGAGAGGCAGTAAAAGAACAGGTGTGCGATCCCCAGCCTGCCATCTTCCCCCACCATGAGGATAGGATTGTTGCTGGCACGCTCGACCTCTTCCTCCGGCAGAAGAATCTCCGACAGGCAAGACTTTCCCAGATCGTACTTGAGAATACTATCTTCAGTAACCTCGTCCTCCTGCTCCCGGAAAACGAGGAAATAGAGCGCGTCTCCAACCAGAACACTAGGCGAGTCATAGAAGTCCATTTCTTCCTCAAAAGGAGCAATGGCAGTTAAGGCCGGAGAGCACCAAGTACTCGTCTCCGACGAGTACGCGGACGCCGTGGCGACCCCCTCTTGTTCGTCAAGGGTGACAAAAACCACGACGAAGGGACCCGAATGGCAGTCACCGTGGCTGCAGCTGTCCGCGGCACAGAGCACCGAGGCCTGCCATCTGCTCGCCCCCGACATCTCGGGGCGGCACAGCACCGTTTGGCCGCCCGTCATGGGGTCCCAGACGACGAAGGTCGGCTGATTGCTATCCTTGTACGAAAGGAGGACGCGGCCGTGGCGACAATCTTTCACGGAATATTGGTGCTTGTGGTCGGGACCGCCCGCGCGGAAATCCGTGGTGGGGAAGAACTCGGCGCGGGTTTTCGGCCAGTCGTGGAGGTAGCCGAGCATGGGAGGTGTTCGGTGGAATTCGTCGTAGCGGCGGCGGAAGCCGTGGCTGGCCATGGCTTGCAGACGAGGGAGGCGCGGAGGAGATTACCTGGCTCGTCCGGCGGGAGGCGGGTGAGGATCTCCTCCACGAGCTCCTCCATCTCGCCCAGCTCCCGCACCAGCCTCGGCGGCATCGTCGCGTGTGCCTGCGGTGCGGCCGCCGAATAGATTTAGGAGGATTTTTGGGTGTTAGGGTTTGGAGTGAGAGAAATTTAGCAGGCGTCTCACAGGATCTGTCGATCTGCTTTGCTGAGTGCTGACACACTCTATATTTTTATTTAACACTCTAGTCCTTTAACTGTTACATATTTACCGACATATATGCAACTCAGCAGTCCAACGCTACCCTTAATATGGGATAGATGCATGGTTTTGGAAAGACTGATCTTGTTAGCTGCAGTCGGACGCCTCAAACCCGTCTCAAATGCTCGGGCGAGCAGACCAATCACAAAAAACAATCCCAACTGGACGCCTCAAATCGGCCTCAAATGTATGGGCCGATCGACACACCTCATATCCAGCCCAAATGTAGGGCGGTAGGAGGCGGCCCGGGCGCGTCCGCCACGTCTGCCCGGCCCACCTCTGGCCCACCACAACCCCACAAATCCCTATCCGGATCAAACCCTAGTCTCACTTCACTCCGCTCTGCCCCCCTTTGCTCCAATCCATCAACCTCCGAGTGTTGGCAACCATGTCCAGCACCCACAGCCATTCTGACGGCTCTGGCGATGACGACTGGGACGCCTTCCTTCGCGATGGTACCGGAGATGAGGATGAGCTGGCCCTCTACATCGCGGTGGAGCGCTCGCGGGTGGACACGGGCGACAACTCCGGTTCAGGTGTGATGCCAGCTTGTCGCTCACAGCCATAGCGCCTTTGCCGGCCCTTCTCGCCCCGCGCGTGGATCTGTGAGGGCAGCTCAATCGGCGCTGCCCGTTCGTTGGCCTCCTCCACCTCTGGTCGCTACTCTGCGTGGGCAGCGGTGCACTAGTAGAAAACGGAGCTTTAAAACCGGTTTGTAAGGGCCTTTAGTGCCGGTTATGAAACCGGTACTAAAGTGTGGGCACTAAAGGCCCCCCCTTTAGTACCGGTTCGGCACGAACCGGCGCTAAAGTGCCACCACGTGGCGTGAGCTCGCGCCCTGGTATGGGGGACCTTTAGTACCGGTTGGTGTTACCAACCGGTACTAAAGGTTTTTTTTTTAATTTTTTTTGAAAATTTTGGAAAAAAATTTTGATTTTTTTTCGATTTTTCATTTTTCTGAATTATTTGATGATTTAGTCTCTAATCACCTCTCTTAACTGCTCAAGTGTGGATCACTCATTCCAATTCATCTAACTTCCCGACCGGTCATCCATCCCTCTCACTACTCCAGCCCGAGCACGCTTAACATTCAGCTTCTATTCTCCTTTGTTTCCGAGTCTACACTTGTTGTTTTCCTGACAATAGTAAGATGTCAATCCTATTAACCCTCAGGAGTTTAGCTTGAGCATGAAGTCACACATTTCACAGTTTGAGTTTGAAACTATTATTCTAAAAAAACAGTAATTATTTAGTAACGCTAATATTTCTTGAATAAGTTTGACCATAGTTTGACCGTAGTTTGACCCGACCAAATTTGACCAAAATTCAAAAAACAGTAATTATTTAGTAACACTAATATTCTTGAATAATTATGTAGTAACACTAATATTTTTTTGAATAAGTAGTTTGACCATAGTTTGACCACAGTTTGACCAGATTTGACCAAAATTCAAAAAAACTGAGATACTTATTTAGTAACACTAATATTATTGCGTAATTATTTAGTAACACTCTATATTTCTTGAATCAGTTGTTCGACCGGTTTGACAAGATTTAACCAAAATTCAAAAAAAACATAAATTAGAGCATATCTTTTTTTCTTTTACAATTTTGTCATTTAAAAAATTGTCCTAAACCCTAAACCCGGGACTTAAAATGTCGGAATCTTTATGCTAAGCAGTAAAAACTAAGGGTTTAAACCATAAAACCTAACCCTAAACTCTGAAATCTAAACCCTAGCACTAAACGCTAAAAACGTCTAAAACGCCCAAAAACTCTATTTTCCCTTTGGAATTTTGTGATTTTAAAAAATTGTCGAAACGGAAAACTTGTTGTTTCAGCGGATCAATCTTTTTGTTCTGCAAATTTTGATATATTATATGTATTTTTCTGAATTAGGATGATTTAGTTATGATTTTTTCAAGTTTGAAAATTGCCCTATAGTCCCGGTTTGTGACTCCAACCGGGACTATTGGTTAGACCCCTTTAGTGCCGGTTCGTGGCATGAACCGGTACTAAAGGTTGGCCCTTTAGTATCGTTTGTGCAACAAACCGGGACTAAAGAGGCTCGTGGGGCCCCGGCATGACGCCAGCCTGCCACCACCCCTTTAGTACCGGTTCGTGCCACGAACCGGTACTAAAGGTTCAACACGAACCGGCATTAATGCAAATCCGTTCGAACCGGCACTAATGGTACCATTAGTACCGGGCCAAAATCAAACCGGCACTAATATGCTTCACGTTTGACCCTTTTTCTACTAGTGGTGGGTTCTAGTGCCCGCTCCGCCGGCACTGCGAAATCGGAGGTGCGCGCCACCTGCCGCGGGAGGCAGAGGGCAAGGGAAATGAGGGCCGTGTTGGAGTGGCTGCGCATTCCTCCCGCCGCCACCGCGTGATGCCAGCGGTGCCCGACGAGGATGAGCGTCTCCTCCGGTGGGTGTACCGCCGATCACTTACGGCAGTGGAGATGGACGCCCAGTGGCTCCAGAGGATCAATGCCAAGGCGGTCCGGCTCGGCATTGAGTGGTACGGGGGGAGGCGGCAGAGGCGATGAGGGTGGCAAAGCTGAAGTGGAAGCAAGACCGCATAGTCCGATGCTTGAAGGGCCACATCATCGTTAACACTTCTCCAATGACAGCGACGGCTCCGATGACGACCCACCTCCTGCCGCAGGCGCATACCACAGCACCGGTGACCGGAAGGGCAAGGGGCCGGCGAGAAAGTGGTGAAGCTCATCCCTCTCTCTCTGTTTAGATAATCTAGCTCCTACTATCTAGTTAGAATTTGCCAGAAGGTTGAACTGTGTGAATTATGACCGTTGTGTGATCTTTCGATGATGTTTATGCGAATTATGCCCGTTTGCAATCGGTTATATGTCCGGTTCCTATCGATTTTGGTCGTTTGGTGATCTACGTAGTATGTTGTATGATCTTGTATGGATATGAGATATGCGGCTGTGGATGCGCCAATTTGGGGACAACCCGATCACTGTCCGCTGTGCCAGAGTTGACAAGTCCGATTGTAGATGCTCTAAGATCGATAAAAAGTTCTTCCTCTAACTACTTCATTTATTCATTTATATTTATGTAGCATATCAGATTAGGAACATATACCAATTGGACGATTTCATTTGCCTGGTTTGGTTAATTTTACCTTTGAGCTGCAATGATCTTTTGAAAAATTCACATGCATGCAATGCCCAAGCGCATCACTCGTCTCGCACCCGTCAGGCCCCCTACCCACGTGTATCCGTCATGCGGGTCTATAGATTTATCGCTACCATTAGCCCACACATTGTTGCTCATTCATGAATGAAAATGAGAGTTTTCGTGCCCAAAATTTCTTCCAAATTTCCTTCTGCTACTAGAATCTGGTTTTGTGTTGTGTTCCTAAACTTCGCCAAGTTCACTCTATCGGAAACTCAACAAATTGTGTGTCTGCCGAGTTTGATTCAAAATTGGACTCGACAGTGATAAGGAATTGGACTCGCCATACTCCGCCCGCCCCGGTTCAACCCTACGGCGGCTTTGCCTTG
Organism: Aegilops umbellulata; assembly: GCA_032464435.1. Classification (NCBI taxonomy): domain Eukaryota; kingdom Viridiplantae; phylum Streptophyta; class Magnoliopsida; order Poales; family Poaceae; genus Aegilops; species Aegilops umbellulata. The sequence continues at coordinate 444,796,031 of CP136054.1, forward strand.
CTGCCGGTCTCACCGTCATGGGACACTACTTCCTTGGCCACCCTGCACTCGGTCCCATCCCCGGCGGCACTTGGTACCGGCGGCGCTTGGTAATTGGACTCGGGCACCACCGCCCACATGACATCTCATCCCGGTACTCTAACCTCCTCCACTCCAGTTCATACTCCTACTTGCATCACCGTTGGCAACGGTTCCTCTTTACCTATCACACATGTTGGTCGTGTTTCGTTTCCTTCCACATCTACACCTATCACTATGTCTGATGTTCTTGTGTCTCCTGAATTAGTTACGAACCTTGTATCTGTTCGTCGTCTTGCCCGTGAGAATCCCATTACCGTTGAATTTGATGATGTCGGTTTTTCTGTGAAGGACGTCCGTACTCGGATGGTCCTTCACCGTTGCGATAGTACGGACGAGCTCTATCCGGTGCACTCCTCCACCACCGCCTCCACCACCCCAGTCGCCCTCGCCGCAGGTGTCGACCTTTGGCATGTCCGTTTGGGACACCCGAACTCTACAGCTTTGCGTCAAATGCTTAAGAGTTTTTCATTCTCATGCAATAAGATCGACGACCATACTTGTGAGGCTTGTCATCTTGGCAAGCACGTTTGTCTTCCCTTTAGCGCATCTACCACTATTTCCACTTTACCGTTTCAGTTATTGCATAGTGATGTTTGGACATCCCCGGTTGCAAGCAACAGGGGCTACCTATACTATTTGGTGATCTTAGATGATTTCTCTCATTATGTGTGGACATTTACTCTTCGTCGCAAGTCCGACGCTCTTGCCACACTCACCGCATTTTATTCCTACGCCACCACACAGTTCGGTCGTCTTATCCTTGCTTTACATACTGACAACGGAAAAAAGTTTGACAACGCCGTTGTTCGTAACCTTCTAACCTCCCACGGCACTATCTTCCGCCTCACTTGCCCCTACACGTCCCAACAAAACGGTCATGCCGAGCGTATCCTTCGCACTCTTAATGATTGCGGCCGCACTTTACTCTTTCACTCTAACATCTCCCCCCCCCCCCCCCGGTTTTGTCCGGACTCTCTCGCCACCGCCACCCTCCTCATTAACATCCGCCCGTGTCGCCCACGCTGGAACTATGCCCCTAACCATCTCCTCTTTGGTGCGCCCCCATCTTATGATGGCCTTCGCATCTTTGGCTGTCTCTGCTATCCTAGCCTCGCCGCCACTGCGCCTCATAAGCTTGCACCTCGCTCAGTCGCTTGCATCTTCCTCGGCTACCCACCTAACACCAAAGGATACGGCTGCTACGATCCCGTCTCACATCGTGTATTCACCTCCCGACACATTTACTTTGATGAGACGGTGTTTCCATTTCAGCAGGTACCTCCCGCCGCCCCATCCCCGCTGGCCACCGGCGGCGCTCCAGCGACCCCGTCAGGTGGACGGCCCCGCTCGATTCTTGGACCGCCTCCGGGCTTCGGCGGTCCTCCCGCCATGGGACAAGCTGCGACTCGCGCCCCCACGACGTCCTCGCCGACTCCGTCAGGGGCCTCGGCATCGCCCGCCTCGCCGGCCTCTTCGCCGGCCGCCCCGTCGCAGGGGGCCATCAACTGATTGCAGGTAACTATATATTCTAAGAATGACATGAAATAATTAGGAACTGTTTTAGAGACCCTCTATGAACAGAAAAGCCTATCTTTCTTGATGATTTCTACAGTTTTTGCCAGATTACTGAAGGAATATCTCAGATTACACAAATGCAAGTATATATAGGCTATGCAAGCTCGAGAATTGTGGAAGATCTTCATAATAAGAATTTCAACACATGTAAATGATTAATAGAACATCCACACTACAGAAGATCTTCATAGATATCCGGGTGATATTTTGAACCCAGCTTGTTGCGAACAGAATCTTGTTGCATATCTATAAGAATCGTCGAATACAGCATCAGTAACTTAAACGAACATCCTTTAAGCAGTACCTCGGTCTGTTATCAGTTCATGAGTAATAACAGCACACGGGAAACTTTAGTCTACTCACATAATCCAAAGGCATACAGATTCCTGTTTTTAGCCTGATTATCCGCATGCTTCTGTAACCCATCCCGAAAAGTGCCTGCAAATTTAATTGTTAGTTAACTTGTCAAAGGGATTGTATTTGAGGATTCCTAAAATCTTCTAGGCTTTTTCGCAGCCACACAGATCTCACTTAACACTGATAATGTCAGATCATTGTCCTTCTTTGAACATCTGCAGATTTCATGGCTATTAAAATTCCAATTGTTAGTGTTTAGTCAAACCCGCAGAGAATACTAAAAGTGGTATATTGGGCATGACATTTATCAAATAATAGATATGGTGGTAAACTATCTTTCCTTGCTAGTTGGATAGAATTGTTTACCGAATTAATTAGTTAATCTATTATTATTCATAGATGTCATATCATCTATGTTTCTCTTCCATGTCACAAGAACTGATGGGATTCTCGCAAATTTGCATACAAGAGAATTTTAGCTAAATGTTTCTCAAGCACTACTACTGGTGTTCACTCTCTTTCCTGATAAACATGTAGTAGTCCAGAAAACAAATCTCAGATTATTGTCCAATTTTATTTTGCCTGGACTGGACGAAGCTTAGTAATTAGTAGCTTCAATCATCAAGAATTCTGATTGCTTCAGCTAGTCCACCTGGCTTAAGTACAATGAGTACCTAAGCCATATGGTTCTATGTACATCTCACGGTATTTTTTTCTTCTCTTTTGTAGGTCTGAGGCAAATTACACCACAAGTAATTAGCTTCTTGCTTACCCTTCAGTCCTGACTATGTAGGATGATTTTGTACTTGATCTATCTTCTACTTTGTTTTATTAACAAGTAAATATAGTTTAATGAAACATTTTTTTATTTGTTGGCACTACTGAGATATCTCCTTTCTTGGATAGGTGAAATATTTGATATTGTGAGATTCATAAGTTCAATTACGAACCATTTATGTGTAATATTCTGGGAGTCCTTTCTAGATAATACTCATGCATTGCACATTTATCTCTCTTTGATAGTCATGAGGGTTATTCACATGACATGGTTTCGTATGCTTCATATAATATACACACTTTAAGTTCTTTGTTTATATTCCTATAGTTTGCCACCATGGAACCATATATGTGTGCACGTACGATGGAGTAGACAATTGCGTCGTTGGTAATTAAGCAAAACCACTTTATCTGAAGTCAATGACAATCTACACCTTTATGAGAGATTCCGAACCTGCAATCTCCATGACGCCGGCCAATTCATAGTGCTTTAAGATAATCATTAGTTCTAATAAACTGCTCGTAGAATACTTATTTCAACAATGGTAAGGTACAACTGCGAATTTGCTGCAACATTCCCATAATCGGCACATTTGCATGGGGCAAAAACTTGATAACACTATCGCTACGTAAGGTTCAGAAGGAGCCTAATAGCTTATAACATAGTGAGATAATGGCGGTAAACTAACAACACATAAGATATCAAATAGGAATTGCCAGGAAAACTTTTGGAAAGAAAAACATGTACACCAAAATGAAATAAAATGCATAAGCGGAATAAGAATCAATCTCTTGCTTTTGTTGTGAAACATTGTCATACCTGTGTGTGTTTTTTTCTTCAAAAAGATGGGATGGCTATCCTGCTACTGCGAAAGACCGACATATGTTTATACGGTAGAAGGTAGTAAGAATATGTGGTTATGTACCGACTGATTTGATAAGCATACATATTTTTTCTTTGCGAGGGGATTAGTTCACATACATCATGGAAGTACTTCCTTCATCCAACTTCTCTTTGATGAAGTCGTAATATATTTCAGTGTGCTTTGTTCATTCACAATGCACATGTTGTGTGCAATATAGGATTTCTGAAAAATTATTCAGTTTCACATTATTTTCTCTTTTGTCTTCCATAGAAACAAACTGATAAAGCCAGCCATGGTACTAGATATACACCACATGCATGTTCCTCGATGGGCACGATGTGTCTCACCTACAACACGCCACCCTAAGCCATGTGTTGCATACCTTCATGAGCTAGTGCTCGGCTTTGGTTGAGGATGTGATGGCGAGATTTTAGGTAGAGGACACCATGATTGCAATGACCGTGGCTGAGAAGTAGATAGCGACAAAGCATGTCAGCGAGAATGCGGCATCACTAACAGGATGTTCAAGTCCTTTCGTGCTTATAATTTTTTGCAAGAAAAACGAGTTTTCACTTCATGTAAAATGAACAAAATTTAGTGCTAAAGTTTTTATATATTTAGAGCAATTTTTTCTTTTGCAACTGAAAGATTTGTTTGTATTAAATTACAAGCACATATATTATATGAAGATTGAGATTATGGAAAAATAACATGTTTCTTTAGAATTATAATTAAGTATATTTTGTGAGTATAAGTGCATATGCTACCAGGAGGCATTTGTCTCTATGGATGATCATGTCATTTTCAAATGAAGATAGTAATGTTTACTAATAATTTTAATATCATGTTAACAATCTGGAGGCACAGCTCATAGTTTATGAACGGAGATCTTTTTTCCCGATTGTGCATTACAGTTCATGCATAATTTTTTTGAGGGAATTTAAAACTACTCCCTTAAAAACAGCAAGTCTAGCCAAGTGCGGGTAATTGGGATGACCTTTGTTCTTCTTGCCACATTTGGGTCACGGTGCAATTATTCTTATGATACAATGACTTGATTGTATAGAGTTATTTGAATTGGAATTCAAACAAAGAAAACTGAATAATCAAGAAGGAATACAATCAACATTGAAATCAATGTTACAAAGTCGTATTTGTAAAGTCATACAAGGGGGAGGTTCATAAATTACAAAATCAAAATGCCAATAGGAAAATGAATATAATTGGATAATAAATAAAATTTATTGATAATGAGGAAATGTACGAGTATATGTTACAACTTATAAGTGAGTCCAAAGACCTACCTTAAGCCCTCTTCTTCTCTTCATTTTAACTCACTTTTGGATTAGAGCCTGCATAACAGTCATAAAGATAAAAGAATTGGGTTAAGGGTTACAATGTATGCATCTCTAACCAGATATGCAATATTCATATTTGAGGTTAACCTTGACCAAAGCTGAATTTCGCCTGATTCTGAAGACAGGGCCCGACAATTATGACCCATTCAAGCCAACAATAGACATAACTAAAGCCAACCAGGAATGGCAACCGAGACAACCAGTATTCCAACTATAGCATAAAATCCACAACCAAACCAGCCAAACCTCACCTAAGTCAACAGTAGTCTTTCTCTGTAAGTTTACGTTAAACCTCATTAAGTCAAATCCCACAGTTAAATTAAGTATTGGTTAAGCTTTCAGATTAAATTAAGTCCACCCAATCGTTTTCCTATATGCTAATGATCTGACCCACAAGTCTATGTTAAGAAATTTCCTATTCAAGGAAATCCTCAAGAGGATAAGCATACACAAGACCAGCCCAAGGCAAGCATTTCACATGAAATAAACCTACCAAGTATAAGACCAAGCCATCAACCCCATGCCAGCCGAAGGGGGGTGTATGTGTATGTCACCTTAAGAGGCCATCCAACTGTTTAGAACGATAAGCATGAAGGAGAGAATGACAGGTATAATTCTAGCATAACCCACGCTGCCAAACCACACATCCTACTCATTTGTGCGAAATCTGATTGAACAACATATGTATCATCAATATACGCATTGACCAATAGTATAAATAGCACAGATCAGCAACAGTAGAGAATCACAACACCACTGGTGTCATACACCAACAGAGAATAGCCACTAGACTGAGCCAAGAAGCTAGAGCATGCGTTAAGGCGTACCACAAGTCACAAGACGCAAAGAAGCTTCAGAAGCCCTTAAACTAAGAAAACATAGGATATGGGAGTTGACCAAATAGGATCTGTGTTCTTATCAGATTTAGAGAGGAGGGAAAATTTTAAAACAAAGTAACGAATGGCAGCATCTGTTCTTACCAGATTGATGTTTTTTAACATGGTCCCTCTTACCTCCGTTTTTCACAGGTAAGAAGGTAATATAGGTTCCGCGGAAGCCCATGCAAGATACTCCTACAAGAACGAATGGGTATTCAGTAGAGGCATTCTTTATGCTTCCATGATGATTACATATATTTTGTTGATACATATTGTCTACAGTATTTCTGGGGCAGCAACCTTTCCCGCTGCAAGACCGAATTACTCGTGTGGCAAATTAGACAACCGTGAACCCATGAAGATTTTATAACAGCACAATTTTATGTAGAGAGAAATGTGTAATTATGCATACATCTTGCAGCCAGTTTTTACACAAACGACAATTAATTTTCCCCTGCCTAAATGGAACCAGGGGTTGAACAACAAAAACATCCATAGCATGGCTATAAAAAATAGAGACAGGCTCTTAATTAACAAGACACAAGACACAACTGTTCCATCACCCATCAAACTCACACCACTATCCCATTATCCTTCCAACTTGAAAACCAAACGCAAGACAAACAGCAAACTGAATTTCCATGCTTGAGACTTATGCTTCCTCATTGCCATGTCCATCTTCACTTGATTCTTCATCCACAATACCAGCCACCGCTGAACAAAGAAACAATCATGGAAGAACAAGTCAGTACTCTGAGAAAGCATGCATCTTACGGTCTGATTACACATTCACTATTTTCATTTGTGCCACTAACTGAAATATATTTGTGATATATTAATATCTATTCCCAAATCACAACTATATATATAAAAGGAAGTTAAGGTACGTACCTGGAGGATAGTAGAAGCTAACGTAGGGTAAGATGGTCCATTTGACATACGGATCTTGATTCAGCCTGCTGGAGAGCATCTTCAAAGGTGATGTCAGTGACTTGAGATCAATTTCGTAGGTGCCGAGACTTGTGGTTGCAAAAATGATGTCAGTACCCTCGATGGAGCCAACCAACTCTGGTGATATCTTGAAATCACCAGCGGGAAGAAGAGTCTCGAGGTCGATGTCTCTGCGTTCTGCCCACGATGCAACTCCATCAGGATCCACCTCTCTCCACCAGATGGAGAGGTCGAAATTTAACAGGTCTGCGAGCCCTAGCCGACCGTCGTCCGATGCGATGAGGATAGGACTGTTGATGGCATCCTGCATCTCCTCCGACAGATGAATCTCTGACAGACAAGAGGTTCCCAAGTTGTACTTGAGAATACTGCAACCTTCAACAGCCTGGTCCCGGAACAGCAGGAAATAGAGCGCGTCTCCTGCGAGTACACTAGGCGTGCAGCAATCGATTTCCTCCTCAAACATACCAAGGTCGGTGATGGCCAGAGAGTTCCAACTAGCCGTCTCCGATGAGTACACGCACGCCGTAGCGATCTCATCTTCGTGGTGAAGGAAGACGAAAACGACGCGGAATGGACCCGATTGGCAGTCACCGTGGCGGCAGTTGTCCGCAGCACAGAGCACCGAGGCAGACCAGCTTCCCGTTCCCAACTTCTCGAGGCTGCCAATCAATGTTTCGCTGCCCGTCATGGGGTCCCAGACGACCAGCAATGGGATATTCTCATCCTCATCGATGTACCGAAGGAGGACGCGGCCGTGGCGACAATCTTCCACGGAATAGTGGTGCTGGGGGTCGAGATCGCGCGCGTCGAACTCCGTCGTGGGGATGAACTCGGCGCAGGGTTCCGGCCAGATGTGGAAGAAGCCAAGCATGGGAGGTGATCGGTGGAAATCACCGTAGCGGCGACGGAAGCCGTCGGCGGCGAGGAGGTCGCGCCATGGCTTACAGACGAGGGAGGAGCGGAGGAGATTACCTGGCTCGTCCTTAGGGAGGCGGATGAGGATCTCCTCCACGAGCTCCTCAATCTCGCCCAGCTCCCGCACAAGCTCCGCCGCCATCGTCGTGTGTGCCTGTGGGCTGCGGCGGCGGAATGGATTTTGGAGGATTTTTTGGTGTTAGGGTTTCGAGTTGGAGACTTGGAGAGGACCAAGAGGAGTGAGGACAAGTTCTGGAGGCGCGTCTCACGAGATCTGTCCGCTGACAGTTTTTGGGATTTCCGTCCCACACTCCAGTCCTTTAACTGTTACATATTTACCCTCCCGCAAAAAAAAACTGTTACATATTTACCGACATGTGCAATTCAGCGATTCAATTCTATCTCGGACAAGCCCATCTCTGCTATGGTAAAAAAAAGTTCTTACTCTGACTACTCCCTGTATTTCATTTCATGTAGCTTAGGCCAACTTCAATGCTAGACCCTAAACGGACACGGATGTTGTTCGACAGGCGGACAAGGCCGGTGTACCCAACGCGAATACCCATCTTAAGTTTCAAGTTGACAGCATCAACTTTTTGAAAAGAACTAAGCGCTGCGGCTCGGAAGAACGCCGCCACTGCCCTCACCTGCAGCCGCAGCCCCGAGCTCGCCTCGCCCGCGCCCGCAATGCCGCCCACCGCGCCCGCAGCAGCGGTTCGCCGAGCACCTGCACGCGACGTCAGTGCGCTCACGGTGCCTGCTGCCGACGCGCTCGCCGCCCGCTCGCCCTGCAGCAGTCGCGGGCTCCTACGCGTCCCACCCTCGGCCGGGCGGCCGCCTGCTGCTCGCGACCGCACCAAATGCTCGCACTCACAGCCTCACCCTCGCCCGCGTCCGCGCCCCCTTGCCGCAGCCTGCGCGCACTCGCCCGACCCTACCCACGCGCCGCGCCCGCGCCGGCCGCGTTCTCCCCGCCTGCCCTCGCCAGCTCGCCCGTCGAGTTGCACGGCGGAGTGGCTGGCTGGCCGGGGTTGCGGCATGGTGGGAAAAGGAGGAGAGAGAATGATGGGTAGGTGGGTGGGGGTGGCCCCCTCTGTTTCAATGACAGGCAGGCCAAGGTCACATGCAAACCGGACGTGAGCGGACGAGCGTGTTGATGGAGCATCCGCAATGTGTCCGCTTCAGACGCAAAGCCGGCCCAAATTTGCTTCGAGAATGGGGTCGAACGGACACAAAACGGAGAAAAAAATGAGGATGGGGTCTTGCCTTGGGTCATGTCTTTTGTGCATGCGGCCCCAAACGGACAAAACCGGATGAAATGCGTCCACGGTTGGACTTGGCCTTATTACCAGACTAGGAACATATACTAAGGAGGACTAAGAGAGGCATTTTTGTAGGATTTCTTTTGGGGTTGGATGTTTTTAGCCATGAGCAAACATCCAAAAATGGCATAGTCGATGCCTAGTGCGCGCAAACATGTGCTTTTAATTCACATGTATGGAATGCCCAAGTGCATCACTCCCACGTGGTCACCCCCTCCCTCCGCTGCCGACCAACGCATATCCCTCACGTGCATCTCTCGAGTTACCGCTCTTGATAATCAGCCCACGCACCATCTCTCATTCATGAATGGAAATGAGATTTTCACATCCAAGTTTTCTTTGAAATTCCTTTCTCAAGAAACGGAGGTGTTTTTTCTTTGTTCTCAAGTTTGTCGGCGCATATTTTAAAGTGTACCATACCATGGCAGGTGTTGCAGCACACATGTTTTTTTACGATACAATCAGGCCCGTACGGGAGGCATGTGCAGGGTGTGCACTGGCACAGGGCCCCCAAAAAATGGGGCCCCCAAATTAGTTCTTGAAGTTATGTTTACAGGGTCCCCCAAACTTATAAAGAGTAGGCAAATTCGTTTGAAAACTATGTACAGAGAGCATGTACTCCGTGGGAGTCTCCCTACTCCACACTGTCTTTCCCTCATCTCTCCTTCGCAAACTATTTTTGGGGAGTTGGGGACTCTGCTCAGCATTAGTTACAGAGAGATGCATGTCTTTTCACATGCTACCTTTGGTCTTCCCAATGGCAGCACTTGCCTCTAAAACAAAGTACTAGTAAATCTATATCACAGCATTAGTTACGGAGTATGACAGTACTTGGGGGCGGAGTCAAATACTGATTCACGTGTTAAGTACATCAGTAGTTTGGGTAATGATGCGCTGGCATACAAATGTGTCTCTAAATTTAAAAGTTGCATGTCTTTTGCATTGAGATGAATATTCATCCGACGACGAGTCCAATAATGTATTTTTGGTGGCATAATTCATCTTTCACTAACACATTTCCGCAGTAGATAAATTGAAGACCTAAAGACTCAGTGCCCACACCTTACAAATCCGGGTAGAGGGAATACAATATATCACTTAAAAACTAAGCATTCACAATTTTACATATTTTCGACATATACTTCTTGAAAAAGGTTAAGATTAATTCTAAAAAACTGTTGCCTGTATGTTAAAAATGCGAAAGGTCATACTAACTAGTCTTCTTAATGACTAGGACCTAGACTCAGATTTTGCACAGGGCCCCCAAATTCTCAGGTACGGCCCTGGATACAATGCTACAAAATTTAATAAATATAGTGACAAAACATGTTGATTAAATGTGTCCATCCTTAAAGCATATTTTCTTATGGCTTGTTTTTTCCCTTGTAGGTGTGTCATCGCCTCATCTGGTACATAACATAATAGTAGCAACAAAATAAAAGACAAACTTGAATTGGAAAGCCCACAGTTGATCAAGCTGGGAGGAGACAAATCCATTTTGGCCAACAAACCACATGAAATGCCTCTCCACGGGAAAATACACCTACCATTTTGCAGAACTATAAAGGTGCAACCCTTAAACTTTTGTTAATATCAACAACTTCATTGACTTTTTAAGCGATGAGGACGAAAGAGGATTGCGAAATTGACAAAGATAAATTTGAAAGGGTACTTCAGACTGTCCTAAAATACGTTTTGATGCCTCTTTTCTAGAATGTTACAATCTCTCATCCAAAAAGACAACAAATCATCGATGTGATAGACGCACCATGCTCCTAATAAGATATTTTATTGGGCTTTCCTCTTTCCATTACTTTTATAATGAAAATACAACATTTATCAAAAGATATGGATACAAGAAATGATAAAAAGAAACCAAGTGAGCTCAAGCACCCCTTACAATTTCTAAGTTCCCACGAATAGCCTCTGATGGTTGGAGGTTAGGGCAGTTTTGTGCCCATTTGTCAATGTGTGCCCTGCTAATTAGGTGTGTATGGGCCTACTTGCACTACTAGGAAAAAACTTATAGGTAGACGCTTACTAGTAGCGCGGGTTTATACCGCTCGCTACTGCTATTTACTGTAGCGCATGTTTTTACCCCTCGCTACTACTAAGTTGATAGTAGTAGCGCGGGTTTATACCCCTCGCTACCACTAAGTGGTCTCTACCGTGCTCCCCGGGACATGCCGTAGTAGTAGCGAGGGGTATAAACCCTAATCCCTCGCTACTACTAAGTGGTCTCTACCGTGCCCCACCGGGACATGCCATAGTAGTAGTGCGGGTTTATACCCCTCGCTACTACTAAGTATGAGGTAGGTGAAGTCCCCATATCCTTGGCCGAATCCCTCCTCTCTCCCTCACCCCCCCTCTCCATAGGCTCTCCCATGATGCTCCTGCCCAAGCACATCTCCTCCTCCATGGCGCCCAACGAGTCTGCCTCCTCGCGTCGCTGGCGTCCAGGAGCTCGCCCGTCTTCCTCCTCGCCTCCATGCCACCACGAAGGAGCACCTCACCACTGGTGACCATCCCCGATGCGCCCTCCATCTCCTTCCTTTCTCCCTTGTTTCTCTTTTCCCCTCTCCCTCTCCCTCCGGTTTTACTCACCTCCCATGCCAATGCCAGCGCAGGTCGTCGACATGGCCAACCAGGAGCTCTCTGCCTTGGCCGCGAAGAGGATCCTCACACCATCGTCTTGTTCTGCACTGGATCTGGTTCCTCTCCAACAGTCGTTGCCGGATCTGGTCTGCTGCTACCCGTACGCACCTTCGGCGACCCCTTTCATCGCTGGATCGAACCATTGACAGCACGCACGGGGTTGAGATTTGTTTTGGTTTTTGAAATTAATATTAGTAGCGCGGGTCGCAGACACACGCTATAGATAGTTAGTAGTAGAACGTGTGGAATCTGTGCTACTGCTAATACGCGTACTAGTAGCGCGGGATGCATCGCGCTACTATACCAGTTAGTTGTAGCGCCGTAGTAGTAGTGCGGGCACCCGCGCTACTAATAGCTGTTTAATCCGCGCTACTACTAGACTTTTTCCTAGTAGTGTTGTAGCATATCATGGTGTTTCTAAAGAGATTTTGCCCTCTCGCATCTCTTTTGGTTTGTGGGCGCCGGTTGTACGATGCTAGGGGTGCATAATCCCCCAATTCCGTATCACCTAACGCAACGATGGCTGCCCCGACCGCCACAACTGCTGTAAGGGCAGCCTGTGCCTATTCCTTAACATGGAGGAGCGATATAAATCCACCCGGAGAACCCTCACGCACATGAAAAGCACCACAATCTCCAAGAACCCCAAGCAAATGATCATCTGAAAAAAACATTGGGAATGGAGTAGCGAGGGATTTGGTTACCTGATAGTTCCAGATTCTTCTCAGGTATAAGCAGCTTCGCATGCTTCAGCGCATTGAGGCTACCCGCCTGTGATCTCTTGGTCCTGGGCACCCTCTCGGACCTCCCTGCATCAGCCATCGACACCTCTCCCAAGCCGCCTGAGACACGTTCGGAAGACCCGATGGCAGGATGTGGTGAGACAAGCAACATGACCACTAGGCATGAATGCTCCTGGGCCTCCTCAGAGCTCGTGATAGCTTGCGCCGCCCTGCCTTGGGGAGAACCTTGCGCGTCACCGTCTTCTTGCCTCGGCGAACCAAGCTCCCTCGCTGGCTTGCCTCGACACATGGCTGGAGCACCCAATTTTAGCATGCTCGGCAGCAGAGAGGGGAAAAGCCTTGCCCATCGTGGGAGTAGGAGTAAGACGGGTGGGCTCATCGAGCACTTCAGAAGGCCCCCCCGCCCACCTCGAGCGAGGATGACAAGCCCCTCACCTCCTACACAGGAGCCGCTCCATCCTTACCTAGCTCCAGATTTCCCAGAGAGAACGCAAGCACGCAAGGTAGCGGCGACCCCAGGTTGGGGTCGTACTGATCAAAAGACGCCCGCCATCTTCTTGCCCTTGCCCTTGGCGGCCGAAGGAGGGACCGGACCAGAATCTACACCTATTCCTTTTTTTGGAATTGCTGCTGAAAGCCTGTTTGCAGCCGAGAGAGACTGCCTTCTCTCAGGCCAGCAGTATTATACTTATAGTCGACTGCTCTATGACAATCTGACCTCTTTCTTGTCGCCCTGTCCTTCGAGCTGCCGCCCTTCTCTTTGGAGCTAGCCCAACCTATCCCAGGTCTTGGTGTCAATCGAGTCAGCACCCATGTTGTCATCTTTGTATTTGTTGTTTCCATCTGGCCCTTTCCCATTGTTATCCAGGGTTGGCGGAGCACTACCAAGCCTACCATCAAGCTCAGTCTTAAGTCTGACATTATATGATTCACCATTGAACCGAATATGCATCATGCCCCTGAGTCTGGCCGGCTTGCGGCAGGCAAACCTCATGTGAACAGGCCCCGACACTACTAGAAAAACCGCTACTAATGGCGCACCTAATTTGGCCATTAATGACGCATCACCGGTGCGCCATTACTAGCACGCCATTAGTAATTTTTACTAATGGCGCACCACTGATGCGCCATTAGTATAGGCCACGGTGCGCCATTAGTATGCCTCCCAGGGCCATGTATACCCAGGTGCTTTGGCATACTAATGGCGCATGACAACGAGATGCGCCATTAGTATAGGCCACCGGTGCGCCATTAGTATAGGCCACGGTGCGCCATTAGTATTTTTGAATTTTGAAAACGGGAAAATAGTAGTGGCGCACCGTCTAACCCCCACCGTGCGCCATTACTATTTTTGAATTTTGAATTTGGATCTGGATCGTGATTTTTTTGCCCATTTTTTGCTAGTTTTTTTGCTCTTTTTTGGCACGATATTATTTCAAATTTTGTTCCTGTTTTTGGATCTTGTACGTTCTTTTGCCGTGTTCTTTTGCCGGACAGGAGTTCATCGGAGAGGAGGAGGAGGAGGTCATCGGAGAGGCGCTCGCCTACATCGCCGGAGAGGAGGAGGAGGTCGCCGGAGCGGAGTTCACCAAAGCATCGAAGAGGAGGAAGGAGAAACCATGAGGGAATGGGAGGAGAGGAGGGAGGAGGAGCTCACCGTAGAGGAGGGAGGAGAAACCGTGAGGGGAGGGGAGGGGAGGAGAGGAGGGAGGAGGAGGTTCCCGGAGAGGAGGAGGCCGCCGGAGAGGAGGAGGAGGTCGCCGGAGAGGAGGAGTTGGTCGCCGGAGAGGAGAAGGAGGTCGCCAGAGAGGAGGAGGAGGAGGTCGTCGGAGAGGAGAAGGAGGTCGCCGGAGAGGAGGAGGAGGAGGTCGCCGGAGAGGAGGAGGAGGAGGTCGCCGGAGAGGAGGAAGAGGAGGTCGCCGGAGAGGAGGACGGTAGTATGGTGGAGGAGAGAAGGGAAGATGGAGTGGAGGAGAGGAGGAGAAGGAGTGGAGGGGATCGAGGAGATGGAGTGGAGGAGAGGTGGAGTGGAGGAGGTGCGCCCAGCCATATATACGACATACTAATGGCGCACCGTTGGCAGGTGCGCCATTACTAACTTTTTTTTTATTTTTTTTGATTTATTTTGAATTTTGAAGGCGGGAAGATACTAATGGCGCACCGTGGGCAGGTGCGCCATTAGTAACTTTTTATTTTTATTTTTTTGACTTATTTTGAATTTTGAAGGCGGGAAGATACTAATGGCGCACCATGGGCAGGTGCGCCATTAGTAACTTTTTTTTTATTTTTTTGACTTATTTTGAATTTTGAAGGCGGGAAGATACTAATGGCGCACCATGGGTAGGTGCGCCATTAGTAAGCTTGAATTTTTTTGCCTCTTCAGATCTTAAAAGCCCCGTATCTTTTTTCTGTTAGGTTTTTGAGGATTTTGCAAATGTTTAAATTTGGATCTAACTTTTCGAGTAGATGATTTTTCATATAAAAAACTTTTTCATCCGAGTTAGTATGCAAAAGTTATGCCCATTTTTACAAATTCTCGAGAGATTTTGCAAATGAAGTCGAAATTCATATTTGCAAATTTTCCCAACAACTAGACCACATATCACATGGGAAACTTCTTTTCTTTTATTTTTTTGATATTTTCATCATTTTCTTTTATTTTTTTTAAAACTGAAAAGGCGATCCTAGGGGGGGTGCATTCGCTGGAAGTGGTGGCCAAGTTACTAATGGCGCACCGTGGCATGGTGCGCTATTACTAGTTGAACTAGTAATGGCGCACCACTCCCACGGTGCGCCATTAGTAGTTTTGAAAAAATTAAAAAAAATTCAAACAATTTTTTTTTACTAATGGCGCACCGTGGATGTGGTGCGCCATTACTAGTTCAGCTAGTAATGGCGCACCACTCAACTAGTAATGGCGCACCACTCCCACGGTGCGCCATTAGTAGTTTTGAAAAAAATTAAATTTTTTTTTACTAATGGCGCACCGTGGATGTGGTGCGCCATTAGTATTTGGACACTAATGGCGTACCAACACATGGTGCGCCATTAGTATATAGTAATGGCGCATCACATGTCTGATGCGCCATTAGTGTCAATTTCATCTATAGTCTTTTTTCTAGTAGTGCGAGTTGCTCAACGAAGCCACGTCCACTGCCAGGGGCCTCAATCATCGTAGTGGCCGCCTTGTTTGAACTGGACTAATTTTTAGTTGTTATGTGCTTGCTGTGTTAACCTGATATCTATTTTCTATGGTGTGAACTGCATTTTAGATGCTACTCCCTCCGTCCCATAAGTGTTAAAAAAGATCTTACATTATGGGATGGAGGGAGTATTTCATTTACCTATATGGTATGTTTTCTACTTTCATGTGCATACTATTCAAAAATAGTCAAACTCTAGCGAAATTATTAAAAACACTTAATCGGTCAGTGCGCTAATCAACAACATTTTGCTTCGCTTACACTTCACACTTTTTTTGAACGTCGGGACTATAAGAGAAGGTATGTTCTGGCTAATGATAATAAGGTATCATATTAAAACATTTCACGCTTACTTTTGTCTATCAGTTGGTAATTATTTAGAAAGACACCAGACAATTGACTCTGCAATCCTGTTTTGTCATTTCTAAAGTTATTTTCAAAGAATTTATCATCTTTTTGGATTACATCAGATGCTCACAATAGAACGCCAAAGAAGGAGGGTCCTTACATGGTTCATGATGGATGGATGGTATGGTAACAATCTGATGGTATCAAAATAGTCTTTTCACCGGCCTACTGGTGCAACATAGTGGTATTTGAGTCAGAAAAAAGTGCATTTTCAAATATAATGCGCACTTCAATGTTGGAATGTTAATGCTAACATCTATATCTTAGAACCTACAATGTATATGTTTCCTGCTATCTAGGAAATGTTAAAAATAATCAACCTTTGTTTTTTTGCAGGATATTTTTTCAATCTTCTACAATATATTGTGCTATCTTTAGTTAATAAGGCTTCCCAAAAGTACATATATGTGCTTACTTCAATTATTGTGAGGTTATTTCTCAAGTGAGTTTTATGGTTATGCATATTCCTTTTAACCTGGCTGAAATTTCGATCATCAAATTTGTTGTCCTATTTTTTCCACAAACTTCTGTTATTCTTTCTATGATTTTATGGCATTGATATCATTTATATTATCACATGCACTGAAAAGTTTGTTAATACAAACAAGCAATTAACTTCAATCTTGAACATATCTTCTGAACTTTTTTTCAGAAAATAAGGATCAAAATATATTACTATTAGCATAAGAGTTTAAGAACAGTTACTCCCGCACTGCGCCTAATGATAAGGCCATTGTAGCTAACTACCAGCCTGCCACTCATGAGTATTTTCCCTCCATAACAGGGCAAGTATAATGCAATTTTTATTAACAACAGAGGCAAATGAGTTGCATATGGGAAGAATGAATGCTTCTGATTTAGCATCAGGAAATAAGAGAAGTCCTACACATACAGATGCCATCAACTCATTGCAGCTAAGTAGATCCTAAAAATGGCATGAAAGTATTGCAGGTTTGAACCGTTTCAGAGGGCCTCTATGAACACAAACGTCTATATTTTCTGGATGATTTCTACAGTTTTTGCCAGATTACTAAAGGAGTATCTCGTATTACACAAATACATGTATATGTATAGGGTATATATTTAAGCTCAAGAATTGGGGTAGGTCTTCATAAAAAAGAATTTCAACCCATGTAAATGATCAATAGAGCATCCACACCACATAAGATCTTCATAGATATCCAGGTGATATTTCGAACCCAACTTACTGTGAATAGAATCTTGTTGTACATCTATAAGAATAGTCGAATACAACATCAGAAACTTACACCAACATCATTCCAGCATTACCTCATTTGTTATCAGTTCATGAGTACTAGCAACACACGAGGAAATTTAGCCTACTCACATAATCCAAAAGCATACAGAATTTCAGATTCATGTTTTTACCCTGATTATCTGCATGCTTCTGTAACCATCGCGACAAGCACCTGCAAATTTAAATGTTTGCTTACATATCAAAGGGATTGTATTTGAGGATATCTGAAAATTTATAGGATTTTTAGCAACCACACAGATCCCAACTTAATACTGATAATGTCAGCTCATTTTCATTCTTCGAGCATCTCTAGATTTCATAGCTATTAAAATTCCAATTGTAGTGTTTAGTGAAACTCACAGAGAATATTAAAACTGGTATATTTGGCATGACATTTATCAAATAATAGGTGTGGTTGTATACTGTTTTTACTTGGTTGTTGGACAGAATTATTTGTCGAATTAATTAGAAATTTGTTATTAACTTATTATTCATAGATATCATATCAACTATGTTTCACTCTCGGGTCACAAGAACTGATGGGATTCTGGGAAATTTCCATACAATTTAGCTAAATGTTTCTCAGGCACTACTACTGGTGTTCACTCACTCTGCTGATAAACATGTAGTAGTCCAAAAAAGAAATCTCAAATCTCAAAAAAGAAATTTAGCAGGCGTCTCACAGGATCTGTCGATCTGCTTTGCTGAGTGCTGACACACTCTATATTTTTATTTAACACTCTAGTCCTTTAACTGTTACATATTTACCGACATATATGGAACTCAGCAGTCCAACGCTACCCTTAATATGGGATAGATGCATGGTTTTGGAAAGACTGATCTTGTTAGCTGCAGTCGGACGCCTCAAACCCGTCTCAAATGCTCGGGCGAGCAGACCAATCACAAAAAACAATCCCAACTGGACGCCTCAAATCGGCCTCAAATGTATGGGCCGATCGACACACCTCATATCCAGCCCAAATGTAGGGCGGTAGGAGGCGGCCCGGGCGCGTCCGCCACGTCTGCCCGGCCCACCTCTGGCCCACCACAACCCCACAAATCCCTATCCGGATCAAACCCTAGTCTCACTTCACTCCGCTCTGCCCCCCTTTGCTCCAATCCATCAACCTCCGAGTGTTGGCAACCATGTCCAGCACCGACAGCCATTCTGACGGCTCTGGCGATGACGACTGGGACGCCTTCCTTCGCGATGGTACCGGAGATGAGGATGAGATGGCCCTCTACATCGCGGTGGAGCGCTCGCGGGTGGACACGGGCGACAACTCCGGTTCAGGTGTGATGCCAGCTTGTCGCTCACAGCCATAGCGCCTTTGCCGGCCCTTCTCGCCCCGCGCGTGGATCTGTGAGGGCAGCTCAATCGGCGCTGCCCGTTCGTTGGCCTCCTCCACCTCTGGTCGCTACTCTGCGTGGGCAGCGGTGCACTAGTAGAAAACGGAGCTTTAAAACCGGTTTGTAAGGGCCTTTAGTGCCGGTTATGAAACCGGTACTAAAGTGTGGGCACTAAAGGCCCCCCCTTTAGTACCGGTTCGGCACGAACCGGCGCTAAAGTGCCACCACGTGGCGTGAGCTCGCGCCCTGGTATGGGGGACCTTTAGTACCGGTTGGTGTTACCAACCGGTACTAAAGGTTTTTTTTTTTAATTTTTTTTGAAAATTTTGGAAAAAAATTTTGATTTTTTTTCGATTTTTCATTTTTCTGAATTATTTGATGATTTAGTCTCTAATCACCTCTCTTAACTGCTCAAGTGTGGATCACTCATTCCAATTCATCTAACTTCCCGACCGGTCATCCATCCCTCTCACTACTCCAGCCCGAGCACGCTTAACATTCAGCTTCTATTCTCCTTTGTTTCCGAGTCTACACTTGTTGTTTTCCTGACAATAGTAAGATGTCAATCCTATTAACCCTCAGGAGTTTAGCTTGAGCATGAAGTCACACATTTCACAGTTTGAGTTTGAAACTATTATTCTAAAAAAACAGTAATTATTTAGTAACGCTAATATTTCTTGAATAAGTTTGACCATAGTTTGACCGTAGTTTGACCCGACCAAATTTGACCAAAATTCAAAAAACAGTAATTATTTAGTAACACTAATATTCTTGAATAATTATGTAGTAACACTAATATTTTTTTGAATAAGTAGTTTGACCATAGTTTGACCACAGTTTGACCAGATTTGACCAAAATTCAAAAAAACTGAGATACTTATTTAGTAACACTAATATTATTGCGTAATTATTTAGTAACACTCTATATTTCTTGAATCAGTTGTTCGACCGGTTTGACAAGATTTAACCAAAATTCAAAAAAAAACATAAATTAGAGCATATCTTTTTTTCTTTTACAATTTTGTCATTTAAAAAATTGTCCTAAACCCTAAACCCGGGACTTAAAATGTCGGAATCTTTATGCTAAGCAGTAAAAACTAAGGGTTTAAACCATAAAACCTAACCCTAAACTCTGAAATCTAAACCCTAGCACTAAACGCTAAAAACGTCTAAAACGCCCAAAAACTCTATTTTCCCTTTGGAATTTTGTGATTTTAAAAAATTGTCGAAACGGAAAACTTGTTGTTTCAGCGGATCAATCTTTTTGTTCTGCAAATTTTGATATATTATATGTATTTTTCTGAATTAGGATGATTTAGTTATGATTTTTTCAAGTTTGAAAATTGCCCTATAGTCCCGGTTTGTGACTCCAACCGGGACTATTGGTTAGACCCCTTTAGTGCCGGTTCGTGGCACGAACCGGTACTAAAGGTTGGCCCTTTAGTATCGTTTGTGCAACAAACCGGGACTAAAGAGGCTCGTGGGGCCCCGGCATGACGCCAGCCTGCCACCACCCCTTTAGTACCGGTTCGTGCCACGAACCGGTACTAAAGGTTCAACACGAACCGGCATTAATGCAAATCCGTTCGAACCGGCACTAATGGTACCATTAGTACAGGGCCAAAATCAAACCGGCACTAATATGCTTCACGTTTGACCCTTTTTCTACTAGTGGTGGGTTCTAGTGCCCGCTCCGCCGGCACTGCGAAATCGGAGGTGCGCGCCACCTGCCGCGGGAGGTAGAGGGCAAGGGAAATGAGGGCCGTGTTGGAGTGGCTGCGCATTCCTCCCGCCGCCACCGCGTGATGCCAGCGGTGCCCGACGAGGATGAGCGTCTCCTCCGGTGGGTGTACCGCCGATCACTTACGGCAGTGGAGATGGACGCCCAGTGGCTCCAGAGGATCAATGCCAAGGCGGTCCGGCTCGGCATTGAGTAGTACGGGGGGAGGCGGCAGAGGCGATGAGGGTGGCAAAGCTGAAGTGGAAGCAAGACCGCATAGTCCGATGCTTGAAGGGCCACATCATCGTTAACACTTCTCCAATGACAGCGACGGCTCCGATGACGACCCACCTCC
Source organism: Aegilops umbellulata (assembly GCA_032464435.1). Classification (NCBI taxonomy): domain Eukaryota; kingdom Viridiplantae; phylum Streptophyta; class Magnoliopsida; order Poales; family Poaceae; genus Aegilops; species Aegilops umbellulata. The sequence goes on from CP136054.1 coordinate 444,816,806, forward strand.
TGCCGCAGGCGCATACCACAGCACCGGTGACCGGAAGGGCAAGGGGCCGGCCAGAAAGTGGTGAAGCTCATCCCTCTCTCTCTGTTTAGATAATCTAGCTCCTACTATCTAGTTAGAATTTGCCAGAAGGTTGAACTGTGTGAATTATGACCGTTGTGTGATCTTTCGATGATGTTTATGCGAATTATGCCCGTTTGCAATTGGTTATATGTCCGGTTCCTATCGATTTTGGTCGTTCGGTGATCTACGTAGTATGTTGTATGATCTTGTATGGATATGAGATATGCGGCTGTGGATGCGCCAATTTGGGGACAACCCGATCACTGTCCGCTGTGCCAGAGTTGACAAGTCCGATTGTAGATGCTCTAAGATCGATAAAAAGTTCTTCCTCTAACTACTTCATTTATTCATTTATATTTATGTAGCATATCAGATTAGGAACATATACCAATTGGACGATTTCATTTGCCTGGTTTGGTTAATTTTACCTTTGAGCTGCAATGATCTTTTGAAAAATTCACATGCATGCAATGCCCAAGCGCATCACTCGTCTCGCACCCGTCAGGCCCCCTACCCACGTGTATCCGTCATGCGGGTCTATAGATTTATCGCTACCATTAGCCCACACATTGTTGCTCATTCATGAATGAAAATGAGAGTTTTCGTGCCCAAAATTTCTTCCAAATTTCCTTCTGCTACTAGAATCTGGTTTTGTGTTGTGTTCCTAAACTTCGCCAAGTTCACTCTATCGGAAACTCAACAAATTGTGTGTCTGCCGAGTTTGATTCAAAATTGGACTCGACAGTGATAAGGAATTGGACTCGCCATACTCCGCCCGCCCCGGTTCAACCCTACGGCGGCTTTGCCTTGCTGCCGGTCTCACCGTCATGGGACACTACTTCCTTGGCCACCCTGCACTCGGTCCCATCCCCGGCGGCACTTGGTACCGGCGGCGCTTGGTAATTGGACTCGGGCACCACCGCCCACATGACATCTCATCCCGGTACTCTAACCTCCTCCACTCCAGTTCATACTCCTACTTGCATCACCGTTGGCAACGGTTCCTCTTTACCTATCACACATGTTGGTCGTGTTTCGTTTCCTTCCACATCTACACCTATCACTATGTCTGATGTTCTTGTGTCTCCTGAATTAGTTACGAACCTTGTATCTGTTCGTCGTCTTGCCCGTGAGAATCCCATTACCGTTGAATTTGATGATGTCGGTTTTTCTGTGAAGGACGTCCGTACTCGGATGGTCCTTCACCGTTGCGATAGTACGGACGAGCTCTATCCGGTGCACTCCTCCACCACCGCCTCCACCACCCCAGTCGCCCTCGCCGCAGGTGTCGACCTTTGGCATGTCCGTTTGGGACACCCGAACTCTACAGCTTTGCGTCAAATGCTTAAGAGTTTTTCATTCTCATGCAATAAGATCGACGACCATACTTGTGAGGCTTGTCATCTTGGCAAGCACGTTTGTCTTCCCTTTAGCGCATCTACCACTATTTCCACTTTACCGTTTCAGTTATTGCATAGTGATGTTTGGACATCCCCGGTTGCAAGCAACAGGGGCTACCTATACTATTTGGTGATCTTAGATGATTTCTCTCATTATGTGTGGACATTTACTCTTCGTCGCAAGTCCGACGCTCTTGCCACACTCACCGCATTTTATTCCTACGCCACCACACAGTTCGGTCGTCTTATCCTTGCTTTACATACTGACAACGGAAAAAAGTTTGACAACGCCGTTGTTCGTAACCTTCTAACCTCCCACGGCACTATCTTCCGCCTCACTTGCCCCTACACGTCCCAACAAAACGGTCATGCCGAGCGTATCCTTCGCACTCTTAATGATTGCGGCCGCACTTTACTCTTTCACTCTAACATCTCCCCCCCCCCCCGGTTTTGTCCGGACTCTCTCGCCACCGCCACCCTCCTCATTAACATCCGCCCGTGTCGCCCACGCTGGAACTATGCCCCTAACCATCTCCTCTTTGGTGCGCCCCCATCTTATGATGGCCTTCGCATCTTTGGCTGTCTCTGCTATCCTAGCCTCGCCGCCACTGCGCCTCATAAGCTTGCACCTCGCTCAGTCGCTTGCATCTTCCTCGGCTACCCACCTAACACCAAAGGATACGGCTGCTACGATCCCGTCTCACATCGTGTATTCACCTCCCGACACATTTACTTTGATGAGACGGTGTTTCCATTTCAGCAGGTACCTCCCGCCGCCCCATCCCCGCTGGCCACCGGCGGCGCTCCAGCGACCCCGTCAGGTGGACGGCCCCGCTCGATTCTTGGACCGCCTCCGGGCTTCGGCGGTCCTCCCGCCATGGGACAAGCTGCGACTCGCGCCCCCACGACGTCCTCGCCGACTCCGTCAGGGGCCTCGGCATCGCCCGCCTCGCCGGCCTCTTCGCCGGCCGCCCCGTCGCAGGGGGCCATCAACTGATTGCAGGTAACTATATATTCTAAGAATGACATGAAATAATTAGGAACTGTTTTAGAGACCCTCTATGAACAGAAAAGCCTATCTTTCTTGATGATTTCTACAGTTTTTGCCAGATTACTGAAGGAATATCTCAGATTACACAAATGCAAGTATATATAGGCTATGCAAGCTCGAGAATTGTGGAAGATCTTCATAATAAGAATTTCAACACATGTAAATGATTAATAGAACATCCACACTACAGAAGATCTTCATAGATATCCGGGTGATATTTTGAACCCAGCTTGTTGCGAACAGAATCTTGTTGCATATCTATAAGAATCGTCGAATACAGCATCAGTAACTTAAACGAACATCCTTTAAGCAGTACCTCGGTCTGTTATCAGTTCATGAGTAATAACAGCACACGGGAAACTTTAGTCTACTCACATAATCCAAAGGCATACAGATTCCTGTTTTTAGCCTGATTATCCGCATGCTTCTGTAACCCATCCCGAAAAGTGCCTGCAAATTTAATTGTTAGTTAACTTGTCAAAGGGATTGTATTTGAGGATTCCTAAAATCTTCTAGGCTTTTTCGCAGCCACACAGATCTCACTTAACACTGATAATGTCAGATCATTGTCCTTCTTTGAACATCTGCAGATTTCATGGCTATTAAAATTCCAATTGTTAGTGTTTAGTCAAACCCGCAGAGAATACTAAAAGTGGTATATTGGGCATGACATTTATCAAATAATAGATATGGTGGTAAACTATCTTTCCTTGCTAGTTGGATAGAATTGTTTACCGAATTAATTAGTTAATCTATTATTATTCATAGATGTCATATCATCTATGTTTCTCTTCCATGTCACAAGAACTGATGGGATTCTCGCAAATTTGCATACAAGAGAATTTTAGCTAAATGTTTCTCAAGCACTACTACTGGTGTTCACTCTCTTTCCTGATAAACATGTAGTAGTCCAGAAAACAAATCTCAGATTATTGTCCAATTTTATTTTGCCTGGACTGGACGAAGCTTAGTAATTAGTAGCTTCAATCATCAAGAATTCTGATTGCTTCAGCTAGTCCACCTGGCTTAAGTACAATGAGTACCTAAGCCATATGGTTCTATGTACATCTCACGGTATTTTTTTCTTCTCTTTTGTAGGTCTGAGGCAAATTACACCACAAGTAATTAGCTTCTTGCTTACCCTTCAGTCCTGACTATGTAGGATGATTTTGTACTTGATCTATCTTCTACTTTGTTTTATTAACAAGTAAATATAGTTTAATGAAACATTTTTTTATTTGTTGGCACTACTGAGATATCTCCTTTCTTGGATAGGTGAAATATTTGATATTGTGAGATTCATAAGTTCAATTACGAACCATTTATGTGTAATATTCTGGGAGTCCTTTCTAGATAATACTCATGCATTGCACATTTATCTCTCTTTGATAGTCATGAGGGTTATTCACATGACATGGTTTCGTATGCTTCATATAATATACACACTTTAAGTTCTTTGTTTATATTCCTATAGTTTGCCACCATGGAACCATATATGTGTGCACGTACGATGGAGTAGACAATTGCGTCGTTGGTAATTAAGCAAAACCACTTTATCTGAAGTCAATGACAATCTACACCTTTATGAGAGATTCCGAACCTGCAATCTCCATGACGCCGGCCAATTCATAGTGCTTTAAGATAATCATTAGTTCTAATAAACTGCTCGTAGAATACTTATTTCAACAATGGTAAGGTACAACTGCGAATTTGCTGCAACATTCCCATAATCGGCACATTTGCATGGGGCAAAAACTTGATAACACTATCGCTACGTAAGGTTCAGAAGGAGCCTAATAGCTTATAACATAGTGAGATAATGGCGGTAAACTAACAACACATAAGATATCAAATAGGAATTGCCAGGAAAACTTTTGGAAAGAAAAACATGTACACCAAAATGAAATAAAATGCATAAGCGGAATAAGAATCAATCTCTTGCTTTTGTTGTGAAACATTGTCATACCTGTGTGTGTTTTTTTCTTCAAAAAGATGGGATGGCTATCCTGCTACTGCGAAAGACCGACATATGTTTATACGGTAGAAGGTAGTAAGAATATGTGGTTATGTACCGACTGATTTGATAAGCATACATATTTTTTCTTTGCGAGGGGATTAGTTCACATACATCATGGAAGTACTTCCTTCATCCAACTTCTCTTTGATGAAGTCGTAATATATTTCAGTGTGCTTTGTTCATTCACAATGCACATGTTGTGTGCAATATAGGATTTCTGAAAAATTATTCAGTTTCACATTATTTTCTCTTTTGTCTTCCATAGAAACAAACTGATAAAGCCAGCCATGGTACTAGATATACACCACATGCATGTTCCTCGATGGGCACGATGTGTCTCACCTACAACACGCCACCCTAAGCCATGTGTTGCATACCTTCATGAGCTAGTGCTCGGCTTTGGTTGAGGATGTGATGGCGAGATTTTAGGTAGAGGACACCATGATTGCAATGACCGTGGCTGAGAAGTAGATAGCGACAAAGCATGTCAGCGAGAATGCGGCATCACTAACAGGATGTTCAAGTCCTTTCGTGCTTATAATTTTTTGCAAGAAAAACGAGTTTTCACTTCATGTAAAATGAACAAAATTTAGTGCTAAAGTTTTTATATATTTAGAGCAATTTTTTCTTTTGCAACTGAAAGATTTGTTTGTATTAAATTACAAGCACATATATTATATGAAGATTGAGATTATGGAAAAATAACATGTTTCTTTAGAATTATAATTAAGTATATTTTGTGAGTATAAGTGCATATGCTACCAGGAGGCATTTGTCTCTATGGATGATCATGTCATTTTCAAATGAAGATAGTAATGTTTACTAATAATTTTAATATCATGTTAACAATCTGGAGGCACAGCTCATAGTTTATGAACGGAGATCTTTTTTCCCGATTGTGCATTACAGTTCATGCATAATTTTTTTGAGGGAATTTAAAACTACTCCCTTAAAAACAGCAAGTCTAGCCAAGTGCGGGTAATTGGGATGACCTTTGTTCTTCTTGCCACATTTGGGTCACGGTGCAATTATTCTTATGATACAATGACTTGATTGTATAGAGTTATTTGAATTGGAATTCAAACAAAGAAAACTGAATAATCAAGAAGGAATACAATCAACATTGAAATCAATGTTACAAAGTCGTATTTGTAAAGTCATACAAGGGGGAGGTTCATAAATTACAAAATCAAAATGCCAATAGGAAAATGAATATAATTGGATAATAAATAAAATTTATTGATAATGAGGAAATGTACGAGTATATGTTACAACTTATAAGTGAGTCCAAAGACCTACCTTAAGCCCTCTTCTTCTCTTCATTTTAACTCACTTTTGGATTAGAGCCTGCATAACAGTCATAAAGATAAAAGAATTGGGTTAAGGGTTACAATGTATGCATCTCTAACCAGATATGCAATATTCATATTTGAGGTTAACCTTGACCAAAGCTGAATTTCGCCTGATTCTGAAGACAGGGCCCGACAATTATGACCCATTCAAGCCAACAATAGACATAACTAAAGCCAACCAGGAATGGCAACCGAGACAACCAGTATTCCAACTATAGCATAAAATCCACAACCAAACCAGCCAAACCTCACCTAAGTCAACAGTAGTCTTTCTCTGTAAGTTTACGTTAAACCTCATTAAGTCAAATCCCACAGTTAAATTAAGTATTGGTTAAGCTTTCAGATTAAATTAAGTCCACCCAATCGTTTTCCTATATGCTAATGATCTGACCCACAAGTCTATGTTAAGAAATTTCCTATTCAAGGAAATCCTCAAGAGGATAAGCATACACAAGACCAGCCCAAGGCAAGCATTTCACATGAAATAAACCTACCAAGTATAAGACCAAGCCATCAACCCCATGCCAGCCGAAGGGGGGTGTATGTGTATGTCACCTTAAGAGGCCATCCAACTGTTTAGAACGATAAGCATGAAGGAGAGAATGACAGGTATAATTCTAGCATAACCCACGCTGCCAAACCACACATCCTACTCATTTGTGCGAAATCTGATTGAACAACATATGTATCATCAATATACGCATTGACCAATAGTATAAATAGCACAGATCAGCAACAGTAGAGAATCACAACACCACTGGTGTCATACACCAACAGAGAATAGCCACTAGACTGAGCCAAGAAGCTAGAGCATGCGTTAAGGCGTACCACAAGTCACAAGACGCAAAGAAGCTTCAGAAGCCCTTAAACTAAGAAAACATAGGATATGGGAGTTGACCAAATAGGATCTGTGTTCTTATCAGATTTAGAGAGGAGGGAAAATTTTAAAACAAAGTAACGAATGGCAGCATCTGTTCTTACCAGATTGATGTTTTTTAACATGGTCCCTCTTACCTCCGTTTTTCACAGGTAAGAAGGTAATATAGGTTCCGCGGAAGCCCATGCAAGATACTCCTACAAGAACGAATGGGTATTCAGTAGAGGCATTCTTTATGCTTCCATGATGATTACATATATTTTGTTGATACATATTGTCTACAGTATTTCTGGGGCAGCAACCTTTCCCGCTGCAAGACCGAATTACTCGTGTGGCAAATTAGACAACCGTGAACCCATGAAGATTTTATAACAGCACAATTTTATGTAGAGAGAAATGTGTAATTATGCATACATCTTGCAGCCAGTTTTTACACAAACGACAATTAATTTTCCCCTGCCTAAATGGAACCAGGGGTTGAACAACAAAAACATCCATAGCATGGCTATAAAAAATAGAGACAGGCTCTTAATTAACAAGACACAAGACACAACTGTTCCATCACCCATCAAACTCACACCACTATCCCATTATCCTTCCAACTTGAAAACCAAACGCAAGACAAACAGCAAACTGAATTTCCATGCTTGAGACTTATGCTTCCTCATTGCCATGTCCATCTTCACTTGATTCTTCATCCACAATACCAGCCACCGCTGAACAAAGAAACAATCATGGAAGAACAAGTCAGTACTCTGAGAAAGCATGCATCTTACGGTCTGATTACACATTCACTATTTTCATTTGTGCCACTAACTGAAATATATTTGTGATATATTAATATCTATTCCCAAATCACAACTATATATATAAAAGGAAGTTAAGGTACGTACCTGGAGGATAGTAGAAGCTAACGTAGGGTAAGATGGTCCATTTGACATACGGATCTTGATTCAGCCTGCTGGAGAGCATCTTCAAAGGTGATGTCAGTGACTTGAGATCAATTTCGTAGGTGCCGAGACTTGTGGTTGCAAAAATGATGTCAGTACCCTCGATGGAGCCAACCAACTCTGGTGATATCTTGAAATCACCAGCGGGAAGAAGAGTCTCGAGGTCGATGTCTCTGCGTTCTGCCCACGATGCAACTCCATCAGGATCCACCTCTCTCCACCAGATGGAGAGGTCGAAATTTAACAGGTCTGCGAGCCCTAGCCGACCGTCGTCCGATGCGATGAGGATAGGACTGTTGATGGCATCCTGCATCTCCTCCGACAGATGAATCTCTGACAGACAAGAGGTTCCCAAGTTGTACTTGAGAATACTGCAACCTTCAACAGCCTGGTCCCGGAACAGCAGGAAATAGAGCGCGTCTCCTGCGAGTACACTAGGCGTGCAGCAATCGATTTCCTCCTCAAACATACCAAGGTCGGTGATGGCCAGAGAGTTCCAACTAGCCGTCTCCGATGAGTACACGCACGCCGTAGCGATCTCATCTTCGTGGTGAAGGAAGACGAAAACGACGCGGAATGGACCCGATTGGCAGTCACCGTGGCGGCAGTTGTCCGCAGCACAGAGCACCGAGGCAGACCAGCTTCCCGTTCCCAACTTCTCGAGGCTGCCAATCAATGTTTCGCTGCCCGTCATGGGGTCCCAGACGACCAGCAATGGGATATTCTCATCCTCATCGATGTACCGAAGGAGGACGCGGCCGTGGCGACAATCTTCCACGGAATAGTGGTGCTGGGGGTCGAGATCGCGCGCGTCGAACTCCGTCGTGGGGATGAACTCGGCGCAGGGTTCCGGCCAGATGTGGAAGAAGCCAAGCATGGGAGGTGATCGGTGGAAATCACCGTAGCGGCGACGGAAGCCGTCGGCGGCGAGGAGGTCGCGCCATGGCTTACAGACGAGGGAGGAGCGGAGGAGATTACCTGGCTCGTCCTTAGGGAGGCGGATGAGGATCTCCTCCACGAGCTCCTCAATCTCGCCCAGCTCCCGCACAAGCTCCGCCGCCATCGTCGTGTGTGCCTGTGGGCTGCGGCGGCGGAATGGATTTTGGAGGATTTTTTGGTGTTAGGGTTTCGAGTTGGAGACTTGGAGAGGACCAAGAGGAGTGAGGACAAGTTCTGGAGGCGCGTCTCACGAGATCTGTCCGCTGACAGTTTTTGGGATTTCCGTCCCACACTCCAGTCCTTTAACTGTTACATATTTACCCTCCCGCAAAAAAAAACTGTTACATATTTACCGACATGTGCAATTCAGCGATTCAATTCTATCTCGGACAGGCCCATCTCTGCTATGGTAAAAAAAAGTTCTTACTCTGACTACTCCCTGTATTTCATTTCATGTAGCTTAGGCCAACTTCAATGCTAGACCCTAAACGGACACGGATGTTGTTCGACAGGCGGACAAGGCCGGTGTACCCAACGCGAATACCCATCTTAAGTTTCAAGTTGACAGCATCAACTTTTTGAAAAGAACTAAGCGCTGCGGCTCGGAAGAACGCCGCCACTGCCCTCACCTGCAGCCGCAGCCCCGAGCTCGCCTCGCCCGCGCCCGCAATGCCGCCCACCGCGCCCGCAGCAGCGGTTCGCCGAGCACCTGCACGCGACGTCAGTGCGCTCACGGTGCCTGCTGCCGACGCGCTCGCCGCCCGCTCGCCCTGCAGCAGTCGCGGGCTCCTACGCGTCCCACCCTCGGCCGGGCGGCCGCCTGCTGCTCGCGACCGCACCAAATGCTCGCACTCACAGCCTCACCCTCGCCCGCGTCCGCGCCCCCTTGCCGCAGCCTGCGCGCACTCGCCCGACCCTACCCACGCGCCGCGCCCGCGCCGGCCGCGTTCTCCCCGCCTGCCCTCGCCAGCTCGCCCGTCGAGTTGCACGGCGGAGTGGCTGGCTGGCCGGGGTTGCGGCATGGTGGGAAAAGGAGGAGAGAGAATGATGGGTAGGTGGGTGGGGGTGGCCCCCTCTGTTTCAATGACAGGCAGGCCAAGGTCACATGCAAACCGGACGTGAGCGGACGAGCGTGTTGATGGAGCATCCGCAATGTGTCCGCTTCAGACGCAAAGCCGGCCCAAATTTGCTTCGAGAATGGGGTCGAACGGACACAAAACGGAGAAAAAAATGAGGATGGGGTCTTGCCTTGGGTCATGTCTTTTGTGCATGCGGCCCCAAACGGACAAAACCGGATGAAATGCGTCCACGGTTGGACTTGGCCTTATTACCAGACTAGGAACATATACTAAGGAGGACTAAGAGAGGCATTTTTGTAGGATTTCTTTTGGGGTTGGATGTTTTTAGCCATGAGCAAACATCCAAAAATGGCATAGTCGATGCCTAGTGCGCGCAAACATGTGCTTTTAATTCACATGTATGGAATGCCCAAGTGCATCACTCCCACGTGGTCACCCCCTCCCTCCGCTGCCGACCAACGCATATCCCTCACGTGCATCTCTCGAGTTACCGCTCTTGATAATCAGCCCACGCACCATCTCTCATTCATGAATGGAAATGAGATTTTCACATCCAAGTTTTCTTTGAAATTCCTTTCTCAAGAAACGGAGGTGTTTTTTCTTTGTTCTCAAGTTTGTCGGCGCATATTTTAAAGTGTACCATACCATGGCAGGTGTTGCAGCACACATGTTTTTTTACGATACAATCAGGCCCGTACGGGAGGCATGTGCTGGGTGTGCACTGGCACAGGGCCCCCAAAAAATGGGGCCCCCAAATTAGTTCTTGAAGTTATGTTTACAGGGTCCCCCAAACTTATAAAGAGTAGGCAAATTCGTTTGAAAACTATGTACAGAGAGCATGTACTCCGTGGGAGTCTCCCTACTCCACACTGTCTTTCCCTCATCTCTCCTTCGCAAACTATTTTTGGGGAGTTGGGGACTCTGCTCAGCATTAGTTACAGAGAGATGCATGTCTTTTCACATGCTACCTTTGGTCTTCCCAATGGCAGCACTTGCCTCTAAAACAAAGTACTAGTAAATCTATATCACAGCATTAGTTACGGAGTATGACAGTACTTGGGGGCGGAGTCAAATACTGATTCACGTGTTAAGTACATCAGTAGTTTGGGTAATGATGCGCTGGCATACAAATGTGTCTCTAAATTTAAAAGTTGCATGTCTTTTGCATTGAGATGAATATTCATCCGACGACGAGTCCAATAATGTATTTTTGGTGGCATAATTCATCTTTCACTAACACATTTCCGCAGTAGATAAATTGAAGACCTAAAGACTCAGTGCCCACACCTTACAAATCCGGGTAGAGGGAATACAATATATCACTTAAAAACTAAGCATTCACAATTTTACATATTTTCGACATATACTTCTTGAAAAAGGTTAAGATTAATTCTAAAAAACTGTTGCCTGTATGTTAAAAATGCGAAAGGTCATACTAACTAGTCTTCTTAATGACTAGGACCTAGACTCAGATTTTGCACAGGGCCCCCAAATTCTCAGGTACGGCCCTGGATACAATGCTACAAAATTTAATAAATATAGTGACAAAACATGTTGATTAAATGTGTCCATCCTTAAAGCATATTTTCTTATGGCTTGTTTTTTCCCTTGTAGGTGTGTCATCGCCTCATCTGGTACATAACATAATAGTAGCAACAAAATAAAAGACAAACTTGAATTGGAAAGCCCACAGTTGATCAAGCTGGGAGGAGACAAATCCATTTTGGCCAACAAACCACATGAAATGCCTCTCCACGGGAAAATACACCTACCATTTTGCAGAACTATAAAGGTGCAACCCTTAAACTTTTGTTAATATCAACAACTTCATTGACTTTTTAAGCGATGAGGACGAAAGAGGATTGCGAAATTGACAAAGATAAATTTGAAAGGGTACTTCAGACTGTCCTAAAATACGTTTTGATGCCTCTTTTCTAGAATGTTACAATCTCTCATCCAAAAAGACAACAAATCATCGATGTGATAGACGCACCATGCTCCTAATAAGATATTTTATTGGGCTTTCCTCTTTCCATTACTTTTATAATGAAAATACAACATTTATCAAAAGATATGGATACAAGAAATGATAAAAAGAAACCAAGTGAGCTCAAGCACCCCTTACAATTTCTAAGTTCCCACGAATAGCCTCTGATGGTTGGAGGTTAGGGCAGTTTTGTGCCCATTTGTCAATGTGTGCCCTGCTAATTAGGTGTGTATGGGCCTACTTGCACTACTAGGAAAAAACTTATAGGTAGACGCTTACTAGTAGCGCGGGTTTATACCGCTCGCTACTGCTACTTACTGTAGCGCATGTTTTTACCCCTCGCTACTACTAAGTTGATAGTAGTAGCGCGGGTCTATACCCCTCGCTACCACTAAGTGGTCTCTACCGTGCTCCCCGGGACATGCCGTAGTAGTAGCGAGGGGTATAAACCCTAATCCCTCGCTACTACTAAGTGGTCTCTACCGTGCCCCACCGGGACATGCCATAGTAGTAGTGCGGGTTTATACCCCTCGCTACTACTAAGTATGAGGTAGGTGAAGTCCCCATATCCTTGGCCGAATCCCTCCTCTCTCCCTCACCCCCCTCTCCATAGGCTCTCCCATGATGCTCCTGCCCAAGCACATCTCCTCCTCCATGGCGCCCAACGAGTCTGCCTCCTCGCGTCGCTGGCGTCCAGGAGCTCGCCCGTCTTCCTCCTCGCCTCCATGCCACCACGAAGGAGCACCTCACCACTGGTGACCATCCCCGATGCGCCCTCCATCTCCTTCCTTTCTCCCTTGTTTCTCTTTTCCCCTCTCCCTCTCCCTCCGGTTTTACTCACCTCCCATGCCAATGCCAGCGCAGGTCGTCGACATGGCCAACCAGGAGCTCTCTGCCTTGGCCGCGAAGAGGATCCTCACACCATCGTCTTGTTCTGCACTGGATCTGGTTCCTCTCCAACAGTCGTTGCCGGATCTGGTCTGCTGCTACCCGTACGCACCTTCGGCGACCCCTTTCATCGCTGGATCGAACCATTGACAGCACGCACGGGGTTGAGATTTGTTTTGGTTTTTGAAATTAATATTAGTAGCGCGGGTCGCAGACACACGCTATAGATAGTTAGTAGTAGAACGTGTGGAATCTGTGCTACTGCTAATACGCGTACTAGTAGCGCGGGATGCATCGCGCTACTATACCAGTTAGTTGTAGCGCCGTAGTAGTAGTGCGGGCACCCGCGCTACTAATAGCTGTTTAATCCGCGCTACTACTAGACTTTTTCCTAGTAGTGTTGTAGCATATCATGGTGTTTCTAAAGAGATTTTGCCCTCTCGCATCTCTTTTGGTTTGTGGGCGCCGGTTGTACGATGCTAGGGGTGCATAATCCCCCAATTCCGTATCACCTAACGCAACGATGGCTGCCCCGACCGCCACAACTGCTGTAAGGGCAGCCTGTGCCTATTCCTTAACATGGAGGAGCGATATAAATCCACCCGGAGAACCCTCACGCACATGAAAAGCACCACAATCTCCAAGAACCCCAAGCAAATGATCATCTGAAAAAAACATTGGGAATGGAGTAGCGAGGGATTTGGTTACCTGATAGTTCCAGATTCTTCTCAGGTATAAGCAGCTTCGCATGCTTCAGCGCATTGAGGCTACCCGCCTGTGATCTCTTGGTCCTGGGCACCCTCTCGGACCTCCCTGCATCAGCCATCGACACCTCTCCCAAGCCGCCTGAGACACGTTCGGAAGACCCGATGGCAGGATGTGGTGAGACAAGCAACATGACCACTAGGCATGAATGCTCCTGGGCCTCCTCAGAGCTCGTGATAGCTTGCGCCGCCCTGCCTTGGGGAGAACCTTGCGCGTCACCGTCTTCTTGCCTCGGCGAACCAAGCTCCCTCGCTGGCTTGCCTCGACACATGGCTGGAGCACCCAATTTTAGCATGCTCGGCAGCAGAGAGGGGAAAAGCCTTGCCCATCGTGGGAGTAGGAGTAAGACGGGTGGGCTCATCGAGCACTTCAGAAGGCCCCCCCGCCCACCTCGAGCGAGGATGACAAGCCCCTCACCTCCTACACAGGAGCCGCTCCATCCTTACCTAGCTCCAGATTTCCCAGAGAGAACGCAAGCACGCAAGGTAGCGGCGACCCCAGGTTGGGTTCGTACTGATCAAAAGACGCCCGCCATCTTCTTGCCCTTGCCCTTGGCGGCCGAAGGAGGGACCGGACCAGAATCTACACCTATTCCTTTTTTTGGAATTGCTGCCGAAAGCCTGTTTGCAGCCGAGAGAGACTGCCTTCTCTCAGGCCAGCAGTATTATACTTATAGTCGACTGCTCTATGACAATCTGACCTCTTTCTTGTCGCCCTGTCCTTCGAGATGCCGCCCTTCTCTTTGGAGCTAGCCCAACCTATCCCAGGTCTTGGTGTCAATCGAGTCAGCACCCATGTTGTCATCTTTGTATTTGTTGTTTCCATCTGGCCCTTTCCCATTGTTATCCAGGGTTGGCGGAGCACTACCAAGCCTACCATCAAGCTCAGTCTTAAGTCTGACATTATATGATTCACCATTGAACCGAATATGCATCATGCCCCTGAGTCTGGCCGGCTTGCGGCAGGCAAACCTCATGTGAACAGGCCCCGACACTACTAGAAAAACCGCTACTAATGGCGCACCTAATTTGGCCATTAATGACGCATCACCGGTGCGCCATTACTAGCACGCCATTAGTAATTTTTACTAATGGCGCACCACTGATGCGCCATTAGTATAGGCCACGGTGCGCCATTAGTATGCCTCCCAGGGCCATGTATACCCAGGTGCTTTGGCATACTAATGGCGCACGACAACGAGATGCGCCATTAGTATAGGCCACCGGTGCGCCATTAGTATAGGCCACGGTGCGCCATTAGTATTTTTGAATTTTGAAAACGGGAAAATAGTAGTGGCGCACCGTCTAACCCCCACCGTGCGCCATTACTATTTTTGAATTTTGAATTTGGATCTGGATCGTGATTTTTTTGCCCATTTTTTGCTAGTTTTTTTGCTCTTTTTTGGCACGATATTATTTCAAATTTTGTTCCTGTTTTTGGATCTTGTACGTTCTTTTGCCGTGTTCTTTTGCCGGACAGGAGTTCATCGGAGAGGAGGAGGAGGAGGTCATCGGAGAGGCGCTCGCCTACATCGCCGGAGAGGAGGAGGAGGTCGCCGGAGCGGAGTTCACCGAAGCATCGAAGAGGAGGAAGGAGAAACCATGAGGGAATGGGAGGAGAGGAGGGAGGAGGAGCTCGCCGTAGAGGAGGGAGGAGAAACCGTGAGGGGAGGGGAGGGGAGGAGAGGAGGGAGGAGGAGGTTCCCGGAGAGGAGGAGGCCGCCGGAGAGGAGGAGGAGGTCGCCGGAGAGGAGGAGTTGGTCGCCGGAGAGGAGAAGGAGGTCGCCAGAGAGGAGGAGGAGGAGGTCGTCGGAGAGGAGAAGGAGGTCGCCGGAGAGGAGGAGGAGGAGGTCGCCGGAGAGGAGGAGGAGGAGGTCGCCGGAGAGGAGGAAGAGGAGGTCGCCGGAGAGGAGGACGGTAGTATGGTGGAGGAGAGAAGGGAAGATGGAGTGGAGGAGAGGAGGAGAAGGAGTGGAGGGGATCGAGGAGATGGAGTGGAGGAGAGGTGGAGTGGAGGAGGTGCGCCCAGCCATATATACGACATACTAATGGCGCACCGTTGGCAGGTGCGCCATTACTAACTTTTTTTTTATTTTTTTTGATTTATTTTGAATTTTGAAGGCGGGAAGATACTAATGGCGCACCGTGGGCAGGTGCGCCATTAGTAACTTTTTATTTTTATTTTTTTGACTTATTTTGAATTTTGAAGGCGGGAAGATACTAATGGCGCACCATGGGCAGGTGCGCCATTAGTAACTTTTTTTTTTATTTTTTTGACTTATTTTGAATTTTGAAGGCGGGAAGATACTAATGGCGCACCATGGGTAGGTGCGCCATTAGTAAGCTTGAATTTTTTTGCCTCTTCAGATCTTAAAAGCCCCGTATCTTTTTTCTGTTAGGTTTTTGAGGATTTTGCAAATGTTTAAATTTGGATCTAACTTTTCGAGTAGATGATTTTTCATATAAAAAACTTTTTCATCCGAGTTAGTATGCAAAAGTTATGCCCATTTTTACAAATTCTCGAGAGATTTTGCAAATGAAGTCGAAATTCATATTTGCAAATTTTCCCAACAACTAGACCACATATCACATGGGAAACTTCTTTTCTTTTATTTTTTTGATATTTTCATCATTTTCTTTTATTTTTTTTAAAACTGAAAAGGCGATCCTAGGGGGGGTGCATTCGCTGGAAGTGGTGGCCAAGTTACTAATGGCGCACCGTGGCATGGTGCGCTATTACTAGTTGAACTAGTAATGGCGCACCACTCCCACGGTGCGCCATTAGTAGTTTTGAAAAAATTAAAAAAAATTCAAACAATTTTTTTTTACTAATGGCGCACCGTGGATGTGGTGCGCCATTACTAGTTCAGCTAGTAATGGCGCACCACTCAACTAGTAATGGCGCACCACTCCCACGGTGCGCCATTAGTAGTTTTGAAAAAAATTAAATTTTTTTTTACTAATGGCGCACCGTGGATGTGGTGCGCCATTAGTATTTGGACACTAATGGCGTACCAACACATGGTGCGCCATTAGTATATAGTAATGGCGCATCACATGTCTGATGCGCCATTAGTGTCAATTTCATCTATAGTCTTTTTTCTAGTAGTGCGAGTTGCTCAACGAAGCCACGTCCACTGCCAGGGGCCTCAATCATCGTAGTGGCCGCCTTGTTTGAACTGGACTAATTTTTAGTTGTTATGTGCTTGCTGTGTTAACCTGATATCTATTTTCTATGGTGTGAACTGCATTTTAGATGCTACTCCCTCCGTCCCATAAGTGTTAAAAAAGATCTTACATTATGGGATGGAGGGAGTATTTCATTTACCTATATGGTATGTTTTCTACTTTCATGTGCATACTATTCAAAAATAGTCAAACTCTAGCGAAATTATTAAAAACACTTAATCGGTCAGTGCGCTAATCAACAACATTTTGCTTCGCTTACACTTCACACTTTTTTTGAACGTCGGGACTATAAGAGAAGGTATGTTCTGGCTAATGATAATAAGGTATCATATTAAAACATTTCACGCTTACTTTTGTCTATCAGTTGGTAATTATTTAGAAAGACACCAGACAATTGACTCTGCAATCCTGTTTTGTCATTTCTAAAGTTATTTTCAAAGAATTTATCATCTTTTTGGATTACATCAGATGCTCACAATAGAACGCCAAAGAAGGAGGGTCCTTACATGGTTCATGATGGATGGATGGTATGGTAACAATCTGATGGTATCAAAATAGTCTTTTCACCGGCCTACTGGTGCAACATAGTGGTATTTGAGTCAGAAAAAAGTGCATTTTCAAATATAATGCGCACTTCAATGTTGGAATGTTAATGCTAACATCTATATCTTAGAACCTACAATGTATATGTTTCCTGCTATCTAGGAAATGTTAAAAATAATCAACCTTTGTTTTTTTGCAGGATATTTTTTCAATCTTCTACAATATATTGTGCTATCTTTAGTTAATAAGGCTTCCCAAAAGTACATATATGTGCTTACTTCAATTATTGTGAGGTTATTTCTCAAGTGAGTTTTATGGTTATGCATATTCCTTTTAACCTGGCTGAAATTTCGATCATCAAATTTGTTGTCCTATTTTTTCCACAAACTTCTGTTATTCTTTCTATGATTTTATGGCATTGATATCATTTATATTATCACATGCACTGAAAAGTTTGTTAATACAAACAAGCAATTAACTTCAATCTTGAACATATCTTCTGAACTTTTTTTCAGAAAATAAGGATCAAAATATATTACTATTAGCATAAGAGTTTAAGAACAGTTACTCCCGCACTGCGCCTAATGATAAGGCCATTGTAGCTAACTACCAGCCTGCCACTCATGAGTATTTTCCCTCCATAACAGGGCAAGTATAATGCAATTTTTATTAACAACAGAGGCAAATGAGTTGCATATGGGAAGAATGAATGCTTCTGATTTAGCATCAGGAAATAAGAGAAGTCCTACACATACAGATGCCATCAACTCATTGCAGCTAAGTAGATCCTAAAAATGGCATGAAAGTATTGCAGGTTTGAACCGTTTCAGAGGGCCTCTATGAACACAAACGTCTATATTTTCTGGATGATTTCTACAGTTTTTGCCAGATTACTAAAGGAGTATCTCGTATTACACAAATACATGTATATGTATAGGGTATATATTTAAGCTCAAGAATTGGGGTAGGTCTTCATAAAAAAGAATTTCAACCCATGTAAATGATCAATAGAGCATCCACACCACATAAGATCTTCATAGATATCCAGGTGATATTTCGAACCCAACTTACTGTGAATAGAATCTTGTTGTACATCTATAAGAATAGTCGAATACAACATCAGAAACTTACACCAACATCATTCCAGCATTACCTCATTTGTTATCAGTTCATGAGTACTAGCAACACACGAGGAAATTTAGCCTACTCACATAATCCAAAAGCATACAGAATTTCAGATTCATGTTTTTACCCTGATTATCTGCATGCTTCTGTAACCATCGCGACAAGCACCTGCAAATTTAAATGTTTGCTTACATATCAAAGGGATTGTATTTGAGGATATCTGAAAATTTATAGGATTTTTAGCAACCACACAGATCCCAACTTAATACTGATAATGTCAGCTCATTTTCATTCTTCGAGCATCTCTAGATTTCATAGCTATTAAAATTCCAATTGTAGTGTTTAGTGAAACTCACAGAGAATATTAAAACTGGTATATTTGGCATGACATTTATCAAATAATAGGTGTGGTTGTATACTGTTTTTACTTGGTTGTTGGACAGAATTATTTGTCGAATTAATTAGAAATTTGTTATTAACTTATTATTCATAGATATCATATCAACTATGTTTCACTCTCGGGTCACAAGAACTGATGGGATTCTGGGAAATTTCCATACAATTTAGCTAAATGTTTCTCAGGCACTACTACTGGTGTTCACTCACTCTGCTGATAAACATGTAGTAGTCCAAAAAAGAAATCTCAAATTGTCCAATTTTATTATGCCTGGACTGGACGGAGCTTAGTAATTAGTAGCGTCAATCATCAAGAATTCTGATTACCATCTTCAGCAAGCCCAGCTGCTTAAGTACAACGAGTACCTAAGCCATATGGTTCTGTTTACATCTTACTATATATTTTTTCTCTTTTGTAGGTTTGTTGTAAATTACTTCACAAGTAATGAGCTTCTTGCTTACCCTTCAGTCCTGACTATGTAGGATGATTTTGTACTTGATCTATCTTCTACTTTCTTTTATTTACAAGTAAATATAGTTTAATGAACCGTTTTTCTATTTGTTGGCACTACTGAGATATCTCCTTTCCTGGATAGGTGAGCTTTTTGATATGGTGAGATTCATAAGTTCAGTATTATGGACCATATGTGTAATATTCTGGGAGTCCTTGCTAGCTAATATTCATGCATTACATATTTATCTCTCTTTGATAGTTACAAGGGTTATTGACATGAAATAATTTCATATGCTTCATACAATATACACACTGTAAGTTCTTTGTTTATATGCCTATGGTTTGCCACCTTGGAACCATATATGTGTGCACGTACGATGGAGCTGGCAATTGCGTCGTTCGTAGGCAAAACCACTTTATCTGATGTCAATGACAATCTACTCCTTTATGAGAGGTTCCGAACCTGCAATCTCCATGAGGCCGGCCAATTCATAGTGTTTTAAGATAATCGTTAGTTCTAATAAAATGCATGTAGAAATAGTTGTTTCAACAATGGTAAGGTACAACTGTGCAGTAACACGCGCCTTTGGTTCTATCTACTAGGAGCCTAATAGCACATTTGCTGCAACATGCCCCTAATCGGCACATTTGTATGGGGCAAGAACCTGATAACACTATCACTACGCAAGGTTCAGAAGGAGCCTAATAACTTATAACATAGTCAGATAGTGGTGGTAAACTAACAACATATAAGATATCAAATAGGATTTGCCAGGAAAACTTTTGGAAACAAAAATATGTACACCAATATGAAATAAAATGCATAAGTGGAATAAGAATCAATATCTTGCTTTTGTTGTGAAACATTGTCATACCTGTGTTCATTTTTTTTCTTCAAAAAGACAGGATGGCTATCCTGATACTGCAAAAGACCGAAAAAGTTCATACGGTAGAAGATATTAGTAAGAATATGTGGTTATTTACTGTCTGATTTGATAAGCATGCATCTTTTTTCTTTGCGAGGGGATTAGCTCACATACATCATGAAAGTAATTCCTTCATCCAACTTCTCTTTGATGAAGTGGTAATATATTTCAGTGTGCTTTGTTCATTCACGACACACAAGTTGTTTGCAATATAGGATTTCTAAAAACTTATTGGGTATCACATTATTTTTTCTTTTGTCTTCCATAGCAAGAAACTGATAAAACCAGCCATGGTACTAGATATACACCACATGCATGTTCCTCGACGGTCGCGATGTGCCTCACCTATCACACGCCACCTCGAGCCATGTGTTGCATACATTCAGGAGCCAATGCTTGGCTTTGGTTGACGATGTGATGGCGAGGGTATAGGTAGAAGACACCATGATTGCAACAACCGTGGCTGAGAAATAGATAGCGACAAATCATTGCAGCGAGAATGTGGCGATCATGGACATGATGTTCAAGTCCTTTTATGCTTGTATTTTTTTTTTGCAAAAAACAGAGTTTTCACATGTAAAATGAACAAAATTTAGTGCTAAGATTTTTATATATTTAGAGCACTAATTTTTTTCTCTTGCGACGGAAACATTTTTTTCTTAAATTACAAGCACATATATTATATAAAACATTTATATTATGAAAAAGATAACATGTATCTTTAGAATTCTAATTAAGTATAGTTCTTGAGTGTAAGTGCATATGCTACCGAGAGCCATTTGTCTCTATGGATGTTTTTCAAATTAAGATAATAATGTTTACCAATAATTTTAATTTCATGGTGTAACAACCCATAGTTTACGATAAGAACGGAGATCTGTTTCCCCGATTGTGCACTGCAGTTCATGCATAATTTTTTTGAGGGAATTTAAAACTTCTCCCTTAAAACCAGTATGTCTAGCCAAGTGTGGGTAATTGGGCATGACCTTTGTTCATTTTGCCACATTTGGGTCATAGTGCAATTATTATTATGATACAATGACTTGATTGTATAGAGTTATTTGAATTGGAATTTAAACAAAGAAAACTGAATAATAAGAAATACAGTCAACATTGAATTCAATGTTACAAATTCATATGTATAAAGTCATACAGGGGGGGGGGGGGCAGATTAATAAATTACAAAATCGAATGAAATGCCAATAGGAAAGGGAATACAATTGGATAATAAACAAAATTTATTGATAATGAGGAAATGTACGAGTATATGCTACAATTGAGTACAAAAGGAGTAAAATAGGAGAAAAGACCTAGCTTAAGCCCTCTTCTTCTCTGCATTTTAACTCCATTTTGGATTAGAACCTGCATAAAGTCATAAAGATAAAAGAATTTGGTTAAGGGTTAGAATGTATGCATCTCTAAACAGAGATGGAATATAACAAAAGCCAACAATAGAGGCCTACAATTATGACCCTTGACGAAATTTGAGGTTAACCTTGACGAAACCATAAATTGGTCTGATTCTGAAGACATAGAGACCTACAATTATGACCCATTCAAGCCAACAATAGACATAACAAAAGCCAACCAGGAATGGCAAAGACAACCAATATTTCCAAGAATAGCATAAAATCCACAACAAAACCAGCCAAACCTCACTTAAGTCAACAGTAGTCTACCACTGTAAGTTTTAGTTAAACCTCATTAAGTCAAATCCCACAGTTAAATTAAGTATTGGTCAAGCTTCCATATTAAATTAAGTCAACCCAACCGTTTTCCAATATGCTAATGATCTGAGCCACATATTTATGTTAAGAAATTCCTATCCAAGGAAATCTTCAAGAGGATAAACATACACAAGTCCAGCCGAGGGCATAAGTTCGCCAATAGGCAAGCATTTCACATAGGGAAAATAAACCTACCAAGGATAAGACCAAGCCTTTGATCCCAAGCCAGCCAAAGAGTCCATCCAGCTGTTTAGAACGATAAGCATGAAGGAGAAATGACAGGTGTAATTCAAGCATAAATCGGTAAATTAAAGCCCACGCTGCCAAACACACATCTTACTCATTTGTGCAAAATCTGAGTCAACAACATATGTATCATCCATATACGCATTGACCAATAGTATAAATAGGGGCACATCAGCAACAGAGAAAAGAACCACTAGACTGAGAGAAGAAACTAGTAGGAGCAGGCGTACCACAAATCACAAGATGCAAACAAGCTTCAGAAGCCCTTAAACTAAGAAAACATAGGATATGGGAGTTGACCAAATAGGATCTGTTCTGATCAGATTTAAAGAGGAGGGGGAAATTTCGAGAACAAAGTAAGGAATGGCAGCATCTGTTCTTACCAGACTGAGGTTTTGTAACATGCTCCCTCTTACCTCCGCTTCTCACATGAGAGGTAAGAAGGTAATATAGGTTCCGCAGAAGCCCATGCAAGATACTCCTGCAAGAAATAATGGGTATTCAGTAGAGGCATTCTTTCTGCTTCCATGATGATTACATATATTTTTTTCATATATATTGTCTACAATATTTCTCTGGCAGCAACCTCTGTAAGGCCGAGTTTCTCGTGTGGCAAATTAGACAACGGTGAACCCGTGAGGATTGTATAACAGAACATTGTTCACTTGTTCATATTTTTTAAAGAGGGCTTTGACGACTCCTTACAACGCATCAAACCAATACAACAGTAATGGAATTCACGCGTGACATATATATGAAAGAAGACAGAACAGCTTATTTTAAACCAAAGAGCATGGAAAAAACCTGTAGCAAAACAAATAAGAGGGAAAACAGAGTAGTCAACCAATATCAACTTAAACCTAAACCATTGAACATGAGTTGTTTTACGGTACCCTGAAACTAACACGGGCCGCTAATTTCCTCCGATCTAACAGACAGTTTTAGCTTGTACTCCAACAGCACTGTCATGGAGTACCACCGTTAAACAACAGGGAGTGCCCCGATCTGGAAGGTAAAATTGGAATAACAAAGGATAGTTGACGTGTTAATTTTTAATCCGTCAGTAACCGTAATCCCGAATTACAAGGGACGACTGTATCATGTGATAAACATTCAGTCACGGCCAGGTTCGGCGGAGCGGGCCATCACCGTCGCCAGAAAGGTGAGGCCCTGCAGATCGAAGCTAGGCTTAGCGGCCAGAGATGCAACGACGGGTCGCTGATGCGTGACAAACAACCTCTCGACGGGGGTGTGACACGCCGACGGCGGCGGCTGAGATGCAGCATGGTTAAAGTACGACAAAGTTTTGCAGCCTCCCTGATTTATTTATTTATTGTTGTGGGGAGGAAGAAGATGATTGACGCTACATGCGCGCAAACAGGAAGGACGGTTTCATATTACTCCGGATCACCAGAGTAGATTAAGGAAATGCAATTAGTCAAACATTAGATATGGAAAAGACTAAACTACCCTATCAAAGGAACGTACAGATTTACTCGGTACTCGCATCTATGTTTGGGGAGTACCAGGGTACCGTAAAAAACCTCTTGAACATACCAGTATTCATCATGTTCATGGAGCAGCCTACTTCATTATTGGTTAAATTGTTGTGCCAAAATCACAGCACGCAAAGCGCATTAGCGCGCGAAGACATCAACATCAGCAGAAGTTGGCGATCCGTTTGTAGTGGTGTCATAGCTGGGAGGCTCATTAGCAGATTATTGTGTGATCCACGCACAACAGACGATGCAGCTGCTGGCACTATTTAAATATAAAACTTTCTGTAGAGGAAAATTCAAAAACTTTCTGTGTAATTATGCATACAACTTTCAGCATTTTTTAACACAAAAGACAACTTTCCCCTGCTTAAATGGAATCAGGGTTTGAACTTTGAAAAACAAAAACATCCATAGCATGGCTATAAAAAATAGAGACAGTTAATTAACAAGACATAACACAAACTCTTCCATCAGCCATCAAACTCACACCACTATCCCATCATCCATCCAACATGGAAACCAAACGAAAGCCACCAACACCAAAACAGCAATCTAAACTTCTTCAATGCTTGAGACTTCTGCTTCCTCATTGCCATGTCCATCATCATCACTTGATGCTTCAGCCACAACACCAGCCGCTGCTGAAGAAAGAAACAATCATGGAAGAACACACAGTCAGTATGCTGAGAAAGCATCTTAGTGTCTGCTGATTACACATTCACTATTTTTATTTGTGCTACTCACTGAAATATATTAGTAGTAATTAACATCTATTCCCAAATCACAACTATACATGCATATAAAAAGAAGTTAAGGGGTACCTGGAGGATAGTAGAAGCTAACGTAGGGAAAGAGGGTCCATTTGATATCTGGATGTTGACACAGCTTGCTCGAGAGCATCTTCAAAGGTGATTTCAGTGACTTGAGATCAATTTCATAGGTGCCGAGATTTGTGGTTGCAAAAATGATATCAGTACCCTCCATGGAGCCAACCAACTCTGGTGATAATATGGAATCACTAGCAGGAAGAAGAGTCTCGAGGTCGATGTCTCTCCGTTGTGTCCACGACACAACTCCATCGGGATCCACCTCCCTCCACCAGACGGAGAGGCCGAAAAAGAACAGGTGTGCGATCCCCAGCCTACCGTCTTCCCCCACCATGAGGATAGGATTGTCGCTGGCATCCTGCATCTCCTCCGGCAGATGAATCTCCGACAGACAGGAGGTTCCTAAGTCGTACTTGAGAATACTGCAACCTTCAACATCCTGGCCCCGGAAAAGGAGGAAATAGAGCGCGTCTCCTGCGAGTACACTAGGCATGGAGAAATGGATTTCATCCTCAAACGTACCAACATCGGTGACGGCCGAAGAGCTCCAACTACCCGTCTCCGATGAGTACACGGACGCCGTAGCGACCTCCTCTTCCTGGTGAAGGATGACGAAAACGACGCGAAATGGACCGGAATGGCAGTCACCGTGGCGGCAGCTGTCCGCAGCACAGATCAACGAGGCAAACGACCTTGCCTTTTCCGACATTTTAAAGGTGCCAAGTACTGTTTCGCCGCCCGTCATGGGGTCCCAGACGACCAGCAATGGCATATCCTCATCCTCATCGAAGTACCGAAGGATGACGCGGCCGTGGCGACAATCTTCCACGGTATATTGGTGCTGGGGGTCGGGACCGCGCGCCAGGAAATCCGTGGTGGGGAAGAACTCGATGCTGAGTTCCGGCCAGTCGCGGAGGAAGCCAAGCATGGGAGGTGTTCGGTGGAAGTCGCCGTGGTGGCGACGGAAGGCGTGGCTGGCAAGGAGGTCGCGCCATGGCTTGCAGGCGAGGGAGGAGCGGAGGATATTACCAGGCTCGTCCTTAGGGAGGCGGATGAGGATCTCCTCGACGAGCTCCTCAATCTCGCCCAGCTCCGCCGCCATCGTCGTGTGTGCCTGCGGGCTGCGGCGGCGGAATGGATTTTGGAGGATTTTTTGGTGTTAGGGTTTCGAGTTGGAGAGGATCAAGAGGAGCGAGGAAAAATTCTGGAGGCGCGTTTCACAAGATCTGTCCGCTGACAGTTTTGATATTTCCTTTTCACACTCCAGTCCTTTATCTGTAACATATTTACCGACATATGCAATTCAGCGGTCCAATGCATCTCGGACAGGCCCACCTTGCTATGGTCGAAAAAAAGTTCTTCCTCTAACTACTCCCTCTATTTCATTTCATGCAGCTCAATTACCAGATTAGGAATATATTTGGACCATTTCTTTTGGGGTTTGGATGTTTTTACCCATGAGCAAACATCCAAAAGTCGACGCCTCGCGCGCAGAAACATGCGTTTTTAATTCACATGCACGCAATGCCCCCCCCCCCCCCCCCCCGCTCCGGACACACGCATATCCCTCACGTGCATCTCTCCATTTATCGGTCTCGTTAGCCCACGCGTCATCGCTCATTCATGAATGGAAATGAGAGTTTACACGTCCAAGTTTTCTTTGAAAATCCTATCTCAAGAGGCAGAGCGCCTTTTTCTTCGTTTTCAAGTTTGCCAACACGCATTTTAAAGTGTACCTTTCCATGCATGGCAGGTGTTGCGGCAGCCATATAATTTTTTACCATACAACGGTAGGAATTTTTATACATATATAGTCACAAAACATGTTGATTAAATGTGTCTATCCTTAGAGATTCTTTTTTATGATTTTTTTCTCTTGTAGGTGTGTTATCGGATACATATAATAGTAGCAACAAAATTAGAAGCAAATTTGAATCGGAAAGCCCACATTTGATCAAACTGGGAGGATACAAATCCATTGGCCAGCAAACCACATGGAATTCCTCTCCATGGGAAAATACATTTTTCATTTTGCAGAACTATAAAGGTCACATGCTTAAATTTTTGTTAACTATCAATTAGTTCATTGACTTTTTTAAAGCAATGAGGAAGAAAGAGGATTGCAAACTTGAGAAAGATCCATTCGAGAGCATACTTGGACTGTCCTCAAATACGTTTTGATGCTTCTTTTCTAGCATGGTACAATCTCTCACCCAAAAAGACAACAATTCATCGATGTGATAGACACACTATGATCCTAATAAGTTTTTCTAATGGGCTTTCCCCCTTTCCATTACTTTCATAATGAGAATACAACATTTATCAAGAGATATGGATACAATAAATGAGAAAGGAAACCAGGTGAGCTCAAGCATCCCTTAGAGTTTCTAAACTCCCACAAATGCTCGGTGTCCGGTGGTTGGGGGATGGGGCGGTTTTATGCCCATTTGTCAATGTGTGGTGTGTATGGGCCTACTTGCAGGATATCATAGCGTTCCTAAATAGATTTTGCCCTCTTGCTGCTCCTTTGGTTTTGTGGGTGGCGGTTGTGTGAGGTTATGGTCGGTGCCATTTCTTGTCATCCTGTGAGAGGGGCGGTGGTATGATCTGTACATGATTGCGGGCTTTGACTTCTCGCAGAGGGGGAATTTTCTGCACTGCCCTATGCTCGATTTTATGCTTATGTGGGAGGGGTGGCGATGGGGGTTGCCCGCCTTGGTGAGTTCCCCTCTCATAACCTATAACTATAGGAAATACGTTGGAGCCCGTTTTATATAAGTAAGTCAGTCTAAACCCACGAGGGGTTGGTTGATGGAAACTATTAGGAATCACTATAAAAGCTGCAAAGATTGGTTGATGTTTTGTTTGATCACAACAATAATTGTAAGAACTTAACTTGTAAGAAAAGTGCAATGGTGCATCAAGTGGCACAATCCTTAATTGTGCTAAGGGGAAGACGGTTGTCTTATTTATAGCGATTATCGCTCTCGAGGGCATACAAAATTTCACAAAGTTGTTTCCATCTAGTTTCATTGAATTAACTTTCATTGCCTTGATAATTGTTGTGTGGTGGAACCTATGCTAATATTGTTCTTACTTGAACAAAATACACACTTATGATTGTGCCCTTAATTACATCAGCAAATACACAACAGTAATTAAGATACCATCTAACCATAGCAATAAGCTTTAGGGTTCCAACAACCCCTTATCTAATAGTTTATAAATTTAGGGCTTAGTAATTTCTGTCACTCCAGCCACCCGTCATCGACAACTAATCACACCGCCCGCAAAAAAAATAGACAACTAATCACACAATGATCTCCTCTAGGCCCTTAAAGGTAAAGTGATGTGCAATTGATGCTCGCACATCACCACTAGAGAATCAAACCAAACCATAATATCAAAACATTAAGCTTTATTTAGTTTCACATGATTAATGGCAACAAGGTTTCTCTCGTGGCCTCAAGAACGTAACAGACTACTCATGGGATATCAAATGGATCATCATGAGTGAGGTGATCACAATCTGAACATACAAATCTCTCACCAATTAAACCTCTAAAAATCAACCACAAGTTGTAATCAATCAACACCAGAAAGTAATCCCAGCAAAAAAAAGAGGTAACACTACTAGGGAAAAGCCTAGTGGTAGCGCGGGTTAAATAGCTAGTAGTAGCGCAAGTGCCCGCGCTGCTACTACGGCGCTACAACTAACTTGTAGTAGTAGCGTGGGTGCCACCCGTGCTACTACTATTAATTTCAAAAACAAAAAATTCTCGACCCCGTGCATGTTGTCAATGGCAGTAATGGTTTGATCCAGCGACGCCAGGTTTCGCCGGAGCTGCGGAAGGGCGGCGGCAGACCAGATCCAGCAATGCCTGCTGCAGAGGGCCCAAATCCATGGCCGAGCAAGGCGGTGGCGTTGGGCTCCTCTTCGCAGCCAAGGAAGCAAGCTCCTAGTTGACCATGACGACGACCTGCACGGGCAAGGACATGGGAGGGTGAGTCAAACCAGAGGGAGAGAGAGAGAGAAAAAGAAAAACGAGGGAGAGAGGAAGGAGATGGAGGTAGCAGTGGGGTTGGTCGCCGGTGGTGAGGTGCTCCAGCATGGTGGCATGGAGATGCGGCACCGGCGAGCTCCGGGACGCCGGTGGAGCGAGGCGGCGGCCTCTTTTGGCGCCATGGAGGAGGAGGCGCGCATGCGTAGGAGGTCCATGTTGGAGCCTATGGAGAGAGAGGGGGGAGAGGGATGGGGGAGAGGAAGAATTTGGGGGAGGAGATGGGGATTTCAGGGCTCTTCAAAAACCATGTAGTTAGTAGCAGTGTGGGTTTATAACCCTCGCTACTACTATCAACTTAGTAGTAGCGCGGGTTTATACCCCTCGCTACTACTATGGCATGTCCCGGGGGGCACGGTAGAGACCTCTTACTAGTAGCGAGGGGTATAAACCCGCGCTACTACTAACAACTTAGCAGTAGCGAGGGTTATAAACCCGCGCTACTAGTAAGTAGCAGTAGCGAGGGTTATAAACCCGCGCTACTAGTAAGCGTCTGCCTATAAGCTTTTCCCTAGTAGTGTAATAGTTCATACACTAAAAAGTAGGCGGCGGAGGTGATGGAGATGCTGGTGTTAACGAAGATGTTATGGACATGACCACAATGATGATGGAGTGTTGGTGAAGACGATGGCTCCGATTTCTCCCTTCTGCATTCCTGTAGATCAGTGTGCCGGAGGTGCAAAGTGCTTCAACTCATAGATAATGGTGGAAAACCCGTAAAATCAATCTAGATTTTTTCAGGTTATATAGGACCATCGACGTGCATGCCAGAGATCACCCGAGGGGGATTCCTATGGGCCCCATGTGCCCCTGACTCGCGGCCCAGGGTTGGTCATGAGTTGGGGCGACATGGGCCTCATGGGAACCTCCCTGCAGATGCCAGCCCCCTGGATCTCGTCCCATGAGAAAACTCTCAATATATCTTTATTTGATTTATTTGGTCTTCAAAAATAATAATTTCTTCACTGGTCCTTATTTTGCTCCTTTTATGCAGCTTTCTGATAACTTTACTCTCACAGTAAAACATGCAAATTAAGAGGAAAAAGGAATTACATGGTACAAATATGTGAAAAATATCACTGATAAATAGTAATTTATGATTACAAAAATAACGATGCAATATGGAGGTATCACTCTCCTCCTCTTCCCTCTATGAGTATAGTTATTGTGATTTTCTCTTTTCATGAATGTGCCCTGTCGATGATGTTTATAGGCATTGTGGATGAATGATGGTTCTTTTTGTGTTGTCTTGCGAGGGCACCATTTCCACATTCAAGACTGGATTTTCTGTTGTGTTTGTAGGTTTCCGCTAGGTGCTACTGCAACGGTTGGGGATTGCCCTCCCGCAGTAGATGCCGGTAAATTAGGCATCGGTTCATGTGTGTTGTGACTATTGTGCTAAAGTAGTTGTGGAGGGCGGTGTGTGTTCTAGAGTTTGGTGTTCAGGCTGTGGTAGATTGGTCGCTGAGTTTGGTGGGTTGCGGCTTCTCCGCTGGAGTGCGTGTGGATGTTTCATTCACTTCATTGGATTAGCCGTCCTTTTTTCTGTATCGTGCTGGTTTTGCTTTGGTGATGTAGCGTGGAGGGGAGTTTTGGCTCATGCGAAGGGCTGCATTGTAAATTTTTGTTATGGAATTAATGTAGAGAACTAAGACAAGGTTTGTTCTAGACTAAGCAATGCTCAAGAAATAGTTTTAAGGGTTGCTTAGGCACTGAGATATGAAAAAACGCTCCTCTTTGGCCCTAAGTGATAGATTAAGCTTTTTTATGGCTAGGATTTGGCTATTTTTGAGCTACTTCTGCTTGGTTGCTTGTGCAACAATTGCAATATGCCATTTATCTTATTATTAGGGTCTACTCGGGAACTATTTCCTTCATACCATGGCCAAATTTGCATGATCTCAATTAGGCTATGTCTATTTGAAATGAACTCCATTTTAGTTGTTATTGTGCTTGCTGTGTGAACCCGGTGTCTATTTTCTATGGTGCGAACTGTATTTTAGATACTATTTTAATTCCCTATATGTTTCCTACCTTCATGTGCATAGTATTCAAAAACAGTCAAACTCGGGCTAATTTTTTTTAAGCGGCCATTGCTCTAATCAACAACCTTTCGCTTTACTTACACTTCATGTTGGGACTAAGAGAATGTATAATGATGCTAAGTTATCATATTAAAAGCAATTTCATATTTACTTTTGTCTGTCAATTGGTAATTATTTAGAATGTTACCAAACAATTGAATCTACAATTGTGGTTTGTCATTCCTGTAATTATTTTCAAAGAACTGATCATCTGCTTGGATTTTAGGCACTATAGTTCACATAGAGGCGAAAGAAGGAGGGTCCTTGCATGGTGGATGATGGATTGATGGTATGTTACCAATCTAATGGTTGGCAAACAATCTTTTATTTGGCCTACTGATGCAGCCATAGTGGTATTTGGTTCAGATAATTAAAGTGCCATCTCAATTTTAATGTGTACTTCAATGTTGGATGTTAATGCTAACCGATATACCGTTGAAGCTATATTGTATGTTTTCTTCTATGTAGGAATTATTCCAAAATGTTCAATCTTATACAAATACATCATATAATGCTTATCATTATTTAATAAGGCATCCAGGAAGTAGAAAATTGCTCCACACTTTCATTGTTGTGAGATTATTTCTCTAGTGAATTTTAAGTTATGCATATTCCTTCATCCTAGCTAAAATTTTGATCAAAAAAATTGCTATCCTATTATTTGCACAAACTTTTGTTTTTCTTTCTACAGTGTTAAGGCATTGATATCATGTATATTATCAAATGCACTGAAATGTTTGTTAATACAAACAAACAATTAACTTCAATCTTGATATCTGATGACCAAAGATAGTTCCTCTTGCACTTTGCTAACGCTAAGGCCTTTGTAGCTAACTATCAGCCTGACAGTCATGAATATTTTCCCTGCATAATAGGGCAAGCATAATGGAAATTTATTAGCAACGGAGTCAAATGAGTTGGAGATGGGGCAAAATGAATGCTTCTGATGTACTCTCCCTCCGTCCCGTAATGTAAGACGTTTCTTGACACTAGTGTAGTGTCAAAAAATGTCTTTATTGGGGTGGAGTTGCAACTGAGATAAAAGAATTTGGAACCCCAGTTGCGTGTCGAGGGCGGACTTGCAATTGGGAGAAAAAATGGGTTGGGCCCGGTGGCGTATCAAGGTTGGGCCTGCAATTGGGACAAAAAATTGCAAGTTAGGGGTTGAGTTGCAAAATGGGGCAAAAGAAGGTCAGGCCTCCAGTTGCATGTCTAGGATGGACTTCCAACTAGGACAAAATGAGTCGGGCCCCTAATAGCGCATCGAGAGGGGAGTGGCAACTGGGACAAAATTGGTTAGGGCCACGGTTATGTACCGAGGGTTGATTTCCAACTGGTACAAAAAAGTGAGGCCCTATATTGCATGTCAGGGGTGTGGTTGGACTTGCACAAAGGACAAAAAAGGGGTCAGGCCCAAGTTGCAGGACAAGTGAACAAAATAGAACAAGGAGACATGGAATACATTGGACGTGAGATCAAAAGTTTGCGAGAAAATTAGAGTAGCAAGATCCAATAGACAACAACTTATACGAGACATTGCTAAATCTCATCTTGATGATGAAGCTTAAAAGAACTGTAAGACAATATTGAAATGACCGCCATAGGGCTCTTCTTTTCTTACCTCTTTCAAATCTATGTCGCTGTCTAGAAATGGGCTGATAAAAAGTGAAACAAAAGGACACATGACAAACGAACAACGACCAGTGAGGCGGGGATCGAGCACTTGCATGAAAATTACAGAAACTAAATCAAACGGTGGCAAACATAGATGAGGCATAGTTAAAAATCATCTAGATGCAATTTAGCATTTCCGCATAAAAAGCATTCACAAATTTAGAAGGTGTTCAAAAAATTTTATTTTTTTACAAAATTTACAAATATTTGCAAAATCGTATTCATGAATTTAACAAAAAATAAGAGAATAGAATACAAAAGAAAGTAGCAAATAAAATAAAAACAAACAGAAAAAACAAAGAAAAACGAAAAAAATCAGAAAAGAAAAAAGTCATGAAAGATCGATCTTCACGGCTACTCCCTGTCGTCGATCTCAAAAACCACTATACTACTCCTCTCAAAAGAAACACGAATAAAAATACAGCCGA
This sequence comes from Aegilops umbellulata, assembly GCA_032464435.1. Taxonomy (NCBI): domain Eukaryota; kingdom Viridiplantae; phylum Streptophyta; class Magnoliopsida; order Poales; family Poaceae; genus Aegilops; species Aegilops umbellulata. Next base: position 444,849,349 of record CP136054.1, read on the forward strand.
GACAGCTCCACTAGCAAGAGCACATGGCAACTCGCACAATGCCCACAAACAATGAGCCAGCTTATTCAATTTCATTGAGGAAGCACTGCCTACGTTAGCAAAACGCAAAAGAACCAGCTGTACCTTCGCATGAACCGTACAACACTTTGATGTGTGGCTGGGATGTTAGATGTGAGGTAACTATTTCACATCCCGTAAAAAAATTAGTCTTGATGGATTATAGACACGTTTGATCGTCTTGAGCCAATTTTAAACTAATTGAAATGTAACTTCTTTGCATTGTTGATTGACAATATGGTGTGTATTCAACCATCAAAATTATTTAGTATGTTGGCAGTGCTAGAATTTTTTTGCCTATTGTGTCTTGCCCCCCCCCCCGCCCCCCCCCCCCAAAAAAAAAAAACCTCACCCCTGACATCAAGTCGATGTAGTCGTACACCAAGCCCATGTCCATCGAGGAGGCGGGATGCACTAGGCCAGCGGCAGCCACAAACGGGCTGGTGGTCACCGCGTGCGCGTTCGGCGTCGGACCGTCGTCTTGTACTTCATCTCCTCTGCTGCCCAACATGGATGCCCCTGTGACGATCGCGGACCGTACCATGGCGGGAGTCCAGTCACGGTGCCTGCTGCGGATGAGTGCGGCCACCCCGGCCACGTGAGCACATACAACCGACATCTCGGACATCATATGGAACTCCGCAGCATTGCCGCGCCACGCCGCGACTATGTTGATGCCCAATAGTGGCGGAGCTAGACAAAGGGCCAGTTTGGTTGATGCCCTGGGCTTCATGCGTGGCAAAAAACGTTGCCTGGTAGTAGCCTGGCAAAATTGGAAAATATGCCTGGTTAGGCGTGCCTGTGCACCAGCTATTTGGTTGGACACCTGGCCTCGCACACGTACATACACAATGAAGAATCAGCATGCAAGGTTGAGTTGATGGGTAGCGAGCATGCAAACCTTAGATAAGCACATGCAGATGTACTAATTAGACCGGAGTGACATTAGCCTGGAAGCCAGGCGTCCGAATTCACCCGCCTGAGCCAGGCTAATCAATCTGTCTGCCAGGCTAGCAGTTCCAGGCCAGGAAGACATCTGAAATTCCAGGCCTTTAACCAAACAATATTCAGGCACATCTCAGGCAGGTTTCAGGCCAGGCAATTGATGTCCAAGGTTGCAAGCAAACACACCCAAAAACCTGGGGGGGGGGGGGGTTTAAATGACAAAGATCTGAGGGGGCCCAACTTAGCTCCGCCACTGATGCCTAGCGCGACGACGTTCGGCTTCAGAATCTCGAGGGCAGCCTAGTCCCCCCCCCCCCCAACATGTCCGCGTCGCTACGGCGTTGACGTCCCTCAGGGACGTGATCCTCTTGCTCGTCCGTGATGAACGACCGAGCTCTCACAATCTTGGTGTTGCAGTCGAAGGAGCCCTTGGCGCCGGGGTGCACCTGCTCCTCCAGCTCGTCCGGACGGGGCTCAGGTCGGTGTTGTTGAAGCTCAAGTGCTCCGGCCAGATGCCAGAGTCGATTACGCCGATAATGATACCGTCGCCGTAGCTCGTCTCCTGCCATGCGCCCAGGCAGGGCTCAGGCCCAGGAACCCCGGCGACCTTTTGGTATGGGCTGCAGAACCCGGCTCTCGTGCACGGACGCCACGCCATTGATGCTCGCCAGCACTTTAGCCTCGTCCTCCCTCAGGTTCACGGCGAACCCCTTAAAGACCGCCTCGTAGGGGGTAAAGTCTGGACAAAAAACCTTAAGCTTGTATGTGTTGTCGAATTCAAACCCTAACCTCTTAATCCCTGAAATCGGCACCCTATATATACAAATCCTGGTCAATTTCAACTCTGTAACAATTAGGATCAGTTTGGTGCCCTGGGAAAAAACCCGATCTCACTGGATTACTCTCTGCTCTCACTAATAATGTGGGTCCATGTGTCATATCCGTCCCTACCAATCTCTGCTCTCACTAATAAGGAGAAGTTACGCGGCGGATGCGAGGCGCCGGCCATTCGCGCCACTAGACATCATACTTAATTAGCTCTTCGTTTCTCAAAAAAACAAGCTTAATTAGCTCTTCAATGACGCACAAGATGGTGCGGTGGGTGGAGCGCAATGGCTGGTACGGCGACCATATGCATGCAGCTCCGAGCGCAGCGCGGTGGCCGCGGCGGACGTAGTGCCCTCCGGCATGTGACACGGCCGGAGCCAAGCTGGACCAACCTCCATCACCATGCTCCATAGCGCCCATCCTTCACTCTCGCTGGAACTTTGTAGCATGAACCGACCGCCACCTGATGCAGCAACTCATCCGAATCAATTCGCATGAACCGAGAGAGCGTGTTATCGTGTGTTGCTATGCCGTAGTTGTTGTTGCCGGCCATGAGCTCGAGCTTGAGCGACTTGATGACGGCGGCGAGGTATACTGGTCGACGTGCGCCAAGCTATGGGTCGGCATGGTCTCTATGCCGAGGTTCAGCACTTCTTGGACGGCCATACTGCCATGGGTCCGGGCCCTGAGGAGCACAACCGCTGCATGGGGTTCCCGGCGACGTGATGTGCTCTAGCAGCCCAGATTCAAGAAGAGAGAGAGAGAGAGAGAGCGAGGACGGGATTGGGGGAGGATGAAGAAATATGACACGTGGGCCAAGGTGGCCAGTGAGTATAGACTGTGATCCCGGGTGGGATCGATCTTTTCCCTGTGTGCCACACAGGTCTAAGGTCCAGATTAACCAGGATCAGTAACTATAGGGTGTTGATTTCAAGGATCAGAAGGTTAGGGTTCAAATCGGACAAGGCGTATGAATTCAGGGTTTAAAATAGACTTTACTCCCTCGTAGGTGTACAGAATGCATACCGCTGGCGCTGAGTGGGGAAGGGCCGTGGCCTCGCATGGTGGTTGGTAAGCACGATGAAGGTTTTGCCGGGCTCGCGGAGTCATTTTGTACCGGTACATCTGACACCACACATTTGTTTAAAGATTCGTGCTAATCTATGACCCATCATCATGTATATTTCCTGTATTGATTTCTCATATGTTGGTATTTCCATTAGTTAAATCAAGAGTTTTGCTAAATCAATCATTATCTGGCCCTACCATTACCCTTCCCCTCATATTCACTCTCTCCTCCCCACATAATAAATCCACGTTTTTATTCTGCTATGGCAAAACTATATCATGCATATCTTTTAAATTATTATTTCATTTTTGAAAAAATAAATTTGAACTCCCGGCACCGAGCTCTTTAGAACATGATCAAACATGGATACATTCCAAACACATTTAAATTTCAACATCACATTCCATATGTGAAACAAACCTTTTCCACTAGAAAGATGTGAAACCCATGTATTTTCCTAGAAACCTTTTTAACCCAATATGAAAATGAAATGTCAACTTTTGAAACTGATTATTTGAAAGTGTGTAAAAGTTTATTTGATCTGATTTAAATATGTTATATGTGTTATTATGAAAATCTTTTGTGAAACAAGCAAGTGAAAATGTTGATTTTGAATTGTGAAATTGTAACTACAACAAGTGAAATTGTAATGTATCATTGTGAAACTGATTATTTTGAAATGTGTAATAATTTATTTAAAAGAGTGAAAAGATTTTTTTTAAATGTGCAATTGAAGCAGATGTGGTTTTTTTGAAAAAGCTAGCGGAATGTGAAATGTAGGTTTTAAATTGTGAAATAGTAACCACAGAGAGTTAAATTATATATATCAAATGATTATTTGAAAACGTAAAACAATTATTTTCAAATGCGTGAAATGTGTTATACTGGAAATTTTGGAATTGAAATAGATATTTTCTTTGTAAAACAAGCCAGTGTAGAGTGAAATGAAATTTTTAAATATTATTATTATTTTAACAAATTCGGAAAATGTGTGCCCTAATTCAAAAAAATTATAATTATGACGCCGTCGGCCTCACTAAAGCCAAAAAGGCACTCTTCGATGTCGCTTAGGCCAAAGAGTAGTCTTTGGTCTCGCTTATGATGAAAAGGTACTCTTTGGTCTCGCTTAGGCCGAAGAGTGGCAGAAGTTGGCCGAAGACCTCCTCAGTTTTCACTGGGCCGAAGTTGCATGGCCGTCGGTCGAAACCAGGCCGAAGTGCACTCTTCCACTTTCGCCAGGCGTCGAATATAGGCCAGTTTGTAGCGGGCGCACCCCCCCCCCCACCCCACCCCCGCGAATGCTATTTCTCGCATTACGTGAGCCATGCGCCAACGTTCACTGAAGGGCGTTAGGTAATCGGGCCAGCCCAAGTTCGCGCATTTAAATGAAAAAGGAAAATGGGGAGAAGCGGGGTTCCATCCCAGGACCACTCGTAAAGAGCTGGTGCTGCTATCCACTGCGTCGAAGTCTCGTACTTGATAACAAAGAGAAACGTTTTCTAATTGACGTGAATAAAGCCGGTTTCCCATTGTTTTCACGGGTATCTTTTCTGTTTATCTTTTTTGTTTTTCTTTTCTTCTTTATTTTTTATTCAATTTTCTTTTTTCATCTCTATTTTTTGTTTTTCTTTTGTGTTTTATTATGTTTGTTTTTGTTTTCACTCTATATTTTCGACATGTCAAAAACATTTTTTTGTAAGAAGTGATCAACATTTCTTGTATACACGTTCAACATTGTCCGAACGCATTTTCAACATTTTTCAAAAGTTGTTCAATTTTTTTAATAGCTATATGGGCCGGCCCTTTTACCTTATTTCTGTTTTCATAACGCAAAGCAAGAGAAAAGCGGGTGCACTGGGATTCGAAGAGCCAACCTCCTGCTTCGCCATACACAATACTAACCACCACGCCACCAAGCCTAATGTGATTCCATGCATCTTTCTCGTTATTTTCTTCCTTGTACTTCCCTTTTTTCATTTTCCCTTTTTCCATTTTCCATTTTTCTTCATTCCTTTTTCTTTGTTCTTTTCTTCCTGGTTTGATGCAAAATCGATGAACTTTTTCTCAAATTCGATGAACTTTATATTTCAAATTTGGTGAACCTTTTGTAAAATTTGATGAACTTTTTTAAAACTAGGTGAACTTTTTTCTCGGACTCGATAAACTTTTTTCAAACTCGTGAACTTTTTTATCAAAAGTGATGAACTTATTTCAAACTGTGAACCTTTTTGAAAATCAGGTGAACTTTTTTCAAATTTGTGAGCTTTTTTTTATCAAAACCGATTAACTTTCTTCAAATCTGTGAACTTTTTTTTATCAAAACTGTTGAACTTTTTTCAAAATTGGGTGAACTTTTTTCAAACCGTGATTTTTTTAAAGAATTGATGAACTTTGTTTTTGTGAACATTTCTTTGAAATCCATGACTTTTCATAACAATCGATGAACTGTTTTAAAATTCATGAATTCTTGCTCAAATTTTCATTCCCTTTTCCAAATAATTTGTACTAGGGTAGTAACACAGGTCAAATAGAACTATTTTCGTAAATAACCACAACAATGTTATCTTGGTGTAGTGGTTGAAGTGCCAAGTCTATCAACGATGGCATGTTGGTTCGAATCCCTCGTGCTACATATTTTTCTGGCCATTTCTCTTTTGAGCATCTGGCGCGATCGATGCTGGGCTGACCCACTACCGCACTCCTTCGAGTGCGGCGGAGAGTCCTTTTTCTTTTCTTTTATTTTTTCACCCGGTTGTCTTTCCACCCTTAACCAATTTAGCATTCCCGCTCTTTTTTATAATAATTTTCTTATTTTTAAATATTTAGTTTGCTTGTTCGTAGTAATGTTATTCTCGCATCACACCGCGTTGTTTCTTCTCTCTCCATTTGAATAATATTATTTTAATGTACGATGACATTTTCTAGTACGGATTGAACATTCTCTTCATAAAACTATGAATATCTTTTAGTACACGATGAGCATATGATTAAACATTTCTGGAACACGATGAATATATTTTTAATACACGATAATGTTTTCTGAATACAGGTTGAACATTTTCTTAACACGATTAACATTTTCAGGTTACAAGATTAATTATTAAATATAAGATGATCATTCATATTTATTTTCTCTTCTTCTTTTATCCTTGCTACTTATATGGTTTTCGGCCCTGTTTTCCTCATAAACGGGGTCAACTTGTTCAGATTTTCGATCCGTTTTTCCTTACATGAATATTTGTTTTGCAAGATGCAAATATTTACACGTTTATTTTAAAAAATAGGAAACTAAATATGTAAAAAAAATATGAAAATGTTAGCAAACTAAATGTATAAAAATATGATTATTTAAAAACAACAACGAGAATGCTAAATTGGTTAAGGCCCGGAGACAACCGGGTGGACGGAGAAACAAAAAAAAGACTCTTCGGTCACAGAAAAGCCTAATAGTGCTCTTCGGCCTGGTTTAGGCCGAGGGCCATGCAACTTCGGCCTGGCAAAAACCGAAGAGCTCTTCAGCCCAGTTCTGCCACTCTTCGGCCTAAGCGAGACCGAAGACTACTCTTTGGACTAAGCGAGACCGAAGAGTGCGTTTTCGGCTTTACTGAGGCCGACGGGGTCATACTTTTAAAATTTTCAAATTAGGGCACATGTTTTCCGAATTTTTTAAAATGATAATAAAATTTAAAAAAAGAGTGAAATATAGCTTATGAATTGTGAAACTGTAACTACATAAAGTGAAATTATAATATATCAATGTGACAATGATTATTATAAAATGTAAAACAATTATTTTCAAACGAGTGAAATGTGTTATTTTGAAAAATCTACAATTGAAATAGATTTTTTTTAAAACAAGCCAGTGTGGAGTGAAATTTAGGTTATGAATTGTGAAATAGTGACTACATAAAGTTAACATGTAATATATCTTTGCGAACTGGTTATTTCGAAATGTGTAATAATCTATTTCAAAAGAGTGAAAAGATTATTTGAAGAATGGGTAATTGAAATAAATGTGTTTTTTGTGGAAAAAATCAACCAAATGTGAAATAGTAACTACGGAAAGTGAAATTTGTAATGTACGATTGTGAAACTGATTATTCTGAAATGTGAAATATGTGTTCGAATTTAGAAGTGGCTGAAAATACCCAAGATTGATCTCATTTTATAGATTTTGACGCAAGGAGCTCAAATATATAAAAGTTTCAAAAACGAATAAGTGATTTAAAAGATATGAATGTTTTAAATTAGCCAGGTGAAAGAAATGGTTGCATTTATTGTGTGGTTGGAGAGAGAGAGAGAGAGAGAGAGAGAGAGAGAGAGAGTATAGCTCTGTATTTAATTTGAAAAAGATTCACAGACTGTAGAAGAATCTGACGTGCCAATCTTAGGCCAACTTCAACGCCCCAAATAAACATCCATTTTGTCTGGATTTTGTCCGTTTGGGTCTGGCAATGAGGGCGGCATCCAGCCATTTTTCTGGATGTGCCGGCCGTGCGTCCAACGCGCGGCCGCATTTCGACTGCATCTCGTCTGGCTGCATGGAAAATTTTGCAAATAACAAAGCAACAAAGTCGTATCTCATGCCAGCGGCCATAGTTCATGCCAGCAACAAAGCCAGTGGCCGGCAAACATATGCCGGCCTAGAAAATGGTCAAACCCCTAAGTTTCATGCCGGCAACAAAGCCAGCGGCCGAAACACTAGCTAGCCTTCAAAAAGAACGGCCATAGTCCACGGCTGAGGCCTCCGTAGTTCAGGCCGTCTTGGTCGAACATCTTCTTTTGCCTGTTCGCGGACCCAGTCTTTCTCATCAGGGACATGTTGGTCAAGTTGGTGCCACTTCTTTGATTGGGGGGCCTCGATGTCGAGTTTCCTCCTCTTAGCGGCCTCATCCATGTCAAACTTCTTTGTTTGGAGCTCCAAGTATATATTCATTTGCTCCTCCTTTCCTTTGCTCCTCCTCTCCTCCCTCACTTCCTTTTGAGTCATCATGTCGTGCAAAGTTGCTTGCAAGGCCATGGATGCCACATCACGCTTCTCGTCGGCCTTCGAGTTGGTCTTGCCCCTCGGCCTCTTGAGCAAGTCTCCATTCTCAGCCATGACTGTCGTCCCTCCTTTCTTCTTTAGAGCGGCATATTGATCCTTAAACTTGGGGCAGTCTTTGATGAGCGACCAACAATGGGTGAGAGTGAAAGGCTTGTCCTTATGTCGGGCCTTGAAGGCTTCCAAAGATTGGAATACCTAAACAATCAAAGAGAAGGTCACAAATGTAATACCAAAGTACACAAGATGCAATAAACATGAACATGGCATAGCAATCAAAATATGAGAGGTGATACCAAGTCACCCACACCTAGGCCACTCACAGGATGGGATTCGGCGCTCTCAAGCGCGGCACAATACTTATTGCATTCTTATTGAATGAACCCCCATCTCTTTTGGATTGAGTTGATTTCTCAGGTGCTCTCAAACTTGTAGGCCGCAAACTTCCTCCGCTCATGAATGGTTTTATGAACTCTCATCCAAAAGTAGGATCTTTTTTGCTCGGCATGGGTCTTGGGATCTTGGCCTATCTCCATCCAACTCTCGCAAATCAAAGTGTCCTCTTCTTTGTTCTATGATCCCGTGCGAATGCTTTGCTTCCTCCTTTGTGCGGCTGCTCTTTGGGTGAGCTCATCGATAAACAATGGCTCCTACGCAATGTCGACCTCTTCTGCCTCATCTTCGCAATACATGTGATCATCTTCATGCCATGAGTTGACATGGTCGTCGACCTCTTCTTCTTCGTGGGCACCGAAGTGGTCGGCACTATATTGGTCGCGGCCATCTTGGCTTTGGGTCTCTTCAGGATCGAAAGCATGGCCTTGGTCGTTGATACATCACTGGTACACGTCGGTGCTATACAAACGGTTTTTAACCCCTTTCCGCGACGACATTTGGAATCGTCGCCAAGTGAGTGTGGGCGATAGGGGGGGGGCTTCCCACATGACCCTGAAACCGTCGGGGATAGGCCCTCTTGGCACACAGGCTAGGGAAATATGAGCTCGTGTGCGATAAGGCGAGGCATCAAAACCAATCGTTTCTGTTCGTATGTACATCCCGCATGGTGCATGCCAGAAAAACATTTCCGTTCGTATGTATATCACACACAGTCAATCCAAGGAGTACATTTCCGTTCTTATGTACATCCCACACAGTCAATCAGGGAAAACCTTTCCGTTCGTATGTACATCCCACACAGTCAATCCAGGGAAAACGTTTCCGTTCGTATGTACGTCCCACATAGTCAATCCAGGGAAACGTTTCCGTTCATATGTACATCCCACACAGGTTTATGTATAGGCTCATGTGTGATAGGTGTAACTATCACACACGCTCTGCCTTGGTTAAACGTTTGCTTTTATCAACTACATCACACACGATTTGATGAAGAAAACTGTGTGGCATTGGGCTATCCATCACAAGCGCTTTTACTTCTAGAACTGTTTGCATAGTTCCATGACCCATTTACCAGGTTTATTAGTTTACAATTAATAGTTCCAGTATTACGCAAATTCACATTTCATATCAAACAGCTGTTTGCAATTTCATATGAGGCACATAGATATATTTTAACATCACAGTACGATAGCTCCTTGAAAACAGCACAATATAACATATAGCTAGTTCAACTTCATAATTAAGAACAACATATTCATTTCCCTAATCAAGATCATCCTGGCTCGTCTGATCCACCTCTGCTTTCAGTTCAGTAAGAACCTGTTTTGCACTGGCCAACTGGGAAAGTGTCTCCTCCTTCGCCAACACCATCTTAGCAAAGTCTGATTTAAAAAAATCTGAGCTCAGTCTCCACCTTCCTCTTTTTATCCCGCATCTTCAAATATTCTTTAGCGTTGACAACACTTTCTCTAAGCCTACCTCTGTTCTCATCATGATACATGCTCCTGAGCTTTTCTAGGCACATCTTCAAAGACTGTGGCCACTCTTGATCAATCCACTCCAAGTAAGAACACTTCCGTTCATCCTATAATATTTAGAACTATATCAGTAACAATTGTAGGGAAAATGGGTTTATAGCAACATAGAAAATCACCAATACTTCTTCTGAAAAACTGAAGAAACATGTTAATTATGACATATCTTCTCAAAAAGATCAATGTGCAAATGAATTAATTGCTACTAAGACAACAACCAAATTCTGAAACATTAGAAGCTATAACTAACTACAACAACGCTACAAGTTCTTACTCATGTACTATAGATAACAAATTGAACATTTTAGGAGGAAGGTAAATATAACTACAACAGCATAGCGACAATGTTTGGAAGACAGCAAATTGATACTAACGGGTGTGTACATGCACAAATTTATTAACATAGAACTAATAGCACTAAGGCCGTCCACTATGTATGCCAAAACCGGTGTAAAGAGAACTGTTGCAACATCTCGCTCCGGTGCCCTGCACTGGCGAGCCGATTTAGTGGAAAAAAATCAGGGGCCCGAACTCCGGAGCACCTAGTTGCTCCGACGCTGTTGACATGGATTTTGACCATGATAAATTAAAATGTACATACCACATAAAATAAAAATGTGAAACAACAAAAATCCATTTTATAGCAATTTAAGAAAAATAAATAAATTACAACCGTTCAGAACGACGACGGTCGAAAATAATGATATGATATATTGACCGTTTTGCAAACATTGGAAAAGGCCAATAAACCTAAAATATGACAGAAGGGAATAATAATCACAAAGTTTCTGTCCTAAGAAAATCATAGAGGACAGATAGTTTGCACAGACATACACTGTTATCGACGATTGGATTCTAATGCCGGCATAAATTTAAATTATCATGGACGCTGCAAATATCGCTAGAATATTATCTCATGGAATAAATGTGAGCATATTATTCCATGTCCGCTAATGAAATACTGGTACAATGCAAATCTATTTTCCCAAGCAAATTAGCTTTAATAGATTATTAGAGCTAATCAGGCTTAGCCCATTTAAATAAATGAGCTACGTATATGCATTGGTCACTTGCAAAGCTGCATGCATGCATAGACCCAGGCCCATACGGCCGGTGATGGGAAAATAATTGTTTAAGCCCACCCTGATTTATTAGAGACAATTGTCAGATGATTAGGGATTAAAGAAATAGAAAAAGGAGAGGCCAGCACGCTCCCATCATCCCACGTTCCCACGGTCGGTGGACGTGGGCACGCGGGCGTCCATCCGCAGTGCTCCGACTGCTCCCCTGCTCCCCTATAAATACCCGGCAGGCAGACTGCTCTAGGGTCGGCCATCTGATCGTTTCTCCCCTTGCTAAATTTACACACACGCACAGCATATACAGAAAAAGAAGGAGGACGCAGGCGACTTGCTTGCTAAGGTTTGAAGGTGAGATTGAATGGATTCCCTCTAGCCTCTGGTTTGGCCGCTGTGGTACATGCCAGGGAGCTTTCTTCTCCTTCTCCTAAATTTCTAGCCCTTGGTTCGGCCATCATGATATACAAATCAAGGGCATGTTTCATCTTCCCAAAATTCTTGTTTTTGATTTGGCCATCGCGGTACAAATCAAGGAGAGTGTTTCATCTCCCCAAACTTCTTGCCCTCGGTTCGGCCATTGCGGTACAAGCCGAGGTGTATGTTTAATCTACACTAAAATTTCATCTTTGGTTCGGCCACCGCGGTACGAACCAAGGAGCATGTTATAGCTGCCTCAAATTTTTGTCCTTGGTTCGACCATCGTGGGACGAGCCAAGGAGCGTGCATGTTCCTTCTGCATGTTGCATATGTTTCGTCCTAATGATCGCTTTCTTGATTCGGTCCCCTTAGCGATACAGGCCAGGACGATCGTCTCGTTCCTTGGTTTGGTCCCTATACGCGGATACAAATCAAGAGAATATCATAGGTGCGGAAACTGCATAAAAAATTCCTTAATTTGGTCATCATAAAAAAAAATGGATATGACTAAGTTGGAATGAAATCGCGAATATGCTGAACTGAATTTGTTCTTGTTCGGTTATGCTACGGACCTTATGTGTCGCGTTAGTTGTAATACGAACAAGAATATATAAAATGGTGCTCCACTTGGTTACGCTACACGAGGGCATTATCTTAATGCTACTCGGTGTCAGTAGTAATACGAGCAGGGCAAAACTTATTAAAAATGTGTTCATGTTACACACCCAAAAACCAAAATCATGCAAAGTGGATTATAAAACATGTTGCATCATAAAAACCAATCTTACTTGGTTGCGCTACACGTTGGAATTATCATAATGCTACATGGTGCTAGTAGTAATACAAGTAAGAGAAAATTAAACAAAGTATTCAGGCCACATATTTGATCCAAAGTCAAATAAAACATATCATGAAATGCTCTGATGCTATAAGAGCCTAAACTATTAGCATCATCACAAATGGATATCACAAACTCACTTTACTTGGGTTATGCTACACACGAGCGCCAATGATATGACGCTATGTGGAGTTAGTGCTAATACCATGTAAGGTACAAACATAAGCAAAAATGATAGATGTCATATAACTCATGCAACACCATAATTTCTCCACAAACCTTTGCTTGGTTACGCTGCACGCGGGCATTATCTTAGTGCTACGCGGTGTTAGTAGTAATACAGGTGAAGCAGAACTTAATAAAAGATAAGTTCGCCCTACATCCACATATGCATACAAAATTTATGCAAAATACATGATAAGGCATATGTCATGTAGCCCACATAGGCTTTAAACAAATAAAAGATACCATAAACAAACTACATTCGGGTCAAGCTATACGTGTGTGTCATAGCATTGCACCGCGTGGTTAGTTTTGATACCGTGTGAAGTCAAAGTCAACAAAATATGGCACATATCATATGCACTATAAAAAGCATCAAAATTGTGTCAGAAAGCTTCAGTCCATTACGCTACACACGGGCACCATATTAGTGTCGCGCGGTGATTGTAGTAATGTGATGATGCAAAACTTATTAAAATTGGCATGCCACATATATCCATGCCCCCAAAACCAAAGATGTCATATAAAATTCCGAAAGGAAAATATATGCATATCCTATATGCCAAACGTAGGATAAAACTAAGCCTAGCCAAAACCAACCTTCATTCTGCACCATCATATAGATGAGGTTGAACACGAACAAATTGTTGCATGCTAGGAAAATATATTCCCAACATCACACATGAAATCATGGAGGAGTATTTGCATGAAACAAACTTCAAGTTCACCAAGAAGGAGTTCATCGTCGACCGCGAGGAGGATTTCTCTTGTAGAATATTGTAATAGGCATTGGATGTAATCCTATGTAATAGATATGTTGGAATTCTTGATCAGGGATTTTCTCTTCGGAGATGTAATTAACAGAATTTTTATGCATATGTAAGAGTTCTGGAAATAAAGTACCTGCAATGTTTGATTCTATTTTTATTTTATGCATTTAAAATTTACTCTGTATCAATGACGTGGACGCGTATTTTCACGCCCGCCATTTTCCTGTCATCAGATTCTGGCACACCTGGTGGGACCTATTTCTCCCCTCATCTTCGAGTTCCAACATATGAATTCCCATAGTACATAAAGCATAAAACATTATGTGCGCATATAAAAAAAATGAAGGAAACTAATATATGGTTTTCTTTATTTTGAAGGTATGGAGGGACAGGTCCAGCAGTTTGTCACTCTCCGCTTTGGTGACCTCTGGCTGGATGTGCCAATTGGTCTGCTTGTGGCTGCAGTTAGCAAGAGTTTGGAAACAACATCTGCATCCTCAACTAAGCCAGAAGAAGAGGAAGTCTCCTCTGCACTGAAGGAAGGGTTTACTCCTGTTCTCACAAAGTTAGCAAAGAGAAGGATGCGTGCAGCTGCAAGAGCAAAGGAGCAGCATGTACGCGAAGCTTCTTCGTCTACTTCAGTTCCTCCTGGTTTCACAAAGATGTCACCTACCAAGGTCATGAGCCATGAGATACCAGCAAAGGTTGTTCGCATGACACCCGAAGAGTGGCCCGTTCTTGCAAAACGGACGGGATCACTAAAGGTGGCATCGCCAAGACAATCTGCTTCAACTACATCGACCAAAGTCGCAGTGCCCCTTACACCTTCAAAACTGAGGGTGGGCGCACGCGAAGGGTCAGGAGAAAGCTCACATAAGCTTATCCCAAGCAACGTAGGGGCAGCTCAAAGGTCTTGCTCTGCGGACAAAGGGAAAGGTGTAATGGCTGAGGACACTGATTCTTCCTCAGATGAAGAATCGGCTCGTCCAAGAAACCAACTTCGTGTTGATGCACCTGAATTTTTCCCCACCATGGGCTATAATCCCATTGGACCATGCCTAGTGGGTGAGCCAAGCAATAGACACTCGCTCCAGTGGCAGGGGGTGTTTGTCACTTCAGATGACTTCCAAGCTGGTCATGTGGATCCAATTGCTACAATATCAGATCCTTTGTCCTCATCAGTGCCAGCACCAAGACCATCATTTGAGGGCTCAGTTGATCCAGCACGTCGTCATCGTCGACGGCAGAGGGCTCACCGCGCATGGCTTGATTTCCCAGTGGCAACTGATGCAAACATGACCAATCAACAACGGAAGCAAGTGGCATATCCCATCAGAAATAGAGAAAGGAAGATCAATGCAAGGATCCGTGGGGGGAGCCATGCTAGCTTCCATGCCGTCATGACACAGAATGTTTGCCAAGATTTGAAGGAAATACTTCCAGGAGGCTCTATCTCTGCTGATAATGTTGGGGGCGCCATCATGCGGCGTGTAGAAACTCTATCGAAGTGGCCAGAATATGAAGAATTTGTGAAGGCAGATCCACGACGACAAGAGTATGTGAAGCAGGCTGCTCATGCACGCAAAAAGCGGGCTGCCCTGAAACAAAGAGAGATGGCAGTACGAGCTGATTCGGGGTATAGCAGAATACAAGGAAGAGATTCTCCATCGACAAGCCAAGTCAATGGAGGAAACGAGGCAAAAGAAATGGCAAGTACAGAAAGGAAGACTACCAGAACTCTCGCTCCATGGCCAACTCGTAAGAAGGTCTCAGGCAACTCATTTGAAGTATTCAACGCAATGCCAGTTGGTGTCAAAGGGGTGACAGACAATAGTAGCGAGACCTCCTCAGCCTCAATACACTTCAAGAGGAAGAAGGCACGTAAGACTGTTGTAGAAGGTCCTCGCCGCACGACGCGGAGCCATAAGGGTTCAGATTATGAAGAACTTGGGTCGAGCAATGGGGGGTCTTACAATCCCCTATCAGATAGCACTCCTTGTCCTTCTGAAAACGAGATAGAACTTCACCACGGTGCAGAGCATACAGAACAAGTCCTAGCTGCGAATGAAACTCGTTCGGTTGAGGAGCAATTAGCCAACCTTACGGCAGCACTTCAGCAAAAGGAAGATGAGCTAGCAGCCCTTCGAATTCATATGAGCAATAATCAAGGCAAAGGAAATGAAGGGGATGGTGGCGCAAGTGCTAGCAACCAACATGGAGGAGCAGGGCTTAACCTTGAGGCGATCCAAAGAATGATCGCTGAAGGGGTAAAGTCCCAGTTGATGCAAACTCAGTACTCAATGCGGCCAGGGTATGTTAAGCCATACCCACCTGATGTGGACCTAGTTCCTTTCCCAACAAATTACAGGCAGCCGCAGTTTAGTAAGTTCAATGGGAGTGGATCTCCCCACGAGAACATAGCACACTTCCTTGCTGCTTGTCAGGATACGGCTCACAATGGAGCACTTCTCCTTAGGCAGTTTGTACAGACATTGTCTGGGCCTGCCTTCACTTGGTACAGCAAGCTACCTCCAAGATCTATAAAAACGTGGGAACAAATGCAAAACTCATTCCTCGAGCGGTTTTATAGCACGCAGAGGACGGTGGGCATAACTGAGTTGACCCGAACTGAACAAGGGTTCAACGAGAGGGCAGCTGATTTCATAAATAGATTGAGAAACCTAAGTCTTCACTGCCCACAACCAATCACTGAGCCAGAAGCAGTGCGTATGTGCAAGAACAATCTCCGCTCGGAAGTGGCTGTCCAGTTACAAGGAGTGAGGCCCCTCACGTTTGAAGAGTTAGCTTCAAAATCCACGGATATAGAAAATTTTATGCAGCTTGTCGCTCGTCGAACAAAAAGACGTTCAACAAGCCTACAGACAAAGGTGGTCAGCGTGAAAAGGTGCCAATGAAACCCAAGTCTGCACAAGCCATGGAGACAACTGCAGTAAAACCTCAGTTTCAGCCCAGAAGAGCACCTACAGGGAACCAAGGGCAGCGAGATGCACAAGTGAGTAGAAGGCCAACTCTCAGCGAGCGGCAAAACAGGGAGTATTCTTTTCCTGTAGAAGAAACTGATGACCTTTTTAATGGTTTAAAGGAGTTGAGTTTTATAGAACTTCCCAAGCCCAAAAGGCCAGAAGAAGCTTCAAAATTCAATGACCCAAATTTCTGTCACTACCATCGCATTTTGGGCCATACACTCAGAGATTGCTTTGTTGTGAAGAATATCATACAGAAAATGATCGATGAGGGGACTATTGATACAGACCTCCTCAAAAGCTTAAAGAAAGGAAAGAAGATGGCTACAGAAAATGTTGCCACTCTTCAAGATAGCTCGGTGAGTTGCGCATCTTCAAATATGAGGCCAACTTATGATGATATGATTTTTACAGCAGGATATGAATTTACCCCAATTAGCTCTTCAGGATTCCTCCTGTACCTCGGTCATAGGACCACGTCCCAGGGTCAGCGTAAAAGAGAGGCTCACGTTCCCTGCAGCTTTGATGGGTGGCCCAGTGTACCAGCTTCTCAAGAACCCCAAGACTGGAGGGAACAGCGGCCAAAACGCCGTGTACTACCCCGAGTGATGGAAGAGGTCGCTCCTCTGCGCTTCGTACCAAAGAAATATCAACATATGGCGAAGCGCATGAAGGTTCCGCCTAGTGAAGAATTCAACGTTCTCACTATAGGTGTGTTTGAGGATGATAGCGAGTCTCTTCACTTCCCCGAAGAAGATGCGCCAGAAGTGGATCAGGTCCACCTTAGATCAGGTCGCCAGTTAGCTGACCCACATCCTCCACCTAGAAAGGAGCCTAGGAACAAAGATGTAACCGAGAATGAGACAATTGATCCGCCTTCTAAGGTGTCGATCAAGTATGATGTAATCTCTCATTTGAAGAAAATACCAGCTATGCTTTCCGTGTATGATGCTTTGTCTCTTTCCTCGGATTTACGTAAGGCACTAGTCATAGCATTGTCATTTCCTGAAGATTATAGAGTGGAAGTCTCACAGACTGAAACTGAATTAAATGATGTGTTAAATATTACATTCACGGATGAGGACATGTTGTTAGGAGCAAAGAAGCACAACAGACCTCTTCTTATGTTTGGTGAGATTGACGACTTGCCAACAAATCGCATAATGATAGATGGTGGATCCGCCATAAATTTGTTGCCTCTGCGTACTTTGAGAAGGATTGGATATTCCCCTAAGGATTTGAGTCGGTCAAATGTGGTCATTCACGGCTTTAACCAGTCAGGTCAAGAGGCCATGGGTACCATTTCTTTGGTACTAAAAATGGAAGCATTATCTACATACGTGAGATTCCATGTGATTGATGCAGCCACATCTTACAATGCACTGTTGGGCCGACCATGGTTGCATGACAATCAGGTTGTGCCATCTACACTCCATCAATGTGTCAAGTACAAAGAGCAATCTGGAGAAACAGTAAGAATATTTGCAGATAAGAGACCATTCACCGTAGCTGAATCTTTCTATGCCGATGCCAAATTCTACTTTGAGCCTGTTGAAAAAGTACACAAGCCAAGGCCTGTAGTAGTACTTGAATCAAATATGGTAAAGAAAAATGCTGCAGAATCCTCATCTGGCCGAAAGATTTATCAGTATATACCAAGTGACCAAAGGAAAGAGGGTGACCCAATATTCCGTGTCATCGATAAATCACCTGTTAAAGGAGGTACCAAAATGCCTATGCTCTTACCTCCTTTGGTTCAACATAAAATTGAGCAAGATAAAGAGGAGTCGCATGAGTATGAAAATAAAAATAAAAATGTGGTTCATATCACCTTGGAAAATAAAGATGATGAGTCATTGCCTATTTCTCTATACGATAACCGAGTTTTGTATATGATGCAGAGAATGGGATATGATACTCTCACTGGCCCATCGTTGTGCGATGGCCGGGGGCAGCGAGCACCATTTGAAAAGGCGTTGTCCCGAGAACAACTTGAAGCTCTACACGGTGGACAACCTTTGAAAGAAAAAAGACATGGGCTGGGCTATGAGGTTTGCATGACCTCGACTGAATTTGTAGACCCAACTGAGGCATCCCCACAAATGGAAGATGGTAATCAACCAACTATTGATGACTTGGAAGAAATAAATATTGGGACAGCCGAGGATCCTCGACCGATTTTTATTGACGCACATCTGTCTAAAGAAAAGAAAGAGGAATATCGTAAGTTCCTTTCTGCAAACGAAGATGTTTTCGCTTGGACTTACGAGGAAATGCCAGGCTTAGATCCAGTGGTAGCGGTGCACCGACTTGCTGTGCAAGACGATGTTCCCCCAGTGAAGCAAGCACAAAGGAGATTTCGACCCGAGCTACTTCCCAAGATAGAAGCTGAGGTTGACAAACTCATAGCCGCTGGATTCATTAGGGAAGTTAAATATCCTAAGTGGCTTTCCAATATTGTTCCGGTTAAAAAGAAAAATGGTCAAATCCGTGTGTGTAGACTTTAGGGACTTAAATAAAGCATGCCCTAAAGATGATTTCCCTATACCTATATCTGAAATACTCGTCGATGCTACCATGAACCATGAAATATTTTCTTTCATGGATGGATATTCTGGATATAATCAAATAAAAATGGCGCCCGAAGATGAAGAGCTAACGGCTTTCAGAACACCCAAAGGCATATTCTGTTATAAGGTCATGCCATTTGGACTAAAAAATGCAGGGGCGACATATCAACGAGCCATGACCATAATTTTAGATGGGTTGTTATATGTAATCGTTGAATGTTATATTGATGACATAGTGGTAAAATCAAAACGTGAAGAAGACCACTTGAAACATCTTGCAATGGTTTTCGAGCGTCTGAGGGAACATAACTTGAAAATGAATCCCATGAAATGTGCGTTCGGAGTCTCCTTCGGAAAATTTCTTGGTTTTGTGGTCACAAAGAATGGCATTCAAATTGATCCCAGTAAAGTAAAAGCGATCGTTAAAATGCCACCACCCACAAACCTACATGAACTAAAGAGTTTCCAAGGTCACCTAGCATATATTCGGAGGTTTATCTCAAACTTATCAGGAAGATGTAAACCATTCTCACGTCTCATGAAGAAGGGTGTCTCATTCGAGTGGGACCAAGCATGCCAAAATGCATTCTTGGACATTAAAAAATACCTTATACACCCACCTATCCTGGGTGCACCAGTTAAGGAGCGTCCTCTGATCCTATATACGGTAGCCATGCCTATGTCGTTGGGAGCTCTTTTAGCACAGAATAACAAGTCCAGAAAGGAAATGTCCCTATAATACCTTAGTCGCACCCTCGTGGGGGCTGAGTGCAACTATCCGGACATGGAAAAGATATGTCTCACATTGGTGTTTGTAGCACAAAAATTGCGCCATTACATGTTAGAGCATACTGTACACCTCGTATCAAGAGCAGACCCTCTCAGGTACATCTTAAATAAAATGGTGCTTTCAGGTAGACTGGCTAAGTGGGCGATGTTTTTGTCACAATTTGATATAAAGTTTGTGCAACAAAAGGCCATGAAGGGGCAGGCGTTAGCTAACTTCCTAGCGACACATCCAATACCCGATGATTTCCCCATAGATGATGACTTGCCGGATGAAGAGGTGTTCACTGCATCAGTTGCTAGTACATGTTGGCAAATGTACTTCGATGGCGCATGTCGACGATCAAGGGCAGGTGCTGGAGTCGTCTTCGTGACGCCCAGTGAAGGGATAATCCCGTACTCATTCACCCTAACTTCAGCAGTTTCAAATAATTCGACTGAATATGAGGCTTTGATAATTGGGCTTGAATTAGCTCTGAATATGGGGTTAGATTCACTCACTATTTATGGTGACTCAGTTAGTGATCAACCAACTAATGGGAATTTAAATGGTAAAGAAAGAAGAATTAATGCCTTACTTCCAACGAGCCAAAATGCTCATGTCCGTGTTTGCTGATCTAAATATTCAGCATGTTATAAGAAGTCAGAATGAAAAGGCTGACGCCTTAGCAGGTTTAGCTGCTAGTATGTCATTAACTTCACATCAAATGATGGACATTCGTGGTGAAGAATGCAGAATCCTACCTATACTCGCCCAGGAGGAGGAGACGACGACGTCGGTTGCAATGACTACAGATATCTACGAGATTGAAGTTGGAGACTGGCGAAGCCCTTTCCTGGAATACTTGCTCCATGGATATTTACCTCTAGACTCCGCAGAAAGGTCTAGAGTTCGGAAAAGGTCAGTTCACTATACATGTATAAATGATAACCTATATAGGCGTTCCTTCGATGGAATCCTCCTCCGCTATCTAGCAGGGAATGAAAATTTGGAAGCCTTAAATGAAGTGCACACTGGGGTGTGTGGGGCGCATCAATCTGGCCCTAAGTTATATTATGAATTGCGACATCTTGGTTACTATTGGCCTACCATGTTTGACGACGCCATGAAATTTGCAAAAAGGTGTAATGAGTGCCAGGTACATGGTAATTTCATACATCAACCCCATGAGTCGTTGCATCCCACAAATATTGCATGGCCATTTGAAATGTGGGGAATGGATATAGTAGGACCTATTAATCCGCCATCATCAAAGGGGAACAAATTTATCCTGGCTGCCACCGATTACTTCTCTAAATGGGCCGAGCTTATACCATTAAAAGAGGATAAGGGAGAGCACGTGGAGCACTTCATAAGAACACACCTCATATATCGCTTCGGAGTTCCTTCCCGTATCATGTCTGACAACGGGGGACCATTCAAAAATAAACATGTCGATAAGTTATGCTCAAAATTCAAAATAATTCATCACTATTCTACGGCTTATAATCCGGCAGCTAATGGACAGGCGGAAGCTTTTAATAAAACCCTCTGCAAATTGTTAAAGAAAGTCGTGTCTAGAAATAAGCGTGAGTGGCATGAGAAACTTCTTGAGGCCTTGTGGGCTTATAGAACCACGACACGTACACCAACTGGAATGACACCATACTCCCTCGTATTTGGAGGAGAGGCAGTTCTGCCATTAGAGGTACAAATTACCTCGCTTAGAGTTGCTATTCAGGAGAAACTTTCTGAAGAAGAGGCCATAAAATTATGCCTCGGCGAACTCGAAATGCTCGAAGGAAAACGCCTTCAGGCATTACAAAATTTGGAGGCCTATCAGGTTAGAATGTCCCGTGCTTTCGACAAGCGCGTTAAAAGGAGATCATTCAAGCAAGGAGACCTAGTGCTCACCATCATCCATCCAATGAATGTTACACGACGGATGGGGGGGGGGGAATTCGAGCCAAAATGGGAGGGTCCCTACATCATAAAAGAGGTCTACTCTAGTGGTGCATACAGGATAATTTCCCCTGACGGCGAGTATTGCCCGCCACCGATAAATGGAAAATTCCTTAAGCGCTATTATGCTTAAGTAAAAACAAAATGATACTCTATAACCTCATGAGTGTAAACTGGGGCACATAAACACGACCAGGTAAATAAACATATAAATAAATAAACTACCAGGTAAAGTTGACAAGAAACCAAGAGCACTAGGGGTAGGGGGCACAGTTTCAGCCACAACCGGGCTGGAAGGCGGACGACTTGTGCCACGCTCACTAATGATATAATCCTTGACGGATAAATTGAAGAGGTCACCAAGGCCATGGTCCTTCTCTCCCGTGAAGAGATGGCCAAAATCTTCCTCGCTAACAAAGTTAGTGAGTTCAACATCTAATGACGGACCATCCAATGTTATTGGTTCAGAAAAATTAGATTCTTGGCCGAAATCAAGTTTGCGCTTCAAGGGCAGCCTTTCTTCCTGTTCCACGTGAGGCGGTGTAAATTGTTTGCGTCTCTTTCCGCTAGCGGATGGGGCAGTGTCTGAGATATCATTATCCGCTGATAGCAGATGAGTGGAGGAGGACCCAGCTATGGCATTCTGTTTCGGTACATTACCCCATCGTAGCTGCAAAAAAAAAGAGTTCAAGTTAGTACTTAATAGTACGTGAGACATAATGAAAAATGGACACACATGTGCTTGAGATCACCTCTTTAGACTTCACCGGTTGAGCAGCAACAACATCATTTAAATAATTATAGAGGACCAGACTCCATTGATCTGTAATAGGTGTCTCTGCCTTCTCAAGGGACTGAACATGTTGGTCACGGTGCTCAATAGGTACTCTCCTCACCACCATAAAATCTTTGTCAGACAATGGTCGAGGCCTGATGTTGTGCTGTAGTGCACGCTTATTTTTTATCCTTACATCATAAGGGGTCTTCCCAGTCATGTTGCCATTGCAAAGATGGTCCAGAATGTCGGCGAAAGGCTTTAGAAATTTTTTCAACCAATTAGCCCATGCTACAGAGGTGTTCCCAACTCGATCATCATCAGGAAAATAGTGGAATTCTTCAAGGGCCAAGGATAATAGGTGTGACCAAAAAGCATAGGCAATTCCAATTTCATCTTGAGTATACAGGCTCGCTAGAGGAGGAAAGGGTACAACTTGGTCAAGACGAAACTGATGTGCCACTCGATCTGGGTGATATGGTTCAGCTATACACACGTCGGCGGTGATAGTACCACGCCTCCATGGCAGCATGCCTCGACGAATGGAAATTAAGAAAGCCCTCTTGGGTTTGAACACACCTTCCATAGTGAGAGAATGGGGGTTCCAAGCAATATTCTTATAGTCATCGAGGAAAGTATGTGCCTCTTTAGGAGTAAAATGACGTGGCGTCTTAAACATGGTGTTCACCATATTAGGTTGTACCACCAAAATTCTGGAGCTCGGGAAATTTGGCGTTCTTGCTCTGTTTCCATAGGGTTTCTTGAGGTACACGCCCATCCATCCAGCAAGGTAGTGGACTGGCCAAATCCTATGTATGAATGAAGGGCCAATCGGATGAGTACAAATTCGACGAAGTGAGTAATAAAGGGAGCAAAGAGCAGGTGGGCCCAAAGAGATGCGTCGTCCTAGGGAAATCCATGCCGCCATCACTAATACCCCAGGGCGAATATATGGCCCACCACCAACAACGACGTAGCGGCAAAGCCATATGGCAAGAAAAGCCGCAGTGTACACGCGCTGG
Organism: Aegilops umbellulata; assembly: GCA_032464435.1. NCBI lineage: Eukaryota > Viridiplantae > Streptophyta > Magnoliopsida > Poales > Poaceae > Aegilops > Aegilops umbellulata. Next base: position 444,872,628 of record CP136054.1, read on the forward strand.
TCTTCTAAGCTCTCGGTAGCAAAGGAGTTTACTCCACTATTGTGAAAGAAGTCACACCATTCCTTGAAACCTACTTTGCCACCCACAGCAAGCTTGGTCCAAATTTCTAGGAGCCGAGGCAGGAAGTTGGGGTACAAAAGAGTCGAAGGATTCAACTCATCAGTTAGGGGAACATATTCTTCATAAGGTTCACCATCAAGGGGCAACCCCGCGATCTGATGCATATCAAGAAGTGTGACTGTACGCTCACCAGACGAGAACAAAAACGTGTTGGTGTTGGGATCCCATTTCTCCAATAAAGACCTTAAAAGAGAAGGGGAGACAGAATAGTCGCCTAAAGAGCAATAAATTGCTCCATAGACGTAATCCACACCTTCCTCACTCCCCTTCAGATGGGTGTGATATTTCTTCAAGACATTAGTACCCCATTCAAGATACCCAAGAGGCATTGGAGCGTATTCAACCTCATGATTCTCCCAGCCTAAACCTTTGGATATCATATGTGTCCCAAGGGTTGAAGCTTCATCAAGTCTGGGCCCAGGTGCGGGAGGTTGATAACAACGAGCTGAGAAAGATGGCCCTGCCGTCCATCCACGTGGTCCAAGCTCAGGATTGCCGTGTGGTACGCCTAACTTCGTAATCACTGGATTGGCTAGCTCACTAGTATCAGGCTCAAATAGGTGTTTTTTGGCCAACTGTGATAAAGGCATTCTACATGATTCAAACTAAGATGGTGTCGTGGCTTCCTCCATCTATATGCAAGGAAAATATGCATGTCGGTATACGTATGAAATTACAGGAAGTTAAAAATAGTACATGAAAGTGCAAGATTGAATATCATACCAAGGTGAAGAGATGATCCTGAGGTACGCAGTCTGCAGCAAGAGATAGTATCTACAATAAAAAGCATTTCAATATTTGAATTTGATGCATAAAAAAAGGGAATATGAGAAACACAAAACAGGTGCGCGTGATTGAAAATATTCCTCATTCCCCCCCAAAAAAATCACCGTCGAACGACGGACCAAGCCCATATATAGGCTTGCCGGAACGCCGACGGTGATCGAGTCGTCAAACTCATATATAGGAAAAAAAATCACAGTCGAACGACGGACCAAGCCCATATATAGGCTTGCCGGAACGCCGACAGTGATCAAGTCATTACATTCATATATATATTAAAAAAAATCACAGTCGAACGACGGACCAAGCCCATATATAGGCTTGCCGGAACGCCGACAGTGATCAAGCCATCAATTCATACATATACAAAAAAAAATCACCGTCGAACGACGGACCAAGCCCATATATAGGCTTGCCGGAACGCCGACGGTGATCGAGTCATCAAACTCATACATATATGGCAATAAAAAAAAATCACCGTCGAACGACGAACCAAGCCCATATATAGGCTTCTCGGGACACCGACAGTGATCAAGTCTAATTCATATGCGTTCATATACGTACACGATAAAAAAATTCAGTGTTGAACGAAGGACGAAACCCATATATAGCTTCCTAGAGCGCCAACAGTGAGCGATCTACTAACTATTACAAAAAATAATAATCCCCGAGTCGAACGACGGACCAAGTCCGGATAGAGGCTTCCCGGAACGCCGACCGTGGGATCACAATATTTGGATGAATAGTTACGGATCAAACACATCCAGAGACCAGAGCTATATACACCATGACAAAAAAGTTGTATGCGCTCAGGGCATCATATCCCTAATACGTCTAGATAATGAGAGAGATGCAACAACGAACGAATATAATCAGATGATTTGGAAAAGTAGATTACCTAAGTAAGATTTGATCCAGGCCGTGACCTGGTGTCCTTGTCTTCCTGCACCTACGAGATGAAAAGATGAGTTATAAATTAAAGGGACACCCAGGACATTAGAAGGTAAAGCATGGCCTAATAATGAGAGGACGGAAGGGGCATACTCAAGTTGGAAGAATCAGTACTTTCCCATGCGGAGGTGCATGTTGTGAGGGATTGAAAGCAATCGGGGACTAATGAGATAGCAGACTAATCAGTCAATGAATCAATTTAGGTACTAGCGAAGTCATATATAATTTGCTAGCCTATCAAAGAATTGCGGCCGGCCGGACTGAAGCATACCTAGTCTCCAACGTCTTCTATCTGGTTGTCTCCGACGTCTTCAATCTGGTCTAAGAAAAGAAAAGGAGTCTGGTTGTTTAAAAAAGGGTTGAGAAGATAGTGGAGGAGATAATGGACGCGGTTTGTTAGCCGGATAGAGTTTGTTAGCCAGCTAACCTCAAGCGTGGCCTGACTTCTAGCTTGCATGGTTGCAAAATCGGTCGGCAACGTGTGCAAATAAAAGAAAGATGTACAACCACGAATAACTGGCATGCGCTTGACTAAAGGTAAACGTTTCTAAAGGAGCATGAGCACATATACTCACAAAAAGTTCTCTAAACACGAAATATGTATAATCAAGTTTCGAGCTCTCGGCTCGAGTAAAAAAAAAATCTGTTTCCTCAAGCCCAGACCTTAAGGGGCATCTGTTGACATGGATTTTGACCATGATAAATTAAAATGTACATACCACATAAAATAAAAATGCGAAACGACAAAAATCTGTTTTATAGCAATTTAAGAAAAATAAATAAATTACAACCGTTCAGAACGACGACGGTCGAAAATAATGATATGATATATTGACCGTTTTGCAAACATTGGAAAAGGCCAATAAACCTAAAATATGACAGAAGGGAATAATAATCACAAAGTTTCTGTCCTAAGAAAATCATAGAGGACAGATAGTTTGCACAGACATACACTGTTATCGACGATTGGATTCTAATGCCGGCATAAATTTAAATTATCATGGACGCTGCAAATATCGCTAGAATATTATCTCATGGAATAAATGTGAGCATATTATTCCATGTCCGCTAATGAAATACTGGTACAATGCAAATCTATTTTCCCAAGCAAATTAGCTTTAATAGATTATTAGAGCTAAACAGGCTTAGCCCATTTAAATAAATGAGCTACGTACATGCATTGGTCACTTGCAAAGCTGCATGCATGCATAGACCCAGGCCCATACGCCCGGTGATGGGAAAATAATTGTTTAAGCCCACCCTGATTTATTAGAGACAATTGTCAGATGATTAGGGATTAAAGAAATAGAAAAAGGAGAGGCCAGCACGCTCCCATCATCCCACGTTCCCGCGATCGGTGGACGTGAGCACGCGGGCGTCCATCCGCAGCGCTCCGCTGCTCCCCTGCTCCCCTATAAATACCCGGCAGGCAGACTGCTCTAGGATCGGCCATCTGATCGTTTCTCCCACTGCTAAATTTACACACACGCACAACATATGCAGAAAAAGAAGGAGGACGCAGGCGACTTGCTTGCTAAGGTTTGAAGGTGAGATTGAATGGATTCCCTCTAGCCTCTGGTTTGGCCGTTGTGGTACATGCCAGGGAGCTTTCTTCTCCTTCTCCTAAATTTCTAGCCCTTGGTTCGGCCATCATGATATACAAATCAAGGGCATGTTTCATCTTCCCAAAATTCTTGTTCTTGATTTGGCCATCGCGGTACAAATCAAGGAGAGTGTTTCATCTCCCCAAACTTCTTGCCCTCGGTTCGGCCATTGCGGTACAAGCCGAGGTCTATGTTTAATCTACACTAAAATTTCATCTTTGGTTCGGCCACCGCGGTATGAACCAAGGAGCATGTTATAGCTGCCTCAAATTTTTGTCCTTGGTTCGGCCATCATGGTACGAGCCAAGGAGCGTGCATGTTCCTTCTGCATGTTGCATATGTTTCGTCCTAATGATCTCTTTCTTGATTCGGTCCCCTTAGCGATACAGGCCAGGACGATCGTCTCGTTTCTTGGTTTGGTCCCTAAACGCGGATACAAATCAAGAGAATATCATAGGTGCGGTAACTGCATAAAAAATGCCTTAATTTGGTCATCACAAAAAAAATGGATATGACCAAGTTGGAATGAAATCGCGAATATGCTGAACTGAATTTGTTCTTGTTCGGTTACGCTACGGACCTTATGTGTCGCGTTAGTTGTAATACGAACAAGAATATATAAAATGGTGCTTCACTTGGTTACGCTACACGAGGGCATTATCTTAATGCTACTCGGTGTCAATAGTAATACGAGCAGGGCAAAACTTATTAAAAATGTGTTCATGTTACACACCCAAAAACCAAAATCATGCAAAGTGGATTATAAAACATGTTGCATCATAAAAATCAATCTTACTTGGTTGCGCTACACGTGGGCATTATCATAATGCTACACGGTGCTAGTAGTAATACAAGTAAGAGAAAATTAAACAAAGTATTCAGGCCACATATTTGGTCCAAAGTCAAATAAAACATATCATGAAATGCTCCAATGCTATAAGAGCCTAAACTATTAGCATCATCACAAATGGATATCACAAACTCACTTTACTTGGATTATGCTACACACGAGCGCCAATGATATGACGCTATGTGGAGTTAGTGCTAATACTATGTAAGGTACAAACATAAGCAAAAATGATAGATGTCATATAACTCATGCAACACCATAATTTCTCCACAAACCTTTGCTTGGTTACGCTGCACGCGGGCATTATCTTAGTGCTACACGGTGTTAGTAGTAATACAGGTGAAGCAGAACTTAATAAAAGATAAGTTCGCCCTACATCCACATATGCATACAAAATTCATGCAAAATACATGATAAGGCATATGTCATGTAGCCCACATAGGCTTTAAACAAATAAAAGATATCATAAACAAACTACATTCGGGTCAAGCTATACGTGTGTGTCATAGCATTGCACCGCGTGGTTAGTTTTGATACCGTGTGAAGTCAAAGTCAACAAAATATGGCACATATCATATGCACTATAAAAAGCATCAAAATTGTGTCAGAAAGCTTCAGTCCATTACGCTACACACGGGCACCATATTAGTAATGTGATGATGCGAAACTTATTAAAATTGGCATGCCACATATATCCATGCCCCCAAAACCAAAGATGTCATATAAAATTCCGAAAGGAAAATATATGCATATCCTATATGCCAAACGTAGGATAAAACTAAGCCTAGCCAAAACCAACCTTCATTCTGCACCATCATATAGATGAGGTTTAACACGAACAAATTGTTGCATGCTAGGAAAATATATTCCCAACATCACACATGAAATCATGGAGGAGTATTTGCATGAAACAAACTTCAAGTTCACCAAGAAGGAGTTCATCGTCGACCGCGAGGAGGATTTCTCTTGTAGAATATTGTAATAGGCATTGGATGTAATCCTATGTAATAGATATGTTGGAATTCTTAATCAGGGGTTTTCTCTTCGGAGATGTAATTAACAGAATTTTTATGTATATGTAAGAGTTCTGGAAATAAAGTACCTGCAATGTTTGATTCTATTTTTATTTTATGCATTTAAAATTCACTCTGTATCAATGACGTGGACGCGTATTTTCACGCCCGCCATTTTTCTGTCATCAGACGCCCAGTTCCTTCGTGCCATAAAGATTTAGTATTTTACTGCTTGGCTGCTCGGATGTGTGGACAAGTTGGCTGCACAAATTGTTGAAGCGGTGCCAAATAATTTTCTAATGGCACCGCTGATGAGATGGCAACATTTTTAGATACTAGGTACAAACTGTGACACTGTCTTAGGATGCGTTTGGTTGAAGATGTGGTATGAATGGGTTCGGACCATGATAGTGTCTGAATCACATCTAACAAATGATTTGTCACAATGAAAGAGGGTCTAACCTTCTCTGCACATGCCAGAAACTTCCTCCCACTGTCCACAGATTCAAACACAACTAGCTTCACGCATGGAGATTGATGGTGACAAAGAGCAGACAGATCTTCAGCCACCCCGCTCCATTCGTTGCAACTGATGGTCCTAGGGAACTACAAGAGGAAGAAATGACTCAAATCAACCGTCGGGTAAAAATCCTTTTGTAGCGACCCGACCTCAGACGGTCAAGTCTCTGTGCTTAAGTGTCATCCCTGGATCGGTATGCTGACACACACAGTACTCAAGGATTTATAACAGAGGTAAATCACATGTCTAAAGTAATGTAAATACTATTACCTCAATCCAAATAGCGGAAGTAACAAGGTTGTGGTTTCCCATCAACACCAACGGCAAAGTTGAGTGTAGAAATCGTAACCCTAACGTATCACTTACTCGTCGTAAGAATCCTGCAACATGAGACGTTGCAGCCACAAAGGGTCAGTACATTGAATGTACTGGAAAATTCACACCATAGGAATAATCTTATGATCCCTTTGAGCCTGGGTGGCGAACCATAGGCTGATCACACGGGTTTCCCGGGATCTCCTAGGACAACACTGGTGTATCTCCAGGTGTCCGGGCAAGTCCACTGGTATATCCCCGGGTTGACCCTACCAATCCACCCAGATGTGTATTAAAGTAGGCACCTTAAGTTAAACCTTAGTTAACAATAATCTCTCACATCTTTCATGAGTTCTCTCGAACCAATCCACGTCTACGAGCATAGCATAGCAGTATGAGCATAACGTAAAAGTAACTCCCAAGGTTTGAATGTAGGACAATAGGTTCCTACCTCATCAACTACTTCCGAATACCCACATGTTAATCAGATCCTACTCATGCAATGTTTGAGGGTTGAAACTAATGCATAAAAACTGGGTAATGAACAGGGATATGATCAAAGTGTGAACTTGCCTGCACTAATGATGAAGATGATTCGCACTCATAACTCCTGATAGTTCTACTCGTCACACTCCGTTCAATCTATCGTAAGCAAGCAATAGTAACCATACATAAGCAATCATGCAAAAGAATCGAAAAAAAGATCTCGGAAAAGTTCGAAAACAAGTGATTAACCCTTGCAATAGAAAAATAATTCTAATGCTACCAAACTTATGTGAATTTTGCCTTATCAAAAAGTTTAGGTCAAGAGCTTCGATTTGCAAAAAGAATCAACCAAATCGGAGTTATAAAACTCAAGTTATGATCAAACGAAGTTCAAATACAAATCTGTTTGAAAACAATTTTTTAAAAAAATTTAAAAAACATATTTAAGTTGTTTATCTCGATAGAGGGGATCAAGGCAGAGAAGTGGGCGTTGGTTTCATCTAATTCCGACTAATGAGCAAAAAGTAGTGATCGTTTGAAGATCAGGGGCTAATCTGTAAATAAAATATTCACGAATGGGTCCCTGGCCGAAATTTAAACAGAAAAAGAAAAATCTATCCAGCGAATGCTCGCTAACAGAATCTAACGAACGAAAACGTTCGTTGACAGATCTAAACGGGTGAACGCTCGCTATTTAACGGAACTTACAATAATAAACCGATCTAACTCAACTAAACGGAACTAAAAAAACCGGACGGGTCTTTTCTGTTTATACCGGTTTGGGGAAGGAAAATCGGCGGTGGCGAAGGCGTACTCCGGGGAACGGGCGAGGCGGCGGAAGTCAGCGTCGGCGGCGGCGGGCTTCGTGGCGCGGGGAGGTGGCGGTGTGGCGCGGGGTGGTGCAGCAGGTGGCGGTGCGGGGCAGCAGGCGGCGGCGGCGGCTGCGGCTTGGGCGACGGGAGGCGGCGGTGGTGGTTGGCGAGTGCGGCGGCGGCTGCGAAGCGAGGAGGAGGAGAGAGAGAGGCGGGGCGGCGGACGGCTTGCGGGAGGGATAAGGAGAGTCCGGCCTCGGCACGGACGCCGAGGCGGTGCGGTAGCGCGCCGTGGTGGCGACGAACTCCCAAGAGGGAGCTCGGGGATGAGCAGGTGCGCGGCGTGGGCCGGCCCAGTCTGGTCGGAAGAGTTTTTTTAAATAGTCAGACGAAAAAATCAAAAAGAAATAAAATATTATATAGGCATATAATATATCAAAAAAATTTAGAAAAATATTTTCTACGACATGAGCATTATTCTAGCTTCAAATAAAATCCACAAAAATTCAAATAAAGCAAAGAGTGCTACTGCTATAATAAAACCCAATAAAATTTATTTTAAAAAAATTGTAGGGAATCATTTTACCCTCTTTTCCATATATTTTATTTTTGAAGAAAAATAATTTGAATAAAACTCAAATAACTCCAAATTAAAAAATAATTTCAAATGGACTTTAAATTTGAGTTCTTTGAAGCTTCCAACTCATATTTCATTTGTTTTGAAGAAGTCATTTTATCTTCTCTCATGAAAATCATTGAGTTGCTTAAAGTTTCTGAATTTGAAAATATTTCCAAATGAAATTCAAATATTAAAAAAAAACCTTTTCATTTATTTAAATGGAAGAAGTCATGTCATCTTCTCTCTAGGGTTTTGTATTTGAAAAGAATTTGAATTCACGGAGATCATAAAACCAAAATGAAAGTTTGGGAAAGTCCTTTTATTCCCTCTCATTTAACTTTCAAAAAGTTTCGAATTTCACTCCATTTCACAGCAACCACACCACAATCAAACAATCAATCAAATCTATCTATTGAATATAACATTCCAAAGTTTATAATTTCGAGATGTTACAAACCTACCACCCTTAAAATGAATCTCGTCCTCGAGATTCGGAGAGGCTAGCAAGAAATAGGTTAGGTTTGGGGGTCTTCTCAAAATATATCAATCATCACAGGGGGTCTAGGGTGCTACCACCCTTAGAAGCATGGTTATGGTTCCATCAAAATTCATATACTCCATCCTTATTGTTGGCAATGTCAGTTTTTCTCAGACTTTCAGGATAATTCCTCCTGTAGGCTCTTCCGGTAGTGGCATAACCCTTTTTTTAATTCCTGTGTCCTTTCATCCTGGTACGGTTCTTCTGTGACTGGGTCTTCTTAGCTGACAGGTCTGGCGTCAATAATAAATAACTATGGATATCTCATGGTGGTCAATAAACAATTTGACTGGGTCCCTGCAGAAAACGGGTCTGGGCTTCATTCTCACCGTATGACCTACGATTGGCAACAACTGCCTTGTACAAGTGGGGAAATTGTCATACCATTCTATGGCTCAAACAAGGTTTTGATCGTCGTCGCTCTACTATAGGTAAGTCACTCAGATTTACCATCCCATATAGCAAGGCGAATAATAAGGGTAAGTCGGTATGGTGATCAATCCATCCCGTACCCAAATCATTACCTTGTATATGATTTAGCGAATCTCGCATTCTAACACTCGCCCATCCTCACAAGCATTGCAGAATTTTCTCTTTTCGACGAACCAAGTTCAGATAAATCCATGGATTCTGCAAGCCAAACAAACATCTATCGTTCTTTCACCACTCTCAGGTTTTGTGTTACTCCTATAAGATTGTCTGTTGATAAAGTCGTAACTTCTTCCAGGGTTTTTCCTTCAGCAAGAGTGTGCTTGCTTCTTGGCAGGTCATGGGGCTTGTGGGTTATGGCCCATCTCATCACTTGTAACCTTGAACTCATCATCGGGGCAACTGATCTTTATTCCAACATCCAGCTTCCTAGCATACTTAAAATCCCTCCACTTGTACTGTCTTCCTTCCTTCTAGTGGTACCAAACTAAGATGTGATTCTGAGACTCATCACGGAGTTACTACTGCTCCGTATTACCAACATTCAACCTCCTTTACAACCAATAGTACTCCATCCCTTCATACTCTTGGGATACCCCACATATCGAGACAAAACTCGTACTTATTTTGTCCGAAGTACACTCCATGGAATATCATAATCCTCTCCAAAGGTCAAGTGTCCTCACAGGGTACTACCACCCTTGAAATGCACAAATTCATCTATGGACCATATTTCTCATATCCTCGAAAATGGTCAAAATCTTTCTTCACAGACTAACGCTCATAAAATCCAAATCAGTACCAGCGATGCTAACTTTATTGATTCTCCATTTGTTACAATCTCCTGCATTTCCATCACATGCCTCAACTCAACACCTCAATATAAAAGAATTGTTCCCACTACTACTACTATCACTACTAGGGAAAATGTTATACACAGAACTTTAGCAGTAGCGCTTGTTAAAAAAGCACGCTACTGCTAGACAGCAGTAGCGCGTGCAAAATAAGTGCGCTGCAAATGGACATATATCAGTAGCGCGTCTCACCCAAAACTCGCTACTACTAAAATTCCAATCACTTAGCCGATGGGCTACACATAGTAGTAGCAATCTTCCAAAAACCGCACTACCGCTAATACACTTATAACAGCGCGTTTACACGTAAAGCGCTACTGCTAACGGAAATAAAATAAAATGAAAAACGAATAGAAAAGTAAATAAGAATGAAAGAAATATAAAAAGGAGAAAGGAAAATATATAATGTAAAGAAAAATAAATGAAAAGGGAAAAAATGATGAAGACGTAGCAGTAGCGCGTTCTCGGAAACGCGCTATAGCTAACTTAGCTATAGCACGTTTTGTGTAACGCGCTGCCGTTACTTTTGACTTAACCAAAAACGGTTCTCCCCGGCCACCACTTCTCTCCCAAATCGATCCCTCGCCCCACTTCACCGCCGTCTCCCCCACTTCGCCGTCGCCCCCACTTCGCCGCCATCTCCTGTCGGTGTTGACGCCGCGCTCATCCTCACGACCGCCGCCCGAGGCCGCCCAGCCTCACCGCCGCCGCCTCTCGGGCCGCCCTCGACCTCACCGCCCCCGAACCCACCAGGACCGCCGCGTCCTGAGCCCTCCCTCGCCGCCCCTACCTCCGTCGCTGAGCACCTCCCCGCCACCGTCTCTCCCCTCTCTGTAAGCCCCCCACCCATCCTTTTTAGTTAATAGATGTTAAAGTAAAGTAGTAGATTATGTTGATGTTTTTTAGTTAGGGTAATAATAGATGTTAAGTAGTAGATAATGTAGATGTTAATTAGTTTAGTAGGGTTTAGTTTTTGAATTGAGTTTGTTTAACTAGATGTTAATTAGGGCAGTAGGGTTTAGTTTAGAGTAAAGTTTAGTTCAGTAGTTAACTAAATATAATCTATATTTGGTTTTTGAATTGAAGTTTGAGAGAGCATGATATTTGTGTAGAATTTCTTGAAGTGTCAAACACTAGGACATGCAAATTTGAAGTGGTCAGGATATATGCAAATTCCACAATTGTGTTTGCCCATGTTTCGACTGTGCCCAAGTGGCCTTTTGTTGTTTCCAGGGAATGAAGCTGAGTGGCCTATGTTTTGCCGGAATGTTGATTCATTTCCGTTCCGGCAAATTTCAGGTTCTCGATTTGTCCACTTTTTAGCAAAGGTCATGCCGAAATTTTTCGTGAATTTCGGCATGACTTGTGCTACAAACTAGGACATATCGAGTGCCTGGGATTTACCGCACCGGAAAGGAGTCAACGTTCCTGCAAAACATAGGCCTTTTTTATGTCATTATTCATTTTATTAGGTCTATAATTAATTGACTAGATTTAATCGTAGGAAACATGGCTAGCAACGATGAAGGACAGGGTTCTGGTTATTGCGATGACGTCTACCTGGCGACAGACGAATTTTTGAGCCTTGCCGACGATCAACAGATGTTGTTGCTGGGCCCACCGGTCGCATCGGGGACTGAGGCCGACACGCAGACCGGCGCTGAGACTCAGAACGACATCGAGACCGACGCTACCTCGGGGAGCGGAGCCGGTGTAGAACCGAAAGCAAAGAGGCAATGGCTTCCTAACAAACTCAGGACTACTAGACTGGTGGTCACGTCGGTGGACGACGGCAATTTTGAGCCAACCGCGCCCGAGGAAGCGCACGCGTGCTACGGCAATCAAATAGGCTGCATCGTACGGACAACCGCCACCATCAACGATGAGAAACTACAGAAGATAGATAATATGAGGCCCTCCCTCCTAAAGAAGCTGCACCAGATATTCTCGTTCCCGGGCCGGAATGAAAATGTTTATAAAGATCCAGATAAGGACCCGGCAATGAAGAAGATAAACAAACACGCCATGTCCAAGTTTAGTGACGCGTTGGCCGCCTGGAAAACAAGGGTGAAAGCAAAGATCGACAAAAAGGAACCCTACTCCGAGATTGTAAAGGATAATCCGACAATCACGACAGAGCAATTTGAAATATTGAAGGCGGCTTGTGAGGCCGAAGATGCCAAAAAAGTCGAAGTACATGCAGTGGCTTCAACAGAGGAACATTGTGTGCCACCACCTCGGAAGCCGTGGTTACGGCGGGAAGAGGTCCATATGGGCCAAGGAGGACGCGGAAGCCGCGAGTCTGGGCATCCCAGACCCCTTGGCGGAGTTCACCGTCCCGCAGGAGCGTGATGTCCTCAGGGCCCGACACCGTTGGGACCCAGTGAAGAAGATTTTCGAGACGAACGCGGTCACGACGGAGTTCATTAGACTGCTGTTAATTTTAGTTTTTGATCAATTCGACTACACGTTAGTCATATTTGTACACGATCCTTGTGCCTTTTGCAAAGAGAGCATCACAGGATTGCGGCCAAAAGCGACTCGCCGTCTGAGGCGTTGGCGAGGCCCAAGTGGGACACTCCATTCAACTGGGTGTTGAACATATTGAGACGACTCCTGGTGGATACTCGACCGTCGTATGGACGCGTGCACGGTGTCGGAGACGGCGCCACGTGGAAGAAGTACTATAGTGAGACCAAGGAGGAGAGAAAGGAAAGACGGAGGTTAACCGAAGAAAACATCGACAAGAAGGTTGAGTTTGCGGTTTAGAAGAAATCATCTCAGATAGTCGCAACAGCGGTAGCTGCCAGAAAACAGATGGTTGAAGATATGTCTACTTCCTTGGTTCCGGCCGTTTTCAATTGGACCAGGCAAAATCCAGAAAAAAATGCAGCGGACTTACCCCTTGCTAAATTCTTGGGGAGCAGCTCGACTAGCGTTGCACCAGCACCTGCAGCTGCACCTGCTCCCGCACCGGCTCCCGCACCTGCTCCCGCACCAGACGTGCTCGGCGGTGCTTCGTCTTTGGCTGAGCTCGACTCCCTCACGGTATCTGTCACACCGGCCCCTTTAATAAATGTATAATCTCCCATTTTTGTTGCCTTTCGGATAGCTCACTTCGCATACTTCTCTTTGCAGGCCGACGAAACCCCGTGCACCATATTGTACACCATCGGCGACCAAAAGGTGGACGTGGGGAAGGCGACGAAAATGAAGCCGAAGGAACCATTGTTCCACAGCCGGCTGATCCCCCCGAACGTCTTCAAGGTTTCCGTGGCCAGTGTCAAACCGGGCCATGAGAATTTGCCTCTTCTGGTACTAGGGGGATGACGACGAGACCCCGTGGCGGCTTGGTGATTGTTGCAATGGGTGGGTCCTGTTGTGGCCAAAGAGTCTGCTTCGTTTGGAGGCGGCCGGGAGCACACCCACGAGCACGCAGCCTCAGCAAGGTATGAACATCAACACCCCACATACCCAATTAGCGTCGGGTGTCGGGTTGGGTGATAGCGGACGGGGTAAGGAAGAGGCTCCATGAGTCGCTGATGACGTCGCCATGGATGAGGATGAGGATGACGATGGCACTCAACAATATGTCCATACTGGCGCCTACTCAGGGTTTGAGCGTCATGAGTCGGTGCCTGAATTGCCGCCTCCGGAGGCTCTAGACGACCTTCCGGCAAAGAAGCCTAGGAAGAGAGTGAGGAAAGGCAAGAAAGCTGATTCTATGATCCAGCCGCCTCAGCAGCCTCGGGTTCAAGACTGTATAGATATCACCGGTGCGGATAAATTGCATATCCCTGGTCAACCAATCCTACCTGCAGTAGCGCTAAGGGCCAGATTCGGCGATCTAAGGAGTCTTCATGACGATGTGCTGCTGATAGAGAAAGGCCTCATCGCCTTGAAAGATCCAGGATACCCACTCTACGTGGTTAACGTTCCACGGCAATTGTCGTACGTCGACTTCTTCCCTGTGGATAAGTTCTTCCTTCAATTCGATTACATATTCGACATGTTTCACGTGAAGTTGGATTTTACGTTTGTCCGCCTTTATGCCTTGCACATGAACTACATCATCGGGGTTGAGCAGATACCTCATATCTGTGTCGCTGGCCCGTACTTCATGCACGAGAGCTTCTTGGGAGTCTGCGCAAAGCACCGTGAATACGCGAGGGAATAAATCGTCAATTTCATGCTCGCCAATAAGGACAAGGAGGTGATTCTCGTGCCTTATCATCCCCTGTAAGTCATCTGCGCAGATATCCTTCCTTCGATTTCAATCATTCATTTGCACGGTGGAGGCTAATTAATTTGAGGTGTACTTATTTTGCGCAGTGGCGGGTGCGCCGTCCTCATCATCCTCTACACCCGATACTCCCACACTCTTTACTTGGACTCGTCGAAGAACATTAACAAAAAGGATTACACCCACATCAAGGATGTTCTGGACAGTGCTATGTTTTACTACGAAGCACGGGGTGGAGAGGTCCAGGACAAGAAGAGAAGGGGCGGCAGGCTCGCCTTCGGCCATAAGACCGACTTCTGCTACATCCAGCAACTGAGTGGTTCTCTTAATGATGGATTCTATGTCCTACACCAGATGCTGGAGTACAGACGGGATCACCAGAACCTTCGCATGTCACCTACATCCGGCGATGCCCATATTCTGCAATGGGAAAAGAACGTAGGAGATATCGAGGATCATCGACTTCGAGCCGAGTTCTATCACATCCAGCGCGAACTTGCCCAAATCATCATGAAGGAGGTCGTCGGAAAAACAGGGATGTTCTACGAAGAAGGACAAATGTCGCGGGAAGACGTCCGAACATGGGTAGCCTCTCAGCGTCTCGACCTGAAGCCTTTCACTAGGCTCGGGGACTATCTCCCTGACTTGGATAGATAGCACGACATGTTGGAGTGATTGTCGATATATGACAATGTGTCTGTTTAGTCCATACTTTCTGTATGACAAAAATTTGAGTTATGCACGACGAAACTTTATTTGTGATGTAATTAAACCGTCCTCCTTGACTAGGGACGATCACTCTAGTTACGGCATTTTGGGTATGATCAACTTTGTTATTTATGCTTATGATATGTTGCTTCTATTTTTGCCAAGTCTGTCTCTTTCTATTGCTCAACTATATATGTTGCATATCATTGACTCATGTGACGATGCAGGTGCATAGATCATCGATGGCGAAGAAGTGCTATGCCAGGAGTATATATACGACGAGTGGCCGGAGTGTTAGGCCCAGGTGTACCGGTTTCCGGTTTCCGAGCAATAGGCAATAGTTAGTTTAGGTTCACGCTAATGCGAGAGAGGGATACGAACTCGTGTATTGCATAGTTACGCTCTCACTCAAAGTGATAGCTCTTCTCGCGTATATCATTGTTTAGATGGATGACGATGTAGTTGCAAGTAATCGATGAACTGGAGCTAGTTCTGTGTCACCCTAGGTTATGACTGTTACATGATGAACCGCATCTGGCATAATTCTCCGTCACCGATCCATTGCCTACGAGCTTTCCATATATTGTTCTCCGCTTCTTTACTTTTCCGTTGCTATTGCTATCATCACTACAAAATACCAAAAACATTACTTTTACTACTGTTACCTTTTGCTACCGTTATCACTACTATCATATTACTTTGCTACTAAACACTTTGCTGCGGATATTAAGTATCCAGGTGTGGTTGAATTGACAACTCAGCTGCTAATACTTGAGAATATTCTTTGGCTCCCCTTGTGTCGAATAAATAAATTTGGGTTGAATATTCTACCCTCGAAAACTGTTGCGATCCCCTATACTTGTGGGTTATCAAGAGGAGATGGTGCTGGTGAAGATGTTGATGGAGATTGACCACCTCCCGATGAGAGGATCGTTGGTGATGACGATGGCGATGATTTCCCCCTCCCGGAGGGAAGTTTCGCCGGCAGAACAACTCCGCTAGAGCCCTAGATTGGTTCCGCCAAGGTTCCTCCTCGTGGCGGCGGAGTCTCGTCCCGAAAGCTGGCTTATGATTTTTTCCTCAACGAAAGACTCCATATAGCAGAAGATGGGCATCGGAGGGCCACCAGGGGGCCCACGAGGCAGGGGGCGCGCCCCCCACCCTCGTGGGTAGGGTGTGGCCCCCATCCGGAACTTCTTGCGTTAAGTATTTTTTATATATTCTGGAAATGACTTCCGTGAAGTTTCGGGACTTTTGGACCTGTGCAGAATAGGTCTCTAATATTTGCTCCTTTTCCAGCCCAGAATCCCAGCTGCCGGCATTCTCCCTCTTTATGTAAACCTTGTAAAATAAGAGAGAATAGGCATAAGTATTGTGACATAATGTGTAATAACAGCCCATAATGCAATAAATATCAATATAAAAGCATGATGCAAAATGGACGTATAAAGTGCCGTGCGGAGGCCTTAAGGCAAGCCACAATGCGCCTGAACGGATCAGCATCGGGGAGTACCGAGTTGGATACTACGAGGTGGAAGCCCTCGAGCTTCGGCCAGAAGTATTCAAAGTGGAAATGCCACGTTCCCTGCGGATGCGTGGCACAATCTACAACCAACAGGAAGTGGTCAGATGTTGCCGAGGAGAGGCAGTGAAGAAGGCAATAGGGGTGTGCAATCTCCCAACCAGAAGTACATAGGATCATCTCATTCCACACAAGGGTCAGCGTATCACGCTCACTAGCCCAAGTGTAGCGGCGCCCGTGTAGGTACATATCACTGAGCTCCTCGTCGACGATGAAGCACCGAAATCTGTTCATCACATGGTGGTTAAGGTTCGAGTTATTCTTATCGGCCGCATAAGTAGTCATGTTGAAGTCCCCACCGAGGAGATAGGGCCCGGTGCGGGACTCACACACGTCGTGGAGGTTGGCAAGGAGTTCTAGCTTAGCCTCGTCGTCCTGGGGTTCGTACACGCTGGTGAGCCACCAATGGCCGTCGCCAACGGAGGGAGTAACCAAGGTAGTGATGTGATGCTCGCCGACAAGTGGGTTAGAGAGGGAGATGTGGGATCGACACCACGCAAGGAGTAGCCTCCATGGGTGCCAATGGCCGGGAGGGAGTAGTAATCATCAAAAGGAGGGCCCAGGGTGTCGAGAACGACGAACTCCGAGACATGTGTGAGCTTGGTTTCTTGCAAGCATACAATGGTAGGGGCGGAAATGGTGATCACGTTTGCGGCCGGCCATGCACTTGGCACCGGAGTTCAACCCATGCACATTCCATAATAATATTTTAAGGTTGCAATCCATTGAAAAGGGATGGGAGGGCGTTTGTGACACGATGGGAACACGTCGGCTAAGCCCTGATGAGTCAAGGTGCCGTCCGGGAGCAGGAGGCCTCTGTAAGGTTCCCACTACCTCCATGGACGAGATCTAGGGTTCGAGAGTTGTATTAGCTGTCCACCCAACCTCCCACACAGCAATTCGAATTACAAACACTCTCTAGCCTGGCCGAAGCCACCTCCTTTCCGTTCCCCCCTCTCACAGGGCGCAGCGAGGGGTATTTAAACTGGCTACCGTTACACCTGCCTCAGCGGTCCTAGTTTGGGCTTGCAAGCCACTGGGGAGATTTTTGAATGCAAGTGGGCCGGCCTGTCGGCCCACGACTTGAATCCCCTGCTTTTCGCTGCATGCTTGTGTCATCTTCAGTGTCACCGCTCGGGCTGCTGACATCCCCTCGTTCTTGAATCACGGCTTGTCCCCAAGTCGAAGCCCGCGGAAACATCTATTGCAAAGCATCTTTGTCCTCCCAGGTAGGCTTGAATTGCTGGGACCCACTCCATTCTACCAGGACCTGAGCAATGGAAAGGTTGTGCTTGCGCCTAATACATTGTCTTAGCACACGGAGAGGGACTTAGAGAGTAAGGTCATGCGAGGGTAGGGACTGCTAAACTGCATATTTGGGTGAAATAGACTACTTCAGTTGGGAAACATGAAATACTGGGTGTACCTTACTATCAGGAGGAAGATCCAGTCGGTAGGCCACTTCACCAATGCGCTCCAACACTGGAAATCGCCCAAATTAACAAAAGGACAACTTGTTGTTGTCCTGGCGCGGCAATTGATTTTTTGCACGTAAGGCTGATGTTTCAAGAACACCATGTCAGCAATAGCAAATACCCTGTCAGTTCGTTTCTTATCAGCTTGAGTTTTCATCCTTTCCTGAGTTCTGAGCAAATGCTGCCTAACAGTATCTTGTACCACAATTCTAGAGTCCAGTCACTATTGCATATCCACAGGATCAATATTATCAGTAGGAGTAATACCAAAGTATTTGGGCTCTTGGCCGTACAGAACTGCAAATGGAGATTTCCCCAATGATGAGTGCCAGTTGGTGTTGTACCAGAACTCACAAAGTGACAGCCACTTGTTCCATTTCCTAGGATGAACAGAGATAAAGCATCTGAGGTAGCACTCAACTTGTTGGTTCACTCTTTCAGTTTGACCATCAGTCTCAGGGTGATAAGTTGTGCTCATGTTCATAGTGGTCCCTGTCCTCTTAGTGAGAAGTTGCCAAAACTGACTAGTAAAGATAGGATATATGTCAGAAATAATGAACAGGGGCATACCATGTAACTTATAGATATTGTCCAAGAAAAGTTCAGCAATCTTAGGAGCATTGTAAGGGTGTTTGACTGGAACAAAGTGTCCATATTTAGTGAATTTATCAATGACCACCATAATACAGCCAAAGTGATCAAAAGGGGGCAACCCAGATATAAAATCCATAGTAACTATTTCCCAAGCCTTATTGGGAACTGGAAGAGGAGATAGCAGGCCAGGGTAATTGATTCTTTCAGGTTTAGCTTTCTGACAAATCACACAGGACTGCACAAACTCTTTGATGAAAGTTTTCATTCCAGATCACTTAAACAAAGCATGAAATCTCTTGTAGGTCACAGGGAAACCAGAATGACCACCTAGGGGAGTAGCATGAAAGGCATGACATATTTTATCTTGAAGTTGCACATAATTGCCAATCCAGATGTAATTTTTATACCTGAGTAAGCCATTAACAAGAGAGAAAGAAGGTCTGGATGTTGAATTAATAGCCATTTGTTGCAACAGCTCTTGAGCTTTATGATCCTGCCCATAACTATCAATAATTTCCTGCAACCAGGAAGGTTGAGCAGAAGAAATGGCCATTAGTTGAGAAGATGGATGAGGTCTTCTAGAAAGTGCATCTGCGGCAGAATTGTCAGTGCCCTTTTTGTACATTATTCTGTAATTAAGCCCAAGAAGTTTGGTGAAAACTTTTTGTTGCGAGGGAGTATGTGATCTTTGGTCAGACAGGTGAGTTAAACTTTTATGATCTGTTCTAATAACAAACTCTTGGAACTGCAGATAGGATCTCCATTGTTCCATAGCAAGCAGAATGGCCATATATTCCTTTTCATACACAGACAGTCCTCTGTTTTTTGGGCCTAGAGCTTTACTAACAAATGCTAGTGGGTGACCTTTTTGCATTAACACTGCTCCTATTCCAGTATCACAGGCATCAGTCTCAAGGACAAACGGCAGGGAGAAATCAGGTAGGGCTAGGACATGAGCTTGAATTAGAGCTTGTCTGAGAGTTACAAAAGCAATATCAGCAGCTGGTGTCCACACAAACAATGTACCCTTCTTCAGTAACTTAGTCAGTGGTCTGCTAACCATGCCATAGTTCCTAATGAACTTTCTGTAATACCCAGTAAGGCCTAGAAATTCTCTAATCTCCTTCACATTAACTGGAGTGGGCCAATTCTGGACATCCAAATTTTGGAGGGGTCAGTGGAATCCCCTTTTTCACTAATAATGTGGCCCAAATAAGCAACTTGATGTTGTGCAAAAGAACACTTACTTAACTTGACTTTCCACTGCTTCTCTTGCAGTGTACTGAGCACTTTGTCCACATGCACTAGATGTCCTTTCAGAGTTTTACTGAAGATTAAGAAATCATCAAAGAACACCAAAACAAATTCCCTTAATGCAGGCAGGTCCAGGTTCATAGCTCCCTAGAAAGTGCCAGGAGCTTCAGAGAGCCCAAAACTCATAACCAAGAATTCATAATGTCCTTCATGAGTTTGGAATGTAGTTTTAAATTCCTCCCCGGGGGCCAATATGATCTGATGATAACCTGATCTCAAGTCTAGTTTAGTAAACCAGCAAGCCCCATGCAATTCATCCAATAACTCATCTATCACAGGAATGGGATATTTTCTGTTCGTTGTTATGGCATTCAAATGCCTATAGTCAACTACCATGCGTCAAGTGTCATCCTTCTTTTTAACCATAAGCATAGGAGACGAAAAAGGACTACGACTGAGTCTGATCATACCATTTTGCAACAACTCTCTGACTTGCTTTTCCATTTCAGTTTTCAGATGAAGAGCTACTTTGTAAGGCCTAACAGCTACAGGTGTGGCTCTAGGGATTAGTGGTATAGTATGACCATATTTCCTTCTAGGAGGTAATCCTTTTGGTTCCTCAAAAACAACAGAGATTTTTTTAGCAAAGCTTGTACTTCAGGGATATATTTACTGTCTTCACTACTGTCCCCACTAGCCAATTCAATACTCATGACTGTGTAAGTGCAGTCAGTAGGCAATTCAGCTTGTAGTGTAATCCAAGACACTTGAGATTGGAAAGAAAACCACTTCTATTCCCAATCAATAACCATAGGACTATGACTTGCCAACTAGTCAAGCCCCAAAATCCCATCATAATTGCCAAGATGAAGAATTCTGAAGTCAGTCTTGAACGTAGTTTTCTGAAAGTCCCAATTGCATTGCTTCACTACTTGTGAGCAGTATAGTTGAACACCACCTGCCACAGTCACTGCAATAGGTTTGATATCTTGGACAACAAGCAACACGGCAACTAAAGCTGTGTTGAGGAAGGAGTGGGTGCTGCCTGAGTCAACTAGGAATGTGAGAGATTGGCCACCAACATTAACTCGAAGCTTCATTGTTAATGGAGTGGTTTCAGCAGAACAAGCACCTGCAGATATTAGCATGAGGTTGTTTGAACCACTGTCAGATGATTCTTGATTGATAGAACTAGTGCTCTGTATGTGTTCAATCATTTCCTACACAATATGAAGTTGGACTGAAGATTTGCCCTGGTGGTCTTTGGACCATTTCTCACCAGAAATGAAACACAACCCCTTCGATTTCCTATAGGTACGAAGAGCACCCCATTTGTGCTCTGAGGGAGCAACCCTGCTGGTATCAACAGTTCTTCTACCAGTGCTAACTGGTGCTCTTGAAGCAGAACTAGTTGTGGTCGTCGTCTTCTTGAACTGCAGTGCTGCAGAATTACTGTCACTTAGCTCTTCATGGATTAAGGCTATGTCATAAGCAGAATCCAGATCTTGTGGTTTTTGCAAAGCAACCGACATGCTCACACCCAGTTTGAGTCCATCAATGAAACGTGTTGTGTAATATAGACTATTAGGCACTTCCTCATACGCTGACAGCTGATCATACAATTCTGCAAAATGCTCCACATAATATGTCATTGTCGTCTCCTGGGCAATACGAAGATCTGCCTCACCAGCGTTTGATGTTGGTTTCGGCCGAACCTGTTCATTAGTAGCTGACAGAATTCTGACCAAGACAAGTTAGCTGACCTGCGCTGTACAGCCTCCAACCTTCTGGCCGCCGTGCCATCAAACTGAGAAGTGGAAAACAAAATCCATCTCGTCGCAGGAGTACCCTAGAACTTGAAATAACCCTCAGAGTGGGATTGCCATAGCCGCGGGTTTGCACCATCGAACCGTGGCAGTTCCACACGAGGTGTAGATTGGAACATGTCAGAAACGTCTGACGCCGTGAAATCTCAAGGAGAAAAAAATCATGGGGAGAACCGGAATCGCGCGCACCTCTGGCCGGAGGAGGCACAAAAACTTGATGCGCCTTCCCCCAGTGGAACTTGTCAAAGCCAAGGGGATCCGCCGCAGACGACTCGCGGCCGCCCCCAACGTCCTTGCTAGTTGACGGGCTCGTTTGCTTGCTCGTGGGCTCGTCCTTGCCGCAATGCTCGAACTCCGCGTGGATCTGCTCCACGTTGAGATTGAACTCAGATCTGGCACCGTCGATCCGCGTCGTGACGAGGCCATCGAGTGCCATGGTGGTCTCCTTGAGCATCTTGCTGACGGATTTGATGATCTCATCACCATGCGCCTTGAACCACTGGTCCAAGGCCTTGGCGAAATCCGCCCGAAGCAGCTCCTGGATCTGTCGCCCCTCCGTCAACAGCTTGTCCATGGTGGCACTCCGCTACTGGAGTTTAAAGCGCATGGCGTCATACGTCTCTGTCGTATCTATAATTTTTTATTGTTCCATGCAAATATTATATAACTTTCAAATACTTTTGCCAAATTTTTATAATATTTTTGGGACTAACATATTGATCCAGTGCCCAGTGCCAGTTCCTGTTTGTTGCATGTTTTTGTTCCGTAGTAAATCCTTATCGAACGGAGTCCAAACGGGATAAAAATTGACGGTGATTTTTTTGGAATATATGTGATTTTTGGGAAGAAAAATCCACGCGAGACGATGCCCGAGGGGGCCACGAGGCAGTGGGCATGCCCCTAACCCTCGTGGCCACCCCGTAAGGCGATTGATGCCCTTCTTTCGCCGCAAGAAAGCTAATATCTGGATAGAGATCGTGTTAAAATTCCAGCCCAATCGGAGTTACGGATCTCCAGGAATATAAGAAACGGTGAAAGGGCAGAATCTGAGAGCGCAGAATCACAGAGAGACAGAGAGACAGATCCAATCTTGGAGGGGCTCTCGCCCCTCTCACGCTATGAAGACCATGGACCAGAGGGGAAACCCTTCTCCCATCTAGGGAGAAGGTCAAGGAAGAAGAAGAAGGTAGGGGGCTCTCTCCCCCTCGCTTCCGGTGGCGCCGGAACGCCGTCGGGGGCCATCATCATCACCGCAACCTACACCAACACCTCCGCCATCTTCACCAACATCTCCATCAACTTCCCCCCTCTATCTACAACATTCCACTCTCCCGCAACCCGTTGTACCCTCTACTTGAACATGGTCCTTTATGCTTCATATTATTATCCAATGATGTGTGGCCATCCTATGATGTGTGAGTAGATTTTCGTTGTCCTATCGGTGGTTGATGAATTGCTATGATTGGTTTAATTTGCTTGTGGTTATGTTGCTGTCCTTTGGTGCCCATCATATGAGAGCGCGCGTGGATCACACCATAGGGTTAGTTGTATGTTGATAGGACTATGTATTGGAGGGCAAGAGTGACAGAAACTTCAGCCTAACATAGAAATTGATGCATACGGGATTGAAGGGGGACCAATATATCTTAATGCTATGGTTTGGTTTTACCTTAATGAACGTTAGTAGTTGTGGATGCTTGCTAATAGTTCCAATCATAAGTGCATAGAATTCCAAGTCAGGGATGACATGCTAGCAGTGGCCTCTCCCACATAAAACTTGCTATCGGTCTAGTAAAGTAGTCAATTGCTTAGGGACAATTTCGCAACTCCTACCACCACTTTTCCACACTCGGTATACTAACTTTATTGTTTCTTTATCTAAACAGCCCCTACTTTTTATTTACGTGCTCTTTATTATCTTGCAAACCTATCCAAAAACACCTACAAAGTACTTCTAGTTTCATACTTGTTCTAGGTAAAGCGAACGTTAAGCGTGCGTAGAGTTGTATCGGCGGTCGATAGAACTTGAGGGAATATTTGTTCTACCTTTAGCTCCTCGTTGGGTTCGACACTCTTACTTATCGAAAGAAGCTACAATTGATCCCCTATACTTGTGGGTTATCAAGACCTTTTTCTGACGCCGTTGCCGGGGAGTTATAGTGTGCGGTGAATATTCTTGTGTGTACTTGTTTGCTTTGTCACTAAGTAAGTTTTATTTGCTGTTGTAAGTTGTTCTCTATCTTTAGTTATGGATATGGAACACGAAATACCAAAAAAGTTAGGTGTGCTTGCTACTCATGGAGATGGGGAACCTCCTAAAACCCTCGATGCTCATTATGTGAAAGATATTATGTACTACTTTGATAATCCTGAGAAAACCCCATTCAATTATATAATGGGAGACACGTTGGATCAACGTGAATACTTAGGGATTATCGCTTGACTCAAAAAGGGAAACTATTATGGGATCAAATTCATATGTTGCATTGGTATGCTCGGCAACTTTGCTTGAGATATGACTATACTTGTTGCTCTAGGATGAAGGCTCCACACCTTCCCTTTTCATGCAAATTTAATGATGATAAAACCTTGGCTTCTTATGCTAATGGTATATATGATTACTATGATGTGAAAAAAATAAAAGAATTTGTTGCTTTTATGGGTGCTTATGAAATTGAATCTTTGTTTAAAGAGTGAAAATTTTGATGATTCAGTTTATAGACCTGAAAATTTAGCTATCCTTAAATATTGCTATGAGAATTATGAATACAATGCCGATATTGACGCGTTTATTGAGAAAGTCTCCGCTGTCCAAGAAGAGACTAATATTTTGTAGGAGTCTATGGAAGAAGAAATTAATGACATTGTGAGCTCATTGGATGAAAAATATGAGGAGGAGAGCGAATAACGAAAGGAGGAAGAGCGGATTGATCACCCGTGCCCACCTTCTAATGAGAGTAATTCTTCAAATCATACATTGTTTAATTTCCCTTCGTGCTTACCGAAGGATGATTGCTATGATGACTGTTATGATCCTGTTGATTCTCTTGAAATATCCCTTTTTGATGATGTTTGCTATGCTTGTGGCCAATATGCCAATATGAATTATGCTTATGGAGATTAACTTGCTATAGTTCCTTATGTTAAACATGAAATTTTTGCTATTGCACCCATGCATGATAGTCCTATTAACTTTTTGAATTCTTGCAACTACACTATATCGGAGAAGTTTACCCTTATCAAGGATTATATTGATGGGTTGCGTTTTACTATTACACATGATGATTTTGATAGATATAATATGCATGTGCTTGCTGCTCCTACTTGCAATTGTTATGAGAGAGGAACTACATCTCCTCCTCTTTATGTTTCCAACACGAAAAAATTGCAAGAACCTGTTTATACTATGCATTGGACTTTACTTTCTGTGCATGAATTGTTCTTTTATGACATGCCGATGCATAGGAAGAGAGATAGACTTCGTCATTATATGATATATGTTACCTTGTGCTCACTACTAAATTACAAATCATTGTTAATTAAAATTGGCTTTGATATACCTTGGGATCTGGGTGCATCCATTACTTGAGCACTATATGCCTAGCTTAATGGCTTTAAAGAAAGCGCTGCCAAGGAGACAAACCGAAAGTTTTAGAGAGTCATTTATTTCTATTGTGTGCTTTTATAAAGTTTAAAAACAAAAAAAATATAGAGGGCAACCCAAAACTTTTTCAAAAAGGAAAGTGAAAGTGAGAGAGACAAGCATGGTTGAAGTGGGGGAGCTCCTTGAACTTTGTTCATGCTCATGGAAACTTTGTGAATCTTGATTACAGAAACTTTTCAACAAAAATAAATATCCCCTTGTACAATTACATTGTATTACAAAAATAATGTGCCAAGGTTTGCCTTTAGGATATTTTAGATGCTTCTTGGTTTGTACCGTGCAGGACAGAAACTTTGACTGTAGCGCGCTATTTTATATTTTTTTGCTGGAACGTCAAATGGTTCTGAAAATTTTTGCACTGTCTTTCTATACAAATTTTTTATTTTCCCTAATTTTGGTAGAATTTTTGGAGTACCAGAGGTATGGTGAATGTTCATATTATTACAGACTGTTCTGTTTTAGACAGATTCTGTTTTTGATGCATAGTTTGCTTGTTTTGATGAAACTATCGATTTATAGCAGTGTATCAAGCCATGGAAAAGTTATATTACAGTAGCTAGAATGCAAAAACAAAATATGAATTGGTTTTCAGCAGTACTAAGAGTAGTGATTTGCTTTATTATACTAATGGATCTTACCAAGCTTTCTTTTGAGTTTTGTGTGGATGACGTGTTCGAAGATCGAGGAGGTCTCGATGTGAGAAGAAGGAAGAGAGGCAAGAGATCAAGCTTGGGGATGACCGAGGCACCCCAAGTAAATATTCAAGGAGACTCAAGCGTCTAAGCTTGGGGAGGCCCCGAAAGGCATCCCATCTTTCTTCAACAAGTATCGGTATGTTTTCGGATTCGTTTCGTTCATGTGATATGTGCAATCTTGGAGCGTCTTTTGCATTTAGTTTTCACTTTTATTTTATGCACCATGCTGGTATGAGATAGTCCTTGGTTGATTTATAGAATGCTCATTGCACTTCAGTTATATCTTTTGAGTATGGCTTTACAGAATGCTTCATGTGCTTCGCTTATATGATTTGAAGTTTGGATTGCCTGTTTCTCTTCACATAGAAAACCGCCATTTGTAGAATGCTCTTTTGCTTCACTTATATTTGTTAGAGCGTGGGCATATCTTTTGTAGAAAGAATTAAACTCTCTTGCTTCACTTATATCTATTTAGAGAGATGACAGGAATTGGTCATTCACATGGTTAGTCATAAAATCCTACATAAAACTTGTAGATCACTGAATATGATATGTTTGATTCCTTGCAATAGTTTTGCGATATAAAGATGGTGATATTAGAGTCATGCTAGTGGGTAGTTGTGGATTGTAGAAATACTTGTGTTGAAGTTTGTGATTCCCGTAACATGCACGTATGGTGAACCGTTATGTGATGAAGTCGGAGCATGATTTATTTATTGATTGTCTTCCTTATGAGTGGCGGTCGGGGATGAGCGATGGTCTTTTCCTACCAATCTATCCCCCTAGGAGCATGCGCATAGTACTTTGTTTTGATGACTAATAGACTTTTGCAATAAGTATGTGAGTTATTTATGACTAATGCTGAGTCCATGGATTATACGCACTCTCACCCTTCCATCATTGCTAGCCTCTTCGGTACCGTGCATTGCCCTTTCTCACCTCAAGAGTTAGTGCAAACTTCGCCGGTGCATCCAAACCCCGTGATACGATACGCTCTATCACACATAAACCTCCTTATATCTTCCTCAAAACAGACACCATACCTACCTATCATGGCATTTCCATAGCCATTTCGAGATATATTGCCATGCAACTTCCATCATCATCTTATACATGACTTGAGCATTCATTGTCATATTGCTTTGCATGATCGTAAGATAGCTAGCATGATGTTTTCATGGCTTGTCCCTTTTTTGATGTCATTGCTATGCTAGATCATTGCACATCCATGTACACCGTCGGAGGCATTCATATAGAGTCGTATCTTTGTTCTAGTATCGAGTTGTAATATTGAGTTGTAAGTAAATAAAAGTGTGATGATCATCATTATTAGAGCATTGTCCCATGTGAGGAAAGGATGATGGAAGCTATGATTCCCTCACAAGTTGGAATGAGTCTCCGGACTTTACAATAAAATAAAAGAGGCCAAAGAAGCCCACAAAAAAGAGAGGCCAAAGAAGCCCACCAAAACAAAAAAAAGAAAAAAAAGAAAAAAATGAGAGAAAAGAGAGAAGGGACAATGTTACTATCCTTTTACCACACTTGTGCTTCAGAATAGCACCATGTTCTTCATATAGAGAGTCTCTTGAGTTATCACTTTCATATACTAGTGGAAATTTTCATTATAGAACTTGGCTTGTATATACCGATGATGGGCTTCCTCAAATGCCCGAGGTCTTCATGAGCAAGCAAGTTGGATGCACACCCACTTAGTTTCCAGTTTGAGATTTCATACACTTATAGCTCTTAGTGCATCCGTTGCATGGCAATCCCTACTCCTCACATTGACATCAATTGATGGGCATCTCCATAGCCCGTTGATTAGCGGCGTTGATGTGAGACTTTCTCCCTTTTTGTCTTCTCAACACAACCTCCACCATCATATTCTATTGCACCTATAGTGCTATATCCATGGCTCATGCTCATGTATTGCATGAAAGTTGAAAAGGTTTGAGAACATCAAAATCATGAAACAATTGCTTGGCTTGTCATCGGGGTTGTGCATGATTTGAATATTTTGTGTGGTGAAGATGGAGCATAGCCAGACTATATGATTTTGTAGGGATAACTTTCTTTGGCCATGTTATTTTGAAAATACATGATTGCTTTATTAGTATGCTTGAAGTATTATTATCTTAATGTCAAATGATAGACTATTTCTTTGAATCACCCGTGTCTTAATATTCATGCCATGATTAGATATATGATCAATATTATGCTAGGTAGCATTCCACATCAAAAATTATTTTTTTATCATTTACCTACTCGAGGACGACCAGGAATTAAGCTTGGGGATGCTGATACGTCTCCGTCGTATCTATAATTTTTTATTCTTCCATGCCAATATTATACAACTTTCATATAATTTTTGGCAACTTTTTATAATATTTTTGGGACTAACATATTGATCCAGTGCCCAGTGCCAGTTTCTGTTTGTTGTATGTTTTTTGTTTCGAAGTAAATCCTTATCGAACGGAGTCCAAACGGGATAAAAACTAACGCAGATTTTTTTTGGAATATATGTGATTTTTGGGAAGAAAAATCCACGCGAGACGATGCCCAAGGGGGGCACGAGGCAGGGGGGCGCGCCCCTGACCCTCGTGGCCACCCCGTAAGGAGGTTGATGCCCTTCTTTCGCCGCAAGAAAGCTAATATCCGGATCGAGATCGTGTTAAAATTTCAGCCCAATCGGAGTTACGGATCTCCCGGAATATAAGAAACGGTGAAAGGGCAAAATCTGAGAGCGCAGAGACAGAGAGACAAATCCAATCTCGGAGGAGCTCTCGCCCCTCCCACGCCATGGAGACCATGGACCAGAGGGGAAACCCTTCTCCCATCTAGGGAGAAGGTCAAGTAAGAAGAAGAAGGTGGGGGCTCTCTCCCCCTCGCTTCCGGTGGCGCCGGAACACCGCTGGGGGCCATCATCATCACCGCAATCTACACCAACACCATCGCCATCATCACCAACATCTCCATCACCTTCCCCCCTCTATCTACAGCGTTCCACTCTCCCGCAACCCGCTGTACCCTCTACTTGAACATGGTGTTGTATACTTCATATTATTATCCAATGATGTGTTGCCATCCTGATGTGTTGCCATCCTATGATGCCTGAGTAGATTTTCGTTATCCTATCGATGGTTGATGAATTGCTATGATTGGTTTAATTTGATTGTGGTTATGTTGCTGTCCTTTGGTGCCCATCATATGAGCGCGCGCGTGGATCACACCATAGAGTTAGTTGTATGTTGATAGGACTATGTATTGGAGGGCAAGAGTGACAGAAACTTCAGCCTAACATAGAAATTGATGCATACGGGATTGAAGGGGGACCAATATATCTTAATGCTATGGTTGGGTTTTACCTTAATGAACGTTAGTAGTTGCGGATGCTTGCTAATAGTTCCAATCATAAGTGCATAGAATTCCAAGTCAGGGATGACATGCTAGCAGTGGCCTCTCCCACATAAAACTTGCTAACGGTCTAGTAAAGTAGTCAATTGCTTAGGGACAATTTCGCAACTCCTACCACCACTTTTCCACACTCACTATACTAACTTTATTGTTTCTTTGTCTAAACAGCCCCTACTTTTTATTTACTCGCTCTTTATTATCTTGCAAATCTATCCAAAAACACCTACAAAGTACTTCTAGTTTCATACTTGTTCTAGGTAAAGCGAACGTTAAGCGTGCGTAGAGTTGTATCGGCGGTCGATAGAACTTGAGGGAATATTTGTTCTACCTTTAGCTCCTCGTTGGGTTCGACACTTTTACTTATCGAAAGAGGCTACAATTGATCCCCTATACTTGTGGGTTATCATGGCGTGGACGTGGCTTGGGATCTCAAGGGTCAAAAAGCTCTGAGTACCGGATGTAAGGTTCCCACTACCTCCATGGACGAGATCTAGGGTTCGAGAGTTGTATTAGTTGTCCACCCAACCTCCCACACAGCAATTCGAATTACAAACACTCTACAGCCTGGCCGAAGCCACCTCCTTTCCACCCCCCCCCCCCTCTCACAAGAAGCGGCGATGGGTATTTAAACTGGCTACCGCTACACCCGCCTCAGCGGGACCGGTTTGGGCTTGCAAGCCACTGGGGAGATTTTTGAATGCGAGTGGGCCGGCCTGTCGGCCCACAACTTGAATCCCCTGCTTCACGCCGTTTGCTTGTGTCATCTTCAGTGTCACCGCTCGGGCTGCTGACAGCCTCGGCGGTCGCGCAGCCGGGAATACTCCAGCCAAAGAAGTTAGCGAACGCCTCCACGACATCCTCAGCGAGAGGCCGCTCCGACAGAATAGCATATTTGTCCAACAGCTAGCGAGGGATGGGCGTGTCGTCGTCCTGCCGCCCGACTTATTTTGTCTTCCACTGCAACAAACTGATAAAACCAACCATGGTACTTGATATACACCACATGCACTTAGATTTATGAAAATAGAGTATGTTTTTTGGAATTCTATGTATAGTTTGTGAGTATAAGAGCATATGCTACCAGGAGCCATTTGCCTCTGTCAATGATCATGTCAGTTTCAAATGAAGATAAAAATTTGTTCAAATAATTTAAATATCGTGTTAACAATTTGGAGGCACAGTGTAACTACCCATAGTTTACGATGAGAACAGAGAATTTTTTTTCCTGATTATGCAATGCAATTCATGCACAATTTTCTAAGGGAATTTAAAATTTACATCCAGACCGCTCGACGGACAGATACAGGCCCGTGTTGAATGACAATTTGTGTCTAGACAAATCGGTCGGATGCTTGCGAGAGGTTTGCGAGTCGGCGTTGGAGATGCCCTTACGTGGCACATGCGCGGCTTTAGCGAGTCCAGACTTGAGCAGACAGCGATGTATCTCCTCCTGTTGGGGGTGGATTGGGGAGGCGAACTTTTGGTTCCTGGGTACATATGTACCCTATATGGAAAAAAATAGCAATTCAACAAAAAGTCAAATTTTTCTGAAAATATTTTTGAAATAAACTTGACCATTCATTCTACTAATGATAAAAGTTTCACAAAAAGAGAAACCCTCTTTGACTTCTTTTCAAAAATACAATTTTTTGGTCAAAATAGCGTGAATAGTCACCTATAATAGCAAATAATTTTTGTCTTTTTCGCTGTGAAGCCAATGTTGGTTTTTTTGTGAAAATTTATATACTAGTGCGCAAGTAAGTCAAGTTTAATCTAAAAATACTTTTGAACTATTTTCATTTTTTTTAATTATTTAAAGCAAATCCTCATATAGGGTGTATATACACCAAAGGGTATTTCCCTTGGATTGGTTGCTATCTTGGGCCTGCTTGCTGGCTTGGCTTGGTCAGCAGCAGGTGCTTTTTCAGGCTTGACTTGGTCAGCAGCTATGGATGTGTTGGCTGCTTTGGCCGTAGCCGAAAGAGAGAGAAGCACAAACACACACACACACACACACACACACACACACACACACACACACAGAGAGAGAGAGAGAGAGAGAGAGAGAGAGAGAGAGAGAGAGGGGGGGCAATGAAAACTGAGGTTCAACCAGTAAACTCCACAAGAAGAGGAACTAATACATTCAGTAGTAATCAGTCTCGATCTCTTCTGTTACTAGTACGACTACACATGCCTCTTCCATTCATTATTCAGGCCAGGGTATGGCAACAGCAACAGTTCCCTACGAGACATTTAATAAGGCTTAAAATTTTCAAACAACTTTGTATTGAATAAAAGTTTGCTTCATCACTTCTAGCACATATTATAGGACATAATAGAAGGCAATGTGTAAAACCAAAATGTAGCAATCAAAATATTCGCTATAATGATAACATGAGAGACAAGATTACCTCAAAAGGATGTCTTGCATTTCCGAATTCCAGAATACATGGCTGGACAACAAGATTCAATAACCTACAAGATAAAAATAGAATTGAACTTTCTAGTCAAATATAATAAAGGGTCCGTCAATGTTACATCTAGTCTATATCACATCTAGACGTGAGATAATACCTCATATCTAAGTATGATGTCAGCATAACCTCCAATTTTTTTGTCATGTTTGTTTGATTTTAATTTTTCAAAGCCCAAAACTAAAAACGAGCTCGCCCTGTGTCCACCTGGGTTCCTACTATATATCATGTATCCCCTCTAGCTAGGGTTTTTCTCCTCCCGGCGGTGCCCGCACCGACGTGGAGATCGTGATCCCCTCCACCTCCCTACCATTGATCGCCGATGCCTACGGGTGGGAGGCCAACGTGGTTGACAGGAGGTCGGCCTAGGGAACATCCCACCCGTGGAATCTGTTGTTTCTCAGGCAAGATATCTGATGGAGGGCTCAACGTCTGCATCTGAAGCGGCGATGAGCGACATGGAAGCAATGATGAAGGAGTTGGGATTGAAAGAGGATGATCTTGTGGATGTTGTGGTTGAGGATGGTGACATACCGGAGGAGGCTGCTCGCTGGATGGCTATCACTCGTGTGGACATGGACAAGCCATATAGTCAGTACTGGTTCTTCCTCAACATGCGGGTTGCTTGGGACTTAGTGCAAGAAGTCAAATTCCAACTGCTGGAGGATAACCTATATACGATGCAATTTTCTTGCCTAGGTGATTGGGAGCGAGTAATGGAAGATGGGCCATGGACCTTCAAGGGTAAGGCTGTCGTTATAGAGCCATATGATGGAATCACCAGACCATCGTCTATTAGTTTGAACAAGATAGAGATGTGGATCCAAATTCACAACCTCCCGGAACTGTTTTTTGGCCTGATCAAATCCCTTGCTGCAACTGTCGGAGACTTCATCTATGCTGAACCCATGTATCAAGACTTTGAGTGTAACTTTTTCAGGGTTCGGGTAAAGGTGAATGTCACAAAGCCTCTCAGGAACGTTGTTTCGTTGGTGGTGAAGAGGAAGAGAGAGATCTTCAGGGTCAAGTATGAGAGGTTACCCAATTGGTGCGTCATCTGCGGTATGTTAGGTCACCTGTATAAAGAATGTGGCAATGGAATTCATCCTCCTTCCACGCTAGGGTTCAAAAACCTCTGAGCTGATTGGTGCAAGGGTCCAGGCCGTGGCCCTGGAGCCGGGAGTTCGTCGGGCGGGGGAAGAGGTAGAGGCAGGTCTGGCCTCGAGCAGGTCGTGGTGCAAATCAGCGTGGTGCAAATCAACATGGTGCAAGTCAGCATGAAAGCATGGAGTGGATGGAGTAGGATGATCCTAGTCTTAAAGAAGATGATACATACATAAGGAGGGTTGAGGGCTACAGGAAGCGTGGAGCTGCACAAGTCCATATGGGCGCGCCTGTAACATCAGAGAATGCAACAAAGAGCAGCACGGGTCAAGCGCTTCTGGCTTTACCCCTAGCGGTGGCGAGCCCGACCTCTAAGTAAGAACCAAAGAGAACAAAGGCCACTGTGATGATGTTTGAGAAGGGAAATCTGAAGCCTATAGCTAGCAACAATTCTTCTGATGCGCGTTTGGCGGGCTCCCCAGAGGAGTCGCGCCTAGCGCAATGAGTCTCCTATGCTGGAACTGTCGTGGGGCTGGCAAACCCACGACAGTTCATGAGCTTCGTGATCTCATGAGGCAACTTGCCCCCTCTATCGCATGTATTGTCGAAATTCAAATGGAGGGATCTCGAGTAGAGAATTTAGTAGGCACTTTAGGTTTCAATAAAAGTTTCGTTGTTAGCAGTTGTGAAAGGAGTGGAGGCTTAGGTATCTTTTAGAATGATGAAATAAAACTTGAAGTTGTTGGTTATTATGAGTACCATATCGATGCTATTGTTGATGTGATGGTTGATATCCGAACTATGGTTACCTTTGTGTACGGGAAGGCACAAGTGAGGGAGCGATACAAAACCTGGGATATGCTACGAGGCATCGTCGAAACCAGCGACTTGCCATGGTTGGTCGTTGGAGATTTCAATGAGGTCCTTCATGCACACGAACATGACGGTGTCGGTAATTGGAGTTAGGCACAGATGGACGTGTTCCGTGATCCTCTGGATACGTGCGGCCTCTCTGACATTGGATACTCTAGGAATAACCAGACATTTGAGAAGAAGGTTACTGGATGAACTTTCACTAGAGTCAGATTAGACAGGGGAGTTGCAAACCAAGCTTGGTCCATTGCATTCCCAGGAGCTACATTGGAGCATAACTTAGCAGCGACCTCTGATCACGTACCCATCTTTGTACGTTACAGTGAGTTGCATGCATGCAGCCGTGGCCCGAGGCCATTTAAATACGGAATCTGTTGGGAGAGAGACCCAGCGCTACCGGCTGTGGTAGAGACCGCCTGGACATCCACTAGCGGTTCCTCGGTCCAAGAGCTCAAGGAGAAGTTGCACTCACTGGCAGGGGATATCTCCAGATGGGACCGCACGCACTTCGGTAATGTTCGCCAGGAAATAATGCGACTAAAAAAAGAGCTACAGGAGTTACGTGATATCCAAGGTAGGTCGGGATCCAATCATTTGGAGACTAAGATTGTTGATCGCCTGACAGAATTGTACCACAGGGAAGAAATGCTATGGAAACAAAAGGCTAGACCGGAATGGCTTACACACGGGGACAAAAATACATATTTCTTCCACCTTAGGGCTAGCAGAAGGAGAAGGAAAAACCAAATTAAAATTTTGCAGTGACCGGACGGGTAAATGACTGGAAATAAAAGTGAGATCGAGTCCCTGACAACAACTTTTTATGAGGAGTTGTACACTTCGGTAGGGGTGCAAAATATGAATCAAGTACTGAAACAGTCCCATGCAAGGTCACCCCATCCATGAATGAAGCTCTTAATGCGCCATACACTCAGATGGAGGTAAAAAATGCTCTCTTCCAAATGTTCCCACTAAAAGCACCCGGTCTGGATGGATATCCTGCACATTTTTTCCAGCATCACTGGGAGGTTTGTGGGGATGATGTTACCAATGTGGTTCTGAAAATCATCGAAGGTACGGAGACGGCTGGGTGTATTAGTGAGATCGTGCTAGTTTTAATCCCCAAGGTAAAAAATCCCACTCTTCTATCCTAGTTCCGACCGATCAGTCTATGCAATGTCTTGTACAAATAGCTTCGAAAGTTATACCCAATCGCCTCAAGCTAGTGTTACCTGACATTATTTCTAAGGAGCAATCAGCATTTGTCCCAGGCAGCTTGATCACTGACAATATTATGACTTCATATGAATGTCTGCATTTTATGAAGCGAAACAAGGCGAACAAGCATCAATCGTGTGCGCTGAAACTTGACATGATGAAGGCATATGACAGGGTCGAGTGGGAATATCTAAGAGCTATAATGCTTAAGTTGGGCTTCACTTATAGGTGGGTTGATATAGTAATGTAGTAATGAATTTAGTGACCACAGTGAAGTTCTCCGTCATGTTCAATGGTAAGAAGTTGCAGGAGTTTACGCCAACTCGTGGAATTAGGCAGGGGGAACCAATATCCCCATACTTGTTCTTGTTAGCAGCAAAGGGTCTTCCGTGCCTCCTTAAATCCAGAAGTGGGTCATCCAACTTGATTGTTTTGCAGGTAGCTTCTTCAGCTCCACCTGTGAATCATCTTTTATTTGCAGATGACAGCCTAATGTTCTTCAAGGCAAACGGTGTGGGCGCTAATGAGGTAAACCAGGTTCTGAATATTTATTGTCAGGCAACTGGTCGGCGTATAAATTTTTCGAAATCATCAATTTTCTTCAGCAAAGGAGTACCTGAGAATGTAAGAGTGCAGATTAAAGATCTGCTTACCGTCCCAAACGAGACACTGAATGAGAAATACTTGGGAATGTCGTCTGATATTGGTAACTCAAAAAATCGTGCCTTCAAATATTTAAAGGATCGTTTATGGATCAAGGTACAAGGCTGGATTGCAAACAATATGTCAACAACGGGTAAAGAAGTCCTGGTTAAAGTTGTAGCTCGGGCAGTGCCGATTTATTCTATGTCCTGCTTCGAACTCCCGGCCCTAGAGGCCTGTGTGAACACCTCAATATGTTGAGAAGGAAGTTCTAGTGGGGGAGCAAAGAGGGCAAACGCAAATCTCATTGGGTCTCGTGGCAAACTATGACTCAACCAAAAGGTATGTGGGGCTTAGGGTTCAAAGATTTCGAGTTGTTCAATCTTTCTATGCTTACCAGGCAGGCTTGGATGTTACTTCAGAATCCGGATACTTTGAGTGCACGGCTGTTGAAAAGCATATACTTTCCAAATTCTGATATATTGCAAGCTAGTCTCGGTGGCCACCCTAGATAGGTATGGAGGGCTATTGTTGAAGGAAGAGACATTTTAAAGTAGGGCATGATTAGGCGTGTTGGGAATGGTAACACGACACACATCTGGAATGACAAATGGCTTCCTAGGGACGAGATGCTCCGTCCGTATGGCTGTAGTGTACAGAACCCGTCATCGTTGGTTTAGAATTAATTGATCACACGTCGACAACTTGGAACAGAGCAAGGGTGGAGGCGAATTTCATGCCAATGGATGCACAAGTTATCTTGGGAATTCCTCTATGTACCCGGAATCTCCCTGACTTTTAGGGCTGGCATTTTAAGAAACATGGATTGTTCACTGTGAAGTCAGCTTATAAAATGCTCGTAGCGACGAAACTGCGGAGTGAAGCATGGTTGGAGGGAGCCGGAGGCTCTTCTAGCACCAATGCCGAAGAGAAAGTATGGAAATCGCTGTGGAAGACAAGTGTCCCAGCCAAGGTGCGGATGTTCTTGTGGGGCCTATCCAAACACTCGCTACAAACGAATGATGTACGCATGCATCGACACATGACAGATTCAGCCAGATGTGGGCTTTGTGGTGCGCCTAACTCGTGGCGGCATTCGCTCATCGAATGTGCCGCTTCCAGAAGCATTTTTGGGTCCTCGTAGATAGCGATTTAGCGCAACTCATGATGGAAGTTACTGAACCCTCAGCGAAACACTGGCTTTTTACTATGATGGAATCCATGTCCCGGGATAAATTCACTTTGCTTGTGGTAACCTTGTGGGCTATTTGTTGGGCACGTCGAAAGGCAATACATGAAGGTATATCCATAGTCCACACTCCACGCATTCTTTCATAAACCGGTTCATATCAGACTTGGAGATCATTGGCAGCAGCAACACACACGTTGTTCAGCATGAAATATCGCATGTGGCTCCTCATGCTAGACCCAAGGCTCCACGAGTATGCAAAAATTCATGTTGACGCGGGGGTCAGATTTGAACGTGGAGGGTCCGCAGCCGTTGTCTGCTGGGATGATCAGGGAAACTACCTAGGTAGCTCTGCGATTGTCATCTTTGGCGTTTGCGACCCCACAATTCTGGAGGCGATTGCATGTCGGGAGGCATTAGCGCTGGCAGAGGATCTTAATTTGCAAAATTTCATCGTTGCTTCGGACTGCAAGTAAGTTGTCTCAGGCATTTCAAAGGGGGTCGGAGACCTCGTATGGCGCTATCATTAATGAGATAAAACTCAAAGCTACTCTATTTAATTGTAATTTTGGTTTTGAGGGTCGTGCTATTAACTATGAAGCACATAAACTAGCTAGATTTGCTCTTTCTCAGGGTCCCGGACGTTACGTTTGGTTTGGTAATCCCCATGACCCCTCCTGTATCCCACTTCATATGGATTTTGGTGATGAATAAACTGTTTTTCACCCCTAAAAAAAACTGGGTTGGCCGGCCTATGCGTAAATCTGATCGCTAGCTTCCCTAAAAAAGGTTAAGGGAAACGTTGGCTTCCGGCGGACCGGCCGAAACAACGCGCCGGTCGCTCGTGCGTCGTAGGATTCACTTGGATCCATCGTTGCTTGTAGCGCCATGTGCATCCTATGCGGGCCCAAGCCCACCGACACCCAGCGGCCTTATCCCTTCACCCTCCACCGTTTCCCCCCAAATCCCTCCTGATAACGCACTCTCTCCTCGCAAAAGCCCCCTACCGGCAAGAAGCAGCATGGACGCCGTGAGTTCGCCGCAAATCGTGATTCGGCCCACCCCGCGTCATCACTTTTTTTTCTGCTGCTCACGTGCTTTTCTGCTACGACGACCA
Source organism: Aegilops umbellulata (assembly GCA_032464435.1). NCBI lineage: Eukaryota > Viridiplantae > Streptophyta > Magnoliopsida > Poales > Poaceae > Aegilops > Aegilops umbellulata. Next base: position 444,910,594 of record CP136054.1, read on the forward strand.
ACGAAGCTGTAGGGGTTGGCCGAGACAACGGCTGCGACGACTTCGCCGGCAATGACGCCCCCGTGCGCGACGGCCGCCCGCCATGGTTCAAGCTCCAAGCCGAGCAGGCGTCGTGCTCAAGAGTTGCTGTAACCGGTCGACGACAGAGCTGCAAACATGTTCAAGACTTGCTGGAAGCATCTGCAGAAAAGCTGGAACCGCGGAGACGAGCTGGAACCGGGTTAGGCGTTTTTTTTCTTCATTGAATTTTTTGCTGGAACCAGCACTTGTTTTTGCTGGAACCGACAACAAAAAAGCTACCTCCGGTGACGTGATTTGCTGCAATGGCAACACTGAAGTTTTGTGGTGGCGACCGAGGTGTTGCGATTTTTTGCTACAACCGGAACCATGAAAAGCTACCACCGGCGGTCATTTTTGCTACAACCGGCAATGAAAAAGCTACAATCGGATATGTGATTTGCTGCAACGGTCACGACGAAGTTTGTGGTGGCGACGGCGGCGCTGGTATTTTTGCTGCAACCGACACCGGGAAAAGCTACAACCGACGAAGGTTGAAGCAAATTGTGGTCGCCGCCGTTCCTATCGACATGAATGGTTGTAGCGATTCCTGTCACCGGTCGTAGCAAAAATGAACAATGATTGAAGCAAAATATACGTGGCGGACCCTGCGTGACGGTTCTTTTTTCCTTAATTATCGTTTGCCTTATCTTCTACCTTTCTTCTACCTCCCGTCTGCATTGAGTACTACTCCTGCTATAAAATTGTTGCATCTGAATGTACAGACTCTGCAACCGATGAATCCAAAAGCTGGAACCGATGAATAAAAACATAGGGGCGGCGGAGATGTTGAAACCACCGATAAAGGTGTTACAACCATTGACAAAAAAAACTTCAAGTCTAGATTGAAAAAGCTTCATTCATCGACAGCGGAAGCTTCAACCAGCCACTGCTAAACTGAAAAGGCTGCAACCGCTACTTAAAAAGCTTCAACCATAGGTGAAAAAATCTTCAACCGGAAGATATACAAAGTTTCAATCGGGTACTGCAAAACGGAAGGAGTTGCAACCGTTTACAGAACAAGCTTCAATCATAGATGAAAAAAGCTTCAATCGGGACGGTGAAAAGCTTCAACTTGTGAAAAATGCTTCAACCGGCATGAAAGTAGCTTCATCCGGTGTGAGAAAAAACTTCAATTGAACGCGTCAGTGGTGTGAGGGACACGCAATGCTCGAAGTTGTGAGACCATGGGACGGCTGGTTGGACGCCACCGACACCTATGCCGCGACGTACGAGCGGCCATGACTGGAGGCCGCTGGGCCGGTGACGCACACAAGGGCCGGCGTCCAGCGTTGAGTGCGGGAGGAGTAAACGATCTCCTTATTTTTTGGCGTCAAGTACAGCAGCGCATGGATTATGGAGTAAAAACGGTTTGTGGATTTATTAATATAGTACTATAACCAAGGAAAAAGGACGACCGGCCCACGTGACGTATGATCGGATGGATTAAATTAGTTTGATCGAACGGTCATTAGCTGACCGGCGCGCGCTTCCGCCGGTCCGCCGGCGCGTAGCATCGCCCAAAGGTTGGTCGGTACTGTACTGTTATGGCCGAGATACGTACGACACATGCAATGGCGTGTGTGCCGCAGCCCAGTTGCCATCAGTAGTAGTACTCCGGAGTATCATTGGTGGACGTCGTTTTTTTGTTTGTTTTTCTTCCCCCTGTTTCGAAACTCAAAAAAGCAGGGAAATTTTGCGCAGCCAATATTTTAACCAGTGACCTCTCCATCGGAAGACAACTCCACAAACCACTACGCCTCCACCCTAACTCGTGAATACAAATCTCCTTTCCATCTTTTTATACATGCAGAACATGCCCTTTATGTTTCCTGTTTTTTCCTTTCTTTTTTGTTTCCTGTTTTCTTTTTTTCTTAAATGCGTGAAATGTTTACAAATACACGATATTTCTTTCCTAATTCGTGAACCTTTTCGTTAAATCGATGAACTTTTTTCAATTCAATGAAAATTTTCCAATTTCAATGAACTTTTTCAAACTTGATTAACTTTTTTTTGAAAATGAATGAACTTTTTAACATTTTGATGAACTTATATTAAAAGTCGATGAACATTCTTCAAATTTGATGATTTTTTTAAAATTGATGAACTTTTTAAAATTCAATGAACTTTTTTCAAATTCAATAAACTTGTTCTCAAATAAGATGAACTTATTTTAATATTCAGTGAACTTTTTTCCAAATTTGATGAACTTTCTTCAAATATGATGAACCCTTTTTAAAATTGATGAACTTTTTTCAAATTCAATGAACTCTTTTTCAAATTAGATGAACTTATTTTTAAATTGGATGAACTTTTTTCAGTTTTGTGAACTGTTTTCAAAATGGTGATTTTTTTTATAAAAAAATTGATGAGCTTTTTTCAGTTTTGTGAACTGTTTTCAAAATGGTGATTTTTTTTTAAAAATGATGAACTTTTTCCTGTTTTAGTGAACTGTTTTTTACATTGATGAACTTTTTTCAAAATCATTGACCTCTTGTTTAATAGGGCAACGTTTTTGTGCATGTTCACGTACTTTTTATGAAATTCGTGCTGTATGAGCGGTTATGATAGTTTTTAAACAGCTAGCGCTGATTTGTGCCACTTGAGACCACACGCCCTAGTGGTTAGGTGACTACCTGCGGGTTTGTAGGTAGCGTGTTCGATACGCCAAGGAAGCATAAAGTTTTCTGTTCATCTTTTGCATTTCCAAGTATGTGTCTCTCATTGCTAGCTTCTAGACTACCAACGTTCTTTTTACCTTTTGCCTTTTGTGTTTTTCACTCTTATTTGTAATTAGCTTTCAGTAAGGAACAGAGTTTGATCAAAACATATTTCTAAAACATGTTCAAAAAATTAAGTATTTTTTCCAATTAGAAAAAAGTTAAATAATACCAAAAATGTTCTAATATACGGTGAACAATCATTTAATATATGGTGATCATTTTCTGAATACACACTAATTTTTTGCAATATACATTGAACATTTTTTAATATACAATGAACTTTTTATGTGCGATGATGAACCTTTTTAATTATACATAATGAAGATTTCTTTAAATACAATGATTTATTTTAAAACACATACTAATTGATTGTGCATTCAAAAAAATCATGATTAAAAAAATATTCGTGATTCAAAATTTGTTCGCAGATTTAGAAAATATGTTCATAAATTTTCAAAATATTCATGATTTGAAAAATGTTCATAATTTTGAAAAAGGATCAGGAATTTTAAAAAACAAAAAGGAAAGGAAAAGGAAAAGATTAAAAAAACAAAAAGCAAACATGAAGAAACAAAAAAAGAAAACTAAATAGAGAAAATAGATAAATAAGAAGAGAACAAAAACCGGTTGCAACAATCCCAAAACCGCCAGAAAGGTTCCTTAAACGGATCCCGGTATCCATATTGCTCCTAGAAATCCCTAATTGCATCCAAAAAGCCACTCAATAACAACACAAATGGGTTAGCCCGCTACAACCGAATAGTGAGTGATCACTACACTTAGTAATTGCTATAAGCGCTCCCCCCCCCACCCAAATATCCTTGTTTTTTATTAGCGACATGCAAGTTGTCGGTGGACTTACAATTGGGTCAAAAACGTCAGGCGCAGTTGCGAGTCAAGGGTGGACTTGTAACTATGGCAAAAACGGGATCAAGGGTCTCGTTGCATCTCAACAGTGAATTTTCATCTTGGACAAAAGAAAGTGTCCAACCCAGTTACGAGCCGATGGTTGACTTGAATTGCGCCAAAAAAGGATCAATAGCCTAGTTGCGCATCAATAGTTGACCTGATAACTGGTACACGAAATGGTCAAGTTGGGAATCGAGGGGTGGCTTGCTACTCGGACGAAAACAACTACATGCCCAATTTGCGAGTCGAGAGTGTACTTGTAGCTTGAACAAAAAAGGTTGGGCCCAAGTTGCGAGTCTTGGGTGTACTTGCAACTGGGACCAAAAAGTTGGGCCGCAGTTGCGAGTCGAGGGTGGACTTGTAACTTGGACAAAACAAGGTATGGCCCCATTTGTGAGTAGAGAGTGGACATGCAACTAGGACAAAAAGGTTGGGCCCCTGTTACGAATCGATGATGGACTTCCAACTAGGACAAAAAATGATGGACCCAAGTTGCGAGTCGAGGGTGGACATGGAATTAGGACAAAAAATGGCGGGGTCCAGTTGCAAGTCCAGAGTGGATTTGCAACCGGGGAAAAAAGGTCGGGCCCCAGTTGCGACTCGAGGGTAGACTTACAACTGATACAAAAAAGATGAGACCCACAGTTGTGAATTGAGGGTGGACTTGCAACTTGGACAAAAATAGTTCAGGTCCCAGTTATGAGTCGAGGGGAGATTGCAACTGGGGCAGAAAAAGGTCGGGCCCAGTTGAGAGTAGATGGTGGACTTGCAACTACAAAAAAAGTCGGACCCCAGTTGCAAGTCGATGGTAGACTTGCACCTGGGACCAAAAAGGCCGAGTCCTAGTTGCGAGTCAAGGGAGGACTTGCAACTAGGACAAAAAAGGTCCGGCCCTAGTTGTGAGTTGAGGGTGGACTTGCAACTTGGATAAAAAAAGGTCGGGGCCCATTTGCGATTCTATCGTGGAGTTGCAACTCGAACAAAAAGGTGTCGGGTCCTCCTCCCTAGTTGCGTGTTGAGGATAGACTTGTAACTCTGACAAAATTTGGTCATAGCCCGTATTATATGATAACCCATAAGTATAGGGGATCGCAACAGTTTTCAAGGGTAGAGTATTCAACCCAAATTTATTGATTTGACACAAGGGGAGCCAAAGGATATTTGCAGGTATTAGCAGTTGAGTTGTCAATTAAACCACACCTGGAGGCTAAATATCTGCAGCAGAGTGATAAGTAGCACAGTAGTATGATAATTTGATAGCGGAAGTAGCAATAGCAATAGTAGCAGTAATGGTAACAATAGCAATTGTGTAGCAATTGTGATAGCAGCAGCAACAGTAGTAACTTAGTAAAGATCAATATATGAAAAGCTCGTAAGCATTGGATCGGTGATGGATAATTATGTTGGATGACATTTATCATATAACAGTTATAACCTAGGGCGACACATAACTAGCTCTAATTCGTCACTGTAATATAGGCATGTATTTTGTATATAGTCATACGTGCTTATGAAAAAGAACTTGCATGACATCTTTTGTCCTACCCTCCCAAGGCAGCGGGGTCCATAAGAAAACTAAGGGATATTAAGGCCTCCTTTTAATAGAGAACCGGAACAAAGCATTAACACGTAGTGAATACATCAACTCCTCAAATTACGGTAATCACCAAAAAGAATCCCAATTATTGTCACCTTAGGGTATGCAGATCATAACACGTAATAGATGCATATAACTTGCATGGTAGGATCAAGAACACAAATATATTCGCGAAAACATAAATGGTTCAGATATGAAATCATGGCACTCGGGCCCTAATGACAAGCATTAAGCATAGCAAAGTCATAGCAACATCAATCTCTGAACATAGTAGATACTAGGGATCAAGCCCTAACAAAACTAACTCAATTACATTATAAATCATCCACGCACGTACGAACATACATACGGGCATGTACGTACATATGAGCGGGTGTCTCAAACGCGTACTCGCGCATACGTACGGCCAGAATTCACGTACATGGAGAGGCAACGGACCGCAGCAACGGCGTCCTGTTCATTGGAAGCCAACTGTCTAGGTCAGAACGGAGAAACTGCATCGTGTTCATTGGGAGCCAACCGTCTTGAATGGTATAGCTGAAACGAGGCCTGGCATACCGCAGAACGAAGGAAACGGCCTTCTGTTTGACCGCCTACGGTCGAAATGGGATCCCGTTCATCGGAAGGGGTCCGACATACCACAAAATGGAGGAAACGGACTTCTGTTCGAGCACCTATGGTCGAAATGGGGCCATGTTGATCGGGAGAGGTGTGGCGTACCGCAAAACAGAGGAAACGGACTTCTATTGGAGTGCTTACGGTCAAAACAGGTCCTGTTCATTGGGGGGTGGCGTATCGCAAACCAGGACTCCGGGGGCTACTATTCATCCACTGTCTACTGCCTCGCTCCAGCCTCCACATGCTACTCTTCATCCACGTCAACTTTCTCCGGCCTCCACTTGCTACTGTTCATCCACCGCGACTTCCTCCTGCCTCCACCAGCTTCTATTTATCCACGGGCTACACTGTTCATCCAGCCTCCACCGGCTACGGTTCATCCAGCCTCCATGGGGTATTGTTCATCCACCCCCAACCGGCTGGGTATGGCGGCCTCCTCGGGGTTCTGTTAATCCAGCGGCAACCTTCTACTACCATGGGGTCCTGTTCATCCAACCCCCACAACCAACCGGCTCGACTAACAACGTCTCGACTCGTTCTATGTACCGCGCGCACGATAGCAACGGTCACTGTTCATCGAGAGGCAACCCAACACCGGTTGAGTACATTGCACAGGGGCTTGATCACCTTCAGTAAGCAGCAGCAGTGATCGATCGCTCGGGTTCAGTTAGCAGTAGCAGCGAAGGAATCACTCGGAATCAGTCAGCAGCGAAAGAATCACTCGGGTTCAGTTAGCCAAGGGATCGATCGCTCGCTCGGGTTAAGTAACGTAGCTAGTGTGATCGCTCGGGTTCAGTTAGCCAACGCCTCGCACCCACGCGCGTACGAGAGAAACGAGCAAACCACAGTGCATCGCTCGGCCCTGACCACCCATCGTAACCGGGGAATCCCTGATATTTTCCTCACCCTCACTTCTACCATGATTTTTTCCATCATGGACGGCTCAAAAAATGTCATGCAGGTTCGTCTCTAGCTCGCCCAAGAGGAAAAGCCCAATTTCTGTCATGATTTTTTGTCATAGAAGTAGGAGCCCACCACATCTATGATGATACGTGTTTTTGTCACAATTATTGTCACAGAAGTGTCATAAGCATGACAGGAAAAAAATTCGTTCGGGCCATAATGTCACGGATGTGTGTTATGTTTACTAAACAAAGACAAAAAATGTTGGCCTTCCAGTTGCATGTCGGTGATGGAGTCATAACTGGGACAAAAAAGGGCACCCAATTGCGTCTCAAGGATGGACTTGCAACTAGCATAAAATGGGGTTCAGGCCCAGTTGCGTATTGAGGGTGCGCTTTTCACAAGGAGAAAAAATAAGGCATGCCCCAATTGCATGTCGGGAGTAGTTGCAACTGTGGCATAAAGGGTCGGGCCCTCCGTTGCGTGTCAACGGTGGACTTGTAACTAGGATAAAAATGGGTTTAGACTCGGTTGTATATCGAGGGTGGACTTTTAAATGGAAAAAAGGTTGGCTCCCTTGTTTCATATTGGGGTGGAGTTGCAACTGAGATAAAAGAAGTCAGAACCCCAGTTGCGTGTCAAGGGTGAAATTGCAATTGGGAGAACAAATGGGTTGTGCCCGGTGGCATATCGAGGTTGGGCCTGCAACTGAGACAAAAAAATTGCAAGTTAGGGGTGGAGTTGCAAAATGGGGCAAAAGAAGGTCAGGCCTCCAATTGCATGTCTAGGATGGACTTCTAATGAGGACAAAAATGAGTCGGCCCCTGATTGTGTATCGAGAGGGGAGTGACAACTGGGACAAAATTGGTAAGCCCACGGTTATGTACCAAGGGTTGATTTGCAACTGGGACAAAAAAAAGTGGGTCCTCTATTGCATGTTAGGGGTGTGATTGAACTTGCACGAAGGACAAAAAATGGGTCGGGCCCAAGTTGCAGGACAAGTGAACAAAATAGAACAAGGAGACATGGGAATACATCGGCTAACGACGTTACATCAAAAGTTTGCGAGAAAATTAGAGCAGCAAGATCCGATAGGCAACAACTTATACAAGACATTGCTAAATTACATCTTGTTGATGAAGCTTAGAAGAAATGTAAGACAATATCGAAATGAACTAGGGAGGCAATGACTGTGATAGGGCTCGTCTTTTCTTATCTCATTCAAATCTACATCGTTGTGTAGAAACAACGCAGTGAAACGAGATGCAAACATGTCAAGATAATGGGTTGATAAAATGTGAAAGCAAAAGGCCAACAAAAGGACACATGACAAACGAACAATGGCTAGTGAGGCGGGCATCGAGCACCTGCATGAAAATTACAGAAACTAAATCAAACGATGGTGAACATGGATGAGACATAGTTAAAAATTATCTAGATGCAATTTAGCAATTCCGCATAAAAACCATTCACAAATTTAGAAGGTGTTCGCAAAAAATTTAAAAAAATTACAAAATTTATAAAAAATATTTGCAAATCATATTCACGAATTTAACATAAAATAAGAAAATAAAAGACAAAATACAAAAGAAAGTAGGAAATAAAATAAAAACGAACAGAAAAACAAAGAAAAAATGAAACAAATATCAGAAAAGAAGAAAAAAGTCATGAAAATCGATCTTCACGGCCACTCCCTGTCGTCGTCGATGTCAAAACCACTATACTAATCCTCTGAAAAGAAACACGAATAAAACTGCAGCCGAGACAGCTCCACTAGCAAGAGCCCATAACTCGCGCAATGCCCACAAACAATGAGCCAGCTTATTCAGTTTCATTGAGGAAGCACTGCCTACGTCAGGAAAACACAAAAGAACCAGATGTACCTTCGCATGAATCCTACAGCACTTTGATGTGTGGTTAGGATGTTAGATGTGAGGTATAGCAATCCCGTAAAAAAATTAGTCTTGATGGATTAGACACATTTGATCTTCTTAGAAATGTAACTTCTTTGCATTGTTGATTGACAATATTGTGTGTATTACATCAAGTCGATGTAATCGTACAGCGCCATGTCCGTCGAGCAGGCGGGATGCACTAGGCCAGCGTCAGCCACGAACGGGCTGGTGGTCACCGCGTCCGCGTTCAGTGTCGGACTGTCGTCTTGTACTTCATCTCCTTTGTTGTCCAGCATTGATGCCCCTGTGACGATCGCGGACCGTAGGCGGGAGTCCAGTCACGATGCCTGCTGCGGATGAGTGCGGCCACCCCGGTCACGTGAGCACAGACAACCGATGTGCCTGACATCATGTGGAATTCCGCAGCATTGTCGGGCCACGCCGCGACTATGTTGATGCCCAGCAGTGGCGGAGCTAGACGAAAACCTTTGGGGGGGAGCATAAATGACAAAGATCTGAGGGCCAAAAGGCTAATTTTTTCCTCATATAGACCCTTCAAATATATTTTTCTTCAGAGTTTTTCCTAAAGCTGGGGGGGGGGGGGAGTGCCCCCCCTCCCCCGGGCCACCCAACTTAGCTCCATCAGCACGCGGTGGTGATCTCACAGGTGAAGGAGAAGGACACCGTCGAGTTGGGGGCGAACGCCATGTAGGAGACTAGCATGTCTGTGTCGCTCTTGCCGAGGCTCAGGCCTGGAATGCTGATCGCCCCGGCCGCCACGCAATCGGAGCGCCGTTCGCGCCCTTCCACTGCCACGATGCCTGCTCCTCTGGAACTCTACACTAGAAGGACGAAGTCCTATGTTACGTAGCGCGGGCAGACCAGCACCTTGCCGGTCACGAGGTGCGGGGTCACGTCCTCGCCATGTTGGCATTGGTCCTGCCTTGCTCGTTTGTGATGAACGACCGAGCTCCCATGATCTTGGCGTTGCAGACAAAGGAGCCTTAGCGCCGGGGTGCACGCTCGTCCAGACAGGGCTCAGGTCGGTGTCGTTAAAGCTCAAGTGCTCCGCCCAGATGCCAGAGTTGATTACGCCAATAATGATGTTGTCGCCGTAGCTCGTCTCCTGCCACGCGCCCAGGCCCAGGAACCCTGGCGACCTTGTGGTATGGGCGTGCAGAACCCGGCTCTCGTACACGGAGGCAACGTGATGTTAGCAGCGCGGGGAACATCAGAATCAGACCCGATGGAGGAAGCGAATGGGTTGCTGGGGTTGCTACGGCTGGAAGCTAACATGGCAGCGTCGGCTTGTCGAGGGATCGAAGAGCGACGAGCAGTGGGCAGGTGATCGAGGGGAGGCTGGCAAGGCGATCGAGTGGCTAGGGCTAGGTTAGGAACTACACCCGCGGCTAGGGCTAGGTTAGGAACGATCACTAGTGCAGAACCGGGCTTTAGTCCCGGTTCGTAAAGGCCTTTAGTGTCAGTTCCATAACCGGCACTAAAGGGTGGGCACTAAAGGCACCCCCCCTTTAGTACCGGTTCGGCACGAACCGGCGCTAAAGTGCCACCACGTGGCACGAGCCAGGCCACGGGTGTCGTGGTTGTAAGTCTGACAGTAGAATGGGGGGTAGGAATGGAGAGGCAAGATCCTAGCTCTGGAGTAGTTGTGCACGCAAGGAGTTAACGAGTTCGGGCCCTTCTCAGAGGAAGTAATAGCCCTACGTCTCGGAGCCCGGAGGCGGTCGACTGGATTATATGCGTGAGTGTTACAAAGATGCGAACCCCTGTGCCAGTGGAGGGGGGTGGCTTATATAGAGTGCGCTCAGACCTCCGCCAGCCCACGTTGCAAGGGGTTTAAAGTACATTAAGGTGAGGCGTTACAGGTAACGCCCCTAATGAAGGGCTTTGATGACCATTAAGACTAGTTAATTACAGACCGTTTGGATGCGGAGTGGCTCCCGTTCGTCCAATGGTCGAGTGAATATTCATGGTCGAGTGCCTCTAGGTTAGTCGAGTGAATGATTGCCAGGTCGACTGGTAAGCAGCCTCTTTTAGTAAGTGACCTTGGGGAGGGTGCTCTTGGGCAGGCCCATGACCCTACCCTAGGTACATGACTCCATCATTAGCCCCCGAATGGATCGAGGTTTGAGTGAGGAAGGAGTTGATAGTCTTCCGGCCTGTTTCTTGTGTTGAAAGCGTGTCTTGCCTTGGATCAAGGGTCTTTCAATGATGGCTTCAAATTCTCTTTCAGTCGCCTTGATCCATTCTTTGCGTTTGTCGAGTGACCTTCGTAGCCTTGAGGATCTTCGAGTGACAGATCGGTGGAGATCCGCTGTCAGGTTGGTTGCTCTATGGTTAGTGGATTTCACGGGATCCGAATTTTGGGAAGCGCGCGAAGCGGAGAAAACCGCGGCACTCGGATGGGACGAGACGATGACGCCTCGATCTTCGCACCGCCTTTTTCGCCACGTATCGCTCGTGCGCCTGTTGCGGGATTTGACGGGATGGCCTGGGTCTACCAGTCAGCCACTCGGAAGCGGCCTCTTAAAAGCTGCCAGCTCGGGGTTTCCAACAGTGCGTTCTCTTATTCCCTTCTCTCCTCGCAAAGTTCTCCGCCACCTCCGCTCTCGCCCTAGCGCCACAGGTCCGTTCGAGCTTTCCGGCAACGATGGTGAAGGACAAGACGTCCGCCCTGGAGCGTGCGAAGAAGGCAGCGGCGGCGCAGGGAAAAGGGAAGAAATCCGCTCGGGGCGGATCTTCCTCAAGGGCTTCTCTGCCCAGAGGCTGGATGCAGGGCGACTGGATGTCGACGGTGCTGAGGCAGGAGGATCTCGACGATATGGTTGAGGGAGGAGTCATCCCTCATGAAGCTGCGCGTCTCCCCGGGAGAGAAGTCGAGCCCCAACCTCTCGATGGTGAGTGTGTGCTCCTTGCCACCCATATCGATCGTGGGTTTTCTCTGCCTCCTCATCCGTTTTTCCGGAGTTTCCTGAACTTCTTCGGAGCGCAGATCCACCATTTCACTCCCAACTCTATCGTGTATCTGGCTGCCTTCATTTCCTTGTGTGAGGGTTTCTTGGGCTGTCGCCCCCATTGGGGACTCTTTAAGCATATCTTCACCTGCCGTTCCCAATCGGTCAAAAAGGCCAAGTCGAGTGACGAGAGGACGCAGGTGATCCAGCTGTGCAGAGGCCTGGCGATCCAGGCGAGGGGAAAAAGTTCTTTCCCATCCATCACTTTCCCTAAGTCGGTCTGTGGTTGGCAGGCGACCTGGTTTTACTGCAAAGACCAGGCGACTCCAGGCCAGTCGACTGGACTTCCCCCTTTCTCTCTAGAACGAGCCCAAAAACCTGCTTCTCTGAAAGTGACGCCGGAAGAAAAGGCCCAAGTCAAAGTGCTGGTCGGTCGAGTGGTTCAGCTTGTCCGCGACGGCGTGACTGGCATGGACTTGCTGGAAGTCTTCCTTAGGAGGCGCATCCAGCCACTCCAGGCTCGCGACCATCCGATGTGGCTATATTCGGGTCTTGATGACACCACTCGGATCCACCCGGAGGAGGTTACTGACGAGATGCTAGAAGGATGGTTGTCGAGCATCACAGGAAACAAAGAAAATCCCCGAGGATCCAGGAGGGTTCCTCCACTCGACAGCACCTACGACGCAGACCAGGTTAGACCTCATGCACCTGACTGAGATCTTGTTTCCTTCATGGGTCTTCTTTGAATTGGTCGACTGACTTTGGTTTTGTCTGTTGTTTCCCAGGAAACTACTGATATGTACTCGACGTCCAACGGGGCACAGGAGCCGACTGAGGAAGGGGAGGCGAGCGGAGGTGAAAGCGGAGATGAGCACGGCGAGTGGGAATCCGATGGCGAATGGGAGGGAGACGACGACGTCTACTCCAGCGAAGAGGAGGAGGAGGAAGTTGAACCCCCCCGCACGGAGAGGCGATCCAAGATTACACACGATCCTGCGAGGGAACGTGGTCAGGCGACTGCTCCTGTTGGGCAGTCGTCGAAACGCCCTCGGACCTCTTCTCCTACGCCGACTGAGAAGGCTCCCAAGCACCAACGCGCGACGCCATCCAAGCCGCCCAAGGCTCTGCCCAAGATGAAGATGACTGTCCCCACCATTTCTGGGTAATAATAATACTTATTTCCCTTTGTCGACTGTGGACGGACCCTTGGTCGATTCATTGAACCAACTGACTGACTTCCGAAATTTGTAGTGCTGCTACTTCTGAGATGTCTGCCAAGGACGGAGATCAAGAGATGGAAGATGTTGTTACTTCCAATCCAGGTACAGTTACTGATGTTCTGTCTTTGGTCGACTGAATATTTCTTGTAACTCTGGTCGATTGACTTTTCTTGCAGCTCCCCCTCATGTTATCAACTTACCAGACGATGAAGATGACGAGCCGCTGAGAGCAAGAAGGAACCGGAGGGCATCGACTGGCAAGACCCCCCAATCTGCTCCGGTGTCTGAGGCTGTAGTTCAGGATGGTGGTGATGCCACTCGGACTTCCGTGACTTTTGCTGATCCTCTAACGAGCGTGCGGCCTTCGGCGTCGGCTGCAAATCCGCCTTCGCTTTTTACTACATACCCTGCCCCAGAGGACCAAGTGAGTGCCGCAAAAGAGGCTATACGCCAGGCGGGCATCATGATGGAGCAAGTGAAAGTAGTTCGGGATGCCAGCCAAGCAGCGTATGACGCGAGTTCGGCTCTTCAGAGTAACGTCCAGGTCAGTCGACTCGACACTTGGTCTGTTGCAATGTGCTGTTCAAAGAATCTCTTTTCCGAAGATCTTTATATCTGTACACCCACTGGGTGTGTCTGTCGACCTTTGGTCGAGTGGGGGCACGCTGAGTGCACCCACTGGGTGTAGTCCCCGAGACTACGGTGGACTACTGGCAGTCGACTGTAGTCTTTATATTGTGTTTCTGTATTTGTACTTCTTCACTCGGTCTGGTCGGGCCAAGTCGAATGGAACTGTATGCGATCGACTGCGGGCAGTCGGTTTTTTTGGTCGAACTAGTGGGGGCACGCTGAGTGCATCCACTAGGTGTAGTCCCCGAGACTGCTGTCGAATGTTTTGATTCGGTTGTAGTCTTAGAAACGCTGACTATTAGCCATGACATTAGAATCATATTTGGTCGACTGATCGATCAGGATTTTGAAAGATTACCGGTGGGGGCACGCTGAGTGCACCCACTGGGTGTAGTCCCCGAGGCTACTGTCGAATGTTTTGATTCGGCTGTAGTCTTAGAAGTGCTACAACTTTTCCTTTAGTCACTCGGAAGTAACTTGTCTTTGATATCTTTTGTCGATTGCCTCTTTGCAGAAGTCTTGCGAGCTTGTTGCTCATCTTGCTGAATTGAAGGAGAAACAAGTCCAGCTTAACCTCGACTTACAGTTTGCCCAGGAAAACTTGCAGAAGGCGAAGGATGACGCAAAAGGTATGGCTGGTGAGGATTCGACGGCTGTCTCTGTTTTTCTGCCTATTCTCAACTCTGTCCTCATTAATGTTTTGCAAACCAACTGGAGGAGGCTCTGAGGAAGAAAGATCTTGACCTTGCAGAAGCACAAAAGGCGGCTTCGGAGAAAACGAAGCTCGCTGAAGAAAAGCTTGCTTCAGTTGGTCAGCTTGAAGATGAGAATGCCAAGCTGAAGTCTGCTCTTGACGCGGCCAACCAGGAAGCAAGTCGATTGAAAAATGACAAGATTGCTCTGACTGACAAGGTCGGCGACATGGCGGGGAAGCGAAAGGATCTGGAGGCTTACCTCGGGGGGCTCGCCAAGAAATTATTCCTCATGCTTGAAGGTAATCGCCTTACTCAATTGACTTGTCATTGTCGACTCATCATTCGATTATAATACTGGACTGTACCTTTCAGAATTCTGTCAAAACTTCGAGGAAGAAACTGGTCGAGTGGAAACCAATCTGGACCCCATCAACTCTCTTGTGAAGGATGAAGCTGCCATGAATGTCCTCCGGCTGGAGTCTCGCGTCGCCAGTGTGGTGGACTACCTCGCTCGACTGAAGGCTGCAGTGTCGCGGATCGACTCTGCACTCTGGCCAAATCAGACACTTCAGAATGGCCTTGAATCCTTGGTCACTCGACTGAACGTAGTGCCAAGTCGAGTGCATGAGTGGAAAATGTCTTCTGTCAGGTGTGGTGCCGATGTTGCTCTGTCGCTGGTTCGTGTCCACTGCAAGGAGGCGCGAGAAGAGAAGCTGGCCGCCCTCCGAGTTGCCAATACTAGGAAGCATAATTTCCAGGACTTCATGGAGACCTTCATTGCTGCTGCCACCCGTATCTCAGACGGGATTGATTTGGACGAGTTCGTTGCCCCATCCAGTCCTCCACCAGAGGAGTAAAAAACTATTGAGTCTCACTTTAAATTTGCCTCGGAATGCCGAGTGGTTTGTGTAACCAATAAACTCTGTCGAGCAGGAGGCTCGGGTACTTTTATTTGCGGTCCAGGACCTTTTGATCTTTATCCGGACTTGATTTATCGTTGAATATCTTCGTGATTTATCCGTCGAGTGAGATTTGGCTCGACTTTTACTCAAAATGACTTAGGCGAGCACGGAGCTGCAGCTAAGCCTCCGAGTGGGAGGTTTGCTCTCCACTTGGTAGGATTTTTGATTACTTAGGCGAACACTGAGCTGCAGCTAAGCCTCCGAGTGGGAGGTCTGCTCTCCACTCGGTAGGATTTTTAATTACTTAGGCGAGCACTGGGCCGCAGCTAAGCCTCCGAGTGGGAGGTCTGCTCTCCACTCGGTAGGATTTTAAATTACTTAGGCGAGCACTGGGCTGCAGCTAAGCCTCCGAGTGGGAGGTCTGCTCTCCATTCGGTAGGATTTTAAATTACTTAGGCGAGCACTGGGTTGCAGCTAAGCCTCCAAGTGGGAGGTCTACTCTCCACTCGATAGGATTTTTAATTACTTAGGCGAGCACTGGGCCGCAGCTAAGCCTCCGAGTGGGAGGTCTGCTCTCCACTCGGTAGGATTTTAAATTACTTAGGCGAGCACTGGGCGGCAGCTAAGCCTCCGAGTGGGAGGTCTGCTCTCCACTCGATAGGATTTTTAATTACTTAGGCGAGCACTGGGCCGCAGCTAAGCCTCCGAGTGGGAGGTCTGCTCTCCACTCGGTAGGATTTTAAATTACTTAGGCGAGCACTGGGATGCAGCTAAGCCTCTGAGTGGGAGGTCTGCTCTCCACTCGATAGGATTTTTAATTACTTAGGCGAGCACCGGGCTGCAGCTAAGCCTCCGAGTGGGAGGTCTGCTCTCCACTCGGTAGGATTTTAAATTACTTAGGCGAGCACTGGGCTGCAGCTAAGCCTCTGAGTGGGAGGTCTGCTCTCCACTCGGTAGGATTTTTGAGTGTAGCTTCTGAAGGAGAAGGAGGCAGTCGACATGCACCTTGCCGTCCTTGCGAAGCGTTCGTTATATTGAGAGTTTGACTTCGCGGGAGGCTGGCTTTCCGCTCGGTAGGAGTTTTAAATACTTAGGCGAGCACTGGGCTGCAGCTAAGCCCCCGAGTGGGAGGCTGGCTCTCCACTCGGTAGGATTTTTTAATACTTAGGCGAGTACTCAGACTGCAGCTAAGCCCCCGAGTGGGAGGCTGGCTCTCCACTCGGTAGGATTTTTGAATACTTAGGCGAGTACTCGGACTGCAGCTAAGCCCCCGAGTGGGAGGCTGGCTCTCCACTCGATAGGATTTTTGAATACTTAGGCGAGTACTTGGACTGCAGCTAAGCCCCCGAGTGGGAGGCTCGCTCTCCACTCGGTAGGATTTTTGAATACTTAGGCGAGTACTTGGACTGCAGCTAAGCCCCCGAGTGGGAGGCTGGCTCTCCACTCGGTAGGATTTTTGAATACTTAGGCGAGTACTTGGACTGCAGCTAAGCCCCCGAGTGGGAGGCTGGCTTTCCACTCGGTAGGATTTTTTTACAAACTTAGGCGAAACGGATTCGCAGCTAAGCCACCCACTGGGGGAAATTTCGACAAAAAGAAAGAGCAATCTTCTGTGAAAATTATAGCATTCTTGCTTTAGATAAGAGAACTACAGAGGTACTTTTATTACATCTCAACCGAGTGAGTTTCTTTTTTCAAGTGTAAAAAGGACGGAGTAACTCCGCATTCCAAGCTCGAGGCTCGTCGATCCGGCAATCAACGTTGTAGAGGTGATATGCTCCGTTGTGGAGGACTTTGGTGACGATGAAGGGGCCTTCCCAAGTTGGAGCGAGCTTGTGAGGTTTTTGCTGATCCACTTGGAGGACCAAGTCTCCTTCCTGAAAGGCTCGACTCTTCACGTTTCTCGCGTGGAACCGACGTAAGTCCTGCTGGTAGATAGTCGAGCGGATTAGGGCCATCTCCCTCTCTTCTTCCAAGAGGTCGACTGCATCTTGCCGAGCTTGTTCCGCTTCTGCTTCAGAGTATAGTTCGACTCGAGGTGCATTGTGGAGCAGATCACTCGGCAGAACCGCTTCAGCCCCGTAGACCAGAAAGAATGGCGTTCTTCCAGTCAACCGATTAGGAGTGGTCCTTAATCCCCAAAGAACTGACGGAAGTTCGTCGACCCAAGCTCCTGCCGCGTGCTTGAGATCATGCATCAGTCGAGGTTTCAGTCCTTTGAGGATGAGGCCATTCGCACGCTCTGCCTGCCCATTCGACTGAGGATGGGCAACTGAGGCATAGTCGACTCGCGTGCCTTGGGAGGCGCAAAAGGCTTTGAATCTGTCGTTATCAAAGTTTGATCCATTGTCCGTGATGATGCTATGTGGAACTCCATATCTGAATATCAGCTCTCTGATGAAACTGATAGCAGTGCTTGCATCGAGGTTCTTGATGGGTTTGGCTTCTATCCACTTGGTGAACTTGTCGACTGTGACCAGTAAGTGAGTGAAGCCGCTTCTACCAGTTCTCAGCGGTCCGATCATGTCTAGCCCCCAAACAGCGAAGGGCCAGACGAGTGGAATGGTCTTCAGAGTAGAGGCGGGCTTGTGCGACATGTTGGAATAAAACTGACACCCTTCGCACTTGTCGACTATGTCTTTTGCCATTTCATTCGCCCTCGGCCAGTAAAATCCCGCTCGGTATGCTTTAGCCACAATGGTCCGAGAGGACGCATGATGACCACAGGTCCCCGAGTGGATATCCTCAAGAATTACCTGACCTTCTTCTGGCGTGATGCACTTCTGGCCAACTCCAGTCGCGCTTTCTCTGTACAATTGCCCTTTGATTACTGTAAAGGCCTTGGATCGACGGACGATCTGTCGAGCCTCTTCTTCATCTTCTAGGAGCTCTTTCCTCATAATATACGCGATGTAAGGCGCTGTCCAGTCGGGAGTGACGACTACAACTTCCATAATCAGGTCGACCACGGCTGGAATCTCCACTTCAGTCGGATCGTTGGCGCTCCTTGGCTGCGGAGGTTCTTCTGTGAAAGGATCTTCCTGTATCGATGGCATACGAATGTGCTCTAAACACACGTCACTGGGGATGGCTTCTCTCTTGGACCCAATTTTCGCCAAATCATCTGCGGCTTGGTTTTTCAGTCGGGGTATATGATGGAGCTCTAACCCCTCAAATCTCTTCTCCAACTTTCTCACCGCATTGCAATATCCCATCATGGCTGGGCTTCGGACATCCCACTCCTTCATCACTTGATTAACAACCAGATCTGAGTCGCCATAGACCATAAGGCGACGGACGCCGAGTGAAATGGCCATACGTAATCCATATAGGAGCGCTTCATATTCTGCCTCATTGTTGGAGGAATCAAAGTGAATCTGGAGGACATATTTGAGCTTATCTCCTCGGGGGGAAACCAGTACAACCCCCGCACCAGACCCATTCAGCATCTTGGAGCCATCAAAAAACATAGTCCAGTGTTTCGAGTGAACTTGAGTCGGAAGTTGTTGTTCAGTCCACTCGGCGAGGAAATCAGCTATTGCTTGGGACTTGATAGCTTTCTTTGCCTCGAACTTGATATCAAGAGGAAGAAGTTCAATTGCCCATTTTGCCACTCGACCAGTTGCATCTCTGTTATGAAGAATCTCTGATAACGGGGCGTCGCTGACGACTATAATGGAGTGATCAGAGAAATAATGAGCAACCTTATTTGTGGTCATGTAAATCCCATAAACAAGCTTCTGATAGTGAGGGTATCTTTGCTTTGACGGGGTCAGAACTTCAGAAAGGTAATAAACTGGGCGCTGAACTTTGAAGGCTTTCCCTTCCTCTTCCCGCTTGACCGTAAGGACGGTACTAACGACTTGTCCAGTGGCTGCAATGTAAAGCAACAATGGCTCTTTGCTGACAAGGGCAGCAAGCACCGGCTGGGTGGAGAGCAGGGCTTTTAGCTCTGCAAACGCTGCATCAGCTTCTGGAGTCCACTCGAACTTGTCTGACTTCTTCATCAGTCGGTAAAGAGGCAGTGCCTTTTCACCGAGCCTGGAGATGAATCGACTTAAAGCGGCCAAGCATCCAGTAAGTTTCTGGACGTCGTGCACACGCACAGGGCGTTTCATTGGGAGTATGGTGCCAACTTTTTCAGGGTTAGCGTTGATTCCTCGTTCGGAAACGAGAAAACCGAGTAACTTTCCTCCAGGGACTCCGAACGTGCATTTCGATGGATTAATCTTGATATCATACCTCCTGAGATTGGCAAATGTTTCAGTAAGGTCAGTCAACAGGTCGGAACCTTTTCGTGACTTGACCACTATATCATCCATGTATGCTTCTACATTCCGACTGATTTGCGTGATCAGGCACTTCTGAATCATTCTCATGAATGTAGCTCTAGCATTCTTGAGACCGAAAGGCACGGTAACATAACAGAAGCACCCGAACGGGGTGATGAAAGCTGTTTTTATTTCATCGGGTCCATACAGACGGATCTGATGGTATCCGGAGTAAGCATCTAAAAAAGACAACCTCTCGCATCCTGCAGTCGAGTCGACTATTTGGTCGATGCAAGGAAGAGGGAAATGATCTTTCGGGCAGGCCCGATTGACATGTTTGAAATCGATGCACATGCGCAACGATTTGTCCTTCTTAGGGACCATTACAACGTTGGCGAGCCACTCGGAGTGGAAAATCTCGCGAATGAAACCTGCCGCTAAGAGTCGAGCCACCTCTTCGCCAATGGCCTTTCTCTTCTGTACGGCGGACCGTCGAAGATGTTCCTTAACTGGTTTGACTTTCGGGTCGACTCGAAGGCGGTGCTCAGCCAGTCCTCTGGGAACACCCGGCATGTCAGCAGGCTTCCATGCAAAGATGTCCCAGTTCTCATGGAGGAACTGGATGAGCGCTTCTTCCTATTTAGAGTCGAGTGTAGTGGAGATATTGGTCGGAGCCGCATTGGGGTCAGTCGGGTGGATGTGAACCTGTTTTGTCTCACCGGACGACTGAAATGCTGACTCTGTGGCGGGCTTCTTGGCTCGTAACAAATCACTCGGGTCTGCAGTTTTCTGGTACTCTAGTAACTCCATTTCGGCCATCTGAGCGTCAGCAATTTTGGAGCCCTTCTGGAAGCACTCTTCTGCCTTCTTCCGATTACCCGTGATAGTGATCACACCTCTGGGACCGGGCATCTTCAATTTGAGGTACACGTAGCATGGTCGGGCCATGAAACGAGCGTATGCTGGCCTTCCAAGAATGGCGTGGTATGCACTCTGAAAATCCATGACCTCAAAGGTTAACTTTTCCTTCCGGAAATTCTTCGCGTCACCAAAAACTACATCGAGAGCGATTTAACCGAGTGACTCAGCCTTCTTTCCAGGAATGACTCCGTGGAAGCTCATGTTACTGGTGCTGAGTCTGGACATCGGAATGCCCATCCCTTTCAGTGTCTCTGCATACAACAAATTCAAACCACTGCCACCATCCATCAGAACTTTGGTTAATCGAGTGCCTTCAATGACTGGGTCGACCACCAACGCTTGCCTCCCTGGGGTAGCAATATGAGTCGGGTGGTCGGACTGGTCAAAGGTGATGGCAGTCTGAGACCATTTCAGATAATTGGGTGTCGCCGGAGCGACCATGCTCACTTCTAGATTGATGACCTTCAATCGACTTTTGCTTTCGACGTCAGCGAAAATCATCAAGGTGGAATTGACCTGGGGGTATTCTTCACCGTTGTCTTCCTTGTCCTCAACTTTGTCTGACTCTTTCTCTTTGTCTTTGGCCTATTTTCCTTGAAACTGCTGCATCAGGAGTCGACATTGTCGAGTGGTATGTTTTGGGTAAATGAGTTTACCCTCCTCGTCTTTCTTCGTGTGGATGTGACACGGTAAGTCCATCACATCATTCCCATCCTGGTCTTTCACTTTCTTGGGGTTCCAGGGACCCTTGGGTTTCCCCTTAAACTTTCCTGGGGTCACAGCCAAGGCCTCTCCGGGTGCAGCTGGCTCGGCTTTGCGCTTCTGCTTCCGACTGGAGTTCCCTCCGCCGGCCTCATTAGCGGCTGCTTTATACTTGCCACTCCGGAGCCTATCTTCTTCTTCACCGTTTGCATACTTGGTGGCAATTTCCATCATTCGACTCAATGTCATATCTCCGGTTCGACCGAATTTCAAACTCAGTTCTGTTCCTGACGCCTTCCTTGAAGGCACAAACTGCCTGGTGATCAGATACATTCTCGACTGTGTGATGTAAAGTGATCCATCTCTGGATATAATCCCTCAGAGTTTCACTCGACTTCTAAACACACGACTGCAATTCTGTCAACCCTACTGGTCGCTTGCAAGTCCCTTCAAATGTCCTGACAAACACTCGGGCAAGATCCTCCCAAGTGTAAATACTGCTGGGTGCCAACTGGTTCAACCATGCTCTGGCTGACCCCTCCAACATAAGAGGCAAATGCTTCATGGCTACCTCGTCGTTGCCGCCCCCAATCTGAACAGCCACTCGATAATCCTAGAGCCAGGTGTCAGGCTTGGACTCGCCGGTGAACTTACTAACTCCAGTCACCAACCTGAAGTTGGGAGGAATTACTGCAGCCCTGATTGCCCTGCTGAAACATTCTGGTCCTGATACACGAGCCCTGCTGCTGGACGGGGCGTCTCTGTCGTGGCCTCCTCTGTGAGCTCTATTCCTGTCGACCAGACCTTGAACGATAATGGATCTCGCATCAAAGCCTGGTTCCCTGGGGTCGACTGGAAATCTTCGCCCATCACTGAGCTGGCGTCTGTCATCTTGCCGCCGAGAAACGTACGATCCACCCCTTGGGGGAGGAGTGGGAACTCGACGTCGATCATTGCAATCGAATTGGTGTTCGTACCGCTCACGGTCTTGATATTGATCATCGCGCCGGTCTCTACGTTCCCCATGCCTCGGAGGCGATCCTGGACTGTGAGCCGACTGTACAGAATTCGCAGCGACGGATCGGCTGTGAATCATGTTACGCGACTGAGATACAACTGAGTTATGATCCCCCGCTGCCCGGAGCAAATCTCTGATCTATAACAGACCTCTCCCCGCCTCCGACTGAGAAGGCTGGATCGACTCTGCTATGCGAGCTGCAGCTGCTAAATTCTGAATCGGGGTTCGGTATACCTGAGTTGGTGGCTGGAAGAGGCGGCGTCGACTGGATTCGGCGACTGGCGGTCGAGCGCGCTCGTCGGGTACCCTCTGGAGATTCTCCAGTCGAGTGCGTTCAGCCAGGTTGGCCAAGCGCGCCTCCTCCAAGGCACGTGCCTCAGGGGTTTCTCCAACGATAGGAGTGTGAAGCGCGTCCATGTTCCGGCGACGAAGTTCCTCCCTTTGCAGCGAGGTGAGAGGCTCGGGTCTGTACTCTTCATGGCCCCGCGTCGGAACTCCTCCCCCGGCAACCTCTTCAGTGTGGGGGGATCCGGGGGGACTGCGCGGTCCGTCGACCATCAGTACCTCCGCCGCTGGATCGCTGCTGTCGCACTCGGACGCGGTCTCTGCGGAGCCAGTCGACAGATCGAACAGGCCGTAGAGTGATTCGTCGGGCTCAATCGCCGCGACTTGGGGGATGGCCGACTGGCGGGCCAATGCATGCCTCACCCACCGCTGGAGTCTCGACCGACCAGAGCGCTTGCGCCGGCGGGAAACAGGGAGCGAGGACGAAACGGGTACCGACCCGTACTGGGCCGATGGTTGTCGCAGGAGGACGCCACGAATGCACGCGCGGAAGTGCGTCACTCCGCGGGCGGGGAGCGCGTCCACGTCAAGTGGAGCCTCCTGGAGCCAAGCAGAATCATCGACGACGAAAGTGAGGGCGCCGAGACGGATCTCACGCCCCTCGACCAGGATTCCGCTCGAAGACATGATGGGAGATGTCAAAAGAATCCCAACTCCTCCAAAATATTGCTAGAACACCTGCCCCACGGTGGGCGCCAACTGTCGTGGTTCTAAGTCTGACAGTAGAATGGGGGGTAGGAATGGAGAGGCAAGATCCTAGCTCTGGAGTAGTTGTGCACGCAAGGAGTTAACGAGTTCGGGCCCTTCTCAGAGGAAGTAATAGCCCTACGTCTCGGAGCCCGGAGGCGGTCGACTGGATTATATGCGTGAGTGTTACAAAGATGCGAACCCCTGTGCCAGTGGAGGGGGGTGGCTTATATAGAGTGCGCTCAGACCTCCGCCAGCCCACGTTGCAAGGGGTTTAAAGTACATTAAGGTGAGGCGTTACGGTAAAGCCCCTAATGAAGGGCTTTGATGACCATTAAGACTAGTTAATTACAGACCGTTTGGATGCGGAGTGGCTCCCGTTCTTCCGATGGTCGAGTGAATCTTCATGGTCGAGTGCCTCCAGGTTAGTCGAGTGAATGCTTGCCAGGTCGACTGGTAAGCAGCCTCTTTTAGTAAGTGACCTTGGGGAGGGTGCTCTTGGGCAGGCCCATGACCCTACCCTAGGTACATGACTTCATCAACGGGTGCGGTAGATCATTAGTACCGGTTGGTAACACCAACCGGTACTAAATGTTTGTGGGTTTTGGTTTTATTTTTTATTTTTCCTTTAAATTTGTGTTATCAATTTAATTTAGGATTGTTTTACATTATAATGAGTTGTTATACTTGATATGGATATGGATATGGCATATATATATACTTGATCACTTAGCTAGGATCCATCTAGTTCAAACTAATTTGCGGTTTCTTTCATAAATGATACATATAATAACTCATCATCATCATCACATATTAATATATAAATAAACTCTTGCATCATATCATCACCAACAACAGTATATATGTGTATATATATATATATATATATATATATATATTCATTACCACTATTTAATCATCATAGTCATTACCGCTATCTAATCACCACCAACACTAGCTTAAAGAAGAAACATTCACTTGTAACAGAAGCAAAGATATCATCGAGTTCAACATGGTCATGATATTATAAGTGTTCACAAGCAAATCACTATTTGAGATTAATTAAGTTCAGGACGAGAATACGGACATGAGAGGACAAGTACTAATAGCATGAACTAGCTAAATCACTCCTGCTGCTCCTTCTCAGATAAAATAGCATAGAACATGTATAGCTCTCCTGATTCATCATACTGGAGCATGCAGATGAATCTGTCTCCTAATCGTGGGTTGCGCTTCTCCTTGCTGCCCCCTAGTACTTCTCTGCGATCGTTAACAATTTTGCTCCAATCTTTCACTATTAAGCATTCATCGCTTTCAGAAATCCTGAATGCACTCATGTGCAATGTAGGATATCTTGGTCGTAAGCTAACCATTGACATGCGACCTTTTGTCTCGATCCACTGAGGCACAACTGTCATCGAGAGTCCCTGTTGAAGAACATCGTATAATAATTAATATACTTAGTAATGAAAGTTTATCTTCAAAAATAATGTATGCAAAAGATGCACTGAGGACAAATAGTAAAAATCTTACCATCTTTCCATTATAGATGTGACCGTAGTTCAATATGATCACTATTGGTCGCACGTTTTGAGTATTAACATTTCTAAGTGCAGAAAGAAAATTTGTCTTGACAGTATGAAGATCCTCAAGCCATGAAACATAATGACTTATCTCCTCGTAGTTTAGTTCAGCCCCGGGACAGTAGTAGGTCCTGTCTACCAAGCGCCGGACATGTTTGCTTGAACCGAAATAAGCTGACAATGGAAATTAGTTATCAACTATTTTTAAATAAACAATATCGAAGACATAAACATGGTTGAGAAAAACTCACATAATGGTAGAACTGGAGGCGTCTGCACATCGATCCAGATATCTCTATTACCTTCAATATCATCTTCCGGACAAATATCAAAGGTGATAACCATATCAGGCTCAAATGCATAAGCCTTGCATAGTGTTTGCCAAGTTTTGCATTCAAAATGGGTGTATGTGTCTGCATTGTATAATTTGACGTTGAAATTATACCCATGCTCGGTCTTCAAGTAAACTCTCTTTACCTCCATATCATTCATCGCACTGAAACCTATCTTATCCAAGACAAAAATTCGAGCATGGCAGGGGATGCGCTAGTAGAATAGTGAAAATTTAAAATTATAAGTTCAAGCAAATGAAGCATAAGTCATGCTTTATTACGAAAAAATACTTGCCGTTGTGACTTACTGTATCCACTTCGAATGTCTCATCCAGCTTGATGCTGAAGCGCCTATTATCAACAAGGAAATTTCTGTCGCACAGGCCGCGTTGGTCTTCGCAGTGTTCGCACATAATAAAATCTTTTTCATTGTCAGACGACATTTCCTATGTTCATATAGGTGAAACATTAAACACTTACTATCTAACATTAATTAATATCTAAATAATTCTAATATTCATCTAACATTTGACATTAATATCTAACATATATTTCTATCTAATTCATCTAACATTTAACATTAATCTAACATTTATGTAAACTAAAAATATATAAAATTTAAAAAAACAGAAAAAATAAACTAGTTAAGTTCTATATATAGGTGAAACATTACTAGTTCTATTATTTCAACTAATTCAACTAGTTCTATTAATTCAACAAGTTCTATTAATTAATTTAACTAATTAATTCAACTAAGCATTTACTAAAAACAAACTAGTTATATTAATTCAACTAGTTCAAATCTCATATACCTAATTAATATTTAACTTTTCTATCTAATTCATATCTAAAATTTGACATTCATCTAATTAACAATTTGACATGCATTAATTTAAAAAACAAAAAACAAAAAATAAGTAAAAAAATTGTGTGTGTGTGTGTGTATGTGTGTGTGTGTACGTACGAGCGGGGGCGGCGGCGTACGGGCGGCCGGCGGCGCGAGACGGCGACTGTCGTGGTTTTGTCACGTCAGATGTCCTAGTGTAAGGACTCAGTCGTGAGGCCAACGCATCTATGTGGTAGCTTGAGAGGGGTTGAGCAGAATCGAGGGACGCAACGCAAGACAGGGATTTAGACAACTTCGGACCCCGGGAAACATCATCCGGTAACAACCCTACATGTTGTTTGAGGCTAGGTCTCATTATCATCACGAGGGAGTCGCCGTAAACCGGCTCTCCTCTTTGTGTCTAGCCCTAAGATTGTTTCTTCTGGCTTGTAGCTTGTCCCTCTTTGGGGAGCCCTGCCCCTCCTTATATATGTTGAAGGGGCGGGTTACATGTGGAGTCCTATTAGGATTAGGACTAGTCTATCTCTAATACAAACGGGATACAAGTCCCGGTCTTAACTCCTTGTAAGGTAAATATTCCTCATGCCTTTTCTCTTAAACCGGCCCACCATAGTATGAACCGGCCTTCATGAACTGCTCGTTGGGCCACCAGGTCTTGTCGCCGTCTGTCCCGCCCGCCGGGTTACCAATGAGTCGTGAACCGCCAGGTCCAAACGGGTCGCCTGGTGAATCACCAAGTGCCAGCGGGGTCTCAAATAAACTGCCAAGTCCGGCCGGGTTAAACTTCCGGCTGGTTTACGCCGCGGGGTATATCCCCGACATTAGCCCCCAAGTTTAGCTTGGATTTATCCATGGTAAACTTATGCTGCAAAATAAACACAAGAACAAATTTGACAGGTTGTGCTCCGGGTTAAGAATTCTTGTAAACCGACACCTGAACATCCTTAATTCCTTGCCATTTCCTTCTTCTAGAAAATCCAAGTCAATAAGCCAGCTTCATACTCAATTTGCTGATATTGGTTTCTCACAGAGAAATATTATGAAGAATAATCCACTTGAGTCGGGTTCCAAAGCACCGGATTAAGAAATATGGGTCTTGAAATACTCCTCTGATATTCAACTGGTTTGAAGATGCCGAACTTGCCGGTTTATCATTGCCAAAAATTGTCGGGTTATATGACTGATAATTCCGGGTCATGGTTGTTGCTAACTCTGGTTCATGATTGTTGCCAACGCCGGTTTATAATTATTGATGATGCCGGGTCGCAAACACAGGGTCATAATAATTGGTGACGCCGGGTCAATCTGGTTTGCTCAAAACAGAGATTTTGAAGATATTTCTCTGATAATAATATAATACTTGTAGCCCCAAGTCTTGAGCAGAACAAAGTGATGGCTTAAGACTTGCTTCAATATAAATACTGCCACTTTAGAAGAAATCCATGTTGTTCATCCCAGTCACTAGTAAAAACAGAATACTCCATATTATGTAGCCCCCAAGTGCCGGGTTGTCATGCTTGCAGCAACCTGGGACTTGTAATTGACTGATGCCCATAAAACTTGAATTGTTGAAAGGAGCAATTGGTAGCCCCCAAGGGCCGGCTCATTATGATATGATGAGTCGGGTCTTCAATAAGGCCAATAAAAATGACTTTGCATTAGCCCCCAAGTGTCATGGTGCATGCTTGAAGTGACATGAGACTTGCATGTGATCTCAATTTGAATAATGTAGCCCCCAAGTGCCGGGTTGTAAGCCTGCAGTGACTCGGAACTATTCCTTCCACTGTAGAATTAATCATATCCTTTGATAAAATAATATCCATTGCGCTAAAGCGACTTTGAAAACCTCAATAATACCGGTTATTAATAACCATAATAAAAATCCAGTCATGTTGGCTATTCAAGATAATATAATTCGGTATGAAAACCAGTTTGGCTATTTGGCTATTTGAATAATATAACCCAATCATTTATAAGCACATGATTCCAATGGTGCAATCCAAATATATACTAGCGACTTATAGTCCAAAGCCAGGCCGGTTTAATAAACACCGGATAATTTCTCATCATATACTGGCAACTTATCGTCTTAAAGCCAGGCCGGTTTAATAAACACCGGATAACTTCTCATCATATACCGGCAACTTATCGTCTTAAAGCCAGGCCGGTTTAATAAACACCAGAATTGATCATCATACTTTATTCAACCTGTTTCAGTGACATTGAATCACATGGTTGGTTTACCAACTTTTTGTAGTAAGAGTGATAACCCCAATCTTTGAGTAATGATAACTCCTTTCATGTTGTGCCGGTTTATGAAAAAATCGTACCGGGTTTGTGATAAACACCGGATTAACCATATATAATACTGGTGACTTGTAGTCAAACCAGACCGAGCTGATAGTCTCCGGATTATAACTTGATCGTGTACTGACAACTTGTAGTTGAAAGCCGAGCCGGGTCGATAAACACCGGTTTACTCCATAATAGGATGGTAACAGAAAATCCAACCGGGCAGATGGCCTCCGGATTAAGATTTGACAGTGTTCCGTCAATTTGTAATTGACAGTTGAACCGGATTAAAACGTCGTCGGTTTAAAAAACGCAACAAAAATAAAGCAACAGTTTAAGGAAAATATTGAAGCAAAGGCAATGATAAAACCGTTTGCAAAAAGAGGCTTTATTGAGCCGATCAGATGGTGTTACCATGGTCGGACACGACCAAGCTCCCGATAGGTGTAGCTATGGTTCAAGTCAGTCAGGTCCCCAAATGAAACCGTGGCATTATGCCGATCAAGAGGCATGGCAATGGTTCGGGTTCGACCAAGCCCCCAAGTGATTCTATGGCCTTAGGCCGATCAAGAGGCGTGACTATGGTTCAGACGTGACCACAAGTCCCCAAGTGATGCATTGGCATTATGCCTTTCAAGAGGGGTGACGATGGTCCGGGTTTGACCAAAGCCCCCAAGTGATTTTTTGGCCTTAGGCCGACCAAAAGGCGTGACTGGTTCAGACTTGACTAAGTCCCCAAGTGATCTGGTGGCTTTCGCCTATCAAAAGGTGTTGCATTGGTTCAGACACGACCAAGCCCCCAAGTGACATAACATGGTGCTTTGAAAAGCTAACCCAAGGGGTAAACCGGAGGCCGCTTTAAGACAGAATCTCCGTGTAACCACGCATGATGTAAAAAAGAACAGAGACCCCGCTTTATGAAGCAGAAGCCCCCATGTGATCAATAATATGTTAGGCCAATAAGGCGGGATACCCATGTTTGAACCGCGCATCATGGCAGCAGGTCCTCTTCGGTAATTTTTAACTTTTTGCAAGAGATAAATTCTTCTTGAACCGGGATCTTGAACCAGATATTGAGAGCTTCAAAGCTTTGTGGGAGACATCTTTCCCTTGAACCGGATTTTAAACCGGAATCTTCATTTTTAGCCGGAAATTTTCTGTCGGTCTTTAAACTCGAACTTGCGAGAAGTTAATTCCTTTTTGAACCGGATATTGTAAACCGGATTTGGGTGCTTCAGAGCTTTGTGGGAGAACAGATTTCCCTTGAACCGGATTGTAAACCGGATATTTGAGAGCTTCAATGAGAGTGACTTCCCTTGAGACGGATTTTAAACCGGAATCCTTTCTGATGACCCAGATCTTCTTCATTGAGCCGGGATTTTGTAACTGTCATATACTTTCTAAGCCGGAAATTTTCTGACGGCCTTTAAATTTTCATCAATATAACAGTAGCCTTCGGGACGGGTTATCTTTCCCTCCATCGTCCTGGGGTTCTTAAACCGGCTGAAACTAGCAAGATTTGCTAAGTCATGTCATCGTAGCCCCCAAGTCTCAAGGTGACTCGAGGAGTTGGCTTGAAACTTTCCATATTTGACCGTGATATAAACCGGTATAACTTGTATATCATTGGCGTTGATAGCACGATGTGAATCCATAGAAGATTGAGATGACTGCGGCGGGTTATAAATGATCCCGTATGAACCGTGTCAGCAACTCGGCCAATGGTTTCTTCCAACTGGTGATTTGAAGTTAACCAAACTGTAGCGGCGGCGACTTGTGCGCCTTCCCATTGAACCACCCAGTGCAGACGGTGGTTGATAGTATATGATAATTTTCCTCCATTATGTTGAAAGAATACCGGGCTTCCCAAGCTGTGACTTGCTCAAACAGATCATGCAGACACGTGCGGCCCGGTATGTTGATGTAGACCAGGCCGCGAGAGATGGACGACAAAGACGACTGCAACGTCAGAGGCGACTCGGATAGATGAGTCGGCCGCGACATTGTAAACCGGTGCGGACGGGGAAAATCAGCACCGGTGTCATAAACCGGCACGAACGGGCGAATTAATTGCGGGCGCGGTCCCGGCAAGCTCATGTAAACCGGGCCACAGGGACGGTGACTTGCTCACGTTCATTCACCAAGTGGCATGACACGGACGAAACGCCAGTGCAGAACGTTGCTAGCGCGTGCTCCGTGCCCGTAATATAACGCCTCATTTGTAATGAACAATTGTCCTGCGTCAAAAAATATCATATGCCAAAGTAATTGTTCCTTGACAAAAATAATATGCGCTAGTAAAATAGGCCTTAGATGGATATCACCTGATATGTTAGGCCGGAAATTATCCGTCGCGGAGTTGATAACCACGATGGTGACACTGAAATCAATCACGGCGGAGTAGACAGATGAGTCGGCCGAGGTATTGTAAACCGGTGATGGCGAGCAAGTTGTCCTCCGCGTTGTAAGTCGGTGCGGACGCGTGAACCGGCCGTGGGGGCGGATGGGCAAGTCGCCCGTGGCGTTGTAAAGCGGCGCGGACGAGCGAGCCAGCCACGGCGTTTTTAAATCGGTGCAGGAGTCCGTTGAATAAGGACGATCACCCGTGCCAAATGATGTTGGCATGCCTCCATCTCCGCGGTATAATGCCACCTTATGACGAATAGTTTCGCTTGCATAAATTAATACGTGTTTAAAAATAAATAGGATAAATAGCACCTCGTATTTTTCGGATGCTGATAGCAGCTTGGCCAAGGTGGCCAGGCACCCGCGACGACAGCGTAGCACAATTCTTGTCAGCCTTGACGACAAACGACTGCAGCAGGAATTGATCATCTGTTCGGATTCGACGGTGTGGCCACGGCAGTCGCTCGACACGCTGGCGAGGGGCAGTCGTTTGATCATAGGTAGCAACGGAGTGCAGCCGTGGCGTCTCAGAGGTGCCAGTTTCCCATTATCATCTCCCTCTGATGGATCCTTTTAATCATCTCAGAATCCATGTATGTACGTGCAACGGAGTAGTAGTTTTCCAAGTAGCAATGAACACTAGTACTCCTTTTGGTTGGTTTGATTTTCCTTGCATGTACGTGCACCATGGAACGGAGCTAGCGGGCACACACCTCGAACATAAGCATAGACTGGCCTTTCCCTCCAGCAGGGGCGTCTCATTAATCTGGCGGGGGCGGCGAATGTCAGTAGCGGCCCATATCAGAAGTGCTAGCGGCGACGGCGGCCTCACATACGGTGACTCGACGGAGACCAAACTCTCACCCGTAGAGGTGTGCGGGAACGGGCCGCAGCAGCGGATTAACCACTTGTCGGCGGTTTAACAAGGGCGCTGGCTGGTGAAATGGCGAGGTGGCCCGGCGTAGCAGAGACAAAGGGCGGGTGACACGGCAGCCCGGCGTCTCAAAAGGCGGGCCACGGCAGAAGCAAGCCGGCGGAGGCGGATCGCAGTGGCGATGCGAGCCGGTGGAGGTAACCGATAAAAACTGCATGTACGCTGATATGGTATCTTCCCAGGAGCTGATGTGGTGCAGAGATGTGGTTGTACTTATGTGTCAATTAAACTATGAAATCCGTGTAGCATTAGTACTAGATGTACTTGTAGCTGTTTTTAGCCTCCACGTGAGGAGCTTCTTGGGGTGGCTGGCCTGCTGCCAGTCCTTTTGTCTTGATCTGCATAAACAAATTTGAGTGCCCAAGTCTTCGGTCTTTA
Organism: Aegilops umbellulata; assembly: GCA_032464435.1. Classification (NCBI taxonomy): domain Eukaryota; kingdom Viridiplantae; phylum Streptophyta; class Magnoliopsida; order Poales; family Poaceae; genus Aegilops; species Aegilops umbellulata. The sequence goes on from CP136054.1 coordinate 444,942,434, forward strand.
AATCTGGCCTCTTTTGTCTTCTCTGCTTCGTCTGATTCTGACGGACAAAATAAGGGCCCGTTCGGAATGAGGGGAGAAAAAACTACAGGAATTCGGAAAGGCATAGGATTGGCATAGTAAAACTCAGTAATAGAAAATGGAGGACCGTAACAGGAACAAGGTGTTCGGATCAGAGGAGAGAAGATACACGGGAAACTGACACAAAGCTCATTAGAAAATTCAGAGAAGAGAAGATACACGGGAAACTGACACAAAGCTCATTAGAAAATTGAATAGTACGCTGTGAGGTGGACATTGACACGGCGATGATTTTTTTATTCACTGCGCTTCTCTCTTCTGCCTCGGGCCTACGCGAAAAAAGAGCTACGAGCAGATGTTTCTTTTCCATTGGAATCTGGTCAAGATGGCTACCTTTCCGCTGGTTTCCTGGTCAGGCTTCCTTCGTTCCGAACGCAACGAATGTGAAAAAACTGCAGGAACTTCATTCCTTTGGTTTTTCCTACAAGCCGAACAGGCCCTAATTTTCTTTTCCTCCTGGTCTCAGTGGGTTGCATGAATCCGTACCGGACTTGTTTTTTGTGCTGACAGTTAATCGTCTTGGTGCAATCGGCGACTGATGGATCCTTGACACTTCTCCTTATAAAAAATTCTTGTCTCGAACTTGGTCGGATCTCCATGGCGCTCGCTGCAGCCGCTTCAGCACGCAACCCTAAAAACTTCCAAATCATAATTTCGTACATGTTGTTCCGTGGTCGACGTAGATCTTTCTGGAACTAACTTTCTTCACCCGGAAAATTATGAACTTATAGATCCCTGAAGAAATCCCTTCAAGAACTCAATACCACCGTGCGCAGGCCTCACGGTAGGCGCCAACTGTCGTGGTTTTGTGACGTCATATGTCCTAGTGTAAGGACTTAGTCGTGAGGCCAACGCATCTATGTGGTAGCTTAAGAGGGGTTGAGCGGAATCGAGGGACGCAACGCAAGACAGGGATTTAGATAGCTTCGGGCCCCGGGAAACATCATCCGGTAACAACCCTACATGCTGTTTGAGGCTAGGTCTCATTATCATCATGAGGGAGTCGCCGTAAACCGGCTCTCCTCTTTGTGTCTAGCCCTAAGATTGTTTCTTCTGGCTTGTAGCTTGTCCCTCTTTGGGGAGCCCTGCCCCTCCTTATATATGTTGAAGGGGCGGGTTACATGTGGAGTTCTATTAGGATTAGACTAGTCTATCTCTAATACAAACCGGATACAAGTCCCGGTCTTAACTCCTTGTAAGGTAAATATTCCTCATGCCTTTTCTCTTAAACCGGCCCACCATAGTATGAACCGGCCTTCATGAACCGCCAGTTGGGCCACCAGGTCTTGTCGCCATCTGTCCCGCCCGCCGGGTTACCAATGAGTCGTGAACCGCCAGGTCCAAACGGGTCGCCTGGTGAATCGCCAAGTGCCGGCGGGGGTCTCAAATAAACTGCCAAGTCCGGCCGGGTTAAACTTCCGGCCTGTTTACGCCGCGGGGTACATCCCCGACAGCGACGACGGGGACGGCGCGACGGGGGCGGCGGCGTACGGGCAGCGGCGCGACGGGGGCGACGACGAGGACGGCGCAACGGGGGCGGGGACGGCCGGGGCGCCGCGCGCGACGACGGGGACGGGGACGGCCGGGCGCGCGCGACAACGGGGGCAGGGACGGCCGGGGCGCGCGCGACGCCGGGGACGGCCTGGGCGCGACGACGGCGACGGGGACGGGGCGCGCGGCAACGAAGACGGAACAGAGGAACTAACTGAAATTTTTCATAAATGTTGTATATATAGGAGAGTCCTTTAGTACCGGTTGGAGCCACCAACCGGTACTAAAGGAAGAGCACCGGTTGGTGGCTCCAACCGGTACTAAAGGTGGTGTGCTGCTTGCACAATGTTTAGTCCCACCTCGCCGGGCGAAGGGTAGCCACACTGGTTTATAAACCCAGCCGCGGCTGCCCTTTCGAACTCCTCTATAAAGCAAGCTTCTGGGCCTAACTATGGCGCGCTGCCCTGTGAGTCTGCTGGGCTTTGTGGGCCTAAAATTGCACGCCCGTGGTCTAGCAGGACCACAGGGCAGCGACAAAATTTTTTTGATATAGTTTTTTTCTTTTCTGCTTTATTGTTTCTTCTATTTATTTCCTAGTAGTTTTTTATTTTCTGTTATATTTATTTTCTTTTATTTATTTCTGAGTAGTTTTTTATATAATTTTTTTCTTTTCTGCTATAATTTTTTCTTTTCTGCTATTTTTCTTTTTTGCTTTATTTATTTTCTTCTATTCATTTATTCTTATATACCATGCCAAGTTGATGGTTAAACTTGATGGTTCAAAGTCTGGAGTTATAATAAAGTTTAAAAAATGAAATGCCGGTGTAACAGATGAGTTTTCGTCTGAAAGCGGCCCTGATACTTTGAAAGAGATTGTCCAGTTTGTACACGAAGTGCATCTAGTTTTGCCATAACAGAAGAAGTCCGGAGTTGTAATAAGTTATTAAAAATAAAAAAGAGGTGCAATGCTCGTTAATTAGCTTCAAGCCTTTTGGAATAGTGTAAACTGCACTGCACATAGCTCCGTGCAGTCTACCATATTCCTTAAGGCTTGAAGCTAAGCAACGTGAGCATTGAGCCTCTTCTTCATCGTCTCTGCACTCAAGGCTTATAAACCGCTCCTAGTCCCTCTCTCTTCGCGAGGTGGGACTAAAAAAGCTTACTAAGAAACTGTAGTACTGGTTCATGCCATGAACCGATACTAAAGGTGCTCGTGGGGCCCCAGCCTTACCTGACACAACCTCATTAGTACCAGTTCGTGGCACGAACCGGTGCTAAAGGTTTGCCACGAACCGGTACTAAAGAGCTCCTCCCGCCTAGCAGTTGGAACCGGCACTAATGGACACATTAGTGCTGGCTCAAATTCAAACCGGGAGTAATGTATCTCATTTTGTAGTGCTTTTCAATTTCAGGGTCATTTAGCTGAAAACAAATCATTAAATGCATGAAAAATAGCAAATAAAGGCAGAAATGGTTGAAAGTTGATGGCGTCGCTTTGAATGGTGCATACTGAATGCACAAAAAGTCAGGAGTTGTAATAAGTTTAAAAAAATGAAATGACTTTGTAAAAGATGAGTTTAATTTCGTCAGAAATCCGAATACTTCGAAAGAGATTGTCCAGTTTGTAAATGAAGTGCATCCAGTTTTTGTCGTAACCCTCTCTACTTTTTTGAACATGCTATGTGGGTGAAATGATGATACCATGCCAAGTTTCAACTTTTTCAGAGTTCATTTGTAGGCTTTTCAATTTTCAGGTCATTTAGTTTTCAAAATAAATCATTAAATGCATGAAAAATAGCAAATGAAGGCAGAAATGATTGAAAGTTGATGGCGTCGCTTTGAATGGTGCATACTGAACGCAAAAAATATAAGAGCATTTAGATCATGATCTTATATTTCTTTACAGTCTGAATTGTCAATATGATCTTATACATCAAAAATACTTTGATCATCAATGATCTTTTTGTGTACAATCTGAATTGTCAATATGAGTCCTCAACGATTTATAAACCGATGAAGACTCGTATTGCGGCCACAAATTCTACACATAGAGTTCAATGAAGACCAAGTGCTTGTGATAGTTTGAGAAGTAACATATTTAAGGTGGTAAAAGCCTTGTTAGGGGAGCGAGGTGGGACTAAAAACAGCTTTCCATAACCTCATTAGTACGTGTTCGTGGTACGAACCGACACTAAATGATGATGGTGGGGCCATAGCCTGACCGCAAGCTGCCACAGCCTCTTCAGTACCGGTTCGTGGCATGAACCGGTACTAAAGGTTCGCCACGAACCGGTACTATTGATCGCCGCCACGAGCCGGTACTATTGATCACATTAGTGCCGGTTTTTTTACAAACCGGCACTAATGTGCTTTACATTTGACCCTTTTTCTACTAGTGGATGGAAGGCTGATACCATGTAGAAAAATATGATGTAACTCTCAATATTCATTGGGTGCATATGCACATGTATATATAGTACAAGGTGTAGCCGTATCCTCAACTATACACAAGGAAGAAGACCTGTAGTACAAGTAATACACGTGCTAAATACATATACTCAACACCATTGATGCCCACCAGCACTGCCTCGTCCTCCCTCAGGTTCACGGCGACCCCCTTAAAGACCGCCTCCTAGGTGTTACAGGATGCCCTTGGCCGTGGACGGCAGCATGGATGCATACCACTGGCGCTCGCGTGGTGGTTGGTAAGCACAATGAAAGTTTTGTCGGGCTTGCAGCGGTTGCGGCACCTATCGGTATATCTGACATCAGTGGCGATTCCATCAGGGAGGCTTCAATAGGCTTAAGCCTGCCCTCCAAAATCTTATTTAAGCTAAACATACCACTTGACAAATATATTTTGATGCTTTACATGCAACAATTGCAATGCATTTGCTAATTAAACTTACGAACTTTATGTTTTAAGCCTACCCTTCAATGCCACGCTAGATTCGCCACTGTCTGGCACCACACATTTTCTTTAAAGATTTGTGCTATCATCATGTATATTTCATGTATTGATTTCTCATCTATTGGTATTTCCGTTAGTTAAATCATTATGAGAGAAGGAGTAATATTTGCCCGTCTGAGGGGCTCTTCTCGCATGTGGTGATGGAGGTCGACCGTTTACAGGTTGTTAACCTCTGGCATTCGCGTCACAGTTCTAGATCAATTGTGATGCTTATCTTCAATGAAATTAGGGAAAGAGCTTTGAATTTTGCCTCTTTTTCGGTTCAACACACTTCAAGGAAAGTTAACGGTCCGGCGGACCTGTGTGCTAAATATCCCACTACTCTAAACATTTCTGATTGTTGGCTGGACGAAAGTCCTTTCCTGGTACGCAGTCTCAGGGCTGATTGTAACCGTATATTACTTAAGCAATAAAGATCCCAAGTTTTAGTCAAAAAAATCATTATCTGGCCCTACCATTACCCTTCGGCTCAGATTCACTCTCTCTCCTCCCCACACAATAAATCCACGGTTTTATTCTACTATGCTAAAACTATATCATGCATATCTTTTAAATTATTATTTCATTTTTGAAACATTTTTATATTTGAACTCCCGGCACCGAGCCCTTTAGAACATGATCAAACTTGGATACATTTCAAACACATTTAAATTTCAACATCACATTCCATGTAAAAGAAACATTTTTCACTAGAAAGATGTGAAACCCACCTATTTTCCTAGAAACCTTTTTAACCCAGATATGAAAAATGAAATATCAACTTTTGAAACTGATTATTTGAAAGTGTGTAAAAGTTTAGTTGAAGTGAGTTAAATATGTTATATGTGTTATTATGAAAATCTTTTGTGAAACAAGCAAGTGAAAATGTAGGTTTTGGATTGTGAAATTGTAACTACAACAAGTGAAATTGTAATGTATCATTGTGAAACTGATTATTTTGAAATGTGTAATAAGTTATTTTAAAAGAGTGATTTTTTAAAATGTGCAATCAAAGCAGATGTGGTTTTTGTGAAAAAGCTAGCGGAATGTGAAATGTAGGTTCTAAATTGTGAAATACTAACCACAGAGAGTTAAATTATAATATATGAATTGATTATTTGAAAATGTAAAACAATTATTTTTGAACGGGTGAAATGTGTTATTTTGAAATTTTTGGAATTGAAATAGATATTTTTTGTGAAACAAGCCAGTGTAGAATGAAATGAATTTTCAAAATATTATTATTATTTTAACCAATTCAGAAAATGTGTGCCCTAATTCGAAAATTTTAAAAATATGACCCCATCAACCTCACTAAAGCCGAAAAGGCACTCTTCGGTCTCACTTAGGCCAAAGAGTAGTCTTTGGTCTCGCTTAGGCCGAAGACCTCCTCAGTTTTCGCTGGGCCGAAGTTGCATGGCCGTCAGGTCGAAACCAGGCTGAAGTGCACTTTTTCTGCTTTCGCCAAATCCTATTTGGTGCCTTAAGCGACAAATATAGGCCAGTTCATAGCGGGCGCACGCCACCCCCCCCCCCCCCCCCCGGCGATCTCTCATCGATTCTATATCGGCCGGCCCTTTTATCTTATTTCTATTTTCAAAACGCAAAGCAAAAGAAAAGTGGGTTCAAACAGCCAACCTCCTGCTTCGCCATACACTTCAGTAACCACCACACCACCAAGCCTAATGTGATTCCATTCATCTTTCTCGTTCTCTTCTTCCTTGTACTTTTCTTTTTTCCTTTTTCCATTTTCCATTTTTCTTCATTCCTTTCTCTTTGTTCTTTTCTTCTTGGTTCGATGCAAAATCGATGAACTTTTTCTCAAATTTGATGAACTTATTTCAAATTTGGTGAACCTTTTCTAAAATTTGATGAACTTTTTTGAAAGTCGATGAACTTTTTTCCAATCTCGATGAACTTTTTTGAACTCGATGAACTTTTTTGAAACTGGATTAACATTTTTCTCAACTTCGTTCAAACTCGATGAACTTCTACTCAGACTCGATGAACTTTTTTTCAAATTCGTGACCTTTTTTTATCAAAAGTGATGAACTTATTTCAAACCTTGAACTTTTTTATCTAATTTGATGAACTTTTTTCAAATCCGTGAACTTTTCATTTTAAAATGATGAACTTTTTTTTATTTTTGGTGAACATTTCTTTGTCCGTGACCTTTCATAACAATTAATGAACTATTTTAAAATTCGTGAATCCTTTCTCAAATTTTCGTTCCTTTTTTTTCCAAATAATTCGTACTGGGGTAGAAACACGGGTCAAATAGAACTGTTTTTGTATATAACTACTAAACCACAACAATGTTATCTTGGTGTAGTGGTTGAAGCGCCAATTCTATCAGCGATGGCATGTGGGTTCAAATCCCTCGTGCTACATATATTTTTGACAGTTTCTTTTTTGAGTATCCGGCACGATCGATTATGGGCCGGCCCACTACCGCGTTCCTTCGAGCGCCAGCTACCTTACGCGGCGCAGAGGGCGCCGAAGAGGAGCACCCTCCGCTTTCCCGTGACCGAAGAGTCCTTTTTCTTTTCTTTTGTTTGTCCACCCGGTTGTCTTTCCGCCCTTAACCAATTTAGCATTCCCGCTCTTTTTTCTAATACTTTTATTATTTTTAAATATTTAGTTTGCTTGTTCATAGTAATATTATTCTTGCACCACATCTCATTTTTTTCTTATCTCTCCATTTGAATAATATTACTTTAATGTATTTTAATACGGATTGAACATTGTCTTCATAAACTATGAATTTTTTTAATACACGATGAGCATATTTGGATTACATGATTAAACATTTCTAGAATACACGATGAATATATTTTTAATACACGATAATGTTTTCTGAATACAGGTTGAACACTTTCTTAACACGATGAATATTTTCAGGTTAGAAGATTAATTACCAAATATAAGATGATCATTCATATTTATTTTCTCTTCTTCTTTTATCCTTGCTACTTATATGCTTTTTGGCCTCGTTTTCCTCATAAATCAGGTTAACTTTTCAGATTTTTGATCCGGTTTTTCTTACATGAATATTTGTTTTGTAAGATGCAAATATTTACATGTTTATTTTAAAAATAGGAAACTAAATACGTAAAAAATATGAAAAAAAAGCAAACTAAATGTACAAAAATATGATTTAAAAAAACGAGAATGTAAAGTGGGTAAGGCCAGATGACAACCGGGTGTACGGAGAAAAAAAAAGACTCTTCGGTCACGGAAAAGCCAAATAGTGATTTTCTTAACACGATGAACATTTTCGGGTTACACGATTAATTATCAAATATAAGATGATCATTCATATTTATTTTCTCTTCTTCTTTTGTCCTTGCTACTTATATGGTATGCGGCCCCGCTTTCCTCATAAACAAGGTCAACTTGTTTAGATTTTAGATCCGGTTTTCCTTACATGAATATTTGTTTTGTAAGATGCAAATATTTACATGTTTGTTTTAAAAAAAATAGGAAACTAAATATGTAAAAAAATACAAAAAAAGGAAACTAAATGTATAAAAATATTATCTTTTTTTTAAAACAACGAGAACGCTAAATTGGTTAAGGCCGGGAAGACAACCGTGTGGATGGAGGAAAAAAGGACTCTTCAGTCATGGAAAAGCCAAAGAGTGCTCTTCGGCAACGTTTAGGCCGTCGACCATGCAACTTCGGCCTGGCAAAAACCGAAGAACTCTTCAGCCTAGTTCTGCCACTCTTCGACCTAAGCGAGACTGAAGAGTGCATTTTTGGCTTTAGTGAGGCCAACAGGGTCATACTTTTAAAATTTTCAAATTAGGGCACACGTTTTCCGAATTTGTTAAAATAGTAATAATATTTTTTAAATCGAGTGAAATATAGGTTACGAATTATGAAGTTGTAACTACATAAAGTGAAATTATAATATATCAATGTGAAAATGATTATTATAAAATGTAAAACAATTATTTTCAAATGAGTGAAATGTGTTATTTTGAAAAATCTGCAATTGAAATAGATTTTTTTTTAAACAAGCTAGTGTGGAGTGAAATATAGGTTATGAATTGTGAAATAGTGACCGCATAAAGTTAACATGTAATATATCTTTGTGAACTGGTTATTTCGAAATGTGTACTAATTTATTTCAAAATAGTGAAAAGATTATTTGAAGAATCGGTAATTGAAATAAATTTGTTTTTTGTGGAAAAAATCAACCAAATGTGAAATGTTGGTTATGTGAGATAGGAACTACGGAAAGCGGAATTTGTAATGTACTATTGTGAAACTGATTATTCTAAAATGTGAAATATATGTTCAAATTAAAAAGTGGCTGAAAATACCCAAGATTGATCTCATTTTAAAGATTTTGACGCAAGGACCTCAAATATATAAAAGTGTCAAAAACTAATAAGTGATTTAAAAGATATGAATGTTTTAAATTAGTCAGGTGAAAGAAATGGTTGCATTTGTTTTGTGGGTGAAGACAGAGAGAGAAACAAACAAAGTGTATTTTATTTGGAAAATGATTCACAGACTGTACAAGAATGTGACGCGTCAATCTTAGGCCAACTTCAACGCACGACCCCAAACGAATATTTGTTTTATTCGAATTTTGTATGTTTGGGTCGGGGAATGAGGCGGCATCCAACGCGTGGCCGTGCGCCCAACGCGTGGCCGCATTTCAACCGCATCTCGTCCGGTTGCATGCAAAATTTTGCAAATAACAAAGCAACAAAGAAGTATCTCATGCCATCGGCCATGGTTCATGCCAGCGGCCGGCAAACATATGCCAGCCTACAAAATGGTCAAACCCCCAAATTTCATGCCAGCAACAAAGCCAACGGCCGGCACACTAACTAGCCTTCAAAAAGAACGACCATAGTCCACAGCCGAGGCCTCCCTAGTTCAGGTTGTCTTGGTCGAACATCCCCTTTTGCCGGTTCGATGACATGCTTGGAACGCTTGTGGTGTGTTGCAACGACATCCCGACTTCAAGGATGTTGCAGTGGCTTGCTTCGACCGCCGCGTCGATGCTAAGGGGTGTGTTGCGACACTCGGTGTTAGCACAACGACATGCTTCAAACACCCGTGGCGGATTTCGATGGTTGTGACGATGCCGCGACGACATGCTTCAATGGCCGAAGTGGTGCTATGATGCGTGCTGCAGCGGCCTCGACGACAGTGTGACGACATGCTTCACATGCCTGTGGTGTGCTTCAATGGCTGCAATTGTATGCTTCGATGGCCACGACAATGATGTGATGTCGTGCTTCAAACAGTAGTGCAAAGTCGGCCTTCGACAACCACATCAATGCTATGACGGAGGCCCGGTTACTTCAATGATGCTCCAATGGCGCGGCACTGTTGTGACGATGGACATGACTGCTTCGATGATGGTGCGGCAGCATGCTTCGATGGCCGCAGCGATGCGGCGATGATGGGCCGGCTACCCGTTGATGCTGCGATGGCAAGCTTTGAAGGCAGCGGGCGTCAAAAACGCTACATCCGAAGACAACCTTTACTCCATGAGCTTGCTAGCACCAAATAAAAACCAATACCCACGTTTCAATGTCCATAACTATTTGTACCAAGTGACGATCAGACGGCACCTTGGACTACCTTCGATCCGCTCACGACCTGAAGGTGGTCATGACCCGCCAACTGAAGAAGTCAAAGTAGCTACTCCCTCCGTTTCGAATTACTTGTCGCGGATATGGATGTATCCAGATGTATTTTAGTTCTAGATATATCCATTTTTACGACGAGTAATTTGGAACGGAGGGAGTACATCTTCAAAGAATCATCATCTGTTTTTTAAAGCAACCCGCCTTTCAACTCGTGTTTTTATTGGAAAACACCAATATATTTTTAGTAGAGGTGACAATGCATAACCAAGTTCATTCAAAAATGCAGTTATCCACACTAATGATCATGTCTCACAACTCACAACGTCAAATCAAGCAATGTGTACATGCATGCAAGTTCTCTTAGGTCCAATACCTCCAAAATCATGATTATGTATTTCCTGAGTGAATTGATGAACAACATCGACTACATTACAAAATTCAGTTCATGGGGCTGAAGTAGGTGTCGTTCAAGCTAATGAGCATTTCTTTTCTTTTCTTGGGCAGAAGGAGGTGCCATTGGTCAGAAAGAAAGGCAATGGCACCAACATGAAGCTCCTGCTGCTGCAGAGCCATTCGATGGGGGCCTCTCCATTGCTTTGCCATGTCCTTTTGTGATACTAATATACTACTCCCTTCGTTCGGAATTACTTGTCTCGGAAATGGATGTATCTAGAACTAAAATATGTCTAGATACATCCATTTGTACGATAAGTAATTCTAAACGGAGGGAGTAGTCTAGAAGAGACCACCACACCCGTCCATGGCTCACCACCCCACACATCAGAACTGGCGGCAATGCGGAAGGAGATGCGCATGTGACCGAGGAGCAGGTCACTGCGGTGCATGACACCATGGCAGAGCACCGGGACCGGCTCAACTAGTTGTGCATCACCATTCAGACACCGGCGGCAGGATGGCCACCCCATCGGGTGGACATGGACACACTTGTGGAGGCGCGGGTGACCATCGATGATGTCTGCGTCGCACTCCGGGAGTGCATGGGGAGCTTGCGGGCCACCTATGCGCTGGTCGGCTCGTACAACCGCCGGATGGTCATTTGGGTGGTCGGTCAAGAGGAGAGGCACAAGGCTACCCAGTCAATGCCATCATCGGAGGGCAAGCGGTGCAAGCTCAGCTCAAGAGGCTTGACAACCGGCTGCGGGACCTGGCCTTCCTGTTTGGCAGTGATGCCACACGGGCTGCCCTCCTCGACGTAGACACTAATGTTGCCCACCTCATCGGCGTCGTCCAAGACTGGGACGAGATGTTGTTGGCTCAGGTGTTCGTGGGCGTGCACACCACACCAATTTCCTTCCTCTTCCCTATTTAATTTTTGTCGCAGTCGAGGGAGAGTTGGATCGATCGGGTTCCTTCCTTCTACAACACCTACATTTAGTACTAGTACCAAGGGAAGGGGCAGATCCAGTCAGGGGGCAGGAGAGAGTGATAGCGAACACAGTGGCGGCGGCGCAACTCCACCAACGCCTTTATGGCTGACTCAACCAAGCGATGGTGTTGCTTTTCCAGCCACAATACTACCTCACGCACTCGATCCTGCCACTTCTCCAAGCATGCGAGCAGCCATCCGCGCACCAGATAGCCACCCATAATGCAAATGAGCAGGGCGGCGCGTGTTGTGCTCGCTCATCTCGCCAACACAATTGACCAGTTGGAGTTGATCGCGGAGGTCGCGTCCACCCTAAAGGATGCCTTCGAGATCGGCGCCGTGTGGGACGCTCTCCAGACTGATCGATGGAGGCTATCGTCAAGCGATCCAAGGGTTGAGATTCCTAGGGGCTACTTCATCACTCTTCTGTTCATCTATGATATCTGCTACTTCATTATGCAGTTATCCACAGTGATTTTAGTTCAGATTGGTTAGATTGATACAGCTAATGCATTTAATCAATTTTTGGATATAATATCGTGGCTATCATCTTGAGTGGTTTCATCAAATAGGTGTAATTAGTTTAATATCCATTTGCTCTGATACTTAATTTGGTTGGTTAATGTGTTTTGTTCATACCCTTCACCTATTTATACTAAATATTTTTTCCTCATTATTAATCATTTTATTTTGGAATGTGAGATTTTTTATCTATATAACCTTTACTATAAAATCTTCATCACTATATTGTCTACTATATCTAACTACCTCAAAAAGATATGATGTTGTTTTTCTCAATCTTTCTTTGAGACATTTAGTTGCAAAATATTCCATCCAAATCTAAATAAAATAAATAAAAATTGAAAATAAAATAAAGATAGCATTCATCTTTTTAATACTTTATCATCTTACGTGTTTATATTATTTCAATTTTAATATCCCTAAGTATTTGGATGGAGTGTTTACAGTATACGACTCTCACAAATATCTTGATAGATAACTATTTGACCTTTTGTGAAATGAAGACTTAGAAAGCCAGGGGCATCCTCCACACAATGAGCCCAAAGTAGGCATTCTCATTCTCTAATCTTGATGATCTTCACTCTCTTTTGTACCTCATACTTAGAGATGTCATGCCTAATCTCCTCAATTGTTCTGAAACTCATGCCATGCTTGAAATCTGGTTTCTCCATGTCTACAACAGGGATAAATGGTTTGAAGTTGAATTTTACGTCCCCCCACTAGTAGAGAAAAGCCTAGCTATGGTGTGCCAAAAAAAGCCTTGGTGGTGTGGACACCCGACGCCACCAATATGGCGCCAGTGTTAAAAACTAGCGCTGGCGTTGGCACCTACGCCATCAATAGTTTGGGCGGTAATGGAGTGCCGCGTTGTCCACGCCAGTAGTATTCGCCATCAGTTGTGACGTTCCATGTTTTCTCGACGCCAGTAATTTGATTTTCAAATTTGAAATAAAAGCTGTACAGCAGTGATTACAGCCAAAATGACAGCATAATCCAGTTTAAGAACAGTCAATAAATCAACTATAAATATACCCAATGACAACATTTAAGTTCAACAATGCACTTATTGATATAGTTCAACAAAGTAGGCAAAGTAAGACACATATGATGTACAAGTTCAAATAAATAGAGGTGATAATAACATGATATCTTCCATGCATGCCAACTAGCTAACTACGACTTTTCGGCAGGCGGAGTCATGGTCATAGTCCGGAGTAAGTGAACCATCATCGCTGCCAGTAGGCCTGTAGTAGACCATGATCTCATCACGATCGTAGTGGAGGGAGAACATGGCTCTCTCCCCGGCTTCCATCTCGTAAGGATTTGCAAGGCCTTTCCAACCAAGGCAACCGAAGTAGGTGCAGTTTGCGTCGTTGGTGACAAGACAATTGAATTTTTGGGCCGTCAGCATCTTCATGAGGATGCACTAGAATGTGATGGTGGCATCAACTGGAACTTTAAACTTCTCTAAGAAGTCACATCTTGCCCCGCAAGGGATGACCCGAGCAAAATTGAAAGAAATAAGTAGTTAGCTAGTTACACGATTTTGGGCACAACTGTATACATCATATGAAACTCAATCAAAACATGTTCAACTAAAACCTATCATCCTATGAAGAACTTCTTATCCCTTTGGTATCTCATCCAAAGACATGTCTCACATGGGGCATCCATTTAGTGCTTTCATGCATGAAATTGAGAAAAATAAGCATACATAATATGCACATAAATATAATGCAACATAATTAAGCAGTTGGTACTAACCAGCGCTATCTGCCCATCTAGTTATTAACACATACGTACTTGTAATAAAATAGTTCTACAAACCATGCGTAGTTCAAACAGAAAACATGCCTAAATTTAAACAGTTCATATGAAATAGGTAGCGCACGCTAAGCTAGTGCCCAAAGGGACTGGCCTCGTGGTCTTGCCTAGTCGACCTACGACTGTCGGCATTCTGGGAACGGGGGTCCCCAGACTTTCCTGCCTGCGGCCTGCGGCGTGGCTCAAAGGGGGGCCCAGCACGGCCCATCTTCATCAACAGAGACCCAAGACACTCGCGAGGGGCCAAGCCTCGCGGGGCGGACGACATGGAGCTTCCTCAGGCACGGCCTCATCAGGCTGGCTCGCGAGGAGGCGGAGAGATCAAGGCGGGGTACCTCACGAGGTGCCCGTGACGCAAACCATGACGACCAAGGGTGCCAGGCGGGTGCCAGCCTCTGCAGTGTCCTCCTTTCCTCTTTGGTGCAAAGGGAGCAAGCGCAGGCGAGAGCATCAAGCAAAGTCACCCGTTTCGGTGCAACGAGACCAAGACCAGCCCAACGACAGGGAGGAAGTCATTGTGGAGCCCAAGCCAGCGTCACCACCAGAGCCTTTGGCAGGCGAGGACCAACTTTAGTCAGGATAAGTGTACCAGATGTTCCCCTTCAAAATGGCCAATTGTTGGCGCCCTTCCCGCTCAATATTTGGGAAGAGGCCCAGGGCCTTTGCTTATAAATAGGACTAGCCACCCCCAGGGTAGGAAAAAGTAGAAGATCGGCCAATCCAGAAACAAGCTGGGATCGGATCGAGTAGCATCACACGGAGAGAGAGAGAGAGAGAGAGAGAGAGAGAGAGAGAGAGAGAGAGAGAGAGAGAGAGAGAGAGAAAGGTGACTGAACTCCTCCTAGCAGTTCATCGCCCCAGCTAAGAACAGACCCTTGCGAGGCTGTTCTTCCTTGTATTGCTCATCATCATCAGCCCAAGAGGCAATTCACCACACCACAAACTAGAGTAGGGTATTACACCACAATGGTGGCCCGAACTAGTATAAACCCTGTGTCTCTTGTGTTGTTCTTTCCATAGCTTAGATCCTAGCGAGGCCGTGGGGTGCAGGTAGGTAGAAGGCGAAATCTCCGCGCGCACCCCAGTGTTCGAACCTCAAGGGTCTGCCGGAACCCGAAATCCGACATTTGGCGCGCCAGGTAGGGGTGCGCTGGAATTCGTCTTCCACCGCCCCGTTCTCCTCCGACCATCGCATCCATGTCTGACGCTCGTCGGGCCCGTGCGCCGAGCGCCGAGACGCTCTCGCTTCCCGCGTCGCCCAGACGGCTCCTGTCGGCGGGCGTCCCCGCCGTTCCCCGTCACCTGCCATCAACGCTGCCACCGGCCCGACGGGGAACGAGCAGCAAGCGTCGTCTCAGCATCCGTCCGTGCGGCAAGACGGACGCACCGCTACTCCCTCGCTCACCCCAGCTGGTTCTTCGTCCCGCGCGCTCCGCGCACCCATGGAGGCTCGAGCTGCGCTCATCGCGGCAAACGAGCTCCTGCGCTACCGTCCCGTCGACGACGTCTACGAAGAATGGCTCGACCGCGTCATCGAGCTCGTCCGCGCCGCAGGGGGCTCTCTTGCGCTGTCCATTCCGCTGCACCGCACCCCGCCCTGCGCGGGCGATGAAGCTCCGGGGGCGCCCCAGCCGCCTCCTCCTCAAGAAGGCGCTCTGGCTCCAAGGCGCGTGGCCCCTGGGCAGAACCCGCTCCGTCAGGTGCCAGCGCGGCAAGAGCAGAGCTGCCAAGAAGTCCCTCGCCCGCAAGAAGCTGCCCGGGCGCTCCCTGCTCCCGCACGTCAAGACCCCGCGCTGCTCCCAGCTGCAGCGCATGGGGACCTGCAAGACCAAGCTCTCCGTCACCCAAGGCCTCCCGTGGCAACAGCAGGCTGCCGTGCCTTCACCACCGAGCTACGCAACGGCGCGTGGCCCAGCAAGTTCAAGCCAGACCTGCCTCCACGTTACGACGGCACGGCCGACCCTGCGGAGTTCCTCCAGCTCTATGAGCTGGGCATCGAAGGTGCCAACGGAGATGAGAAGGTCATGGCGAACTGGTTTCCCATGGCGCTCAAGGACGGGGCCCGCACCTGGCTCCTGAACCTGGCTCCAGGAACGATCTCCTCCTGGGGCGAGATGCGCACCCGCTTCATCGCCAACTTCCAAGGTACTCGCGACCGGCCACCCGCCGTGAGTGACATGCGCCGCATCAAGCAACAACCCGGAGAGACCCTGCAGAAGTACATCCAGCGCTTCAACAACGCACGCCTCAAGATTCCCAAGGTGGCCGAGGAGGCCGTCATCTCAGCCTTCTCCGACGGCGTGCGCGACGTCAAGATGAAGGAGGAGCTGGCGATGCATGAAGACCTGTGCACTTCCTTGGAGCTGTTCAATTTGGCGACCAAGTGTGCCAGGGCTGAGGAAGGGCGTCTCTCCCTCCTCGAGCTGCCTGCCGCAGACCCAGAAGAGAAGAAGCCTAAGGCCAAGGATGTGAAGCGCAAGGGGGCTGCCGTGCTCGCGGCAGAACCAGACACCAAGCGGGGCAGAGATCAGCCCGAATCTTCCAAGGGCAGTCGGTACTGTGTGTACCACGACCTCCACACCCACAAAACCAACGAATGTCAAGAGCTCCTAGCCGTGCGAGAAGGAAGGATCGGCCGTCGCCCCGACCGCGGTGACCGGGGCTACGGTCGAGGAGGAGGAAGGAACGCAGGACGCTGGGAAGACCGCTGCCCGCGCCAAGGGTGGCGCGATCGACCTCGCGAGGATCGCTGGCAGGACCCACCTCGCGAGGGAGACTGGAGGGATCAGCCTTGCGAGGATTGCCCGCAAGGCAACGCAAGCCTCCCTCCGCTGCCGCCGCAGCCAAGGAGAAACGAGGACCGCCATCAGGACGAGGGGGCTGGGGGCTTCCACGAGCCACGCGCGATCGCCTGCATCCTGGGCGGGCTCAAGCCCCAGCCTCTCAACGCATCTTCAAGCAGTTCGCCCGCGAAGTGAATGCAGTCCTCCCCAAGCTCGAAGCCACGCGCCCTCTTAGGTGGTCGGCGTGCGCCGTCACGTTCAGCTCAGCGGATCAGCTCAAGTGTGCGGCCACAGCCGGAGTCCTCCCGATGCTTTGTTCCCCAATCACCAGCAACGTGCTGATCACCAGGACCCTCATCGATGGCGGGGCAGGGCTCAACGTCCTGTCCATGGAAACATTCAACAATCTCCAAGTGCCCTACAACCAGCTTCAGCCAACCAAGCCTTTCTCCGGAGTCACCGACGGCTCCACGGTCCCGATTGGGCAGGTCCGCCTCCCTGTCACCTTCGGGGCACGCGACAACTACCGCACCGAGCTCATTGACTTCGACGTCGCTCACATTCGCCCGCTGTACAACGCCATCCTTGGGTACCAAGCGCAGGCAAAATTCATGGTCGTAACTCACCACGGCTACAACGTCCTCAAGATGCCAGGAAGTGGCGGAGTCATCACGGTGCCCTGTGAAGAGAAGGACGCGGTGTGTTCCCTGGAACGAGCCTTTCAGGCCGCATCACTGGAAGACCCGGATCGCGGAAGCAGGAGGCTTCCCGAGACCGCCCCCAAGAAGATGAAGACATCGTCCGGCCCGGCCCCTCAGGAGGCAGGACCCTCAGGGCCCGCGCCAGCCCAGGGGGAACCTCCTTCCATCGCATAGGAAAGCGCGCCCAGCGCCCTCCTCAGGCAGGGCTCGGGGGCTCTCCCCTGGAGGGCCACCGACCTGGCTAAGGTCACGAGGGAGGCGCTTGGGCACCACATGGAGGCGTGTTTCGAAGCACGTTTCCCTCAAGAAGGAGCAAGGCAAGGGGGGCCAGGCCCTCAAGAGTTCGTCAGCAAGGCCATTCAGGAGCTATAGGAGTCAAGAGTCATGAGAGGCGGCCGCCGCCTACCAGCTGTGGCGCCCCATCCAGGCGAGGATGGTGGGCTGCGCGTCTGCATCGACATACCAGGGCTCAATCGAGTCGCCTCTTTGGAGCGCCTCTGGCCCTCGCGAGTGGGGCACTGCGAAGGTCCACCCCATAGCTATGTTCGCATGCCTTACGGCTTGCCGAACGCGGCTGCCACGTACCAGCGCCTCATGAGGGGCATCATGGAGGCTCAAGAGGCCAGGCGTTCTGCAGCCTTGGCGGAGATGGAGATGGTCCGCGAGGAGCCACCAGTGCCTCCGGAGCCTCCCGAGGCCCCTGGGCCTGGGGGCTCGTGAGGATCGGCTTCCGCAGCCCACCGAGTCTGCTACACCAACACTCCTTCGTCCTCAACATCATCAGGTGACATCTTTCAAGTTTCATTTCCAGCTGGGAGCGCCCCCCAGGGCTGCATTATTCCCAGGCCGCGTGGGTCCGTCCCTGCGGCATGTATCCCTTTTATTTCATGTTGTTAGCTTACTTTGTTGGGGGCGCCCCCAGGGCTGCATCATCCCCAAGTCGCTCGGGCCTGACCCAGTGATGTCCGCCTTCCCAGCATCTATTTGAATGAATCCACACCTTCGCGGTTAATGTGTTTGACCTAGTTGCCCGCTCAACTGACGGAGCTGCTCCCAAAACGGCACGACGCTTGCGCATGGGTCCGTCCCTGCAACGCCGACAAACCTGAACGGCTGAGCTCTGGCCGCGGCAGCCCTGCATGGCGCCACCTCGCCAAGCCTTCAGTGCCTCATCGCCCCTCGGAAGCAACCAACGGCTGACTGTCAATTGTCATGGCAACCCCTCGTTCTTTCTATGATGGATCTACAGGATCTCCTAAAGGAGCTGCGTCAGGCGAGGCCCTTGCGGTGTCTCCTTCACTCTCATCCGCGCGAACCGCCTGCACGTTAAAGGGGGGGTGCCTGAGCATCGCGACTCAGGGATCCTACTGGCTCTCCAGCCCTCACCTTCTGGCCTTGTCCACGGCATCGCGACCTGGCATACAAGCGACGGCTGAGACTCGCTCGAGGGCCGGGACCCGAGGACGTAGAGCAGAAAGGGGAGCAAAGGCGAGAGGGGAGGGACATGCGAGGACCTCGCCGAGCAACCTCACGCCTGCCGATGCGCGGACCCGGCGACACACCAAGGAGCGGTCCCTGATTCTCGAGATAAGTCACCACCCGGAAGCACCAGCTACCGTGGCACCATCCCCGCACCTAATGCAATCCCGTGTTAGCGACACCGCTCTCCTTTCTCACCGAACGACGGCTGCTTGAGCGCCAAAGGGGACCTCCTGAGCATCGCGACTCAGGGGCTCTTACCGGACCCCGGGTCGCTCACCTCCTGGCCTTGACCACGGCATCGCGACCTGGCATACCAGCGACGGCTGAAGCCGCCTTGGGACTGGGACCTGTCGGCGCAGAGCACCAAGCCCTCGTGAGGTTCGAAAGGGAGAACTGAGCTAAGACGGAATGAGCAACTCGCACAATTCTACGACAAGGGTTATATTAGCAAACAGGATCACAGGCACCTTACAAGCCCCCACGCGACGCGTCTTTGATTCCTCGCAGGAAACAGATCCTAAAAGGACGCTAACTACACGCGCCCCTGCAAAAGACGCCATCATCAACAGTGGGCCGTCAAGCACCGGCGCCAACCCCATCTAGATCAGAGTCGGCGACGGCCTGACGAGCCCGCCCTGCTCCAGGAGCGGCGCCGGCTCGGGGGCTCGTAGCTGTCGTCGCTCGTCTCCGGAGTCGCGAAGAGCTCGCCGGAGTCGCTGGATCCTCCGACGCCTCCGCCGCCTGAGGAGCCGCCAAGGGAGCGGTCGGCGGGCCTAGTCCTCGCCATAGCAGGGTCCCAACCACCTCTCCCTGGGCAGCACTCCAGCCGGCGCCCGTTCGCATCGAAGACCTTGAAGAACATCACCGAAGCACCGTCGTACTCCAAGTGGATCGCGAAGGCGCCTCTTGTCCTGCAAACCCGGGCTATTTCGCCCCAGCCTCGAGTCATGAAGACCTCGCCCGGGGCAACGACCGCGACCTCTGCCTCGGTCGCGAGGGTGCTGCAGCCGGCGTGCTGCAGCCAAAGCTCCAGGAGTTCTCCCTGCGGGATGATGGAGGTGAAGAAGGGAGGAAGGCGAATCCAAGACTGAGGAGGCATGGCAGCGTGGACCACGAACTCTCGGGAGAGGAGCCCTCGATGTGGACCCCAGGGGGGACGACCCACACCTTCGTGACCCGTCGGCGCCGACGGTGGCGCCGCCCGTGGCGATCGGCATCGACTCCTTCAGAGCCCTCGATGTGGGCGTAGAAGGGAAGCGGGAACCCCGGCGGTGGTCGCTCGCACCAGTGCCTCGACACCACCTGATGGGCCCCCTCGTCCCGGCGGCAGAGGGCGAGCCGTTTCTTCGACGGGAGCGGGTCTGGTTCCTCTCGGGGAGCCTTTCCCTTCTCTGCCGCCGAGAACCGGCGGATCGGAGCCATCGCAGCAAGATGGAGCAAGGACCGGGAAGAAGGAGAAGCAAGAAGAGATGGACTGGAACGGCGCGTGCCGTTCCGTATTTATTGCCGGCGAAGGCCAACCGTCGACCTCCACGATCGCAGGTAATCATGACCCGCTTTGCATGCATAGACTTGTCCAATCCGTGCAGTTGCCGAGGCGTCGTGGGGAAGTGGAGATGCCCACGTCCAATCAACCGCCACGCGGCGCCCAAGGCCGCAGGCTGTTAGGGCCCGCGGAGCTTCGCCCTTGCCCTTTCGCCTCCCTGCACGGCCAAGTCCTGGCGCGCCTTGGGCCCGGGGGCTACCGTCGGCGTTCTGGGAACGGGGGTCCCCAGACTTGCCTGCCTGCGGCCTGCGGCGTGGCTCAAAGGGGGCCCAGCACGGCCCATCTTCATCAACACAGACCCAAGACCCTCGCGAGGGGCCAAGCCTCGCGGGGCGGACGACACGGAGCTTCCTCAGGCACGGCCTCATCAGGCTGGCTCGCGAGGAGGCGGAGAGATCAAGGCGGGGTACCTCATGAGGTGCCCGTGACGCAAGCCATGACGACCAAGGGCGCCGGGCGGGCGCCAACCCGCGCAGTGTCCTCCTTTCCTCTTGGTGCAAAGGGAGCAAGCGCAGGCGAGAGCATCAAGCAAAGGCACCCGTTTCGGTGCAACGAGACCAAGACCAGCCCAACGGCAGGGAGGAAGTCATTGTGGAGCCCAAGCCAGCGTCACCACCAGAGCCTTTGTCAGGCGAGGACCAACTTTAGTCAGGATAAGTGTACCAGATGTTCCCCTTCAAAATGGCCAATTGTTGGCGCCCTTCCCGCTCAATATTTGGGAAGAGGCCCAAGGCCTTTGCCTATAAATAGGACTAGCCACCCCCAGGGTAGGAAAAAGCAGAAGATCAACCAATCCAGAAACAAGCTGGGATCGGATCGAGTAGCATAACACGGAGAGAGAGAGAGAGAGAGAGAGAGAGAGAGAGAGAGAGAGAGAGAGAGAGAGAAAGGTGACTGAACTCCTCCTAGCAGTTCATTGCCCCAGCTAAGAACAGACCCTCGCGAGGTTGTTCTTCCCTGTATTGCTCATCATCATCATCCCAAGAGGCAATCCACCACACCACAAACTAGAGTAGGGTATTACACCACAATGGTGGCCCGAACTAGTATAAACCCTGTGTCTCTTGTGCTGTTCTTTCCATAGCTTAGATCCTAGCAAGCGGTAGGGTGCAGGTAGGTAGAAGGCGAAATCTCCGCGTGCACCCCAGTGTTCGAACCTCAAGGGTCTGCCGGAACCCGAAATCCGACAACGACGACACCCCTGTTGATCCTCCTCCTCACGCTCCAAGGCTTCCCAGTGTATGGGATCTTCCTCTGCGCTCTTCCTAGCTGCATACTGAAGTAATTAACATCATCTTGTTGGCCTCCACGAGTTTGTCATCTCTCGCAAGCTCGCTCATCAATGGTTTAAGGAACTGCATATCAGCCTCTTTGCTCTCCTTCTCCTCAACCCTAGTGCATATCCTCATGTCCTGAGGCGCGAGGAACATCACGAACTCACGACACTCGGGGAAGTTCAGATTCGCCTCTTCCTGAAAGAACTCTACTGCCATGACATCATAAGCGCGCGCCGCTAACTCCGGGGTATCCCAATGGCCAGGTTCGTGGACGACATTGTCCTTCCTAATGGTGGCATAGTACTTATTTCGCTTCTGTCGCACACCACGAAACTTCGAAGCCATCGGTGACGATGCATATATATAACTAACAAGTTAGTAAAAATGGGCATATTAACAAGTACCTGCAAAACCTAGAGTGCATAAACATTCTTTCACCACAAGTACACTACTAGAAATACAATAAAATTACATTATCTAAAATCATAGCCAGTCTACAACTACACTACATTCTTTCACCACAAGTAAACTACGAGAAACACAATAAAATTACACTATCTAAAATCATAGCTAGTCTACAACTACACTACATTTTTTCACCACAAGTACTACTAGAAATACAATAAAATTACACTATCTAAAACTATAGCTAGTCTACAACTACATTACATTCTTTCACCACAAGTACACTACTAGAAATATGATGACCCACAAGTATAGGGGATCAATTGTAGCTCTTTTCGATAAGTAAGAGTGTCGAACCCAACGAGGAGCAGAAGGAAATGACAAGTAGTTTTCAGTAAGGTAATGTCTGCAAGTGCTGAAATTGTAAGTAACGAAGTAGTTTGATAGCAAGATAATTTGTAACGAGCAAGTAACAATAGTAGTAACAAAAGTGCAGCAAGGTAGCTCAATCCCTTTGAGGCAAAGGACATGCCAAAACCGTCTCTTATGATAAGCAAAGCGTTCTTGAGAGTACACGGGAATTTCATCTAGTCACTTTCATCATGTTGGTTAGATTTGTGTTCGCTACTTTCATAATTTGATATGTGGGTGGACCGGTGCTTAGGTGTTGTTCTTACTTGAACAACTCCTACTTATGATTAACCCTCCCAAAAGCATCTGCAACTACGAGAAAAGTATTAAGAATAAATTCTAACAATAGCATTAAACTTTTGGATCCAATCGGTCCCTTACGAACTAGCGAATAAACTGGGGTTTAAGCTTCTGTCACTCTCGCAACCCACCATCTAATTGTTACTCCACAATGCATTCCCTTAGGCCCAAATATGGTGAAGTGTCATGTAGTCGACGTTCACATGACACCACTAAGGGGATAACAACATACATACTATCAAAATATCAAGCACATATCAAGTTCACATGATTACTTGCAACATGATTTCTCCCATGACCTCAAGAACAAAAGTAACTACTCACAAATGATAAACATGTTCATGATCAGAGGAGTATTAAATAGCATAATGGATCTGAACATATAATCTTCCACCAAATAAACCATATAGTAATCAACTACAAGATGTAATCAACACTACTAGTCACCCACAAGCACCAATCTATATTTCCGGTAACAAGATTGAACACAAGAGATGAACTAGGGTTTGAGAGGAGATGGTGTTGTTGAAGATGTTGATGGAGATTTCCCTCCCCAAGATGGGAGAGTTGTTGGTGATGATGATGACGATGATTTCCCCCTCAGGGAGGGAAGTTCCCCCGGTGGAATCGCTCCGCCGGAGGGCAAAAGTGCTCCTGCCCAAGTTCCGCCTCAAGGCGGTGACGCTTCATCCCAAAAGTCTCCCCTTTATTTTTTCTAGGTGTTGGGGATATAACTATTAGGTATGACCCGCCCAGGAGGGGTCGGGTTATACCGCTGGTGGCTTATTATGACAAAGCCCGTTAAGAGGGCGGTTCACGAAGCAGGCTTATTAGAGGCCCAAAACCCAAAGGCGGTTTAAGGTCCGGAGGTGTAAACCACCATATATGTATGGCTTGTAGTATAAGGCATGTGTAATTAGTCATCAAGCCGGACACGCTGTGTATGAGCCGACCGGGACTCCTTGCTCAGCTCTCGCGCCATGGCCGCCGATCTGCTCGTCTCTCTCTCTCGCTGTGAGCGTGAGGCCGGAGGTGAGAATTCTTGGGGAGGAGAGGAGAGAAAGGTTGGAAGAGCAGCAAGCGCCAGGCAGATCCGGCTGCAGGGGATGGGCCCACCAACCAGAACAGGAGGGGTAGCGTGCTCCCTCCGCTACCATGACAAGGCAGCCCTTCTCGCTCTAGTTCAAGTTGATTTTCGAAATCTCAAAATGCTAGTCCATCAATAGAATGAACATTTGAAAACATGAGATTCCAAGCAAGAAGGAATTTTTTAGCATTGCCTTGTGGAAACAAATATTGTTATTACACACATCTTGGTGCAAAAAGCAGGGGTATAATTGGCAAATGAACGGTGCCCGCAAGTCCCGTTAGTCAGCTTCAGCTAGCTCGATTGTTCATTTTCTTCGGAAAAAACTTGATTGAACTGTTAGACCATAAGTGTATTAAATGAGACCTGGTTTACATCCCTAGCAAAAACAACCCATCCGCGGAAGACCGTGTGGAAAAAAAAGTGCAAGATCATCTTCAGCTGGACATTTCTTTATGAGATAAGGATCAATCATCTCTTTAACATTCTATATCTTCTCACATGTGTGTTCACCAACATATGTTTTACATTAGATAAATATCTGACCTTTTGTCAAATGAACACTTGGAAAGACAGGAGCATCCATCCACACATTGAGCCCAAAGTAGACATTCTCGTTTCTAGTCTTGGTGATCTTCACTTTCTTTTGTACCTCATACTCAGAGATGGCTTGCCAAATCTCCTCAATTGTTTCGAAACTCATGCCATGCTTGAAATCTGGTTTCTCCATGTCTACAACATTGATAAGTGGTTTGAAGTTGAATTTCATGTTCCCCTCTTCTTCTGAAAGCTTGAAAACAGAAGAAAAAAATGGCTCATCTTCCTCGTACAACTTGGTCTTCACTTTCTCATGAATTAATTCATCCTTCTCGGCAAGCAGACGTTCTCATTTCTAGTCTTGGTGATCTTCACTCTCTTTTGTGAAGGAAATATGCCCTAGAGGCAATAATAAAGTTATTATTTATTTCCTTATATCATGATAAATGTTTATTATTCATGCTAGAATTGTATTAACCAGAAACATAATACTTGTGTGAATACATAGACAAACAGAGTGTCACTAGTATGCCTCTACTTGACTAGCTCGTTGATCGAAGATGGTTATGTTTCCTAGCCATTGACAAGAGTTGTCATTTGATTAACGGGATCACATCATTAGGAGAATGATGTGATTGACTTGACCAATTCCGTTAGCTTAGCACTCGATCGTTTAGTATGTTTCTAGTGCTTTCTTCATAACTTATACATGTTCCTAAAACTATAAGATTATGCAACTCCCGTTTACCGGAGGAACACTTTGTGTGCTACCAAACATCACAACGTAACTGGGTGATTATAAAGGTGCTCTACTTGTTGGGTTGGCGTATTTCGAGATTAGGATTTGTCACTCCCATTGTCGAAGAGGTATCTCTGGGCCCACTCGGTAATGCACATCACTTAAGCCTTGCAAGCATTGCAACTAATGAGTTAGTTGCGGGATGATGTATTACGAAACGAGTAAAGAGACTTGCCGGTAATGAGATTGAACTAGGTATTGAGATACCGACGATCGAATCTCGGGTATTAACATACCGATGACAAAGGGAACAACGTATGTTGTTATGCGGTCTGACCGATAAAGATCTTCGTAGAATATGTGGGAGCCAATATGAGCATCCAGGTTCCGCTATTGGTTATTGACTGGATACGTGTCTCGGTCATGTCTACATAGTTCTCGAACCCGTAGGGTCCGCGCGCTTAAAGTTTCGATGACAGTTATATTTTGAGTTTATATGTTTTGATGGACTGAAGGTTGTTCGGAGTCCCGGATGTGATCACGGACATGACGAGGAGTCTCAAAATGGTCGAGACATGAAGATTGATATATTGGAAGCATATATTTGGATATCGGAAGTGTTCCGGGTGAAATCGGGATTTTACCGGAGTACCGGGGGTTACCGGAACCCCCCGGAGGGGTTTAATGGGCCATAGTGGGCCTTAGTGGAGAAGAGGAGAGGCGGCTAGGGCAATGCCATGCGCCCCTCCCCCTATACTCCGAATAGGACAAGGAGAGGGGGGCGGCGCCCCCCCTTTCCTTCCTCTCTCCCTCCTCTGTCCCCCCTTCTCCTAATCCAACAAGGAAGGGAGGGAGTCCTACTCCCGGTGGGAGTAGGACTCCTCCTGGCGCGCCTCCTCCTGGACGGCCGCACCTACCCCCTTGCTCCTTTGTATACGGGGGCAGGGGGCACACCAAAGACACAACAATTGATTTGATCTTTTAGCCATGTGCGGTGCCCCCCTCCACCATAGTCCACCTCGATAATACCGTAGCGGTGCTTAGGCAAAGCCCTGCGTTGGTAGAACATCATCATCGTCACCACGTCGTCGTGCTGACGAAACTCTCCCTCAACACTCGGCTGGATCGGAGTTCGAGGGACGTCATCGGGCTGAACGTGTGCTGAACTCGGAGGTGCCGTGCGTTCGGTACTTAATCGGTCGGATCGTGAAGACATACGACTACATCAACCGCGTTGTGCTAACGCTTCCGCTTTCGGTCTACGAGGGTACGTGGACAACACTCTCCCCTCTCGTTGCTATGCATCACCATGATCTTGCGTGTGCGTAGGATTTTTTTTGAAATTACTACGTTCCCCAACATTTTGTACCTCATACTCCGAGATGGCTTGCCAAATCTCCTCAATTGTTTCGAAACTCATGCCATGCTTGAAATCTGGTTTCTCCATGTCTACAACATTGATAAGTGGTTTGAAGTTGAATTTCATGTTCCCCTCTTCTTCTGGAAGCTTGAAAACAGAACAAAAAAATGGCTCATCTTCCTCTTACAACTTGGTCTTCACTTTCTCATGAATTAATTCATCCTTCTCGGCAAGCATACATTCTCATTTCTAGTCTTGGTGATCTTCACTCTCTTTTGTACCTCATACTCAGAGATGGCTTGCCAAATCTCCTCAATTGTTTCAAAACTCATGCCATGCTTGAAATCTGGTTTCTCCATGTCTACAACATTGATAAGTGGTTTGAAGCTGAATTTCATGTTCCCCTCTTCTTATGAAAGCTTGAAAATAGAAGGAAAAAATGGCTCATCTTCCTCGTACAACTTGGTCTTCACTTTCTCATGAATTAATTCATCCTTCTCGGCAAGCAGACATTCTCATTTCTTGTCTTGGTGATCTTCAATCTCTTTTGTACCTCATACTCAGAGATGGCTTACCAAATCTCCTCAATTGTTTCGAAACTCATGCCATGCTTGAAATCTGGTTTCTCCATGTCGACAACATTGATAAGTGGTTTCAAGTTGAATTTCATGTTCCCCTCTTCTTCTGGAAGCTTGAGAACAGAAGAAAAAAATGGCTCATGTTCCTCGTACAACTTGGTCTTCACTTTCTCTTGAATTAGTTCATCATTCTCGGCAAGCAGGCATTCTCATTTCTAGTCTTGGTGATCTTCACTCTCTTTTGTACCTCATACTCAGAGATGGCTTGCCAAATCTCCTCAATTGTTTCGAAACTCATGCCATGCTTGAAATCTGGTTCTCCATGTCTACAACATTGATAAGTGGTCTGAAGTTCAATTTCATGTTCCCCTCTTCTTCTAGAAGCTTGAAAACGGAAGAAAAAAATGTCTCATCTTCCTCGAACAACTTGGTCTCCACTTTCTCATGAATTAATTCATCCTTCTCGGCAAGCAGACATTCTCATTTCTAGTCTTGGTGATCTTCACTCTCTTTTGTACCTCATACTCAGAGATGGCTTTCCAAATCTCCTCAATTGTTTCGAAACTCATGCCATGCTTGAAATCTGGTTTCTCCATGTCTACAACATTGATAAGTGGTTTGAAGTTGAATTTCATGTTCCCCTCTTCTTCTGGAAGCTTGAACAGAAGAAAAAAATGGTTCATCTTCCTCGTACAACTTTGTCTTCACTTTCTCATGAATTAATCCATCCTTCTCGGCATGATCTACATTCTTTTCATATAATTCATCATCTCCACTCTATATGTCATAGTCACTATCACTGAATTGCTCATCTAGATCATCATTGTCACTGTCTTCGGGCTCTTCTTTTGTTCCTCCTTCCACTACTGAATTTCCTGATGTCTCACTTCGTCCTTTCCCTATGTTCTCAAGTTTAGTAGGTGAGACCATAACTCTAGGCAACTCACTTAACCCAACTAGCACAACATCATACCAGTGTTGTTGCTCAATTATATTTACATGATCAACATATATTGTAAGAGGATTTGACCTCTGTGATCATGTCAATATATCTCGCAAGGTCGCCTCAAGAGGCTTGACAACCGGCTGTGGGACCTGGCCTTCATGTTCCCCAGTGATGCCATATGGGCTGCCCTCCTCGACATAGACACTGGTGTCTCCCGCAACACCTCATCGGCGTTGTCCAAGAGTGGGACGAGATGTTGCTGGATCTGGGGTTCGTGAGTGAAGTGCTCATGCCTATTTAGGCGTGCACACCACACCAATTTCCTTCCACTCCCCTATTTTATTTTTGTTGCAGCAGAGGGATAGTTGGATCGATCGGGTTCCTTCCTTCTACAACACCTACGTTTAGTATCTAGTACTGAGGGAAGGGGAGATCCAGTCAGGGGAGCAGGAGAGAGCGATAGCAGACACGGCGGCGGCGGCTTAGCTCCACCAGTGCCTCTATGGCCGGCTCAACCAAGCGATGGTGCTGCTTTTCCAGCCACAATACTACCTCACGCACTTGATGCTGCCACTTCTCCAAGCCTGCGAGCAGCCATCGGCGCACCAGATGGCCACCCATAATGCGAACAAGCAGGGCGGCGCGCGTTGTGCTTGCTCATCTCACCAACACAGTTCACTAGTTGGAGTTCGTCGCGGAGGTCCTCGCGTCCGCCCTCAAGGATGCCTTCGAGATCGGCGCCACGCAGGACGCCCTCCAGGCTGATCGATGGAGGCTATCGTCAAGCGATCCAAGGGTTGAGATCCCTAGGGGCTACTTCATTACTATTTTGTTCATCTATGATATCTGCTACATCATTATGCAGTTATCTACAGTGATTTTGGTTCAGTTTGGTTAGAGTGATACACTGCTACTGCATTTAATCAATTTCTGGACATAATACCATGGCTATCATCTTGAGTGGTTTCATCAAATAGGGGTGATTAGTTTAATATCCATTTGCTTTGATACTTAATTTGGTTGGTTAATGCATTTTGTTCATACCCTTCACCTATCTATACTAAATATTTTTCCCTCATCATTAAATCATTTTATTTCAGAATATGAGATTTTTTCATCTATATAACCTTTACTATCAAATCTTCATCACTATATTGTCTACTGCATCTAACTGCCTCAACGAGATATGATGTTGTTTTTTTCAATCTTTCTTTGAGACATTTAGTTAAAAAAATATTCCATCCAAATATAAATAAAAGTAAACAAAAATTGAAAATAAAATAAAGATAGCAGTCATATTTGTAATACTTTATCATCTTACATGTTTATATTTATTTCAATTTTAATGTCCCTAAATTTTTGGATGGAGTGTTTGCAGTATACGAGTCTCAGAAATATCTTGATAGAAAACTATCTGAGCTTTTGTGAAATGAAAACTTGGAAAGCCAGGGGCATCCTCCACACAATAAGCCCAAAGTAGACATTCTCATTTTCTAATCTTGGTGGTCTTCACTCTCTTTTGTACCTCATACTTAGAGATGGCATGTCTAATCTTGGTGATATTCATTCTCATATTTTTTTGGCAACTGGTTACATGGGATCAATAACAAGTTTAGAATTCTTCTTAGGGGCGGGAGTGCTTGTCGTGATTTGGTCACTTTCGCTATGTAGAAATGATGAGGTTTTTAACGATAAAAGTTCTTCTCTTCTGAAGGTCATCTATAGATGTACCGATATGCTCCGTTTATGATTGTCTCTATAATGTGTGAAGAATTAAGACATGTTTATGGAGATGTGTACATACTTGGAGGTCACGGTGAGGAATACTTTTACCCGGCATGGGTGGCATCATGATCTTCGGGTTGGCCCTCCTACGTCTTAGGCATTATACAGTCTCCACATGATTATTTGTATTCCACATTTTTTGATTTTTTAGAACTTGGACTTGGTTATGGTTGTGTGCATCTTAGTTATGTAGAGGCCGGGTGTAATGCTTAAACATTTTAAGTAATAAAGCATCATTTATCAAAAAATGTCCATGTATTTTTAGAAACATATGAAAAGTGTTTGCATATATTCAAATTTTTGTTAGGCTTGGTGATGCCCTTCGACTACGACTATGTCGGTGTCACATAGGTGCCCTAGTGTCGTCTGGGCCTGGCGTGACCTTTCGAATGTACTCCATGACACAGGTGGTGTCACGGTATTGTGCAGTCTCGGTTGCTCGGCACCTTTTGTAGTTCGAGCGCACAGAGGTCCCCCTCGCCATGTGTCCCCCCTTGCCATGTGTTGTTTTGCTTTATCTCTTCTACCTCTGCCCCCTATACTTCTTGTTCACTTGAACCCTATCATGTATTACGGTGCAAAGCCTATAGGCAAAATGAATACAATTCAGGTGGGGAGGATTACTCCTCCTCCCCCCCCCCCAGGTGAAAATAGAAAAAAAATATTAGGCCGCTATTCCATAATTCTTGTCGTGGTTTTAGTTCAAATTAATTGTCGTGGTTTTAGTTCAAATTAATTTGAACTAAAACCACAACAAGAATTATGGAACGGAGGGAGTACCAAATTAAAAATAATAATTTTATATTTCACAAAAATAGTTTCATATTTACTCGATGTGTAGTTCATGTTTTGAGACAGAAAACATTTATGTTGTTTAAGAATTAATGGAGACAATCGTTAAAAAATGGATGCTAATAGGGAGCTAACATTCCTTATAAGAGGACCTTGCCACGAATAAACATTCCCTCGGGTAGGCTCATTTGAGTGAACGACGGCACAAGAGAATGCTCCCTAAAAATGTCATTTGGGGAGAAATGTTCAAGAATTGTCATGCTATAATATAGAGACTTGTCGTATTATTACATAGAGACACTGGTGAAAAAAGGGCCTTTGGTCACGGTTCGCAACTGCCATTAGTCGCGGTTGCGCAACCGCGACCAAACAGGCGGGACTAAAGGCTCCCCCCTTTAGTCGCGGTTGCTTAAGAACCGCGACTAAAGGCCCGTCCACGTGGGAGCTAGGTGGCCGTCGGGGCGGAGGACCTTTAGTCGCGGTTCTTCTGGCCAACCGCGACTAAAGACCGCCGCAGGTTTAGGGTTTTAGCCCCCCCTAAACCTGCCCCCCCCCCTAAACTTGTTTTCTGTTTAATTTGTATTGTTTTATTTCTTTTATGCTTTATTTTAATTTTGAAGGAGTTTCACATATTCTACGCTACTACATACATGCATATGAATGTACAATTTCAAACAAATTTGAAATTAGAACAAAAAAGAATTCAAGAGGAATATACAGTATATATTAAATATCATCGGATGACCATATACAATTTTGAACAAGTTTCCATACATAATTTAATGCATATAAAGTTCTACGTCCTCGTAATGGTGTTCTCCTTTAGGATGGAGGACTTCCCTCCTGAACCATCCAGCTAGTTCCTCTTGAAGTGGTCGGAAGCGAGCTTCTGGACTAAGCATCATCCGGAGGTTATTCCTCTGAGCATTGGTATCACTCGGAACCCGCTCAGAGGTGTATCTCCGGATCATCTCACAGACATAGTATCCACATAGATTGGTCCCCGCTGGCTGAATATCCCCAGCATTCTTAGCCTTTGACTTTTTGAATTCTAGCTCTTTTTTGAATTCACCGACCTTTGTATCTACGAACCATCTCCAAACCCTACGAGGCAAAGAAAATTAAATGAACAAGAGAGTTATTAGTTACTTGATATTAGGAAATGAACGAAATAGGCCGATCGGTATAGAGCGCAAATGAATGAAAATAATTACTTCTGCAGCATTCTTCTCATGTCGCCCCAAAGCTTTGGATCCATATTCAGAGAGTCGTGGACGAGACATTCTGAGGTGTCAACTTTAATTACTAGCAGAATCCAGTGGAACCTGCGGACACGATACATGCACAGTACGTCATGCATAACTCATCGATTAGCCGGCCACATACCATGCATGGAGTAAACAAAAGAGAATGTGCTCAAGACAGAAACACTCACCCAAAATGGTAAGGAAATAGAATATCACTTTTGAGTTCCTGCTTTGTAAGAAACTGCCACAGGTCTGCCTCCATGTCGGCGGGGTGATGCCGCAACACATATCCATTAACGATGTGTGGGTCAATGAACCCAACATCATGGATGTTCCTTACTCTGCATTCCTTAATCTTCATTCTGCATGTATAATAGCGGACACAACAATATAGTTAGGACATATATATAGTGCAGGCAATATGAACGAGATGGGGTAGAAATAAATCACTTACAGAACGTAGCAACTGATGATAGATTTGTCGAGCTCGCGCAGATTGAAAAGCTGGAACAATTCACTCAGATGAATTTGTACATAATAATGTTTGAAGTGATGCTCATATCTAACTTCCGCATAAATATATTCGTTGGCGTTTTTATTTTTTATGTAACCCTTGTACCATTTCAGCAGACCTTTCATTTGTGGAGGTAGATCCTGTTCCTGCGCAGGCTCGACGAGAGGCCCATTCTTCACATATGTAATTACTACCTCCTTCACTGGCGCCTCATCAAGGCCTAACAGTTCACGAAGAGTAATACCTAAGTTGGCCGCTTGTTCTCTGGCACTCGTTACAGTCAATCCAAGTGCTGCCGCAGCTGCTATGATATCGGGGTCATCCGGACCGGCGGCTTTCACTATAAGCGGGGCAATCGATTGTTTACTTTGTTCCCCGAGCTGGGCAACTCGTTTACTTTGTTCCGGATCGGGGTCATCCGCC
The DNA here is from genome assembly GCA_032464435.1 of Aegilops umbellulata. Classification (NCBI taxonomy): domain Eukaryota; kingdom Viridiplantae; phylum Streptophyta; class Magnoliopsida; order Poales; family Poaceae; genus Aegilops; species Aegilops umbellulata. The sequence goes on from CP136054.1 coordinate 444,975,214, forward strand.
CGCTCTTTCTTCTCCTTCAACATGAGTGCCTGCCTACGAAGTTCACGTGCATAGTCCTCAGGCAGATTGTTCGCGGCTTGGGACGGTGTGCTAAAAAATGACTTAGCCCACTTCTTTTGCTCATCAGAAAATACTGGCTTGGGCTCGGGCTCTCTTTTCTTCTTGCAGTCCGCCTTCCATTTCTCAAAATCAGCAGCCGCGGCCGCGGCAGTTTCCTCGGCACTACGTTCCCAAGGCCTTGTGGGGAGAGGCTTCAGTGATGGCTCCGGTACCTTTGTGGTCTTAGGTACATAAGGGTCCGGGTTAATAATCCAGGACTGCTTCTGCTTCTTTGCCGGAGGTGGATTGGGGGGCGGCGTCTGATCACCCGCCGGACGAAGACTGGGGGGCGGCGTCTCATCACCCGCCGGACGTTGTGGACTGGGAGGCGTCGGCTGACGTGCCGGAGGTGTAGGTGAACCGCCACCACCACCACCACCACCACCGCCGCCACCGCCACCACCACCACCGTAGGGGGGTGGACTTGTTGTCCTTGGCGCCTCGCCTGGAAACTTGATAAACTTCTTTTGCCATAGAATGAAATGGCGCTTGACATCTCCAAGTCTTTTCTCCCCTTCAGGTGTAGCAATGTCAATCTCCAGGTCCTCAAACCCTTGGACTATGTCCTCCACCGTGACACGAGCATAGCCATCTTGAATGGGGTTGTTGTGGTGGAGTGCTCCAGGTAAACATGGTAAAGCACTGCCGATGGCTACCTTCATGGACATGTTCCCGATAGGATAATACAGATGACATTCTTTCCTCTCCTTTATATCGTCCACGGGGTAGCGAGGAGGCTCCGGTGCAGTAATTTCGACCACCAGAGGCTCCGGTGCAGTAATTTCGATCGTCGGTGCATCTGCACCAGCCGGTGGGGCCTCCGTGGAAGCCACGCTGCTTCTCCGCTGCTGGCTTTCGAGATCCGCTGGATGATCTTCATGCTGCGCCCAAGCTGCATCTCTTTCGGCTACTAGTACACTCACGGTTTTCTTCATCACATCCATTTCCGATGCCAACCGCGCCACAACATCTGCTTCCCGATCCATCTTTCTCTTACGGCTTCTGTAACCGTACGGGTCATCGTTCTGGGGGAACCCTATTTTCCACGGAATGTGCCCCATGCCTCGTACACGTCCTCCGTGTTCAGGATTCCCGAGGGCTTTTGTCAGTGCGTCGTTCTCTCTGTTGAACTTGATCTTCCCCTCTTGAGCATCCCTCATTGCGTCAATAAGGGCTTGGGTGGGTTTAATTATTTTGCCCTGGTAAACACACTCCCCTGTCTCCGGGTTCAGCGTTCCCCCATGCCCGTACCACCAGCTTTTGGCCCTTGGGTCCCATCCCTCCGTACCTGGACGGATTCCTCGCGCCCTCAGCTCGTTCTCCATCTTCTCCAACCTAGGCTGCCAAAGGCGATACCCTCCTGGCCCCATAATATGTTATTTATGTTATTAGAATCTTAAAAATACAATTATATATCAAAAAAATCAGAAAATAAAACTAATTCATTTTAAATTCTTGTTTTTCTTCTGTTTTTTTCTTCCTTTTTTCTTCTATTTTTTTCTTCTGTTTTTTCTTCCTTTTTCTTGTTTTTCTTCTTTTTTTTCTTCCTTTCTTCCTTTTTCCTTTTTTCTTCTGTTTTTCTTCTGTTTGTTTTTTTCTTATGTTTTTCTTCTGTTTGTTTTTTCTTCTGTTTTTCCTTTTTTCTTCTGTTTTTCCTTTTTTCTTCTGTTTTTTTCCTTTTTCCTTCTTTCTTCTTCTTCCTTTTTCCTTTTAAAATCAGAAAAATAAAACTAATTCATTTTAAAATCTTAAAAATACAATTATATATCAAAAAAATCAGAAAAATAAAACTAATCCCTTGAAGGTTTGACAAAAGGTTTGATACATCATTCAGTTCATCGACCAAATATAAAGTTTGGTACAATAAATTATTACACATCAATTCTTTCCTTGTGTCCCTGCTTGCTTACGATTGTACCGTATCCATGGAGCATCCTCATCATTTAACTTAATGCTTGGGTCGGTGTTCACTTTGAAGGGCGGAATTTCAGCAAACATATTATAATCTTCTGACATGTCTGTCTTGTCCTCCACTCCCACGATGTTTCTTTTCCCTGAAAGAACAATGTGGCGCTTTGGATCATCGCATGATGTACTGATCGTTTTCTTATCTTTCCGTTTCCTCGGTTTGCTACTCATATCCTTCACATAGAAAACCTGAGCGACATCTTTCGCTAGGACGAATGGTTCGTCAAGGTAACCAAGATTGTTGAAATCCACCATTGTCATTCCGTATTGCTGGTCCACCTTTACCCCACCTCCTGTTAGCTTGAACCATTTGCACCGGAACAAAGGGACCTTAAAGGAGGGTCCATAGTCAAGTTCCCATATCTCCTCTATGTAACCATAATATGTGACTTTTTGCCCATTCTCGGTTGCTGCATCAAAGCGGACACCACTGTTTTGGTTGGTGCTCTTTTTATCTTGGGCGATCGTGTAAAATGTATTCCCATTTATCTCGTACCCTTGGAAAGTCGTTATAGTCGAAGATGGTGTCTTGGCCAACATGTACAGCTGATCTACAACATCATTGTCATTCATTAAATGTTTTCTCAACCAACTGCCGAAAGTCTCCATGTGGGCCTTCCTAATCCAGGATTCAGGCTTCCCCGGGTTGTCCGAGCGTAAAATATTCTTGTGTTTCTCAAAGTACGGAGCCACCAAGCTGGAATTGGTCAGTACAGTGTGGTGTGCTTCAGTCAGAGAATGGCCGTCCATACATATCGTTGATTTCCTTCCGATCGTGCCTTTTCCACTTAGTCTCCCCTCGTGCCGCGATCGAGGAAGGCCAATCGGCTTAAGGTCAGGAACAAAGTCAACACAAAACTCAATTACCTCCTCATTTCCATAGCCCTTGGCGATGCTTCCTTCTGGCCTAGCACGGTTACGAACATATTTCTTTAATACTCCCATGAACCTCTCGAAGGGGAACATATTGTGTAGAAATACAGGACCGAGAATGAAAATCTCTTCGACTAGGTGAACCAGGAGGTGCGTCATAATATTGAAGAAGGATGGCGGGAACACCAACTCGAAACTGACAAGACATTGGATCACATGGTAGAACTTCTGGATTGATTACCTTCTGAGAGATTGCATTGAGGAATGCACATAGCTTCACAATGGCTACTCGAACATTTTCCGGCAGGAGCCCCTCAAAGCAATCGGAAGCAATTGCGTCATAATCACGTGGCAGTCGTGAGACTTCAGGTTTTGGAACTTTTTCTCCGCCATGTTTATTATTCCCTTTATATTGGACGAGAATCCAGACGGGACCTTCATACTGCTCAGGCATTCAAAAAAGATGACCTTCTCTTCTTTGGTCAGAGCGTAGCTGGCACGACCTTGAAACCATTCCGGATGCCGGTCATCAGGGTCTTTCAAACGTTGCTGGTCCTGCCGTGCTTCCTTTGTATCATTTGTCTTCCCATACACGCCCAAGAAGCTTAGGAGGTTCACGCAAATATTCTTCGTAACGTGCATCACGTCGATTGCAGAGCGGACTTCTAGGACTTTCCAATATTCTAGCTCCCAGAATATAGATTTCTTCTTCCACATGGCTGCGTGCCCGTCAGCTCCCTTCGGAACTGATTGTCCGCCAGGACCCTTTCCAAAGATGACTTTCAAATCCTTGACCATATCAAATACCTCAGCACCAGTGCGTTCTGCAGGCTTCGGCCGGTGATCTGCCTTGCCGTTGTAATGCTTGCCTTTCTTTCTTACTGGATGACTTTCCGGAAGAAATCGACGATGCCCAAGGTACACGTTCTCCTTACAATTTGGCAAATGTACACTTTCAGTCTCATGTAAGCAGTGCGTGCATGCATTGTATCCTTTATTTGACAGTCCCGAAAGGTTACTAAGAGCAGGCCAATCGTTGATGGTTACGAAAAGCAACGCTCGTAGGTCAAATTCCTCTTGTTTGTGCTCATCCCACACACGGACACCAGGTCTGCCCCACAGCTGTAAAAGTTCATCAACTAATGGCCTTAGGTACACATCGATGTCGTTGCCGGGTTGCTTAGGACCTTGGATGAGCACTGGCATCATAATGAACTTCCGCTTCATGCACAACCAAGGAGGAAGGTTGTAGATGCATAGAGTCACGGGCCAGGTGCTATGGCTGGAGCTCTGCTCGCCAAAAGGATTCATGCCATCTGTACTTAGACCAAATCTTATGTTCCTTGCGTCAGCTGCAAAATCTTTGAACTCTCTGTCGATCTTTCTCCATTGCGTTCCATCTGCGGTGTGTCTCAACTCCCCGTCCGACTTACGGTCCTCTTTGTGCCATCGCAACAACTTGGCATGCTCTTTGTTCCTGAACAGAAGTTTCAACCGTGGTATTATAGGAGCATACCACATCACCTTGGCGGGAACCCTCTTCCTGGGTTTCTCGCCCTCAACATCGTCACCAGGGTCATCGCCTCTGATCTTATAACGCAATGCAGTGCATACCGGGCATTCATTCAAATTCTCGTATTCACCGTGGTAGAGGATGCAGTCGTTGATGCATGCATGTATCTTCAGAACCTCTAAACCTAGAGGGCAGACAACCTTCTTTGCTTCGTACGTACTGGCGGGCAACTCGTTATTCTTTGGAAACATATTCTTCAACATTTTCAGCAAGTTTTCAAATGCCGAGTCAGCTACACCTGCCTGTGCCTTCCATTTCAGCAAATCCAGTGTGCAGCCCAGCTTTTTCAGACCATCATCGCATCCGGGGTACAACGACTTTCTGTGATCCTCTAACATGCGATCCAAATTCTCCCTCTCCTTTTCAGTTTCGCAGCGTCTCCGTGCATCAGCAATGGTCCGACCAAGATCATCAACGGTCTCATCACGTGCCTCTTCTTCACCTTCACCTTCCCCTTCACCTTCCCCTTCACCTTCAGCATCCTCCATGAAAGTATCACCGAAATCAGCAAGATAGCTTTCATCGATGAAATCATCCCCTTCTTCATCTTCTTCCATTATAACCCCTCTTTCTCCATGCTTGGTCCAACAATTATAGCTTGGCATGAAACCGTGCCGAAGCAGGTGCAGGTGAACTTCTCTTGAGGAAGAGTAACCCTTCTGATTCTTACAGTCAACGCATGGACAGATAACAAAACCCTTCTGCTTGTTCGCATTAGCCACTACGAGGAAATCTTTCAAACCCGTAGTGAACTCGCGGGAGAGTCGGTTACCGTACATCCATTGCCGATTCATCTGCATTATTATAATATAAAATATATAATTAACCATCATGCATTTGTTAAACTAACTAGCTATAAACAATAGAAATTAAACAATGAACAACACACATGCATATTTTATCAATGACACACATGCATGAAAGGTTCAAGTTGCTAACCGCGATCGAGGAGGAAAAAAATGAATGAGGAACCTCAAGTGTGGCTCTTGGGGCATTTCATCAAACACCTTGTGTGCATAAGAGGAACCAAAAGCAAACCTACACCCCCTTGTGAAGCTTGTGAAGAGAAGTGGCACCAAATGGCTAAGTGAGTGCGCTGAACTGGTATATATAGGGGAGGAGCTTTAGTCGCGGTTGGCCTGGCCAACCGCGACTAAAGGCCTTTGGGCACCTTTAGTCGCGGTTGGCCTGGCCAACCGCGACTAAAGCCCCTCACGTGCACCAGCTGGCCACCGAGCGCCCTGGGCGCAGGCCTTTGGTCGCGGTTCGTCTGCCGAACCGGGACTAAAGACTTCATTAGTCGCGGTTCCTACAGTTCCGCGACTAATGGGGCTGGACGGAAGCCTCTTTTTCTACCAGTGAGATTTTCCATGCTAAGAAGAAAATAAATGTCATGTTACATCAGAAACAATTGTCACGCGTTTCGGAGATTTGTCACACCGCAACAGAGAGAATTGCCTACGTATTTCAGGGATTTGCCATGCCATGCTAGAGATAAATTGTTAGGCTATGACAATAGGTTATGACAAAGGCAAAGTTGTCCACATGTGTAAGAATTCCATGCTATACAGAGTAGTTACCATACATACTTCCAGTAATTTTCATGCTACATCATACGAGGGTGTCATGCTATAGACGGGTCATTCCCTCGGAGGATGTATGGAACCAAACGATTGAGTTGTTTCCTGGGAGGGGGCATGAGAGTGAACATTGTGCGTCATGGAAATTGACATGTGTCACCATTTTAAGGTTCACTTACAGAATCGGATTTTCCTTAAAATTATGGAGGCTTCAAAGTCTATGCGCAAACTAAGAATCGATGTAATACAACCTCCAAAATTTCCTTGCATGTGGCACATGTATGTCATTGGCTAACTATGTCTTCTTCAATTCCCCAACCAAGCACAACATGCAGATTCATTCAAATATAACTAAAAATGATTCACTGAACTAGAACTACGAACGATTCATCAACCGACATTGAGAAGGACACCGATCCAAAAGTATATTATGTCCACTCGTGATGAGTAAGAGTTAACAATCATTTCTCCATCCAATAAAATACTAACTCTGACAACTAAGCAAAAATCCTAGAAGGAAACGGGAGAAGCCAAACTGAAGACCAAAATTAGAGATGATCGGATCACAAATAGAGCAGTCACTGAACAAATCCAAAATGTACCGTAGCGGCACCGCCTACATGTAGAAACGTTTTCCACAGCAGCAAAAGCATATCGCACACCAGCAGGAATCTCCGGAAGCCGGAGTAGCTCGGTAGCCGCAACAGGCTCCTCCCCCTCGCCTATACTTCCATACTTTTGAATGGCAAAGAATACACCTGTAATATCAGACACTACATGCAAGCATTCAGCTCCAGGTCTCCCGTTTTCCTCACCACCTACTGCTGCAGCAACTCGCGCTCTTCTGCTCCTCCGCCATTTCTTGGGCTTCCTTGCCGTACATGTAGAGCGAAACCCAGAGGGAGAGCCCGAGCAGGTGGCCGATCTCGCGCACTGCTACACTTCTGGTCGACGGCTGCGTCCAGCGAGGCTTGCGACACGTCGCTACCGGCCACCCGCGTCTCCGAGGTGTCCAGGTGGATCCGGCAGTCGGCTTGTCGGCAAGAAAGCGTGCGCCAGCGTGCCAAGGGGCCCATCGAATGCATCGCCGTTCCCCTGGTCGCCGGCGTGAAACCTGATCGTCACGTCGGCGTCGTACGTGGATGTCGTCATCGCAGCGCGACCACTGCATGAACGCGCTCTGGAAGCGTAGCCAGGTCGATGGTCGTCTACATTGTAGATCAAGGCCACAACAACATCATAGTCGATGGCTCGAGCCTCGAGGCACACAGCCTATGACTACGAATCCTTTGGCTGGCGCTGACCACAGAGAGGTGCTCGCGTCCTGGTCTCTCTGCTCGCGTGCTCCTTATCTCCTCTCCATGCTCCATGGTGCTCCATAATCTTTGTTCCGGCGAAGCGCGTCACGCCCGACGGTGCCACGTTACCGCTGCTCGCCGCGCTACAACCCTCTCAGCCCGTCGGAGGCGCGTCGTATGGAGAGCCACAACGCGGCACGCGGGGTGGCCGTGGGCATCAGCGCGTGGGATGTGTTCGTGGGGGAGGCGCGTGCTGTCGTGGCCGCTGCACGCTCCTGTTCGAGCTGCTCCGCCGGTGACGGCACGCTTGAACGCGCATCCTCGAGCCTCGTTGACTCGCACCGTCTTGAATGGATTGAATGGAGAAACGACGCGAGGCAATCACGGAGACAGGCCGTGCCCATGCGGCCCTTGCGAGTAGTGGATCTCCGATCGCCGTGGCCGGAGGCAGCGCCCGGAGTGGTGATGGCGTGATTGTTCCTGCGCAAAGCTGCAGTTGCAGCTCCGGCAAGCCACGGGTCGGCCGAGCCATGCAAGGACGGCCTCGTCGCTGCCATTGGGGAGGGTGAGCGTGCCGTCGACGGAAACGACGCCGCTGCGGGAGTCAACAGCGTGGCAGCTAGCGGCGCGTGGAAGGGAAGGAGTTCGTGCAGTCCATGAGGACGCCGTCCGGGCGGAGCCGTGCAAAGACTCCCGAGGCGGCGTCTAAGCCGACGTCGCCCCTGTTAGCCGAGCCGACCATGGTGAAGCTACGACAACAGTGTCCATCAGTGCCTCCTACAGCCCGACCGGTACGGTCATCTGCAGAGGAAAAGAAAAAATAGACCATGAGTTCATCAGAGATGTACGACCACAAACAGAACACCAACAACGGCGATGGGCACGGAGCACCGCCGTCGCAGCCTCGTTCTTGGTCCTGCATGCACGCAACCATATCCTTGTGGTTGCGGGACTCTGGGCACGGCGGTGCGAACGTTGCAAAAGCGACGCCTCCGGATGCATGTCGAGTGCCCGCTCGGCCACCGGATGCATGTCGAGCGCATGAGCGTCGGCGCCTACACCCTCATGCGGCAGCCTCGCCGCGAGTTCCGCGCACAGAAACAACTGCATCCCACCGTCGCGAGCACCGCACACACTAACAGCCGCCCCCATCTCCACCAAAACTGCTCTCGCTGGTTCCCTCCGCCGCAGGTACCAGTGCACCGAGAAAACATCAAAACAGCGATGCTCAACTGAGTTGGTGTGACGATGCGAAGGGACCGGGGCAGCGGTTGAAAACATAAAGGGCGGTGGAGATGGTGCTTTCGAGAGAGTACAGACTAAGCGTCGATGGTGCTTTCAAGAGAACAGGATCGGGCGTAGCGCTTAAAACGTGGCATGCAAATCGCTAGAAGCATGCAGATCAGAACCATATCCATCCAGCACCCAACCCCATCACACAGCGAAAAGAATCCAACAGCAAAACAACAAAACCGGGGACCAATTCAAACACGGGTGCACGCAGGCAGCAAAAAGAATGTCCCTAAATCCTGCCCGGAATTGCTGCCCTACATGCAGTCAAGAAATGCTAACTGTACCAAACGAACCATCAAACCAGTTCAAAAAATTTGAAACGAAACCTTAAATCTACAAAGCAGTTCTACACCACCAGGTACCAAACAAATAGCACGTGTCACATGCGGTATTCACCATACATCATTTTCACCCAAGTGGCTAAACCTTAGAGCAAAATCTTTGGCTGGAATAGATGCTTGGGTATCCCCTTGTTAGAGACCGAACCGAAATGGAGTCTCCTCATCGCTTTGGATTCTCAGCCGTCGGATCGGTTTCCTAATGCAATTCGGGCCGTCGGATCTCGGGCTCGGCTCACGTGAGGCGTCGGATATTTACCAAATCGCTGTGAGCCGTCGGATAAAATTCGAATGGCAACAGAATATAAATATCGTGCCCCCACCAGGGCATTTCGGTCATTTCGCGTAGTGGGGCTATAAAAAGGACCCGCTCCTTTGACGGAGACCTAGCCGCCTCCTCCCTCGCTCGCTCCCGCAGCCGCCTCCTCCCTCGCTTGCTCCCGCAGCCGCCTCCTCCCTCGCTCGCTCCCGCCGTCGCCTCCTCTCCTCTTCCTCCCGCCCGCGCCTCCCTACCCCGCTCCCGTCCAGGGCCAGCCCCACACCGCCGCCATCTCGCCTCCGCATCCTCTTCCTTCCTCTCCCTCCGCTCCGCCCGCGCCCGCTCCCTCCAGGGGCGACGACAGCAAGGACGGCGCGCTGCGCCCGCTCCCTCCACTCCACCAGAGCCCTCCCCATCCCTGTCTGCGCCCTCGTCGCCTCCTCTCCCAGACCGAGGTCAGGCCACCGGATCCCTCCCTCCCTTCCTCCCTCCCTTCCTCGCGTCCGAATCCAAAGCGAGCGGGAGGCCATGGCGACCGAGCGGCACAGGCAGCGCAGTGCAGACAACCCCGCCGCCCTTGCCGCCGCCGACCTCCTCCCCAGCACGCGCACGCGGACTCCCCATCCTCCCGCCGCGGCCTCCTCCTTCCAACCTAACCCCAACCCCAACCCTAGCCGATCTGACTCCTCCCCTCACCTCCTTCCTCCTTCCACCGCTCCAACCTCCACAGAGCCGCGACCATGGCAACTGAGCTGCCTTCCCTCACTCCCTCCTCGCACGGGAAAGCCTACCCCACGGGCAGCCATGGCGACCGAGCAGCGGCAGGCAACCAACCTCCATGACAAGACCTCGACAAGGCTGGTATGAGTCTGATCTGAATCCCCTTTTCCTGCTGGTTTTCCTTCATCTTGATTCACATCTGATGCATGCGGTTGCTTGCTTGTGTGCAGTTTGGGGGCCAAGGAGAGGCTGTTTGGTTGGTCTGGTGAGGATGGACGCCCATCATCTCTTCTGCTGCCAAGGTGATTGTCTCTCCCCCTCTCTTCTTTACCTTGATTTATTCTCACCTGGAAACATATCAATTATTCTGTATATGCATAGTATTTGGTTTTTAGTTTACACTGCTCTGGGCACTTCTGGTTACCCAATAGGGTTTTTTTTTACCACTGAAAATTGAACTTTTAGTCTCTGCTACCCTATAACATCAAGAAGAAAACTAGCCATGTGAGTTCAATGTGCATCCCTGTGTGTGTTTGTAGTTTTTTTCCACGTTGTTTTAAAACGCAACATGACAGTAGCTAATGTTTATCTGAATTCTGAAGGTTATGAATCTATTAGATTTTGGTGGGCACTGTGCTTCTTGCAAAATCACCATAGGTTATTTTTGTGTGTTGATTGTAGGCCTACAAGTTGCATCAGAGCTTTGGATTCTCTTCTGAGATTCTATCACTTATTATGGGATGATTTAGGTTGCACTTATACACGAACATCTATCTAATAGATTCGAATGATGAATATTTTCAGATGCCGACAGGCATGGTAAAATATGTTTAGGTAGGTCAGTGCCGAGCATGCTTATTTTTAAACATGAAAGGGTCTTTATATTAGCGGGGTTCTCTAAACGTGTTTTGAGTTTCACTAATTTCTTTCAGTTATGCAATGTCCTGCATTTTAGAAAGCTCAAGCTTGAATTGCTCTGTTTCCGGATTTAAACCTTCTTTAGTTGTGCAATCACAACTATCTTACACACAGAGAAAGAAACTTGGGTATTCTTAATCACACAAAAGGTGTTTTCTTACATGTAGGTGCCTCCTTTAATCTGTGCATGAGCCAGGTTACATGTAGTTAAGTTATTTAGTTAATACAAATCTTAAATTTAGGTTGTTCGTGTTCTTTTGATTTTGTTTGATTAGGATAAGAAAAAGAAGAAATACTTCTATGATGGCAATATGGTCTAGAGTAGTGATTTTCTTTTCATAGCTGAAACTCTACCTCTCTGATCTATCTCATTTCATTGACTTAAACTTTACTGATGGGTAGTTATTATACTTCTTTGGCTATATGTTCAGCAAGGATCGCACATCTGAAACAAGTAACTGGCTTGCTTTTGCTACATGCTCCCTGTATATAACTCACTTTTCTATTTCTTGAGGACAACACCATATAGAGCTTTTAGAGGTTGGTCCCGGTGTCAGATACAAAGCGCCTGATTGTTCTTTGTAAATTTATTCTGCTCCTTACATGAGGGTCTGTGCTACTTCCAAACTTGAATGCAGCTTTTACTGTATGATGTAAATTAAATCGTCCGTTTCTACTGCATGTTAAAGGAGCTGGACAATGTTGGCATGAAGCTATAAAAGCTAGCTGACTATGGAGAATTTTGGTAGTGGTGATGAATTGCCACCTTTTCCTTGCTTGCCATCATGCCATGATTCGAAATTTAGTTGCCAGGCTAGGTAAAGCACACTGAGACTACCAAAAAGGATTGCGTGCACTGCCATCATACATTTACACCTCTAAACTTAGTTCCTACTTGACGGGCAAGAAGCAGCAGAAGTGGTGAGAGGCTAGGGTTCCTACTTGAGCTCTGTATTTTTCTTGTGTATATCTTTGTGCTAAAAATGCATTTCTGTTGAATAGTAATTCCTAACTAATTGTTTCTGATAAACAACGATGCCTTCCTTACCCAGGTTGTTTGATGCGTTCGTGCTCGTCGGCGGGACGGTGCAAGGCGCAACTCCGACGCAGTTCCTCGCCGGTTGGACGGCGTTCAGGCGCAACCCCGGCGCGCACTGAATACTGCCTCGGCTACAGCCTCCCTCGGTGAGGTCCATCTTCCTCCCGCTCCTCTACTTAGGCTACTGTATGGGACATGGCCATGGCTATATTGATGTGGTGCTTGTCTGGTTGATGCTCTATGCCCTACTCATGCATCGGTTCCTACATGAGCTCTGTACTTGTGGATCGATGCCATTTTAGGGTTTGCAGGCTGCTGTTCATGTTTAGTTGCTATCATAGGAGCTAATGTGATGCTCTGGTTTAAATGTGGATGCCCAGGTCCTATAGTTGTGCTCCTGGATTTGGTAGATTGATCGGTGGCGTTCGTGCTAGGGCGATGATGATTAATCGTGGCTGAAATAAGTGTGCCTTTGAGCAATCGTGGCACCTGTGCGTATCAGGTTGGATCCTCCCTCTTGTCTCTAGAATCCTTTTTGATCCTGTGATACTTGTTGTTGTCCTTGGATGATCATTCTTGTTGAGTGATAACCAGGGCAGCTCCACTGTATGAACAGATTGATCTGGTGATAAGAGATGACGGGGGTAGGTTATATGATCGAGGAAAGGTGAATCTGAGCCCGCTATGCAATGAACCCTGAATCGAGAATCCCATCCCATTGTTAGAGTCTGAACCGAAATGGAGCCTCCTCAGCGCTTTGGATTCTCAGCTGTCGGATCGGTTTCCTGATGCGATTCGGGCCATTGGATCTCGGGTTCGGCTCATGTGAGGCGTCGGATATTTACCAAATCGCTGTGAGCCGTCGGATAAAATTCCAATGGCAACAGAATGTAAATACCATGCCCCCACCAGGGCATCTGGGTCATTTCGCTTAGGGGGGGTATAAAATGACCGCGGCTTCCTGCGATGAAAACCTAGCTGCCGCCTCCTCTCTCACTTGCTCCTGTAGCTGCCTCCCTCCCTCCCACGCAGGTGGTTCCCATGGCGACGGTGGAAGCGGCCACGGAGGAGGGCGGCATATCAATGGCGCCGGCGATGGCATCCGTGGCGGCTATGCAATGAACCCTGAACCATTTTTTATTTGTATTTAAAGGTGTTGCTTATTTATGCTCAAGTGGTGTTCGTGCTAGGGCGATGATGATTAGCTTGGCTGGAATTAGTGTGCCTTTGAGCAATCGAGGCACCAGTGGGTATCAAGTTGGATCCTCCCTCTTGTCTCTAGAATCCTTTTTGATCCTGTGATACTTGTTGTTGTCCTTGGACGGTCATTCTTGTTGAGTGATAACCAGGGCAGCTCTATTGTATAAACAGATCGATCTGGTGATAAGAGATGATGGGGGTAGGTTATATGATCGAGGAAAGGCAAATCTAAGCCCACTATGCAATAAAACTGCGGCTACCTCCCCTAATGTGTTTAATATTGAAGGAAAAAAAGAACTTTTCATGTCTTGCTACTTTAAAATTCCAAAAGGTTCATTCTTCCTTTGCTGGTTACTTAACCATGTTTTTTGTTTTGCTTTGGTTCTGGTTGAGATACTAAAGGTTGTTTATTTATGAAAAGAACAGACACTTATAGTTTTGTATGTCTCAACTGTAGCTTAGGATCCAGTGTTGTAGTGCTTTGCCTACTTAAAAAAACTCTAATCAATAATAGTGGTTCTTTCCTTATGATTTGAACTGAGAGAGGGCCATTGATTCTTGATCTTAAGGTGACCCCATTTTTCTATGCCTCATGCTCATGCTGCTCTATGTTCCCTTTAAAAATTCTTGCTTGCATTTTGGGTTGGTTTTCTGCCCTATGTTCCCTTTTAGCGTTTCTTTCCGTTGTTGCAGCACTCCCTTTTCTGTGGCGTGTCATGATCATCAGTTCATCACCATAAAGCAGAAAAAGTCAGCGTAGCTTTGCTGTGGCGAGGTTCTCACCTGCTTTGTGAGTTCTTTGTTTGATATGCTCGGTCTTAAAACTGGTTTTGTGGCATCATGGATAAGGTACATATGACAGCTGCTCCAGTCATCTATTCTATCTTCTATGCTTTTTTATATGTGCTACCCTTTTCCATCATGTGGACCTGATAGTGAAATATGCCTTGATTATATGATGCAAGTTGGTTCTTCATGATTATAATGGGTGATGTTTCAAATTTATTTGGTTTCATGGAGTTGTCTACAGTATGTGCCTACCAAAGGAATAGTTCAGCAACTTCAAAAATACCATTCAAATTTTTAGTCAGGACGGGCTTTCTATGATTAAAAAAGATGTCTGCGTTGGTTTTGTTTTTACACCGAACTTTGTTTCTATGATTAAACCCACTGACATTGATACTGTTTGGGTAGAACCATTGGTTATTGAAAAAAGATAACTTAACTGAACTATACTTTGTCAAACCAGAGCTTTGTGCTCAAGGTTCAGGCAGATGGAAGCCTCGGCAATTCCGTCACCGTAGCTCTCTATTGGTCCTGAAGCACTGCCGAGTTGAGGTACCAAACTTCCTTTACAACTTTATTACTACTAGAGGACATTGGCATTTTTCTTACTACTAGAGTACTTTGTGATGACTTTATTTTTTATGGGACATTCCTAGAGATCGTTTTTATCTGACTGACTGCATATTTCAATGATTAGAACACCCAGAATGGACATATTTAGTGTCCCTCTTGTTGCTAAACACAGTACCGTTGAGATTATGTCCCTAATGAGATTCTTAAAGAACATGTATAGTGGAATAGCTTCACATCAAAGTAGGCTGCATATTTCAATACATGTGATTTCTAAAAATCTTGTACCCCTAAAAATAATTTTTTATTGCCCCAGTTTTATGATTTTATATAATCCCGCCTTCAGCTATACGAAATAGCTTCGTGGATAATAATTAAACCGAGCTTATAAGTTTGATTGCCATGCAGCCAGCTTTCTATTGTAGCTGCTAAGCATCCATTTCTTTTTGTTCCTGCAACCTGTGTTTGTTGAAATAGGATTGTTTTCATTCCTATTTCAAGCATTTGATAGACCGTCAGTTTTCACGTTTTTGTTCTTCTTCTGATATTATATTTGTGTTTTCGTTATTCTTTTATGGGTTGCACACAGAGGCAACATCAGGGAGTGTGTTAGACTTGAACATGACGAAGAAATGGTTGATAATCCGAGAAATATATTAACACACTGTTTATATTTTTGGTTTGATTCGGTGTGCTTTTAAGCTAATATATCTATCACCTGTTATTAAGATGCTCCTTGTTGAGATTATGAAGGCAGTGTGTGCATTTTGTGGATGCTTTCCGGTATTTATAGCAGTTTGAAGTCAGTTTCAAGTGTGCACATAATACTTAACTACAATTGATTTTATTTATCAGATGAAGCATGTCCTCTGTACACATAGTTGTGCTTGGTGTCGAGCCTGCAAATGCATATCTGGCTTAGGATTGCCACTTGAATGTTATTTCTAGAATTGAGGCGTCTGATTTTTTGAGCGTGTAGTTGTGACTGATCAGATGAGCGAATCATGGTTGTTTGGTCAGGTGATGATCATGCTTTTCCTTCTTTTGTAGACAAGATGATTTTCTTCATTTTGATTGTTTATCATCCACTCGTTAGGAAATCACATAATGTTCCGTTACCATGGTTATTTGTGAGTGGTCACAATTATTGAAGGTAGACTAAGACTTTATGTGATCTAAATTTCTCAGAAGTCTTAATTCATTTTGTTCGAAACTGCTTTATAAAAACAAGTGTGTTTTGTGATTTGCTACTACCTAACAGTTTTGCATGCTCATTATTGGCATGGCCCTCTGACTTTTCTTTGGTTTGTTTTCTGCAGGAGGTTTGCAAGAAGTATATATGAATGCTCAAACGTTGAACGCTACGGATAGCCCTGCTGGTAAATGAGAAAAAAATTATATGGTATTGTAGCTTTGTCCTATTCAGTTTAGTTCATTTTAGTTGTGAGAATACTGAAATATCAATTCTTGATTCTTGCGGGAAGCGCTCAGGCTTTATTTTCTGTCATGAATCAAAGAGGGTACCGATGGTGTGCACCGGAGGCAACTAAAGGTAAATCGGTACTTCCAAATGTACACATGCAAAATGATTGTATTTGTTATGTAAAGAAGGCCCGAGTTTCTTTGTATGATGACAAGATGATTAAGAAGCCCTCTATTTTGTTGCGTTTTTTATTATACTCTTCTGAGCATCCTTCTATGTTTTATTTTCGTACTTTCAAGCCCCAATTCAGTATCTTCGTGATCCTTTCTGCTTGGTAGATGTTAGTCTGGAGATGCACTGCTCAGGCCTGGCTCGCCTCGCTTACAAATGTCATCCATTTGTTATTTTGTGTTTGTCCTTATGGCTTGCTGAGTATAAATCTCAGTGCTGTGTTATTGCTATATACATTCTCCTTTAAAATTGTACATGCCCTGTTTGTCATCACCACTCTCTTTGCGACATATATAGTTCGCTTTGCCAAAAGTTTGTATCCTACCCAAAATTTAAAGAATAGATGTGCTCAATTTCTTCTGTTCTTTATTTTCCAGTATTAATCACCCTTATCAATGCCTTACTGGTATGTTGAGCATGATGTGGTCCAGAAAACAAATAGAGGTTTTCTTTCAAGATATATAGGACATTGGCTAAGCCTGGACATAAAACATCAAAATGTAGCATAGTAACTCAGTGTTAGCTTGCTTATGTATTGTTGGATACATATGAACAACGAGCTCGAGAGGACTTTATTTATCTGGTGTTGCATACTTCAGTTTCACCTGTGGATATGCCTTTGAATGTCCACATCTAATTGCTTTCTCATCCCCAACATCCAGGATACATAGATGGGGATGACATTGCTCGAAGGCGAGCGTAAGTGACCGTGTTGGAGGAGTTTTGCCTCTCTGTGCTATCACTCCCATGTCCTTTTTATTTTGTTTGTTCAGTGAATGTTGAATTAGACAAGGATTTATTCACGCTCTATCTGTACAACTATGGACCATTCGTGCAGTCTTCTATTTAAGCTTTGAAATGAGAGAATTAAATGTGGGTTTGAGCAATGGTGTTGCATGTGAATCGCCGCAAGTGGAATTGTCGCACTACAAGTTATCATGACTTTAAAGCCTTAATCTACTGCCATTTTAATGTGTTCTGAACTGGTGCATATAATTGATCGGTTTTTGCAATGTCTATTGCCTGCATATCATGACAGCTCTTCCGCAGTACCATCTCTATATTTACTTTTTGTGCTTGCAATTTTTATACTTGAATTGCTTCAGTGGTTGTATAAACCCATTGAACATGACTACCCGGCAGCGGCATCGCTGCCGGGTGCGGCAAGCCGCACTTCCTATCTAGTGTATATAACTACTCCGGTCCATAAAGTTGGGCAGTTGGGGCCGTGTAACTGACAGTGGAAAAGAAAGCCTGATTGTGAGAGGGAGGTCAGAGCTGCGGGCACAAGTGCTCGTGAACCAGCCAGGCAGAGCAGAGCAGCCTCCCCGGTTGCACTTGCACACGACAGAAGTACTCCTCCTCCCCCTCCCTTTCCCCCACCAAATCCGCCGCCGCCAAAATGCTGTCCCTTCTCCGCGCCGCCGTCTCCGGCCGCCTTCGCCGCTCCCTCTCCACCGCCGCCGCGCGCCCTCCCTGGGCGATGATGTACCGGGTCTCCCAGGGGTCCAACTCCACGGGGAGCGTGTCGTCCTCGCTCGCCCCGCCACCGTCCGTCTCCTTCGTCTCCGTGCCCAGCCACGCCCTCGACATCGACCCCTTTCCGCCCCAACCCAAGTGCGTCAGCTTGTTTCGCGGCCTCGTCCTCGCCGCCAGCGGCCACGGCCTCCTCCTCCTGGACACCCACATGAGCCGCCTCCAGGCTCATGACCTGAAGCTCCTCTACCGGAGGTTCGCGCGCTTCGTCTGCAACCCGGTCACCGGCCAGCTGCTCCGCCTCCCGGACTTCGACGGCGCCGACGAGACCTTGACCGACGGCATGGGGCTCCTCACCCAGGCCTGTTGGGCGTAATAAGCCGCGACGACGCTCCAGGCGCGGCTGGTGCGTGT
Source organism: Aegilops umbellulata (assembly GCA_032464435.1). Classification (NCBI taxonomy): domain Eukaryota; kingdom Viridiplantae; phylum Streptophyta; class Magnoliopsida; order Poales; family Poaceae; genus Aegilops; species Aegilops umbellulata. Next base: position 444,993,272 of record CP136054.1, read on the forward strand.
ATGGGCGCGCACCGGACGTGTCGGGCGCGTCGGGTCCGCGGTGTGTGCGTGCGTAGGTGTGCGTGTGTGTGTGCGTGAGCCAGCGCGTGTGTGCGCGGGGCCACACCGGGTTGTTAGCGAGCGATCAGGATGGGTAGACCGCGTCGGGCGCGCTGGGAGGCCGTGGCGATCGCGTTCGGGCGCGGTGCGTGGACGCGACCAGAGCGCGGAGGACGTGGGGGAGTGGGTGAGCGAGTGGGTGCATGGCGAGGCCGTGCAGGCCGGTGCTCGCGGGTATAAAACCCTGGTTCCTCTCTGTAGCTCGCTGACATGATCGAGTTCGTGCTCGAGGTAAGGGAAAAGCGTATGTGCGCTGGAAAAATCCCCGTTTCCACTGTTGTCTGAACTTCTCTGAATCCTTTCTTCCTCCTCTCTGGTGACTGAGCCACGGCAACAGCGAGCAAGCAGAGTGAGAGGGCGAGGAGAGCAGCGGCGAGGAGTTGGCGGTTCCAACAAGGCCTACGGCGCCAGCGGGCCGCCCAAGAGGTATGCCGCTGCTCAGCTCACCGAGGTCGACGGCGGGCAGCGCTTCCTGCTGCGCCGGTTCTCCTCGGAGACAGGGGACTGGGACGAGCGGGTGCTGCCGTCCCCGATGCCGCCTAGGCGGCGGATGCACATGGTTCACGAGGTGCTGGACTACGGAGGCCGGCTCTGGTGGGTGGACGTGAGCTGGGGCGCCATCTGCGTCGATCCGTTCAGCGACCGGCCTGAACTCTGCCCCGTCGAGCTGCCGGCACACAGCATGCTTCCTGACCAACTGGACGAGAACGAAATGAGGCAGCTTATCAAGCACCGCCACATGGGGGTCAGCGCCGGCAGGCTGCTCTATGCCGAGGTCGACCCGTTACATATCAGATCCTTCACGCTCGACGACGAGAGCCGCCGCTGGACGCTGCAGCACCAGGTGTCGGTTGATCTTTTGCCCAATGGAGGTAATGCCAAGGAGATGCCTTTGGTTGCTGCTGTCGATCCACTGGACACCAACCTGCTGCATCTCAACGTGGACAGAGTTAATTTCAGCATCGACATGTCCAGGAAGAGGATGATTGAGAGTACTGCAATACCTACTGACATGTCTCCTCCGAGTGAGTCCGCAACAACTTCCTATCTACCGTGCGTGCTCCCTTCATTTCTTCGATCAAGCCCGATTCCAGGTGGTTACAGTGTCACATTCCTCATGAGCTGTGTTGATGAGACTCCACATCTATGCTTAATCTAATTCATGTGTGTTTGGCCCCTTGTGTTCCACATTGGTTGTCAACTTGAGCATGCCTATAGTTTGTCCAAATGTTTCTTCGAGAATTTCAAGCTATCGGTTTTCCAATCATGTCAGCTGTTGCCTTGGTCATAGACAAATTATCTTGAAACATGTATGAAGTAGTATGAGTGATTTAGCTTTTGAGCAGCAATTTTTAGAGCTATATTCCCTGTCCTCGTACACTGTAGCTTAGGTTAATCCTATAAAAGTCAGCGTATTCTCAGTTATGAAGCTGTGCACTTCTTTTCTGAAACTATTTCTCAAATGGAGTTCATCATTGTGGGGATTTTCATGGGAGAAATCCAACATGTATTTGGCAATAGCTTTGATCTAAAGTTCTAAATAATTGAATCAATAGTTGACTGCTAGTTAATGCTGAGAAGTGGCGGCAGCCTTCTTTGGTGATTTCTTTCAAGTAAATTTTCCAGGCTAAAACATGATTAGAGTTATCTGTTGTTTATAAATTTCTAATACACTACATGTTCTATAGTTGACATTCTAATAAAGTTAGGTATTGTCTTGGTCAAAGAGAGTTTCTTGACAAATATTTACGTGGTAATTTGTACGATTTTAGCTTCTGGTTGCTAGCTTAATTCTTATATAAAATGCAGAGATATATTTTCAGTATAAATTGTTTCGTGTTACTATTCTGTTCAAATTCTTGTACCTTGATGAAAGGAACCTATTTTCAGGTAAGAAGTCTGTCACGAAAAACAAGACTTTGGCAGATGTTCTGGTTCGTTTAGACAGACATCACGCTAAATGAAGCGTGCCAAGTTACCAGTGTTTTTTTTTTGAGGGGTGTAATGTGCTGCCGCTTTATTAATTAAACAATGTCGGGAATGTCATGCGAAATTACATCTAAAATAAAATCAGGAGGAGACCCAAGCCAAAGCTGCGATCTCTCCTCGCCTACACCTACTTCTGCAAGTTTATGAGCGGCAACATTTGCAGATCTCCGAACCCAAGCCACTTTGAACTGATGAAAAGAGTGAAGCATGTCCTTGATGTCTTGAATCCACGGCCCGGTAGCAGACAAGTTCTTGTCCAGTTGGTTTATCATCTGTGCCACTACTTGGCTGTCTAGCTCCACATGGACCCTTTCCAAGTTACCAGTCAATGTGTCTCTGGGTACTAACTATCTCTTAGCTGATGCTTCTATACGATCCATTATTATCTGTATGTCATCCACTATTCCACTCACATGTTTAGGGTTTTGAATTTTCTTAGATATATCTCTTACTCACTCCATGCACTTTATGATCTTGCGATAATGTTCTGCTCCTTTTGCCAATTACAATTAGTATGTGTTGCCTTATATAGTTATATATCATCATCCTCCAGTAAAAAAATGTCGTCATCATTGAAGTTAGCCTGTGATTGGTTAAGTTCTGGTTAGTGTTGCAGTGGAACTAGTAGTATTTATTTGCTAAGAGAGTGGTTCTTCTACACCCATTTTCGGTGCACCCACTAGTAGAAAAAGGGTCAAACGTGAAGCACATTAGTGCCGGTTTGTATTTGAGCCGGCACTAATGTATACATTAGTGCCGGTTCCAACGGCTAGCCGGGCCGCTTTCATTAGTACCGGTTCGTGGTGAACCTTTAGCACCGGTTCGTGGCACGAACCGGTACTAATGAGAGTGGTGGCAGGTTGTTGTCAGACTGGGGCCCCTCCAGCCCCTTTAGTACCGGTTCTTGGCACAAACCGGTACTAAAGGTCGTCCTACATAAACCCTTCGTCCACCCGAGCTCGCTCTGTTCTTCCCCTTTTCCCTCTCCTCTCTGTTCTTCCCCTCTTCCTCTCGAGCTCATTACACATTTTGCCCAAATTTTGTCAAGGTTTGAGGGCCCCCATCCATTGAAATGATCACAAAGGTTAGCAACTTTGTCCTTTCATCTCTCATTGCTAGATTTACTCTTGCAATGCTTTATATAGTGATTAATTTGTGAGTTTAGTAATTTGGGAGGAAATATATATATGTGCTAGTATTTGATTTATATGCAATTTGAGGTCAAAAATAACACTTAGTTTGCATATGTAGGTGTGGTTTACTTTGTGCCTTCTAAATCTCCGTCGTAACCACCGTCGATCGCCCGCACCGTCCCGTCGCCGGCACCACCTTGTGGTGAGCCTCTTTGTTCATGAAATTTTATATGAAAATTGATGTTTGTGTGATTTGAATATATAGCTAGTTACTCGTATAATTATCTTACCCGTACGTTGTTTGTTATACATATAGTGCCATGGTTTTGATATCCGTCCCCGTCGACCCTCGTCCTTGTTATGATTCGGATGTGGTATATATATATTCTCTTTTAAAACTAGTTGCATTTCGTGTTTATGACAAATTATGCCCATCAAGTTGACATAGAAATTTTTTCTAGGAGGTATGTGAACCGGAAATTCCAACCGACCCTATTGTCGAGAGGTTAAATTTAGTTGAAAGAGAAAACGAGTACTTGAAAGAAAAATTAAAAAGAATTGAGGGGGAGAAGATGGAATTGGAGTTGCATGTTGCCGATGTCGTCGATGATCACAAGATCAAGATGGATAAAATGCGCTTGAAGATTAGAAAGATTAGAAAATATGCCATCGATAGTGAGGCTTGGTATCATTATGCTATTGGATCCATTGTTACCTTAGTTGCGATCTTCATCGCATTTGTTGTTGCATTTAAATGCTTTAGCTAGAGAGTTATTTGTTTGTTGCATTTAAGTGTTGTATGAACTTTATGTATGAACTTGTATTAAGTTGGTGTTTTTGGTGCTGTGTATTGAAGATGAGCCGACAATGGATGTATGATGACCGATGCTCTCCCGAGTTCACTAATGGTGTGCAAAATTTTCTGCTTGCGGCTGAGGCAAACAAGCGGGCGGATGGTTTTATGCCTTGTCCATGTGCTGTCTGTAAGAATGGTCAAAATTACTCTAAGTCAAGAATCATTCATGTCCACCTGTTTAAGTCCGGTTTCATGCCCCACTATAATGTTTGGACCAAGCATGGAGAAAGAGGGGTTATGATGGAAGACAATGAAGGAGAAGAGGACGACGACAGCTATCCTGGCCATGGGTTCCCTGAATATGATGATACAACAATGGGGGAAGAAGCTGAGCCGGTAATGCGGGAAGAAGCTGAGCCGGCAATGCGGGAAGAAGCTGAAGAAGAGGCATCAGATGAGCCCGTTGATGATCTAGGTCGGGCCATTGCCGATGCAAAGAGAAACTGCGCAAGTGATTTGGAGAAGAAGAAGTTGCAGCGCATGTTAGAGGATCACAAAAAATTGTTGTATCCGAATTGCGTAGGTGACAAGAAAAAGCTGGGCACCACACTGGAATTGCTGCAATGGAAGGCAGAGAATGATGTATCTGACAAGGGATTTGGAAAGTTGCTGGAAATGATAAAGGATATGCTTCCAAAGGACAACGAATTGCCGGAGAGTGCGTACGAAGGAAAGAAGGTTGTCTGCCCTCTAGGGTTAGAGGTGCATAAGATACATGCATGCCCTAATGATTGCATCCTCTACCGCGGTGAGTACGAGGATTTGAACGCTTGCCCGGTATGTGGTGCATTGCGCTATAAGATCAGCCGCGATGACCCTGGTGATGTCGAGGGCCGGCGCCCCAGGAAGAAGATTCCTGCCAAGGTGATGTGGTATGCTCCTATAATACCATGGTTGAAACGTTTGTTCCAAAACAAAGAGCATGCCAAGGCGATGCGATGGCACAGAGAAGACCGTAAGAAAGACGGAAAGTTGAGAGTACCCGCTGACGGGTCGCAGTGGAGAAAAATCGGAAGAAAGTACGGAAAGGAGTTTGCAGATGACGCAAGGAGCGTATGGTTTGGTCTAAGCGCAGATGGCATTAATCCTTTTGGGGAGCAGAGCAGCAACCATAGCACCTGGCCTGTGACTCTATGTATAACCTTCCTCCTTGGTTGTGCATGAAGCGGAAGTTCATTATGATGTCAGTGCTCATCCAAGGCCCTAAGCAACCCGGCAACGACATTGATGTGTACCTAAGGCCATTAGTTGAAGAACTCTTACAACTGTGGAATGGAACAGGTGTACGTGTGTGGGATGAGCACATGGGGGAAGAATTTGATCTAAAGGCGTTGCTGTTCGTGACCATCAATGATTGGACTGCTCTCAGTAACCTTTCAGGACAGACAAACAAGGGATACCGCGCATGCACGCACTGTTTGGAGGATGCCGACAGTATATATTTGGCTAATAAGAATGTGTACCTGGGACATCATCGATTTCTTCCGAGCAGGCATCCCGTAAGAAAGAAAGGCAAGCATTTCAAAGGTGAGGCGGATCACCGGACGAAGCCTCGCCACCGTACTGGTGCTGATGTACATGATATGGTCAAGGATTTGAAGGTGGTCTTTGGAAAGGGTCCTGGTGGACAACCTGTTCCGAATGACGCTGACGGACGCGCACCCATGTGGAAGAAGAAATCTATATTTTGGGACCTGCCATATTGGAAACACCTAGAGGTCCGCTCCGCAATCGATGTGATGCACGTGACGAAGAATCTTTGCGTGACCCTGCTTGGCTTCTTGGGCGTGTATGGGAAGATAAAAGATACACCTGAGGCACGGGAGGACCAGCAACATATGCACGGAAAAGACGGCATACATCAGGGTCATGCAAGCTACGCTCTTACCAAAGAAGAGAAGGAAATCTTCTTTGAATGCCTGCTTAGTATTAAGGTACCGTCTGGCTTCTCGTCGAATATAAAGGGAATAATAAACATGGTAGAGAAAAAGTTCCAGAACCTAAAGTCTCATGACTGCCACGTGATTATGGCGCAACTGCTTCCGGTTGCATTGAGGGGGCTTCTACCGGAAAATGTTCGATTAGCCATTGTGAAGCTATGTGCATTTCTCAATGCAATCTCTCAGAAGGTAATCGATCCAGAAATCATACCAAGGTTACAGAATGATTTGGTGCAATGTCTTGTCAGTTTCGAGTTGGTGTTCCACCATCCTTCTTCAACATCATGACGCACGTCCTAGTTCACCTATGCGAAGAGATTAACGTTTTGGGTCCTGTATTTCTACACAATATGTTCCCCTTTGAGAGGTTTATGGGAGTCTTAAAGAAATATGTTCATAACCGTGCTAGGCCAGAAGGAAGCATCTCCAAGGGCCGTCAAAATGAGGAGGTCATTGAGTTTTGTATTGACTTTATTCCTGACCTTAAGCCGATTGGTGTTCCTGAATCGCGGCATAAGGGCAGACTGGATGGAAAAGGCACGCTAGGAGGGGAACAAATAATATGTATGGACGGACATTCTCTCACTGAAGCACACTACACAGTTCTACAGAATTCCGCCTTGGTGGCTCCGTATATGGATGAACACAAGAATTTGCTACGCTCCAAACACCCGGAGCGGTCTGATGACTGGATTACACGTGAACAAACCAGGAGTTTCGCCAACTGGTTGCAAGCACGTACCATGCATGACACCTCTATTGAAGATGACATGTACTTGCTGTCCCAGTTACCATCTTCGAATATAATGACTTTCAAAGGGTACCAGATAAATGGTAATACATTTTACACGATCACCCAAGATAAGAAGAGCACCAATCAAAACAGTGGTATCCGCTTTGATGCAGAAACCAAGACGGGAAAGGAAACATATTATGGTTATATACAGGACATATGGGAACTTGACTATCGACGTGGTTTGAAGGTCCCTTTGTTTCGGTGCAAATGGGTCAATATGACACGAGGCGGGGTAACGGAAGACCCACAGTACGGAATGACAACAGTGGATCTCAACAATCTTGCGTATGCAGACGAACCATTCGTCCTAGCCAATGATGTGGCACAGGTTTTCTATGTGAAGGACATGTCTACCAAGCCAAGAAAAAGAAAAGATAAGGAAACGAATGCATCGTACGATGAGCCAAAGCGGCACATAGTTCTTTCTGGTAAGAGAAACATCATGGGAGTGGATGACAAGACAGACAAGTCAGAAGATTATGAAAAGTTTGATGAAATTGCTCCATTCACAGTGAATATTGACCCGAGCATCCCGTTAAATGATGAAGATTTTCCATGGCTACGACGCAAAGGGACACGCGAAGAAAAAGTTTCACACCCAAAGATCTGGGATGTGATCGGCTTAACTATCATCACTTCTTATGTGTTTCACACCCAGGAGGGAATCTCTGTAAGTTAGGGTAGCTAATTATGTGTTTTGGCATTTGAAACGCGAAGAAATTTTATGTGCAAGCAAATTCTTTCATGCATTTACTGATTTTTTCAGCTAAATGACTCTGAAATTGAAAAGCATTTCAAATGAACTCAGAAAAGGTTGAAAGTTGGCATGGTATCATAATTTCACCCACATAGCATGTGCAAAAAAGTAGAGAGGGTTACCGCAAAAACTGGATGCACTTCGTGTACAAAATGGACAATCTGTTTCGAAGTTTTAGGGTTTCGGACGAAAACTCATCCGTTACAAAGGCATTTCATTTTTTAAATAACCTAAGCATTACCAAATTGAATATAATGATAAAACACACTAATATTAAACATAAGAAAAAAGAATCACTGAAAAATCTATTTTCAAAGTTAAGTTATTCACAAAAATAAATAAAGCAAAAAATAAGAAAAAAAGCCCACCTACTGGGCCACAGCGGCCTGCATACGACTAGAAACCCAAATTCAAGTTGGGCCAGGATGCAGGCCCGCTAGCCCAGTAGGCCCAACAGGGCATCGCAGAAGAGGTAGGCCCAGAAGGCCTGCTTAAGAGAGGAGCTCGAGACAGCAGCGACGGCGATGCTTATAAGTAGGTGCGAGTGCCCCTCGGCTAGCGAGGTGGGACTAAACTTTTGTGCCCCTCGCCTGGCAGCGCACACCCTTTAGTACCGGGTCGTGGCACCAACCGGTACTAAAGGGGGGCCTTTAGTACCGGTTGGAGCCACCAACCGGTACTAAAGGGGGTTAGTACCGGTTGGTGGCTCCAACCGGTACTAAAGGTGGGTTCTATATAAGAAAACACTTCAAAATTTCGTTAGTTTCTCATCTCTCCCTCTGCTTCTTCTCCTCTGCACCGTCGCTCGCCGCCCCCGCCGTCTCCATATCCCTCGTCGCCGCCCCGGCCCGTCGCCGCCCCCGTCGCCGCCCCGTCCCCAACGTCGCCGCCCCGTCGTCCCGTCCCCGTCGTCACCGCCGTCCCGTCCCAGCCGCGTCGTCACGTTCCCGTTGTCGTCGTCGCCCCGGCCCGTACGTCCCCGTCCCCGTCGTCGCCGCCCCGTCGTCGCCGCGCCCGTCGCCGTCCCCGTCGCCGCGCGCCCCCCGTCGCCGCCCCCCTGTCGCCTCTCGCCTCGTCGGCCGGTGAGCGCACACACACACATACATGTTAGAATTGTTAGAATAGTTAGAAATGTTAGAATTGTTAGAATAGTTAGAAATGTTAGAATTGTTAGAAATTTTAGAAATGTTAGAATTGTTAGAATAGTTAGAAATGTTAGAAATGTTAGAATTGTTAGAATTGTTAGAAATTTTTCTGTTTTTTAGTTATAGAAATAGTTATAAAAAAGTTAGAATTGTTAGAAATTTTTCTGTTTTTTAGTTATAGAAATAGTTATAAAAAAGTTGGAAAATTTTATTTTTTTAGTTACAGAAATATTAGAAATGTTAGTTATATATAGCATTGTTAGAAATGTTATAGAAATGTTAGAAAATTTAGTTATCAAAATCCAATCATTAAAAAAATGTTACTTTTTGCGGGCATATAGCTAGTATTTGTTGTCGATGATCCCCGGCCCGCATCCTCGCCGTCGACACGTCCGCGACGACGTCCAGCTGACCCATGTCCGGGACTGGGCTCCGCCGGGCTGGCACTGGGAGGTGCTGCCTGGAGGGGCGCGCCGCTTGATGAGGAACCCAGCCCCGGGTCCCGTCGTCGACCCTGATCTCGTTTGGTGGCGTTCACATGGGCCAGTTTCGGTGCGGAGGGAGCCGGCCCCGCCGGAGGTGGTACGTCGTCGTGTCAGGGAGGAGGACGAGCACGTCCATCGCTACATGGTTGCGTTAGAGGGCGGCAGGTTCTCCAATACCTGGCAGTTTCTTCAGGGATCTCACTTCAGCTATCATCCTGTGAGGGTTCCTTCTCTTTGGGTGTCCACCGCCCGCGCCGCAGGAACCGCGAGTGTCCTAGATTCTTCTGTAGTATTCGATCTTTAATTAGCTACCTAGCCAGTGATGTACTATTCAATATTATATATTATCCGAGACGATGTATTCGAGATTAAATCTATTATTCGAGACGATGTATTCGAGATTATATCTATTATTCGAGACGATGTATTCGAGATTATATCTATTATTCGAGATTATACTAAATTGTTTTATATTTCTTTTGGCATAGTTAAATAAAAGCTATGGCGGACAATACCGACAGAGAGAGAGAACATACCATGTTCGATATGATACGCGGGCCAGATGATGATCAGAATGAAGAAGATTATGACGGCTCCGAATTTCTAAACAACACCGGAGAGGGTGATATGATATTCGACCGCGACGACCGAATTGATGAAGTCATGAACTACGATTATGACGATGACGAAGAACATGTTGATCCTGAAACAACAAACACCGGCGAGGTATATATATTTATATAAGCAGGAATCTGGTGATCATCGCATGTTTTAAATGAGTTGAAGATATATTAACGAATCGATCTTTCTTCTTTCAGCCATCCGGATCGAGCAAATCTTCAGGCAAAAGAACGAAAACGAGGCCCGAACAAAAAGTTGAAGGAGGGCGTAAAGTACAATATCGAGGCATTCAGACCTAATGGCGAACCATTAGCGCCTAAGAAGATTGCGGACAAGTTCGCTCGTCAGTGCGGAGTTCTTGTGAAGGACCAACTCCCGATCTCCCTTCAAGAATGGAGAAAGCCAGCAAAGCCACGTCCAAATGTTACTTTTGTCGACGAGAATAAAAAAACTGCTTTGGGATACTCTCATGGAACATTTCACCCTACCAGATCATTTCACAGAAGCAGATGTGCAGAAAGTCAAGGACGCTGCTTTTAGGAAGATGGCGGTTGCATTCAAGAACCACAAGAGATGTGAATGGGAGAAGTACGTCAAGGGAGTAAGGAAGACTCCAGTATTCGAGGGGATACTAGAGAATCAAAGTGCTCATTGGGACGATTTCGTGAAATTTAAGGATTCAAAATTAGCTAAGGAACGGTCGAGAATAAACAAGAAGAATGCCAAAAAAAAGGATAAGTTCCATAAGCTGGGGCCAGGTGGCTACGCGGTGGCAATGCCTAAGTGGGATAAGTCTGAGAAAGAGATGGAGGATGCAGGTGTCACTCCGGTTACTAAGAGCTGGCCCCCAGGTGCAGGACTTGGTTCTATGCGCATGGGGGGGGGCGTTGGACCCGAAGACAGGCAATGTTTCGACGAAGGCATGTCTGAACGGAGCCGACGATGCGATACTTGTTGCAATAGAAGAGGCTCGATCGGGGGTGTTCCAGCCCAACAGAGAGAACGACGAGCTTACGCGTGCCCTGGGAAATCTTGAACACCCGGGAAGAACACAAGGCAAGGGCGCTATTCCGTGGTATGAGGGGTTTTCGGACTGGAACGCCGACTACAGAACCCGTGCGAGAAAGAAGATTGCGGAGGAGAAGAAGAGGAAGATGGAGGAGGAGCAAAGGAAGCGGGACTATGAACGCCTTCAAGGCCTAGAAGCAAGTCAAGCGGAATTGGTAGTTAAATTCCAGCAGCTGCAGGAGCAGATCGACTCACTTAGCCAGCAAAGGGGGTCTCAGCAGCTGCAGCAGCTAGCGGATGATCCAGCATTGGATAGCACCGCCCCATCCATGCCGAGAAGCAGCGTGGGTTCCGCCCCGGGCGACGCAGTGCTGGATAGATACCCCGTGGATGACATCACGGAGAACACTAACTGCGAGCTACACTTCAAAATGAAGAACATATCCATGAAGGTGGCGGACGGCGTTGCTTATACAAATTCCCCAGATGCAACCTTCCATTGCAACCCGATTCCAGCAGGCTATGCTCGTGTCATGGTTGATGAGGTGGTGGACCAATATTCGGGGCTAGAGCTTGACATTCCTGGAGGTGACGAGGAGCACACACTCGGAGATGCCAAACATCGTATCATCCTATGGAGAAAGGATTGCATCATCTTTCGAAGGCCACCGACACCGCGTCACCCGACTCCTCGTCGAAGTCCGCCACCGAGTCAGCAGACTCCCGCTCCTCCAAGTCCACCAACGCGTGAGGCCACTCCTCCTCCTCCTCCAAGTCCGGCAAAGTGTCAGGCCACTCCTCCTCCAAGTCTGACACAGCGTCAGACGTCCACTCCTCCTCCAAGTCCGGCAAAGTGTCAGGCCACTCCTCCTCCAAGTCCGGCACAGCTTCAGGCCACTCCTCCTCGTCCAACTCAGCCCCGTCAGCCGTCTCCGCCGCCTCAGCAATCGCAGAAGAGACACCCCGCAGCTATGGTGCGTAGCGGTACCAGTCGAGGTCATAGTACATGAAGTACAGGCGGAGGCAAGCGATATAAATATGGTCCAAACCTCAGTACTCCTCTCTCTGAGAGGGCTTACGACAGGACCAAGGAGCAAACCAATGCCATAGTGCGGGCAGAAGTCGACGCCCATTTTGGACCGAAACCGCCACCGCCGCCAAGGGAGAAAGTGCCGGTGGAAGTTATTGACCACTTCATTCGTATGGCTGAACCACCAGCTCCTAAGCCTGTTGACACAGACTATGAGCGCCACATCAAGAAGTTACATCGACAACGTCTACAGAAGGAGGCGAGCTCGAGCTCGAGCAAACAACAAGTAGCTGTCAAAAAATGCGGGAGAACCATTGCCCAGCTGGGAGAACAATGGGCGCAACCATTGCCCAGGTGGGCGATGTTGTAATAACCCAGCAGCATATAACGCAGGCTGAAGAACTCAAGATCACTATTGGACAACTCCTCGAGATCGAGGACATGCCTGTGCTTACAGAGGAGGAAATAAAATGGAAATATGTCCGGAGCCAACCTTTGGTCAAGCCAGAAGATGTCAAGAAGCTCCCAACGAGAATGTATGAATTGCATCAATGGCACATGGACATTACCAAGAGATCCGATCGACAGTCCCTCATGGTGCAAGTCAACAAGGATCATTACTACCATGAGAAACCTGGTACCGTTGAGTATTCTGAACGGTTTCAGTTATATAATCAAGACGCACTCGACAAATCTATCGTTAGTTGCTATTGTCTGTAAGTGATTTATTTCTGTAATTTAAGTCTCAAGCTAGCTGTATTGATCCTTTTGATCAATCATTGCCTGTAATTATCCTCACTATATTCTTTTCTGTGGTATTATGCAGGATGAAGATGTATGAAATGAAAAAAGATGGACGCTACGGCATTGGGTTCATTGACCCAAACACCGTTAATGAATACACATGGAATATAAGAAACTATTATAAAAAGCAGGTAGATTACAGCATGTTCGAGTTCTTGATGCGCCTCAAATACAATGAAGATATACTACTTCCTTACAACTTCAAGTGAGTCACACTTTCTTGTACTACAAATTCTCTTTTTTGCCTACTAGCTAGCTAGCTACATGTTTTTGCTTGCATATGCCCGCTTAATTAAGACATGCAAACGTGTGTGCATGCAGATTTCACTGGATCTTGTGTATCATTAAAGTTGACGAAGGAACTGTTGAAATACTGGACTCACTACTCAAAGAAAATAGTGACTATAACGTCTTGTTAGGGATAGTCAACAGGTAATTTCAATCATTATTAACTATATATCTCGGCCTATTTAGTTCGTCATTTCATGATATGAACTATTTAATAACCCCTTTACTCATTTTCTTTATCGGCGGGCAGGGCTTGGGCAAGGTTCATCAGCAAAACGGAAGGCGAATGGAAACGACAGCTGAGATGGTTTCGACCCAGGGTAAGTAATTAAGTAGTGGTAGCTAGCTGCCATCTTTTTAATATTATCATGCTTGATTAATTATTATCTGATCAAATTAAATTCCATTCTCGTAAAGGCCATAAAGCAGGCGCAGAGGACTGATCTGTGTGCATACTGCGTTTGCGAGAACATTCGCATGATGGCGTCCGAAAGGAGCAGATCTCAAAGACAGGAATGGTTACGCTTGTCAGAACACTATTCACAATTTGTGCACCATTATCAATATCTAGTCACACAACTAATACACATGCATATTGATCTCCTTCTTAACAGTTCACAGAGGTGCGGGACAAGCTCCTAGATACGGAGCGCGTACAAGCACTTCAAGAGGAAATAGCGGGATTTTTGCTCGACCAGGTCATAAATCCGAAGGGAGAATACTATTACCCGCTAGCGCCCCCATCGACCAGGTCATGAACCACTTCCAATTTGTCATCGTGCTCCGAAGGCACCAATTAGGCTAATGCAACTGGCTCCGAAGGCAACATGCATATGTAAGAGAAATTGTATATAGCTATACATGTGTGTATGTGTGAATTAATATGGTGGTTTGTGAGACATTTATGATCTATATATATGATTGGTTGTACTAGCTACCATATATATGCATAACGTGTACAATGTGTAGTATCGTAAAATACCAGCAAACGAAAAAGAATTAAAATGGAAAACACAAAATTAAATGAAAAAGAAATCATAAAACCAAAAAAACCCCAAACATTTTAGTATCGGTTGGTGTTACCAACCGGTACTAAAGGGCTTCCGGCCCCCGGAGCTGGCTCGTGCCACGTGGTTGCCCTTTAGCACCGGTTCGTGCTGAACCGGTACTAAAGGGGGGGGGGGCTTTAGTGCCCACACTTTAGTGCCGGTTATGGAACCGGCACTAAAGGGCCTTATGAACCGGTGCTATTGCCCGGTTCTGCACTAGTGACCCACGGTGCACGCACGCAAGAAAACATATCAAAACATTTCGAAAAATCTGAAACTTCATGGAAATGATCATCAACAAATGTTATGTGGGCTTGCAAAATTTGGTGGTCAAATAACATTCGAGGAGCTCTCTACAAAAAAGACAAAATCACTGAAAAATAGTCAAAATGTACGTGCACTGTTTGAGCAGATTTTGCAATTTGATCTTTTTTGTAGAGCGCTTCTCGAATGTTATTTGACCACCAAACTTTGCAAGCCCTCATAACATTTGTTGATGATCATTTTCATGAAGTTTTAGATTTTTTCGAAATGTTTTGATATGTTTTCTTGCGTGGGTGCACCGTGGGTGCAGCCACTACTTTCCCTATTTGCTAAATACACACGCTCAAAATTTTAATTGTCGCAGATCTATGTAGAATGTTAGCTACTTGAATTTGTTCCTCCAGTCGTACAGTTTGTGCTAGCAATTTGTAATCCTGCTAAAAACTATCAACATCTTTTTTAGCATGGACTCTTCATCTAGGAATATAGTGTTTTCTGAACTAGCTTCCATTATCTGGAAGTAGTTTTGTACTAGCGGGCATGATTAGCTGATGAAGTGCAGAACTGTAAATTGGGCAATACATCATTTTGAGACCTAAAGTGCCATCATAGTGTCCAGTTGACCACTTTCTTCACAGCAGTCCCATTTTCAAGACATGAATGTCATCCAGATGATAACTCAGTTATTCATTTCAATTTTGAAAAGGACATGCTTTGGTTTTCTATATCTTTTTTTTCTTTATGGCTCATTCTTTTACATGTGCCTAATCTCTTGTGTCTATCCTCAGGTTTCTAACAATCAAGTAGTACCTGATGCGTGATGGGTGATGGTGGGACTCGGATTTTGCAGGAAATCTGGAGATGTTTGGGTTTTGGAATTTTGATGTTTGTTCAGACTCCATACTAAGCAGTCCACGCTCATCCCTTCGTAGAAAAAGGTGGATGCATCCACATCTTTCACTCCCTTGAGAGAAACTTATTTATATGAGATATGTGACGAATTGATGATGAGCGTTTCAGTATTATGCTTATTTGCATGTTACTATTAAGTGTCATTCAATTATTGATACTATGTCATCAAATTAATATGGAAATGGTAGCTGACGTAGCCAGGAGGCAAGAGCCAGCAAACATCCTCATCGCCAAACATTGCACGTGCATGGATCTTGGCGCAAGGCCATTGCCACGTAGATCTTATCCAGTCATTCGTTGTACGCGGATTCCTGGCAGACTCGTCTTTTCTTTCTTTTTTGTCAAAAAATTGCACACAAAGGTCACGAGGTAGGGGGATGAAACCCACGCACAGGAGCCTATCGCCACTGGGCTGAGAGGGCCTTTCTAAACATTTTGTGTTTGAAATGCTACATATAGTTTTTTAAAGTTTATTTTTTTTAGTTCGTCTAAAAATCTAGAATTTGTTTTTTCAATTTCTCACATGGCAGTTTTATATTTATAGCATGGCATTTTTTGAAGAGGCTGACAATTTTTGTGATGCAGAAGATGGTATTTTTATTGTTGAGAGATCGCATTTATATATTTGAGAGATGGCATTTTGTTTTCATGGCATGGCATTTTTATTACCAAGCGCATCTCATTTTTATTACCAATAGGATGGTATTTTTATCAATAATAGGATGGAATTTTTATTATTGAGAAGATGGCATTTTTATTCTTGAGAGATCACATTTATATGTTTGAGAGCATTTTTATTTCTCATGGCATGGCATTTTATTACCAATAGGATGGTATTTTTTATCAATGATAGGATGGTATTTTTATTATTGAGAAGATGGCATTTTATTTTTAATGACATGGCAGTTTTATTAACAGTACGATGGCATTTTCAATATCGAGAGGATGTCATTTTTTAATGTTTGAGAGGATGGCATTTTTATTATTGAGAGGATGGTTCTTTTTTATAAATAGGATGACATTTTTTAATGTTTGAGAGGATGGCATTTTTATTTTTAATGGCATGCATTTTTTTTTGAGATAAAACTTTTGATCTAGAGGATGGCAGTTTTACAAGGTAGCACAAAAAAAATTAGAGCATGGTATTTTCTAAATTTATAAAGTTCATTCTCGTTCACTGGTTGTTTCCTTCTCCAGCAAATGATTTCGTTCGTTTGGAGGATCGCTCCCAGCTAACGACAGCCAGCTATTGGCATCCAATTAATATAACACACTTTTCTTTAGAAAAATACTAATAACAAAGTAAGAATTGTGAAAAAGGAAAACAATCTGAATCAATCCAACTTGCTACTTGTGAAGCAATCTGAAGTTGATCTGAACTCTGAACTGTGAACTCTGTCTGAATAATCACAACAAATTAGCTTATGTCCGTATGTATGAAGTAAAGGTTGGATGCACTGTATACCTAATAATCTACTCTAGAATCCTGGAGTATCTACGAGCTTGACTTGTCTATCTAAGCTGCAGAACTACCATATCTAACTAATTGTTGGTGAATTGTGAGAAGTTCTTTATTTTTATTTTAAAATATTTCCGAATTTTAAATTAATTGTCACAAGTTTCAAACAATATTCAGAATTTTCAAATGTTCACATATTTCTAAATCGTATTTTTCAAAAACAGTTCACAAAAGTCTTACAAATGTTCTTGTTTATAATAATAAATGTTCCCTTTTTTTAAGAAAAATCATGCTTTCTGGAAAATCAAAGTAAAATAATGATAAAAAACTAGTAAAAACAAATGAATCGCTGGCTACAATCAGCTACAGCGCTGAGCACTAAGGGCTGTTTAGTTGCCTAGGTAGCTTCACCCTGCATCACATGGAGGATCCTTGCCGAGCCTGGCCTGGTTGAGCTAATGCAAAATTGAACCGAGATGTATGTTTGGTGGACTGTAGGATATTTGTGCATGAGAGTTGTTGCATACAACATACATTGTTTGGTAGACTGCTTTAGAAATTCTTAAATAAAAATCAATTTCAATTTTATTTATCAAAAATTCCTCAAACAAGTAAAACAAATCTGAACAGAAACCTGCATGCATGAGCTTAATTTCATGCACTAGATTAATAAGATAGTCCAGAAATAATATAAAAGTTCATCAAACCATATATAATTGATGTAAATATAGTATGAATACTTTACAAATTATAGATACGTGAGAGATGTATTAGTGTAAGATTTCGGAAAGTCCACCTTAGGCAAAGCAAGATTCAACGGCTGAAAAATCATATTGAATGCTGAAAGATCGTGGATGTCGCCTAGAGGGGGGGGGGGTGAATAGGCGCTTTAAAATAATTACGGTTCAGGCTTGAACAAATGCGGAATAAACCTAGCGGTTAATTTGTTAAGCACAAAACCTACAACAACTAGGCTCACCTATGTGCACCAACAACTTATGCTAAGAAAGAAAAACTACTTAGGTGATAGCAAGATATATGACAAGAAACAATATGGCTATCACAAAGTAAAGTGCATAAGTAAAGGGCTCAGGTAAGAGATAACCGAGGCACGCGGAGACGACGATGTATCCCGAAGTTCACACCCTTGCGGATGCTAATCTCCGTTTGGAGCGGAGTGGAGGCACAATGCTCCCCAAAAAGCCACTAGGGCCACCGTAATCTCCTCACGCCCTCGCACAATGCAAGATGCCGTGATTCCACTAATGGACCCTTGAGGGCGGTAACCGAACCCGTACAAATGGCAACCCTTGGGGGCGGTCACCGGTACCCGTCAAATTGCTCGGGGCAATCTCCACAACCTAATTGGAGACCCTGACGCTTGCCCAGAGCTTTACACCACAATGATTGAGCTTCGAACACCACCAAATGTCTAGGGCACCCAAGCACCCAAGAGGAACAAGCTCAAGGGTACCAAGCACCCAAGAGTAATAAGCTTCTCAACTTGTAACTTCCACGTATCACCGTGGAGAACTCAAACCGATGCACCAAATGCAATGGCAAGGGCACACGGAGTGCCCAAGTCCTTCTCTCTCAAATCCCACCGGAGCAACTAATGCTAGGGAGGAAAATGAGAGGAAGAACAAGAAGGAGAACACCAAGTACTCCGAGATCTAGATCAAAGGGGTTCCCCTCACATAGAGGAGAAAGTGATTGGTGGAAATGTGGATCTAGATCTCCTCTCTCTTTTCCCTCAAAAACTAGCAAGAATCCATGGAGGGATTGAGAGTTAGCAAGCTCGAAGAAGGTCAACAATGGGGGAAGAACACGAGCACAAAGGATAAGGTTTATTGGGGAAGAAAGACCCCCTTTTATAGGTGGGAAAAAATCCAACCGTTATGCTCACAGCCCGCATCGAGCGGTACTACCGCTCCAAGGAGCGGTACTACCGCTAGAGCCTTTGAAACACAATAGCGAGGAGGCAAAAAAGCCAGAAGAACCGTCGGAGCGGTAGTACCGCTTGACCTCACGGTACTACCGCTAGGGGTAGCGGTACTACTGCTAAGGGTAGCGGTACTAATTCTTGCGAGCGGTACTAAAAAATTACATCTGTTCCTACCACCGCTAGACTTGTGACGAGTTTTTGTTCCCGAGCGGAAGTAGCCACGGAAGTAGTTGCGGTAGTACCACTCCCAAGAGCGGTACTAAAGACTTACATCCGCAGTAGCCCCTTTTAAGGACACCAAAACTGAGACAACTTCTGCAAACGGACTCCGAATTCGACGAAACCAAGTTTGTTGGAAAGCTAGCGACAAGGGCTAACACAATCTTGATAGAAATACCAATAGGAAGCAAATGAGAAAAGGCCCAAAATAAAATGGTGATAACCCTTCCTCGGAAAAGACCGGTAAAATCTCCAACACCGAAAACATCATAGAAGACGCATGCGAACTCCGTTTTCGATGAACTCAAGCTTGTCATCAAGATGACCATAAGCTCTAAGACTCACAAAGAGAACCAAACAAGAACCAAGAAACTTAGTGATGCTCCACTTGAACTTGCACACAACAATCTTGATGACGATCACCACTTGATGTCATCCTTTCCATGGGTTGTATGATATCTTCCTCTTGACGCAAGCCCATGGACACGTACCTAACCCCACATAGACTCTCACATAGATCATGGGTTAGTACACAAAGTGCAATGGACAATGCTTACCATACCATGGGATCACTTGATCCCTCTTGGTACATCTTCT
The DNA here is from genome assembly GCA_032464435.1 of Aegilops umbellulata. Taxonomy (NCBI): domain Eukaryota; kingdom Viridiplantae; phylum Streptophyta; class Magnoliopsida; order Poales; family Poaceae; genus Aegilops; species Aegilops umbellulata. The sequence goes on from CP136054.1 coordinate 445,012,668, forward strand.
ACCCTTTGTGAGTTGATCAACTTGATTCACTCTTGACTTAGTCTTGATCAACCTTGAATCTTTCCAACTCTCTTTGTTTGGATGATGTCTTGAAGGTAAACATGAATGATCACACAATCTTCTTCTTCAAGATATGCTTGCAATAAGCTGAACACTCACATGACCAATCTTTGGATAATTCCTTAATAGCACCTTGGTCAACCCATAAACTCCTTAAAACCAACACATGGACTTCAAGAAATGCCTATGAAAAAAATCCTTTAAAAATAACTCAATGCAACCATTAGTCCATAGAGAATGTCATCAATTACCAAAACCACACATGGGGGCACCGCATGTCCTTTCAATCTCCCCCATTTTGGCAATTGATGACAAGCAATTTCAAGAGAGTTTATATAAGGAATTATGCATCACCATGCAATGCAAAAACCAATAATGCATGCGTAACAGATGCGTATGCTTAGGAACAAACCAAAGACAGAAGAGACAACTCTCTAAACTTCTCCACAAAACTCTCTGAAACTTCTCCCCCATTGGCATCGATTGCCAAAATGGGCTAAAAGCTTAGAAGGCCAATATAAAATGTGTTCCTCCATAAATTGTGTATTTCTCAATAAGAGAGTGGAATGCAATACACATATCCAACGGTAAATACTTGGAGGAAGACAAACTATATTGAGGCCCAAAGATTGCAAAAGGAAGATATGCCACAAAGACAAAACAAAGAGAGAAACAAGCAATCAAGCAATCAAAAGATACCAATTGAAGCAAGCTATCAAAAGATACCAATTGAACCAACTAGGCCAATGAACCTATGAGCCACATGAATGAAGGATATTATGATAAGAGCAGAGCAGTGTTCTAAAGAAACTAGAGAAGCTCCCCATGATTTGTGCACATCAAGAATTTTTGTATTTGGATACAAAGTGCACAAAATAGGATCATAGCTCCCCGAAAATCAATAAAAACTCACAACAAGTGCAAGTGAGCATGTAGGAAACAAAGTCTAGCACTTGCAACAAACAAATGGTTGAGCAACATATAAAAGAGGCAACTTAAGAGTAGGCTCAACTAAAATGATGTGTGTGAGTCATGGCAAAGCACTTGAGAAGACTAATGTACGGATGAGCATTAAGCATCAGCATAGTCTTGGATAGTGGAGATACAAGGTGCATGACATGTCCTCCCCACACACACCAAGCAAAAGGGTTCACAAGCACACTAAAAATGCAAAATAAATAACCAACACTTGTTACAACCCATGGTGAAGATAGAAGATGAAAGCCTCATCAAGACGAGGGATACCAATTAAGATGGCAAAAGCCTCGTAGAGATAAGCATGAAGAAAATAATCTTCACCACACAAGAGCGCATCAAGATGCAACGAGAAAGACACACACTCAAGGCAAATGCTTTCACGGAGCCACCAAAGAAAAAAAACAAAAGAAAGACAAGGTGGACGTGAAAGAAAGGATATCATCTAGATATGCAACTTCTCTCAAGTGTATAAGGTTCTAGGTAGAAGAAATCATGATGATACATATATATCTACAAAGAAGGATGTACACCCAAAATAGTTACAACACGAAGGAACAAGATATCCAAAAGGAAGTCATACATATACCAATAAGATATTTGCTTGGAAGCATAGCACATGGCTAGATATGGTCTTATAGTATATAAATGAATTCCTACCACACACCCATCAAAGACATCACAACTAGCAACATGAGATCATCGTTGAGATAATTTGAGAAAGGAAACAAGTAACACAAGATGGAATGAAAATCATGCTAATATGCAACCTACACAAGGTTGAATGCAAGAAAAGAATGCATGAAGAGATACTTGTTACCGAGATATCATTGGAAGGATGTAGTAGATACCAATTAAAGGTAGGTAGTAGTGTCGGTGTATAAAAGTAGGGGCTCTCCTTTTGACCCCTTTACTTGTGCACGGGCAATCAGAGCCTCCCGCCACGGCCGCGCATAACAGGGCAGGGAAAGGGGAGCCGGAGAGAAGCCGAAGGCACAAGACGAAGCAAAGCAACGACAAGGACCAAGGCCACAAAGATCAGATGGACGAAGTAGGTTTCCCCGGCAAGGACCCTTGCCGGGGCATCTCGCCCATGCCAGCCGAGCGAGCCACTCTCGATCCCACCAACACTCGACAAATGCATTGGGACAGGGCTCGGGAGGCACCTCTGTGGTGGCATGCAGATCTTTGTGAAGACAAAGAATAGTCAAAATCAAATGAGGATAGGAAGGCAGCCATCCTCATCGAAGAAACCCACAAGACCCCCGGCAAGGCCCTCGCCAAGCGCACCAGCAGGGCCACCGTCAGGCCCGCACCAGCCAAGTCTCCGCCGCCGACAGTGTCCGGCCTTTTAACGGCCGGACTGGATAGCTGCCTTGAGAGGCTGCTTTGTACTTCCGCTGCGAGGGCCGCCGTGTGCTCCTCCGTTCGGAGGGAGCGTTCGGTGTTTCCATTGACCATGATTACTCCTCGAGGGCCTGGCATCTTGATCTTAAGGTATGCATAGTGCGGCACCGCATTGAACTTTGCAAATGCGGTTTGCCCGAGCAGTGCGTGATAGCCACTGTGGAACAGGACTATGTCGAAGATTAACTCCTCGCTTTGTAAATTATCTGGAGATCCGAAGACCACTTCAAGTGTAACTGAGCCTGTACGGTTGGCCTCTACACCTGGTATGACGCCTTTAAAGGTCGTTTTGGTGGTCTTAATCCTCGAGGGATCTATGCCCATTTTCCGCACTGTATCCTGGTAAAGCAGGTTCAGGCCGCTGCCGCCGTCCATAAGGACTCTTGTGAGATGAAATCCGTCAATAATTGGGTCTAGAACCAATGCGGCGAACCCGCCATGACGGATGCTAGTGGGGTGGTCCCTCCGATCGAAGGTGATCGGGCAGGAGGACCCTGGGTTGAACTTTGGGGCGACTGGCTCCATCGCATATACGTCCCTTAACGCACGCTTCCTCTCCCTCTTGGGGATGTGGGTTGCGTATATCATGTTCACCGTCCACACTTGTGGGGGGAAACCCTTCTGTCCACTGTTGTTCGGCGGCCTGGGCTCCTCCTCGTCGTCGCTACGCAACCCCTTGTCTCTATTTTCGACGTTTAACTTGCCTGCCTGCTTGAACACCCAACAATCCCTGTTGGTGTGATTGACTGGCTTTTCGGGGGTGCCATGTATCTGGCACAAGCGGTCGAGTATTCGGTCCAAACTGGACGGGCCCTGAGTATTTCTTTTGAATGGCTTTTTCCGCTTACCGGATTTGTAGCCTCTGAATCCGGCATTGACTGTCGTATCCTCGTTGCTGTTGCTGTTAACGCGGCGCTTTTGCTTGTTCCGACGCGACCTGCCACTTTTGTCCTTGGTGTCCGAATTACCAAGGTTCTTGGTCAAGTTATTGCTACGGGCTAGCCAGCTGTCTTCTCCCGCGCAAAAGCGGGTCATGAGTGTCATGAGGGCCGCATAGATTTCGGCTTTTCCTATCCAAGGTGTCGGGCAAGCCACTCGTCGCGGATATTATGCTTGAAGGCTGCTAGGGCCTCTGCGTCCGGACAGTCGACTATTTGGTTTTTCTTTGTTAGGAACCGTGTCTAGAATTGCCTGGCCGATTCCTCTGGCTGCTGGATTATGTGGCTTAGGTCATCGGCGTCTGGTGGTCGCACATAGGTACCCTGGAAATTGTCGAGGAATGCGGCTTCCAGGTCCTCCCAAGAACCGATTGATTCTGACGGCAAGCTGTTAAGCCAATGCCGGGCTGGTCCCTTAAGTTTGAGTGGGAGGTATTTGATGGCGTGTAGATCATCGCCGCGGGCCATGTGGATATGAAGGAGATAATCCTCAATCCATACCGCAGGATCTGTTGTGCCATCATATGATTCGATGTTTACGGGTTTGAAACCCTCAGGGATTTTATGATCCGTTACTTCATCTGTGAAGCATAGTGGGTGTGCGGCGCCTCTGTATTGGGCTATATCACGACGCAGCTCAAACGAGCTTTCTCTATTGTGTTCGGCCCGGCCGGATTTATTATATCCGGAGTGACGATCATCGTCACGTGCCGTGGGGCGCCCGCGCGATTCGTAGATCGACCTTGTTTGGCTTGCCTTGTCCTCCAGTATGTGTCGCAGGTCTGGCGCATTTTCCCATGCCTTAGTATGTTTTGAGCGGCGCCGGGGCGCGGCTTGAGTGGAGGGCCGAGAGGCCTCTCTGTCACGGCCACGAGGTGGCCGGTCGGCCATGTCATGCGCTGGTGATGTAGGTTTAGGTGCTTCCTCCTCTAATCGGGGTAGCAGCCTGCGCTTTGGGTATCTCTTGGAGGGGCGTTCGAGTTCAAATTCTTCGGCCGCGAGGACTTTAGTCCATCTGTAGGCTAGCGAATCTTGATCAGCTCTAAGCTGTTGCTGCTTTTTCTTGAGGCTGCTTGCCGTGGCCATAAGCCTGCGTTTGAAACGCTCTTGTTCGACGGGATCCTCTGGCATGACGAATTCGTTGTCGTCGAGGCTTGCCTCGTCTTCGGAGGGAGGCATATAATTATCGTCCTCGACCTCTCTGTCTGCCGCTCTATCGTGAGGGCTGGCTTCTCCATCTTCATGTGCTGAATCTTGCTTGAGGGGGTGTTCTTCGGTGCTATCCGGAGTATTATTATCTCCTGTGCCAGAATCACCGTTTTTGCTTTGGCGGGATTTAGAGCGGCGCCGCTGACGCCGGCGCTTGGGCTGTTTCTTGGAGGGGTCATCCCCCGCCGTTCCATCGCCATCTCCTTCTTTTGGGGTATCCACCATGTATATGTCATACGACGAGGTGGCTTTCCAGTGCCCTATAGGTGTTGGTTCTTAATCGTCTCCTGCATCGGCGTCCATACCGTCGATGTGTTCGGAGTCGAAGTCGAGCATGTCGGTTAAATCATTGACAGTGGCTACAAAGTGGGTGGTGGGTGGGCTTTGAATTTCTTGATCGTCCGTATCCCAACCTTGCTGACCGCAATCCGGCTAGGGCTCTCCTGATAAAGAGAGAGACTTTAATGATATCAGAATGTCGCCGAAGGGTGAGTGCTGAAAGATGTCCGCGGCGGTGAACTCCATGATCGGCACCCAATCGGATTCGATCGGCAGGGGCGCGGAGGGCTCGGAGTCCGGCCCCTCGGAGTCACGGGCCTTGCGGAGTGCGGGGCTGGTGTTCGGCTCGATCGCCTTTGGGATCGCACCCCCCGAGGCGGCGTCCAACCACTCATCCTCGATCGGCGCAGTAGGCTCCGAATTAAGGGTCGGAACCGATGCATGTGCGGCCCCCAGGGCACTGTTCGGCGGCAGAGCTAGATCATGCCCATCGTGACAGTGCGGTGCGCTCGGCTGTGGCTCGAATCTGTCGAAAATCAAGTCCCCGCGAACGTCCGCCGTGTAATTTAAACTTCCAAACCTGACCTGATGGCCAAGGGCGTAGCTTTCGATCTGCTCCAGATGGCCAAGTGAATTGGCCCGCAGTGCGAAGCCGCCGAAGACGAAGATCTATCCGGGGAGAAAAGTCTCACCCTGGACTGCATCGTTATTGATGATCGGAGGAGCCACCGGGCCTAAAAGCAACGACACCGAGGAACTCTCAATGAAAGCACCAATGTCGGTGTCAAAACCGGCGGATATCGGGTAGGGGGTCCCGAACTGTGCGTCTAGGCGGATGGTAACAGGAGACAAGGGACACAACGTTTTACCCAGGTTCAGGCCCTCTTGATGGAGGTAAAACCCTACATCCTGCTTGATTAATATTGATGATATGGGTAGTACAAGAGTAGATCTACCACGAGATCAAGGAGGCTAAACCCTAGAAGCTAGCCTATGGTATGATTGTTGTCTGTTGTCCTACGGACTAAAACCCTCTGGTTTATATAGACACCGAAGAGGGTTAGGGTTACACAAAGTCGGTTACAATGGTAGGAGATCTAAATATCCGCATTGCCAAGATTGCCTTCCATGCCAAGGAAAGTCCCGTCCAGACACGGGACGAAGTCTTCAATCTTGTATCTTCATAGTCCAGGAGTCCGGCTGAAGATATAGTCCGGCTACCCGGACACCCCCTAATCCAGGACTCCCTCAATAACTTTGAGGTGGTTTCGTACCCTACCATAATCTCTTCGTTTGTTCTCAGCTATTAGTGACTTTGGAGTGACTCTTTGTTGCATGTTGAGGGATAGTTATATGATCCAATTATGTCATTATTGTTGACAGAACTTGCACTAGTGAAAGTATTAACCCTAGGCCTTGTTTCCTTGCATTGCAATACCGTTTACGCTTACTTTTACCACTTGTTACCTTGCTGTTTTTATATTTTTCAGATTACAAAAACCCATATCTACCATCCATATTGCACTTGTATCACCATCTCTTCGCCGAACTAGTGCACCTATACAATTTACCAGTGTATTGGGTGTGTTGGGGACACAAGAGACTCTTTGTTATTGGGTTGCAGGGTTCCTTGAGAGAGACCAGCTTCATCCTACGCCTCCCACGGATTGATAAACCTTAGGTCATCCACTTGAGGGAAATTTGCTACTGTCCTACAAACCTCTGCACTTGGAGGCCCAACAACGACTACAAGAAGAAGGATGTCTAGTAGACATCAGCATCATGAATGAATTCAACAATATAACCATCACATAAAGCATTCTTTTCATGATCTACAAGCATAGAAAATTTACTACTCTCCACATAAGAAAATTTATTCTCATCAATAGTAGTGGGAGCAAACTCAACAAAATAACTATCACGTGAAGCATAATCCAATTGAAAATTAAAATCATGATGACAAGTTTCATGGTTATCTTTATTCTTTATAGCATACATGTCATCACAATAATCATCATAAATAGGAGGCATGCTTTCATCATAATAAATTTGCTCATCAAAACTTGGGGGACTAAAAATATCATCTTCATCAAACATAGCTTCCCCAAGCTTGTGGCTTTGCATATCATTAGCATCATGGATATTCAAAGAATTCATACTAACAACATTGCAATCATGCTCATCATTCAAAGAATTAGTGCCAAACATTTTAATGCATTCTTCCTCTAGCAATTGAGCACAATTATCAGAATCCTTATTTTCACGAAAGACATTAAAAAGATGAAGCAAATGAGGCACCCTCAATTCCATCTTTTTTTTGTAATTTTCTTTTGTAGACTAAACTAGTGATAAAACAGGAAACTAAAAGATTCGATTGTAAGATCTAAAGATATAACTTCAAGCACTCACCTCCCCGGCAACGGCGCCAAAAAAGAGCTTGATGTCTACTACACAACCTTGTTCTTGTAGACGTTGTTGGGCCTCCAAGTGCAGAGGTTTGTAGGACAGTAGCAAATTTCCCTCGAGTGGATGACCTAAGGTTTATCAATCCGTGGGAGGCGTAGGATGAAGATGGTCTCTCTCAAACAACCCTGCAACCAAATAACAAAGAGTCTCTTGTGTCCCCAACACACCCAATACAATGGTAAATTGTATAGGTGCACTAGTTCGACGAAGAGATGGTGATACGAGTGCAATATGGATGATAGATATGAGTATTTGTAATCTGAAAAATATAAAAACAGCAAGGTAACAAGTGGTAAAAGTGAGCGTAAACGGTATTGCAATGCTAGGAAACAAGGCCTAAGGTTCATACTTTCACTAGTGCAAGTTCTCTCAACAATAATAACATAACTGGATCATATAACTATCCCTCAACATGCAACAAAGAGTCACTCCAAAGTCACTAATAGCGAAGAACAAATGAAGAGATTATTGTAGGGTACGAAACCACCTCAAAGTTATCCTTTCTGATCAATCTATTCAAGAGTCCGTAGTAAATTACATGAAGCTATTCTTTCCGTTCGATCTATCATAGAGTTCGTACTAGAATAACACCTTAAGACACAAATCAACCAAAACCCTAATGTCACCTAGATACTCCAATGTCACCTCAAGTATCCGTGGGTATGATTATACGATATGCATCACACAATCTAAGATTTATCTATTCAACCAACACAAAGAACTTCAAAGAGTGCCCCAAAGTTTCTACTGGAGAGTCAAGACGAAAACGTGTGCCAACCCCTATGCATAAGTTCACAAGGTCACTGAACCCGCAAGTTGATCACCAAAACATACATCAAGTAGATCACGTGAATATCCCATTGGCACCACAGATAAGCACATGCAATACATACATCAAGTGTTCTCAAATCCTTAAAGACTCAATCCGATAAGATAACTTCAAAGGGAAAACTCAATCCATTACAAGAGAGTAGAGGGGGAGAAACATCATAAGATCCAACTATAATAGCAAAGCTCGCGCTACATCAAGATCATGCCAAATCAAGAACATGAGAGAGAGAGAGATCAAACACATAACTACTGGTACATACCCTAAGCCCCGAGGGTGAACTACTCCCTCCTCGTCATGGAGAGCATTGGGCTGATGAAGATGGCCACAGGTGAGGGATCCCCCTCCGGCAGGGTGCCGAAACAGGGCCCCGATTGGTTTTTGATGGCTCTGGAGTCTTGCGGTGGCGGAACTCCAGATCTAGGTTATGTTCTGGAAGTTTGGGTATATATAAGAGGTTTTGGCGTCGAGAACAAGTCAGGGGGTCATCGGGCTGTCCACGAGGTAGGCAGGCGCGCCCAGGGAGGGTTGCACGCCCCCCACCCTCGTGGGCAGCCCGGGACTCTTCTGGCCCAACTCTTTTACTCCATGGCCTTCTTCTAGTCCAAAAATAAGCTCCGTGAAATTTTAGGTCAATTAGACTCCGTTTGATTTTCCTTTTCTGCGATACTCAAAAACAAGGAAAAAAACAGAAACTGGCACCGGGCTCTAGGTTAATAGGTTTGTCCCAAAAATCATATAAAAGAGTATATTAAAGCCCATTAAACATTCAAAACAGATAATATAATAGCATGGAACAATCAAAAATCATAGATACGTTGGAGACGTATCATACCCCCTGGAAGTTTGCCCTTCTACTCGGAGACTAACCAGACACTTGCACATGGCCACGAGACAGTAATTGAAATTATTTTATAAATGCAAAATAAATATTCTTGAAATTAGTTAGAAGGTTGTGATACGTCCATTTGGCATCATGCTTTTTATATCGATATTTATTGCATTATGGGCTGTTATTATCCATTATGTCACAATACTTATGGTTATTCTCTCTTATTTTACAAGGTTTACATAAGGAGGGAGAATGCCGGTAGCTGGAATTCTGGGCTTGAAAAGGAGCAAATATTAGAGACCTATTCTGCACAACTCCAAAAGTCCTGAAACTCCACGGAAGTCATTTTTGGAAGATATAAGAAATATCGAGTGGAAGAAGTTCACCAGAGGGGGCCCCACCTGTCCACGAGGGTGGGGGCGCGCCCTACCCCCCTGGGCGCGCCCCCTACCTCCTGGGCCCCCTGTTGGCTCTCCGATGCTCATCTTCTGCTATATGTGGTCTTTCGATGAGGAAAATATCATAAGCAACCTTTCGGTACGAGACTCCACCGCCACGAGGTGGAACCTTGGCGGAACCAATCTAGGGCTCCCGCAGAGCTGTTCTGTCGGGGATACTTCCCTCCGGGAGGGGGAAATCATCGCCATCGTCATCACCAACACTCCTCTCATCGGGAGAAGGCAATCTCCATCAACATCTTCACCAGCACCATCTTTTCTCAAAACCCTAGTTCATCTCTTGTATCCAATTCTTGTTTCCAAGTTCGGGATTGGTGCTAGTAGGTTGCTAGTAGTGTTGATTACTTCTTGTAGTTGATGCTAGTTGGTTTATTTGGTGGAAGATCATATGTTCAGATCCTATATGCATGTTATTACCCCTCTGATTATGAACACGAATATGCTTTGTGAGTAGTTACATTTTTTCCTGAGGACGCGGGAGAAGTCTTGCTATTAGTAGTCATGTGAATTTGGTATTTGTTCGATATTTTGATGAGATGTATGTTGTCTAGCCTCTAGTGGTGTTATGTGAACGTCGACTACATAACACTTCACCATTATTTGGGCCTAGAGGAAGGCATTGGGAAGTAATAAGTAGATGATGGGTTGCTAGAGTGACAGAAGATTAAACCCTAGTTTATGCGTTGCTTCGTAAGGGGCTGATTTGGATCCACATGTTTCATGCTATGGTTAGGTTTACCTTAATACTTTTGTTGTAGTTGCGGATGCTTGCAATAGAGGTTAATCATAAGTGGGATGCTTGTTCAAGTAAGAACAACACCCAAGCACCGGTCCACCCACATATCAAATTATCAAAGTACCGAACGCGAATCATATGAACGTGATGAAAACTGGCTTGACGATATTCCCATGTGTCCTCGGGAGCGCTTTTCCTTATATAAGAGTTTGTCCAGGCTTGTCCTTTGCTACAAAAATGATTGGGCCACCTTGCTGCACTTTATTTACTTTTGTTACTTGTTGCTCGTTACAAATTATCTTATCACAAAACTATCTGTTACCACTTATTTCAGTACTTGCAGAGAATACCTTGCTGAAAACCGCTTATCATTTCCTTCTGCTCCTCGTTGGGTTTGACACTCTTACTTATCGAAAGGACTACGATAGATCCCCTATACTTGTGGGTCATCAAGACTCTTTTCTGGCGCCGTTGCCGGGGAGTGAAGCGCCTTTGTTAAGTGGAATTTGGTAAGGAAAAATTTATATAGTGTGCTTAAATTTACTGTCACTTGTTACTATGGAAAGTAATCCTCTGAGGGGCTTGTTCGGGGTATCTTCACCCCGACCAGTAGAGCAAAGAATTGCTCCTCAACCTACTGAACCTACTAAAAATGAAAATGTTCCCTTTGAAGTTCCTTCGGGTATGATGGAAAAACTGCTAGCTAATGCTTTTACAGGAGATGGAACAAAGCATCCTGATGAACACCTAATATATGTGGATGAGGTTTGTGGATTATTTAAGCTTGCAGGTATACCCAACGATGTTGTTAAGAAGAAGGTCTTCCCTTTATCTTTGAAGGGAGATGCATTGACATGGTATAGGCTATGTGATGATACGAGATCATGGAACTACAGAATATTGAAATTGGAATTTCATCAAAAATATTATCCTATGCATCTTGTTCATCGTGATCGCAATTATATATATAATTTTTGGCCTCGCAAAGGAGAAAGCATCGCTCAAGCTTGCGGGAGGCTTAAATCAATGTTATATTCATGCTCCAATCATGAGCTCCCAAGATAAACAATTATTCAAAATCTTTATGCTCGACTTTCTGAAAACAATCGCACCATGCTCGATACTTCTTGTGCTGGCTCTTTTATGATGAAGACTATTGAATTTAAATGGGAATTATTGAATAGAATTAAACGCAACTTTGAAGATTGGGATCTCGACGAAGGTAAGGAGTCAGGTATGACACCTAAGTTTGATTGTGTTAAATATTTTATGGATACCGATATTTTCCGTAAGTTTAGCACTAAATATGGACTTGACTCTGAGATAGTAGCTTCTTTCTATGAATCTTTTGTTGCTTATGTTGATCTCCCCAAGGAGAAGTGGTTTAAATATCATCCTCCCATAGAAGTAAAAGTAGCTGCACCTATTAAAGTTTAAGAAAAGATTGTCACTTATAATGATCCTATTGTTCCTACTACTTATGTTGAGAAACCACCTTTCCCAGTTAGAATAAAGGATCATGCTAAAGCTTCAACTGTGGTTCGTAAAAGCAATATTAGAACTTATACACCTCCTGAGCAAGTTAAAGTTGAACCTAATATTGCTATTGTTGAGGATCTATTGTCTGATAATATTGATGGGCATGTTATACAATTCTGCGGTGAAACTGCTAGAATTGCTAAACCTTGTGCTAAAGATAAACATAGACCTGTGGTAGGCATGCCTGTTATTTCTGTTAAAATAGGAGATCATTGTTATCATGGCTTATGTGATATGGGTGCTAGTGCTAGTGTTATACATATTACCTTATATGAAGAAATTAAGCATGAAATTGCACCTGCTGAGTTACAGGATATTGATGTTAAAATTAAACTTGCCAATAGGGATAATATATCACCAGTGGGAATTGTTAGAGATGTTGAAGTCTTGTGTGGGAAAACTAAATATCCTGCTGATTTTCCTTGTTCTTGGTTCCCCACAAGATAGCTTTTGTCCCATTATATTTGGTAGACCCTTCTTGAATACTGTCAATGCTAAGATAGATTGCGAAAAGAATGTTGTTACTATTGGCTTGGATGATATGATTCATGAGTTTAATTTCTCTAAATTTAGTAAACAACACCATGAAGAAGAATTGCCTAGTAAGGATGAAATTATTTGTCTTGCTTCTATTGCTGTACCTCCTAGTGATCCTTTAGAACAACACTTGCTGGACCATGAAAATGATATGTTTATGAATGAAAGAAGGGAAATAGATGAAGTATTCTTTAAACAGGAACCTATTCTGAAACACAATTTGGCTGTTGAAATCCTAGGGGATCCTCCTCCACCCAAGGGTGATCCCGTGTTTGAGCTTAAACCGTTGCCTGATAATCTTAAATATGCTTATCTTGATGAAAATAAGATATATCCTGTTATTATTAGTGCTAACCTTTCAGAGCATGAAGAAGAAAGATTATTGAAAACTCTGAAGAAGCACCGTGCTGCTATTGGATATACTCTTGATGATCTTAAGGGCATTAGTCCCACTCTATGTCAACATAAAATAAATTTGGAAGAAGATGCCAAACCAGTTCGTGATCCTCAACGACGTCTGAATCCTAAAATGAAAGAAGTGGTAAGAAAATAAATACTAAAGCTTCTGGAGGCAGGTATAATTTATCCCATTGCTGATAGTTAGTGGGTAAGTCCTGTTCATTGTGTCCCTAAGAAGGGAGGTATTACTGTTGTTCCTAATGATAAAGATGAATTGATTCCACAAAGAATTATTACAGGTTATAGGATAGTAATTGATTTCCATAAATTAAATAAGGCTACTAAGAAAGATCATTACCCCTTACCTTTTATCGATCAAATGCAAACATACACACTATTGCTTTCTAGATGGTTACTCTGGATTCTCTCAAATACCTATGTTGCTTAAAGATCAATCAAAGACTACTTTTACATGCCCTTTTGGTACTTTTGCTTATAGACGTATGCCTTTTGGTTTGTGTAATGCACCTGCTACCTTTCAAAGATGCATGATGGCTATATTCTCTGACTTTTGTGAAAAGATTTGTGAGGTTTTCATGGACGATTTTTCCGTCTATGGATCTTCTTTTGATGATTGCTTGAGCAATCTTGATCGAGTTTTGCAGAGATGTGAAGAAACTAATCTTGTCTTGAATTGGGAAAAGTGCCACTTTATGGTTAATGAAGGTATTGTCTTGGGGCATAAAGTTTCTGAAAAAGGTATTGAAGTTGATAAAGCCAAGGTTGATGCTATTGAAAAGATGCCATGTCTCAAGGACATCAAAGGTATAAGAAGTCTCCTTGGTCATGCCGGATTTTATAGGAGGTTCATTAAGGACTTCTCAAAAATTTCTCGGCCTCTGACTAATTTATTACAAAAAGATATACCATTTGTCTTTGATGATGATTGTGTAGAAGCATTTGAAATACTTAAGAAAGCATTGATCTCTGCACCTATTGTTCAGCCACCTGATTGGAATTTACCCTTTGAAATTATGTGTGATGCTAGTGATTATGCTGTTGGTGCTGTTCTAGGACAAAGAGTTGATAAGAAATTAAATGTTATCCATTATGTTAGTAAGACTCTAGACAATGCTCAAAGAAATTATGCTACTACTGAAAAAGAATTCTTAGCAGTTGTATTTGCTTGTGATAAGTTCAGACCTTATATTGTTGATTCTAAAGTAACTATTCACGCGGATCATGCTGCTATTAAATATCTGATGGAAAAGAAAGATGCTAAACCTAGACTTATTAGATGGGTTCTCTTGCTACAAGAATTTGATTTGCATATTGTTGATAGAAAGGGAGCTGAGAACCCTGTTGCAGACAACTTGTCTAGGTTAGAAAATGTTCTTGATGACCCACTACCTATTGATGATAGCTTTCCTGATGAGCAATTAAATGTTATAAGTACTTCTCGTAGTACTCCTTCGTATGCTGATTATGCTAATTATATTGTTGCTAAATTTATACCACCTAGTTTCCCATACCAGCAAAAGAAAAAGTTTTTCTATGATTTGAGACATTACTTTTGGGATGAACCACATCTTTATAAAGAAGGAGTAGATGGTGTTATTAGACGTTGTGTACTTGAGCATGAACAGGAACAGATCCTAAGCAAGTGTCACTCCGAAGCTTATGGAGGACACCACGCTTGAGATAGAACTGCACATAAGGTATTACAATCCGGTTTTTATTGGCCTACTCTCTTCAAGGATGCTCGTAAGTTTGTCCTATCTTGTGATGAGTGTCAAAGAATTGGTAATATTAGTAGACGTCAAGAAATGCCTATGAATTATTCACTTGTTATTGAACCATTTGATGTTTGGGGCTTTGATTATATGGGACCCTTTCCTGCCTCTAATGGATATACACATATTTTAGTTGTTGTTGATTACGTTACTAAGTGGGTAGAAGCTATTCCAACTAGTAGTGCTGATCATAACACCTCTATTAAAATGCTTAAAGAAGTTATTTTTCTGAGGTTTGGAGTCCCTAGATATTTAATGACTGACGGTGGTTCACATTTTATTCATGGTGCTTTCCGTAAAATGCTTGCTAAATATGATGTTAATCATAGAATTGCATCTCCTTATCCCCCGCAGTCTAGTGGTCAAGTAGAATTGAGTAATAGAGAGGTCAAATTAATTTTGCAAAAGACTGTCAATAGATCTAGAAAGAATTGGTCTAAGAAACTTGATGATGCATTATGGGCCTATAGAACTGCATATAAAAATCCTATGGGTATGTCTCCGTATAAAATGGTTTATGGAAAAGCATATCACTTACCTCTCGAACTAGAACATAAGGCATATTGGGCTATTAAAGAGCTAAATTATGATTTCAAACTTGCCGGTGAGAAGAGGTTATTTGATATTAGCTCACTCGATGAATGGAGAACCCAAGCTTATGAAAATGCCAAGTTTTTTAAAGAAAAAGTTAAAAGATGGCATGACAATACAAAAGCGTGAGTTTAACGTAGGTGATTATGTATTGCTATACAACTCTCGTTTAAGATTTTTTGTAGGAAAACTTCTCTCTAAATGGGAAGGTCCCTACGTTATCGAGGAGGTCTATCGTTCCGGTGCCATAAAAATTAACAATTTCGAAGGCACAAATCCGAAGGTGGTGAACGCTCAAAGAATTAAACATTGTATCTCAGGTAATCCCATAAATGTTGAGACCAATATTATTGAAACCGTAACCCCGGAGGAATACATAAGAGACACTTTCCGGAACGTTTCAGACTCTAAAAAGGAATAGGTATGTGGTACGGTAAGTAAACTGACTCCAAAACTGTTTTTAAGGCAATATTTCTCTGTTTTGGAATATTTAGAAAAATAGAAAAATAAGTAGCAATCCAGGAAGAACACGAGGGCCCCACGAGGGTGGAGGGCGCGCCCTACCCCCCTGGGCGCACCCCCTACCTCGTGAGCACCTTGTGTGCCTTCCAGACTCCATTTTCTTGCACGATACGTATTTTGGTCGGTGAAAATTCATTATATATACCCCCGAAGGTTTTGACTCATGTATCACGCAAATATCCTCTGTTTTTGTTTCGAGCTGTTGTCGCTGCAGATTAAGAGCAAGATGTCTTCTCAAGAATCAGTTAGGGAGAGCCGGGTGTCTCATCCAGCATCGGAACCAAGGGCAAATAGCGATGCTGACCACTTTGGGCCAGCAACGGAGGAAGAGATGGAGGTTGACTTGACGAGGGTAGATGCCATGGAGGATCAATAAGTCACTTCTCGCTTCCGAGCTGGGTTCACGATGGAGGGACTACAAAGCTCAGATATTCCAAACTCGGTTATCCCTTCCAATGTTAGATTTCTTTCTTATGAAAACATGAAGATGAGTGTCACTTGTTCTCCCGCAGCTATGCAACACCCTTGGGTGCATGGAGCCTTAGCCGTTAGAGGAAAGCTCCGTAAGGAAATAATGGACCTCAAGCATCAAGTCAATAAGCTCGAGGAGGAGAATCGTATCCTGAGGGGCATCATCGCCAAGAATATTACACCATCACCAAAGAAGGAGACATAATCACATGGGTATGGGCACTCCCCTTGGCAACTGCCAAGCTTGGGGGAGGTGCCCCGGTATCGCATCACCATCACAACTCCTATCTTTACCGTTTTTCTTAGTTTGATCCTATTAGTAGTATTTTGATCTAGTAGAATAAAGTTTATGGCATGATCTAGTTTCGAGTTTTTGCTTTATGATTTGTCTATGTAATCAAGTCCGTGAGCTATATAATAAAGATTAGTGTTGAGTCAAGGGCTTGATTGTTTTGCCATGATCTTGAGTGAATAAAAGAAAAGAGAAAAGAATAAAAATAAACAAAGAGATCATATTGATCTTATCGAGAGTGATGACTTCACATAGGAAGGGTATGATGATTAAAAGTTGTTGGGAGTTGGCAGACATAGCTTTGGTCATCGTTGCAATTAATAGGAAGTAATAAGGAAAGAGAGGTTTCACATATAAATATATTATTATTGACATCTTTTATGATTGGGAGCACTCATTAAAATATGACATGCTAAAGAGTTGACGTTGGACAAGAAAGACAACGTAATGAGTTATGTTTTCTTATATCTGAGATAAAGTATGTTGTCATGGATCCTCCAACCTGTTGAGCTTGCCTTTCCCCCTCATGCTAGCCAAATTCTCAGCACCAAGTAGAGATACTACTTGTGCTTCCAAATACCCTTAAACCAGTTTTGCCATGAGAGTCCACCATATCTACCTATGGATTGAGTAAGATCCTTCAAGTAAGTTGTCATCGGTGCAAAGCAATAAAAATTGCTCTAAATATGTATGATTGATTGGTGTGGGAGAAATAAGCTTTATACGATCTTGTGATGTGGAAGTAATAAAAGCGATGGACTGCATAATAAAGGTTCATATCACAAGTGGCAATATAAAGTGACGTTCTTTCGCATTAAGATTTTATGCATCCAACCCAAAAGCGCATGACAACCTCTGATTCCCTCTGCAAAGGGCCTATCTTTTATTAGTATCTTCCACCTTATGCAAGAGTCATGGTGATCTTCACCTTTCCTTTTTATTTTATCCTTTGGCAAGCTTAGTATGTTGGAATGAACCTGATATATATATATATATATATATATATATATATATATATATATATATATATATCTAATTGGATGTAGGGGAGCATGAGTTATTATTGTTGACATTACCCTTGAGGTAAAAGGTTGGGAGGCGAAACTATAAGCCCCTATCTTTCTCTTTGTCCGATTAAAACTCCATAACCTCGTGGGCCCCCTTTTGGCTCTCCGATGCCCATCTTCTGCTATATGAGGTCTTTCGATGAGGAAAAAATCATAAGCAACCTTTCGGGACGAGACTCCGCCGCCACGAGGTGGAACCTTGGCGGAACCAATCTAGGGCTCCGGCAGAGCTGTTCTGCCGGGGATACTTCCCTCCGGGAGGGGGAAATCATCGCCATCGTCATCACCAACACTCCTCTCATAGGGAGAGGGCAATCTCCATCAACATCTTCACCAGCACCATCTTATCTCAAAACCCTAGTTCATCTCTTGTATCCAATTCTTGTCTCCAAGTCCGGGATTGGTGCTAGTAGGTTACTATTAGTGTTGATTACCTCTTGTAGTTGATGCTAGTTGGTTTATTTGGTGGAAGATCATATGTTCAGATCCTATATGCATATTATTACCCCTCTGATTATGAACATGAATAAGCTTTGTGAGTAGTTACGTTTGTTCCTGAGGACGCGGGAGAAGTCTTGCTATTAGTAGTCATGTGAATTTGGTATTCGTTCGATATTTTGATGAGATGTATGTTGTCTAGCCTCTAGTGGTGTTATGTGAACGTTGACTACATAACACTTCACCATTATTTGGGCCTAGAGGAAGGCATTGGGAAGTAATAAGTAGATGATGGGTTGCTAGAGTGACAGAAGCTTAAACCCTAGTTTATGCGTTGCTTCGTAAGGGGCTGATTTGGATCCACATGTTTCATGCTATGGTTAGGTTTACCTTAATACTTTTGTTGTAGTTGCGGATGCTTGCAATAGAGGTTAATCATAAGTGGGATGCTTGTTCAAGTAAGAACAACACCCAAGCACCGGTCCACCCACATATCAAATTATCGAAGTACCGAACGCAAATCATATGAACATGATGAAAACTAGCTTGACGATATTCCCATGTGTCCTCGGGAGCGCTTTTCCTTATATAAGAGTTTGTCCAGGCTTGTCCTTTGCTACCAAAAGGATTGGGCCACCTTGCTGCACTTTATTTACTTTTGTTACTTGTTGCTCATTACAAATTATCTTATCACAAAACTATCTGTTACCACTTATTTCAGTACTTGCAGAGAATACCTTGCTGAAAACCGCTTATCATTTCCTTCTGCTCCTCGTTGGGTTCGACACTCTTACTTATCGAAAGGACTACGATAGATCCCCTATACTTGTGGGTCATCAGATTGCATGTGATCTTGTTATATTATATTTCAGTTGCATGTCGAATCTCGTCCAATTCAGCGTCTGTTTGCTACACAGACATTTGAATATGTGAGGCGCAGTACCGTTTAAATAATGAATGCTTTTTGAAAGAAAAAATTGCTATCAGACCAACAAATTTCCTCTTTTTTGTAAGCCCAAGAGCCTCTAAAATTGCAATCGACCCAACCACTTCCCTCTTTTGCCTAAGCCCAAGAGCCTCCGAAATTAGCCCAAAAACCATCCTACCCCCTCTATTTAAGGTAGCGAAACCCTACAAAAATGGACAAACCCTATCCTCCTACCCCCTATTTAAGGTAGCCAACCCCTATAAGGAAAATGGACAAACCCTAGCCTTCTACCCCCTCTATATAAGGTAGCCAAACCCCTACCAAAAATGGTAAAACCCTAGCCTCCTAACCCTAATCCCCAGCCCTAGCGGCCACCAGGTCGTCTCCCACCTCGGGATCTCCCCAACGAGATGAAACCCTAACCCAGTCCACCCCCCACTAGGCGGCAACCAATGAAAACACAGCCGACAAATGCGGACAGAAATGCACGAAGCAATGATTCACTGGATATCATCGATAACAAAAATGAAAACTTCCATGTTTACCCCAAAGTTTTAGCATCTGAAAAGGAGGTAATTGCCATGTGCTGAACATGCACAAATAGGCAGAAAGTAACCAATGGATAAGCAAATGCAGAAACATGGCATCTGGATATGTGTGTGCTTCTTAAGGAAGCAGTTGCCATGTAGAAGAATTGTGACGCCCGGATAATCAAGCTACAGTAACATCGGATAATGATGCCACGTCACCCCAATTACTATTGCTAAGCTATCGTTAGATCAAAAACCATTCCAAAATTCAAATTCAAAATATGTCAAACAACAAAAGTTTTCCAAAAATTGAAACGAAAATGTTCGGAGTGTGCCAATTAATGCTTAGGTATTTATGGTGAAGGAAACACACTTCTACAACATGCCTAAATATTTTAAAATGAATTAAAATAGAAAAGGAAAATAAAGAAAAGAAAAGAAAATACAAAACAGAAAACAAAACTAACAAAAAAAAGGGAAAAGCAGACCCCCCCACTGGGCCAGCCGGCCCAGCTATTAGCCAGGCCAGGCCCAACCGGCCGCTCCCTCACTCCCTTATCCCCCCGCACCAAACCCTAACCCACCCCGTCGCCCCACTCCCCCTCGAAAATATCTCTCCCTCTCCCCGGTTGGATCGGGATCGAGGAGGGAGGCCCCTCGACGCCGCCCCGCGCCCGAAGAACGCCACCTCACCGGAGCCCCTCCCCTGCCGGCCTGCTTCATTCTCTCCGCCGACCTGCTTCCCCTCCGCACTTCGTCCCCGGCATCCACCCCGAGCCCCGCGCCCAGACCATACTCCTCCCCGTGAGCTCCCCCTCTCTCTCCCCGTGTCCCGCTCCCTGTCCCGACACGCTCCAACCCGGCGTCGCACCGTGGCCGCGCACCGGCGCCCGCGCCTCCCAGCCGCACGCACCGCCCGTCCCGGTCGTGGTCATGCGCGCCCCCGCACAGCCCCGCACCTCCCCTCCCGCTCGCCCGCGCCGGGGCGCACCCCCTGGCTGCGGCCTTTGCACGCACGTCCCGCCGTGCCCGTCAGCTCCGACCACGGCAGCACACTGTGCCCCGCCTCCCGCCTCTTCCCCCGCTGCGTTGCCGCGCCGGCGTGCCCTCAAGCCTGCGCGCGCCCCCACTTTCCGCCCCTCGTGCCCGCCCGCCTTCGCATCGCCCGCGCCGTGGCCGCCCCTTCCTTCCCCGACGCGGCTATGGCCACTGCTCGCCGCTGTCCACTAATGGCCTCGCCCCGCTTCGGTCATGGCCATGCCGTGGCCACCGTCCGCTGCGACCACGCGCGCCCCTGGCCGTGCCCCTGTGCCGCCCCTGGGCGAGCGCCTGAACGAGCGGGTGTTGGGCACCCGTTGCGCCCGCAGTACCCCTACCACTATGGCCCCTAGGGCCAATGACAAAGGGGCCCCACCCCAGAAACGTTAAAAAAAAGGAATAATAATAATAATAATTAAATAAATAATAATAATTAAATTAATTAATTAATTAAAGAATTAATTAAATTAATTAATCTTGATTAGATTAACCTAATTACTAGTTAACTTAATTAACCCTGATTAGCCTAATCAATCAATGACATGCGGGACCCACACATAGATAACCCAGTCAACTGCTCAGTTGACTGCTGATGTCAGCATGATGTCATGCTGACGCCATCTTTTACTATTCTAGATAATGTTGAATTAAATAATTAATTCCAAAAATTAATAAAACTTTAGAAAATCATTTTAAAATAAACCGTAGCTCGGATCGAAAAACTTTATACATGAAAGTTGCTCAGAACAACGAGACGAATCCGGATACGCAGCCCGTTCGTCCGCCACACATCCCTAGCATATTGAACTCGCAATTTTCCCCCTCTGGCTCCTCTGCCCGAAAACGCGAAACACTGGGGATACTTTCCCGGATGTTTCCCCCCTTCACCGGTATCATCCCATACCGTGTTAGCGCACCTCCAACGCCGTTACTTGTCATATCATGCATCACTATGCATCTGTTTGCTTAAATATTTATTGTTTCTTCCCCCTCTTCTCTCGCTAGACACCGAGACCGACGCTGCTGCTACCCAGTACGACTACGGAGTTGACGACCCCTCCTTGTCTGAGCAACCAGGCAAGCCCCCCCCCCTTGATCACCAGATATCGCCTATTCTTCTCTCTACTGGTTGCATTAGAGTAGTGTAGCATGTTACTACTTTCGTTATTCCTATCCTGATGCATAGCCTGTCTTTGATACTACTGTTGATGCCTTTACCTGCAATCCTACCTGCTTAGTTTAGGATGCTAGTGTTCCATCAGTGGCCATACACTCTTGTTCGTCTGCCATGCTATACTACTGGGCCGTGATCACTTCGGGAGGTGATCACGGGCATATACTATATACTTTACACAGTTACATTACCTGTGATACTGTTCGGAGATGGGGGCTGAAGGGGCAGGTGGCTCCATCCCGGTAGTGGTGGGCCTGGGTTCCCGACGGCCCCCGACTGTTACTTTGTGGCGGAGCAACAGGGCAGGTTCAGACCACCTAGGAGAGAGGTGGGCCTGGCCCTGGTCGGCGTTCGCGGATACTTAACACGCTTAACGAGATCTGGGTATTTGATCTGAGTCTGGCCATTTGGTCTATACGCACTAACCATCTACGCGGGAGTAGTTATGGGTATCCCGACGTCGTGGTATCAGCTGAAGCACTTCGTGACGTCAGCAACTGAGTGGCGCGCACCGGGTTGGACCGCGTAACATGACTTCCTTTGTAATGGAGGTTGCTAAGTCTGCTCTCCGGCCGCGTACGCAACGTGCAGGTGTGCTCAGGGCGATGGGCCCAGACCCCTCGCGCTTAGGTTTTGACCGGCATGCTGACCGCTCTGTTGTGCCTAGGTGGGGCTGCGACGTGTTGATCTTCCGCGGCCGGGCATGACCCAGGAAAGTGTGTCCGGCCAAATGGGATCAAGCCTGTTGGGTTATGTGGTGCACCCCTGCAGGGAAGTTTATCTATTCGAATAGCCGTGTCCCTTGGTAAAAGGATGACCCAGAGTTGTACCTTGACCTTATGACAACTAGAACCGGATACTTAATAAAACACACCCTTCCAAGTGCTAGATACAACCCGGTGATCGCTCTCTAACATGGCATCAAGGAGGGGATCGCCGGGTAGGATTATGCTATGCGATGCTACTTGCAGGACTTCAGTCTACTCTCTTCTACATGCTGCAAGACAAAGGCTGCCAGAAGCGTAGTCTTCGACAGGATTAGATATCCCCCTCTTATTCTGGCATTCTGCAGTTCAGTCCACTGATATGGCCCCTTACACATATATCCATGCATATGTAGTGTAGCTCCTTGCTTGCGAGTACTTTGGTTGAGTACTCACGGTTGCTTTCTCCCCCCTTTTCCCCCTTTCCTTTCTTCTGTTTGTCGCAACCAGATGTTGGAGCCCAGGATCCAGACGCCACCATCGATGATGATTCCTTCTACACTGGAGGTGCCTACTTCTACGTGCAGCCAGCTGATGTCGACCAAGAGTAGTTAGGAGGATCCCAGGCAGGAGGCCTGCGCCTCGTTCGATCTGTATCCCAGTTTGTGCTAGCCTTCTTAAGGCAAACTTGTTTAACTTATGTCTGTACTCAGATATTGTTGCTTCCGCTGACTCGTCCATGATCGAGCACTTGTATTCGAGCCCTCGAGGCCCCTGGCTTGTATTATGATGCTTGTATGACTTATTTTATATTTTAGAGTTGGGTTGTGATATCTTCTCGTGAGTCCCTGATCTTGATCGTACATGTTTGCGTGCATGGTTAGTGTACGATTGAATCGGGGGCGTCACAAGTTGGTATCAGAGCCGACTGCCTGTAGGAATCCCCTTCCAACTCCTTGGCCGAAGTCGAGTCTAGACATTGCAAAACTTTTACTAACATGGCTGTGTGTCTTACGGGCACACGTTGCCATTGGGTGGTAGTAGGATCTTTTACTCCTTGTCTGTACTCTGGGACTCTAATCTCTCTTCTATTCGGGTTAAATGTATTTTGCTAAATCTAACATTAGGATCTCGTTATCACTTTCACCCGGAGAGCCCCTTATTACTGATGATCGTCTGCTGCACGTGAAGACCCTAAAGATACTCTCCGCTGTTAACCCGAGAACTTGTGTTCATCGCGTTTGCAATTCCCCTTCCACCGTCAACCATTATGGATAACTACTTACAGTTGTTATTCCTACATTTATCCCTAGTTGGTCTTGTTATTACAAGATACCTCGAAACACTCGTCGTTGTTTCGATAATCCTTTGAGCTTACTGCCATGAAGTTCTTACCTAATGGATAACCCCTACGGATAATTCCTCGCACTTATCGAGTATCCGCTCATCCCCAGTTGTTCAGGTGTTTCCCAAAAGTCTTCGAAGTGCCATTCGACCTTCCGAAAACCCTGAGTAGCCTGTTGCTCTTGAAATTCTTGCTGGCTTGCATTCTAGTTAATGCCATAAGTCTGGTAATCTTATTGGCACCTTTTGTCACTATCACCCATTGATCCAATATGTTGCGATTCATATACAAAAACCTCAGGAAGTTCTTTCCCTGATACATAATGCCTTCAGTAAATTGCATCCTCTGCCTCGTCGAGCATGCTCTGCTTTCGATCTTGTGTTATTTACTCCTGAAGTTTGTGGTATATGTTCCTAAGAGGCCCTGATGGGTTGAACCTATGCCTTCCTTAATAAGTATGAACTCAAAAGTTTCCACGAGTCTTACTCTTCTGGTATTTAGCCAGATAAAATTTCAACAGTACTACTTCTTCAAAAGTGAGAACTAAATGAAAGGTTATGCATTGGAGAAGTGGGAGTCGACCTTGAACTTTGTGTTCATGCCCATGGACCTGATGTGGAACTTATCGTGGAAGCTTCTTGCAAAATATTTAATCCTTTGGGCAATTCTTCCGGTGTCATTAAATTGGATCCCTTGCAGCTATGGTTCCGACCATATTGTTCTTCTTTCATCACATTTCTCGGTCAAGTTTAAGCACTTGTCTTCTGTGGATCAATACCCCAGTCCAACCTCTACTTTGATCTATCGTCGAGTATTACCCCCTGGTATCTCGAGCTTATCACGGAACTGCATAACTTCTTATGAGTTCATCAAGTGCTACATTCTCACTGATTCCAAATTTTTCACGGGCTTCGAGTTATTAAACACTCAAGGACATCGATAACTGAATCGAGTCCGCGTCGCGATTAAACAACTCTTAGTAATCTTCTTTACTTGCGAGTTTGTACTCGATCACGTCATTCCTAGCCTGTTTGGCTATATCCTTGTCGTGTCGATTTTAAATGTGCTACCTGGTCCTTCTTCCCATAGCACAATTTTTGGCTATGAGCTAAGCTTACATCGATCTTCCTCATCATATCATTTCGCTTTGGACAGCAAGCTTGCTTCGGAGTTTGTGTCGTACCCATGGTTTCAATAACCTTTTGCTTCATCATTCCTTTGACTTGATGTCATCGCCAGTTGATTACATCTTCAGGGAATCTCTCGACAAATGTGTCGTGATCATCATCAGCATTCTGAGCTCTTCTAGGATATCAAATGAATTCATGATGAGAAATACCATCCTTGCCCTCGATGATTTGTGTTATCATCGACCACGCCTTCCGTTCAACACAAACTTGTTCGTGTTTTGTGTTATACATTGAGATCCCTTCTACCCAGCATTTGTTGTTCTTTATCTTGCAGTATTGCCATCTTTTATGTCAAGAATGTTGTGAGAATTTCACCACCCCTTAAGAATTCTTGATACTAGTGATACTTCTTGCCATATCCGTTCATTTTTAGACTATGGCTTATTGAATCACCATTCTGACATTGGCCGTGCAACCCAACCCATAATTCGGGCGCACCTTTCAACCAATGTTTAATTGTGTATGTTTTCCTCGAGCACACTTCATTATATTATTTGATCTGACAAATGATATCTCCTTATCCACATAACTGCGGAGATGCATCTTTTTGGATACCTCGTTGAATTATTGCTGAGTCCATCAGTCACTTCCTCATCCTCCCCTTGGCTTAATGATGAAACCTTGATCGGAACTCGCTTTCATAGTTCATTTCCCAAGAGTCATATAATGTCATCTCGTCAATTGTGTTGCACCTCTTCTTCTCAGGCACCCCGAGTCTGAGATATCCTAACACCAATCAGATATGAATCCCGGTCAGATATGATGGTTGGGACGCATTTTCCAAGAGTTATAACGTTGGTGTTTTTATGACTCGGTAAGGTGATGTCATGCCTAGCACACCTGAGCAGAGGACCTATTATTATAATTTTCCTTTTACCAATGCTATCCATTCTTCCATGAGGAAATTATAAGACTTATTCTATAAGTTGTTCCTAATGGATCCTTTGTGTATCCAAAGTCTGATCTTTACCCAGTGACCATGTCTATGCTATCTCGAAGCATGTCTGTGGTACTCCGATTTTCAACAAGAACATTTGAAGCCCAATGCTAAATGTTTTCTTGCTCAATTATCCAAACACCGTTGTATGGGTAATATCATGAAATCCCTTCCCCTTACCTTAATGGTTTTCTACTTTCTATCTTGTCATGGATATCATGCTCCGCTTGTCCTTGGGAAAGATATACCCCCGAAATATGTGTCTATACACATTTTCATTTCCATTGTTCGGGTTAAACCAGATAATCGCATTTTCCTTTCCATTGTCTTATTTAAGCTTTCTTGTAATCTGACTTAACCGAGCAGTGATAATTCCCTGCTTAGTAAGCACCTCGTTGTACAACTCTGTCAGTAAGACCCTGTTACCATTATTGATAGCATCCCGGTAACCATCGATGGACGAGAACCTTGCCTATTGGTCCGCCTCTTTCAACGAGCGGGAAAATGGTCCTCTTCGTACCTCGCCCTTGGTATCGATGTTGTTGCCGACATAACTGACAGGCTAGTCTCTGACATGCCTTCTATCGTGACCATGCAAGATGTCACCACTCCTACTTTTATCCCACATGGTGGGCCCATAACTCACAGTTCCACAGGAACGAAACCTGACTCTCCTGTACACCACCTGTTCCCAAGGTTATTCCTTGTGCGTGGCCTTGTATGTAATTCACGGGCCACCGTCCCAAGTGATCTATTCTGGTATCAGACGCAATACTCAATCTTGTTGCTCTAGACCCCTTTTGCCCGTTGATTCTGACATCGAACGATAGCCTATCCGTTTGAAACTTCTCATGGTACCTTCTTATTTTGCTCTCGATAATTTCTTAAGTTTCAACTCGAGAGTTGCTTTCCGCCACCTTCCCTAATATTATCTACCAGATAAGCAACCTTGTAGAGGTCTGTCCTTTTGAAGCTACCCCTTATCCTTTTCGTAAGTACGATGGAGTTCCCGAAGAAAGGATGCCGACTTCATCATGATGACCGAAGCAGAGAGATGAAGCCATCATGGATCGACCTCTTCGAGAAGAGAAACCAAGACTGAGAAGATCCGTTAGGATTTTCGTAACCCAATCCCTCCCCCCTTACTTCCCCCCTAAATCTCGGGACGAGATTTCTTGTAGTGGAGGAGAATTGTGACGCCCGGATAATCAAGCTACACTAACATCGGCTAATGATGCCACATCACCCCAATTACTATTGCTAAGCTATCGTTAGATCAAAAACCATTCCAAAATTCAAATTCAAAATATGTCAAACAACAAAAGTTTTCGAAAAATTGAAACGAAAATGTTCGGAGTGTGCCAATTAATGCTTAGGTATTTATGGTGAAGGAAACACACTTCTAGAACATGCCTAAATATTTTAAAATGAATTAAAACAGAAAAGGAAAATAAAGAAAAGAAAAAAAATACAAAACAAAAAACAAAACTAACAAAAAAAAGGGAAAAGCAGACCCCCCCACTGGGCCAGCCGGCCCAGCTATTAGCCAGGCCAGGCCCAACCGGCCGCCCCCTCACTCCCTTATCCCCCCACACCAAACCCTAACCCACCCCGTCGCCCCACTCCCCCCTCGAAAATATCTCTCCCTCTCCCCGATTGGATCGGGATCGAGGAGGGAGGCCGCTCGACGCCGCCCCGCGCCCGAAGAACGCCGCCTCACCGGAGCCCCTCCCCCGTCGGCCTGCTTCATCCTCTCCGCCGGCCTGCTTCTCCTCCGCACTTCGTCCCCGGCATCCACCCCGAGCCACGCTGCCCAGACCCTACTCCTCCCCGTGAGCTCCCCCTATCTCTCCCCGTGTCCCGCTCCCTGTCCCGACACGCTCCAACCCCGCGTCGCACCGTGGCCGCGCACCGGCGCCCGCGCCTCCCTGCCGCACGCGCCGCCCGTCCCGCTCGTGGTCATGCACGCCCCCGCACAACCCCGCGCCTCCCCTCCTGCTCGCCCGCGCCGGGGCGCACCCCCTGGCTGCGGCCTTTGCACGCACGTCCCGCCGTGCCCGCCAGCTCCGACCACGGCAGCACACTGTGCCCTGCCTCCCGCCTCTTCCCCCGCTGCGTTGCCGCGCCGGCGTGCCCTCAAGCCCGCGCGCGCCCCCACTTTCCTCCCCTCGTGCCCGCCCGCCTTCGCATTGCCCGCGCCGTGGCCGCCCCTTCCTTCCCCGACGCGACTATGGCCACTGCTCGCCGCCGTCCATCAATGGCCTTGCCCCGCTTCGGTGATGGCCATGCTGTGGCCACCGTCCGCTGCGACCACGCGCGCCCCTGGTCGTGCCCCTGTGCCGCCCCTGGGCGAGCGCCTGAACGAGCGGGTGTTGGGCACCCGTGGCGCCCGCAGTACCCGTACCACTATGGCCCCTAGGGCCAATGACAAAGGGGCCCCACCCTAGAAACGTTTAAAAAAGGAATAATAATAATAATAATAATAATAATAATAATAATAATTAAATAAATAATAATAATTAAATTAATGAATTAATTAAAGAATTAATTAATCTTGATTAGATTAACCTAATTACTAGTTAACTTAATTAACCCTGATTAGCCTAATCAATCAATGACATGCGGGACCCACACATAGATAACCCAGTCAACTGCTCAGTTGACTGCTGACGTCAGCATGATGTCATGCTGACGTCATCTTTTACTATTCTAGATAATGTTGAATTAAATAATTAATTCCAAAAATTAATAAAACTTTAGAAAATCATTTTAATATAAACCGTAGCTCGGATCGAAAAACTTTATACGTGAAAGTTGCTCAGAACGACGAGACGAATCCGGATACGCAGCCCGTTCGTCCGCCACACATCCCTAGCATATCGAACTCGCAATTTTCCCCCTCCAGCTCCTCTGCCCGAAAACGCGAAACACCGGGGATACTTTCCCAGATGTTTCCCCCTTCACCGGTATCATCCCATACCGCATTAGGGCACCTCTAACGCCGTTACTTGTCATGTCATGCATCACTATGCATCTGTTTTCTTAAATATTTATTGTTTCTTCCCCCTCTTCTCTCGCTAGACACCGAGACCGACGTTGCTGCTACCCAGTATGACTACGGAGTTGACGACCTCTCCTTGTGTGAGCAACCAGGCAAGCCCCCCCCCCTTGATCACCAGATATCGCCTATTCTTCTCTCTACTGCTTGCATTAGAGTAGTGTAGCATGTTACTACTTTCGTTATTCCTATCCTGATGCATAGCCTGTCTTTGATACTACTGTTGATACCTTTACCTGCAATCCTACCTGCTTAGTTTAGGATGCTAGTGTTCCATCAGTGGCCATACACTCTTTTCCGTCTGCCATGCTATACTATTGGGCCGTGATCACTTCGGGAGGTGATCACGGGCATATACTATAAACTTTACACTGTTACATTACCTGTGATACTGTTCGGAGATGGGGGCTGAAGGGGCAGGTGGCTCCATCCCGGTAGTGGTGGGCCTGGGTTCCTGACGGCCCCCGACTGTTACTTTGTGGCGGAGCGACAGGGCAGGTTCAGACCACCTAGGAGAGAGGTGGGCCTAGCACTGGTCGGCGTTCGCGGATACTTAACACGCTTAACGAGATCTGGGTATTTGATCTGAGTGTGGCCATTTGGTCTATACGCACTAACCATCTACGCGGGAGTAGTTATGGGTATCCCGACGTCGTGGTATCACCCGAAGCACTTCGTGACGTCAGCGACTTCCTTGGTAATGGACGTTGCTAAGTCTGCTCTCCGGCCGCGTACGCAACGTGTAGGTGTGCTTAGGGCGATGGGCCCAGACCCCTGCGCGCTTAGGTTTAGACCGGCGTGCTGACCGCTCTGTTGTGCCTAGGTGGGGCTGCGACGTGTTGATCTTCCGCGGCCGGGCATGACCCAGGAAAGTGTGTCCGGCCAAATGGGATCAAGCGTGTTGGGTTATGTGGTGCACCCCTGCAGGGAAGTTTGTCTATTCGAATAGCCGTGTCCCTCGGTAAAAGGACGACCCGGAGTTGTACCTTGACCTTATGACAACTAGAACCGGATACTTAATAAAACACACCCTTCCAAGTGCCAGATACAACCCGGTGATCGCTCTCTAACATGGCATCGAGGAGGGGATAGCCGGGTAGGATTATGCTATGCGATGCTACTTGGAGGACTTCAGTCTACTCTCTTCTACATGCTGCAAGACGGAGGCTGCCAGAAGCGTAGTCTTCAACAGGATTAGATATCCCCCTCTTATTTTGGCATTCTGCAGTTCAGTCCACTGATATGGCCCGTTACACATATATCCATGCATATGTATTGTAGCTCCTTGCTTGCGAGTACTTTGGATGAGTACTCACGGTTGCTTTCTCCCCCCTTTTCCCCCTTTCCTTTCTTCTGGTTGTCGCAACCAGATGTTGGATCCCAGGATCCAGACGCCACCATCGACGAGGGTTCCTTCTACACTGGAGGTGCCTACTACTACGTGCAGCCAGCTGATGTCGACCAGGAGTAGTTAGGAGGATCCCAGGCAGGAGGCCTGCGCCTCGTTCGATCTGTATCCCAGTTTGTGCTAGCCTTCTTTAGGCAAACTTGTTTAACTTATGTCTGTACTCAGATATTGTTGCTTCCACTGACTCGTCTATGATCGAGCACTTGTATTCGAGCCCTCGAGGCCCCTGGCTTGTATTATGATGCTTGTATGACTTATTTTATATTTTAGAGTTGTGTTGTGATATCTTCCCGTGAGTCCCTGATCTTGACCGTACACGTTTGCGTGCATGATTAGTGTACGATTGAATCGGGGGCGTCACAAGAATCAAGTTGCCATGTTGGCACTAATAAAAGTGGTAACTGAGGCAGTATAGAGGAACACCCATCTACCATTCTCCAACAAGTAATGTGGCAACTAACACATTGGCTTAGTAAAAGTATAGGTCACATCTAATAGGTTCAAGTTACCATGTTAACAAACAAAAAGATATGGCAACTAAGGCAGTTCAAATAGGATAGACAACTTCCCGTCTACAACTGTTGGGGAACGCAGTAATTTCAAAAAAAATTCCTACGCTCACGCAAGATCATGGTGATGCATAGAAACGAGAGGGGAGATTGTAGTCCACGTACCCTCGTAGACCGTAAGAGGAAGCGTTATGACAACGCGGTGATGTAGTCGTACGTCTTCATGATCCGACCAATCATAGTACCGATAGTACGACACTTCCGCAATCTGCACACGTTCGGCTCGGTGACGTCCCACGAACTCTCGATCCAGCTGAGTGTCGAGGGAGAGCTTCGCCAGCATGACGGCATGATGACGGTGATGATGAAGCTACCGGCGCAGGGCTTCGCCTAAGCACTGCAACGATATGACCCAGGTGGATTATGGTGGAGGGGGGCACCGCACACGGCTAATAGATCAATGATCAACTTGTATGTCCTAGGGTGCCCCTGCCCCGTATATAAAGGAGCAAGGGGGAGGCCGGCCGGCCCTTGGGGCGCGCCAAGGAGGGGAGGAGTCCTCCTCCTAGTAGGAGTAGGACTCCTCCTTTCCTAGTCCAACTAGGAGGAGGAAGGGGGAAGGAAGGAGAGGGAGAGGGAGGGAAAGAGGGGGCGCCGCCCCCCTCCTTGTCCAATTCGGACTCCTCAAGGGGGGTGATAACCCACAAGTATAGGGGACCAGTTGTAGCCTCTTTCGATAAGTAAGAGTGTCGAACCCAACAAGGAGCTAAAGGTAGAACAAATATTCCCTCAAGTTCTATCGACCACCGATACAACTCTACGCACACTTGACGTTCGCTTTACCGGAAACAAGTATGAAACTAGAAGTACTTTGTAGGTGTTTTCGGATATGTTTGCAAGATAATAAAGAGAGTGTAAATAAAAGCTAGGGGTTGTTTAGATGAAGACACAACTAAATTAGTTTTAGTAGAGAGCTTTTTGTCACAAGAAAGTTATTTGTCCCTAGGCAATCGATAACTAGCCGGTAATCATTATTGCAATTTTATTTGAGGGAGAGGCACAAGCTAACATACTTTCTCTACTTGGATCATATGCACTTATGATTGGAACTCTAGCAAGCATCCGCAACTACTAAAGATCATTAAGGTAAAACCCAACCATAGCATTAAAGTATCAAGTCCCCTTTATCCCATACGCAAACAACCTACTTACTCGGGTCTGTGCTTCTGTCACTCACGCCACCCACCATAAGCAAATCATGAACATATTGCAAACCCTAAAGCGGGAATCACTACAAAAAAATACACTTCCGTGATGATACGTGTTTGTCACAGTAGGTCGCTTTTTTTGTCATGCATGTACATCCATGACAAATTTATGACAGAATCAAGATAGTCATACCTGTGCTGTCGTAGAAGTGTTCCATGACATTACCAAAATTATCATCACGGAAGTGTCCACTTCCATGACGATAAATCACGCATCACAGAAGTGCTTTCGTCAAGGGTGACCGACACGTGGCATCCACCGTAACGGAACGCCGTTAAGCTATCGGGTCGGGTTTTGGATCCGATAACCCTTTAACAGCCCCGACC
Organism: Aegilops umbellulata; assembly: GCA_032464435.1. Lineage (NCBI taxonomy): Eukaryota > Viridiplantae > Streptophyta > Magnoliopsida > Poales > Poaceae > Aegilops > Aegilops umbellulata. The sequence continues at coordinate 445,044,922 of CP136054.1, forward strand.
AATGGGAAATTTCCAAGTGTAAAATTCTTATTGGCCGGACGAAACACGTGTCAGCTCGTCAGTGGGTCAGATAGGCGCCTATGATACGTCGACACGTGGCACGGCCCAACAGAGGCCCATTCCTGTGAAAAGGCCGGCCCGTTTGACTTGGTCAAAAGCTGGCGGGCTGGCCCATGGAAAGCCTGTTAATGGCCTGTTCGCATATAGCCCATTTACAGCCCGCTAACCCAAGGCCCGTTACGCCCTATCTGAATTAGGTCCACTAGCGTCATCTGGGCCATCCAATATGATTCCAGCCCGTTTTCACTTCTGGCCCATGCATGGCTCATGACGTCTTTCGGCCCATAGGAGGCCCTATGTATTTCTTGGCCTATTAACAGCCCGTGTTGAAACTGGCCCGTAATGAACAGTGTATCACTTTACACCCATTAACAGCCCGTGGTGAAACTGAACCGTAATGAACAGTGTATCACTTTATACCCATTAACGGCCCATTATTCCATTGGGCCGTTTCCAGCCCATGTCATCTTTCGGCCTTCTCAGAGCCCATTTATTCCCGGGCTCATTTCCAGCATTCGTTTACTTACGGCCCGTTACTGTCATTTTCTGCTTGTGGGCCAAATTCAGCCCGTGGTTACAGTCGGCCCGTTTGTGGTCCATTAATACGTTGGACCGTTTTCATAGCGTCATCAAATATGGCCTATTAACGATGGCCCATTACGGTCGTCCCATGAACGAACGATTCCAAGTCTAGACCGTTTACGGCCATAATGCGGCCTGTTATTGGCCCATGTTTGGCCAATCGATCATACGACCCGTATAAGGCCCATTGATGATACGGCCCGTAGAAGGCCCATTATTTCTACGGCCCGTGGAAGGCCTACTGTTTCTACGGCCCGTAAAAGGCCCACTGTTTCTACGGCCCGTAGGAGGCCTAGTGTCACTACAGTAAATATTAGCCCATGGTTATTGTGGCCTAGTTTTAAAAAATAGGTTATTTCAGCCACTAGTTAACCGCGGAAAAAGAACTGCAATGACTACAAGCAAACAAATAAACAAGACAACAAGGAAATAAATAAGCAAGCAACTAACGCCAGGCTATCACGGCTATTACACATATTAGATCCACTGGGCATCAAAGTTCGCCACCAGTGCAAATATAGGGAACAAACCAGCATATCATATACGCTGGCCATCAAAATTGGCCACCAGTGCAAATAGCGGCAGCAAAACAAGAGCATAACTGAAAGAACTTCAGAAGAGCTCAAGAAACGTTATCCTGGGTATCCACCATGCTGGCAATAAGCTTAGCAAGCTGATTAACTTTGTCCTCTTTAGCGCTAAAATCCTCCAACGCTTGCTGTTGCACCAGGAAGTGTGCATCTGAATGCTCCAGGGACTTCCGTAGTCCTTCCGCTTCTTGTCGCAGCACAGCTGATCGATGTCTTTCAGCTTGTAGTTGAGACTCAAGAAACCTAACTGATTCAGACAGTGAGTTTGAATAGCTTGTGCAAGCGGTAGTGGCCAGCAACTCCAACAATAAACCAAGACATGATGTGTCACTATCCTGGACCTTATCTGCATTACTTCCTTTACCGTTGCTTAATAAGGCACTCTTCCCCAATATTCTGTCAGCATTCTAGAAGAAGAAACAAGCAGACACATAACAAGTTTAGCATGTACTACTATATGAAACTCATTTCGGTGAACCAGTTCATTAGTAAGGTGGACAGGATTAAACTACCAAGTCTTCTATTGCCAAGTACTAGTACATAATAAAAGCATCAAACAAACATATATCTATGTCCTATGGTAGCAATGGAATCTTAAATTAGAACAGTTGTTCTTCAGGTTTAGGCACTTGTTCGACATGAACAGAGTACAGTAAGACGCAAGAATATAATACTTAAAATAGAAAATGAGCTCATAGACCTTACCACATTCTTGGTTCGGGACCAGTACAGAACAAGACGTTCCCAGTCATCATCCAGTAAATGTGTCTCAGGAGAACGTAAGGGAATTTGATGAGTTTCTTTGCCGGTGAAGTACATTTTCTTCAGGTAATTCCAATACTGCCACCAAGCATTCTTGAAGATAGCAGAGGTATTAGCACAGGTTACGTCATCCTGAGTTTCCAAATCGGTCCTTCTCTATAGAGAAAAATGGGAAAATTTGTTGTATTATAACCATCATGGAGGTAGGATGTATGGGATGAAGCAAAGTAATTGCCATGAATAACATTACTTACACATAACTCCTGGAAAAACACCTGCAACTGGCATTTTCCTTCATCTTCAGTATAATATTTCCAAGATGGGAAGATACGCACATACGATTTAACAACATCAAATGCGATAGATGCTAAACTACGACTAGCTGGTTGTGCTTCCTCCACAGGAATAGGCATACTAACTGGTGGAGTTGGGGTTCGCCGTGATAGTACTAGCCCTTTGGGCACTGGAGCTGCCTTACTAACTGCTCTTGTTTGGGAGCTCTATGGTGGATATGGTGCTGTGTCAACAGGAACTGGGTTACTATCGGCTGGGGTTGGGGTTAGATTGGGTGAAGCTGGTTCTCTATCCATCGTAGTAGGGGTACAATCTGCGAGAGTTTGGGTTATGTGTGGTAGGGCTGGTTCTTGTGCATGTACAACCGGGGTGCTATATCCACCAAGAGGTAGCACTGTTTTATTTGAAGACCGTGTTTTTAGTCCGCTAGATACTGGCATCACCCGCTCCAATTCAAATGGCTGATAAACATGAAACATAGTTGAATGTACAGACATTGTATGAGAGAGAGATGCAATAGATAGTGTGGAAAAAAGAGGGCATGAAATAGTTGACATGTATATTGTTTAACTAAAACGGATAGCATGACATAATTTCACATATATGATGGCTATCTAAACTGGATAGCATAGCATAACATAATTCAAAGATATGATGAATAACTAAACATGATCTCATGACATAATTCACCTACATGTTATCTAAGTAATCAGGATCGCATCATTTAATTCACATATGTGATTTATATGCTAAACAGAGGGCATTCGGTATGATGTCTGAACTAAGAACATGGTGTTGAATATTGTGTATATGATGTCTAAACTATGCAATGCAAGACACTGTATGCATGATATGAACAGTATAACCGTGCCAAGTTAGAGCATACACCTCAGTGGGGGAATAGGACTGGTCATCTGTCTCTGAATCCATCTCTAAGGAGCTATCGGGACCCAACAAGAGATCTGCTTCGACAGGTAGAACTGTCTGCTCTGAAGGCCTTGTTTTCACTCCAGAGTTTTCCATCTCCCACCCAAATGGCTGATTCACAGGAAGAGTAGTTTAATGTACAAACATTGTCGACAAATGGAAATGTAATGAAGAAAAGGAAGGGAAGATATCATTCAAATATATGATGCCTGGTTAAACAGGATGGCATTGCACATTTCACATATATTATGGCTGGCTAAAAGACATGAGAGTGCATAATTCCCATATATGATATAGAAACTAAACAGGTGGCATTACAGAACATGTCTAAACTAAGAAGATGACATATATGTTGTCAAAAGTAGGCACTGCAAGGCAACATATGCATGATATGACTAACATCATCATGCCAAGGTAGAGCAAACACCTTGGGGGGTAAATAGGAGTGGTCAGTGGCGTCCTAATCCGCCTCAGAACAGATATCTTCCTCTGGATTACAATCTGGAGAGGGGTGGGGAGGGTTTGCTATTGAACCCACCATGGAGCGATGTCTGCATGACATTGTATTGCCGCGCAAAACTCTTCTCTTTTTCTCTACATGTTCAACATGACTGTGCACAATATCTGACATGCATACAAAAAAATATGGTGAGATTATGTAAGGAGAGCATGTAGAAATTTAGAGTGATGGTAACAACCTATGGATCGATGTTTTTCCGTTGAACCAAAATAGCCCTAATGGATCGACGTGAATGTATAGTAATAAGATGCAACAAGTGTACAACCTCTTTGCCGTAGCCGTGTCGACCTCAGCATCATTGGGTTGGTCGCTGAAGCAGTTGAGGCAGAGGTGGCTGTCGGAGGTGTGGAGGAAGATCTGAGGAATCTGTAGACGGCGTCCAGGGCACTGCTCTGTTGTGATGGATCGTTCTGTCGTTGGAGCAGCTCCGGTGAGCCGTAAGATGTCAAGGGTGAAGCAGCACAAGACAGACATCGTCAATCTCAAGTGGAATTCTAATAGCATCTCCAACAGATGATGTAAAATGGATGTAAAATTAACATCACTAAAAATCACCTGACTACAACAGATGAGGTAAAAACTATTGACTCTGAACTTAACTGTCGAAACTAAAATTTACTATGGAATCTGAATGCTACTTTCAAAACTGAACGCAATGGTAGCAGAGAGGCACTTGACATGTAGTTTAGGGAGGGCCTGCAGTTCATCTTCAACCTGCACACCCCTGAGCCGCCAGCCACCACCGGCCGAACCGCCGGTCCCAATGCCGCCTCGCCGCCCCGAAACAACTCGCCACCGCCGCCCCGGCCAGCCCTCTAGGACCCCCTCCCCCCCACCATGAACCCTAAGATAGATAGTGGGGTACCTCTCCGGCGAGCCCCCGTCCCCGCTGCGGGTGGTTCTTCCTTAACTCCGGCGAGCCCCCAACCCCTGAAAATTGACTGACCCAAAAGTCGATTCAGTCAACTGAAGTGTGTCTTAATCGGAGCAGAGCAGCAGCACGAGCGAGGGGGAGAGCAGCAGCTGGGCGAGCGAGCGATCGAGCGAGAGCCGGAGCAGCAGCAGCAGATCCGGCTGGTATGGACGCAGCCGCCGAAGGGGCCTCCACTGGGGGAGAGCCGCCGTGGAGATGTCGCCCGCGGCGCCGGCTTCAAGGTAGCCGCTCCATGGGGGTGCGGGATGGAGCACCGCTGGCGCCGGGAGGTCGAGTTAAGGAGAAGGTGCGATGCGATGAGTGTACAACCTCTTTGGTGGCGCTGAGTAGGCCTCGGCTTTGTCCGAGGAGTCGGTGAGGATGCTGCGGTTCCGGTGGAGCAGGTTAAGGCGGCGCTGTGGGGATGGAGCAGCCGCGATAGACGAGGCGATCGTCGGAGGAGCTCCTTGGAGGTGGAGGACGGGGCGGCTGAACCGGCAGGACGGCGAGATGGTGTAGGATCTAGAAGTAGGTGTGTCTAGAGGGGGGGGGTGATTAGACACTTAGTGCTAAAGTTGCAATTTTTAAACTTTTTTGGTTTGAGTGGAGTTTTAGGCACAATTTCAACATACACAATACATATCAAGCAAGCATGCAAAGAGTATATGAGCAGCGGAATGTAAAGCATGCAACTTGCAAGAATGTAAAGGGAAGGGTTTGGAGAATTCAAATGCAATTGGAGACACGGATGTTTTTCCCGTGGTTCGGATAGGTGGTGCTATCCCACATCCACGTTGATGGAGACTTCAACCCACGAAGGGTAACGGTTGCGCGAGTCCACGGAGGGCTCCACCCACGAAGGGTCCACGAAGAAACAACCTTGTCTATCCCACCATGGCCATCGCCCACGAAGGACTTGCCTCACTAGCGGTAGATCTTCACGAAGTAGGCGATCTCCTTGCCCTTTCAAACTCCTTGGTTCAAACTCCACAATCTTGTCGGAGGCTCCCAATTGACACCTAGCCAATCTAGGAGACACCACTCTCCAAGAAGTAACAAATGGTGTGTTGATGATGAACTCCTTGCTCTTGTGCTTCAAATGATAGTCTCCCCAACACTCAACTCTCTCTCACAGGATTTGGATTTGGTGGAAAGAAGATTTGAGTGGAAAGCAACTTGGGGAAGGCTAGAGATCAAGATTCATATGGTAGGAATGGAATATCTTGGCCTCAACACAAGGGTAGATGTTTCTCTCTCAGAACATATGATTCGGAAGTGTAGATGTGTTCTGATGGCTCTCTCCACGAATGAAGAGGAGGTGGAGGGGTATATATAGCCTCCACACAAAATCCAACCGTTACACACAATTTACCAATCTCGGTGGGACCGAATCAACAAACTAGGTCGGACCGAAATAGTAAACCTAGTGACCGTTAGAGATTTTCGGTGGGACTGACATGCAACTCGGTAGGACCGATATGGTTAGGGTTAGGGCATAACGTAATCTCGGTGAGACCGATTACACAAACTCGGTGAGACCGATTTGGTAATAGGCTAACCAGAGAGTTGGTCAGGTAAACTCAGTGGGCCGATTTGCTTTTTCGGTGAGACCGAAAAGTTACAAAAGGGAAACAGAGAGTTTACATTGCAATCTCGGTGGGACCGATCCGCTCTTTCGGTGAGACCGAAAAGTTACGAAAAGGAAACAGAGAAATTGCAATCCCATCTCGGCGAGACCGAGATCCCTATCGGTAGAACCGATTTGCTAGGGTTTGGCAGTGGCTTATGACAAGTGAAACTCGGTGGTGCCGGATAGAAATAATCGGTAGGTCCGAGTTTGACTTTGGGTTTAGGTCATATGTGGAAGTGGGAAAGTAGCTGAGGGTTTTGGAGCATATCATTAAGCACATGAAGCAAAAGGCTCATTAAGCAACACCTCATCCCTCCTTGATAGTATTGGCTTTTCCTATGGACTCAATGTGATCTTGGATCACTAAAAATGTAAAATGAAGAGTCTTGAGATTGAAGCTTTAGCCAGTCCTTTGTCCTTAGCATCTTGAAGGAGTTCCCACAACCTTTAGTCCATGCCAATCCGTTGTTGAACTTATCATGCTAGATAGAAACGTTAGTCCAACAATAGATATGTTGACATTAATTACCAAAACCACCTGGGGAGCACTTGTGCTTTCAATCTCCCCCTTTTTGGTAATTGATGGCAACATACATCAAAGCTTTAGATAAAGATACAAAGAATAGCAAGTAAAGCTTTCGAAGGACAAGTAACAAACATAGGCTCCCCCTTCATGTATGCAATCATATGAATATAAAATGTAGAAGCATGTGAGAGCATAATCATGACAGAGTAGGCAATGTGTTACATGTATCTTGGCCATATGCATCAGAGCAAAAGATTATTAAGAGAAATACCTTCATGCTTATGAGTCCTTCTTGCAAACAGTATGTACATAAGCAAGAATTCCTCATACTCATGATTCTGATGCATATACTTACCTTGTAGTCTTGAGTTGGCTTAGGATGGAATGAACCTGCATAAACAAGGTTAGATAACACAGGTACATCCACTAGCCAAAGCAAACCAAAAGAAACCACAAGAATACCAAGACTGGGATGACATTCAGAGAGTGAGTACAAGGTACCACATTGGATTAGACATGTCCCCAAGAGTAAAGATATGCAATGAATTTGAATGATTTCTTTCCCTTAGATGTCTTTCTCCCCCTGAATCTAACATGGGATATTGGGAGAAGATAGGGAACAGAAAATCAGAGCTGAAAGATATAAATGAATAGAACTTAATGCAAATGAGCACATATGAGCATGTCTTTCCCCCAAAAAGACATGTGGCATCTCTCCTCTTGAGCATCAAGCATCTGGGATCCTTGAGTGTTCTCTCCCCTGGAGATCTCTTTTCCCCCCTTAATACTTTCTCTCTCTCTCTCTCTCTCTCTCTCTCTCTCCCTGGTGATAAGCTTTGATGTGATCTCTCTCTCCCCCTTTGACATCAATTTACAAGAAGGTTTTTCTGGAATCCGTCGAATAGGTTTGGTCCTTGAGACTCAGCACAAAGCAATGGATAAAACTGTGATTCTTGTAGAGGACAAGATTCATTGAGTGGAGCTGGATCAGAAGAAATATAGAACAAGTGGCAATCTGTTTTTCCTGTTGTGAAGTCGGTGGAACCGAGTGGCATGTTTCGGTGGTACCGAAGGGATTCGGTTGGACCGAAAACTACAATTCGGTGAAACCGAGTTCATCAGAGAGAAAACACTTGTCACCTCACCTCACTAGTCAAATAAGATCTCACAAAGATTTGCAATGAATTAACTGAAGGATTTGCAAGGAATTGGATGCAGAAATATGCAGAACAAGAATCAAAAAGAAAAGAATGAAAGTTCTAGATGAAGTTTTTTTTGTTGAAAAAGAGGGAAACAAATATGCAAGGGACAAATGCAATAACACAGAAAAGAACACAAGAGAACTTCATCTAGAATTGGGCGGTGACATAGTCACCTATATTAGAGTATATTGACTTAGGAGTCAAGTGAGAACACTTGATCATAGGTCATACTCATCGTTTAAGCTCAAAATGGGGTTAACATTTTTCGTTAAGCATCTTGATGTATTCACATCTTGTTGAGTTGCTTTGACTCATGACTTGGAGTAAAGCTTCTCTAAGATGGAATAACATACCTTGGGTGGTGGTGTGGATCTTATTCATGTAGTTGAACTTGTGTGGGTGCTCAAAGTTGATGTAGCTCGTCAAGAGTTGGGAGCACCACTTGGAATTTGAGTTCATCTACCTACATGGGTTAGTTCTTGCAAGGAAGAGCACTTGTATATCCAAAAATGACAATAATAAAGCTCAACATAGAATTTGTCAAAGGATATGTTTGAATGGTTTTGTGCTTCCTTGTCGTCAACCGCCGTTGTGTAGAGACTTGGTGATGTAGAGATTGCTCAAGACGAGAGTGAGTTGCAATCTCATAGAATTAGATTCAACCAAGTACCTACATGGGTTAGATAACATGCAAGGTACAAATATATCCAAGACATAAGATAGTCATCATAAGAGATATATCATGGATTAGCCATAAGCTCATGTCTTGCATGTATCCAATGGAGTTTCTACTCCAAGTTCGAAACATCAATGATGTTCAATTCTCCTCTCAACCTGCAAAAAACTTTCTCATCAAGTAGTTTAGTGAATATATCCGCTAATTGCTTATCGGTGCGAACATGCTTAAGATCAATGTCACCCTTAGCAACATGATCTCGAATGAAATGGTGACGAACTTCAATATGCTTAGTTCGAGAATGTTGTACAGGATTATGACCAATTTTGATATCACTTTCATTGTCACAAAGCAATGGAATATGTTTCACATAGACCCCATAATCTTTAAGAGTTTGGGTCATCCAAAATAATTGAGCACAACATGAACCAGCGGCAATGTATTCCGCTTCGGCGGTAGATAAGGATACCGAGTTTTGTTTCTTGGAGGACCAAGACACAAGAGATCTACCAAGAAATTGACAAGTACCCGAAGTGGACATTGTATCAACCTTGTCTCCGGCATAATCTGAGTCGGAATAGCCAACAAGATCAAAAGAGGACCTCTTAGGATACCAAATGCCAAAATTTGGTGTATGGATTAAGTATCTCACTATCCTTTTCACGGCCTTAAGATGACATTCTTTAGGAGCAGCTTGATATCGTGCACACATGCACACACTTAGCATAATATCGGGACGTGAGGCACATAGGTATAACAATGAACCAATCATAAAGCGATAAACCTTTTGATCAACCGGTTCACCATCTTTGGTCAAATCATTATGTCCACTACTAGGCATGGGTGTAGGCATACCTTTGCATTCTTGCATATTGAACTTCTTGAATAAGTCTTTGGTGTACTTTGTTTGAGAGATAAATGTACCTTCCTTAGTTTGCTTGATTTGCAAACCGAGAAAGAATTTGAGTTCACTCATCATAGACATCTCAAACTTCTTCGACATTAGCTTTCCAAACTTTTCACTAAAAAGAGGGTTAGTTCAACCAAATATGATATCATCAACATAAATTTGGCATACAAATAGTTCTCCATTAACCCTTTTAGTAAAAAGTGTGGAATCAATTTTTCCAATTTCAAAACCACTTGCAATAAGGAACTTGGTCAAGCATTTATACCATGCTCTAGGAGCTTGTTTAAGACCATAAAGGGCTTTGTGAAGTTTGTAAACATGATTAGGTTTCTTAGGATTGACAAAGCCGGGAGGTTGTTTGACATAAACTTCCTCCTCTATTTCACCATTTAGAAAAGCACTTTTAATGTCCATTTGGTACAAGGTGATATTATGATGATTAGCATAGGCAAGTAAGATGCGAATGGACTCAAGTCTAGCAACGGGAGCATATGTCTCACCATAGTCCATACCTTCGACTTGTGTGTACCCTTGGGCGACGAGATGTGCTTTGTTGCGAACCACTTGTCCATCTTCATCTTGCTTGTTGCGAAACACCCATTTGGTACCAATGATGTTGTGGTTGTTGTCGGGATTCTCAACCAATGTCCAAACTTGGTTTCTCTCAAAGTTGTGTAGCTCTTCATGCATAGCGTTTATCCAATCCGGATCTTCCAATGCTTCTTCGACCTTCATAGGTTCAATGCTAGAGATGAATGAATAGTTTTCACAAAAGTTAGCTAAACGAGTTTTAGAGCGAGTGATTCTCCCGGTTTGAATATCATTGTAGATTTGCTCGACGGGATGATCTTTGGCAATTCTTGCTCGAACTCGTGAAAGCTTTTGCTTGGGTCTTTGTTGAACATCTTCTTCATCTTGTTCTTCTTCTTGGTCTTCTTCATTGTTGACGTTGTTGTTCTCTTGTCGTGGTGGAGAAGGAGGTTGTTGATGTTCGTCTTGATGCATTTCCTCGTTTTCTTCATCTTGGTGTGTCCCACTTGTGGATGCTTCCGTGTCAATTCTTGGTTCACCTTGTCGTGAAGTAGAAGCTTCCACTTGGACGGACGAGGTACTCTCCTTCACCTCCGTTGGACGAATTTTGCCAATAGACAAGTCTTGGATTGCTTCTGAAGGGTCTTTGTCTCCTACATCAATTGGCAATTGCTCTACTTGCGAGCCATTAGATTCATCAAACTTCACATCTACCGTTTCTTCAACCTTTTGGGTGAAATTGTTGTAGACACGGTAAGTGTGAGAGTTTGAGCCATAACTAAGTAGGAAACCTTCATGAGATTTAGGAGCAAACTTTGAACGACGATGCTTATCAAGAATGTAGTACTTTGAGCCGAATACTCGAAAGTATCCAACCTGGGGTTTGTTACCGATGAGGAGCTCGTATGCCGTCTTGCCGAGTAGCTTGTGAAGATACAAGCGATTTGTTGCATGACAAGCCGTCTCAACCGCTTCTGCCCAAAAGTGCTTCGGCATCTTGTACTCATCAATCATCGTTCTCTCCATTTCGATGAGCGTCCGGTTCTTCCTCTCAACAAATCCATTTTGTTGAGGTGTGTACGTAGCCGAGAACTCGTGTGAAATCCCTTCTTCGTCAAGAAAGGTGTCCACATTTGCGTTCTTGAACTCCGTTCTGTTATCACTCCGAACCTTCTTGATCTTCACGTCAAACTGATTTTGGGCCTTCCTAGCGAAGTTTCTGAAGATCTTTTGGACCTGCGATTTATCATCAAGAAAGAACACCCACGTAAATCTTGAAAAATCATCAACTATAACTAGGCCAAAAGAATTTCCACCGAGACTCTTGTAGGCATTGGGACCAAAAAGATCCATATGAAGTAGATCGAGTGGCCTCCTTGTGGTCATGATGTTCTTCACGGGATGCCTTCCTCCAACCTGTTTACCTGCTTGACACGCACTGCAAAGTCTATGCTTATCAAATATGACATCGTTAACTCCAAGGATATGATTTCCTTTAATAAGCTTGTCAAGGTTTCTCATGCCAACGTTGTTGGAAATATGCCCTAGAGGCAATAATAAAAGCATTATTATTATATTTCCTTATTCATGATAATTGTCTTTATTCGTGCTATAATTGTGTTATCCGGAAATCGTAATACATGTGTGAATAACAGACAACAACATGTCCCTAGTAAGCCTCTAGTTGACTAGCTCGTTGATCGATAGATAGTCATGGTTTCCTGACTATGGACATTGGATGTCATTGATAACGAGATCACATCATTAGGAGAATGATGTGATGGACAAGACCCAATCCTAAACATAGCATAAGATCGCATAGTTTGTTTGCTAGAGTTTTCCAATGTCAAGTATCCTTTCCTTAGACCATGAGATCGTGTAACTCCCGGATACCGTAGGAGTGCTTTGGGTGTGCCAAACGTCACAATGTAACTGGGTGACTATAAAGGTATACTACGGGTATCTCTGAAAGTGTCTGTTGGGTTGACATGGATCGAGACTGGGATTTGTCACTCCGCTTGACGGAGAGGTATCACCGGGCCCTCTCGGGAATGCATCATCATAATGAGCTCAATGTGATCAAAGTGTTTGATCACGGGATCATGCATTACGGTACGAGAAAAGTGACTTGCCGGTAACGAGATTGAACGAGGTATTGGGATACCGACGATCGAGTCTCGGGCAAGTAAAAATACCGATTGACAAAGGGAATCGTATACGGGATTAATTGAATCCTCGACATCGTGGTTCATCCGATGAGATCATCGTGGAGCATGTGGGAGCCAACATGGGTATCCAGATCCTGCTGTTGGTTATTGCCCGAGAGCCGTCTCGGTCATGTCTGCATGTCTCCCGAACCCGTAGGGTCTACAAACTTAAGGTTCGGTGACACTAGGGTTGTGAAGATATGTATATGCAGTAACCCGAATGTTGCTCGGAGTCCCGGATGAGATCCTGGACGTCACGAGGAGTTTCGGAATGGTCCGGAGGTAAAGAATTATATATAGGAAGTGCTGTTTTGGCCATCGGGACAAGTTTCGGGGTTATCGGTATTGTACCGGGACCACCGGAGGGTCCCGGGGGGTCCACCGGGTGGGGCCACCTGCCTCTGGGGGCCACATGGGCTCTAGGGGGTGCGCCTTGGCCTACATGGGCCAAGGGGAACCAGCCCCAAGAGGCCCATGTGCCTAGGGTTACAAAGGGAAGGAGTCCCACAAGGGGAAGGCACCTCCTAGGTGCCTTGGGGGGGAGGGAAACCTCCCCTTGGCCGCCGCCCCAAGGAGATTGGATCTCCTAGGGCCGGCGCCCCCCTTGGCACTCCTATATAAAGGGGGGAGGGGAGGGGGCAGCCGCACCCCTGGTCTTTGGCGCCTCCCTCTCCCTCTCCAACATCTCCTCCTCCTCCGTAGAGCTCGGCGAAGCCCTGCCGGAGTACTATAGTTCCACCATCACCACGCCGTCGTGCTGCTTCTAGAGCCTTCTTCCCCAACCTCTCCTTTTCCTTGCTGGATCAATAAGAAGGAGACGTCACGCTGACCGTACGTGTGTTGAACGCGGAGGTGCCGTGCTTTCGGTGCTAGGATCTCAGGTGATTTGGATCACGGTGTGTACGACTACTTCATCCCCGTTCGTTGAACGCTTCCGCTCGCGATCTACAAAGTGGTATGTAGATGCAATCTCTCTCTCCCATGACTCTTTGCTAGATGAACTCATAGATGGATCTTGGTGAAACCGTAGGAAAATTTTTAATTTTCTGCAACGTTCCCCAACAGTGGCATCATGAGCTAGTTCTATGCGTAGTTCTCTATTGCACGAGTAGAACACAATTTGTTGTGGGCGTAGATGTTGTCAACTTTCTTGCCGCTACTAGTCTTATCTTGCTTCAGCGGTATTGTGGGATGAAGCGGCCCGGACCAACCTTACACGTACGCTTACGTGAGACCGGTTCCACCGACTAACATGCACTAGTTGCATAAGGTGGCTGGCCGGTGTCTGTCTCTCCCACTTTAGTTGGAGCGGATTCGATGAAAAGGGTCCTTATGAAGGGTAAATAGAAGTTGACAAATCACGTTGTGTCTTTCACGTAGGTAAGAAAACGTTCTTGCTAGAACCCTAATTCAGCCACGTAAAAACTTGCAACAACAATTAGAGGACGTCTAACTTGTTTTTGCAGCAAGTGCTTTGTGATGTGATATGGCCAAAGTTGTGATGAATGATGAATGATCTATGTGTGATGTATGAGATGTTCATATTATTGTAATAGGAATCACGACTTGCATGTCAATGAGTATGACAACCGGCAGGAGCCATAGGAGTTGTCTTTATTTTTTGTATGACCTGCGTGTCATTGAGAAACGCCATGTAAATTACTTTACTTTATTGCTAAACGCGTTAGCCATAGTAGTAGAAGTAATAGTTGGCAAGCAACTTCATGGAGACACGATGATGGAGATCATGATGATGGAGATCATGGTGTCAAGCCGGTGACAAGATGATCATGGAGCCCCAAGATGGAGATCAGAGGAGCTATGTGATATTGGCCATATCATGTCACGTTTATTATTTGATTGCATGTGATGTTTATCACGTTTTGCATCTTGTTTACTTAGAACGACGGTAGTAAATAAGATGATCCCTCATAATAATTTCAAGAAAGTGTTCCCCCTAACTGTGCACCGTTGCGACAGTTCGTTGTTTCGAAGCACCACGTGATGATCGGGTGTGATAGATTCTAACGTTCACATACAACGGGTGTAAGACAGATTTACACACGCAAAACACTTAGGTTGACTTGACGAGCCTAGCATGTACAGACATGGCCTCGGAACACAGAAGACCGAAAGGTCGAGCATGAGTCGTATAGAAGATACGATCAACATGAAGATGTTCACCGATGTTGACTAGTCCGTCTCACGTGATGATCGGACACGACCTAGTTGACTCGGATCATGTAATACTTAGATGACTAGAAGAGGGATGTCTATCTAAGTGGGAGTTCATTAAATAATTTGATTAAATGAACTTTATTATCATGCACTTAGTCTAAATTTTTTACAATATGTCTTGTAGATCAAATGGCCAACGTAGTCCTCAACTTCAACGCGTTCCTAGAGAAAACCAAGCTGAAAGACGATGGCAGCAACTATACGGACTGGGTCCGGAACCTGAGGATCATCCTCATAGCTGCCAAGAAAGATTATGTCCTACGAGCACCGCTAGGTGACGCACCTATTCTCCCTGCAGAACAAGACGTTATGAACGCTTGGCAGTCACGCTGCGATGATTACTCCCTCGTTCAGTGCGGCATGCTTTACAGCTTAGAGCCGGGGCTCCAAAAGCGTTTTGAGAGACATGGAGCATATGAGATGTTCGAAGAGCTGAAAATGGTTTTCCAAGCTCATGCCTGGGTCGAGAGATATGAAGTCTCCGACAAATTCTTTAGCTGTAAGATGGAGGAAAATAGCTCTGTCAGTGAACACACACTCAAGATGTCTGGGTTGCACAACCGCTTGACTCAACTGGAAGTTAATCTCCCGAATGAAGCGGTCATTAACAGAATCCTCCAGTCGCTTCCACCTAGCTACAAGAGCTTTGTGATGAACTACAATATGCAGGGGATGGTAAAGACTATTCCTGAGCTATATGCTATGCTGAAATCAGCAGAGGTAGAAATCAAGAAGGAGCATCAAGTGTTGATGGTGAATAAAACCACTAAGTTCAAGAAGGGCAAGGGTAAAAAGAACTTCAAGAAGGACGGCAAGGAAGTTGCCGCGCCCGGTAAGCAAGTTGCCGGGAAGAAGCCAAAGAATGGACCCAAGCCCGAGACTGAGTGTTTTTATTGCAAGGGATGTGGTCACTGGAAGCGGAACTACCCCAAATACTTAGCGGACAAGAAGGCCGGCAAAACCAAAGGTATATGTGATATACATGTAATTGATGTGTACCTTACCAGTACTCGTAGTAGCTCTTGGGTATTTGATACCGGTGCAGTTGCTCACATTTGTAACTCAAAAGAGGAGCTGCGGAATAAACGGAGACTGGCGAAGGACGAGGTGACGATGCGCGTCGGGAATGGTTCCAAGGTCGATGTGATCGCCGTCGGCATGCTACCTCTACATTTACCTACGGGATTAGTTTTAAACCTCAATAATTGTTATTTAGTGCCAAGTTTGAGCATGAACATTGTATCTGGATCTCGTTTAATTCGAGATGGCTACTCATTTAAATCCGAGAATAATGGTTGTTCTATTTATATGAGAGACATGTTTTATGGTCATGCTCCGATGGTTAATGGTTTATTCTTAATAAATCTCGTACGTGATGATACACATATTCATAGTGTGAATACCAAAAGAGTTAAAGTTGATAACAATAGTCCCACATATTTGTGGCACTGCCGCCTTGGTCACATAGGTGTCAAACGCATGAAGAAGCTCCATGCAGATGGACTTTTAGAGTCTCTTGATTATGAATCATTTGACACGTGCGAACCATGCCTCATGGGTAAAATGACCAAGACTCCATTCTTAGGAACAATGGAGCGAGCAACCAACTTATTGGAAATCATACATACCGATGTGTGCGGTCCAATGAGTGTTGAGGCTCGCGGTGGCTATCGTTATGTTCTCACCCTCACTGATGACTTGAGTAGATATGGGTATGTCTACTTAATGAAACACAAGTCTGAGACCTTTGAAAAGTTCAAGGAATTTCAGAGTGAGGTTGAAAATCAACGTGATAGAAAGATCAAGTTTCTACGATCAGATCGTGGAGGAGAATACTTGAGTCACGAATTTGGCACGCACTTAAGAAAATGTGGAATAGTTTCACAACTCACGCCGCCTGGAACACCTCAGCGTAATGGTGTGTCCGAACGTTGTAATCGCACTCTATTAGATATGGTGCGATCTATGATGTCTCTTACCGACTTACCGCTATCTTTTTGGGGCTATGCTTTAGAGACTGCCGCATTCACTTTAAATAGGGCTCCGTCGAAATCCGTTGAGACGACACCGTATGAATTATGGTTTGGGAAGAAACCTAAGCTGTCGTTTCTAAAAGTTTGGGGACGCGATGCTTATGTCAAGAAACTTCAACCTGAAAAGCTCGAACCCAAGTCGGAAAAATGCGTCTTCATAGGATACCCTAAAGAAACTGTTGGGTATACCTTCTACCTCAGATCCGAAGGCAAGATCTTTGTTGCCAAGAATGGATCCTTTCTAGAGAAAGAGTTTCTCTCGAAAGAAGTAAGTGGGAGGAAAGTAGAACTTGATGAAGTGTTACCTCTTGAACCGGAAAATGGCGAAACTCAAGAAAACGTTTCTGAGGTGCCTGCACCGACTAGAGAGGAAATTAATGATGATGATCAAGATACTTCTAATCAAGCTCCTACTGAAATTCGAAGGTCCACAAGGACACGTTCCGCACCAGAGTGGTACGGCAACCCTGTCTTGGAAATCATGTTGTTAGACAACGGTGAACCTTCGAACTATGAGGAAGCAATGGCGGGCCCGGATTCCGACAAATGGCTAGAAGCCATGAAATCCGAGATAGGATCCATGTATGAGAACAAAGTATGGACTTTGACTGACTTGCCCGTTGAACGGCGAGCCATAGAAAATAAATGGATCTTTAAGAAGAAGACAGACACGGATGGTAATGTGACCATCTATAAAGCTCGGCTTGTCGCTAAGGGTTATCGACAAGTTCAAGGAATTGACTACGATGAGACTTTCTCACCGGTAGCGAAGCTGAAGTCCGTCCGAATCATGTTAGCAATTGCCGCATACTATGATTATGAGATATGGCAAATGGACGTCAAAACGGCATTCCCTAATGGTTTCCTTAAGGAAGAATTGTATATGATGTAGCCGGAAGGTTTTGTCGATCCTAAGAATGCTGACAAGGTGTGCAAGCTCCAACGCTCGATTTATGGGCTGGTGCAAGCATCTCGGAGTTGGAACATTGGCTTTGATGAGATGATCAAAGCGTTTGGGTTTACGCAGACTTATGGAGAAGCCTGCGTTTACAAGAAAGTGAGTGGGAGCGCTGTAGCATTTCTCATATTATATGCAGACGACATACTTTTGATGGGAAATGATATAGAACTCTTGGACAGCATTAAGGCCTACTTGAATAAGAGTTTTTCAATGAAGGACCTTGGAGAAGCTGCTTATATATTAGGCATCAAGATCTATAGAGATAGATCGAGACGCCTCATAGGTCTTTCACAAAGCACATACCTTGATAAAATATTGAACAAGTTCAATATGGATCAATCTAAGAAAGGGTTCTTACCTGTGTTACAAGGTGTGAAATTGAGCTCAGCTCAATGTCCGACCACGGCAGAAGATATAGAAGGTATGAGCGTCATCCCCTATGCCTCAGCCATAGGTTCTATTATGTATGCCATGCTGTGTACCAGACCTGATGTAAACCTTGCCGTAAGTTTGGTAGGAAGGTACCAAAGTAATCTCGGCAAGGAACACTGGACAGCGGTCAAGAATATCCTGAAGTACCTGAAAAGGACTAAGGAAATGTTTCTCGTTTATGGAGGTGACGAAGAGCTCGTCGTAAAAGGTTACGTCGACGCTAGCTTCGACACAGATCTGGATGACTCTAAGTCGCAAACCGGATACGTGTATATTTTGAATGGTGGGGCAGTAAGCTGGTGCAGTTGCAAGCAAAGCGTCGTGGCGGGATCTACATGTGAAGCGGAGTACATGGCAGCCTCGGAGGCAGCACATGAAGCAATTTGGGTGAAGGAGTTCATCACCGACCTCGGAGTCATACCCAATGCGTCGGGGACAATCAAACTCTTCTGTGACAACACTGGAGCTATTGCACTTGCAAAGGAGCCCAGGTTTCACAAGAAGACCAGGCACATCAAGCGTCACTTCAACTCCATTAGTGAAAATTTTCAAGATGGAGACATAGAAATTTGTAAAGTGCACACGGATCTGAATGTCGCAGATCCGTTGACTAAACCTCTCCCTAAGGCAAAACATGATCAGCACCAGAACTCTATGGGTGTTTGACTCATCGCAATGTAACTAGATTATTGACTCTAGTGCAAGTGGGAGACTGTTGGAAATATGCCCTAGAGGCAATAATAAAAGCATTATTATTATATTTCCTTATTCATGATAATTGTCTTTATTCGTGCTATAATTGTGTTATCCGGAAATCGTAATACATGTGTGAATAACAGACAACAACATGTCCCTAGTAAGCCTCTAGTTGACTAGCTCGTTGATCGATAGATAGTCATGGTTTCCTGACTATGGACATTGGATGTCATTGATAACGAGATCACATCATTAGGAGAATGATGTGATGGACAAGACCCAATCCTAAACATAGCATAAGATCGCATAGTTCGTTTGCTAGAGTTTTCCAATGTCAAGTATCCTTTCCTTAGACCATGAGATCGTGTAACTCCCGGATACCGTAGGAGTGCTTTGGGTGTGCCAAACGTCACAACGTAACTGGGTGACTATAAAGGTATACTACGGGTATCTCTGAAAGTGTCTGTTGGGTTGACATGGATCGAGACTGGGATTTGTCACTCCGCTTGACGGAGAGGTATCACCGGGCCCTCTCGGTAATGCATCATCATAATGAGCTCAATGTGATCAAAGTGTTTGATCACGGGATCATGCTGTTGGGGAACGTAGCAGAAATTCAAAAATTTTCCTACGTGTCACCAAGATCTATCTATGGAGAGGCTAGCAACGAGGGGAAGGAGAGTGCATCTACATACCCTTGTAGATCGCTAAGCGGAAGCGTTCAAGTGAACGGGGTTGATGGAGTCGTACTCGTCGTGATCCAAATCACCGATGACCAAGTGCCGAACGGACGGCACCTCCGCGTTCAACACACGTACAGCCCGGTGACGTCTCCCAAGCCTTGATCCAGCAAGGAGAGAGGGAGAGGTTGAGGAAGACTTCATCCAACAGTAGCACAACGGCGTGGTGGTGGTGGAGGAGCGTGGCTATCCTGCAGGGCTTCGCCAAGCACCATAGAAGAGGAGGAAGAAGAGACGCAGGGCTGCACCAAGAGAGATTGAATCGCGTATCATGGGCAGCCCCCTTAGGCCTCATATATATAGGGGAAGGGGAGGGCTGCGCCCCCTCTAGGGTTTCCCACCCCTAGGGGGTGCGGCAGCCCTAGATGGCCAAGGGGTGGCGGCCAAGGGAGGGGAGAAGAGGGAGGAGCCCCTAGGGTGGGCCTTAAGGCCCATCTGGACCTAGGGTTTGCCTCCTCCCACTTCCCCTGCGCCTTGGGCCTTGGTGGGAGGCGCACCAGCCCACTAAGGGGCTGGTCCCTCACCACTCTTGGCCCACGCAACCTTCTGGGGTTGGTGGCCCCACCTGGTGGACCCCGGGGACCCCCCCGGTGGTCCCGGTACATTACCGATAAAACCCGAAACTCTTTCGATGACCAAAACAGGACTTCCCATATATAAATCTTTACCTCCGGACCATTCCGGAACTCCTCGTGACGTCCGGGATCTCATCCGGGACTCCGAACAACATTCGGTAACCACATACAAACTTCCTTTATAACCCTAGCGTCATCGAACCTTAAGTGTGTAGACCCTATGGGTTCGGGAGGCATGCAGACATGACCGAGACGTTCTCCGGTCAATAACCAACAGAGGGATCTGGATACCCATGTTGGCTCCCGCATGTTCCACGATGATCTCATCGGATGAACCACGATATCAAGGACTTAATCAATCCCGTATACAATTCCCTTTGTCTATCGGTACGATACTTGCCCGAGATTCGATCGTCGGTATCCCGATACCTTGTTCAATCTCGTTACCGGCAAGTCTCTTTTACTCGTTCCATAACACATCATCCCGTGATCAACTCCTTGATCACATTGTGCACATTATGATGATGTCCTACCGAGTGGGCCCAGAGATACCTCTCCGTTTACACGGAGTGACAAATCCCAGTCTCGATTCATGCCACCCAACAGACACTTTCGGAGATACCCGTAGTGTACCTTTATAGCCACCCAGTTACGTTGTGACGTTTGGCACACCCAAAGTATTCCTACGGTATCCGGGAGTTGCACAATCTCATGGTCTAAGGAAATGATACTTGACATTAGAAAAGCTTTAGCATACGAACTACATGATCTTGTGCTAGGCTTAGGATTGGGTCTTGTCCATCACATCATTCTTCTAATGATGTGATCCCGTTATCAATGACATCCAATGTCCATGGTCAGGAAACTGCAACCATCTATTGATCAACGAGCTAGTCAACTAGAGGCTTACTAGGGACATGGTGTTGTCTATGTATCCACACATGTATCTGAGTTTCCTATCAATACAATTCTAGCATGGATAATAAACGATTATCATGAACAAGGAAATATAATAATAATCAATTTATTATTGCCTCTAGGGCATATTTCCAACAGTCTCCCACTTGCACTAGAGTCAATAATCTAGTTCACATCGATATGTGATTAACACTCAAGGTCACATCCCTATGTGACTAACACCCAAGAGATCTGGGTTTGATCATGTTATGCTTGTGAGAGATGTTATAGTCAACGGGTCTGAACCTTTCAGATCCGTGTGTGCTTTACAAATCTCTATGTCATCTCCTAGATGTAGTTACCACGCTCTATTTGGAGCTATTCCAAATAATTGTTCTACTATACGAATCCAGTTTACTACTTAGAATAATCTGGATCAGTGTCAAAGTTTGCATCGGCGTAACCCTTTACGACGAACTCTTTTCCACCTCCATAATCGAGAAAATTCCTTAGTCCACTAGTTACTAAGGATAACCTTGACCGTTGTCCTGTGATCCATTCCTGGATCACACTTGTACCCCTTGACTGACTCATGGCTTGGCACACTTCAGGTGCGGTACAACATAGCATACTTTAGAGCCTATGTCTAAGCATAGGGGACGACCTTCGTCCTTTCTCTCTATTCTGCCGTGGTCAGGTCTTGAGTTTTACTCAATACCCACATGTGTAATACAGCCAAGAACTCCTTCTTTGCTGATCTATTTTGAATTCCTTCAAAATCTTGTCACGGTATGTATTCATTTGAAAGTACTATTAAGCGATTTTGATCTATCCTTATAGATCTTGATGCTCAATGTTCAAGTAGCTTAATCCAGGTTTTCCATTGAAAAACATTTTTCAAACAACCCTATATGCCTTCCAGAAATTCTACATCATTTCCGATAAACAATGTGTCAACAACATCTACTCATCAGAAATTCTATAGTGCTCCCACTCACTTCTTTGGAAATATAAGTTTCTCATAAACTTTGTATAAACCCAAATCTTTGATCATATCATCAAAGCGTACATTCCAACTCCGAGATGCTTACTCCAGTCCTTAGAAGGATTGCTGGAGCTTTGCATACTTGTTAGCATCTTTCAGGATTGACAAAAATCTTCTGGTTGTATCACATACAACCTTTCCTCAAGTAAATCGTCGAGGAAACAATGTTTTGACATCCTATCTGCACAATTTCATAAATAATGCAGTGATCACTAACATAATTCCAACAGACTCTTAGCATCGCTACAAGTGAGAAAGTCTCATCGTAGTCAACTCCTTGAACTTGTCGGAAAACATATTAATGACAAGTCGAGCTTTCTTAATGGTGACATTTACCATCATTGTCCGTCTTCCTTTTAAAATCCATATGTACCTAACAGTCTTACGACCATAAAGTAGTTCTTCCAAAGTCTACACTTTGTTTTCATATATGGATCCTCTCTCGGATTATATGGCCTCGAGCCATTCATCGGAATCCGGGCCCACCATCGCTTCTCCATAGCTCGTAGGTTCATTGTTGTCTAGCAACATGACTTCCAAGACAGGATTACGTACCACTCTGAAGTAGTACGCATCCTTGCCATCCTACGAGGTTTGGGAGTGACTTGATCTGAAGTCTCATGATTACTATCATAAGCTTCCACTTCAATTGGTGTAGGTGCCATAGGAACAATTCCTGTGCTTTGCTACACACTAGTTGAAGTGACGGTTCAACAACCTCATCAAGTCTCCACCATCCTCCCACTCAATTCTTTCGAGAGAAACTTTTCCTCGAGAAAGGACCCGATTCTAGAAACAATCCCTATTGCTTTTGGATCTGAGACAGGAGGTATACCCAAATGTTTTGGGTGTCCTACGAAGATGCAGTTATCCGCTTTAGGTTCGAGCTTATCAGCCTGAAACTTTTTCATATAAGCGTCGCAGCCCCAAACTTTATGACAGCTTAGGTTTCTCTAAACCATAGTTCATACGGTGTCATCTTATCGGAATTACGTGGTGCCCTATTTAAAGTGAGTGCGGTTGTCTCTAATGCCTAACCCATGAACGATAGTGGTAATTCGATAAGAGACATCATGGTATTCATCATATCCAATAGGGTGCAGTCATGATGTTCGGACACACCATCACACTATGGTGTTCCAGGCGGTACTAGTCGTGAAATAATTTCCACAGTGTCTCAATTGTGTACCAAACTCGCAACTTAGATATTCATCTCTATGATCATATCATAGATATTTTATCCTCTTGTCACGACGATATTCAACTTCACTCTGAAATTACTTGAACCATTCAATAATTCAGACTTGTGTTTCATCAAGTAAATATGCTCAGTATCTACTCAAATCATCTGTGAAGTAAGAGCATAACGATATCCACTACGTGCCTCAGCACTCATTGGACTGCACACATCAAAATGTGTTACTTCCAACAAGTTGCTTTCTTGTTCCATTTTACTGAAACCGAAGCTTTCAGTCATCTTGCCCATGTGGTATGATTTGCATGTCTCAAGTGATTCAAAATCAAGTGAGTCCAAATGGTCCATCTGCATGGAGTTTCTTCATGCGTATATACCAACAGACATGGTTCACATGTCTCAATCTTTTCAAAAATGAGTGAGTTCAAAGATCCATCAGCATGGAGCTTCTTCATGCGTTTTATACCAATATGACTTACATGGCAGTGCCACAAGTAGGTGGTACTATCATCACTATCTTATATCTTTTGGCATGAACATGTGTATCACTATGATCGAGATTCAATAAACCATTCATTTTAGGTGCAAGACCATTGAAGGTATTATTCAAAAATAACCATTATTCTCCTTAAATGAACAACCGTATTGCGATAGACATAATCCAATCATGTCTATGCTCAACGCAAACACCAAATAACAATTATTTAGGTTTAACACCAATCTCGATGGCAGAGGGAGCGAGCGATGCTTGATCATATCAACTTTGGAAACACTTCCAACACATGTCGTCAGCTCACCTTTAGCTAGTCTCCGTTTATTCCGTAGCTTTTATTTCGAGTTACTAACACTTAGCAACCGAACTGGTATCTAATACCCTGATGCTACTAGGAGTACTAGTAAAGTACACATTCACATAATGTATATCCAATATACTTCTACCGACAGCCTTCTCATCTACCAAGTATCTAGGGTAATTCTGCTCCAGCGGCTGTTCCCCTTATTACAGAAGCACTCAGTCTTGGGTTTGGGTTCAACCTTGGGTTTCTTCACTAGAGCAGCAGCTGATTTGCCGTTTCATGAAGTATCCCTTCTCGCCCTTGCCCTTCTTGAAACTAGTGGTTTTACTAACCATCAACAATTGATGCTCCTGCTTGATTTCTACTTTCGCGGTGTCAAACATCGCGAATATTTCAAGGATCATCATATCTATCCCTGATATGTTATAGTTCATCACGAAGCTCTAGCAGCTTGGTGGCAATGACTTTGGTGAAACATCACTATCTTATCTGGAAGATCAACTCCCACTCGATTCTAGTGATTGTTGTACTCAGACAATCTGAGCACAAGCTCAACGATTGAGCTTTTCTCCCTTAGTTTGCAGGCTAAGAAAATCGTCGGAGGTCTTATACCTCTTGACGTGGGCACGAGCCTGAAATCCCAATTTCAGTCCTCGAAACATATCATATGTTCCGCGACATAAAATGTCTTCGGTGCCTCAATTCTAAACCATTTATCATTACCGAACTATCATGTAGTCATCAAATCGTGTATCAGATGTTCGCAACATCCACAGACCACGTTCGAGGTCCAGCACACCGAGCGGTGCATTAAGGACATAAGCCTTCTACTGTCCGCATAATTGCTACTATCAACTTTCAACTATATTTTCTCTAGGAACATATTTAAAACAGTAGAACTAAAGCGCGAGCTACGACATAATTTGCAAAATCTTTTTGACTATGTTCAGGATAATTAAGTTCATCTTATGAACTCCCACTCAGATAGACATCCCTCTAGTCATCTAAGTGATTACATGATCCGAATCAACTAGGCCGTGTCCGATCATCACGTGAGACGGACTAGTCAACGTCGGTGAACATCTTCATGTTGATCGTATCTTCCATAGGACTCATGCTCGACCTTTCGGTCTTCTGTGTTCCGAGGCCATGTCTGTACATGCTAGGCTCGTCAAGTTAACCCTAAGTGTTTTGCATGTGTAAAACTGTCTTACACCCGTTGTATGTGAACGTAAGGATCTATCACACCCGATCATCACGTGGTGCTTCGAAACGACGAACTGTAGCAATGGTGCACAGTTAGGGGAGAACACTTCTTGAAATTGTTGTAAGGGATCATCTTATTTACTACCGTCATACTAAGCAAATAAGATGTATAAACATGATAAACATCACATGCAATCAAATAGTGACATGATATGGCCATCATCACTTTGCTCCTTTTGATCTCCATCTTCGGGGCTCCATGATCATCATCGTCACCGGCATGACACCATGATCTCCATCATCATGATCTCCATCATCGTGTCTTCTTGAAGTTGTCACGTCATCTATTACTTCTACTACTACAGCTAACGGTTAGCAATAAAGTAAAGTAATTACATGACGTTTATGTTGACACGCAGGTCATGAATAAATAAAGACAACTCCTATGGCTCCTGCCGGTTGTCATACTCATCGACATGCAAGTCGTGATTCCTATTACAAGAACATGATCAATCTCATACATCACATATATCATTCATCACATCCTTTGGCCATATCACATCACATAGCATACCCTGCAAAAACAAGTTAGACGTCCTCTAATTGTTGTTGCATGTTTTACGTGGCTGCTATGGGTTTCTAGCAAGAACGTTTCTTACCTACGCAAAACCACAACGTGATATGCCAATTGCTATTTACCCTTCATAAGGACCCTTTTCATCGAATCCGATCCGACTAAAGTGGGAGAGACAGACACCCGCCAGCCACCTTATGCAACTAGTGCATGTTTGTCGGTGGAACCGGTCTCACGTAAGAGTACGTGTAAGGTTGGTCCGGGCCGCTTCATCCCACGATGCCGCCGAATCAAGATAAGACTAGTAACGGCAAGCATATTGAACAAAATCAACGCCCACAACTACTTTGTGTTCTACTCGTGCATAGAATCTACGCAATAGACCTAGCTCATGATGCCACTGTTGGGGAACGTAGCAGAAATTCAAATATTTTCCTACGTGTCACCAAGATCTATCTATGGAGAGGCTAGCAACGAGGGGAAGGAGAGTGCATCTACATACCCTTGTAGATCGCTAAGCGGAAGCGTTCAAGTGAACGGGGTTGATGGAGTCGTACTCGTCGTGATCCAAATCACCGATGACCAAGTGCCGAACGGACGACACCTCCGCGTTCAACACACGTACAGCCCGGTGACGTCTCCCAAGCCTTGATCCAGCAAGGAGAGAGGGAGAGGTTGAGGAAGACTTCATCCAACAGCAGCACAACGGCGTGGTGGTGGTGGAGGAGCGTGGCTATCCTGCAGGGCTTCGCCAAGCACCATAGAAGAGGAGGAAGAAGAGACGCAGGGCTGCACCAAAAGAGATTGAATCGCGTATCATGGGCAGCCCCCTTAGGCCTCATATATATAGGGGAAGGGGAGGGCTGCGCCCCCTCTAGGGTTTCCCACCCCTAGGGGGTGCGGCAGCTCTAGATGGCCAAGGGGTGGCGGCCAAGGGAGGGGAGAAGAGGGAGGAGCCCCTAGGGTGGGCCTTAAGGCCCATCTGGACCTAGGGTTTGCCTCCTCCCACTTCCCCTGCGCCTTGGGCCTTGGTGGGAGGCGCACCAGCCCACTAAGGGGCTGGTCCCTCACCACTCTTGGCCCACGCAACCTTCTGGGGTTGGTGGCCCCACCTGGTGGACCCCGGGGACCCCCCCGGTGGTCCCGGTACATTACCGATAAAACCCGAAACTCTTTCGGTGACCAAAACAGGACTTCCCATATATAAATCTTTACCTCCGGACCATTCCGGAACTCCTCGTGACGTCCGGGATCTCATCCGGGACTCCGAACAACAATCGGTAACCACATACAAACTTCCTTTATAACCCTAGCGTCATCGAACCTTAAGTGTGTAGACCCTACGGGTTCGGGAGACATGCAGACATGACCGAGATGTTCTCCGGTCAATAACCAACAGCGGGATCTGGATACCCATGTTGGCTCCCGCATGTTCCACGATGATCTCATCGGATGAACCACGATATCAAGGACTTAATCAATCCCGTATACAATTCCCTTTGTCTATCGGTACGATACTTGCCCGAGATTCGATCGTCGGTATCCCGATACCTTGTTCAATCTCGTTACCGGCAAGTCTCTTTTACTCGTTCCATAACACATCATCCCGTGATCAACTCCTTGATCACATTGTGCACATTATGATGATGTCCTACCGAGTGGGCCCAGAGATACCTCTCCGTTTACACGGAGTGACAAATCCCAGTCTCGATTCATGCCACCCAACAGACACTTTCGGAGATACCCGTAGTGTACCTTTATAGCCACCCAGTTACGTTGTGACGTTTGGCACACCCAAAGTATTCCTACGGTATCCGGGAGTTGCACAATCTCATGGTCTAAGGAAATGATACTTGACATTAGAAAAGCTTTAGCATACGAACTACATGATCTTGTGCTAGGCTTAGGATTGGGTCTTGTCCATCACATCATTCTTCTAATGATGTGATCCCGTTATCAATGACATCCAATGTCCATGGTCAGGAAACTGCAACCATCTATTGATCAACGAGCTAGTCAACTAGAGGCTTACTAGGGACATGGTGTTGTCTATGTATCCACACATGTATCTGAGTTTCCTATCAATACAATTCTAGCATGGATAATAAACGATTATCATGAACAAGGAAATATAATAATAATCAATTTATTATTGCCTCTAGGGCATATTTCCAACACATGCATTACGGTACGATAAAAGTGACTTGCCGGTAACGAGATTGAACGAGGTATTGGGATACCGACGATCGAGTCTCGGGCAAGTAAAAATACCGATTGACAAAGGGAATCGTATACGGGATTAATTGAATCCTCGACATCGTGGTTCATCAGATGAAATCATCGTGGAGCATGTGGGAGCCAACATGGGTATCCAGATCCCGCTGTTGGTTATTGCCCGAGAGCCGTCTCGGTCATGTCTGCATGTCTCCCGAACCCGTAGGGTCTACACACTTAAGGTTCGGTGACGCTAGGGTTGTGAAGATATGTATATGCAGTAACCCTAATGTTGCTCGGAGTCCCGGATGAGATCTCGGACGTCACGAGGAGTTTCGGAATGGTCCGGAGGTAAAGAATTATATATAGGAAGTGCTGTTTTGGCCATCGGGACAAGTTTCGGGGTTATCGGTATTGTACCGGGACCACCGGAGGGTCCCGGGGGGTCCACCGGGTGGGGCCACCTGCCTCGGGGGGCCACATGGGCTCTAGGGGGTGCGCCTTGGCCTACATGGGCCAAGGGGAACCAGCCCCAAGAGGCCCATGCGCCTAGGGTTACAAAGGGAAGGAGTCCCACAAGGGGAAGGCACCTCCTAGGTGCCTTGGGGGGGAGGGAAACCTCCCCTTGGCCGCCGCCCCAAGGAGATTGGATCTCCTAGGGCCGGTGCCCCCCCCCCTTGGCACTCCTATATAAAGAGGGGAGGGGAGGGGGCAGCCGCACCCCTGGTCTTTGGCGCCTCCCTCTCCCTCTCCAACATCTCCTCCTCCTCCGTAGAGCTCGGCGAAGCTCTGCCGGAGTACTGTAGTTCCACCATCACCACGCCGTCGTGCTGCTGCTGGAGCCTTCTTCCCCAACCTCTCCTTTGCCTTGCTGGATCAAGAAGAAGGAGACGTCACGCTGACCGTACGTGTGTTGAACGCGGAGGTGCCGTGCTTTCGGTGCTAGGATCTCCGGTGATTTGGATCACGGTGTGTACGACTACTTCATCCCCGTTCGTTGAACGCTTCCGCTCGCGATCTACAAAGTGGTATGTAGATGCAATCTCTCTCTCCCATGACTCGTTGCTAGATGAACTCATAGATGGATCTTGGTGAAACCGTAGGAAATTTTTTAATTTTCTGCAACGTTCCCCAACAAACATGACCTAGTCGTCTATGCCACAACCAACCTTTTGAGGATTTTGCAATAAAGCAAGTTTTAGGTTGTGCCTTTTTAGAGAAATCGACAATGTAATGGTCACGTCTACGTATACCGGTAAAAACCATTTTATGATTGTCTTGACGAAACACTTGGCAATCTACCTCAGTAAATAGGACATTCAAACAGAAATCAGCAAGTCTAGATACTGAAAGTAAGTTGTAGCCAAGAGATTTGACGAGCATGACATTTTGAATGGAGCTATCGTGTGAGATGGCCACCTTACCAAGGCCAACCACCTTACCCTTTGAATTATCACCAAAGGTGACATATTTTCGAGGGCCGTCATTTTCAGCAAGCTCACGAAACATCTCTTCGTCTTCGGTCATATGATCAGTACATCCACTGTGGAGAACCCATTCCTTTCCTCCTGACACATATCCCCGAAGATTAGCCATAAGACCAAAGTGTCTCATTGCATCATCAAGATCGAAGTCACTATCATCATTCTCATCGTAGTATCCATGTTCAACATGATCTTGTGACTCATCATTTCCTAGAGAGAGCGATTCATTAGATAAATGATCATCAAAGTGGTCACTTTTATGAATTCTTATAGCTTCGGATATGATATCACTAATGATTCCAACATTTCCTTTAGCATGCATGATATTAGTAAGCTTAAATAGACAATCACCAAAACTAGGATCACTAGAGTTCATTTTACTCAAGGCAATAGATTTATGGAGAATTTCATCCAAAATTTTCAAGGAATAATCAGGGAATCGTTCCTCAAGAAATTTCCATATAGTATAGGCACAATTAAGAGTAGGTAAACTAGCAATCAAGTTTTTGGGAAATCCTCTAATGATGAGCTCAACGGTTCTAAGACTGCGAATCATGTCAATATTTTCATCTAGGGTGGGATGCATAGGATCAACATGAGGTGCACAAGGACTAGCAATATACTTGTTCAAATGATATTGATTGAAAATTACAAGCATCTCATTTTTCCATTCACGAAAATACTCTCCATCAAGAATAGGTACTCTATGTCTAAGACTCCCTAAAGTAGACACATCCATCTTCCTCCAATGGTGATTAAACCAAGGCAATGGAGACCAAAGCCCTGATACCACTTGTAGGATCTAGAAGTAGGTGTGTCTAGAGGGGGGGTGATTAGACACTTAGTGCTAAAGTTGCAATTTTTAAACTTTTTCGGTTTGAGTGGAGTTTTAGGGACAATTTCAACATACACAATACATATCAAGCAAGCATGCAAAGAGTATATGAGCAGCGGAATGTAAAGCATGCAACTTGCAAGAATGTAAAGGGAAGGGTTTGGAGAATTCAAACGCAATTGGAGACACGGATGTTTTTCCCGTGGTTCGGATAGGTGGTGCTATCCTAAATCCACGTTGATGGAGACTTCAACCCAGGAAGGGTAACGGTTGCGCGAGTCCACGGAGGACTCCACCCACGAAGGGTCCACAAAGAAGCAACCTTGTCTATCCCACCATGGCCATCGCCGACGAAGGACTTGCCTCAATAGCGGTAGATCTTCACGAAGTAGGCGATCTCCTTGCCCTTACAAACTCCTTGGTTCAACTCCACAATCTTGTCGGAGGCTCCCAAGTGACACCTAGCCAATCTAGGAGACACCACTCTCCAAGAAGTAACAAATGGTGTGTTGATGATGAACTCCTTGCTCTTGTGCTTCAAATGATAGTCTCCCCAACACTCAACTCTCTCTCACAGGATTTGGATTTGGTGGAAAGAAGATTTGAGTGGAAAGCAACTTGGGGAAGGCTAGAGATCAAGATCCATATGGTAGGAATGGAATATCTTGGCCTCAACACAAGGGTAGGTGGTTCTCTCTCAGAACATATGAGTTGGAAGTGTAGATGTGTTCTGATGGCTCTCTCCACGAATGAAGAGGAGGTGGAGGGGTATATATAGCCTCCACACAAAATCCAACCGTTACACACAATTTACCAATCTCGGTGGGACCGAATCAACAAACTCGGTCGGACCGAAATAGTAAACCTAGTGACCATTAGAGATTTTCGGTGGGACTGACATGCAACTCGGTAGGACCGATATGGTTAGGGTTAGGGCATAACGTAATCTCGGTGAGACCGATTACACAAACTCGGTGAGACCAATTTGGTAATAGGCTAACCAGAGAGTTGGTCAGGTAAACTCGGTGGGACCGATTTGCTCTTTCGGTGAGACCAAAAAGTTACAAAAGGGAAACAAAGAGTTTACATTGCAATCTCAGTGGGACCGATCCGCTCTTTCGGTGAGACCGAAAAGTTACGAAAAGGAAACAAAGAAATTGCAATCCCATCTCGGTGAGACCGAGATCCCTATTGGTAGAACCGATTTGCTAGGGTTTGGCAGTGGCTTATGACAAGTGAAACTCGGTGGCGCCGGATAGAAATAATCGGTAGGTCCGAGTTTGACTTTGGGTTTAGGTCATACGTGGAAGTGGGAAAGTAGCTGAGAGTTTTGGAGCATATCATTAAGCACATGAAGCAAAAGGCTTATTAAGCAACACCTCATCCCTCCTTGATAGTATTGGCTTTTCCTATGGACTCAATGTGATCTTGGATCACTAAAAATGTAAAATGAAGAGTCTTGAGCTTGAAGCTTTAGCCAGTCCTTTGTCCTTAGCATCTTGAAGGAGTTCCCACAACCTTTAGTCCATGCCACTCCATTGTTGAACTTATCATGCTAGATAGAAACGTTAGTCCAACAAGAGATATGTTGACATTAATTACCAAAACCACCTGGGGAGCACTTGTGCTTTCAGATGGACGACAGATCCTCATCCGGGGAGGTGGAAGAGGGACGTCGAGCTGTTGCGGTGGACGACGTCGTCGGGGAAGAGGCTCCAGCTGGGCAGCGGTGACGTGGCGGACGGAGGAGGGTGGGGTTTCACGGCTGGAGCGGAGAGGTTATGGCGGTCTGGGATTTCGAATGGCGAAAAGGGGGTGATGGGAGGGGGTGAAGCATGACTTAGGAACGCACTTGTCCAAAATGTAGGGTGTGTTACAAAAGTACCCCCCACCGATTTGAACTAGCGGCGCTTTCGGCTCAGGGTTAGAAGGGGGATTTCGCATGTCGGGATTTGGCAGCTGGAGGGAGTTTTCGCGCGCGTTGTAATTTTGGGATAGCAAGGCGCGGGTTGTGAAGGCGCCAGTTTTGGGAGCACGATATCTGAATTTTCGGGATATAACAAGACGCGGGTTGAATTTTAGGGACAAGCCTAACGTGTCGTAATATTGTACTTGTACGTACCAAATCAATTCGCACTTCCCTCAACCAAAAAGAAAACGAAAAAATAAAACTATTCACACCACACAAAGAGAGAGTCTTGCCCCGTTTTACTATACAAATGCTATTCAAAGCTACTCCCTCCTTCCATCTATATAGGGCCTAATGTGTTTTTCGATGCTAACTTTTGGTCAAATATTAGAGCAATGATATATGACATGCAACTTACACAAAGCACACCGTTAAATTCGTCTGTGAAAAGTTCTTTCAATGATATAATTTTCACATTGTGCATGTCATGTACTATTAATCTTGTCAATAGTCAAAGGCGTTCTTAAAAATCTCATTACGCCCTATGTAGATGGAAGGAGGGAGTATGAATCCATGTTATGTCCGATTAATTTTTTTTCGCTTGTTGTATAATGTATGTAACCTACTAATACCAACATTTTAGTGCATTCCAAATGTCTATACTACAGCTGCAATTCGAACTAAATTTGAATTCGTTTCTCTACTTCAATAAGAATCTACAATCATGATTGTTGCCAACTTCGAGCATCATAGTTTCCTTGCTATCCGCCAGATATAAATCAGACGGCCTATAATGCAGGATGGCAGGCACACCATCATCAACAACTCCGTTTTTTTATAAGAGTAGAGATAAAATATATTAAATGTAGTATACCATGTTCATAACCACACCATGTGTATCACCGTTATATATATTCACACATCCGTCGGTTTGAAACACTATGATAAATTCTTCAAATATCCGAATTCACTTTTTATAATGAAGTATATATGATCTCTGTTCGTCTTTTACACCCACACAACCCTCTTATCTTTGTAGCTAGCGCTAACTTTCTCTTGTGCATGCACACGCCCGCATCCCTCTCACCCTCCCTCAGCATTCTCTAGCTCCATCACGCAAATTCGTCTTTTCACTTTAAGCCGTTCACCCACAGTGTGTGTAGGCCCCCCAGCTCCTTCTTTACGGCACACATCAGTCGATATGCCTCTCTAGCCAGGTGTGCCTAGCACAAACACAAGCTTCCCCTCTTCTCTTGTCACTGTCCATGCCTCACTCCCACCACTCTTTTCATCGTTCTCGTACTCGCACACTCCTCCCCCTCGATATAGTATGCCTCTCGTACCACCTCCTACATGCATCCCTCTCTCTCTATCCTTCTCCTCGTGCCTCATTTGCTTCTAACACACACATGCATGTATACCGATCGATCTCCCATTATATACCTAGATCGACTTTAACTACCCCCCCATCGATCGACGTACCTCACAAGTTATGTCTCTCCTTTCTCTAACAAAGGGCGATTGATCTTCCTATGTAGTTACGTCTGCTTACCACAGCCACATCGCCCCCCCTCATCATTCGTGCATGCCTCCTGACCCGTCTCTCACACGCACGTGCACAGACAACAAGCAGCCATCTCCTCTCTTATTGATATTGCGGGCGTGCCCTCCATTTGTCTAGCAAGCCTATCCCACCATTTGTTAGAAGCAACTCCACTACCACCCCCTCCAACAATCTAGCTCTGTCTCTCTCCCAACCTTATTCATCTCCTGCACATATGCATGGATGCCGATCGATCTCCCTTAATACATGAGGCAGATCGATCTCCTTAATACATGAGGTAGGCCTCTCTCCTCCTCCACACATATACCAGCCATTCTACCTCTATAGTTAATTGGGCTTCCCTCTTCCCCCACCACACACCGATAGTCGACCGCTGCAGGTAGGTATCCATGCCACAGAGACAAACTGCACATGTCCCATCTCACGTTCCAGTTGGCAAGCCACCCTATATCTTTGACGTGGGCACACAAAAATTCCATGGCACTCTTTATCGATCACGCGTGCACTCACACACACACACATCATACCTCTCTTCGATTCTATGGACACCTCAAGCCGATGATACCTCCACTCTCTTCTTGTGGATCGCCCCCTCTATATATATGTTATATCCAGGACTCTATTTCACACACATTGCATATGTTAAAATTTTTGATTGACCCCCCCCCCAAAAAAAACTCTCAAGAACCCATACACTATATCTCTCTAGGTTTGTATCTCTCTCACACAACCCCACGTAGGTGGTGTACGTATACAAGAAGAGAATAGGTGCACCGTGCACGTACTCATGCTTCGTGCCGAGCCACACCCGCGCGGGTACACGGTGGAGCTCATTTCTTTACGAAATGGCAGCCCACGTGCTAACTTGAACGCCTGTAGCAGTTGTTTACCTAGGGAGGTCGTGTACCACGCGTGCACGAAACAAAGTTCAACTTGACGCATTGCCGCGTTATTTTTAAATAAAGTTATAGCGCTCAATGGCACGTACACAGAATATAAAACGATTTTTATGGAGGAAAAGGTAGTCCGCTCTTCAAAATATCTCACACAAGGCTCCGGTGGCCTCTCTCTCTCACCGTTGGTCACTGATCCGGCCGCATCCCGTCCGCCTGGGGAAAGGGAGTGCGGTGGCCTCTCTCTCTCTCTCTCTCTCACCGTTGGTCACTAATCCGGCCGCATCCCGTCCGCCGGGGGAAAGGGAGTGCGGTGGCCTCTCTCTCTCTCTCACCGTTGGTCACTGATCCGGCCGCATCCCGTCTGCCGGGGGAAAGGGAGGAAGTGCATCGTTTCTCCGTTCGACGGCGCAGAGGCATCACGTCCCGATCTACGGTACACGTCGTTCTCTCTGACCAAGCTCCCGCACGGCAGGGCCTACGCCACCTGCTCGCAGATTCCGCCCGCCGCCGCTCACCTAGTTACATCCCGACGACCTCCATGTATCCCCTCCGGCCTTGCTCCACTGCCCATTTTCCCACGTCGCTGCATGTGGATCTTCCATAGTTCTTTGCCCAAAACGTAGCTCGTCCGGCGTACTTTCCATATTGCATTCTCGTCCTCACCTCACACCGTTTTAGACAAACAAAGTCGTGTTGTTATCTTCCCTTAGGACAAGGAATATGCTTCTTTTTTGTCGTCGCATGTGTCATCAACTGTTATTGGCTAGTAATTATTTACTTTCTACCTCTTTTTTGCAAACAGGGCTATCCATTTCACCTCGTTGTTATTGCGACCTTTTGGTGAACTGCACAAATCACTTTTTTCTTAAGGGTGTTTTGTGCAGTTGTACTAAAATGTCACACAGGCAACATCTCTACATTTCAGTGCGACTGCACAAAGGGAGATTGGTTTTGCTCTATCCTCCTCATCCAACTCCGAGCCTAATCTTCTCCAACTAGTTAGTCTTAAGAGAGACCGCAAAGGTGACGGCTTCTATTTGTGTGTTTATTGTTTCATCAGCAGTCCTCTATTATCGTAATCACACTTGATATCTTTGGAACAGGGACGCTCAGCTCTATTTTAGTGGAACTGCACAAAATGATCGGAATGTTGCATGCTCTAGACAGCTATTTTTATTCCCTACATGCCTTGTTGATTTAGACAGAGCTGGGGGGACGTTGCTACCAATGAAAGCATGGATCAATTTTAATTTAACACCTTCTCACAACTTTGTCTTCAGTTGTGATGTAATTATTAGCTCTGATCTGCTAATAATTGACATGCATTAGCAAGGAAGTTAGTTTTTTATTGTTTCCGAAAGAGCATCGATGGCAAGACACGCGAAACAAAAGCTGAAAGCTCACACAATTGTACAACTTCATGTCGCTAGAAAATTATTTGTATAGTATGTCAATTATGTAAACAAATGATGGAAGCTTGATAGCATTGCCAGAAGCCTCTTCATCATCCGGGTCCATGTGCCATGCACAAAATTATACTCCTTCGTTCCTAAATATTTGTCTTTTTACAAATTTCAAACGGGCATATTTTAGAGTGTAGATTCACTCATTTTGCTTCGTATGTGTACTCCCTCCGTTCCTAAATATTCTATTCGTCTTAACAGAGATTTCAACATATTTTAGAAAGACAAATACTCCGGAGTATATTTAAGAACCGAGGGGGTAGTGCACAACCGCATGGGAGACTCAGCCCGGTCGTTGCGCCGCATTAGTAGTGAGTAATGAGCAGTCAAATCATAAGCCCCACCTTTCCCACTGTAAGTTGCTCTGAAGAAGCAACCATCAATACGCTCTTCTTTGAATCCGCTCATACTACTCCATCCGTCACTGTTTATACAGCGCGCTTCAGAAAAAAGAAAAAAAATCTGTGGGACCAAGGCGACTAGCGATCAGCCTGAAAAATAGCATTGGTAGTTATAGCACGACGTCTATTACCAGAGGGAATAATGCGTACACACATGCATGCAGTGCTTCCACCCCGGGTACACACATGCATGCACTCCGTAGTAGTACAGTACATGGAGAGAAAATTGTGGACTTGATTGCGGTTACCACGCCCTAATTAATTGAGCATTAAACCAAACGTGTCTAAAGTCTCTCTGGTGGTGGAAATGCATTGAGAGAAATGCATCATAATGAAGCGCGCCCTGTAAACTGTGACGGAGGGTGGAGTAGTATGAAGGTGCAAAACCAAGTACGCGTACTAGTACTGCGCTTGGCTCTTCGCCCCTTCGTGAAGTCGAACAATGATGGTACTCCGCGTGTTGGGTACTACAGTGTATGCCTGACACCGAATGGACTGATGCATGTCCACTGAGGGTAGGTTGCATTAGTCAAAAGGCGTAAGCAAGCTTCACCTTGTCCTGCAAGCTTCTCCTCGTTCTGCGAGTTGACGGGACACACCAAAAAGTAGTGCTAGTCCATACTCCCTCCTTTCCGGTTAATATGGCTTAATCTTTTTTGCAGGTAAATGATAGAGCTTTATTCATATATAATCATTCTTAGGACGATCAGCCAAGACACTGGTCACTAGGAAGCCAAAAAAAGAAGTAGTAAGCGAGGTGTTTCATCAAGCCAGCTCTCGACCACATTCAAAGTGCAGCAAGCACGGTTCGCACGAAGATGCGCCGCAAGGTTTGCTGACCTGTTTACATGCTGAATAACAAAAAAAGAGGAAATATTACTGAGCGCTACTATTTGTAATAGAATATGAGCCAGAATTAAGCGAGAATTGTGGCGAGTGTTCCATGCAATCAACTTCCATTATCACATGCGATAACCCTCGAAGAGAACGAAATGTGTTGAAGATTGCTTTATCACATTTTAAAATTATAATAAGAGTGCAGACGCTCCTCCATCCGGTTCCTAGTAGTATAGTGTAGTATGCTTCTGGCATTCTGACACCGAATTAACTGTTGCACGTCCACCGCCTGAGCGAGGGAGAGCTTGCATTAGTCAAAAGTTTCTCCTTGTCCTGCGAGCCACCGCGCGCAAGCTTCTCCCGTCCTGTAACCTTCTCCTCGTTCGGCAAGTTGACGGGACACAACAAAGTAATGCTAGTCCATGCTGCCTACTCTTCGGTTAACATGGCTTAATTTCAAACGAGATAAATACACTGTCTGTCACTGTATATTTGTAAAAATACGGTCAGTGGACTTCATAATACGCTCATTGCGCTCAATATATATATTTTCCGGTGTTCATACGGTCACTAGCTCACCCTGACTGAGTATGTGTGTGCATGCACGTGTAGGTTGAGCACTTGAGCGTGACCTTGTGTGTTTCGTCGTGTGCTCGGACATGCATGCATTAGGGCGTCGCGCACATTTTTGCGTCCATGTGTACATGTGACTGTTGCATACACGTAGGGGGAGTACGTGTAGGGGCCACTAAGGAGCAGTCAAATCACACAGTAAGTTAGTCGGAAGTAGCAACCATCATTTCACACTTGAATGACACGTACGCAATATAAAATGGAGCAGCCGCGTGCACCCGGAAGCGGCGCGGGCGACGCTCTCTCGGGCGGCGCGCCACTTCAATGCCGGTGCCAGTGAGAGGTCGCGTCCGCTCTGGCCGGGCATGAATGCGGCACTGACCGTTTCGGGCGGGAAGCACGCGCGGGTGATGAAGAGGGTTCGGGTTGGTCAGGACCGGCCGTGGCAGCGGTCCGGACATGCGCAAACAAGAGATGCTGTACGTTAATATTGCTGCGTATATAATTAACAACGTAAATAATGTGCCTGTTGGACAAATATGATTGGAGATGGAGATGGAAATGGAATTTTACGTAAACACGGATATGCATGTCTATGTCTATGTGTGTGTGCGCGACGACTCTCGCGACCTGGAAGCGGGGGCGTGTTTTTGATCGAGTTTTCTTTCTTGGTACCTTAGAAAATCAGTTTGTCTAATTCACATCTAGATGTTATTTAAGGATATCACATCTAAGCTCCCACAAGTATATAATGTAGCAACAAGAAACAAAAAAAACTAGGAAAAGACCACAAACAGAGTGGACATAAACTTATATGTGACATAAAAATGTCACATCTAGATGTGTCCTAGACAGACCCAAAAAAAATTGTCCGCCAGTTTTCGTTTCTTTTTTCCGGGAACACGCGTATTCTATTTAAAACCACTGCTATGGAGAGATTTTTTTTACTCCATTATAGCCTCTTGTTTGATAGAGTTTCTCGCAACTCGCTCTGTCACCCTCTCCATATCAAAACAAGATGACAGTGTCCACTCTATCTCTCTCCTCATCAGTGGTCACAGATCCGGCCGAATCTCATCCGCTGCGGGAGGTGAGGAGTTGCAGCGTTGACGTTGTCGCCGTTGGCGATGGAGGAAGCCGATGCGCACCGTCCTCTCGGAGCCAGCGCTGGCGCGGACGAAGATCCTCCGCGCCCTTGTTCGCTGCCGTCATGTGGGCAGATCCTGCCCGCCCGCCTAAACGACATCTCGCCCACCTGAGGTATAACTTCTTGTACTGCTCCAGCTCCCCAGGTCGCTGCGTGCGGGTTTTCTTCTATGCGACTACTCCCCAGCTCCCCATGCATAGTAGCTAGGGTTCGTCGGCTGGTCCAACATCACCTACTACTAGAGGAAATGCCACTCAAAAAGTTGTCCTGATTTATGCCTCGATGGAAGTATACATGTTGTTTCAACAAAAAGTACATGGTGGTTGTGCGGTCATTGTCCATATGGTGGTAGTACTATCACTGGTTAAATGAATAAATGCTTTTTTTCTCGGGTATCCTGGTTTAGTTCCCATCAAGATAATTATGATGCTTCTGTTTGTTGGTGTACTTTTCATTAATTCTTATTGACAATTGAGATGTCGTTGCTAACCCTTCTTTATATTTTTGGAAACAGCGATGCGTGTCTCCATACCCGGGCATGTCTTCCTTAATTTTAGTGGAATGGCACAAAATTGGATGGCCATTGTTGTTCCGCCTCACTGTCCTCTGCCACGTGGTTCTTCCTTCCTCGAGCTTGATTACAGAGAAGAAACAGACCGCAGTGAGGATTTGTCGAACTTCTTAGCTGCCTCACCCTAACTTGATGCCAAATGGATGATGCATCACCACGATGACCTATCGATGCTCATGGTTGCGCCTCATGGTTGCGTCGGCTGGTGAAGCTGGTCGATTTTCGACGAAAAACAAGCTATCCTCCATCAGTAGCTAGTCAAACTTTGTAATACTCTCAAACCTTTCTGATAATTGAAATTAAATTTTTTTATTTGTACACACTCTCACACGTTTCCGATAATTTGGTGCATGTGTGGTTGTTCACTTAAGGGAGGGTAGTGTACCACACGTGAAGGACAGGAAGTGCGACCAGGACGCGTGGGCGTGGATCGTTACACTAGTAGAAAAAGGGTCAAACGTGAAGCACATTAGTGCCGGTTTGCATTAGAGCCGGCACTAATGTGTATATTAGTGCCGGTTCGTGGCGGCGATCAATAGTACCGGTTCGTGGCGAACCTGTAGTACCGGTTCGTACCACGAACCGGTACTAAAGAGGCTGTGTCATTCTGCGGTCAGGCTATGGCCCCACCATCACCATTTAGTGCCGGTTCATACCACGAACCGGTACTAATGACGTTGTGGCAGGCTGTTTTTAGTCCCACCTCGCTCCCCTAACAAGCCTTTTACCACCTTAAATATGTTATTTCTCAAACTATCACAAGCACTTGGTCTTCATTGAACTCTATGTGTAGAATTTGTGGCCGCAATATGAGTCTTCATCGGTTTATAAATCGTTGATGACTCATATTGACAATTCAGATTGTACACACAAAGATCATTGATGATCAAGGTATTTTGTATGTTATAAGATCATATTGACAATTTAGACTGTAAAGAAATATAAGATCTTGATGTAAATGCTCTTATATTATTTGCGTTCAGTATGCACCATTCAAAGCGACGCCATCAACTTTCAACCATTTCTGCCTTCATTTGCTATTTTTCATGCATTCAATGATTTGTTTTGAGAACTAAATGACTTGGAAATTGAAAAGCACTACAAATGAACTCTGAAAAAATTGAAACTTGGCATGGTATCATCATTTCACCCACATAGCATGTGCAAGAAAGTCGAGAGGCTTACGGGTAAAACTGGATGCACTTCGTTTACAAACTGAACAATCTCTTTCAAAGTAGTGAGGTTTCTGACGAAATGAAACTCATCTGTTACAAAGGCATCTTATTTTTTAAAACTTATTACAACTCCAGATTTTTTGTGCGTTCAGTACGCACCATTCAAAGCGACACCATCAACTTTCAACCATTTATGCCTTCATTTGCTATTTTTCATGCATTCAATGATTTGTTTTGAGAACTAAATGACCTGGAAATTGAAAAGCACTACAAATGAACTCTGAAAAAGTTGAAACTTGGCATGGTATCATCATTTCACCCACATAGCATGTGCAAGAAAGTAGAGAGGCTTACGGCTAAAACTGGATGCACTTCGTTTACAAACTGAACAATCTCTTTCGAAGTAGTCAGATTTCTAACGAAATTAAACTCATCTGTTGCAAAGGCATTTCATTTTTTTAAACTTATTACAACTCCAGAATTTTTGTGCATTCAGTATGCACCATTCGAAGCGACGCCATCAACTTTCAACCATTTCTGCCTTCATTTGCTATTTTTCATGCATTCAATGATTTGTTTTGAACTAAATGACACTAAATTTTGTGCAGACATAGCACCACCTTTAGTACCGGTTGGTGGATCCAACCGGTACTAAAGGGTGACCAGTACTACAGTTTCTTAGTAAGCTGTTTTTTAGTGCCATGTAACGCCCCGGATCTGATGCGCCAGGTGTCCGCCAGTTATTCGCCGTCGTTGCCATGTCATGTGCTTGCGTGTTGCACTTTGCCATGTCATTATCTGCATTTCATATCATGTCATCATGTGCATCGCATTCGCATACGTGTTCATCTTATGCATCCGAGCATTTTTCCCGTTGTCCGTTTTGCAATCCGGCGCTCCCACTTCCTCCGGCGTCCCCTTTTACCTTTTTCCGTGAGCGGGTAATAAACTTTCTCGGAATGGACCGAGGTTTGCCAAGCGGCCTTGGTATAGCACCGGTAGACCGCCGATCAAGTTTCGGGTCATTCGGAGGTCGTTTGATACTCCAACGGTTAACGGGGTAACCGCGAAAGCCTCTTTTGGTGCAGCCCAACACCCCTTTCAAAGTGTCCCAAAACCCATCTAAGTCATCTCCATATTCTCGGTCGTTCGATCACGATCGTGTGGGCGAAAACCGCACTCCATTTAGAGCTTCCTAGCCCCCTCTACCTATAAATATGTGCTCCCCTTGGATTTTTCGCGCAGATGAACCCTAGCCCTCTCCCTCCTCGCGCCGCCGGACACGTCCGCACCGCGCCGGACACGTCCACCACCGCCGCCACGTTGCTCCGGCCAATGGGAGGCCGCCATGTCACCCAGCCGCCGCGCCCAGCCAACCAGGCGTCGCCATGTGTCCCGCCGCCGCCGTCTCCCACTGCGCGCCGCCGCGGGCCTGCGAGCCCAGATCCGGCCCCCGCCGGGCCTGAACCGGGCCGCGCCCGCCCGCTCGCCGGTGAGCCCCGCCGCCGACGCCATGCTCCGCCGCGCCGCCACCGCGCTCCGGCGAGTTCGCCCCGGGCCAGCGCGCCTCGTCGCCGCCGCGCTCCGCCCCTCCGCGCGCCCGCGCCACCCCGTGCCGGCCCCGCCGCCATGCGCCCTGCCACCGACCGCCGCCGACCGCCGCCTCCCCGCGCGCCGCTGCTCGCCGGCGCACCGCCTCCGCCCGCGCGCTCCTCTGCCGCCCCTCGCCGTGCGCCGCCGCCTCCTCCTCCGGCCGCCGGCGCCCAGATCCGGCCTCCCCAGCACCGGATCCGGCCGGCCCCACCTCACCGGCACCCTCCCGCACCTCTCTGGCGAGTTCTCCGGCGAGCTCGCGCCGCCGCATCGACATCCGTGCAGATCCAGATCCAGCAGGTTTACCCCGAATTCATCTAAGTCCCGAAATTATTCGCATTCTGGTCCCCTGTTTATCGCATCATATCTTGCTGCATACTGCTCCGTTTCGTGCGTGTAATATGTCGAATTGTTCGCGTCGACGATCACATCATTTCATCTCATTGCATCATTTTCATTTGATCTCATCTTGATGCCCGAAATGCTGTTAGAAGAGGGCTATGTGATGTTAGTTTCAGATTTGTTCCAGTAGATGCACTTTTGTCATTTTTGTCATGATTGATGTGTGCATCCTATGGAGTTGAGTCCTACATGTGTTTTGAAATATGCCATGCTATATTTCCAGGGGTGTATGCCATGTATTTTTGTGATCTTTGTGGTGACTAGCACAAGCATGTAAACTAGGGATCATAATGTTGCTGATTTTAGGGACTTGGTAATTTCACTAAGTTATTCCTTCTGTTATTTTTATGCCATGTGTTCATGTTGTTTCGGAGAGATCTATGCCTCTTTTGAGCATGATCAGTAAGGCTGTTTTGAACATATGGATTTAGTCCATCCATCCATTGCTTTGTTTGTAATTATGGAGTGCCATAGCGTGAGTCAATCGAGCTCTACGTTTGCTATAAAATTGCTTAATTGACATGGGTGCTATTATTTTTTCTGGTCCTTTTTGGCCCATGGTCAGTAAGGGACTTTTGTTATATGCTTTAAGTAGATTCATGCCATGCCTTGCTTTGCTATGTCATGGTCCTGTAGCATGTTGATTCCTTGCTCTAAACATGTCATCCTGATGTTAATTTCTGGCATGATAGTATTTTCACTAAGTCTGTGAAGCTGATATGTTTTGCACTTTTGCCATGCTTGTTTGAACCTGTTATGGTGTGATTTAGCCATAGATCAGTGTTCATCTTTTGTCAAGCATCTTGAGTAGATAACTGCCATATGCTTTGTTGAGGTGTTGGAGCGCAGTATCTTAATTTCTTGTTACTTGTTAAGTAGCATCATGCTGTTAATGGCAGAATCTTGTCATTCTTGTTTTGCTTGTCTTTTACAAACAGTGCGTCCGATTCCGGTGATCTTTATATCGATTTCAACCGAAATCACCTCACCTTTCCAGTGGCATACTTGGTTTGCCAAGATTATGCCTTGTTCATCTTTTCCCTTCCGGAGCATGCATATGCATTGCATACCACATCTCGCATATCATGC
Organism: Aegilops umbellulata; assembly: GCA_032464435.1. Taxonomy (NCBI): domain Eukaryota; kingdom Viridiplantae; phylum Streptophyta; class Magnoliopsida; order Poales; family Poaceae; genus Aegilops; species Aegilops umbellulata. The sequence continues at coordinate 445,088,794 of CP136054.1, forward strand.
CATGTTTATGCGGTGGTTGTTTACTTTGTTGCTTGCTTCTTTCCGGTGTTGCTTCTTCGGGTTATTTTAGATAACGTTGCGATTGTGAGGATCCGTTCGTCTACGTCCGTTTGTATTCTTCATGGACCCGTTCTTCTTCCTTGCGGGATCTCAGGCAAGATGACCATACCCTCGAAATCACTTCTATCTTTGCTTGCTAGATTGCTCGCTCTTTTGCTATGCCTATGCTGCGATACCTACCACTTGCTTGTCATGACTCCCATATTGTTAAACCAAGCCTCTAACCCACCTTGTCCTAGCAAACCGTTCTTTGGCTATGTTACTGCTTTGCTCAGCCCCTCTTATAGCGTTGTTAGTTGCAGGTGAGATGAAGTTTGTTCCTTGTTGGAACATGGAGATGTTGTTCCTTGTTGGAACATGTTTACTTGTTGGGATATCACAATATATCTTATTTAATTAATACATCTATATACTTGGTAAAGGGTGGAAGGCTCGGCCTTATGCCTGGTGTTTTGTTCCACTCTTGCCGCCCTAGTTTCCGTCATATCGGTATTATGTTCCCGGATTTTGCGTCCCTAACGCGGTTGGGTGATTTATGGGACCCCCTTGACAGTTCGCTTTGAATAAAGCTTTTCCAGCAAGGCCCAACAGTGGTTTTACATTTGCCTCACCACCACCTACTTTTCCATTGGGATCGCTCTCTCGAGGGTCATCTTTATTTAGCCCCCCGGGCCAATGCTTGTCTAAGTGTTGGTCCAAACTAGAGCACCGTGCGGGACCGTCCCTTGGCAACTTGGGTTATGTTGGTACCTGTACGCTTAGCTTATCCGGTCGTGGCCTGAGACGAGATACGCGCGGCTACTATCAGGGTGTCGGCACGCCGGGAGGTCATGCTGGACTTGTTTTATTACTGTCGAAATGTCTTGTAGTCGGGATTCCGAGACTGATCGGGTCTTCCCGGGGAGAAGGAATATCCTTCGTTGATCGCGAGAGCTTATCATGGGCTAAGCTGGGACACCCCTGCAGGGTTTGAACTTTCGAAAGCAGTGCCCGCGGTTATGGGCAGATGGGAATTTGTTAATGTCCGGTTGTAGAAAACCCGAAGTTGATCTTAATTAAAATACATCAACCGCGTGTGTAACCGTGATGGTCTCTTCTCGGCGGAGTCCGGGAAGTGAACACGGTGTTGGAGTTATGCTTGACGTAAGTAGTTTCAGGATCACTTCTTGATCATAGTTCATCGACCGTGCTTTGCCTTATCTTCTCGCTCTCATTTGCGTATGTTAGCCACCATATATGCTAGTCGCTTGCTGCAGCTCCACCTCATACCTTTTACCCTACCTATAAGCTTAAATAGTCTTGATCTTGCGGGTGTGAGATTGCTGAGTCCCCGTGACTCACAAATACTTCCATAACCAGTTTGCAGGTGCCGATGAAACCGTACAGGTGACGCACCCGAGCTCAAGGAGGAGCTCGATGAAGATCTTGTTCATTGTATTGTTTCATTTCAGTTGATCAGTAGTGGAGCCCAGTTGGGGTCGATCGGGGATCTGTGTAGCATTTGGGGTAGTCTTCTTTTATTTTGGTTCCATAGTCGGACCTTGATTGTATCTGTATGATGTAATGCTTTACTCATGTATTGTGTGAAGTGGCGATTGTAAGCCAACTATGTATCTCTTTCCCTTATGTATTACATGGGTTGTGTGAAGATTACCTCACTTGCAACATTGCTTTCAATGCGGTTATGCCTCTAAGTCGTGCTTCGACACGTGGGAGATATAGCCACATCGAGGGCGTTACAAGTTGGTAATCAGATAACCCTGATAGCCCAGTACTGAGGCGAGTGCGGGAGTATTGCCATAACTCGTATAACGGATGCTTTTCGAAGGTTGAGGTAGACGATTTCCGAAGGTTTCTTGGTTATGTGTTGAAGGATGGATACAGCTGGATCTAGGTATTGTTAGTTTGGGTGATTTATTTTGTGTCCCCTGTATCCCCAACACCTGATTGCATAACCAGAAAGTTTCGGGAGTTTTTAAGTGGGAATTCAAGTAGCTCCTAGAATATCTTTCCAACAGACACATGATACGATATGGGATCTATCATATGTTTGTTTCCGGCTTATTCTGCAAGCCAAATCCTTTGTTTTGTTTTGTGGTATTCGAGTTGCTTCAATGCCAAGTGTTGATGCCATAACTTATTCTAAGCGATGGTCTCATATTTCTATGTGAATACTAGTCCTTCTTGTTCACTGAGGTTGTCTTTTCAATTCTTTTCCAACCGGTGTGTCCCTCTTCAAGTGGATCCGATCACTTCATCATTCGCAAGATCAATTATCAGTTCTTCTCAACGGTGTTTGCTTCATCCGTTCAAAATTGTCTTTGTTTTTCCCGCCCTCCCACCCTTATTTCTTCAAGGACGCAGATTTCTTGATCAAGTATCCATCTTATTGATGTGAAGCCTCTCCATTCTTCTCCTTCATGTTCTTACCCTGTGTTTCTCATGAAGATGCTAACGGAGCCTCAAGTTTATAATTATTTGTTCTTTTATCTTCCCCGGTGTGTTCAATGCAATCTTTCGATGGTGATCACATCTTTTCCTCGTTTCAATACCTTCTCATACCGGTGCACCTCATAATAATTCACTTCTCGCTATTCATTTGTTCGTGAGTGCTGAAGATATCTCAGAAGGCTCGTCTTGTCTTTGAAGATCAGTTCAACCTATTTCGAGGTTGTTATCTCATTCTAGCAATTTAAATCAACCGGTGCAATCTCCCTTTCAAGTAATCGTTCAACGGTGTTTCTTTTGAGTGGGCCCTAACCCACATGTCTTTTCCCAGGATCTTACCTGACTCTTCTAATTTTCCCGGAGCTTCTAAAATTCTTTTCAAATTGTGATGTAAGAATGTATTCCATCAGTCATATGTCTTTCTCCAAGATCTTTCAAATTCTTTTCATCATTGGTTCAACCTTTCCAATTCTCATTCCGGAGTGTCTCAATAATTCATGGTGGTGTTTCTCATCATCATTCTCAACATTTGAAGACCGAAGAAGAGTTTCTCTTGAATCTTGCTCCATTCTCTTCAAGATTCATGGTTCTAGCCTGATGCCATCCTCTCATAACTATTTTTGATTTTGAGAATTCTTTTCACCCATCAGGAGCAATTCAGGAGTCTTTTCAGTTTGATTCTTCCGAGCCCATCATCTCAGAATTATTCATTCAAGCTTTCAGCTCTCGTTCTCCAAATCTCACCGATGCATCATTCAAGTTTTCTCTAATCAGCTCTTGATCTCTTCGTTCTCTTGTAACTAAATTCTCTCAAGTATCTTCGTTCATTTTTCTAATTCTTCCCGGTGTTTCTTTATCTTTTCTTCGTTCATTTTCAATTCTTACGGTGGTTCGTTCAAGAGTTCTCTTCCTTCGTTATCATATAGATGTATTCGTTGTTCCAATCCTACCGGTGGTTCGTGGAAGACCTTCCCAAGTTTGCGCAATATCTTTCTTAATCCTTTCTACGAGAATAAGTAGAATGCCAAATCCATTGCTTGTCATCAATTTAATTGGTGAAGGATGAGCATAATGTAATTCTTATTCTTGTTTCATCAAGTAAATTCTATTCCTTATTCCGGAGGTCCATCTAATCATCTCAAAGCTTCACCTTGTGTTTTTAACTTCTCGTTGTTTTTATCATCCTTTTATTACCGGAGTTCTTTATGGAGGCTACATGATGATTCACAAAGGATTTAATTCCTTCTCGAAGTGTTCATCGAGATTCTTTTTAGAGCAGCTCAAGTATTCTTTATCTAGCATTTTAAAGTGCAATCCTTTCAACCGTATCATTCGGGGTGGTATTATGTCATTCTTGATAATTGGAGTTCACGTCTCATGACTCACATGTTGTCAAGAATGAGGTATTTTAAATCCATCAATCACTTCGTTGGAGTTATCTTGGGTTATATTTCACCTAAAGCTTTCCCTAAGGATTGTTGCTTCTTATGGTGCTTATAAATGACCCAAGTTCTTCGTTTGTTCTCCCGGTGAAATAAGTTTCTCGTCTCCTTGTTGATATCAATCCAATCTATTGTTTTCCGTTTGTGGCAGAAGTTGTCATTTTCTTCTTTGTCCTTTTATCCCAACGATCTATCTTCTATTCTCTCTTCCGGAGGCAATGTGATGTTGCTCTCTTCGCTCATCATCTCAAATTGTGAAGATCGTGTTCTTTTCGTGCTTATCCATTTAACCGGAGTGTTATGTCTATCGTTCCTCTTTTTACCGGAGTCTCATCCAAGTGCTGTCATTTGCCAAGTTCATGTTCAAATCCCTTCCATTTCCAGTCGGAGTGCTTCCAAATTATATAATTCTTATTCCTTCTCTATCTTGTTTTAACCGGAGTGGTTTCTATTTCTATCTTGTCTCTTAACCGCTGGGTTCTCGTCATATCCCATGTTCCTCTTTCCTAACGGAGTGTTTTCAACTTTGTTCATCTTCGTTGTTTTCGTTCTTTCATTTTGTTCAACCTCTCAAGGCTCTTTGGTTTCACTCTTTTCTCAAAGAAGCAACTTAGTTTTAACTCTTCTCTTTCTCTTCCGTTTTCCCCTCCGGTGCCATCCTAGATCTCGGGACGAGATCCTCTCGTAGTGGTGGAGTGTTGTAACGCCCCGGATCTGATGTGCCAGGTGTCCGCCAGTTATTCGCCGTCGTTGCCATGTCATGTGCTTGCGTGTTGCACTTTGCCATGTCATCATCTGCATTTCATATCATGTCATCATGTGCATCGCATTCGCATACGTGTTCGTCTTGTGCATCCGAGCATTTTTCCTGTTGTCCGTTTTGCAATCCGGCGCTCCCACTTCCTTCGGCGTCCCCTTTTTCCTTTTTCCGTGAGCGGGTAATAAACTTTCTCGGAATGGACCGAGGTTTGCCAAGCGGCCTTGGTATAGCACCGATAGACCGCCGGTCAAGTTTCGGGTCATTCGTAGGTCGTTTGATACTCCAACGGTTAACCGGGTAACCGCGAAAGCCTCTTTTGGTGCAGCCCAACACCCCTTTCAAAGTGGCCCAAAACCCATCTAAGTCATCTCCATATTCTCGGTCGTTCGATCGTGATCGTGTGGGCGAAAACTGCACTCCATTTGGAGCTTCCTAGCCCCCTCTACCTATAAATATGTGCTCCCCTCGGATTTTTCGCGCAGATGAACCCTAGCCCTCTCCCTCCTCGCGCCGCCGGACGCGTCCGCACCATGCCGGACACGTCCACCACCGCCGCCACATCGCTCCGGCCAATGGGAGGCCGCCACGTCACCCAGCCGCCGTGCCCAGCCAACCAGGCGTCGCCATGTGTCCCCCCGCCGCCGTCTCCCACTGTGCGCCGCCGCGGGCCCGCGAGCCCAGATCCGGCGCCCGCCGGGCCTGAGCCAGGCCGCGCCCGTCCACTCGCCGGCGAGCCCTGCCGCCGACGCCATGCTCCGCCGCGCCGCCACCGCGCTCCGGCGAGTTCACCCCGGGCCAGCGTGCCTCGCCGCCGCCGCGCTCCGCCCCTCCGCGCGCCCGTGCCACCCTGAGCCGGCCCCGCCGCCATGCGCCCCGCCGCCGACCGCCGCCGCCCCGCGCGCCGCTGCTCGCCGGCGCACCGCCTCCGCCCGCGCGCTCCTCTGCCGCCCCTCGCCGTGCGCCGGCGCCTCCTCCTCCGGCCGCCGGCGCCCAGATCCGGCCTCCCCGGCACCGGATCCGGATGGCCCCACCTCACCGGCACCCTCCCCCACCTCCCCGGCGAGTTCTCCGGCGAGCTCGCGCCGCCGCATCGACATCCGTGCAGATCCAGATCCAGCAGGTTTACCCCGAATTCGTCTAAGTCCCGAAATTATTCGCATTCTGGTCCCCTGTTCATTGCATCATATCTTGCTGTAAACTGCTCCGTTTCGTGCGTGTAATATGTCAAATTGTTCGTATCGACGAGCACATCATTTCCTCTCATTGAATCATTTTCATTTGAGCTCATCTTGATGCCCAAAATGCTGTTAGAAGAGGGCTATGTGATGTTAGTTTCAGATTTGTTCCAGTAGATGCACTTTTGTCATTTTTGTCATGATTGATGTGTGCATACTATGGAGTTGAGTCCTACATGTGTTTTGAAATATGCCATGCTATCTTTCCAGGGGTGTATGCCATGTATTTTTGTGATCTTTTTGGTGACTAGCACAAGCATGTAAACTAGGGATCATAATGTTGCTGATTTCAGGGACTTAGTAATTTCACTAAGTTATTCCTGCTGTTATTTTTATGCCATGTGTTCATGTTGTTTCGGAGAGATCTATGCCTCTTTTGAGCATGATCAGTAAGGGTGTTTTGAACATATGTATTTACTTTATTCATCCATGCCTTTGTTTGTTATTATGGATTGCCATAGCGTGAGTCAATCGAGCTCTAATTTTGCTATAAAATGTTACTGGCAGATTGTTTACATGTTTTTCGATTTTGCCAAGCTTGTTGTAGTTGATCCTTGCATGCTATGATGTTTTTCTTGCCATGCCTAGCTTCCATGCCATGTATTCTTGGTGGATGTATGCTTAGTTTATCATGCAATGCTCTGTAGTGAGTGCTTCGAGCTCGTAAACATGCCTACTTGTTATCTGTCTTGACATGTCCAGTTTTCTGCAAAGTCTGAAACCTATAACGAAACTTGCTTAATTGACATGGGTGCTATTATTTTTTCTGGTCCTTTTTGGATCATGGTTACTAAGGGACTTTTGTTATATGCTTTAAGTAGATTCATGCCATGCCTTGCTTTGCTATGTCATGGTCCTGTAGCGTGTGGTTTCGTTGCTCTAAACATGTCATCCTGATGTTAATTTCTGGCATGATAGTATTTTCACTAAGTCTGTGAAGCTGATATGTTTTGCACTTTTGCCATGCTTGTTTGAACCTGTTATGGTGTGATTTAGCCATAGCTCAGTGTTCATCTTTTGTCAAGCATCTTGAGTAGATAACTGCCATATGCTTTGTTGAGGTGTTGGAATATAGTAGCTTAATTTCTTATTACTTGTTAAGTAGCAACATGCTGTTAATGGCAGAATCTTGTCATTCTTGTTTTGCTTGTCTTTTACAAACAGTGCGTCCGATGCCGGTGATCTTTATATCGATTTCAACCAAAATCACCTCACCTTTCCAGTGGCATACTTGGTTTGCCAAGATTATGCCTTGTTCATCTTTGCCCTTCCGGAGCATGCGTATGCATTGCATACCAAATCTCGCATATCATGCCATGTTTATGCGGTGGTTGTTTACTTTGTTGCTTGCTTCTTTCCGGTGTTGCTTCTTCAAGTTAGTTCCGATAATGTTGCGATTGTGAGGATCCGTTCGTCTACGTCCGTTTGTATTCTTCATGGACCCGTTCTTCTTCCTTGCGGGATCTCAGGCAAGATGACCATACCCTCGAAATCACTTCTATCTTTGCTTGCTAGATTGCTCGCACTTTTGCTATGCCTATGCTGCGATACCTACCACTTGCTTGTCATGACTCCCGTATTGTTAAACCAAGCCTCTAACCCACCTTGTCCTAGCAAACCATTGTTTGGCTATGTTACCGCTTTGCTCAGCCCCTCTTATAGCGTTGTTAGTTGCAGGTGAAGATGAAGTTTGTTCCTTGTTGGAACATGGAGATGTTGTTCCTTGTTGGAACATGTTTACTTGTTGGGATATCACAATATATCTTATTTAATTAATACATCTATATACTTGGTAAAGGGTGGAAGGCTCGGCCTTATGCCTGGTGTTTTGTTCCACTCTTGCCGCCCTAGTTTCCTTCATATCGGTATTATGTTCCCGGATTTTGCGTCCCTAACGCGGTTGGGTGATTTATGGGACCCCCTTGACAGTTCGCTTTGAATAAAGCTTTTCCAGCAAGGCCCAATATTGGTTTTACATTTGCCTCACCACCACCTACTTTTCCCTTGGGAGTCGCTCTCTCGAGGGTCATCTTTATTTAGCCCCCCGGGCCAATGCTTGTCTAAGTGTTGGTCCAAACTAGAGCACCGTGTGGGACCGTCCCTTGGCAACTTGGGTTATGTTGGTACCTGTACGCTTAGCTTATCCGGTCGTGGCCTGAGACGAGATACGCGCGGCTACTATCAGGGTGTCGGCACGCCGGGAGGTCATGCTGGACTTGTTTTATTACTGTCGAAATGTCTTGTAGCCGGGATTCCGAGACTGATCGGGTCTTCCCGGGGAGAAGGAATATCCTTCGTTGATCGCGAGAGCTTATCATGGGCTAAGTTGGGACACCCCTGCAGGGTTTGAACTTTCGAAAGCCGTGCCCGCGGTTATGGGCAGATGGGAATTTGTTAATGTCCGGTTGTAGAAAACCCGAAGTTGATCTTAATTAAAATACATCAACCGCGTGTGTAACCGTGATGGTCTCTTCTCGGCGGAGTCCGGGAAGTGAACACGGTGTTGGAGTTATGCTTGACGTAAGTAGTTTCAGGATCACTTCTTGATCATAGTTCATCGACCGTGCTTTGCCTTATCTTCTCGCTCTCATTTGCGTATGTTAGCCACCATATATGCTAGTCGCTTGCTGCAGCTCCACCTCATACCTTTTACCATACCTATAAGCTTAAATAGTCTTGATCTTGCGGGTGTGAGATTGCTGAGTCCCCGTGACTCACAAATACTTCCATAACCAGTTTGCAGGTGCCGATGAAACCGTACAGGTGACGCACCCGAGCTCAAGGAGGAGCTCGATGAAGATCTTGTTCATTGTATTGTTTCATTTCAGTTGATCAGTAGTGGAGCCCAGTTGGGGTCGATCGGGGATCTGTGTAGCATTTGGGGTAGTCTTCTTTTATTTTGGTTCCATAGTCGGACGTTGATTGTATCTGTATGATGTAATGCTTTACTCATGTATTGTGTGAAGTGGCGATTGTAAGCCAACTATGTATCTCTTTCCCTTATGTATTACATGGGTTGTGTGAAGATTACCTCACTTGCGACAATGCTTTCAATGCGGTTATGCCTCTAAGTCGTGCTTCGACACGTGGGAGATATAGCCGCATCGAGGGCGTTACAAGTTGGTAATCAGAGCCTTCCCCGACCTTAGGAGCCCCCACTGATTGATCGTTTTTAGCGGCCGAGTTGTGTCTAGAAAAATGTTTTGAGTCATTTAGGAGTTATGTATCGGAGAGTTTAGGAATTCTTTTTACTTCCTAGTCTCCTCATCACTCTGGTAAGGCATCCTGACGTAGAGTTTTGACTCTTCTCTTCTCAAATTTCACTAAAATTTTTTTAGGATCACGCGGGTATCTTAGAATCGTTCCGATGGTTTTGTGATGACAACATTGTCTTGGTGCCTCCCGTCAGCAGGGGTTTAGTGGAGGTGTCCCGGGGAGTTGAGCTTCGAGGTGTTGTCGTCATAATTTTATCGTTACAGTTCTGGAATACCTGAGTTTAGTACGCCGACATCGAAAATCTCTTTTGTACAGTTGTTGGTGAGATAACCCTGATAGCCCAGTATTTGAGGCGAGTGCGGGAGTATTGCCATAACTCGTATAACGGATGCTTTTCGAAGGTTGAGGTAGACGATTTCCGAAGGTTTCTTGGTTATGTGTTGAAGGATGGATACAGCTGGATCTAGGTATTGTTAGTTTGGGTGATTTATTTTGTGTCCCCTGTATCCCCAACACCTGATTGCATAACCAGAAAGTTTCAGGAGTTTATAAGTGGGAATTCAAGTAGCTCCTAGAATATCTTTCCAACAGACACATGATACGATATGGGATCTATCATATGTTTGTTTCCGGCTTATTCTGCAAGCCGAATCCTTTGTTTTGTTTTGTGGTATTCGAGTTGCTTCAATGCCAAGTGTTGATGCCATAACTTATTCTAAGCGATGGTCTCATATTTCTATGTGAATACTAGTCCTTCTTGTTCACTGAGGTTGTCTTTTCAATTCTTTTCCAACCGGTGTGTCCCTCTTCAAGTGGATCCGATCACTTCATCATTCGCAAGATCAATTATCAGTTCTTCTCAACGGTGTTTGCTTCATCCGTTCAAAATTGTCTTTGTTTTTCCCGCCCTCCCACCCTTATTTCTTCAAGGACACAGATTTCTTGATCAAGTATCCATCTTATTGATGTGAAGACTCTCCATTCTTCTCCTTCATGTTCTTACCCTGTGTTTCTCATGAAGATGCTAACGGAGCCTGAAGTTTATAATTATTTGTTCTTTTATCTTCCCCGGTGTGTTCAATGCAATCTTTCGATGGTGATCACATCTTTTCCTCGTTTCAATACCTTCTCATACCGGTGCACCTCATAATAATTCACTTCTCGCTATTCATTTGTTCGTGAGTGCTGAAGATATCTCAGAAGGCTCGTCTTGTCTTTCAAGATCAGTTCAACCTATTTCGAGGTTGTTATCTCATTCTAGCCATTTAAATCAACCGGTGCAATCTCCCTTTCAAGTAATCATTCAAAAGTGTTTCTTTTGAGTGGGCCCTAACCCACATGTCTTTTTCCAGGATCTTACCTGACTCTTCTAATTTTCCCGGAGCTTCTAAAATTCTTTTCAAATTGTGATGTAAGAATGTATTCCATCAGTCATATGTCTTTCTCCAAGATCTTTCAAATTCTTTTCATCATTGGTTCAACCTTTCCAATTCTCATTCCGGAGTGTCTCAACAATTCATGGTCGTGTTTCTCATCATCATTCTCAACATTTGAAGACCGAAGAAGAGTTTCTCTTAAATCTTGCTCCATTCTCTTCAAGATTCATGGTTCTAGCCTGATGCCATCCTCTCATAACTATTTTTGATTGTGAGAATTCTTTTCACCCATCAGGAGCAATTCAGGAGTCTTTTCAGTTTGATTCTTCCGAGCCCATCATCTCAGAATTATTCATTCAAGCTTTCAGCTCTCGTTCTCCAAATCTCACCGGTGCATCATTCAAGTTTTCTCTAATCAGCTCTTGATCTCTTCGTTCTCTTGTAACTAAATTCTCTCAAGTATCTTCGTTCATTTTTCTAATTCTTCCCGGTGTTTCTTTATCTTTTCTTTGTTCATTTTCAATTCTTACGGTGGTTCATTCAAGAGTTCTCTTCCTTCGTTATCATATAGATGTATTCGTTGTTCCAATCCTACCGGTGGTTCGTGGAAGACCTTCCCAAGTTTGCGCTATATCTTTCTTAATCCTTTCTACGAGAATAAGTAGAATGCCAAATCCATTGCTTGTCATAAATTTAATTCTTGAAGGATGAGCATAATGTAATTCTTATTCTTGTTTCATCAAGTAAATTCTATTCCTTATTCCGGAGGTCCATCTAATCATCTCAAAGCTTCACCTTGTGTTTACAACTTCTCGTTGTTTTTATCATCCTTTTATTACCGGAGTTCTTTATGGAGGCTACATGATGATTCACAAAGGATTTAATTCCTTCTCGAAGTGTTCATTGAGATTCGTTTCAGAGCAGCTCAAGTATTCTTTATCTAGCATTTTAAAGTGCAAACCTTTCAACCGTATCATTCGAGGTGGTATTATGTCATTCTTGATAGTTGGAGTTCACGTCTCATGACTCACATGTTGTCAAGAATGAGGTATTTTAAATCCATCAATCACTTCGTTGGAGATATCTTGGGTTATATTTCACCTAAAGCTTTCCCTAAGGATTGTTGCTTCTTATGGTGCTTATAAATGACCCAAGTTCTTCGTTTGTTCTCCCGGTGAAATAAGTTTCTCGTCTCCTTGTTGATATCAATCCAATCTATTGTTTTCCGTTTGTGGCAGAAGTTGTCATTTTCTTCTTTGTCCTTTTATCCCAATGATCTATCTTCTATTCTCTCTTCCGGAGGCAATGTGATGTTGCTCTCTTCGCTCATCATCTCGAATTGTGAAGATCGTGTTCTTTTCGTGCTTATCCATTTAACCGGAGTGTTATGTCTATCGTTCCTCTTTTGACCGGAGTCTCATCCAAGTGCTGTCATTTGCCAAGTTCATGTTCAAATCCCTTCCATTTCCAGTCGGAGTGCTGCCAAATTATATAGTTCTTATTCCTTCTCTATCTTGTTTTAACCGGAGTGGTTTCTATTTCTATCTTGTCTCTTAACCGCTGGGTTCTCGTCATATCCCATGTTCCTCTTTCCTAACGGAGTGTTTTCAACTTTGTTCATCTTCGTTGTTTTCGTTCTTTCATTTTGTTCAACCTCTCAAGGTTCTTTGGTTTCACTCTTTTCTCAAAGAAGCAACTTAGTTTTACCTCTTCTCTTTCTCTTCCGTTTTCCCCTCCGGTGCCATCCTAGATCTCGGGACGAGATCCTCTCGTAGTGGTGGAGTGTTGTAACGCCCCGGATCTGATGTGCCAAGAGTCCGCCAGTTATTCGCCGTCGTTGCCATGTCATGTGCTTGCGTGTTGCACTTTGCCATGTCATCATCTGCATTTCATATCATGTCATCATGTGCATCGCATTCGCATACGTGTTCGTCTTGTGCATCCGAGCATTTTTCCTGTTGTCCGTTTTGCAATCCGGCGCTCCCACTTCCTCCGGCGTCCCCTTTTTCCTTTTTCCGTGAGCGGGTAATAAACTTTCTCGGAATGGACCGAGGTTTGCCAAGCGGCCTTGGCATAGCACCGATAGACCGCCGGTCAAGTTTCGGGTCATTCGTAGGTCGTTTGATACTCCAACGGTTAACCGGGTAACCGCGAAAGCCTCTTTTGGTGCAGCCCAACACCCCTTTCAAAGTGGCCCAAAACCCATCTAAGTCATCTCCATATTCTCGGTCGTTCGATCGCGATCGTGTGGGCGAAAACCGCACTCCATTTGGAGCTTCCTAGCCCCCTCTACCTATAAATATGTGCTCCCCTCGGATTTTTCGCGCAGATGAACCCTAGCCCTCTCCCTCCTCGCGCCGCCGGACGCGTCCGCACCGCGCCGGACACGTCCACCACCGCCGCCACGTCGCTCCGGCCAATGGGAGGCCGCCACGTCACCCAGCCGCCGCGCCCACCCAACCAGGCGTCGCCATGTGTCCCGCCGCCGCCGTCTCCCACTGTGCGCCGCCGCGGGCCGCGAGCCCAGATCCGGCCCCCGCCGGGCCTGAACCAGGCCGCGCCCGCCCGCTCGCCGGCGAGCCCCGCCACCGACGCCATGCTCCGCCGCGCCGCCACCGCGCTCCGGCGAGTTCACCCCGGGCCAGCGCGCCTCGCCGCCGCCGCGCTCCGCCCCTCCGCGCGCCCGCGCCACCCTGAGCCGGCCCCGCCGCCATGCGCCCCGCCGCCGACCGCCGCCGCCCCGCGCGCCGCTGCTCGCCGGCGCACCACCTCCGCCCGCGCGCTCGTCTGCCGCCCCTCGCCGTGCGCCGGCGCCTCCTCCTCCGGCCGCCGGCGCCCAGATCCGGCCTCCCCGGCACCGGATCCGGCCGGCCCCACCTCACCGGCACCCTCCCCCACCTCCCCGGCGAGTTCTCCGGCGAGCTCGCGCCGCCGCATCGACATCCGTGCAGATCCAGATCCAGCAGGTTTACCCCGAATTCGTCTGTCCCGAAATTATTCGCATTCTGGTCCCCTGTTCATTGCATCATATCTTGCTGTATATTGCTCCGTTTCGTGCGTGTAATATGTCAAATTGTTCGTATCGACAAGAACATCATTCGGTCTCATTGAATCATTTTCATTTGAGCTCATCTTGATGCCCGAAATGCTGTTAGAAGAGGGCTATGTGATGTTAGTTTCAGATTTGTTCCAGTAGATGCACTTTTGTCATTTTTGTCATGATTGATGTGTGCATGCTATGGAGTTGAGTCCTACATGTGTTTTGAAATATGCCATGCTATCTTTCCAGGGATGTATGCCGTGTATTTTTGTGATCTTTGTGGTGACTAGAACAAGCATGTAAACTAGGGATCATAATGTTGCTGATTTCAGGGACTTAGTAATTTCACTAAGTTATTCCTGATGTTATTTTTATGCCATGTGTTCATGTTGTTTCGGAGAGATCTATGCCTCTTTTGAGCATGATCAGTAAGGGTGTTTTGAACATATGGATTTACTTTATTCATCCATGCCTTTGTTTGTTATTATGGAGTGCCATAGCGTGAGTCAATCGAACTCTACTTTTGCTATAAAATGTTACTAGCAGATTGTTTACATGTTATTCGATTTTGCCAAGCTTGTTGTTGTTGATCCTTGCATGCTATGATGTTTTTCTTGCCATGCCTAGCTTATATGCCATGTCTTCTTGGTGGATGTATGCTTAGTTTATCATGCAATGCTCTGTAGTGAGTGCTTCGAGCTCGTAAACATGCCTACTTGTTATCTGTTTTGACATGTCCAGTTTTCTGCAAAGTCTGAAACCTGTAAGGAAACTTGCTTAATTGACATGAGTGCTATTATTTTTTCTGGTCCTTTTTGGATCATGGTCACTAAGGGACTTTTGTTATATGCTTTAAGTAGATTCATGCCATGCCTTGATTTGCTATGTCATGGTCTTGTAGCATGTTGTTTCGTTGCTCTAAACATGTCATCCTGATGTTAATTTCTGGCATGATAGTATTTTCACTAAGTCTGTGAAGCTGATATGTTTTGCACTTTTGCCATGCTTGTTTGAACCTGTTATGATGTGATTTAGCCATAGCTCAGTGTTCATCTTTTGTCAAGCATCTTGAGTAGATAACTGCCATATGCTTGTTGGAATGCAGTAGCTTAGTTTCTTATTACTTGTTAAGTAGCAACATGCTGTTAATGGCAGAATCTTGTCATTCTTGTTTTGCTTGTCTTTTACAAACCGTGCATCCGATTCCGGTGATCTTTATATCGATTTCAACCGAAATCACCTCACCTTTCTAGTGGCATACTTGGTTTGCCAAGATTATGCCTTGTTCATCTTTGCCCTTCCGGAGCATGCATATGCATTGCATACCACATCTCGCATATCATGCCATGTTTATGCGGTGGTTGTTTACTTTGTTGCTTGCTTCTTTCTGGTGTTGCTTCTTCAAGTTAGTTCCCATAACGTTGCGATTGTGAGGATCCGTTCATCTACGTCCGTTTGTATTCTTCATGGACCCGTTCTTCTTCCTTGCGGGATCTCAGGCAAGATGACCATACCCTCGAAATCACTTCTATCTTTGCTTGCTAGATTGCTCGCTCTTTTGCTATGCCTATGCTGCGATACCTACCACTTGCTTGTCATGCCTCCCATATTGTTAAACCAAGCCTCTAACCAACCTTGTCCTAGCAAACCGTTGTTTGGCTATGTTACCGCTTTGCTCAGCCCCTCTTATAGCGTTGTTAGTTGCAGGTGAAGATGAAGTTTGTTCCTTGTTGGAACATGGAGATGTTGTTCCTTGTTGGAACATGTTTACTTGTTGGGATATCACAATATATCTTATTTAATTAATACATCTATATACTTGGTAAAGGGTGGAAGGCTCGGCCTTATGCCTGGTGTTTTGTTCCACTCTTGCCGCCCTAGTTTCCGTATATCGGTATTATGTTCCTGTGTTTTGCGTCCCTAACACGGTTGGGTGATTTATGGGACCCCCTTGACAGTTCGCTTTGAATAAAGCTTTTCCAGCAAGGCCCAACATTGGTTTTACATTTGCCTCACCATCACCTACTTTTCCCTTGGGAGTCGCTCTCTCGAGGGTCATCTTTATTTAGCCCCCCGGGCCAATGCTTGTCTAAGTGTTGGTCCAAACTAGAGCACCGTGCGGGACCGTCCCTTGACAACTTGGGTTATGTTGGTACCTGTACGCTTAGCTTATCCAGTCGTAGCCTGAGACGAGATACGCGCGGCTACTATCAGGGTTTCGGCACGCCGGGAGGTCTTGCTGGACTTGTTTTATTACTGTCGAAATGTCTTGTAGCCAGGATTCCGAGACTGATCGGGTCTTCCCGGGGAGAAGGAATATCCTTCATTGATCGCGAGAGCTTATCATGGGCTAAGTTGGGACACCCCTGCAGGGTTTGAACTTTCGAAAGCCGTGCCCGCGGTTATGGGCAGATGGGAATTTGTTAATGTCTGGTTGTAGAAAACCCGAAGTTGATCTTAATTAAAATACATCAACCACGTGTGTAACCGTGATGGTCTCTTCTCGGCGGAGTCCGGGAAGTGAACACGGTGTTGGAGTTATGCTTGACGTAAGTAGTTTCAGGATCACTTCTTGATCATAGTTCATCGACCGTGCTTTGCCTTCTCTTCTCGCTCTCATTTGCGTATGTTAGCCACCATATATGCTAGTCGCTTGCTGCAGCTCCACCTCATACCTTTTACCCTACCTATAAGCTTAAATAGTCTTGATCTCGCGGGTGTGAGATTGCTGAGTCCCCGTGACTCACAGATACTTCCATAACCAGTTTGCAGGTGCCGATGAAACCATACAAGTGATGCACCCGAGCTCAAGGAGGAGCTCGATGAAGATCTTGTTCATTGTATTGTTTCATTTCAGTTGATCATTAGTGGAGCCCAGTTGGGGTCAATCGGGGATCTGTGTAGCATTTGGGGTAGTCTTTTTTTATTTTGGTTCCATAGTCGGACCTTGATTGTATCTGTATGATGTAATGCTTTACTCATGTATTGTGTGAAGTGGCGATTGTAAGCCAACTATGTATCTCTTTCCCTTATGTATTACATGGGTTGTCTGAAGATTACCTCACTTGCGACATTGCTTTCAATGCGGTTATGCCTCTAAGTCGTGCTTCGACACGTGGGAGATATAGCCGCATCGAGTGCGTTACATCCCACCTCGCCAAGAGAGAGGGACTAGGAGCGGTTTATAAGCCCTGAGTGTAGATACAACGAAGAAGAGGCTCAATGCTCACGTTGCTTAGCTTCAAGCCTTCAGGAATATGGTAGATTGCACGGAGCTACGCGCAGTGCAGTTTACACTATTCCGAAAGGCTTGAAGCAAATTAACGAAGCATTGCACCTCTTTTTTATTTTTAATAACTTATTACAACTCCGGACTTATTACACTACACTTCGGCATTTCTTTTTTAAAAAATTTGGTTATAACTCCAAACTTTGACCATCAAGTTTTGCAGAAAAGAAAAAATAGCAGAAAAAAAAACTACTCAGAAATAAATGGAAGAAAATAAATATAGCAAAAAAAACTACTCAGAAATAAATAGAAGAAAAAATAAAGCAGAAAAGAAACTTCTTATATTTGCTATTTTCCAATCGTTCACAAAATGACCGTGAAATTGAAAATCGCTACAAAATGAACTCTGAAAATGTTGAATTTTGGCAAACTAGATGAAAAACTACGCACAAATAAATATAACAGAAAAGAAAAAACTATACAAAAAACTACGAAGAAATAAATAGAAGAAACAGAAAAGAAAAAAAATATAAAAAAATTGGGGCGCTGCCCTGTGGGCCTGCTACGCCACAGGCGTGCAATTACAGGCCCTAAAGGCCCAGCAGACTCACAGGGCAGCGCACAGAAATTAGGCCCATAAGCCTGCTATATAGAGGAGTTCCAAGAGGCAGCCGCGGCTGGGCTTATAAACCAGTGCGGCTGCCCTTCGCCCGGCGAGGTGGGACTAAACTTTGCGAACTGCGGTTGGTGGCTCCAACCGGTACTAAAAAGCCACCAACCGGTACTAAAGGCCTGCTCTTCCCGCCTCTTGGCCTGGCCAAAGTTGGCATTTAGTACTGGTTGGAGGCTCCAACCGGTACTAAAGGCCTCTCCTATATATATAGCACTTACGAAAATTTCAGTTACATCTCCCCACTTCTTCGCGTCGTCAACCTCTCGCGCGCCGCTCCCGTCGTCGTCGCCTGTCACCCGTCGTCGTCGTCCCCGCCGTCGCCCCGAACGCCGCGCACCGCCGTCCGTCATCGTCCCGCGCCGCGGTCCCGTCGTCGTCCCGCGCCGCGGTCCCGTCGTCGTCCCGCGCCGCCGTCCGTACGTATCTCCCTCTCTCCTCGCGCGTACCCGGCGCCGCGCCGCCGTTCGCCCCGAACGCCGCGCGCCGCCGTCCGTCCCCGTCGCCGCCCCGAACGCCGGCGCCCCCGCCCCGTACGCCGTCGCCCCCGCCCCATACGCCGGCGCCCCCGCTCGTACGTACGGGGCGGCGGCGTACGGGGCCGCACACACACACACACATATACCACACACGCACACACACACACATACACACATACGTACACACATATACATACACACACACACATACACACACACACATACACACACACATTTTTTTACTAATTTTCTGTTTTTTAGAAAAGTTAATTAGATGATCGATTGTTAGATTAATGTCGAATGTTAGATGAATTAGCTAGCTAGATAGAAAAATTGTCGAACTAGAGATTAGAACTAGTTGAATAATTAATATAACTAGTTTATTTTTAGTAAGAAAATTTAGGTATATGAGATTTGAACTAGTTCAATAATTAATATAACTAGTTTATTTTTAGTAAGAAAATTTAGGTATCTGAGATTTGATGATCTAATTAAAATATTATTTGTTAATGTGTTTTTCTGTTTATTTAATTTTTTATATATTTTGAGTTTATATAAATGTTAGATTAATGTCGAATGTTAAATGAATTAGATAGAAAAGTTAAATATATAGTAATGTCAATTGAATATATAGTTAGATATATTAATGTCAAATGTTAGATGAATATATATTTGGCTAGATATAGGTGTTTAATGTTTCACCTATATGAACATAGGAAATGTCATCTGACGACGAAAAAGATTTCATTATATGAGAACACTGTGAAGACCAGCGCGGCCTGTGCGACAAAAATTTCCTTGTTGATGGTAGGCGCTTCAGCATCAAGCTGGATGGGACATTCGAAGTTGATACAGTAAGTCACTTTGTCAATTATTATTTGAATGCAAAACTTATGCTTCATTTGCTTCAACTTATAATTTTAAATTTTCACTATTCTACTAGCGCATCCCCTGCAATGCAAGAATTTTTGTCTTGGATAAGATAGGTTTTAGTGCTATAGATGATATGGAGGTAAAGAGAGTTTATTTGAAGACGGAGCATGTGTATACTTTCAACGTCAAATTATACAATGGAGACACATACACCCATTTTGAATGCAAAACTTGGCAAGCACTATGCAAGGCTTATGCATTTGAGCCTGATATGGTTATCACCTTTGATATTCGTCCGGAAGATGATATTGAAGGTAATATAGACATCTGGGTCGATGTGCAAACGCCTCCAGTTCTACCATTTGGTGAGTTTTTCTCAACCATGCATGCATATGTTTATGTCTTTGATACAGTTTATTCAAAAATAGTTGACAACTAATTTGTATTGACAACTAATTTGTATTGTCAGCTTATTTTGGTTCAAGCAAACATGTCCAGCGCTTGGTAGACAGGACCTACTACTGCCCCGGGGCTCAACTAAACTGCGAGGAGGTAAGTCATTATGTTTCATGGCTTGAGGATCTTAATACTGTCAAGGCAAAAAAAAATTCCTGAACTTAGAAATGTTAGTACTCAAAACGTGCGACCAATGGTGATCGTATTGAACTACGGTCACATCTATAATCGAAAGATGGTAAGATTTTAAATATTTGTCCTTAATTAGTGCATCTTTTGCATACATTATTTTTGAAGCTAAACTTTCATTGCTTAGTATATTAATTACTATACGATGTTCTTCAACAGGGACTTCCGATGGCAGTTGTGCCTCAGTGGATCGAGACAAAAGGTCGCATGTCAATGGTTAGCTTACGACCAAGATTTCCTACATTGCACATGAGTGCATTCAGGATTTCTGAAAGCGATGAATGCTTAATAGTGAAAGATTGGAGCAAAATTGTTAACGATCGCAGAGAAGTACTAGGGGGCAGCAAGGAGAAGCGCAACCCAAGATTAGGAGACAGATTCATCTGCATGCTCCAGTATGATGAATCAGGAGAGCTATACATGTTCTATGCTATTCTACCTGAGAGGGAGCAGCAGGAGTAGCTACTAGTTCATGCTCTTAGTTAGTACTTGTCTCATGTCCGTGTCCTGAACTTCGATGTCGGTGATGATTATGTTGAACTTGATGATATCTTTGCTTCTGTTACAAAGTGAATGTTTCCTCTTTAAGCTAGCCAGCGTTGGTGATGATTAGATAGCTATAGCGGTAATGACTATGATGATTAAATAGTGGTAATTAGACGACTATGATGATTTTTAGCTAGCTAGAGTTTATTTATTTATTAATATGCGATGATGATGATGATGATGATGACGACTACAACTCATTATAACATAAAACAATCCTAAATTAAATTGATAACACAAATTTAATTGAAAAATACAAAATAAAACAAAAACCCACAACCATTTAGTACCGGTTGGTGTTACCAACTGGTACTAAAGGGCTCCCGGCCCCCGGAGCTGGCTCGTGCCACGTGGTTTCCCTTTAGCACCGGTTCGTGCTGAACCGGTACTAAAGGGGGGGGGGCCTTTAGTGCCCACACTTTAGTGCCGGTTCCTAAACCGGCACTAAAGGGCCTTCCGAACCGGTGCTATTGCCCGGTTCTGCACTAGTGTTAGTTCATTGGAAGTAGTACTAGTTTTCTTCACTGTACATTAAATAAAGAGTTTCATTTCATACTTACACAATTTAAAACGATTGTCATGGAGAGAATAAGAAAACCACTCCACTATATTTTAGTCATATACACGAGAGTACTATATGGACGCAGCTTCATTGACTTAGTGCACCTGCCTTTGGATCTACGACAGGTGGGCCCAAAATGTGGCTGGCTCAACTGTCATACAGCCAAAAGCAGGTGCAGTGAAGGCACCGAAGCTCAGTCCGTACTATAGTAGTATAGATATATGCGGGAGCCTCAACGCTTGTTCGCTAGGGTTTGCACTCTCCACACGCTGGCCACACTACATATATTATATGTTACATGCTGTAGGCTCAACGTTCATTTGCTAGGGTTTGCTATATTCACAGTCTCTCACCCTCTCTTCACCAGATCTAAACAAGACTGCGTTGGCCTCTTGTCTCTCTCTCCCCCCTCACAGCTGGTGAAGGAGGCGTCCGTATCCCGTTGCACCGGGAAGGGGAGGAGGTGCAGCATTCACTCTATCGCCTTCGGTGAGGGAGGCAATCCATTGCCGGCTGCGCTGTTCTCTTTCACCCAGCGCTTGTGCGGGAGGGCCACCGACGCCTTCTTCCTCGCTGCCGTACGCAGTGTGGGCAGATCCGGCCTCCCGCCTCATGCCTTGCCACATCCTGACGACCCTAAGGTATAAGTTTCTTCCAAACCGTCGTTGCTCTAGCTGCATGTGGATCTTTTTCGATCTGTAGTCAAATCTAGGTCTTGGTTCAAAGAGGAAAGAAGGGTGCGGTGGGCTGGAGCAAGAATCTTGGACGTGGTTCAGTGAGTAAAGGAGGGGCGGAAAGTAGTACAGACTGGCTATCCAGCCGCTTTGTAGGTCAAAAAGGGAAAAAGGGGGTAACCCAGTACACACATCTGTAAGGAACCGATCTCTTTGTTGAAAATGGAAAGAAACTAGGGGGTCGGGTAGTTTGTGCACGACTAGATTTGCTGCCCTCACATAGGAAGAAGGTTCAAAGAGAACAAATATGGGACCAGCGCATATATGCTGCTTGGCTACATACTCTGCATCACCCATTTATACGTGTGGACGCACATGGTGCTGGCATGTCCCATGCAGCTATTTTGCTGTTGTTAATCTAAGAATGCCGCCGGAAAATTGAAGCAATGCCACTGTTAAAAGTAAATTACATTTTTTAACGAATGTTGTTTCAAGAGAATGTCTCTGTTAATATGAATCAATGCAACCGTTTTAAATAAATGATGAATTGAAGCTATTGTATTGCTGTCTTTTCCCATTAAGTAGTGAAAAAAATGGGACCAACCCAGACATGATGCTTGTTGCTTTGTTACAACAAATTCACCATCACCCCCTTTATAAGCCAGTAATTGATGCCACTCTCAGAATTAACTACTGAATCTTATTTCAAAACTGCAACACTTGTTAGGGATTGGTGGGATTACCATTTTTGTGGACGCATGTTTCATCCTCCTTTATTAGCCAGTAATTGATTCCTTTTTTGCGTCTATTTATACAGGGATATCTATTCAACTTGTTGCTATTGCGACATTTTACTTCGCTACGCGTAACACTTTGCTTAATTTCAGTGCAACTGCACAAAACGAGATTAGATTTCCTATTCGTGTTGGTAGATTCGTATTTTATCTTGTGTGTGTCATGACAGGTTGGTACTTGCCTTCATCCACATGATCGTGCAGTGTGTTTTGAGATGTTGTGCTACTTGTATTAGTACTGTTTTAAATAAATGATGAATTGAGGCTATTGTATTGCTGTCTTTTCCCATTAAGTAGTGAACAAAAATTGGACCAACCCAGACATGATGCTTGTTGCTTTGTTACAACAAATTCAGCATCACCCCCTTTATAAGCCAGTAATTGATGCCACTCTCAGAATTAACTACTGAATCTTATTTCGAAACTGCAACACTTGTTAGGGATTGGCGGGATTACCATTTTTGTGGTCGCATGTTTCATCCTCCTTTATTAGCCAGTAATTGATTTCCTTTTTTGCCTCTGTTTATATAGGGATATCTATTCAACTTGTTGCTATTGCGACATTTTGCTTCGCTACACGAAACACTTTGCTTGATTTCAGTGCAACTGCACAAAACGAGATTGGATTTCCTATTCATGTTGGCAGATTCATATTTTATAGTTGTCGGTCTCCTGAAAGGTCAGTACAGGCCTTCATCCACATGATTGTGTAGTGTGCTTTGAGATGTTGTGCTACTTGTATTGGTACTGTTTTAAATAAATGTTGAATGGAAGCTATTGTATTGCTGTCTTTTCCCATTAAGTAGTGAACAAAAATGGGACCAACCCAGACATGATGCTTGTTGCTTTGTTACAACAAATTCAGCATCACCCCCTTTATAAGCCAGTAGTTGATGCCACTCTCGGAATTAACTACTGAATCTTATTTCAAAACTGCAACACTTGTTAGGGATTGGCGGGATTACCATTTTTGTGGCCGCATGTTTCATCCTCCTTTATTGGCCAGTAATTGATTCCTTTTTTGTCTTTGTTAAAACAGGGATATCTTTTCAATTTGTTGCTATTGCGACATTTTGCTTCGCTTAATTTTGGTGGAACTGCACAAAATGAGACCGGATTTCCATATATGTGTTGAGATCTCTGTGAGATCTTCCTCACGAGTTGTTTCAAATCTTGGTCTTGAATGGTCAGTACCGACCTTCCTCCGAATTAACTACTGAATCTTAGTTCAAAACTGCAAACACTTGTTAAGGATCGGCAGGAGTACCATTTCTGTTAGGGATCGACCGGAGTACATGTTTAAGAAATGTATTGTTCGGATAATGTCTCTGTTATTATATATTAGTTACAGACTTACAGTGTTTTACAAATGGTACTATCCTGCTTTGTAGTTCTTTCTACATGTTTAACCAAGGTATTGTTAAGATAATGTCTCTGTTAAAATCAATCAGTCGCATTGTTTTAGGAATGATACTTTTCTGCTTTTTCGTTCTTTATACATCTTGAAACAATGCATTGTTAAGATAATGTCTCATTTAATATGAATGAATCACACTGATTGAGAATTTCTACTCTCCTGCTTTGTTTCCCATTAAGATAAGGTAGATCAGTAGATGTTTTTCTTCTGGGAGTACAAGTCATCAACCGTTATTTCTCAGTAATTGTTTCCCTTATACCTTTTGTTGCTTACAGGGATATCAAAATTAAAGCTCGATTTTATTCCGACTTCGATTTTATTTCAACTGCGCAAAAGGAGCCAATGTGTCCAAGGCAAACTGCTGCATTACTGGGTCCAGTTGGTCGTTCCACTTTGCAGAAAGAAGCAGTCACTGTTTGCGCTACATTACAGAAGGAATGACCGAGAAGCTTTACAGAGTATTATTAGACACCGGTGACATGACTAGTGTGTAGAGACCATTGGCAATTTAACAACACATGGAGTGCCTCCACGATCATAGGCATTACATATTTTGAATGGGAAAAGCTTGTCAAAGTTTAATCATTGATGTTAGCAAGAAGCGACAGGAGTCCACGATCATAGGCATTACATATTTTGAATGGGAAAAGCTTGTCAAAGTTTAATCGTTGATGTTAGCAAGAAGATGTTAGTTTAATATATTGGAATTGGAAAACCTTGTCAAAATTTGCTCATTGATGTTAGCCAGAAGCGTCGAGTGTTTTTCCAATTCCTGTGTTCAATTTAGAAGTAAATAGTTACTCTGCTGAGATATTCCTGTGTTAAGATTTTGTTCTGAATATTGTCTATGTAATGCCAGGCCTCGTGTTTGATTGCAAAGTTGAGCTTGGAATGTTGTGGCATGCGGCATCACGAGCTGTTCACCGTGCCTCCTGAGAATAATGCTTCGTATTGTTTTGCATGTCGATCTAATGCGAGTGATTTGCTTGTTAAGAAGATCATCCTCTTTTGTTGTTTCCGTGCTTAAGAAGTTCATCGTCTGATGTTTCATTCATAGCCTATACGACAAGTCGGGTAGGTTAGACGTGAAACCATATGATCTTCGGACCAACTCATGATATTAGGCCGTGATTGGATCGTCGTTTTCCAACCAAAACCGCTTGTAAATTAAAGCAGATGGTCTCGGGCGAAGGCGCTTGGTTGGTCAATTTTGACTAGTAAAATATCGGAAGTACTTGACACATGATAAAAATGCTGAACGACACTCGGACGATTGCTAATCTAGCCGTTAGCTGCTGTTTCAGCCTTGCCCATGGATGGCATGATACGCACGTCGTGCATGTATCGTCTGGTAATGTCGTCCATATAGCAGTGCTCGTAAAATATACACTGGTCTCTCAAATTACACGCGTAACCCGTCGGTTTTACTTACAGACCTCGGGCCCTCGGTTTCATTACGCCTGTATTTTACGCGTTGTTTTCGATGACGAGTAAATTACACTTGTATGTTAATACAGGTTTGAAATAAACTAGAGCTCCCAAGCGCGGCCTTAGCGTTTCATGTCGTCTCAGTTTCTCGAAGGTGCTCATAGGTGTCCGATGATCCTGGCTTCCTGAATGAGTAGCGGGCGCTGTATCAGACCATCCGTAGGGCCCGCGAAGCCCTCTCCGTTGTCCTTCGAGTTGTTGCGCTCGCCGTGGCGCCGAGCATTGTTAACATCGTCAACGAACATGAGGATTCAGGAGATGACTTTATTTTGACTGGATGACAATAGGGACCCACTAGGGCCATAGCCGTACGTACGCAAGTGCCTCCTTATTATGTACAACTATTTTTTTTGCTTTCTCCTGGTTTCCTGACATCACGGTCCCACACCATTGTCAACCTATGTAGTCAATATAAACGAGAGAATTGCACAAGGTGCGGCCGACAGCTGGGACCAAGCAGCTCGAGCAGTATTTGTGTTTTTGAGGCGTGAGCACTGCAGAGTTTTTCTTGGCGATGATTTCGTTGTTGTTCATAGGAGAGCAGGGTATTAAGTGGGCGGGCTGTGGCCCGTCTAGCCCAAGCCAGATATCCAGCCCAGATACTAATTTTTTCAAGATGAAAATGGCTAGCCCAGCTATACGTCTTTTTGAGGAATACCCGCTGGGCTGCAAATCTTTCCTAGGAGGGATGCATTAGGCTTAACAGGAAAATGGGCTTTAAAAAATAATAAATGGGATGTAATTATTAAAACTGGGCAGTAACTATAAAAAAATGCACCAAACACGAAATTAGTTTATAAAATATTATTTATGGATTTTGAAAATCTTGAATTTTCATTGTTACGCGCGCAATGTTTCGTTAGATTTTTACGTAATACAAATTTATATTTAATCTGACTAGAAATTTTGGGATAAAAATATTTTGGAGCCCATCAAAATGTGGGAAATTTTATTGAATTCTATCTTCAACGGTTGGTTGAAATTATTAATCATTGTCCTAGCTAGAAAATGCGATGTACTTGTAACAAACTGTAAATGGGCTGTTGTAAATTCCATTAGAATTCCAAAATGGGCTGTACATTCTTACAAAACGCAAATGGGCTATAAGTTCTCTGCCATACACTTGTGGGCCTACTAAGTGATGCGTCCCCTAAAAAAAATAAGTTGACGCGTATGCAAGGCTTTGCCAACTTATTATAGTCAACACACGATTCTAGCAGTAGTAGCCGTTGGATGTCTATCCAACGGATGTCGTGCTTCTTCTTCAATTTCGGATATTCTTATCTTCGGCCGCCCAAAAAATGATTCCTCCCCCTGACATCTGGGGAGCACCATTTCGGAGGCTGACTGTGGGCCTACTAAGTTGGAGCGTACCAAGGGCTTTGTCAACTTAGTCAATAATAAACGTTTCTAGCTTCAGTGACCGTTCGATGTCCATCCAACAACCGTAGTGCTTCTTCAACCTCTGGTCTTCTTGCTCTAGCCGCCCAAAGCAGCGCCGGTCGTGCCGCCTGCTCCTGCCTCCCGTGGCCGGCTGTGCTGCCGCGGAGGCCTCACTGCCCCCATACTATTCCCACCGCTGGCCAAGCCATCCCTCCACTCACCCACACCCCCTGTTATTCTGCGGCGATGGCAGCCTCACACCACAGCCGAACCAGTGAACCCCCGTACTCCTCTCCGCGCGGGCTTCCGCTGCTGGGTCTTCCCCGGCTCCGTGTCGTCCCCTTCCTAGGCCTCGCCGTCGTCCAGACCACTGCCCTGGTGCTCTCGACGCGGCGTGGTCCACGTGGTCAACGACCGACTTCCATCGGAAGAGTACTGTACGTGGAGAGGTTGACAGCTGGGTGCAGTCGGCCGCAAGGAAGTGCCTCCTTCTTACGCGCAAAATAATTATTCCTCCACCTTACAGCAGGGACCCACCGGACAGGCCACCTTATTTCGCAAAAAAATTGTTGCCCCCTGACTGCTTGGACCCACCGGAAGTGCCTCCTTATTACGCACAAAAAAATGAATACTCCCCCTTCTAGCTGGGACCCACTGTCGGTGTCAAAACCGGCGGATCTCGGGTAGGGGGTCCCGAACTGTGCGTCTAGGCGGATGGTAACAGGAGACAAGGGACATGGCGTTTTTACTCAGGTTCGGGCCCTCTCGATGGAGGTAAAACCCTACTCCTGCTTGATTAATATTGATGATATGGGTAGTACAAGAGTAGATCTACCACGAGATCAGAGAGGCTAAACCCTAGAAGCTAGCCTATGGTATGATTGTTGTTCATCCTACGGACTAAAACCCTCCAGTTTATATGGACATCGGAGAGGGCTAGGGTTACACAGAGTCGGTTACAATGGGAGGAGATCTACATATTCATATTGCCAAGCTTGCCTTCCACGCCAAGGAAAGTCCCATCCGGACACGGGACGAAGTCTTCAATCTTGTATCTTCATAGTCCAAGAGTCCGGCTAAAGGTCATAGTCCGACTACCCAGACACCCCCTAATCCAGGACTCCCTCAGTAGCCCCTGAACCAGGCTTCAATGACGACGAGTCCGGCGCGCAGATTGTCTTCGGCATTGCAAGGCGGGTTCCTCCTCCAAGTACTTCATAGAAGATTTTGAACACAAGGATAGTGTCTGGCTCTGCAAAATAAGTTCCACATACCACCGTTGAGAGAATAATATTTACACAAATCTAATCTACTGACGTTTTCTGTAGCGTGCCATCACACCACAGCCAAGTCTTTATTCGAATTGTTTTTACTGTCCCACCTCAGCGCATTTTGCGAGGCGGTTTCCTTGGCACGTCTTGTCGAAGCAGAGATCGTGTCCCCTTATTCCGGGATTCTCATCAATACGGGCGTGGGTAACCCAACCGCGCCATTGATTACGGTGCTTGGGATTTAAGCGAGTTTTACCGGGCTGGTGGGGGCACATAGTCTCGTCCGCCCATATAAGGGGATAAGAATCCACCTTTCTCATCCACGCCTTCTTCCTCCTTTGCTCATCCATTTTCGCACACTCGAGCTCCAGCGCCCAAGTCCGCATTCCCCCACCTCGACCTTCTCCGACCACGCCTGGAGTGGGAGGCAAGTGGATGGTCTCCTCCGCCACGGAGGGAGACGTCAAAAAGCTTAGGAAAGCCGGATACTTGCCCGACGACATCGTGCACCGGCTCCAAGAAAAGGGGCAGCTCATCCCCACCCGCAAGCCCCATGAGAGGGTGGTGTTTCTTACCCATTTCCTCCATGGACTGGGCTTCCCTCTCCACCCGTTTGTCCAGGGGCTCATGTTCTACTACGGCCTGGACTTCCATGATCTGGCCCCAAACTTCATCCTCAACATCTCGGTGTTTATCGTCGTGTGCGAGGCCTTCCTCTGCATCCAACCCCACTTAGGCTTATGGCTGAAGACTTTTAATGTCAAGCCGAAGGTAGTGCACGGCTTCCAGGCGGAGCGCGGAGGCGCCATGGTGGGCAAGATGCCCAACGTCCTATGGCTCGAGGGTTCCTTTGTGGAAACCATAAAGGGGTGGCAATCGGGGTGGTTCTATATCATCGAGCCGTGTGACCCTGAATGGGTCGCATCCCCCGAGTTCCGATCCGGAATCCCTATGCGGCTCACTTCCTGGAAGGAGAAGGGCCTGCCGTGGGGCAAAAAGGGAGAGTTGACCGGACTCCAAACATGCATCTAGAACCTGGTGAGCAAGAAGCTCAAACTTGTCAATGTAGTCCAGGTCATGCTCATCCGCCGGATCCTCCAGTGCCAACGACGGGCCTTCAACTTGTGAGTGTTCAATCCGGCACAGCACCAGACTCTGAGCAGGCTCTTCGACACTACGTACGAAGATGCCTGGAAGGTGCTATTCAAGGGTGCCGAGGCTCCCGCATCCGCTACAAAAGATCGCGGCTTCAGCGGGCAGCGTCAAGCCAACGTGGTAAGCTATTCTTTACCTCTTACAGGATATTTGTCTTTCATAGTTTGACTCCATGCGGGGTCTAAGCTCCCGTGCCTTTGACAGGAATGGCTGGAGACGGCCGAACAGATTAACTGTCTGGCCCCTCTGCCCGAAGACCCAGCGGATGCTCGCTTGACGGAGCTGCTGGTTCCGGCACCTTACGTGGTGCCGGAGAAAAAGGCCAAGAAGAAGGCCACGGGAACCCGGAAGAGTTCCCGACGCCCGGTGGTGTCGGACTCATCGTCCGGTGACTCCGAGGCCCACTCCTCCCACGACGATGAGGAGGAGGAAGAAGAAGCTTCTCCCCCTCCAGTGGGGGGAGAAAAGAAAAGGAAGGACGCCCCAAGTAGGGAGGCCGGAGGGTCCAAGAAGGGGCGGACCCTCCTTCCGGACTACTCTACCAACGCCGACGACGGCGAAGAGGAGTGGTCGCTCAGGGCCAAGCCCCTGGCGAAGTCGTAAGTATTCGGACACCAGAGTGAATTCATAGTGTTCCTTCATTGCACAACTTTTCCTCACGCCGAACATAATTATGCAGTCCGCCCAAGGCCTGGCTCGACGTGTCGTCGAGCGGCTCCCTGGATTCATCGATGTGAATAGTTTCACACTTCCGACCGCTACTCCCCTCACCCTACGGACGACGTCGAGATGCTGTCCAAAAATAGTCCAAGCCAGGAGGAAGTGGTCCTGGAGGCGCCACAAGGCGACCTCCCGGACTCCAGGCGCAAAGGGCGCAAAGCTCCCAAGGGCTCCAAGTCCGTCCTTGAGCCGGACACCGCGTCGGAACCTTCAGCGGTTCCGGACTCCAGCAGGTGGCCCCCTACTAAGAAGGGCAAGCCTACTGCGCTGGTGACCTCCGTCCAACCAGAGGCGCCGGATAACTTGTTGGAGGTGCTTAACAGTGCCTCCATCGACAAGGAGCTCCGCACTATTATGAGTGCGGTGATCCAGAAGGTTCAGTCCGCCAAGAGTGGGCTGACTGAAGCCTGTGCCAGCCTGCTAACAGGCTTTAAGGTATGTAAAAATATGTAAAAATATTATCGCATTGACAGTAGCCCCCGATGCTCTGTTTGGCGTTCATGAAGAAAAGCCGAATAGAGGATCTAATAATATTCGCAGGAGTCTAATATAATTATGTCGATATGTGTACGCAGGCTCGCTGTTGGACTCAGCCGCACTGAGTGCAGAGGTGCACACGCTGAAGCAGAACCTCGAGCGGTCCGAGCAAGAGCTCGGCCTTGCCAACAAGCGGCTCGAGGACAAGGAACGTAAGTGATACCTTATGTAAGTATATAAAAGGTGCAGTTGCAAAAAATGACAGGATCGACGTGACTATTGTAGGAGCCACAACTGAGGTGGCAACCCTTAAACAAGCGATGTCCGAGGCCATAAAGAGGGCGGCCACGGAGCGCACCGAGCGGGAGAAGCATGAGGCGAGGGTTGGCGAGGTGAAGCAAGAGCTCCAGGATCTCATGAAAAAACATGAGAGTTTGGAGCTTGACTCGAAGACGCGAGAGTCCGAGTTCGCGGCGGCCCTTGAAAATGCCAAGTCTGCCAAGGCCGAAGCCCAGAAAGCCCTTTAGGAGGTTGAGGCGATGAAGAAGATAGCGGCGGGTAAGGCATTCTTTATGCAAAGCAAGCACGTGAAAGTGAATTATTTGTTACTTACCCGAGTCCGGAGCTCTCCAGGAGCATTCGCAGATTTGCCCCGTAGCGTGACAGATGCCCCCGCCTTCTACCAGGCCGAGGAGGGAAGCTCGACTGAGAAGGTGTTCTGGTCTCAGTATTCTAAGGCCGGACACCCGGTGCCCTTGAGCGACCAGCTGAAGCAACTGGTCGAGCTCCACAAGGTGGCCGAACAGGCCATGAAGGGCCTCATAGTTAGGTTGTGGCCTGGAGAGGCTCTACCTGGGAGCTACTTTGGGCTAGTGAGGCGGCTGGTGGATGCTCGTCCGTGGCTTGAAGTTGTCAAGTGCTCTGCCTGCATCGGGGGTGCCCGTAGGGCGCTTGCCCGTGCTAAAGTGCACTGGGGCAAGATGGATGCAGAGAAGCTGGTGAAGGACGGGCCACCGCAGGGAAAGGAGCATCGCCACCCTGAGATGTATTATGAGGGTGTCCTGAAGGGTGCCCGCCTTGTGGCGGATGAATGTCCCATGGATGTAATATTTGAGTAAACTTGCTCGTGTTATCCTGTATGCTGAAAACTTGTTCATATGCGCTATGCAACGCTTGTTTTGATTTAAAATATTACCTTCTATGCGGCCGTTTATAAAATCTGAGAGATGGCGAGTCGTCGGCTTCTGCCCCCATGCCACGAGTGCTGGGGTGTTCAAGATAAACCCGAGCACTCTTTTTCCCATTCTTGGGTCCTTCGTGGGAGGTGCTCAGGACAACGAACAAGGCAATCGGACTATAATGCGTTATCACTCTCACTTAGCCATAGAATTCTATACTTTTAAATTTCGGCGAAGCCCCTAGTGTTCGGAAGACCTAATTCGGGGTGTTATACACGCCTAGGCCAGACAAAGACGACTCCTCTCTCTAAGTGGCATAAGTCTTTAGGGACTCGAAACCTCTCGAACAGCAACCAGCTCTCGCCCTATCATGACAGATAATTTTAGCTTTCTCTACTGAGGTTCTTAGCCCAGCTCAACTGGGGCACAATCGCAGTAGTTCTCCCAGCGCTACCTTAGCTGATATAGCGGAACCTAAGGTACCAAAACATGGGAGCCGGGCAAACCCAACTATTGACCAAAGACATGATTCGGAGCTGATGCATATAATGCTATACGTTCGAAGGGCCGCACTTGTGAAAGTGTTCGGACTTCTCATGCTGTATTATGGGGTGTTTGAGCCCCTGGCGTATTGGCCGTACCAAAGTATACGGGTGCTAAATGTCATGACTGAACATATATATTCAAAAAAGGAATAAATAGAGAATGCAATAATAAGCTGAAACTAAGCATTGTTTTATTTTAAACGGCTACTGCAAAAGCAGGACGATACAAATAGTGCGGTAAGCATGAGATGGGACTATTTAACATGTCCCCTCCAGGGGCAGGCTGTCGAATGGTATGTGAAACAGGTATACCGCTCGTTATAGAGACCACCTGAGAGTTTCATAGTGCGGCGTAGCCTTCTGCTTCCCTGGTCGTTGTATCGTTTGTGCGGCAATTATACTGCCGACCCGGTCCTCCGGAGAGTGGAGTCCTGAATGTAAGCAAAAATGACAAAAAAAATTGGCAGCCCCTAGTGCGGTTAATCCGCGTTTTCGGGCGTGCCATGATGGTGCCCCTCCCCGTGTGCCCATGGTATTTTCAGAGCGTAGTTATGTACGCGTAGCACTGATTTCACCGTTTCACGAGGGCCGGGGTTGGGGCTGCATTGCTACTCGTGCTCGGAATGTGCCAGGCGGTCTTGTTGTAGGTTACTGTGGGCGCGCTTGACGGTGTTTGGACGTTTAATAGCCGGACTGGAGAATTGCCTTGAAAGGCTGCTTTGTACTTCCGCCGCGAGGGCCGCCGTATGCTCCTCCGTTCGGAGAGAGCGTTCGGTGTTTCCATTGACCGTGATGACTCCTCGAGGGCCTGGCATCTTAAGCTTGAGGTATGCGTAGTGCGGCACCGCATTGAACTTTGCAAATGCGGTTCGTCCGGGCAGTGCGTGATAGCCACTGCGGAACGGGACTATGTCGAAGATTAACTCCTCGCTTCGGAAATTATCCGGCGATCCGAAGACCACCTCAAGTGTAACTGAGCCTGTACAGTTGGCCTCTACACCTGGTATGACACCTTTAAAGGTCGTTTTTGTGGGTTCGATCCTTGAGGGATCTATGCCCATTTTCCGCACTGTATCCTGATAAAGCAGGTTCAGGCTGCTGCCGCCGCCGTCCGTAAGGACCCTAGTGAGGTGAAATCAGTCGATGATTGGGTCTAGAACCAATGCAGCGAATCCGTCGTGGCGGATGCTAGTGGGGTGGTCCCTTCGATCAAAAGTGATCGGGAAGGAGCACCATGGGTTGAACTTTGGGGCGACTCGCTCCAACGCATATACGTCCCCGAGTGCACGCTTCTGCTCCCTTTTGGGGATGTGGGTTGCGTATATCATGTTCACCGTCCGCGCTCATGGGGGGAAGCCCTTCTATCCATTATTGTTCGGCGGCCGGGGCTCCTCCTCGTCGTCGCTATGCAGCCCCTTGTCTCTATTTTCGGCATTTAACTTGCCGGCCTGCTTGAACACCCAACAATCCCTGTTGGTCGATTGGCTAGCTTTTCAGGGGTGCCATGTATCTGGCACGAGAGGTCGAGTATACGGTCCAAATTGGACGGGCCCGGAGTGTTTCTTTTGAATGCCTTTTTCCGCTGACCGGGTATAGAGCCTCTGAATCCGGCATTAATTGCCATTTCCTCAGCATTGTCGTTGTTAATGCGGCGCTTTTGCTTGTTGCGACGCGACCTGCCACTGCTATCCTTGGTATCCGAATTACCAGGGCTCTTGGTCATGTTATTGCTACGAGCTAGCCAGCTGTCTTCTCCCGCGCAAAAGCGGGTCATGAGTGTCGTGAGGGCTGCCATAGATTTTGGCTTTTCTTGTCCGAGGTGCCGGGCAAGCCACTCATCACGGATGTTATGCTTGAAGGCTGCTAGGGCCTCGGCGTCCGGACAGTCGACGATTTGATTTTTCTTGGTTAGGAACCGTGTCCAGAATTGTCTGGCAGATTCTTCTGGTTGCTAAATTATGTGGCTCAGGTCATCGGCGTCTGGTGGTCGCGCATAGGTGCCCTGGAAATTGTCGAGGAATGCGGCTTCCAGGTCCTCCCAACAACCAATTGATTCTGCTGGCAAGCTGTTAAGCCAATGCCGAGCTGGTCCTTTAAGCTTGAGTGGGAGGTATTTGATGGCGTGTAGATCATCGCCATGGGCCATGTGCATATGAAGGAGATAATCCTCAATCCATACCGCAGGATCTGTTGTGCCATCATATGACTCAATGTTTACGGGTTTGAAACCCTATGGGATTTGATGATCCATTACTTCATCTATGAAGCATAGTGGGTGTGCGGCACCTCTGTACTGGGCTATATCACTACGTAGCTCAAGTGAGCTTTGTCTGCTGTGTTCGGCCCGGCCGGAGTTACTGTATTGTAACGCCCCAGATGTAACTTGCCATATTTGTAATCCAACTCTTGCCATTTCCGGCTATGTGTTATGATATTCCCTGCGTGGTTGGGTTCTCTCCGTTTTGCATTTTGGTCATGTCATGCATTTCATATCATGTCATCATGTGCATCGCATTCGCATACGTGTTCTTCTCTTTAATCCGAGCGTCTTTCCTGTTGTCCGTTTTGCAATCCGGCGCTCCTATGTCTCCCGGCGTCCCCTTTTACATTTCTTCGTGAGCGGGTATTAAACATTCTTGGAAGGGACCGAGGTTTGACATGCGGCCTCGGTATAGCACCGGTAGACCGCCTGTCAAGTTTCGGGTCAATCGGAGTTCGTTTGGTACTCCAACGGTTAACCGGGTAACCGTGAAGGCCTCGTGTGTGTTGCAGCCCAACACCCCTTCAAAATAGCCCAATAACCCATCTAAGTCACTCCCATGTCCTCCGCCGTTCGATCACGATCGCGTGGCCGAAAACCGCTCTCCATTTGGAGCTCCCTAGCTCCTCCTAGCTATAAAAACACCTCCCCCTCCTCCAAATCCGGGTCCAAACCACCCTAACCCTAGACGAAATCCGCCCCGCCGCCGCCGGACGTGTCCGGGCTGCGCCGGACATCGTCCGCTGCCGCGCCCAGCCAGTCCGCGCCTGCCACGTGGCACCGCCGCCGCCCCACGCCCGCCGGCCCGCCGAGCCCGCGCCCGGCCCCCGCAGCCCGCGCCTCGCCCCGCCGCCTGTCGCCCGCGCCCGCGCCGCCGCCTCGCGCCCGCGCTGCCGCAGAGCGCCGCCGCAGCTCGCTGCCCGCCGCCGCCGCAGCTCGCCGCGCCCGCCGCACCACCGCGCCCTCCGCCGCCCGCGGTCCCCGCGTCGCCGCCTCCCGCGCGGATCCGGGCCGGGGTGCCCAGATCCGGCCGCCCCCGAGCCGCTGCCGCCTCCTCCGGCGCCCTCCTGGCCAACTCCGGCGAGATCCGCCCGGCGTGCCTCGGTTTCCGCGCCGGCAGGGTTGACCTCGTTTTCCCCTCATTTTTTCTTTAAGTCCTCAGTTTTTCTGTATTATCATCACCTGTTTGACATGCCGTAACTTTGCATCCGTAGCTTCGTTTCGCGCGTATAATAAGTCAAATTGTTCGCCTCGAACAGTAGATCATTTTGTTCCATTGCGTTTTTGTCATTTGAGGTCATCTTGATGCCCGAAATGCTGTTAGAAGAGGGCTAGTTGATGTTAGTTGCTGGATCTTATCTGAATATGCACT
The DNA here is from genome assembly GCA_032464435.1 of Aegilops umbellulata. Lineage (NCBI taxonomy): Eukaryota > Viridiplantae > Streptophyta > Magnoliopsida > Poales > Poaceae > Aegilops > Aegilops umbellulata. The sequence goes on from CP136054.1 coordinate 445,124,109, forward strand.
TTTGTCATTTTTGCCATGATTGATGTGTACCTCCTATGAAGTTGAGTCCTACATGAGTTTTGTAATATGCCATGTTACCTTTCCAGAGAATTTTGCCATGTATTTTTGTGATACTTGTGGTGACTAGCACAAGCATGCAAACTAGGTCACCTGATGTTGCTGATTTCAGAGAGTGATTTCACCAAGTCCCTGACTGCTGTTATTTTTATGCCATGTATTCATGTTGTTTCTGAGAGATCTATGCATAATTTGAGCATGATCAGTAAGGGTGTTTTGAACTTGAGTATTTTCTTAATCCATACATGCCTTTGTTTGCAATTATGGAGTGCCATAGCTTGAGTCAATCGAGCTCTACTTTTGCTTCAAAATGTTGCTGGCAGATTGTTTACATGTTATTCGATTTTGCCAAGCTTGGTGTAGTTGATCCTTGCATGTTATGATGTTATTCTTTCCATGTCTAGTTACAATGCCATGTCTTGCCGGCAGGGGCCATGTTGATCCTTGGAGCACCCAGCAGCCGGCAGGGGCCAGAACCAGCCGGTGCGGGGACGGACGGTTGTGGCAGTCCGGCGCGGACGGGCGCGAAGGAGGACGGGGAGGCGCGCGCGGGGCCAGTAGGGCGACGTCAACGCGACGAGGCAGCGCGCCCGCGCGTGGGGGCACTTGGCGGCGGCGATGCAGGAGCGACGGGACGCTGCGGGCGGAGCAGCGCTGCGCGGGCGGCCGAAGCCCGCGGGGCGACGGGGAGCAGCAGCAGCAGGCTGTGGGGCTCGCGCGCGAGTGCAGAGAAGGGGTGCACGCGCGCGGACGGCGGGAGCACCGGCGCGGTCGGCCGCGGTGCTCGCGGGCTTCAGCGGTTGCAGAAGCAAGCATGTAGCGGGCAATAGTAGCAGCAAACCAACGCCATTGTCTGGGCGTGGTCTGAATGTTATCTGATGCGTGTACAAGGCACGTATGGCCATAATCTGACTAGTATATGGCCATAGTCTGGCTTGCATCAGAAAGTGTTTTGGGTGGTGTATGACTATGGTTGACTTGCATCTAGCTAGCTAGCGTAGATGATATATGGAGTAGCGAACGCCCGTTCCGGCCGGAGCAAAGCGCAGCGCGGAGGGGGGAACGGATGCGAGCGACGCGGCACGACGCACGCACGGACGCGGCCGACGAAGCGAGTGTCAGGACCCCGATCCTAAGCCACATCGATCTAGCATGTAACACATCATATCACTTTGCGGCCTCGCGCACGGTATTCCCACGGGTGCCACCTTACCTGGCCCGGGACCGTTTGCGCCTTTTGGCTCACGTATATGATAGTGTCGCTAGCATCCATATGACAGAGAACCCGGGCCGACATGGCTAGTCGTGAACCCAAAGCGGCGCTAGCCTATGAGGACAGGCATACATGAATCACATCGAGCATGTCGGTCATCAACGTATTTATTCGGGCTGTAGCACTGGGCTAACAGGACTCCGGTAACCCGGGCTGTAGCAGGCTAGGCAGGACTCCGAATAACAGCGCGTGACATTTCCCCGAAGGGACAGACATAGGAACGAAGTGAAACACATGCCGGCCAGTCAAGTGTTCCAAGCAGTAGTGCTGGGCTAGCAGGACTCCGGTGAACCGGGCTGTAGCGGACTACTATCGCTCAGAAGCACTAGACTACATTTCCCCATATGATAGGCTGCCAAGGATATACAACTAGATAGTCGGATCCCACACATACCAAGCATTTCAATCATACACACAATATGCTCGATATGTGTAAATACAACATGGCATCACAACAAGACTCTACGACTCAAGTATTTATTCATTAGGCTCCGAGGAGCGAGATATTACAAACATGGGTCTCATGACCCAACAATCAGAGCATACAAATCAAAGCACATGCGGAAGCTTAACATGTCTGAGTACAGACATCTACAATTGAAAAAGGCTGAGAAGCCTGACTATCTACCAGATCCTGCCGAGGGCACAAGATCGTAGCTGAGGTATCAAGCTAAACGTCGAAGTCCAAGCGGTACTACTAGCGAGACTGACGTCTCTCTGCAAAACATAAAATAGGCAAACGTGAGTACAATTGTACTCAGCAAGACTTACATCAGAACTAACTACATATGCATCAGTTTCAATAAAGGGGGTGGTGGAGTTTGACTGCAGCAAGCCAGCTTTGACTCGGTGGCTATCCTGAACTACGACTGCAAGCGACTCTTTTGAGGTGGCGCACACGAGTCCACATATTCACCATATCAATACACCACTATGGATCCACTTCCGTCTCCCTACGAGAAGGCCATCCATAGCACTCACGCTTATCTTGCGTATTTTAGAGTATCCACTTTCACTTGTCTATGAACTGTTATAGGCAACCCAGAAGTCCATAACCGCGGACACGGCTATTCGAATAGATGATGTTAACCCTGCAGGGGTGTACTTCTTCACACACGCTCTCACCACTTACCGCCGTTTACACGACATGTACTCGGCAACCTTCAAGCGGAAGCCCAGCGAGGGTGTCGGCCACGGCCTACCTAAACACTCAAGTCTCTAGTCCAGGTTTATCGCCTATTCGGGTTCCATCCGCAGGGAGTCCGGCCGAGGTTTCCACTAACGGCCCCGAACGATGTGTGCAGGGTCCGAGACACCAAACGGGCGCCCGGCTGCCCGGCCACGTGCCTACCGCAACACAGCCCACCCCTACGGTCAGCGCTGCGTGCGGCCCCCAGCATACTACAAACACCAGAAACTACTTGCAACTCCTGGACAGAGGACAAGGGTGATTAAAAAGCCGAGAGAGTCAATTAAGTATCCCAATGTGTGGTAGTAACTGTTTCATGGATCACAAACACAGAACTCAGTTCCTGAGGACGGCTTCAATGAGACAACCCACCATGTACTCCTACATGGCCTCTCACCAATACCTTTACCAAATCGTGTTCACACACTTAGCTCACACACAGTAGGGCATGTTCATCACCATTCTAATTCATTCCCGATGAATCAGACCCGACTCAACTCTAAGCAGTAGCAGGCATGACAGACAAGCATGAATGAGTAGGCACATCAGGGCTCAAACAACTCCTACTCATGCTAGTGGGTTTCATCTATTTACTGTGGAATGACAGGTCATGCAAAGGATAAAGGGGTTCAACTACCGCAGCAAGTAACACATGAATCGCTGTTGCCCTAATGCAATAAAAGAGAGCAGGAGCGAGAGAGTGGGACTTTATCGGAATGAACAAGGGGGTTTTGCTTGCCTGGCACTTCTGAAGATAATATAGTTCTTCATCAGTGTCATCGATCTCATCGTCGGCACATCGTCTATCCAGAGGGGACAAACACCGGCAACTGAGAAAGAACACAATCAATGCAATGCCACAATATGATGCATGATCATGACATGGCAATATGCTGTGATTTGAGCTAATGCATCTAGCTATGATTTAAATGAAGTTGGTTTGAATACATGATTCAAAATCCAACTCCATATATGATTATTTAAATGTCCTTTATTTGTTTTGTCCAAAACAGAGGACAAACATTGTTCAAACATGCATGAAAATGGTACAGATGGATTCCTTGAATTTTTCTGATAAATTTTCATATATAAATCTTTTCATTTGGAGCTATAGATTAATTTCTATGATTTTTCAAAGTTTTGGATATTTTCTAAATTAAACAAATCATTTAAGATTTATTTAAATTCAGAAAAGGATTACTGCGTCAGCCTGACATCATCACGACGTCAGCAGGTCAACGGGGCGTGGTCCAGGTCAAATCTGACCTGTGGGTCCCGTGTGTCAGTGTAATTAGTTAAACTAAAACAGTTAATACTAATCCTAATTAATTAGCAGGGCCGGGCCCACCTGTCATTGAGCCAGAGGGGTCAACTGGGCCCAGCCGGGGTCAAACCCGGTCAGCGGGGTCAACCCCAGGCCGGCGGGGTCAAACCCACCGGCGACTCGACGCCGGCGACGACAGGCGCGGCGGAGGGCTTCGGAAAATGCCCACAGGCCTCGGTTTTGGCCGCGGATTGGACCGTTGGAACCCTGAGCCTCGTCCGCGTCGGCTGGTGCTGGAGGGGTCGCCAGAGACGACCTAAATCGACGGTGGTGTCCACTTTCGCGGCGGCCGGAGTTCGGGTGCAGGCGGTGGTGATGCTACGGTGCACCAGAGGAGAAACCGGAGGGTGCTACGTGCTCCTGGGGGTTCACTGAGCACGCTGACGAGCTCGGACACGAGCGGCAGGGCCGGTGTCCGCGGCGGCGCCATGCCCGGCGGCGAGGAGCTTCGGCATGGTTGGGGATCGGGGCTAGAGCACGCGAGGGACGACGGGGCAAGGAGGAATCGGGTCAACGGCTCACCGCGGAGCTGCAGGGATGGTTAGCGGGCTCGGGGGCGCGCCGGAGTGGCCAAATCGACGGAGATGGCCGACGGTCCCGAGGTTGAAGAAGGCAACGATGGCGGTGAAGCAGGGCACCCGACGTCTCGTGGCTCGGCGATGAGGAAGAGGACGGCGAGGCGGAGCTCCTAGGCGCATCGGTGAGGCGTGCGGTGGCCGGTGGCCGTGGCAGCAGCGAGCGGCGGCGATGAGCGCGCTCGGGCGCGAGTGAGAGAGAGGGGCAGAGGTGAGGGAGAGAGCAGAGGAGGGGAGAGTGGCGTCCAGGGGTCGAGGCGGCGCCGAGGAGAAAACGCGAGGCGTCGCGGTGGCCTCGATGACGCAGGCGAGCAGGGAGGTGCGTGGCGCCGCGGGCGCGCGTGCGCTGTCTCCCTCCCCTGCCTACTGGCAGAGGTAGGAGGTGACTGGCATGGGCCAGGTGGGCCGGCCCAGAGCCAGGCCAGCAGGTGGCCCAGGTAAGGGTTTTCCATATTTTTGTTTTCTTTTCTATTTCTGACATTTGTTTTTGACTTAAAATAAATACTAGCACAATTATAAAAATGTTGAGATTCCTTGTGGCCACTGGTTATAATATACCAAAGGCCCTCACCAATTTCCAACATTTTTGGAGCCTTCAAAATATTTATATTATTTTAAACAGCTCCAATTCAAATACATATGGGTTCATTCAAAAATCCAAAATGTATAGCAAAAATGTGCATCAGCTCTGGTTGTTGTTTGCAACATTTTCCAAAGGCCATGAACATTTTTGAAAAGCATTTTGGGTTAGTTGAAATTCCATTTTTAATTTGCATCTATTTGAATTAGCTTTAGTGCTAGGGTTTGAAACATTCCCCATTTCAAATTTAATAGAATTTAATCATGATGCAACACTCTAATGCAAGCACTAAGCATCACCAGAACTAGGGATGTGACAACTCACCCCCACTAAACAAGAATCTCGCCCCGAGATTCAAGTCGTGAGGTTAGAAGAAAGAAGGTCACAACTATCATGGTCTCCTCGATCCAACTGCACTTCTCGTAGAAGTAGCTTCATTGCATCATATTGATCTTGACGCCCTTGCTTTCGAGATCTTCATACAACATGATGACGACAAAAGGAAACTCTATAGGAAACGATCTTCTCGAAAATCAAGCGATACACGATCAACTCATGGAATGAGATGATGACCCATCTCTTGATCTAAGAGACAACACACATCAAAGGGGATGGAGAGAACAAATGATGAAAGTTCAGTTTGGTAGGAAACACTCCCACGCTTAAGTAGGATGGTGCATAGTTTTCAAGGTAGCGAGGAGTTGATTGCCATGATTCCAAAACGGGGCACCTTAGGGAAGGTGACTCGAAGAACTATTCCCTTAAGTGGCAAAAAGAATTACTTTTGATTCTGAGATCATTGGAACTCTTTATTCCATCCTAAGGCAATCACAAACGATCGTTTGAAGGAGTTCGAAAAGGTGACATACTTGTACTAGAACGAAAGATGTGGACTACCTTGTTGAAGACAATGCAATAGATGATTTTTGCTTATCACCGGAAATGGATGGGACCCATGACAAGTTCACTTTTGAATATGATCCTGGACAACAACTATTGAGGTGCAAGCTGGGAACAAAATGCAAATGCTGGGAATGATTCTGGTAACTGGGAGATAGCTCAACAGTCGAGAGCAATTCCACTGTTGGAATGGTTATAGCATAATCGAGGAATACTAATAGCACAAGGATCCCTAAGGAACAACTTCTAAAATAAGCCGCACGAGATCCTCATGGAGAAGATGGTCAACTATTTCAATCAAGATACTACCATGATAGCTCTTCCGGCTAGGTGTGTCGGCCAGACATCAACCTTGTCGGGACCTACATAATAGATCTTGGAAAAGTTCCAACCATCACATCTGCCTGAGATTCAGATCTGGTTGGTAACAGGATATTTCAGACAGCATGTCCGGAAAAGGAAGTTTGCAACACAAACCGACGAGATGACGTTGCGAGATTCTCAGGAAATGAACGATGATAGCAAGCTCCAAAACATGAGCTGGTTCTGCTACAAGCATGTGAACACGTTGTCCTAGACAAGCATGACCACATGATAGTCTTATAATGAAACACTACCGAGTTCAGGTGGAAAACCATCATCTAGGGTAACAAAGTCTTGTGCATGACCTAGGATTTGCACAACAACTCCTTTTCCTAGAACAAATCAGTCAGTGGATTGGTGTGCTAGGGATTACCACGGAGTGGAGGTAATTAATCTACCAAACCATAGAATACTTCGCACGTATGCATGCCTGACTTGGGATGATTCCAAGGAAAACAAAACAAACCTTTCTCGAATTCATGGCGGCAACTTACACCTAAAGCACATGAATTTGAGGAAGTCACTTCTTCCATCTAAGCATAAGCCTCATGAACTGAACACGAAGGCATTGCTTACAAAGTTTCCCACACTAGGTTGATGTTCAACATGATCCATGGGGGAGACAAAATGCTGCTGATGGGCTCGACAACAACTCATCGGAATTTCCATATCACTGGACTTCCACCATCATGTGAACACGGTGATAGCATTGGTCAGACCAAAAGATGTAATGGTGTATGCTCGAGGGATCAACCACGAGTAAGACAACATTACGAACATCGTTGGTTCTGATTTGATTTGATGATGGCCCATACTCAAATCAAAGTTTTGACAAGACAATAGATCCAACAACTGATCACGAGGACCAGTCGATGAAGATATCATCTTTCTTCCACACACACTCAAAAGGATATCCCTTAGAAATGAACTAAGTCGGACAAGCTTTATCTTCCAACTCTCCAAGTTGTTGTCTAGCTCAACCAACTAGCTCAGGGATATCTAACACAGATTCTTGGAGAAAGGGTGGTTCACAAAGAACCAACTTGATCACGAGCTCAACATAACAGTCTGGGGACAACCTGGTAATACTTCCGAGAAGATATTCGGAAAATCACGAACCACCGGTATGTTGCTAAGCTCGAGAACAATCTTGCTTTTCAGGGCAAGATGATATGATAAAAAAAACAGGGGATTGAATAATCCTAACTCATTGATCGAAGAGTGCACCAGAAATAAGGACTAGGTAGCACGATCAATCTTAGGATGATGATTTAATAACCAGCACGCTAAGGATGAGAATATTGTCCATTTACTACCAAGCAACGAGTTGCTCGGAGTATTGATTTCACGCAACACGATTCAGTTGTCGGCATTCCGGTTGTGACAACACGGAACCGAGGAATGAACAATGATGGCAAGAAGTATTACTGCATCAACAATTCATGAGAGATGGTGCAATTCTCATGACCATCCTGACATAAAGGGGGGTAATACTCCGAGGTAGAACAGAACAAAAGCTGGATTGGCATTTTGATCTGTGAAGTAAAATTTCTTTGACCCAATCCGAGAAATGGATGAGGTACTGGAGCTTGTTTCTCCTAGTCATTCCGGAATAGAATGGCTTGACGGACCACAAGAATAATAGGCATTGATGAACACGAATGCACAACTATTCCTGACTATCAATTGATAGACTAGGGTCGGAATACAACTAAGGGAAACAACTCGAGGAGCATATAACTTCATGGGTTGTGGATGCATAGGTTAGTATGTCAAACGAGTTCAACAAATTTTCTTTCGGATAACCCATGCAGAAAGGTAGGACTGGCAGGTTCACCATATAGGATCGAGATCTCATCAAGAGCACTCCTATTGTGATATTTTGGTTCAAAGAACTTCTTCCACATTGATCCATGGTATTTGGAAGAATGATATACCATGGACCTCGAGGACTATCACAAGGTTACTAATATCCTAAAGGAACTAACAACACTATCACATGAGGTAAGTAGGGTGAATCTCGGGTTCAAAACCCAGGAGTAGAATACCTACTACTGGATGGCATCACAGGATGCTTTCGAGAATGGTGGCCAGATTCATCACACTGGGAACACAAAACATGCTAGATTACTAGGTGACTCCCTAAAACACCTAGGGTCATACTAGCAACTCCGACATATATGTCGAGGCAACAGAGTACCTCAACTCACCAATTAGTGTGGTTGATCCGGCACAAAGGAACTTCAGAACGGTAGGAAGGAATTTGCAAATGCATCAGACTATTTAGAAACCTGGGATGACTCGGACAACATAACGACTGTAAATGCTCAAAATGATTTGAGACATCCTGCAAAATGGTGGCATAACCACTCATCATCACAATATCAATGTTCTGAGACCAGCTATGAACATATGGAAGTAGTAGAAACTGATCAGGGGCTTGAACTCAACAATCCTAGGCAACTACGGTTTAGTAACACGTCATCCTGAGAGATAGAAGAGAAGCCTAGTTCTTAAACCCCGTAGAAGAGAGGAGGTTGACTCAGATCAGAAGGCCATGAGGTATAAGGAATAAAAAGAGCCTTACGTTCCCTTCCACAATCAATTCCCTTATATATAACTAAAGCATTTCTAGACTCAACTTCGACCAGTTTGGCTGGGTAATCCTACAGACAGTCAGGCTCTGATACCAACGCTGTCAGGACCCCGATCCTAAGCCACATCGATCTAGCATGTAACACATCATATCACTTTGCGGCCTCGCGCACGGTATTCCCACGGGTGCCACCTTACCTGGCCCGGGACCGTTTGCGCCTTTTGGCTCACGTATATGATAGTGTCGCTAGCATCCATATGACAGAGAACCCGGGCCGACATGGCTAGTCGTGAACCCAAAGCGGCGCTAGCCTATGAGGACAGGCATACATAAATCACATCGAGCATGTCGGTCATCAACGTATTTATTCGGGCTGTAGCACTGGGCTAACAGGACTCCGGTAACCCGGGCTGTAGCAGGCTAGGCAGGACTCCGAATAACAGCGCGTGACATTTCCCCGAAGGGACAGACATAGGAACGAAGTGAAACACATGCTGGCCAGTCAAGTGTTCCAAGCAGTAGTGCTGGGCTAGCAGGACTCCGGTGAACCGGGCTGTAGCGGACTACTATCGCTCAGAAGCACTAGACTACATTTCCCCATATGATAGGCTGCCAAGGATAAACAACTAGATAGTCGGATCCCACACATACCAAGCATTTCAATCATACACACAATATGCTCGATATGTGTAAATACAACATGGCATCACAACAAGACTCTACGACTCAAGTATTTATTCATTAGGCTCCGAGGAGCGAGATATTACAAACATGGGTCTCATGACCCAACAATCAGAGCATACAAATCAAAGCACATGCGGAAGCTTAACATGTCTGAGTACAGACATCTACAATTGAAAAAGGCTGAGAAGCCTGACTATCTACCAGATCCTGCCGAGGGCACAAGATCGTAGCTGAGGTATCAAGCTAAACGTCGAAGTCCAAGCGGTACTACTAGCGAGACTGACGTCTCTCTGCAAAACATAAAATAGGCAAACGTGAGTACAATTGTACTCAGCAAGACTTACATCAGAACTAACTACATATGCATCAGTTTCAATAAAGGGGGTGGTGGAGTTTGACTGCAGCAAGCCAGCTTTGACTCGGTGGCTATCCTGAACTACGACTGCAAGCGACTCTTTTGAGGTGGCGCACACGAGTCCACATGTTCACCATATCAATACACCACTATGGATCCACTTCCGTCTCCCTACGAGAAGGCCATCCATAGCACTCACGCTTATCTTGCGTATTTTAGAGTATCCACTTTCACTTGTCTATGAACTGTTATAGGCAACCCAGAAGTCCATAACCGCGGACACGGCTATTCGAATAGATGATGTTAACCCTGCAGGGGTGTACTTCTTCACACACGCTCTCACCACTTACCGCCGTTTACACGACATGTACTCGGCAACCTTCAAGCGGAAGCCCAGCGAGGGTGTCGGCCACGGCCTACCTAAACACTCAAGTCTCTAGTCCAGGTTTATCGCCTATTCGGGTTCCATCCGCAGGGAGTCCGGCCGAGGTTTCCACTAACGGCCCCGAACGATGTGTGCAGGGTCCGAGACACCAAACGGGCGCCCGGCTGCCCGGCCACGTGCCTACCGCAACACAGCCCACCCCTACGGTCAGCGCTGCGTGCGGCCCCCAGCATACTACAAACACCAGAAACTACTTGCAACTCCTGGACAGAGGACAAGGGTGATTAAGAAGCCGAGAGAGTCAATTAAGGATCCCAATGTGTGGTAGTAACTGTTTCATGGATCACAAACACAGAACTCAGTTCTTGAGGACGGCTTCAATGAGACAACCCACCATGTACTCCTACATGGCCTCTCACCAATACCTTTACCAAATCGTGTTCACACACTTAGCTCACACACAGTAGGGCATGTTCATCACCATTCTAATTCATTCCCGATGAATCAGACCCGACTCAACTCTAAGCAGTAGCAGGCATGACAGACAAGCATGAATGAGTAGGCACATCAGGGCTCAAACAACTCCTACTCATGCTAGTGGGTTTCATCTATTTACTGTGGAATGACAGGTCATGCAAAGGATAAAGGGGTTCAACTACCGCAGCAAGTAACACATGAATCGCTGTTGCCCTAATGCAATAAAAGAGAGCAGGAGCGAGAGAGTGGGACTTTATCGGAATGAACAAGGGGGTTTTGCTTGCCTGGCACTTCTGAAGATAATATAGTTCTTCATCAGTGTCATCGATCTCATCGTCGGCACATCGTCTATCCAGAGGGGACAAACACCGGCAACTGAGAAAGAACACAATCAATGCAATGCCACAATATGATGCATGATCATGACATGGCAATATGCTGTGATTTGAGCTAATGCATCTAGCTATGATTTAAATGAAGTTGGTTTGAATACATGATTCAAAATCCAACTCCATATATGATTATTTAAATGTCCTTTATTTGTTTTGTCCAAAACAGAGGACAAACATTGTTCAAACATGCATGAAAATGGTACAGATGGATTCCTTGAATTTTTCTGATAAATTTTCATATATAAATCTTTTCATTTGGAGCTATAGATTAATTTCTATGATTTTTCAAAGTTTTGGATATTTTCTGAATTAAACAAATCATTTAAGATTTATTTAAATTCAGAAAAGGATTACTGCGTCAGCCTGACATCATCACGACGTCAGCAGGTCAACGGGGCGCGGTCCAGGTCAAATCTGACCTGTGGGTCCCGTGTGTCAGTGTAATTAGTTAAACTAAAACAGTTAATACTAATCCTAATTAATTAGCAGGGCCGGGCCCACCTGTCATTGAGCCAGAGGGGTCAACTGGGCCCAGCCGGGGTCAAACCCGGTCAGCGGGGTCAACCCCAGGCCGGCGGGGTCAAACCCACCGGCGAATCGACGCCGGCGACGACAGGCGCGGCGGAGGGCTTCGGAAAATGCCCACAGGCCTCGGTTTTGGCCGCGGATTGGACCGTTGGAACCCTGAGCCTCGTCCGCGTCGGCTGGTGCTGGAGGGGTCGCCGGAGACGACCTAAATCGACGGCGGTGTCCGCTTTCGCGGCGGCCGGAGTTCGGGTGCAGGCGGTGGTGATGCTACGGTGCACCAGAGGAGAAACCGGAGGGTGCTACGTGCTCCTGGGGGTTCACTGAGCATGCTGACGAGCTCGGACACGAGCGGCAGGGCCGGTGTCCGCAGCGGCGCCATGCCCGGCGGCGAGGAGCTTCGGCATGGTTGGGGATCGGGGCTAGAGCACGCGAGGGACGACGGGGCAAGGAGGAATCGGGTCAACGGCTCACCGCGGAGCTGCAGGGATGGTTAGCGGGCTCGGGGGCGCGCCGGAGTGGCCGAATCGACGGAGATGGCCGGCGGTCCCGAGGTTGAAGAAGGCAACGATGGCGGTGAAGCAGGGCACCCGACGTCTCGTGGCTCGGCGATGAGGAAGAGGACGGCGAGGCGGAGCTCCTAGGCGCATCGGTGAGGCGTGCGGTGGCCGGTGGCCGTGGCAGCAGCGAGCGGCGGCGATGAGCGCGCTCGGGCGCGAGTGAGAGAGAGGGGCAGAGGTGAGGGAGAGAGCAGAGGAGGGGAGAGTGGCGTCCAGGGGTCGAGGCGGCGCCGAGGAGAAAACGCGAGGCGTCGCGGTGGCCTCGATGACGCAGGCGAGCAGGGAGGTGCGTGGCGCCGCGGGCGCGCGTGAGCTGTCTCCCTCCCCTGCCTACTGGCAGAGGTAGGAGGTGACTGGCATGGGCCAGGTGGGCCGGCCCAGAGCCAGGCCAGCAAGTGGCCCAGGTAAGGGTTTTCCATATTTTTGTTTTCTTTTCTATTTCTGACATTTGTTTTTGACTTAAAATAAATACTAGCACAATTATAAAAATGTTGAGATTCCTTGTGGCCACTGGTTATAATATACCAAAGTCCCTCACCAATTTCCAACATTTTTGGAGCCTTCAAAATATTTATATTATTTTAAACAGCTCCAATTCAAATACATATGGGTTCATTCAAAAATCCAAAATGTATAGCAAAAATGTGCATCACCTCTGGTTGTTGTTTGCAACATTTTCCAAAGGCCATGAACATTTTTTAAAAGCATTTTGGGTTAGTTGAAATTCCATTTTTAATTTGCATCTATTTGAATTAGCTTTAGTGCTAGGGTTTGAAACATTCCCCATTTCAAATTTAATAGAATTTAATCATGATGCAACACTCTAATGCAAGCACTAAGCATCACCAGAACTAGGGATGTGACAGCGAGGCACTGCGCGCGGGGCGCGTGCCCGGACGGACGGCCGGCGTCGTGACGGTGGTGAAGAAGGCAAGGCCGATGGCGAGGTCACGCCGCCCCTCACGGCCATTCCGGGGGCATGTCGATGTCGAGCCCCCGACCGCTATCGAAGAGGCGGCGTGATGCCGCGATGATGAAGACGAAGAGGCCGATGGCGAGGATGCGCCGCCCCTCGCGGCTGCTCTGAGGGCGTGTTGACGTCGGGCCCCCGAGCGCTACCGGAGAGACAACGGCGACGCCGCAGTGATGACGAAAGTGGTCCTGCCCGGACTGCGAAACCAGCAGCAGCGTGGTAGCAAAGTACAACACCATGGTGGGCACCAACTGTCGTGGTATTTCTTACGGGGGGCTTTGTGAGTCGACAGATGCCACAAAGGCTTAGTGTGTGGGTAAGACTGCTGCTGATAGGCCCGGGAGCGGGTATGCGAGTAGCACGCGGTGGTTTACCCAGCTTCGGATCTCTCCGGAGAGATAATACTCCTACTTCTGCATGTCTGAGTGTATCTGGTACAGAGTTGCTCCTAGAGTTGTATCTGAGATCAGTGCCATAGGCATCTGACTTGGTAAATGCATGTATGTGGTATGCTAGTGGCCGGCTATGCCCATGGCATGTGGCCGAATGGATGGGTGTGCTCCTACGTGAGCATGTATGCGTGTGTGTGAGTCCATGGGAGTCCATCCCCTGGATGGATGGATGTGTGCCTCCTTTTATAGTGTGAGGTAGCTTAGTATGTAAGCTATGTAGGTATGGTAGCTAGGTAGCTAGTGGCATGGGCAAAGGCATGATGGGTGTCATCCTTGTCCCCTGGGTCACTTCATAAATAGTGCTAGGGGACAAGTGACACTATACATGATGGCTGAGATGACGCGTGAATAGTGCTCGGGTACATCCGTCTCGTCGGTGTCTCGTCGATGTCGGGTCGGGCTGCAGTCGGCAGCCGGCTGGTTGGCGCAGTCGGCAGCCGGCTAGTTGGCGCAGTCAGCAGCCGGCTGGCTGGCGCAGTCAGACTAAGGGGCTTTGCTAGCCCCGATGTCTTGAAATGTCGTCTTGCCGTCCTCGGGGTACCCGTGGTCGATTACTCCGACAGTGTGGAGCCTTCATCCTAGAGCAACAAGTATAATAATAACTCAGGCATACTTGCCAAGCATACCACTTCAATATATGAATTGGATCCCATAATAGTTTCCCTTTTTGAGTCAAGCGATAATCCCTAAAGTATTCACGTTGATCCAACGTTACTCCCATTACATATTTGAATGGGGTTTTCTCAGGATTATCAAAGTAGTACATAATATCTTTCACATAACCAGCATCGAGGATTTTAGGAGGTTCCCCATCTCCATGAGTAGCAAGTACACCTAATTTTTTTGGTATTTCGTGTTCCATATCCATAACTAAAATAGAGAACAACTAAGAACAGCAAATAAAAATTACTTAGTGATAAAGCAAACACGCTATGGCTCCCCGGCAATGGCGCCAGAAAAAGGTCTTGATAACCCACAAGAAAAGGGGATCAGTTGTAGCCTCTTTCCATAAGTAAGAGTGTCGAACCGAACGAGGAGCTAAAGGTAGAACAAATATTCCCTCAAGTTCTATCGACCACCGATACAACTCTACGCACACTTGACGTTCGCTTTACCGGAAACAAGTATGAAACTAGAAGTGCTTTGTAGGTGTTTTCGGATAGGTTTGCAAGATAATAAAGAGCGAGTAAATAAAAGCTAGGGGCTGTTTAGATGAAGATACAATTAAATTAGTTTTAGTAGAGAGCTTTTTGTCACGAGAAAGTTATTTGTCCCTAGGCAATCGATAACTAGACCGGTAATCATTATTGCAATTTTATTTGAGTGAGAGGCATAAGCTAACATACTTTCTCTACTTGGATCATATGCACTTCTGATTGGAACTCAATCAAGCATCCGCAACTACTAAAGATCATTAAGGTAAAACCCAACCATAGCATTAAAGTATCAAGTCCCCTTTATCCCATACGCAAACAACCTACTTACTCGGGTTTGTGCTTCTGTCACTCACGCCACCCACCATAAGCAAATCATGAACATATTGCAAACCCTACAGCGGGAATCCTTCACGCTTGCGCGACACGGAGAGCACCATAGGACAGCATCAATAATAAAACATGCAACTCAAACCAATCTTGATCATCAAATAACCCATAGGACAAAATAGATCTACTCAAACATCATAGGATAGCCATACATCATTGGGAAATAATATATAGCGTTGAGCACCATGTTTAAGTAGAGATTACAGCGGGTAAGAGAGAGGTTACACCGCTGCATAGAGGGAGGAAGAGTTGGTGATGATGGCGGTGAAGTTGTTGGTGAAGATTGCGGTGATGATGATGGCCACGGCCGCGCTCCGGCGCCACCGGAAGAGAAGGGGAGAGGGGGCCCTTCATCTTCTTCTTCCTTGACCTCCTCCCTAGATGGGAGAATATTTCCCCTCTGGTCCTAGGCCTCCATGGCGTGGGAGGGGTGAGAGCCCCTTCGAGATTGGATCTGTCTCTTTGTCTCTCTCTGTTTCTGCATTCTGGTTTGCTGCCCTTTCACCGTTCCGTATATATATATATATATATATATATATATATATATATATATATATATATATGGAGATCCGTAACTCCTATTGGACTGAAACCTTCGCCGTGATTTTTTACCAAAAAATTGCTTTCTTTCGGCCGAAGAAGGGCATCAACCGCCTTACGGGTGGCCCACGAGGGTCAGGGGCGCGCCCCCTGCCTCGTGGACACCTTGGGCACCGTCTCGCGTTGATTCTTCTTCCGGAATTTTCCAAATATTCCAAAAATAAGCTCCGTCCATTTTTATCCCGTTTGGACTCCGTTTGATATGGATATTCTACGAAATAAAAACATGCAACAAAAAGGAACTGGCACTAGGCATTGGATCAATATGTTAGTCCCCAAAAATAGTATAAAAAGTTGCCAAAAGTATATGAAAGTTGTAGAATATTGGCATGGATCAATAAAAAATTATAGATACGACGGAGAGGTATCACGGGGGCGCGCGGCCAGCCCTAAGGCCCCCTCCTCTCTCTCTCACACACACAAGGCCCATGTTGGTCCATTAGTTCCCCCGGGTGTTCCGATAACCCCCCGGCACTCTGATAATTATCCGGTGACCCCCGAAACTCATCCAGTGTCCGAATATAGTCGTCCAATATATCAATCTTTATGTCTCGACCATTTCGAGACTCCTCGTCATGTCCGTGATCACATCCGGGACTCCGGTCTATCTTTGGTACATCAAAACACATAAACTCATAATACCGGTCATCACCGAACATTAAGCGTGCGGACCCTACGGGTTCGAGAACTATGTAGACATGACCGAGACTCGTCTCCGGTCAATAACCAATAGCGGAACCTGGATGCTCATATTGGTTCCTACATATTCTATGAAGATCTTTATCGGTCAAAACAGCATAACAACATACGTTGTTCACTTTGTCATTGGTATGTTACTTGCCCGAGATTCGATCGTCGGTATCTCAATACCTAGTTCAATCTCGTTACCGGCAAGTCTCTTTACTCGTTCCATAATGCATGATACGGTCTATAATTTTTTATTGTTCCATGCTATTATATTATCCATCTAGGATGTTTTATATGAACTTATATACTATTTTATATGATTTTTGGGACTAACCTATTAACCTAGAGCCCAGTGCCAATTTCTGTTTCTTTCATGTTTTTGAGTATCGCAGAAAAGGAAAACCAAACGGAGTCCAATTGACCTGAAATTTGACTGAGATTATTTTTGGACCAGAAGAAGCCCACGGAGCATCGAAGATGAACCAGAAGAGTCCCGAGTCCACCACGAGGGTGGGGGCGCCCCCTACCCCCTGGGCACGCCCCCCTACCTCGTGGCCGCCTCGGGCCCCCCCTGACTTGTTCCCAACGCCAACACCTCTTATATATACCCAAACTTTCAGAACATAACCGAGATCAGGAGTTCCGCCGCCACAAACCTCCATAGCCACAAAAAACCAATCTAGACCCGTTCCGGCACCCTACCGGAGGGGGGGAATCCCTCTTCGGTGGCCATCTTCATCATCCTGGCGCTCTCCATGACGAGGAGGGAGTAGTTCACCCTCGGGGCTGAGGGCATGTACCAGTAGCTATGTGTTTGATCTCTCTCTCTCTCTTGTGTTCTTGATTCGGCACGATCTTGATGTATCGCGAGCTTTGCTATTATAGCTGGATCCTATGATGTTTCTCCCCCTCTACTCTCTTGTAATGGATTGAGTTTTCCCTTTCAAGTTATCTTATCGGATTGAGTATTTAAGGATTTGAGAACACTTGATGTATGTCTTACATTTGCTTATCTATGGTGACAATGGGATATTCACGTGATCTACTTGATGTATGTTTTGGTGATCAACTTGTGGGCTCAGTGACCTTCTGAACTTATGCATAGGGGTTGGCACACATTTTCATCTTGACTCTCCGTTAGAAACTTTGAGGCACTCTTTGAAGTTCTTTGTGTTGGTTGAATAGATGAATCTGAGATTGTGTGATGCATATCGTATAATCATACCCACGGATACTTGAGGTGACATTGGAGTGTCTAGGTGACATTAGGGTTTTGGTTGATTTGTGTCTTAAGGTGTTATTCTAGTACGGACTCTATGATAGATCGAACGGAAAGTGTCGGATTTCGGGTTCCGGCAGACCCTTGAGGTTCGAACTCTGGGGTGCGCGCGGAGATCACGCCTTCTACCTACCTGCACCCCACCGCCTCGTAAAGATCTAAGCTAAGGAAAGAACAGCACAGGAGACGCAAGGTAATACTAGTTCGGGACACCGTTGTGGTGTAATACCCTACTCTAGTTTGTGGCGTGGTGGATTGCCTCTTGGGTTGATGATGATGAGCAGTACAAGGAAGAACAGCCTCGCGAGGGTCTGTTCTTGGCTGGGGCGATGAACTGCTAGGAGGAGTTCAGTCGCCCTTCTCTCTCTGTCTGTTGCCTATGCCTTTCTAACTGATTTCTTGGGTGCCTCTACCCCGGGGGGTGGCTAGTCCTATTTATAGGCAAAGGCCCTAGGCCTCTTCCCAAATATTGAGCGGGAAGGGCGCCAACAGCTAGCCATTTTGAAGGGGAACATTCGCTACACTTATCCTGACTAAAGTTGGTCCTCGCCTGCCAAAGGCTCTGGTGGTGATGCCGGCTTGGGCTCCACAGTGACTTCCTTCCTGCCGTTGGACTGGTCTTGGTCTCGTTGCACCGAAACGGGTGCCTTTGCTTGATGCTCTCGCCTGCACTTGCTCCCTTTGCACCAAAGAGGAAAGGAGGACACTACGCGGGCTGGCGCCCGCCTGGCGCCCTTGGTCGTCATGGCTTGCATCATGGGCACCTCGTGAGGTACCCCGCCTTGATCTCTCCGCCTCCTCGTGAGCCAGCCTGATGAGGCCGTGCCTGAGGAAGCTCCGCGTCGTCCGCCCCGCGAGGCTTGGCCCCTGGCGAGGGTCTTGGGTCTGTGTTGATGAAGATGGGCCGTGCTGGGCCCCTTTTGAGCCACGCCGCGGGCCGCAGGCAGGCAAGTCTTGGGACCCCCGTTCCTAGAACGCCGACAGTAGCCCCCGGGTCCAAGGCGCTCCCGGACTTGGCCGTGCAGGGAGGCGGAAGGGCAAGGGCGAAGCACCGTGGGCCCTAACAGCCGGCGGCCTTGGGCGCCGCGTGGCGGTTGATTGGACGTGGGCGGCACTGTTCCCCCACGCCCCCTTATTTTGCGCTCTGCTAGGCGGACTCGTAGTCGTACACAGCTGCTCCCCTTTCTGTTGCTCGAGCGTCCTCTGTCCTTCCTCCTCTCGAACTCCAGCTCCTGCTTCCAATCCAATCTCGAATCTTCCCCCCTCCTTCCCATCGCCATGGCTTCGACGAAGAAGGAAAGAGGCAAGAAACCCATGCTTCCACCTTGCTCGCTGCCGTTGGCTGCTCCCGCCGAGAGCTTGGGCAAGGTCAGCTCGGCCCTGGCCACCATATTCAACGAATGTGGGAGGACGACGGCTTGGCCCGCGTCCCACTTCTCCATCGGCAGGATAGCCACCGAGGTCCAGTATTTTGTCGATGCCCTGTGGGCGGGTCTGGTTCCCCCCTTTTCTGATTTCTTCAATGCCGTGCTCTCCCACTATCAGATCCATATGATGCATCTGAGTCCTGAATCCACTACCCTTCTTTCGGTCTTCGCCTTTGTTTGCGAGGCGATGGTGGGCATCCTTCCTTCGGTTGCCTTGCTATGCCACTTCTTCTCTCTGCCCCTTGTCGATCCTACCCAATGCTCGGCGTGCGTGAGCTTCGTTGCCCCATCTGAGACAACGGCCTCAGGGATTGACTACAGGCTCCCTCCGTCCACGGCTGGGTTCCGCGAGCGATGGCTGTATGTGGATGTAGGGGTGCCCAGCCCCCTGCTGTCGGAGCCAACTTCGCCTGCCGTCCCTAATTCGGGCTGGGGCCAGGAGACGCTTGAGAGCCCCCGGCTCGTCTTCATCTGGCACCGCTTCGCGTTCTTGAGGGCGCTTGGCGTGACAGCGCCCAAGGTGGTGAAAGAGTTCCTGCTACGCCGCATTGCTCCACTCCAACGCCACTCCCGCCGGATGTGGGCCCTCAGCGGGCGTGAGGATCGTATGAGGCTCCAAGAAGAGGAACTGACGCCTGAAGTGCTGAGGACAGCGCTCTTGATTCTGACTGGGGACCCCAACCCTGGTAGCATCCAACAGGGAGGGGCCTTGCTGTACCTCTGCCGGAACAGGGGCGACCTGGTGAACCAGATGCCTATCTTCGATGAATGGGGGCTGCGCCCCGCCGGCCTCCAGGGGCCTCGCGAGAACCCAGCGGTGGTGACTGCCCTTCCAGTCGGCCAAGGCGACTCTTCCTCAAGTGGCGGAGCAGGGAGGCATGAGGCGTCAGAGGGCGAGGAGGCTCCCGGCGGGGTGACAGCGTCGGGTGATGCTCATGAAGGAGCAGCTCCTGTGGCCCGTGCCGCTGATGCTGAGGGTGGCAAGCAGTCGCCCCCAGCGCCTAGGGCTGAGGCCCCTGAGGCCCCAGCTGCGCCTCCTGGCGAGGCGATTGGCAGCACGCGTCAGGCAGGCGCCCCTGACGCGGATCGCCTCGACGCTCCGTCTTCTTCGTAGGTTGATCCCTGCGCTCTTCTTTTGGGCCGCTTCCGCGTGGCCTTTGAGGCCCTCCGGAGGAAAAGGGAGGCCATGGGCGACAATTACCCTTGTCGCCTGCTGAAGCGTAGGAAGTACTTCGCCACTGATGAGTAAGCCTTCTCCTTTTCTAGCTCCCGATCCTCCTGTTGCTTTTACTGATCCTTGCTCCGCAGGCCCCTTCCGGCCGAGCTCGCGGAGGAGGCTAAGGTGCCGTTCCCCTTGGCTTCGCTGAAGGAAATATGCCCTAGAGGCAATAATAAAGTTATTATTTATTTCCTTATTTCATGATAAATGTTTATTATTCATGCTAGAATTGTATTAACCGGAAACATAATACATGTGTGAATACATAGACAAACAAAGTGTCACTAGTATGCCTCTACTTGACTAGCTCGTTAATCAAAGATGGTTAAGTTTCCTAACCATAGACATGAGTTGTCATTTGATTAACGGGATCACATCATTAGGAGAATGATGTGATTGACATGACCCATTCCGTTAGCTTAGCACCCGATCGTTTAGTATGTTGCTATTGCTTTCTTCATGACTTATACATGTTCCTATGACTATGAGATTATGCACCTCCCGTTTACCGGAGGAACACTTTGTTGCTACCAAACATCACAACGTAACTGGGTGATTATAAAGGAGCTCTACAGGTGTCTCCAAAGGTACATGTTGGGTTGGCGTATTTCGAGATTAGGATTTGTCACTCCGATTGTCGGAGAGGTATCTCTGGGCCCTCTCGGTAATGCACATCACATACGCCTTGCAAGCATTGCAACTAATATGTTAGTTGTGAGATGATGTATTACGGAACGAGTAAAGAGACTTGCCGGTAACGAGATTGAACTAGGTATTGGATACCGACGATCGAATCTCGGGCAAGTAACATACCGATGACAAAGGGAACAACGTATGTTGTTATGCGGTCTGACCGATAAAGATCTTCGTAGAATATGTAGGAGCCAATATGGGCATCCAGGTCCCGCTATTGGTTATTGACCGGAGACGTGTCTCGGTCATGTCTACATTGTTCTCGAACCGTAGGGTCCGCACGCTTAAGGTTTCGATGATAGTTATATTATGAGTTTATGAGTTTTGATGTACCGAAGGAGTTCGGAGTCCCGGATGAGATCGGGGACATGACGAGGAGTCTCGGAATGGTCGAGACGTAAAGATCGATATATTGGACGACTATATTCGGACATCGGAAAGGTTCTGAGTGATTCGGGTATTTTTCGGAGTACCGGGTAGTTACGGGAGAAGCAATGGGCCTTGATGGGCTTTAGTGGGAAGAGGAGAAAGGGCCAAGGGGCTGCTGCGCCCCCCTCCCCTCTGGTCCGAATTGGACTAGGGAAAAGGGGGCCGGCCACCTTTCCTTCTCCTCTACTTCCTTCACCCTTCCTCCCCTCTTGGTGGACTCGAGTCCTAGTAGGACTCCACATCCTTGGCGCGCCCTCCTCCTAGGGCCGGGCTCCTCCTCGCTTGCTCCTTTATATACGGGGGCAGGGGGCACCCCAGAACACACAAGTTGATCTTCGTGATCGTTCCTTAGCCGTGTGCGGTGCCCCCTTCCACCATATTCCACCTCGGTCATATCGTTGCGGTGCTTAGGCGAAGCCCTGCGTCGGTAGAACATCATCATCGTCATCACGTCGTCGTGCTGACGGAACTCATCCCCGAAGCTTTGCTGGATCGGAGCCCGGGAGCGTCATCGAGCTGAACGTGTGCTAAGAACTCGGAGGTGCCGGAGTAATGGTGCTTGGATCGGTTGGACCGGGAAGACGTGCGACTACTTCCTCTACGTTGCGTCAACGCTTTTGCTTCGGTCTACGAGGGTACGTAGACAACACTATCCCCTCTCGTTGCTATGCATCACCATGATCTTGTGTGTGCGTAGGAAATTTTTTGAAATTACTACGTTCCCCAACAGTGGCATCCGAGCCTAGGTTTTTATGGTTTGATGTTATATGCACGAGTAGAACACTTTGGTTCGGCGGTATAAGTCATACTGCCTACCAGCATGTCATACTTTGGTTCGGCGGTATTGTTGGATGAAGCGGCCCGGAACGACATTACGCGTACGCTTACGCGAGACTGGTTCTACCGCCGTGCTTTGCACACAGGTGGCTGGCGGGTGTCAGTTTCTCCAACTTTAGTTGAACCGAGTGTGGCTACGCCCGGTCCTTGCGAAGGTTAAAACAGCATCAACTTGACAAACTATCGTTGTGGTTTTGATGCGTAGGTGAGATTGGTTCTTGCTTAAGCCCGTAGCAGCCACGTAAAACTTGCAACAAACAAAGTAGAGTACGGCTAACTTGTTTTTGTAGGGCATGTTATGATGTGATATGGTCAAGGCATGATGCTAAATTTCATTGTATGAGATGATCATGTTTTGTAACTGAGTTATCGGCAACTGGCAGGAGCCATATGGTTGTCGCTTTATTATATGCAATGCAATCGCCCTGTAATGCTTTACTTTATCACTAAGCGGTAGTGATAGTCGTAGAAGCATAAGATTGGCAAGACGACAACGATGCTACCATGGAGATCAAGGTGTCGCGCCGGTGACGATGGTGATCATGACGGTGCTTTGGAGATGGAGATCACAAGCACAAGATGATGATGGCCATATCGTATCACTTATATTGATTGCATGTGATGTTTATCTTTTTATGCATCTTATCTTGCTTTGATTGACGGTAGCATTATAAGATGATCTATCACTAAATTATCAAGAAGTGTTCTCCCTGAGTATGCACCATTGCCAAAGTTCGTCGTGCCCAGACACCACGTGATGATCGAGTGTGATAAGCTCTACGTCCATCTACAACGGGTGCAAGCCAGTTTTGCACACGCAGAATACTCGGGTTATACTTGACGAGCCTAGCATATGCAGATATGGCCTCAGAACACGGAGACCGAAAAGTCGAGCGTGAATCATATAGTAGATATGATCAACATAATGATGTTCACCATTGAAGACTAATCCATTTCACGTGATGATCGGTTATGGTTTAGTTGATTTGGATCACGTGATCACTTAGAAGATTAGAGGGATGTCTATCTAAGTGGGAGTTCTTAAGTAATATGATTAATTGAACTTTAATTTATCATGAACTTAGTCCTGGTAGTATTAGCATATCTATGTTGTAGATCAATAGCTCGCGTTGTTGCTTTCATATGTTTATTTTGATATGTTCCTAGAGAAAATTCTGTTGAAAAATGTTAGTAGCAATGATGCGGATTGCATCCGTATTCTGAGGATTATCCTCATTGCTGCACAGAAGAATTATGTCCTTGATGCACCGCTAGGTGACAGAGCTATTGGAGGAGCAGATGCAGACGTTATGAATGTTTGGCTAGCTCAATATGATGACTACTTGATAGTTTAAGTGCACCATGCTTAACGGCTTAGAATCGGGACTTCAAAGACGTTTTGAACGTCATGGACCATATGAGATGTTTCAGGAGTTGAAGTTAATATTTCAAGCAAATACCCGAGTTGAGAGATATGAAGTCTCCAATAAGTTCTATAGCTAAAAGATGGAGGAGAATCGCTCAACTAGTGAGCATGTGCTCAGATTGTCTGGGTACTACAAACGCTTGAATCAAGTGGGAGTTAATCTTCCAGATAAAATAGTGATTGACAGAATTCTCTAGTCACCATCACCAAGTTAGTAGAACTTCGTGATGAACTATAATATGCAAGGGATAACGGAAACGATTCCCAAGCTCTTCGTGATGCTAAAATCGGCGAAGGTAGAAATCAAGAAAAACATCAAGTGTTGATGGTTGACAAGACCACTAGTTTCTAGTAAAGGGCAAAAGGAAGAAGGGGAACTTCAAGAAGAACAGCAAGCAAGTTGCTGCTCAAGTGAAGAAGTCCAAGTCTGGACCTAAGCCTGAGACTAAGTACTTCTACTGCAAAGGGACTGGTCACTGGAAGTGGAACTACCCCAAGTATTTGGTGGATAAGAAGGATGGCAAAGTGAACCAAGGTATATTTGATATACATGTTATTGATGTGTACTTTACTAGTGTTTATAGCAACCCCTCAGTATTTGATACTAGTTCAGTTGCTATGATTAGTAACTCGAAACGGGAGTTGCAGAATAAACAGAGACTAGTTAAGGGTGAAGTGACGATGTGTGTTGGAAGTGGTTCCAAGATTGATATGATCATCGCACACTCCCTATACTTTCAGGATTAGTGTTGAACCTAAATAAGTGTTATTTGGTGTTTGCGTTGAGCATGAATATGATTTGATCATGTTTATTGTAATACGGTTATTCATTTAAGTAAGAGAATAATTTGTTGTTCTGTTTACATGAATAAAACCTTATATGGTTACACACCCAATGAAAATAGTTCATTGGATCTCGATCGTAGTGATACACATATTCATAATATTGAAACCAAAAGATGCAAAGTTAATAATGATAGTGCAACTTATTTGTGGCACTACCGTTTAGGTCATATTGGTGTAAAGCGCATGAAGAAACTCCATGCTGATGGGTTTTTGGAATCACTTGATTATGAATCACTTGATGCTTGCGAACCATGCCATATGGGCAAGATGACTAAAACGCCGTTCTCCGGAACAATGAAGCAAGCAACAAATTTGTTGGAAATCATACATACTGATGTATGTGGTCCGATGAATATTAAGGCTTGCAGCAGGCATCATTATTTTCTGACCTTCACAGATGATTTGAGCAGATATGAGTATATCTACTTGATGAAACATAAGTCTGAAACATTTGAAAAGTTCAAAGAATTTCAGAGTGAAGTGGAAAATCATCGTGACAAGAAAATATAGGTTTCTACGATCTAATCGCGGAGACAAATATTTGATTTACGAGTTTGGTCTTCAATTAAAAACAATGTGGAATAGTTTCACAAACTCATGCCACCTGGAACACCACAGCATAATGGTGTGTCCGAACGTCATAACCGTACTTTATTGGATATAGTGCAATCTATGATGTTTCTTACCAATTTACCACTATCGTTTTGGGGTT
Source organism: Aegilops umbellulata (assembly GCA_032464435.1). Classification (NCBI taxonomy): domain Eukaryota; kingdom Viridiplantae; phylum Streptophyta; class Magnoliopsida; order Poales; family Poaceae; genus Aegilops; species Aegilops umbellulata. Next base: position 445,149,468 of record CP136054.1, read on the forward strand.
ATGCATTAAAGACAATTGTATTCACGTTAAAAAAGGGGCACCATCTAAGTCCGTTGAGACGATACAATATGAACTGTGGTTTGGCAAGAAACCAAAGTTGTCGTTTCTTAAAGTTTGGGGTTGTGATGCTTATAAGAAAAGGTTTCATCCTGATAAGCTCAAACCCAAATCGGAGAAATGTGTCTTCATAGGATACCCAAAGGAGAAAGTTGGGTACACCTTCTATCACAGATCCAAAGGCAAGACATTCGTTGCTTAGAGTGGATCCTTTCTAGAGAAGGAGTTTCTCTCAAAAGAAGTGAGTGGGAGGAAAGTAGACAACTTGATAAGGTAATTGTACCATCTCCCTTATTGGAAAGTAGTTCATCACAGAAATCTATTCTTGTGACTACTACACCAATTAGTGAGGAAGCTAATGATGATGATCAGGTAACTTCAGATAAAGTTACTACTGAATCTCGTAGGTAAACCAGAGTGAGATCCGCACCAGAGTGGTACGGTAATCCTGTTCTGGAAGTCATGTTACTAGACCATGACGAACTTGCGAACTATGAGGAAGCGATGATGAGCCCAGATTCCGCGAAATGGTTTGAGGCCATGAAATCTGAGATATTATCCATGTATGAGAACAAAGTATGGACTTTGATGGATTTGCCCGATGATCGGCAAGCCATAGAAAATAAATGGATCTTCAAGAGGAAGACAGACGCTGATAGTAGTGTTACTATCTACAAAGCTAGAATTGTCGCAAAAGGTTTTCGACAAGTTCAAGGTGTTGACTGCGATGAGAGTTTCTCACTCGTATCTATGCTTAAGTCTGTCCGAATCATGTTAGCAATTGCCGCATTTTATGAAATCCGGCAAATGGATAAACAAAACTGCATTCCTTAATGGATTTATTAAATAAGAGTTGTATATGATGCAACCAGAAGGTTTTGTCAATCCTAAAGGTGCTAACAAAATATGCAAGCTCCAGCGATCCATCTATGGACTGGTGCAAGCATCTCGGAGTTGGAATATACGCTTTGATAAGTTGATCAAAGCATATAGTTTTATACAGACATGCGGTGAAGCCTGTATTTACAAGAAAGTGAGTGGGAGCACTACAACATTTCTGATAAGTATATGTGAATGTCATATTGTTGACCGGAAATAATGTAGAATTATTCTACAAAGCATAAAGGAGTATTTGAAAGGAGTTTTTCAAAGAAAGACCTCGGTGAAGCTGCTTACATATTGAGCATCAAAATCTATAGAGATAGATCAAGACGCTTGATAAATTTTTTCAATGAGTACATACCTTGACAAGATTTTGAAGTAGTTCAAAATGGAACAGTCAAAGAAAGAGTTCTTGACTGTGTTACAAGGTGTGAAATTGAGTAAGACTCAAAACCCGACCACGGCAGAAGATAGAAAGAGAATGAAAGTCATTCCCTATGCCCTGGCCATAGGTTCTATAAAGTATGCCATGCTATGTACCAGATCTATTGTAGACCCTACCACTAAGTTTGGCAAGGGAGTACAATAGTGATCTAGGAGTAGATCATTGCACAGCGGTCAAAATTATCCTTAGTGGAATAAAGGATATGTTTCTCGATTATGGAGGTGACAAAAAGGTTCGTCGTAAAGGGTTACGTCGATGCAAGTTTTAGACACTAATCTAGATGATTCTAAGTCTCAGTCTGGATACATAAAGAAAGTGGAAGCAATTAGCTAGAGTAGCTCCGTGTGGAGCATTGTAGACATAGAATTTTGCAAAATACATACGGATCTGAATTTTGGCAGACCCGTTGACTAAGCTTCTCTCACAAGCAAAACATGGTCAGACCTTAGTACTCTTTGGGTGTTAATCACATAGCGATGTGAACTAGATTATTGACTCTAGTAAACCCTTTGGGTGTTGGTCACATGACAATGTGAACTATGGGTGTTAATCACATGGTGATGTGAACTATTAGTGTTAAATCACATGGCGATGTGAACTAGATTATTGACTCTAGTGCAAGTGGGAGACTGAAGGAAATATGCCCTAGAGGCAATAATAAAGTTATTATTTATTTCCTTATTTCATGATAAATGTTTGTTATTCATGCTAGAATTGTATTAACCGGAAACATAATACATGTGTGAATACATAGACAAACAAAGTGTCACTAGTATGCCTCTACTTGACTAGCTCGTTAATCAAAGATGGTTAAGTTTCCTAACCATAGACATGAGTTGTCATTTGATTAACGGGATCACATCATTAGGAGAATGATGTGATTGACATGACCCATTCCGTTAGCTTAGCACCCGATCGTTTAGTATGTTGCTATTGCTTTCTTCATGACTTATACATGTTCCTATGACTATGAGATTATGCAACTCCCGTTTACCGGAGGAACACTTTGTTGCTACCAAACGTCACAACGTAACTGGGTGATTATAAAGGAGCTCTACAGGTGTCTCCAAAGGTACATGTTGGGTTGGCGTATTTCGTGATTAGGATTTGTCACTCCGATTGTCGGAGAGGTATCTCTGGGCCCTCTCGGTAATGCACAACACATAAGCCTTGCAAGCATTGCAACTAATATGTTAGTTGTGAGATGATGTATTACAGAACGAGTAAAGAGACTTGCCGGTAACGAGATTGAACTAGGTATTGGATACCGACGATCGAATCTCGGGCAAGTAACATACCGATGACAAAGGGAACAACGTATGTTGTTATGCGATCTGACCGATAAAGATCTTCGTAGAATATGTAGGAGCCAATATGGGCATCCAGGTCCCGCTATTGGTTATTGACCGAAGACGTGTCTCGGTCATGTCTACATTGTTCTCGAACCGTAGGGTCCGCACGCATAAGGTTTCGATGACAGTTATATTATGAGTTTATGAGTTTTGATGTACCGAAGGAGTTCGGAGTCCCGGATGAGATCGGGGAAATGACGAGGAGTCTCGAAATGGTCGAGACATAAAGATCGATATATTGGACGACTATATTAGGACATCGGAAAGGTTCTGAGTGATTCGGGTATTTTTCGGAGTACCGGGTAGTTACGGGAGAAGCAATGGGCCTTGATGGGCTTTAGTGGGAAGAGGAGAAAGGGCCAAGTGGCTGCTGCGCCCCCCTCCCCTCTGGTCCGAATTGGACTAGGGAAAAGGGGGCCGTCCACCTTTCCTTCTCCTCTACTTCCTTCTCCCTTCCTCCCCTCTTGGTGGACTCCTACTAGGACTTGGAGTCCTAGTAGGACTCCACATCCTTGGCGCGCCCTCCTCCTAGGGCCGGCCTACTCCTCCCTTGCTCCTTTATATACGGGGGCAGGGGGGCACCCCAGAACACACAAGTTGATCTTCGTGATCGTTCCTTAGCCGTGTGTGGTGCCCCCTTCCACCATATTCCACCTCGGTCATATCGTTGCGGTGCTTAGGCGAAGCCCTGCGTCAGTAGAACATCATCATCGTCATCACGCTGTTGTGCTGACGGAACTCATCCCCGAAGCTTTGCTGGATCGGAGCCCGGGGAGCGTCATCGAGCTGAACGTGTGCTAAGAACTCGGAGGTGCCGGAGTAACGGTGCTTGGATCGGTTGGACCGGGAAAACATGCGACTTCTTCCTCTATGTTGCATCAACGCTTCCGCTTCGGTCTACGAGGGTACGTAGACAACACTCTCCCATCTCGTTGCTATGCATCACCATGAACTTGTGTGTGCGTAGGAAATTTTTTGAAATTACTACGTTCCCCAACATTCGCCCCCTCCACCGTCCTCAGGTGCTCCGAGCAGCACAGCCCTCGTGGTGGGGGCGATCGGCGGGGCGAATCATCCCGAGGTGCATCGAGGTCCTGCGTACCCCGTGATCTTCCTTCGCGGGCCTTCTCGTGGCATAGCCAGCCTGTCGTGGGCTTCTCGTCTGGTCATGAACTGCGACTGGCTAAGGCGCTCCCTGCGCCCTTCATCCGGAGACGGGCTGGCTCCAGGCCGGGCTTCTAGCGTGGCGCGCTCGGTCATCATGAGGGTGCTAGCCCCCAGCCCCCTGCCCGGAGGGGGAGTGCTGATTTGTGGTCCCCGGCGCTTGCTTGGGACAAATGATGGTGTGGAAGACGTGCTCGCGCGCGCCCGGGAGCGTCGCGCTCGTCGCCAAGGATTCCTTTGAAGGGCGGCTGACGCAGTGAGTCTGCTTGGGGAGGAGCTTGCTTATGAAGACGCGTGCCTCGAGGCCGAGGGCCTGCGCCTGGCTGCAGAGAGGCGCGCGCTAGAGGGCGCCATTGCCCTTGCGCGCCATCAGCGCGATCTTGACGACGGAGAGGCGAAGGCGTCGCTGGAGGCCTCTCGGGAGGCCCGATCTCAGGCCGCTGAGGAGGCCCGGGAAGCCGACCGACGGCGAGAGGTGGCGGAGGAGCGGGCTCGGGAGCTCCTGGCCTGGTGCCACTCACTGGAGGAGCAGGTGGAGCTGTGCGAGGCAGCTCTCGCGTCGATGAAGGTGGCCTCTGGCGACCCAGCAGAACTCCAGAAGCGTGAGTAGGCGTTGACGCTGGAAGCCGCCGAACGCACCCGCGAGTACGAGCGGCTGGAGACAAGGGAGCACTTGGTGACGCAGGCGGAGGATGATGTCACCGCACGGGAAGCCCGTGTCCTGGAGGAGGTTGGACGTCGGGTGGCGATGGTGCGCCAGGACCTCGAGCGCGAGTTCGAGGGGAGGCTGGGGTTGATTCGGGTCGAGGCTGAAGGTAGGACCGCAGCCTTGAGGACCAAGATGGAGGAAGCGACGCGGCGGGCCGATGCTCTTCGGGCCCCCTTGAGGTAGCGCAAGGGGAGTCAACCACCTCCCAGGCCGAGGTGCTCCGTCTTCGCCAGCGGGTGGAGGAGGCTGAGGCCGTCGCGCGCCAGAATGCGGATGAGATACGTCAGCGGCAGGTCCTGGAGCATGAGCACGGCCCCATGCTCTCCACGCTCCGGGAGAGAGCCAACACAGCCTTGGGCAACATCTGCGAGGCAGCTGTTGGCGAGCCGCACGCGATCAACTACGCCGGCAATCTTCAGTTCTTCACCGCCGTGGTGACACAGCTGGAGGCGCGGTCGGTCAGGGCCGACAGGTTGGTGGAGGAGAGGAGCCGCGCCCTGCTCGGGCGCGCCTTTTCCCGTGTCTTCAGCCATCTCCGGAACATGGATCCCCACTTCGACTTCGACGCCGCCATCGCCCTAGTCCCCCAGGCCGTCCTAGACGACCTGGCGCACTGGGTGGAAGACAATGTGGATGCTCTCGTCAGGGCCTTCGCTTCGGACAACGACGACATGATCGTGGCTGCTGACGAGGGCGGTGTGGTGAACGGCCCTGACGCCGCTGGCGGTGATGCAGACAGCGATGGCGAGTCTAGCGATGCCAGCTATGGTTCGGGAGGTGCTCCTGAGGACGGATTGGGGGATTTATCCGACTAATTATGCATTCTCCTTGTTTCCTTACCCTGCATGAATAGAACTCAGTTTTTGGCCTGATGATTGTGAGAGCATTTTGGGAGGGGGAGCCCCTCGTGTAAAACGTGTGTTCATCGTATTAGTAGATGTTACATTGCACATGCGCCCGCGCCAAGTGGCTGGCTAAGCGACGTGCTTGTTAGCTAGTTTACCTTCGTCCCGTGCGGGACCTGAGGCTGCCTGCGGGAGGCTGTGGTGTCCCGAGTGTTCCTTGATCGAATCCGGGGGATCTGCAGTGAAAAACCCCCCTGAGAGGACACGGCGGCGGCAGTCTGGGCTACGCGCAAGCTAGGCCGGACCCGGCTCACGAGGGGCTCGCGAGGGGAGGCAGCTGAGGCGAAGCGGTAACCAAGACGAGAGAAATTGCTCGAACGAGACTAAGCACCCCTTCCCCGAACACACGCAAATCTCAAATTCGAATCCAACTTAAATCCAGCAGAGGAAAGTGACAACCAAGGGTAAAAGAAATGAAAGTAGACTAAAGGCCGCGTCCGGCACCTAATCTAGTCTTGGACGTCTTCTCACCAGCGCGGAGCTAAGTGTTGTCCACTGGGCATGGGAGGGAGCCCCAGGGCCTGAGGGCGGCACCCCTGAGACTCCGGGGCGTGTACAGCCCCACTCATTATTACGTGAGAGTGGCACGGGGCGGCGAGCTTCACAGGCACTGGGCCTTCTTCACAGGTACCGGCCTTGCTTCATATCGCCGGACGAGGGCCCCGCCTTGCGCCACACTCTAGTGCCATCAACGACGACCGGAAACCAGGACGCCGCCGATGGGGTAGAGCAGTCGCCAGCGGTTCCCCCGACAACCACGGGTCCTCCGCCAGGGGCAGGCCCTGAGGCACCTCCCCAGCAGAGGGCCTACCTCCTAAGAACGCCTTGCTCCGAGCGCCGTGGTGGTGATGTCGGATTTCTGCCCCTCTCCTGCAGCCCCCTGCGCCCTCCTCCCGAGGGGTAGGAGACTGTGGGAGCGGGGCAGCTGCTCGCTATGGCGACCTGCACCTCCTGCGATCCATGATTAGCGTATGCCTGCTCCTGAGGAATTAGCGGTACCCGATAATCATCACCTCCAGCGTGGCCGGTGGGACCGTCCCGGGGCTCCTGAAGAGCTCAGCTTCTGGTGTCTCGTCCCCCCAGCTTGGGCTGAGGAGCGAGCCTTGTTCGCCCTCGTGAGTGTGCCCTTGGTCCATCATGTGGGGCACCTATTCTTCTGGCGCCGTCATCCCGAAGGCCACGCCGTGGTGCTCCGCGTGCCATGCAGCTCTACTTGACGCGCCCACCGTGGGGTGGTAGCGCGGCTGTCTGCTGGGGCCGTGGGCCGCGCCGAGTCCCTCTTCTTCGCGGACCGGGGGCGGGGGCAGCGCCGCCGCCGGTCCGGTGCCGACAGCTTCACTGGCGTTGGAGTAGCCTTGGAGCCCACGGGCCCGCGCGGAGCCCCCGTGCGTGCCACCCTGGGCTTGAGACGGGAGTTGGGTGCAGAAGGGGTGAGCCCCCGAGGCGGCAAAGCCCAGGAGCTCGGCGACCTGCTCCAGCAGCATGTCGCAGCCGCCTTCCAGCAGACTGCACTGCAGCAGCTCTCGGGCCACCGTGAGCACGACCGTCGAGTTCGCCTGCTCCCGGCGGGTGTACGGTGTCGTGGTCGCGGCGTGATTGGAGGCCCTTGCTGTCGACCGCGCTTGCTGTGGTGTGAGGGCTGTCGAAGCCTGTCCGCATCACCCGCGGCCCGCAGCGCCCTGCGGACCACGAGCTTCCTAGGGCGCGGGGTCACCCGAGACGAGCGGCTCTGCGCGGGCGGGCCACGCCGCCCATGGATCTGGGTTGCCCGCCTTGTCTCCGGACATGGTGATGACGACGCGACGGGACACTAAGCGGTAGAAGGGTGGATTCCGGCGCACCCCTACCTGGCGCACCAAATGTCGGATTTCGGGTTCCGGCAGACCCTTGAGGTTCGAACTCTGGGGTGCATGCAGAGATCTCGCCTTCTACCTACCTGCACCCCGCCGCCTCGTAAAGATCTAAGCGAAGGAAAGAACAGCACAGGAGACGCAAGGTTTATACTAGTTCGGGCCACCGTTGTGGTGTAATACCCTACTCTAGTTTGTAGCGTGGTGGATCGCCTCTTGGGCTGATGATGATGAGCAGTACAACGAAGAACAGCCTCGCGAGGGTCTGTTCTTGGCTGGGGCGATGAACTGCTAGGAGGAGTTCAGTCACCCTTCTCTCTCTGTCTGTTGCCTATGCCTTTCAAACTGATTTCCTGGGTGCCTCTACCCCGGGGGGTGGCTAGTCCTATTTATAGGCAAAGTCCCTGGGCCTCTTCCCAAATATTGAGCGGGAAGGGCGCCAACAGCTGGCCATTTTGAAGGGGAACATCTGGTACACTTATCCTGACTAAAGTTGGTCCTCGGCTGCCAAAGGCTCTGGTGGTGACGCTGGCTTGGGCTCCACAATGACTTCCTCCCTGCCATTGGACTGGTCTTGGTCTCGTTGCATCGAAACGGGTGCCTTTGCTTGATTTTCTCGCCTGCGCCTGCTCCCTTTGCACCAAAGAGGAAAGGAGGACACTGCGCGGGCTGGCGCCCGCCTGGCGCCCTTGGTCGTCATGGCTTGCGTCATGGGCACCTCGTGATGTACCCCGCCTTGATCTCTCCGCCTCATCGTGAGCCAGCCTGATGAGGCCGTGCCTGAGGAAGCTCCGCGTCATCCGCCCCGCGAGGCTTGGCCCCTCGCGAGGGTCTTGGGTCTGTGTTGATGAAGATGGGCCGTGCTGGGCCCCTTTTGAGCCACACCGCAGGCCGCAGGCAGGCAAGTCTGGGGACCCCCGTTCCTAGAACGCCGACAGAAAGAATAGCTTCATGTTATTTTACTACGGACTCTTGAATAGATTGATCAGAAAGGATAACTTTGAGGTGGTTTCGTACCCTACGATAATCTCTTCGTTTGTTCTCCACTATTAGTGACTTTGGAGTGACTCTTTGTTGCATCTTGAGGGATAGTTATATGATCCAGTTGTGTTATTATTGTTGAGAGAATTTGCACTAGTGAAAGTATGAACCCTAGGCCTTGTTTCAACGCATTGCAATACCGTTTGTGCTCACTTTTATCACTTGCTACCTTGCTGTTTTTATATTTTCAGATTACAAAAACCTATATCTACCATCCATATTGCACTTGTATCGCCATCTCTTCGCCGAACTAGTGCACCTATACAATTTACCATTATATTGGGTGTGTTGGGGACACAAGAGACTCTTTGTTATTTGTGCAGGGTTGCTTGAGAGAGACCATCTTCATCCTATGCCTCCCACGGATTGATAAACCTTAGGTCATCCACTTGAGGGAAATTTGCTACTGTCCTACAAACCTCTGCACTTGGAGGCCCAACAACGTCTACAAGAAGAAGGTTGCCTAGTAGACATCAAGCTAATTTCTGGCGCCGTTGCCGAGGAGGTTAGTGCTTGAAGGTATATCTTTAGATCTTGCAATCAAATCTTTTTGTTTCTTGTTTTATCACTAGTTTACCTATAAAAGAAAACTACAAAAAAATGGAATTAAGGGTGCCTCATATGCTTCATCTTTTTAATCTCTTTCGTGAAGATGATGGGAAGGAAAATTGTGCTCAAGTACTAGAAGAAGAATTACATAGAATGCTTGGCATAAATTATGTGAATGTCAGTGTACTAGAGTAGGGGTACCCTAGTATCCCGAACTTGTGCACGGGCAGTCGTAGCACCCCGCGGCAAGGCTTGCCAGGTGACCGCCAAGGTCCTCCATGGTTCCTTTGGAGCCATTCAAGAACAAAGTATTCAAGCCGAGAAGACAAGGACCCGGCAAGAGGATCTTGCCGAGAAGACCACCCGAGGCATAAGGCCCCGGCAAGAGGAGCTTGCCGGGAAGGCCACTCAAGGCACAAGACCCCGGCAAGAGGAGCTTGCCGGGAAGGCAAACCAAGGCATCTCGAGGACTTTGCCGCGACGCGCCACGCGTCCCGGCAAGGCCCGGAGAGCGACAAGCTTTCGGACGCGACAAGACAACGACCGCGGCAAGGCGCTTGCCGCGGCAAGCAACCACTTCGTACCCACGCTCCAGCACGTCCACCAACGTGTTGCTCTGGGACCCTTCCAAGCGTACGTGGCGGGAGGCTGTGCAGCCAGGGGTGCACTGTGGCAAGCGGCGCTGACAAGATCACCATCGTGGCGAGCGGTGGCGTCCCTCCAACGGCGGACAAGATCGACTACTGGAGGGCCACCATTCAGAGTCTCATCGGCTTTGCCAACGGCGACACTCCATGGCAGCCGAGTACATCGCAGCCGCGGCGAGCCAGCCAGACACGAGCCGATGGCGACAAGACCGGTGCGGGTGCGACCACCGTGCACTCTCCGCCACGAAGGCCAAGATCGCCGACTCACCGGGTCAACCACGACAACGACTCCACCGCGTCATCAGATCCGCGAGCTCATCGCGATCAGCGCCAAGTTCTTCACGAACGATAGCAAGAAGACGCTCGTACTCGCATCGGGCGCCGAAGAGAAGCGCGGCGTCAATCTGACAGGCGCGCTGGGCCCTCTGTCGACATGCATTCGCCAGGGGAACCAGGCGACCTGCCGTACGCGGTAGGTTGCCCTGCGTTTACCCGTGAGCTGCGGCAAGTCCAGTGGCCCAGCACGAAGAATTTCAAGCCAGGCATACCAGAGAAGTAGGACGGCAAGTTGCATCCGTCGGAGTTCCTCAGCATCTACACCATCGCGGTGCAAGCTGCCGGGGGGCGGGACGACAAGATCCTTGCCAACTACTTCTCACTGGTGCTCAAACCCAACGTCAGGTCCTGGCTCATGCACTTGCCGGACAACTTCATATCTTCCTGGGCGGACCTGTGTCATCAGTTTGTCGGCGCCTTTACAGGCGGCCACAAACCTCATGGCCAGGAAAGTGACCTTCATCTACTCGCCCAGAAAGAAGGAGAGCCCCTGCGCAAGTACATCCAGAGATTCAGGAATGTGCAACGCAACATCCCGGATGTCCACCCTGCCGCGGTCATCAGCGCGTTCCATCAGAACGTGCGTAACCGCAGGATGCCGGAGGAGATGGCGATGTGCAAGATCAGAGACGTCAGTGAGCTGTATGCCCTGGCCGACAAGTGTGCGTGTGCTGAGGAAGGGAGGAGACTCCCCGGAGAGAATACAGGAGCAGGAGGATCTGACAGCGAGGACGCTGCCCCGGCAAAGAAAAACCAGCGGCGGAACAACAGGAAGAAGAAAGCCAAAGAAGTGCTAGTTGTTGAGCAGTCCGGCAACGAAGGTGGCGCCAAGAAAGCCAAAGCTGGTAGCTCCGGCAAGGAGGTTGCCGCATGCACCAACTGCCAGGCTGTGGCGGCCGCCGACAAGCAGGACGGCACCAACAAACAGTACTGCAAGATCCACCGCACCAAGGGCCATGACCTCCAGAGATGCAAGAAGGTCGAGCAGCTTGTCGAGCTGCAGAAGGCCGAGTACGAGCGACGCGACAAGGAGAAAGCCCAAGGAGGTGCTGGAGGATCTGGCACGAAGCGCCCAGCCCGGGGAGGACGCCGCGGCAAGGCCAAGCAGCGGCAAGGAGACAGACCTCCCCGCAGCCGCGACAAGGATGAAGATGACGACGACGACAACGAAGACATGGATGATGACGAGACTAGTGAGCAGGAGTTCCAGAAAGCCACAGAGGTCTTGTGCATCGACGGCGGTGCTTCTCTGCATACTTCACACCGCCAACTCAAGCAGTGGGTGCGGGAAGTCAATGCGGCAGAACCACCCGTCGAGTCGCGCAAGCTTCTGAAATGGTCCAGCACGCCTATCATCTTTGATATTGAGGACCACCCTGATCTCACAACTGCGGTCGGGTGCTTGCCGATGTTGGTTTCACCAACTATCCGCAACCTCAAGGTCACTAAGATGCTAGTTGATGGTGGGGCCGGCTTGAACCTGATCTCCTCCGCTGTGCTCCAGAAACTCCAGGTCCCTGACAGCGAGCTCGAAGAGACCGACACATTCCAAGGAATCAACCCGGGAAGGAGCAAGCCGAAGGGGAAGATCACGTTGCCGGTGACATTTGGCAGCGAGTTGAACTTCAGAACAGAGAGGATCACTTTTGACGTTGCCGATTTTCCATTGCCTTACAATGGAATTCTCGGCCGTCCAGCGCTCGCCAAGTTCATGCCGGCCTCTCACTATGCGTACAACATGCTCAAGATGCCAGGCCCGATAAGTGTCATTTATGTCCCTGGCGACAAGAAGGATGCTCTTATCTGTGCCGACAAGATTTACCGAGAAGCAGCAGCCGCAACAGATCACAAGACACTTGCCGCTGAAGCTCCCGGGAGGAAGAAGAAGACCAAGTCCGGCAAGAGCTCTGATGCCCACTCCGGCAAGCGCACCTCTTCGGAGTGCTGCGCTACCGTCGAGGACGCACCATCGAGCTCCACCGACAAGTGTAAGAAGACGATGGCAGCTCCGCCAGCGACCAAGAAGGTGTCCGCCAAGGAGGACGGCACTGGTGGTACCTTCACCATCAGTGCCACTCTCGACCCTAAATAGGAAAGCGCGCTCATTGCTTTCCTGCGGGCGAACGTCGACGTGTTTGCGTGGCAACCGTCTGACATCCCCGGTATTCCCAGGAAAGTAATTGAGCACCACCTTGCCGTCTGTCCTCATGCGCGGCCCGTCAAGCAGAAAGTCAGAAAGCAAGTAGTGGAGCGCCAAGAGTTCATCGCAGAAGAAATCAAGAAATTGGAAGCAGCAGGCCTTGTCAGAGGAGTGCTCCAACCTACGTGGTTGGCCAATCCTGTAGTCGTGCGCTAGGCAAACGGGAAATGGAGGCTTTGTATTGAGTTTACCGATGTTAATAAAGCTTGTCCCAAAGATCCATTTCCCTTGCCGCGCATTGACCAGATTGTTGACTCCACGGCCGGATGTGACTTGCTTTCATTTCTTGATGCATACTCAGGATACCATCAGATCTTCATGGCAGAAGAGGATGAGGAGAAGAACGCATTTATCACTCCGTGTGGCATGTACTGTTTCATACGGATGCCTTTCGGTTTGAAGAATGCTTCGCAAGGGTAGTCCATACCGCTTTTGAACCACAAATACACAGAAATGTGGAAGCCTACATGGATGACATAGTGGTCAAGAGCAAGGACAAAGCAACTCCGATTCAAGATCTAGAAGAGACTTTTGCAAATCTGCGCAAGATCAGCCTCAAGCTCAACCCCGAGAAGTGTGTGTTTGGAGTCCCTTCCAGCAAGCTTCTCGGGTTCTTCGTGTCTCAGCAGGGAATTGAAGCCAATCCCGACAAGATCAAGGCCATTGAGCAGATTGAAGCACCAAAGCGCGTCAAGGATGTACGAAGACTTGCCGGTTGCGTGGCAGCTCTCGACAGGTTTATCTCTAAGTCTGCTGAGCGCACCCTGCCATTTTTCAAAATATTGAAAAAGGCAGGTCCAATGAAATGGACTCCGGAAGCGGAGGCTGCGCTACAGGACTTGAAGAGATACCTGTCCTCCACTCCAATACTTGTCGCACCTAAGCCACAAGAGAAGTTGCTGCTGTATCTGGCAGCAACCAATCAAGTGGTTAGTGCTGCGTTAGTAGCGGAGAGGGAGGCAGATGATGATCCAGCAACCACGGCAAGCGCATCCGGCGACATGCAGGGGGCTTCCCCGACAAGCTCTGGTCCCGACAAGGATGGATCTGCGCAGGAGCATGAGGAGATACAGAAGAGAATGGTGCAGCGCCCAGTTTACTTTGTCAGTTCCCTTCTGCAGGGGGCTAGGTCAAGGTACTCTGGTGTGCAGAAATTGCTTTTTGGCCTTCTCATGGCCTCGAGAAAGCTGCGCCATTACTTCCAAGCACATGACATCACAGTTGTCACTCGTTTTCTGCTGAAGAGGATACTGCAGAATCCAGAAGCAACAGGCAGGATTGTCGAGTTGGCGCTGGAACTATCAAGCTTTGGCCTCAAGTTTGAGAGCACTTCAGCTATCCAAAGCAGAGCATTGGCAGAATTCATAGCAGAGTGGATGCCAACACCAGATGAAGAAATTCCAGAAACGAGCATTCCCGTCAAGGAAGCAAGTAAAGAGTGGCTGATGTACTTTGATGGTGCCTTCTCCCTGCAAGGCGCCGGTGCTGGCGTGCTGCCTGTCGCACCCACCGGAGAGCACCTCAAGTACGTAGTCCAGATGCACTTTCCCAAGGAGCAAGCAACAAATAATACTGCAGAGTATGAAGGTTTGCTTGCCGGTCTCAGGATCGCGGCAGACCTTGGGATCAAGAAACTCATTATCAGGGGTGACTCGCAGCTTGTCGTCCGCCAAGTGAACAAGAGCTATCAGAGTCCGTTGATGGAAGCTTACGTTGACGAAGTGAGAAAGCTAGAAGAGCACTTTGTTGGCCTACAGATGGAACACGTTCCAAGAGCTCAGAACGACATTCCTGATGGCCTGTCAAAGTGCGCAACACTTAAGTTACCTGTGGAACCAGGGATCTTTGTGCTCAAGCTGACTCAACCGTCTGTAACGCCATCAACTGGACAGAGCAAGAAGAGAAAGTTGATTTCTGGTGACTATTTTCCGGCAGAGCTTCCCGAAGCCGCCGCCAAGAAGGTCCCCAAGATCAACACCAAGAGTGCTGAGGAGCAGTCTGCTCGGGCAAACCCCAGAGTTTGTTCCGTTGAAGCAGACGCTCCCGGCAAGTTTTGCTCCGGCAAGCTTGCCGGGGAACGTCAAGCTCCGGCTGAGCCGCAGGTTCTCGCCGTAGAAGCGGATGTTCCCCCAACAGCAGATGTGTCTTTAGTCCTTGTTGTCGAGCCGCAAGCTCCAGCATGGGCACAGCAGATTGTCCGTTTCCTCCAGACAGGAGAACTTTCCGAAGAGCAAGAAGAAGTGGAAAGAGTAGCCCGGCAGTCAAGTATGTACCAGTTTGTCGACAACACACTGTACAGAAGAAGACTCAATGGTGTGAAATTATAGTGTATTCACCGGGAAGACGGACAAAAGCTGTTGGCAGAGATACATGGAGGAATATGTGGTCACCACATTGGCGCAAGAGCACTTGCCAGCAAAGCATTCCGGCAAGGTTTCTTTTGGCCGACAGCCCTCCAGGATGCAACTGCGCAAGTAACCAAGTGTGAAGCATGCCAGTTCCATTCCAAGCAGATACACCAACCAGTTCAATCTCTCCAGACGATCCCTTTATCCTGGCCATTTTCGGTCTGGGGGCTCGACATCCTCGGCCCCTTCCCCCGAGCAGTCGGGGGCTTTGAGTACTTGTACGTTGCAATCGACAAGTTCACAAAGTGGCCGGAAGTGGAAGCAGTGAGGAAGGTGACAGCACAGTCACCAGTCAAGTTCTTCAGGTCGATTGTTTGCCGCTTCGGGATCCCTAACAGGATCATCACCGACAACGGTACGCAATTCACGAGCCGCACCTTCATGCAGTACGTCCAAGATCTTGGCGCCAAGGTCTGCTTCGCTTCTGTTGCTCACCCCAGAAGCAACGGTCAAGCGGAGAGGGCAAATGCTGAAGTGCTGCATGGGCTCAAGACCAGGACTTTCGACAGGCTGCACAAGTGCGGAAGAAACTGGATTGAGGAGCTGCCGGTGGTTCTTTGGTCAATCAGGACGACGCCAAATCGAGCCACTGGCCAGACACCTTTTGCTCTAGTCTATGGAGCAGAGGCAGTTCTCCCCACGGAACTCGTATACGGGTCACCTCGAGTGCTCGCTTATGATGAGCTTGAGCAAGAGCAGCTCCGGCAAGAGGACGCGCTGCTCCTTGAGGAGGACCGTCTTCAGGCTGCTGTACGAGCTGCTCGTTACCATCAAGCTTTGCGCCGCTACCATAGCTGCAAAGTTAGCGCCAGAAGTCTCGAGGAAGGCGACCTTGTTCTTCGGCGCGTTCAGTCCGCCAAGAATTCCAACAAGTTGACGCCGAAGTGGGAAGGCCCTTACCGGGTGAAACGAGTCACTAGGCCTGGCGCTGTCCGCCTTGAGACCGAAGATGGCATTCCGGTGAGCAACTCCTGGAACATTGAGTATCTTCGTAAGTTTTACCCGTAAGGCGCGGTCGTCGGACCCTGTTTCGGCAACCACCTTTTGTACAAGTCTTGCCCCAGTTGCATGTAATCCTTTGTACAAAGCCAGGCGTAGACCCTGTGCATAAATAAAGCTCATGTGCTCCACACATCGTGTCAATTTCATGCTTTTTATTTTTTGCATGAGTTATCTGACACTTTGTGCAGCGCCAGCCCCCGGTAAGCAATAACGAGCCATAAGGCTCCATATCTTTATTTTCTCTTCTTTCTTTTTTCTCAAGGAAAGCAAGGTTCCCTCGCCCACAAGTTTGCCGGGGGGGAAGGAGAAGATAATGGTATGGACCAGGCGTAGTTCAAGAAAAGTTTCGCCTTGCCGGAAAGCAAACAACAAAAAAGCTAAGTTGCCAAAGTTTGAGCAATCAGATTTTTTTTTAATTTTTAAGTTACCTTCCTTGAACGACCATGCTTTGTATGGAAAACCTGTGCGCGGAGGAACCAGTTCATGGCTAGCTGCGCCCTTACTTTGTTTCGAGTCCGCTCAACAACTTAAGTGAGCTGCAACTAGTCGCGACAAGGTTTCTTGTCGGTAACGGCACCGCCAGCAGGCTGCTGACGTCCCGCACTCGGCGCTCGCGGCTAAGCTGCCTACGCCGGCAAGTTCCCTAAAAGCGTAGGGAAAAAACATACAAAGGTAGGAATCAAGTAAAGGAAATAACATCGCAATTACTACCCAAGATAGAGTTATATTACAAGACAGCTTGTCACGGCTCTAATAGATTGTTCTCATAACATGATCAACAGCGACAAGAAAAGAAGAAAACGGGTGGCCTAGTCTACACGATCGCCCTCAACCCTCTTGATTCCGCTCACCCTTTCCACAATGGGTGCGACAAGGGCCTTGAGCGTCTCCAGATCAGCATCCGGCGGCACGGACTTGAGGACGTTGGTGAGGTTGAGGCCCGGGTTGCGAAAGGCCACCTTCACCAACACCTTTTGAAGAGCTCCCGTGCAGATGTCGCGCGACTCATCGGCCAGCTGCTTTGGGATCCTTTCCTGGAGTCATTGGAGGGCCGTCGCCACGCCTTTGAAGAACAAGGTGAGCTTGGCGCTCGATGGGAGGTTCTCATCGGAGGGATACCCGAGATCCTCCATCCCCAGCTGCGCCAGCTCCCTGTCAATATCTGCGGCAGCATTCACAAGACCCTCCGTCCACTGCTCCACATTCTCCCTGAAGGTGTTCTGGGTGGCAGCAATGCTCTCCAGCAGCGCCTTGTCGGCCTTGATCTCCTTCTTCAAGGCCGCCTCCTGCTCCCTGGCGCCGTCCAGCGTCTTGGTCAAAGCAGTCAGCTTCAGCTCAAGATCAACGTTGGAGTCCTTGGCGGCGCTAAGCTCCTTGACCTTCTCAGCGAGACGACCCTGCAGCTCGCCGAAGGTGTAGGCGTCCTTCTCGCGCTCATGCTTGAGCGCGGCAAGCTCCTCACCGCTCGCCTTGAGATCGGTCTCCAGCTGCGCCACCTTCGTCTCCAACTCCTTCTTGGCGGCCTCGGCAGCTGCGGCAGCATCCTCTGCTTGCTTGAGAGCTCCGCCAAGCGTTTGCTCGCGCGCAGCAAGCTCCTCCTCGTGGCTGTCCAGGTTGACCTTCCGCTGCGCCAACTCGCCCTCCCGCGCAGATAGCTCCTCGGCGGCTAGCCGCTGTTGCTCTGCAACTTTCTGCCTTCTCAAGGATGAAAGCCTTTTGCACCTCGGCGAGCTGCTCCCGCTCCTCCGCCAAGGACCGGAGAGCCTCCTGGTTAAGACCCCGGAGCTCCTCTGCGCGCTTTTCCATGTCTGCTCCCACCTGCGCGACAAGCGCTTCTCGGCATTCCACCTTGGCCTGTCGAGCGCGGTAGAGCGACACCAGCTTCCGGAGCAGTCGCTCCTCCTCAGACTCGCCGCTGCTGCTGCTTGGCGCATCAACCAGCGTCAGCCCAGCGGAGGCAAGCACCTCTCCATCCAAGATTTCCCCTTCGACCGGCGCCCTGGAGCTTGACTCCCAGGGGAGCTTGATGAAGACACCGTCGCCGGCCTTCAAGTAGACGCCTGGCTGGGGCTCTTCGGAGCCTGACGCTGCGGCAGCGGCGGGAGGGTCGGCGGTCGGCGTAGCGCCTGTCGCTCCTGCGGCCCCAGGCCCGTCAGTGCGATCGCCAGACCCCTCGTCAGCTGCTGCGGCGGCAGCCTTGGCGGCCTCTTCGTCGGCGGGATCATTAGCGCCTGCCATCTCTTCGGTGGCAGCGGCGTCATCAACAGTGACCTCGATTGTGACACCCCAAAAAAAAAAATTTGGCCTTGTTTTATTAATTAAAATTTTTGCCAGGACTTAAAACCTTTATTTTATGAGCTCCCTTTTGATCTTTAACCTTGTCATTATGGAGTTTTTCCCCTAAGTGTGAACTTTTCAATTATGTTATTGGACTTGTTTAACCTCTCTAGAAAAACTTTACTTTTATCAGTACAACTAATTGCGCAATTAATTTGCTTGATCTTCACTTTCTTGAAGATGGTTTTTCAAGGTTAAATGGCCATTTTTGAACTACAACCCATTTAAATATTTTCTTCTAGCCTCTACCAAAATTATGGGATGTTAGTAATATCATATGATTCAACTTTATGCAAAGAAACCAGTGATGTTATTTGCAAATTTTGAGTGAATCAGCATCATCTTCATTCTGAACCAGACTGGTGTTTTCTACTGCAACCCTATTATTTCTTGCTCCAGTGACCTTGTGTTTTCTCATGCTCATAGTCCTCCCTACCAAACCCCTAAGTCCAGGAGCATGCACCCTTTGGGGCAATTTTGGTTCATGAAATGATGCCATTTATTTCCTGTCCAGAATTGTAGTTTTGTAAAATTTGCACTAGCAAGTTCCTCTTTTTATCCAAATGACCTCACCACCCTCTTGTACATCCAAGGAGACACTGATCTGGAGAAATTGACCACTCCAAGTATTGCCTAAGTGCCCTTGGCATTGTGTCAAACACCTTATGGGCATGATCTGTTTTGGCATGAATCTATGGTTGCACTGTGAACCAGATCCCCTGACCAAACCAGCGTGTCCACTGATCTCCTTGCAAGCCCAAACCTAGACCTGCTAAGTCCCAGCCTCACCCGAGACCTCTATCACGCCCTGGCTTTTCGTCGAGCAGGTCCCGTGCGTGCTCCGGGCGCGCCCAGAGCGCGCCTATTGCAGCCGCGTGCACCCGAGCCGCCGCGTCTCACCCGCACCCGTTCTGGCTCGTGACTACCTGCAGCTAGCTGCCACACGCTCACCGCCTCACCACTACACGCCAGCCACCCCTGGCGCCCTACAGCGTCACCGCCAGAGCGTTTTGGCGACACGCCGGCGTCGGCCGACAGCTTCTGCTCCGTGCAGCACCGCCCAAGCCACCCCGGCTCGCCACCTGGCCCCTGGCACAGCCCGAGCTCATCCGTGAGCGTGTCCGCTAGCGTTCGTCGCCGCCACGACGCCCTGCACGCTACAGAGAGGCGGTTCGCCGGCGTCCTCATCCACCGCCGCGGAACCGACCTCGTCGCCCTATAAAAGTACGCCCCGAACCACCCAAGCACGCATGCGACTCCATGCCATCCCCCTAGGACCCCCTTTGGGCAGCCAATCGACCCGGGAAGGTCATCTTCCCCATCTCCGGCAGCTTTGGCCGCCGCCATGGCTCGAGCTCCCACAACTCCACCAGGGCCTCCCCCACCCATTTCTCTCCACCAGGAACCCCCTCACACTCCCGCAAACCTTTCCCATTACTCGATTTCGATCGGGGCTCACTACGGGAGAACTTTCACTTTACCCGATGGCCGCCGTCCGCCGCGAAGCTCGCCGCCGGCGACTCACTCAACCCCGCCAACAAAGCAACCACCGGAGTGACCGCCTTGGTCTCGCGGATCCATCCAGACCCTCTGGAACCCGCGGGGAGCCGCCGTTCGCCGGCGACGACCACCGTTACCCCGCCTCCGTTCGGGCAAAGGAAGGGGAGGGAGGGATAGACCGGTCAAACCTGACCAGCCGTCCGCGCTGTAATAAGTGAAAGCGCAAAATGCCCAGTACGTATCTCCTACTTAGAAAGCGTATTTTCCCCGAAACGTTTTCTTTTCTGTTTTGTTTTAAAACAGATTTTGACCACAACTTTGACTGCCTATAACTTTTAATATACAACTCCAAATGAGTTTATTCTTTTTCCTACCTTCCTCAAATTTGATCCAGTTTATTTTAAGATTTATTTGAAAATTTTCGAAAACCACTTTTTGTACTGTTTTGAGATGTGTGTTAATTCAAATATATTTTAAATAGGATTTTTGGAAAGAGGGAAGAAACTTTCAAAAGTTTTGGAGAGCACCTCACCCTTCCACAACTTAAAGGCAAGCATCTTGAACCCTGGCATAATATTTTTGATGTGTTGGTTGACACGTTTATAACACCACCTTATTTCGGAGGACTTGATATTTCATGTGACATGATCATTTGCATGGAAGCATATCAACGATTTCCTTGCTATTGGAAATGAAAATGATTGTGATGGTAATCATCCTCATGTGCCTTGCATGCATACCGGAAAGGAATCCGGGAAAGCCTCGGCCTTGGGTAGGCATGAGCTTGTTGCCGGTCCTTGTCGGGACGGTTATGTCCGGTATGGCATGGTAAGGTACATTGAGTGGTAATTTCTTCAATTGTATTATATTTGATATACATGTCATGCAGGAACTTATAACCTCCTGAGTCGACCGCAGATCGAGTCTTGTTCCAGTAACCCCCATACTTGCCTCGTACTACCACTCGTCCCTGCCGCAGGTAGGGTACGGTTCAGTAAGTTGTCAACCCCTTTCTAGCACACACCGTACAGAGAGGCCATGGTGGAAGATATCGGTTGTAGCCGGTAGGCATGCCACCTGGTCAGGGGGCATGGGTGTTTCCGGTTGGGACCGAGAGGGGAGGCCACCCCTTAGAGCGCGCGATATAAATTTGATCCCATGCTACGCGAGGTTGTAGCCTCCCCACTTAGAGTTTTGCTTGACAAGTGTCGTGGGTGATTCCAGACACCGATGAGTTAAGCTGGTGTGTGCAAGTTAGGTGTGTTTTCAACTAAAAGGCCGTAGACGGAATTAGTCCTGATGGACTAAAGGAATCCGTTACTCGTGGGTAAAGAGTACACCCTCTGCAGAGATTAAACCTATTCGAATAGCCGTGAACATGGTTAAGGACTACAGTCTGGGATGGGTCAAGCGTCGGTCTTAGTGTCGGTCTTCGGAGGTGAAACGGTTAAACTAGAACGGGAACTACTACTTGAGACTAGTGATGATTATGATTATTACTATTGTTGACTAACCCGTGATATTATTGTTATCATCGAATATCTCTGGGATGGTTCTACCTCCGGGATATTTCACTATGTTTATTTAATTTTTAGCCCTTTATGTGGTGTCGCTCAGATGCCCGACTGTGGCATTTCTTTTAAAGCCGTTTATGTGGTGTCGCTCAGACGCCCGACTGTGGCATTTCTTTTAAAGCCCCTTATGTGGTGTCGCTCAGACGCCCGACTGTGGCATTTCTTTTAAGCCCTTTATGTGGTGTCGCTCAGACGCCCGACTGTGGCATTTCTTTTAAGCCCTTTATGTGGTGTCGCTCAGACGCCCGACTGTGGCATTTCTTTTAAAGCCCCTTATGTGGTGTCGCTCAGACGCCCGACTGTGGCATTTATTTTAAGCCCTTTATGTGGTGTCGCTCAGACGCCCGACTATGGCATTTCTTTTAAGCCCTTTATGTGGTGTCTCTCAGACGCCCGACTGTGGTATTATTATTATTCTGCATTTTCCGCTCGAGGAGTCTTTCAGACACTCGTTTGGCACCAGTATTTATTATTCCGCATTTTCTTTCCGCTCGAGGAGTCATTCAGACCCTCGCTTGGCACCCAGTATTTATTACCTCTATGTGGCCATTGCATAAATTTCCGGTTGCATATGAATAACCTGTTTACATGCATCAAGATATTTATTTATGACTAACTAAGTGAGTATAAGGATATTGCAAAGCATGAGCATCAACGGTTATATTATACCTGTGTTCTTAATGTTTGCGAGTACATTCAAAGTACTCACTGGCTTGTCCCTGGCTATTGTCTTGGCCAGATTTATTGCTTGGGGAGGAGCGTTGTGATGACTGCCTCGGAACCTGAGCAACGGTGATAGCAGCCTCGTGAAGATAGGAGTTAACCTAGTCAGCTGTTCCCGTGGGAAATGGAGTCCCATAGCCGTGGTGATCCACAAACCGCTTCCGCCCTCAACCACTAGAAACCATTTGTTGTACTCATAGGCCACAATGGTCTTGTACTGCATATTTTGTACCTTTGCTTGGGATTTCTGTAACAAGTTGGTGCCTCATCAGCTAACAGAAATCCTGGGGCTGATGAGCTCGACGGCCATTTTCTGGAATTTAATGTCTGGAAAACCGGTCGCGACAGACTTGGTATCAGAGCCAGGCTAACCATTGGCTAATCCTATCCTAGCCAGGTCAATAAACTTAGGCATGCCAAACCACCGAGCCATAACCAAACCCACAGCCAAGCTTCTCCTGCAAGATAGCCCCACAGTGACCCGACACCTTTTGGCAGTCGGTGCCCAACCTACCAGCCTAGCCGTCGATCACGCGCCAGTGACCGCCCCCCGTAAATAGTCCTTTCTCGCAAGCATGCGAAGGAAGACTCCGACCACTTTTTCCTATAAAAAGGGCACGCTAGTCTCAACCCAGCACAGCCCGGCCGCTATCCTAAACCAAGCCACAATGCCTGGTCCTATTGTGCACCATGAGACCACAGCGACCAACCTTGGAGGTTTTGTGACCATACTCGCAAACCTCACCCGTCGTGCCTATGCATTAGAAGAACCCCCAGAATATGTTGTGTACCAAGGGCCCGTAAGCGGTGAAAGCCGTCAATTCTGGGCCACTGTACACATCTACGGTAGGGGTCTCGCACCCGAACGCCCCTACAGGTTCACCGGAAGAACAACTTCCTTTGAGCCACAAGCCATCCAACTAGCTGCTCGAGAAGCTATAGTTGATCTTCGGCACTTGTCACCAAGAGTTGACTGTCGCTCGTTCCACTACTACCCCAGGCGTGAAGGGTATGGTAGACCACCCCAAGTTGCCAACGGAGATCACGAGACAGATCATGCATTGTTGCACCTGGTGCGCTATGTAAGTGCACTAGAAGAACTGTGCGATCAGGTCACAATTGATCTTATCGCAGCTCGTGGAGAGCTGGTTCGTCGAGCCCCAGCAAGAGAAGAGGACGAGCCCAATGCCGACAACCCAGTCGTGCTGTTTGGACAACCGATCGAGCCCCTGAGGTCTACCCCAGCCATCGGCCAAGGTGTTGCGATAACCCCAGAAGTGCTACGTCGCATTTTGGGAACACACTCCAACGGAGTTGTGGCCAGCAATCCCCGAGATGGCCACCATCGCTACCCCGAGCCTGCAGCCCCTCAACCCACTCCAGTCAATTCCGACGGCGAGACCCGTGGAGAAGCCTCGACATCCACAAGGCACGCCCGCATGGATGTAAACGAGGTAGACTAAGTAACCCGAGCTGTATCGAGTCCCAGTGTACCCTCGCTTTGTAATCGTGTGGCCTGGTATTTAAACGCTGCTTGTTGTCATGCCTCTGCTTTAATGATAACCTTGACTAAACACCCAGTATGCAGTGTGAGATTGCTACCCCTGGCACAGCTACCAAAAACCTTCCCGACAGCCCCCACAGTAACATGTCACCTCGGTGGAATAAGTGTATCTATGGCATTGACTTCGAATCCCGGATCAGAGCTGGAAATTTCATTACCCTTCACCACGGTAAAGATGATTCAGCTCCAGTGCTATAAAAGGGCCACCGCGTGACCTTGCCAAGCACCTCTCACCATGTACATCACCCTCACAACCATTTCTTGCCATGTCGAGCCCCAGCATTCATCTGAGAACCCCAGATGCAACCCCGGGTAGTTTTGTCAAGATATTGTGGGATTTTACCTGCAGTACCATGGGCGCTACCCAGCCACCCCAGTACGAGCTGTTCAAATCGAGGATCACCTCTTTCACCTCGAGATACTGGGCAGCAGTGCACATTCCTCCCGTAAACTCAGCCCAAGACCCAACAGAGGTCTCCTTCGTGGGGAAATCTATGCCAACCCCACAGATGGCCGTGGAAGCTGCGGCTTGCGAAGCACTTGCTCGCCTTCGATTCGCGGTACCCTATGCCAGCGAACGTGGGTATTATTACTTCCCGAGCCGTGCAGCACCCGGAGGAGTAACATCGTTTCCCGGTGTGCGAATCGAAAGAGACCCCGTCCTGGCCAACCTTGTCTAGTATGTCATCGCTCAAGAGAGTTTGATCCAACGCGTGATGAGTTATCTCCAGAGCCTCGCAGACTTAAATCCTCAGATCGCCATCGGCAGATCACTGAGGCCCGACCAGGAGAGACACATGCATCGACTAGTCAATCCGCTTTCTCCGATAGAGGAAGAATGTGTCTCAGTACCAGAAACATTTTCTCGGGACCCCATCCAGTTACCGTTTGCATTATAGACGTCGCTGCTACGTTATTTATTGCAACCTTTATTTGCGTGTTGTAACTTGTGCGTGGAGCTTAGTGTGTGCTTTAAGTGTGTTATTTTGTTAATTTCGATTAATATGAGTGATTCTGTTGCATTACTGTTTTCTTCCGCGAATAATCCTGGAGTGAGACATCTTTTTCTGAGTCGATACTTCGGCACTTTCTCATGACGTGGATTTCACGCAAGCACAATGACAACAGATGACCCACAACCGCAAACACTCGGACACACACACGTACACCGTTTACAAAACTTTGCGACAGTGTTGCAGCTGGTTAACCCCTCTCCTAACCGCGGTTAGCACCCGGCATCCCACCTACTCCTCGTGATCACCACCGCCGTGGAGAGACAACACCCGAGCAGCAGCATCGCGACGATCATCGAGGATCATCGCACACAGGAGCACGGGAAAGCGCGCAGGAGAGAGGAAGAAGAAGAGCCAGAGGGAGAAGAAGAGGCTGACTGTGGGCCCCGGGTCCACCTGTCGGCCAGAGAGAGCACTGTGCTCCCGGGTACGACCAGCATATATTTAAATTTAGACTTTATTCTAAATTTATACCCAGCGTAGAAATCTCACGTTTTTGTCTCAGACCGTAGATTTTTCCATGCAGCACCAGTATTTCACACTGTGGTTTTCATCACTTATTGCCCTCTTACTGTAGCCACATTTTCGTTGCATGCAATTTTTTCTTATACAACTTTTAACAAATCTCGAGGACGAGATTTTTCTTAAGGGGGGTAGTATTGTGACACCCCAAAAAAAAATTTGGCCTTGTTTTATTAATTAAAATTTTTGCCAGGACTTAAAACCTTTATTTTATGAGCTCCCTTTTGATCTTTAACCTTGTCATTATGGAGTTTTTCCCCTAAGTGTGAACTGTTCAATTATGTTATTGGACTTGTTTAACCTCTCTAGAAAAACTTTACTTTTATCAGTACAACTAATTGCGCAATTAATTTGCTTGATCTTCACTTTCTTGAAGATGGTTTTTCAAGGTTAAATGGCCATTTTTGAACTACAACCCATTTAAATATTTTCTTCTAGCCTCTACCAAAATTATGGGATGTTAGTAATATCATATGATTCAACTTTATGCAAAAAAACCAGTGATGTTATTTGCAAATTTTGAGTGAATCAGCATCATCTTCATTCTGGACCAGACTGGTGTTTTCTACTGCAACCCTATTATTTCTTGCTCCAGTGACCTTGTGTTTTCTCATGCTCATAGTCCTCCCTACCAAACCCCTAAGTCCAGGAGCATGCACCCTTTGGGGCAATTTTGTTTCATGAAATGATGCCATTTATTTCCTGTCCAGAATTGTAGTTTTGTAAAATTTGCACTAGCAAGTTCCTCTTTTTATCCAAATGACCTCACCACCCTCTTGTACATCCAAGGAGACACTGATCTGGAAAAATTGACCACTCCAAGTATTGCCTAAGTGCCCTTGGCATTGTGTCAAACACCTTATGGGCATGATCTGTTTTGGCATGAATCTTTGGTTGCACTGTGAACCAGATCCCCTGACCAAACCAGCGTGTCCACTGATCTCCTTGCAAGCCCAAACCTAGACCTGCTAAGTCCCAGCCTCACCCGAGACCTCTATCACGCCCTGGCTTTTCGTCGAGCAAGTCCCGTGCATGCTCCGGACGCGCCCAGAGCGCGCCTATTGCAGCCGCGTGCACCCGAGCCGCCGCGTCTCACCCGCACCCGTTCCGGCTCGTGACTACCTGCAGCTAGCTGCCACACGCTCGCCGCCTCACCACTACACGCAGCCACCCCTGGCGCCCTACAGCGCCACCGCCAGAGCGTTTTGGCGGCGCGCCGGCGTCGGCCGACAGCTTCTGCTCCGTGCAGTGCCGCCCAAGCCACCCCGGTTCGCCACCTGGCCCCTGGCATAGCCCGAGCTCATCCGTGAGCGTGTCCGCTAGCGTTCGTCGCCGCCACGACGCCCTGCAAGCTGCAGAGAGGCGGCTCGCCGGCGTCCTCATCCACCGCTGCGGAACTGACCTCGTCGCCCTATAAAAGTACGCCCGAACCTCCCAAGCACGCAGGCGACTCCAAGCCATCCCCCTAGGACACCCTTTGGGCAGCCAATCGACCCGGGAAGGTCATCTTTCCCATCTCCGGCAGCTTCGGCCGCCGCCATGGCTCGAGCTCCCACAACTCCACCAGGGCCTCCCCCACCCATTTCTCTCCACCAGGAACCCCCTCACACTCCCGCAAACATTTCCCATTACTCGATTTCGATCGGGGCTCACTACGGGAGAACTTTCTCTTTACCCGATGGCCGCCGTCCGCCGCGAAGCTCGCCGCCGGCGACTCACTCAACCCCGCCAACAAAGCAACCACCGGATTGACCGCCTTGGTCTCGCGGATCCATCCAGACCCTCTGGAACCCGTGGGGAGCCGCCGTTCGCCGGCGACGACCACCGTTACCCCGCCTCCGTTCGGGCAAAGGAAGGGGAGGGAGGGATAGACCGGTCAAACCTGACTAGTGGGCCAGGCGGGCCCACTGTCAGTGAATCGCGAGCCGTCCGCGCTGTAATAAGTGAAAGCGCAAAATGCCCAGTACGTATCTCCTACTTAGAAAGCGTATTTTCCCCGAAACGTTTTCTTTTCTGTTTTGTTTTAAAACAGATTTTGACCACAACTTTGACTGCCTATAACTTTTAAAATACAACTCCAAATGAGTTGATTCTTTTTCCTACCTTCCTCAAATTTGATCCAGTTTATTTTAAGATTTATTTGAAAATTTTCCAAAACCACTTTTTGTACTGTTTTGAGATGTGTGTTAATTTAAATATATTTTAAATAGGATTTTTGGAAAGAGGGAAGAAACTTTCAAAAGTTTTGGAGAGCACCTCACCCTTCCACAACTTAAACGCAAGCATCTTGAACACTGGCATAATATTTTTGATGTGTTGGTTGACACGTTTATAACACCACCTTATTTCGGAGGACTTGATATTTCATGTGACATGATCATTTGCATGGAAGCATATCAACGATTTCCTTGCTATTGGAAATGAAAATGATTGTGATGGTAATCATCCTCATGTGCCTTGCATGCATACCGGAAAGGAATCTGGGAAAGCCTCGGCCTTGGGTAGGCGTGAGCTTGTTGCCGGTCCTCGTCGGGACGGTTATGTCCGGTATGGCATGGTAAGGTACATTGAGTGGTAATTTCTTCAATTGTATTATATTTGATATAGATGTCCTG
The DNA here is from genome assembly GCA_032464435.1 of Aegilops umbellulata. NCBI lineage: Eukaryota > Viridiplantae > Streptophyta > Magnoliopsida > Poales > Poaceae > Aegilops > Aegilops umbellulata. Next base: position 445,176,863 of record CP136054.1, read on the forward strand.
CAGGAACTTATAACCTCCTGAGTCGACCGCAGATCGAGTCTTGTTCCAGTAACCCCCATACTTGCCTCGTACTACCACTCGTCCCTGCCGCAGGTAGGGTACGGTTCAGTAAGTTGTCAACCCCTTTCCAGCACACACCGTACAGAGAGGCCATGGTGGAAGATATCGGTTGTAGCCGGTAGGCATGCCACCTGGTCAGGGGGCATGGGTGTTTCCGGTTGGGACCGAGAGGGGAGGCCACCCCTTAGAGCGCGCGATATAAATTTGATCCCATGCTATGCGAGGTTGTAGCTTCCCCACTTAGAGTTTTGCTTGACAAGTGTCGTTGGTGATTCCAGACACCGATGAGTTAAGCTGGTGTGTGCAAGTTAGGCGTGTTTTCAACTAAAAGGCCGTAGATGGAATTAGTCCTGATGGAATAAAGGAATCCGTTACTCGTGGGTAAAGAGTACACCCTCTGCAGAGATTAAACCTATTCGAATAGCCGTGTCCATGGTTAAGGACTACAGTCTGGGATGGGTCAAGCGTCGGTCTTAGTGTCGGTCTTCGAAGGTGAAACGGTTAAACCAGAACGGGAACTACTACTTGAGACTAGTGATGATTATGATTATTACTATTGTTGACTAACCCGTGATATTATTGTTATCATCGAATATCTCTGGGATGGTTCTACCTCCGGGATATTTCACTATGATTATTTAATTTTTAGCCCTTTATGTGGTGTCGCTCAGATGCCCGACTATGGCATTTCTTTTAAAGCCGTTTATGTGGTGTCGCTCAGACGCCCGACTGTGGCATTTCTTTTAAAGCCCCTTATGTGGTGTCGCTCAGACGCCCGAGTGTGGCATTTCTTTTAAGCCCTTTATGTGGTGTCGCTCAGACGCCCGACTATGGCATTTCTTTTAAGCCCTTTATGTGGTGTCGCTCAGACGCCCGACTGTGGCATTTCTTTTAAAGCCCCTTATGTGGTGTCGCTCAGAGGCCCGACTGTGGCATTTCTTTTAAGCCCTTTATGTGGTGTCGCTCAGACGCCCGACTGTGCCATTTCTTTTAAGCCCTTTATGTGGTGTCTCTCAGACGCCCGACTGTGGTATTATTATTATTCTGCATTTTCCGCTCGAGGAGTCTTTCAGACACTCGTTTGGCACCAGTATTTATTATTCCGCATTTTTTTCCGCTCGAGGAGTCATTCAGACCCTCGCTTGGCACCCAGTATTTATTACCTCTATGTGGCCATTGCATAAATTTCCGGTTGCATATGAATAACCTGTTTACATGCATCAAGATATTTATTTATGACTAACTAAGTGAGTATAAGGATATTGCAAAGCATGAGCATCAACGGTTATATTATACCTGTGTTCTTAATGTTTGCGAGTACATTCAAAGTACTCACTGGCTTGTCCCTGGCTATTGTCTTGGCCAGATTTATTGCTTGGGGAGGAGCGTTGCGACGACCGCCTCGGAACCTGAGCAACGGTGATAGCAGCCTCGTGAAGATAGGAGTTAACCTGGTCAGCTGTTCCCGTGGGAAATGGAGTCCCATAGCCGTGGTGATCCACAAACCGCTTCCGCCCTCAACCACTAGAAACCATTTGTTGTACTCATAGGCCACAATGGTCTTGTACTGCATATTTTGTACCTTTGCTTGGAATTTCTGTAACAAGTTGGTGCCTCATCAGCTAACAGAAATCCTGGGGCTGATGAGCTCGACGACCATTTTCTGGAATTTAATGTCTGGAAAACCGGTCGCGACATCGATCTCCATCGGATCCGCAGCAGATGGACCTGACGGCCGGAAAAGGAAGAAAAGTCAAGCAAATATCCAAAAAGAAGATCAAAAGAAGAAGAAGAACCCAAGGGGAGTTTCGAAGCGAGAGGATTACCTGTACCAGGATCGGCAGTCACGGTCTCTGTCGCCAAGGGGTCGCTGGTGCTGTCCCTTGCCGGAGACTTCTCCCTTGCCGGAGATTTCTCCCTTGCCAGAGACTTCTCCCTTACCGGAGAACTCCCTCTTGCCGGAGAGCTCTCCCTTGTCGGAGGATTCTCCCTTGCCGGAGAACTCTCGCTTGGCGGTGTAGTAGTAGCAGATGGCATGACAGGAGCGGTCTCCGGACGCTCCTGGTGGGACTGCTCTACTCCTGCACAAACCAAGTCAGATATCAGCAAACGAAGAGTACCCATGCGCGCCTAACAGCAGCGAGCAAAACATATACTTACGCTGGGGGCTGCTCTGAAGGACAGTTGGCGGGTCTGGCAAGGTTGTCTCGAGCGCACCCCCTGCTGTCACGGTGGGCTCATCCTCGATGATAACTAGCGGTACCTTGGCTATCTTTGCCGCTCTCTCGGCCAGAGTCCTAAAAAGGAATAAGACCAGAGTGAAGCAAATGAGATACAAGACAAAACAGCAAGACTTGAAGAACTACAAGAATAACAAGGATCTTACTCTTCTTCTTCCTCGTCGGAGCTGAACGCGGAGAAGTCAAAGCCTGGCCCGCCTCCGGCGTGACGAGGCGGAGGAGTAGGTTCCCTTGGTCGCTTGGCGGGAGAAGCGGCGGACCGGGAAGACACTGCTCCAGTTGCCGCAGCAGCGTGAGGTGCTCCCGTGGCACCAGAACTTGCCGCGGTGGAGCGCGTCGCGCGGCGCGGCGGCTGTTGCCCCGTCTGCCGCTCCGCTACGTCCCCGGCCTTGCGGAGACGCCTTCTTGGTGGAGCCGGGGGCTCTGCTTGCGACGAGCTGCCCAAAGGTGGGGCGGAAGAGGAGTCGATCTCCGGCAAGCCGCTCGTATCCTCGGCGGGCAAGCCCGACTCGGCGTCATGCCTGGCAGGCTCCTCCTCGCCGGCAAGCCTCACTCGCTTGGCAAGGCTCGCTGCCTCTGCTGCCTCTGCCTCCTCCACAGTGAATCCAAACTCGCCCGCGGCTGCGGCTGCCGCCGCCTCTTCCAGCCTAGTGGCGATGCGCTCCATCTCCTCATCGGTGGTGTCGCGAATGAGGCCCTTCTGCTCGTCGGGGCGGATCGGCACTTCTACCAAGCCATCAAAAAATGCCTGCACGACGTCGTCTGCAGGCTCCTGCCAAGTTGGGTCAATTCCATGCGAGTCGCACAACGGCATCATTGCGCGGATGCGGCTGAGCGAGGAGTTGTTGCATAATGGAACGATGCCCTGCGGCAACCTGAACACTTTGGGATGCTCAGGGTCGTGCTTGAACAGCTCCTTGAGCATCGCGTCAAGTTCCAGGACAGTAAAGTTGAAGTTGAGGCCCAAATGCAGCCTCATGATATCCGCCGCGTTCCTGAACTCCTAGGCGGTTCTCCTCCTCTCCTGCAGGGGGAGATGCGGCGGCAAAGGAAATCTGCGCCGACGGCACCTACAGTGAGCCCGGCAAGCCTGAGGCGTTGGATCCAGGGGACGGCAATCTTCAGCCTGTCGTCGTCAGGGGCCACGTTGCTCCAATCGCTGCCGCGCACTACTGCGGTTTGGCGCTGGGCGGTAAACGGCTGCGGGTCCTCCTCGACGATCCAGCACCAGTCTGCTCTCCATTCCTCCCACTTGCTGCGGAACTCTCCCTCCAGATAAGCTTCCTTCTTGCCGCTTTTTGAGATCCAGGCGATTCCGCCGGATAGAGGCTCTCCTCTCTCAACTCGCGGCATGAAGAAATGGCGAAAAAGGGCTACATTGGGATGGACTCCGACAAAGTTTTCGCAGAGATGTGCGAAAACTGCCATGGTCAGGACAGCATTGGGGGTGAAGTCAAGGAGGCGGAGCCCGTAGGTGTTCATGATATCACAGAAAAATTCAGAAAAAGGCGGGCAGAGCCCGCAGTAGAAGAACAACGCGAAGAAGGGGTACCCAGTCGGGGCCGTTTTCCAGGCGGCGGCTGGAAGCACCTTCGTGCGCGGGTGCGCCCGCGTCTCCGTCGACCAGAAGAGGTAGTAGTACTCCCTCAGCTCCTCCACGGCGAGCTTGGGGGGGGAGATTGCCCGCTCCTTTTGCAGCGCCTCGAGCCGCTGCGCCTCGGCCGACTTCACGGCCTTCCCCTTCCCCTTGTCGCCCTTCGGAGCCACGGCGGAAGTGGTGAGGGAAGTCGACGACGTCGGTGGTGCTGGTGGCGATGGGGGTGGAGCACTGCTCTCTTTCGGATTTGGGAAGAAGGGGAGTGGCGGAGGTTTTCGAGGATTGGAGTAGCAACGGGTAGATGGGAGAACTGCCCCTGTTTCCCCTGCTTATAAGGAGATAGGGGCGGATGTTTCGCCTTTCCGAATAAAGAAACCACCCACGATCTCTCCCACGACGCTGCAATCGACGCGTGCCGTTCGGGGAGGGCGCGGTGGATACGGAGTGAGATACAGCGTGACCCAGGCCACGCGTGCCCGTGCCCTGTTTTGGCCCTGGCCCAACAGCGCTCGGCACCGTGTATGGCCCACGCCCGGGGGCTCCTGTCGGTGTACTAGAGTAGGGGTACCCTAGTATCCCGAACTTGTGCACGGGCAGTCGCAGCACCCCGCGGCAAGGCTTGCCAGGTGACCGCCGAGGTCCTCCATGGTTCCTTTGGAGCCATTCAAGAACAAAGTATTCAAGCCAAGAAGACAAGGCCCCGGCAAGAGGATCTTGCCGGGAAGACCACCCGAGGCATAAGGCCCCCGCAAGAGGAGCTTGCCGGGAAGGCCACTCAAGGCACAAGACCCCGGCAAGAGGAGCTTGCCGGGAAGGCCAACCAAGGCATCTCAAGGACTTTGCCGCGACGCGCCACGCGTCCCGGCAAGGCCCGGAGAGCGACAAGCTTTCGGACGCGACAAGACAACGACCGCGGCAAGGCGCTTGCCGCGGCAAGCAACCACTTCGTACCCACGCTCCAGCACGTCCACCAACGTGTCGCTCTGGGACCCTTCCAAATGTACGTGGCGGGAGGCTGTGCAGCCAAGGAACTGAATGTCCTTGCCGGGCCGCTCAAGGGCAAGGAAGAGGAGAAGGACGAGCCAACACCTACGCCCCGGCGAGCCAGAGTCGCCGGGGGCTGCAACCTCAGATAAGTTTTTGCATCCCTCATCATGCATTCTCTTATGGACTGTGGAATTTGAAAGCCCCCTTTCCTCCCGAAAAGCTACCGTGCTCTCTTAGCGGCAAGCCCCAGAGCGCGTTCCTGGGGCCCGTTTCGATAGCAGCCGCGGCAGCAAGGGGGGAGGGAAGCGAGGGGCCGGAACCCGCCTGCTCCCCGCCTCCGCCAAGGGCGTGAGAAAGGTCGAGCAGTGCGGGGGAGCGGCTGGGCCTGTTGCCGGGCGAGAAACTGTCTATCTTAACGATGTAAAGGATTCGTTCCTTACCGCGGTTTCCACCCGCGAGACAAATGATCCGGCAAACATCCCCTTTTCATTAAAAACGTTCCACTCAGGTACAGTTCAGAGAGAATGAAAAACATGAAAGAAGGGATTACAAGGCTTAAACGCAACTAAGGCCCGAAGGCTTACAAGCTGAAAAGAGATAAGGTGCCCGTAATCCCTTTATTGTCTCTCTCCTCAGGAGGTAGGGCAAGTGGGCGAAGAAGGCGAAGGGGGCACCTAGGCGAGCTACGGGTGGCAGAAGGCACCAAGAGAAGATCCGGGGGCTCCGCCCGGGGGTCTCCGGAGGCTGAAGAAGACGGAGGCGCCGGAGGCAGAGCTGGAAGATGAGGCAGCGGCCTTGCCGCCAGCCTCTTCCTCTTCCCCAGCCTCGCCACTCCGGCCGCCCGAGGAGATCAAGCCCCCGGCAAGAGGAGCTTGCCGGGCCGAAGAGAAGACCCCGGTGGTCGTCACCGAGAGCAAGGGTGATGACGGCGTCTGGGGCGCATCTGGAACACGAGGCACCGGAGCGTCAGCCAGCTGTCGAAGTCGGCCCGTACTCTGACTTCGCGGCCTTCGACGTCCGCCCTCTATCCTCCTCAGCAGCCCCCCTACGCCAGTCGCCCAAGGAGACGACCCCGGGGAGTTCACGGAGCCCAGCGCGGACGATGGGGCCGCCGGTGCCACACGGAGCTGCGACCGACGCCTAGTCAGACCCGTCATCCCGGCGGCTGCTCCCCTCGTCGTCGCTGTCGCTCCCCTCCTCGTCACTCTCGCTCGAGGAGGAGCCTTCGCTGTCGGAGGAGCTATCTTCGCAGCACCGGGCCCGGATGCCGAAGCCCCAGAAGGCCTTGACGGAGAGGAGGTCCTCCCCCACTAGCTTAAAGTGGAGGGTGAACCCCTCCGTCAAGCTGTGGATCCGGGCGAACGTCTTCCACCCGCGGCCCAGACACACCACGCCGGGGGCTCGGGACTCGACGTGGACTCGCGTCCCACTGATCCCGCAGCCCCTCATGCGCAGGTTTAGCATCTCAGGCTGCTCCACCTCCAACACGTTCGCGAATGGAGCGGGAAGCCGGAGGCGGCGACGAGGCGCCCGCGCAGCCTGATAATGAACTCACGGGGGTCGTCCCCGAGATGGACCGCGGGAAGGAACGGAGCCGCTGGCGGAGGCAAGGACGGCGCACCGATCCGTCCGCCCCGAGCGCCTCGGCCCCGTCCACGACCTCGTCCGCGACCTCGCCCTCTCCCTCTTCCCCTGACGACCGGCTCCGCCGCCGCGGGCGCAAGGGGAGGAGGGGCGCGTTGCCTAGCAGACACCCTCGCGGCAACCGAAGAAGAACCAGGGTTCCCCCCCTCCATCATGGATGGGGGAAGGAAACCAGAAGCAGAAGGAGGAAGGAGATGGAGTGCGGATTTCCGTCGCCCCCTTTCGCTCCTTATAAAGGGGCGGAGTGGGGACGCGGCCGCCTCGCTCCTCCAATAGAAGCGGAGGAAGGGCAGACGACTGGGGCCGACCCACTGCATCGACCCGCGCCGGCCCGACTCCCTGCTTCCGCCGCCGCGACTCCGAGTGCATGAGGACCACGCGGTGGGCGCGCAGGACCGAGGCGACGGGTGGGACGACCTCTCCCCATCCCGTGATTATGGGGAGCGGACGCCTCGAAAGCCGCGCCTCACCCCCGTTCATTTATCAAGCCGCACCTCCGCACCTCCCTCCACTTAAAAAAGGAACGGGCGTTTCGCCCCCACGACGCCGCGATAAGCTCGCGCCGCCTGGGGAAGGTGCGACGGATGCGGAGTTAAGGAGCAGCGCGACCAAGGCCACGCGTGCCCGTGCACTATTAGGGCCTGGCCCAACGACGCTCGGCACCGTGTGTGGCCCAGGCCCGGGGGCTCCTGTCGGTGTACTAAAGTAGGGGTACCTTAGTACCCCAGACTTGTGCACGGGCAGTTGTAGCACCCTGCGGCGAGGCCCGCCCAGGAAGCGCCAAGAGAAGACCAAGCATTCAAGACAAGGCCCCCGGCAAGAGGAGCTTGCCGGGCCAAGAAAACAAGACCCCGGCAAGAGGAGCTTGCCGGGACGACTAAGCCCATGTAATACCATCCAAGAACAAAGTATAAGAGACAGAAGATCGAGACCCCGACAAGAGGAGCTTGTCGGGAAGGCCGAACCCAGGCACCACAAGAGAAGCCCGCCACGGCGCGCCATGCGCCCCGGCAAGGCCTGATAGCCGGCAAGCTATCAGGCACAGGAAGACGACCCCCGCGGCAAGCCACTTGCCGCGGCAAATCGCCACCTCAGGACTGCGCTCCAGCTCGCCCGCCCACGCGTCGCTCCGGGGCTTCCCCCAAGGGCACGTGGCGGGGCACCGCGCAGCCTGGGGTATGCGGTGGCATGCAGCCACCATCGTGGCGAACGGTGGCGCACCTAACGGTCCGCCTCGGTGCTGTCCGGGCGACCGTGACGGGCATTTAATGCCCTTGTCCCCTACCGTCAGAAGTAGGTATGATAACACTGTGCCGCACTGTAGCGCCACTGCTCCCGCACTGTTACAACTTCCACCCCTTTTACACTTTTACCCCTTTCTCTTACGTTGACACCTGTCGGTGACCCCTTTGCGCTATAAGAGGAGGCCCGTGTGCAACGTAGAGGGGGTTCGGAGGTTCGGAGGTTCGGAGGTTCGGAGATTGGGAACCCAGACAGCCATACGCTCGGTGTAGCTAGCTCTCCAAGCTCCCGAGCTCCCCAGTTCAATACAACCAAGCAGGAGTAGGGTTTTACGCGTCCATCGCGGCCCGAACCTGGGTAAACCGCCCGTGTGCTCGCCTCGATCTGCTCTCCGTGCTCCCTCCGCCCCCCTCACCGGACAACGAAAGGGGCTCCGGCCCCATAGGTGCTCGCGAGGGACACCGTCCACCCCGACATCTTTGGCGCGCCAGGTAGGGGGTGCGTCGAGGTTGTGCGGATCAGATCCGGCGTTCGCGCGAGCGCGCTCTTCGTCAGCTTCTCCGAATTCGCTAGCTTCATCAACACCATGGCCCCGAAGAAGAAGGCTTCGGAGGTCGCGGGCCCGTCCGCGTCTCTTCCACCGCTACCGGAGCCAACGGTGGGCGGGGGAGACGCCGTCGGAGGGGTGGCCACCGGCGAGAACACTCGCGGCGCCACCAAATCCAAGAACAGGGCGGACGACCGAGCCTCAGCCTCCGAGGGCGCGTCGCATCCGACCCGACAAACGACGACCCAGCAGCGCCATGCCACAGGAGGTGGCATCCGCTTGCCGGACCAAGGGCAAACTGGAGGTTCACGGGACGCCCCGGGCCCCCGTCCGGACACGGGCAAGGCGAAGGCGCCGGGGAGGGACCCCGCTCTTTCTAACATTGTTAGGAGTCCGAGCGTATCCCGCTCCTCGCGCCACTCGCCCCCGCTCCCCTCCACTCCCGCAGAAGCGCTCGCGAGAGCGCAACTGCTCCTCGACTACCCTCCAGCGGCTGACAAGGCCGAAGGCTGGAGGGCCACCATCCAGAGCCTGATCGCCTTCGCCAACAACGACACGCCGCAGCAGCCGGCGACCTCACGGCCACGGCAGGTCGAGAAGACGAAGGCCGACGGCGACAAGACCGCCGGGGGTGCAACCACCATGCACTCCCCGGCGCAGAAGCAGAAGACGCCGCCCCGCTGGAGCAACGCCGACGACGGCTCTACAACGTCGTCAGACCCGCGGACTCGCCAGGACCAGCGCCGAGTCCTCGACGAGCGGCAGCAAGAAGACGCTCGAACAAGGATTGAGCGCCGCCGAGAAACTCGGCGGCAATCAGACCAGCGGGCTGGGAACGCTGTCGACGCGCACGCGCCCGGTGAACCAGGTGACTTACCGTACGCGGCAGGTTGCCCTGCGTTCACCCGTGAGCTGCGGCGCGTCCGGTGGCCCAGCACGAAGAACTTCAAGCCCGACGTACCGGAGAAGTACGACGGCAGGGCGCACCCCTCGGAGTTTCTCAGCATCTACACGATCGCTGTGCAAGCTGCCGGGGGGCGCGACGAGAGGATATTGGCGAACTACTTCCCGCTCGTGCTTAAGCCGAACGTTCGTTCGTGGCTTATGCACTTGCCGGAAGGCTCCATTTCTTCCTGGGCGGATCTTTGCCATCAGTTTGTTGGCGCCTTCACAGGCGGCCACAAACCTCATGTCCAGGATAGCGACCTCCACATCCTAGCCCAGAAGGAAGGAGAACCCCTGCGCAAGTACATCCAGCGCTTCAGCCGCGTGCATCGCAACATCCCCGACGTTCACCCTGCCGCGGTTATCAGCGCGTTCCACCAGAACGTGCGTAACCGCCGCATGCGTGAAGAGATGGCCATGACCAAGATCCGGGACGTCAGCGAGCTATATGCCCTGGCTGACAAGTGCGCGCGCGCGGAGGAGGGGAGGAAACTCCCCGGGGAGGATGCTGGCGCAGGAGAAAGCGACAGTGACGACACCGCCCCGGCGAAGAGAAGCCAGCGGCGGAATAATAGGAGGAAGAACAGGAAAGAGGTGCTTGCCGTCGAGGAGTCCGGCAAGGAGGCTCCCGCCAAGCAAACGCAGGCTGGCGGCTCCGGCAAGGAGCCTGCCCCCGTGTCGGCAGCCGACAAGCAGGACGGCTCCGACAAGCAATACTGCAAGATCCACCGCACCAAGGGCCACGATCTCTCCAACTGCAAAAGCGTCGAGTACCTCGTCGTGCAGCAGAAGGCTGAGTACGAGAGGCGCGACAAGCAGGAGGTGGCGAACCAAGCTAGAAGCGGCCGCCCATCGGCCGGGGAGGACGCCGCGGCAAGGCCAAGCAGCGGCAAGGCGATCGGCCTCCCCGGGGCCGCGACGGGGATGAAGAAGACGATGACGAAGACATGGAAGACGAAGATAACAGCGAGCAGGAGTTCCAGAAGGCCACGGAGGTCCTATGCGTTGACGGCGGCGCCTCTCTGCACACCTCCCACCGCCAGCTTAAGCAGTGGGTGCGAGAGGTGAACGCAGCAGAGCCGCTCGTGGAGTCGCGCAGGCTCCTCAAATGGTCCAGCACGCCCATCATTTTCGATCTTGAGGATCACCCCGACCGCACAACCGCGGTCGGGTGCTTGCCGATGCTGGTCTCACCCACCATCCGCAACCTCAAGGTCACCAAAATGTTGGTAGACGGCGGGGCCGGGCTGAACTTGATCTCCTCCGCTGTGATCAAGAAACTCCAGATCCCAGACGGCGAGCTCGAAGAGACCGGTTCTTTCCAAGGAATCAACCCGGGGAGGAGCAAGCCCAAGGGGAAGATTACTCTGCCTGTGACCTTCGGCGGCGAGCTCAACTTCAGGACTGAGCGCATCACGTTCGACGTCGCTGATATCCCGTTACCATACAATGGGATCCTCGGCCGTCCCGCTCTCGCCAAGTTCATGGCAGCTTCCCACCACGCCTACAACGTACTCAAGATGCCAGGGCCGATAAGCGTCATCACTGTCCATGGCGACAAAAAGGACGCGCTTATCTGCGCCGACAAGATCTACCGGGATGTAGCAGCCGCGGCAGAGAAGGACACACTCGCCGCTGCAGCCCCCGGGGGGAAGAAGACAAGGACCAAGTCCGGTAAGTGCTCTGGGGCCCACTCCGGCAACCGCACCTCTTCGGAGTGCTGCGCCGCCGTCGAGGACGTTCCATCGAGCTCCACCGGCAAGTACAAGAAGGGAATGACCGCTCCTCCGGCAACCAAGAAGGTGTCCGCCAAGGAGGACGGCACTGGCGGTACCTTCACCATCAGTGCCGCGCTTGACAGCAAATAGGAAAGCGCGCTCGTTGCCTTCCTGCGGGCGAATGTTGACGTGTTTGCATGGCAACCGTCCGACATCCCCGGTGTTCCCAGGAGGGTGATTGAGCACAAGCTCGCTGTCTGTCCTCACGCGCGACCCGTCAAGCAGAAAGTGAGAAAGCAAGCCGTGGAGCGCCAAGAATTCATCAGCGAAGAGATCAAGAAGCTAGAGGCAGCAGGCCTAGTGAGAGGTGTGATCCATCCAACGTGGCTGGCCAATCCAATCGTCGTGCGCAAAGCCAATGGGAAGTGGAGACTGTGCATAGACTTCACCGATGTGAATAAAGCATGTCCCAAGGATCCATTTCCCTTGCCGCGCATTGACCAGATTGTTGACTCCACTGCCGGATGTGAGCTACTCTCTTTTCTTGATGCATATTCAGGCTACCACCAAGTCTTTATGGCCAAAGAAGATGAAGAGAAGACCGCATTTATCACTCCGTGCGGCACCTATTGCTTCATACGCATGCCGTTTGGACTGAAGAATGCGGGATCAACGTTTGCAAGGGTAGTGCACACTGCTTTCGAGCCACAGATCCATAGGAACGTGGAGGCCTACATGGATGACATCGTGGTGAAGAGCAGGAGCAAGGAAACCCTGGTCCAAGATCTGGAAGAGACATTTCAGAACCTGCGCAAGATACATCTCAAGCTGAACCCCGAGAAGTGCGTTTTCGGAGTCCCCTCCGGCAAGCTTCTCGGGTTCTTTGTGTCACAGAGGGGGATTGAAGCTAATCCCGACAAGGTCAAAGCCATCGAGCAGATCGAAGCCCCAGAGCGCGTCAAGGACGTCAGAAAGCTTGCAGGTTGTGTGGCCGCCCTCAGTCGGTTCATTTCAAGGTCTGCAGAGCGCGCCCTGCCCTTCTTTAAAATTTTGAAGAAGGCAGGCCCCATGCAGTGGACTCCAGAAGCGGAGGCGGCGCTGCAAGATTTGAAAAGGTACCTATCCTCCACTCCAATACTTGTCGCACCTAGACCACAGGAGAAGTTGTTGCTATACCTAGCGGCAACCAACCAGGTGGTTAGTGCTGCGTTAGTGGCGGAGAGGGAGGCCGACGAAGAGTCTATACCACCTGCAAGCGAATCCAGCGACAAGCGGGGGGCTGCTCCGGCAAGCTCTGGCCCCGACAAGGACAACCCTGCGCAGGAACAGGATGGAGCGCGGAAGAAGATGGTGTAGCGCCCGGTGTATTTTGTGAGTTCCCTCTTGCAGGGGGCTAGATCAAGATACTCTGGGGTGCAGAAGTTGCTTTTCGGCCTCCTCATGGCCTCAAGAAAGCTGCGCCATTACTTCCAAGCACATGAGATAACAGTAGTCACTCGCTTTCCGCTGAAGAGGATATTGCACAATCCCGAGGCAACAGGCAGGATCGTCGAGTGGGCACTGGAGCTATCGAGCTTTGGACTCAAGTTTGAAAGTACTTCAACCATACAGAGCCGAGCTTTGGCAGAATTCATAGCTGAGTGGACCCCGACGCCAGATGGAGAAGCTCAAGAAACGAGCGCGCCCGTACAAGAAGCAACAAGCGAGTGGGTAATGTACTTCGATGGTGCCTTCTCGCTGCAAGGCGCCGGTGCTGGCGTGGTACTCATCGCGCCCACCGGAGAGCACCTCAAGTATGTTATCCAGATGCACTTCCCAAGAGAGCAAGCAACCAACAATACTGCTGAGTATGAAGGCTTGCTCGCTGGCCTCAGGATTGCGGCCGAACTTGGGATCAGAAAGCTGATTGTGCGGGGAGATTCTCAACTGGTGGTCCGGCAGGTCAACAAGAGCTACCAGAGCCCTCTGATGGAAGCTTATGTAGATGAAGTGAGGAAGCTGGAAGAACACTTTGAAGGGCTGCAAATGGAGCACGTCGCGAGAGCTCAGAACGAGATAGCAGACGGCCTTTCGAAGTGTGCTTCGTTGAAGTTACCTGTGGAACCAGGGACCTTCTTACTCAAGCTGACTCAACCATCCGTTACACCATCAGTTGGGCAGTCCAAGAAAAGGAAGTTGATCTCCGGCGACTACTTGCAAGCGAACCTTCCTGAGACCGCCGCCAAGGTCCCCAAGATCAACAACCAGAACGCCGGGGGACAGCCCGCTCCTGCGGATCCCAGGATCCGTCCAGTCGAAGCAGGTGTCCCCGATAAGCCTTGCTCCGGCAAGCAGATCAGCAGTCTGAACGCTGAGGAACAGTCCGCTCCTGCGGATCCGAGGATCTGTCCAGTTGAAGCGGGGGTTCCCGACAAGCTTTGCCCCGGCAAGCTTGCTGGGGGATCACCGGCTCCGGCGGAACCAGAGGTTCTTGCCGTAGAAGCCGGGGTCCCCGCAGCGGCCTTCATGCCTTTAGTCCTTGCCGTCGAGCCCCGGGCTCCGGCATGGGTGCAGCAGATCGTCCGTTTTCTGCAAACTGGAGAACTTCCCGACGACCCAGAAGAGATGGAGAAGATCACCAGGCAGTCAAGTATGTACCAGTTCGTGGACAACGAGCTGTACAGAAGGAGACTCAACGGTGTCAGATTGAAGTGCATCTCCAGGGAAGACGGACAGAAGCTGTTGGCAGAGATACACGGAGGCATATGCGGCCATCACATTGGCGCAAGAGCACTTGTCGGGAAAGCCTTCCGGCAAGGGTTCTTCTGGCAAGAAGCCCTCCAAGATGCAACTGCACTAGTAACCAAGTGTGAAACGTGCCAGTTCCATGCAAAACAGATTCATCAGCCAGCTCAAGCTCTCCAAACAATCCCTTTATCCTGGCCCTTCTCGGTCTGGGGGCTCGACATCCTCGGCCCTTTTCCCCGAGCCGTCGGGGGCTTCGAGTACTTGTACGTTGCAATCGACAAGTTCACGAAGTGGCCAGAAGTGGAGCCAGTGAGGAAGGTGACCGCGCAGTCAGCAGTCAAGTTCTTCCGGTCGATCGTCTGCCGTTTCGGAATCCCCAACAGAATCATCACCGACAACGGGACACAATTCACAAGTCGCGCCTTCATGCAATACGCCCAGGATCTCGGCGCCAAGGTCTGTTTCGCTTCGGTTGCTCACCCCAGGAGCAACGGTCAAGCAGAAAGGGCCAACGCTGAAGTGCTGCGCGGACTCAAGACCAGGACCTTCGACAGGCTGCGCAAGTGCGGAAGAAATTGGATTGAGGAGCTGCCGGCGGCTCTTTGGTCAATCAGAACGACACCGAGTCGAGCCACCGGACAGACACCCTTTGCTCTAGTCTATGGAGCGGAAGCAGTTATCCCCACGGAACTCGTATACGGATCTCCTCGGGTGCTCGCTTATGACGAGCTCGAGCAAGAGCAGCAGCGCCAAGATGACGCGCTGCTCCTTGAGGAAGGACGTCTCCAGGCTGCGGTACGAGCTGCTCGATACCAGCAAGCCTTGCGTCGCTACCATAGCCGCAAGGTCAAGGCCAGGAGTCTCGAAGAGGGCGACCTTGTTCTTCGGCGCACTCAGTCGGCCAAGGATTCCAACAAGTTGACGCCAAAGTGGGAAGGACCTTATCGGGTGCGACAAGTCACGAGGCCTGGCGCTGTCCGCCTCGAGACCGAAGAAGGCGTACCAGTGAGCAACTCCTGGAACATAGAGCATCTTCGCAAGTTCCACCCATAAGGCGCGGTTGCCGTGACCCGCTCCGGCAACCATCGGTTTGTACAGGCCTTGCCGCTGTTGCATGTAACCCCTCGTACAAAGCCAGGCGAAGCCCCTGGCACCAGATAAAGTTGCCCTGTTAGGCGACCTTGTTCTTAGGCACGCTCAGTCGGCCAAGAATTATAACAAGTCGACGCCGAAGCAGGAAGGCCCTTATCGGGTGAGACGAGTCGCGAGGTCCGGCGCTGTCCGCCTCAAGACCGAAGAGGGCCTACCAGTGAGCAACTCCTGGGAACATAGAGCATCTTTGCAAGTTTCGCCCATAAGGCGCGGTTGCCGTGATCCGCTCCGGCAACCATCGGTTTGTACAGGCCTTGCCGCTGCTGCATGTAACCCCTCGTACAAAGCCAGGCGAAGCCCCTGGCATCAGATAAAGTTGCCCTGTTAGGCGACCTTGTTCTTAGGCACGTTCAGTCGGCCAAGAATTATAACAAGTCGACGCCGAAGCAGGAAGGCCCTTATCGGGTGAGACGAGTCGCGAGGCCCGGCGCTGTCCGCCTCAAGACCGAAGAGGGCCTACCAGTGAGCAACTCCTGGGAACATAGAGCATCTTCGCAAGTTTCGCCCATAAGGCGCGGTTGCCGTGATCCGCTCCGGCAACCACCGGTTTGTGCAGGCCTTGCCGATGTTGCATGTAAGCCCTCGTACAAAGCCAGGCGAAGCCCCTGGCCGAAGATAAAGAAGCGCTGGCGCCCTAGATTTTAGCATGCATGCTGAGTCAGAGTCTCGTCCTTGGTTAGGGTTGTCAGTTCCTAACTGTCGCTAACCCCTAACTTAGAGGTCGAGTCCGCGTCTTTTTCCCGTCCTTTTCCTTTGGCTCGCAGGAACTGAATGTCCTTGCCGGGCCGCTCAAGGGCAAGGAAGAGGAGAAGGACGAGCCAACACCTACGCCCCGGCGAGCCAGAGTCGCCGGGGGCTGCAACCTCAGATAAGTTTTTGCATCCCTCATCATGCATTCTCTTATGGACTGTGGAATTTGAAAGCCCCCTTTCCTCCCGAAAAGCTACCGTGCTCTCTTAGCGGCAAGCCCCAGAGCGCGTTCCTGGGGCCCGTTTCGATAGCAGCCGCGGCAGCAAGGGGGGAGGGAAGCGAGGGGCCGGAACCCGCCTGCTCCCCGCCTCCGCCAAGGGCGTGAGAAAGGTCGAGCAGTGCGGGGGAGCGGCTGGGCCTGTTGCCGGGCGAGAAACTGTCTATCTTAACAATGTAAAGGATTCGTTCCTTACCGCGGTTTCCACCCGCGAGACAAATGATCCGGCAAACATCCCCTTTTCATTAAAAACGTTCCACACAGGTACAGTTCAGAAAGAATGAAAAACATGAAAGAAGGGATTACAAGGCTTAAACGCAACTAAGGCCCGAAGGCTTACAAGCTGAAAAGAGATAAGGTGCCCGTAATCCCTTTCTTGTCTCTCTCCTCAGGAGGTAGGGCAAGTGGGCGAAGAAGGCGAAGGGGGCACCTAGGCGAGCTACGGGTGGCAGAAGGCACCAAGAGAAGATCCGGGGGCTCCGCCCGGGGGTCTCCGGAGGCTGAAGAAGACGGAGGCGCCGGAGGCAGAGCTGGAAGATGAGGCAGCGGCCTTGCCGCCAGCCTCTTCCTCTTCCCCAGCCTCGCCACTCCGGCCGCCCGAGGAGATCAAGCCCCCGGCAAGAGGAGCTTGCCGGGCCGAAGAGAAGACCCCGGTGGTCGTCACCGAGAGCAAGGGTGATGACGGCGTCTGGGGCGCATCTGGAACACGAGGCACCGGAGCGTCAGCCAGCTGTCGTAGTCGGCCCGTACTCTGACTTCGCGGCCTTCGACGTCCGCCCTCTATCCTCCTCAGCAGCCCCCCTACGCCAGTCGCCCAAGGAGACGACCCCGGGGAGTTCACGGAGCCCAGCGCGGACGATGGGGCCGCCGGTGCCACACGGAGCTGCGACCGACGCCTAGTCGGACCCGTCATCCCAGCGGCTGCTCCCCTCGTCGTCGCTGTCGCTCCCCTCCTCGTCACTCTCGCTCGAGGAGGAGCCTTCGCTGTCGGAGGAGCTATCTTCGCAGCACCGGGCCCGGATGCCGAAGCCCCAGAAGGCCTTGACGGAGAGGAGGTCCTCCCCCACTAGCTTAAAGTGGAGGGTGAACCCCTCCGTCAAGCTGTGGATCCGGGCGAACGTCTTCCACCCGCGGCCCAGACACACCACGCCGGGGGCTCGGGACTCGACGTGGACTCGCGTCCCACTGATCCCGCAGCCCCTCATGCGCAGGTTTAGCATCTCAGGCTGCTCCACCTCCAACACGTTCGCGAATGGAGCGGGAAGCCGGAGGCGGCGACGAGGCGCCCGGCGCAGCCTGATAATGAACTCACGGGGGTCGTCCCCGAGATGGACCGCGGGAAGGAACGGAGCCGCTGGCGGAGGCAAGGACGGCGCACCGATCCGTCCGCCCCGAGCGCCTCGGCCCCGTCCACGACCTCGTCCGCGACCTCGCCCTCTCCCTCTTCCCCTGACGACCGGCTCCGCCGCCGCGGGCGCAAGGGGAGGAGGGGCGCGTTGCCTAGCAGACACCCTCGCGGCAACCGAAGAAGAACCAGGGTTCCCCCCCTCCATCATGGATGGGGGAAGGAAACCAGAAGCAGAAGGAGGAAGGAGATGGAGTGCGGATTTCCGTCGCCCCCTTTCGCTCCTTATAAAGGGGCGGAGTGGGGACGCGGCCGCCTCGCTCCTCCAATAGAAGCGGAGGAAGGGCAGACGACTGGGGCCGACCCACTGCATCGACCCGCGCCGGCCCGACTCCCTGCTTCCGCCGCCGCGACTCCGAGTGCATGAGGACCACGCGGTGGGCGCGCAGGACCGAGGCGACGGGTGGGACGACCTCTCCCCATCCCGTGATTATGGGGAGCGGACGCCTCGAAAGCCGCGCCTCACCCCCGTTCATTTATCAAGCCGCGCCTCCGCACCTCCCTCCACTTAAAAAAGGAACGGGCGTTTCGCCCCCACGACGCCGCGATAAGCTCGCGCCGCCTGGGGAAGGTGCGACGGATGCGGAGTTAAGGAGCAGCGCGACCAAGGCCACGCGTGCCCGTGCACTATTAGGGCCTGGCCCAACGACGCTCGGCACCGTGTGTGGCCCAGGCCCGGGGGCTCCTGTCGGTGTACTAAAGTAGGGGTACCTTAGTACCCCAGACTTGTGCACGGGCAGTTGTAGCACCCTGCGGCGAGGCCCGCCCAGGAAGCGCCAAGAGAAGACCAAGCATTCAAGACAAGGCCCCCGGCAAGAGGAGCTTGCCGGGCCAAGAAAACAAGACCCCGGCAAGAGGAGCTTGCCGGGACGACTAAGCCCATGTAATACCATCCAAGAACAAAGTATAAGAGACAGAAGATCGAGACCCCGACAAGAGGAGCTTGTCGGGAAGGCCGAACCCAGGCACCACAAGAGAAGCCCGCCACGGCGCGCCATGCGCCCCGGCAAGGCCTGATAGCCGGCAAGCTATCAGGCACAGGAAGACGACCCCCGCGGCAAGCCACTTGCCGCGGCAAATCGCCACCTCAGGACTGCGCTCCAGCTCGCCCGCCCACGCGTCGCTCCGGGGCTTCCCCCAAGGGCACGTGGCGGGGCACCGCGCAGCCTGGGGTATGCGGTGGCATGCAGCCACCATCGTGGCGAACGGTGGCGCACCTAACAGTCCGCCTCGGTGCTGTCCGGGCGACCGTGACGGGCATTTAATGCCCTTGTCCCCTACCGTCAGAAGTAGGTATGATAACACTGTGCCGCACTGTAGCGCCACTGCTCCCGCACTGTTACAACTTCCACCCCTTTTACACTTTTACCCCTTTCTCTTACGTTGACACCTGTCGGTGACCCCTTTGTGCTATAAGAGGAGGCCCGTGTGCAACGTAGAGGGGGTTCGGAGGTTCGGAGGTTCGGAGGTTCGGAGATTGGGAACCCAGACAGCCATACGCTCGGTGTAGCTAGCTCTCCAAGCTCCCGAGCTCCCCAGTTCAATACAACCAAGCAGGAGTAGGGTTTTACGCGTCCATCGCGGCCCGAACCTGGGTAAACCGCCCGTGTGCTCGCCTCGATCTGCTCTCCGTGCTCCCTCCGCCCCCCTCACCAGACAACGAAAGGGGCTCCGGCCCCATAGGTGCTCGCGGGGGACACCGTCCACCCCGACAGAGCATGATTGCAATGTTGTTAGTATGAATTCTTTGAATACCTATGATGCTAATGATATGCAAAGCTACAAGCTTGGGGATGCTATGTTTGATGAAGATGATATTTTTTGTCCCCCAAGTTTTGATGAGCAAATTTATTATGATGAAAGCATGCCCCCTATTTATAATGAGTATTGTGATGACATGTATTACATAAAGAATAAACATAACCATGAAACTTGTCATCATGGTTTTAGTTTTCTATTGGATTTTGCTTCACATGATAGTTATTTTTTTAAGTTTGCTCCCACTACTATTGATGAGAATAAATTTGCTTATGTGGAGAGTAGTAAAGTTTCTATGCAATTAGATCATGAAAAGAATGCTTTATGTGCTAGTTATATGGTTGAATTCATACATGATGCTATTGAAAATTATTATGACGGAGGAACATATGCTTGTAGGAATTGCAATAATATCAAGTTTCCTCTCTATGTGTTGAAAATCTTGAAGTTATGCTTGTTTTGCCTTCCTATGCTAGTTGATTATTGTTCCCATAAGTTGTTTGCTCACAAAATCCCTATGCATAGGAAGTGGGTTAGACTTAAATGTGCTAGTCATATTCTTCATGATGCTCTCTTTATGTTTCAATTCTTATCTTTTATGTGAGCATCATTGTCATCATCATGCCTAGCTAAAAAGGCAATAAAGAAAAGCGCTTGTTGGGAGACAACTCAATATTTACCTTTACCGTTTTTGTGTGTTCACATGATTGTGCTACTGTAGTAATCATGTTTTATAGCTTTTGTTTCGACAAAGTGCCAAGTAAGACCTTTAGGATAGCTTACAGTGATAGATGTGTTGATCCTGCTGAAAATCAGAAACTTTAGCGCCCAGTAAATTAGTTTTGATAATTCACAGAAACATGGTTTTTAGTTGATTCTTTTTTCAGAAGATCAATAAATAAATTTCTCAGGTGTTCCTACTTTGGTAGAATTGTTGGAGTTACAGAAGTATTCGAGAGTTACAGATTACTACAGACTGTTCTTTTTTTGACAGATTCTGTTTTCTATGTGTTGTTTGCTTATTTTGATGAATCTATGAGTAGTATCGGATGGTATGAACCATAGAGAAGTGGGAATACAGTAGATATTACACCAATATGAATTTAGAATGAGTTCACAACAGTACCTAAGTGGTGATTTATTTTCTTATACTAACGGAGCTTACAAGTTTTCAGTTGATTCTTGTGTTGTGAAGTTTTCAAGTTTTGGGTAAAGATTCGATGGACTATGGAATAAGGAGTGCAAGAGCCTAAGATTGGGGATGCCCAAGGCACCCCAAGGTAATATTCAAGGACAACCAAGAGCCTAAGCTTGGGGATGCCCCGCATGGCATCCCCTCTTTCGTCTTCATTCATCGGTAACTTTACTTGGAGCTATATTTTTATTCACCACATGATATGTGTTTTTCTTGGAGCGTCATTTTCTTTTGTTAGGGTTTGCTTGATGTTATTTAGAATAATGTTTTGCATCTTTAATTTCAATAAAAATATCAAGGATAGCCTTTACCATGCTTATTTTGCAAGTATACATGTTGCTGTTTCAAAACAGAAAGTTTATCGTTGTTGCAAAAATTCCCTAGAAAAGCTAGAATATGTTAAAATGTTGAAACTTTTTGCATAATAAGCTGTGATAAATTTTCTACAGTGTGGTAGAATATCATAATTTTTGGAGTTAGGGAAGTATTGATACTCTTTCATTCTTTACAGACTGTACTGTTTTGGCAGATTGTTCTTATGTTTGCATTGTTTGCATATGCTTGCTTGTTTAATGACTCTATTTGAGGATAGGATTATTAAATATGCAGAGGAATTTAGTATGAAATGTTGAATAATATTTTTTGTGATTTTCTACAGTAGAGAATGATAAGGTTTTCGCATTGGTTTATACTAACTTATCTCACGAGTTCTTGTTGAGTTTTGTGTGGATGAAGTTTTTGAGATTTAGGGAAACCGAGATATAAAAGAAATTAAGGAGACACAAAAGCTCAAGCTTGGGGATGCCCAAGGCATCCCAAGATAATATTTCAAGTCTCAAACATCTAAGCTTGGGGATGCCCCGGTAGGCATCCCACCTTTCTTCTTCAACAATTATCGGTTAGTATCGGTTGAACCTAAGTTTTTGCTTCTTAACATGATGTGTGCTATCCTTGAAATGTCATTTTGTTTTGTTTTGATTGATGTTTGAATAATATCTCAAGATCGGAAATTCTTAAATGTTAGAGAGTCTTCACATAGTTACATAATTATTCGACTACTCATTGATCTTCACTTATATCTTTCGGACTAGTTTGTCATTTGCTCTAGTGCTTTACTTATATCCTTTTAGGGAATGGAGGTGGTTTTATTTTGAAGAAATAGATGAACTATCATGATTCACTTATATTATTTTGAGAGTCTTAAATAGCATGGTAATTTGCTTTGGTTATGAATTTAGTCATAATATCATGGGCATCCAAGAGGGATATAATAAAAACTTTCATATAAAGTGCATTAAATACTAAGAGAAGTTTGATTCCTTATGATTGTTTTGAGATATGAAGATGGTGATATTAGAGTCATGCTAGTAAGTAGTTGTGAATTTGAGAGATACTTGTGTTAAAGTTTGTGATTCCTGTAGCATGCACGTATGGTGAACCGTTATGTGATGAAGTTGGAGCATGATTTATTTATTGATTGTCTTCCTTATGTGTGGAGGTCGGGATCGTGCGATGGTTAAGTCCTACCAACCCTTCCCCTAGGAGCATGCGTGTAGTGCTTTGTTTTGATGACTTGTAGATTTTTGCAATAAGTATGTGAGTTCTTTATGAATAATGTTGAGTCCATGGATTATACGCACTCTCACCCTTCCACCATTGCTAGCCTCTCTTGTGCCGCGCAACTCTCGCTGGTACCATAAACACACCATATACCTTCCTCAAAACAGCCACCATACCTACCTATTATGGCATTTCCATAGCCATTCCGAGATATATTTCCATGCAACTTTCCACCGTTCCGTTTATTATGACACGTTCCATCATTGTCATATTGCTTCGCATGATCATGTAGTTGACATCGTATTTGTGGCAAAGCCACTATTCATAATTCTTTCATACATGTCACTCTTGATTCATTGCACATCTCGGTACACCTCCGGAGGCATTCATATAGAGTCATATTTTGTTCTAAGTATCAAGTTGAAATTCTTGAGTTGTAAGTAAATAAAAGTGTGATGATCTTCATTATTACAACATTGTCCCAAGTGAGGAAAGGATGATGGAGACTATGATTCCCCCACAAGTCGGGATGAGA
The DNA here is from genome assembly GCA_032464435.1 of Aegilops umbellulata. Taxonomy (NCBI): domain Eukaryota; kingdom Viridiplantae; phylum Streptophyta; class Magnoliopsida; order Poales; family Poaceae; genus Aegilops; species Aegilops umbellulata. The sequence goes on from CP136054.1 coordinate 445,199,142, forward strand.
CTCCAGACGAAAAAAAAGGAGGCCACAAAAAAGGAGAAATAAAGGCCCCAAAAAAATAAAAATAAAAGAGAAAAAGAGAGAAGGGGCAATGCTACTATCCTTTTACCACACTTGTGCTTCAAAGTAGCACCATGATCTTCATGATAGAGAGTCTCTTATTTTGTCACTTTCATATACTAGTGGGAATTTTTAATTATAGAACTTGGCTTGTATATTCCAATGATGGGCTTCCTCAAATTGCCCTAGGTCTTCGTGACCAAGCTAGTTGGATGCACACCCACTTAGTTTCTTTTGTTGAGCCTTCATACACTTATAACTCTAGTGCATCCGTTGCATGGCAATCCCTACTCACTCACATTGATATCTATTGATGGGCATCTCCATAGCCTGTTGATACACCTCGTGGATGTGAGACTATCTTCTCCTTTTTGTCTTCTCCACGACCACCATTCTATTCCACCTATAGTGCTATGTCCATGGCTCACGCTCATGTATTACGTGAAGATTGAAAAGGTTTGAGAATACTAAAGTATGAAACAATTGCTTGGCTGAAACTGGGGTTGTGCATGATTTAAATACTTTGTGTGATGAAGATAGAGCATAGCCAGACTATATGATTTTCTAGGGATAACTTTCTTTGGCCATGTTATTTTGAGAAGACACGATTGCTTTGTTAGTATGCTTGAAGTATTATTATTTTTATGTCAATAATAAACTTTTGTCTTGAATATTTCGGATCTGAACATTCATGCCACAATAAATAGGATTACATCGATAAATATGTTAGGTAGCATTCCACATCAAAAATTCTGTTTTTATTATTTACCTACTCGAGGACGAGCGGGAATTAAGCTTGGGGATGCTTGATATGTCTCCAACATATCTATAATTTTTTATTGTTCCATGCTATTATATTATCCATCTAGGATGTTTTATATGCACTTATATGCTATTTTATATGATTTTTGGGACTAACCTATTAACCTAGAGCCCAGTGCCAGTTTCTATTTTTTTTCTTGTTTTTGAGTATCGTAGAAAAGGAAAACCAAATGGAGTCCAATTGACCTGAAATTTGAAGGAGATTATTTTTGGACCAGAAGAAGGCCGCGGAGCATCGGAGATGGACCAGAAGAGTCCCGAGGCCACCACGAGCGTGGGGGGCGCGCCCTACCCCCCTGGGCACGCCCCCCTACCTCGTGGCCGCCTCGGAGACCCCCCTGACTTGTTCACGACGCCAACATCTCTTATATATACCCAAACTTCCAAAACATAACCGAGATCAGGAGTTCTGCCACCGCAAATCTCCAGAGCCACGGAAAACCAATCTAGACCCATTTCGGCACCCTGGCGGAGGGGGGAATCCCTCTTTGGTGGCCATCTTCATCATCCCGACGCTCTCCATGACGAGGAGGGAGTAGTTCACCCTCGGGGCTCAGGGTATGTACCAGTAGCTATGTGTTTGATTTCTCTCTCTCTCTCTCTCTCTCTCTCTCTCTCTCTCTCTCGTGTTCTTGATTCGACACGATTTTGATGTATCGCGAGCTTTGCTATTATAGTTGGATCCTATGATGTTTCTCCCCATCTACTCTCTTCTAATGGATTGAGTTTTCCCTTTGAAGTTATCTTATCGGATTGAGTCTTTAAGGATTTGAGAACACTTGATGTATGTCTTTGATAACACACAAGTGTAGGGGATCGCAACAGCTTTCGAGGGTAGAGTATTCAACCCAAATTTATTGATTCGACACAAGGGGAGCCAAAGAATATTCTCAAGTATTAGCAGCTGAGTTGTCAATTCAACCACACCTGGATAACTTAGTATATGCAGCAAAGTGTTTAGTAGCAAAGTAATATGATAGTGATGGTAACGGTAACAAAAGGGTAACGAAAGCAAAAGTAATATTTTTGGTGTTTTGTAGTGATTGTAACAGTAGAAACGGGAAAGTAAATAAGCGAAAACCAGTATATGGAAAGCTCGTAGGCATTGGATCGGTGATGGAGAATTATGCCGGATGCGGTTCATCATGTAACAGTCATAACATAGGGTGACACAGAACTAGCTCCAATTCATTAATGTAATGTAGGCATGTATTCCGAATATAGTCATACGTGCTTATGGAAAAGAACTTGCATGACATCTTTTGTCCTACCCTCTCGTGGCAGCGGGGTCCTAACGAAAACTAAGGGATATTAAGGCCTCCTTTTAATAGAGAAGCGGAACAAAGCATTAGCACATAGTGAATACATGAACTCCTCAAACTATGGTCATCACCAGGAGTGGTCCCGATTATTGTCACTTCGGGGTTGCCGGATCATAACACATAGTAGGTGACTATAGACTTGCAAGATAGGATCAAGAAGTCACATATATTCATGAAAACATAATAGGTTCAGATCTGAAATCATGGCACTCAGGCCCTAGTGACAAGCATTAAGCATAGCAAAGTCATAGCAACGTCAATCTAAGAACATAGTGGATACTAGGGATCAAACCCTAATAAAACTAACTCGATTACATGATAAATCTCATCCAACCCATCACCGTCCAGCAAGCCTACGATGGAATTACTCACGCACGGCGGTGAGCATCATGAAATTGGTGATGGAGGATGGTTGATGATGACGACGGCGATGAATCCCCCTTTTCGGAGCGCCGAACGGACTCCAGATCAGCCCTCCCGAGAGGTTTTAGGGCTTGGCGGCGGCTCTATATCGTAAAACGCGATGATTTCTTATCCTTGAATTTTTTCTCCTCGAAAGCAAATATATAGAGTCGGAGTTAGCGTCGGAGGAGTTCCAGGGGACCCACGAGGTAGGGGGGCGCGCCCCCCACCCTCGTGGACAGGGTGTGGGCCCCCTGGTCTTCATCTTTGGCAAGGATTTTTTATTATTTTTAACTAGATGTCCCGTGGAGTTTCAGTTCATTCCGAGAACTTTTGTTTTCTGCACATAAAACAACATCATGGCAATTCTGCTGAAAACAGCGTCAGTCCGGGTTAGTTCCATTCAAATCATGCAAGTTGGAGTCCAAAACAAGGGCAAAAGTGTTTGTAAAAGTAGATACGACGGAGACGTATCAACTCCCCCAAGCTTAAACCTTTGCTTGTCCTTAAGCAATTCAGTTGATAAACTGAAAGTGATAAAGAAAAACTTTTACAAACTCTGTTTGCTCTTGTTGTTGTAAATATGTAAAGCCAGCATTCAAGTTTTCAGCAAAGGTTATAACTAACCACATCTGCAATAACTCTCAGGTCTCATGTTTACTCATATCAATGGCATAATCAACTAGCGAGCGATAATAATAAATCTCGGATGACAACACTTCCTCAAAACAATCATGATATGATATAACAAGATGGTATCTCGCTAGCCCTTTCTGAGACCGCAAAACATAAATGCAGTGCACCTTTAAAGATCAAGGACTTACTAGACATTGTAATTCATGGTAAAAGAGATCCAATCATAGTCATACCCAATATAAATTAATAGTAATGGATGCAAATGACAGTTGCGCTCTCCAGCTAGTGCTTTTTAATAAGAGGGTGATGACTCAACATAAAAGTAAATAGATAGGCCCTTCGCAGAGGGAAGCAGGGATTTGTAGAGGTGCCAGAGCACGGTTTTGAAATAGAGATAAATAATATTTTGAGCGATAAACTTTCATTGTCAACATAACAACTAAGAGATGGCGATATCTTCCATGCTACACACATTATAGGCGGTTCCCAAACAGAATGGTAAAGTTTATACTCCCCCTCCACCAACAAGCATCAATCCATGACTTGCTCGAAACAACGAGTGTCTCCAACTAGCAATAGTCCCAGTGGGAGTTTTGTTTGCAATTATTTTGATTTAGTTTGCATAAAGCATGGGACTGGGCATCCCGGTGAGCAGCCATTTTCTCGTGAATGAGGAGCGGAATCCACTCCTCTTGAGAATAACCCGCCTAACATGGAAGATAAGGGAAGCCCTAGTTGATACATGAGCTATTCGAGCATACAAAACAGAATGTTTATTTGAAGGTTTAGAGTTTGGCACATACAAATTTACTTGGAATGGCAGGTAGATACCGCATATAGGAAGGTATAGTGGACTCATATGGAATAACTTTGGGGTTTTAAGGGATTGGATGCACAAGCGGTATTCCCGCTTAGTACAACTGAAGGCTAGCAAAAGACTAGGAAGTGACCAACTAGGGAGCGGCAATAGTCATGAACATGCATTAAAATTAATAAACATTGGATGCAAGCATGAGTAGGATATAATCCACCATGAATAAAAATATCGTGAAGGCTATGTTGATTTTGTTTCAACCACATGCGTGAACATGTGCCAAGTCAAGTCACTTAAATCATTCAAAGGAGGATACCACCCAACTATACCACATCATAACCATTTTAATAGCATGTTGGAACGCAAGATAAACCATTATAACTCATAGCTAATCAAGCATGGAATAAGCAACTATGATCTCTAATTGTCATTGCAAACATGTTTATTCATAATAAGCTGAATCAAGAACGATGAACTCATCATATTTACAAAAAAAGAGAGGTCGAGTTCATGCCAGCTTCTCTCATCTCAGTCAGTCCATCATATATCATCATAATTGCCTTTCACTTGCACGACCGAACGATGTGAAAAATAATAAGAGTGTACGTGCATTGGACTAAGCTGGAATCTGCGAGCATTCAATAAATTACTAGTCTTGAATACCTAACATATTAGGATTAATTTCCCAATTTAAGCAAATTACCATGTTGTTCAAGACTCTCAAAATAATATAAGTGAAGCATGAGAGAATAATAGTTTCTATAAAACAAAACCACTGCCGTGCTCTAAAAGATATAAGTGAAGCACTAGAGCAAAAACTATATAACTCAAAAGATATAAGCGAAGCGCATAGAGTATTCTAATAAATTCCAAATCATGTGTGTCTCTCCCAAAAGGTGTGTACAACAAAGATGATTGTGGTAAACTAAAAAGAAAATACTCAAATTATACAAGACGCTCCAAGCAAAACACATATCATGTGGTGAATAAAAATACAGCTCCAAGTAAATTTACCGATGGAAGTGGACGAAAGAGGGGATGCCTTCCGGGGCATCCCCAAGCTTTGGCTTTTTGGTGTCCTTAGATTATCTTGGGGTGCCATGGGAATCCCCAAGCTTAGGCTCTTGCTACTCCTTGTTCCATAATTCATCAAATCTTGTACCCAAAACTTGAAAACTTCACAACACAAAACTTAAGAGAAAATCTCGTGAGCTCCGTTAGCGAAAGAAAACAAAAAACCACTTCAAGGTACTGTAATGAACTCATTCTTTATTCATATGGGTGTTAAACCTACTGTATTCCAACTTATCTATGGTTTATAAACTATTTTACTAGCCATAGATTCATCAAAATAAGCAAACAACACACGAAAAACAGAATCTGTCAAAAACAGAACAGTCTGTAGTAATCTGTAACTAACGCAAACTTCTGGAACACTAAAAATTCAGCCAAAATAGGACGAACTAAATAATTTGTTTATTGATCTGCTTCAATTGGTATCAATATCATATCACGTTCTGGTAATATTTAACAATTGTTTTCTTGAACAGAAAGTTTCTGGAATTTTCAGCAAGATCAAATAACTATCATCCAAAAAGATCCTATAGGTTTAACTTGGCACAAACACTAATTAAAACATAAAAACAAACCTAACCAGAGGCTAGATCAAAGATTTATTCCTAAACAGAAGCAAAAATCAAAAAACTAAAAAATAGAATTGGGTTGCCTCCCAACAAGCGCTATCGTTTAACGCCCCTAGCTAGGCATAAAAGTAAGGATAGATCTAGGTATTGCCATCTTTGGTAGGCAATTCTTTAATAAGACACCTATCACCCTTAGAAGTTTCTTTATTTCTATTAATTATCAAACTTCTAGGCACAAAATCAAAAAAATCATCGGCAGCAAATGGTTCCTTAATGATAGCAAAAAGATTGGGATGAACACTTATTGATTTGAGATCCGTAGTTTCCTTATTAGAGGATTCACCCTTATTTTTAGGAACATACATAAGATTGGCAATTTTGGTTGGAGTATTTGAAGTGTTCTTCATGGAAGAAAAAGCGGTTCCCAAGTTGGTAATGATACCCTTAAGTTTATCGATTCTAGTGGAATCTTGATTTATTCTTTCATTAACCATGGGTTCCTTTTCTTTAAAAAAATTCAAAGTGACTCCTACTTTAGATCCATATTGGGTAATTTGGTTGTGGATCTTTTTATCCAAATTTTCAATTAAGTCTACGGTAGCAACTTTATTTTCAATAATTTCAAGTCTTTGCATCACATGCTCCAAAGTTAACATGGCTCCATTAACCAAAAGAGGTGGTGGGCCAAACAAATCTATCATAGCATTATAAGAATCAAAAGTATGGCTACCCAAGAAATTTCCTCCGGTAATGGTGTCAAGAATGTATCTATTCCAAGGAGTGATGCCTACATAAAACTTGCGAAGAAGAACGGAAGTGGATTGCTTCCTAGTAGATCTATTTTGCGCATTGCAAATTCTGTACCAAGCATCTTTTAGATTTTCTCCCTCCCTTTGTTTAAAATTAAGAACTTCATTCTCGGGAGACACAGGAGTAGATAAAGGACTAGCCATAACGACGAAATAAGCAGAAAAGAGGCAAACAGAAAAGAGATGGCGAATAAAATGGCAAGGGTGAAGTGGGGGAGAGGAAAATGAGAGGCAAATGGCAAATAATGTAATGCAGGAGATAAGAGTTTGTGATGGGTACTTGGTATGTTGAATTTTGCGTAGACTCCCCGGCAACGGCGCCAGAAATCCTTCTTGCTACCTCTTGAGCACTGCGTTGGTTTTCCCTTGAAGAGGAAAGGGTGATGCAGTAAAGCAGCGTAATTATTTCCCTCGGTTTTGAGAACCAAGGTATCAATCTAGTAGGAGGCCACGCGCAAGTCCCTCGCACCTACACAAACAAATAAAAACCTCACAACCAACGCAATAAAGGGGTTGTCAATCCCTTCACAGTCACTTACGAAAGTGAGATCTGATAGATATGATAAGATAATATTGTTTGTATTTTTATAATAAAGATGCAAAGTAAAATAAAAGGCAATAAAAATAGCTAAGTGTTGGAAGATTAATATGATGGAAAATAGACCCGAGGGCCATAGATTTCACTAGTGGCTTCTCTCAAGAGCATAAGTATTATGGTGGGTGAGCAAATTACTGTTGAGCAATTGATAGAATTGAGCATATTTATGAGAATATCTAGGTATGATCATGTATACATGCATCACGTCTATGCCAAGTAGACCGACTCATGCCTGCATCTACTACTATTACTCCACACATCGACCGCTATCCAGCATGCATCTAGAGTATTAAGGTCATAAGAACAGAGTAACGCTTTAAGCAAGATGACAAGATGTAGAGGGATAAACTCATGCAATATGATATAAACCCCATCTTGTTATCCTCGATGGCAACAATACAATACGAACCTTGCTGCCCCTGCTGTCACTAGGAAAGGACAGCGCAAGATTGAACCCGAAGCTAAGAACTTCTCCCATTACAAGAAAGATCAATCAAGTAGGCCAAACCAAACTGATAATTCGAAGAGACTTGCAAAGATAACCAATCATACATAAAAGAATTCAGAGAAGATTCAAATATTGTTCATAGATAAACTTGATCATAAACCCACAATTCATCGGTCTCAACAAACACACCGCAAAAAAAGATTACAACGAATAGATCTCCACGAGAATCGTGGAGAACTTTGTATTGAGATCCAAAGAGAGAGAAGAAGTCATCTAGCTAATAACTATGGACCCGAAGGTCTGAGGTAAACTACTCACACATCATCGGAGAGGCTATGGTGTTGATGTAGAAGCCCTCCGTGATCAATGCCCCCTCCGACAGGACGCCGGAAAAGGCCCCAAGATGGGATCTCACTGGTACAGAAGGTTGCGGTGGTGGAATTAGGTTTTCGTGGATGCTTCTGTTGGTTTGGGGGTACGTAGGTATATATAGGAGGAAGAAGTACGTCGGTGGAGCAACATGGGCCCCACGAGGGTGGAGGGCGCGCTCAGGGGGGTAGGCGCGCGCCCTACCTCGTGCTCTCCTGGTTGCTTTCTTGACGTAGGGTCAGAGTCCTCTGGATCACGATTGTTTAGAAAATCTCGTTCCCGAAGGTTTCATTCCGTTTGGACTCTGTTTGATATTTTTTTCTGCGGAACTCTGTAATAGGCAAAAAACAGCAATTTGGGTTGGGCCTCCGGTTAATAGGTTAGTCCCAAAAGTAACATAAAAGTGTATAACAAAGCCCATTAATCATCCAAAACATAATATAATATAGCATGAAGCAATAAAAAATTATAGATACGTTGGAGACGTATCAGGTATTGCAATGCGTTGAAACAAGGCCTAGGGTTCACACTTTCACTAGTGCAAATTCTCTCAACAATAATAACATAACTAGATCATATAACTATCCCTCAACATGCAACAAAGAGTCACTCCAAAGTCACTAATAGAGGAGAACAAACGAAGAGATTATTGTAGGGTACGAAACCACCTCAAAGTTATCCTTTCTGATCGATCTATTCAAGAGTCCGTAGTAAAATAACACAAAGCTATTCTTTCCATTCAATCTATCTTGGAGTTTGTACTAGAATAACTCCTTAAGACACAAATCAACCAAAACCCTAATGTCACCTAGATACTCCAATGTCACCTCAAGTATCCGTGGGTATGATTATATGATATGCATCACACAATCTCAGATTCATCTATTCAACCAACACAAAGAACTTCAAAGAGTACCCCAAAGTTTCTACCGGAGAGTCAAGACGAAAACGTGTGCCAACCCCTATGCATAAGTTCAGAAGGTCATTAAACCCGCAAGTTGATCACCAAAACATACATCAAGTAGATCACGTGAATATCCCATTGTCACCACAGATAAGCACATGCAAGACAGATACGTCTCCGTCGTATCTACTTTTCCAAACACTTTTGCCCTTGTTTTGGACTCTAACTTGCATGATTTGAATGGAACTAACCCGGACTGACGTTGTTTTCAGCAGAATTGCCATGATGTTGTTTTATGTGCAGAAAACAAAAGTTCTCGGAATGACCTGAAACTCCACGGAACATCTAGCTAAAATAATAAAAAAATCCTTGCCAAAGATGAAGACCAGGGGGCCCACATCATGTCCACGAGGGTGGGGGGCGCTCCCCCCTACCTCGTGTCCCCCCTAGAACTCCTCCGACGCTAACTCCGATTCTATATATTTGCTTTCGGGGAGAAAAAAATCAAGGAGAAGAAATCATCACGTTTTACGATACGGAGCCGCCGCCAAGCCCTAAAACCTCTCAGGAGGGCTGATGTGGAGTCCGTTCGGGGCTCCGGAGAGGGGGATTCGTGGCCGTCGTCATCATCAACCATCCTCCATCACCAATTTCATGATGCTCACCGCGGTGCGTGAGTAATTCCATCGTAGGCTTGCTGGACAGTGATGGGTTGGATGAGATTTATCATGTAATCAAGTTAGTTTTGTTAGGGTTTGATCCCTAGTATCCACTATGTTCTGAGATTGATGTTGCTATGACTTCGCTATGCTTACTGCTTGTCACTACGGCCCGAGTGCCATGATTTCTGATCTGAACCTATTATGTTTTCATGAATATATGTGAGTTCTTGATCCTATCTTGCAAGTCTATAGTCACCTACTATGTGTTATGATCTGGCAACCCCGAAGTGACAATAATTAGGACCACTCCCGGTGATGACCATAGTTTGAGGAGTTCATGTATTCACTATGTGCTAATGCTTTGTTCTGGTTCTCTATTAAAAGGAGGCCTTAATATCCCTTAGTTTCCGTTAGGACCCCGCTGCCACGGGAGGGTAGGGCAAAATATGTCATGCAAGTTCTTTTCCATAAGCACGTATAACTATATTCGGAATACGTGCCTACATTACATTGATGAATTGGAGCTAGTTCTGTGTCACCCTATGAGGGAGTCCTGGATTAGGGGGTGTTCGGATAGTCGGACTATACCTTCAGCCGGACTCTAGGACTATGAAGATACAAGATTGAAGACTTTGTCCCGTGTCCGGAAGGATCTTTTCTTGGCGTGGAAGGCAAGCTAGGCGTGCGGATATTCGAGATCTCCTACCATTGTAACCGACTCTGTGTAACCCTAACCCTATCCGGTGTCTATATAAACCGGAGGGTTGTAGTCCGTAGGACAGAACCATCATCATACACAATCATACCATAGGCTAGCTTCTAGGGTTTAGCCTCCTTGATCTCGTGGTAGATCTACTCTTGTACTACCCATATCATCAATATTAATCTAGCAGGAGTAGGGTTTTACCTCCATCGAGAGGGCCCGAACCTGGGTAAAATAAAGTGTCCCTTGTCTCCTGTTACCATCCGACCTTGACGCACAGTTCGGGACCCCCTACCCGAGATATGCCGGTTTTGACACCGACATTGGTGCTTTCATTGAGAGTTCCTCTGTGTCGTCGCCTTTAGGCCCGATGGCTCCTTTGATCATCAACGGCGATCAGGTCCAGGGTGAGACTTTCCTCCCTGGACAAATCTTCGTCTTCGGCGGCTTCGCTCTGCGGGCCAACTCGCTTGGTCATCTGGAGCAGATCGAAAGCTACGCCCCTGGCCATCAAGTCAGGTTTTGAAGCTTAAACTATAAGGCAGATATCCGCGGAGACTTGATCTTCGACGGGTTCGAGCCACAGCCAAACGCGCCGCACTATCCCGAGGGGCATGATGTTGCTCTGCCTCCGAATAGTGCCCTGGAGGCCGCACACGCTCCGGCCCCGATCCTCGACTCGGAGCCCGCTGCGTCCTTTGAGGATGAACGGTTGGACGTCACCTCGGGGGCTGCGATCTTAAAGGCGATCGAGCCGAACGCAAGCCCCGCACTCCGCATGGCCCATAACTCCAAGAAGCCGGACTCTTCTCCAAACTCCGGGCCTTCCGTGCCCCCGCCGATCGAATCTGATGGGGCGCCTGTAATGGAGTTCACCGCCGCGGACATCTTTCAGTGCTCACCTTTCGGTGATATCCTGAATTCTCTCAAGTCTCTCTCTTTATCAGGAGAGCCCAAGCCGGACTATGGCCTGCGAGGTTGGGATTCGGACGACGAAGAAATTCAAAGCCCACCCACCACCCACTTAATAGCCATTGTCAATGATTTAACTGACATACTAGACTTCGAATCCGAAGACTTCGACGGCATGGACGACAAAGACGGAGACGAACTGGAACCAACACCTATAGGGCACTGGATCTCCATCCCACCCAATGATGTATTCATGGTGGATACCCCTGAAAAAACGACAACGAGGAAAAAGGAGGCGAAAAAAGGGGTAAACCCTCCGAAAAGCACTCAAAGCGGCGACGTAAACGCCGAGCCAAGCCCCGCCTCGATCAAGACCCAGCCGTAGAGCAGGATGAGCCGGTAGACGACGAGCTTGTTTCAGAACAGCCGTCCGAACAGGGCAACACGGATAGAGAGGACAGATAGCCCTCCCCCGGCCGTAACAGAATTCCGGACGATATCACGCCGGATAAAACCACGGAGCAGAAGAATCTCCACGAAAGGCTCGTTGCTACAGCACGTAGCCTAAAAAAGCAGAAGCGGAAGCTAAAGACGGCGGGAGATGCACTCAGAACAAGATGGAGCGAAGTAATCAAGATCGCAAACAAATACGGCGACAGCCGCCGTACCAAAAGCTATCTGAACAGAAAACTACTGCCCGAATTCGACCAGGAGGCCTTAGAGCCCCCACACTTGAAAAGCAAAAAAGCCACACAGATGGATAGATGACCCCACGGCCACCATAAAATGGCAAGCGGCGCCGCACTTAATGCGGCATGCGACCCAATCAAAGACTCGCATCACGGCCCAGCCAGGTCCATTTACGGGCCAAGAAAGCAAGCTTTCACAAGCAATGCAAAAAATCCACCATCAGAATCCGGCACACCCAAATACAGGGGCGCCGCACAACCCCTATGCTTCACTGATGAGGTCCTGGAATACGAATTTCCAGAGGGATTTAAGCCCGTCAACATAGAAGCGTATGATGGAACAACAGACCCTGGAGTCTGGATCGAGGATTATATCCTCCACATACACATGGCTAGAGGAGATGATCTCCACGCCATAAAATATTTACATCTTAAGCTTAAAGGGCCAGCTCGGCACTGGCTTAAAAGCCTTCCCAAAAACACAATTGGAAGTTGGGAAGAGCTCGAGGATGCTTTCCGAGCAAACTTTCAAGGGACATATGTCCGCCCCCCGGAGCAGACGACCTCAGTCACATAACTCAGCAGCCCGGAGAATCAGCTCGACAGTTCTGGAACAGATTCCTCACTAAAAATAATCAAATAATGGATTGTCCGGACGTCGAAGCCCTAGTGGCTTTCAGGCATAATGTCCGAGATGAATGGCTCGCCAGACACCTCGGTCAGGAAAAGCCAAGAACAATGGCCGCACTCACAAGCCTCATGACCCGCTTTTGCGCAGGAGAGGATAGTTGGTTGGCACGATGTAGCCCCAGCGACCCAAGTACATCAGAAATCAGGGATGGAAACGGAAAACCGCGGCAAAATAAGGACCGCTGCCGAATCAAAGGCAAAAATCCGAAGAGCACGACAGTCAATGCCGGATTCAAAAGCTCACAGCAAAATCAGACAAAACCACCCCCTCAGGATAATAGGGAAGATCCGTCCAGCTTAAACAGAATCCTAGACAGAATATGTCAGATACACAGTACTCCTGGGAAGCCTGCTAATCACACCCACAGAGACTGTTGGGTTTTCAAACAATCCGGAAAGCTTAACGCCGAACACAAGGGGCTCGATACACCAAGTGAAGAAGAAGACGAACCCCAAAAGCAGAACACCAGGAAACAAAAGAACTTCCCACAAGAAGTCAAAACAGTGAACTCACTTCACGTCACAAAACGTGTGTCGCCCATAAAGGTGCGCACAATAAAACCTATCCCTCGGGAGTCCCGCCACTGGTCATTAAAACCAATCATTTTTTATCAGCTAGATTATTCTAGAAATATCAAAAACACAGGTCGGACTGCCCTGATACTCGATTGAATAATCGACGGATTCAAATTTACCAATGTCCTTATGGATGGCGGCAGTGGACTAAACCTGATATATCAAGATACAATCCACCGCATGGGCATAAGCCCAGCGAAAATCCGCCACAACAAAACCTCCTTTCAAGGGGTAGCACCAGGCCCGGACACCCATTGCATGGGTTTTCTCCGGCTTGTAGTCATATTTGGCTCTACCAATAACTTTCGTCGCGAAAAGCTGACCTTCCATGTAGTCCCGTTTTCAAGTCGCTATCAAGCACTATTGGGACGCGAAGCTTTCGCTCACCTTAACGCAATACCGCATTATGCATCTCTCACGCTTAAGATGCCCGGACCTCGAGGCATCATCTCTCTAAAGGGAGCGCACTAAAATACGGCTCCTCCAAATGGAGGATCGCGCGGCCGCTTAAATAGCCGCACAATAAAATGGCCTCGCCAGCCAAAGGACTTTTTCGATGTAAGTCATTAAAGGCCACGGACCCGGACTCAATGAGTTCGGCACAAGCCCATTATCAATATAGGCTTAGTACGCCATACCAGGGGCTGTACGTAGAGACAATAAAGCTCCACTTAATTTATTTTTTACTCTCATATTTTGTTTGTTATCTTTTTTTTCCGCACGACCCATTTTCAATTTAGTTCCTCTCTTTTACAGATGAACGTCGTACGTCGCCCGTCCAGGACACGGCACAGCGGGGACACAGGCGCAGATGTGCACTAGGGACCCGTCCTAAAGGATTCTTTTTAGATTAAGACCCTGCGTAAACCTTTTTTACTGTCTCTTGCTGTTATCCATCCCCTGGTTTCTTTCACTATAACCAAGGAGGAGGCTGGCGTTTTGGCATGTGGCCACGCCAGAATTCTTGCTCGTACCTGGACACTAGGGGCTTTTTTCTTTTCTAAGGGTGTTGTTTCACACGCATCCACAAAGACCGAACACCTTAGGGAGTGTTCGGCATCGCGAGTTTTGGCACTATATGCATCAGCTCCGAGTCATGATTTTGGTCACATGTTGGGTTGCCCGGCTCCTGAGTTCGGCCACCTTACGTTCCGTTCTATCGGCTAAGGTAGCACCAGGAGAACTACTGCAATTGTGCCCCGATTCGGCCGGATGAGCACCTCAGTAGAGAAAGCCGAAAACCGACTGTCATGATGTAGCGTGAGACTGGTCGCCAGTCGATGACTTATAGGAATTTATCAAATTCCTCCGTTTTTGACGAAGGGCCGCTTCCCGGCCAGGCTCGTATGCGCCCCGAATTCGGGTAAACGCAGTCACCACTAAGGGGCTACCTAAAGAGTCCCACTGTCAAGCTCCTATGGCTAAGTGAAAGTGTTAAAGCATTATAGTCCGGTTGCCTAGCCCGTTGCGCTATCACCTCCTTTGTAGGACCAAGACGTTGGGTTAAGTGTGAAAATGCGTCTTCTGCGCGCACCCCCGCACTATGTGCGTGGGGGCTGAAGCCAACGACTGCAATCTTTCAGAATTTATATATTAAAACGGCCGCACAGGAGGTGTTCTTAATACTTGAAGGCACAAGTCTAAAATATGCCACTACAATTTATAAAAATATTTATTCATGATTACATATGCTGTCATAAAATAGCATCTTTCGAACACTGCATCTCTATTATGCGAGCGCCTTCGAGGACTTCCTCAAAATAGTGCTCGGAAGGTACTCGGCTTTTATCCGAATCACGGGACGCAACAACGGTGGGCTCCATGTCTGCCCAGTATGTCTTGACACGGGCAAGAGCCAGCCGAGCGCCCTCTATGCACGCTGACCTCTTCATAGCATTGATACGAGGCACCACGTCGAGAAATTGCTGCACCAAGCCGAAATAACTCTTCGGCTTCGATCTCCCCGGACACAGGCGATCCATGGCATACTTCATGGCGAGTCCGGACAACCTATTCAGCTCGGCCCATTGGGCCAGGCGATCGTCCACTGCCAGTGGACGCTCTGGATTGGTGAATTGCGACCAGAAGAGCTTCTCAACTTCATGACCCTTCTTATCTTGAAAGTACTTGGTCGCATCAGCTGCACTAGCCGCCAAATCCAGATAGGTGTCCTCCACGCTCCACGCTCGGTCCAACGGGGCAAACTTCGGATCACAGAATTTTCTCCACAGCAGGAAGGGCTTTCCATCCGCAATTTGTGCGACTTGACGTAGCTCTTCCCTTGCCGCTCTCATTATAGAGCGGGCATTCTTGGCGTCAGCAACAGCCTTCTCTAAGCTTGTTTGCCCTGCCCGACCTTCCTCTTCAAGGAGCTTGCAACGGTCAGTCGCACTTTTTAATTCTACGGCGATACCAGCCATCTCCTCCTTGCTTCGGCAATGGGCAGCCTGTTCGGCTTTCAGCTCTTCACGGGCTTTCAAGGCAGCCGCGTCACTTCTTCTGGCTTGTTCCTTTGCTCGGGCAAGTTCGGCCCTAAGACCTTCTATGGCGGCCGCACCATCTGCATCAAGCATACACACGGTAAGATATTGACATAAAGCTCCTCTTACTAAAAATCGCCCAATAATTTTAAATACCTTGAGCATCATCAAGCCGCTTGTTAACAAGCACGATGTCGGCTTCTGCCTCATCAAGTTGTCGCCTCAATTCGGCAAATTCTCGAGTCTGGCTTGACTCCGGACAATCAGCCACCTACATATAAAGGTGCCACTTAAAGGACCTGGGATTAAGATCCTCTGCGCGCCGTACATCTTTACGACGCACAGAGTCTCAGGGGCTACTATCTACACAAGGCGCACTTTATGCGCAACTGACATAAACATACGTTATTTAAAACATACCTCAAGGCCCGTCAGTAAACTCTTGACGACCTCATGCAGTCCGCTTTCTGCGGATGAAACCTTTTCAATCACGGTGTTCATTAACGCGCGGTGCTCCTCTGAGACAAAGGCTCGCCCCAACAGAATCTTTAGCTCCTTCGGCCGGACACCAGATGGTGCCGGATTTGTCCCATGGCCTTCCTCAAAGGCCGGACGTGGAGAGCCTTGGGAGGGCGTATGGTCACCTTTCGCCCCGGCGGATCCATAGAAATCCCCCGCGATGACACTTCAGCATCGCCCGCCTTGTTAGGCGATACAGAAGAAGGAGGCGTTCGGCTCTCCATCATCTCCGGAAGAAGATCCCCCGAGGACGAGCTTTGCTGAGAAGGGCTGAGGTCCGAACTACAAAATAAAGTTTCGGTTAAAACTTCTCGGATATAAATCGAGGATTTCTCTTAAAAGAATAACTCTCCTTCTACTTACGGCTCGCTGGAGGGCTGTTCCCTTTGAAGGTTTAGTTCGGCCAAGGGGCTCCTCGGCGTCGGGCCCTCTGACGTGGATTCTTTCCCCCGCTTTGAAGCCATGGTTTCCGGGTCGTCAGAGGCGGCCCTTTTCTTCCCCTTAGGAGAGGAATTATCGATTCCCTCCTTCGGAATGGCCTCTTTCGAAGAGGCCATGGTTTCCTTGTCCGCCCCCTCGTCTCCCTCCAAAGGCACCACCTCAAGCATCCTGATTAGCTCAGGATCGAGCCTGGTTTCGGGAAGGGGAGCCGGACACCGGATCAACTTCGCCTTCGCTATCCATTCCTGCTTAAAAGGAGAAGTGCAGTTAAAGAGCATGACTAATTATGCGGATAAAAGGTCCGGGTGCAAGGTCACCTACTTGAGTGTCCGGGCGGTTGCGGCTTAAACCTACGTCCTCGGTCAAATCCGGACTCACTTCTTGTGATCCGAAGAACAGTTTATACATCTCCGTAGGCATCACGCCCATAAAATTTCGGAGAACTCGCGGTCCCTCTGGATTAAACTCCCACAAGCGGAGGGGGCGACGTTGGCCGGGCAATGTCCGGCGAATCAGCATGACTTGTGTCACCTTGACCAGGTTAAGGTCTCCTTTCAAGAGATCCTTAATGCAGTGTCCGGAACATCTTTGGGAAAGCCCCGGTCTAGCCCTGTGTTCATCCACGATGCCAACCGTGGTGGGGGACCCGAGCGAAAGGCAGGAGGCGCCACCTATGCGGTGCCCCGAGGAGCGGTGATGTAGAACCACTCCTGTTGCCATAGGCCAAGCTCCTCTTGAAAAGCGCCCTCGGGCCATGGAGCGTTGGTACTTCTTTTTATGACAGTGCCTCCGCACTCTGCGTGGCGCCCCTCGATTATCTTCGGTTCTACTTTGAAGGTCTGGAGCCACAACCCAAAGTGGGGGGTAACACGGAGGAACGCTTCGCACACAACTATGAACGAGGAGATATGGAGGATGGACTCCGGAGCTAGGTCGTGGAATTCCAGCCCATAATAAAACATCAGTCCCCTTACAAAAGGATCCATTGGGAAGCCTAATCCCCGAAGGAAGTGGGAGATGAATACTACGCTCTCACCGGGCTGAGGGCTCGGGATCGCCTGTCCTTGAACGGGCAACCTGTGCGGAATCTCGCTGGTCAGGTACCTAGCTTCCCTCAACCTTGATACGTCCTCCTCCGTAACAGAGGAGGGCATCCATTGGCCTTGGAGGTCGGAGCCGTACATTGTCGAAAGGTCCGGTGCGCCTGGAATCTGGAAGCCTGGGGTGTTGGAACTCGAGGCGACGGGCGAGCTTGTTTCGAGAGCACAAGAGGGGAACGGGGTCTAGGTCTCTTTATAAGAGGCAGAATACCAAGAGCCCTCCCCGTAACCGTCTTGGACTAGCCTTTAGTTAAGGCAGGACGTGCTAACGGGCACGGTTGGGTTACCCACGTCCATATTAATGAGAATCCCGCTAAAAGGGGCACACGATCTCTGCTTTGACAAGACGTGCCAAGGAAACCGCCTCGTTAAACGCGCTAAGGTGGAACAATGAAAACAATTTATACGGAAGGCTTGGCCGCAGCTTTATGACGCACTGCGGAATACGTCAGCAGATTTGATTTGTGTTAATATTATTCTCTATATGGCAATATGTGGAAACTTGCTTTGCAGACCCAGACACTATTCTTGGTGTTTATAATCTTTTTGAAGAACTTGGAGGAGGAACCCGCCTTGCAATGCCGAAGACAATTTGCGCGCCGGAGTCGTCGTCATTGAAGCCTGGTTCAGGGGCTACTGAGGGAGTCCTGGATTAGGGGGTGTTCGGATAGCCGGACTATACCTTCAGCCGGACTCCAGGACTATGAAGATACAAGATTGAAGACTTCGTCCCGTGTCCGGAAGGATCTTTTCTTGGCGTGGAAGGCAAGCTAGGCGTGCGGATATTCGAGATCTCCTACCATTGTAACCGACTCTGTGTAACCCTAACCCTATCCGGTGTCTATATAAACCGGAGGGTTGTTGTCCGTAGGAAAGAACCATCATCATACACAATCATACCATAGGCTAGCTTCTAGGGTTTAGCCTCCTTGATCTCGTGGTAGATCTACTCTTGTACTACCCATATCATCAATATTAATCTAGCAGGAGTAGGGTTTTACCTCCATCGAGAGGGCCCGAACCTGGGTAAAATAAAGTGTCCCTTGTCTCCTGTTACCATCCGACCTTGACGCACAGTTTGGGACCCCCTACCCGAGATCCGCCGGTTTTGACACCGACACTCTATGTTATGACTGTTACATGATGAACCGCATCCGGCATAATTCTCCATCACCGATCCAATGCCTACGAGCTTTCCATATACTGGTTTTTGCTTATTTACTTTCCCGTTTCTACTGTTACAATCACTACAAAACACCAAAAATATTACTTTTGCTTTCGTTACCCTTTTGTTACCGTTACCATCACTATCATATTACTTTGCTACTAAACACTTTGCTGCAGATACTAAGTTATCCAGGTGTGGTTGAATTGACAACTCGGCTGCTAATACTTGAGAATATTCTTTGGCTCCCCTTGTGTCGAATCAATAAATTTAGGTTGAATACTCTACCCTCGAAAGCTGTTGCGATCCCCTACACTTGTGGGTTATCAAAACTAATTTCTGGCACCGTTGCCGGGGAGCATAGCTCTACTCTTTGAGTCACTTGGGATTTATATCTGCTGGACACTATGAAGAACTTGAAAGACGCTAAGACAACAATTTATCCCTCAACTACGAGGGGAGGTAAGGAACTGCCATCTAGCTCTGCACTTGATTCACCTTCTATTTTGAGTAAGCTTGCGACACCTAAAACTGCTTCTGCTATTCATTCTGATATGTCGCATGTTATTGATGATGCCACTTCTGCTATGCATGATACTTATGATGAAACTACTTTTGTGCTTGATACTACTCTACCCCTTAGTGAATTTCTTCATGAACAAATTGCTAGGGCTAGATAGAAAAAAATTATTGAAACTGATTATGTTGATGAAAGTGATGATGAAGATAGGCCTGTTATTCCTGAGGGTTATGTTTTTGATAAAGAAGCTTCTGCAGCTATTTTAGCTTGCAAAGATATTTATGAACTCAAGAGGCTATTAATTAAATGGAACAAGGAATCTCTTAGAGATAAAATGAAACCTGACCCTGCTTTTGCTACTTCACCTATTTGTGTTGCCGATAAGGGTTATGAATTCTCTGTTGATCCTGATATAATTACTTTGGTTGAATCTGATCCTTTCCATGGCTATGAATCTGAAATTGTTGTCGCACATCTTACTAAATTAAATGATATAGCCACCCTGTTCACTAATGATGATAGATCTCGCTACTTTTATATCCTTAAAATATTTCCATTCTCATTAAAGGGTGATGCTAAGTATGGTTTAATTCTCTTGATCCTGGTTGTGTGCGTAGTCCCCAGGATATGATTTATTACTCCTCTGCTAAATATTTCCCTGCTCATAAGAAACAAGCTGCCTTAAAGGAAATATACAACTTTGTGCAAATTGAAGAAGAGAGTCTCCCACAAGCTTGGGGGAGGCTTCTCAAGTTACTTAATGCTTTGCTTGATCATCCTCTTAAGAAAAATGAAATACTTGATATCTTTTATAATGGACTAACCGATGCTTCCAGAGATTACCTGGATAGTTGTGCTGGTTCTCTTCTCAGGGAAAGAACACCGGATGAAGCTGAAATTCTATTGAATAATATATTGACAAATGAAAATAATTGGGCACCTCCTGAGCCTGCTCCTGCTCCAATTACTGAGCCTATTCCTAAACCAACTCCGAAGAAGAGAGGTGTTCTATTTCTCAGTCCCGAAGATATGCAAGAGGCAAAGAAATCTATGAAAGAAATAGGTATTAAAGCTGAAGATGTTAAGAATTTACCTCCTATTGAAGAAATACATGGTCTTAATTTACCGCCTGTTGAAAAAACATATGATCTTGATCCATTACCTATTGAAGAACCTCTAGGTCCTGACATCTCGACACAGGTAGTAAAGGTAAATTCTCTCTATAGATATGAAAAAGCTGAAGTCCCTCCTACTAAAATTGCTAGTCAGTGCTTGGATGAGTTTGATAACTTTATGTTTAAGCAAGAAGACTTCAATGCTTATTTTGGTAGACAATTAAAACAAAATACTTATATGATTAAAAACTTGGGTGATTATATGGCTGATGTTAGATGTGAACTTAAACTTGTTAGCAAACATGCTTCTATGGTTACCACTCAAGTAGAACAAGTACTTAAGGCTCAAAATGATTTGCTCAATGAAATGAATAGTAAGAAAAATGATTATGCTGTTAGAGTGGCTAATAGAACTGGTAGAATGACTCGGGAACCTCTGTATCCTGAAGGCCACCGTAAGAGAATTGAGCAATATTCTCATAGAAATAATATTGATGCACCTACTTCTTCTAAAAGGAAGAAAAAGAAAAATGATAGGACTTTGCAAACCTCTAGTGAACCTATTGCTGAACCACCTGAGAATCCAAATGATATATCTGTGTCTGATGCTGAAACACAATCTGGTAATGAACATGAACCTAATGAAAATGTTAATGATGATGTTCATGATGATGCTAAACCTAGTAATGATAATGATGTCGAAATTGAACCTGTTGTTGATCTTGATAACCCACAATCAAAGAATCAACGTTATGATAAGAGAGATTTTGTTGCTAGGAAACATGGTAAAGAAAGAGAACCATGGGTTGAGAAACCCATGCCTTTTCCTCCCAAACCATCCAAGAAAAAGGATGATGAGGATTTTGAGCGCTTTGCTGAAATGATTAGACCTATCTTTTTGCGTATGTGATTGACTGATATGCTCAAAATGAATCCTTACGCTAAATATATGAAAGATATTGTCACTAATAAAAGAAAGATACCGGAAGCTGAAATTTCCGCCATGCTTGCTAATTATACTTTTAAGGATGGAATACCAAAGAAACTTGGAGACCCAGGAGTACCTACTATACCATGCTCCATTAAAAGAAACTATATTAAAACTGCTTTATGTGATCTTGGAGCCGGTGTTAGTGTTATGCCTCTCTCTTTATATCGTAGACTTTATTTGAATAAGTTGACACCTACTGAAATATCTTTGCAAATGACTGATAAATCAACTGCTATACCTGTCGGTATTTGTGAGGATGTGCCTGTTGTGGTTGCAAACGTTACTATTTTAACAGACTTTGTCATTCTTGATATTCCCGAGGACGATAGTATGTCTATTATTCTTGGAAGACCTTTTCTGAATACTGCAGGGGCTCTTATTGATTGCACCAAAGGCAATGTCACTTTTCATGTTAATGGTAATGAGCATACGGTACACTTTCCGAGGAAACAACCTCAAGTTCATAGTATCAACTCTATTGGAAAAATTCCATCGATTATATTTGGAGGTTTTGAATTTCCTCTTCCTACTGTCAAGAAGAAATATGATATTCTTATTATTGGGGATGTGCATATCCCCGTTGAGGTAACATAGTGTTATTTGAAATTTCTTCGGTTCCATGTTATTCATAATGAGTTTATTAACAAGACCTGATCAACCTTGTTAGTGGATTCCTTTTGATGAGCATGAGATGGATGAAACTAGAAGCACAACCTTCTGTACCCTTTTCTATTTTCTGTTATTTAGTTGAAATAAAGTAAAAATAGTATTTTTCTGTCTGTTTCCTGATTTATCCGTGCAATATAAAAATATCTCGAAAATAAAAGTCCTCCAAATGCCACGCTAATTTAATATGATTTTTTCGGGAATATTTGAGGATTTATGGTACTGAAAGCACTGCGGGGGGAGCTGCCACCTGGCCACGAGGGTGGAGGGCGCGCCCTACCCCCCAGGGCGTGCCCCCCTGCCTCGTGGGCCCACGGTGGCCCTCCTCCACTTATTCCTGCACCCATCTTCTTCTTCCTCCTCCCACAAACATGAATAACCAGCTCAAGCACGAGTTCTACCTCACTTTGCTGTGATTTTCGATCTCCTTGCTCAAAGCACCTCTCACAAAATTGCTTGGGGAGATTGTTCCTTGGTATGTGACTCCTCCATTGGTCCAATTAGTTTTTATTCTAGTGCTTTATTCTTTGCAAATTTGTGCTGCATAGGTGACCATGTTCTTGAGCTTGCATGTCAAATTTATATGGTTCCAAGTAGTTCTAATGCTTGATATAGGCTCTAGGCACTTGTAGGAGTAGTTGCAATCAATTTTATTGAAGTTGGTTCACTTTTGTTTGAAGTTACTAAAAATTTCAGAATATTTTAGAAAATAATGAAGAGACTTTTGAGTGGCTCATTGAGCCGAAGCTCGAAGGAAAAGCAAAATGAAGAAGCGTAGAGGCCCAAATATAATTTGCCTCATACCACGGAGGTCCGGCCGTGTGAATGGCCTTCCGATGACTTCTTGAGACAAGCCGGGATTTATGAGGATTTCTATTCATTGGTTGATAATGCTGGCCTCACCGACTTCCTCCACGACCAACGTCATCAGTATCTCTTACTCACTAATACTTTTGTGCAAAACTTCTACTATTTTCCTAAGAAATCACCTCCTTCAGTAGAGTTTCATTTATATGATGTTGTTAAGAAAATGCCATTAGCTGAATTTTGCAAGGTTTGCAAAATACCCCCTGAGGGTATCTTAGAAGAACCACAACGTAAAGATGTGGAAGAATTTATTAACACCATCACTGTGGAGAAACCAGGATGGTTTCTGATGCAAGAATCACTAGCATACATTTTCCTGTTTTACGCTACTTTGCCATATTTGCCAGTCGTTGCTTGATTGGTCGTGGAAACTGTGGAAACCATAGTGTTCCTGACATTATTATTTTGTTCCATGGATTATACCGCGATAACACTGTTTGTATGGGCGGAATTATTGCTAAATGGTTAAGTCTGAATCGTACTAAGGGCCCCATCTTTGGAGGTATTTATGCTTCACACCTCGCTGCACATTTTAACATACCTATTAGGCTTCATGAGAAAGAAGAAAAATTGCTGCCTAGTGCTTATTTAGATTATAAGAGTATGCTAGCTCATGATTTTTTTGTTAAGGGAAGGGAAGGAGAGCTTAAATATAAAATGTATTTTAACAAACATCATCCTGAGACTATTACCTTGCCTGCTCCTTCCTTGTTTAATTTTGAAGGACCGTATCTCGTTACGTGGGCTGCCGTTCAAGCCTACCGGAATCCTGCACCAGCCCCGGAACCGGAACCACAATATGAGCCTCCACGACAGTCTGTTTATTCTTGAGATCCGGAGATGGCTGCCAGCCAATGGCAGTCAGAGTCCTCTTCATCGCAGTACGACCCTAGCTACACCTACGGGTATCCGCCAAGCTATCCCTGGCAATAAACCAACTTAGGCCAAAAGCCTAAGCTTGGGGGAGTACGTATTTCACACCGACATTACATTTATGTTTACACACACTCATTGCTAGATGTCGGTGCTCATACTCTTTCACTGTAATATCCATGTTAGTTTATTTTCTTTTTCCTGCTTTCTTCTTGTGTGTTTGAGGGAGTCCTGGATTAGGGGGTGTCCGGATAGCCGTACTATACCTTCGACCATACTCTTGGACTATGAAGATACAAGATTGAAAACTTCGTCCCGTGTCCGGAAGGGACTTTCCTTGGAGTGGAAGGCAAGCTTGGCGATACGGATATGTAGATCTCCTACCATTGTAACCGACTCTGTGTAATCCTAACCCTCTCCGGTGTCTACATAAACCGGAGGGTTTTAGTCCGTAGGACACAACAACAACAACAATCATACCATAGGCTAGCTTATAGGGTTTAGCCTCCTTGATCTCGTGGTAGATCTACGTTTGTACTACCCATATCATCAATATTAATCAAGCAGGAGTAGGGTTTTACCTCCATCGAGAGGGCCCGAACCTGGGTAAAAACATCGTGTCCCTTGTCTCCTGTTACCATCCGCCTAGACGCATAGTTCGGGACCCCCTACCCGAGATCCGCCGGTTTTGACACCGACATTGGTGCTTTCATTGAGAGTTCCTCTGTGTCGTCACTTTTAGGCCCGATGGCTCCTCCGATCATCAACAACAACGCTGTCCAGGGTGAGACTTTTCCCCCCGGACAGATCTTCGTCTTCGGCGGCTTTGCACTGCGAGCCAATTCGCTCGGCCGTCTGGAGCAGATCGAAAGCTACGCCCCTGGCCATCAGGTCAGATTTGGAAGTCTAAACTACACGGCTAACATCTGCGGGGACTTGGTCTTCGACGGATTCGAGCCACAGCCAAGCGCGCCGCGCTGTCACGATGGGCATGATTTAGCTCTGCCGCCGAACAGTGCCTTGGAGGCCGCACCCGCATCGGCTCCGACTCTTAATTCGGAGCCAACTGCGTCGATCGAGGATGGGTGGTTGGACACCGCCTCGGGGGCTGCAATCTCTACGGTGATCGAGCCAAACACCAGCCCTGTCCCCTGCAAAACTCATGACTCCAAGAGCCAGACTCCTCTCCGGACTCCGAGCCCTCCGCGCCCCTGCCGATCGAATCCGATTGGGCGCCGATCATGGAGTTCACCGCTGTGGACATCTTTCAGCACTCGCCCTTCGGCGATATTCTGAATTCACTAAAGTCTCTCTCTTTACCAGGAGAGCCCTGGACGGACTACGGCCAGCAAGGTTGGGATACGGACGATGAAGAAATTCAAAGCCCACCCACCACCCACTTTGTAGCCACTATCGATGATTTAACCGACATGCTCGACTTTGACTCCGAAGACATCGACGGTATGGACGCCGATGCAGGAGACGATCAAGAACCAGCGCCTATAGGGCACTGGAAAGCCACCTCGTCATATGACATATACATGGTGGACACCCCAAAAGAAGGAGATGGCGATGGAACAGCGGAGGATGACCCCGCCAAGAAACAGCCTAAGCGCCGGCGTCAGCGGCGCCGCTCTAAATCTCGCCAAAGCACAAACGGTGATTCCGGCACAGGAGATAATAACACTCTGGATAGTGCCGAAGAAAACCCCCTCCAGCAAGATTCAGCACAGGAGGATGGAGAAGCCAGCCCTCATGAGAGAGTGGCAGACAAAGAGGCCGAGGACGATAATTATATGCCTCCCTCCGAAGACGAGGCAAGCCTCGACGACGATGAATTCGTCGTGCCGGAGGATCCCATCGAACAAGAGCGTTTCAAATGCAGGCTCATGGCCACGGCAAGCAGCCTCAAGAAAAAACAGCAATAGCTTAGAGCTGATCAAAATTTGCTAGCCAACAGATGGACTGAAGTCCTTGCGGCCGAAGAGTATGAACTCGAACGCCCCTCCAAGAGCTACCCAAAGCACAGGTTGCTACCCTGATTAGAGGAGGAAGCACCTAAACCTACATCACCAGCGCATGATACAGCCGACCGGCCACCTCGTGGCCGCAACAGAGAGGCCTCTCGGCCCTCCACTCAAGCCACACCCCGGCGCCGCTCAAAAAATACCAAGGCACGGGAAAATGCGCCAGACCTGCGAGATATATTGGAGGACAAGGAAAGGCAAACAAGATCTATCTACAGATCGCGTGGGCGCCCCACGGCATGTGACGGTGATCGTCACTCCGGATATAGTAAATCCGGCTGGGCCGAACACAATAGACAAAGCTCGTTTGAGCTGCGTCGTGATATATCCCAATACAGAGGCGCCGCACACCCACTATGCTTCACAGATGAAGTAATGGATCATCAAATCTCTGAGGGTTTCAAACCCGTGAACATCGAATAATACGATGGCACAACAGATCCTGCGGTATGGATCAATGATTATCTCCTTCATATCCACATGGCCCGCGGCGATGGTCTACACGCCATCAAATACCTCCCACTAAAACTTAAAGGACTAGCTCGGCATTGGCTTAAGAGCTTGCTAGTAGAATCAATTGGTTGTTGGGAGGACCTGGAAGCCGCATTCCTCGACAATTTCCAGGGCACTTATGTGCGATCACCAGACGCCAATGACCTAAGCCACATAATTCAGCAGCCGGAGGAATCGGCCAGGCAATTCTGGACACGGTTCCTAACAAAGAAAAATCAAATCGTCGACTGTCCGGACGCAGAGGCCCTAGCAGCCTTCAAGCATAATATCTGTGACGAGTGGCTTGCCCGGCACCTTGGATAGGAAAAGCCGAAATCTATGGCAGCCCTCACGACACTCATGACCCGCTTTTGTGCGGGAGAAGACAGCTGGCTTGCTCGAAGCAACAATATGACCAAGAACCCTGGTAATTCGGATACCAAGGACAGCAGTGGTAGGTCGCATCGCAACAAGCAAAAGCGCCGCATTAACGGCGACAATGCTGAGGATACGACAGTTAATGCCGGATTCAGAGGCTATAAATCCGGTCAGCGGAAAAAGCCATTCAAACGAATAACTCCGGGCCCGTCCAGTTTGGACCGAATACTCGACCGCTTGTGCCAGATACATGGCACCCCCGAAAAGCCAGCCAATCACACCAACAGGGATTGTTGGGTGTTCAAACAGGCAGGCAAGTTAAATGCCGAAAATAAAGACAAGGGGCTGTATAGCGATGACGAGGAGGAGCCCCGACCGCCGAACAACAGTGGACAGAAGGGTTTTCCCCCAAAAGTGCGGACGGTGAACAAGATATACGCAACCCACATCCCCAAGAGGGAGCGGAAGCATGCGCTAAGGGACGTATACGCGATGGAGCCAGTCGCCCCAAAGTTCAACCCACGGTCCTCCTGCCCGATCACCTTTGATCGAAGGGACCACCCCACTAGCATCCGTCATGGCGGATTCGCCGCATTGGTTCTAGACCCAATTATTGACGGATTCCACCTCACTAGAGTCCTTATGGACGGCGGCAGCAGCCTGAACCTGCTTTACCAGGATACAGTGCGGAAAATGGGCATAGATCCCTCGAGGATCAAGCCCACTAAAATGACCTTTAAAGGTGTCATACCAGGTGTAGAGGCCAACTGTATAGGCTCAGTTACACTTGAAGTGGTCTTCGGATCTCCGGATAATTTCTGAAGCGAGGAGTTAATCTTCGACATAGTCCCGTTCCGCAGTGGCTATCACGCACTGCTCGGGCAAACCGCATTCGCCAAGTTCAATGCGGTAGCGCACTACGCATACCTTAAGCTCAAGATGCCAGGCCCTCGAGTAATTACGGTAAAAGGAAACACCGAACGCTCCCTCCGAACGGAAGAGCATACGGCGGCCCTCGCAACGGAAGTACAAAGCAGCCTTTCAAGGCAGTTCTCCAGTCCGGCCATTCAACGTCGGACACCGTCAAGCGCGCCCGGAGTAACCTACAACAAGACCGCCTGGCACGTTCCGAGCAGGCGTAGCAACAAGGCCCCAACCCCAGCCCTCGCGAAATTGCGACACCAGTGTTTCGCGTACATAACTACGCTCTAGAAATACCATGGGCACAGGGGGAGGGGCACCATCACGGCATGCCCGAAACACGGCTTAAACCGCACTAGGGGCTGCCGATTTTTTAATTTTCTCTTACTTTCAGGACTCCATTCTTCGGAAGGCCTGTCCGGCAGTACATTTGCCGCACAAACGATGCAAGAACCAGGGAAGCAGAAAGCTACGCCGCATTATGGAACTCCCAGGTGGTCTCTATCACGAGCAGTATACCTGTTTTGCATACCATTCCGCAACCTGCCCCGAGAAAGGACATGTTAAATAGTCCAACCTTTTGCTTATCGCGTTATTTGTATCGTTCTGCCTTGATTGCAGCCTTTTTAATAAACAATGCATAGCTTTTGTCTATTTCTGCATTACTCTTTTTTACGAATATATGTTCATTAACGACATGTTGCACCCGTACACTTTGGTATGGCCAATACGCCAGGGGCTTCAGTACCCCTCAATATGGTGTGAGAAGTCCGAACACTTTAACACGTGCGGCACCCTGAACTTATAGCATTATATGCATCGGCTTCGAATCATGTCTTGGGTCAATAGTTGGGTTTGCCCGGCTCCTATGTTTTGGTGCCTTACGTTCCACTATATCGGCTAAGGTAGCACTAGGAGAACTACTGCGATTGTGCCCCAGTTGAGCTGGGCTAAGCACCTCAGTAGAGAAAGCTAAAACTGACTGTCATGATGAAGCGAGAGCTGGTCGATGTTCGAGAGGTTTTTTGAGTCCCTAAAGACTTATGCCGCTTAGAGCGAGGAGTCGGCTTTGTCCGGCGTAGGCGTGGATAGCGCCCCAAACTCGGTCTTCCAAATACTAGGGGCTTCGCCGAAATTTAAAATTATAGAATTCTATGGCTAAGTGAGAGTGTTCAAGCATTATAGTTTGATTGCCTTGTCTGTTGTGTTGAGCGCCTCCCTCGAAGGACCCAAACATGAGAAAAAGAGCGCTCAGGTTTATCCCGAACACCCCAGCACTAGTGGCATGGGGGCAGAAGCCGACGACTCGCCATCTCTCAAATTTGATAAACGGCCGCACAGAAGGTAATATTTTAAATTCAAAAAGCATTGCGTAGCGCATATGAACAAGTTTTCAGCGCACAGGACAAAACGAGCGAGTTTACTCAAAAATTACATCCCTGGAACATTCATCCACCATAAGGCGGGCACCCTTCAGAACACCCCCATAATACATCTCGGACTTGCGATGCTCTTTCCCCGGCGGTGGCCCGTCCTTCACAAGCTTCTCAGCATCCAACTTGCCCCAGTGCACCTTAGCGCGGGCAAGGGCCCTACGGGCACCTTCGATGCAGACGGAGCGCTTGATGACTTCGAGCCTTGGACAGGCCTCCACCAGCCACCGCACCAGCACAAAGTAGCTCCCAGGCAGAGCCTCTCCAGGCCACAGCCGAACTATGAGGCCCTTCATGGCCTGTTCGGCCACCTTGTGGAGCTCGACCACTTGCTTCAGCTGGTCGCTCAGGGGCACAGGGTGTCCGGCCTCAGCATACTGAGACTAGAACACCTTTTCCGTTGAGCTGCCCTCATCGGCTCGGTAGAATGCGGCGGCATCAGACACGCTACGGGGCAAATCTGCGAATGCTCCTGGAGAGCTCCGGATTCGGGTAAGTAACAAGTAACTCGCTTTCACATGTTTGCTTTGCATAAAGAATGCCTTACCCGCCGCTATCTTTTTCATCGCGTCCACCTCCTGGAGGGCCTTCTGGGCTTCGGCCTTGGCAGACTTGGCATTTTCAATGGCTGCCGCGAGCTCGGACGCTCGCGTCTTCGAGTCAAGCTCCAAACTCTCATGTTTTTTCATGAGAGCCTGGAGCTCTTGCCGCACCTCGCCAACCTGTGCCTCATATTTCTCCCGCTCGGTGCGCTCCGTGGCTGCCCTCTTCTCGGCCTCAGATAGCGCTTGCTTAAGGGTAGCCACCTCAGTCGTTGCCCCTACAATAGCCACGTTAATCATGTCATTTCTTGCAATTGCACCTTTTATATATTTCAATAAGGTATTTCTTACCTTCCTTGTCCTCGAGCTGCCTCTTGGAAAGCCCGAGCTCTTGCTCGGACTGCTCGAGGTTCTGCTTCAGCGTGTCCACCTCCGCAGTTAGTGCGGCGGACGTTAGCAACGAAGCCTGCATACGCATATCGAATCATTTTTTGTTAGACTCCTACGAATTTCATTAGATCCTCTATTCGGCTTTTCTTTCCGAACGCCAAACAGAGCATTAGGGGCTACTGTCTATGCGGTAATATTTTGACATATTCTTTACTTACCTCAAAGCCTGTTAGAAGGCTGGCACAGGCTTCAGTCAGTCTGCTCTTGACGGACTGAACCTTCTGGATCACCGCACTCATAATGGTGCGGTGCTCCTCGTCAATGGAGGCGTCGTTAAGCACCTCCAGCAAATTGTCTGGTACCTCCGGTTGGACGGAGGTCACCGGCTCGGTAGGCTTGCTCCTCTTGGAAGGAGGTTGCCTACCGGAGTCTGGAACCGTTGAAGGTTCCGGCACAGAGTCCGGCTCAAAGCCAGACTCGGAGCCCTTGGGGGATCTATCCCCTTTGCGCCTGGAGTCCGGGAGGTCGCCTTGCGGCGCCTCCAGGACCACCTCCTCCTGGCTTGGCACCTGTTGGGACAGCACCTCGGCTTCGTCCGTAGGGTGGGGGGAGGTAGCGGGCGGAAGTGAATTCACGTCCGACGAATCCAGGGAGCCGCTCGACGACTCGTCGAGTCCGGCCTTGGGCGGACTGCATAATTATATTCGACATAAGGAAAGGTTTTACAATAAAGGAATACTATGAATTACTCTGGTATCCGGATACTTACGATTTCGCCGGGCGCTTGGCCGTGCGCGGCCACTCCCCTTCGCCGTCGTCGGTGTCGGTGGAGTAGTCCGGAGGAAGGGTCTTTCCCTTCTTGGACCCTTCGGCCTCCCCGGTCGGGGCGGCCTTCCTTTTCTTTCCTCCCCCCGCTGGAGGGGGAGAGGTTTCTTCTTCCTCCTCCTCATCTTCACGGGAGGAGCGCGTCTCGGAGTCGTCGGATGATGAATCCGACACCTCCAGGCGCCAGGCACTCTTTCGAGTCCCTGTGGCCTTCTTCTTGGCCTTCTTCTCCGGCACCACATAGGGTGCCGGGACCAGCAGCTTCGCCAAGCGAGCATCGACTGGGTCTTCGGGCAAAGGAGCCGGACAGTTGATCTGTCCGGACTTCGCCTGCCAATCCTGTCAAAGGTAATCGAGCTTAGATCCCGCATAGAGTCAAACTATGAAAACCTGATGCCCTGTAAAAGGTAAAAATAGCTTACCGCACTAGCGTGACGCTGCGTGCTGAATCCGCGATCTTTGGAAGCGGATGCGGGAGCCTTGGCGCCCTTGAATAGCGCCTTCCAGGCATCTTCGTACGTCGTGTCGAAGAGCCTGTTCAGAGTTCGGTGCTGCGCCGGGTCGAACTCCCACAGGTTGAAAGACCGTTGTTGACACGGGAGAATCCGGCGGATGAGCATAACCTGGACTACGTTGACAAGTTTGAGCTGCTTGTTCACCAGGGTTTGGATGCATGTTTGCACTCCAGTCACCTCTCCTTTGTTGCCCCACGACAGGCCCGTCTCTTTCCAGGACGTGAGCCGCGTAGGGGGTCCGGATCAAAACTCGGGGGCTGCGACCCATTCAGGGTCGCGCGGCTCGGTGATGTAAAACCACCCCGATTGCCTCCCCTTTAGGGTCTCCACGAAGGAGGCCTCAAGCCATAGGACGTTGGGCATTTTTCCCGCCATGGAGCCTCCGCACTCCGCCTGGTTGTCGCGCACAACCTTTGGCTTGACGTTGAAAGTCTTGAGCCATAGGCTGAAATGGGGGCGGATGCAGAGGAAAGCGTCGCACACGACGATAAACGCCGAGATGTTAAGGATGAAGTTCGGGGCCAGATCATGGAAATCCAGGCCATAGTAGAACATGAGCCCCCGGACAAAAGGGTGAAGAGGAAAGCCCAGTCCGCGGAGGAAGTGGGGGAGGAACACCACCCTCTCATGGGGCCTTGGGGTGGGGACGAGCTGCCCCTCTTCGGGAAGCCGGTGCGCGATGTCGTTAGACAAGTATCTGGCCTTCCTCAGCTTTTTGATGTGTCCCTCCGTTACGGAGGAGACCATCCACTTGCCTCCCGCTCCGGACATGGCTGGAGAAGGTCGAGGTGGGAAGTGCGGACTTGGGCGCTGGAGCTCGAGTGCGCGGAAGATGGATAGGCCAAGGAGGAAGAAGGCGTATGTGAAAAGGTGGATCCTTATCCCCTTATATGGGCAGACGCAACTATGCGTCCCCACCAGCCTGATAAAACTCGCTTATCTCCCAAGCGCCGTAATCAATGGCGCGGTTGGGTTACCCACGTCTGTAAAATGGGGGGACACAATCTCTGATTTGACAAGACGTGCCAAGGAAACCGCCTGGCGAAACGCACTGAGGTGGGACGGTAAAAACGATTCGAATAAAGGCTTGGCTGTGGTGTGATGTCATGCTACGGAATACGTCAGCAGATTAGATTTGTGTAAATATTATTCTCTCTATGGAAATATGTGGAAACTTATTTTGCAGAGCCAGACACTATCCATTGTGTTTGAAATCTTCTATGAAGTACTTGGAGGAGGAACCCGCCTTGCAATGCCGAAGACAATCCGCGCGTGGACTCGTCGTCATTGAAGCCTGGTTCAGGGGCTACTGAGGGAGTCTTGGATTAGGGGGTGTCCGGATAGCCGGACTATACCTTCGACCGGACTCTTGGACTATGAAGATACAAGATTGAAGACTTCGTCCCGTGTCCGGAAGGGACTTTCCTTGGCGTGGAAGGCAAGCTTGGCGATACGGATATGTAGATCTCCTACCATTGTAACCGACTCTGTGTAACCCTAACCCTCTCCGGTGTCTATATAAACCGGAGGGTTTTAGTCCGTAGGACACAACAATAACAACAATCATACCATAGGCTAGCTTCTAGGGTTTAGCCTCCTTGATCTCGTGGTAGATCTACTCTTGTACTACCCATATCATCAATATTAATACAGCAGGAGTAGGGTTTTACCTCCATCGAGAGGGCCCGAACCTGGGTAAAAACATCGTGTCCCTTGTCTCCTGTTACCATCCGCCTAGACGCACAGTTCGGGACCCCCTACCCGAGATCCGCCGGTTTTGACACCGACAGTGTTTGTTAAACCTTAAGAAAAAAATAGTAGTAATTTACCTTTCTTGCTATAGTAGTAATAATTAAAAAGAAAACTCAAAAAGATTTCCCGTTCTTCTTTTTGCTTGTTGGGAGCTTTTCCGTGTAAATAGTCTTATTTCTTTTCTTTTCTTTGGGGGTCGATAGGAGAAGACCATAATTAAATTGTTGAAGTGGCTATTATATGCATTATTGTTGATTTAACCAAGGGCCCATATTGCCTTGTCTTCTCCTGTAAAAACTTTCTTATGAGTGTGTTGAATACTAAGAGAAGTTTGATGCTTGATGACTGTTTTGAGATATGGAGGTAGTGATATTAAAGTTGTGCTAGTTGAGTAGTTGTGGAATTGAGAAATACTTGTGTTGAAGTTTGCAAGTCCCGTAGCATGCACGTATGGTAAACGTTATGTAACAAATTTGAAACATGAGGTGTTCTTTGATTGTCTTCCTTATGAGTGGCGGTCGGGGACGAGCGATGGTCTTTTCCTGCCAATCTATCCCCCTAGGAGCATGCGCGTAGTGCTTGGTTTTTGATGACTTGTAGATTTTTGTAATAAGTATGCGAGTTCTTTATGACTAATGTTGAGTCCATGGATTATACGCACTCTTACCCTTCCATCATTGCTAGCCTCCTCGGTACCGTGCATTGCCCTTTCTCACACTGAGAGTTGGTGCAAACTTCGCCGGTGCATCTAAACCCCGTGATATGATACGCTCTGTCACACATAAACCTCCTTATATCCTCCTCAAAACAGACACCATACCTACCTATTATGGCATTTCCATAGCCATTCCGAGATATATTGCCATGCAACTTTCCACCGTTCCGTTTATCATGACACGTTCATCATTGTCATATTGCTTTGCATGATCATGTAGTTGACATCGTATTTGTGGCAAAGCCACCGTTCATAATTTTTCATACATGTCACTCTTGATTCATTGCCTATCCCGGTATACCGCCGGAGGCATTCATATAGAGTCATACTTTGTTCTAGTATCGAGTTGTAATCATTGAGTTGTAAATAAATAGAAGTGTGATGATCATCATTCATAGAGCATTGTCCCAATAAAAAAAAGAAAAAGGCCAAAAAAGAGAAGGCCCAAAAAAGAGAAAATAAAAAAGGGACAATGCTACTATCCTTTTTTCCACACTTGTGCTTCAAAGTAGCACTATGATCTTCATGATAGAGAGTCTCTTGTTTTGTAACTTTCATATACTAGTGGGAATTTTTCATTATAGAACTTGGCTTGTATATTCCAACAATGGGCTTCCTCGAATGCCCTAGGTCTTCATGAGCAAGCAAGTTGGATGCACACCCACTTTTGAGCTTTCATGCATTTATAGCTCTAGTGCATCCGTTGCATGGCAACCCCTACTCCTTGCATTAACATCAATCCATGGGCATCTCCATAGCCTGTTGATTAGCCGCGTTGATGTGAGACTTTCTCCTTTTTTGTCTTCTCTACATAACCCCCATCATTATATTCTATTCCACCATAGTGCTATATCCATGGCTCACGCTCATGTATTGCGCGAAGGTTGAAAAAGTTTGAGATTACTAAAGTATGAAACAATTGCTTGGCTTGTCATCGGGGTTGTGCATGATGAGAATATTCTTGTGTGACAAAAATGGAGCATGACTAAACTATATGATTTTGTAGGGATGAACTTTCTTTGGACATGTTATTTTGAGAAGACATAATTGCTTCGTTAGTATGCTTGAAGTATTATTACTTTTATGTCAATATTAAACTTTTATCTTGAATCTTTCGGATCTGAATATTCATACCACAATTAAGATGGTTACATTAAGAAATTAAGCCAAGTAGCATTCCGCATCAAAAATTCTGTTTTTATCATTTACCTACTCGAGGACGAGCAGGAATTAAGCTTGGGGATGCTTGATACGTCTCCAACGCATCTATAATTTTTTATTGCTTCATGCTATCTTATATTCTGTTTTGGATGATTAATGGGCTTTGTTATACACTTTTATATTATTTTTGGGACTAACGTATTAACCGGAGGCCCAGCCCAAATTGTTGTTTTTTCCTATTTCAGAGTTTCGCAGAAAAGAATATCAAACAGAGTCCAAAGGGAATGAAACCTTCGGGAGCGTGATTTTCGGAACAAACGTGATCCAGAGGACTTGGACCCTACATCAAGAAAGCAACCAGGAGAGCATGAGGCAGGGGGCGCGCCTACCCCCTTGGGTGTGCCCTCCACCCTCGTGGGGCCCATGTTGCTCCACCGACGTACTTCTTCCTCCTATATATACCTACGTACCCCCAAACCAACAGAAGCATCCACGAAAACCTAATTCCACCGCCGCAACCTTCTGTACCCGTGAGATCCCGTCTTGGGGCCTTTTCCGGCGTCCTGCCAGAGGGGGCATTGATCACGGAGGGCTTCTACATCAACACCATAGCCTCTCCGATGATGTGTGAGTAGTTTACCTCAGAGCTTCGGGTCCATAGTTATTAGCTAGATGGCTTCTTCTCTCTCTTTGGATCTCAATACAAAGTTCTCCACGATTCTCGTGGAGATCTATTCGATGTAATCTTCTTTTGTGGTGTGTTTGTTGATACCGATGGATTGTGGGTTTATGATCAAGTTTATCTATGAACAATATTTGAATATTCTCTGAATTCTTTTATGTATGATTGGTTATCTTTGCAAGTCTCTTCAAATTATCAGTTTGGTTTGGCCTACTAGATTGATCTTTCTTGCAATGGGAGAAGTTCTTAGCTTTGGGTTCAATCTTGCGGTGTCCTTTCCCAGTGACAGCAGGGGCAACAAGGCACGTATTGTATTGTTGCCATCGAGGATAAGAAGATGGGGTTTATATCATATTGCATCAGTTTATCCCTCTACATCATGTCATCTTGCTTACAGCGTTACTCTGTTCTTATGAACTTAATACTCTAGATGCATGCTACATAGCGGTCGATGCGTGGAGTAATAGTAGTAGATGCAGGCAGGAGTCGGTCTACTTGTCACGGACGTGATGCCTATATACATGATCATACCTAGATATTCTCATAACTATGCTCAATTCTATCAATTGCTCAACAGTAATTTGTTCACCCACCGTAATACTTATGCTCTCGAGAGAAGCCACTAGTGAACCCTATGGCCCACGGGTCTATTTTCCATCATATTAATCTTCCAACACTTATCTATCTTTATTGCCTTTTACTTTACTTTTCATCTTTATTATAAAAACACCAAAAATATTATCTTATCATATCTATCAGATCTCACTTTCGTAAGTGACCGTGAAGGGATTGACAACCCCTTTATTGCGTTGGTTGCGAGGTTTTTATTTGTTTGTGTAGGTGCGAGGGACTTGCACGTGGCCTCCTACTGGATTGATACCTTGGTTCTCAAAACTGAGGGAAATACTTACGCTGCTTTACTACATCACCCTTTCCTCTTCAAGGGAAAACCAACGCCGTGCTCAAGAGGTAGCAATACCGTTTGTGCTCACTTTTATCACTTGCTACCTTGTTGTTTTTATATTTTCATATTACAAAAACCTATATCTACCATCCATGTTGCACTTGTATCACCATCTCTTCGCCGAACTAGTGCACCTATAAAATTTAGCAATGTATTAGGTGTGTTGGGGACACAAGAGACGCTTTGTTATTTGGTTGCAGGGTTGCTTGAGAGAGACCATCTTCATCCTACGCCTCCCACGGATTGATAAACCTTAGGTCATCCACTTGAGGCCTTCTTCGGTTGTGTGTGAATCCGAGTGGATTGAAGGGGTTTGAGGGGGATTTAAACCTCTTCTAAGTCAAAATATGAACCAATCCTTGCCAATCCCCTCCAATCCTCTTGGGGAGAGGATTAACCGAACAAAGCCTGAGGGAAATTTGCTACTGTCCTACAAACCTCTGCACTTGGAGGCCCAACAATGTCTACAAGAAGAAGGTTGCGTAGTAGACATCAATGCATCATCCCATCACTAACTCATTAGTCACATTGCTTGCAAGGCTTATGGTGATGTGCATTACCAATAGGGTCCAGAGATACCTCTCCGACAATCGGAGTGACAAATCCTAATCTTGATCTATGCCAACTCAACAAGTACCATCGGAGAAACCTGTAGAGCACCTTTATAATCACCCAGTTACGTTGTGACGTTAGGTAGCACACTAAGTGTTCCTCCGGTATTCGGGAGTTGCATAACCTCATAGTCATAGGAACATGTACGAGTCATGAAGAAAGCAATAGCAACATACTAAACAATCAAGTGCTAAGCTAACGGAATGGATCAAGTCAATCACATCATTCTCTAATGATGTGATCCCATTAATCAAATGACAACTCATGTCTATGGCTAGGAAACTTAACCATCTTTGATTCAACGAGCTAGTCAAGTAGAGGCATACTAGTGACACTCTATTTGTCTATGTATTCACACATGTACTAGGTTTCCGGTTAATAGAATTCTAGCATGAATAATAAACATTTATCATGATATAAGGAAATATAAATAACAACTTTATTATTGCCTCTAGGGCATATTTCCTTCAGTCTCCGACTTGCACTAGAGTCAATAATTTAGATTACACAATAATGATTCTAACACACATGGAGTATTGGTGTTGATCATGTTTTGCTCGTGAGACAGGCTTAATTAGTCAACGGGTCTGCAACATTCAGATCCATATGTATCTTGCAAATCTCTATGTCTCCCTCCTCGACTTGATCACGGATGGAATTGAAGCGTCTCTTGATGTGCTTGGTTCTCTTGTGAAATCTGGATTACTTTGCCAAGGCAATTGCACCAGTTGAAAGTGCAACTATCCCTGGGTGGTTTTGGTAATTCCTAAAAACATATAGCTCATTGAGCTAACACTTTTCCAAGATTAATACTTCAGGAAAAGCTCAATGAATGGCATGGCATGGATGAGGAAAGTGGATCCCTCAAAATTATAAGGACAAAAGATTGGCTCAAGCTTCAAGATCAAGACTCTACATTTTATATTTTAGTGATCCAAGATCACATTGAGTCTATAGGAAAAGCCAATACTATCAAGGAGGGATGAGGTGTTGCTTAATGAGCCTCTTGCTTCATGTGCTTAGTGATATGCTCCAAAAACCCTCAACTACCTTCCCACATCCTCATATGATCTAAACCAAAAGTCAAACTCGGCCCCACCGATTCTTTCTATCTGGCGCCACCGAGTTTCAAATGTCATAGCCACTGCCACAAACCCTAGCCAAATTGGTTTCACCGATAGGGATCTCGGCCTCACTTATGGAGGTGGAAAAGAGTTCGTCGTAAAGGGTTACGCCGATGCAAACTTTGACACTGATCCAGATTATACTAAGTAGTAAATTGGATTCGTATAGTAGAACAGGTATTTGGAATAGTTCCAAATAGAGCGTGGTAACTGCATCTAGGAGATGACATAGAGATTTGTAAAGGACACACGGATCTGAAAGGTTCAGACCCGTTGACTATAACATCTCTCACAAGCATAACATGATCAAACCAAAAACTCATTGAGTGTTAATCACATAGTAATGTGAACTAGATTATTGACTCTAGTAAACTCTTTGGGTGTTAGTCACATGGGGATGTGACCTTGGGTGTTGGAATCATTGCAATCACATATCGATGTGAGCTGGATTATTGACTCTAGTGCAAGTGGGAGACTATTGGAAATATGCCCTAGAGGCAATAATAAATAGGTTATTATTATATTTCCTTGTTCATGATAATCGTTTATTATCCATGCTAGAATTGTATTGATAGGAAACTCAGATACATGTGTGGATACATAGACAACACCATGTCCCTAGTAAGCCTCTAGTTGACTAGCTCGTTGATCAATAGATGGTTTTGGTTTCCTGACCATGGACATTGGATGTCATTGATAACGGGATCACATCATTAGGAGAATGATGTGATGGACAAGACCCAATCCTAAGCCTAGCACAAGATCATGTAGTTCGTATGCTAAAGCTTTTATAATGTCAAGTATCATTTCCTTAGACCATGAGATTGTGCAACTCCCGGATACCGTAGGAATGCTTTGGGTGTGCCAAACGTCACAACGTAACTGGGTGACTATAAAGGTGCACTACGGGTATCTCCGAAAGTGTCTGTTGGGTTGGCACAAATCAAGACTGGGATTTGTCACTCCGTGAAAACGGAAAGGTATCTCTGGGCCCACTCGGTAGGACATCATCATAATGTGCACAATGTGATCAAGGAGTTGATCACGGGATGATGTGTTATGGAACGAGTAAAAGAGACTTGCCGGTAACGAGATTGAACAAGGTATCGGGATACCGACGATCGAATCTCGGGCAAGTATCGTACCGATAGACAAAGGGAATTGTATACGGGATTGATTAAGTCCTTGATATCGTGGTTCATCCGATGAGATCATCGTGGAACATGCGGGAGCCAACATGGGTATCCAGATCCCGCTGTTGGTTATTGACCGGAGAACGTCTCGGTCATGTCTGCATGTCTCCCGAACCCGTAGGGTCTACACACTTAAGGTTCGATGACGCTAGGGTTATAAAGGAAGTTTGTATGTGGTTACCGAATGTTGTTCGGAGTCCCGGATGAGATCCCGGACGTCACGAGGAGTTCCGGAATGGTCCGGAGGTAA
This sequence comes from Aegilops umbellulata, assembly GCA_032464435.1. Classification (NCBI taxonomy): domain Eukaryota; kingdom Viridiplantae; phylum Streptophyta; class Magnoliopsida; order Poales; family Poaceae; genus Aegilops; species Aegilops umbellulata. The sequence goes on from CP136054.1 coordinate 445,238,911, forward strand.
AGATTTATATATGGAAAGTTGTTGTTCGGGTTTCGGGAAAAGTTCGGTTTTTCGGTATTGTACCGGGAAGCTTCTAGAAGGTTCCTGAGGACTCCGGAGGGGTCCGGAGGTCCGGAGATTGTTCCACCACGTCCAATACAGCAGCATGGGCTGTAAGGGGGCGCCCTGGCCTTAATGGGCCAGGGGAACCAGCCCCCCAAGGCCCATGCGCATGGAGAGGGGAAACCCTAAGGGGGAAGGGCCTCCACTTGACTTGGGAGGCACTCCTTCCCCCCTTGGCCGCCGCCCCCCTTAGGGGAAACCCTAGGGCGCCTCCCCTTCCCCCTTGCCCCTATATATATGAGGCCTAGGGGCTGCCCAAGAGACACGATTTGATCTATCCCTCGTTGGTGCAGCCCTGCGTCTCTTCTTCCTCCTCTCTTGCGGTGCTTGGCGAAGCCCTGCTGGATTGCTACGCTCCTCCATCATCAACACGCCGTTGTGCTGCTGCTGGATGGAGTCTTCCTCAACCTCTCCCTCTCTCCTTGCTGGATCAAGGCATGGGAGACGTCACCGGGCTGTACGTGTGTTGAACGCGGAGGTGCCGTCCGTTCGGCACTAGGATCATCGGTGATTTGGATCACGACGAGTACGACTCCATCAACCCCGTTCACTTGAACGCTTCCGCTTAGCGATCTACAAGGGTATGTAGACGCACTCTCCTTCCCCTCGTTGCTAGCCTCTCCATAGATAGATCTTGGTGACACGTAGGAAAATTTTTGAATTTCTGCTACGTTCCCCAACAGTGGCATCATGAGCTAGGTCTATTGCGTAGATTCTATGCACGAGTAGAACACAAAGTAGTTGTGGGCGTTGATTTTGTTCAATATGCTTACCGTTACTAGTCAATCTTGATTTGGCGGCATTGTGGGATGAAGCGGCCCGGACCAACCTTACACGTACTCTTACGTGAGACCGGTTCCACCGACTGACATGCACTAGATGCATAAGGTGGCTGGCGGGTGTCTGTCTCTCCTACTTTAGTCGGATCGGATTCGATGAAAAGGGTCCTTATGAAGGGTAAATAGCAATTGGCATATCACGTTGTGGTTTTGCGTAGGTAAGAAACGTTCTTGCTAGATACCCATAGCAGCCACGTAAAACATGCAAACAACAATTAGAGGACGTCTAACTTGTTTTTGCAGGGTATGCCATGTGATATGATATGGCCAAAGGATGTGATGTATGATATATGTGATGTATGAGATGATCATGTTCTTGTAATAGGAATCACGACTTGCATGTCGATGAGTATGACAACCGGCAGGAGCCATAGGAGTTGTCTTTAATTTATTTATGACCTGCGTGTCAACATAAACGTCATGTAATTACTTTACTTTATTGCTAACCGTTAGCTGTAGTAGTAGAAGTAATAGATGACGTGACAACTTCAAGAAGACACGATGATGGAGATCATGATGATGGAGATCATGGTGTCATGCCGGTGACGATGATGATCATGGAGCCCCGAAGATGGAGATCAAAAGGAGCAAAGTGATGATGGCCATATCATGTCACTATTTGATTGCATGTGATGTTTATCATGTTTATACATCTTATTTGCTTAGTACGACGGTAGTAAATAAGATGATCCCTTACAACAATTTCAAGAAGTGTTCTCCCCTAACTGTGCACCGTTGCTACAGTTCGTCGTTTCGAAGCACCACGTGATGATCGGGTGTGATAGATCCTTACGTTCACATACAACGGGTGTAAGACAGTTTTACACATGCAAAACACTTAGGGTTAACTTGACGAGCCTAGCATGTACAGACATGGCCTCGGAACACGGAAGACCGAAAGGTCGAGCATGAGTCGTATGGAAGATACGATCAACATGAAGATGTTCACCGACGTTGACTAGTCCGTCTCACGTGATGATCGGACACGGCCTAGTTGATTCGGATCATGTAATCACTTAGATGACTAGAGGGATGTCTATCTGAGTGGGAGTTCATAAGATGAACTTAATTATCCTGAACATAGTCAAAAAGATTTTGCAAATTATGTCGTAGCTCGCGCTTTAGTTCTACTGTTTTAAATATGTTCCTAGAGAAAATATAGTTGAAAGTTGATAGTAGCAATTATGCGGACAGTAGAAGGCTTGTGTCCTTAATGCACCGCTCGGTGTGCTGGACCTCGAACGTGGTATGTGGATGTTGCGAACATCTGACATACACGTTTTGATGACTACATGATAGTTCGGTAATGATAAGAGGTTTAGAATTGAGGCACCGAGGACATTCTTGAAGTGTCACGGAACATATGAGATGTTTCGAGGGCTGAAATTGGGATTTCAGGCTCGTGCCCACGTCAAGAGGTATAAGACCTCCGACGATTTTCTTGGCCTGCAAACTAAGAGAGAAAAGCTCAATCGTTGAGCTTGTGCTCAGATTGTCTGAGTACAACAATCACTTGAATCGAGTGGGAGTTGATCTTCTAGATAAGATAGTGATGTTTCTCCAAAGTCATTGCCACCAAGCTGCTAGATCTTCGTGATGAACTATAACATATCAGGGATAGATATGATGATCCTTGAAATATTCGCGATGTTTGACACCGCGAAAGTAGAAATCAAGAAGGAGCATCAATTGTTGATGGTTAGTGAAACCACTAGTTTCAATAAGGGCAAGGGCAAGAAGGGATACTTCATGAAACGGCAAATCAGCTGCTGCTCTAGTGAAGAAACCCAAGGTTAAACCCAAACCCGAGACTGAGTGCTTCTGTAATAAGGGGAACAACCACCGGAGCAGAATTACCCTAGATACTTGGTAGATGAGAAGGCTGTCGGTAGAAGTATATTGGATATACATTATGTGAATGTGTACTTTACTAGTACTCCTAGTAGCATCAGGGTATTAGATACCGGTTCGGTTGCTAAGTGTTAGTAACTCGAAATAAAAGCTACGGAATAAACGGAGACTAGCTAAAGGTGAGCTGACGATATGTGTTGGAAGGGTTTCCAAGGTTGATGTGATCAAGCATCGCACGCTCCCTCTACCATCGAGATTGGTGTTAAACCTAAATAATTGTTATTTGGTGTTTGCGTTGAGCATAGACATGATTGGATTATGTTTATCGCAATAAGGTTATTCATTTAAAAAGAATAATGGTTACTCTATTTATTTGAATAATACCTTCAATGGTCTTGCACCTAAAATGAATGGTTTATTGAATCTCGATCATAGTGATACACATGTTCATGCCAAAAGATATAAGATAGTAATGATAGTACCACCTACTTGTGGCACTGCCATGTAAGTCATATTGGTATAAAACACATGAAGAAGCTCCATGTTGATGGATCTTTGAACTCACTCATTTCTGAAAAGATTGAGACATGTGAACCATGTCTGTTGGTATATACGCATGAAGAAACTCCATGCAGATGGACCGTTTGGACTCACTTGATTTTGAATCACTTGAGATATGCAAATCATACCACATGGGCAAGATGACTGAAAGCTTCGGTTTCAGCAAAATGGAACAAGAAAGCAACTTGTTGGAAGTAACACATTTTGATGTGTGCAGTCCAATGAGTGCTGAGGCACGCAGTGGATATCGTTATGCTCTTACTTCACAGATGATTTGAGTAGATACTGAGCATATTTACTTGATGAAACATTAGTCTGAATTATTGAATGGTTCAAGTAATTTCAGAGTGAAGTTGAATATCATCGTGACAAGAGGATAAAATATCTGTGATATGATCATAGAGATGAATATCTGAGTTGCGAGTTTGGTACACAATTGAGACATTGTGGAAATTATTTCATGACTAGTACCGCCTGGAACACCATAGTGTGATGGTGTGTCCGAACATCATGACTGCACCCTATTGGATATGATGAATACCATGATGTCTCTTATCGAATTACCACTATCGTTCATGGGTTAGGCATTAGAGACAACCGCACTCACTTTAAATAGGGCACCACGTAATTCCGATAAGATGACACCGTATGAACTATGGTTCAGAGAAACCTAAGCTGTCATTTCTTAAAAAAGGTTTGGGGCTGCGACGCTTATATGAAAAGGTTTCAGGCTCATAAGCTCGAACCCAAAGCGGATAACTGCATCTTCATAGGACACCCAAAACAGTTGGGTATACCTCCTGTCTCAGATCCGAAAGCAATAGGGATTGTTTCTCGAATCGGCTCCTTTCTCAAGGAAAAGTTTCTCTCGAAAGAATTGAGTGGGAGGATGGTGGAGACTTGATGAGGTTGTTGAACTGTCACTTCAACTAGTGTGTGGCAAGGCACATGAATTGTTCCTATGGCACCTACACCAATTGAAGTGGAAGCTTATGATAGTGATCATGAGACTTCGGATCAAGGCACTCCCAAACCTCGTAGGATGACAAGGATGCGTACTACTTCAGAGTGGTACGTAATCCTGTCTTGGAAGTCATGTTGCTAGACAACAATGAACCTACGAGCTATGGAGAAGCGATGGTGGGCCCGGATTCCAATGAATGGCTCGAGGCCATAAAATCCGAGAAAGGATCCATGTATGAAAACAAAGTGTAGACTTTGGCAGAACGGCTCGATGGTCGTGAGGCTGTTGAGTACAGATGGACTTTAAAAGGAAGACGGACAATGATGGTAAATGTCACCATTAAGAAAGCTCGACTTGTCATTAAGATGTTTTCCGACAAGTTCAAGGAGTTGACTGCGATGAGACTTTCTCACTCGTAGCGATGCTAAGAGTCTGTTGGAATTATGTTAGTGATCACTGCATTATTTATGAAATTGTGCAGATAGGATGTCAAAACATTGTTTCCTCGACGATTTACTTGAGGAAAGGTTGTATGTGATACAACCAGAAGATTTTTGTCAATCCTGAAAGATGCTAACAAGTATGCAAAGCTCCAGCAATCCTTCTAAGGACTGGAGTAAGCATCTCGGAGTTGGAATGTACGCTTTGATGATATGATCAAAGATTTGGGTTTATACAAAGTTTATGAGAAACTTATATTTCCAAAGAAGTGAGTGGGAGCACTATAGAATTTCTGATGAGTAGATGTTGTTGACACATTGTTTATCGGAAATGATGTAGAATTTCTGGAAGGCATATAGGGTTGTTTGAAAAATGTTTTTCAATGGAAAACCTGGATTAAGCTACTTGAACATTGAGCATCAAGATCTATAAGGATAGATCAAAATCGCTTAATAGTACTTTCAAATGAATACATATCGTGACAAGATTTTGAAGGAATTCAAAATAGATCAGCAAAGAAGGAGTTCTTGGCTGTATTACACATGTGGGTATTGAGTAAAACTCAAGACCTGACCACGGCAGAATAGAGAGAAAGGACGAAGGTCGTCCCCTATGCTTAGACATAGGCTCTAAAGTATGCTATGTTGTACCGCACCTGAAGTGTGCCAAGCCATGAGTCAGTCAAGGGGTACAAGTGTGATCCAGGAATGGATCACAGGACAACGGTCAAGGTTATCCTTAGTAACTAGTGGACTAAGGAATTTTCTCGATTATGGAGGTGGAAAAGAGTTCGTCGTAAAGGGTTACGCCGATGCAAACTTTGACACTGATCCAGATTATACTAAGTAGTAAATTGGATTCGTATAGTAGAACAGGTATTTGGAATAGTTCCAAATAGAGCGTGGTAACTGCATCTAGGAGATGACATAGAGATTTGTAAAGGACACACGGATCTGAAAGGTTCAGACCCGTTGACTATAACATCTCTCACAAGCATAACATGATCAAACCAAAAACTCATTGAGTGTTAATCACATAGTAATGTGAACTAGATTATTGACTCTAGTAAACTCTTTGGGTGTTAGTCACATGGGGATGTGACCTTGGGTGTTGGAATCATTGCAATCACATATCGATGTGAGCTGGATTATTGACTCTAGTGCAAGTGGGAGACTGTTGGAAATATGCCCTAGAGGCAATAATAAATAGGTTATTATTATATTTCCTTGTTCATGATAATCATTTATTATCCATGCTAGAATTGTATTGATAGGAAACTCAGATACATGTGTGGATACATAGACAACACCATGTCCCTAGTAAGCCTCTAGTTGACTAGCTCGTTGATCAATAGATGGTTTCGGTTTCCTGACCATGGACATTGGATGTCATTGATAACGGGATCACATCATTAGGAGAATGATGTGATGGACAAGACCCAATCCTAAGCCTAGCACAAGATCATGTAGTTCGTATGCTAAAGCTTTTATAATGTCAAGTATCATTTCCTTAGACCATGAGATTGTGCAACTCCCGGATACCGTAGGAATGCTTTGGGTGTGCCAAACGTCACAACGTAACTGGGTGACTATAAAGGTGCACTACGGGTATCTCCGAAAGTGTCTGTTGGGTTGGCACAAATCAAGACTGGGATTTGTCACTCCGTGAAAACGGAAAGGTATCTCTGGGCCCACTCGGTAGGACATCATCATAATGTGCACAATGTGATCAAGGAGTTGATCACGGGATGATGTGTTATGGAACGAGTAAAAGAGACTTGCCGGTAACGAGATTGAACAAGGTATCGGGATACCGACGATCGAATCTCGGGCAAGTATCGTACCGATAGACAAAGGGAATTGTATACGGGATTGATTAAGTCCTTGATATCGTGGTTCATCCGATGAGATCATCGTGGAACATGCGGGAGCCAACATGGGTATCCAGATCCCGCTGTTGGTTATTGACCGGAGAACGTCTCGGTCATGTCTGCATGTCTCCCGAACCCGTAGGGTCTACACACTTAAGGTTCGATGACGCTAGGGTTATAAAGGAAGTTTGTATGTGGTTACCGAATGTTGTTCGGAGTCCCGGATGAGATCCCGGACGTCACGAGGAGTTCCGGAATGGTCCGGAGGTAAAGATTTATATATGGAAAGTTGTTGTTCGGGTTTCGGGAAAAGTTCGGTTTTTCGGTATTGTACCGGGAAGCTTCTAGAAGGTTCCTGAGGACTCCGGAGGGGTCCGGAGGTTCGGAGATTGTTCCACCACGTCCAATACAGCAGCATGGGCTGTAAGGGGGCGCCCTGGCCTTAATGGGCCAGGGGAACCAGCCCCCCAAGGCCCATGCGCATGGAGAGGGGAAACCCTAAGGGGGAAGGGCCTCCACTTGACTTGGGAGGCACTCCTTCCCCCCTTGGCCGCCGCCCCCCTTAGGGGAAACCCTAGGGCGCCTCCCCTTCCCCCTTGCCCCTATATATATGAGGCCTAGGGGCTGCCCAAGAGACACGATTTGATCTATCCCTCGTTGGTGCAGCCCTGCGTCTCTTCTTCCTCCTCTCTTGCGGTGCTTGGCGAAGCCCTGCTAGATTGCTACGCTCCTCCATCATCAACACGCCGTTGTGCTGCTGCTGGATGGAGTCTTCCTCAACCTCTCCCTCTCTCCTTGCTGGATCAAGGCATGGGAGACGTCACCGGGCTGTACGTGTGTTGAACGCGGAGGTGCCGTCCGTTCGGCACTAGGATCATCGGTGATTTGGATCACGACGAGTACGACTCCATCAACCCCGTTCACTTGAACGCTTCCGCTTAGCGATCTACAAGGGTATGTAGATGCACTCTCCTTCCCCTCGTTGCTAGCCTCTCCATAGATAGATCTTGGTGACACGTAGGAAAATTTTTGAATTTCTGCTACGTTCCCCAACAATATACCCCTCCACCCACTCTTCATTCGTGGAGAGAGCCATCAGAACACATCTACACTTCCAATACACATGTTCTGAGAGAGAACCACCTACACTTGTGCTGAGCTCAAGATATTCCATTCCAACCATATGAATCTTGATCTCTAGCCTTCCCCAAGTTGCTTTCCACTCAAATCTTCTTTCCACCAAATCCAAATCCTGTGAGAGAGAGTTGAGTGTTGGGGAGACTATCATTTGAAGCACAAGAGGAAGGAGTTCATCATCAACACACCATTTGTTACTTCTTGGAGAGTGGTGTCTCCTAGATTGGCTAGGTGTCACTTGGGAGCCTCTGACAAGATTGTGGAGTTGAACCAAGGAGTTTGTAAGGGCAAGGAGATCGCCTACTTCATGAAGATCTACCGCTAGTGAGGCAAGTCCTTCGTGGGCGACGACCGTGATGGAATAGAAAAGGTTGCTTCTTCGTGGACCCTTCGTGGGTGGAGCCCTCCGTGGACTCGCACAACCATTACCCTCCGTGGGTTGAAGTCTCCATCAACGTGGATGTATGATAGCACCACCTATCGGAACCACGCCAAAACATCCGTGTCTCCAATTGCATTTGAATCCTCCAAACCCTTCCCTTTACATTCTTGCAAGTTGCATGCTTTACTTTTCGCTGCTCATATACTCTTTTGCATGCTTGCTTGAATTGTGTGGAGATTGCTTGACTTGTGCTAAGATAGCTAAAGTCTGCCAAGAATTAAAATTGGGAAAAGGATAGATTTTTTATTTGGTCAAGTAGTCTAATCACCCCCCCCCTCTAGACATACTTCCGATCCTACACCAGTATTGTCACAAAAGATTTTCATTGGACCCGATGCACTAGGTATGACACCTAGATCGGATATGAATTCCTTCATCCAGACTCCTTCATTTGCTGCTTCCGAAGCAGCTATGTACTCCGCTTCACACGTAGATCCCGCCACGACGCTTTGCTTAGAACTGCACCAACTGACAGCACCACCGTTTAATATAAATACATATCTGGTTTGTGACTTAGAGTCATCTGGATCAGTGTCAAAGCTTGCATCGACGTAACCATTTACGACGAGCTCTTTGTCTCCTCCATAAACGAGAAACATATCCTTAGTCCTTTTCAGGTATTTTAGTGTTGGGGAACGTAGTAATTTCAAAAAAAATCCTACGCACATGCAAGATCATGGTGATGCATAGCAACGAGAGGGGAGAGTGTTGTCCACGTACCCTCGTAGACCGACAGCGGAAGCATTATAACAACGCGATTGATGTAGTCGTACGTCTTCACGGCCCGACCGATCAAGCACCAAAACTACAGCACCTCCGAGTTCTTGCACACGTTCAGCTCGATGACGATCCCCGGACTCCGATCCAGCAAAGTGTCGAGGAAGAGTTCCGTCAGCACGACGGTGTGGTGACGATCTTGATGTTCTACCATCGCAGGGCTTCGCCTAAGCACCGCTATGATATGACCGAGGTGGAATATGGTGGAAGGGGGCACCGCACACGGCTAAGGAACGAGCACGAAGATCAACTTGTGTGTCTTGGGGTGCCCCCTTGCCTCCGTATATGAAGGAGGGAGGGGGAGGTGCGGCCGGCCCCCTAGGGGTGCGCCTGGAGGAGTCCTACTCCCACCGGGAGTAGGACTCCCCCCTCCTGCCTTGTTGGAGAAGGAAAGGGGAAGGGGAAAAGAGGAAAGGGGGGCGCCCCCCTGCCTTGTCCTATTCGAACTAGGGGGGAGGGGGCGTGTGGCCTGTCGTGGTTCTAAGTCTGACAGTAGAATGGGGGGTAGGAATGGATAGGCAAGATCCTAGCTCTGGAGTAGTTGTGCATGCAAAGAGTTAACGAGTTCGGGCCCTTCTCGGAGGAAGTAATAGCCCTACGTCTCGGAGCCCGGAGGCGGTCGACTGGATTATATGCGTGTGTGTGTTACAAAGATGCGAACCCCTGTGCCAGTGGAGGGGGTGGCTTATATAGAGTGCGCTCAGACCCCCGCCAGCCCACGTTGCAAGGGGTTTAAAGTACATTGAAGTGAGGCATTACAGGTAACGCCCCTAATGAAGGGCTTTGATGACCATTAAGACTAGTTAATTACAGACCGTTTGGATGCGGAGTGGCTCCCGTTCTTCCGATAGTCGAGTGAATCTTCATGGTCGAGTGCCTCCAGGTTAGTCGAGTGAATGCTTGCAAGGTCGACTGGTAAGCCGCCTCTTTTAGTAAGTGACCTTGGGGAGGGTGCTCTTGGGCAGGCCCATGACCCTACCCTACGTATATGACTTCATCATTAGCCCCCGAATGGATCGAGGTTTGAGTGAGGAAGGAGTTGATAGTCTTCCGGCCTGTTTCTTGTGTTGAAAGCATGTCTTGCCTTGGATCAAGGGTCTTTCAATGATGGCTTCAAACTCCCTTTCAGTCGCCTTGATCCGTTCTTTGCGTTTGTCGAGTGACCTTCGTAGCCTTGAGGATCTCCGAGTGACAGATCGGTGGAGATCCGCTGTCAGGTTGGTTGCTCGGCGGTTAGCGGATTTCACGGGATCCGAATTTTGGGAAGCGCACGAAGCGGAGAAAACCGTGGCACTCGGATGGGACAAGACGATGACGCCTCTATCTTCGCACCGCCTTTTCCGCCACGTATCGCTCGTGCGCCTGTTGCAGGATTTGACGGGATGGCCCGGGTCTACCAGTCAGCCACTCGGAAGCGGCCTCTTAAAAGCTGCCAGCTCTGGGTTTTCAACAGTGCGTTCTCTTCTTCCCTTCCCTCCTCGCAAAGTTCTCCGCCGCCTCCGCTCTCGCCCGAGTGCCACAGGTCTGTTCGAGCTTTCCGGCGACGATGGTGAAGGACAAGACGTCCGCCCTGGAGCGTGTGAAGAAGGCGGCGGCGGCGCAGGGAAAAGGGAAGAAATCCGCTCGGGGCGGATCTTCCTCGAGGGCTTCTCGGCCCAGAGGCTGGATCCAGGGCGACTGGATGCCGACGGTGCTGAGGCAGGAGGATCTCGACGATATGGTTGAGGGAGGGGTCATCCCTCATGAAGCTGCGCGTCTCCCCGGGAGAGAAGTCGAGCCCCAACCTCTCGATGGTGAGTGTGTGCTCCTTGCCACCCATATCGATCGCGGGTTTTCTCTGCCTCCTCATCCTTTTTTCCGGAGTTTCCTGAACTTCTTCGGAGGGCAGCTCCACCATTTTACTCCCAACTCTATCGTGTATCTGGCTGCCTTCATTTCCTTGTGTGAGGGTTTCTTGAGCTGTCGCCCCCATTGGGGACTCTTTAAACATATCTTCACCTGCCGTTCTCAATCGGTCAAAATGGCCAAGTTGAGTGACGAGAGGACGCAGGTGATCCAGCTGTGCGGAGGCCTAGCGATCCAGACGAGGGGAAAAAGTTCTTTCCCATCCATCACTTTCCCTGAGTTGGTCCATGGTTGGCAGGCGACCTGGTTTTACTGCAAAGACCAGGCGACTCCAGGTCAGTCGACTGGACTTCCCCCTTTCTCTCTGGAACGAGCCCAAAAACCTTCTTCTCTGAAAGTGACGCCGGAAGAAAAGGCCCAAGTCAAAGTGCTGGTCGGTCGAGTAGTTCAACTTGTCCGCGACGGCGTGACTGGCATGGACTTGCTGGAAGTCTTTCTTAGGAGGCGCATCCAGCCACTCCAGGCTCGCGATCATCCGATGTGGCTATATTCGGGTCTTGATGACACCACTCGGATCCACCCGGAGGAGGTTACCGACGAGATGCTAGAAGGATGGCTCTCGAGTATCACAGGAAACAAAGACAATCCCCGAGGAGCCAGGAGGGTTCCTCCACTCGACAGCACCTACGAAGTGGACCAGGTTAGACCTCATGCACTTGACTAAGATCCTGTTTTCTTCATGGGTCTTCTTTGAATTGGTCGACTGGCTTTTGTTTTGTCTGTTGTTTTCCAGGAAACTACTGAGATGTACTCGACGCCCAACGGGGCACAGGAGCCAACTGAGGAAGGGGAGGCGAGCGGAGGTGAAAGCGGAGATGAGCACGGCGAGTGGGAATCCGATGGCGAAGGGGAGGGAGACGAAGACGTCTACTCCAGCGAAGAGGAGGAGGAGGAAGCTGAACCCCCCCCCCCCCCCCCCCGTACAGAGAGGCGATCCAAAATTACACACGATCCCGCGAGGGAGCGTGGTAAGGCGACTGCTCCTGTTGGGCAGTCGTCGAAACGCCCTCGGACCTCTTCTCCTGCGCCGACTAAGAAGGCTCCCAGGCACCAACGCGCGACGCCATCCAAGCCGCCCAAGGCTCTGCCCAAGATGAAGATGACTGTCCCCACCATTTCTGGGTAATAATAATACTTATCTCCCTTGGTCGACTGTGGACGGATCCTTGGTCGATTCATTAAACCAACCGACTGACTTCCGAAATTTGTAGTGCTGCTACTTCTGAAACGTCTGCCAAGGACGGAGATCAAGAGATGGAAGATGCTATTACTTCCAATCCAGGTACAGTTACTGATGTTCTGTCTTTGGTCAACTGAATATTTCTTGTAACCCTGGTCGATTGACTTTTCTTGCAGCTCCCCGTCATGTTATCAACTTACCAGACGATGAAGATGACGAGCCGCTGAGAGCAAGAAGGAACCGGAGGGCATCGACTGGCAAGACCCCCCAATCTGCTCCGGTGTCTGAGGCTGTAGTTCAGGATGGTGGCGATGCCGCTCGGACTTCCATGACCTTTGCTGATCCTCTGACGAGCGAGCGGCCTTCGGCGTCGGCTGCAAATCCGCCTTCGCTTTTTACTACATACCCTGCCCCAGAGGACCAAGTGAGTGCCGCAAAAGAGGCTATACGCCAGGCGAGCATCATGATGGAGCAAGTGAAAGTAGTTCGGGATGCCAGCCAAGCGGCGTATGACGCGAGTTCGGCTCTTCAGAGTAACGTCCAGGTCAGTCGACTCGACACTTGGTCTGTTGCAATGTGCTGTTCAAAGAATCTCTTTTCCGAAGATCTTTATATTTGTACACCCACTGGGTGTGTCTGTCGGCCTTTGGTCGAGTGGGGGCACGCTGAGTGCACCCACTGGGTGTAGTCCCCGAGACTATGGTGGACTGCTGGCAGTTGACTGTAGTCTTTATATTGTGTTGCTGTAGTTGTACTTCTTCACTCGGTCTGGTCAGGCCATGTCGAATGGAACTGTATGCGATCGACTGCGGGCAGTCGACTTTTTTTTGAACCAGTGGGGGCACGCTGAGTGCACCCACTGGGTGTAGTCCCCGAGACTGCTGTCGAATGTTTTGATTCAGTTGTAGTCTTAGAAACGCTGACTGTTAGCCATGGCATTAGAATCATATTTGGTCGACTGATCGATCAGGATTTTGAAAGATTGTCGGTGGGGGCACGCTGAGTGCACCCACTGGGTGTAGTCCCCGAGGCTACTGTCGAATGTTTCGATTCGGCTGTAGTCTTAGAAGTGCTACAGCTTTTCCTTTAGTCACTCGGAAGTAACTTGTCTTTGATATCTTTTGTCGATTGCCTCTTTGCAGAAGTCTTGCGAGCTTGTTGCTCATCTTGCTGAATTGAAGGAGAAACAAGTCCAGCTTAACCTCGACTTACAGTTTGCCCAGGAAAACTTGCAGAAGGCGAAGGATGACGCAAAAGGTATGGCTGGTGAGGATTCGACGGCTGTCTCTGTTTTTCTGCCTATTCTCAACTCTGTCCTCATTAATGTTTTGCAAACCAACTGGAGGAGGCTCTGAGGAAGAAAGATCTTGACCTTGCAGAAGCACAAAAGGCGGCTTCGGAGAAAACGAAGCTCGCTGAAGAAAAGCTTGCTTCAGTTGGTCAGCTTGAAGATGAGAATGCCAAGCTGAAGTCTGCTCTTGACGCGGCCAACCAGGAAGCAAGTCGATTGAAAAATGACAAGATTGCTCTGACTGACAAGGTCGGCGACATGGCGGGGAAGCGAAAGGATCTGGAGGCTTACCTCGGGGGGCTCGCCAAGAAATTATTCCTCATGCTTGAAGGTAATCGCCTTACTCAATTGACTTGTCATTGTCGACTCATCATTCGATTATAATACTGGACTGTACCTTTCAGAATTCTGTCAAAACTTCGAGGAAGAAACTGGTCGAGTGGAAACCAATCTGGACCCCATCAACTCTCTTGTGAAGGATGAAGCTGCCATGAATGTCCTCCGGCTGGAGTCTCGCGTCGCCAGTGTGGTGGACTACCTCGCTCGACTGAAGGCTGCAGTGTCGCGGATCGACTCTGCACTCTGGCCAAATCAGACACTTCAGAATGACCTCGAATCCTTGGTCACTCGACTGAACGAAGTGCCAAGTCGAGTGCATGAGTGGAAAAAGTCTTCTACCAGGTGTGGTGCCGATGTTGCTCTGTCGCTGGTTCGTGTCCACTGCAAGGAGGCGCGAGAAGAGAAGCTGGCCGCCCTTTAAGTTGCCAATACTAGGAAGCATAATTTCCAAGACTTCATGGAGACCTTCATTGCTGCTACCACCCGTATCTCAGACGGGATTGATTTGGACGAGTTCGTTGCCCCATCCAGTCCTCCACCGGAGGAGTAAAAAACTATTGAGTCTCACTTTAAATTTGCCTCGGAATGCCGAGTGGTTTGTGTAACCGATAAACTCTGTCGAGCTGAAGGCTCGGGTACTTTTATCTGCGGTCCAGGACCTTTTGATCTTTATCCGGACTTGATTTATCGTTGAATATCTTCGTGTTTTATCCGTCGAGTGGGATTTGGCTCGACTTTTACTCAAAATGACTTAGGCGAGCACTGAGTTGCAGCTAAGCCTCCGAGTGGGAGGTCTGCTCTCCACTCGGTAGGATTTTTAATTACTTAGGCGAGCGCTGGGCCGCGGCTAAGCCTCCGAGTGGGAGGTATGCTCTCCACTCGGTAGGATTTTTAATTACTTAGGCGAGCGCTGGGCCGCAGCTAAGCCTTCGAGTGGGAGGTCTACTCTCCACTCGGTAGGATTTTAAATTACTTAGGCGAGCGCTGGGCTGCAGCTAAGCCTCCGAGTGGGAGGTCTGCTCTCCACTCGGTAGGATTTTAAATTACTTAGGCGAGCACTGGGCTGCAGCTAAGCCTCCGAGTGGGAGGTCTGCTCTCCACTCGGTAGGATTTTAAATTACTTAGGCGAGCACTGGGCTGCAGCTAAGCCTCCGAGTGGGAGGTCTGCTCTCCACTCGGTAGGATTTTGAATTACTTAGGCGAGCGTTGGGCTGCAGCTAAGCCTCCGAGTGGGAGGTCTGCTCTCCACTCGGTAGGATTTTGAATTACTTAGGCGAGCGCTGGGCTGCAGCTAAGCCTCCGAGTGGGAGGTCTGCTCTCCACTCGGTAGGATTTTGAATTACTTAGGCGAGCGCTGGGCTGCAGCTAAGCCTCCGAGTGGGAGGTCTGCTCTCCACTCGGTAGGATTTTTGAATGTAACTTCTGAAGGAGAAGGAGGCAGTCGACCTGCGCCTTGCCGTCCTTGTGAAGCGTTCGTTATATTGAAAGTTTGACTTCGCGGGAGGTCGGCTTTCCGCTCGGTAGGAATTTTAAATACTTAGGCGAGCACTGGGCTGCAGCTAAGCCCCCGAGTGGGAGGCTGGCTCTCCACTCGGTAGGATTTTTGAATACTTAGGCGAGTACTTGGACTGCAGCTAAGCCCCCGAGTGGGAGGCTGGCCCTCCACTCGGTAGGATTTTTGAATACTTAGGCGAGTACTTGGACTGCAGCTAAGCCCCCGAGTGGGAGGCTGGCTCTCCACTCGGTAGGATTTTTGAATACTTAGGCGAGTACTTGGACTGCAGCTAAGCCCCCGAGTGGGAGGCTGGATCTCCACTCGGTGGGATTTTTACAAACTTAGGCAAAACGGATTCGCGGCTAAGCCCCCGAGTGGGATGCTGGCTCTCCACTCGGTGGGATTTTTACAAACTTAGGCGAAACGGATTCGCGGCTAAGACACCCACTGGGGAAAAAAGAAATAGCAATCTTCTGTGAAAATTATAACATTCTTGCTTTTGATAAAAGAACTACAGAGGTACTTTTATTACATCTCAGTCGAGTGAGTTTCTTTTCTCAAGTGTAGAAAGGACAGAGTAACTCCGCATTCCAAGCTCGAGGCTCGTCGATCCGGCGATCAACGTTGTAGAGGTGATATGCTCCGTTGTGGAGGACTTTGGTGACGATGAAGGGGCCTTCCCAAGTTGGAGCGAGCTTGTGAGGTTTTTGCTGATCCACTCGGAGGACCAAGTCTCCTTCCTGAAAGGCTCGACTCTTCACGTTTCTCGCGTGGAACCGACGTAAGTACTGCTGGTAGATAGTCGAGCGGATTAGGGCCATCTCCCTCTCTTCTTCCAAGAGGTCGACTGCATCTTGCCGAGCTTGTTCCGCTTCTGCTTCAGAGTATAGTTCGACTCGAGGTGCATTGTGGAGCAGATCACTGGACAGAACCGCTTCAGCCCCGTAGACCAGAAAGAATGGCGTTCTTCCAGTCGACCGATTAGGAGTGGTCCTTAATCCCCAAAGAACTGACGGAAGTTCGTCGACCCAAGCTCCTGCCGCGTGCTTGAGATCACGCATCAATCGAGGTTTCAGACCTTTGAGGATGAGGCCATTCGCACGCTCTGCCTGCCCATTCGACTGAGGATGGGCAACTGAGGCATAGTCGACTCGCGTGCCTTGGGAGGCGCAAAAGGCTTTGAATCTGTCGTTATCAAAGTTTGATCCATTGTCCGTGATGATGCTATGTGGAACTCCATATCTGAATATCATCTCTCTGATGAAACTGATAGCAGTGCTTGCATCGAGGTTCTTGATGGGTTTAGCTTCTATCCACTTGGTGAACTTGTCGACTACGACCAGTAAGTGAGTGAAGCCACTTCTACCAGTTCTCAGCGGTCCGATCATGTCTAGCCCCCAAACAGCGAAGGGCCAGACAAGTGGAATGGTCTTCAGAGCAGAGGCGGGCTTGTGCGACATGTTGGAATAAAACTGACACCCTTCGCACTTGTCGACTATGTCTTTTGCCATTTCATTCGCCCTCGGCCAGTAAAATCCCGCTCGATATGCTTTAGCCACAATAGTCCGAGAGGACGCATGATGGCCACAGGTCCCCGAGTGGATATCCTCAAGAATTACCTGACCTTCTTCTGGCGTGATGCACTTCTGGCCAACTCCGGTCGCGCTTTCTCTGTAAAACTGCCCTTTGATTACTGTAAAGGCCTTGGATCGACGGACGATCTGTCGAACCTCTTCTTCATCTTCTGGGAGCTCTTTCCTCATAATATATGCGATGTAAGGCGTTGTCCAGTCGGGAGTGATGACTACAACTTCCATAATCAGGTCGACCACGGCTGGAATCTCCACTTCAGTCGGATCATTGGCGCTCCTTGGCTGCGGAGGTTCTTCTGTGAAAGGATCTTCCTGTACCGATGGCGTACGAATGTGCTCTAAACACACATCACTGGGGATGGCTTCTCTCTTGGACCCAATTTTCGCCAAGTCATCTGCGGCTTGGTTTTTCAGTCGGGGTATATGATGGAGCTCTAACCCCTCAAATCTCTTTTCCAACTTTCTCACCGCATTGCAATATCCCGTCATGGCTGGGCTTCAGACATCCCACTCTTTCATCACTTGATTAACAACCAGATCTGAGTCGCCATAGACCATAAGGCGACGGACGCCGAGTGAAATGGCCATACATAATCCATATAGGAGTGCTTCGTATTCTGCCTCATTGTTGGAGGAATCAAAGTGAATCTGGAGGACATGTTTGAGCTTATCTCCTCGGGGGGAAACCAGTACAACCCCCGCACCGACCCATTCAGCATCTTGGAGCCATCAAAAAACATAGTCCAATGTTCCGAGTGAACTTGAGTCGGAAGTTGTTGTTCAGTCCACTCGGCGAGGAAATTAGCTATTGCTTGGGACTTGATAGCTTTCTTTGCCTCGAACTTGATATCAAGAGGAAGAAGTTCAATTGCCCACTTTGCCACTCGACCGGTTGCATCTCTGTTATGAAGAATCTCTGATAACGGGGCGTCGCTGACGACTGTAATGGAGTGATCAGAGAAATAATGAGCAACCTTCTTTGTGGTCATGTAAATCCCGTAATCAAGCTTCTGATAGTGAGGGTATCTTTGCTTTGACGGGGTCAGAACTTCAGAAAGGTAATAAACTGGGCGCTAAACTTTGAAGGTTTTCCCTTCCTCTTCCCGCTCGACCGTAAGAACGGTACTAACGACTTGTCCAGTGGCTGCTATGTAAAGCAACAATGGCTCTTTGCTGACAGGGGCAGCAAGCACCGGCTGGGTGGAGAGCAGGGCTTTTAGCTCTGCAAACGCTGCATCAGCTTCTGGAGTCCACTCGAACTTGTCTGACTTCTTCATCAGTCGGTAAAGAGGCAGTGCCTTTTCACCGAGCCTGGAGATGAACCGACTTAAAGCGGCGAAGCATCCAGTAAGTTTCTGGACGTCGTGCACACGCACAGGGCGTTTCATTCGGAGTATAGTGCCAACTTTTTCAGGGTTAACATCGATTCCTCATTCGGAAACGAGAAAACCAAGTAACTTTCCTCCAGGGACTCCGAACGTGCATTTCGACGGATTAAGCTTGATATCATACCTCCTGAGATTGGCAAATGTTTCAGTAAGGTCAGTCAACAGGTCGGAACCTTTTTGCGACTTGACCACTATATCATCCATGTATGCTTCTACATTCCGACTGATTTGTGTGATCAGGCACTTTTGAATCATTCTCATGAATGTAGCTCCGGCATTCTTGAGACCGAAAGGCATGGTAACATAACAGAAGCACCCGAACAGGGTGATGAAAGCTGTTTTTATTTCATCGGGTCCATACAGACGGATCTGATGGTATCCGGAGTAGGCATCTAAAAAAGACAACATCTCGCATCCTGCAGTCGAGTCGACTATTTGGTCGATGCGAGGAAGAGGGAAATGATCTTTCGGGCAGGCCCGATTGACATGTTTGAAATCGATGCACATTCGCAACGATTTGTCCTTCTTCGGGACCATTACAACGTTGGCGAGCCACTCGGAGTGGAAAATCTCGCGAATGAAACCTGTCGCTAAGAGTCGAGCCACCTCTTCGCCAATGGCCTTTCTCTTCTGTACGGCGGACCGTCGAAGATGTTCCTTAACTGGTTTGACCTTTGGGTCGACTCAAAGGCAGTGCTCAGCCAGTCCTCTGGGAACACCCGGCATGTCAGCAGGCTTCCATGCAAAGATGCCCCAGTTCTCACGGAGGAACTGGATGAGCGCTTCTTCCTATTTAGACTCGAGTGTAGTGGAGATATTGGTCGGAGCCGCATTTGGGTCAGTCGGGTGGATGTGAACCTGTTTTGTCTCACCGGACGACTGAAATGCTGACTCTGTGGCGGGCTTCTTGGTTCGTAACAAATCACTCGGGCCTGCAGTCTTCTGGTACTCTTGTAACTCCATTTCGGCCATCTGAGCGTCAGCAATTTTGGAGCCCTTCTGGAAGCACTCTTCTGCCTTCTTCCGATTACCCGTGATAGTGATCACACCTCTGGGACCGGGCATCTTCAATTTGAGGTACATGTAGCATGGTCGGGCCATGAAACGAGCGTATGCTGGTCTTCCAAGAATGGCGTGGTATGCACTCTGAAAATCCACGACCTCAAAGGTTAACTTTTCCTTCCGGAAATTCTTCGCGTCACCAAAAACTACATCGAGACCGATTTGGCCGAGTGACTCGGCCTTCTTTCCAGGAATGACCCCGTGGAAGCTCATGTTACTGGTGCTGAGTCTGGACATCGGAATGCCCATCCCTTTCAGTGTCTCTACGTACAACAAGTTCAAACCACTGCCACCATCCATCAGCACTTTGGTAAGTCGAGTGCCTTCAATGACTGGGTCGACCACCAACGCTTGCCTCCCTGGGGTAGCAATATGAGTCGGGTGGTCGGACTGGTCGAAGGTGATGGTAGTCTGGGACCATTTCAGGTAATTGGGTGTCGCCGGAGCGACCATGTTCACTTCTCGATTGATGACCTTCAATCGACTTTTGCTTTCGACGTCAGCAAAAATCACCAAGGTGGAATTGACCTGGGGGTATTCCTCACCGCTGTCTTCCTTGTCCTCAACTTTGTCTGACTCTTTCTCTTTGTCTTTGGCATGTTTCCCTTGAAACTGCTGCATCAGGAGTCGACATTGTCGAGTGGTATGCTTTGGGTAAATGAGTTTACCCTCCTCGTCTTTCTTCATGTGAATGTGACACGGTAAGTCCATCACATCGTTCCCATCCTGGTCTTTCACTTTCTTGGGGTTCCAGGGACCCTTGGGTTTCCCCTTAAACTTTCCTGGGGTCACAGCCAAGGCCTCTCCGGGTGCAGCTGGCTCGGCTTTGCGCTTTTGCTTCCGACTGGAGTTCCCTCCGCCGGCCTCATTAGCGGCTGCTTTATACTTGCCACTTCGGAGCCTATCTTCTTCTTCACCGTTTGCATACTTGGTGGCAATTTCCATCATTCGACTCAATGTCATATCTCCGGTTCGACCGAATTTCAAACTCAGTTCTCTGTTCCTGACGCCTTCCTTGAAGGCACAAACTGCCTGGTGATCAGATACATTCTCGACTGTGTGATGTAAAGTGATCCACCTCTGGATATAATCCCTCAGAGTTTCACTCGACTTCTGAACACACAACTGCAATTCTGTCAACCCTGCTGGTCGCTTGCAAGTCCCTTCAAATGTCCTGACAAATACTCGGGCGAGATCCTCCCAAGTGTAAATACTGCTGGGTGCCAACTGGTTCAACCATGCTCTGGCCGACCCTTCCAACATAAGAGGCAAATGCTTCATGGCTGCCTCGTCGTTGCCGCCCCCAATCTGAACAGCCACTCGGTAATCCTCGAGCCAGGTGTCAGGCTTGGACTCGCCGGTGAACTTGCTAACTCCAGCCGCCAACCTGAAGTTGGGAGGAATTACTGCGGCTCTGATTGCCCTGCTGAAACATTCTGATCCTGATACACGAGCCCTGCTGCTGGACGGAGCGTCTCTGTCGTGGCCTCCTCTGTGAGCTCTATTCCTGTCAACCAGACCTTGAACGATAATGGATCTCGCATCAAAGCCTGGTTCCCTGGGGTCGACTGGAAACCTTCGCCCAGCACTGAGCTGGCGTCTGTCATCTTGCCGCCGAGAAACGTACGATCCACCCCTTGGGGGAGGAGTGGGCACTCGACATCGATCATTGCGATCGAATTGGTGTTCGTACCACTCACGGTCTTGATATTGATCATCGCGCCGGTCTCTACGTTCCCCATGCCTCGGAGGCGATCCTGGACTGTGAGCCGACTGTACAGAATTCGCAGCGACGGATCGGCTGTGAATCCTGTTACGCGACTGAGATACCACTGAGTTCTGATCCCCCGCTGCCCGAAGCAAATCTCTGATCTGTAACAGACCTCTACCCGCCTCCGACTGGGAAGGTTGGATCGACTCTGCTATGCGAGTTGCAGCTGCTAAATTCTGAATCGGGGTTCGGTATACCTAAGTTGGTGGCTGGAAGAGGCGGCGCCGACTGGATTCGGCGACTGGCGGTCGAGCGCGCTCGTCGAGTACCCTCTGGAGATTCTCCAGTCGAGTACGTTCAGCCAGGTTGGCCAAGCGCGCCTCCTCCAAGGCGCGTGCCTTGGGGGTTTCTCCAACGATAGGAGTGTGAAGCGCGTCCATGTTCCGGCGACGAAGTTCCTCCCTCTGCAGCGAGGTGAGAGGCTCGGGTCTGTACTCTTCATGGCCCCGCGTCGGGACTCCTCCCCCGGCAACCTCTTCGGTGAGGGGAAAACCGGGGGGACTGCGCGGTCCGTCGACCATCAGTACCTCCGCCGCTGGATCGCTGCTGTCACACTCGGACGCAGTTTCTGCGGAGCCAGTCGACAGATCGAACAGGCCGTAGAGTGATTCGTTGGGTTCAATCGCCGCGACATGGGGGATGGCCGACTGGCGGGCCAATGCATGCCTCACCCACCGCTGGAGTCTCGACCGACCAGAGCGCTTGCGCCGGCGGGAAACAGGGAGCGAGGACGAAACGGGTACCGACCCGTACTGGGCCGACGGTTGTCGCAGGAGGACGCCATGAATGCACGCGCGGAAGTGCGTCGCTCCGCGGGCAGGGAGCGCGTCCACGTCGAGTGGAGCCTCCTGGAGCCAAGCAGAATCATCGACGACGAAAGTGAGGGCTCCGAGACGGATCTCGTGCCCCTCGACTAGGATTCCGCTCAAAGACATGATGGGAGATGTCAAAAGAATCCAAACTTCTCCAAAAAATCGCTAGAACACCTGCCCCACGGTGGGCGCCAACTGTCATGGTTCTAAGTCTGACAGTAGAATGGGGGGTAGGAATGGATAGGCAAGATCCTAGCTCTGGAGTAGTTGTGCACGCAAAGAGTTAACGAGTTCGGGCCCTTCTCGGAGGAAGTAATAGCCCTACGTCTCGGAGCCCGGAGGCGGTCGACTAGATTATATGCGTCTGTGTGTTACAAAGATGCGAACCCCTGTGCCAGTGGAGGGGGGTAGCTTATATAGAGTGCGCTCAGACCCCCGCCATCCCACGTTGCAAGGGGTTTAAAGTACATTGAAGTGAGGCGTTACAGGTAACGCCCCTAATGAAGGGCTTTGATGACCATTAAGACTAGTTAATTACAGACCGTTTGGATGCGGAGTGGCCCCCGTTCTTCCGATAGTCGAGTGAATCTTCATGGTCGAGTGCCTCCAGGTTAGTCGAGTGAATGCTTGCCAGGTCGACTGGTAAGCCGCCTCTTTTAGTAAGTGACCTTGGGGAGGGTGCTCTTGGGCAGGCCCATGACCCTACCCTAGGTATATGACTTCATCACGGCCTGCCCTGGCCGGCCCTCCTCTTCTCCCTTAGGGCCCATGTAGGCCCATTAACCCCCGGGGGGTTTCGGTAACCCCCCCCCCCCCCCCGGTACTCCGGTAAAATCCCAATTTCACCCGGAACGATTCCGATATCCAAATGTAGGCTTCCAATATATCAATCTTTATGTCTCGACCATTTCGAGACTCCTCGTCATGTTCGTGATCACATCCGGGATTCCGAAAAACTTTCGGTACATCAAAACATATAAACTCATAATGAAACTGTCATCGTAACGTTAAGTGTGCGGACCCTACGGGTTCGAGAACAATGTAGACATGACCGAGACATGACTCCGGTCAATAACCAATAGCAGAACCTGGATGCTCATATTGGCTCCCACATATTCTACGAAGATCTTTATAGGTCAGACCGCATAACAACATACGTTGTTCCCTTTGTCATCGGTATGTTACTTGCCCGAGATTCGATCGTCAGTATCTCAATACCTAGTTCAATCTCATTACCGGCAAGTCTATTTACTCGTTCCGTAATACATCATCCCGCAACTAACTTATTAGTTGCAAGGCTTAAGTGATGTGCATTACCGCGAGGGCCCAGAGATTCCTCTCCGACAATCGGAGTGACAAATCCTAATCTCGAAATACGCCAACCCAACATGTACCTTTGGAGACACCTGTAGAGCACCTTTATAATCACCCAGTTACGTTGTGACGTTTGGTAGCACACAAAGTTTTCCTCCGGTAAACGGGAGTTGCATAATCTCATAGTCATAGGAACATGTATAAGTCATGAAGAAAGCAATAGCAACATACTAAACGATCGTGTGCTAACCTAACGGAATGGGTCAAGTCAATCACATCATTCTCCTAATGATGTGATCCCGTTAATCAAATGACAACTCATGTCTATGGCTAGGAAACATATCCATCTTTGATCAACGAGCTAGTCAAGTAGAGGCATACTAGTGACACTCTGTTTGTCTATGTATTCACACATGTATCATGTTTCCGGTTAATACAATTCTAGCATGAATAATAAACATTTATCATGAAATAAGGAAATAAATAATAAGTTTATTATTGCCTCTAGGGCATATTTCCTTCATTTAGGATGTCCTTGACTGCTCTCCAGTGATCCACTCCTGGATTACTTTGGTACCTCCCTGCTAAACTAATAGCAAGGCACACATCAGGTCTGGTACACAGCATTGCATGCATGATAGAACCTATGGCTGAAGCATAGAGAATGCCCTTCATTTTCTCTCTATCTTCTGCAATGGTCGGGCATTGAGTCTGACTCAGCTTCACACCTTGTAATACAGGCAAGAACCCTTTCTTTGCTTGATCCATTTTGAACTTCTTCAAAGCTTTGTCAAGGTATGTGCTCTGTGAAATTCCAATTAAGCGTCTTGATCTATCTCTATAGATCTTAATGCCCAATATATAAGCAACTTCACCGAGGTCTTTCATTGAAAAACTCTTATTGAAGTATCCTTTTATGCTATCCAGAAATTATATATCATTTCCAATCAACAATATGTCATCCACATATAATATTAGAAATGCTACAGAGCTCCCTCTCACTTTCTTGTAAATACAGCCTTCTCCAAAAGTCTGTATAAAACCATATGCTTTGATCACACTATCAAAACGTTTATTCCAACTCTGAGATGCTTGCACCAGTTCATAAATGGATCACTGGAGGGTTTACTAGAGTCAATAATCTAGTTCACATCGCTATGTGATTAACACCCAAAGAGTGATCATGTTTTGCTTGTGAGAGAAATTTAGTCAACGGGTCTGCCAAATTCAGATCCGTATGTATTTTGCAAAATTCTATGTCTACAATGCTCTGCATGGAGCTACTCTAGCTAATTGCTCCCACTTTCAATATGTATCCAGATGGAGACTTAGAATCATCTAGATTAGTGTTAAAAACTCGCATCGACGTAACCCTTTACGACGAACCTTTTTGTCACCTCCATAATCGAGAAACATATCCTTTATTCCACTAAGGATAATTTTGACCACTGTCCAATGATCTACTCCTAGATCACTATTGTACTCCCTTGTCAAACTCAGTGTAGGGTATACAATAGATCTGGTACACAGCATGGCATACTTTATAGAACCTATGGCTGAGGCATAGGGAATGACTTCCATTCTCTTTCTATCTTCTGTCGTGGTCGGGCTTTGAGTCTTACTCAATTTCACACCTTGTAACACAGGCAAGAACTCTTTCTTTGACTGTTCCATTTTGAACTTACTTCAAAATCTTGTCAAGGTATGTACTCCTTGAAAAAAAATATCAAGCGTCTTGATCTATCTCTAGAGATCTTGATGCTCAATATGTAAGTAGCTTCACCGAGGTCTTTCTATGAAAAAACTCCTTTCAAACACTCCTTTATGCTTTGCAGAATAATTCTACATTATTTCCGATCAACAATATGTCATTCACATATACTTATCAGAAATGTTGTAGTGCTCCCACTCACTTTCTTGTAAATACAGGCTTCACCGCAAGTCTGTATAAAACTATGTGCTTTGATCAACACATCAAAGCGTATATTCCAACTTCGAGATGCTTGCACCAGTCCATAGATGGATTGCTGGAGCTTGCACATTTTGTTAACACCTTTAGGATTGACAAAACCTTCTGGTTGCATCATATACAACTCTTCTTTAAGAAATCCATTAAGGATTGCAGTTTTGTTATCCATTTGCCAGATTTCATAAAATGCGGCAATTGCTAACATGATTCGGACAGACTTAAGCATCGCTACGGGTGAGAAGGTCTCATCGTAGTCAATCCCTTGAACTTGTCGAAAACCTTTTGCAACAAGTCGAGCTTTGTAGACAGTAACATTACCGTCAGCGTCAGCCTTCTTCTTGAAGATCCATTTATTCTCAATTGCTTGCCGATCATCGGGAAAGTCAACCAAAGTCCACACTTTGTTCTTATACATGGATCCCATCTCAGATTTCATGGCTTCAAGCCATTTTGTGGAATCTGGGCTCACCATCGCTTCTTCATAGTTCGTAGGTTCATCATGATCTAGTAGCATGACTTACAGAACAGGATTACTGTACCACTCTGGTGCGGAACTTACTCTGGTTGATCTACGAGGTTCGGTAGTAACTTGATCTGAAGTTTCATGATGATCATCATTAGCTTCCTCACTAATTGGTATAGGAGTCACAGGAACAAATTTCTGTGATGAACTACTTTCCAATAAGGGAGCAGGTACAGTTACCTCATCAAGTTCTACTTTCCTCCCACTCACTTCTTTCGAGAGAAACTCCTTCTCTAGAAAGGATCCATTCTTAGCAACGAATGTCTTGCCTTCGGATCTGTGATAGAAGGTGTACCCAACAGTCTCCTTTGGGTATCCTATGAAGACATATTTCTCCGATTTGGGTTTGAGCTTATCAGGATGAAACTTTTTCACACAAGCATCGCAACCCCAAACTTTAAGAAATGACAACTTTGGTTTCTTGCCAAACCACAGTTCATATTGTGTCATCTCAACGGACTTAGATGGTGCCCTATTTAACGTGAATGCAGTTGTCTCTAATGCATAACCCCAAAACGATAGTGGTAGATCAGTAAGAGACATCATAGATCGCACCATATCTAATAAAGTACGGTTACGATGTTCGTACACACCATTACATTGTGGTGTTCCAGGTGGCGTGAGTAGTGAAACTATTTCACATTGTTTTAACTGAAGGCCAAACTCGTAACTCAAATATTTTACCTCTGCGATCATATCGTAGAAACTTTTATTTTCTTCTTACGATGATTCTCCACTTCACTCTGAAATTCTTTGAACTTTTCAAACGTTTCAGACTTATGTTTCATCAAGTAGATATACCCATATCTGCTCAAATCATCTGTGAAGGTCAGAAATAAATGATACTTGTCGCGAGCCTTAATATTCATCGGTCCACATACATTGATACGTCCGTTTTGCATCATGCTTTTATATCGATATTTACTGCATTATGGGCTGATAGTTCACTTTATGTCACAATACTTATGGCTATTCTCTCTTATTTTACAAGGTTTACATAAGGAGGGAGAATGCCGACAACTGCAATTCTGGGCTAGAAAAGGAGCAAATATTAGAGACCTATTCTGCGCAAATCCAAAAGTCCTGAAACTCCACGGAATATCTTAAAATAAATAAAGAAAAATCCTCGCCAAAGATGAAGTCCAGGGGCCCACACCCTTCTCACGAGGGTGGGGGGCGCCCCCCCCCCCCCCTCCTAGGGCGTGCCCTCCTACCTCATGGGCCCCCTGGTGGGTCTCCGACGGCCATCTTCTGCTATATGAAGTCTTTCGATGAGAAAAAAATCAGAAGGAACTTTTCGGGACGAGACTCCGACGCCACGAGGCGGAACCTTGGCGGAACCAATCTAGAGCTCCGGCAGAGCTGTTCTGCCGGGGACGCTTCCCTTCGGGAGGGGGAAATCATCACCATCGTCATCACCAATGCTCCTCTCATCGGGAGAGGGCAATCTCCATACACATCTTCACCGTCACCATCTCATCTCCAAACCCTAGTTCATCTCTTGTATCCAATTCTTGTCCCAAAGTCCGGGATTGGTGTTAGTAGGTTGCTAGTAGTGTTGATTACTCCTTGTAGTTGATGCTAGTTGGTTTATTTGGTGGAAGATCATATGTTCAGATCCTATATGCATATTATTACCCCTCTGATTATGAACATGAATATGCTTTGTGAGTAATTACGTTTGTTCCTGAGGACAAGGGAGAAGTCTTGCTATTAGTAGTCATGTGAATTTGGTATTCGTTTGATATTTTGATAAGATGTATGTTGTCTAGCCTCTAGTGGTGTTATGTGAACGTCGACTACATAACACTTCACCATTATTTGGGCCTAGAGGAAGGCATTGGGAAGTAATAAGTAGATGATGGGTTGCTAGAGTGACAGAAGCTTAAACCCTAGTTTATGCGTTGCTTCGTAAGGGGCTGGTTTGGATCCATATGTTTCATGCTATGGTTAGGTTTACCTTAATACTTTTGTTGTAGTTGCGGATGCTTGCAATAGAGGTTAATCATAAGTGGGATGCTTGTTCAAGTAAGAACAGCACCCAAGCACCGGTCCACCCACATATCAAATTATCAAAGTACCGAACGTGAATCATATGAACGTGATGAAAACTAGCTTGACGATATTCCCATGTGTCCTCGGGAGCGCTTTTCCTATTATAAGAGTTTGTTCCGGCTTGTCCTTTTCTACAAAAAGGATTGGGCCACCTTGCTGCACTTCATTTACTTTTGTTACTTGTTGCTCGTTACAATTTACCTTGTCACAAAACTATCTGTTACCACTTATTTCAGTACTTGCAGAGAATACCTTGCTAAAAACCGCTTATCATTTCCTTCTGCTCGTCGTTGGGTTCGACACTCTTACATCGAAAGGACTATGATAGATCCCCTATACTTGTGGGTCATCAAGACTCTTTTCTGGCGCCGTTGCCGGGGAGTGTAGCGCCTTTGGTAAGTGGAATTTGGTAAGGAAAATTTTATATAGTGTGCTGAAATTTACTGTCACTTGTTACTATGGAAAGTAATTCTCTGAGGGGCTTGTTCGGGGTATCTTCGCCCCATCCAATAGAGCAAAGAGTTGCTCCTCAACCTACTGAACCTATTCAAAATGAAACTCCTTTTGAATTTCCTTCGGGTATGATGGAAATACTGCTAGCTAACTCTTTTACAGGAGATGGAACAAAGCATCCTGATGAGCACTTATTATATGTGGATGAAGTTTGTGGATTATTTAAGCTTGCAGGTGTACCCGATGATGTTGCTAAGAAGAAGGTCTTCCCTTTATCTTTGAAGGAAGACGCATTGATATGGTATAGGCTATGTGATACGAGATCGTGGGACTATAAGAGATTGAAATTGGAATTTCATCAAAAGTATTACCCTATGCATCTTGTTCATCGTGATCGCAATTATATATATAACTTCTGGCCTCGCGAAGGAGAAAGCATCGCTCAAGCTTGGGGGAGGCTTAAATCAATGTTATATTCATGCCCCAATCATGAGCTCTCGAGAGAAATAATCATGCAAAGTTTTTATGCTCGGCTTTCTAAAAACAATCGCACCATGCTCAATACTTCTTGTGCTGGCTCTTTTATGATGAAGACTATTGAATTTAGATGGAATTTATTGGATAGAATTAAACGCAACTCTGAAGATTGGGACCTCAGCGAAGGTAAGGAGTCAGGTATGACACCTAAGTTTGATTGTGTTAAATCTTTTATGGATACCGATATTTTTCGTAAGTTTAGCACTAAATATGGACTTGACTCTGAGATAGTAGCTTCTTTCTGTGAATCTTTTGCTGCTTATGTTGATCTCCCTAAGGAGAAGTGGTTTAAATATCATCCTCCCATAGAAGTAAAAGTAGCTGCACCTATTAAAGTTGAAGAAAAGACTGTCACTTATAATGATCCTATTGTTCCTACTTCCTATGTTGAGAAACCACCTTTCCCTGTTAGAGTAAAGGATCATGCTAAAGCTTCAACTGTTGTTTCGTAAAAGCAATATCAGAACTTATGTACCCCCTGAGCAAGTTAAAGTAGAACCTAATATTGCTATTATTAAAGATCTCTTGTCTGATAATATTGATGGGCATGTTATTCAGTTCAACGTTGAAACTTCTAGAATTGCCAAACCATGTGATAGAGATAAACATAGACCTGTGGTAGGCGTGCCTGTTATTTCTGTTAAAATAGTAGATCATTGTTATCATGGCTTATGTGATATGGGTGCTAGTGCTAGTGTTATACCTTATGACTTGTATAAAGAAATCATGCATGAGATTGCACCTGCTGAGTTAGAAGATATTGACGTCACAATTAAACTTGCTAATAGAGATACTATTTCACCTGTGGGAATTGTTAGAGATGTTGAAATCTAGTGTGGGAAAATCAAATATCCTGCTGATTTTCTTGTTCTCAGTTCTCCACAAGATAGCTTTTGCCCCATTATATTTGGTAGACCCTTCTTAAACATTGTTAATGCTAAGATAGATTGCAAAAAGAATGTTGTTACTATTGGCTTGGATGATATGGTTCATGAGTTTAATTTCTATAAATTTAGTAAACAACATCGTGAGGAAGAATAGCCTAGTAAGGATGATATTATTGGTCTTGCTTCTATTGCCGTACCTCCTAGTGATCCTTTAGAACACTATTTGCTAGACCATGAAAATGATATGTTCATGAATGAAAGAAGGGAAATAGATGAAGTATTCTTTAAACGGGAACCTATTCTGCAACACAATTTACCTGTTGAAATTTTAGGGGATCCCCCTCCACCCAAGGGTGATCCCGTGTTTGAGCTTAAACCCTTGCCTGATAATCTTAAATATGCTTATCTTGATGAAAAGAAGATATATCCTGTTATTGTTAGTGCTAACCTTTCAGAGCAGGAAGAAGAAAGATTATTGAAAACTCTGAAGAAGCATCGTGCTGCTATTGGATATACTCTTGATGATCTTAAGGGCATTAGTCCCACTCTATGTCAACATAAAATAAATTTGGAAGCAGATGCCAAACCAGTTCGTGATCCTCAACGACGTCTAAATCCTAAAATGAAAGAAGTGGTAAGAAAAGAAATACTCAAGCTTCTGGAGGCAGGTATAATTTATCCCGTTGCTGATAGTCAGTGTGTAAGTCCTATCCATTGTGTCCCTAAGAAGGGAGGTATTACTGTTCCTCCTAATGATAAGGATGAATTAATCCCACAAAGAATTATTACAGGTTATAGGATGGTAATTGATTTCCGCAAATTAAATAAAGCCACTAAGAAAGATCATTACCCCTTACCTTTTATCGATCAAATACTAGAAAGATTATGCAAATATACACATTACTGCTTTCTAGATGGTTATTCTGGTTTCTCTCAAATACCTGTGTCGGCTAAAGATCAATCAAAGACTACTTTTACATGCCCTTTTGGTACTTTTGCTTATAGTAGTATGCCTTTTGGTTTATGTAATGCACCTGCTACCTTTCAAAGATGCATGATGGCTATATTCTCTGACTTTTGTGAAAAGATTTGTGAGGTTTTCATGGACGATTTTTCCGTCTATGGTTCCTTGTTTGATGATTGCTTGAGCAATCTTGATCGAGTTTTGCAGAGATGTGAAGAAACTAATCTTGTCTTGAATTGGGAAAAGTGCCACTTTATGGTTAATGAAGGTATTATTTTGGGGCACAAGGTTTCCGAAAGAGGTATTGAAGTTGATAAAGCCAAAGTTGATGCTATTCAAAATATGCCATGTCCCAAGGACATCAAAAGTATAAGAACTTTCCTTGGTCATGCCGGATTTTATAGGAGGTTCATTAAGGACTTCTCAAAAATTTCTCGGCCTCTGACTAATTTATTACAAAAAGATATATGCTACCTCTTGAGCTTGCGTTGGATTTCCCCGAAGAGGAAAGGATGATGCAGCAGAGTAGCGTAAGTATTTCCCTCAGTTTTTGAGAACCAAGGTATCAATCCAATAGGAGGCCACGCGCAAGTCCCTCGTACCTACACAACACAAAGAGCTCAACGCAACCAACGCGATTAGGGGTTGTCAATCCCTTCAGGGTCACTTACGAAAGTGAGATCCGATAGATAATATTTTTGGTATTTTTGGTATAGAGATGCAAAGTGAAAAGTAAAAGAAAAAGTAAAAAGCAAAACAAGATAAAAGTGATGGAGATTGATATGATGAGAATAGACCCGGGGGGCATAGGTTTCACTAGTGGCTTCTCTCGAGAGCATAAGTATTCTACGGTGGGTGAACAAATTACTGTTGAGCAATTGACAGAATTGAGCATAGTTATGAGAATATCTAGGTATGATCATGTATATAGGCATCACGTCCGTGACAAGTAGATCGAAACGATTCTGCATCTACTACTATTACTCCACTCATCGACCGCTATCCAACATGCATCTAGAGTATTAAGTTAAAAACTGAGTAACGCTTTAAGCAAGATGACATGATGTAGAGAGATAATTCATGCAATATGAAATAAACCCCATCTTGTTATCCTCGATGGCAACAATACAATACGTGCCTTGCTGCCCCTTCTGTCACTGGGAGAGGTCACCGCAAGATCGAACCCAAAGCTAAGCACTTCTCCCATGGCAAGAATTACCAATCTAGTTGGCCAAACCAAACGGATAATTCGAAAAGACTTGCAAAGATAACCAATCATACATAAAAGAATTCAGAGAAGATTCAAATATTATTCATAGATAAACTTGATCATAAACCCAAAATTCATTGGTCTCAACAAACACACCGCAAAAAGAAGAAGATTACATCGAATAGATCTCCACAAGAGAGGGGGATAACATTGTATTGAGAACCAAAAAGAGAGAAGAAGCCATCTAGCTAATAACTATGGACCCGAAGGTCTGAGGTAAACTACTCACACTTCATCGGAGAGGCTATGATGATGTAGAAGCCCTCCGTGATGACGGCCCTCTCCGGCGGAGCTCCGGAACAGGCCCCAAGATGGGATCTCGTGGATACAGAAAGTTGCGGTGGTGGAATTAGGTTTTTGGCTCCTGTTCTGTTCGTTTGGGGGTACGTGGATATAAATAGGAGGAAGAAGTACGTCGGTGGAGCTTTGAGGGGCCCACGAGGCAGGGGGTGCGCCCCCCACCCTCGTGACCGCCTCTTCGATGCCTTGGCGTAGGGTCCAAGTATCCTTGGTCTTATCCGGTGAGAAAATCACGTTCCAAAAAGGATTTTTCTGTTTGGACTCCATTTGATATTCCGTTTCTTCGAAACACTAAAATAGGCAAAAAAACTACAATTCTGGGTTGGGCCTCCGGTTAATAGGTTAGTCCCAAAAATAATATAAAAGTGGAAAATAAATCCCAATATAGTCCAAAACAATAGATAATATAGCATGGAGCAATCAAAAATTATAGATACGTTGGAGACGTATCAGGCATCCCCAAGCTTAATTCCTGCTAGTCCTCGAGTAGGTAAATGATAAAAAGAGAATTTTTGATGTGGAGTGCTACATGGCATAATTTCAATGCAAAATTTCTTTATTGTGGTATGAATATTCAGATTCGAAAGATTCAAGACAAAAGTTCATATTGACATAAAGAATAATAATACTTCAAGCATACTAATAAAGCAATTATGTCTTCTCAAAATAACATGGCCAAAGAAAGTTATCCCTACAAAATCATATAGTCTGGCTATGCTCTATCTTCACCACACAAAGTATTTAAATCATGCACACCCCCGATGACAAGCCAAGCAATTGTTTCATACTCTAACTTTTTCAAAACTTTTTCGATCTTGACGCAATACATGAGCGTGAGCCATGGATATAGCACTTATAGGTGGAATAGAATGGTGGTTGTGGAGAAGACAAAAAGAGGGGAAGATAGTCTCACATCAACTAGGCGTATCAACGGTCTATGGAGATGCCCATCAATAGATATCAATGTGAGTGAGTTGGGATTGCCATGCAACGGATGCACTAGAGCTATAAGTATATGAAAGCTTATCAAAAGAAACTAAGTGGGTGTGCATCCAACTCGCTTGCTCACGAAGACTTAGGGCAATTTTGAGGAAGCCCATCATTGGAATATACAAGCCAAGTTCTATAGTGAGAAATTCCCACTAGTATATGAAAGTGACATAACGAGAGACTCTCTATAATGAAGATCATGGTGCTACTTTGAAGCACAAGTGTGGTAAAAGGATAGTAGCATTGTCCCTTCTCTCTTTTTCTCTCATTTTTTTATTTGGGCCTTTTCTTTTCTTTTTATGGCCTCCTTTTTTTTCGTCCGGAGTCTCATCCCGACTTATGGGGGAATCATAGTCTCCATCATTCTTTCCTCACTTGGGACAATGCTCTAAAAATGATGATCATCACACTTTTATTTTTCTTACAACTCAACAATTACAACTCGATACTTAGAACAAATATGACTCTATATGAATGCCTCCGGCGGTGTACCAGGATATGCAATGAATCAAGAGTGACATGTATGAAAGAATTATGAACGGTGGCTTTGCCACAAATACGATGTCAACAACATGATCATGCTGGCAATATGACAATGATTGAGCGTGTCATAATAAACGGAACGGTGGAAAGTTGCATGGCAATATTTCTCGGAATGGCTATGGAAATGCCATGATAGGTAGGTATGGTGGCTGTTTTGAGGAAGGTATATGGTGAGTGTATGATACCGGCGAAAGGTGCGTGGTATTAGAGAGGCTAGCAATGATGGAAGGATGGGAAAAAGTGTGTATAATCCATGGACTCAACATTAGTCATAAAGAACTCATATACTTATTGCAAAAATCTAGAAGTTATCAAAGAAAAGTATTACGCGCATGCTCCTAGGGGGATAGATTGGTAGGAAAAGACCATCACTCGTCCCCGACCGCCACACATAAGGAAGACAATCAATAAATAAATCATGCTCCGACTTCATCACATAACGGTTCACCATACGTGCATGCTACAGGAATCACAAACTTTAACACAAGTATTCTTTAAATTCACAACTACTAAACTAGCATGGCTCAAATATTATCACCTCCATATCTCAAAAAAATTATCATGCTTCAATCTTCTCTTAGTATTCAACGCACTCAAAAGAAAATTTCACAAATCTTGAACACCAAGCATATTAATATTAAGCAAATTACCATGCTATTAAGACTCTCAAAATAATTTAAGTGAAGCATGAGAGATCAATAGTTTCTTTAAAACAAACCACCACCATGCTCTAAAATATCTAAGTGAAGCACATAGAGCAAAATTATAACGCTCAAAAGATATAAGTGAAGCACATAGAGCAAAACTACATAGCTCAAAAGATATAAGTGAAGCACATAGAGTATTCTATCAAATTCCAATTCATGTATGGCTCTCTCAAAAGGTGTGTACAACAAGTATTATTGTGGCACACTAAAAAACAAAGACACAAATAATACAAGACGCTCCAAGCAAAACACATATCATGTTGGTGAATAAAATTATAGCTCCAAGTAAATTACTGATGGAAGTGGACGAAAGAGGGGATGCCTTCGGGGGCATCCCCAAGCTTTGAATTTTTGGTGTCCTTGGATTATCTTGGGGGTGACATGGGAATCCCCAATCTTAGGCTCTTGCCACTCCTTGTTCCATAATCCATCAAAAGAATTCACCCAAAACTTGAAAACTTCACAACACAAAACTCAATAGAAATCTCGCGATCTCCGTTAGAGAAAGAAAACAAAAGACCACTTCAAGGTACTGTAATGAACTCATTCTTTATTTATATTGGTTTTAAACCTACTGTATTACAACTTATCTATGGATCATAACATATTTTACTAACAATAGATTCATCAAAATAAGCAAACAACACACGAAAAACAGAATCTGTCAAAAACAAAACAATCTGTAGTAATCTGTAACTAACGCAAACTTCTGGAAACCAAAAAATTCTACCAAAATTAGACAACCTATACAATTTGTTTATTGATCAGCAGAAATTGGAATCAATATTTTATCACATTCTTATGATTTTTAATAATTCGGGCACTGAACGCAAAGTTTCTGGAAATTACAGCAAGATCAAATATTATCATCCAAGAAGATCCACTAGGTCTAGCTTGGCACAAACACTAATTAAAACTCAAAACCACTTCCGAACAGAAGGTAGATGGGTTATTTATTCCCTAACAGCATAAAAACACAAAAAAATAAAAATAAAATTGGGTTGCCTCCCAACAAGCGCTATCGTTTAACACCCCTAGCTAGGCATAAAAGCGAGGATAGATCTAGGTTGTGCCATAGTAATAAGATAGATCGGTGAAACTCATTTCATATTCTCTACGTTCGGCAGCAAGTTTCCTTTGAGGCAAGCAAAAGTAACCAAAAGGGCTAAATTTAATAGGACAAAAGTCCCCAAGATCAATTTTAGGAGGTATAGGCTCCTCTTTCGGCCCTTCGTATTGCACAACCAATTCATCATTATAAGCATTCTTTTGACAAAACCTTGTGAGCCTAAAATCGAGAGAGCATCCTAGCTCGTTATTTCGAATAGCCAATTCATCATTAAGTTCAGAGATTCTATCAATTAAAATATTGGTAGGCACCTTTTTCCTAAGGTTTTCATTGAAAGCAACATAGTCAAGAGATTGAAAGCGCATAATTTCCTCTTGATCAAAGAGGATAGATTCTATGGGAGGATGACCAGTGTCTACCCTATAATGCGCAAAGATTTCTTTGGCTTCTTTTATTATAAATCTGAATTCATGAGCCAAAAAGATAGTAGCGGCACGCTTAACAGAAGAATGCTCGATATTAGAAAATTCTAGGAAAAATCTTTGTATAGATGGGTGCATATGCATAAATTGCCTTTCAAGTTCAACGAGAAGCATAGCAATAGCGTCTGCAAGACTACTAGTTCCATGGAGAATAGAACCGCCCATAGAGGGCAAAGCACCGACACAAGTAAAGAAATCTTGAATAACTCCTTTTCCAATAATATTACCACTACCGATTCGAAATCTTTTTGTATGATAGGTAGGGGGGTTCTTCAGCAGGAGCATCAGAATTTTGTATGACATTGTTATCGCCCATATCAGCGATAACTTCCCCAATTTCATACATAGCGACAAGCAAGCGATCCAACACACGAGCAAACAAAAGACAAGCGAAAAAAAGGCAAACGGAGAAAGAGAAGGAGAAGGAGAGGGAGGATAAAACGGCAAGGGTGAAGTGGGGGGGAGGAAAACGAGAGGCAAATGGCAACTAATGTAATGCGGGAGATAGGGATTGTGATGGGTACTTGGTATGTTGACCTTTTGCGTAGACTCCCCGGCAACGGCGCTAGAAATGGCTCGTTGTTGGGAGTCAAATCTTGACTTGACTTCGCGTAAGCCTCCCCAGCAACGGCGCCAGAAATTCTTCTTGCTACCTCTTGAGCTTGCGTTGGATTTCCCCGAAGAGGAAAGGATGATGCAGCAGAGTAGCATAAGTATTTCCCTCAGTTTTCGAGAACCAAGGTATCAATCCAGTAGGAGGCCACGCGCAAGTCCCTCGTACCTACACAACACAAAGAGCTCAACGCAACCAACGCGATTAGGGGTTGTCAATCCCTTCACGGTCACTTACAAAAGTGAGATCCGATAGATAATATTTTTGGTATTTTTGGTATAGAGATGCAAAGTGAAAAGTAAAAGACAAAGTAAAAAAGCAAAACAAGATAAAAGTGATGGAGATTGATATGATGAGAATAGACCCGGGGGCCATAGGTTTCACTAGTGGCTTCTCTCGAGAGCATAAGTATTCTAAAGTGGGTGAACAAATTACTGTTGAGCAATTGACAGAATTGAGCATAGTTATGAGAATATCTAGGCATGATCATGTATATAGGCATCACGTCCGTGACAAGTAGATCGAAACGATTCTGCATCTACTACTATTACTCCACTCATCGACCACTATCCAGCATGCATCTAGAGTATTAAGTTAAAAACAGAGTAACACTTTAAGCAAGATGACACGATGTAGAGAGATAAATTCATGCAATATGAAATAAACCCCATCTTGTTATCCTCGATGGCAACGATACAATATGTGCCTTGCTGCCCCTTCTGTCACTGGGAAAGGTCACCACAAGATCGAACCCAAAGCTAAGCACTTCTCCCATGGCAAGAACTACCAATCTAGTTGGCCAAACCAAACAGATAATTCGAAGAGACTTGCAAAGATAACCAATCATACATAAAAGAATTCAGAGAAGATTCAAATATTATTCATAGATAAACTTGATCATAAACCCACAATTCATCGGTCTCAACAAACACACCGCAAAAAGAAGAAGATTACATCAAATAGATCTCCAAGAGAGAGGGGGAGAACATTGTATTGAGATCCAAAAAGAGAGAAGAAGCAATCTAGCTAATAACTATGGACCCGAAGGTCTGAGGTAAACTACTCACACTTCATCGGAGAGGCTATGATGATGTAGAAGCCCTCCGTGATGACGACCCTCTCCGGCGGAGCTCCGGAACATGCCCCAAGATGGGATCTCATGGATACAGAAATTTGCGGCGGTGGAATTAGGTTTTTGGCTCCTGTTCTGTTCGTTTGGGGGTACATGGATATAAATAGGAGGAAGAAGTACGTCGGTGCAGCTTCGAGGGGCCCATGAGGGAGGGGGCGCGCCCCCCACCCTCGTGACCGCCTCTTCGATGCCTTGGCGTAGGGTCCATGTCTCCTGGGTCTTATCCGGTGAGAAAATCACGTTCTAGAAAGGATTTTTCTGTTTGGACTCCGTTTGATATTCCGTTTCTTCGAAACACTGAAATAGGCAAAAAAAACTGCAATTCTAGGCTGGGCCTCCGGTTAATAGGTTAGTCGCAAAAATAATATAAAAGTGGAAAATAAAGCCCAATATAGTCCAAAACAATAGATAATATAGCATGGAGCAATCAAAAATTATAGATACGTTGGAGACGTATCAATATACCATTTGTCTTTGATGATGATTGTGTAGAAGCATTTGAAATACTTAAGAAAGCATTAGTCTCTGCACCTGTTGTTCAGCCACCTGATTGGAATTTACCTTCTGAAATTATGTGTGATGCTAGTGATTATGTTGTAGGTGATGTTGTAGGGCAAACAGTTGATAAGAAATTAAATGTTATCCATTATGCTAGTAAGACTCTAGACAATGCTCAAAGGAATTATGCTACTACTGAAAAAGCACTTTTAGCAATTGTATTTGCTTGTGATAAGTTCAGACCTTATATTTTTATTCTAAAGTAACTATTCACACTGTGACACCCCAAAAATTTCATTTGGGTTTTTGCAAAAATCCTTGCTGGATTTTCCTTGAGATTTGAGGCTTTCAGAAAAACAACCCTCTTAAAAATCCTTTTCCTTGACTAGGGTTTGTTATTTCTGTTTTCTCCTTCAAGCTTTGGGTTTGACCTTCTCAAAAACTCCTTCTCTATTGTTTCCCTTCTCAGATTTTATTTTTGGGAGTTTAGTCTTTTCTTTTTAAGAAAAACTCTATGAAAAAGATTTGGGATTTTCATTCTATTGAAAACCATCCATGACCTTGTATTTTGCCCATGAGGTAAAACCACTCCAACATCTTCTCCCCTCCTTGTCAACAACTCAAATTCCCTATCCCAACTCATCCAAACAACTTTTGGATTTTGTTTTATCTCTCAAATATTTTCTGTCAATTATTTTGAGCCTCATGGATTTTCAAAGCAAGTACCCTTTTTCATTTGAGATTTGACTTCAAACCAACTCTACTGGCTAGTCCTTTGTAACCACAACCCAGAACCATCTTGATCCACTCATCTTCTTTTCAAAATTTTCAACTTACACTCCCTACAAGTTTGGACCAGATTTGTCAAATTTGGTGAAATTCATATCTACACTTCTCCAAAAATTCCACCAAAAATCAGGCAGCCTACTAGAGCAATGAGAAGTCACTCCACCAAAAATCAGCCCAAGGAAAAATCCCTAAATGCCTGGATCATTCTGTCGAACACCTTGCATGCATTGTTCGAACACGTTCAGCAAATTCAGTCTTCAGTGTTGATTTCTTCAGATCATCTTCAGTCACGCGCCCACAGTGCCCTTGGCACGTTGCTCGCCGCCTGGTCTGCGTGTCCAGAGCCCCGCACGCGCGCTTGGCTTCTTCCTGGCGTCGGTGGCGCTCTGACCCGACCACGCCGGCGTGTCTCGCGGCGGCTGAATCGCCGTGGCAGCCAACAGGGAGCAGAACGGCGGCTCAACGCCGTTCCGCGCCGCCCAACCCCGCTGATGGCTCCGCGTGTCCACCTCCACGCCAGCACACGCATGCAGCACAGCCGTCGTGGCGCGGCACGCACAGAGCATGCTCTCTGCCGCCGATGGACCCGCGCCGTCCCGTTCCGTCGAGCTCCACCTCAGCAAGCATAAACCGACGCCGTTGGCTCCAAAACGGACTCCGCGAACCTCCACGACGGTGCTCAACTCCTAAACTCCCCCGACCAAGCACTGCACCACCGTAATCACTCGCCGGAGAACGCCGTTCTCGGCCACCGCCTCGGATCGCCTATAAAAGGAGACCCCGAGCCCTCCCGCGAGCACGCACCACCCCTACACTCCACCAACGCCCTGCCAGGTCACTGGGAGGACCTCGAGGAGGTCTCCTCCCCCGACTCCGGCCACCCCGCTCCGCCTCGGCCTCCAGCTCGATTCGCTCCGGTGAGGCCGTCTTCGGCACCCAAACTCCGTCCATCTCCCTCTCTAGCTACCAGATCCTTGACCCCCTCCTCAATTTGATCAGTGCAGCTCTCTCCGGCGACCTCCATCCACGCCCGAACCGCCGTCCGCCGGAGCAGGGGCCACCGCCGTCGTGGTGCTTCTCGGCGACCACCACCACCACCAACCAACGCGGAATGGCACCCTGAGCACGGAGGTAACCTCCGATCTCTCTGCCTCGCCGTGGATCGCCGCCGGCGATCGCCGTGGTTCTCTGGCGCCAAAGGCGCCGTTCGTTTTCAAACCTGACGGGTGGGACCGCCCCGTCAGATTCTTCGTTTTACTCGAATCATTTTCTGAAAATGCATTTGGGCGAAATACGTCTTCTCCTCTGAGCCAGCGTATTCAAGTCTGAAACGTTTTCTGCTTTTATAAATAGGACCCTGGGAAGTTTCTGTTCCATTACAGATGAGTCCCTAGGCAAAAACCTTTATAACTTTTTATCATAAGCATATTTTTTATTGATTCTTTTTCTGTCCTCTTCAAAATTTTGTCTAGTTTTTTATCAGATTTATTTGAAAAATATTTGAAATACTTTTTCTGCATCTCTCGGTATTCACGTTAGCGCGTATGTTTTCTCTGTACCGTAGATACCGACGGAGGTGACGGGGCCGCGAACTTCACCGAGCTAGGCTCCGACTACTCTGAACCAGGCAAGCATGTTCGAACTTTTGATATGATGAGTGTCTTGGCATGTTTGCATATAGATAGTTTCATGGCATGTGTGAAGCATACCGATGAACCGTTCATTATGCATTGTTGGAGCAAGTAAGCCCGATGATTTCACACGTCGTTGGACGTGAGTATGCAAGGCCATGTGTTGGCATGAAGATGGGTAAGATGGCAGTGTTGTAGCATGCCATTCTTAGGCCATGCAAGTTATCTTCAGTACCAACCCATATCGGTTGGGTTCAAATCCATTTCCTTTCCTTGTACTACCACATGTTTCCCGAAAGGGATATGGTTTAGTAAGATGCAAACCGCTTTCTGGGTACACACCAAAAAGGAGAGGCCGGGATGCTGGTTCCATGGCCCTGGATTAAAGCCAGGCATCCGGTCAGGGGGCATGGGTGTTTCCGGTTGGGACCGAGAGGGGGGCACCCCTTAGAGCGCGCGTATATAAATTTGATCCCATGCTATTCGAGATTGTGATCTCCCCGTCTCAATAGTTTTTCTTGGACGATGTTGAGGGTGATTCCTGGCATCTAAGAGTTGGATGGGTGTGTACTGGATTGCTGTGTTTTCTTCTGAAATACCGTAACGGAACTAGTCCTAGTGACTACGGAAATCCGTCGACTGTGGGAAATTTTTGTACAAACTCGGCAGAGCTCTATATCCTTAAATCATCTTATCTATTTCCAAGTTCCATGCTAACAGTCATGTGCCAATTTGGTGACAGATTACCCGGTGGGAGACATGGGCACTAAGACCGGTTAAATGTTTATCCTTGCGGATGTACTAACCCATTTATTTCCATGAGTTGAATATATTTATGATGAATATATTATTTCCTTATCAGTCAAAAGCCCTTTATGTGGTGTCGCTCAGACGCCCGACTGTGGCATTCCTTTTAAAGCCCTTTATGTGGTGTCGCTCAGACGCCCGACTGTGGCATTTCTTTTTAAAGCCCTTTATGTGGTGTCGCTCAGACGCCCGACTGTGGCATTCCTTTTAAAGCCCTTTATGTGGTGTCGCTCAGACGCCCAACTGTGGCATTTATTTTTAAAGCCCTTTCTGTGGTGTCGCTCAGACGCCCGGCTGTGGTATTTCTTTTAAAGCCCTTTATGTGGTGTCACTCAGACGCCCGACTATGGCATTTCTTTTTAAAGCCCTTTATGTGGTGTCGCTCAGACGCCCGACTGTGGCATTTCTTTTTAAAGCCCTTTATGTGGTGTCGCTCAGACGCCCGACTGTGGCATTTCTTTTTAAAGCCCTTTATGTGGTGTCGCTCAGACGCCCGACTGTGGCATTTCTTTTAAAGCCCTTTATGTGGTGTCGCTCAGACGCCCGATTGTGGCATTATTATTCCGCATTTTCCGCTCGAGGAGTCTTTCAGACACTCGTTTGGCACCAGTATTATTATTCCACATTTTCCGCTCGAGGAGTCTTTCAAACACTCGTTTGGCACCAGTATTATTACTCTGCATTTTCCGCTCGAGGAGTCTTTCAGACACTCGTTTGGCACTCAGCACTATCACCTCTATGTCTGATCGTACTGGTTAACTTATCCATGTATTTCATGTTGGCATTTGTTATATCTTACGTCTGAACTGTCTTGCGAGTACTTTCAAAGTACTCACTGGCTTGTTGATTTGGCCAGATGCTGAAGAAGGTGATCTCATGGATGAAGAGTTCGATAGCGAATCCGACGCCTAGAGGAGTCCCAGTCAGTCTCGTGCAACCCTGGAGTTGGTCACTGTTTCATATCCGCTTCCGCTACCCTAATAAATTCATCGAGCTTCACCTCGACGCTCGATGGGATGTTAGTTTGAGAATCCCATATCCACTCCCCACTGTGTTACTCCACCTCTACCATATTTGCGAGTCAGTAGTATGCCACCACTCCCTTGTGTCATTTATCGCCTTTATGTATGATTATTGGCACGCTTGTAATAAATTGTTGAGCATCGTCAGCTCAACCCTGTAATATATTTATGCTACTGGCTTATTGTATCAAAAGTTTGTCTGCCAGTGAGGAGGTTTTATCTCAAACTGGATTCTAAAGATTGGTTTCTCAATAAATATTTTTATTGGAAAACCGGTCGTGACAAGCTTGGTACCAGAGCCAGGCTGACTGTAGGAAGCCACTAGGTGCGATCGCTAATCGGTTATGAGCATGATAGAGCTTATTCATGTTTTTACAATAGTAGTCATTTTTCTGACAGTCAGCATATATTTATGATCTGACCATTCAGGATTTTTGCCTACTTTTGTAGATGGCCGACCGCAGCTGCGAATCTCAGACCTTCGCCAACGTACCCGATGGGTTCGTCAAGCTTCTCTCCTTCGTCGTTCAGGTCGCGATGGGCCGTCTGTGTGCCCAGTCGTCACTCTCTATCAGCACAGAGTCAACGACAGTCTGACTATGCACCAGGCCGTGGTGCAGTTCAAGGGAGGGCGTGGTGAGCTACGCCGCTTCCGGTTCTTGGGGAGAGCCATGCCTTCGGAGAAGCATGCCATCCAGATGGCAGCCCGCGAGGCGATAGCTCGTCTCAGGGATGTCCTTCCCGCGATGAAGGCTCGTCGCTACCGCTATCTTCCATGCCATGTGCCCTACACCTGTCACTACGCATTCTCCTGCCCCAGAGGAGAACGAGACGAGGCTTTTGAGATGCTTATTGAGTATCTTCGGGCCTTGGAGGCAGCCTTCAAAAACTTGGTGGATGACTTTGTGGCCGCCCGCATGGACTCAGTCCACGGTTGTGCCGCCAACAGGAGGGAGCTCCTACCCACCGCACCGCCACTGACTTTTGTCTCATCCTCTGCATCCCATGCTCCTGCTCGTCGCCTGCCTACCACCGAGGAGTTCAACCAGGTCATTGCGCCCACTCCAGCGCACACTGCACCGCCACTCGCGCCGACTCCAATCCGCGTCATTCCGCCCCTGGCACCCGCTCCATCTACTCGGCGCGGCACTACTCGTATGGAGCCTATTAGCGAGGAAGAAGTCGAGTCCCCGGCTTCGCTACGCCTCACCCTTGGCAGGGCCAAGGACGTCATCAACATCTCCGACTGAGTACGCGTAGCCGCCATGCGTTGCATCGCCATGTAAGATGTTGTGAGAAGTAGCTTGTTTGCGCATCATGTAGGATCTGGAGAAGTGCACTAGCCTAAATAACATGTCGGGATTATGTACGCATGTCCTGAGTGGTGTATTGTATAATTATCGCCGCGTGTAAGATGCGTAATGATGCAGTCCTTCTCTATGCGCAAATCGATTTGTTTTCCCTTGAGTATCTTGGTTTTAAAAATTTATTTGTCAACCTCGTGCATTATGGGTTTTATCTTTGCAACCCTTCCATTTTTCTTATGGGTTTTACAAATACATCCCTAGAGTGAAAAATGTCTCGTCCTTGGACTCGCTCCATGCCAGTCCCACCAGAGGAAAATTATGGCAATCAACCGGGCAACAATTTTGCACCAGGGCAGTCAAGTCAACACTATAATACTCAATCAGGCAATAATTTTGCCCGAGGTCAGACAAGTCAACAGGACAGTGAAACGACACTTTCCCAAATGTGCCGCCTTTATGAACAGAGTCAGCAACAACATTGGGAAATGATGAACCAAGTCATTAACATGGGAAATCACCATGGGCAGTATCCGCAGCATTCCAAGTTATCTGAGCTACAGAAGACACGTCCCCCAACATTTTCTCATACTGACAAGCCACTTGAGGCCGAAGACTGGCTTCACGATATGGATAGAAAGTTAATTATTGCAAAGTGCTCAGATCCAGAAAAGGTACTATACGCACCACATTATCTCATGGGAGCAGCCGCATCCTGGTGGGAGA
This sequence comes from Aegilops umbellulata, assembly GCA_032464435.1. Lineage (NCBI taxonomy): Eukaryota > Viridiplantae > Streptophyta > Magnoliopsida > Poales > Poaceae > Aegilops > Aegilops umbellulata. Next base: position 445,283,315 of record CP136054.1, read on the forward strand.
ATTTTCTGCACATGCATCCCAACGAAAATGATATAACCTGGGATGATTTCAAAGAAGGTTTCCGTGGCGCGCATATTCCTAAGAGTATTATGAAAATCAAGAAAAGAGAGTTCGATGACCTCAAGCAAAGGAACATGACAGTGTCCGATTACAACGGCCAATTTACTCTGTTATCCCGCTACGCCAACGAAGAGCGTATGACTGAAAGCAAGAAAATGGAGAAATTCCTTGACGGCCTAGCGCCCGCGCTTAAATGCCAACTGGTCATACACACTTTCCCAGATTATAAGACGCTGGTGGATAAAGCTATTACTCTGGAAAATGAAAGACGCAGTTTGGAAGATATCCGCAAGCGAAAAAGGGACCAGACTAACCATGCTCGCAATCACTGAAGTAAGACCGATTTTCAGAAGGGTGGGACGCACAAATCATCATCCAACGTCTCACGCCCAACAAAGAATTTTCATGCTAGGGACAAGGAGTTCACATATCGCCTAGGTGTTACTTGTTACGCCTGTGGAGAAGAAGGACACTATGCCAAGCAGTGTCCCAAGCCAAGAAGCTCAGCACCAAAGCCGAACAACGGCAACAATAATTCAGCGCCCAAGCGAAACAACTTCAATCCCAACAATAACCACAGGAAAGGTCATCTGAACCACGTGACCAAAGAGGAGGCACAAAACACTCCGGATATCGTACTCGGTACGTTCCCTGTCAACACAATACCTGCAATGGTTTTGTTTGATTCTGGAGCTTCTCACTCTTTTATTTCGAAAAGTTTTGCTTCGCAAAATAATTTTTCGATGCTTCCTTTGGAGAAATCCATGATCATCAAGTCCCCTGGAATTCAGCAAGTTACTCAGAATTACTGTCAGGATGTGATTATTGAGTTCAAAGGATTGAAGTTTCACGCCAATCTCATTGTGTTGGAAAATAAAGGACTAGATGTCATCCTAGGGATGGACTGGTTAACCACCAACAAAGGTTTCATTGATTGTTTCAATCGGACCGTGATTCTCACACACCACCATGGTAAGACAATAAGAGTATCCGCCAAAGAAAGAGAAATGCCCAGACAACCAAGACTGAACAAGGTGGACATTTCTGAATTAAACAAGGTTCCAGTAGTACGTGAATTTCCAAACGTATTTCCCGAAGAGCTACCAGGCATGCCACCCGACCGAGAGATAGAATTCAGCATTGAGCTAGCACCAGGGACCACCCCCATATACAAGAAACCATACAGAATGGCACCATCCGAGTTAGTTGAACTGAAGAAACAAATAAAGGAATTGCTTGACAAGGGATACATTCGAGCCAGTTCCTCACCATGGGGATCACCAATTTTGTTTGCCAAAAAGAAAGATGGAACACTGCGATTGTGTATTGACTACCGAGCACTCAACATGGTCAAGATCAAGAACAAATACCCGATGCCAAGAATAAATGATTTATTCGATCAACTCGCTAAGGCCAAGGTATTCTCAAAAATCGACCTAAGGTCAGGATACCATCAATTAAAGGTACGAACAGAAGATATCCCCAAGACAGCCTTCACCTCCAGATATGGACTGTATGAGTTCACAGTAATGCCTTTTGGATTAACAAACGCCCCTGCATATTTTGTTCACCTCATGAACAAAGTATTTATGAAGTTTATGGACAAGTTCGTTGTGGTATTCATCGACGATATTTTAGTATACTCCAAAACACCAGAAGAACACGCTGAACATCTCAGAATTGTACTAGGAGAACTCAGGAAACACCAATTGTACGCCAAGTTCAGCAAGTGTGAATTTTGGTTAAGGCAAGTAGGCTTTCTAGGCCACGTACTAACCCAAGACGGGATCGCCGTGGACCCAGAGAAAGTCAAGGCCGTACTTGGCTGGAAGTCACCAGCCAGCGTAACGGACATACGGAGTTTCTTGGGAATGGCAGGATATTACCGCAGATTTATTGAAGGATTCTCCACCATAGCCAAGCCAATGACGCAGTTGCTCAAGAAAGATAAGAAATTTGAATGGACAGAAGCCTGTGAGAAAAGTTTCCAAGAGCTAAAACGGAAATTAACAACAGCACCAGTATTGATTGTGCCAGACATACGCAAGAATTTTGAAGTATATTGTGACGCGTCCAGGAAGGGACTCGGATGCGTATTAATGCAAGAAGGCAAGGTTGTCGCATACGCCTCAAGGCAACTTCGCAAGCATGAGGAAAACTATCCCACTCATGACTTAGAAATGGCAGCAGTTATTCATGCACTCAAGGAATGGAGGCATTTCCTACTTGGAAATCGATGTGAAATATATACGGACCATAAAAGTCTCAAATATATTTTCACACAGCCAGAGCTGAATTTAAGGCAACGACGCTGGTTGGAGCTAGTAAAGGATTATGATGTCGGAATCCACTATCATCCTGGAAAAGCAAATGTAGTAGCCGATGCTCTTAGTCGGAACCCCAGCGCCGACAACAACAGTCTGCCCAACTTAAGACCCGTATTCCAACGGGAATTTGCCAGACTCAACTTGTTGATGGTAGCAGAAGGCACCATAACAAACTTGGAGATACAACCCAACCTTGTGAAAAGAATCAAAGAAGCCCAGCCGGGTCACCCCAGCATTGAAGGCATCAAAAGAAAGGTGAGTATGGGCAAGGCCTCGGAATTCATCATAGACGAAGAAGGGACACTATGGTACGGAAACAGACTCTGCGTGCCAGACATAGAAGACCTCAAACGGCAAATTCTAGCTGAAGCCCACACCGCTCCATATTCGATCCGCCCTGGAGGAACCAAGATGTATAAGGATATCCAAGAAGGATTTTGGTGGCATGGTATGAAAAGGGACATAGCCACCTTCATTGCATGCTGCGACTCTTGTCAACGTATAAAGGCCGAACATCAGAGACCAGCCGGACTACTGCAACCAAATAAAATACCTGAGTGGAAATGGGATGAAACAGGGATGGATTTCATTGTCGGACTACCTCGATCACGACACGGGAATGATGCCATATGGGTTATCACCGACAGGTTGACTAAGGTGGCACATTTCATTCCAGTAAGGACGACCCACACCACTCAGAAGCTTGCCAAGATATATCTCTCTCGCATAGTTTGTCTGCACGGTGTCCCGAAGACTATAATATCTGACAGAGGAACACAGTTCGTCTCGAGATTCTGGGAGCAGTTACAACAGGCTCTAGGAACTCAACTAGCCTTCAGTACGGCATACCACCCCCAGACAGATGGACAAACAGAACGGGTAAACCAGATTTTAGAGGACATGCTGAGAGCCTGTGTCCTCACCTATGGAACCAGTTGGGAAGACAGCCTGCCATACGCCAAGTTCGCGTACAACAACAGTCATCAGGCCAGCCTGCAAATGGCACCATTTGAGGCCTTGTATGGACGAAGATGTCGTACCCCGTTAAATTGGTCAGAGACCGGAGACAGACGTATCTTCGGCCCAGACGTGCTCAAGAAAGCCGAGGAAAAGGTCCAACTAATCAGAGATCGACTCAAGACCGCCCAAAGCCGGCAAAAGAGTTATTACGATCAGAAACATCGTGGGGTCAACTTCGAACCCGGTGAATTCGTGTACCTACGAGTGTCACCTATGAGGGGGTTGCAACGATTCAAAATTAAGGGAAAGCTAGCGCCAAGATTCATCGGGCCATTCGGTATATTGGCACGGAAAGGCGCAGTAGCATACCAACTAGACCTACCTGAGGAACTGTCAGATATCCACAACGTGTTCCACGTATCGCAATTAAGGAAATACGTGAGCAACCCAGAGAAACAAGTATCCCATGAGAACATAGACGTGCAGCCAGACCTCACTTATCGGGAACACCCAGTAAAGATATTAGAGGAGTCTGAAAGGAGGACCCGACAGAAAACCGTCAAATTTTTCAAAGTTCAGTGGTGTAATCACACCGAAAGTGAAGCAACATGGGAAAGAGAGGATTTTCTTCGAACAGAGCATCCACACTTATTTAAGGATCAACTGAAATCTCGGGGACGAGATTTTTCCTAAGGGGGTAGGTGTTGTGACTCCCCAAAAATTTCATTTGGGTTTTTGCAAAAATCCTTGCTGGATTTTCCTTGAGATTTGAGGCTTTCAGAAAAACAACCCTCTCAAAAATCCTTTTCCTTGACTAGGGTTTGTTATTTCTGTTTTCTCCTTCAAGCTTTGGGTTTGACCTTCTCAAAAACTCCTTCTCTATTGTTTCCCTTCTCAGATTTTATTTTTGGGAGTTTAGTCTTTTCTTTTTAAGAAAAACTCTATGAAAAAGATTTGGGATTTTCATTCTATTGAAAACCATCCATGACCTTGTATTTTGCCCATGAGGTAAAACCACTCCAACATCTTCTCCCCTCCTTGTCAACAACTCAAATTCCCTATCCCAACTCATCCAAACAAGTTTTGGATTTTGTTTTATCTCTCAAATATTTTCTGTCAATTATTTTGAGCCTGATGGATTTTCAAAGCAAGTACCCTTTTTCATTTGAGATTTGACTTCAAACCAACTCTACTGGCTAGTCCTTTGTAACCACAACCCAGAACCATCTTGATCCACTCATCTTCTTTTCAAAATTTTCAACTTACACTCCCTGCAAGTTTGGACCAGATTTGTCAAATTTGGTGAAATTCATATCTACACTTCTCCAAAAATTCCACCAAAAATCAGGCAGCCTACTAGAGCAATGAGAAGTCACTCCACCAAAAGTCAGCCCAAGGAAAAATCCCTACATGCCTGGATCATTCTGTCAAACACCTTGCATGCACTGTTCGAACACGTTCAGCAAATTCAGTCTTCAGTGTTGATTTCTTCAGATCATCTTCAGTCACGCGCCCACAGTGCCCTTGGCACGTTGCTCGCCACCTGGTCTGCGTGTCCAGAGCCCCGCACGCGCGCTTGGCTTCTTCCTGGCGTCGGTGGCGCTCTGACCCGACCACGCCGGCGTGTCTCGCGGCGGCTGAACCGCCGTGGCAGCCAACAGGGAGCAGAACGGCGGCTCAACGCCGTTCCGCGCCGCCCAACCCCGATGATGGCTCCGCGTGTCCACCTCCACGCCAGCACACGCATGCAGCACAGCCGTCGTGGCGCGGCACGCACAGAGCGTGCTCTCTGCCGCCGATGGACCCGCGCCGTCCCGTTCCGTCGAGCTCCGCCTCAGCAAGCATAAACCGACGCCGTTGGCTCCAAAACGGACTCCGCGAACCTCCACGACGGTGCTCAACTCCTAAAATCCCCCGACCAAGCACTGCACCACCGTAATCACTCGCCGGAGAACGCCGTTCTCGGCCACCGCCTCGGATCGCCTATAAAAGGAGACCCCGAGCCCTCCCACGAGCACGCACCACCCCTACACTCCACCAACGCCCTGCCAGGTCACTGGGAGGACCTCGAGGAGGTCTCCTCCCCCGACTCCGGCCACCCCGCTCCGCCTCGGCCTCCAGCTCAATTCGCTCCGGTGAGGCCGTCTCCGGCGCCCAAACTCCGTCCATCTCCCTCTCTAGCTACCAGATCCTTGACCCCCTCCTCAATTTGATCAGTGCAGCTCTCTCCGGCGACCTCCATCCACGCCCGAACCGCCGTCCGCCGGAGCAGGGGCCACCGCCGTCGTGGTGCTTCTCGGCGACCACCACCACCAACAACCAATGCGGAATGGCACCCTGAGCACGGAGGTAACCTCCGATCTCTCTGCCTCGCCGTGGATCGCCGCCGGCGATCGCCACGACTCTCTGGCGCCAAAGGCGCCGTTCGTTTTCAAACCTGACGGGTGGGACCGCCCCGTCAGATTCTTCATTTTATTCGAATCGTTTTCTGAAAACGCATTTGGGCAAAATACGTCTTCTCCTCTGAGCCAGCGTATTCAAGTCTGAAACGTTTTCTGCTTTTATAAATAGGACCCTGGGAAGTTTCTGTTCCATTGCAGATGAGTCCCTGGGCAAAAACCTTTATAACTTTTTATCAGAAGCAAATTTTTGATTGATTCTTTTTTTGTCCTCTTCAAAATTTTGTCTAGTTTTTTATCAGATTTATTTGAAAAATATTTGAAATACTTTTTCTGCATCTCTCGGTATTCACGTTAGCGCGTATGTTTTCTCTGTACCGTAGATACCGACGGAGGTGACGGGGCCGCGAACTTCACCGAGCTAGGCTCCGACTACTCTGAACCAGGCAAGCATGTTCGAACTTTTGATATGATGAGTGTCTTGGCATGTTTGCATATAGATAGTTTCATGGCATGTGTGAAGCATACCGATGAACCGTTCATTATGCATTGTTGGAGCAAGTAAGCCCGATGATTTCACACGTCGTTGGACGTGAGTATGCAAGGCCATGTGTTGGCATGAAGATGGGTAAGATGGAAGTGTTGTAGCATGCCAGTCTTAGGCCATGCAAGTTATCTTCAGTACCAACCCATATCGGTTGGGTTCAAATCCATTTCCTTTCCCTGTACTACCACATGTTTCCCGAAAGGGATATGGTTTAGTAAGATGCAAACCGCTTTCTGGGTACACACCAAAAAGGAGAGGCCAGGATGCTGGTTCCATGGCCCTGGATTAAAGCCAGGCATCCGGTCAGGGGGCATGGGTGTTTCCGGTTGGGACCGAGAGGGGGGCACCCCTTAGAGCGCGCGTATATAAATTTGATCCCATGCTATTCGAGATTGTGATCTCCCCGTCTCAATAGTTTTTCTTGGACGATGTTGAGGGTGATTCCTGGCATCGAAGAGTTGGATGGGTGTGTACTGGATTGCTGTGTTTTCTTCTGAAATACCGTAACGGAACTAGTCCTAGTGACTACGGAAATTCGTCGACTGTGGGAAATTTTTGTACAAACTCTGCAGAGCTCTATATCCTTAAATCATCTTATCTATTTCCAAGTTCCCTGCTAACAGTCATGTGCCAGTTTGGTGACAGATTACCCGATCGGACACATGGGCACTAAGACCGGTTAAATGTTTATCCTTGCGGATGTACTAACCCGTTTATTTCCATGAGTTGAATATATTTATGATGAATATATTATTTCTTTATCAGTCAAAAGCCCTTTATGTGGTGTCGCTCAGACGCCCGACTGTGGCATTCCTTTTAAAGCCCTTTATGTGGTGCCGCTCAGACGCCCGACTGTGGCATTTCTTTTTAAAGCCCTTTATGTGGTGTCGCTCAGATGCCCGACTGTGGCATTCCTTTTAAAGCCCTTTATGTGGTGTCGCTCAGACGCCCGACTGTGGCATTTCTTTTTAAAGCCCTTTCTATGGTGTCGCTCAGACGCCCGGTTGTGGTATTTCTTTTAAAGCCCTTTATGTGGTGTCGCTCAGACGCCCGACTGTGGCATTTATTTTTAAAGCCCTTTATGTGGTGTCGCTCAGACGCCCGACTGTGGCATTTCTTTTTAAAGCCCTTTATGTGGTGTCGCTCAGACGCCCGACTGTGGCATTTCTTTTTAAAGCCCTTTATGTGGTGTCGCTCAGACACCCGACTGTGGCATTTCTTTGAAAGCCCTTTATGTGGTGTCGCTCAGACGCCCGATTGTGGCATTATTATTCCGCATTTTCCGCTCGAGGAGTCTTTCAGACACTCGTTTGGCACCAGTATTATTATTCCACATTTTCCGCTCGAGGAGTCTTTCAGACACTCGTTTGGCACCAGTATTATTATTCTGCATTTTCCGCTCGAGGAGTCTTTCAGACACTCGTTTGGTACTCAGCACTATCACCTCTATGTCTGATCGTACTGGTTAACTTATCCATGTATTTCATGTTGGCATTTGTTATATCTTACGTCTGAACTGTCTTGCGAGTACTTCCAAAGTACTCACTGGCTTGTTGATTTGGCCAGATGCTGACGAAGGTGATCTCATGGATGAAGAGTTCGATAGCGAATCCGACGCCTAGGGGAGTCCCAGTCAGTCTCGTGCAACCCTGGAGTTGGTCACTGTTTCATATCCGCTTCCGCTACCCTAATAAATTCATCGAGCTTCACCTCGACGCTCGATGGGATGTTAGTTTGAGAATCCCATATCCACTCCCCACTGTGTTACTCCACCTCTACCATATTTGCGAGTCAGTAGTATGCCACCACTCCCTTGTGTCATTTATCGCCTTTATGTATGATTATTGGCACGCTTGTAATAAATTGTTGAGCATCGTCAGCTCAACCCTGTAATATATTTATGCTACTGGCTTATTGTATCAAAAGTTTGTCTGCCAGTGAGGAGGTTTTATCTCAAACTGGATTCTAAAGATTGGTTTCTCAATAAATATTTTTATTGGAAAACCGGTCGTGACACACACTGATCATGCTGCTATTAAATATCTCATGGAAAAGAAAGATGCTAAACCTAGACTTATTAGATGGGTTCTCTTGCTACAAGAATTTGATTTGCATATTGTTGATAGAAAGGGAGCTGAGAACCCCCTTGCAGAGAACTTGTCTAGGCTAGAAAATGTTCTTGATGACCCACTACCCATTGATGATAGCTTTCCTGACGAACAATTAAATGTTATAAGCACTTCTCGTAGTACTCCTTGGTATGCTGATTATACTAATTATATTGTTGCTAAATTTATACCACCTAGTTTCACATACCAGCAAAAGAAAAAGTTTTTCTATGATTTGAGACATTACTTTTGGGATGACCCATATCTTTATAAAGGAGTAGATGGTTTTATTAGACGTTGTGTACCTGAGCATGAACAGGAACAGATCTTACGCAAGTGCCACTCCGAAGCTTATGGAGGACACCACGCTGGAGATAGAACTGCACATAAGGTATTGCAATCCGGTTTTTATTGGCCTACTCTCTTCAAGGATGCCCGTAAGTTTGTCTTGTCTTGTGATGAATGTCAAAGAATTGGTAATATTAGTGGACGTCAAGAAATGCCTATGAATTATTCTCTTGTTATTGAACCGTTTGATGTCTGGGGCTTTGATTATATGGGACCTTTTCTTGCCTCTAATGGATACACACATATTCTAGTTGTTGTTGATTACGTTACTAAGTGGGTAGAAGCTATTCCAACTAGTAGTGCTGATCATAACACTTCTATCAAAATGCTTAAGGAAGTTATTTTTCCGAGGTTTGGAGTCCCTAGATATTTAATGACTGATGGTGGTTCACACTTTATTCATGGTGCTTTCCGTAAAATGCTTGCTAAATATGATGTTAATCATAGAATTGCGTCTCCTTATCACCCACAGCCTAGTGGTCAAGTAGAATTGAGCAATAGAGAGCTCAAATTAATTTTGCAAAAGACTGTTAATAGGTCTAGAAAGAATTGGTCTAAGAAACTTGATGATGCATTATGGGCATATAGAACTGCATACAAAAATCCTATGGGTATGTCTCCATATAAAATGGTATATGGAAAAGCATGTCACTTACCTCTCGAACTAGAACATAAGGCATATTGGGCTATTAAAGAGGTCAATTATGATTTCAAACTTGCCGGTGAGAAGAGGTTATTTGATATTAGCTCACTAGATGAATGGAGAACCCAAGCTTATGAAAATGCCAAGTTATTTAAAGAAAAAGTTAAAAGATGGCATGACAAAAGGATACAAAAGCATGAGTTTAATGTGGGTGATTATGTATTAATTGCTATACAACTCTCGTTTAAGATTTTTTGCAGGAAAACTTCTCTCTAAATGGGAAGGTCCCTATGTTATCGAGGAGGTCTATCGTTCCGGTGCCATAAAAATCAACAACTTCGAAGGCACAAATCCAAAGGTGGTAAATGGTCAAAGAATCAAACATTATATCTCAGGTAATCCCATAAATGTTGAAACAAATATTATTGAAACCGTAACCCCGGAGGAATACATAAGGGACACTTTCCGAAATGTTTCAGACTCCGAAAAGGAATAGGTATGTGGTACGGTAAGTAACCGACTCCAAAACAATTTTCAAGGCAATATTTCTCCGTTTTGGAATATTTAGAAAAATAGAAAAATAAGTAGCAGTCCGGGAAGGACACGAGGGCCCCACGAGGGTGGTGGGCGCGCCCCCCTACCTCGTGAGCACCTCGTGTGCCTTCCGGACTCTGTTTTCTTGCACGATACGTATTATGGTCGGTAAAAATTCATTATATAACCTCCCGAAGGTTTTGACTCCCGTATCACGCAAATCTCCTCTGTTTTCGTTTCGAGCTGTTTTTCTGACAGATCCAAGCCATCATGACGGCCCCAAGTGCTTCCAAGGACAAGTTTTTTGAGAAGGTTATCAACCCTTACCTCGCGGAGGTGCTGCGACATCCTCAAACCATTGAGTTGCGTGATGGGTTGCTGCACATCCGCGATGAAGAGGGACCAAAGGGAACTGGAAGCGTGGAGGCGAGGCTAGAAGCAGTGGAGCAACAAGTTTTCAAGTGCCAAGGGATGGTGGAGCGTGGACTCAACTCCAACCATATGATGATCGTGGAGTTCACTAGCAACCACAAGTTGGATGCTGACAACATCGATCGGGGAGACCATCTTCAAGCTTCACGAGAAGATCGAGCACCTCCAAGCCCAAATCTATGACCTGCAAAACCAAAACTCTGAGTATGAATATAGATTCAAAAGGATGAGTTTTGCTACAAATTTTGAGGATTGCGGAGACTCGATCATCCTTCTATGATGGTGAACCTATGCCTTGGAAGATGGACGCAAAGCCCGCATCGTTGACAACACCTCCACCTTCTTCACCGACAAAGGAGATATAATCACATGGGTATGGACACTCCCCTTGGCAACTGCCAAGCTTGGGGGAGGTGCCCCGGTATTGTATCACCATCACAACTCCTATCTTTACCGTTTTTCTTAGCTCGATCCTTTTAGTAGTATCTTGATCTAGTAGACTAAAGTTTATGGCATGATCTAGTTTTGAGTTTTTCTTTATGATTTCTCTTTGTAATCGAGTTCGTGAGCTATATATAATAAAGATTGGTGTTGAGTCAAGGGCTTGATTATTTTGCCATGATCTTGAGTGAATAAAAGAAAAGAAGAAAATGAATAAAAAGAAAAAAAGAGTTCATATTAATCTTATTGAAAGTAATGACTTCACATAGAAAGAGTATGATGAATAAAGGTTGTTGGGAGCTGGCAGACATAGCTTTGGTCATCGTTGCAATTAATAGGAAGTAATAAGGAAAGAGAGGTTTTCACATATAGATATATTATCATTGACATCTTTTATGATTGGGAGCACTCATTAAAATATGACATGCTAAAGAGTTGATGAGGGAGTCCTGGATTAGGGGGTGTTCGGGTAGCCGGACTATACCTTCGCCGGACTCCTGGACTATGAAGATACAAGATTGAAGACTTTGTCCCGTGTCCGGATGGGACTTTCCTTGGCGTGGAAGGCAAGCTAGGCGATGCGGATATTCAAGATCTCCTACCATTGTAACTGACTCTATGTAACCCTAACCCTATCCGGTGTCTATATAAACCGGAGGGTTGTAGTCCGTAGGACAACCATCTTCATACACAATCATACCATAGGCTAGCTTCTAGGGTTTAGCCTCCTTGATATCATGGTAGATCTACTCTTGTACTACCCATATCATCAATATTAATCAAGCAGGAGTAGGGTATTACCTCCATCTAGAGGGCCCGAACCTAGGTAAAAACATCGTGTCCCTTGTCTCCTGTTACCATCTGGCCTTGATGCACAGTTCGGGACCCCCTACCCGAGATCCGCCGGTTTTGACACCGACATTGGTGCTTTCATTGAGAGTTCCTCTGTGCCGTCGCAATCAGGAAGGATGCCTCTTCCCGTCTTTAAAGATGGCGCCGTTACTAAGGGAGCCTTGGCTGTCGGCCAAACCCTCCGGCTAGGTGGTTTTCTCATGACCGCCTGTTCGGCCGTTGCGCCGACGGTGACCTCTCGGGTCATCGAAAGCAACCTTCACGTCAGCTCGGAATTTGTCGAGCAGCTGGATTCGATGGAGCTCTCTTCCGTGAACGAGCTCTTGGATCGCATCGCCGCCCTGGGGGTCGCTACAAATTACGACCAGGTTGGGCTTAAACCCGATCTAAGAGAAATCAACTCTCCCCAAGTCACCCACCACGTTGTCGTGGTAGAGGCGCAGTGCGGCGACCCTTCATCTATTCTAAGGACTAGCTACGTCCGAATTCCTGAACCCTCCAAGCCGGATACCCGCAGAGGGGAGGATATAACTCAAGACCTCAGCTTAGAATCAGGCAACGGGCTAGATTCATTCGACAACATCCAAGACTCCGAACTTCAGAGTTCGGAAGCTCTTTGGCCTCCGAATCTTAAATGCGGTGAAGTCTCAGATTCAACAAAACCCGCCCGCCCGAACATAAGCGATCTTTCCCAAATCAGGCAAAAGCCCGAGGAAATAGTACACCGCTACTGGGCCAGATTCCTCCTGGTTATGAACAGGATAAAGGACTGCCGCGAGGGAGACGCAATTTCAATCTTTTTGCAGTAATTGCACGGACGAGGGAATACTTAACGCCATAAGTCGTCGTGATATTACACGCTTCGCTGACTTGGTGTCCATAGTACAAAAGTACTGTGCGATGGAAAGCGCCTGGAAAACCGAAATAAAATTTTGGGATATTCCGGCCTTGAATAGCAATCCCGTCCGAATTAAGAGGGTGCATCATAGTAAGACACCTGGGTTAAATATCAAAAAGCCAAAACCTTCTACAGGGCATGGAACCGTACTGGAAAGGTGGCTTGATGGACCCTGTAGAATTCACAGTACAGAGGACGCCACACCAACTCACAGCCTTAGAGCATGTTGGATACTCCGGCAGGTGGCCAAAATTGGCGAGGACCTCCTAATTTCGGAGGCCACAGAAAGCCAACCCGAAGACACCAGTACCGTCCTCACAGTCTTCGAGACTTTCGCATCAAATAATATGCGAAAAAGAACACTCCGCAGCCTCGCCGAAGTCTATCAAGTAGCAACAATAAACCCATGGAGCGACACAGCTATCACCTTCAACGCGAGTGATGAACCTAAATTTCGAACAGCCCGAGCACCAGCCGCACTGGTCCTCAGCCCAATAGTGGACGGCTTTTGTCTCGCCAAGGTACTCATGGATGGAGGCAGCGAACTGAACCTCATTTACGAGGAAACCCTCCAAAAAATGGAAATAGACTGGAACCGCATCGAGCGAAGCAGCACGACCTTTAGAGGAATAATCCCCAGTCGGGAAGCGCGCTGCACAGGAAAAATCACACTAGATGTGGTGTTCGGCACGCCGGACAATTACAGGTCCGAAGAGGTCACGTTCCAGGTGGCCCCGTTCAATAGCGGATACCACGCTATATTTGGGCAGGAGGCATTTACAATTTTCCAAGCAATACCCCATTACGGGTACATGAAGCTCAAGATGCCCGGGCCGAACGGAATCATCACTCTCACTGGTGATCCGGACATAGCACTCCGCGCCGAAAACAAGACGGCCGCATTGGCCCTTGAGGCACTATCCGAAGCCTTAGCGGCTGAGGAACTGACTGCGCTGCCCTCCACGGTTAATAGGGATGATGTGATACTCGATAAGAGATCCAAGTCCACATCCTTCAAGCCAGCAGACGAAATAGTAAAATTCCAGGTCCATCCAACGGACCCCAATAAAATAGCTTCCATCGGGGCACGACTGAACCCTGATGTAGACGCTGCACTGCGAGAGTTCCTACAAGAGAACTAGGACATTTTCGCCTGGCACCCTTCAGACATGCCAGGAATCCCACGTAGGCTGGCCGAACACAGCTTAAATATCCAGAAAGGATTCAAACCTGTCAAACAAGCACTTCGGCGTTTTTCCGAACCGAAGAGACAGGCTATGGGAGAGGAGCTAGCCAAGTTATTGGAAGCCGGATTCATCAGAGACATAAAACATCCGTACTGGCTAGCAAACTTGGTGATGGTACCAAAGAAGGACAAATCCTGGCACCTGTGTGTCGATTTTAAAGACCTTAACAAGGCTTGCCCAAAGGATCCCTTCCCCCTCCCCCGTATCGATCAAATTATCGATGCCACCGCAGGACACGATTCGTTGTGTTTCCTCGACGCATACTCCGGTTACCATCAAATTAAGATGGCAGAATCAGATCAAGCCGCAACAGCATTCATCACACCATACGGCCCATTCTGCTTCAACACAATGCCCTTCGGGCTGAAGAACGTCGGCGCAACATATCAGCGCATGATCCAGACATGTCTGGCAAATCAGATCGGCAAAACAGTGGAAGCGTATGTGGATGACGTGGTCGTCAAATCAAAACATGTCGAATCTCTAGTAGACGACTTGAGGCCTACATTCGATAATCTCCGAAAATACGACATCAAGCTCAATCCGGAGAAATGCGTCTTTGGCGTTCCAGCCGGAAAGCTCTTGGGTTTCATTGTATCCGGTAGAGGAATTGAAGCAAATCCATCCAAGATCCGAGCTTTGTCACAATTGGATGTTTCAAAGGACCTCAAACAAATACAGAAATTAACCGGATGCATGGCGGCTCTAAGCCGCTTCATCTCCCGCTTGGGAGAAAAGGCACTGCCCCTTTATCGCCTCCTTCGGTGCACCGTACACTTCGAGTGGACGGATGCCGCTACGGCCGGACTCGATGAAATAAAAGCCATATTGGCAACAAACCCAGTCCTGGCCGCGCCAAACACCGGCGAGCCAATGTTATTATACATCACGGCAACCCATCAAGTTGTCAGCGCAGTGCTTGTCGTCGAGCGGGAAATGGACGGACACAAATTCCCCCTTCAAAGGCCGGTCTACTACGTGTCCACTGTCCTTACTCCATGCAAGTCACGGTACCCGCATTATGAGAAAATTGCATTCGCGGTATTCATGGCATCCCGGAAGCTACGGCACTACTTTCAAGAGTGTTCGATTACAGTAGCCTCAGAAGTACCACTCAATGACATTATCAACAACCGCGATGCAACGGGCTGGATCGCAAAATGGGCCATTGAGCTCCTCCCGTTCAATATAACCTATAAGCCACGGCAAGCTATCAAATCGCAAGTCTTGGCCGACTTCGTCGCAGAATAGACGGAGGCCGAACTCCCTAAAGAGTACGGCACATACTCAAACTGGATCATGCATTTCGACTGCTCCAAAATGTTGGCCGGACTGGGGGCTGGCGTCGTTTTGACGTCCCCCATAGGAGACACTGTCCAATATGTACTCCAAATTATGTACACGGACTCCAACAATGCAGCCAAATATGAGGCCCTTTTACATGGTCTCCGGATGGCAGTATCCATGGGCATTCAACGCCTACAGGTATGCGGGGATTCGAACCTCGCGATATCCCAAATAAATGGCGACTTCGACGCCAAGGATCCAAAAATGGCAGCTTACCGCAATGTCGTCCTAAAAATGTCAGCTCGGTTCGAAGGGTTGGAGTTTCACCATATAGCCCGCAAAAATAATCAAGCAGCGGATGTCCTGGCATGCATCGGAGCAAAACGTGATGCAGTCCCCCCCAACATCTTTTTGGAAAGATTGTTCAAGCCATCCGTAGCATGGGAGGGGGAACCAGCATATAACAGCTCGGACCAAGCCGCACCACTCGACGCCGAACAATCTGACATAATTGGAGGCTCGGCTATTGAAATCACACCTTTAGCCCACGTAATAATGGTGGTTATCGCTCCATGGACCGAACCATTCCTGGCCTACCTTACTAGGCAGGAACTCCCGGAGGACCAAAACGAGGCCCGCTGCATAGTGCGGCGATCCAAAGCCTATAGAGTCCATGAGGGAGAGCTTTATAAGAAAAGCACTACCGGAGTCCTTCAAAGGTGCATCTCCGAAGAGGAAGGGCGGAACCTCCTGGCTGAAATTCATGCCGGACTCGTAGGTCACCATGCTGCTGCTCGGTCCCTTGTTAGCAAGGCTTTCCGTACAGGCTTTTATTGGCCGACGGCCCGAGCAGATGCTCAGGACCTAGTCCAACGATGCGTTGGTTGCCAACTTTTTGCCAACCAAAGCCATATGCCACCCACCGCACTCCAAACTATACCCATCACCTGGCCTTTTGCGGTCTGGGGGCTTGACATGGTCGGACCCCTTAAAGGTGGAGCCCATAAGAAAAAATACTTATTGGTCATGGTGGATAAGTTCACCAAATGGATAGAAGCCAAGCCTGTTAAAACCGCCGAATCCGGACCCGTGATAGACTTCATATCTGGGGTTGTACACCGTTATGGCGTCCCCCACAGCATCATAACTGATAACGGTACAAACTTTACAGCCGACGAGGTAAAACTCTGGTGCAAAAACATGGGCATCAAACTCGATTATGCTAACGTCTATCACCCACAAACCAACGGCCAGGTAGAACGTGCAAACGGTCTTATCATGAGCGGCATTAAACCCAGATTAGTGCGGTCCCTCAAAGAGTCTAACACGCACTGGGTAGAGGAGCTCGACTCTGTACTCTGGGGGCTGCGGACCACGCCGAATCGCACCACCGGATACACACCATTCTTTATGGTGTACGGCGCAGAGGCAGTTCTACCCTGTGACATAATTCATGACTCACCTAGAGTGCGCATGTACGAAGAAAGAGAAGCCGAGCTCGATCGGCAGGACAGCCTGGACGCCTTGGAGGAGGAGCGTGACGTGGCAAAAGCCCGTTCCGCATTTTATCAACAACAGGCCCGAAGATATCAAAGCAGAGAAGTACGGGCCAAAAATTACAATGTTGGCGAACTAGTTCTACGCCCGCCGGATAAGAAAAAGGACAAACTCAAGCCCAAGTAGGAGGGTCCATTCATAATTGATCAAGTCCTGACCGGTGGAGCGTACCGCCTGCGAGATGTGTCAGATAACCGACTCGAGCCGAACCCATGGAACGCCACCCGTCTCCGAAGATTCTACGCCTAGCGCCGGACTCTGTGTTCGTCTCCTTCTCCTGTCCATCTTTTTACATTTTTATGTCTTATATTTCTCTCCTTCCCCTCTTTTTCCTTCATAGCCCTTAAAGGCTCACTACGTGACGCGCCACTCGCGCTCATTTAACCTGGGGGCTTCTTTAATAGAAGCTTATTTATACGGGCTTCACGCCCAACACATGCGTCAAACTTCCACATGTACCTTTTTCTTCACCATTATATGCATCGATATGACTTAAGTTTTGGCCAAGCTGGGTTGCCTGGCTCCTGTGCTTACCCCTACGTTCCTGATTGTTCGGCTAGGCGGTAAAGGGAGCACCTCTGCGATTGTTACTGCCGGGTCAGCCGGATGTGTACCTCAGACTGGGTGAAGCCGAAAGCTAGCGTTCTTAAGGGAATATTCGGTCGGTGAAATAAAAGATGATCTTTTTATTAATTTACATGCGCCCCCAGATGCTTTTTCTGCGTCTTTTTACGCAGTTCGGACATGCACTTTAGGGCATGCCTCCCCAGCGAAAGGAACCCCTAACGGAACTATTCTCTCTGGGAGATGTTTCTTACTAACCATGTAATATAACATAACTAGTTGGGCACTTGTCTGATAAAGCACTAATGACCCCTACGCCTGGTCTCCATGCATACCCCGGTTCTTGTATGACTGTTATGGTATTCGGACACACTCCGGACCGTCAGGTCCCGAGGTTGAAGCGAAAAGGTCGGCAACGACAAACGATCTACAATCCGGCTAGAAGGCATTGCATATGTCAATTCAAAATTACATAGTCATCTTGACTGATTGTATTCTCCTCTATACCATCTAACAGGCTGTCTAATTTACAGTCCTGCTGGGAATACTTTGCGGCCAATTCTACTTGGCTGTATACTAAGCTTACAGGGATCTTCTTCCCGTCAGGCCCCACCGGTCCGACCTCGGCCATGTGGTTTGGGTCAGAGTTCGTAAAACGGGTCTTCACCATGGCCCAGGCTTCCCTAGCGCCTTGTCGGCAGGCCGATACCTTCCACAACCAGAAGCACCGCCGAGCTCCCTTCAGCTTCTCCGCAAGCTCTCCAAGACCCTCGGGCATGGAGTGGGCAGGCCATAAGGCTTGGGCAACGCCTCGCATCGCCTGCCGAATTCACTCGTGCAGTTGCAGGAGTTCGGAAAGAAGGTCACCCGTAGAACCGGGCATCTCCTCTGCAGGACGGCCTGTGAGTATACCTACAGACATTATTTTGTTAGTCGACTTCCTCGCCGAACTCTGTTTTCAAGGTTCGTTCAAGCACTTACTAAATATGCCGCGTCGAAGTCGCTGATTCTCCTTCGTAGAGTCCGACAGCTGGCCTCGAATGTCTTTAAGTTTGACGTCCAGCTTGGTGTTGGCATCCTGAAGATCATTCTTCTCTCGCCTCACCTTTGTCAACATACTCTCACCGGCCTTTAGCCGGCGTAAGAGTTGTTGCTTTTCCGGATCGAGTCCGGCGCCATCTGTAATATGATTTGTCAGATTTGCACCCAAGCCGCAGAACACTAATCTTTCGAAATATATTTTACCTGAGGGGGTCCCTTTGGGCTCCCCTGCTGCGGCTAGTGTGGCCTCTAGTTGGGCCTTGCACTTTTCAAGCTCCTGGGACAGTACGGTATTCTTCTCTATAAGAACATGCATATTGAATGATCCTTAAATCAGTTACTTTAACTGTTTCAAGTCTCGGGGGCTACTGGTATATATATATATATATATATATATATATATATATATATATATATATATATATATGTATGTATGTATATATATGTATATATATTTAACCAAAATTTTCTTACCCGTATGTCTTTCACATACTGCTCCGTGGCTCTAGCTAAACCATTTTGAGCAGCACGGAGGTACGCAGCTCCCGAATTAAAGGCATCTAAAGCCTCTTGGGAGAAACAAGCGTCGTGTAGAACAGTCCGGCGATGCCTGTGGTTCATGGCACTCTCCACTTCGGAATTTGTGGCAGACAGCCTGTCCGCATCCTCTGTCGGAGGAGCGTCCGGTGCGCGCCTGGTGCTCGCCTCCGCTTCCTGGCCAGACGTTGGAGCCTGGCTGGTGGAGGCGCGATTGGCAACCTCTCCGGATATAGTCCGGCGAGGTCTCTTCGTCCTGAAGATAGCACGAACGTTAAAATGCCCTGACAGCATGACACCAGGGAAACAGAGGGTGCGCTATACCTTTGCGCCGGCATCTCAGTCCGGACTACATTCCTTTTTGCCCCACGGGGCCCTGCGGCCCCTCGTTGGCTAGCCGCCGCAGGTGCGGCCTCCTGCCGCGGAAACCTCCCCTGCAAAATATGGTTGTCATTAGAAACACCGAAATACGTGAGAATGGAATCTCTCTCAAGGGAATAAAAACTCCGGTTTCTGTCACCTGGGAGGCTGGGATTAACCCGGGTTAATCAACCGTAATGGCTACCAAGGTGTTGTCCTTGCTTAACTGATGGAACACCCCGTCGATAAGCTCCACCGATATGTCCGGATCCTCTTCGGAGTCCGGATCGAGGGACCGTTCTGGGTCCTCGGGCTGTGGAGGGCGGCTGTTTATATCCTTCACTTCCTGTCGCAGTTCCTGCATTGAAGTCGTCAGACTACTTATCTAACCGTGGGAGTATGAAACAAACGGGCAAGTGCGATTGTTCACTTACCCAACTTGGAGGTTCGTGCATAGTGAATCCGGCCCGCGGGTTGACGCGGAGGAACTCCTCCTTCTCTCCTTTGTACAAAGAGGACAAGATCTTCACGTTGTAGTCTGGTCCTAACTCCTCCTTCCCGCAATATGTAATATGGAGGCGGGTGTGAGATTGTGCAGCTGGAGGCCGTAGAACTCCAGGAGCCCGCGGAGAAATGGATGAATTGGAAATCCCAGTCCCCTTATTAGATAGGGGACGAGGCACACCCGCTCTCCTTTAGAGGGATTGGGAGTGCTCTCCGCTTGTTTACCGCCATTGTAGGTGGCGAGACCGGCTCGGACCAGGACCATGTATGCCTGAGGGAGAAATCCCTTGGCTTGAAGCGACACTAATTCGCTATGCGGGATGGTGCAACTCTCCCAGTCCCCAGGTTTAGGACCGGAGGGGCGAGGGGAGGAGCTGCGACGACTACGACTGGCCATGTTGGAATGGGCCTTTGTTGGAGAGCTCTGATGATGACTCGCGGAGAGGATGGTTTGGATCTGGATCCCCATCCCATTAAATAGACGGCTCGTTTGTGCGGCTAGGGGTGTGAATGAAAAAACACACCGGCTTTTCGCATTCGTTTGACACGTGGAAGACAGCCATTATTGGGCGTGGAAGCCGAGAAGTGCAACATTGCAAAAATCGGACATTATTCCTACATGTACACAAAATTTGGAGAAGAACCTGCCTTGCAATGCCGAAGACAATCTGCGCGTCGGACTCGTCGTCATTGAAGCCTGGTTCGGGGGCTACTGAGGGAGTCCTGGATTAGGGGGTGTTCGGGTAGCCGGACTATACCTTCGTCGGACTCCTGGACTATGAAGATACAAGATTGAAGACTTCGTCCCGTGTCCGGATGGGACTTTCCTTGGCGTGGAAGGCAAGCTAGGCGATGCGGATATTCAAGATCTCCTACCATTGTAACCGACTCTGTGTAACCCTAATCCTATCCGGTGTCTATATAAACCGGAGGGTTGTAGTCCGTAGGACAACCATCTTCATACACAATCATACCATAGGCTAGCTTCTAGGGTTTAGCCTCCTTGATCTCGTGGTAGATCTACTCTTGTACTACCCATATCATCAATATTAATCAAGCAGGAGTAGGGTATTACCTCCATCGAGAGGGCCCGAACCTGGGTAAAAACATCATGTCCCTTGTCTCCTGTTACCATCAGGCCTTGACGCACAGTTCGGGACCCCCTACCCGAGATCCGCCGGTTTTGACACCGACAGTTGATGTTGGACAAGGAAGACAACGTAATGAGTTATGTCTTTCTTATATCTGAGATAAAGTATGTTGTCATGGATCCTCTAACTTGTTGAGCTTGCCTTTCCCCCTCATGCTAGCCAAATTCTCAGCACCAAGTAGAGATACTACTTGTGCTTCCAAATACCCTT
Organism: Aegilops umbellulata; assembly: GCA_032464435.1. NCBI lineage: Eukaryota > Viridiplantae > Streptophyta > Magnoliopsida > Poales > Poaceae > Aegilops > Aegilops umbellulata. Next base: position 445,304,322 of record CP136054.1, read on the forward strand.
AAACTAGTTTTGCCATGAGAGTCCACCATACCTGCCTATGGATTGAGTAAGATCCTTCAAGTAAGTTGTCATCGGTGCAAAGCAATAAAAATTGCTCTAAATATGTATGATTGATTGGTGTGGGAGAAATAAGCTTTATACGATCTTGTGATGTGGAAGTAATAAAAGCGACGGACTGCATAATAAAGGTTCATATCACAAGGGGCAATATAAAGTGACGTTCTTTCGCATTGAGATTTTGTGCATCCAACCATAAAAGCGCATGGCAACCTCTGCTTCCCTCTGTGAAGGGCCTATCCTTTATTATTATCTTCTACCTTATGCAAGAGTCACTGTGATCTTCACCTTTCCTTCTTCATTTTATCCTTTGGCAAGCTTAGCATGTTGGAAAGAACATGATATATATATACATATACATATATATATATATATATATATATATATATAAATTGGATGTAGGGGAGCGTGAACCATTATTGTTGACATTACCCTTGAGGTAAAAGGTTATGGGGCAAAACTATAAGCCCCTATCTTTCTCTGTGTCCGATTAAAACTCCGTAACCACAAGTATTGCGTGAGTGTTAGCAATTATGAAGGACTAGATGATAGTTGAGTATGTGGACTTGCTTTTAAGCTCTGACATAGACTCTTTTCGATGTTATGATAAATTGCAATTGCTTCAATGACTGAGGTTATAGTTTGTTGGATCCCAATAAGGTTTATGATTTATACTCTTGCTTTGTGAATAGATCATCACTTGAACATAAGTAACCATATGACAAAATCTATATATGTTGTTGTTATGAGAATAATCATGATGCCTTCATGTCCGTATTTTATTTTTATCGACGCCTCTACCTCTAAACATGAGGACATATTTATTGTTTTCGGCTTTTCGCTTGAGGACAAGCGAGGTCTAAGCTTGGGGGAGTTGATACGTCCATTTTGCATCATGCTTTTATATCGATATTTATTGCATTATGGGCTGATAGTTCACTTTATGTCACAATACTTATGGCTATTCTCTCTTATTTTACAAGGTTTACATAAGGAGGGAGAATGCCGGCAGCTGGAATTCTTGGCTGGAAAAGGAGCAAATATTAGAGACCTATTCTGCGCAACTCTAAAAGTCCTGAAACTCCACGGAATATCTTAAAATAAATAAAGAAAAATCCTCGCCAAAGATGAAGTCCAGGGGGGCCACACCCTGCTCACGAGGGTGGGGGACGCCCCCCCCCCCCCCTCCTAGGGCGTGCCCCCTGGTGGGTATCCGGCGGCCATCTTCTGCTATATGAAGTCTTTCAATGAGAAAAAAATCAGAAGGAACTTTTCGGGACGAGACTCCGACGCCACGAGGCGGAACCAATCTAGAGCTCCGGCAGAGCTGTTCTGCCGGGGACGCTTCCCTATGGGAGGGGGAAATCATCACCATCATCATCACCAACGCTCCTCTCATCGGGAGAGGGCAATCTCCATCAACATCTTCACCAGCACCATCTCATCTCCAAACCCTAGTTCATCTCTTTTATCCAATTCTTGTCCCAAAGTCCGGGATTGGTGCTAGTAGGTTGCTAGTAGTGTTGATTACTCCTTGTAGTTGATGCTAGTTGGTTTATTTGGTGGAAGATCATATGTTTAGATCCTATATGCATATTATTACCCCTCTGATTATGAACATGAATATGCTTTGTGAGTAATTACGTTTGTTCCTGAGGACAAGGGAGAAGTCTTGCTATTAGTAGTCATGTGAATTTGGTATTCGTTTGATATTTTGATAAGATGTATGTTGTCTAGCCCCTAGTGGTGTTATGTGAACGTCGACTACATAACACTTCACCATTATTTGGGCCTAGAGGAAGGCATTGGGAAGTAATAAGTAGATGATGGGTTGCTAGAGTGACAGAAGCTTAAACCATAGTTTATGCGTTGCTTCGTAAGGGGCTGATTTGGATCCATATGTTTCATGCTATGGTTAGGTTTACCTTAATACTTTTGTTGTAGTTGCGGATGCTTGCAATAGAGGTTAATCATAAGTGGGATGCTTGTTCAAGTAAGAACAGCACCCAAGCACCGGTCCACCCACATATCAAATTATCAAAGTACTGAACGCGAATCATATGAACGTGATGAAAACTAGCTTGACGATATTCCCATGTGTCCTCAGGAGCACTTTTCCTATTATAAGAGTTTGTTACGGCTTGTCCTTTGCTACAAAAAGGATTGGGCTACCTTGCTACACTTTATTTACTTTTGTTACTTGTTGCCCGTTACAATTTACCTTATCACAAAACTATCTGTTACCACTTATTTCAGTACTTGCAGAGAATACCTTGCTGAAAACCGCTTATCATTTCCTTCTGCTCCTCGTTGGGTTCGACACTCTTACTTATCGAAAGGACTACGATAGATCCCCTATACTTGTGGGTCATCATACATTAGTATGTATGATTTCCAACAAATCTGTTTCTCGCTCCATTGTTCCGGAGAACGGAGTCTTAGTCATCTTGCCCATGAGGCATGGTTCGCAAGCATCAAGTGATTCATAATCAAGTGATTCCAAAATTCCATCAGCATGGAGTTTCTTCATGCGCTTTACACCAATATGACCCAAACGGCAGTGCCACAAATAAGTTGCACTATCATTATTAACTTTGCATCTTTTGGTTTCAATATTATGAATATGTGTATCACTACGATCGAGATCCAATGAACCATTTTCATTGGGTGGGTAACCATATAAGGTTTTATTCATGTAAACAGAACAACAATTATTCTCTAACTTAAATGAATAACCTTATTGCAATAAACATGATCAAATCATATTCATGCTCAACGCAAACACCAAATAACACTTATTTAGGTTCAACACTAATCCCGAAAGTATAGGGAGTGTGCGATGATGATCATATCAATCTTGGAACTACTTCCAACACACATCGTCACTTCACCCTTAACTAGTTTCTGTTCATTCTGCAACTCCCGTTTCGAGTTACTACTCTTAACAACTGAACCAGTATCAAATACCGAGGGGTTGCTATAAACACTAGTAAAGTACACATCAATAACATGTATATCAAATATAGCTTTGTTCACTTTGCCATCCTTCTTATCCGCCAAATACTTGGGGCAGTTCCGCTTCCAGTAACCAGTCCCTTTGCAGTAGAAGCACTTAGTCTCAGGCTTAGGACCAGACTTGGGCTTCTTCACTCGAGCAGCAACTTGCTTGCCGTTCTTCTTGAAGTTCCCCTTCTTCCCTTTGCCCCTTTTCTTGAAACTAGTGGTCTTGTTAATCATCAGCACTTGATGCTCTTTCTTGATTTCTACCTTCATCGATTTCCTCATCATGAAAAGCTCGGGAATCGTTTTCGTCATCCCTTGCATACTATAGTTCATCACGAACTTCTACTAACTTGGTGATGGTGACTAGATAATTGTGTCAATCACTATATTATCTGGAAGATTAACTCCCACTTGATTCAAGCGATTGTAGTACCCAGACAATCTGAGAACATGCTCACTGCTTGAGCTATTCTCCTCCATCTTTTAGCTATAGAACTTGTTGGAGACTTCATATCTCTCAACTCGGGTATTTGCTTGAAATATTAACTTCAACTCCTGGAACATCTCATATGGTCCATGACATTCAAAACGTCTTTGAAGTCCCGATTCTAAGCCGTTAAGCATGGTGCACTAAACTATCAAGTAGTCATCATATTGAGCTAGCCAAACGTTCATAACGTCTGCATCTGCTCCTGCAATAGGTCTGTCACCTAGCGGTGCATCAAGGACATAATTCTTCTGTGCAGCAATGAGGATAAATCTCAGATCATGGATCCAATCCGCATCATTGCTACTAACATCTTTCAACTTAGTTTTCTCTAGGAACACATATAAAACATAGGGAAGCAACAACACGAGCTATTGATCTATAACATAGATATGCTAATACTACCAAGACTAAGTTCATGATAAATTTAAGTTCAATTAATCATATTACTTCAAAACTCCCACTTAGATAGACATCCCTCTAATCATCTAAGTGATCGCGTGATCCAAATCAACTAAACCATAACCAATCATCACGTGAAATGGAGTAGTTTTCAATGGTGAACATCACTATGTTGATCATATCTACTATATGATTCACGCTCGACCTTTCGGTCTCAGTGTTCCGAGGCCATATCTGCATATGCTAGGCTCGTCAAGTTTAACCTGAGTATTCTGCGTGTGCAAAACTAGCTTGCACCCGTTGTAGATGGACGTGGAGCTTATCACACCCGATCATCACGTGGTGTCTGGGCACGATGAACTTTGGCAACGGTGCATATATACTCAGGGAGAACACTTTTATCTTGAAATTTAGTGAGATATCATCTTATAAAGCTACTGTCGAACTAAGCAAAATAAGATGTATAAAAGATAAACATCACATGCAATCAAAATATGTGACATGATATGGCCATCATCATCTTGTGCCTTTGATCTCCATCTCCAAAGCATCGTCATGATTTCCATCATCATCGGCATGACACCATGATCTCCATCATCTTGATCTATATCAATGTGTCGTCACATGATCGTCTCGCCAACTATTGCTCTGGCAACTATTGCTATCGCATAGCGATAAAGTAAAGCAATTATTTGGCGCTTGCATCTTATGCAATAAAGAGACAACCATAAGGCTTCTGCCAGTTGTCGATAACTTCAACAGAACATGATCATCTTATACAACAACTTATATCTCATCACATCTTGACCATATCACATCACAACATGCCCTGCAAAAACAAGTTAGACGTCCTCTACTTTGTTGTTGCAAGTTTTACGTGGCTGCTACGGGCTGAGCAAGAACCGTTCTTACCTACGCATCAAAACCACAAAGATAGTTTGTCAAGTTGGTGTTGTTTTAACCTTCGCAAGGACCGGGCGTAGTCACACTCGGTTCAACTAAAGTTGGAGAAACTGACACCCGCCAGCCACCTGTGTGCAAGGCACGTCGGTAGAACCAGTCTCGTGTAAGCGTACGCGTAATGTCGGTACGGGCCGCTTCATCCAACAATACCGTCAAACCAAAGTATGACATGATGGTAAGCAGTATGACTTATATCGCCCACAACTCACTTGTGTTCTACTCGTGCATATAACATCAACGCATAAAACCTGGCTCGAATACCACTGTTGGGGAACGTAGTAATTTCAAAAAAATTCCTACGCACACGCAAGATCATGGTGATGCATAGCAACAAGAGGGGAGAGTGTTGTCCACGTACCCTCGTAGACCGACAGTGGACGCGTTATAACAACGCGGTTGATGTAGTCGTACGTCTTCACGGCCCGACCGATCAAGCACCGAAACTACGACACCTCCGAGTTCTTGCACACGTTCAGCTCGATGACGATCCCCGGACTCCGATCCAGCAAAGTGTCGGGGAAGAGCCGTCGTGGTGACGATCTTGATGTTCTACCATCGCAGGGCTTCGCCTAAGCATCGCTACGATATGACCGAGGTGGAATATGGTGGAAGGGGGCACCACACACGGCTAAGGAACGATCACGAAGATCAACTTGTGTGTCTTGGGGTTCCCCCTTGCCTCCGTATATAAAGGAGGGAGGTGGGAGGTGTGGCCGGCCCCCTAGGGGTGCGCCTGGAGGAGTCCTACTCCCACCGGGAGTAGGACTCCCCCCTCTTGCCTTGTCGGAGAAGGAAAGGGGAAGGGGGAAAGAGGAAAGGGGGGTGTCGCCCCCCCCCCTTCCTTGTCCTATTCGGACTAGGGGGAGGGGGCGCGCGGCCTGCCCTGGCCGGCCCTCCTCTTCTCCCTTAGGGCCAATGTAGGCCCATTAACCCCCGGGGGGGTTCCGGTAACCCCCCGGTACTCCGGTAAAATTCCAATTTCACCCGGAACGATTCCGATATCCAAATATAGGCCTCCAATATATCAATCTTTATGTCTCGACCATTTTGAGACTTCTCGTCATGTCCGTGATCACATCCGGGACTCCGAACAACTTTCGGTACATCAAAACATATAAACTCATAATGAAACTGTCATCGTAACGTTAAGCGTGCGGACCCTACGGGTTCGAGAACAATGTAGACATGACCGAGACATGTCTCCGGTCAATAACCAATAGCGGAACCTGGATGCTCGTATTGGCTCCCACATATTCTACGAAGATCTTTATCGGTCAGACCGCATAACAACATACGTTCTTCCCTTTGTCATCGGTATGTTACTTGCCCGAGATTCGATCGTCGGTATCTCAATACCTAGTTCAATCTCGTTACCGGCAAGTCTCTTTACTCGCTCCGTAATACATCATCCCGCAACTAACTTATTAGTTGCAATGCTTGCAAGGCCTAAGTGATGTGCATTACCGAGAGGGCCCAAAGATACCTCTCTGACAATCGGAGTGACAAATCCTAATCTCGAAATACGCCAACCCAACATGTACCTTTGGAGACACCTGTAGAGCACCTTTATAATCACCCAGTTACATTGTGATGTTTGGTAGCACACTAAGTGTTCCTCCGGTATTCGGGAGTTGCATAATCTCATAGTCATAGGAACATGTATGAGTCATGAAGAAAGAAATAGCAACATACTAAATGATCAAGTGTTAAGCTAACGGAATGGGTCTAGTCAGTCACATCATTCTCTAATGATGTGATCCCATTAATCAAATGACAACTCATGTATATGGCTAGGAAACTTAACCATCTTTGATTCAACGAGCTAGTCAAGTAGAGGCATACTAGTGACACTCTGTTTGTCTATGTATTCACACATGTACTAAGTTTCCGGTTAATAGAATTCTAGCATGAATAATAAACATTTATCATGATATAAGGAAATATAAATAACAACTTTATTATTGCCTCTAGGGCATATTTCCTTCATTTAGGATGTTCTTAACCGCTCTCCAGTGATCCACTCCTGGATTACTTTGGTACCTCCCAGCTAAACTAATAGCAAGGCACACATCAAGTCTGGTACACAGCATTGCATACATGATAGAAACTATGGCTGAAGCATAGGGAATGCCCTTGATTTTCTCTCTATCTTCTGCAGTGGTCGGGCATTGAGTCTGACTCAACTTCACACCTTGTAATACAGGCAAGAACCCTTTCTTTGCTTGATCCATTTTGAACTTCTTCAAAACTTTGTCAAGGTATGTGCTCTGTGAAAGTTTAAGCGTCTTGATCTATCTCTATAGATCTTAATGCCCAATATATAAGCAGCTTCACCGAGGTCTTTCATTCAAGTATCCTTTTATGCTATCCAGAAATTATATATCATTTCCAATCAACAATATATCATCCACATATAATATTAGAAATGCTACAGAGCTCCCACTCACTTTCTTGTAAATACAACCTTCTCCAAAAGTCTGTATAAAACCATATGCTTTGATCACACTATCAAAACGTTTATTCCAACTCCGAGATGCTTACACCAGTTCATAAATGGATCGCTGGAGCTTGCACACTTTGTTAGCATCCTTTGGATCGATAAAACCTTCAGGTTACATCATATACAACTCTTCTTCCAGAAATCCATTCAGGAATGCAGTCTTTACATCCATTTGCCAAATTTCATAATCATAAAATGCAGCAGTTGCTAACATGATTCAGACGGACTTAAGCATCGCTACGGGTGAGAATGTCTCATTGTAGTCAACTCCTTGAACTTGTCAAAAACCTTTCACAACAAGTCGAGTTTTGTAGACAGTAACATTACCATGAGCATCAGTCTTCTTCTTGAAGATCCATTTATTCTCGATGGCTTGCCGATCAACGGGCAAGTCAACCAAAGTCCACACTTTGTTCTCATACATGGATCCCATCTCAGATTTCATGGCCTCAAGGCATTTTGCGGAATCTGGGCTCATCATCGCTTCCTCATAGTTCGTAGGTTCATCATGGTCAAGTAACATGACCTCCAGAACTGGATTACCGTACCACTCTGGTGCGGATCTTACTCTGGTTGACCTATGAGGTTCGGTAGTAACTTGATCTGAAGTTATATGATCATCATCATTAGCTTCCTCACTAATTGGTGTAGGAGTCACAGGAATAGATTTCTGTGATGAGCTACTTTCCAATATGGGAATAGGTATTGTTACCTCATCAAGTTCTACTTTCCTCCCACTCACTTCTTTCGATAGAAACTCCTTCTCTAGAAAGGATCCATTCTTAGCAACAAATGTCTTGCCTTCGGATCTGTGATAGAAGGTGTAGCCAACAGTCTCCTTTGGGTATCCTATGAAGACACATTTCTCTGATTTGGGTTCGAGCTTAACAGGTTGAAGCTTTTTCACATAAGCATCGCAGCCCCAAACTTTAAGAAACGACAACTTGGGTTTCTTGCCAAACCACATTTCATAAGGTGTCGTCTCAACGGATTTAGATGGTGCCCAATTTAACGTGAATGCAGTCGTCTCTAAAGCATAATCCCAAAACTATAGCGGTAAATATGTAAGAGACATCATAGATTGCACCATATCCAGTAAAGTACGATTACGACGTTCGGACACACCATCACGTTGTGGTGTTCCTGGTGGCGTGAGTTGCGAAACTATTCCGCATTGTTTCAAATGAAGACCAAACTCGTAACTCAAATATTCTCCTCAACGATCAGATCGTAGAAACTTTATTTTCTTGTTACGATGATTTTCCACTTCACTCTGAAATTCTTTGAACTTTTCAAATGTTTCAGACTTATGTTTCATCAAGTAGATATACCCATATCTGCTCAAATCATATGTGAAGGTGAGAAAATAACGATACCCGCGGCGAGCCTCAATATTCATCAGACCACACACATCAATATTGTCGGTGTACTAGAGTAGGGGTACCCTAGTATCTTGAACTTGTGCACGGGCAGTCGCAGCGCCCCGCGGCAAGGCTTGCCAGGTGACCGCCAAGGTCCTCCGTGGTTCCTTTGGAGCCATTCAAGAACAAAAAATTCAAGCCAAGGAGACAAGGCCCCGGCAAGAGGAGCTTGCCGGGAAGGCCACTCAAAGCACAAGACCCCGGCAAGAGGAGCTTGCCGGGAAGGCCAACCAAGACATCTCAAGGAACTTGCCGCGACGCGCCACGCGTCCCGGCAAGGCCCGGTGAGCGACAAGCTTCCGGACGCGACAAGGCAACGACCGCGGCAAGGCGTTTGCCGCGGCAAGCGACCACTCCATACCCACGCTCCAGCACATCCACCAACGTGTCGCTCTGGGACCCTTCCAGGCGTACGTGGCGGGAGGCTGTGCAGCCAGGGGTGCACTGTGGCAAGAGGCGCTGACAAGATCGCCATCGTGGCGAGCGGTGGCGTCCCTGACGGTCCCTTTTTGCACTGTTTGGGCGACACAGATGGGCATTCAATGCCCTTGTCCCCTGCCGTCAGGGTTAGGTATGATGCACTGTGCAAGTAGCTGTACCAACCGCAGCACTTTTCCATTTTTACCCTTGTCTACGTTGCCACCTATCGGTGACCCCTTGAGCATATAAAAGGAGGCCCATGCGCAACGTAGAGGGGACAGGAACAGAAACACACTCACGCTGGGTCTCGTTAGCTGCTGGTGTGTACTGTAGCACTCAGCGCTCCCGAGCAAGAACTCAATACACTCAGACAAGCAGCAGTAGGGTTTTACGCATCCGTGCGGCCTGAAGCTGGGTAAACTGCTCGTGTGCTCCGCCTCGATCCGCTCTTCGTGCGACCTCCGCCCCCCATCGAACCGAAAGGGGCTCGGTCCCCATAGGTGCTCGTGGAAGCAGTTTCCCCGACATCTTTGGCGCGCTAGGTAGGGGGCGTCGAGGTTGTGTGAACCTGATCCGGCGTTCACACGAGCTAGATCCTCATCATCTTCATCGACATGCCGCCGAAGAAGAAGGCTTCGGAGGCGGCTGATCCGTCCGCGTCAAACCCACCACCGCCAGAGCAAACGGTTGGTGGGGTAGACGCCGGCGGAAGAACGGGCGTCGGCGAGGGAGCTCACAATGCCACGGCGTCCAAACATACACTGCAACCATCTCAGGAGGTGCGGGACCGGCAGCGTCATGGTACTCACGGTACCATACGCTCGCTGGACCCAGATCGAGCTGGTGGATATCGGGATGCTCAAGACCAGCATGCGCGCCAACATGCTGGCGCGAGCGTGGCACGGTCGCCTGGATGGGATATTGCTCCTTCTAACATAGTTAGAAGTCCGAGCATATCCCGCTCCTCACACCGTTCGCCACCGCTACCCGCCACTCCAGCGGAAGATTTGGCGCGAGCTCAACTGCTCCTAGACTTCCCTCCAACGGCGTACAAGATCGACGACTGGAGGGCCACCATTCAGAGTCTCATCGGCTTTGCCAACGGCGACACTCCACGGCAGCCGAGTACATCGCAGCCGCGGCGAGTCAGCCAAGCGCGAGCCGATGGCGACAAGACCGATGGGGGTGCGACCACCGTGCACTCTCCACCCCGAAGGCCAAGATCGCCGACTCGCCGGATCCACCACGACAGCGACTCCACCGCTTCATCAGATCCGCGAGCTCGTCGCGATCAGCGCCAAGTTCTTCATGAACGACAGCAAGAAGACGCTCGTACTCGCATCGAGCGCCGAAGAGAAGCGCGGCGTCAGTCAGACCAGCGCGCTGGGCCCACTGTCGACATGCATGCGCCAGGGGAACCAGGCGACCTGCCGTACGCGGTAGGTTGCCCTGCGTTTACCCGTGAGCTGCGGCAAGTCCAGTGGCCCAGCACGAAGAATTTCAAGCCAGACGTACCAGAGAAGTACGACGGCAAGTTGCATCCGTCGGAGTTCCTCAGCATCTACACCATCGCGGTGCAAGCTGCCGGGGGGCGGGACGACAAGATCCTTGCCAACTACTTCCCGCTGGTGCTCAAACCCAACGTCAGGTCCTGGCTCATGCACTTGCCGGACAACTCCATATATTCCTGGGTGGACCTATGCCATCAGTTTGTCGGCGCCTTTACAGGCGGCCACAAACCTCATGGCCAGGAGAGTGACCTTCATCTGCTCGCCCAGAAAGAAGGAGAGCCCCTATGCAAGTTCATCCAGAGATTCAGCCGTGTACAACGCGACATCCCGGATGTCCACCCTGCCGCGGTCATCAGCGCGTTCCATCAGAACGTGCGTAACCGCAGGATGCGGGAGGAGATGGCGATGTGCAAGATCAGAGACGTCGGTGAGCTGTATGCCCTGGCCGACAAGTGTTCACGTGCTGAGGTGTCACACCCTAGCTTCACCCTAGCTAGTCATGCATTAGAGTGTTGCATCATGTTTACTTTCATCATAAACTTGAAATGGGGAAGGCAGAACCCCCAGCACCCCTTCTGAAATCAACTAGGGTTTACTAAAAGCATTTTCAATGAACCTGAAATGCCCTTCTAAAATGTTCACCCTCTTTGTCTTGGGATAAAACCTCTGACAAAATAGGTGCACAATTTTCTGGGTCAACAGAAGGTCATTGATTTAAATCATAAGTATTTGAATTTGGGCATTTAAATGCTATTAAATAATTTAAATGCTCAAATAATTCTGGAAATAAATGTTTGCTGTTGGAAATGATCCAAACAGAGCCCACATTTATTTTTAGGATTTTTGGAAATGTTTTGGTATTTTAAATAAAGCCCAACAGTTTCAGTTTAATTAGAAAACAGAACAAATTGGAAAAAAAGAGGGAAAAGCCCACCTGGGCCTTACCTGTGCTGGCCAGCCCACCTGGCTCGGCCCAGCCGACTGGCGATGCCAGTCGTCGTCCTCCTCGCGCCAGAAGGACGCGGAGCGCGTGGACGGCGCCCGCGGCCACACGCCGGCCACCTCCTGCTTCCGCCGATGCCCCGAGACGTCCTGGGTCGCCACGTGACCCCCACGTACCCCTCTCGTCCTCTCTCACTCTCCCCCTCGTCTCCCTCCCCCTCTCCCGCGATGGCCGACGCACCCGCCGCCGCCTCATCGCCATAGCCGCGCCCTCCGTCACCCCCTCGCCTCTCTGACCTGCCCAGAGGCTCCGCCACTTCGCCCTCGCCCTCCCCACCGAGCCACACCTCACCGGAGGCCCTGCATCGCCGCCATCAGCTCGTCTTCGACCTCGGTGCCCGCCGGCCGCCGTTCATCGATTCGCCTCGCCCCGTTCGCCCCCGAGCCCGCTGAGCTACTCATCGACCTCCCTGTGAGCTCCCGCCCCGAACCCCTCTCTTCCCCGCCTCTTTTGCGCCACGTAGGCCTAGTTTCACCGGAGCCGATAGCTCCTCGCCGCCGGCCATGGCGCCGTCGTGGCTAGAGCCACAATGGCTCGAAGCCAACCACAATATCGTGCTCAGTGCAGCACCAGGGAACCGTAGCCACCACCAGCTCCTCCTCCCGTGCACCGTAGCGCCCAAACCGACCCCGCCCGAACTCCGGCGCCGCCCCGAGCTCGTTCCCGGCGAGCTCCGGCCATCCCCGCTGCCACCGCATGCCGCGCTGGATGCGCACAAGCCCCAGCTTCCCGTAGATGGCCTCGGCCGTCATTTTGGTCGCCGGAGCGCGAATCCCGTGCTGCCCCGCTGCGTCTGGTCATCGCCGGCGGCTCAACGCCGGCGAGTTGACCCCCGCTGACCCTGTTGACCACGGGTGGGCCCAGTTTGACCCCCTGGGTCAATGACAAGTGGGCCTAGCCCTGCTAATTAGTTAGGATTAATACTAATTGTTTTTAGTTAAACTAAACCACGCTGACACGCGGGACCCACGTGTCAGGTTTGACCTGGACCGGGTCAGTTGACCACTGACGTCACACTGACGCCAGGCTGACGCAGTAAATCCTTTTCTGGATTTATTTTTAATCAGGGAAATCCAGAAGATGTTTCAAACTTCAAAAAATCATAGAAATTAATCTGTAACTCCAAATGAAATAATTTATATATGAAAGATTATCAGAAAAATCCAATCTATCCATCTGTAATGGTTTCATGCATGACAAAACAAGTTTACCTTGCTGTTTAAGCAGAATAAGGAAATGCCCTATTAAGGCCATGTCTAATGAGCTAATATTTGAATCTTTGATTCAAATGAGTTCATCCCTTTCTATTTTAGCTTGCGTTAGGCCAAGACACATTCATATTGCCATGTCATAGCATGCATCATATTGTTACCTATCGTCATGTATTGATTGTGTTTCGATGTGTTCTTCGTGGTAGGTTCTGCCTCCGAGGATATTCACGAGTATCCAACTGAAGGGCAGTATCCCACTACCACTCCATCAGGCAAGCAACCCATTGATCATTCCGATACAAACCCATGTTCTCGCTTCTGCTCTCGTTTACTGCATTAAGACAACGCGATTCAAACTGTTGTGTGTCTCGGTAGCTGAACCCACTTCCTTTGCATGACCTGTCATTGCCACAGTAACTAGATGAAACCCACTAGCATGTGTAGGAGTTGATTGAGCCATGTGTGTGTGTTTCCTACCATGCTATGCTTGCTATGCTTAGAGTTGTGTCAGGTCTGGCTCATCGGGATGATGAACTAAAGTGAAAGGTTGTGACGTTGTCGAGAGTGTGAAATTGTTGAACACGATTTGGTAAAGGAATCGATGGAAGGCCATGTAGGAGTACATGGTGGGTTGTTTCATTGAGGCCGTCCTTAAGAACTGAGATCTGTGTGTGCGATTTAAGACTCAGCTACTACCACACATTGGGCCCTGAAATATGACCCCGCTTGACTTACCGACCCCTCTCTTCCTCTGTCCAGGAGTTGCAAGTAGTTTCTGGTGTTTGTAGTTGCTGGGGGCCGCACGCAGCGCTGACCATAGGGGTGGGCTGTGTTGCGGTAGGCACGTGGCCCGGTGTACCGATTCGCCCGTTTGGTGTCTCGGGAACCCTGCACACATCGTTTGGGGCCGTTGAGGACACCCCGGCCGGATCTCCTTGCGGATGGAACCCGAATAGGCGATAAACCTGGACTATAGACTAGTGTGGTTGGTTAGGTCGTGGTCTACACCCACGTCGGCTTTCGCTTGAAGTCTGCCGAGCACATGACGTGTGCAGACGCTAAGTGGTGGAAACATGTGTGAAGAAGTACACCCCTGCAGGGTATAAAACTATTCGAATAGCCGCGTCCGCGGTAAAGGACTACTTGGTCACCTATACAGTTCATAGACAATTAAATGGATACTACTAAAAATCTCAAGATAAGTGTGAGTACCGCGGATGGCCCTCTCGTAGGTTGGCGAGAGAGGATCCACGGTGGAGTATTGTGTTGGTGATAGTGGACTCGTGTGCGACAAATGCTTTACAAGTTGTGTCTGTCGTAGGATAGCTTAGCCAAGAGTCAAAGCTGGCTTGCTGCAATAACTCCACTACCTTCTTGAGAATGTGCATGTATAGTAGGATTCTGTTGTAAGACTTGCTGAGTACCTTCGTACTCATGTTGCTTTAATTAATGTTTTTAGACGACTACGCCAACCCCTCTAATGGGTTCTACGTAGACCTCGACGTTGACGAGTGACTTATCACCCAGGTGGTGATCCAAGACTTGTGAAGGGTCGATGTAGATAGACAGGCTTCGTCAAGCCTTCTTCCTTTCTAGTGTCTGTACTCAGACTACTTTGCTTCCGCATGTGCTTGTATGATTGTATGACTTGAGTGTCGGGTCATGTGACCCCTATCTGTATGGATGTTATGTATGGCTCTTCGGAGCCTCTTAAATAAAGTACTTGAGTTGTAGAGTTTTGTTGTGATGCAATGTTGTATTTACTCATATCGGGCATATTGTGTGTATGATTGAAATGCTTGGTATGAGTGGGATCCGACTATCTAGTTGTTTATCCTTGGCAGCCTATCATATGAGGAAATGTAGTCTAGTGCTTCTAAGCGATAGTAGTCCGCTACAGCCCGGTTCACCGGAGTCCTGCTAGCCCAGCACTACTGCTCGGAACACATGACTGGCCGGCATGTGTTTCACTTCGTTCCTGTGTCTTTCCCTTCGGGGAAATGTCACGCGGTGTTATCCGGAGTCCTGCCTAGCCTGCTACAGCCCGGGTTACCGGAGTCCTATTAGCCCAGTGCTACAGCCCGGATTTATACGTTGTTGACCGACATGCTCGATGTGATTCATATATGCCTGTCCTCATGGGTTAGTGCCGCCTGGGGTTCACGACTAGCCATGTCGGCCCGGGTTCTCTGTCATATGGATGCTAGCGACACTATCATATACGTGAGCCAAAAGGCGCAAACGGTCCCGGGCCAGGTAAGGTGGCACCCGTGGGGTACCGTGCGTGAGGCCGCAAAGTGATATGATGTGTTACATGCTGGATCGATGTGGCTTAGGATCGGGGTCCTGACATGAGGAAGGGAGGAGAATCCTCGGAGAGAATACAGGAGCAGCAGGATCTGACAGCGAGGATGTTGCACCGGCAAAGAAAAACCAGCGGCGGAACAACAGAAAGAAGAAAGCCAAAGAAGTGCTAGTTGTTGAGCAGTCTGGCAACGAAGGTGGCGCCAAGAAAGCCAAAGCTGGTAGCTCTGGCAAGGAGGTTGCCGCATGCAGCAACTGCCAGGCTGTGGCGGCCGCCGACAAGCAGGACGGCACCAACAAACAGTACTGCAAGATCCACCGCACCAAGGGCCATGACCTCCAGAGCTGCAAGAAAGTCGAGCAACTTGTCGAGCTGCAAAAGGCCGAGTATGAGCGACGCGACAAGGAGAAGGCCCAAGGAGGTGCTGGAGGATCCGGCACGAAGCGCCCCGCCCGGGGAGGACGCCGTGGCAAGGCCAAGCAGCGGCAAGGAGATAGACCTCCCCGCGGCCGCGACAAGGATGAAGATGACGACGACGAAGAAGACATGGATGATGACGAGACCAGTGAGCAGGAGTTCCAGAAAGCCACAGAGGTCATGTGCGTTGACGGCGGTGCTTCTCTGCATACTTCACACCGCCAACTCAAGCAGTGGGTGCGGGAAGTCAATGCGGCAGAACCCCCCGTCGAGTCACGCAAGCTTCTGAAATGGTCCAGCACGCCTATCATCTTTGATATTGAGGACCACCCTGATCGCACAACTGCGGTCGGGTGCTTGCCAATGTTGGTTTCACCAACTATCCGCAACCTCAGGGTCACTAAGATGCTAGTTGACGGCGGGGCCGTCTTGAACCTGACCTCCTCCGCTGTGCTCCAGAAACTCCAGGTCCCTGACAGCGAGCTCGAAGAGACCGGCACATTCCAAGGAATCAACCCGGGAAGGAGCAAGCCGAAGGGGAAGATCACGTTGGAGGTGACATTTGGCAACGAGATGAACTTCAGAACTGAGAGGATCACTTTTGACGTTGCTGATTTTCCATTGCCTTACAATGGGATTCTCGGCCGTCCAGCGCTCGCCAAGTTCATGGCGGCCTCTCACTATGCGTACAACATGCTGAAGATGCCAGGCCCGATAAGTGTCATCTCTGTCCCTGGCGACAAGAAGGATGCTCTTATCTGTGCCGACAAGATTTACCGGGAAGCAGCAGTCGCAACGGATCGCAAGACACTTGCCGCTGAAGCTCCCGGGGGGAATAAGACCAAGTCCGGCAAGAGCTCTGATGCCCACTCCGGCAAGCGCACCTCTTCGGAGTGCTGCGCTATCGTCGAAGACGCACCATCGAGCTCCACCGGCAAGTGTAAGAAGACAATGGCAGCTCTGCCAGCGACCAAGAAGGTGTCCACCAAGGAGGACGGCACTGGTGGTACCTTCACCATCAGTGCCACTCTCGACCCTAAATAGGAAAGCGCGCTCATTGCTTTCCTGCGGGCGAACGTCGATGTGTTTGCATGGCAACCGTCTGACATCCTCGGTGTTCCTAGGAAAGTAATTGAGCACCACCTTGTCGTTTGTCCTCATGCGCGGCCCGTCAAGCAGAAAGTTAGGAAGCAAGCGGTGGAGCGCCAAGAGTTCATCGCAGAAGAGATCAAGAAGTTGGAAGCATCAGGCCTTGTCAGAGGAGTGCTCCATCCTACGTGGATACCATCAGATCTTCATGGCAGAAGAGGATGGGGAGAAGACCGCATTCATCACTCCATGTGGCACGTACTGTTTCATACGGATGCCTTTTGGTTTAAAGAATGTTGGTTCAACATTCGCGAGGGTAGTCCATACCGCTTTTGAGCCACAAATACACAGAAATGTGGAAGCATATATGGATGACATAGTGGTCAAGAGCAAGGACAAGTCAACTCTAATTCAAGATTTAGACGAGACTTTTGCAAATCTGCGCAAGATCAGCCTCAAGCTCAACCCCGAGAAGTGCGTGTTTGGGGTCCCTTCCGGCAAGCTTCTCGGGTTCTTCGTGTCTCAGCGGGGAATTGAAGCCAATCCCGACAAGATCAAGGCCATTGAGCAGATTGAAGCACCAAAGCGCATCAAGGATGTACGAAGACTTGCTGGTTGCGTACCAGCTCTCAACAGGTTTATCTCTAAGTCTGCTGAGCGCGCCCTGCCATTTTTCAAAATATTGAAAAAGGCAGGTCCAATGAAATGGACTCCGGAAGCGGAGGCCGCGCTGCAGGACTTGAAGAGATACCTGTCCTCCACTCCAATACTTGTCGCACCTAAGCCACAAGAGAAGTTGCTGCTGTATCTGGTGGCAACCAATCAAGTGGTTAGTGCTGCATTAGTAGCGGAGAGGGAGGCAGATGATGAGCCAGCAACCACGGCAGGCGCATCCAGCGACAAGCAGGGGGCTTCCCCGACAAGCTCTGGTCCCGACAAAGATGGATCTGCGCAGGCATGTGAGGAGATACAGAAGAGAATGGTGCAGCGCCCAGTTTACTTTGTCAGTACCCTTCTGCAGGGGGCTAGGTCAAGGTACTCTGGTGTGCAGAAATTGCTTTTCGGCCTTCTCATGGCCTCGAGAAAGCTGCGCCATTACTTCCAAGCACATGAGATCACAGTTGTCACTCGCTTTCCGCTGAAGAGGATACTGCAGAATCCAGAAGCAACAGGCAGGATTGTTGAGTGGGCACTGGAATTGTCAAGATTTGGCCTCAAGTTTGAGAGCACTTCAACTATCCAAAGCAGAGCATTGGCAGAATTCATAGCAGAGTGGACGCCAACACCAGATGAAGAAATTCCAGAAATGAGCATCCCCGTCAAGGAAGCAAGCAAAGAGTGGCTGATGTACTTTGATGGTGCCTTCTCGCTGCAAGGCGCCGGTGCTGGCGTGCTGCTTGTCGCACCCACCGGAGAGCACCTCAAGTACGTAGTCCAGATGCACTTTCCCAAGGAGCAAGCAACAAACAATACTGCAGAGTATGAAGGTTTGCTTGCCGGTCTCAGGATCGCGGCAGACCTTGGGATCAAGAAACTCATTATCAGGGGTGACTCGCAGCTTGTCGTCCGCCAAGTGAACAAGAGCTACCAGAGTCCATTGATGGAAGCTTACGTTGACGAAGTGAGAAAGCTAGAAGAGCACTTTGTTGGCCTGCAGATGGAACACGTTCCAAGAGCTCAGAACGACATTGCTGATGGCCTGCCAAAGTGCGCAGCACTTAAGTTACCTGTGGAACCAGGGATCTTTGTGCTCAAGTTGACTCAACCGTCTGTAACGCCATCAACTGGACAGAGCAAGAAGAGGAAGTTGATTTCTGGTGACTATTTTCCGGCAGAGCTTCCCGAAGCCGCCGCCAAGAAGGTCCCCAAGATCAACACCAAGAGCGCTGAGGAGCAGTCTGCTCCGGCAAACCCCAGGGTTTGTTCCGTTGAAGCAGACGCTCCCGACAAGTTTTGCTCCGGCAAGCTTGCTAGGGAACGTCAAGCTCCGGCTGAGCTGCAGGTTCTCGCCGTAGAAGCGGATGTTCCCGCAGCAGCAGATGTGCCTTTAGTCCTTGTTGTCGAGCCGCAAGCTCCAGCATGGGCATAGTAGATTGTCCGTTTCCTCCAGACAGGAGAACTTCCCGAAGAGCAAGAAGAAGCGGAAAGAGTAGCCCGGCAGTCAAGTATGTACCAGTTTGTTGACAACACACTGTACAGAAGAATACTCAATGGTGTGAAATTGAAGTGTATTCACCGGGAAGACGGACAAAAGCTGTTGGCAGAGATACATGGAGGCATATGTGGTCACCACATTGGCGCAAGAGCACTTGCCGGCAAAGCATTCCGGCAAGGTTTCTTTTGGCCGACAGCCCTCCAGGATGCAACTGCACAAGTAACCAAGTGTAAAACGTGCCAGTTCCATTCCAAGCAGATACACCAGCCAGCTCAAGCTCTCCAGATGATCCCTTTATCCTGGCCATTTTCGGTCTGGGGGATCGACATCCTCGGCCCCTTCCCCCGAGCAGTCGGGGGCTTTGAGTACTTGTACGTTGCAATCGACAAGTTCACAAAGTGGCCGGAAGTGGAAGCAGTGAGGAAGGTGACAGCACAGTCAACAGTCAAGTTCTTCAGGTCGATTGTTTGCCGCTTCGGGATCCCTAACAGGATCATCACCGACAACGGTACACAATTCACGAGCTGCACCTTCATGCAGTACGTCCAAGATCTTGGCGCCAAGGTCTGCTTTTCTTCTGTTGCTCACCCCAGAAGCAACGGTCAAGTGTAGAGGGCAAATGCTGAAGTGCTGCGTGGGCTCAAGACCAGGACTTTCGATAGGCTGCACAAGTGTGGAAGAAACTGGATTGAGGAGTTGCCGGTGGTTCTTTGGCCGATCAGGACGACGCCAAATTGAGCCACTGGCCAGACACCTTTCGCTCTAGTCTATGGAGCAGAGGCAGTTCTCCCCACGAAACTCGTATACGGGTCTCCTTGAGTGCTCGCTTATGATGAGCTTGAGCAAGAGCAGCTGCGGCAAGAGGACGCGCTGCTCCTTGAGGAGGACCGTCTTCAGGCTGCTGTACGAGCTGCTCGCTACTAGCAAGCTTTGCGCCGCTACCATAGCCGCAAATTTAACGCCAGAAGTCTCGAGTAAGGCGACCTTGTTCTTCGACGCGTTCAGTCCGCCAAGAATTCTAACAAGTTGACACCGAAGTGGGAAGGCCCTTACCGGGTGAAACGAGTCACTAGGCCTGGCATTGTCCGCCTTGAGACCGAAGATGGCATTCCGGTGAGCAACTCCTGGAACATTGAGCATCTTCGTAAGTTTTACCCGTAAGGCGCGGTTGCCGGACCCTGTTCCGGCAACCACCTTTTGTACAAGTCTTGCCGCTGTTGCATGTAATCCTTTGTACAAAGCCAGGCGCAGACCCTGTGCATAAATAAAGCTCATGTGCTCCGCACATCTTGTCAATTTCATGCTTTTTATTTTTTGCATGAGTTATCTGACACTTTGTGCAGCGCCAACCCCCGGTAAGCAATAACGAGCCATAAGGCTCCATATCTTTATTTTCTCTTCTTTCTTTTTTCTCAAGGAAAGCAAGGTTCCCTCGCCCACAAGTTTGCCGGGGGGAAGGAGAAGATAATGGCATGGACCAGGCGTCATTCAAGAAAGTTTCGCCTTGCCAGAAAGCAAACAACAGAAAAGCTAAGTTGCCGAAGTTTGAGCAATCAAATTTTTTAAATTTTTAAGTTATCTTCCTTGAACGACCATGCTTTGTATGGAAAACCTATGCGCGGAGGAACCAGCTCGTGGCTAGTTGCGCCCTTACCTTGTTTCGAGTCTGCTCAACAACTTAAGTGAGCTGCGACTAGTTGCGACAAGGTTTCTTGTCGGTAACGGCACCGCCAGCAGGCTGCTGACGTCCCGCACTCAGCGCTCGCGGCTAAGGTGCCTGCGCCGGCAAGTTCCCTAAAAGCATAGGGCAAAAACATACAAAGGAAGGAATCAAGTAAAGGAAATAACGTTGCAATCATTACCCAAGATAGAGTTATATTACAAGATAGCTTGTCACGGCTCTAATAGATTGTTTTCATAACATGATCAACGGCGACAAGAAAAGAAGAAAACAGGCGGCCTAGTCTACACGGTCGCCCTCAACCCTCTTGATCCCGCTCACCCTGTCCACAATGGGTGCGACAAGGGCCTTGAGCTCCTCCAGATCAGCATCCGGCGGCAGGGACTTGAGGACATTGGTGAGGTTGAGGCCCGGGTTGCGAAAGGCCACCTTCACCAACACCTTTTGAAGAGCTCCCGCGCAGATCTTGCGCGACTCATCGGCCAGCTGCTTTGGGATCCTCTCCCGGAGCCGCTGGAGGGCCGTCGCCACGCCTTTGAAGAATAGAGTGAGCTTGGCGCTGGATGGGAGGCTCTCGTCGGAGGGATACCCGAGATCCTCCATCCCCAGCAGCGCCAGCTCCTTGTCGATGTCTGCGGCGGCATTCACAAGACCCTTCGTCCACTGCTCCACAGTCTCTCTAAAAGTGTTCTGGGTGGTAGCAACGCTCTCCAGCAGCGCCTTGTCGGCCTTGATCTCCTTCTTCAAGGCCGCCTCCTGCTCCCTGGCGCCGTCCAGCGTCTTGGTCAAAGCAGCCAGCTTCAGCTCAAGATCGGCGTTGGAGTCCTTGGCGGCGCTAAGCTCCTTGACCTTCTCGGCGAGACGGCCCTGCAGCTCGCCAAAGGTGTAGGCGTCCTTCTCGCGATCATGCTTGAGCGCGGCAAGCTCTTCACCGCTCGCCTTGAGATCGGTCTCCAGCTGCGCCACCTTCGTCTCCAGCTCCTTCTTGGCGGCCTCGGCAGCTGCGGCAGCATCCTCTGCTTGCTTGAGAGCCCCGCCAAACGTTTGCTCGCGCGCAGCAAGCTCCTCCTCATGGCTGTCTAGGTTGACCTTCCGCTGCGCCAACTCGCCCTCCCGCGCAGATAGCTCCTCGGCGGCAAGCCGCTGTTGCTCTGCAATTTCTGCCTTCTCGAGGATGAAGGCCTTCTGCGCCTCAGCGAGCTGCTCCCGCTCCTCCGCCAGGGACCGGAGAGCTTCCTGGTTAAGACCCCGGAGCTCCTCCGCGCGATTTTCAATATCTGCTCCCGCCTTCGCGACAAGGGCTTCTCGGCATTCCACCTTGGCATGTCGAGCGCGGTAGAGAGACACCAGCTTCCGGAGCAGCCGCTCCTCCTCAGACTCGCCGCTGCTACTGCTCGGCGCATCAACCAGCGTCAGCCCAGCGGAGGCGAGCACTTCTCCATCCAAGATTTCTCCTTCGACCGGCGCCCTGGAGCTTGACTCCCAGGGGAGCTTGATGAAGACGTCGTCGCCGGCCTTCAAGTAGACGCCTGGCTGGGGCTCTTCGGAGCCTGACGCTGCGGCAACGGCGGGAGGGTCGGCGGTCGGCGTAGCGCCTGTCGCTCCTGCGGCCCCAGGGCCGTTAGTGCGATCGCCAGACCCCTCGTCAGCTGCTGCGGCGGCAGCCTTGGCTGCCTCTTCGCCGGCGGGATCATCAGCGCCGGCCGCTTCTTCGGTGGCAGCGGCGTCGTCAACAGTAACCTCGGTCTCCATCGGATCCGCAGCAGATGGATCTGACGGCCGAAAAAGGAAGAAAAGTCAAGCAAATATCCAAAAAGAAGATCAAATGAAGAAGAGCCCAAGGGAAGTTTTCAAAGCAAGAGGATTACCTGTACCGGGCCCTACGGTTGAGGTCTCCGCCGCCGAGGGGCCGCTAGTGCTGTCCCTTGCCGGAGACTTCTCCCTTGCCGGAGAGCTATCCCTTGTCGGAGGATCCTCCCTTGCCGGAGAACTCTCCCTTGGCGGTGTAGTCGAAGCAGATGGCAAGTCCGGGGCGGTCTCCAGGCGCTCCTGGTGGGGCTGCTCTGCTCCTACACAAACCAACAGTCAGATATCAGCAAACAAAGAGTATCCATGCGCGCCTAACAGCGGGAAGCAAACCATATACTTACACTGGGGGCTGCTGTGAAGATCAGTTGCCGGGTCTGTCAAGGTTGTCTCGGGCGCACCCCCTGCTG
Source organism: Aegilops umbellulata (assembly GCA_032464435.1). Taxonomy (NCBI): domain Eukaryota; kingdom Viridiplantae; phylum Streptophyta; class Magnoliopsida; order Poales; family Poaceae; genus Aegilops; species Aegilops umbellulata. The sequence goes on from CP136054.1 coordinate 445,327,163, forward strand.
TCACGGTGGGTTCGTCCTTGATGATGATCAACAGGACCTTGGCTCTCTTTGCCGCTCTCTGGGCCAGAGTCCTGAAAAGGAATAGGTTCAGAGTAAAGCAAATGAGTTACAAGACAAAACAGCAAGAATTGAATAAATACAAGTACAACAAGGATCTTACTCTTCGTCTTCTTCCTCGTCGGAGCTGAGCGCGGAAAAGTCAAAGCCTGGCCCGCCTCCGGCGCGAAGAGGCGGAGGAGTAGGTTCCCTTGGTCGCTTGGCGGGAGAAGCGGCGGTCCGGGAAGACCCTGCTCCAGTTGCCGCAGCAGCATGAGATGCTCCCGTGGCGCCAGAATTTGCCGCGGTGGAGCGTGTCGCGCGGCGCGGCGGCTGTTGACTCGTCTGCCGCTCCGCTATGTCTCCAGCCTTGCGGAGACGCCTTCTTGGTGGAGCCGGGGGCTCTGCTTGCGGCAAGCTGCTCGAAGGTGCGGAGGAAGAGGAGTCGATCCCCAACGAGCCGCCCGTGCCCTCAGCGGGCTCGCCCGACTCGACGTCACGCCCGACAAGCTCCTCCTCGCCGACAAGCCCCTCTCGCCCGGCAAGGCTTGCCGCCTCTGCTGCCTCTGCCTCCTCCACGGTGAACCCAAACTCTCCGGCGGCTGCAGCTGCCGTCGCCTCTTCCAGCCTAGTGGCGATGAGCTTCACCTCCTCGTCGGTGGTGTCGCGAATGAGGCCCTGCAGCTCGTCGGAGCGGATCGGCACTTCTACCAAGCTATCGAAGAATGCCTGCGCGACGTCGTCTGCAGGCTCTTGCCAAGTTGGGTCAATTCCGTGCGAGTCGCACAGCGGCATCATTGCACGGATGCGGCTGAGCGAGGAATTGTTGCATAGCGGAACGACACCCTCCGGCAACCTGAACACTTCGGGATGATCAGGGTCGTACTTGAACAGCTCCTGGAGCATCGCGTTATGCTCTAGAACAGTGAAGTTGTAGTTGAGGCCCGGACGCAGCCTCATGATATCCGTCGCGTTCTTGAACTCCCAGGCGGGTCTCCTCCTCTCCTGCAGGGGGGCGATGCGGCGGCGAAGGAAATCTGCGCCAACGGCGCCTACAGTGAGCCCGGCAAGCCTGAGGCGTTGGATCCTGGCGATGGCAATCTTCAGCCTGTCGTCATCCGGGGCCACATTGCTCCAATCGCTGCCGCGCACTACTGGAGTTTGGCGTTGGGCGGTAAACGGCTGCGGGTTCTCCTCGACAATCCAACACCAGTCTGCTCTCCATTCCTCCCACTTGCTGCGGAACTCTCCCTCCAGATAAGCTTCCTTCTTGCCACCCTTTGAGATCCAGGCGATTCCGCCAGATAAAGGCTCTCCTCTCTCAACTCGCGGCATGAAGAAATGGCGAAAAAGGGCTACATTGGGATGGACTCCGACAAAGTTTTCGCAGAGATGTGCGAAAACTGCCATGGTCAGGGCAGCATTGGGGGTGAAGTCAAGGAGGCGGAGCCCGTAGGTGTTCATGATGTCATAGAAAAATTCAGAGAAAGGCGGGCAGAGCCCGCAGTAGAAGAACAAGGCGAAGAAGGGATATCCAGATGGAGCTGTTTTCCAAGCGGCGGCTGGAAGTACCTTCGTGCGCGGGTGCGCCCGCGTCTCCGTCGACCAGAAGAGGTAATAGTACTCCTTCAGCTCCTTCGCGGCGAGCTTGGGAGGGAAGACTGCCCGCTCCTTTCGCAGCGCCGCAAGCCGCTGCGCCTCGGCCGACTTCACCTTCTCGGCTTTCGGAGCCATGGCGGAGGTGGTGAGGGAGGACGACGGCGTTGATGGTATTGGTGGCGATGGGGGCGGAGTACTGCTCTCTTTCGGCTTTGGGAAGAAGGGGAGCAGCGGAGATTTTCGGGGTTGGACTAGCAACGGGCAGATGGGCGAACTGCCCCTGTTTCCCCTGCTTATAAGGAGGGAGGGGGCGGACGTTCCGCCTTTCCGAATAAAGAAACCACCCACGATCTCTCCCACGACGCCGCAATCGACGCGTGCCGTTCGGGGAGGGCGCGGTGGATACGGAGTGAGATACGGCGTGACCCAGGCCGCGCGTGCCCGTGCCCTGTTTTGGGCCTGGCCCAACAGCGCTCGGCACCGTGTATGGCCCAGGCCCGGGGGCTCCTGTCGTTGTACTAGAGTAGGGGTACCCTAGTATCCCGAACTTGTGCACGGGCAGTCGCAGCGCCCCGCGGCAAGGCTTGCCAGGTGACCGCCAAGGTCCTCCGTGGTTCCTTTGGAGCCATTCAAGAACAAAAAATTCAAGCCAAGGAGACAAGGCCCCGGCAAGAGGAGCTTGCCGGGAAGGCCACTCAAAGCACAAGACCCCGGCAAGAGGAGCTTGCCGGGAAGGCCAACCAAGACATCTCAAGGAACTTGCCGCGACGCGCCACGCGTCCCGGCAAGGCCCGGTGAGCGACAAGCTTCCGGACGCGACAAGGCAACGACCGCGGCAAGGCGTTTGCCGCGGCAAGCGACCACTCCGTACCCACGCTCCAGCACATCCACCAACGTGTCGCTCTGGGACCCTTCCAGGCGTACGTGGCGGGAGGCTGTGCAGCCAGGGGTGCACTATGCCAAGCGGCGCTGACAAGATCGCCATCGTGGCAAGCGGTGGCATCCCTGACGGTCCCTTTTTGCACTGTTTGGGCGACACAGATGGGCATTCAATGCCCTTGTCCCCTGCCGTCAGGGTTAGGTATGATGCACTGTACAAGTAGTTGTACCAACCGCAACACTTTTCCATTTTTACCCTTGTCTACGTTGCCACCTGTCGGTGACCCCTTGAGCATATAAAAGGAGGCCCATGCGCAACGTAGAGGGGAGAGGAACAGAAACACACTCACGCTGGGTCTCGTTAGCTGTTGGTGTGTACTGTAGCACTCAGCGCTCCCGAGCAAGAACTCAATACACTCAGACAAGCAGCTGTAGGGTTTTACGCATCCGTGCGGCCCGAAGCTGGGTAAACTGCTCATGTGCTCCGCCTCGATCCGCTCTTCGTGCGACCTCCCCCCCCCCCCCCCCCGCCGAACCGAAAGGGGCTCGGTCCCCATAGGTGCTCGTGGAAGCAGTTTCCCAGACAAATATGTATGATTTCCAACAAATCTGTTGCTCGCTCCATTGTTCCGGAGAACGACATTTTAGTCATCTTGCCCATGAGGCATGGTTCGCAAGTACCAAGTGATTCATAATCAAGTGATTCCAAAAGTCCATCAGAATGGAGTTTCTTCATGCGCTTTACACCAATATGACCCAAACGGCAATGCCACAAATAAGTTGCACTATCATTATCAAATCTGCGTCTTTTGGCTTCAATATTATGAATATGTGTGTCACTACTATCGAGATTCAACAAAAATAGACCACTCTTCAAGGGTGCATGACCATAAAAGATATTACTCATATAAACAGAACAACCATTATTCTTGGATTTAAATGAATAACCGTCTCGCATCAAACAAGATCCAGATATAATGCCCATGCTCAACGCTGGCACCAAATAACAAATATTCAGGTCTAAAACTAATCCCAAAGGTAGATGTAGAGGTAGCGTGCCGACTGCGATCATATCGACTTTGGAACCATTTCTCACGCGCATCGTCACCTCGTCCTTAGCCAATCTTCGCTTAATCCGTAGTCCATGTTTCGAGTTGCAAATATTAGCAATAGAACCAGTATCAAATACCCAGGCACTACTGCGAGCATTAGTAAGGTACACATCAATAACATGTATATCACATATACCTTTGTTCACCTTGCCATCCTTCTTATCCGCCAAATACTTGGGGCAGTTCCGCTTCCAGTGACCAGTCCCTTTGCAGTAGAAGCACTCGGTCTCAGGCTTAGGTCCAGATTTGGGCTTCTTCACTTGAGCAGCAACTTGCTTGTCGTTCGTCTTGAAGTTCCCCTTCTTCCCTTTACCCTTTTTTTTAAACTGGTGGTCTTGTTTACCATCAACACTTGATGCTCTTTCTTGATTTCTACCTCCACAGCCTTTAGCATTGCGAAGAGCTCGGGAATTGTCTTATCCATCCCTTGCATATTATAGTTCATCATGAAGCTCTTGTAGCTTAGTGGAAGTGATTGAAGAATTCTGTCAATGACACTATCATCCGGAAGATTAACTCCCAATTGAATCAAGTGATTGTTATACCCAGACATTTTGAGTATATGCTCACTGACAGAACTATTCTCCTCCATTTTGCAGTTGTAGAACTTATTGGAGACTTCATATATCTCAATCCGGGCATTTGCTTGAAATATTAACTTCAACTCCTGGAACATCTCATATGCTCCATGACGTTCAAAACGTCATCGAAGTCCCGGTTCTAAGTCGTAAAGCATGGCACACTGAACTATCGAGTAGTCATCAGCTTTGCTCTGCCAGATGTTCATAACATCTGGTGTTGCTCCTGCAGCGGTTTTGGCACCTAGCGGTGCTTCCAGGACGTAATTCTTCTGTGCAGCAATGAAGATAATCCTCAAGTTATGGACCCAGTCCGTGTAGTTGCTACCATCATCTTTCAACTTAGCTTTCTCTAGGAACGCATTAAAATTCAACGGAACAACAGCACGGGCCATCTATCTACAACAACATAGACATGCAAAAATACTATCAGGTACTAGGTTCATGATAAATTAAAGTTCAATTAATCAAATTACTTAAGAACTCCCACTTAGATAGAAATCATCTAATCATATAAGTGATCACGTGATCCAAATCAACTAAACCATGTCCGATCATCACGTGAGATGGAGTAGTTTTCAATGGTGAACATCACTATGTTGATCATATCTACTATATGATTCACGCTCGACCTTTCGGTCTTAGTGTTCCGAGGCCATATCTGCATATGCTAGGATCGTCAAGTTTAACCCGAGTATTTTGTGTGTGCAAAACTGGCTTGCACCAGTTGTTTGTGAACGTAGAGCTTATCACACCCGATCATCACGTGGTGTCTCGGCACGACGAACTTTCGCAACGGTGCATACTCAGGGAGAACACTTGTACCTTTAAATTTAGCGAGAGATCGTCTTATAATGCTACCATCAAACTAAGCAAAATAAGATGTATAAAGGATAAACATCACATGCAATCAATATAAGTGATATGATATGGCCATTATCATCTTGTGCCTTTGATCTCCATCTCCAAAGCACCGTCATGATCACCGTCGTCACCGGCGCGACACCTTGATCTCCATCGTAGCATCGTTGTCGTCTCGCCAACTATTGCTTCTACGACTATCACTACTGCTTAGTGATAAAGTAAAGCAATTACATGGCCATTGCATTTCATACAATAAAGCAACAACCATATGTCTCCTGCCAGTTGTCGATAACTCTGCTACAAAACATGCTCATCTCATACAATAAAATTTAGCATCATGTCATGACCATATCACATCACAACATGCCCTGCAAAAACAAGTTAGACGTCCTCTACTTTGTTGTTGCAAGGTTTACGTGGCTGCTACGGGCTGAGCAAGAACCGTTCTTACCTACGCATCAAAACCACAACGATTTTTCGTCAAGTATGTGCTGTTTTAACCTTCATCAAGGACCGGGCGTAGCCACACTCGATTCAGCTAAAGTTGGAGAAACTGACACCCGCCAGCCACCTGTGTGCGAAGCACGTCGGTAGAACCAGTCTCATGTAAGCGTACGCGTAATGTCGGTCCGGGTCGTTTCATCCAACAATACTGCCGAATCAAAGTATGACATGCTGGTAAGCAGTATGACTATTATCGCCCACAACTCATTTGTGTTCTACTTGTGCATATAACATCTATGCATAAACCTGGCTCGGATGCGACTGTTGGGGAACGCAGTAATTTCAAAAAGTTTCCTACGCTCACGCAAGATCATGGTGATGCGTAGCAACGAGAGGGGAGAGTGTAGTCCACGTACCCTCGTAGACCGTAAGCAGAAGCGTTATGACAACGCGGTTGATGTAGTCGTACGTCTTCACGATCCGGCCGATCCTAGTACCGAAAGTACGGCACCTCCGCGATCTGCACACATTCGGCTGGTGACGTCCCACGAACTCTCGATCCAGCTGAGTGTCGAGGGAGAGCTTCATCAGCACGACGGCGTGATGACGGTGATGATGAAGCTACCGGTGCAGGGCTTCGCCTAAGCACTGCAACGATATGACCGAGGTGGATTATGGTGGAGGGGGGCACCACACACGGCTAAGAGATCAATGATCAACTCGTGTGTCCGAGGGTGCCCCTGCCCCCCGTATATAAAGGAGCAAGGGGGGAGGCCGGCCGGCCCTTGGGGCGCTCCAAGGAGGGGAGGAGTCCTCCTCCTAGTAGGAGTAGGACTCCTCCTTTCCTAGTCCAACTAGGAGGAGGGAGGGGGAAGGAAGGAGAGGGAGAGAGGGAGGGAAAGAGGGGGCGCTGCCCCCCTCCTTCTCCAATTCGGACTCCTCAAGGGGGGGCGGCCAGCCCTCAGGCCCCCTCCTCTCTCTTTCTCACAAGGCCCATGTTGGCCCATTAGTTCCCGCGGGGGTTCCGATAACCCCCCGGCACTCCGATAATTATCCGGTGACCCCCGGAACTCATCCGGTGTCCGAATATAGTCGTCCAATATATCAATCTTTATGTCTCAACCATTTCGAGACTCCTCGTCATGTCCGCGATCACATCCGGGACTCCGAACTATCTTTGGTACATCAAAACACATAAACTCACAATATCGATCGTCACCAAATGTTAAGCGTGCGGACCCTATGGGTTCAAGAACTATGTAGACATGACCGAGACTCGTCTCCGGTCAATAACCAATAGCGGAACCTGGATGCTCATATTGGTTCCTACATATTCTACGAAGATCTTTATCGGTCAAAACCGCATAACAACATATGGTGTACCCTTTGTCATCGGTATGTTACTTGCCCGAGATTCGATCGCCGGTATCTCAATACCTAGTTCAATCTCGTTACCGGCAAGTATCTTTACTCGTTCCGTAATGCATCATCCCGTCACTAACTCATTAGTCACATTGCTTGCAAGACTTATAGTGATGTGCATTACCGAGAGGGCCCAGAGATACCTCTCCGACAATCGGAGTGACAAATCCTAATCTCGATCTATGCCAACTCAACAAGTACCATCGGAGACACCTGTAGAGCACCTTTATAACCCCCCCAGTTACATTGTGACGGTTGGTAGCACACTAAGTGTCCCTACGGTATTCAGGAGTTGCATAATCTCTTAGTCATAGGAACATGTATGAGTCATGAAGAAAGCAATAGCAACATACTAAACGATCAAGTGCTAAGCTAACGGAATAGGTCAAGTCAATCACATCATTCTCTAATGATGTGATCCCGTTAATCAAATGACAACTCATCTCTATGGCTAGGAAACTTAACCATCTTTGATTCAATGAGCTAGTCAAGTAGAGGCATACTAGTGACACTCTGTTTGTCTATGTATTCACACATGTACTAAGTTTTCGGTTAATACAATTCTAGCATGAATAATAAACATTTATCATGATATAAGGAAATATAAATAACAACTTTATTATTGCCTCTAGGGCATATTTCCTTCAACAACATATAATGCGGCAACTCACACCATGGTCTCATAAAAAAATGAGTTGCCATGTAATGCAATGAAATATGTTGTGCTATCACAAAACAACATCGCAACGTAGTGAGTTTATTGTACAGTCAAACTGCCATTGCTCTACATATGACATGGCAACTGGCATAGTTGGTTCACAAAAGTAGTTGCCACTTAGAAGGGTAGTTGTAGGTTAACAAATGCAATGAAATTGCCGTGACTGCCATTATCCCACACTTAAATATGCATCTACCTAGATATAGAAATCATACACAAATATCACTCCCTGAGTTGGATCTCGTAAACTGACATTATCATACGTATGACATGGCAACTGACATAGTTCGTTCAGAAAATTAGTTGCCATCAATGAGGATAATTGTGGACAAAACAAAGTGTGTTGAAATTGCCATGACTGTTATTATCCTACACTTTGAAATGCACCTAACTAGATCTAGGGTTCATATAGAACTATCATACCCTGAATTCAACAACAAAAAACGCCCTAAAAACAATGATGGCTATAGCGTTCGAGGCAAATCAGAACTAAAAACTAGAAATCACTCGCACACGCAAATGCAGGAACTAATCTCTTGTATATACGGATGTGGTTGCCGACCGGGCGAGCCTCACCGGCATGACTACCACCGCGACGGCGACGAAACTGCACAATGCCGCCCTAAATGGCACGCACGCGACTCCCCTGCCGACGGGGACACCGGAGCGCCGCCAATCCGCCGGAATCTCGAGAATGCTCGAGGGGAATGTGACCACGGAGGGAGGGGGACAGATTTCGCAGGGAGGAATGTGACCAGCTTTGATAGCCTTACCTTCTCACTGCGGCTGCTCCGGCGACGACGCTTCGGTCCGGTGAACCCCAACAACGGCCGCAAATGTCGTCGACTCTTCCGCCGCCACCGCCGCCGCCTCCTCCTCTCGTCTTCTCCTCCAATCGAATGGAACTGTTGTGGATAGTGGATTGGGGAGAAATGAATGCGAATGGGAGTAATGAAACCGCAGCGAGGGGAGGGAATGGCGAGTCGTGGGAGACGCCAACCGAAGTCGTGCGCGGCTTGCGGGCGCGACGGCAGTTCCACCGCACGCCCCGACTCGCAACCGCTGTCGTCCGAGGGAGACACGGCGTGCGGGCGAACTAACTACACACCACACACCGGCCTTGTCCTACGTGGCACACGAAATCTGCCACCCCGTGTCAAGATTCGTGCAAAAATGAATCGACGGCGATCAAGGCGTGCGGGCGAATTGAAGAAATGCCACATGTGTGGGCGTTAGTGTTTCCGAAAAAGAAAAGGAGACTAGCCCCAAGCCCAAGAGGCAGCCCACCCCACGCAGCCCTCTGTCTCTTTCTTCCGTCCATTGCCCTCCCGATCCCTCGTCTCCTCTTCCCACCCACCGCGCCGCCGCCTCCACCCACCTTCTCCCTCGCCGGCGACCCCTGCCGTCTCCGTCTCCCTACCCCCCGGACGCACCGGTGCTTCCGGAGCCGGGCGCATCCATGTGAAGCGCGGACTGCAAAACCCGCTCCCGGGAACCCTAGCGGCCCACACTTGGCCGCCGCGCAGCAACGGGAGGAACACGAGCGGCGCGACGACTTCTTCCACGACGTGACGCTGCGCCTCGCCGACGTCGCCCTCTCCGCCGTCAAGGTCGGCACCGGCCCCTCTTTCCTCCTGCTCTCGGCTCGCCGCGGATTCGTGTCTCACGCGACCCTGCTCTGCTTCGACGCAGCTGCGGCTGACCTCGGGCGCCGTGCTCGACCTCGGGTTCAATTGGATCCCAACCCCCCTCCTCAGGTACTCCGCGAATCTCTGATGATAATCTCCGTGTCTGTACTGTACATGGTTCTTTGATAGTATTTCGAAGAGAAGAAACGAGAATCATCATCACAAACATTCAACGAGTTCCTTGTTCTTTCTTGTGATTGATTATCAGGAGGTCCGCCCGCCATCGCCATGGGCAGCCGGTTTGTGAATCTGTTGGCCAGGAGCTGCAACGGCGGCCCTAGACACTTCAGCCTTCACTGCTTGAACCCGGCAAACTTATTTCACCCAGCCCGGTCACGGCCAGCGGTTCGAGCAGTTCATCGACGGCCAGCGGACGCCCCGCTGCCTCCGCCGTCCCTGTCATTCGACTGGCCCTGCAGGAAGGGCGAACTGGCGTGGATGAATTTCATGGCTTTCGGTCTCAGCCGGGAAAACCTCCTCGCCGTGGACCAAATCGGCAGGAGCTTCTTGTACAACCACGACTCGCGCTTGCTCCGCACTGGGATGCCCAAGATGCGCAAACCCATTATCGACCCCATCTCCGTTGCCGTGGGCGACAGCCTATACGTCATGAGCGGCAACCCTGGCCGGCTGCCCGATCAGGACTGCTTCCAGGCTCTCCTCCACACCCGCCTGCCTGCTAGCCACGCCCAAGACTGGTGCTGGTATTCCCTCCAGCCACCGCCTTTCTTTGTCGACGACGACCACGGGGTGGATCGATCCAGCTGCCGTGATGCCCCAATGCCCTTTGAAATCAGTGCCTATGCCGTGGTTGACGATTCACAGATCTGGATATCCACATCTGGCGCCGGCACATACTCGTATGACATCGCGAGTGGCGCTTGGAGCAAAGTAGGCAACTGGGCACTGCCGTTCAAAGGTCGTGCTGAGTACATCCCTGAGCACAACCTCTGGCTTGGCTTCACACCCGACAATTTGCAGCTCTGCACAGCAGATCTCACTGCCTCGTGTGAGTTGAGGCCGCCCGTGCTGCAGGATGTGTGGACAGACGTGAACAGGCCAGAAGATTGGACCCTGACAGACGCCAGCATTGTGCTGCTCGGCTCCGGTCAAGTCTGCGTTGCCAGGTTCTTTCTTACCTGCCCAGAGGAGAGCATTGAGGATGTGTATGGCTATGCCCTTGAGAAAAGAGAGAATTTTGCTGTTCTCGAGGGCGTCAAATTGTTAAAGGCTGGGTGGGCTCAGCTCCGGATGGTTAAGCACAAGTCGGAGCGTTATGTCTTCGGCCGTGACCTTGTCATACCGCTGTGATAATTTGTACTTCATCTATGGCAAGTGAGTTCTCTTAGATCAAAGACCAGTGGCTCGCTTGTGTATTGTCCTACTTTCTATCTGTCAATTGTTGTTTCCGTGCCCTACAGTAATTGGTGCTTGTGCTTTTGTTATGTAGCTTGTTGACTTGTTTTTACTGGCCCCAACTTACGCTCGCACCCTTACCCTTCGCCTCCATCTTGTGAATTATTCTCGTGGGACAAAAAAAATAAAATGTTCTTTTTAGATTGATTGTTTTGAGTTGGTTTAGATTTCTTTTGAGATCTAGAATTTTAACCATATGCTTTGTTCTTAAGCTTTCAATTCTGTTCAATAAGCCATTGTTGGACAGACCATGATAACCGTGCATGTAGTTTCTTAGAAGCAGCACCATTGGAGCCGATCAATAGAAGGATAGAATATGAATGGTTCAGTTTTGCATGACTGTAGTTTCTTACCATTGAAGCTGATCAATAGAAGTATGGTCTATGGAATATAAATGGTTCAGTTTTGCATGACTCTACCCCAGGAAGTTGAACATGCAGCATTAAGCAGCCGTTGTGCTCATTGCCCCAGAAGATGCTATCAACTGATCAAACATACTACATCCTGTTTGCACCCAGGCTTGGCACCAAGCAGAAGGTACCATACGCAAGTCATTTGTGCTCAGTTGTGCAGCACTGAACAAACACAGTCCGCAACAGTCTTAAAAAGATGCAGCAGAACCAAATCAATATAATCAACAGTCTTAAAAAGATGCTGGCAAGGAATGCGGTAAGAAATGGTGAAAGTATAATATCCATCCACACCGTGTTGCCTCAAAGATCCATGCTTATATTGATTTGGTTCTGCTGCATCTTTTTAAGACTGTTGCGGGACACAGTCGTGAGACACCATCAAGTTCATCGGTTAGATGGTCTCCGCCGCCACCCGGATCAGTCCTTATTAACGTCGACGCAGCTATCTTCTCAAACCTGCACAAACTGGGAATTGGCATCCTGATTCGGAACCACAAAGGTGAATGCTTGGTCGCTTGCACTGAGCCACCTAAAGGGATGGTACAGCCAGAAATTGTTGAAAGCTGGGCGCTCCGTCATGCCGTGATTCTCGCCGGTGATGAGAGGCTGACCTCTGTCATTTTCGCTTCAGACTGCCTCTCCTTAGTACAAAGAATGAACCCTTCATCCATGGACAGGTCTGAAGTGGGTGTGGTGGTGTCAGATATTAAGCGTTTGGTTGCTTGTTTTTCTTCAGTTTCCTTCTGCCATGTCAAGCGGTCGTTGAATGCTGTTGCTCATATACTAGCTAGGTCCTGTGAGTTTGCCAGTTCAAAAGCTGTGTGCTATTCTACTCCAGAGTGTATCAGGCAAACTCTATGTACTGATGTATACTAATTAATACTGTTCCGAATTACTTGTCTTGGATTTGTCTAGATACGGATGTATCTAGACTCATTTTAGTGCTAGATACATCCGTATCTAGACAAATCTAGTGCTAGATACATCCGTATCTAGACAAATCCAAGACAAGTAATTCGGAACGGAGGGAGTAAATTGCAGCATTCTTTCTCAAAAAAAAAAACACAGTATTTCATAGTGCTTGAAACTTAACTTCGATATTGTTCCATAAATCTGATAGAGTTTCCTAATGAGGAAACACATAGCTCCTCAATAGTCTTTGGCGACTTGTACTTCGTAGTTACAAAGAATATACTGTGAAGGAGTACAGGGGCATTTTAATCTAGAAGCCCACACAATTTCAAACCATATGTTGTGAGAACAAGTTTTTTTTTTAATTAGGTAACATGCGTTTAGTGGCTGTGTGTTCTAGAGTCAGTCGGATGCCCTTTGGCCAGGTTTGAGTTGATATGCATTTGTGTTGCTTTTGGTATTTCCTGCCGTCGCTTTCTTTGTGACCCGGATGACTTGTGTGGTAAGACTTTTAGCACGTAATCTTAAATCATTGTATGTTCTTGAGTTTCCTCTCTAGAAATTCTGTTTTTATTTCATATTCATAACTTTGGGGCAGCTTGTAATCACATTTTTATCACCAATACAGGTATGCTACTCGACGATACCTGGGATGTTGGACTGTCAGCAGAACTTTGGCAGGAACGGCGGATAAAGTGTTCAATGCATTCAGCAACGACTTGGGGCTGAAAAACTGAAGATGCTTTTGTGTTGCCCCTTTTATCTTCTGGCGGAATTAGTTTCATGTCTATCTCTGGTCGTCACATATATCTTGTGATGTAGAGATCAGGGTTGAAGATTATTAACCTATGTATAATATATATGCTAAAAAACTATCTATTGTCCCTTTAGCATTAATTAAACACATTAACGGTCGCGTAAATGGCGCTAGCTCGCGTACTCCACCTGTCCACTTTACTGTGTTGGTTTTACTATCCCTCCCGTCTCTCTCTCTGGATCCTCTCTCGGCCGCCGGCCGATTCCGGCCGTTGCCGGCGGTCTCCGGTGCTTCCCAGCATTTTCTCATGTTCTCCTCAATCCGGCCTATCTCCTCCACCAGCCCGATTCGATGCTCGCCTCCTCCTTGTGCGCCCGTGGCTAACCCTAGCCGCCACTGTCGCAAGCGCACGGCGCCGTCATGGACGCCGGTGTGGCTCGGGCGCCCCTGGTGCTCATCCTTGATGCCTCCTGCCTGCTCTCGCGCGTCACCGAGGCCGTCGGTTTGTAGTCATGCCCCGACGCATGTGGCCGCCCGCACCAGGCCACCAGGGCCGCCTACGCCATTGAGTCCGCCAAGCTGCTTGACCACTACGCCAGCTGCAGCGACTCCCGTGCCAGTCCATCCCCGTCCCTGTCTCTGGTTGGTGACAGCATGTAGGTACATCTCTTTCTTTCTCCCATGATCTACTCTTGGTTTGCACTTCCCATATCCGAATGATGCTTACTTGTAGTTGGAGTGGAGGATCTTGAATTTGAGTACGTGAGGGAGGAGGAGCAAGACAAAATTGATAAGGCAAGAATTGTTTTCCTCTCAATTCAGGTTTCTGTTGCACCTCCAAAATTCTAACTCAGATATAAGTGTGTTTAGGTCAGATTTAAGGGTGTCGGGTTTAACATCCTTTTCTAAAAAAATAAATTGTGGTTTTGCAGGTGAATCTCAAAGAGCTCCCAATGGTGGAGGGCGTTGCAGAATGTGATCATGCCAGATCTGTTTGAGTTTGCACGTCTCTCTCTCAATCTACCAGGCTTGAGGGCCCTAAGAGCAACTCTAATGTGCCGACCCAGACGGACGCGCGTCTTGTCCGCTTTTTGTCTGTTTGGGTCGGCCGCCCGCTCGGTGTCCGCCTTATTTTTGGTTTGGGTCGGCAGTGTGTTCAATGCGCCAACCCATATTTGCCCGTGCGGCTGGTTTGTCGTCGTTTTTCATCAAATATACACATATTCTGCATAGTATCACAAGAAACTAAATATAGCAAAGTTCCACAACTCAAATAAATATATCGTAGTTGTGGAGATCCGGGAGGCAGAACAGCTGGCCGCTGAGAGGTTTGTAGATGAAGATCCTGACGCCCGGTTCGACGGCAGCGGCACGCGGGGCCAAGCCGGGACTGTAGCAGCAGTTGCGGATGGCCGCATGCCGGGTGTCGGCACGCAGCAGGAGAAGGCCGTCGTGGCTCATGGGGACACCTGCGGCGGTTGTCGGAGAAGCCCTGGATGCTTGCGTTGGTGGAGCCGCCGGATTGGGTGAGCAGGCCGAAGAGCGCGGTAGTCAACGCGGCATCCATGCTGGGGACGGGGAGGCGGAAGCGGAACAGCTGGCCGCTGAGAGGGTTGTAGACGAAGAGCGTCGCGCCCAAGGGTCGGCCGCAGGTGTCGACGAAGTAGAGGAAGAGGACGCCGTCACGGCTCGCGGCCTGGATGCTCGCGGCGCCTAGGTCCATGCGGATGCCCTTGGGGAAGTCGGCGACAGGCGAGAGGTAGGAGACGCAGGCGGCCTCGTCGAGGTCCAAGGACGCGCGCGCGCCCGTCGACGGCGCCCGGGTAGCGCCCAGCGCCGCCATCCTGTAGGCAAGGGCCCAGCGAGGGCGCGAGGCCGCCGTGCGGAGGGGGCGTCGGAGGGGCGCCGCGGCGGCGCCGGCGAGGCGTCGGAGCATTTTGGTATGGAGGCGGAGCGGAGAGGGGGAGGGTTTTGCGCGGCTTGTCCTTGCAGAGGTGACGTGCGCGATCTGCGGTGAGGTGCCGTCTGGCGTGGTGGGGAGATGATAGTGGAGGGGGAGGAAGGGGTTCGGTGCACATGAACTCGATCCAGCCGTCCCTGGCACAGGGGGTGGGTCCCGCCTACCACAGAGAAGACGACGGAGAGAAGGTGAGTTCGAATTTCGAAGCCAAGATTCATTAATTCCTGTTTCGGATTGGTTTTTTTGCCAGAGAGCACGCACCGACTCTCCCGGAAAGCACCGAGCTGGTGGGCGCCTTGCTTCCAGCCAAACTGCTGCACACGGCCATCTACCGACTTCAAAGTAGCTAGCCCCACTGGGTTAATACACTTGTGTAAATGTCAATTCGACTTCAAAGTTAGTTTTTGAAAACCTTTACAGACCACACAACTACGTATTTCTGACAGTTTTGCTAAAGCACATCTAGATGTGCCATAAGTATTGCACATCTAAATCATATGTCATTGGTCTTACATTGAGATTCGTGTGAATATTTTATTTCTCTTTTTTCTTTTTCTCTTTATGCTTGATTCACTCACTTAAATGTGCAATAACTAGAGCACATCTAGATGTGCCCTAGACATACCCTATTTCTGAAGATGGTGTAACGGGCATGATGCGGAGGTTCAGGGATAAACTCACAAACATGAGAGAGCTATGGTTAGCTAGTGGCCGGGCACATCCCATTTCTCCCTGTCCACAACAGGAGGCCCATATGTCCGGACCCAAATTCATGCAAAACGTGCAACAACGTAGATCAACATTACAAACGTAGATTGAACTAGAAATATATAGCACAGCCAAACCGAAAAAGATATAGTTCGTCGCTGGATAGATTACACTACATACAAAATATACTAGCTAAACGGTGCAGGGAGTCAGAGATCACCATTTCTTGGGCGACCCAGCGGTTGTACTCCTCCATATACGCGATTGCCGGGGACCCGCCGGGGGGGGGGGCGTCGTCGAGCCGTTGTCCAGCACTAAGGAGATGTAGCCAAAGAGGCGGCGGATGGCACGGGCTTGCTATTCGCGTGTCGCACCGTCATGGCCTAGGCGGTCTCCTACTGCTCGTGAGGCGCTCTCCGGCGATGTGATGTCGAGTCGGAGCGCATGTTCTTGCACTGGAGGCGCCTAGCGTCCGTCTCCGCCGACGTCAGCGACTGGTGCATAACCTTGCGGAGGAGCTGCTCCTCCGAGTCAATGGGCAATAATCTAGTGTGTGGGCAGGAAGGACCGGCCTACGTAACCCTCAGCACGGCCCGCTACCTCTCACGGCGGGCGACTTTTGCCTCCAACTCTGGCATTAGTATCCTCTGGGTGGGCGCGGGCACGAGGACCCAACGCTATCTGGAAGGAGCTGGGACCGGAGGGGGAGCGAGGGAAGAGGGGCACCCGATGCTGGATCTGGAGCGGAGCACGACGGGCCATCGGTGGCCACTGGGGACGGTGTGGAGCTCGAGCTCCCGCTAGTGTCCATCCTCGACTGCTCGATGGCGATTCCCGTTGTCGAGAGAAAGCGGAGCATCGTGTTCTCCTTTTTCTCGGCTACGACGAACGTCGGGCGGCCCGTGGCCATGATCGATTGGGTGAGTACGCCTATGTTGGGGCCGCACATGAGCTTCTTGGGGCCTCCATGTCTCGTGCATACTCCCATGTGAGGGAGGCGAGATAGTTGGCCAGTGAGTGGGTTGCAGATGAAACAAGTGGTGTCTGGGATGTGGTTGGGGTCGATGCAAGTCATCTTGCACACCAGATTGCGGCCCCTGCATGGGAGCCGTGACACGGGTGTCGTAGAGGAGGAGGAGGAGGAGGAGGTTGTAGTCGCTCCAGGAGCATACTTTGCCAGCGAGGACTTGTACGATGTTGTTATCAGGGGTGAGGGTGACACTGGTCTTGGTGAGGTACGTCGGCAATACGAGGTGCGAGATGAGCGGAGGCTCGACGAGGCGCGCGAACGCGGTTGACGCCGATCCTGCGGCCTGCTCGACCAAGATCTAGGGAGGAGGATGTGAGGCGACGGCCGTGGAGAAGGAGCGGCATAGGCTTTGGAACTAATCCCGAAGGTAGATGTAGAGGTAGCGTGCCGACTGCGATCACATCGACTTTGGAACCATTTCCCACGCGCATCGTCACCTCGTCCTTATCCAATCTTCACTTAATTCGTAGTCCCCGTTTTGAGTTGCAAATATTAGCAACAGAACCAGTATGAAATACCCAGGCACTACTGCGAGCATTAGTAAGGTACACATCAATAACATGTATATCACATATACCTTTGTTCACCTTGCCATCCTTCTTATCCGCCAAATACTTGGGGCAGTTCCTCTTCTAGTGACCAGTCCCTTTGCAGTAGTAGCCCTCAGTCTCAGGCTTAGGTCCAGATTTGGGCTTCTTCACTTGAGCAGCAACCTGCTTGCCGTTCGTCTTGAAGTTCCCCTTCTTCCCTTTACCCTTTTTCTTGAAACGGGTGGTCTTGTTTACCATCAACACTTGATGCTCTTTCTTGATTTCTACCTCCGCAGCCTTTAGCATTGCGAAGAGCTAGGGAATTGTCTTATTCATCCCTTGCATATTATAGTTCATCACGAAGCTCTTGTAGCTTGGTGGAAGTGACTGAAGAATTCTGTCAATGACACTATCATCAGGAAGATTAACTCCCAGTTGAATCAAGTGATTGTTATACCCAGACATTTTGAGTATATGCTCACTGACAGAACTATTCTCCTCCATTTTGCAGCTGTAGAACTTATTGGAGACTTCATATATCTCAATCCGAGCATTTGCTTGAAATATTAGCTTCAACTCCTGGAACATCTCATATGCTCCATGATGTTCAAAACGTCGTTGAAGTCCCGGTTCTAAGCCGTAAAGCATGGCACACTGAACTATCGAGTAGTCATCAGCTTTGCTCTGCCAGACGTTCATAACATCTCGTGTTGCTCCTGCAACGGTTTTGAAACCTAGCGGTGCTTCCAGGACGTAATTCTTCTGTGCAGCAATGAGGATAATCCTCAAGTTATGGACCCAGTCTGTGTAGTTGCTACCATCATCTTTCAACTTAGCTTTCTCTAGGAACGCATTAAAATTCAACGGAACAACAGCACAGGCCATCTATCTACAACAACATAGACATGCAAAAATACTATCAGGTGCTAGGTTCATGATAAATTAAAGTTCAATTAATCAAATTACTTAAGAACTCCCACTTAGATAGACATCATCTAATCATATAAGTGATCACGTGATCCAAATCAACTAAACCATGTACAATCATCACGTGAGATGGAGTAGTTATCAATGGTGAACATCACTATGTTGATCATATCTACTATATGATTCACGCTCGACCTTTCGGTCTCAGTGTTCCGAGGCCATATCTGCATATGCTAGGATCGTCAAGTTTAACCCGAGTATTCTGCATGTGCAAAACTGGCTTGCACCCGTTGTATGTGAACGTAGAGCTTATCACACCCGATCATCACGTGGTGTCTCGGCACGACGAACTTTCGCAACGGTGCATACTCAGGGAGAACACTTGTACCTTGAAATTTAGCGAGAGATCATCTTATAATGCTACCATCAAACTAAGCAAAATAAGATGTATAAAGGATAAACATCACATGCAATCAATATAAGTGATATGATATGGCCATTATCATCTTGTGCCTTTGATCTCCATCTCCAAAGCACCGTTGTAGGATCGGAAGTATGTCTAGAGGGGGGTGATTAGACTACTTGACAAAGTAAAAACTTAACCTTTTCCCAATTTTAGTTCTTGGCAGATTTTAGCAACTTTAGGACAAGTCAAGCAATCATCACACAATTCAAGCAAGCATGCAAAGAGTATATAGGCAGCGAAATGTAAAGCATGCAACTTGCAAGAATGTAAAGGGAAGGGTTTGGAGAATTCAAACGCAATTGGAGACACGGATGTTTTTCCCGTGGTTCGGATAGGTGGTGCTATCCTACATCCACGTTGATGGAGACTTCAACCCACGAAGGGTAATGGTTGCGCGAGTCCACGGAGGACTCCACCCACGAAGGGTCCATGAAGAAGCAACCTTGTCTATCCCACCATGGCCATCGCCCACGAAGGACTTGCCTCACTAGCGGTAGATCTTCACGAAGTAGGTGATCTCCTTGCCCTTACAAACTCCTTGGTTCAACTCCATAATCTTGTCGGAGGCTCCCAAGTGACACCTAGCCAATCTAGGAGACACCACTTTACAAGAAGTAACAAATGGTGTGTTGATGATGAACTCCTTGCTCTTGTGCTTCAAATGATAGTCTCCCCAACACTCAACTCTCTCTCACAGGATTTGGATTTGGCGGAAAGAAGATTTGAGTGGAAAGCAACTTGGGGAAGGCTAGAGATCAAGATTCATATGGTAGGAATGGAATATCTTGGCCTCAACACAAGGGTAGGAAGTTCTCTCTCAGAACATATGGGTTGGAAGTGTAGATGTGTTCTGATGGCTCTCTCCACGAATGAAGAGAAGGTGGAGGGGTATATATAGCCTCCACTTAAAATCCAACCGTTACACACAATTTACCAATCTCGGTGGGACCGAATCAACAAACTCGGTCGGACCGAAATAGTAAACCTAGTGACTGTTAGAGATTTTCGGTGGGACCGACATGCAACTCGGTAGGACCGATATGGTTAGGGTTTGGGCATAACGTAGTCTCGATGAGACCGATTACACAAACTCGGTGAGACCGATTTGGTAATTAGCTAACTAGAGAGTTGGTCAGGTAAACTCGGTGGGACCGATTTGCTCTTTCGGTGAGACCGAAAAGTTACAAAAGGGAAACAGAGAGTTTACATTGCAATCTCGGTGGGACCGATCCGCTCTTTCGGTGAGACCGAAAAGTTACGAAAAGGAAACAGAGAGGTTGCAATCCCATCTCGGTGAGACCGAGATCCCTATCGGTAGAACCGATTTGCTAGGGTTTGGCAGTGGCTTATGACATATGAAACTCGGTGGTGCCGGATAGAAAGAATCGGTATGACCGAGTTTGGCTTAGGGTTTAGGTCATTTGTGGATATGGGAAAGTAGCTGAAGATTTTGGAGCATATCATTAAGCACATAAAGCAAAGGGCTCATTAAGCAACACCTCATCCCTCCTTTATAGTATTGGCTTTTCCTATGGACTCAATGTGATCTTGGATCACTAAAATGTAAAATGAAGAGTCTTGAGCTTGAAGCTTGAGCCAATTCTTTGTCCTTAGCATTTTGAGGGTTCCACTTTCACCATCCATGCCATGCCAATCATTGAGCTTTCCTGAAATAATTGTCTTGGAATAGCATTAGCTCAATGAGCTATATGTTGTTATGAATTACCAAAACCACCTAGGGATAGTTGCACTTTCAATCTCCCCCTTTTTGGTAATTGATGACAACATATAGATCAAAACTTCGACAAATGATAATAATAATGAATTACATCGTCGCTTTGAGAAGTATGTGATAAGTAAGAGCTCCCCCTAAATTTGTGCATATATAAAATTTGCTTTGGACTGCAAATGCACAAGGAGTTAGAATTATGGGTTACTCTTCCATGTCACATACATCTTGGTGGAGCGCTCAAAATAATAATGAAATACATGCACTCATCACCAAGGAAAAGTGAATGACCACATAAGATAGATAAGATATATCAAGCATGCATAAGTGTAGCTTATGATCAAACACATGATCATCAATGTCTCACAAGCATATCAAAGTATCTCGACCAAAAGCAAATAATGTTTGAAAAACCACCAAATAAAGCAAGAGAGAAAAGAACAACACTCTCTCTCTCGAAGCCTATGATCTATACATTTTCTCCCCCTTTGGCAACAAGTTACCAAAAAGTTCCTAGAAAATGCATAGTGCTAAGTCGACACTCAGGCTTGATCTTCAGCTGGTGGTGGAGTCTAGATCACTCCAAGGACGAAGGCTTCCGTAGACGTGGTTGGAGCTGGAGCTGAAGTAGATGCTGGAGCTGGTTGGGCTGGTGCTGTGGCTGGAGCTGAGGCGGTGGCTCTCGTGTCAGGAACTGGCACTGCACCGGACCTCTGAGCTCGTGGCACTCTGGCAAATGCATCAGTGGTTGTCTTCCCTTTCCTCTCCTGCATATCATCTTGAAGTTTCTCCACTGCAGACTGAATCTCTGTCACTTTTACATCCAAGTCATAGAACTTTTGTTCTACGATTCTCTCTAAGCTCTCCTGATTCTGATTGAGGGTGGCCAATCCTTTCTCTATCCTCAGGGTGGATGCAATTAAGTAACTGAGCTTCTCTTGCTTGGTTTTCAAGAAGTATTCAGATGCCTCCTCTTGAGTTGGCATCTTTGCAGCTTTCTCCTTCCTTGCCTTCTCCTTCTGTGCTTGTGCATGGGCTGAAAATGGTTCATCTTTGTTCATCACAACTTCATTATCTTCAAAATCAGGATGAATAGGCAGATGTTCCTTATCCAAAAGGTATATGCCTGTGCCCATCTTGGAGTTGATCAGTTCCTGGATCTGAGGGGCATATCCACAGCTCCTCTTCTGGTCTGCTGCAGTCCTCTTGATTGTTTCTATCATAAGGCTCATGACTTTGAATTTCTGTGGCACATCAAAGATATGAAGCAAGTTGATTGCATGGCCTCTGATCATCTTGTGATCACCTGACTTGGGCAACAAGGTGTGCCTCAGTATCCAATTGATGGCTGGCAGCCCTGACAGAAGATAGTGTACTGATCCAAACTTGAAAGTGTCAAGTGCCTTTTTTGGGATCTCTTTGTACATGTTGGACATGGAGTTGTGGTCCATCTTCTTCTTGGAATAAATGTCCAAGTCATCCTCATTTTCTTATGGAGCATTGATAAGCTGTGCCCACTCAGCAACTGTTGATTGGTACCTCGTACCTTCAGACATCCAAACAATCCTCCCATCTGGATAAAAATGTGCTGTGGAGTAGAACTGCATGATCAGCTCCTCATTCCACTTTGTGAGCTTCTGCCCAACAAAGTTTGCTACTCCACATGCCTTGAAGTTGTCCTGCACTCCAGGGTAGTGCTCTTCATTTTCCTTGATGTACTCCCAGTCGACCCATCTCATATCACATACAATTGGCTTCTTATCCAATAAGACTGTCTCATAGAAGTCCTGTTATTCCTTAGTGTGGAACCTGTAGTCAACAGCAGTCCTCCTCCTGGTAGCATAGGGATCCTCTGCTCTTCATTTTCTCAGCCCAGAGTCTCTTCTGATCTTCATATCCTCAGCCACAGGATGAGCATCATTGTGGTTTGGGATCTTGGGCTTCAACTTTCTCAGCACTTGGCCTTCCTCTTCTTCTGCAATGTCAGGCACTGGGGCCTTGTTCTTCTCAGCAGCTAGAATGCTCCTAGTATTTCTTTTTGGAGCTGTCTTGGCCTTTGATGCAGCCTTAGGTGCTTCCTTGGGCTTAGATACAGTAGCCCCTGACTTGATAGCATCACCCATTAGCTTGGGTGCCTTAGGTGCTGGTGCAGCAACCTCTTCCTCTTCTTCTTCTTCATCAGAAGAATGTTGTTCAAATTCAGCCATGGGATCAACTTTCTTGCACCATCTGCCTATCTTCCTTTCCTTCTTCCCTTCAGCAGCAACTGGCTCTTTGGGTGTTGGCTTCTCAGGAATCTTGGTTGAGGCTCTGGCCTTTGGCATAGGCTGCCTGCCTGCTGGCCTTTTGACCTTTAAGCCTGGCTTGGTACTCTGTCTTGAACCATGCTCTTTCTTGAGTTCAACTTTCTTGGAAGTTGCTTCCTCCTCTGCCACATAATCTTCATCCTCTGATTCTGAGGTTCTCTTCTTCCTTAGTCTTGTGGCAGCTTTTGGCAGGTTGCTAGGGGTGCTCCTGCTGCCATCATCTGAAGAACTGGAGGGACTAGTGCCCTCACTCATTTGCACTGGCAGCTCTGACATGTTCTGGCTATCACTTTGGTCTGACATGATGAACAAGCTGACTGCTGACCCTGTGAATAGTTTATAGATGAGGTAGAGTGGATGAGCATCACAAAATGCAGAGATTTTTGCAAAAGAATGATTCAAAAACTTAGTTTTAGTTTCCCACAGAAAGCATCTCGGATCTACCGATTTTTAAACTCGGTGATACCGAAGCAGTTTTTGGAACCTAAACTAGTGAACTCGGTCAGACCGAGTCACAGTTCGGTGGCACCGAGACTGCTAGGGTTTCACAAAGTTCCAAAATCGGTCACACCGATTAGTAATACTCGGTCAGACCGAGTCTCACTTGTGCAATGGCATAAGCCAAATCGGTGGGACCGAGTTTTTCAACTCGGTGGGTCCGAGATGGTTTCGGCGGAAACCTAACCCTAAAATTTTCAAATCAAACCTAATCTATGAGTTCATTGACTGGATAGAAGTTTATCAAACGTGGCTAGAATCAATATGATCAAAATATGCTAGGAATCGGATTGGGGAATAGCACAAAGATCGAGTCCATACCCTAGTTCGGCGGAGACTCGCTACAGTGACAACGGCGGGGTTGATTCCTGTTGACGGCGACGGAGACCAGCGACCGGAGGCGGCTGGCGGTGAGGAGACGATCCGGAGACCACGTCAGCAGAGCGAGCTATGGCGCGGGCGAAGGGGTTCGGAGAAATTTCCAAATTTTTGCCCGTGTCTATATATAGCCCGACCCTGTCGGTGTGACCGAGTGGAACAACTCGGTGGCACCGAGATGCAAAACTGTATACAGTTATTGCAACTCGGTGTGACCGAATGGTTCAAATCGGTTGCACCGAGATCGAAAACATAGATCAACTTAATGATCTCGGTAAGACCGAATGTGGGGTATCGGTCAGACCGAGAATCACAAAGAGGTTTTGGAAGTTTAAGTCTATGACGAATCGGGGACTCCGAGTGCTCCTCACACAGAGTGGTTCGAATCTGACTTGATCAATTTTGTGATGTAGCATGAATAGAGTTTGAGACGAGAAAAGCATAGATAGCTAGAGAAGGTTCTTAGGCATTCTTGTCCATCCACTTGGCAAAAGAACAATAAAGCCAAACAATCAAAACAACAAGTGGATGTCCTCGAATGAGTAAAATATGCAACCAACATGCTCACACAATAAAATAGCAATTGAAATATGTGACAAAGCATGCACAACCAATTCTAGCATCTATCAAGCAATTGGCGATGACTAGGTCATCTATATATGAGTATATTGACTTAGGAATCAAATGAGAACATTTGATCGTAGGTCATACTCATCGTTTAAGCTCAAGTGGGGTTACCACTTTTACATAAAGCATTGTTGTGTTCACATCATTAGAGTTGCTTTAACTCAAATCTTAGAGTAAAGCTCCCCCTAGATGTGATATCCCCCCTAAGAGGGATGAACTAACCTTGGGTTTTGTCGATGATGACTTCATGTAGATGTTGAAGATGTGGATGCTCAATGTTGATGTAGATCACTTGGAGCTATCCTTTTGAGTGAATTGCACTTTCAATACCTACATGGGTTAGTCCCACAAGGAACAAACAAGTATATCCATAGAGTGATGCACACACAAGATGATGTCTATGAAAGCTTTTAGGTTGCCTTGTCCCTTGACTTACCAACAAGAGGGTTTGTGACTCCTTGAACTAGTGCAAGATGTGGAAGTTGATTGCACTTGTTCTTTCCAAAATGATAAGAGTGAAGTATGTTGGCGGAGTCACCCTCAAGAACTCTCTAGTTCTTCTTATTTTGGATCCACACCATCTTGATGGGAATCCTTGGAGTTGTAGTCATACTTGATGAAGTGGAACTTGAAGTAGTCTTGGGAATCCACTTGACTAAGGTCTTAGGAGCTTCTTCAAATGCATCAATTTCCTCTTGAAGCTTGTCCTTGCCTTTTTGCTTGTAGTCTTGTGGTGGAAGATCATCTTGAGTTTGTGTCCCCTTGAAAGAAGTAGGATCATACTTCTCTTGTTGAGGAACAAACTTTGTCTTGGGGTATTGATATTCTTCCCACTCAACTCCATTGGCATTGAACTTTCGTTCAAAACCAACACCTTGTCTCTTCCGGTGCCTTCCTTGCTTGCGTACAATCTCCTCGAATTGCTTACTTCCGGCAAGGCTTTTGTACACTCCTTTCTCTATGATTTCCTTCAATATGCTATTTTCTTGCTCAAGTGTAACTTGGCTAAGAGAATCATTAGTGGAATCAAGAGAACTACTAGAAGCAACAATATTGGATTTAACATGATCATTGTTACTACTAGAGGAAGAATCTTTCTTATTCTTGTTACTAGTCTTGACTTGAGGCATGTAAGTGGATAAGAGTAAATGTTTGGCAATGTAAGAAGAACTTTTCTTGCGGAGATCATCATTGATTGCCTTTAAAAGCTCATGCTCTTGCTCAAGATTGAGCTTTTCAAAGCGTAACTTCTCATGAGCTCTTAAAAGTTCTCGATGATCTTCGAAGATAGTTTCATGAGCTAACTTAAGAGTGTTTAGTTCTTTAGTTAGAGCCTCAATTTTCTCCTTATCATTGTCATTCGTTTTAGCATGATTAATTGACGTTTCATCATAGTATTCATCACTAGAGTTGTCAACAAGTAAATCATCATCACCTAACAAGTCATCTTCATCACTATTAAAATCAACATACTCAGGGTAAGTTACCTTAGGACCTTTGGCCATGAAGCATCTTCCAATTCCTTCATTTGGTGAGTCAAATATGTCGAAGGAGTTGGTTGACACAAGTGCTAGTCCGGCAACACCTTCATCTTGAGTATATTCGGAATCAGAGTGATAACTTCTCTCGGAGTGGTTGTCGGAGTCGGAGCCGGATACCCATTCACCAACATGAGCTTGATGTCTTCGTTTTGTGTAGCTCCTTGATGATTTCTCCTTTCTTTCCGAATCCTTGCTTCTCCGTGAGTATCTTCGTTCATAACGATCATCTCTACTCCTTCTCTCTCTTGATGGTGATTCTTCTCTTTTGCTTCTTATTTTTGGAGAATCTTCTCTTCTTTTGTAGGGAGCCGTACACTCATTGGAATAGTGTCCGGGTCTTCCACAATTGTAGCAGTTTTGCTCTCGACTAGAAGATCTTTTGTCATTGTAGGACCTAGACTTGGAGCTTCTATCCTTGCTTCTATTCTTGTAGAACTTGTTGAAGTTCTTCACCATTAAGCTCAATTCTTCATTGAAGTTTTGTTTTTCACTTGATGATGTGGGGGCTTCACATGAGGCTTTGTAAGCACCACTTGATTTGTTGTGAAGTTCCTCTTTATCCTTGAGCGACATCTCATGAGCAACAATTCTTCCAATGACTTCCGTTGGCTTGAGATCTTTGTAATTGGGCATCATTTGGATCAATGTGCACACGGTATCATATTTTCCATCCAAGGCTCTTAGGATCTTCTTGATGATGAGTGTGTCGGTCATCTCTTCACTCCCTAAGCCGGCAATCTCGTTTGTGATGAGAGCAAGCCTAGAGTACATTTCAGCGACACCTTCACCATCCTTCATTTTGAACTTGTCAAGTTGACTTTGAAGCACATCCAATTTGGATTCCTCGACGGAGTCGGTACCTTCGTGCATATCAATCAAAGTATCCCAAATTTCCTTTGCATTCTCAAGACGGCTGATTTTGTTGAATTCTTCAGGGCACAATCCGTTGAAGAGAATATCACAAGCTTGAGCGTTGTATTGTAGCATCTTAAACTCATCCGCGGTAGCTCCATGGTTTGGTTCTTTCCCATCGAAGAAGTCACCTTGCAAACCAACACACACAATAGCCCAAACGGCGGGGTTATGTCCAAGAATATGCATTTTCATTTTATGCTTCCAACTAGCAAAATTAGTACCATCAAAGTTGTTGGAAATATGCCCTAGAGGCAATAATAAATAAGTTATTATTATATTTCCTTGTTCATGATAATCGTTTATTATCCATGCTATAATTGTATTGATAGGAAACTCAGATACATGTGTGGATACATAGACAACACCATGTCCCTAGTAAGCCTCTAGTTGACTAGCTCGTTGATCAATAGATGGTTACGGTTTCCTGACTAGGGACATTCGATGTCGTTGATAACGGGATCACATCATTAGGAGAATCATGTGATGGACAAGACCCAATCCTAAGCCTAGCACAAAGATCGTGTAGTTCGTATGCTAAAGCTTTTCTAATGTCAAGTATCATTTCCTTAGACCATGAGGTTGTGCAACTCCCGGATACCGTAGGAATGCTTTGGGTGTGCCAAACGTCACAACGTAACTGGGTGGCTATAAAGGTACACTACAGGTATCTCCGAAAGTGTCTGTTGGGTTGGCACGAATCGAGACTGGGATTTGTCACTCCGTGTGACGGAGAGGTATCTCTGGGCCCACTCGGTAGGACATCATCATAATGTGCACAATGTGATCAAGGAGTTGATCACGGGATGATGTGTTACGGAACGAGTAAAGAGACTTGCCGGTAACGAGATTGAACAAGGTATCGGGATACCGACGATCGAATCTCGGGCAAGTACAATACCGCTAGAGAAAGGGAATTGAATACGGGATTGATCGAATCCTCGACATCGTGGTTCATCCGATGAAATCATCATGGAACATGTGGGAGCCAACATGGGTATCCAGATCCCACTGTTGGTTATTGACCGGAGAACTTCTCGGTCATGTCTGCGTGTCTCCCGAACCCGTAGGGTCTACACACTTAAGGTTCGGTGACGGTAGGGTTATAAAGGAAGTTCGTATGTGGTTACCGAATGTTGTTCGGAGTCCCGGATGAGATCCCGGACGTCACGAGGAGTTCTGGAATGGTCCGGAGGTAAAGATTTATATATAGGAAGTATGGTTTTGGCCACCGTAAGTGTTCTGGGCATCACGGTAGTGTACCGGGACCACCGGAGGTGTCCGGGGGTCCACCAAGTGGGGCCACAAGCCCCGGAGGCTTGCATGGGCTAAGAGTGGTTAGGGACCAGCCCCCGAGTGGGCAGGTGCGCCTCCCACAAGGCTCAAGGCGCAGCCAAGAGGAGAAGGGGGAAACCCTAGGCACAGATGGGCCTAAGGCCCACCCTAGGGCGCGCCCCCCTCTCTCCCCCTCTTGCCCCCCCCTTTCCCATCTAGGGATGCCGCCCCTCTAGGGGTGGGAACCCTAGAGGGGGCGCACCCTCCTCCCCTCCTCCTATAAACAGTGAGGCCTAGGGGCTGCCCACAACGCGATTTGGATCTCTCCCTGTTGGTGCAGCCCTGCCTCTCTCCTCCTCATATCTCGTAGTGCTTGGCAAAGCCCTGCTGGATCACCACGCTCCTCCACCACCACCACGCCGTTGTGTTGCTGCTGGATGGAGTCTTCCTCAACCCCTCCCTCTCTCCTTGCTGGATCAAGGCATGGGAGACGTCACCGGGCTGTACGTGTGTTGAACGCGGAGGTGTCGTCCGTTCGGCACTAGGATCATCGGTGATTTGGATCACGAAGAGTACGACTCCATCAACCCCGTTCACTTGAACGCTTCCGCTTAGCGATCTACAAGGGTATGTAGATGCACTCTCCTTCCCCTCGTTGCTGGTTTCTCCATAGATAGATCTTGGTGATACGTAGGAAAATTTTGAATTTCTGCTACGTTCCCCAACAGTGGCATCATGAGCTAGGCCTATTGCGTAGATTCTATGCACGAGTAGAACACAAAGTAGTTGTGGGCGTTGATTTTGTTCAATATGCTTACCGTTACTAGTCCAATCTTGTTTCGACGGTATTGTGGGATGAAGCGGCCCGGACCAACCTTACACGTACGCTTACGTGAGACCGGTTCCACCGACTGACATGCACTAGTTGCATAAGGTGGCTGGCGGGTGTCTGTCTCTCCCACTTTAGTCGGAATGGATTCGATGAAAAGGGTCCTTATGAAGGGTAAATAGCAATTGTCATATCACATTGTGGTTTTGCGTAGATAAGAAACGTTCTTGCTAGAAACCCATAGCAGCCACGTAAAACATGCAAACAACAATTAGAGGACGTCTAACTTGTTTTTGCAGGGTATGCTATGTGATGTGATATGGCCAAAGGATGTGATGTATGATATATGTGATGTATGAGATGATCATGTTCTTGTAATAGGAATCAAGACTTGCATGTCGATGAGTATGACAACCGGCAGGAGCCATAGGAGTTGTCTTTAATTTATTTATGACCTGCTGTCAACATAAACGTCATGTAATTACTTTACTTTATTGCTAACCGTTAGCCATAGTAGTAGAAGTAATAGTTGGCGAGACAACTTCATGAAGACACAATGATGGAGATCATGATGATGGAGATCATGGTGTCATGCCGGTGACGATGATGATCATGGAGCCCCGAAGATGGAGATCAAAAGGAGCAAAGTGATGATGGCCATATCATGTCACTATTTGATTGCATGTGATGTTTATCATGTTATTACATCTTATTTGCTTAGAACAACGGTAGTAAATAAGATGATCCCTCATTAAAATTTCAAGAAGTGTTCTCCCCTAACTGTGCACCGTTGCTAAAGTTCGTCGTTTCGAAGCACCACGTGATGATCGGGTGTGATAGATCCTTACGTTCACATACAACGGGTGTAAGAGAGTTTTACACATGCAAAACACTTAGGGTTAACTTGACGAGCCTAGCATGTACAGACATGGCCTCGGAACACAGAGACCGAAAGGTCGAGCATGAGTCGTATGGTAGATACGATCAACATGAAGATGTTCACCGATGATGACTAGTCCGTCTCACGTGATGATCGGACACGGCCTAGTTGACTCGGATCATGTAATCACTTAGATGACTAGAGGGATGTCTATCTGAGTGGGAGTTCATAAGATGAACTTGTTTATCCTGAACATAGTCAAAAGAACTTCGCAAATTATGTCATAGCTTACGCTTTAGTTCTACTGTGTTAGATACGTTCCTAGAGAAAATATAGTTGAAAGTTGATAGTAGCAATTATGCGGACAGTAGAAGGCTTATGTCGTTAATGCACCGCTCGGTGTGCTGGACCTCGAACATGGTCTATGGATGTTGCGAACATCCGACATACACGTTTTGATGACTACATGATAGTTCGGTAATGTTAAATGGTTTAGAATTGAGGAACCGAAGACATTTTGAAATGTCGCGAAACATATGAGATGTTTCGAGGGCTGAAATTGGGATTTCAGGCTCGTGCCCACGTCAAGAGGTATAAGACCTCCGATGATTTTCTTAGCCTGCAAACTAAGGGAGAAAAGCTCAATCGTTGAGTTTGTGCTCAGATTGTCTGAGTACAACAATCACTTGAATCGAGTGGGAGTCGATCTTCCAGATAAGATAGTGACGTTTCTCCAAAGTCACTGCCACCAAGCCACTAGAGCTTCGTGATGAACTATAACATATCAGGGATGGATATGATGATCCTTGAAATATTCGCGATGTTTGACACCGCAAAAGTAGAAATCAAGGAGGAGCATCAATTATTGATGGTTAGTGAAACCACTAGTTTCAAGAAGGGCAAGGGCTGAACCCAAACCCGAGACTAAGTGCTTCTGTAATGAGGGGAACAGCTACTAGAGCAGAATTACCCTAGATACTTGGTAGATGAGAAGGCTGTCGATGGAAGTATATTGGATATACATTATGTTAATGTGTACTTTACTAGCACTCCTAGTAGCACCAGGGTATTAGATACCGGTTCAGTTGCTAAGTGTTAGTAACTTGAAATAAAAGCTACGGAATAAACTGATACTAGCTAAAGGTGAGCTGACGATATGTATTGGAAGTGTTTCCAAGGTTGATATGATCAAGCATCGCACGCTCACTCTACCATCGAGATTGGTGTTAAACCTAAATAATTGTTATTTGGTGTTTGTGTTGAGCATAGACATGATTGGATTATGTCTATCGCAATACGGTTGTTCATTTAAAGAGAATAATAGTTACTCTGTTTATTTGAATGATACCTTTAATGGTCTTGCACCTAAAGGAATGGTTTATTGAATCTTGATCGTAATGATACACATTTTCATGCCAAAAGGTATAAGATAGTACCACTTACTTGTGGCACTGCTGTGTAAGTCATATTGGTATAAAACGCATGAAGAAGCTCCATGTTGATGGATCTTTGGACTCACTCGTTTTTGAAAAGTTTGAGACATGCGAACCATGTCTATTGGTGTATATGCATGAAGAAACTCCATGCAGATGGATCGTTTGGACTCACTTGATTTTGAATCACTTGAGATATGTAAATCTTACCACATGGGCAAGATGACTGAAAAGCCTCGTTTTCAGTAAGATGGAACAAAATAGCAACTTGTTGGAAGTAACACATTTTGATGTGTGGGATCCAATGAGTGCTGAGGCATGCGGTGAATATCGTTATGTTCTTACTTCACAGATGATTCGAGTAGATGTTGAGTATATCTACTTGATGAAACACAAGTCTGAATTATTGAATGGTTCAAGTAATTTCAGAGTGAAGTTAAAGATCGTTGTGACAAGAGGATAAAAATGTCTATGATATGATCATAGTGATGAATATCTGAGTTACGAGTTTGGCACACAATTAAGACACTGTGGAAATTGTTTCACAACTAATACCGCCTGGAACACCATAGTGTGATGGTGTGTCCGAACATCATAGTTGCACCCTATTTGATATGGTGCGTACCATGATGTCTCTTGTCAAATTACCACTATCGTTTATGGGTTAGGCATTAGAGACAACTTCACTCACTTTAATAGGGCACCACGTAATTCCGTTGAGACGAAACTGTTTGAACTATGGTTTGGAGAAACCTGAGTTGTCGTTTCTTAAAAGTTTGGGGGGCTGCGATGCTTATGTGAAAAAGTTTCAGGTTGATAAGCTCGAACCCAAAGCGGATAAAATGCATCTTCATAGAACACCCAAAAACAGTTGGGTATACCTCCTAATTCAGATCCGATAGCAATAGAGATTGTTTCTAGAGTTGGGTCCTTTCTCGAGGAAAAGTTTCTCTCAAAAAAATTGAGTGGGAGGAAGATAGAACTTGATAAGGTAGTTGAACCTTTACTTCAACCGGAGAGTAGCGCAGCACAGGAAAAATGTTTCTACGGCCCCTGCCTCAGTTGAAGAGAAAGCTAATGATGATGATCATGGAGCTTCAGATCAAGTTACTATCAAACCTCATAGGTTGACAAGGGTGTGTACAACTTCTAAGTGGTAACCCTGTCTTAAAAGGTCACGTTGTTGGACAACGATGAACCTATAAGCTATGGAGAAGCGATGGTGGGCCCGGATTCCGATAAATGGCTCGAGGCCATAAAATCCGAGAGAGGATCCATGTATGAAAACAAAGTGTAGACTTTGGAAGAACTACTTGATGGTCGTAAGACTGTTAGGTACACGTGGATTTTAAGAAGAAGACGGACGTGGACGGTAATGTCACCGTCTATGAAGCTCGACTTGTGGCAAAGCGTTTTTCACAAATTCAAGTAGTTGACTACGATGAGATTTTCTCACCCGTAGCGATGCTTAAGTCCGTCGAAATCACGTTAGCATAAGCTGCATTTATGAAATCTGGCAGATGGATGTCAAAACAAGTTTCCTTACCAGTTTTCGTAAGGAAAGGTTGTATTTGATACAATCAGAAAGGTTTTGTCGATCCTAAAGGATGCTAAAAGGTATGCTAGCTCCAGCGATCCTTCCATGGACTAGAGCAAGCATCTCGGAGTCGGAATATACATTTTGATGGAGAATTCAAAAGTTTATGGGTTTATACATAGTTTGTTAGAAACTTGTATTTACAATAAAGTGAGTGGGAGCAATACGACATTTCTGATAAGTATATGTGGATGACATATTGTTGATCCGAAATGATGTAGAATTTCTGGAAAGCATATAGGGTTATTTGAAAGGTGTTTTTCAATGGAGAACCTGGATTAAGCTACTTGAACATTGAGCATCAAGATCTATAAGGATAGATAAAAAATGCTTAATGGTACTTTCAAATGAGCACATACCTTGACATGATCTTGAAGGTGTTCAAGATGGATCAGTCAAAGAAGGAGTTCTTGCCTGAGTTGTAAGGTATGAAGTTAAGAGTTAAAGCTCGACCACGGCAGGAGAAAGAGGAAGGACGAAAGTCGTCCCCTATGCTTTTGTCATAGGCTCTATACAGTATGCCATGCTGAGTACCGCGCCTGATGTGTGCCTTGCCACATGTCTGGCAAGAGGGTACAAAGGTGATCTAGGAGTAGATCACCAGATAGCGGTCAAAATTATCCTTAGAGGAATAAGGATATGTTTCTCGGTTATGGAGGTGATAAAGAGTTCGACGTAAAGAGTTACGTCGATGCAAGCTTAACACCTATCCGGATAGCTTTGAGTACAGATGCCGGATACGTATAATGGAGCAACAATTTAGAATAGCTCCAAGTAGAACAGTTATTTAAAATGGCTCCAAATATAGCGTAGAGATTTGCGAAGTACATACGGATCTGAATGTTGCAGACCCGTTGACTAAAACCTCTCTCACAAGCAACATGATCAAACCCAGAACTCATTGAGTGTTAGTCACATAGTGATGTGAACTAGATTATGAACTCTAGTAAACTCTTTGGATGTTGGTCACATGGCGATGTGACCTGTGAATGTTAATCACATGGCGATGTGAACTAGATTATTGACTCTAGTGCAAGTGGGAGACTGTTGGAAATATGCCCTAGAGGCAATAATAAATAAGTTATTATTATATTTCCTTGTTCATGATAATCGTTTATTATCCATGCTATAATTGTATTGATAGGAAACTCAGATACATGTGTGGATACATAGACAACACCATGTCCCTAGTAAGCCTCTAGTTGACTAGCTCGTTGATCAATAGATGGTTACGGTTTCCTGACCATGGACATTGGATGTTGTTGATAACGGGATCACATCATTAGGAGAATTATGTGATGGACAAGACCCAATCCTAAGCCTAGCACAAAGATCGTGTAGTTCGTATGCTAAAGCTTTTCTAATGTCAAGTATCATTTCCTTGACCATGAGGTTGTGCAACTCCCGGATACCGTAGGAATGCTTTGGGTGTGCCAAACTTCACAACATAACTGGGTGGCTATAAAGGTACACTACAGGTATCTCCAAAAGTGTCTGTTGGGTTGGCACGAATCGAGACTGGGATTTGTCACTCCGTGTGACGGAGAGGTATCTCTGGGCCCACTCGGTAGGACATCATCATAATGTGCACAATGTGATCAAGGAGTTGATCACGGGATGATGTGTTACGGAACGAGTAAAGAGACTTGCCGGTAACGAGATTGAACAAGGTATCGGGATACCGACGATCGAATCTCGGGCAAGTACAATACCGCTAGATAAAGGGAATTGAATACGGGATTGATCGAATCCTCGACATCGTGGTTCATCCGATGAAATCATCGTGGAACATGTGCGAGCCAACATGGGTATCCAGATCCCGCTGTTGGTTATTGACCGGAGAACGTCTCGGTCATGTCTGCGTGTCTCCCGAACCCGTAGGGTCTACACACTTAAGGTTCGGTGACGCTAGGGTTATAAAGGAAGTTCGTATGTGGTTACCGAATGTTGTTCGAAGTCCCGGATGATATCCCGGACGTCACGAGGAGTTCCGGAATGGTTCGGAGGTAAAGATTTATATATAGGAAGTATGGTTTTGGCCACCGGAAGTGTTCTGGGCATCACCGGTAGTGTACCGGGACCACCCGAGGTGTCCGGGGGTCCACCAAGTGGGGCCACAAGCCCCGGAGGCTTGCATGGGCTAAGAGTGGTTAGGGACCAGCCCCTAAGTGGGCTGGTTCGCCTCCCACAAGGCTCAAGGCGCAGCCAAGAGGAGAAGGGGGAAACCCTAGGCACAAATGGGCCTAAGGCCCACCCTAGGGCGCGCCCCCCTCTCTCCCCCTCTTGCCCCCCCCCCTTTTCCCATCTAGGGCTGCCGCCCCTCTAGGGATGGGAACCCTAGAGGGGGCGCACCCTCCTCCCCTCCTCCTATAAATAGTGAGGCATAGGGGCTGCCCACAACGCGATTTGGATCTCTCCCTGTTGGTGCAGCCCTGCCTCTCTCCTCCTCATATCTCGTAGTGCTTGGCAAAACCCTGCTGGATCACCACGCTCCTCCACCACCACCACGCCGTTGTGTTGCTGCTGGATGGAGTCTTCCTCAACCTCTCCCTCTCTCCTTGCTGGATCAAGGCATGGGAGACGTCACCGGGCTGTACGTGTGTTGAACGCGGAGGTGCTATCCGTTCGGCACTAGGATCATCGGTGATTTGGATCACGACGAGTACGACTCCATCAACCCCATTCACTTGAACGCTTCCGCTTAGCGATCTACAAGGGTATGTAGATGCACTCTCCTTCCCCTCGTTGCTGGTTTCTCCATAGATAGATCTTGGTGATACGTAGGAAAATTTTGAATTTCTGCTACGTTCCGCAACAAAAGTAAGGACCTCTACGGTGATAATTTCCCTCACTAGACGCCATACTCTCCTAGGTTGTGAAACCAAGGCTATGACCACCAAAAGCTTATGGAAATCAAAGCAAATGGAGACCAAAACTCTGATACCACTTGTAGGATCGGAAGTATGTCTAGAGGGGGGTGATTGGACTACTTGACAAAGTAAAAAACTTAACCTTTTCCCAATTTTAGTTCTTGGCAGATTTTAGCAACTTTAGGACAAGTCAAGCAATCATCACACAATTCAAGCAAGCATGCAAAGAGTATATAGGAAGCAGAATGTAAAGCATGCAACTTGCAAGAATGTAAAGGGAAGGGTTTGGAGAATTCAAACGCAATTGGAGACACGGATGTTTTTCCCGTGGTTCGGATAGGTGGTGCTATCCTACATCTGCGTTGATGGAGACTTCAACCCACGAAGGGTAACGGTTGCGTGAGTCCACGGAGGGCTCCACCCACGAAGGGTCCATGAAGAAGCAACATTGTCTATCCCACCATGGCCATCGCCCACGAAGGACTTGCCTCACTAGCGGTAGATCTTCACGAAGTAGGCGATCTCCTTGCCCTTACAAACTCCTTGGTTCAACTCCACAATCTTGTCGGAGGCTCCCAAGTGACACGTAGCCAATCTAGGAGACACCACTCTCCAAGAAGTAACAAATGGTGTGTTGATGATGAACTCCTTACTCTTGTGCTTCAAATGATAGTCTCCCCAACACTCAACTCTCTCTCACAGGATTTGGATTTGGTGGAAAGAAGATTTGAGTGGAAAGCAACTTGGGGAAGGCTAGAGATCAAGATTCATATGGTAGGAATGGAATATCTTGGCCTCAACACAAGGGTAGGAAGTTCTCTCTCAGAACATATGGGTTGGAAGTGTAGATGTGTTCTGATTGCTCTCTCCACGAATGAAGAGGAGGTGGAGGGGTATATATAGCCTCCACTTAAAATCCAACCGTTACACACAATTTACCAATCTCGGTGGGACCGAATCAACAAACTCGGTCGGACCGAAATAGTAAACCTAGTGACCGTTAGAGATTTTCGGTGGGACTGACATGCAACTCGGTAGGACCGATATGGTTAGGGTTTGGGCATAACGTAATATCGATGAGACCGATTACACAAACTCGGTGAGACCGATTTGGTAATTAGCTAACCAGAGAGTTGGTCAGATAAACTCGGTGGGACCGATTTGCTCTTTCGATGAGACCGAAAAGTTACAAAAGGGAACAGAGAGTTTACATTGCAATCTCGATGGGACCGATCCGCTCTTTCGGTGAGACCGAAAAGTTACGAAAAGGAAACAGAGAGGTTGCAATCCCATCTCGGTGAGACCGAGATCCCTATCGGTAGAACCGATTTGCTAGGGTTTGGCAGTGGCTTATGACATATGAAACTCGGTGGTGCCGGATAGAAAGAATCGGTATGACCGAGTTTGGCTTAGGGTTTAGGTCATTTGTGGATATGGGAAAGTAGCTGAAGATTTTGGAGCATATCATTAAGCACATAAAGCAAAGGGCTCATTAAGCAACACCTCATCCCTCCTTTATAGTATTGGCTTTTCCTATGGACTCAATGTGATCTTGGATCACTAAAATGTAAAATGAAGAGTCTTGAGCTTGAAGCTTGAGCCAATTCTTTGTCCTTAGCATTTTGAGGGTTCCACTTTCACCATCCATGCCATGCCAATCATTGAGCTTTCCTGAAATAATTGTCTTGGAATAGCATTAGCTCAATGAGCTATATGTTGTTATGAATTACCAAAACCACCTAGGGATAGTTGCACTTTCAACCGTCATGATCACCATCGTCACCGGCGCAACACCTTGATCTCCATCGTAGCATCGTTGTCGTCTCGCCAACTATTGCTTCTACGACTATCACTACCGCTTAGTGATAAAGTAAAGCAATTACATGGTGATTGCATTTCATACAATAAAGCGAAAACCATATGCCTCCTGCCAGTTGTCGATAACTCTGCTACAAAACATGATCATCTCATACAATAAAATTTAGCATCATGTCATGACCATATCACATCACAACATGCCCTGCAAAAACAAGTTAGACGTCCTCTACTTTGTTGTTGCAAGTTTTACGTGGCTGCTATGGGCTGAGCAAGAACCGTTCTTACCTACGCATCAAAACCACAACGATTTTTCGTCAAGTATGTGCTGTTTTAACCTTCATCAAGGATCGGGCGTAGCCACACTCGATTCAGCTAAAGTTGGAGAAACTGACACCCGCCAGCCACCTATGTGCGAAGCACGTCGGTAGAACCAGTCTCGTGTAAGCGTACGCGTAATGTCGGTCCGGGCCGTTTCATCCAACAATACCGCCGAATCAAAGTATGACATGCTGGTAAGCAGTATGACTATTATCGCCCACAACTCATTTGTGTTCTACTTGTGCATATAACATCTACGCATAAACCTGGCTCGGATGCCACTGTTGGGGAACGCAGTAATTTCAGAAAGTTTCCTATGCTCACGAAAGATCATGGTGATGCATAGCAACGAGAGGGGAGAGTGTAGTCCACGTACCCTCGTAGACCGTAACCGGAAGTGTTATGACAACACGGTTGATGTAGTCGTACATCTTCACGATCCGACCGATCCTAGTACCGAAAGTACGGCACCTCCGCGATCTACACACGTTCGGCTCGGTGACGTCCCACGAACTCTCGATCCAGCTGAGTGTCGAGGGAGAGCTTCGTCCGCACGACGGTGTGATGACGGTGATGATGAAGCTACCGGCGCAGGGCTTCGCCTAAGCACTACAACGATATGACTGTTGGGGAACGTAGTAATTTCAAAAAAATTCCTACGCACACGCAAGATCATGGTGATGCATAGCAACGAGAGGGGAGAGTGTTGTCTACGTACCCTCATAGGCCGAAGCGGAAGCGTTGACACAACATAGAGGAAGTAGTCGTACGTTCTCCTCCCGATCCGACCGATCCAAGCGTCGTTACTCCGGCGCCTCCGAGTTCTTGACACACGTACAACTCGATGACGTTCTTCGGGCTCCGATCCAGCAAAGATCTCGGGGAAGAGTTTCATCAGCACGACGGCGTGGTGACGATCTTGATGAACTACCGACGCAGGGCTTCGCCTAAGCACTGCGACAATATGACCGAGGTGGAATATGGTGGAGGGGGGCACCGCACACGGCTGAGGAACGATCACGAAGATCAACTTGTGTGTCTTGGGGTGCCCCCTGCCCCCGTATAAAAAGGAGCAAGGGGGGGAGGCCGGCCGGCCCTATGGCGCGCGCCAGGAGGAGGAGTCCTCCTCCTAGTAGGAGTAGGACTCCCCTCTTTCCTACTCCTACTAGGAGGGGGAAAGGAAGGGAGAGAGGGAGAGGAAAAGGGGGGCGCCGCCCCCCCTCTCCTAGTCCAATTCGGACCAGAGGGGGAGGAGGCGCGCGGCCCACCCTGGTCGCCCCTCTCTCTCTCTCCACTGAGGCCCATGTGGCCCAATACTTCTCCCGGGGGGTTCCGGTAACCCCTCCGGCACTCCGGTTTCATCCGAAACCACTCAGAACCATTCCGATGTCCGAATATAGTCGTCCAATATATCAATCTTTACGTCTCGACCATTACGAGACTCCTCGTTATGTCCGTGATCTCATCCGGGACTCCGAACTAACTTCGGTACATCAAAATGCATAAACTCATAACAACTGTCATCGTAACCTTAAGCGTGCGGACACTACGGTTCGAGAACAATGTAGACATGAACGAGACACGTCTCCGGTCAATAACCAATAGCGGGACCTGGATGCCCATATTGGCTCCTACAGATTCTACGAAGATCTTTATCGGTCAGACCGCATAACAACATACGTTGTTCCCTTTGTCATCGGTATGTTACTTGCCCGAGATTCGATCGTCGGTATCCAATACCTAGTTCAATCTCGTTACCGGCAAGTCTCTTTACTCGTTTCGTAATACATCATCTCGAAACTAACTCATTAGTTGCAATGCTTGCAAGGCTTAAGTGATGTGCATTACCGAGAGGGCCCAGAGATACCTCTCCGACATTCGGAGTGACAAATCCTAATCTCGAAATACGCCAACCCAACAAATACTTTTGGAGACACCTGTAGAGCTCCTTTATAATCACCCAGTTACGTTGTGACGTTTGGTAGTACACAAAGTGTTCCTACGGTAAACGGGAGTTGCATAATCTCATAGTCAAAGGAACATGTATAAGTCATGGAGAAAGCAATAGCAACATACTAAACGATCGGGTGCTAAGCTAATGGAATGGGTCATGTCAATCAGATCATTCAACTAATGATGTGACCTTGTTAATCAAATGACAACTCCTTTGTCTATGGTTAGGAAACTTAACCATCTTTGATTAACAAGCTAGTCAAGTAGAGGCATACTAGTGACACTCTGTTTGTCTATGTATCCACACATGTATTATGTTTCCTGTTAATACAATTCTAGCATGAATAATAAACATTTATCATGATATATAAGGAAATAAATAATAACTTTATTATTGCCTCTAGGGCATATTTCCTTCAGTCTCCCACTTGCACTAGAGTCAATAATCTAGATTACACAGTAATGATTCTAACACCCATGGAGTCTTGGTGCTGATCATGTTTTGCTCGTGGAAGAGGCTTAGTCAACGGGTCTGCTACATTCAGATCCGTATGTATCTTGCAAATCTCTATGTCTCCCACCTGGACTAAATCCCGGATGGAATTGAAGCGTCTCTTGATGTGCTTGGTTCTCTTGTGAAATCTGGATTCCTTCGCCAAGGCAATTGCACCAGTATTGTCACAAAAGATTTTCATTGGACCCGATGCACTAGGTATGACACCTAGATCAGATATGAACTCCTTCATCCAGACTCCTTCATTTGCTGCTTCCGAAGCAGCTATGTACTCCGCTTCACATGTAGATCCTGCCACGACGCTTTGTTTAGAACTGCACCAACTTACAGCTCCACCGTTTAATGTAAATACGTATCCGGTTTGTGATTTAGAATCGTCCGGATAAGTGTCAAAGCTTGCATCAACGTAACCGTTTACGACGAGCTCTTTGTCACCTCCATACACGAGAAACATCTCCTTAGTCCTTTTCAGGTACTTCAGGATATTCTTGACCGCTGTCCAGTGATCCACTCCTGGATTACTTTGGTACCTCCCTGCTAAACTTATAGCAAGGCACACATCAGGTCTGGTACACAGCATTGCATACATGATACAGCCTATGGCTGAAGCATAGGGAACATCTTTCATCTTCTCTCTATCTTCTGCAGTGGTCGGACATTGAGTCTTACTCAACTTCACACCTTGTAACACAGGCAAGAACCCTTTCTTTGCTTGATCCATTTTGAACTTCTTCAAAACTTTGTCAAGGTATGTGCTTTGTGAAAGTCCAATTAAGCATCTTGATCTATCTCTATAGATCTTAATGCCCAATATGTAAGCAGCTTCACCGAGGTCTTTCATTGAAAAACTCTTATTCAAGTATCCCTTTATGCTATCCAGAAATTCTATATCATTTCCAATCAGTAATATGTCATCTACATATAATATCAGAAATGCTACAGAGCTCCCACTCACTTTCTTGTAAATACAGGCTTCTCCAAAAGTCTGTAGAAACCCAAATGCTTTGATCACACTGTCAAAGCGTTTATTCCAACTCCGAGATGCTTGCACCAGTCCATAAATGGATCGCTGGAGCTTGCACACTTTGTTAGCTCCCTTTGGATCGATAAAACCTTCTGGTTGCATCATATACAACTCTTCTTCCAGAAATCCATTCAGGAATGCAGTCTTTACACCCATTTGCCAAATTTCATAATCATAAAATGCGGCAATTGCTAACATGATTCGGACAGACTTAAGCATCGCTACGGGTGAGAAGGTCTCATCGTAGTCAATCCCTTGAACTTGTCGAAAACCTTTCGCGACAAGTCGAGCTTTGTAGATAGTAACATTACCATCAGCGTCAGTCTTCTTCTTAAAGATCCACTTATTCTCTATTGCTTGCCGACCCTCGGGCAAGTCAACCAAAGTCCACACTTTGTTGTCATACATGGATCCCATCTCAGATTTCATGGCTTCTAGCCATTTTGCGGAATCTGGGCTCACCATCGCTTCTTCATAGTTCGTAGGTTCACCATGATCTAGTAGCATGATTTCCAGAACAGGATTGCCGTACCACTCTGGCGCGGATCTTACTCTGGTTGATCTACGAGGTTCTGTAGTAACTTGATCTGAAGTTGCATGATCATCATCATTAACTTCCTCACTAATTGGTGTAGGTGCTACAGAAACAGTTTTCTGTGATGTACTACTTTCCAATAAGGGAGCAGGTACAGTTACCTCATCAAGTTCTACTTTCCTCCCACTCACTTCTTTCGAGAGAAACTCCTTTTCTAGAAAGACTCTGAATTTAGCAACAAAAGTCTTGCCTTCGGATCTGTGATAGAAGGTGTATCCAATAGTTTCTTTTGGATATCCTATGAAGACACATTTTTCCGATTTGGGTTCGAGCTTATCAGGTTGAAGCTTTTTCACATAAGCATCGCAGCCCCAAATATTAAGAAACGACAACTTTGGTTTCTTGCTAAACCATAGTTCATAAGGTGTCGTCTCAACGGATTTTGACGGTGTCCTATTTAACGTGAATGCGGCCGTCTCTAAAGCATAACCCGAAAACGATAGCGGTAAATCTGTAAGAGACATCATAGATCGCACCATATCTAGTAGAGTACGATTACGACGTTCGGACACACCATTGCGTTGTGGTGTTCCGGGTGGCGTGAGTTGCGAAACTATTCTGCATTGTTTCAAATGTAGACCAAACTCGTAACTCAAATATTCTCCTCCACGATCAGATCGTAGAAACTTTATTTTCTTGTTACGATGATTTTCAACTTCACTCTGAAATTCTTTGAACTTTTCAAATGTTTCAGACTTGTGTTTCATTAAGTAGACATAACCATATCTGCTTAAATCATCTGTGAAGGTGAGAAAATAACGATATCCACCACGAGCCTCAATGTTCATTGGACCACATACATCTGTATGTATGATCTCCAATAAATCTGTTGCTCTCTCCATAGTACCGGAGAACGGTGTTTTGGTCATCTTGCCCATGAGGCACGATTCGCAAGTGCCAAGTGATTCATAATCAAGTGGCTCCAAAAGTCCATCAGTATGGAGTTTCTTCATGCGCTTTATACCGATATGACCTAAACAGCAGTGCCACAAATAAGTTGCACTATCATTATCAACTCTGCATCTTTTGGCTTCAACACTATGAATATGTGTATCACTACTATCGAGATTCATAAAAAATAGACCACTCTTTAAAGGTGCATGACCATAAAAGATATTACTCATATAAATAGAACAACCATTATTCTCAGATTTAAATGAATAATCGTCTTGCATCAAACAAGATCCAGATATAATGTTCATGCTCAACGCTGGCACCAAATAACAATTATTCAGGTCTAATACTAATCCCGAAGGTAGATGTAG
Organism: Aegilops umbellulata; assembly: GCA_032464435.1. Classification (NCBI taxonomy): domain Eukaryota; kingdom Viridiplantae; phylum Streptophyta; class Magnoliopsida; order Poales; family Poaceae; genus Aegilops; species Aegilops umbellulata. Next base: position 445,369,984 of record CP136054.1, read on the forward strand.
AGGTAGCGTGCCGACTGTGATCACATCGACTTTGGAACCGTTTCCCACGCGCATCGTCACCTCGTCCTTAACCAATCTTCGCTTAATCCGTAGTCCCTGTTTCGAGTTGCAAATATTAGCAACAGAACCAGTATCAAATACCCAGGTGCTACTGCGAGCATTAGTAAGGTACACATCAATAACATGTATATCACATATACCTTTGTTCACCTTGCCATCCTTCTTATCCGCCAAATACTTGGGGCAGTTCCGCTTCCAGTGACCAGTCTGCTTGCAGTAGAAGCACTCAGTTTCAGGCTTAGGTCCAGACTTGGGTTTCTTCTCTTGAGCAACAACTTGTTTGCTGTTCTTCTTGAAGTTCCCCTTCTTATTCCCTTTGCCCTTTTTCTTGAAACTAGTGGTCTTATTGACCATCAACACTTGATGCTCCTTCTTGATTTCTACCTCCGCAGCTTTTAGCATTGCGAAGAGCTCGGGCATTGTCTTATCTATCCCTTGCATATTATAGTTCATCATGAAGCCTTTGTAGCTTGGTGGCAGTGATTGAAGAATTCTGTCAATGACACAATCATCCGGAAGATTGACTCCCAGTTGATTCAAGTGATTATAATACCCAGACATTCTGAGTATATGCTCACTGACAGAACTATTCTCCTCCATCTTGCAGCTATAGAACTTATTGGAGACTTCATATCTCTCAATCCGGGCATTCTGTTGGAATATTAACTTCAACTCCTGGAACATCTCATATGCTCCATGATGTTCAAAACGTCGTTGAAGTCCCGGTTCTAAGCCGTAAAGCATGGCACACTGAACTATCGAGTAGTCATCAGCTTTGCTCTGCCAGACGTTCACAACATCTGGCGTTGCTCCAGCAGCAGGCCTGGCACCCAGAGGTGCTTCCAGGACGTAACTCTTCTATGCAGCAATGAGGATAATCCTCAAGTTACGGACCCAGTTCGTGTAATTGCTACCATCATCTTTCAACTTTGCTTTCTCAAGGAACGCATTAAAATTCAACGGAACTACAACACGAGCCATCTATCTACAATCAACATAAACAAACAAGATACTATCAGGGACTAAGTTCATGATAAATTTAAGTTCAATTAATCATATTACTTAAGAACTCCCACTTAGATAGACATCTCTCTAATCCTCTAAGTGATCACGTGATCCAAATCAACTAAACCATGTCCGATCATCACGTGAGATGGAGTAGTTTCAATGGTGAACATCACTATGTTGATCATATCTACTATATGATTCACACTCGACCTTTCGGTCTCCGTGTTCCGAGGCCATATCTGTTATATGCTAGGCTCGTCAAGTTAAACCTGAGTATTCCGCGTGTGCAACTGTTTTGCACCCGTTGTATTTGAACGTAGAGCCTATCACACCCGATCATCACGTGGTGTCTCAGCACGAAGAACTTTCGCAACGGTGCATACTCAGGGAGAACACTATTACTATGATAATTTAGTGAGAGATCATCTTATAATGCTACCGTCAATCAAAGCAAGATAAGATGCATAAAAGGATAAACATCACATGCAATCAATATAAGTGATATGATATGGCCATCATCATCTTGTGCTTGTGATCTCCATCTCCGCAGCACCATCATGATCACCATCGTCACCGGCGCGACACCTTGATCTCCATCGTAGCATCATTGTCGTCTCGCCAATTTTATGCTTCTACGACTATCGCTACTGCTTAGTGATAAAGTAAAGCATTACAGGGCGATTGCATTGCATACAATAAAGCGACAACCATACGGCTCCTGCCGGTTGCCGATAACTCGGTTACAAAACATGATCATCTCATACAATAAAATTTAGCATCATGTCTTGACCATATCACATCACAACATGCCCTGCAAAAACAAGTTAGACGTCCTCTACTTTGTTTGTTGCAAATTTTACGTGGCTGCTACGGGCTTAAGCAAGAACCAATCTCACCTACGCATCAAAACCACAACGATAGTTTGTCAAATAGACTCCGTTTTAACCTTCTCAAGGACCGGGCGTAGCCATACTCGATTCAACTAAAGTTGGAGAAACTGACACCCGCCAGCCACCTGTGTGCAAAGCACGTCGGTAGAACCAGTCTCGCGTAAGCGTACACGTAATGTCGGTCCGGGCCGCTTCATCCAACAATACCGCCGAACCAAAGTATGACATGCTGGTAGGCAGTATGACTTGTATCGTCCACAACTCACTTGTGTTCTACTCGTGCAAAACATCAAACCATAAAAACCAGGCTCGGATGCCACTGTTGGGGAACGTAGTAATTTCAAAAAAATTCCTACGCACACGCAAGATCATGGTGATGCATAGCAACGAGAGGGGAGAGTGTTGTCTACGTACCCTCTTAGACCGAAGCGGAAGCGTTGACACAACGTAGAGGAAGTAGTCGTACGTTCTCCTCCCGATCCGACTGATCCAAGCGCCGTTACTCCGGCGCCTCCGAGTTCTTGACACACGTACAGCTCGATGACGTTCTCCGGGCTCCGATTCAGCAAAGCTCTCGGGGAAGAGTTTCGTCAACACGACGGCGTGGTGACGATCTTGATGAACTACCGACGCAGGGCTTCGCCTAAGCACTGCGACAATATGACCGAGGTGGAATATGGTGGAGGGGGGCACCGCACACGGCTGAGGAACGATCACGAAGATCAACTTGTGTGTCTTGGGGTGCCCCCCTGCCCCCGTATATAAAGGAGCAAGGGGGGAGGCCGGCCGGCCCTATGGCGCGCGCCAGGAGGAGGAGTCCTCCTCCTAGTAGGAGTAGGACTCCCCTCTTTCCTACTCCTACTAGGAGGGGGAAAGGAAGGGGGAGAGGGAGAGGGAAAGGGGGGCGCCGCCCCCCTCTCCTAGTCCAATTCGGACCAGAGGGGGAGGGGGCGCGCAGCCCACCCTGGTCGCCCCTCTCTCTCTCCACTAAGGCCCATGTGGCCCAATACTTCTCCCGGGGGGTTCCGGTAACCCCTCCGGCACTCCGGTTTTATCCGAAACCACTCGGAACCATTCCGATGCCCGAATATAGTCGTCCAATATATCAATCTTTACGTCTCGACCATTCCAAGACTCCTCGTTATGTCCGTGATCTCATCCGGGACTCCGAACTAACTTTGGTACATCAAAATGCATAAACTCATAACAACTGTCATCGTAACCTTAAGCGTGCGGACCCTACGGTTCGAGAACAATGTAGACATGACCGAGACACGTCTCCGGTCAATAACCAATAGCAGGACCTGGATGCCCATATTGGCTCCTACACATTCTACAAAGATCTTTATCGGTCAGACCGCATAACAACATACGTTGTTCCCTTTGTCATCGGTATGTTACTTGCCCGAGATTCGATCGTCGGTATCCAATACCTAGTTCAATCTCGTTACCAGCAAGTCTCTTTACTCGTTTCGTAATACATCATCTCGCAACTAACTCATTAGTTGCAATGCTTGCAAGGCTTAAGTGATGTGCATTACCGAGAGGGCCCAGAGATACCTCTCCAACATTTGGAGTGACAAATCCTAATCTCGAAATACGCCAACCCAACAAATACTTTCGGAGACACCTGTAGAGCTCCTTTATAATCACCCAGTTACGTTGTGACGTTTGGTAGCACACAAAGCGTTCCTACGGTAAACGGGAGTTGCATAATCTCATAGTCAAAGGAACATGTATAAGTCATGGAGAAAGCAATAGCAACATACTAAACGATCGGGTGCTAAGCTAATGGAATGGGTCATGTCAATCAGATCATTCAACTAATGATGTGACCTTGTTAATCAAATGACAACTCCTTTGTCTATGGTTAGGAAACTTAACCATCTTTGATTAACAAGCTAGTCAAGTAGAGGCATACTAGTGACACTCTGTTTGTCTATGTATCCACACATGTATTATGTTTCCTGTTAATACAATTCTAGCATGAATAATAAACATTTATCATGATATATAAGGAAATAAATAATAACTTTATTATTGCCTCTAGGGCATATTTCCTTCAATGACCGAGGTGGATTATGGTGGAGGGGGACACCGCACACGGCTAAGAGATCAATGATCAACTCGTGTGTCCGAGGGTGCCCCCTGCCCCCCGTATATAAAGGAGCAAGGGGGGAGGCCGGCCGTCCCTTGGGGCGTGCCAAGGAGGGGAGGAGTCATCCTCCTAGTAGGAGTAGGACTCCTCCTTTCCTAGTCCAACTAGGAGGAGGAAGGGGGAAGGAAGGAGAGGGAGAGAGGGAGGGAAAGAGGGGGCGCCGCCCCCCTCCTTGTCCAAATCGGACTCCTCAAGGGGGGAGGCGGCCAGCCCTCAGGCCCCCTCCTCTCTCTTTCTCACAAGGCCCATGTTGGCTCATTAGTTCCCGCGGGGGTTCCGATAACCCCCCGGCACTCCGATAATTATCCGGTGACCCCCGGAACTCATCCGGTGTCTAAATATAGTCGTCCAATATATCAATCTTTATGTCTCAACCATTTCGAGACTCCTCGTCATGTCCGCGATCACATCCGGGACTCCGAACTATCTTTGGTACATCAAAACACATAAACTCACAATATCGATCGTCACCAAATGTTAAGCGTGCGGACCCTACGGGTTCAAGAACTATGTAGACATGACCGAGACTCGTCTCCGGTCAATAACCAATAGCGGAACCTGGATGCTTATATTGGTTCCTACATATTCTACGAAGATCTTTATCGGTCAAAACCGCATAACAACATATGTTGTACCCTTTGTCATCGGTATGTTACTTGCCCGAGATTCGATCGTCGGTATCTCAATACCTAGTTCAATCTCGTTACCGGCAAGTATCTTTACTCGTTCCGTAATGCATCATCCTGTCACTAACTCATTAGTCACATTGCTTGCAAGGCTTATAGTGATGTGCATTACCGAGAGGGCCCAGAGATACCTCTCCGACAATCGGAGTGACAAATCCTAATCTCGATCTATGCCAACTCAACAAGTACCATCGGAGACACCTGTAGAGCACCTTTATAACCCCCAGTTACGTTGTGACGGTTGGTAGCACACTAAGTGTCCCTACGGTATTCAGGAGTTGCATAATCTCTTAGTCATAGGAACATGTATGAGTCATGAAGAAAGCAATAGCAACATACTAAACGATCAAGTGCTAAGCTAACGGAATAGGTCAAGTCAATCACATCATTCTCTAATGATGTGATCCCGTTAATCAAATGACAACTCATATCTATGGCTAGGAAACTTAACCATCTTTGATTCAACGAGCTAGTCAAGTAGAGGCATACTAGTGACACTCTGTTTGTCTATGTATTCACACATGTACTGAGTTTTCGGTTAATACAATTCTAGCATGAATAATAAACATTTATCATGATATAAGGAAATATAAATAACAACTTTATTATTGCCTCTAGGGCATATTTCCTTCAACAACATATAATGTGGCAACTCACACCCTGGTCTCATAAAATAATGAGTTGCCATGTAATGCAATCAAATATGTTGTGCTATCACAAAACAACATGGCAACGTAGTGAGTTTATTGTACAGTCAAACTGCCATTACTCTACATATGACATGGCAACTGGCATAGTTGGTTCACAAAAGTAGTTGCCACTTAGAAGGGTAGTTGTAGTTAAACAAATGCAATGAAATTGCGGTGACTGCCATTAATTATCCCACACTTAAATATGCATCTACCTAGATATAGAAATCATACACAAATATCACTCCCTGAGTTGGATCTCGTAAACTGACATTATCATACGTATGACATGGCAACTAACATAGTTCGTTCAGAAAATTAGTTGCCATCAATGAGGATAATTGTGGACAAAACAAAGTGTGCTGAAATTGCCATGACTGTTATTATCCTACACTTTGAAATGCACCTAACTAGATCTAGGGTTCATACAGAAATATCATACCCTGAATTCAACAACAAAAAACGCCCTAAAAACAATGATGGCCATAGCGTTCGAGGCAAATCAGAACTAACAACTAGAAATCACTCACACAGGCAAATGCAGGAACTAATCTCTCGTATATACGGATGTGGTTGCCGACCGGGCGAGCCTCACCGGCATGACTACCACCGCGACGGCGACGAAACTGCACAATGCTGCCCTAATGGCACGCACGCGACTCCCCCGCCGACGGGGACACCGGAGCGCCGCCAATCCGCCGAAATCTCGAGAATGCTCGAGGGGAATGTGACCATGGAGGGAGGGGGACAGATTTCGCAGGGAGGAATGTGACCAGCTTCGATAGCCTTACCTTCTCACTGCGGCTGCTCCGGCGACGACGCTTCGGTCCGGTGAACCCCAACAATGGCCGCAAATGTCGTTGACTCTTCCGCCGCCGCCGCCTCCTCCTCTCGTCTTCTCCTCCAATCGAATGGAACTGTTGTGGATAGTGGGTTGGGGAGAAATGAATGCGAATGGGAGTAATGAAACCGCAGCGAGGGGAGGGAATGGCGAGTCATGGGAGACGCCAACCGAAGTCGTGCGCGGCGTGCGGGCGCGACGGCAGTTCCACCGCACGCCCCGACTCGTAACCGCTGTCGTCCGAGGGAGAAACGACGTGTGGGCGAACTAACTACACGCCACACACCGGCCTTGTCCTACGTGGCACATAAAATCTGCCTTCCCGTGTTAAGATTCGTGCAAAAATGAATCGACGATGATCAAGGCGTGCGAGCGAATTGAAGAAATGCCACACGTGTGTGTGGGCGTTAGTGTTTCCGAAAATGAGAAGGAGACTAGCCCCAAGCCCAAGAGGCAGCCCACCCCACGCAGCCCTCTGTCTCTTTCTTCCGTCCATTGCCCTCCCGATCCCTCGTCTCCTCTTCCCACCCACCGCGCCGCCGCCTCCACCCACCTTCTCCCTCGCCGGCGACCCCTGCCGTCTCCGTCTCCCTACCCCCCAGACGCACCGGTGCTTCCGGAGCCGGCCGACGTCGCCCTCTCCGCCTTCAAGGTCGGCACCGGCCCCTCTTTCCTCCTGCTCTCGGCTCGCCGCGGATTCGTGTCTCACGCGACCCTGCTCTGCTTCGACGCAGCTGCGGCTGACCTCGGGTTCAATTGGATCCCAACCCCCCTCCTCAGGTACTCCGCGAATCTCTGATGATAATCTCCGTGTCTGTACTGTACATGGTTCTTTGATATTACCAAGAGAAGAAACGAGAATCATCATCACAAACATTCAACGAGTTCCTTGTTCTTTCTTCTGATTGATTATCAGGAGGTCCGCCCGCCATCGCCATGGGCAGCCGGTTTGTGAATCTGTTGGCCAGGAGCTGCAACGGCGGCCCCAGACACTTCAGCCTTCACTGCTTGAACCCGGCAAACTTATTTCACCCAGCCCGGTCACGGCCAGCGGTTCGAGCAGTTCATCGACGGCCAGCGGACGCCCCGCTGCCTCCGCCGTCCTTGTCATTCGATTGGCCCTGCAGGAAGGGCGAACTGGCGTGGATGAATTTCATGGCTTTCGGCCTCAGCCGGGAAAACCTCCTCGCCGTGGACCAAATCGGCAGGAGCTTCTTGTACAACCACGACTCGCGCTTGCTCCGCACTGGGATGCCCAAGATGCGCAAGCCCATTATCGACCCCATCTCCGTTGCCGTGGGCGACAGCCTATACGTCATGAGCGGCAACCCTGGCCGGCTGCCCGATCAGGACTGCTTCCAGGCTCTCCTCCACACCCGCCTGCCTGCTAGCCACGCCCAAGACTGGTGCTGGTATTCCCTCCAGCCACCGTCTCTCTTTGCCGCCGCCGCCGACGGGGTGGATCGATCCAGCTGCCGCGATGCCCCAATGCCCTTTGAAATCAGTGCCTACGCCGTGGTTGACGATTCACAGATCTGGATATCTACATCTGGCGCCGGCACATACTCGTATGACATCGCGAGTGGCGCTTGGAGCAAACTAGGCAACTGGGCACTGCCGTTCAGAGGTCGCGCCGAGTACATCCCTGAGCACAACCTCTGGTTTGGCTTCACACCCGACGATTTGCAGCTCTGCACATCGGACCTCACTGCCTCGTGTGAGTTGAGGCCGCCCGTGCTGCAGGATGTGTGGACAGACGTGAACAGGCCAGAAGATTGGACCCTGACAGACGCCAGCATTGTGCCGCTCGGCTCCGGTCAAGTCTGCGTTGCCAGGTTCTTTCTTACCTGCCCAGAGGACAGCATTGAGGATGTGTATGGCTATGCCCTTGAGAAAACAGAGAATTTTGCTGTTCTCGAGGGCGTCAAATTGTTAAAGGCTGGGTGGGCTCAGCTCCGGATGGTTAAGCACAAGTCGGAGCGTTACGTCTTCGGCCGTGACCTTGTCATACCGCTGTGATAATTTGTACTTCATCTATGGCAAGTGAGTTCTCTTAGATCAAAGACCAGTGGCTCGCTTGTGTATTGTCCTACTTTCTATCTGTCAATTGTTGTTTCCGTGCCCTACAGTAGTTGGTGCTTGTGCTTTTGTTATGTAGCTTGTTGACTTGTTTTTACTGGCCCCAACTTACGCTCGCACCCTTACCCTTCGCCTCCATCTGGTGAATTATCCTCGTGGGACAAAAAAATAATAAAATGTTCTTTTTAGATTGATTGTTTTGAGTTGGTTTAGATTTCTTTTGAGATCTAGAATTTTAACCATATGCTTTGTTCTTAAGCTTTCAATTATGTTCAATAAGCCATTGTTGGACAGACCATGATAACCGTGCATGTAGTTTCTTAGAAGCAGCACCATTGAAGCCGATCAATAGAAGGATAGAATATGAATGGTTCAGTTTTGCATGACTCTGTAGTTTCTTACCATTGAAGCTGATCAATAGAAGTATGGTCTATGGAATATAAATGGTTCAGTTTTGCATGACTCTACCCCAGGAAGTTGAACATGCAGCATTAAGCAGCCGTTGTGCTCATTGCCCCAGAAGATGCTATCAACAGATCAAACATACTACATCCTGTTTGCACCCGGGCTTGGCACCAAGCAGAAGGTACCATACGCAAGTCATTTGTGCTCAGTTGTGCAGCACTGAACAAACACAGTCCGCAACAGTCTTAAAAAGATGCAGCAGCACCAAATCAATATAAGCATGGATCTTTGAGGCAACACGGTGTGGATGGATATTATACTTTCACCATTTCTTACCGCATTCCTTGCTTCCCAAATATGCCATACGGTGATTGCCATGGATGGATATTATACTTTCACCATTTCTTCACCATATGTCATATTTGGGAAGCAAGGAATGCGGTAAGAAATGGTGAAAGTATAATATCCATCCACACCGTGTTGCCTCAAAGATCCATGCTTATATTGATTTGGTTCTGCTGCATCTTTTTAAGACTGTTGCGGGACACAGTCGTGAGACACCATCAAGTTCATCGGTTAGATGGTCTCCGCCGCCACCCGGATCAGTCCTTATTAACGTCGACGCAGCTATCTTCTCAAACCTGCACAAACTGGGAATTGGCATCCTGATTCGGAACCACAAAGGTGAATGCTTGGTCGCTTGCACTGAGCCACTTAAAGGGATGGTACAGCCAGAACTTGTTGAAAGCTGGGCGCTCTGTCATGCCGTGATTCTCGCCCGTGATGAGAGGCTGACCTCTGTCATTTTCGCTTCAGACTGCCTCTCCTTAGTACAAAGAATGAACTCTTCATCCATGGACAGGTCTGAAGTGGGTGTAGTGGTGTCAGATATTAAGCGTTTGGTTGCTTGTTTTTCTTCAGTTTTTTTCTGCCATGTCGAGCGGTCGTTGAATGTTGTTGCTCATATACTAGCTAGGTCCTGTGAGTTTGCCAGTTCAAAAGCTGTGTGCTATTCTACTCCAGAGTGTATCAGGCAAACTCTATGTACTGATGTATACTAATTAATAAATTGCAGCATTCTCTCTCTCAAAAAAAAGAAAAAACACAGTATTTCATAGTGCTTGAAACTTAACTTCGATATTGTTCCATAAATCTGATAAGAGTTTCCTAATGAGGAAACACATAGCTCCTCAATAGTCTTTGGCGACTTGTACTTCGTAGTTACAAAGAATATACTGTGAAGGAGTACAGGGGCATTTTAATATAGAAGCCCACACAATTTCATACCATATGTTGTGAAAACATTTTTTTTATTAGGTAACATGCGTTTAGCGGCTGTGTGTTCTAGAGTCAGTCGGATGCCCGTAATCTTAAATCATTGTATGTTCTTGAGTTTCCTCTCTAGAAATTCTGTTTTTATTTCATATTCATAACTTTGGGGCAGCTTGTAATCACATTTTTATCACCAATACAGGTATGCTACTCACGATACCTGGGATGTTGGACTGTCAGCAGAACTTTGGCAGGAACGGCGGATAAAGTGTTCAATGCATTCAGCAACGACTTGGGGCTGAAAAACTGAAGATGCTTTTGTGTTGCCCCTTTTATCTTCTGGCGGAATTAGTTTCATGTCTATCTCTGGTCGTCACATATATCTTGTGATGTAGAGATCAGGGTTGAAGATTATTAACCTATGTATAATATATATGCTAAAAAACTATCTATTGTCCCTTTAGCATTAATTAAACACATTAACGGTCGCGTAAATGGCGCTAGCTCGCGTACTCCACCTGTCCACTTTACTGTGTTGGTTTTACTATCCCTCCCGTCTCTCTCTCTCTCTCTCTGGATCCTCTCTCGGCCGCCGGCCGATTCCGGCCGTTGCCGGCGGTCTCCGGTGCCTCCCAGCATTTCCTCATGTTCTCCTTAATCCGGTCTATCTCCTCCACCAGCCCGATTCAATGCTCGCCTCCTCCTTGTGCGCCCGTGGCTAACCCTAGCCGCCACTGTCGCAAGCGCACGGCGCCGTCATGGACGCCGGTGTGGCTCCGGCGCCCCTGGTGCTCATCCTTGACGCCTCCTGCCTGCTCTCGCGCGTCATCGAGGCCGTCGGTTTGTAGTCATGCCCCGACGCATGTGGCCACCCGCACCAGGCCATTAGGGCCGCCTACGCCGTTGAGTCCGCCAAGCTGCTTGACCACTACGCCAGCTGCAGTGACTCCCGTGCCAGTCCGTCTCCGTCCCTGTCTCTGGTTGGTGACAGCATGTAGGTACATCTCTTTCTTTCTCCCATGATCTACTCTTGGTCTGCACTTCCCATATCCGAATGATGCTTACTTGTAGTTGGAGTGGAGGATCTTGAATTTGAGTACGTGAGGGAGGAGGAGCAAGACAAAATTGATAAGGCAAGAATTGTTTTCCTCTCAATTCAGGTTTCTGTTGCACCTCCAAAATTCTAACTCAGATATAAGTGTGTTTAGGTCAGATTTAAGGGTGTCGGGTTTAACATCCTTTTCTAAAAAAGTAAATTGTGGTTTTGCAGGTGAATCTCAAAGAGCTCCCAATGGTGGAGGGCGTTGCAGAATGTGATCATGCCAGATCTGTTTGAGTTTGCACGTCTCTCTCTCTCTCTCTCTCTCTCTCTCTCTCTCTCTCTCTCTCTCTCTCTCTACCCGGCTTGAGGGCCCTAAGAGCAACTCCAATGTGCCGACCCTAACGGACGCACGTCTTGTCCGCTTTTTATCTGTTTGGATCGGCCGCCTGCTCGGTGTCCGCCTTGTTTTTGGTTTGGGTCGGCAGTGTGTTCAATGCGCCAACCCGTATTTGCCCGTGCGGCCGGCTTGTCGTCGTTTTTCATCAAATATACACATATTCTGCATAGTATCACAAGAAAATAAATATAGCAAAGTTCCACAACTCAAATAAATATATCGTAGTTTACAAGCCGAATAAAAATTAAATTATCTCAAATTTATTTTAAAAAAGATATATCTATTGGTTGCCAACATGAACCCACATATGTTCAACCAAATCATCTTGCAGCTAAATGTGAGTTTTCCAATCACGCATTTGATGATGAAATTGGGTGAACTGTGCAAACGTTCCCGCTCCTCCTTCATGCTCAGGCACAACATTGTCACCCTGAAACTGAAACCCTTGATCGTAGATACGTTCCGGGCGCTCATCCTCTACGATACAATGTGCATGATCACACAATCAATCATCATCTCCCATAACTTCTTGGTGCTCCAAGTTCTAGCAAGATAGCGAACGATGCCTCATCGAGATTGCAGAACATCAAAGGCACGCTCGACATCCTTCCTAGCACTCTCTTGCTCTTGAAAAATCTCTTCCTCTTCTCTCCGATAGGGTTGGGAATTGTCTTCACAATAGTGGTCCACTGAGGATAGATACCGTCAGCTAGGTAGTATCCTTTGTTGTAGTTGTGGCCGTTGATGTCAACATTCACCGGCGAGTAGTTTCCTTCGGCAAGCCTTGGAAACACCGGCGACCGTTGAAGCACGTTGATATCATTGTGCGATTCGCCCATGCCGAAGAAGGAGTGCAAGATCCAGAGATCTTGTGAGGCCACGGTCTCAAGTATGACAGTGCAAGCCCTGACATGGCCCCTGTACTGTCCTTGCCAAGCAGAAGGCCAATTCTTCCACTCCCGGTACATGCAGTCTATGCTGCCAAGCACCCCGGGGAAGCCCCTGCTGGCATTCATCACCAACAAGCGGGCTGTATCTTTAGCAGTTGGCTCTCTCAAGTACTCATGTCCAAACACTGCAATCACAGCCTTGCAGAATCTGCACATGGACTCTAGGCATGTAGATTCGCTCATACAGACGTACTCATCAATGAGATCACCGGGCACTCCATATGCAAGCATCTGGATAGCTGCAGTGCATTTCTGATAAGAGGAGAAGCCAATCTTTCCAAGGGCATCCTCCTTGCACTCGAAATACTTATCGTATCCGACCACCCTCTCTCAAATACAGTTGAAAACATGCCTAACCATACGAAAACGGCGCCGGAATTGGTGATGTTTGAAGAGGGGGTTGTTTGTCTCAAAGTAGTCCTTCCAAAGATGGAAATGATCGCTCTCTCGGTTGCGATTCAACGCCGGAGTGTGCCCCGGGATCGAGCCCCGGAACAATGGCCGCTGCCTATTAAGGTGGTCATGAACCAACACGGCAGCCACCATCTCCTCATCAGCAGATGAAGAATCGTCAGAGTCCCAGAGGAAATTGTGGAAAAAGAACTCATCGGCGGAGTCCATTTGTACCTTGGGGGCAAACTGCCGAATAACTTGCAGACGTTGTCAAAGAAGCTGGCCGGCGAAGAGACGCGCGCCTCCCCTGGACCAGGTAACTGGCCTGGAGGCGTCCGACGAGCGTGGCAGCGCCAGGTGAGCGTGGCGGCGTCAGACGAATGGGCTGGCCAGGTCCTCGGGGGGCAACTTCGTGCTCGCGGCGACGTCGAGGTGGGGTGGTGGGAAGCAACAATGGCCCGGCGGCGAGGCGGTGGTGGCAGCAACGTGGGCGGTGGCGGTGTGTGGGGGAGGTGTGTGGGCGCGGACTGCTAGCATGGACACCGGAACTGGGCTGCGACGGCAACGGGGTGGGCGGGAGAGGGCTTGCTGTCGATGGGGGTGGAAGACAATGGCTAATGTGCCACCGGCTGGCGGACCAGGGGGAGGAGTAGGCGTGCGTTCACGCGCGTCCGTTTCTTGTCCGCGCCGCAAATGAGGCTCAAATTTGGGCCGAGAATGGGTCCGCAGGCGGACGATAAGCCCAATGCATCGATCCAAACGGACGCACGCGGACGAAATGGGTCGACGCGTTGGAATTGCTCTAGGCTCACCAAAGAGTGTGTCTTCGTCACCCCTCTGGTTGGTCCATAGACTAAGGTGAATTTGAAGGATATACTGGAATGAACTAGAGTACCATCAACATTCAGCGAGTATGTGCCCAGGGCGACATTTGAAACCACCACATCGTCACTCCTCAAAAGAAGAATGCAACCACGGTTGCCAATTGCTGGGCGATGAGGAGCCTATAGCCGCAAAGGTAGGAAGCAGTGTTGCTATTGATGTTCTCACGTTTGATCTTTTGGAGGCAGATAATGTGACAAGGGGTAGCCGAGATCGGTGGTGCGACAGTTCGGGCATTTGAGGCCCCGAACGTTCCAACACAAAATGCTACTCCCTCCGTCCCATAATATAAGAACGTTTTTGACACTATACTAGTGTAAAAAACGTTCTTATATTATGGGAAGAGGGAGTAATGTTTATATCTGACATTTGGAAACAATTTATCTTCAATCTGGGCACTAATAGGGCCACGTGCAGCTTCAAGCTGAGAACAAACATTGGGGCAGCAACACTTTGGAAGCATCAAGTTTCGCAAACAATCATGTAGCAAAATGTAAACGCATCACACAGGTACAGGAGGCATCGATGACAATGTTGATCTCCTGGCGATTACTCCTAACCCAGAAATAGAGGCATCAACTACAGAGTTGATCTCCAGACTACAACTCTTTATCAGCAGATACGGAAGAGCACCTAAGATGGGAAACATACTGGACCAGCAGCAAAGCTTTGATCCTCACGGAGAACCAACAGAGACCACCTCGGTGCCTTGAACTTGATCAACACACATCCCTCAGCTGCATGAGCCAGCAAGGCGTCCTCAACAGGATTAGCAAAGCAACTGCAACATCTGCACAGAAAAGAGCGGTTGGTATTTAATTAATTGTCATTTGCCAAGCTCTGTTCAAGGAAAGCATGGCCTCATGGATTTCCCATTGGCTTATTGTGAAAAGCTGATCATTTCTAGCTGGGACAATCAAAACTTTCAAACATTTTCTGCAACATCTGAAGCTAACTAACTACTGTATCACCTATGTTGTCCTTTTATTTTATTTTTGACTAAATGTAGCAGCTGCTTTTCAATGCCATTCAGAGGGTAAACACAAAAGTGGTACACCGTAAGATATACAGGGAGTAAAGCCTAAGCAGGTCTAGAGTGGTCTGATCAAAATAGAAATTCCAATTTAGTAATACAGTGCACATTGACTTGTAGGTACATAAGCTAGTTAGTCTTATATTGTTCATATTCAGTAAATTAGTCTAACATAGAAAGGTTGACAATGGGAATAGAATGAATAATCATACCAAGAATGCAGTACCATGAATATGACTATAACCATAGTCTGTACTTAAAGAATCGGGCGGGGACTAATCCAGCCCTTCTGCCAACACAAGGTCCAACCTTCTTGACCTGAGTTGACAAGACAACTTTATAACTCCCCAGTGTTATCAAGTAAAAACACAAGAGTGGAAAGCAATGTACAAGAAAAGCGATACTTACAAAGGCCCATCGCCCATGCTTATAACGGACCTCCAGAAGTTCACCTTTGGTAACAGTTAGCTGCAAACAACAATCATAACTACATTAGATGAAACTTCTTAGTGAACAATCTATGTCCACCTGAAAAAGGATTTAGATTGTAGAACAAAAACCTGCAAATCGTTCCAAGCTTTGAAACTGAAAGGAGCATCAAGGATCTTGAAATATATGCTGGCGGCAGGACATATCTAAATATGAAATTTATTGTTCAGTACTAGATCAAATACTTCCTAATATCTGCAAAACGTTTAGTTGATTATTTTGTACCATACCTTGTTGGGTTGAGCTAGGTGAATGATTTTGCGGGCGATGTCTGTGCACTCAAGATCCGGATCACCAATCCCATATCGGGCTTCAATTAGGTAGGAGTCGTATATCTGCAGACAATTCACTGCTCAGAACCAGAGCTAACACCTCTAGTACGTATGTAAAAAATCCAGGTAATTCTGCAGTAGCTATTACCTTGGCATTTTTCTGCTGAATTCCATGAATAATTCTCAAGCAAGTATTTGCCCATTCATCATCAGGCATGATTTTGTCCTCGACTTCCTTTAGGAAGCACCTGTTTCTCACGCATCCCACGGTTACTTGGCAACAAGTTCCTCCACATAAGTGATCTTGGGGATTGACCCATTTGAACATTCGCTGCTCCCGCAGAATCTGATATAGCTGGCAAAGTAATCTCCAAAACTTTGCATGCATCAGTCGTTGATGATCTTCTTTTTTATAGCTGAAACCCATCTTCTTAAAGCTTCTTTAGATAAGACAAAATATGACTTTCTGAATTTCGGCAGTACACTAGCAGTTTTTCTGGATCGTCTGGGTTAAACTGACTATCGCGGTAATAATAGTATTGTGCCAGCACCAGATTGCTCTGTGCATCATCACCCCAGCCGCTAGCCGAAACCTTAGAGAGAACTACTTTACGCTCATTGTGTGTCATGCTATGCATCAATAACTCAAACGCATTCAACAGGGCATGGCCTCTGATTTGTTCGGGGATAGCACTTGTATGGACTAGAAGAGCATAATAACCTTGATGAAGTCTCCATGGTGATCTCATTTGTTGCAGCAAGTCATACACTTCTGGTAACTGAAGAGGCTTCTGGTGTCCATGGGATAGGATCTGATCCAGTGCATCAGCAGCTAGAATAGTGTCTATTGCAGAGCTTGTTTTGCTGGCACGCCTCAGCAATACGCCATTAGCAATTTGGACTCGACCAAATTGATCTATGCAGAATGAATTGACCGTAACAGGGTCATAGAATGAGTAGTCATGTTGCTTCATCTCAGCAAGACGAACAATGAGAGATGAAGTGATGCCTTGCCCAATTTTGTTGGTCTTGTCTGTCGTTCCATATTCTCCAAAAATTTCTACCGACTCTACCGGAGGAAATTCGGTTACGAAATCAAATGGGTGAAACTGATGCCCTTCTTCATCTTGTCCTACAACATGAGTCCTGCAATATTACACGGTTCTTAATATACATATAATTAACCAGCTAATGTGGCAGGCAATAGTTAAATCTGAACATTGTGCATTGCACCTCAATAGACAAACAGACGATGTAGCCTAAAATACAATTCTCAGAAAGAAACAACACGCTAAACAACTTTGGGAGTTGATCACATATTTCATAACTAACTAATCTATTTGATAGCGAACACACCATGAATAAAATAGAATAGCTCTGTTTTTAACAGCTGGGCATGCAGCTTGTGTTTTTTGCTACTTAATTAATAGACCTTATATATCAATATCACCCAATAAAAAATACAGTCCATGCATGCCATATATGAGAAAAATAGACAGTTCATGCCAGATTAATGAATTGGACTATGAAAATTTCACTGTATCGACCCGTGCCATACAGACTACAGTACATGCCATGCATATGAACAGAATGAATTATGAGCTAATTGGCCAACCAGCAACCACAGAAACTGAAAACTTACCATACAGATTGTCTTTTGTCAGGTGGCCACCACCAGAACGGTATCCTACATGGGTCGGCATCCGATGGTGCCGCTGCGATGGCAGAGAAATTGCGATGGATCGACGGCCGTGGCGGGGCATGCGAGTACCACTTCCTTGATTTGCCGGCGAGAGGGCGCGGGTGAAAGCAGTGAGCGGAGACGTAGCTGTGGAGATCCGGCAGGCAGAACAGCTGGCCGCTGAGAGGTTTGTAGACGAAGATCCTGACGCCCGGTTCGACGGCAGCGGCACGCGGGGCCAAGCCGGGACTGTAGCAGCAGTTGCGGATGGCCGCATGCCGGGTGTCGGCACGCAGGAGAAGGCCGTCGTGGCTCATGGGGACACCTGCGGCCGATCCGGGACTGCGCCAGAAGTTGCAGATGGCCGCAAGGCAGCGGCGGGAGTTGGCAAAGTCCCCGTCGCGGCTCACGGCGTGGATGCATGCGCTAGCGTAGTCAATGCCGTCGGCGAAGTGGGGGCCCTCGGTGTGGGCGAGCAGGCCGAAGGGCGTGGCGGCGGCATCCGGGACCGGGAGGCGGAACAGCTGGCCGCTGAGGGGATTGCAGACGAAGCGCCTGACACCCGGTTCGACGGCGGCGGCACACGTGGCCAAGCCGGGAGTGTCGCAGTAGTTGCCGATGGCCGCATCGGCATGCCGGGTCTCCGCGCCGAGGTGGAGCCTGTCGTGGCTCGTGGCGCGAGACGCGGCCAATCCGGGACTGCCGCGGCAGTTGCAGATGCCCGCAGGGCAGCGGCGGTTGTCGGAGAAGCCCTGGATGCTTGCGTTGGTGAAGCCAACGCCGTCGGGGAAGGTGGAGCCGCCGGATTGGGTGAGCAGGCCGAAGAGCGCGGTAGTCAACGCGGCATCCATGCTGGGGACGGGGAGGCGGAAGCGGAACAGCTGGCCGCTGAGAGGGTTGTAGACGAAGAGCGTCGCGCCCAAGGGTCGGCCGCGGGTGTCGACGAAGTAGAGGAAGAGGACGCCGTCGCGGCTCGCGGCCTGGATGCTCGCGGCGCCTAGGTCCATGCGGATGCTCTTGGGGAAGTCGGCGACGAGCGAGAGGTAGGAGACGCAGGCGGCCTCGTCGAGGTCGAAGGACGCGCGCGCGCCCGTCGACGGCGCCCGGGTAGCGCCCAGCGCCGCCATCCTGTAGGCCAGGGCCCAGCGAGGGCGCGAGGGCGCCGTGCGGAGGGGGCGTCGGAGGGGCGCCGCGGCGGCGCCGGCGAGGCGTCGGAGCATTTTGCTATGGAGGCGGAGCGGAGAGGGGGAGGGTTTTGCGCGGCTTGTCCTTGCAGAGGTGACGTGCGCGATCTGCGGTGTGGTGCCGTCTGGCGTGGTGGGGAGATGATAGTGGAGGGGGAGGAAGGGGTCCGGTGCACATGAACTCGATCCAGCCGTCCCTGGCACAGGGAGTGGGTCCCACCTACCACAGAGAAGACGACGGAGAGAAGGTGAGTTCGAATTTCGAAGCCAAGATTCATTAATTCCTGTTTCGGATTGTTTTTTTTTTGCCAGAGAGAACGCACCGACCCTCCCGGAAAGCACCGAGCTGGCGGGCGCCTTGCTTCCAGCCAAACTGCTGCACACGGCCATCTACCGACTTCAAAGTAGCCCACTAGTTTCATACACTTGTGTAAATGTCAATTCGACTTCAAAGTTAGTTTTTGAAAACCTTTACAGACCACACAACTACGTATTTCTGAAGATGGTGTAACAGGCATGATGTGGAGGTTCAGGGACAAACTCACAAACATGAGAGAGCTATGGTTAGCTAGTGGCCGGGCACATCCCATTTCTCCCTGTCCACAACAGGCGGCCCATATGTCCGGACCCAAATTCATACAAAACGTGCAACAACGTAGATCAACATTACAAACGTAGATTGAACTAAAAATATATAGCACAGTCAGACCCAAAAGATATAGTTCGTCGCTGGATAGATTACACTACATACAAAATATACTAGCTAGACGGTGCAGGGAGTCAGAGATCACCATTTCTTGGGCGATCCAGCGGTTGTACTCCTCCGAATACGCGATTGCCGGGGACCCGCCGGGGGGGGGGGGGAGGGGGGCGTCGTCGAGCCGCTGTCCAGCACTGAGGAGATGTAGCCAAAGAGGCGGCGGATGGCACGGGCCTGCTACTTCGCGTGTCGCACCGTCATGGCCTAGGCGGTCTCCTACTGCTCGCGAGGCGCTCTCCGGCGATGTGATGTGGTGTCGGAGCGCATTCGCGTTCTTGCACTGGAGGCGCCTAGCATCCGTCTTCGCCGACGTCAGTGACTGGTGCATAACCTTGCGGAGGAGCTGCTCGTCCGAGTCAAGGGGCAATAATCTAGTGTGTGGGCAGGAAGGACCGGCCTACGTAACCCTCAGCACGGCCCGCTACCTCTCACGGCGGGCGACTTTTGCCTCCAACTCCGGCATTAGTATCCTCTGGGTGGGCGCGGGCACGAGGACCCAACGCTATCTGGAAGGAGCTGGGACCGGAGGGGGAGCGAGGGAAGAGGGGCACCCGAAGCCGGATCTGGAGCGGAGCACGACGGGCCACCGGTGGCCACCGGGGACGGTGTGGAGCTCGAGCTCCCGCCAGTGTCCACCCTCGACTGCTCGATGGCGATTCCTGTCGTCGAGAGAAAGCGGAGCATCGTGTTCTCCTTTTGCTCGGCTACGACGAACGTCGAGCGGCCCGTGGCCATGATCGATTGGGTGAGTACGCCTATGTTGGGGCCGCACATGAGCTTCTTGGGGCCTCCATGTCTCGTGCATACTCCCATGTGAGGGAGGCGAGATAGTTGGCCAATGAGTGGGTTGCAGATGAAACAAGTGGTGTCTGGGATGTGGTTGGGGTCGATGCAGGTCATCTTGCACACCAGATTGCGGCCCTGCATGGGAGTCGTGACACGGGTGTCGTAGAGGAGGAGGAGGAGGAGGAGGAGGTTGTAGTCGCTCCAGGAGCATATTTTGCCAGCGAGGACTTGCACGATGTTGTTATCAGGGGTGAGGGCGACACTGATCTTGGTGAGGTACATCGGCAATACGAGGTGCGAAATGAGCGGAGGCTCGACGAGGCGCGCAAACGCGGTTGAAGCCGATCCTGCGGCCTGCTCGACCAAGATCCAGGGAGGAGGACGTGAGGCGGCGGCCGTGGAGAAGGAGCGGCATAGGCGGCCGAATAGGCCTAGGAGGCGCCAGGACGACATGGCGGCGTCCTGATGCTGACATCGTCTACTGCGATGGGTTGGGTGAGCATATGGATGTAAATGGCAAATAAACGGCGTTCGCAAGTTTCATTTAGTTAGTTTTAGCTAGCTTGACAGTCCATGTTCCTAAGAAAAGAAACTTTGTTAAACTATTAGATAATAAGTAGCCTAAAGTGAACCCTTAAAGAAAGTAGGCTTAAATGGGATTAAGCGGTACCGGTTTACATCCCTAGTGAGCAGAGAATGGAAGGAATCCGATGGCATAGAGGCCTCGGTTCACGTGGACTTGGTGCACACAGCTGGCATGTCAGGTGATGGCGCGATGAAAGCTGCGTGGGGTCGTTCCACCGCGTACTGGGACGCTGAAGCTCTCTCTGGCCCACAGATCAGTGACGTTGGTCTACCAGGGTTGGTCTACGCAACGAATTCCGTAGAGGGAGGTACCGTGCAGCTGCGTCGCGCCGATGGCTGTGCTGGGCACTAGTTTCCCGCCAAAATTTCGTTCGCTGAGAGGAGGTTTTTTTGTTGAGAATATTCGCTGGGAGGAGCTGGTTTCAGCTTGTATCCTATCCTCCTCCTTTTCCCAGTTCCATTCGCTCACAACACACTTTCAATTAGGAAATTTCAAGTAAACTCATGAATTTGCAGAAATTATCGAGCATTCAAAATGATTGAAAGAAGCCAAACACTACAATATCACTAGGAAAACTTGATTCAAACAGTGACCTATGCAGCAAAGTAGTAAACTGAACATTTTCGACATACGTAAGAGCATCTACAACCGGGCACCCCCAAACCTCCACAAACGTCCGGGCGGGCCGCCCGGCCACTGACCAGTCACAATTTTTCGCCCCAGACAACCTCCTCAAACGGGCCTCAAACGCTCGGGTTCACCGGCACCCCCTCATATCCAGCCCAAATATGGGACAGATATAGGAGCGCCCGGGCATGCTCGCCACGTCGGACCAGGCCCACACTGGCCCATTCGAACCCCACATATATTCCTCTCCATCCGCTCGTCGGATCAAACCCTAACCACTTCACTCCACTCCCCTTCGCCAACCAAGCTTGTCCCCGGCGCCGTCCAGCCGTCTCCGGCATGGCGGACAGTGGATCCGAGTCCTTCACCTCTAGATCCGTCGACCCCGATCTCAACCCACGCAGCCCCAAAGAGGAGATGACCGTCCGACTTGCGCTCCGCCGCGCCTGAGAGGAGGCCCGTGCACGACAGCGGTCAGACTCCTTCTGTCGGGAACCCATTGAGTCCGCCCAAATGGCGCATGGATCCGTCGCCGCCTCACCGGAGGCGGTGCGGTCCGTCTGAAGTCCGAACGCAGTGGCGGACACGCAATCGCTCCGTTGGCGCGCCGAGCATCGGGACGCACCATGGGCCTCGTCCAACGAGAACATGGCACGGCGTGCCCGTCGTGCCAGTCAACAGGCGCGGGCGCGGGAGGCGGCGGAAGCCCTCGCGGCGGTGGACATCGACGAGGCGGAGTCGCATTCTCCGACACCCCGTATGGTGCATCAGTCTGGGCACCGCAACCGCATTGTGGTGGACGTCGCCAGCTCGTCCAAGGACGGATCCATCATCGATCTGACGTCCACCGGCACCGTTCAGGTTCCAGGCTCTGACGAGGAAGAGTAGGGCATGGGAGACGGCGGTGCCTTGAGTCCCGTGAGCCGGCTCGTGTCACATGCCCTACTCTACCTTGCCGGGGATCAGACCAACACTATGGGGAGCGCAATCGGCCGCCGGACATGGCCACGGCAGAACCAAGCGAGCTCCGGTTAGATTAGATTTCACATTGCATGTAATAATATGGATTTGAGGGTTCTAATTTGAGATGTCCAGTTGTAGAATCAAATATTTGAGGCATGACCCGTCAGTGTCCGCAGATGCGCCCAGACACATCCGCAGGCGTTTGAGGGGCCAGATTTGCTCATCGCGGCTGTAGAGGCTCTAAGACAGCAAGGTTCAGCACTGTACCATGTTCAGATAATCAAACTCAAAGTAGCTCAAATGCAAGGGCGAAAACTAGCATAGAGCGTACAGGCCAGACTTATCCATTGCAGAGTACGTACACGTCAGGATTCCAAGATCAGCCACACTTAAGAGCAGCTTAACCTTTCCAATGCACAGGTTTTTATCAACATGTCAATGACAAGGATAAGCTAAACTCCAAACTGGATAACAATGCAAGAACACGTTGGTTTAAGCTTACAGACCCATTCAATTCAAAGAAAAGCAATCTCAAGTTAAAATGACATTCCAGATTCCACAATGGTACTCAGAACAGTAGTTGTTGTTAACAGTCTAGGCCATAAATATTCATAATTCTAACTTTGAAAGCTAATGATCCATTCGACGTTAAAAGGACATATAATGTAGTTATTGACTGTCGATCAATGCTGAATTGCAGACAGAATCAAGCCACATTAGTAAAACTCAATGGGTGCACAAGCAAAGCCAAAATATGTAAAACATTTGCAGATTTTGCCCAAACCATGGTAGAGGAGCCGCATCAGCAAAGCCTGACAAACCCAAACTTCTCACAACATTCAGGAACTACCAGTCTACCAGACTACCACCAAACAACTCCTACCTCACAATTTTGAGAACCCTGCAAAGCGGATTGTAAACATAAACGTGAGGCTCGCCAATCTCTTTGTAATAGTTCTAATATACAGATAAACGTGAAGAATATCTACAGACTCACGTGTGGAGAGAATGAGTGACATAAAACAGAGATGTTTTTTCTCCATTTCTTTTTTAGCTCAATATATATGTATATAGGAGTAAACAGAAACATGAGGCCGGAAGTAAACAACAGCAAAACTAGATCCACATCCACATTGTTTTGGAAAAATGACACAGATGAGATACCATCTGAAAAATGCAACATGCTTTGTTTACTTTCTATCTTCTGTTGCAACAAAAATAACAACATGGTCATGTCACAAAGGTAGCAATAGCATGGTTCCCTTTATGCAAGATCAGTTTGTGATAATCTTTCAGAATAATGGAAGACAATGGTTCATCATAACAACAATACTGGGTGTCTGCTAAGCTCTATTTCCCTTCTGATGTTTCACACTCCCATTTAAATTGTGTAACCTGCTGAACCAGAAAATATACCAAATACAGTTTGGCAGCCGACAGTAATATGCACCAACCAGGCAAACAGTACTTAACTTTTCCAGCTAACAAATTGCAGACATTGTAAGGCAAATGAAATCTGATAAATAATACTCCCCCCGTTCCTAAATATAAGTATTTTTTAGATATCACTCAAATAGTTTGGATTGCTATGTGAATGGTCGATCATTCAAATAGTTTGGATTGCTATTTAAATGGTCGATCATTCAGAATGATGATTTGTTATGAATATTTCGACTGAAAATGGCATTCATAGCTTTATTAGAACTTGGAGCTAATTATGATAGGAATGGTGCTCAAATTAGACTAGTATGTTCTGCAGCCCATGTCGATATCACTTGAAACATTTTATGCCATGGAACAAATGATTTTCCATAGGAACCAGTAAATTCTCAAACGTAGTATATTTTTCCAGCCATTACAATCTAGGTATGCGCGGTGCTCTAACAAGACTTATAGTACATACTACTAGTATGCCTTATTATCAGCATGTAAATATCTAGTTCTATGAGCCAAAACAGTTCGTTCAAACATATCCTACTTTTGTGACGAGCAAAGAAATCAGATAACAGCTAGGCGCTTAATCTAAGAAGAACAACTAAATGTTACACGCGCATTAACATTTCACAAAGATAAGCACGACGTAGTGCAAGCAACATTGCATTCCCGAGGTTTGCTAAAATAAAAATGCCGCATCTCTGAGGTGGTTCCGTCTAACTTGCCGATGGAATGCACATCCAACAGGTTTACGCTTTAAAAATATCTAAAAATATAGGAAACACATTCGCTCATCTCAAACAGAGCACCGGCCAACAGAACAAGCCCAATATCACCCCAGAATTTTCCCAAGAGAGTCCATGTCCTTCAGGTGCTAGGATCAACTTTGGTGGCAGCCAATTTCAAGGAACCTGCAAGGCCAAAGAGTAAACAGCAAACAGAAGCGCTCTAACGTCTCCTAACGGATACTTTAGGTTATATGAAGTAGTACTTGCTAATATTTCAAATTTCGCGATAACAATCAATTTGCAGCATGCTCACTTGGTAAGAAATGGCAACATACTTCAGTTCAGTCTTCATTAGGTGATAATCAGTCCCTGTCTGCACGAACCAGCGTGGCTGCCAAAGTGTTCCTTCCGGAATTGGTCTTCTTGCTCGAAAGGGATCCTTCAATCATGTTTGAACACACAAGAACTTAGAAAAAATGACAAAGAACAAAGACAGTAGTATATGTTCCTTAGTTACAGTAAGAGTTCAATTGGAAAACATATTTTAGCATTTAACAGGAAAATCATATAGATATACGTAGGGGACCAAAACACTTTTTTACATCATACAAAATCCCATACCAATGCAATAAAAGAGAATATTATCTTGCAATGCCAAATTCCACTAACTTCAGTGCTGCAATCTTAAAGGAAAAATTTACTGCTAACAACGGTCAATTTACTTCAGCGGTGTATGAGCCTATCGGCACTGAAACTCTACACAACATTTAGGTTGCCACTGATGATAAATGAAACACTGGTTTCAGTACTTTCAAATACAAATGCAGTTGGTTTGTATCGACAAAACATGATGCTATGCAGTATGCACAAGAGATTGCAAAGCAATGTTAAACAAAGATCTATACAATCTGACAATTATAGATCAGCACTTTGATATTCAATGATCAAACAAGCATGTTAATGGAGCATAAATGTACCTGCACAGGGGATGTAGCTCGACTCTAGCCATGTTGGGAGCGTGCAGGGCACAAGGAAACCAGAGGGGCACAGGGTTTGATCGCCGGCTCTTTCTGGAAGATACCGGCCCCCTAAGCTTTTCCCCTTAGCCATGTCCACAACAATAAGAAAGCGACCATAGACGAGTTACAGAAAATTCGCCCGGAATGGATCGATGGCGGCAATGCACGGGATGTGGTCTTCCAGAACTTTGCACCTTTCAGGGAGAACAGGATTGAATGCTACCTTGTGCTCGAGCGTCCAGCAGCAGCCCTTCTCGTCGAGCGAGAAGGAGCTGCACACGAATGGCTTCCTGCTGTTAGACACCTCCACGTAGCGCAGCTTGCCCTCGCTCACCCCCACACGGCGGTACCTGCCCAGCACCGGAGTCCCCGCCAGGTCAATCAGGTCAGGCAGCACGCTGGCCGGGGGCAGCTCGACGAAGCGATGCTCCGGCTGGTCGCTGAAAGGGTCGACGGAGCAGACGCCCCAGGTCGGGTCGAGCCACCACAGCCGGTCGCCGAATGCCACCACCTCGAGGTTCGGGTCTATGCGCATGTCCCGGCTAGCCGGCATGGACGGGCCGGCCAGCCGCCGCTCGTCCCACTCCCCTGTTTCCGACAGGAACCGGCGCACGACGGGGTGGTCCGCTCCCCCGCGGCGGCTGCGGCTGAGCTGAGCGACCACGTACCTCTCGGGAGGGCCGCGGGAGCCCTCGGAGTGGGTGAGCAGGCCGAAACCCGTGGAGCAGCCTGCGGTGGACGACCTCGCGAACTCGGCGCCCGGGGCAGGGAGGCGGAGCAGCTGGCCGCTGAGGGGGTTGCAGACGAAGCGCGCGACGTCCGGCTCGCCGGCGTACCCGGCGGCGGCGTCGAACTCGGCCAGCCAGCTGGGGCGGAAGGCAGGGGCGGGCCCAGATCAATTCATGGGTATTCAAGTGAATACCCATTGTTATTATGTATATAGAGAGTTTGTATCATGTACTGTATGAAAACAAAGAGGTTCACAGGCCGAATACGCTTTTACCCCATGGATTAGCCAGCCCACCTGCTCCTGTTTCTCCCCCGTCCCGCTGCAACATGGCCTAATGGCCCAATTCTTCTTCCGGCCTGTCCCAGCCCAACTCAAAATTCCTGTAGTGGACGTGGGGGCAATCGCACGAAGCCGTGATCAATCTAGATCTAGCGCCTCCTCCCAATTCTTATCGCCAGAAAGCACGCTGCGCAGCCGCACGGCGGCAGGGTCATCGGGCGCGGCGCCAGGCCGGCACCTGACGACGCCACGCATGCAGGATGGGTGCAGATTGAGTCATGGGTCAAGGCACCGAGCTCGTTCGTCAGTGGGCACATCGATATTTTTCAGATATGTTTTCTAATTTTTCTCCATGGGAACGGCCTTTTCAGTTAATTCTTAGATGGATGTATATGATTCATTTTTACGGGGGTGCTTCAGATTTAGAGTAATCACTACTTCCATATGTTGAACAATTTCAAGTTATGATCTTAGATTAAAAAATATCAAGTTATGATCAATTATATGATTCTGTGATACTATTCCGCTATTTTATGTCTTTTATACCCTATACAGGTCTATAAAATAGTGCTACAATCATTTATACATGCCAAAATAAACAAGAGATTGTAAAAAATTTGCAAGCCATCTAAGTTTTGAATACACACTCTTAAAATCCTGGGCCCGCCCCTGGCGGAAGGTGCCGTCGACCGGGGCGTGGCAGCGGGTGTCGGAGAAGTCGAGGAGGAGGAGGCCGTCGGGGGTCGCGGCGCGGACGGCGCCGGCGAAGAAGTCCGTGGCGTCGGGGACGACGAGGTGGGCGGGGACGGAGAGCTGGGCCCACAGGTCCTCGTGGAGGTCGAGCGACGCGCGCGGCGGCGCCCCCGACGCGTCCAGCGCCGTCTTGGTGTAGAGCATGGCCCACGGAGGGGGCGAGGAGGCCGCCGTGGCCGTGCAGAGGGAGCGGCGGAGGGGCGCCGCGGCGGCGCCTGCGAGGCGTCGGAGCATTTCGCCTGTGGGAGGTGGTGGAGGAGAGGGGAGAGGGTTTTGGGATTCTGCTTTGCTCGTGAGCGAGCGAGAGGCCTGCGGTGGCGTGGCGGGGAAAGAAGGAAGTGGGTTTGGTTGGTGCACATGGACTCGGTCCAGGCTGGTCTGACAGCTTTAGCCAAAAGGAAGGGTCACGTCGAGCCTTCTCCGGTTGACGCAGAGAAGACGACCAGAACTTGTACTGTACATTGTTTGAACTCCTGTTTGGGATTTATTAGTACTAGCAAAGTGCCCGTATGCTAATAACCATTGGGATTATTAAGTCTCATCTTGATTTAGGTTGTACAACATTGCAGAACTGTTAAAAGGCTTGGGCTGTGATCAAAGGTGATGCTATGGCTGCAATCCACAAACTGTTCTTGGACAATGGGCGAGGTTTTTGGCAGGCTCAATTGGCGTTGATCATGTTGATTTCCAAAAAGGACATTTCCGCCCGATTAGCTTTTTTTTACAGAACTTCAACTTTATTCATCTGTAATAAGTTGTGCATCGTTTGTGAAGAACATTACAATTTCGTTTAAAAGCTCCTCAAACCAATCAAAAGTAAAAAAAAAAACTGGCTAATCTAGCAAGCTCATGAGAGCATCTCCAACAGTCGCCCAACGCGTCGCTTTCTAAAAACTACTTTGCCGCGCGCTCATCGCCTGGTTTGGCGCGGCGGGCAGCGCTGGCTCCAGCAGTCGCGCTAAAATGCAGCGCGCGCGCAACTCCAGCAACACGCGCGACTATTGCACAAACAACATATGCATTGTAAACACAAGAAAAAGATCAAACACAAACAAAATAAATCAACAATAAATAGTTTAATTTCGTTATTACAACTCAAACAAATAGTTTATCGTTCAATACAACAAATAGTTCAATAACACAACAAATAGTTCAACAATACAACATCAAACGCATAAATCATGATGCTCTTTGTCGCCCATTCCAAGCCCACCACTCCTTAATGAGATCCTTCTGAAGATCATCATGCGCTGCGGGACGTCGGATGGCATAATAGGAGGCAACAAAATGGGCCACCCTTTCAGCCCTCCGTCGCACTCGCACGGGATGTCCCAAGAGCTCATACTGAGAGTAGTCTACATGTTAGCCACGCTCATTCTCGATGATCATGTTGTGCATGATCACACAAGCGTGCATGATGTATCAAAGCATCTTTTGATCCCAAAATCTAGCCGGTCCTCTCACAATAGCAAATTGGGCTTGCAAAATCCCAAAAGCTCTCTCCACATCTTTTCTAGCCGCCGCCTGAGCATTGTGGAAATCAAGATTTTTCTTATCTTTCGGTTTTTTCAACGGCTTCATAAATGTTTGCTAATTTGGGTAGATGCCAACCGCAAGATAATAGCCATAGTTCTACGTACGGCCATTTGCTACAAACTGCACCGGTGGAAAATCACCATTTGCAAACTTATTCATCGATGGTGATCGGTTCACAACATTGATGTCATTCAAAGATCCAGACATTTCAAAGAAAGCATGCCAAATCCAAGTCTCTTGATCGGCCACCGCTTCAAGGATTATAGTGGAACCCTTTTTTTGGCCGTGGAATTGCCCATGCCATGCTTTTGGATAATTTTTCCAACTCCAATGCATGCAATCTATTGAGCCAAGCATACCTGGGAAGCTGCGAGCTTTGTTCATCTCCAATAGCCTTGCGGGGTCTTCAGCATTGGGAGATCTCAAATACTCCTGGCCAAATACTTGGACAATTCCGACTGCGAAGCGCTTGACACACATGATGGCTTGGCTCTCACCCATAGCCAAGTGATCATCAACTAGATCAGCCAACATACGCAGAGCGGCTGTCACCTTCTGAAAGGTGCTATGCCCGAGCTCTCCGGCGGCATTCCTCCTTTGCTGAAAAAACCGGTCCTGGCTCGCTAGTTTCTCTGCAATGCGCCTGAACAACTCGGTGCTCATCCTAAACCAGCGACGAAAGTACGACTCCGGGTATGTGGGATCCTCCACAAAATAGTGCCTCATCAATCTGTTATGGGCATTGATCCTATCCCTCCAAATTTTCTGCCGACCCATAACCGAACCATCGTGCTTCGGTTTTTTATTGATGTGCATAGCTAGGATCATTGCAAGATCCTCCTCCTCTTCCATATCAAATTCTTCTTCGGAAGAATCATACGACGAACTCATCTACAGTGATCAATACTAGGCTATAAAAACTACAATCAACATGCACCAAATTCATGAAGTTTGAGCAATACATACCTTGCGGGCGCCAAGCGGCAGCGAGCGACCGCGCGCTGTTCGACGGAGGAACACCGCGCGTGAGGGGCGGCGGTGACTAGAGGGAGGCGGAGGAAGCCACCGCGGTGCGGGGAGAGGCCGGGGAAGCGCCAGAACGGTCGCCGGGTGGCGCGGGCGGCGGCGGTGCTGTGGCTGGATGGGGTAGGTGGAGTAGCAAGCGCGCGCTCGAGAGTCCAGCGCGCGGGAGCGGCCAGAGCAAATAAGCGGCGCGCGATGGCGTTTCGGCCCGCGCGCTGAACTAGATATGCCGCGCACGCGATTTTTGCGCCTCCGTTGGAGCACCCGGAGCGGTAGCGCGCGCAAAAACACTGATGTTAGCGCGCGGCGCTTATATAGCGCGGTTGTTGAAGATGCACTGAGCTACCTTATTTGTTTCCCTATTACAGTGCTCAAATCTTGTAGTAACAAAATCATAGGCATAATAAAAACAGTCTTCGAAGATTGCTGCCGCCGCACCCGCCGACTGCCTTCCATCATTAATAGAATCAATCACCTCCATATTATCCAAATTTACTATAACCCGGTTGCATCCCACCCTTTGCGCCAATGTTAGACCAAATTTGAGAGCTCTAGCCTCCGCCATCAGCACATCCGTGCAAAAATCTATTCTCTCATTCCCTCCAGCAATAAACCTGCCTCTATCATCTCTAAGCACTGCTCCAATTGTACCCCTTAGAAGGTCGTGATCATAGGAAGCATCAACGTTGAGTTTAACAAAACCTCTTGGAGGGCAAGACCAACTCTCTTTCTTCACAGACGCCTTGGGGGAGAATGCATTAACAAAAATTATGGTAAGGGCAAGGATTCCCATTGAAATTTGCGTTACATTTTGTATTTTATCATTGTGCACCAACTTCCGTCTTTTCCATCGTAGGTACCATGCTGAGATAGCAATCATCTCACGCACATTGTGGCAACCCAATATCCACAAATCTTGATCTGGTAGGAGTAGTAGGTACTCCAGCACCGCCTCTACTACACGATCAATCTCGCAAGCTTTTTCAATGATATCATCCAGTCCGAGTCTTTTCCAAACCTCCTTTGCTTTACTACACCGGAACATCATATGTTTTGTATCTTCTAAGCCCTCAGAGCAAATTGGGCAGATGGGTGGAACATTCGTATGTCTATTAGCTAGCGTAACCCTACACGGGATAGTACCATGTAGCATACGACATAAGAATATTTTAACTTTTGCCCGACATGCTAATTTCCATACCTTACTCCAAATAGGATTAGCTGTGGTTCGCCATCCCATTAGAGTGTTTCAATTTGCTTCCATACTGATGATTCCATTCCATAGAGTAGGCTGACCTAACTGTGAATATTCCATTTTTCGTACAATTTCAGGCAATGAAGTCTTGCATATCATATTGCGGTAGGGGAACTGAGAGAATCCTTTGTACAATGATCAGCCACATCGTTTGCCTAATCAGGTCTTCATCCCAAGTGTTATCGACAGGATCAATGAGATCACCTACCTTAGTTAATTGGTTACCTCCCTTAGGAGTTACAATTTTCCTAGTGGCATAGTTTGGGATCCACGCATCTTCTCAAATATTAATGTTATGTCCGTTCTTGACTCGCCAAATATAACCACGTTTCAGAGTATTTATGCCTGCCATGATGCTTTGCCATGTAAAGGAAGAACCTTTCTTGAGCTTAGCATTTAACATATCACCATGGGGGTAATATTTTGCCCTTAGGATAGAAGCACACCAAGAATCAGGATTATCCAGAAGACGCCATGCTTATTTGGCTAACAATGCCAAATTAAAATAGTGAATATCACGAAATCCCATCCCTCCTTGATTTTTTGGTACGCATTATTTCCACCGGGCCATCCAGTGCATCCTCCTCTGATTCTCCTCGTCTCCCCACCAGAAATGCTCTATCGCATCGATGATTCCTTTGCAAAAAAATTTACGAATTTTAAAGACCGACATTGCACAGGTGGGTATGCCTTGGATCACAGCCTTGATCAGGATTTCCATTCCCCCGGTAGACAGTAATTTTTCCTTCTAGCCATTAATTCTTTTGACCATACGTTCAATTAAAAATTGGAAACAGTTTGTTTTATCTATCCCAACATTTGTTGGCACACCCAGATATTTATCACTAAGGGCCTGTGTCATTATATTCAGTGTTGTGCAAAGTTGTGCTCTAATCTCCACCTTCGTGTTAGGACTAAAAAAATACTGGATTTTTCAACGCTAACTAATTGTCCCGATGCCTTACAATATAGATCAATCGCAGCTTTTAGAGCTTTTGCACTTTGTTTGCTAACTTTCATAAGAATTAAGGAATCATCCGCAAAGAGAAGATTAGTTATCGATGGGGCGTCTCTACAAACTCTTACACCTGAGATTTTTCCATTTTCCTCCATGTGTGACAATAGGGCATTCCAACCTTCAGTGCACAACAAAAAGGTATGGTGACAACGGGTCACCCTGTCTCAATCCCATTGTAGGCTTGAAGCTCTCGCTTTCCTCTGTATTAATTCTAACTCTATATTCGACTTTTGAGATGCACTGCATAATAAAATTCACCCATTCTTGACGGAAGCCCAGTCTCAACGTAATTTCTTTCAGGAAGGGCCACTCTACTCTGTCATAAGCCTTGTGCATATCAAGTTTAATAGCGCACAAACCTTCCCTACTGATGTCTACTACGCAAACTTCTTCTTGTAGACGTTGTTGGGCCTCCAAGTGCAGAGGTTTGTAGGACAGTAGCAAATTTCCCTCAAGTGGATGACCTGAGGTTTATCAGTCCGTGGGAGGCGTAGGATGAAGATGGTCTCTCTCAAGCAACCCTGCAACCAAATAACAAAGAGTCTCTTGTGTCCCCAACACACCCAATACAATGGTAAATTGTATAGGTGCACTAGTTCGGTGAAGAGATGGTGATACAAGTGCAATATGGATGGTAGATATAGGTTTTTGTAATATGAAAATATAAAAACAGCAGGGTAACTAATGATAAAAGTGAGTGTAAATGGTATTGCAATGCTAGGAAACAAGGCCTAGGTTTCATACTTTCACTAGTGCAAGTTCTCTCAACAATAATAATATAATTGGATCATATAAGTGTTCGAAATATGCCCTAGAGGCAATAATTTAGAATAGCTCCAAGTAGAACAGTTATTTGAAATGGCTCCAAATATAGCGTAGAGATTTGCGAAGTACATACGGATCTGAGTGTTGCAGACCCGTTGACTAAAACCTCTTTCAAAAGCAACATGATCAAACCCAGAACTCATTGAGTGTTAATCACATAGTGATGTGAACTAGATAATGAACTCTAGTAAACTCTTTGGATGTTGGTCACATGGCGATGTGACCTGTGAATGTTAATCACATGGCGATGTGAACTAGATTATTGACTCTAGTGCAAGTGGGAGACTGTTGGAAATATGCCCTAGAGGCAATAATAAATAAGTTATTATTATATTTCCTTGTTCATGATAATCATTTATTATCCATGCTATAATTGTATTGATAGGAAACTCAGATACATGTGTGGATACATAGACAACACCATGTCCCTAGTAAGCCTCTAGTTGACTAGCTCGTTGATCAATAGATGGTTACGGTTTCCTGACCATGGACATTGGATGTCGTTGATAACGGGATCACATCATTAGGAGAATCATGTGATGGACAAGACCCAATCCTAAGCCTAGTACAAAGATCGTGTAGTTCGTATGCTAAAGCTTTTCTAATGTCGAGTATCATTTCCTTAGACCATGAGATTGTGCAACTCCCGGATACCGTAGGAATGCTTTGGGTGTGCCAAACGTCACAACGTAACTGGGTGGCTATAAAGGTACACTACAGGTATCTCCGAAAGTGTCTGTTTGGTTGGCACGAATCGAGACTGGGATTTGTCACTCCGTGTGACGGAGAGGTATCTCTAGGCCCACTCGGTAGGACATCATCATAATGTGCACAATGTGATCAAGGAGTTGATCACGGGATGATGTGTTACGGAACGAGTAAAGAGACTTGCCGTTAACGAGATTGAACAAGGTATAGGGATACCGACGATCGAATCTCGGGCAAGTACAATACCGCTAGACAAAGGGAATTGAATACGGGATTGATCGAATCCTCGACATCGTGGTTCATCCGATGAAATCATCGTGGAACATGTGGGAACCAACATGGGTATCCAGATCCCTCTGTTGGTTATTGACCGGAGAACGTCTCGGTCATGTCTGCATGCTTCCCGAACCCGTAGGGTCTACACACTTAAGGTTCGGTGACGCTAGGGTTATAAAGGAAGTTTGTATGCGGTTACCGAATGTTGTTCGGAGTCCCGGATGAGATCCCGGACGTCACGAGGAGTTCTGGAATGGTCCGGAGGTAAAGATTTATATATAGGAAGTATGGTTTTGGCCATCGGAAGTGTTCTGGGCATCACCGGTAGTGTACCGGGACCATCGGAGGTGTTCGGGGGTCCACCAAGTGGGGCCACCGGCCCCGGAGGGCTGCATGGGCCAAGTGTGGAAGGGGACCAGCCCCAGGTGGGCTGGTGCGCCCTCCCACAAGGCCCAAGGCGCAAGGGAAGAGGAGAGGGGGCAAACCCTAAGGGCAGATGGGCCCTAAGGCCCATGCTCCCTGCGCCTCCCTCTCCTCCCCCTCTTGGCCACCACCCAAAAGCCATCTAGGGCTGCTGCCCCTCTAGGGGTGGGAACCCTAGAGGGGGCGCACCCTCCTCCCCTTCCCCTATATATATGAGGCCTAGGGGCTGCCCAAAACACGCGATCTGATCTCTCCCTGTTGGTGCAGCCCTGCCTCTCTCCTCCTCATATCTCGCGGTGCTTGGCGAAGCCCTGCAGGATTGCCACGCTCCTCCACCACCACCACGCCATTATGCTGTTGCTGGACGGAGTCTTCCTCAACCTCTCCCTCTCTCCTTGCTGGATCAAGGCATGGGAGACGTCACCGGGCTGTACGTGTGTTGAACGCGGAGGTGCCGTCCGTTCGGCACTAGGATCATCGGTGATTTGGATCACGACGAGTACGACTCCATAAACCCCGTTCACTTGAACGCTTCCGCTTAGCGATCTACAAGGGTATGTAGATGCACTCTCCTTCCCCTCGTTGCTGGTTTCTCCATAGATAGATCTTGGTGATACGTAGGAAAATTTTGAATTTCTGCTACGTTCTCCAACAGTGGCATCATGAGCTAGGTCTATTGCGTAGATTCTATGCACGAGTAGAACACAAAGTAGTTGTGGGCGTTGATTTTGTTCAATATGCTTACCGTTACTAGTCCAATCTTGTTTCGACGGTATTGTGGGATGAAGCGGCCCGGACTAACCTTACACGTACGCTTATGTGAGACCCGTTCCACCGACTGACATGCACTAGTTGCATAAGGTGGCTGGCGGGTGTCTGTCTCTCCCACTTTAGTCGGAACGGATTCGATGAAAAGGGTCCTTATGAAGGGTAAATAGCAATTGGCATATCACGTTGTGGTTTTGCGTAGATAAGAAACGTTCTTGCTAGAAACCCATAGCAGCCACGTAAAACATGCAAACAACAATTAGAGGACGTCTAACTTGTTTTTGCAGGGTATGCTATGTGATGTGATATGGCCAAAGGATGTGATGTATGATATATGTGATGTATGAGATGATCATGTTCTTGTAATAGGAATCACGACTTGCATGTCGATGAGTATGACAACCAGCAGGAGCCATAGGAGTTGTCTTTAATTTATTTATGACCTGCGTGTCAACATAAATGTCATGTAATTACTTTACTTTATTGCTAACCGTTAGCCATAGTAGTAGAAGTAATAGTTGGCGAGACAACTTCGCGAAGACACGATGATGGAGATCATGATGATGGAGATCATGGTGTCATGCCGGTGACGATGATGATCATGGAGCCCCGAAGATGGAGATCAAAAGGAGCAAAGTGATGATGGCCATATCATGTCACTATTTGATTGCATGTGATGTTTATCATGTTATTACATCTTATTTTCTTAGAACAACGGTAGTAAATAAGATGATCCCTCATTAAAATTTCAAGAAGTGTTCTCCCCTAACTGTGCACCGTTGCTAAAGTTCGTCGTTTCGAAGCACCACGTGATGATCGGGTGTGATAGATCCTTACGTTCACATACAACGGGTGTAAGACAGTTTTACACATGCAAAACACTTAGGGTTAACTTGACGAGCCTAGCATGTACAGACATGGCCTCGGAACACAGAGACCAAAAGGTCGAGCATGAGTCGTATGGTAGATACGATCAACATGAAGATGTTCACCGATGATGACTAGTCCGTCTCACGTGATGATCGAACACGGCCTAGTTGACTCGGATCATGTAATCACTTAGATGACTAGAGGGATGTCTATCTGAGTGGGAGTTCATAAGATGAACTTAATTATCCTGAACATAGTCAAAAGATCTTTGGAAATTATGTCGTGAGCTCGCGCTTTAGTTCTACTGAGTTAGATACGATCCTAGAGAAAATTTAGTTGAAAGTTGATAGTAGCAATTATGCGGACTAGGTCCGTAAACCGAGGATTGTCCTCGTTGCTTCGTAGAAGGCTTATGTCCTTAATGCACCGCTCAGTGTGCTGAACCTCAAACGTCGTCTGTGGATGTTGCGAACATCTGACATACACGTTTTGATAACTACATGATAGTTCAGTTGAACGGTTTAGAGTTGAGGCACCGAAGACATTTTTTTGAAATGCCGCGGAACATGTGAGATGTTTCGAGGGCTAAAATTGGGATTTCAGGCTCGTGCCCACATCAAGAGGTATAAGACCTCCGACGATTTTCTTAGCCTGCAAACTAAGGGAGAAAAGCTCAATCGTTGAGCTTGTACTCAGATTGTCTGGGTACATCGATCACTTGAATCGAGTGGGAATTATCTTCCAGATAAGATAGTGACGTTTCTCCAAAGTCATTGCCACCAAGCTGTGAAAGCTTCGTGATGAACTATAACATATCAGGGATAGATATGATGATCCTTGAAATATTCGCAATGTTTGACACCGCGAAAGTAGAAATCAAGAAGGAGCATCAATTGTTGATTAGTGAAACCACTAGTTTCAAGAAGGGCAAAGGGCAGTTGAAACCAAAACCCGAGACTAAGTGCTTCTGTAATAAGGGGAACAACCACTGGAGCAGAATTACCCTAGATACTTGGTAGATGAGAAGGCTGTCGATAGAAGTATATTTGATATACATTATGTTAATGTGTACTTTACTAGTACTCCTAGTAGCACCAGGGTATTAGATACCGGTTCGGTTGCTAAGTGTTAGTAACTCGAAATAAAAGCTACGGAATAAACGGAGACTAGCTAAAGGTGAGCTGACGATATGTGTTGGAAGTGTTTCCAAGGTTGATATGATCAAGCATCGCACGCTCCCTCTACCATCGAGATTGGTGTTAAACCGAAATAATTGTTATTTGGTGTTTGCGTTGAGCATAGACATGATTGGATTATGTCTATCGCAATACGGTTGTTCATTTAAAGAGAATAATAGTTACTCTGTTTATTTGAATAATACCTTCAATGGTCTTGCACCTAAAATGAATGGTTTATTGAATCTCGATCATAGTGATACACATGTTCATGCCAAAAGATATAAGATAGTAATGATAGTACCACCTACTTGTGGCATTGCCGTGTAAGTCATATTGGTATAAAACGCATGAAGAAGCTCCATGTTGATGGATCTTTGGACTCACTCGTTTTGAAAAGTTTGAGACATGTGAACCATGTCTATTGGTGTATACGCATGAAGAAACTCCATGCAGAATGGATCGTTTGGACTCACTTGATTTTGAATCACTTGAGATATGCAAATCTCACCACATGGGCAAGATGACTAAAAAGCCTTGTTTTCAGTAAGATGGAACAAGATAGCAACTTGTTGGAAGTAACACATTTTGATGTGTGCAGTCCAATGAGTGCTGAGGCATGCAGTGAATATCGTTATGTTCTTACTTCACAGATGATTCGAGTAGATGTTGAGTATGTTTACTTGATGAAACACAAGTCTGAATTATTGAATGGTTCAAGTAATTTCAGAATGAAGTTGAAGATCGTCGTGACAACAGGATAAAATGTCTATGATATGATCATAGAGATGAATATCTGAGTTGCGAGTTTGGTACACAATTAAGACATTGTGGAAATTGTTTCACAACTAGCACCGCCTGGAACACCATAGTGTGATGGTGTGTCTGAACATCATAAATATGCCCCATTGGATATGGGGCATACCATGATGTCTCTCATCGAATTACCACTATCGTTCATGGGTTAGGCATTAGAGACAACTGCACTCACTTTAATAGGGCACCACGTAATTCCGATGGGACGACACCGTGTGAACTATGGTTTAGAGAAACCTAAGCTGTCGTTTCTTAAAGGTTTGGGGCTGCGATGCTTATGTGAAAAAGTTTCAGACTGATAAGATCGAACCCAAAGCGGATAAATGCATCTTCATAGGACACCCAGTACAGTTGGGTATACCTCCTGTCTCAGATCCGAAAGCAATAGGGATTGTTTTTAGAATCAGGTCCTTTCTCGAGAAAGAGTTTCTCTCGAAAGAATTGAGTGGGAGGAAGATAGAACTTGATAAGGTTGTTGAACCTTTACTTCAACCAGAGAGTAGCGCAGCACAGGAAAAATGTTTCTGTGGCACCTGCCTCAGTCGAAGAAGAAAGCTAATGATGATGATCATGGAGCTTCAGATCGAGTTACGGTCGAACCTCATAGGTTGACAAGGGTGTGTACAACTTCTAAGTGGTAACCCTGTCTTAAAGGTCACGTTGTTGGACAACGATGAACCTATGAGCTATGGAGAAGCGATGGTGGGCCCGGATTCCGAAAAATTGGCTCGAGGCCATAAAATCCGAGAAAGGATCCATGTATGAAAACAAAGTACAGACTTTGGAAGAACTACTTGATGGTCGTAAGACTGTTAGGTACATGTGGATTTTAAGAAAAGACGGACGTGGACGGTAATGTCACCGTCTATGAAGCTCGACTTGTGGCAAAGAGTTTTTTTCACAAGTTCAAGGAGTTGACTACGATGAGACTTTCTCACTCGTAGCGATGCTTAAGTCCGTCGGAACCATGTTAGCATAAGCTGCATTTATGAAATCTGGCAGATGGATGTCAAAACAAGTTTCCTTACCAGTTTTCGTAAGGAAAGGTTGTATGAGATACAATCAGAAAGGTTTTGTCGATCCTAAGGATGCTAAAAGGTATGCAAGCTCCAGCGATCGTTCTAAGGACTGGAGTAAGCATCTCGGAGTTGGAATGTACACTTTGATGAGATGATCAAAGATTTTGGATTTATACAAAGTTTATGAGAAACTTGTATTTACAATAAAGTGAGTGGGAGCACTACAACATTTCTGATAAGTATATGTGGATGACATATTGTTGATCCGAAATGATGTAGAATTTCTGGAAAGCATATAGGGTTATTTGAAAGGTGTTTTTCAATGGAGAACCTGGATTAAGCTACTTGAACATTGAGCATCAAGATCTATAAGGATAGATCAAAAACGCTTAATGGTACTTTCAAATGAGCACATACCTTGACATGATCTTGAAGGTGTTCAAGATGGATCTGTCAAAGAAGGAGTTTTTGCCTGAGTTGTAAGGTATGAAGTTAAGAGTTAAAGCTTGACCACGGCTTGAAAAAGAGGAAGGACGAAGGTTGTCCCCTATGCTTTTGTCATAGGCTCTATACGGTATGCCATGCTGAGTACCGCACATGATGTGTGCCTTGCCACATGTCTGGCAAGAGGGTACAAAGGTGATCTAGGAGTAGATCACTAGATAGCGGTCAAAATTATCCTTAGAGGAATAAGGATATGTTTCTCGGTTATGGAGGTGATAAAGAGTTCGACATAAAGAGTTACGTCGATGCAAGCTTAACACCTATCCGGATAGCTCTGAGTAGAGATACCGGATACGTATGATGGAGCAACAATTTAGAATAGCTCCAAGTAGAACAGTTATTTGAAATGGCTCCAAATATAGCGTAGAGATTTGCGAAGTACATACGGATCTGAGTGTTGCAGACCCGTTGACTAAAACCTCTTTCACAAGCAACATGATCAAACCCAGAACTCATTGAGTGTTAATCACATAGTGATGTGAACTAGATTATGAACTCTAGTAAACTCTTTGGATGTTGGTCACATGGCGATGTGACCTGTGAATGTTAATCACATGGCGATGTGAACTAGATTATTGACTCTAGTGCAAGTGGGAGACTGTTGGAAATATGCCCTAGAGGCAATAATAAATAAGTTATTATTATATTTCCTTGTTCATGATAATCGTTTATTATCCATGCTATAATTGTATTGATAGGAAACTCAGATACATGTGTGGATACATAGACAACACCATGTCCCTAGTAAGCCTCTAGTTGACTAGCTCGTTGATCAATAGATGGTTACGGTTTCCTGACCATGGACATTGGATGTCGTTGATAACGGGATCACATCATTAGGAGAATCATGTGATGGACAAGACCCAATCCTAAGCCTAGTACAAAGATCGTGTAGTTCGTATGCTAAAGCTTTTCTAATGTCGAGTATCATTTCCTTAGACCATGAGATTGTGCAACTCCCGGATACCGTAGGAATGCTTTGGGTGTGCCAAACGTCACAACGTAACTGGGTGGCTATAAAGGTACACTACAGGTATCTCCGAAAGTGTCTGTTGGGTTGGCACGAATCGAGACTGGGATTTGTCACTCCGTGTGACGGAGAGGTATCTCTGGGCGCACTCGGTAGGACATCATCATAATGTGCACAATGTGATCAAGGAGTTGATCACGGGATGATGTGTTACGGAACGAGTAAAGAGACTTGCCGGTAATGAGATTGAACAAGGTATAGGGATACCGGCGATCGAATCTCGGGCAAGTACAATACCGCTAGACAAAGGGAATTGAATACGGGATTGATCAAATCCTCGACATCGTGGTTCATCCGATGAAATCATCGTGGAACATGTGGGAACCAACATGGGTATCCAGATCCCGCTGTTGGTTATTGACCGGAGAACGTCTCGGTCATGTCTGCACGCTTCCCGAACCCGTAGGGTCTACACACTTAAGGTTCGGTGACGCTAGGGTTATAAAGGAAGTTTGTATGCGGTTACCTAATGTTGTTCGGAGTCCCGGATGAGATGTCGGACGTCACGAGGAGTTCCGGAATGGTCCGGAGGTAAAGATTTATATATAGGAAGTATGGTTTTGGTCACCGGAAGTGTTATGGGCATCACCGGTAGTGTACCGGGACCACCGGAGGTGTCCGGGGGTCCACCAAGTGGGGCCACCGGCCCCGGAGGGCTACATGGGCCAAGTGTGGAAGGGGACCAGCCCCAGGTGGGCTGGTGCGCCCTCCCACAAGGCCCAAGACGCAAGGGAAGAGGAGAGGGGGCAAACCCTAAGGGCAGATGGGCCCTAAGGGCCATGGTCCCTGCACCTCCCTCTCCTCCCCCTCTTGGCCGCCACCCAAAAGCCATCTAGGGCTGCCGCCCCTCTAGGGGTGGGAACCCTAGAGGGGGCGCACCCTCCTCCCCTTCCCCTATATATATGAGGCCTAGGGGCTGCCCAAAACACGCGATCTGATCTCTCCCTGTTGGTGCAGCCCTGCCTCTCTCCTCCTCATATCTCGCGGTGCTTGGCGAAGCCCTGCAGGATTGCCACGCTCCTCCACCACCACCACGCCGTTGTGCTGTTGCTGGATGGAGTCTTCCTCAACCTCTCCCTCTCTCCTTGCTGGATCAAGGCATGGGAGACGCCACCGGGCTGTACGTGTGTTGAACGCGGAGGTGCCGTCCGTTCGGCACTAGGATCATCGGTGATTTGGATCACGACGAGTACGACTCCATCAACCCCGTTCACTTGAACGCTTCCGCTTAGCGATCTACAAGGGTATGTAGATGCACTCTCCTTCCCCTCGTTGCTGGTTTCTCCATAGATAGATCTTGGTGATACGTAGGAAAATTTTGAATTTCCGCTACGTTCCCCAACAATAACTATCCCTCAACATGTAACAAAGAGTCACTCCAAAGTCACAAACAGCGGAGAACAAACGAAGAGATTATGGCAGGCTACGAAACCACCTCAAAGTTATTCTTTCGGATCGATCTATTCAAGAGTTCGTACTAGAATAACACCTTAAGACACATATCAACCAAAACCCTAATGTCACCTAGATACTCCAATGTCACCTCAAGTATCCGTGGGTATGATTATACAATATGCATCACACAATCTCAGATTCATCTATTCAACCAACACAAAGAACTTCAAAGAGCGCCCCAAAGTTTCTACCGGAGAGTCAAGACGAAAACGTGTGCCAACCCCTATGCATAGGTTCATGGGCGGAACCCGCAAGTTGATCACCAAAACATACATCAAGTGAATCATGTGATATCCCATTGTCACCACAGATACACACATGCAAGACATACATCAAGTGTTCTCAGATCCTTAAAGACTCAATTCGATAAGATAACTTCAAAGGGAAAACTCAATCCATTACAAGAGAGTAGAGGGGGAGAAACATCATAAGATCCAACAATAGTAGCAAAGCTCGCGATACATCAAGATTGTGCCAAATCAAGAACACGAGAGAGAGAGAGAGAGAGAGAGATCAAACACATAGCTACTAGTACATACCCTCAGCCCCGAGGGTGAACTACTCCCTCCTTGTCATGGAGAGCGCCGGGATGATGAAGATGGCCACCGGTGAGGGTTCCCCCCTCCGGCAGGGTGCCGGAATAGGGTCTCGATTGGTTTTTGGTGGCGGAACTCCCGATCTATTCTGTTCCCCGATGGTTTTAGGGTATATGGACATATATATATGTGAAAGAAGTTGGTAAGGAGGGCCACGAGGGGCCCACGAGGGTGGAGGGTGTGCCCCCCTGCCTTGTTCCCTCCTCGTTGATTCCCTGACGTGCACTCCAAGTCCCCCGTATTGCTTTCTTTCCAAAAATAACTTTTCCGAAGGTTTCATTCCGTTTGGACTCCGTTTGATATTCCTTTTCTGCGAAACACTAAAACAAGGGAAAAACAGAAACTAGCA
Organism: Aegilops umbellulata; assembly: GCA_032464435.1. Lineage (NCBI taxonomy): Eukaryota > Viridiplantae > Streptophyta > Magnoliopsida > Poales > Poaceae > Aegilops > Aegilops umbellulata. Next base: position 445,412,706 of record CP136054.1, read on the forward strand.
CTGGGCTCTGGGTCAATAGGTTAGTCGAGTGCATTGTAAAGCCCATAAAACATCCAAGATAGATAATATAATAGCATGAATACTTCATAAATTATAGATACATTGGAGACGTATCACCTACCTTCTCTTATTTTTGATTGTGTGAAAGCATTCGTAAGCAACAAGAATATTATCAGTGATCAATCTGCCAGGCACGAAAGCACTTTGAGTAGGGCTGATTGTTGGGGAACGCAGTAATTTCAAAAAAATTCCTACGCACATGCAAGATCTATCATGGTGATGCGTAGCAACGAGAGGGGAGAGTGTAGTACATGCACCCTCGTAGACCGTAAGAGGAAGCGTTAGGACAACGTGGTTGATGTAGTCGTACGTCTTCACGATCCGACCGATCCTAGCACCGAAAGTACGGTACCTCCGCGATCTGCACACATTCAGCTCGGTGACGTCCCACGAACTCTTGATCCAGCTGAGTGTCGAGGGAGAGCTTCGTCAGCACGGCGGTGTGATGACAGCGATGATGAAGCTACCGGCGTAGGGCTTCGCCTAAGCACTATGACGATATGACCGAGGTGGATGATGGTGGAGGGGGCACCACACACGGCTAAGACAATGATCAATTTGTGTGTTCGAGGGTGCCCCCTCCCCACGTATATAAAGGAGGGAGAGGGGAGGCCGACCGACCTCTCTAGGTGCGCCAAGGGGGGAGGAGTCCTCCTCCTCCCCCTTTCCTAGTCCCACTAGGAATAGAAGGAAGAGAGGGAAGGGGAAAGGAAAGGGGGGCCGGCCCCCTCACCCATTCGGATTGGGCTTGGGGGGGGCCCACCTAGGCTGCCTTCTCTTCTCTCCCAATAAGGCCCATTAAGGTCCATATACTCCTCGGCGAATTCCCGTAACTCTCCGGTACTCTGAAAAATACCAATCACTCGAAACCTTTCCGATGTCCGAATATAGCCTTCCAATATATTGATATTTACGTCTCAACCATTTCGAGACTTCTCGTCATGTCCGTGATCTCATCCGGGACTCTGAACAACCTTCGGTACATCAAATCACATAACTCATAATACAAATCGTCATTGAACGTTAAGCGTGCGGACCCTACGGGTTCAAGAACTATGTAGACATGACCGAGACACATCTCCGGTCAATAACCAATAGCGGAACCTGGATGCTCATATTGGCTCCTACATACTCTACGAAGATCTTTATCTGTCAAACCGCATAACAACATACGTTGTTCCCTTTGTCATCGGTATGTTACTTTCCCGAGATTCGATTGTCGGTATCACTATACCTATTTCAATCTCGTTACCGGCAAGTCTCTTTACTCGTTTCATAATGCAACATCTCGTAACTAACTCATTAGTCACATTGCTTGCAAGGCTTATAGTGATGTGCATTACCGAGAGGGCCCAAAGATACCTCTTTGACAATTGGAGTGACAAATCCTAATCTCGATCTATGCCAACTCAACAAACACCATCGGAGACACCTATAGAGCTTCTTTATAGTCACCCAGTTACGTTGTGATGTTTGATAGCACAAGTGTTCCTCTGGTATTCGGGAGTTTCATAATCTCATAGTCATAGGAACATGTATAAGTTATGGAGAAAGCAATAGCAATAAACTAAACGATCATAGTGCTAAGCTAACAGATGGGTCAAGTAGATCACATCATTCTCTAATGATGTGATCTCATTAATCAAATGACAACTCTTTGTCCATGGCTAGGAAACCTAACCATCTTTGATTAATGAGCTAGTCAAGTAGAGGCATACTAGTGACACTCTGTTTGTCTATGTATTCACACATGTACTAAGTTTCCGGTTAATACAATTCTAGCATGAATAATAAACATTTATCATGATATAAGGAAATACAAATAACAACTTTATTATTGCCTCTAGGGCATATTCCCTCCAGTCTCCCACTTGCACTAGAGTCAATAATCTAGTTCACATCGCCATCTGATTTAACGCCAATAGTTCACATCGTCATGTGATTTAACACTCTATAGTTCACATAGCCATGTGACCAATACCCAAAGGGTTTACTAGAGTCAATAATCTAGTTCACATCGCCATGTGATTAACACCCAAAGAGTACTAAGGTGTGTTCATGTTTTGCTTGTGAGAGAGGTTTAGTCAATGGTCTGCCACATTCATATCCGTTTGTATTTTGCAAATTTCTATGTCTACAATGCTCTGCACGAAGCTACTCTAGCGAAATGCTCCCACTTTCAATATGTATCCAGATCGAGACTAAGAGTCATCCAGATCAGTGTCAAAGCTTGCATCAACGTAACTCTTTATGACGAACTCTTTATCACCTCCATAACCGAGAAATATTTCCTTAGTCCTCTAAGGATAATTTTGACCGCTGTCCAGTGATCTACTCCTAGATCAAAATTGTACTCCCTTGCCAAACTCCAAGCAGGGTATACAACATGGCATACTTTATAGAACCTATGACTGAGGCATAGGGAATGACTTTCATTCTCTCTCTATCTTCTGCCGTGGTCGGGCTTTGAGTCTTACTCAACTTCACACCTTGGAACACAGGCAAGAACTCTTTCTTTGACTGTTCCATTTTGAACTACTTCAAAAACTTTTCAAGGTATGTAATCATTGAAAAAACTTATCAAGCGTCTTGATCTATCTCTATAGATCTTGATGCTCAATATGTAAGCAGCTTCACCGAGGTCTTTCTTTGAAAAACTCCTTTCAAACACTCCTTTATGCTTTCCAGAAAATTCTACATCATTTCTGATCGACAATATGTCATTCACATATACTTATAAGAAAGGCTGTAGTGCTCCCACTCACTTTTTGTAAATATAGGCTTCACCGCAAGTCTGTATAAAACTATATGCTTTGGTCAACTTATCAAAGCGTATATTCGAACTCCGAGATGCTTGCACCAGTCCATAGATGGATCACTGGAGCTTTGCACACTTTGTTAGCACCTTTAGGATCGACAAAAACTTTTGGTTGCATCATATACAACTCTTCTGTAAGAAATCCATTAAGGAATGCAGGTTTGACATCCATTTGCCAAGTTTCATAAAATTCTGCAATTGCTAACATGATTCGGACAGACTTTAAAGCATCGATACAAGTGAGAAAATCTCATTGTAGTCAACATCTTGAACTTGTCAAAAACATTTTTGCGACAATTCGAGCTTTGTAGATAATAACACTACTATCAGCGTCCGTCTTCCTCTTGAAGATCCATTTTATTCTCTATGGCTTACCGATCATCGGGCAAGTCAACCACAGGCCATACTTTGTTCTCATACATGGATCCTATCTCAGATTTCATGGCTTCAAGTCATTTTGCGGAATCTGGGCTCATCATCGCTTCCTCATAGTTCATAGGTTCATCATGGTCTAGTAACATGATTTCCAGAACATGATTTCCGTACCACTTTGGTGCGGAACGTACTCTGGTTGACCTACGAGGTTCGGTAGTAACTTGATCTAAAGTTTCATGATCATCATCATTAGCTTCCTCACTAATTGGTGTAGGAGTCACTGGAACTGATTACTGTGATAAACTACTTTCCAATTTGGGAGAAGGTACAATTACCTCATCAAGTTCTACTTTCCTCCCACTCACTTCTTTCGAGAGAAACTCCTTCTCTAGAAAGGACCCATTCTTAGCAACAAAGATCTTGCCTTCGGATCTGTGATAGAAGGTGTACCCAACATTTTCTTTTGGGTATCCTATGAAGACGCACTTCTCCGATTTGGCTTCGAGCTTATCAGGTTGAAACTTTTCACATAAGCATCGCAACCCCAAACTTTAAGAAACGACAACTTAGGTTTCTAGCCAAACCATAGTTCATACGGTGCCGTCTCAACGGATTAGACGGTTCCCTATTTAACGTGAATGTAGCTGTCTCTAATGCATAACCCCAAAACGATAGTGGTAAATCGGTAAGAGACATCATAGATTGCACTATATCCAATAAAGTACGATTATGACGTTCAGACACATCATAATGCTGTGGTGTTCCAGGTGGCAAGAATTTGTGAAACTATTCCACACTGTTTTAATTTAAGACCAAACTCGTAACTCAAATATTCGTCTCCGCGATCAGATTGTAGAAACTTTATTTTCTTGTTACGATGATTTTCCACTTCACTCTAAAATTCTTTGAACTTTTCAAATGTTTCAGACTTATGTTTCATCAAGTAGATATACCCATATGTTCTCAAATCATCTGTGAAGGTCAGAAAATAACGATACCCGCCGCGAGCCTCAACACTCATCGGACCACATACATCAATATGTATTATTTCCAATAAGTCAGTTGGTCGCTCCATTGTTCTGTAGAACGGAGTCTTAGTCATCTTGCCCATGAGGCATGGTTCGCAAGCATCAAGTGATTCATAATCAAGTGATTCCAAAAGCCCATCAGCATGGAGTTTCTTCATGCTTTTTACACCAATATGATCTAAACGGTAGTGCCACAAATAAGTTGCACTATCATTATTAACTTTGCATCTTTTGGCTTCAATATTACGAATATGTGTATCACTACGATCGAGATTCAATAAACCATTTATATTGAGTGTATGACCATAGAAGGTTTTATTCATGTAAATAGAACAACAATTATTCTTTGACTTAAATGAATAAGTGCAATAAACATGATCCAATCATATTCATGCTCAACGCAAACACCAAATAACATTTATTTTAGGTTCAACACTAATCCCGAAGGTAAAGGGTGTGTGCGATGGTGATCTTATCAACCTTGGAATCACTTCCAACACACATCATCACCTCGCCCTTAACTAGTCTCTGTTTATTTTGCAACTCCCGTTTCGAGTTACTACTCTTAGCAACTGAACCAGTATCAAATACCGAGGGGTTGCTATAAACACTAGTAAAGTACACATCAATAACATGTATATCCAATATATCTTTGTTCACTATGGCATCCTTCTTATCCTCCAAGTATCTAGGGAAGTTCCACTTCTAGTGACCATTTCCTTTGCAGTAGAAGCACTCAGTTTCAGGCTTGGGTCTAGCTTTGGGCTTCTTCATGGGAGTGGAAACTTGCTTGCCATTCTTCTTGAAGTTCCTTTCTTTCCCTTGCCCTTTTACATGAAACTAGTGGTCTTGTCAACCATCAACACTTGATGCTTTTTCTTGATTTCTACCTTCGCCGATTTCAGCATCGCGAAGAGCTTTGGGAATCATTTCCGTTATCCCTTGCATATTATAGTTCATCACAAAGTTCTAGTAACTTTGTGATAGTGAATAGAGAACTCTGTCAATCACTATCTTATCTGGAAGATTAACTGCCACTTGATTCAAGTGATTGTAGTACTCAGACATTCTGAGCACATGCTCACTGGTTGAGCTATTCTCCTCCATCTTGTAGGCAAAGTACTTGTCAGAGGTCTCATACCTCTCGACTCAGGCATGAGTCTGAAATACCAATTTCAGCTCTTGGAACATCTCATATGCGCCTTGATATTTCAAAACATTTTTGAAGTCCCGGTTCTAAGCCGTAAAGCATGGTGCACTAAACTATCAAGTAGTCATCATACCGAGCTTGTCAAACGTTCATAACGTCCGCATCTGCTCCTGCAATAATTCTGTCACCTAGCAGTGCATCAAGGACATAATTCTTCTGTGCAGCAATGAGGATAATCCTCAGATCATGGACCTAGTCCGCATCATTGATACTATACAACTTTCAACTTATTTTTCTCTATAAACATATAAAAAATAAACGAGGAGCTACATCACGAGCTATTGATCTACAACATAATTTGCAAATACTATCAAGACTAAGTTCATGATAAATTAAAGTTGAATTAATCATATTACTTAAGAACTCCCACTTAGATAGACATCGCTCTAATCATCTAAGTGATCACGTGATCCATATCAACTAAATCATGTTCGATCATCACGTGAGATGGACTAGTTTTCAATGGTGAACATCACTATGTTGATTATATCTACTATATGATTCACGCTCGACCTTTTGGTCTTAGTGTTCCGAGGCCATATCTGCATATGCTAGGCTCGTCAAGTTTAACCCGAGTATTCTGCATGTGCAAAACTGGTTTGCACCCGTTGTATGTGAACGTAGAGCTTATCACACCCGATCATCACGTGGTGTCTCGGCACGATGAACTGTCGCAACGGTGCATACTTAGGGAGAACACTTATACCTTGAAATTTAGTGAGAGATCATCTTATAATGCTACCGCCGAACTAAGCAAAATAAGATGCATAAAGGATAAACATCACATGCAATCAAAATATGTGACATGATATGGCCAGGATCATCTTGCGCCTTTGATCTCCATATCCAAAGTACCGTCATGATCTCTATCGTCACCGGCATGACACCATGATCTCCATCATCTTGATCTCTATGAACGTGTCATCACATGGTCGTCTCGCCAACTATTGCTATCGCATAGCGAAAATAAAGAAATTATTTGGCGCTTGCATCTTATGCAATAAAGAGACAGCCATAAGGCTTCTGCTAGTTGCTGATAACTTCAACAAAACATGATCATCTCATACAACAACTTATATCTCATCACGTCTTGACCATATCACATCACAACAAGCCCTGCAAAAACAAGTTAGACGTCCTCTACTTTGTTGTTGCAAGTTTTACGTGGCTGCTACGGGCTTAGCAAGAACCATTCTTACCTACGCATCAAAACCACAACGATTTTTCGTCAAGTGTGATGTTTAACCTTCAACAAGGACCGGGCGTAGTCACACTCGATTCAACTGAAGTTGGAGAAACTGACACCTGCCAGCCACCTGTGTATGAAGCACGTCGGTAGAACCAGTCTCGCGTAAGCGTACGCGTAATGTCGGTCCGGGCCGCTTCATCCAACAATACCGCCGAATCAAAGTATGACATGCTGGTAAGCAGTATGACTATTATCGCCCACAACTCTTTGTGTTCTACTCGTGCAAATAACATCTATGCATATACCTGGCTCGGATGCCACTCTTGGGGAACGCAGTAATTTCAAAAAAATTCCTACGCACACGCAAGATCTATCACGGTGATGCATAGCAACGAGAGGGGATAGTGTAGTCCACGTACCCTCATAGACCGTAAGCGGAAGCGTTATGACAACGTGGTTGATGTAGTCATACGTCTTCACGATCTGACCGATCCTAGCACCGAAAGTACGGTACCTCCGCGATCTGCACACGTTTAGCTGGTGACGTCCCATGAACTCTCGATCCAGCTGAGTGTCGAGGGAGAGCTTCGTCAGCATGGCGGTGTGATGACGGTGATGATGAAGCTACCGGCGCAGGGCTTCGCCTAAGCACTACCACGATATGACCGAGGTGGATTATCGTGGAGGGGGGCACCGCACACGGCTAAGACAATGATCAACTTGTGTGTTCTAGGGTGCCCCCCTCCCCATGTATATAAAGGAGGGAGAGGGGAGGCCGGCCGACCTATCTAGGCGCGCCAAGGGGGGAGGAGTCCTCCTCCTAGTGGGAGTAGGACTCCCTCTTTCCTAGTCCCGCTAGGAATAGAAGGAAGAGGGGGAAGGAGAAAGGAAAGGGGGGCCGGCCCCCTCACCCAATTCGGATTGGGCTTGGGGGTGGGGCGCCCCCTCCTAGGCTGCCTTCTTTCTCTCCCAGTAAAGTCCATTAAGGCCCATATACTCCCCGACGAATTCCCGTAACTCTCCGATACTCCGAAAAATACCCGAATCACTCAGAACCTTTCCGATGTCCGAATATAGCCTTCCAATATATCAATATTTACGTCTCGACCATTTCGAGACTCCTCGTCATATCCGTGATCGCATCCGGGACTCCGAACAACCTTCGGTACATCAAATCACATAACTCATAATACAAATCGTCATCGAACGTTAAGCGTGCGGACCCTACGGGTTCGAGAACTATGTAGACATGACCGAGACACATCTTCGGTTGATAACCAATAGCGGAACCTGGATGCTCATATTGGCTCCTACATATTCTACGAAGATCTTTATCGGTCAAACTGCATAACAACATACGTTGTTCCCTTTGTCATCGGTATGTTACTTGCCCGAGATTCGATCGTCGGTATCACTATACCTAGTTCAATCTCGTTACCGTCAAGTCTCTTTACTCATTCCGTAATGCAACATCCCGTAACTAACTCATTAGTCACATTGCTTGCAAGGCTTATTGTGATGTGCATTACCGTGAGGGCCCAGAGATACCTCTCCGACAATTGGAGTGACAAATCCTAATCTCGATCTATGCCAACTCAACAAACACCATCGGAGACACCTGTAGAGCATCTTTTTAGTCACCCAGTTACGTTGTGTCGCGACCGGTTTTTCTGGGCATTAATTTCCAGAAAAAAGGGCCGTCGAGCTCATCAGCCCCAGGATTACTGTTAGCTGATGAAGCATCAACTTGATATAGAAATTCCAAGCAAAAATACAAAATATGAAGTACAAGACCATTGTGGCCTATGAGTACAACAAATGGTTTCTAGTGGTTGATGGCGGAAGCGGTTGTGTGGATCATCCGTGTATGGGACTCCATATCCCATAGGAACAGCTGACCAGGTTAACTCCTATCTTCGCGGGGTTGTTACCATCGTTGCCTAGTTTCCAGGGCTGTCGTCGCAACGCTCCTCTCCAAGCAGATATCTGGCCAAGACAATAGCCAGGGACAAGCCAGTGAGTACTTTGAATGTACTTGCAAACATTAAGAACACTGGAATAAACTATTTGATAACATGCACTAAAATATGCCATAATCACATTGTCAGTCATAGATAAAACACCTCTTATGCATGCAAGCAAGTTATTTATATGCAACATAAATAAGTAATAAATAGGCGGGAAATAAAATGCCGCAGTCGGGCGTCTGAGCGACGCCACATAAAGGGCTTATGGAATAAACAAATAACAGACAATGCCTCAGTTGGGCGTCTCAGTGACACCTCGTAAAGGGCTTATAAGTAAATGGAATAACATGCATGCCACAGTCGGGCGTCTGAGCGACACCACAGAAAGGGCTTATAAGTAAACGAAGTAATAAACATGCCACAGTCGGGCGTCTGAGCGACACCACAGAAAGGGCTTATAAGTAAACGAAGTAATAAACATGCCACAGTCAGGCGTCTGAGCGACACCACAGAAAGGGCTTATAAGTAAACGAAGTAATAAACATGCCACAGTCGGGCGTCTGAGCGACGCCTCATAAAGGGCTTATAAAATAATTACAGTGAATATCCAGGAGGTAGAACCATCCCAGGGATATCCGATAGTGCCAATAATATAACAGGTTAGTTCACAACAAAAATAATAATCATAATCACCACATGCCTCAACGCGTGGTCTCAGTTCTAGTATAACAGTTTCTCCTCCGAAGACCGACACTAAGACCGACACTTGATCCATCCTAGACTGTAATCCTTAACCAAGGACACGGCTATTCAAATAGGTTTAATCTCTACAGAGGGTGTACTCTTTACCCACTAGTAACGGATTCCTTTAGTCCATCGGGACTAATTCCGTCTACGGCCTTTTAGTTGAGAACACACTTAACTTGCACACACCAGCTTAACTCATCGGTGTCTGGAATCACCCACGACACTTGTTAAGCAAAACTCTAAGTGGGGAGGCTACAACCTCGCGTAGCATGGGATCAAACTTATATCGCGCGCTCTAAGGGGTGGCCTCCCCTCTCGGTCCCAACCGGAAACACCCATGCCCCCTGACCAGGTGGCCAGCCTACCGGCTACAGCCGGCATCTTCCACCATGGCCTCTCTGTACGGTGTGTGCTTGAAAGGGGTTGACGACTTACCGAACCGTACCCTACCTGTGGCAGGGACAAGTGGTAGTAGGAGGCAAGTATGGGGGTTACTGGAACAAGACTCGATCTGTGGTCGACTCAGGAGGTTTATAAGTTTCCTGCAATGACAAGTGTAACCAAATTATTTCAACCAACAATTCAACACTCTCCAAAAATCCTATTTTAAATAAATTTAAATTAACACACAGTTCAAAACAGCACAAAAAGGTTGTTTGGAAAATTTTGAAATAAATCTTAAAATAAACTAGACAATATTTGAGAGATGCAGGAAAAAGAATCAATTCATTTGGAGTTATATTTAAAAAGATATAGTCAGTCAAAGATCTGGTCAAAAACTGATTTAAAATAAATCAGAAAAAGAAAAACGTTTCGAATAAACACGTACACGTCGAAAGCGTATTTTCGAAATGCGCTTCCACTTAACCCACGTGGACCGGCGCTGGGTCACTGACGGTGGGCCCGCCTGGCCCACTGGTCAAGTTTGACAAGTCGCCCGCGTCTTCTCCGTCCTATGCCCGAGCGGGGCGGGGCTCCGGCGACCACCGCCGTCGAACGGTGGCTCTCCACGGGGTTCCAAGGGTAAGGTTAGATCCGCAAGATTAGGGCGGTCCTCCCGGTAGTTGTTTTGGCCTCGGGGGTGGACGGAGCTGCCGGCGACGAGCTCCGCGGTGGACGGAGGCCGTCGGGCAAAGTGAAATTTCTCCCGTGGTGAGTCCCGATCATAATCGAGTAGTGGGAATGGTTCACGGGAGGAAGGGGGTTTTCTTGGTGAAGAGAACGGAGAGGGGGAGGGTTTGGTGGCGCCGGGATGGCCGGGGCAATGGCGGCGGCCGCTGTTGCCGGAGGTGGGGAAGATGACCTCCCCGGGTCGATTGGCTGCCAAAGGGGGTCCTAGGGGGGTGGCTTGGAGTCGCCTGCGTGCGGAGACGAGCTCTGGGCTCCTTAAATAGGTGATCGGGGTCGGTTCCGCGGCGGTGGATGAGGATGCTGGCGAACCGCCTCTCTGTAGCTTGCAGAGCGACGTGGAGGCGATGAGAGCTAGCCGACGAGCGAGGGGAGAAGCTTGCGCGGCCCCCAGGGGCAGGTGGCGAGCCAGGGTGGCTTGGGCGGCGCCGACCGGGGCTGGAGCCACTGAGGACGCCGGCGTGCCGCCAAGAACGCACGGACGAAGGCGCTGCAGCGTGCCAGGGTGGTCGGGGTGGCGTGGCGATGCAAGGGGGTACGTGGCAGCTAGCTGCAGATAACCAAGAGCCGAAACGGGTGCGAGGAGAGACGCGACGGATCGGGCGCACGTGCGTGCCAAACGTACGCTCTGCTCGCGCTCTGGGCATGCCCGGGACGTGCTCGACGGAATGCCAGAGCCTGCTACAGAGCTTGGGTGAGGCTGGCACTTAACAGACCTGGGTTAGGAGCATCTGGGAGTCTAGTGGACATGTTAGTTCGATCAGAGGTGCAAGCTCACAGTACAATGCCAAATCCCATGTCAAAACAGATCGTGCCCATAAGGTGTTTGACAAAATGCTAAGGGCACTTCGGCATTTCTTGGAGTGGCCAAATTCTCCAGATCAGTGTCTCTTTAGATGAAAGAGAAGGTGGTAAGGTTAGTTTGTCAAATGCAGAAATTTGTGAGTGCAAGTTTTGCAGAACCACAATTCTGGTCAGGAGATAAATGGCATCATTTCATGAACCAAAGATGATCCAATAGGTGCATGCTCCTGGACTTAGTGGTTTTGCAGGAATGGCTATAAGCAGGAGAAAGCACAAGGTCATTGGAGCAAAAATAAATGGGGTTGCAGTAGAAATCACAAGACTGGACCAGAATAGAAAAGAGGTTGATTCACTCAAAATTTTCAAAGAACAACACTAGGTTTTTGCATAAAGATGAATCATGGGCTATCACCAACATCCCATAATTTTGGTGGAGGCTAGAAAGAAAGATTTAAAAGGGTTATAGTGCAAAATTGCACTCTGGACCAGAGAAGGAAATTTGTTGTAGAGCTCGAAATATTATATGAATAAAAGTTATTTTTGTATAAAATTGGTTTAAAGACTTCACATGACATCTCCAAATTTTGGTGGGAATTTTTAGTGTATTTATCAAATGGTTGTAGTTCAAATATGGCCATTTATCCTGGAAAAACCATTTTCAAGAAAGTAAAAATCAAGCAACTTAATTATTTAATTAATTATAATAATACAACGAAAGTTTTTCTTGAGTGGTTAAACAGGTCCAATAACATATTTTGAAAAGTTTTCATTTAGGGGAAAACTCCATAATAACAAGGGAGGAAATGGTTAAAAATCAAAAAGGAGCTCAAAAATCAAAGTTTTAAAACCTGGCAAATTTTTTTAATCCAATAAAACAAGGTCAAAATTTTGGGGTGTCACAATACTACCCCCCCTTAAGAAAAAATCTCGTCCTCGAGATTTGTTAAAAGCTGTTTTAAGAAAATCATATGCAACAAACATGTGGTTACAGTGCGAGGGCAATAAGTGGTGTAAAACCACAGTGTGAATACTGGCGCTGCGTGAAAAAATCTACGGTTTGGGACAAAAACGTGAGATTTCTACGTAGGATATAAATTTAGAATAAGTTCTAAATTTAATTATACCCTGGTCGCACCCGAGAGCACATTGCTCTCTCTGGCTGACGGGTGGACCCAGGGCCCACTGTCAGCCTCTTCTTCTCCCTCTAGCTCTTTCTTCTTCCTCTCTCCCGCGCGCTTTCCCGCGCTTTCTCCACCGGCGACGTCTAGCGCGTAGGGCATCTAGGCCGTACCGCGGTAGTGCGCGGCGTGCTAGCTGCCGGAGCAGCGTGCACTCACCTCGCGGGCCAGCGTGCTGTCGGCACTGCTCGCGGATTCGACTCCGAACACCGGCGATCGGGCGACGAGCGGCGTTGGTGGACTTCGCCCACCGTACACCGAGCTCGAGCTATAAAAACGGCCGGGGTGTCCCTCTCTTCTTCCTCACACCTGGCCTTGCTTCTCCTTCTCCTCCTTCCTCCATTTCCTGTTTACAAAAGCTCGGGTGGGGCTCTAATGGCGGAGGCGATGCCGGACTGGTTCGCGATCCTGATATGCGGAGGGCTGGCGACACTGCTGGGGCTCTCCGTGTTCCTGTGTGCGATGATCCTCGACGATCGTCGCGACGCTGCTGCTCGGGTGTTGGCTCTCCGCGGTGTTGATGATCACGAGGAGTAGGTGGGGTGTGCCGGGTGCTAACTGTTGTTAGGGGAGTGGTTAGCCAGATGTAATGCCGTTGCAAGGTTTTGCAAACAGTGTATGTGTTCGAGTGGTTGTGGTTGTGAGTCTGTTGTCGTTGTGCTGTGTGAAATAAAATAATCCATGTCGTGAGAAGGTGCAGATGCAGCAGCTCAGGGAAAAGAAATCTCACTCCAGGATTATTTGCGGGAGAAAACAGTAATGCGACAGAATCACTCATATTGATTGAAACTAAAGATTTACTCGTTGCGCAAACTCGGGGTACCACGCATAAGTTACATCACATAAATAAATGCTGCAATAATAAACGTAGCAGCGACGTCTATAATGCAAATGGTAACTGGATGGGGTCCCGAGAAAATGTCTCTGGTACTGAGACACACTCTTCTTCTATCGGGGAAAGTGGATTGACCAGTCGATGCACGTGTCTCTCCTGGTCGGGCCTTAGTGTCCTGCCGATTGCGATCTGAGGGTTTAAATCTGCAAGGCTCTGGAGATAACCCATCACATGTTGGGTTAAACGCTCTTGAGCGATGACGTACTGGACAAGGTTGGCCAGGACTGGGTCCCTCTCAATTCGTCCACCGGGAAAAGATGTTACTCCACCGGGTGCTGCACGGCTCGGGAAGTAATAATACCCTCGTTCGCTGGCATAGGGTACCGCGAATCAAAGGCGAGCAAGCGCTTCGTATGCCGCAGCTTCCACGACCATCTGTGGGGTTGGCATAGATTTCCCCACGAAGGAGACCTCTGTTGGGTCTTGGTTTGAGTTTACGGGAGGGATGTGCACTGCTGCCCAATATCTCGAGGTGGAAGAGGTGATTCTTGATTTGAACAGCTCATACTGGGGTGGCTGGGTAGCGCCCATGGTACTGCAGGTAAAATCCCACAATATCTTGACAAAACTACCCGGGGTTGCATCTGGGGTTCTCAGGTAAATGCTGGGGGTCGGCATGGCTAGGAAATGGTTGTGAGGGTGGTGCATAAGGTGAGAGGTGCTTGGCAAGGTCACTCGGTGGCCTCTTTATAGCACCGGAGCAGGGTCACTTTTACCGTGGTGAATGGTAAAGAGAATTTCCAGCTCTGCTTCAGGGTTGGGGTCAAGCCATAGATTCATACATTTCACTAAAGTGATGTGTTACTGTGGGGGTTGTCGGGAGATTTTTAGTAACTGCGCCAGGAATAGAAATCTTATACTGCATACTGGCGTATCCAGCCAAGGCTACTATTCAAAACAGAAGCACGACAACAGGCAGCGTTTATTTACAAGGCCACACGGTTACAAAGCGAGGGTACACTGGGACTCGATACAACTCGGGTTACTTAGTCTACCTCGTTTACATCCATGCGGGCGTGCCTTGTGGATGTTGAGGCCTCTCCACGAGTCTCGCCGTCGGAATTGGCTGGAGTGGGTTGAGGGGCTGCAGGCTCGGGGTAGCGATGATGACCATCTCGGGGATTGTTGGCCACAACCCTGTTGGAGTGTGCTCCCAATATGCGACGAAGCACTTCTGGGGTTATCGCAGCACCTTGGCCGATGGCTGGGGCAGACCTCAGGGGCTCGATCGGGTGTCCAAACAGCACGACTGGGTTGTCGACGTTGGGCTCGTCCTTTTCTCTTGCCGGGGCTCGACGAACCAGCTCTCCACGAGCTGCGATAAGATCAATAGTGACCTGATCGCACAGTTCCTCCAGTGCACTTACGTAGCGCACTAGGTGCAACAATGCAGGATCCGTCTCGTGATCTCCGTTGGCAACTTGGGGTGGTCTACCATACCCTTCACGTCTAGGGTAGTAGTGGAACGAGCGCCAGTTAACTCTGGGCGACAAGTGCCGGAGATGAACTATAGCTTCTCGAGCAGCTAGTTGGATGGCTTGTGGCTCAAAGGAAGTTGTTCTTCCGGTGAACCTGTAGGGGCGTTCGGGTGCTAGACCCCTACCGTAGATGTGTACAGTGGCCCAAAATTGACGGCTCTCACCGCTCATGGGTCCTTGGTACACAACATATTCTAGGGGCTCTTCTAACGCATAGGCTCGACGGGTGAGGTTTGCGAGTATGGTCACAAAACCTCCAAGGTTGGTTGCCGTGGTCTCAGTGTGCACGACAGGACCAGGCATTGTGGCTCGGTTTGGGATAGTGGCTGTGCTGTGCTAGGTTGAGGCTAGCGTGCCCTTTTTATAGGAAAAAGGGGACGGAGTCTTCCTTCGCACGCTTGCGAGAAAGGACTATTTAGGGGGCCGGTCACTAGCGCGTGATCGACGGCTAGGTTGGTAGGTTGGGCACCGACTGCCAAAAGGTGTCGGGTCACTGTGGGGATATCTTGCATGAGAAGCTTGGCTGGGGTTTGGTTTAGGCTCGGCGGGTTGGTCTGCCTAGGTTTATTGATCTGGCTAAGATAGGATTAGCCAATGGTCATCCTGGCTCTGATACCAAGTCTATCGCGACCGGTTTTTCCGGGCATTAATTTCCAGAAAAAAGGGCCGTCGAGCTCATCAGCCCTAGGATTACTGTTAGTTGATGAAGCATCAACTTGATACATAAATTCTAAGCAAAAATACAAAATATGAAGTACAAGACCATTGTGGCCTATGAGTACAACAAATGGTTTCTAGTGGTTGATGGCGGAAGCGGTTGTGTGGATCATCCGTGTATGGGACTCCATATCCCACAGGAACAGCTGACCAGGTTAACTCCTATCTTCGCGGGGTTGTTACCATCGTTGCCTAGTTTCCGGGGCTGTCGTCGCAACGCTCCTCTCCAAGAAGATATCTGGCCAAGACAATAGCCAGGGACAAGCCAGTGAGTACTTTGAATGTACACGCAAACATTAAGAACACTGGATAAACTATTTGATAACATGCACTAAAATATGCCATAATCACATTGTCAGTCATAGATAAAACACCTCTTATGCATGCAAGCAAGTTATTTATATGCAACATAAATAAGTAATAAATAGGCGGGAAATAAAATGCCGCAGTCGGGCGTCTGAGCGATGCCACATAAAGGGCTTATGGAATAAACAAATAACAGGCAATGCCTCAGTTGGGCGTCTCAGCGACACCTCGTAAAGGGCTTATAAGTAAATGGAATAACATGCATGCCACAGTCGGGCATCTGAGCGACACCACAGAAAGGGCTTATGAGTAAACAAAGTAATAAACATGCCATAGTCGGGCGTCTGAGCGACACCACAGAAAGGGCTTATAAGTAAACGAAGTAATAAACATGCCACAGTCGGGCGTCTGAGCGACACCACAGAAAGGGCTTATAAGTAAACGAAGTAATAAACATGCCACAGTCGGGCGTCTGAGCGACGCCTCATAAAGGGCTTATAAAGTAATTACAGTGAATATCCAGGAGGTAGAACCATCCCAGGGATATCCGATAGTGCCAATAATATAACGGGTTAGTTCATAACAAAAATAATAATCATAATCACCACATGCCTCAACACGTGGCCTCAGTTCTAGTATAACAGTTTCTCCTCCGAAGACCGACACTAAGACCGACACTTGACCCATCCCAGACTGTAATCCTTAACCAAGGACACGGCTATTCGAATAGGTTTAATCTCTGCAGAGGGTTTACTCTTTACCCACTAGTAACAGATTCCTTTAGTCCATCGGGACTAATTCCGTCTATGGCCTTTTAGTTGAGAACACACCTAACTTGCACACACCAGCTTAACTCATCGGTGTTTGGAATCACCCACGACACTTGTTAAGCAAAACTCTAAGTGGGGAGGCTACAACCTCGCGTAGCATGGGATCAAACTTATATCGCGCGCTCTAAGGGGTGGCCTCCCCTCTCGGTCCCAACCGGAAACACCCATGCCCCCTGACCAGGTGGCCAGCCTACCGGCTACAGCCGGCATCTTCCACCATGGCCTCTCTGTGCGGTGTGTGCTTGAAAGGGGTTGACGACTTACTGAACCGTACCCTACCTGTGGCAGGGACAAGTGGTAGTACGAGGCAAGTATGGGGGTTACTGGAACAAGACTCGATCTGTGGTCGACTCAGGAGTTTTATAAGTTTCCTGCAATGACAAGTGTAAGCAAATTATATCAACCAACAATTCAACACTCGTTATACCTTACCATGCCATACCGGATATAACCGTCCCGACAGAGACCGGCAACAAGCTCACGCCTACCCAAGGCAGAGGCTTTTCCCGGATTCCTCTCCGGTATGCATGCAAGGCACATGAGGATGCTTACCATCACAAGTATGTTCATTTTGACAGCAAGGAAAATCACCAATATGCATCCATGCAAAAATGATCATATCGCATGAAATAACAATACTCCGAAATAAGTGGGGTTATAAACGTGTCAACTATCACATCAACATATTATTCCTGGGTTCAGAGTGCTTGCCTTTATGGTGTGGAAAGGCAGGGTGCACTCCAAAGTCTTTGAAAGATTTCCTTCCTCTCTCCAAAAATCCTATTTTAAATAAATTTAAATTAACACACAATTCAAAACAGCACAAAAAGGTTGTTTGTAAATTTTTGAAATAAATCTTAAAATAAACTAGACAATATTTGAGAGATGCAGGAAAAAGAATCAATTCATTTGGAGTTATATTTAAAAAGATATAGTCAGTCAAAGTTCTGGTCAAAAACTGATTTAAAATAAAAAAGAAAAAGAAAAACGTTTCGAATAAACACGTACACGTCGAAAGCGTATTTTGGAAATGCGCTTCCACTTAACCCACGTGGACCGGCGCTGGGTCACTGACGGTGGGCCCGCTTGGCCCACTGGTCAGGTTTGACCAGTTGCCCGCGTCTTCTCCCTCCTCTGCCCGAGCGGGGCGGGGCTCCGGCGACCACCGCCGTCGAACGGCGGCTTTCCACGTGGATCCAAGGGTAAGGTTAGATCCGCAAGATTAGGGCAGTCCTCCCGATAGTCGTTTTGGCCTCGGGGGTGGACGGAGCTGCCGGCGACAAGCTCCGCGGCGAAAGGATGCCGTCGGGCAAAGTGAAATTTCTCCGGCCGTGAGTCCCGATCATAATCGAGTAGTGGGAATGGTTCATGGGATGAAGGGGGTTTTCTTGGTGAAGAGAACGGAGAGGGGGAGGCTTTGGTGGCGCCGGGATGGCCGGGGCAATGGTGGCGGCCGCTGTTGCCGGAGGTGGGGAAGATGACCTCCCCGGGTCGATTGGCTGCCAAAGGGGGTCCTAGGGGGATGGCTTGGAGTCGCCTGCGTGCGGAGACGAGCTCGGGGCTCCTTAAATAGGTGATCGGGGTCGGTTCCACGGCGGTGGATGAGGATGCCGGCGAACCGCCTCTCTGTAGCTTGCAGAGCGATGTGGAGGCGACGAGAGCTAGCCGACGAGCGAGGGGAGAAGCTTGCGCGGCCCCCAGGGGCAGGTGGCAAGCCAGGGTGGCTTGGGCGGCACCGACCGGGGTTGGAGCCACTGAGGACGCGAGTGAACTTTTACTGGAAGAGCCCCGAGTGCAGATGTGGAGGAGATATTTCGTTTGACAAGTTGTTCTGCTGTCCGCGGATCTCGCGGGATTCAAATTTCGGGAAGTGCGCAGGGCGGAGGAGGCCGTAGTGATCGGGCTGGATAAGCCAGGGCCGCCTCGATTTCCATGCCGCCTTTTTTGCCACGTATCGCGCACGCGACTGTTGCGGGATTTGATAAGATCGCCCGGTCCTACAAGTCAGTCACTCGGAAGTAACCTCATATAAGGCGCCGGACCGGGGTTTTCGAACAATGCACCCTCATACTTCCCCCTCCTTCTCAAATTTCTCTGCTGCGCCTGCTCTTGCCCCAGTGACGCTGTTCCGTTAGAGCTCCGTCTGCGGTGATGGGGAAAGAGAAGACGGTGGCTCTGGAGCGCGCGAAGAAGGCAACGACGAAGGCAAAGGGGAAGAAGTCCAACCGGGGCAGATCTTCCTCGAGGTCCGGCCTGCCGCCGGGCTGGATCCAGGGTGACTGGATCCACTCGGCGATCCGTCAGGACGACATCGACGACCTGGTCGAGGGAGGACTGATTCCCCACGAATCGGCGCGGCTCCCGGGGAATGAGACCGAGCTGCAACCACGTGAGGGTGAGTGCGTTCTCCTCGCCACTCACATTGACCGCGGGTTTTCCTTGCCTCCCCACACTTTCTTTCGAGGCTTCTTGAATTTCTTTGGGGCGCAACTCCACCACTTTACTCCAAACACCATAGTGTACCTTGCGGCCTTCGTGTCTTTGTGCGAAAATTTCTTGGGTTGCCGACCCCACTGGGGCCTTTTCAAGCAAATTTTCACATGTCGCTCCCAGTCGGTCAAAAAGGCAAATTCGAGTGACGAGAAGACGCAAGTGATCCAGATGTATGGGGGTCTTGGGATTCATATGAGGGGCAAAAGTTCCTTTCTAGCCATGATTCTTCCCGATTCAGTCCGTGGGTGGCAGTCGACCTGGTTCTACTGCAAGGACCAGCCGACTCCAGGGCAGTCGACCGGACTTTCCCCTTTTTCCATGGCCCGAGTGGGGAAGCCCTACCTTTGAAGGTGATCCTGGAGGAGAAGGCTCAAGTCAAGGTGCTGGTCGATCGAGTAGTTCAACTTGTCTGTGATGGGGTGACTGGTATGGATTTGTTGGAGGTCTTCCTCCGGCGACGCATCCAACCGCTTCAAGCTCGTGACCATCTGATGTGGATGTATGCGGGCACTGATGACACCACTCGGACCCATCCAGAGGAGGTCGACGAGACCATGTTGGAGGGGTGGCTGATGAGTATCACTGGAAACAAAGATAACCCTAGGGGAGCCAGGAGAATTCCTCCGCTTGACCAATCTTACGAACCAGACAAGGTCCAATTCTGAACTACCGACTGTAATCTTGATTTAATTATGCAGTTGTTCATGCTTCGCCGACTAACTTTGTTCTTCCTGTTTTCTTCCAGGCCCTTACCGAAATGTACTCGATGCCCAACGAAGAGCAGGAGCAGGATCCGGAGGGGGAGGCAAGCGGAGGTGAAAGTGGCAAGTGGCATTCTGACGGAGAGGGGGGCGAGGAGAGCGACGACTTGAGTGACGAAGAAGAGGTCGACTCGCCTCCTCGCAGGGAAAGGCGATCCAAGCTTGGCCAAGATCCGGCGAGCGCCCGTGACAAGGCGATCGTTCAGACTAGGCAGTCCTCAAAGCGTCCTCGAACGTCCTCTCTGGCACCAACTGAGAAGGCTACGAAGCAGTCCAAGGTTGTAGTGCAGAAGACTCGGAAGGCGTTGCCGAAAATCAGGATTGACGTTCCTGTTGCTTCTGCGTGAGTGTGTTTCTTTCTCTTTTACTCGACGTTCTGTGATGTTTATCTTTCCTTTAGTTTGATCGAATGAATCTTGAAACTGGCAGTCCCGCTACCTGTGGGACTTCAGCTTATAAAAACGAGGATGAGGAAATGGAAGACGTGGTCACCTCCAATCTGGGTACAATCTTTGTTATTCTGTCTTCCCTTTGTCGACTGAACTATGATATATCCAATCGGGCGATGAAATTTTGGCGACTGGTCTTTTTGCAGCTCCCAACATCATTGACCTCCCCGGCGATGATGAGGACGAGCCACAGAGGCCCTTGGGGAGAAGAAACAGGAAAACGTCCGCTGGTAAGACGCCTCAGTTGACGCCTGTGGCGGAACCGGTAGTTCAGGACGCCGGCGATGCCAATCGGACTTCTGTCTCCTTTGCCATACCGCTATCGAGTGCTCGACCTTCTGCGTCAGCTGCACATGCTCCTACCAACCCACCTTCAGTTTTTGCTACACATCACGTCCCAAAAGACGAAGTGGGTGCTGCCAAAGAAGCTATACGCCAGGCGGGCATTATGATGGAGAAGATGAAGATGGTGCGGGATGTCAGCCAGGCTACTTATGATGCCAGCTCCGCTCTCTAGAGCTACGTTCAGGTTAGCAGATTGTCGACTGACTCTCTTGACTTGTTCTGTTTAGGATATGGTACCTGAAAACTCTCTTTCCAAGGATCTTTGCATCTATACACCCACTGGGTGTTTCGATTTGTCTCTTGAGCCAATTCGTACTTTGAGCTGAATTCGATGTTGTCGTCGATTGAATGTTTGGACTAGTGGGGGAACGCTGAGTGCACCCATTGGGTGTAGTCCCCGAGACTATGATGGACTGCGGGCAGTCGATTGTAGTCTTGAATTTTGAATTTCCTCACTCGGTCTGGTCGGCCATGTCGAATGGAATTTTCAACCAGTGGGGGCACGCTGAGCGCACCCACTAGGTGTAGTTCCCGATACCGTGGTCGACTGCTGGCGGTCGACTATGGTCTAAAGACTCTGTTTGTTGCTTTCTCTTTCTCTTTTTTTTGCACTCGCGCTGGAAGGGCCTTGTCGAGTGTAAACGAACCAGGGGGGCACGCAAAGTGCACCCACTGGGTGTAGTCCCCGAGACTACTATTGGATGTTTGATTCGGTAGTAGTCTTAGAATTTGTTGGCTTTATCCTTTTACCTCTCCGAAATAACCAATCTTTTCACCAGTCGACTGACCTGTACTTTGGTTGCAGAAATCTTGTGATCTTGGATCTCGCTTTGCTGACCTAGAGAAACAGCAGATTCAACTCAACCTCGATCTGGAGTTGGCCAAGACAGAACTGCAGAAAGCCAAGGATGACGCCACTAGTAAGAAAGACTCGTCGACTAGTTCATCTTTGATCTGGATTTCATTCTGCTTTTTCTGAATCAAGCATTATTTCTTTCAGAGAAACTGAACCAGGCTTTGGAGAAAAAGGATCAAGATCTGGCTGCCGCGCAGAAAAAGGCTGATGAGAAAACTGCTCTAGCTGAACAGAAGCTGGCTTCAGTCGGCAAATTGGAAGAAGAAAACGCCAAGATAAAATCTGCTCTGGACGAAGCCAATAAGGAAGTAACTCGCTTGAAGAAGGACAAGGTCAATCTGAATGAGAAGATGGAAGGTATTTCCCGCAGGAGGAACGATCTGGAGAGTTATCTGAGGAGCCTTGCTAAGAAGATGTTCGTCAAGCTTGAAGGTATATTCTTTGTTCTGACTGGTTTGACCTCGTCGATTCGGCATATATTGACTCACCCTCGGATTGTGCATGCAGAGTTTTGCCAGGGCTTCGAGGAGGAGACCGGGCGAATGGAACCAAGCTTGGATCCCATCAACTCTCCCGTGAAAGATGAAGCTGCCATGAATGTGCTCCGACTGGAATCCTGCATCGACGGTGTTTTTGACTACCTTGCTCGACTGAAGGTCGCAATGTCGCGGATCGACACAACACTCTAGCCAAGGGCAACGCTCCAGAATGACCTCGAGTCTCTGATGATCGAGTTAATGAGATTCCCGGTCGAGTGCAGGAGTGGAAGAAGTCTTCTGCCCGGTGCGGTGCTGATGTGGCTCTATCTTTGGTTCGCGTCCATTGCAAGGAAGCTCGAGAAGAGAGGCTAGCAGCGATCAGGGTTGCCAACACCAAGAAGCATGATTTCCAATCCTTTATGGAGACTTTCATTGCTGCCGCCACTCGGATTGCCGACGGCATTGACCTGGACGAATTCGTCGAGCCTGCAAGCCCTCCTCCTTTGGAGTGAACAAACTTTTATGTTCCAACTTAAATTTGCCTCGGGATGCCGAGTGATTTTCGTAATCGCTAAACTCGTTCAGACGAAATGTCCGAGTACTTTGATCCGTGGTCTTGAACCTTTAGGGTTCTTCTGAACTTGATTTATCTCAGGATATGTTTGCACTTGCTTTTGGAATTTGTTCTTCATTTGGAATGACATTTCTGTTTGAGATGCAACCCTGAAGTGGAGACTTCAATCGACCTGCGCCTCGTCGTCCTTGCGGATAGGGATGGAGCGCACGTTGTACTTGTGGCACAGCTCCGAGGGAGAAGGTTACAGTCGACCTGCACCTCGTCGTCCTTGCGGATAGGGATGGAGCGCACGTTGTATTTGTGGCGTAGCTCCGAAGGAGAAGGTTGCAGTCGACCTGCACCTCGTCGTCCTTGCGGATAGGGATGGAGCGCACATTGTATTTGTGGCGCAGCTCCGAAGGAGAAGGTTACAGTCGACCTGCACCTCGTCGTCCTTGTGGATAGGGATGGAGCGCACGTTGTATCTGTGTTTCAAACTTAGGCGAGTTCCAGACTGTAGCTAAGCCTCCGAGTGGAAGGGTTGCTCACCACTCGGTAGGATTTTTCACACTTAGGTGAGTACTGGACTGCAGCTAAGCCCCCGAGTGGGAGGATTGCTCACCACTTGGTAGGATTTTTCAAACTTAGGCGAGTACTGGACTGCAGCTAAGCCCCGAGTGGAGGATTGCTCACCACTCGGTAGGATTCTTTTAAACTTAGGCGAGTACTGGACTGCAGCTAAGCCCCCGAGTGAGAGGCTTGCTCACCACTCGGTAGGATTTTTTAAACTTAGGCGAGTACTGGACTGCAGCTAAGCCCCCGAGTGAGAGGCTTGCTCACCACTCGGTAGGATTTTTCAAACTTAGGCGAGTACTGGACTGCAGCTAAGCCCCCGAGTGAGAGGCTTGCTCACCACTCGGTAGGATTTTTCAAACTTAGGTGAGTACTGGACTGCAGCTAAGCCCCCGAGTGAGAGGCTTGCTCACCACTCGGTAGGATTTTTTAAACTTAGGCGAGTACTGGACTGCAGCTAAGCCCCCGAGTGAGAGGCTTGCTCACCACTCGGTAGGATTTTTTAAACTTAGGCGAGTACTGGACTGCAGCTAAGCCCCCGAGTGAGAGGCTTGCTCACCACTCGGTAGGATTTTTCAAACTTAGGCGAGTACTGGACTGCAGCTAAGCCCCCGAGTGAGAGGCTTTCTCACCACTCGGTAAGATTTTTCAAACTTAGGCGAGTACTGTACTGCAGCTATGCCCCCGAGTGAGAGGCTTGCTCACCAGTCGGTAGGATTTTTCAAACTTAGGCGAGTACTGGACTGCAGCTAAGCCCCCGAGTGAGAGGCTTGCTCACCACTCGGTAGGATTTTTCAAACTTAGGCGAGTACTGTACTGCAGCTAAGACCCCGAGTGAGAGGCTTGCTCACTACTCAGTAGGATTTTTTAAACTTAGGCGAGTACTGGACTGCAGCTATGCCCCTGAGTGAGAGGCTTGCTCACCACTCGGTAGGATTTTTCAAACTTAGGCGAGTACTGGACTGCAGCTAAGCCCCCGAGTGAGAGGCTTGCTCACCACTCGGTAGGATTTTTCAAACATAGGTGAGTACTAGACTGCAGTAAGCCCCCGAGTGAGAGGCTTGCTCACCACTCGGTAGGATTTTTTAAACTTAGGCGAGTACTGGACTGCAGCTAAGCCCCCGAGTGAGAGGCTTGCTCACCACTCAGTAGGATTTTTTAAACTTAGGCGAGTATTGGACTGCAGCTAAGCCCCCGAGTGAGAGGCTTGCTCACCACTCGGTAGGATTTTTCAAATGTAGGCGAGTACTGTACTGCAGCTATGCCCCCCGAGTGAGAGGCTTGCTCACCACTCGGTAGGATTTTAACTTAGGCGAGTACTGAACTGCAGCTAAGCCCCCGAGTGAGAGGCTTGCTCACCACTCGGTAGGATTTTTCAAACTTAGGCGAGTACTGGACTGCAGCTAAGCCCCTGAGTGGGAGGGTTGCTCACCACTCGGTAGGATTTTTCAAACTTAGGCGAAACGGATTCGCGACTAAGCCCCCGAGTGGGAGGCTTGCTCACCACTCGGCAGGATTTTTCAAACTTAGGCAAAACGGATTCGCGACTAAGTCACCCACTGGGGGATTTCATATACAAACAAAAGCAACAACAATCGTTTAAGAAGACTGTAAAGCTCTCGTCTTTGATAAACATAATACGAAGGTATTTCTTATTACATCTCATCCGAATGAGTACTTAAGTATAAAAGGGGCGGAGAAGCTCCGCATTCCAAGCCCGTGGCTCGTCTTTCTTATGCTCGATATTGTAAAGATGATATGCTCCGTTGTGGAGAACTCTGGTGATGATGAAGGGACCTTCCCAAGCAGGGCCGAGCTTGTGTGGTTTCTACTGATCCACTCGAAGAACCAAGTCTCCCTCTTGAAAGGCTCGACCCCTCACGTTCCTAGCGTGGAATCGACGCAAGTCTTGCTGATAAATGGTCGATCGGATTAAGGCCATTTCCCTTTCTTCCTCTAGGAGATCGACTGCGTACTGTCGGGCCTGTTCTGCTTCATCTTCAGAAAAAAACTCGACTCGAGGTGCATTGTGAAGCAAGTCACTCGGTAGAACAGCTTCAGCTCCATAAACCAAGAAGAATGGAGTTCGGCCAGTCGACCGATTGGGAGTTGTCCTCAATCCCCAAAGGCCTGACGGAAGTTCATCAACCCAGGCGCCTGCTGCGTGCTTGAGATCTCGCATCAGTCGGGGTTTCAGTCCTTTGAGAATTAGGCTGTTTGCTCTTTCTGCTTGTCCATTCGACTGGGGATGGGCGACTGAAGCATAGTCGACTCGTGTGCCTTGAGAAGCGCAAAAGGCTCTGAACTCATCAGAATCAAAGTTTGATCCGTTGTCAGTGATGACGCTGTGCAGAACCCCGTATCTGAATGTCAACTCTTTGATGAAACTGACGACAGTGCTGGCTTCAAGATTCTTGATAGGTTTAGATTCAATCCATTTGGTAAACATGTCGACTACTAAAAGCACATGAGTGAAGCCGCTCCTACCAGTTCTCAGTGGACCAACCATATCCAACCCCCAAACAACAAAGGGCTAGACGAGTGGAATGGTCTTCAGGGCTGACGCAGGCTTGTGAGACATATTGGAGTAAAACTGGCAGCCCTCACATTTGTCGACTATATGTTTCGCCATTTCATTTGCTCGTGGCCAGTAAAACCCAACTCGGTATGCTTTAGCCACAATGGTCCAAGAGGACGCATAGTGACCACAGGTCCCCAAGTGGATATCGTTGAGGATCACTCGACCTTCTTCAGGTGTTATGCATTTATGGCTGACTCCAGTTACACTTTCCCTGAACAGTTGTCCTCTTATCACAGTAAAGGCTTTGGATCGACGGACGATCTGTCGAGCCTCTTCTTCATCCTCTGGGAGTTCCTTCCTAAGGATATACGCAATGTATGGCACTGTCTAGTCGGGAGTGATGACCAAAACCTCCATGATCAGGTCGACCACGGCTGGGACTTCGACTTCAGTCAGATCTGTGGCACTCTCAGGCTGCGGGGGATCTTCTGTGAAAGGATCTTCTTGAACTGATGGTGCGTGAATGTGTTCCAAAAACACATTGCGGGGAATGACTTCTCTCTTGGAACCTATTTTTGCCAAATCATCAGCTGCTTGATTTTTCAGTTGGGGTATATGATGGAGCTCCAACCCCTTAAACTTCTTTTCCAACTTCCTCACCGCATTGCAGTAACCAGTCATGGCTGGGCTTCTGACGTCCCACTCCTTCATCACTTGATTGACTACCAAATCTGAGTCGCCGTAGACCATGAGGCGACAGACGCTGAGTGAGATGGCTATACGTAACCCATACAAGAGTGCTTCATATTATGCTTCATTATTGGAGGAATCAAAGTGAATCTGGAGGACATATCTGAGCTTGTCTCCTCGAGGGGATACCAGTACCACCCCAGCATCGGAACCATTCAGCATCTTGGAACCATCAAAGAACATGGTCCAGTGTTCCGAGTGAATTTGAGTTGGCAGTTGCCGTTCGATCCACTCGGCGAGGAAATCTGTTATTGCTTGGGACTTGGTAGCTTTCTTTGCCTCAAACTTGATATCGAAGGGAAGGAGTTCAATCGCCCACTTTGCCACTCGACCAGTTGCATCTCTGTTGTTTAGAATCTCTGACAATGGAGCATCGCTGACACTGTAATGGAGTGGTCAGAGAAGTAATGCGCAACCTTCTTCGTGGTCATATAAATCCCATAAACAAGCTTCTGATAATGAGGATATCTTTGCTTTGATGGAGTCAAAACTTCAGAAACGTAATATACTGGGCGCTGAACTTTATAGGCTTTTCCTTCTTCTTCCCGCTCGACCGTAAGTACTGTACTGATGACTTGTCCAGTGGCTGCAATGTAAAGCAGTAAAGGCTCTTTGTTGATTGGGGCAGCAAGCACCGGCTGGGTGGAAAGCAGGGCTTTTAGCTCTGCAAATGTTGCATCAGCTTCAGGAGTCCACTCGAACTTATCTGACTTCTTCATCAATCGGTAGAGAGGCAGTGCCTTTTCACCGAATCAAGAAATGAATCGACTTAGGGAAGCCAAACAACCAGTAAGCTTCTGGACATCATGCACATGCACAGGGCGTTTCATCCGGAGTATGGCACCCATTTTCTCAGGGTTAGTATCGATCCCTCATTCGGAAACGAGAAAACCGAGTAATTTTCCGCCCGGAACTCCGAATGTGCATTTTGATGGATTAAGCTTGATATCATACCTTCTGAGGTTGGTAAAGGTTTCAGCAAGGTCAGCCAGTAGGTCAGAACCTTTACGTGACTTGACCACAATGTCATCCATGTACACTTCCACATTCCGACTGAATTGAGTGAGTAAACACTTCTGAATCATCTGCATGAATGTGGCTCCAGCGTTCTTCAAGCCGAATGGCATAGTGACATAACAGAAGCACCCAAATGGGGTGATGAAAGCTGTTTTTATCTCGTCGGGTCCATACAGACGGATCTGATGATACCCGGAATAAGCGTCCAAAAAGGACAAACGCTCACACCCCGCAGTCGCGTCGACTATTTGGTCAATGCGAGGGAGAGGAAAGTGATCTTTCGGGCAGGCCCGACTGATATGCTTGAAGTCAATGCACATCGAAGTGAGTCGTCCTTCTTAGGGACCATGACAACATTAGCTAGCCACTCGGAGTGGTAAATCTCTCGGATAAACTCAGCTGCTAGAAGCCGAGCCACTTCTTCACCGATTGCTTTTCTCTTCTTCACAGCGGACCGTCGAAGATGTTCTTTGACTGGTTTCACTTTTGGATCGACTCGCAAACGATGCTCAGCCAGCCCCCTGGGAACACCCGGCATGTCAGAAGGTTTCCATGCAAAGATGTCCCAGTTCTCATGGAGGAACACGATGAGCGCTTCTTCCTATTTGGAGTCTAGTGTTGTTGAAATGTGAGTCGGAGCTGCATTGGGATCGGTCGGGTGAATATGAATCGGCTTCATTTTACCAGACGACCGAAATGCTGAATCTGTGGCAGGCTTCTTAGCTCGGAACAAATCACTTGGATCTGCACTTTTTTGATACTCCTACAATTCCACTACTATAATTTATGCATCGGCGATCTTTGAGCCCTTCTGGAAGCACTCTTCTGCCTTCTTTCGATTGCCAGTGATAGTGATCACTCCTTTAGGACCGGGCATCTTCAATTTGAGGTACACGTAACATGGTCGAGCCATAAAACATGCATAAGCTGGCCTGCCCAAAATAGCGTGATAAGCACTCTGGAAATCCACAACTTCAAATGTGAACTTTTCTTTGCGGTAATTCTTGAAATCACCGAAAACTACATCAAGGGCGATCTGGCCGAGTGACTCAGCCTTTTTGCCAGGAATAACTCCATGGAAACTCATATTGCTTTCACTGAGTCTGGACATCGGAATGCCCATTCCTTTCAACGTCTCCGCATACAGTATATTCAGGCCACTGCCACCATCCATTAGAAGCTTAGTCAACCGAGTGCCTTCGATGACTGGGTCGACCACCAACGCTTGCCTCCCAGGGGTGGCTATGTGTGTCGGGTGATCAGACTGGTCGAATGTAATGGCAGTCTGAGACCATTTCAAATAACTGGGCGTCGCCAGAGCGACCATGTTCACTTCTCTGTTGATGACTTTTAGTCGACTTTTGCTCTCAACATCAGCAAAAATCATCAGAGTGGAATTGACGTGGGGGTAACCATCATCACTTTCCTCTTTGTCCTCAACTTTTTCCAACTCTTTTTCTTTTTCTTTCGTCTGTTTCTCTCGGAACTGCTGGATTAGGAGCTGACACTGTCGAGTGGTATGTTTCGGGTAAATGAGATTACCCTCTTCATCTTTCTTTGTGTGAATGTGGCATGGCAAATCCAACACATCATTTCCGTCCTCATCTTTTACTTTCTTAGGGTTCCATGGCCCCTTGGGGTTGCCCTTGAACTTTCCTTGAGTCACGGCTAAGGCTTCTCTAGGAGCAGCTGGCTCGGCTTTGCGCTTCTGCTTCCGACTGGAGTTCCCTCCTCCGGTTTCGTGGGCTACTATTTTGTGCTTGCCACTCCGGAGCCGATCCTTCTCTTCACCATTGCCATACTTGGTGGCAATCTCCATCATTCGACTCAGAGACATATCTCCAGTCCGACCGAACTTCAGATTCAACTCTCGATATTTGACACCTTCCTTGAAGTCACAAACTGCTTGGTGATCAGACACATTCTCCACCGTGTGGTGCAACGTGATCCATCTCTGGATATAATCCCTCAAAGTTTCATTTGGCTTCTGCACACAAGATTGCAACTCTATTAACCCTACTGGCCATTTGCATGTTCCTTCGAATGTTCTGACAAACACTCGGGCAAGTTCTTCCCAACTATAAATACTGCCAGGTGCTAACTGATTTAACCATGCTCTGGCTGAGCCCTCCAACATCAGAGGAAGGTGTTTCATGGCCACCTCATCATTGCCTCCACCAACCTGCACAGCCACTCGGTAGTCCTCAAGCCAAGTGTCAGGCTTGGACTCACCAGTGAACTTACTGACTCCAGTCGCCAACCTGAAGTTGGGAGGAATCACTGCGGCCCTGATGGCTCTGCTGAAGCACTCTGGACATGAGACATGCACTCTGCTGCTGGTCGGAAAATCTCTATCATGGCCTTCTCCGTGAGCTCTGTTTCTGTCGACCAGACCCTGAACGAGAATAGATCTCGCATCAAAGCTCGGTTCCCTGGGGTCGACTGGAATCCTTCGCCCACCACTATGAGGGCGTCTGTCATCATGCTGCTGAGGCACGTATGACCCACTCCTTGGGGGAGGCGTGGGCACTCGACAACGATCATCACGATCGAGTCGGTGATCATACTGCTCACGGTTTCTGTATTGATCTCGCTGGTCTCCACGCCCATCACGCCTCGGGAGCGATCTTGGGCTGTGAGCCGACTGGACTGTATCTCCAACAACGGATCTGCTATGGATCCTATTCCACGACGGTGACACAGCTGTATTTTGTTCTCCTGCTGCCCGGAGTAAAGCCCTGATCTGCATCAAACCTCTGCCAGCTTCTGACTGGGAAGGCTGAATTGACTCTGCTATTCGGGCTGCAGCTGTTAGGTTCTGAGTCGGAGTTCAATATACCTGAGTTGGAGGCGTAAAGAGTTGTCGTCGACTGGACTCAGGAATCCGCTGCCGAGCACGCTCGTCGAGTGCATGCTGGAGGTTCTCCAGTCGAGTGTGCTCAGCCAAGTTGGCCCGGCGCACCTCCTCCAAGGCTCGAGCCTCGGGGGTTTCTCCAACGATAGGAGTGTGAAGTGCATCCATGTTCCGGCGGTGAAGTTCTTCCCTCTGCTGCGAAGAGAGGGGCTTGGGGAGGTACTCCTCGTGGACACGCGACGGATCGCCTCCGCCATCGCCACCATCGACGCGAGGGAAGCCAGGAGGACTACGGGGTCCATTGACCATCAGGACTTCCGCCGCGGGCCCACTACTGTCGCACTCGGATGCAGCCTCTGCGGAGCCAGTCGAACAGGCCATAGAGAGTTTCGTCGGGCTCGATTGCCACGACTTGGAGGTGGCCGACTGGCGAGCCACTGCGTGCCTCACCCACCACTGAAGCCTCGATTGAACGGAACGCTTGGCCGGCGGGCAACAGGGAGGGAGGACGCCACAGGAGCCGACCGATACTGAGTCGACGGCTACCGAAGGAGGACGCCGCGGACGCACACGCGAAAGTGCGTTGCCCCACGGACGGGGAGCGCCTCGACGTCAATTGGAGCTTCTTGGAGCCAAGCGGAGTCATCGGCGACGAACAAGAGCATGCCGAGACGGATCTCGCGGCCCTTTGCCAAACCTCGGCCTGAAACCATGTTGACGGGGATTGGAAAAATTGCAACTTCTCCAACAAGTCGCTAAGACACCTGCCCCACGGTGGGCGCCAACTGTCGTGGTTCTAAGTCTGACAGTAGAATGGGGGTAGGGATGTAGAGGCAAGATCCTAGCTATGGAGGAGTTGTACACGCGAGTTTTACCAGTTCAGGCCCTTCTCGGAGGAAGTAACAGCCCTACGTCTCGGAGCCCGGAGGCGGTCAACTGGATTATATGCGTGTGAGTTACAGGGGGTGTGAACCCTTGTCACTGAGGAGGGGGTGGCTTATATAGAGTTTGCCAGACCCCTCCGGCCCTCAGTTACTGTCACGACCGGTTTTCCGGGCATTAATTTCCAGAAAATGGCCGTTGTGCTCACCAGCCCCAGGATTACTGTTAGCTGACGAGACACCAACTTGATACAGAAATTCCAAGCAAGAGTACAAAATATGCAGTACAAAACCATTGTGGCCTATGGGTACAACAAATGGTTTCTAGTGGTTGAGGGCGGAAGCGGTTTGTGGATCACCACGGCTATGGGACTCCATTTCCCACGGGAACAGCTGACCAGGATAACTCCTATCTTCGCGAGGCTGCTATCACCGTTGCTTAGGTTACGAGGCTGTCGTCGCAACGCTCCTCTCCAAGCAATCAATCTGGCCAAGACAATAGCCAGGGACAAGCCAGTGAGTACTTTGAATGTACTCGCAAACATTAAGAACACAGGTATATTATAGCCACAGAAAAACATGTTTCTAAATATTCTGTGATTACTCTGAACATTATGGAATAAGGTTCATGATGTATGCGAGTAAATATTTAAGGAATGCACGGGCAATCAAACAAGTAAATGAAATAATAAAATGTGCCACAGTCGGGCGTCTGGGCGACACCACCTAAAGGGCTTTAAGAGAAATGCCTCAGTCGGGCGTC
Organism: Aegilops umbellulata; assembly: GCA_032464435.1. Classification (NCBI taxonomy): domain Eukaryota; kingdom Viridiplantae; phylum Streptophyta; class Magnoliopsida; order Poales; family Poaceae; genus Aegilops; species Aegilops umbellulata. The sequence continues at coordinate 445,444,734 of CP136054.1, forward strand.
TGAGCGACACCACATAAAGGGCTTTAAAAGAAATGCCACAGTCGGGCGTCTGAGCGACACCACATAAAGGGCTTTAAAATAAATGCCACAGTCGGGCGTCTGAGCGACACCACATACAGGGCTTTAAAAGAAATAATCATAGTGAATATCGACAATAATAATAATAATAACACGAGTTAGCCAATAATGATAATAATTCATGAATATCACAAGTCACAGGTAGTAATTCCAGTTCCTGTTAGACAATTTCACCTCCGAAGACCGACACCAAGACCAACACTTGACCCATCCCACACTGTAATCCTTAACCATGGACACGGCTATTCGAATAGGTTTAATCTCTGCAGAGGGTTTACTCTTTACCCACGAGTAACGGATTCCTTTAGTCCATCGGGACTAATTCCGTCTACGGCCTTTTAGTTGAAAACACGCCTAACTTGCACACACCAGCTTAACTCATCGGTGTCTGGAATCACCCACGACACTTGTTAAGCAAAACTCTAAGTGGGGAGGCTACAACCTCGCGTAGCATGGGATCAAATTTATATCGCGCGCTCTAAGGGGTGGCCTCCCCTCTCGGTCCCAACCGGAAAACACCCATGCCCCCTGACCAGGTAGCATGCCTACCGGCTACAACCGATATCTTCCACCATGGCCTCTCTATACGGTGTGTGCTCGAAAGGGGTTGACGACTTACTGAACCGTACCCTACCTGCGGCAGGGACGAGTGGTAGTACGAGGCAAGTATGGGGGTTACTGGAACAAGACTCGATCTGCGGTCGACTCAGGAGGTTTATAAGTTCCTGCATGACATGTATATCAAATATATTTCAACTGAAGAAATCACCACTCAATGTACCTTACCATGCCATACCGGACATAACCGTCCCGACGGGGACCGGCGACAAGCTCACGCCTACCCAAGGCCGAGGCTTTCCCGTATTCCTTTCCGGCATGCATGCAAGGCACATGAGGATGATTACCATCACAATCATTTTCATTTCCAACAGCAAGGAAATCACTAATATGCTTCCATGCAAATGATCATGTCACATGAAATAACAAGTCATCTGAAATAAGGTGGTGTTATAAACGTGTCAAATAACACACCAAAAACATTATGCCAGGGTTCAGAATGCTTGCCTTTAAGTTGTGGAGGGGTGAGGTGCTCTCCAAAACTTTTGAAAGTTTCTTCTCTCTCTCCAAAATCCTATTTTAAAAATATATTTGAATTAACACACATTTCAAAAACAGTACAAAAAGTTGTTTGGAAAATTTTGAAATAAATCTTAAAATAAACTAGACCAAATTTGAAGAAGGTAGGAAAAATAATCAACTTATTTGGAGTTGTATTTAAAAAATTATAGGCAGTCAAAGTTCTGGTCAAATCTGTGTTTAAAAATAAAACAGAAAAGAAAATGTATTCAACAAGAATACGCTTTCGGTCAGAGGAGGCGTACTGGTCAGGTTTGACCAGTCGCCCGCGTCGTCTCCCTCCTCTGCCCGAGAGGAGCGGGGCTCCGGCGATCGTCGCCGGCGAACGGTGGCTCCGTTGGGAAAGCTAAGACCACCAGCGGATTCAGGGGGCCGAGGTGGTCACTCCGGTGGTCGTTTTGTTCTCTGGGGTAGACGGAGCTGTCGACAGCGAGCTCCGCGGCGGACGGTGGTCGTCGGAAAAAGTGAAAACTTGCCCACGGCGAGTCTCGATCAAGATTGAGTAGTGGAACGGGCTCACGGGAGGATGTGGGGGTTCCTGGTGGAGAGAGTGGAGAAGGGGAGACCCTGGTAGCGCCAGAATGGTCGGGGCAATGGTGGCGGATGGAGCTGCCGGAGAGGAAGAAGACGACTCCCCTCCTTCGATTGTCGGCCTAAGGGGCAAGAGTGAAGTGGTGTGAGACTGCCTGCGCACGGGTTTGAGCTCGGGGCCTCTTTTATAGCACAATCGAGTCGGTTTGCGGCGGCCGTGGATAAGCTCTCCGGCGAACCGCCTCTCTGTAGCTAGGGCGACGTGGCGGCGACGAGGGCTAGCAGACACGCTTGCGGATGAGTTCGCACTGCTCCAGGGGCCAGGTGGCGAGCCGGGGTGGCTCGGGCGGCGCCGACATGAGCAGGGGCTGTCGGGCGGCCATGGCGTGCCGCCAAAGGGACTCTGGTGGCGGCACTGTTGGCTGCCAGGGCGGCTTGGCGCGTTGCTGCGAGGAGGGTAGCGCGTGGCGTGGCGCTGCAGAGCGGGCCAAAACCAGGGGGCCAGCGTGTCGGCTCGGGCGCGGCATCGTGCAATACGCGCGCTCTGGGCGCGTCCAGTGCACGCACGGGAGATGTTCGACACAATGCCGCGGCATGCTACAGGTCACAGGTGAGGTTGGGGTTTAGCAGATCGAGGTTAGGAGCAACTGGGAGTCTAGTGGACATGCTAGTTTGATCAGAGGTGCAAGATCATAGTGCAATGACAAGAATCATGCCAAAACAGATCATGCCCATAAGGTGTTTGACAAAATGCCAAGGGCACTTAGGCAAGTCTTGGAGTGGTAAAAAACTCCAGATGAGTGTCTCCTTAGATGCAAGAGAGAGTGGTGAGGTTAGTTTGGCAAAAGGAGAAACTTGTTAGTGCAAGTTTTGCAGAATTTCAATTCTGGACAGGAAATAAATGGCATCATTTCATGAACCAAAAATGATCCCAAGGGTGCATGCTCCTGGACTTAAGGGTTTAACATGGAGGACTACAAGTAGGAGAAAGAATCAAGGGCTAAAGAGCAAGCAAAAATATGGTTGCTGTACAAACCATCAAGTTGGTCCAGAATGAAAATGAGGTTGATTCACTCAAAATTTGCAAATAACATCACTGGGTTTTTACATAAAGTTGAATCATATGCTGCTACTAACATCCCAAAATTTTGGTGGAGGCTAGAAAGGAATATTTAAATGGGTTGTAGTGCAAAAAAGCCCACTGGACCAGAGAAGAAATTTAGGTGTAGAGCTCAATTTATTTCAAGAATAAAAGATATTTTTGCATAAAAGTGATTTAATAACATCACATGACATCTCCAAATTTTGGTGGGATTTATGAGATAATTTATCACATGGTTGTAGTTCAAAATATGGCCATATAGACAAGGGAAAACATTTTTCAAGAAAATAAAGACCAAGCAATTTAATTATGTGATAGGTTCTGCTAAAAGAAAAGTTTTTCTTGAGAGGTTTAAACAAGTTCAATCACATGTTTGAAAAGTTTTCACTTTGGGGGAAAACTCCATAATAACCAAGTTCAAAATCAAAAGGAAGCTCAGAAAATAAAAGTTTTAATTCCTGGCAAAATTTTAATAAAACATGGTCAAAAATTTTGGGTGTCACAGTTACGGAGGGTTTAAAGTACATTAAGATAGGGAGTTACTGGTAACGGTAAGAATAAAGTGACATAATGACCATTAAAGCTACATAATGACCGACCATTGCAATGCGGAGTGGATTTAGATCTTCTGGCGGTCGAGTGATAGTCTTCATGGTCGAGTGACTTCAAGTCTGTGGAGTGGAACACTTCATGGTCGATTGAAAGATGGTTCTTCTTCGAATGCTTCTGGTGATAAAGTGATGTCCTTGGGGAGGGTATCTAGGTCAGGCCTGTGACCCTACCCTAGGTACATGTCTTCATCCACCAGCCGCCTCCTTCTCCACCTCGTCAGCAAGGGCGGAAGAGACCCGCCGCCGCTCCGACTGCTCCTGCGCGTCGTAGTCCTTCTCCTCCACCTCATAAGCAAGGAAAGAAGACAGCCGCAGTCGCTCTGTCTGCTCCGGCGTCTAGCAGTACAGCTAGAGGCGGGAAGGAATACAGATTCGGTCCATCTCTCAAGCCTCTAGAGAAGTTACCATACGAGAGGACCGTGGAGGAAAACGTGAAGATCGTGGAAGCCGAAGTGAGGGACTTCTTTGAAGCAGTGAAAGCAAATAAACATCCACCTCCGGAGGAGAAGATAGATCCGGTGAAAGCAAAGCGCACTATCAATGCCCTGAAGAAACCACCACCGTCTCCACCGAAAAACAACTATGAGCGCATTATTGAAAGGTCATATATCGAAGTGGAGCGGTCGGGAAGTACTATCAGTGGTCGAAGGTTAGCAGAACGACGAGCTGGGAAAAAAATTGCCCAACTCGGCGAACAAGCGAACCAATCGTGCCCCCGCCTCAAGGTGTCTAGCGATATCGTCGCTAATCATCCAGAGATTTTGCCCGGTACCAATCTTGGAGATTACCTGCGCGACGATGTACATTATGATACAATGGAGGTGGACGAACACAAATACCATTACGCGAAGCCTCTCGTCAAAGATGAAAGATCTCTAACAACGATGATGCGAAGATTCCATGATTGGTACATGAAAACCTGCAGAGAGTCTGGGGGGAAGGATACTTTGACGCTGAGAGTTAAAGAGGAGCACGACCTCGTTGGAATTAAACTGTTGACTCTTCCATTTGAGGAGTTCTTCCGGTTTTTCAATCAAAAGGCCCTTGATAAATTAACGGTCACTTGCTAATGTCTTTAAGTACTACTTCTGTCATTAAGTCTCTATATATATTTCAGCTCTTTCATTGCATGTATGTATGATTATCCTCACTGCAGATTGAAGATCGTCGAATGCAAAAAAAACAGAAATCTATGATATTGGGTTCATTACACTACAAAAAAAGACACATCCGTGACATTTTGGGCCGAACGAATTTTTTTTCTGTCATACATATGACACTTCTATGATGATAATTGTGACAAAACCCGGTATCATCATAGATGTGGTGGGCTCCAACTTCTATGACAAAAAATCATGATAGAAAATGGGCTTTTCGTCCTGGGCGGGCTGGAGACGCAGCTGCATGACATTCTTTGGGCCGTCCATGACGGAAAAAACCATGGTAGAAGCGAGGGCGAGGAAAATTTTGGGGAGTTCCCGGTTACGGTGGGAGGTCGGGGGCCCAGCGATGCGCGTTTCTCTCGTACACGTACGCGCGTGTGTGCGAGGCGTTGGCTCTAACTAAACCCGAGCGAGGCATTGGGTTCTAACTGAACCCGAGCGATTGCACTGCAGGCTACGCGTAACTGAACCCGAGCGATCGATCGATGGCTGTTAACTGAACCCGCTCAAACGAATCCTTCGCTACTGCTGCTAACTGAAGTCGATCGATGGGATGAACAGTGAGCGTTGCGCGCGGGGGGGGGGGGGGGGGGGGGGGGGTTGGATGAACAGTGATCGATGGCGTTGCCTCTGGATGAACAGGACCCCGTGGTGTGGTGGAGGGCTGGATGAACAGTAGACGATGGAGGGGTGCCCGTGGAGGGGTGGATGAACAGGACCTCGTGGTGTGGAGGGCTGGATGAACAGTAGATGGTGGAGGGGTGCCCGTGGAGGGGTGGTTGAACAGGACTCCGTGGTGTGGAGGGCTGGATGAACAGTAGATGGTGGAGGGGTGTTTGAACAGGACCCCGTGGTGTGGAGGGCTGGATGAACATTAGATGGTGGAGGGGTGGTTGAACAGTAGCCGGTGGAGTAGCGCGCGGTGGAGGCTGGATGAACAGGAGCCCGTGGATGAACAGTCGCAGGTGGAGGCTGGAGGAGGTCGACGGTGGATGAACAGTAGCTCGTGGAGGCTGGAGGGGGTCAACGGTGGAGATGAACAATATCCCGTGGAGTCCTGCTTTGCGGTACGCTACACCCCTCCCGATGAACAGGACCCCCGTTTCGACCGTAGTGCTCCAACACAAGTCTGTTTCCTCTGTTTTGCAGTACGCCACACCCCTCCCGATGAACAGGATCCCGTTTCGAACGTGGCCGGTCGAACACAAGGTCGTTTCCTCCGTTTTGCGGTACGCCATGCCTCGTTTCCATCGCCTATTCCGTCCAAGCCCTCCCGATGAACACGACCACACATTCCGTTCCGACCCAGCCGGTTGGCTCCCACGCGTTCCGTTGCCTCCCGATGAACACGACGCATTCCATTGCCTCCCCATGAACACGACGCATTCTGTTGCCTCCGCATGAACACGACGACGACGCTGTTTCTCCGTTCCGACCCAGCCATGTACACGAGCCCTGGCCGTACATATGCGCGAGTAGGCGTTCGAGACCCTGCCCGTATGTATGTACGTGGCCGTATTTTCTTTCTTGCACCCTGGCCCCTGTACGTACGTGTACATGCTACGTGCGCGCCTCTACTACGACACGTACGCGCCTCTACTACGACACGTGCGCACCTCTACATCGACTAGTATATATGTACGTACACGTTCGCGACCAGAATGACAACGCTACGTACGCTTCGACCAGGTAGGTACCGACTGTCAGGCACTTCCTTGCCTGCGAAGATATAACTGGTGGGTCCCATCAGTCAGGAGGCGAATTGTTTTGTTTTCTTTCTTTTTGCTCGGACGCACTTCCTTGCGTGCGAAGGTGTAGCTGGTGGGTCCCAGCAGTCGGGGGGCTGGTGGCTCCCAGCAGTCAGGGGGCGAATCGTTTTTTTTTCGGACGCACTTCCTTGCGTGCGAAGATGGAGCTCGTGGGTCCCAGCAGTCAGGGGGCGAATCATTTTTTTCACAACATACGGTGGCCCGTCCGGTGGGTCCCCGCTGTCAGGTGGAGGAATAATTATTTTGCGCGTCATAAGGAGGCACTTTCTTGCAGCTGTCGTGGACTCAGCTGTCAGCCTCTCCACGTACAGTACTCTTCCGATGGAAGTCAGTCGTTGACCACGCCGCGCCGAGAGCACCAGGGCGGTGGTATGGACAACGGCGAGGCCTAGGAAGGGGACGACGCGGAGCCGGGGAAGACGCAGCAGTGGAAGCCCGCGCGGTTACGAGGGTTCACTGGTTCGGCTGCGGTGGGAGGCTGCCGTCGCCGCAGAATAACAGGGGTGTGGGTGAGTAGAGGGATGGCCTGGCCAGCGGTGGGAGTAGGACGGGGCGGTGAGGCCTCCGCGGCATCACAGCCGGCCACGGGAGGCAGGAGCATGCGACACGACCGGCGCTGCTTTGGGCGGCTGGAGCTAGAAGACCAGAGGTTGAAGAAGCGCTACGGCCGTTGGATGGACATCGTACGATCACTGCAGCTAAAATCATTTATATTGACTAAGTTGACAAAGCCCTTGGTACGCGTCAACTTAGTAGGCCCACGGCTCAGATTTGGCAGAGAACATATAGCCCATTTGCGATTTGTAAGAATGTACAGCCCATATTTTAATTTTAATGGAATTTACTAGAGCTCATTTACAGTTTGTTAAAAGTACAACCCAACTTCTAGCTAGGACAACGATTAATAATTTCAAACAACCGCTCAAAACAGAATTAAAAAAAAATCCCACATTTTGGTGGGATCCGAAATATTTTTATCCGAAATTTCTAGTCAGGTTAAATATAATTTCAAAATAAAATTGTATTACGTTAAAATCCAACGAAATATTGCGCGCCCAACAAGTAATGAAATTAAAATTTTCAAATTCCAAAAATAATATATTTTTCAAACTAATTACGTGTTTGGTGCATAGTAACTGTTCAGTTATTATAATTACATCCCATTTATTATTTCTTAAAGTCCATTTTCTTGTTAAGCCTAATGCATACCTCCTAGGAAAGTTTGCGGCCCAGCGGGGCGGAGAATAACAAGTTGACCTGGATATTGTGTACAACTGTCGGCCCAGTTGCATTGCTGATGTTGAAAAAAATCTATTTTTTATACACACATTTAATTATTTTTGTATAGATAAGGAACATTTTTTATACGCAAATTTAACAATTTTTAAATACATGATTAACACTTTTTAAAACATATTTTTTAGTCAACAGTGGGCCCACAGCGAGCGGAGGAGGTCACAATACACATATTTTTTAAATACATGATTAACACTTTTGCAAAAACAATTAGCCTACAGCGAGCCAATTAGCTCCAGTCGGCCCACAGTGGGCCGACATGACCCAATCAGCCCACAGTGGGCCGATAGGGGCCAGTCGGCCAGCTGTAGGCCGACTGGAATCCAATCGGCCTGTTGTGGGTCGACTAGGCCGAGTTGGCCTGCAGCGGGCCGGCGGTGTATTATTTTTGAAAAAAATTTACCCAGCGTAATATTTATGAAAATTAATAAAAAATGTATTATTTAAAAAAAATAGCGAAAAAAAGGTCTGTGTAGCACAGTACAACCTAACATGGTTACTCAGCCCACATTCAGCGACGCCGGAAAGGCCCAAACAAGGCTTGTGTACAACTTTTTGAAGTCACTGAGCTCAATTAATAACTTAAGAAAAAAGTTATATTACAGTGGAACCTAATTAAAAGCTATCACGAGCAAATAAATAATTCAACGGGTCCCACTTGTGCGCGCGCGCGTGTGTGTTTGTGTGTGTGTGTGTGTGTGTGTGTGTGAGAGAGAGAGAGAGAGAGAGAGAGAGAGACCCATCGGTCGATGCTCGTAAATACATCTTTCAGCCATATGCATTGCTGATGCTCAGTAAAAACTTATATAGTTGACACAATCATATAGAACATCATAGCACACTGAACTTGCATACAAAAATTTCACGCAGGCGGCACAATCAGGATGGAAGAAGTGGATCGCTATGGGAAGGGCTATGTTGAAACCAACGAAGTCGTACATAACGGTTCATCGTCTTTATCAACGACGGGGAAATATCTTGAATGTTGTGCAAAGAAAACAGATAGACAACACAGTAAGTTCTCCTAGCACATTAAGTTAACGTTCAGCCCTTTCTAAAAAAAGTCCAGGTACAAAATTAGAACAGGTCACAATCAAATGTACTCGCATATCAGTGCTTCACACCCATAGCTCGGATTTAACTAGTATCTGACAAGATTCAGTTGTTACTTCAAATTAGAGCACATCCAGGCAGCCAGCCCTGCCTCTTCACCCAAAGAAGCAGTGGCCTCCGCTGCGCGATGGAGTAGGCCCTATGCCATCCATCGTTCCGAGCAACACGGGGAAAGTCTGACGTTGACTCCTGTAATGGACGTCGTCGACGGACCCTGGCACCAGCAGCGGCGGCAGGACTTCGATTGATGGATTGACCAGTTCTTCGACATGCACGAACACTTGATACAGGTACATACCTAATGTGGTCCGCGGCGGCCTTGGTGGCAACGAATAGTACAACCCCGGTTCCTGCACCGGTATCTCAACACCAATCACCATCGGTATGTTGGACGGCTTCTTCATCCATGCCATGACCGTCAGAGCCCAGCTGTCTGGAGGAACAAACATACTTACGAGCTCACCTCCAAGGTCGTTGATAAGCTCGTTCATGGACTCGCTGTTCCAAGCACGTCGAGGCATGCTGTGGAAGGTAAGTTTTGTTAAAAACTCAAGCTCAGAGGGCACCGAGCCCCATCCTGGGTGCCATCGATCAAAGCTCACCAGCGTGCCATCGCAGAACAAACGCCGGGAAGATTCGAACACACGACTACAGTCGAAAGTTGTCCAGAACCTGACGAAGAAATCAGCCGGTGGCGGACAGACTTCAACGAGCAAGTCACTTATTTGGATGCCGTGCGCAATGCCAAGAGCTTTGACAAGGTCATCCGGCGAGACGGGAGGCCGGTCGCCGTTGATGGTTACCATCAGCACTTTGCCGGCAAACTGGTCGTCAAGCGCCGCCATGCCACTGTTGAGCGACAGCATGTAGTAACCGAAGGCAGGACGGACCTCAGGATCTCCGGCTCGGAGATCCGCGTTGACCGGCGACATGATAGTGCGCTTGAGTACAGGGAGTACATGAGGGGGATTTGGGGGAACTGGAGTAGGAATCGAGATTCCAGAGGTGGGGGAGGGGCGGGAGACTGGGGATGAAAAGGTAGCATGAATTTCGAGCACGCGCCAATATGCTCTCGGCGCGCAAGCGCACGAAAACACCGGTGGCGCCCACATGTCGGCCTAAGAGTCCTTATTCTTTCTATTTTGGAGAGCCGGCCTTTTTTTCAGGATCTTTTGAAAGCCCGGCCTGAGAGTCATAATTGACCTGTTTGGCATTGCATTACTACTCGGCCCATATTCAATGACACCTCACTGGCCCAAACAAGTGTACATCATCGAAAAGACACTATGCTCAAATTATATAACTTGAAAAAAGGAGATATACTCTGAACATTGGAGAATGGTGATGCCCTCATTTAGCCCACCAGTAGTTCAAGACAATAAACAGTTCGAAACAACGATATATACAACATTCAAACACTGACTAGTGACTACTACTGACATAAACAACAAGACATGATTGTTCATAAGAAGTCTTGCTACACCACCAAAACGCACCCATCTGTAGTGCTCAAACTCTCGTGATCCATACGAGAATGACATTCCAAACAGAAGCAACTATTACATAGTAAGAGTGACATAGATGAGGATTACCAAATGACAAGAAATATGCATAACAAAAGAAAGAACTACCCATCCAGAACCAGCAGCAAACACAACAAAGTCATTCGAAGAGATGATCCAACACCATCATAATTTGCAGCCCCGCTTCAGCGACCAGTGGTCCAGAGACACCAGTACTCCACCCTTTCGATGCAACAACCCAATTACCTATCAACCTGAAGGCTCGAACCACATCACTGCCTGTCGTAATTGAGACATCCAAGGATCAAAGTTAATCCAGATGCCTTTGTCATTCTCACCTTCTTTTGGCTGCAGGATGTATCGTTGTCAATCAGGGGAGTTTTCTCTCGAACTCCTAGGGCTCGCCGTGTAGACACAGTTTTCCATAGCAAACAGAGTCTCACTGCCATCAAGGTCCTTGCCAACGGTGATCTCCTGGTTAATCGGATAATTGAGTCCGAGAAACAGAGAGTGCGAACCAAGGCTGTTTACCCGCCTCCAACTAAAAAATCCTAAAGGCCCCAACAAGCTGGTATCCTGCTCATAGACGTAACAGCCACTGTCCGGATACTCACGTATTACACGGTGCTTGTATACAGTGGGGGGTTTTGCAATATAACTTTTCTGGCTCATGTGTTCGAATGATCATCAGTCTTTTGTCGTCGTCTGATCGAGCGAGGAACCAATTGTGCTTCCCTGTTTTTGGCAAAGGTGGTGTGATTACAAAGGGCAGTAACTGTAGGGAGACTCCATCATATCAAAAAGGACATGCATTGTTAATGAAAGATCAGCATTGTTCAGAGTATGAGTAGGATAATGCAAGAAACAGCATTGATATGTCCCTGTTGGAACTGGGAGGAAAATACAGGGAAATGTATACTGGGTTTGAAAATATAGAAGTGCCATGCATGGTTATACTCATGTTATCTCGCAATCAATTCTTCACAGGAAACTACCATGTCATGCATGTTATGTAATCATGTTCTGTCCTCACAAACAAATTCTTCAAGGTAACTAACAGACCATGCATTGTTATATACTCGTGTTCTGTGGGCAAAAATTTTGTGAGGATATTATTCTAGCCATTGATTGCTGAAGGGCGAATATAGGTATGTACACATGGTAAGCATTGCAGGATTTCACTACTTCCAAATATAGAGTTCTCCATATGCACATTTACTTCCCTAATGTATGGTTAGATGAAACCAATAGTGTGGTGCATGTTTCTACATCATGAAAATGAGGAAACTAACATGGCCATTGATACACACTCATATTTAGTAGTAGTATATAGATTACTGTAAAATAAGGATAATATCCATATATTCCTAACCGTTTGATTATTCAGGGTACAAATTGGCTGTAATGACATGGTCACAATCGCATGAATTAACTCATTCCAAATATAGCTGATTTACGGCATCTCTAATACATTGCCAAAGTTCTACTCAAATTCTGATCAAACAGAGATATGCCAATCATCACAAAAAGTTCAAATAGTGTCATGGCGTCATCATTGACATGAGAGGAAACAACTTACACGCGCCGTCCCAGCAATACATGGTGCCATCTGCTTTGTCGATCGCGTAGATGATCCCATTGTGTTCAATAGCATCACAGAAGTGTGTATCAGCTTTGACGATGATCCACTGCGAGCCGAGTTGTCTCCATCTAAAGAAGGCACCGGCGTAAAGATAGGCGAGTCCGCGGTCGAACAAGGCAATTAGCTTGAAGTCTGCGTAATTCGCATGTTTTGTGGGCAATTGGCAGATTACAAACTTTTGCAAAACAAGGTCCATCCAACTGACGTAGTAATCTAGATGACTTGGACCGCGATGCTAATACTCTATATAATCCAATGGAGGAAGGATAATCTCATGGGAGTTCTAGAAGTTCATGAGCACCAACTTTTTACCGTCTTCTCTGAAGGCAACCATCCAGTGGGAGTTCATGCCGACCCAGTACATACCTGCCAAGAAGTTTCGGGCGATGGTGATCGGATCGATGTCAAGGGAAATGATGTACGGCGACCCAGTACATACCTGCAAAGAAGTTTCGGCTAATGGAGATCGGATTGAAGTCGAGGGGCATCATGCACGCCTCCGTATCATGGTGAGCCAATCTCGCAAGACCAGATAGCAGCAAGCAGGGTGTCTTGAAAAGCTTAGGCCTCGTTTCGACGATGGCCATGTGCATGTCCCTCGAGCATGCAGCCAGCCGCAGGGCGCTCAACATATCCATACACGAACAATAGAGGTCGAGGATGTCACTGGGGAGATTGCTCCAATCGCGGCTCATATGGATGCTACGCGGTTCGCATTCGGCCATGGTGGAGTTTGGAAGGGGGCTTGATTTACGGGGGAGAAGGATGTCGGTGCTGGAGCAGCTAGCGAGGGAATAGTGGTACTGGGGAAGGCGAGTGAGGCGACGGTACACGGGGGCACAGTGAGATGGAGACGGAGAAGGAGATGGAGATGGAGTGGTGCTATGGGAGCGGAGAAGGAGACGAGGCGAGGCGCCAATTTGTTGTACAGCGGCGGTGACAGACTGCACTGCGCATAGGGTGAGGCTGACTTTGGTAACCCGAACACGCCGTCTGGACTAGTGTCAGGCGCAAGGTGTTGTCACTTCACTGTGAGGACCGGATAAATAGTATTTTCACCATCAAGTGTACCACAGTTGTACTACTACTACTAGTAGTAGTAGGTACATGAGTACTCCAGTATTGTATAGCGTAAATAGGTCTCCCGTGCTAGCATGCCTGTTCACTTCATCGTTCAGGTATCATCCATATTGCGAGCATAACCAAATTCTCGTGCATGCCCAATCAACGCTCTGCCGCGATGCATGCAGTGGTTGTTCTGGTGCATCAAGGACGGCATGTAGATCGTTCCACACTTGAGAAGAGGAAAAATGAAAAGGTAGAACGCAGCAGCAGAGGAAGAGAACGCTGGCTAACGAGGCTGGGAGGGGATCGAGCAGGAAGTTAATGCTCCACGCCTAAAGGTTTTGGGAAAACCTGATTTTCATAAGGTGACTTATACTCACCTAAACGGAGGGAGTATTCCTTAACCAGAGAATGTTGTGCTCCCACTCACGCGCTCAAAAAAAAACTACGACACATTTTTCATCTGTTTGCATAGGTCCCACCTATCAGGAAGGATGGGCACATACACGAACAGGTATGACTCATGAGTCTACCCGCATAGCCTTTTCGTTTAGTCTACCTAGCCGTCTAATCAACTGCCTGCATGCCACTTATCCCATTTACTTCTCCATCGGGAACCGATTCTCCATGGCTTCTTCACCTCCCCTTCGTCTTCATTTGCATCCAAACCCCACTGCGTTCACATTGTTTTAACCTCTTTAAATAATCATCTACTACTTTAGTTAGACTAGCCATCTAATCCTAATTCTCCAAACCATAGCCCTCCGTTCCAGCGGTTACAAATGGTGATAAAGATCAAACTGCAGGTTTTTAGCGTCCAACATGTCCTCGTCGAAGGCTCGATGTGCATAGTTGCCACCGTCACCGTCCACCCAAGGGTTGTTCGGCAGTGGATCAACAATGTATCCAACTCCCTCGAAAAGTTAGAGACGAGGGTCATCGGTCTCGACGCAGAGTACACGGAGCGTGCCCCTGGGAAGATCCAGAGCACCGCCGTCCTTCAGCTGTGCCTCGAAGATGATGTTTTGGTGTACCACATCATACACTCGCCCTCCATACCAGGTGAGCTTCACGATTTCTTGTCTCGGGAGGACATATACTTCTTTGGGGCAGCCATCGAAGGGGACAAACAGAAGCTGGAGTCGTACAACCTTGATTTGAAAAGCATCGTTGACCTACAAACCAGAATCAAAATTCCTGTAGAAGTTTGTGATAAACAGACACCATCCCTATTCGACGTAGCAAATTTTGTGCTCGGTACAAATCTTCAGAAGGGTGACGAGACGGTGGCATGTCTTTGGAACAGAGTAGTAGCGTGAGAGGGAAATGTAACTCCTGCGCCAGGGATTGTGGTGCTCCCGCAGCACCAACTCGTGCTAAACTCGAGATTTGTTTCTTTACTATACATGCACGCAACGATTTAATGGACATTGTAATCTCAACATGTGACGGGGAGCTCTAAATTTGAATTTGAAACTTATAAAACGAAAAGATTCAAAACAAATAAACTGGGAGAGAGGGAGTATATCGTAGGATGTGTCCCATACAAAATAAGTTCCCTGGTTTGTCACCGCGAAGATGCGGTTAGAAAGGAGCACAGCGTCTTCCTACTCGTACGGCAACAAATCGGCCGCAGACAGCATGGTCCGCCTTTGACCGCCATGTGCAAGGTTCGTGCTATATTATTCAATCTCACCGTGGTTCCAACGTACTAATTCATGCGGTGGCCCGTTGCATGGCTGATCCCAATGTTGGACAATGGTTCTATGAGAACGGTGTCACCGTTGTAACTGTTGTGCAAATTGATGTTGGTACCCTCCCGTACATATGCAAGCCAATCTCCACTCGCATCGAGCCTAACCCATGAAACAGTGGGCAGGGGCAGAATTAGGAAATGGACACGGAAGTAGTCTTTAGAATGCATTTACTACGTGATCAAACTCATCTTACCTGCTCATCGGAGGAAATCCGAGTGCCCCTCAATGTCGGCATCTCAAGGGGCGTCAACTTGCAACTACGGCCACGCCGCGCTGGAGAGACCCCCAAGGAAACATCCTCGTGCGTTCCATGGAACATCAAGATGCATCTGTATGAGTAGTTTATCTTGTGAGAGAAAAGGATGAACGAGGGAAGGCCTCTAGAGATAGAGATGGACACTACTACTACCAATGTGCTGGCCCGTGCGTTCCAATGGATCCAAAGTAGTAGAATAATACTTGTTCACGTGCTTGAAATATAAACACTCTAGTTTTGATATACATGTGTCAGCAGACATGACATCTTGTCCATAGAAGTTGAATCACGGCGACCATCACGTTTCTTGTTTCTACCACTGCCACACCCACACGCTATTCCCACGACGCCGCTTCAACCCACGGCACGACATCCCCCGACGCGGACATGGATCCTCTGACGTGGTTATCACTGCCTTGCCCTGCCTTTCCTTCGCTGACAGGTGGGACCCACGCTTATGGGTCCCACATGTCAGTGACAGAATGGTAGGATTGTTCACGTCATGGGATCCTCATCCCCCCGGCGTGCCCCTCATCCCTCTCGGCCCCACCGCTCCTCTGCCTTTGTGTGCATGACATGCGGGCCAGCTGAACAGCGGTGACCATCAACTTTCTACCACAGACACACCCGATTGGACGCAGTTTGCCTGCTCCGCTGCTGTGCTCCGATCCGTACTCCCGCACCCTCGAATTTTCATCCAGCGGATCTGACACATTTCGTCCCGGGCATCAATCCTCAGCTGGAGTACTTATGTACTACAGGTAGTACCCGCTGGTGTGGCCATCTATGCCTCGTAACGCCCTGACGCCCAGCTGTGGCACCCTCGCCACGGCCACGCCACCACCGGACGGTTCATCTCGAACGAGTGAGTCACGAACCACGCCACCACCATGAGAATGACATGTGGGCCAGCCGCATTTAAGGTCCGCATGTCATTCACTCATAGGCCGGGCACTAAGCTACTGAAGTTTGGTCCCGTGGGCCCCGAGAGGGAAATGTAACTCCTGCGGTAGGCCTTGTGGTGCTCCCGCAGTACGAGCTCGTGCCAAAACTGGAATTTGTTTCTTACTACTACTCCTACCAACTAGTACTAGTAAGGTACACGTGCATTGCACGCATGAGATTCTGGTGGTTTCTGCATTGTGCTTCTACATGTGGAGCTTTCTGGATTCTAACATGTGGCAAAATCTCGTGGAATGTAAGGTTAGGCAAGTTTGATTAACTTAGGTGAGTGTTTGGTTCAAGCCACACCTTAGGCAAGCTACACTAAAGCACCACATGACATACACACAATCTAAGATGACTTATTCACCTAGACGGAGGGAGTAGTGTTTCTAGAAAGATGCCCGCGCGTTGCACGAAGTTGATGGAAAAGGTAAGCACAACTTATAAATTGACGGATGGAGTACTAGTTACAGTGATGCATATAATTAAGCAAAGGGATCGCACATGTCGGTATTGACTGGAACGAGAATGCAACAGCACAATAAGAATTAAGGCCATGATGATGCGATCGCAGTGGTGGTTATATAAGGCAATAAGAAAGATGGATCCACGAACGTACGACCTCCTCCTCCTCAACTTAGTGCGCCGGGCCACCGACCGGTGGCTAAGGAGCGGCGACTTTTGTGGCGAGGTCGAGGTGCTTCTCAGCAAAGGCATCCAAGGCTTCCAGCCGGTTGAGGAAGGCCAATGTCGTAGCGTCCTCACTGGCCTTTTAGATACCTATTTACATGATTTGCTCGTACACGTGGATGTGTAGGTCGACGAATTCTTGCAGGGTGAGGCGCCTCGCGGCGAGCGCGACCTCCAGGTGGACATTCTTCATGGCGTCGGCGGGCAGTCGCAGGGCCACCAGTGCTTGAAAGAGGTTCCGGCCATGGAGGCCGATTAGGGTGGCAGGCAATGAAGAGCCCGGGCGCGCGGGCTGGAGGAGTACGGCGATGTCGTCCATGAGCTTCTTGATGACGGTGAACTTGTTGCTGGTGTCAACGATCATCTGGTCCAACTGAGAGTCGTAGTTGGCATTGACGGCGGCCATCCACCAGCCGGTCTCCAACACCGTCTGGAGACGATCCTCAGCGCCATGCCGGAGGCCGGCGTCGTGGACCATCTGGCGCAGCCGCTGGCCGCTCACGCACATCACCGCCATGGGTCTGGAGTGAGCTCTTTTGCGCTTAGTGTAGGTGCTTAGGCAAATTCTTAGGTGCGTACGATGTGGTAGATTCATTGGAATGGAGGGGCGCCTTTATATAAGGGCAATGAGGGAAAACTGCGTTGCATTCACATCGTGCAGCCTCTTTTCCCGGACCTCCTCCCATTACTTCCCTCATGCATTAATTCAAGGAGGATGCATTGGCCGTTCAACATATCGGGAACCGCTACTCCCTCCCTCGTCTGCATTAAAGCCGTATCGGGAACTCCGCCGCCCGTTGTCAAATCGAATACTCCCTCCGTCTAGGTGAGTATTAAGTCATCTTACGAAAACCACTCGTTTCTTCACATTATATACGTACAATATATATGGCGAACATCATATAGCCAGCAGTTTAGTTGTCAAAGAATTTCAGGGTGCTTAGTTTTGTCAAAGAATTCCAGGGTGCTTAGTTTTATTTGAGGGGTGGGTTGTGCACTAATGCTGGACACCATTATTGTGACAAGCCTTTTTAATAATACTATATGCATAATTGGCGACAAGCGCTCTCTATATGTACCACCTTTTTTTAATTTCAAGTTTTGCTCCATGGCGCAATCCATCGATACTAGTACTACTGTACAAAAGGGGAGTATATACATTTTTTAAAAAGGCTAGAGGGCGGGGCAGTCTAGCTCGGTCGGTTTCACGAGAGGCGAGGGCCTTTGTGTTTTGCCGGCTCATTACTGCTGTCAAATCGAATAGTACTACGCCGCCCGCTGCACGCCCGGCGCCTCCATTAAACCCCTCCGTTAAACCCGCATGCAAACTGAGAATCCTACTCCGGCCACACTTCCGTTCATGAGCGGGCTGGAATTAAACGCAACACCGGCCGAGCTCCTCCCGTCCGTCCTCAGTTTAAACGAGGCCAGACAGCGGCCAAGCTCCTACCGTCCGCCCTCTATTTACACGAGGCCAGACGGACAGCGGGCAAGAATCGCACCCCTCCGCCGCTTCCCCATCTCCTCCTTCACCATTTTCTCCACTCTTCCGATGGCTTCCGATGAGCCGTTCACCGGCATATTACTCGGCTGGGTGGCCCGCCGAGCCCTCTGGATACGGGCGAGGCCGCTCGGTGCTTCACCAACCTCGCTTGGCCCGACGGAGCCAGTTGCCGCCCCAAGCAGGCGCGTGGTTCAGCAACTCGCCACTCCAGTTCAGCTCGATGAGGAGTGGTGAGTTGCTCCACGCCGGCATGGCGGCGAGCATGGTGGTACGGGCGCCGTCACTGCCGCGTCGTACCGCGCCACCAGTGTCTGCGGTGGCCGCGCCTCCCGTGTCTGTGGGCACGCCTCCCGTGCCTGCGGCAGCGCCATGCAGGCAGAGACAGAAGCCGGGTGCGTGGACAGCGACGAGAAGGTGGCCAGCTTCTCCGTGTCCGCCGCCATCATCGAGGAGAAGTAGAAAACGGGAGGCCGCCGCCACTTGGGACCCATGAAGGCCACCGCTGAGGCGACGACCGCGGATTCAGGTGGTTTCTTTGCTGCTTCGTCTCTTCCGAGGACCTTCGTCGACCCCGCAAGTGTCTGAAGGACATGAGGAAGACAAAGGGATCTGCGGGCGGCCATTTAGAACAAAAATATGTCTAGATACATCCATTTCTAGGACAAGTATTTCCGGACGGAGGGAGTATTAATTATACAAGAGAGCCGGATTGGCACCTCTTAGTTCATGTAAATGTAATGAGATCCATCATGTTTATATGAAGATCCGGCTTTTTTATACAAAACCCTTCATGCTTATATGAAATCATTCCGTGTTTGCACGAATTTAATCTGGTTGATTAGAGTTGTGAAAATGTATGCCGCTGGCATTTGATGTCGTCCTCCGCTTAAGGAAGCGGGAGGAAATTTTCCGGCTACCGTTGGAGATGCTCTTTATGTTGGTGACATCCAATCCATTTGAGTTAATTGCCTGTATGATCGTCCCTCTATAAAAAGTTAATTGCATGTACAGTGTAACGTGACTTGCAGGGTGGCTACAACTTCGTACAGAAAGTGAAAAAGAAACAAGTCCATCCTTAATTCATTATTCTAAGTACTCTGTGGGTTCCATTGTCAGTACAGTAGCGAAAGAAGTATATATTAAATAAGTAGAGTAATATATAATATAAAAATATAAAGTTAAAAGACAGAATTCAAACTCATGTCATCGCGTTGCGAGCATCCGGCGTTAACCAGCCCATCACATTTTTGTTGTAGACCATGCTGGAGATATATCTCCATGTCTACTCTTATATATACTCCATTCGTTCCTAAATTTCAAATGGACTACCACATACGGATGTGTATGTAGACATATTTTAGAGTGTAGATTCACTCATTTTGCTCCGTATGTCTTTTCAGGAAGGGGTCAGATTTGTCCTTGATTTATTTATGAGGTATCCAGATGGCACTGCACCGCCAAGAAAAGAGGGTAACATCAAAATTATGGACTACTTTTTTGAGTATGTTGGTAAGGTCCGGTCATAGTCACTTGTTGAAATCTCTAAAAAGACAAATACTCCCTCCGTCCAGAAATACTTGTCATCAAAATGGATAAAAGGAAATGTATCTAGACGTATTTTAGTTTTAGATACATCTCTTTTTATCCATTTTGATGACTAGTATTTTCGGACGGAGGGAGTAGAAAAAGAGTTGGTGATGATCGTGTGCATGCCATCCTGCAATATAGGCCGTCGGATTTATATCTAACGGATAGGAAAGAAACTATGGCAATTTTGCAAAAATATACCCACACGTCTCTCCACGTTCACAAATAAGGCCTTCCCTCGTTCAACCTTTTCTCTCACAAGATAAACTAGTCCTACAAATGCATCTTGATGTTCCGTCAACGCACTAGCAGCTAGCTAATTTCTTTTAAAATAGTTGATGCGATAATTGGGTTGAAGTGATATATTTTATGTCTGCCCCGAATGATTTCAGATTCACTAGTAGTAACAAAGAAAATGCTGCCTTGTTAATTAACAGAAAACAAGGTGAAAACTATCACATGAGGCCGGTAAAAACAAGGCACACTGGGTTCAGCGTCATCGTCACTACAGCTGTGCGCGCGCGAGAAGTCTACATATCGAGGGGGCTACCGAGCGAGGCACCGAGACACAATGTTTGAGAGAGAAACCAATTGACAGATTATGATCAGATCGACTTGTCACTCTTCCTCTGTCATTGTTGGCGGGAGGGAAAGAAAGACGTACTGAGAGTGTGCGCGGTAGGCACATAGGCACAACTAGCGAGTGTGTGTGTGTGTGTGTGTGTGTGTGTGTTTGAAAGAGGAGTAGATAGATTATTATCAAGATCGAAGTGCCACCCTACTCCTTCGGTGCCGGGTAGTGTGTGTGTGTGTATGTTTGAGAGAGAAGCCAGTCGATAGATTAGTATCAAAATCGATGTGTCACCCTACTCCTTCGGTGTTGGGAAGTGTGGGTGTGTGTGTGGGGGGGGGGCAGTGACACTCACATATCTCTAGTCTTATAAATAAAACAGAGTTGGTGATGATGGTGTTCCTGCCATCCTGCAATATAGGCCATCCGATTTATATCCGACGGACAGGAAGGAAACTATGGCAATTTTGCAAAAAGATACCCACACCCCTCTCCGCATTTGCAAATAAGGCATTCCCTTGTTCATCCTTTTCTCCCACAAGATAGACTTCTTATACAAATGCATCTCGATGTTCCATGCAACGCATGGGCATCTTGCTAGTAGGGAGAAGGAGTTTGTGTGACACATATCTAGCTATATTAAGGGATAGGTAGATAGCATATGTGTGAGAGACATTAGTGGTTGTGGGTGGGCGGAATTAAAGGTGTGGGCGTGTTAGACATAGAGAGCGTGTGTGTTTCTGTGTGAGAGACTTGTAGGACGGGGTAGAAAGATGAATTTAACCCTGATGGAGGGAGAGAAATACACGAAGTGCGCGTGTGCGATTCCGATGCCCACAGGGAAATGAGATATGTATGCGTGTGAGAGAGATTGCACAATTCATTCACGTATCACTATCTAGCGATCATGGACGTGCATCGCTTGAACATAAGTCAATATCTACTTCGTATCGTGGACAAAGGTACAATATCGATTCAACGCTATAAAGATTGGACACTCACATCACATTCTTTTCTATTTAAATAAGCCTTTTTAGTTGTGCATGCCAAAGTTACAGTGATGTTTCTTCAAACAACCAATGTAGCTATCATGAACATGCACCATTGTTACTCTTGCATTCAAATTCATTAGTCTTGGATGTTTTAAGTTTCTATTTTGAAGTAATATATGTAATATTCATATATGAATTCAACGGGTACGCAATTTATGAAATGGAGGCTATGTAATCATATGAGGTAACACTTTTAAGTAGCTGACTACAATATCCATTTCTTTTTGTGCGCCTCTACACTAACACGTCAATGCATTATGTTTAAAGTAAATAACCAATGGCACTAAATTATCTATTTACACGAGAAATACATAGGCTGAGCGTTTGATCCCTTTTTTGTGAACGCACCACTACACCTGCACGATTGGCCGCGCCCATGTGAACGTCCAAGTTATCGACGCATCATCCCGAGTTATTGCCTTTTTTCTGGGGTGGACTTCACACCAGTTATTAACTGCTGACGCGTGCCCCATGTACACAGTCTAGCATGACCTTCCCGCTAGCACGGTCCAAAATTAGTTGAAACTAGATATGAACGACCCTGCGGGCGGCAAAATCTCCCGCCTCCTTCTAAAATTTCCGCCACCTTAGTCTTTAGCATGAGAAATCCCCCTTTTGTCCTTGGTGCACGGAGACCAACAGTTACAATACCGCCCTCATCTACATGATAGGTCGGGGCTGCTTTGGTAACTTCCGGTCCCCCACTACACGACACCCCCATTTCCTCTCCCCCTCCCGCAAAAATGACTAACTCCACAGCACCACAACATCTTACATCACGCCGTCCGTACTTCATCGCCCTTTCTCCCCTCCCCTCTCGAAATCCTAGGCTGCTCATCGACCGGCGTACCATAGCCCATTCACTGCCAGCGGCGTCCACCTCACCGGATCTGCTTCTGCGGCCGCATCTACCCCTCCCACCTCCCCTAGAAACAAGTAGACTGCTCATCCACCACTGTACCACAGCCCATTCAGTGTCGGCCTTGTCCACGGCGCCGGATCTGCTTCACCGGTACTCTCGTCAACCGCCGCGCATCTGCAGCGGCTCATTCGTACTCCCCACCGGAGATGCTTCGTCCACACCCCCCGGAGCCGCCCCACAGACGCCCCCGTCGACGGCCTCTGATCCTCTTCGCTGACACCTTCCTCAACCCTACCGGAGCCGCTTTGCCGACACCTTCCTCAACCCTACCGGAGTAGCTTCGCCTATACCATTCTCAACCCTACCGGGGCCGCTTTGCCAACTCACAAGTCCACGGCCTCAGATCCGCTTCCTCGCACCCTCATCCAAACTACCGGAGTAGCTTCTGACGCCCCATCCACGGCCGCAGATCCGCATCGTCGACACCACCCTTAACCCAACCACCGGAGCAGCTTTTGACGCCCCGTCCACGGCCGCAGATCCGCATCATCGACACCATCCTTAACCCAACCACCGAAGCAGCTTCACCTACGCCCTCGTCCACGGCCATAGATCCGCTTCGCCCACACCGTAGTCCACCCTACCGGAGCCGCTCCACAAACACCCTACTCGACAGTTCTAGATCTCCTTACCGGACCCCGACAGCCAGCGCAGCGTCATCACCCTCGACGTTTCTAACCTGATTCACACAGTCTAGAGAGATGCCAAGCACCCGCCACGACCTAGGTACTTGTCACCTTTAAACCCGTCCAGCATCACCTGCCCGATGTACTTCAAATATACTAACCGGCCGCTGTTACCTGTTATGCAGCTGGCAAAAACTACAAGGATGATGTTTCTTCTGGATCTAACAGCTTGGCCAACCAAGATCCTGGACTGAGGCATTCCTATGATCTTGTAAGCGTGTCTCTCTCTTGTATTGTTCTGTGCCAGCCAGCGTGCTTTGCTAGGATTTTCGACCAGTAATCCCTTTGTACAGACAATGATTTCTACTACTGGCTGCTAAATTAGATATGTAGATGTCATACATGATACTACCTCGTACCTCCGTTCCTAAATATAAGTCTTTCTAGAGATTCCACTATATGCTACATATGGAGCAAAATGAGTGAATCTACACTCGAAAATGCATCTATATATATCTGTATGTGGCCATACTGGAATCTCTACAAAGACATATATTTAGAAACAGGGGCAGTACATTACACAAAATCGTAGGTGGCATGTAGGAACTCCAGTGCACTACATTAGGCTCCCTTAGAGTGCCTGCTAGTCCAGCATACGAGTCATGGCTAGTTTATAGTACGCGCACAATTGTTAATTGGTGGTTTAAATATGTGCAAGGGATATGCAATGTAGTATCATGTAGAGATGTCTGAAATTAGCCGTGTCAACTTGCAGATAGGGTTACACAATGAAAAAGTACAAGATGTATGTGGCAATTTCATGGAACATCGCAAAAAAAGGAGAGGCAACGGTGAGCCTATACAGTGTGCTATGGTACGTCACTCCATTGCAATCATCGTGACATGTTATTTGTATGCCAGTTCTATTAGCCAAGTTTCTTAGGGACAGTTATTACGAGTTATCCTAAGAAAATAAGCACCTGTGAATATAAGCTCCATGTAATAAGCCAACCAGTTCTTTTCATTGCGTTTTCAGCTTATCTTTGGTATGATCAGTGGAAAGTCTAGATTGCATTATATTTTTTTTCATTTTGCTGCCCATATGGAAATTAATTTGACTTGCAAACATCACAAATTGAACCAAGTGCAGTAATTAATATGATAGGAAAACAAACCATCACTATTTGCTCAAAATGCAAATACAAAGATACCATCTACTTGGCACAATCTACTTTGGTCAATGTTTTCCATAGAGATCCCATTGCCTAATTTAAACGAAGAACGCATGACCCACATTTAAATGAAGAACAATTATTTATTGAAATTCGATGGTCCAAGTGGCTGGTTATTATCGTATAGCAGCACCACCTGAAAGCATCATATAGTAGCAGCAGCTCATAGCAACTCATCATACAGCAGCAACAGTCTACAATTCATCATATACCAGCAGCAGCTCATAGCAATTCATCATATAGCAGCAGCAGGAGCAGCTCATAGCAATTCATCATATAGCAGCAGCAGGAGCAGCTCATAGCGATTCATCATATAGCAGCAGCAGGAGCAGCTCATAGCAATTCATCATATAGCAACAGCAGGAGCAACTTGTAGCAACTCATCATATAGCAGCAACAGGAGCCGCTTGTAGCAACTCATCATATAGCAGCAGCTCATAGCAATTCATCACATAGCAGCAGCAGCTCATAGCAACTCATCATACAGCAGCAGCAGCTCATAGCAATTCATCATATAGCAGCAGCAGGAGCAGCTCATAGCAATGCATCATATAGCAGCAGCAGAAGCAGCTCATAGCAATTCATCGTATAGTGGATCAGAATGAAAATTTGGCAAAAAATCAGAGGAGATCCTCACCTTGTTGGATGAGCTCATCCTTCAATAGCACCTCAAGGCCATGGCCTGGGAGGAGGGGAGGGGGAATAAGGTGCCTTCTTCCGCAGTGTGGCATCAGCCGTAGTTGTGCAGCACCCGCCGGAGTAGTGCGTTGGACGAACCACAGTGGAGCAGCTGCTGGAGACCATGAGAATGAGGGCCGGCGCCAGAGGGAGGAGAAGCCAGGGAGATTTGCCCCTACCCGCCGGCCATGTAGCCTAGCTGGACATAGCATCATCGAGGACAAGGCCAGATGGGACCAGTGGCGACGACTCGCTAGATGAACCCTAGTGCTGCACGCAGGGGATCGAGGTAGAGGGAAAGGGGAGAGGAGATGCAAGCGGGCAGGGCAATGAATGCTTGCGTGTTCGTTTTTACTTGAGGGTCAGGTGTGACACGGGCGTCAGCAGTTGCATTTTGAGTGTAATATAGGAAGACAACAGAGTCATTTCACTATTCCCCTTCCCTTCAATTTTTAGTGAGGTTTGAAAGTGCAACTCCCCGGGTGGTTTTGGTAATTCCTAACAACATATAGCTCATTGAGCTAACATTATTCCAAGATTAATATTTCAGGAAAAGCTCAATGAATGGCATGGAATGGATGATAAAAGTGGATCCCTCAAAATATTAAGGACAAAGGATTGGCTCAAGCTCAAAAGCTCAAGACTCTACATTTTACATTTTAGTGATCCAAGATCACATTGAGTCTATAGGAAAAGCCAATACTATCAAGGAGGGATGAGGTGTTGTTTAATGAGCCTCTTGCTTCATGTGCTTAGTGATATGCTCCAAAACCCTCAACTACCTTCCCACATCCTCATATGACCTAAACCAAAAGTCAAACTCGGCCCCACCGATTCTTTCTATCCGGCGCCACCGAGTTTCAAATGTCATAGCCACTGCCACAAACCCTAGGCAAATCGGTCTCACCGAGATGGGATTGTAATCTCTCTGTTTCC
This sequence comes from Aegilops umbellulata, assembly GCA_032464435.1. Taxonomy (NCBI): domain Eukaryota; kingdom Viridiplantae; phylum Streptophyta; class Magnoliopsida; order Poales; family Poaceae; genus Aegilops; species Aegilops umbellulata. Next base: position 445,470,520 of record CP136054.1, read on the forward strand.
CTTCGTAATGTTTCGGTCTTACCGAGGTGAGCGATCGGTCCCACCGAGATTGCAATGTAAACTCTCTGTTTCCCTTTTGTAACATTTCGATCTCACCGAGATGAGCGAATCGGTCCCACCGAGTTTACCTGAACAACTCTCTGGTTAGCTTATTACCAAAATCGGTCCCACCGAGTTTGTGTAATCGATCACACCGAGATTACGTTATGCCCTAACCCTAACCATATCGGTCCTACCGAGTTGCATCTCAGTCCCACCGAAAATCCTAACGGTCACTAGGTTTGCTAAATCGGTCCGACCGAGTTTAACCATTCGGTCCCACCGAGTTTGGAAAACTGTGTGTAACGGTTAGATTTTGTGTGGAGGCTATATATACCCCTCCACCCACTCTTCATTCGTGGAGAGAGCCATCAGAACATACCTACACTTCCAATACACATGTTCTAAGAGAGAACCACCTACACTTGTGTTGAGGTCAAGATATTCCATTCCTACCATATGAATCTTGATCTCTAGCCTTCCCCAAGTTGCTTTCCACCAAATCCAAATCCTGTGAGAGAGAGTTGAGTGTTTGGGAGACTATCATTTGAAGCACAAGAGCAAGGAGTTCATCATCAACACACCATTTGTTACTTCTTGGAGAGTGGTGTCTCCTAGATTGGCTAGGTGTCACTTGGGAGCCTCCGACAAGATTGTGGAGTTGAACCAAGGAGTTTGTAAGGGCAAGGAGATCGCCTACTTCATGAAGATCTACCGCTAGTGAGGCAAGTCCTTCATGGGCGACGACCGTGATGGAATAGACAAGGTTGCTTCTTCGTGGACCCTTCGTGGGTGGAGCCCTCCGTGGACTCGCGCAACCGTTACCCTCCGTGGGTTGAAGTCTCCACCAACGTGGATGTACGATAGCACCACCTATCGGAACCACGACAAATACATTTGTGTCTCCAATTGCGTTTGAATCCTCCAAACCCTTCCCTTTACATTCTTGCAAGTTGCATGCTTTACTTTCCGCTGCTCATATACTATTTTGCATGCTTGCTTGAATTGTGTGGAGATTGCTTGACTTGTGCTAAGAGAGCTAAAATCTGCCAAGAACTAAAATTGGGAAAAGGCTAGATTGTTATTTGGTCAAGTAGTCTAATCACCCCCCTCTAGACATACTTTTGATCCTACAAGGTTCTACCCGAAACACCCCCCTCCAAAGCGAAATTAGTTAAGCCCAAGCCCATAACTCAAAAATGACTTCTTTACATCTTTTATGGCTTATTTTGACAATATGCCCTGAAAAGGCGGAATCGAACTGGCCCTTAACCTGCAATTCAATTGTGCGTGCAATGATGAATCACTCCTGCCTGCTATTTGTACATTTAGGCATCATCATACATGGCATAACCTAATGCATGTGCATTCCATTGTAGAATCTGGAATATGAAATGTTTATGTTAGTTCATACATTGCACATGATGTTTAAATGCCCCTTAAATCTGGTCAGTTAAGTGATGGTCTTTAAGCCTCCTTCTTTGCTTCTTTTCTTGATATGTAAGATTTGCTCACACATCTGTTCAATTGCTTCTTTGCATCAGCCAGCCATACTAGGACTGTTTGCTTTGATTACTTGTTGTTCTTGACCTAACACTCTAACAGAGCTTGTCAACGATTTAAACACTAAGGGTTGCTGTAGTGGGGCCTTGTCTAACTCATAGGTGACATAAAGGTTTGGCTGTACACTAAAGTAGGCTCTCCAAGAGTACCTGGAGATCCAGTTCGAAGGTATGCCTAGTTTTTACATAGTGCAGACATAATAAATGCTCATTTCATTGTGTGCAAGTGCAAGAGATGTGGCATGTTTCATTATGTAGTGTTGTTTTGTTATAATCTCATCCTTCTGTGTTCACAGACTGGAAATTATGCATATTTATCTTCCAAGGAGACGAGTAACTAGTTTGTGTCACCTTGCAGAGGGGGTGCAATGAAGATAAGATTGACGATTTCCAAGTACAAGATGTTAGGAAGGAGCCTTGCAAGAGAAGTAGGAGCTGCGCTGAGCCTCTTCAACCTGCTAAGGTAAGTCACTGTATGCAACTCAACAGTTCAATTCCTTGTTTGTTTCAGGCATAGTTAATTTTCTCTTTTAAATTGCTTTATTTGTCCTCAGTTAATGAGATGCCCAAATAATCATGCCTGATGTTCGGTACTTGTATCACTATTAGTTCACATAATTAAAGGTCTTATCATTTAATTACTCTGTCGAAGTTTGCCTGAAGCTTTGAAGTCTATTAACCAACTATTATTGCATGAGGCTCACAATCTAGTTTATACTACGCTAATGATTGCATACTTTTGCCTGCTGTAGTATGTTTGTATGAAACCCTCTGCTGTTCATTATGCTCCCTAAGACTTTAATTGAGGCACATAATGGCCAACTACTTGCTTACTTATACGTAACGTGTTGTCTAAATTTGTAACTTGTCTGTGTTTTTGATTGGGCCCCAACATCATGCTCCTCTGGTGAGCTAAGAGGGATTTCTGTATGCAGGCTGCACAGACTATCTTTTTTATAATTTTTAAAATATCACCTGCTTATGCTTCATGACGTTTAACATTTTTTTTAAAGTGACGTGTAACATTATTGTTAGTCCTGTTTTGCCATGTAGTATAAAATAGTGTCTTGTTCGCTTCACTGTTGTAACTATATTTTTGCCCTAGTCATGTGTACTTACAGAAACATTTTAGGATGAAGTGACATCAACACAAAGATCAGCGAGCAGTGCGGCATGGCCGTTACCGGATGATTATGGATTGGAATTGGAATGTGCTGATGTTCTCGAGCATCAACTAGAGGTGGCAAGACAACGTGTACATGATTGTCAACGTATAATCAACAAGTTGAGACTGGACATGCAGGTATTAGATGCAGGAGTCAAAAAAATGAAACAAGACACTGAGGTAACCATGAAGGAATTGGAGATTCTGCAGACTGAAATTTGTGCTATCTGAATCCGACCAATCCTATTTTCTGAAGAGATTATAGTTCAAATGGAGTTAAGTTGATGTGCGTCCATGATGTATGAGCTATATTTGCCCAGTGTATGTAATTTGCTGTTTGTGTATGCTTTTATTATCACCTGTGCCGAACCATAATGCCCAGTGGGTATAATCGGCTGTAATTTCTTTATTGTATAGTGTGGGATTATTCTACCTTTCTATGCCTTGATCTCTTTGTTGTAATAGTGTAGGCTTTTTAGAGGTGATAGTATTGAGTAGGATAATTCTTTGAATATGCTATATCGTTCAAACGGGGGCCAATTCGCCCGACCATGGCCCTTCACGGGCCGTCGGATCCATGGGCCTTCTACGTCTCGTATGATCCATGGGCCTTCTACGTCTCGTAGGATCCATGGGCCTTCTACGTCTCATAGGATCCATGGTGAAAGGATCGAGAAGAGGTGTCTAGAGGGGGGGTGATTAGACACTAAGTGCCAAAAGTTGTAGTTTTTAATGTTCTTAAGTTTAAGTGGAGTTTGAGCACAATTTTAACAAACACCACACATATCAAGCAAGCATGCAATGAGTATATGAGCAGCGGAAAGTAAAGCATGCAACTTGCAAGAATGTAAAGGGAAGGGTTTGGAGTATTCAAACGCAATTGGAAACATGGATATTTTTGGCGTGGTTCCGATTGGTGGTGCTATCGTACATCCACGTTGATGGAGACTTCAACTCACGGAGGGTAACGGTTGCGCGAGTCCACGGAGGGCTCCACCCACGAAGGGTCCACGAAGAAGCAACCTTGTCTATTCCATCATGGCCGTCGCCCACGAAGGACTGGCCTCACTAGCGGTAGATCTTCACGAAGTAGGCGATCTCCTTGCCCTTACAAACTCCTTGGTTCAACTCCACAATCTTGTCGGAGGCTCCCAAGTGACACCTAAAATCTAGGAGACACCACTCTCCAAGAAGTAACAAATGGTGTGTTGATGATGAACTCCTTGCTCTTGTGCTTCAAATGATAGTCTCCCCAACACTCAAGTCTCTCTCACAGGATTTGGATTTGGTAGAAAAAGATTTGAGTGGAAAGCAACTTGGGGAAGGCTAGAGATCAAGATTCATATGGTTGGAATGGAATATCTTGAGATCAACACAAGTGTAGGTGGTTCTCTCTCAGAACATGTGTATTGGAAGTGTAGATGTGTTCTGAAGGCTTTCTCCACGAATGAAGAGTGGGTGGAGAGGTATATATAGCCTCCACACAAAATCTAACCATTACACACAATCTGCCAAACTCGGTGGGACCGAATGGTTAAACTCGGTCGGACCGATTCAGCAAACCTAGTGACCGTTAGGATTTTCGGTGGGACCGAGATGCAACTCGGTAGGACCGATATGGTTAGGGTTAGGGCATAACGTAATCTCGGTGTGACCGATTACACAAACTCGGTGGGACCGATTTTGGTAATAAGCTAACCTGAGAGTTGGTCAGGCAAACTCGGTGAGACCGATTACACAAACTCGGTGGGACCGATTTTGGTAATAAGCTTACCAGAGAGTTTGCATTGTAATCTCGGTAGTACCGATTGCTCAAACTCGGTGAGACCGATTTTGGCAATGGACATACACAGTGAGATTACAATCCCATATCGGTGAGACCGAGATTCCTATCGGTGAAACTGATTTGCTAGGGTTTGTGGCAGTGGCTATGACATGTAAAACTCGGTGGCGTCGGATAGAAAGAATCGATGGGGCCGAGTTTGACTCTTAGTTTAGGTCATATGTGGATGTGAGAAGATAGTTGAGGGTTTTGGAGCATATCACTAAGCACATAAAGCAAGAGGCTCATTAAGCAACACCTCATCCCTCCTTGATAGTATTGGCTTTTCCTATAGACTCAATGTGATCTTGGATCACTAAAATATAAAATGTAGAGTATTGATCTTGAAGCTTGAGCCAATCTTTTGTCCTCAGCATCTTGAAGGGGTTCCACATCCTCTAGTCCATGCCACTTCATTGTTGAACTTATCTGAAATATACTAGGTAAAAGTGTTAGTCCAACAAGAGATATGTTGACATTAATTACCGAAACCACCCAGGGAGCACTTGTGCTTTCAATCTCCCCCTTTTTGGTAATTGATGACAACATACATCAAAGCTTTAGATAAAGATATAGAGAATAGCAAGTAAATCTTTGGAAGGACATGTAACATGCATAGGCTCCCCCTACATGTATGCAATCATGTGACTATTGAATATAGGAGCATGTGAATGCATAAGCATGACAGAGTAAGCAACGTGTTACATGTATCTTGGCTATATGCATCAGAGCTAATGATGTGAATATGAGAAATGTACCTTCATGCTCATGAGTCCTTCTTGCAAACAGTATGTACATCAGCAAGAATTTCTCATTCACATGACTGAGATGCATATACTTACCTTGTGGTCTTGAGTTGGCTTAGGGTGGGATGAACCTGCGCAAACAAGGTTAAATAACACAGATACACCTACTAACCAGAGCAAACAAGAGAAACCACAAGAGAACCAAGACTGGGATGACATGTAGAGTGAGTACTAAGTACCACATTGGATATAGACATGTCCCCAAAGGTAAAGATATGCAATAAAATCAGAGATTTCCTTCCCTTAGATGTCTTGCTCCCCCTGAATCTGCATGGGATATTGGGAGAAGATAGGGAACAGAAAATCAGAGCAATAGAAAATAAACAACAGAGCATGAGCTAAAGCAAGCAAACAAACATGTCTTTCCCCTCTTAAAGACATGTGACATCTCTCCTCTTGAACACCAAGCATCTGGGGTCATTGATGATATTACTTTCTCTCCCCCTGAGTATTCTCTCTTTCTCCCCCTATAGGAAGGATTTAATCTTTGATGTGATCTCTCTCTCCCCCTTTGACATCAATTTCCAAGAAGGGTCTTCTGGACATGTGATACAAATGGGTTGGTCCTTGAGTCACAGAGCAAAGCAGTATGTGTAACATGATGCTGGTAGAGAACAAGAATCATTGAGTGGAGCTGGAGAAAATAGAAATCAGGAATAAGTGGCAAGTTGGTTTTTCTGTGGTGAAATCGGTGACTCCGAGTTGTGTGCTTCGGTTGCACCGAAAGGATTCGGTTGAGCCGAAGATAACAAACCGGGGTGACCGAGTTCATCAGAGTGAAACCACTTGTCACCTCAGCTCACTAGTCAAGTAAGATCTCACAAGGATATGCAAGGAATTAACTGAAAGATTTGCAATGAATTGGATGCAAAAAATGCAGAACAAGAAGAGAAGAAAAGAAACTAAAAGATCTAGATGAAGAACACAACAGAACTTCATCTAGAGTTGGGCGGTGACAAAGTCACCTATGTTAGAGTATATTGACTTAGGAGTCAAGTGAGAGCACTTGATCATAGGTCATACTCATCGTTTAAGCTCAAAATGGGGGTACCATTTTTCGTTTAAGCATCTTGATGTATTCACATCTTGTCGAGTTGCTTTGACTCATGACTTGGAGTAAAGCTTCTCTAAGATGGAATAACATACCTTGGGGGGTGGTGTTGATCTTGCTCATGTAGTTGAACTTGTGTGGGTTGCTCAAGGTTGATGTAGTTCATCAAGAGTTGGGAGCATCACTTGGAGTTTGAGTTCATCTACCTACATGGATTAGCTTTGCAAGGAAGAGCACTTGTGTATCCAAAATGACAATCATGAGACTCAACATAGAATTTGTCAAAGGATATGTTTGAATGGTTTCGTGCTTCCTTGTCTTCAACCACCATTGTGTAGAGACTTGGTGATGTAGAGATTGCTCAAGATGTGAGTGAGTTGCAACCTCATAGATTTATATTCAACCAAGTACCTACACGGGTTATATTACATGCAAGGTACAAATATATCCAAGACATATGAATAGCATCATAAGAGAAATATCAAGGATTAGTCATAGGCTCATGCCCCGCATGCATCAAATGGAGTTCCTACTCCAAGTTTGAAGCATCAATGATGTTCAATTCACCTCTCAATCTGCAAAACACTTTCTCATCAAGTGGTTTAGTGAATATATCCTCCAATTGCTTATTGGTGCGAACATGCTTAAGGTTAATGTCCCCTTTGGCAACATGATCTCGAATGAAGTGATGACGAACTTCAATATGCTTAGTTCGAGAGTGTTGCACGGGATTGTGAGCAATCTTAATAGCACTTTCATTGTCACATAACAATGGAACATGTTTCACATATATCCCATAATCTTTAAGAGTTTGGGTCATCCAAAGTAATTGAGCACAACATGAACCAGCGGCAATGTATTCCGCTTCGGCGGTGGATAAGGATACCGAGTTTTGTTTCTTGGAAGACCAAGACACAAGAGATCTACCAAGAAATTGACAAGTACCCGAAGTGGACTTTCTATCAACCTTGTCTCTGGAATAGTCCGAATCGGAATAGCCAACAAGATCAAAAGAGGACCTCTTAGGATAGCAAATGCCAAAATTTGGTGTATGGATCAAGTATCTCACTATCCTTTTCACAGCCTTAAGATGACATTCTTTAGGAGCAGCTTGATATCGTGCACACATGCACACACTTAGCATAATATCAGGACGAGAGGCACATAGATATAACAACGAACCAATCATAGAGCGATAAACTTTTTGACAACCGGTTCACCATCTTTGGTCAAATCAAGATGTCCACTAGTAGGCATGGGTGTAGTCATACCTTTGCATTCTTGCATATTGAACTTCTTGAATAAGTCTTTGGTGTACTTTGTTTGAGAGACAAAGGTACCTTCCTTAGTTTGCTTGATTTGCAAACCGAGAAAGAATTTGAGTTCACTCATCATAGACATCTCAAACTTCTCCGACATTAGCTTTCCAAACTTCTCACTAAAATGAGGGTTAGTTGAACCAAATATGATATCATCAACATAAATTTGGCACGCAAATAGTTCTCCATTAACCCTTTTAGTAAAAAGAGTAGAATCAATTTTACCAATTTCAAAGCCTTTTTCAGTAAGGAATTTGGTCAAGCATTTATACCATGCTCTAGGAGCTTGTTTAAGACCATAAAGGGCTTTATGAAGTTTGTAAACATGATTAGGTTTCTTAGGATTAACAAAGCCGGGAGGTTGCTTAACATAAACTTCCTCCTCAATTTTGCCATTTAGAAAAGCACTTTTAATGTCCATTTGGTATAAGGTGACATCATGGTGATTAGCATAGGCAAGTAAGATGCGAATGGACTCAAGTCTAGCAATGGGAGCATAAGTCTCACCATAGTCCATACCTTCAACTTGTGTGTAGCCTTGGGCGACGGGACGTGCTTTGTTGCGAACCACTTTTCCATCTTCATCTTGCTTGTTGCGAAACACCCATTTGGTACCAATGATGTTGTGGTTGTTGTCGGGCTTCTCGACCAATGTCCACACTTGATTTCTCTCAAAGTTGTGTAGCTCTTCATGCATAGTGTTTATCCAATCCGGATCCTTCAATGCTTCTTCAACCTTCATAGGTTCAATGCTAGAGATGAATGAGTAATGTTCACAAAAGTTAGCTAAACGAGTTTTAGAACGAGTGATTCTCCCGGTTTGGATATCTTTGTAGATTTGCTCGACGGGGTGATCTTTGGCAATTCTTGCTCGAACTCGTGAAAGCTTTTGCTTGGGTCGGGGTGGAACATCCTCTTCATCTTGTTCTTCTTCTTGGCCTTCTTCATTGTTGACGTTGTTGTTCTCTTGTCATGGTGGAGAAGGAAGTTGTTGATGTTCATCTTGGTGTACTTCCTCGTTTTCTTCATCTTGGTGTGTCCCACTTGTGGATGCTTCCGTATCAACTCTTGGTTCACCTTGTCGTGAGGTACAAGCTTCCACTTGGACGGACGAGGTACTCTCCTTCATTTCCGTTGGACGAATCTTGCCAATGGACAAGTCTTGTATTCCTTTCGAAGGGTCTTTGTCTCCTACATCAATTGGCAATTGCTCTACTTGCGAGCCGTTACATTCGTCAAACTTCACATCTACCGTCTCCTCAACCTTTCGGGTGAAATTGTTGTAGACACGGTAAGTGTGAGAGTTTGAGCCATAACCAAGTAGAAAACCTTCATGTGACTTAGGAGCAAATTTAGAACGACGATGTTTATCAAGAATGTAGCACTTTGAGCCGAATACTCGAAAGTATCCAACTTGGGGTTTGTTACCGGTGAGGAGCTCGTATGCCGTCTTGCCGAGTAGCTTGTGAAGATACAAGCGATTTGTTGCATGACAAGCTGTCTCAACCGCTTCCGCCCAAAAGTGCTTTGGCGTTTTGTACTCATCAAGCATCATTCTTGCCTTCTCGATAAGAGTCTGGTTCTTCCTCTCAACAACTCCATTTTGTTGAGGTGTGTACGTAGCCAAGAACTCGTGTGAAATCCCTTCTTCGTCAAGAAAGGTGTCCACATTTGCGTTCTTGAACTCCGTTCCGTTGTCACTCCGAACCTTCTTGATCTTCACGTCAAACTGATTTTGGGCCTTCCTAGCGAAGTTTTTGAAGATCTTTTGGACCTACGACTTGTCATCAAGAAAGAACACCCACGTAAATCTTGAAAAATCATCAACTATGACTAGACCAAATGAGTTACCACTGAGACTCTTGTATGCATTTGGACCAAAGAGATCCATGTGAAGTAGCTCGAGTGGTCTTCTTGTGGTCATGATGTTCTTCGCGCGGTGACTTCCTCCAACTTGTTTCCCTGCTTGACAAGCTCTACAAAGTCTATCCTTGTCAAATACGACATCTTTTATTCCAAGGATATGATCCCCTTTAATAAGCTTATCAAGATTTCGCATTCCAACATGACCTAGTCTTCTATGCCACAACTAGCCTTTAGAAGATTTAGCAATTAAGCAAGTTTTAGGTTGAGCCCTTTTAGTGAAATCAACAATGTAAAGATCTCCTCTACGTGTACCGGTAAAGACCATTTTATGATTGTCTCTACGAAACACTTGGCAATCTACTTCAGTGAATAAGACATTGAAACCGAAATCCGCAAGTCTAGAAACTGAAAGTAAATTGTATCCAAGGGATTCAGCGAGCATGACATTTTGTATGGAGCTATCATGTGAGATGGCCACCTTACCAAGGCCAACCACCTTACCCTTTAAATTATCACCAAAAGTGACATATTTTCGAGGGCCGTTGTTTTCAGCAAGCTCAAGGAACATATCTTCATCTCCGGTCATATGATCAGTACATCCACTATCAAGGACCCATTCCTTTCCTCCAGCCATGTAGCCATGAAGATTTGCCATAAGACCAAAATGTCGCATTGCATCATCAAGATCATAGTCACTATCATCATCTTCATCATAGTATCCATGTTCAACATCATCTTGTGATTGATCAATTCCTAGAGAGGGTAATTCATTAGATAAATGATCATCAATGTGGTTACCTTTATGAATTCTAATAGCTTCGGATATGATATTACTAATGATTCCAACGTTTCCTTTAGCACTCATGAGATTGGTGAGCTCAAAAAGACAATCACCAAAACTAGGATCACTAGAGTTCATCTTACTCAAAGCAATAGACTTATGGAGAATTTCATCTAAATTTTTTAAGGAATAATCGGGAAAATCGTTTCTCAAGAAATTTCCATATAGTATAGGCACAATCAAGAGTAGGCAAACTAGCAACCAAATTTTTGGGCAATCCACTAATGATGAGCTCAACAATTCTAAGATTATGAATCATGTCAATATCTTCATCTAGGGTAGGGTGCAAAGGATCAATATGAGGTGCACAAGGACTAGCAATGTACTTGTTCAAATGATATTCATTGAAAATCTCAAGCATTTCATTTTTCCACTCATGAAAATACTCTCCATCAAGAATGGGCACTCTATGTCTAAGACTCCCTAAAGTAGACACATCCATCTTCCTCCAAAGGTGTTTAAACCAAGGCAATGGAAACCAATGTTGTGATACCAATTAAAAGGATCGAGAAGAGGTGTCTAGAGGGGGGTGATTAGACACTAAGTGCCAAAAGTTGCAGTTTTTAATGTTCTTAAGTTTAAGTGGAGTTTGAGCACAATTTTAACAAACACCACACATATCAAGCAAGCATGCAATGAGTATATGAGCAGCGGAAAGTAAAGCATGCAACTTGCAACAATGTAAAGGGAAGGGTTTGGAGTATTCAAACGCAATTGGAAACATGGATATTTTTGGCGTGGTTCCGATTGGTGGTGCTATCGTACATCCACGTTGATGGAGACTTCAACCCACGGAGGGTAACGGTTGCGCGAGTCCACGGAGGGCTCCACCCACGAAGGGTCCACGAAGAAGCAACCTTGTCTATTCCATCATGGCCGTCGCCCACGAAGGACTGGCCTCACTAGCGGTAGATCTTCACGAAGTAGGCGATCTCCTTGCCCTTACAAACTCCTTGGTTCAACTCCACAATCTTGTCGGAGGATCCCAAGTGACACCTAAAATCTAGGAGACACCACTCTCCAAGAAGTAACAAATGGTGTGTTGATGATGAACTCCTTGCTCTTGTGCTTCAAATGATAGTCTCCCCAACACTCAAGTCTCTCTCACAGGATTTGGATTTGGTAGAAAAAGATTTGAGTGGAAAGCAACTTGGGGAAGGCTAGAGATCAAGATTCATATGGTTGGAATGGAATATCTTGAGCTCAACACAAGTGTAGGTGGTTCTCTCTCAAAACATGTGTATTGGAAGCATAGATGTGTTCTGAAGGCTTTCTCCACGAATGAAGAGTGGGTGGAGGGGTATATATAGCCTCCACACAAAATCTAACCGTTACACACAATCTGCCAAACTCGGTGGGACCGAATGGTTAAACTCGGTCGGACCGATTCAGCAAACCTAGTGACCGTTAGGATTTTCGGTGGGACTGAGATGCAACTCAGTAGGACCGATATGGTTAGGGTTAGGGCATAACATAATCTCGGTGTGACCGATTACACAAACTCGGTGGGACCGATTTTGGTAATAAGCTAACCTGAGAGTTGGTCAGGCAAACTCGGTGAGACCGATTACACAAACTCGATGGGACCGATTTTGGTAATAAGATTACCAGAGAGTTTGCATTGTAATCTCGGTAGTACCGATTGCTCAAACTTGGTGAGACCGATTTTGGCAATGGACACACACAGTGAGATTACAATTCCATCTCGGTGAGACCGAGATCCCTATCGGTGAAACCGATTTGCTAGGGTTTGTGGCAGTGGCTATGACATGTAAAACTTGGTGGCACCGGATAGAAAGAATCGGTGGGGCCGAGTTTGACTTTTGGTTTAGGTCATATGTGAATGTGAGAAGATAGTTGAGGGTTTTGGAGCATATCACTAAGCACATAAAGCAAGAGGCTCATTAAGCAACACCTCATCCCTCCTTGATAGTATTGGCTTTTCCTATAGACTCAATGTGATCTTGGATCACTAAAATATAAAATGTAGATTCTTGATCTTGAAGCTTGAGCCAATCTTTTGTCCTCAGCATCTTGAAGGGGTTCCACATCCTCTAGTCCATGCCACTCCATTGTTGAACTTATCTGAAATATACTAGGTAAAAGTGTTAGTCCAACAAGAGATATGTTGACATTAATTACCAAAACCACCCAGGGAGCACTTGTGCTTTCACATGGGCCTTCTACGTCTCGTAGGATCCTTGGGCCTTGTACGTCTCGTAGGATCCATGGGCCGCCGGCTCATTTATGGGTCTTGTACGGGCCTTTAGTGGGTCGTAGACGGGCCTTTAATGGAAATCGTACGTTTTTTGGGCTGACCATAATGGGCCGTTAATAGGCCGTATTTGGTGATGCTATGAAAATGGCCCAACAGACTAACGGTCCACAAACGGGCCGACTGTAACGACGGGCTGAATTTGGCCCACAAGCAGAAAATGACAGTAACAGGTCGTAAGTAACCGAATGCTGCAAATGAGCCCAAGAATAAATGAGCCCTCAGAAGGCCGAAACTTAACTTGGGCTGGAAACGGCCCAACGGAATAACGGGCCGTTAATGGGTATAAAGTGATACACTGTTCATTACGGACCAGTTTCACCACGAGCCGTTAATGGGTGTAAAGTAATACACTGTTCATTACGGGACAGTTTCAGCACGGGCCGCTAATGGGCCAAGTGTTACAAAGGGCCTCATATGGGCCGAAAGACGTCATGGGCTATACATGGGCCAGAAGTGAAAACGGGCTGGAATCATATTGGACGGCCCAGCTGACGCTACTAGGCCTAATTCGGATAGGGCGTAACGGGCCTTGGGTTAGCGGGCTGTAAATGGGCTATATGCGAACAGGCTGTTAACATGCTTTCCATGGGCCGGCCCGCCAGCTTTTGACCAAGTCAAACGGGCCGACCTTTTCACAGGAATGGGCCACCGTTGGGCCGTGCCACGTGTCGACGTATCATAGGCGCCTTCTGTCCAGTGAGTGGATGATATCTGTCCCAACGATGAGCCGACACGTGTTTCCTCTAGGCAATGATAATTTTACACGTGGATAATCCCCATTGGTCGGGGCTGTTAACGGGTTATCGGATCCAAAACCCGACCCGATAGCTTAACGGCGTTCCGTTACGGTGGATGCCACGTGTCGGTCACCCTTCACGAAAGCACTTTTGTGACGCGTGATTTATTGTCATGGAAGTGGACATTTCCGTGATGATAATTTTGGTAATGTCATGGAACACTTCTACGACAGCGCATGTATGACTATCTTGATTCTGTCATAAATTTGTCATGGATGTACATGCATGACAAAAAAAGCGACCTACTGTGACAAACACGTATCATCACGGAAGTGTATTTTTTTTGTAGTGTTAACACAAATCTCATATATGAATTTATGGTTAAATTTCATGCCAAAGACACCAAGGCCAACTTGCTCAAATCGTTGCTTCAAAATCAAAACAAAGATAAAATATTCTTGCCTTACAACTTCAAGTGAGTGCCACTGTCTTGTGCATATTCGGTTTCCCTTATTACTCGAGGTTATAATAATGTAATTGATGAGTTATGCATGCGTGCGCAGGTTCCACTATATTCTCTTACAGATTAAGCTTGCGCAGGGACTTGTAACCGTCTTAGACTCGAGACGAAAAGATCCCGAGGAATATGCGGACATGACTAAAATGCTCAAGAAGTAAGTTCAATTGATCATTATCGCACCATATCAGAAACTTTGTTCATTTCCTGATATCAAGTAATTGTTTTCTTTGTCTCGCAGGGTTTGGAAAGTATTCGCTGCACAAGCTCCGGGACTGCCGGGGGAGCTATGATTTACGTACCCGAAAGTAAGTACTACTAGCTAGCTAGTTCCGCGCATCTCGATCTCGTTAATTCTAGCTACTTTCATCAATGCCATTTATAATGCACCATTATCAGTTTGATTGACCTCTATTTCTCGTAAAGTGATTGTGGCAGGAACCCGGGAATGATTACTTTGGATACTACGTGTGCGAGTTCATCTACAACGAGACTTGCAAAAATGAGTGGGGCTACTCTAAAAGACAATATGAAGTGCGTAAGCAATAACATTCACAATTTCATTTTATTACACCATCATTTCTTTTGAGTTTCATTCATATCTACCCTAATTTTTTAATAATAAAAGGGCTATTGCTTCTGCCCGTACGTCATATAATTTACCCCCAAAGTTGCTACAAATTACCGAGTATGCCACCTATAAGTCAGAAAAAACGTTTCGTTTTTTCCATCGCAGGTCGCTGCGCTAAATTTGGTTTATCAGCTAGCGAACCTCCCTTATCATCAGTGAAGATGTTGTAGTCTGGTAGCTAGAGCGCCACACAACTACCCCAGGAGGTGCGGGTTCGAATCCAGTCGTCACCCTTTTTAATTTTAATTTCCTTTTTTGTTTAATTTGGTTTTAGAAATTAAGAGAAACCACAAGGAGTACAAGACCTCTATATGAGGTAAACACGTTCCCTTTTTGCCAGTCATTATGTACCCTTGGCCTTTTAATGTGGGAGCTCATGTACAAAGTTTTCTTTACCAGTTGCTACACCCATGGTGCCAGGAGCATGTTTTCTATGTGCGGGTTCGAATCCGGTCGTCACCCTTTTTAATTTTAATTTCCTTTTTTGTTTAATTTGGTTTTAGAAATTAAGAGAAACCACAAGGAGTACAAGACCTCTATATGAGGTAAACACGTTCCCTTTTTGCCAGTCATTATGTACCCTTGGCCTTTTAATGTGGGAGCTCATGTACAAAGTTTTCTTTACCAGTTACTACACCCATGGTGCCAGGAGCATGTTTTCTATGTGCGGGTTCGAATCCAGTCGTCACCCTTTTTAATTTTAATTTCCTTTTTTGTTTAATTTGGTTTTAGAAATTAAGAGAAACCACAAGGAGTACAAGACCTCTATATGAGGTAAACACGTTCCCTTTTTGCCAGTCATTATGTACCCTTGGCCTTTTAATGTGGGAGCTCATGTACAAAGTTTTCTTTACCAGTTGCTACACCCATGGTGCCAGGAGCATGTTTTCTATGTGCGGGTTCGAATCCGGTCGTCACCCTTTTTAATTTTAATTTCCTTTTTTGTTTAATTTGGTTTTAGAAATTAAGAGAAACCACAAGGAGTACAAGACCTCTATATGAGGTAAACACGTTCCCTTTTTGCCAGTCATTATGTACCCTTGGCCTTTTAATGTGGGAGCTCATGTACAAAGTTTTCTTTACCAGTTACTACACCCATGGTGCCAGGAGCATGTTTTCTATGTGCGGGTTCGAATCCAGTCGTCACCCTTTTTAATTTTAATTTCCTTTTTTGTTTAATTTGGTTTTAGAAATTAAGAGAAACCACAAGGAGTACAAGACCTCTATATGAGGTAAACACGTTCCCTTTTTGCCAGTCATTATGTACCCTTGGCCTTTTAATGTGGGAGCTCATGTACAAAGTTTTCTTTACCAGTTGCTACACCCATGGTGCCAGGAGCATGTTTTCTATGTGCGGGTTCGAATCCGGTCGTCACCCTTTTTAATTTTAATTTCCTTTTTTGTTTAATTTGGTTTTAGAAATTAAGAGAAACCACAAGGAGTACAAGACCTCTATATGAGGTAAACACGTTCCCTTTTTGCCAGTCATTATGTACCCTTGGCCTTTTAATGTGGGAGCTCATGTACAAAGTTTTCTTTACCAGTTACTACACCCATGGTGCCAGGAGCATGTTTTCTATGTGCGGGTTCGAATCCAGTCGTCACCCTTTTTAATTTTAATTTCCTTTTTTGTTTAATTTGGTTTTAGAAATTAAGAGAAACCACAAGGAGTACAAGACCTCTATATGAGGTAAACACGTTCCCTTTTTGCCAGTCATTATGTACCCTTGGCCTTTTAATGTGGGAGCTCATGTACAAAGTTTTCTTTACCAGTTGCTACACCCATGGTGCCAGGAGCATGTTTTCTATGTGCCGCACTTCAACTAAAAGTCATCTCAAGTCAGAAAAGAATTTCTTTATTTCCGTAGCTGAACTCGCGAACCATGATTTATCCGGAAAAAAAATCATGCAAACTTGCAACCACAAAATATGATGTTTACAGTTTGTACTATCAAATATAAAAATGTTCTATGTTTATTGTAATCCTCAAGAGAAAAAGTTACTGCCCGAGTGCACTTCTCTACTGCAGATTTGAGTTTATTTTCTTAAAGTTTTATTAGTGTAACTCTTGATTTTTCAACCTATTTTTGTCACTCACTTAGAATTTTAGTTCATATTAAAGATATGCAATCTTTGTTCCCACATATCTCGGTAAAGATTAAATTCAGCTTGACTGCAAATGCATTTTGCAGATACAATCGTCTCTCCCGTTGCAACGCACGGGTCTTTTTGCTAGTATATGTATTAACCCCCTTCTTCAAATTAGACGTGGCAGATGCGGGATGAAATCCTACCACAAGATCGCATGAAAGCAATTCAAGAGGAATTGGCGGGATTCTTTCTTGATCACGTCATCAATAAAGTCGGAGAATACCATGTGGAAGTCGAGTTCAGATGTTAGGGGATTGTAAGAGATCTTATATTGTATATATGTAGCCAGTAGCGTCGGATAGATATACGAAAACTTGTTGTTCGCCCAATCTCTCGGAGAAGGAGAGGTCGATATCACTTCTCTCTGTATGCATATGTTCATGACGAACTTCTGTACTTAATGGTTTCCTTCATTTTCTTTCTAGCTAGCGTGTCGAGGGCCTTTCTATATGTATAGTACGTAGCGTCGACCAAGCACGGAGATAAGAGATGACGCTTCTCTCTATTGATTAATTAGCTACCTAACACAATATATGAAACACCTAAATTAACCATACAAACCCCCCAAAAACCCCCCAACCCCCCCCCCCCCTTCAGAAATTAAAAACAAAAACCCTAGCCCCTGAACTGCTGACGCGTGGTAGCTTATTGGTCCCGGTTGGTGCTACCAACCGGGACAAAAGGCCCCCCTGCCAGGGCAAGCCGCAGCGGCCATGTGGAGGCCCATCTGTCCCGGTTGGTATAAGAACCGGGACTAAAGGTATAGGGCTTTAGTACCGACCCTTTAGTCCCGGTTCCCCAACCGGGACAAATGGGCCTTAGGAACCGGAACAAACGACCCTTTTTCTACTAGTGTTAGACTAGCCTTGGCATGATGATTGAGATGTTGTATGACATCCATGGGTTCTGTCTTTAATTATGCCAATTTAATACATAAGAAGAGGCTTTAATAGTCATACTGCGAGAATGTTGGTGTTTATACTTAGAACAATTATTGATGTCATGCTGCCATTTATTCTGAAAAAGGACACTTTTATGACTCATAATGTCGCGTGAAAAGAATACAAATATCATGAGAACACACTCGGACTCTGTATTTTTTTATCGAGGCAAAAGACTTGCCATTTTGATTGATTAAGAAGAAGAGAATTGACCAGTTAATTGTTAGAAAATTGGGCTAAAACTGATACAACCCAACCCATATGACATGGGCACCACCAGCCAAACTGGCCGTCGACATGGAACCCGAAGCTGCAAAGAGGGAAGACATCCGCCGAGGAGTCGCAAGCGTCATCCTCATCACCAGTTGCCTCGAATGGGCGACTCTGATTTCACCATAGAGCTCCATCATCGAAGCCAACCCGCAAACATTCGCAGAAGCCACGACGGTACATGCCAATAGATGGCCGCACGCGGAAGCAACCGACAACTTCTACTTTGAGGATGAGCATCGCAAGGGAAATATGCAAGACTTGCACCGACCATGCCCTCCGCAAACAACCACCGAGTGTTTGTCATCGTCACCACATGGACTCGCTCCACTGCAGCTCTGACTTCAAAGAGACCAAACAACCAACAGAAGGGCACCTCAGACACGTCAGGAAGAACCGACTAGAAAGTCCACGCCGTGACCCGATCACGCCATCATCGTTGCCAAAACAGAAACCAGCGCCCCGCCTCAGCAAAGCACGCGGCGAAGATACCGTCATCCACTGGTCTCCCAGTCGTAGCCGGCCCCGACAAGATGCCCCCAAGGACGAGAAAGACGTGAAGATGCCTCCATCGCACGATCCAGTTGATCTGAGGTTTCCCTCCGGAGCCAAGGCCGTGGAGAGGAGGAGCACACCTCCAAGACGTCGCTTCCAAGAAAGGTCACGGCACCAGCCGGTGCCACCATCGCCTGCTCCAACGAAGATCGAAACAAGGATTTCTCCCGAAGTTACGTCGACCACCTGCCGCACCGACCGCCACCCACCAACCACCATCCCAGCTGAGGATGATCTCACTCTGGCAGCGGGATCCCACGATCCACCGCGCCAATACACTCAACGGCCCCTGGCCGTAGTCGCCGACCACCACCGCAGCAACCACCACTGCATCGCAAGGAGCAGCAACCAGATCAGAGCACCAGTGCGCCAGATCCAGATCGAGCCGCTCGAGTGAAGCAGCTGAGCAGGAGCAGGCCCTTCACCCGCAGCACACCCCGTGCCCAGGGGACGTCACGCCTGCCACGCCGGGACAGTCGCCGCGCCCGACGAACAGCAGCCGCCGCCGCCGCGGCGCTTGCCAGCACCCCACGCGCGCATACAGAGTCGCCGCGAGCACGCACACCGTCCACACCCAGGCCACGCATGGAGGTTCCTGGGGTCACCACCCCCAGCGCACTGACACCGGCAAAGACTGCCAACGCCCCAGTTGGGAAGACAACTACCAGATCGGACCCGCCTCCCCATCGAATGCCGCACAAACCCACCGCAGAAGCACCCAGCAACGCATCAACAACAGCTGCACACCACCATGGGAGGAGAACATGGCTGCATACCACGGCCAGGGAGCGTCGTCCCTGGTCACCATGCACGGACGAGCGGAACTGTCGCCGCTCCAGCAGGCTGCCACCGCCCCCAGCAGCCCTAGCCACCTTCGGTAGCTGGGCCTGCCGCCACCGCGGCTGAGGCCGTCGGCAGCGGCAGCTAGAGAGTGATGGTGAGGAGCCTTTTTTTTGGATCTGGGTTCGCTTCGGAGCTGCCCTGGGGAGCACCCCGAGAGCTCGCTCCACTTGCTGCTATTTTGTTATGTATGAATATGATGCAAATAGGTATCAATAATGCTAGACTTACGGACATATTTCTGTGGGGGAGATTTACGGACTCATGTGTGAAAATATGGTTGGAGAAGATTGGGAAGGAGGGGGGGCCCAGTGGTGAAAATCAGGAGGGGGTTGGCGAGCAAGGGGTCGGTAAGATCAACCCGTAACAGATTTCCGTAAGTGTAGCATTTTTGAATAAAGGTAGAAAACAAAGAAAAAACCCGACCTCCGAATGTCTTGTCGAAGAGAAGTA
Organism: Aegilops umbellulata; assembly: GCA_032464435.1. Classification (NCBI taxonomy): domain Eukaryota; kingdom Viridiplantae; phylum Streptophyta; class Magnoliopsida; order Poales; family Poaceae; genus Aegilops; species Aegilops umbellulata. The sequence goes on from CP136054.1 coordinate 445,490,364, forward strand.
TAACATGCAGCAACAACCATTGATTATTTGCAACACCTTGACTAAGTAGAAGAAATGTGCTTAAAACAACCATTGATTATTTGCAACAGATGGCCACACGCGGAAGCAACCGACAACTTCTACTTTGACGATGAGCATCACAAGGGAAATATGCAAGACTTGCACCGACCATGCCCTCCGCAAACAACCACCGAGTGTCTGTCATCGTCACCACATGGACTCGCTCCACTGCAGCTCTGACTTCAAAGCGACCAAGCAACCAACAGAAGGGCACCTCAGACACGTCAGGAAGAACCGACTAGAAAGTCCACGCCGTGACCCGAGCACGCCATCATCGTTGCCAAAACAGAAACCAGCGCCCCGCCTCAGCAAAGCACGCGGCGAAGATACCGTCGTCCACTGGTCTCCCAGTCGTAGCCGACCCCGAGAAGATGCCCCCAAGGACGAGAAAGACGTGAAGACGCCTCCATCGCATGATCCAGTTGATCTGATGTTTTCCTCCGGAGCCATGGCCGTGGAGAGGAGGAGCACACCTCCAAGACGCCGCTTCCAAGAAGGGTCATGGCACCAGCCTGTGCCACCATCGCCTGCTCCGACGAAGATCGAAACAAGGATTTCTCCCGAAGTTGCGTCGACCACCTGCCGCACCGACCGCCACCCACCAACCACCATCCCAGCTGAGGATGATCTCACTCTGGCCGCGAAATCCCACGATCCATCGCGCCAATACACTCTGGCCTTAGTCGCCGACCACCACCATAGCACCACCGCGACCACCACCACCGCAGCAACCACCACTGCATCACAAGGAGCAGCAACCAGATCAGAGTACCAGTGCGCCAGATCCAGATCGAGCCGCTCGAGTGAAGCAGCTGAGCAGGAGCAGGCCCTCCACCCGCAGCACACCTCTTGCCCACGGGACGTCACGACTGCCACGCCGGGACAGTCGCCGCGCCCGACGAACAGCGGCCGCCGCCGCGGCGGCGCTTGCCAGGACCCCACGCGCGTGTATGGAGTCGCCGCGAGCACGCACACCGTCCACACCCAGGCCACGCATGGAGGTTCCTGGGGTCACCACCCCCAGCGCACTGACACCGGCAAAGACTGCCAACGCCCCAGTCGGGAAGACGACTACCAGATCGGACACGCCTCCCCATCGAACGCCGCACAAACCCACCGCAGAAGCACCCAGCAACGCATCAACAACAGCTGCACACCACCATGGGAGGAGAACATGGCTGCAAACCACGGCCAGGGAGCGTCGTCCCTGGTCGCCACGCGCGGATGAGCGCAACTGTCGCCGGTCCAGCAGGCCGACACCGCCCCCAGCAGCCCTAGCCACCTTCGGTAGCTGGGCCCGCCGCCACCGCGGCTGAGGCCGGCGGCAGCAGCAGCGAGAGAGTGACGGTGAGGAGCCTTTTATTTGGATCTGGGTTCGCTCCGGAGCCGCCCTGGGGAGCGACCCGAGAGCTCGCTCCACTTGCTGCTATTTTGTTATGTGTGAATATGATGCAAATAGGTATCAACAATGCTAGACTTATGGACATATTTCTGTGGGGGAGATTTACGGACTCATGTGTGAAAATATGGTTGGAGAAGATTGGTTAGGAGGGGGGGGGGGCAGTGGTGAAAATCAGGAGGGGGTTGGCGAGCAAGGGGTAGGTAAGATCAGCCCGTAACAGATTTCCGTAAGTGTAGCATTTTTGAATAAAGGTAGAAAACAAAGAAAAAACCCGACCTCCGAATGTCTTGTCGAAGAGAAGTACAACATGCAGCAACAACCATTGATTATTTGCAACACCTTGACTAAGTAGAAGAAATGTGCTTAAAACAAGGACACGCATGCGCGTCGTAGCGAGATCCACTGCGATAGAGATACTGTGAAGTATCACGCCGAAGAAGAAAAAGAAGTCCAAACAAATTCCAGACAATGCCTCTAACAAGCAAGGGGATGGTGTGTAGAGCAGCGTCATTGATAGATACAACCAGTGCGGTGCAGTGCAGTGCAGTGCAGTGCAGGTCAGATCTAGATTGGTTTTCACTTGGGAGGTCGATCGATCGGAACTCTGCAGTAATTAAAGAGGGAGCAACACGACATATGTCAGCATGTATCATCGCCTCCACGTACTTTGAATGAAGCAACCACATATGCAAGTCGGATGAGAACCCTGATGTGGACATCACTAGCTACGTACGCAGCCGAACATATATAATATGCCAGCATGTCTACGAGGAGCAGATGTGGGTGTTGTGAGATTGTTTGCCCTTGTCAAAATAAGCATCCACACGATCGAGTCGATATATATGTGTGGCGATCGAAGCGTCCCCCCTGATATGTCTAGAGGGGTGACCCAACTGGCCATGTGGTATAGTTGCGGTAGCCACCTTTTGTCCTGTGTGTGGCGGCCGGTACGGTGTGCCTGCAGAAGAGAAGGCTGGCTGTTCCGGTGAAGAACACAGTACGTCACGCCGTCTTCCCGGTGTGTATAGTAGGTACGTTGCCTATCCCACGAGGGAGCGCCCGTAAGATGCCTTGCTGCTGGCACCTGGAAAAGTAGGGGTGGCGGGCGGTTAGAGTGTCAGGGGGCCCGGAGTAGCTAGGCACGCACGTCCCAGCCCGCACCCCGCCCGCTACAGTACAGTGAATCGGCCGGCCGGTTATAAAGCAGAGCGTCGCGCGGCATTGCATTGCAGCCTGGTGGAGAAGAGTGAATGGAAACCAAAAGGATGAGAAACCCCAGAAAATAAGCCCCCCACCTCCCACCGGATCTCCTCGCTCCCACCCCATTCTCGTCTTTTCTCTCCGACCGAATCCCTCCCTTTTGGTGATCGACTGCGTGCACAGGTGCGTACGTACGTCGTCCAAGTGTGGATCTCATCTCCCTTCTCTTCTTCTTCTTCTTCTTCTTCTTCTTCTTCTTCTTCTTCTTCTTTTTCTTCCTTTGCAACCTTGGACTTGATTTGACGATGTGGTTTCGATTCGCCGCTGCGAACTAGCTTGATGCTCCCATGCATGCATCTGGATGGCCCAAAACCCCAAACCCCGGCGCTTCTCCTTTTTTTTTTCTTTTTCTAGTATAAAATAAAATTTTGCCGACCCAAACGCGCCGGCCGTGTGCATCTAGCTAGCCAGCTTGTTCCTGTGCCGTGGTCGTCCAAGCAGTGGCGGAGCGTGAATCAAATATTAGGAGAGGCCAAATGAGTGTATATGACATAGAAAAGGCTAGGATGATCAGAGACGTCGGACAATTAGTAGAGCAATTAGCAGATAAGTAACTGTATTTGGTAAATTTTCCTCTTGGAAGGGGGGGCCAGGGCCCGGAATTGTCCCCAGTACGCCCCGCCACTGCGTCCAAGCGCTGCCTGCGCTACACGCTGCGGACGGGTGGATCTGCCTCTCGCATGCATGCATGCGCTGGTTTTGCGGAGTTGATTTTCTTGATAGGGTCGACTGGGCCGACTGTTAGTCCGTGGGTGTGAGTGATCTCCATCGAGCACATCCTGCTCCATTTCGGCCTCATACATAGATCTGCATATTGGTTCACTTGATTTTTCTTTTTTCTTTTGCGAGATTGGTTCACTTGATTTATTACTGCTGGGTTTGCTCTCATTAAGTACTAGTAGTACTTCACTTAGTTAATATAATTGCTCTAGAGATACGATTATTAGCAAGTAATTAAGCGTGTGTGGTAGATGTAGATCTGTTTTCTCGGGTCTACAGCCGAGAAGAAAAAGGCCGGCACCCGGCAGAAAGAAAAAAAAGAAAGAAAGAAAGAAGAAAAAAGCCTGTGCAAGTACAGACCACGGCCGCATTTCCGATTTACTACTATTATTATCTTTGCCTGTCAATGCGATCACTGGGTTGGTGGGATCGACTGTGGAAGCGGTTAAGCCCGGCCCTCGTTCAAAATGACGCCATCACTTCTTCTTTTTTTTTTTGAGGGATGACGCCATCACTTCCTTAATACTACTACTAGCATATCATATCATCCGATGTATTGATATTTTTATATTCCTACTAAATAAATAGAGTACGTACTAAAGAAGAAAAAAGAGTGGTCCTGGGTGTAAATCTCATGTCCGTCCGTTGCTACTACGTGCTAGTTGGAACATCCTATGCATACCCTCAAAATTTGAAGTATCATGCTTTAGAGTACAAATCCTTCGTACATTTGCTATTAATTATATTTCCAGCCGATCAACTAATTTAGGATGTTTTTTGTTCCTCCTTGTGATACTAGCTAAGATCGACCGGCGATGGACGCGCCCCTTGACCTCGCATACTCTGCCGCCGCTCTCTACATCTTGGCTCCAGCGTGAGTACCCAGCAGCATATGCATGCTGTTCGCACGTACATTTACGTGGTAATCCAAAAATGTGCTAACTGCTTCGATCTTGCTAATCCGTACGTGTCCGCGTGCGTGCGTGCGTGCAGCATGTTGTACCTTGGCTCGTTCCTTCACCAAGTACAAGCCTTACCAGTACGCGTTCAACTTGCTCAGCTGCAGGATGTGGATCCCCTACGGCGTCCGCCACGGGATGCCTCCGACGTACCTCGTCAACACGGGTGGCGCGGTGCTGAACGCCACGTGCTACTCTTCCTTGCCTTCTCCGCTCGAGCCGAGCATCGCCGTCGGTATCTCTACGGGTTCTTGGTGATGGGGGCGCTGATCTTCGGAGTCAGCATACTGATCGATCTACTGAGCCACACCCTTTACGACGGCATCTGCAGCGCCGTGTCCTGTCTCGTGTCTTTGGCACCCTTCTGGAATGTGGTGAGTATACACCATGCATGCATGCTCCATCTAAGTATGAGTTTGCAGCTGGTCTGATGATTGGATCATATTGTGTTCAAGTGCACGGCGGTCTCGGAACGGAAGATGGATGTGATGCCTCCGGTCATCACCCCGGCGCTCTGCCTCTTCAGTGCGGGGGCGTGGACTTTCCGCAACACGAGAGTGGCCTGGAAGGACGTCAACCTCCACCTTGTGGTAAGTATACGCTGCGCCTCCCAGTCAATCGTACGTCTCTCTAATTCAAACATGCATGATCTCATTCCATGCTCAAATCTTAATGAGGCGCGCTCGTGTATGTGAAACAATCTGTGCGTGCATGTGTGCAGATACCCAGCAGCTTTGCGGCCTTGTGCGCCTTGGTGCAGGTCATGCTTCACATTGTTTTTTGGCGGCAGCCGGCGCCGCCACGGACCGGTACCCGGGCGCCACTCATTCCCGCAGAGGAGAGGGTGGCTAAGGAGGAGGACGACGAGGAGAGCGACAAGAATGAGGGTGACGAGACCGACCTTGGGCAGAGCGTCGCGTCCCGAGAGAGCTCCACGGGCGTGGCCATGACCACCGAGCCGGCAACACCGCAGACCGTATCCGCGCGCCACTCGTTGCCGCAGCCAGGCCTCCAAACATGGAGGTGAAGGTGACTAAGGAGGAGGACGAGGATAAGAGCGACAAGACCGACCTCCGGCTGAGCGTCAAGTCCCTGGAGGAGATGGTGAAGAGCGAGAACGACAAGGAGAAGCCGACCAAGACCGAGGAGGCCACAACAGAGCCGGGGACTCAGGTTGGAGGGGAGAGCTCCACGGGCGTGGCCAAGACCACGGAGCCGGCGCGGCAGCTGCAGTCGCGGAGGGACGATCGATGCGGCTTCTTGAGGTGAGGCGATGCCCTTCTTATGAGCTTCAACAAATGAGAGCCCCTCTGACTCTGATGGATGGTGGGTACCGATTGCTATTGCTTGCTGCACACGAAACTGGAGAGATTAAGTTATAACTTCGTGAGACGACCGACCGACGATGAACATGCAGTGATGCGACACACTTGCTACCCAACTACTGTAGGAACTAGAGTGATTTAAGTCATACGTACGTCAGACCGCTGATGAACATGCCGTGATGCTACATATTTACCACTTGCTTGCTAGACGACAAGAGAAGGTTAAACTTCTAGTAGTAAGTACTCCTATTTTGAGTTAATTGACTTGCATGCATGTCCTAGCTGCAAACTGGTTGCTTACGACCGACGAGAACGACCATGCATGCATGTCCTAGCTACAAATTGGTTGCTTACGACCGACGATAATAACGACCATGCATGCATGCAATGGAAATGCAGTTCGTCCATCACTAGTACTACAGTAGTAGCGACGTGATGAGCACACATACGACATACTCTTCGTCACCCAATCAATAGATTGTTGGAAGGTTGAGCCATCGTTTTTCTTCAACTTCTTCATGCCGTTTTTAAGCTTAAGCTCATTGAGGACGAGTTGCAACTCTCGTTTCCCATTCAATTTCAACCAACAACAGAACAAATTGAATGGCTTGGCCTCGGTTTGGTTTTACAAAGTGGTCGCCAACCCCGACTAGCAAAACAGGAATCACTCAAAATAATGCAACAACCAAAGCTAGAAATACAAATGGTGACAATGTGAAGCAAGTCAAACTTACATAGCTACTGACTCCAATGCTACTTTGGTCCTAGCCAACCACTTGCATATGGTAACTACAAAACTAGTTGACGCTCTCTCATGCGGCTCCACATAGTTCTTCTGTTCATGGTAATGTTTGTGGATTTCTTGCCAATACTTGACACCCTTTTTGCTCCGTTCCATAAATTGGATTTATGCTTGTGGCCAACCAAGATTCACAGAACAACACATCTTCATGGTTTGTGAATGCCGGACCTCTTGACTTTTGTACCTTCTTTTTTTTAGTGTGCGATGTTTGCCCGACATGGAAAAATAGGGTACCGATATCACCCAAGTCAAAATGCATCGGCTCTTGACCATCATGTATCATGTTCATCATGAATGCGCCCTACAATATGCATTGCAATGAAATTACAACCCCTAGATTGATCCAACGATAGGTGCAACAAATGAAGCAAGCAATAAAATGGTGTATGGGGCAAGAATGTGTCGTTTCTTGGTCAGCCATTTCGTCGAACGTCACCTGGGCATGCATTTACATCGGTGTTTCTAGATGTTGTATGTTTCCATTCGAGTTGCGGCAACCCTTACATTGTGTCTATGGCATCATCCTCTTCCGCCAAGCCATTGGGAGCCTAGAACGGAGTTGGGCGCGACTGACGCCTTGTTTTTTCTCGTGGTCACGACGAACGTGACGAAGGTGGTCGCCAGAACGGACGCGCCCAAGTTCATGTCACCAGCCTTCTCCACGGTTTCATTCTCCGTAGCTTCCTGGACACGCTGCCGGCCGTGTCGATGCCTCCGGGCTATGTTCCTTTTCTTGCAAGAAGTGATGGTTGGGACCCCCCACATAATCTGCCGAGGCATCGTCCATGGCAGGGGTGGGGACGGGGTACTCAGTGTCGAAATTTAGGACGGCGCATGAGGATAGCGGCACGGACAGGGAGCAAGGTTGGAGGAGGGAGAATCCTCGAATGTGGTAAATGGTGGACGGATGTGGGAGAGGGCGGTCGATTTGGTGGATTTTGGTCATTTTGGAGCGGATTTGGAGTAGGTCTGAGTTGTTGGAACCGACATGGCAGACGTTTCCGGACATTCCCAAATCTACCCCACATATGGTGAGTCTGAAGGGTATCGGATAGCCCGGACGCTTGGGTTGGCTTTGGGGGGGGGGGGGGGGGATTTGTGACCTGGCAGTGACCAGACTGTTCGCCCGTAGGTTTGGGGAGGGTTTGATGTGTCCGGTTATAGATGTTCTTAGATTCTTAGTAAACACTCATTAGGTCAATCCCAGAGGTGCTTAGTACTACTAGTTTCTTTTTTCCTTCTCGTTGTTTCATACTACCTTTTCGGGTTTCCCTTTTTTCTACTTTGTTATATTTTTACGCTTAAAATAACTAAGAACTAACAAGAAATTTGCAATGCAATAGCTCAAAACTAAAATGCAACAATGACTCCATAAATGGACTACAGTACATACTCCAAAAAATGAAGTGCACTAGCTACAAACATGCAATACGCTTGCTCGGAAAATATTATATTGTACTCTCAGGAAAATGTCGTAGACTGATCTCCTGACATGCATGCGGTACACTCCATCACAAAACGCATCAAGTTAGTGTAAAGATGTACATACATATTAGTGTAAAATGTAGTAGCAAAGGTGCATTAGAAATGAGTGTAAAATGCAGTAGAAACAAGCATGGCAACATATGGAATTGAGATAAGATCTCGTCCAAACAAAGTTCGGTCACTGCGAGTAAATGGTCGTGGAAGTTCGGTCACTGCCATTTGAGAGCGACAACATTTTACAAAATTGCAATGGAATAGATTTCAAGATGGTCGGTGACGAAGTCGACAAAAAATGGTCGTGGAAGTAGAAAACCTTGGGGCAGGGACATGCGGTTGGACCATGGTGATGAGGGTCGTGGAGGCTAACACAAAATATGGTAGCATATGAGGAAGCAAGCGCAAAATATCTATGAGTTTTTTTCTTTCCTTTGAGGAGGAGGAGAATATCCGTGAGTTGTGTCTCACCACGTGTATGGGGAGAAAGTGCACTCGACCATGCATGCATGCCTTTATTGTGCTGATCTATCTGCATGCATGTTGTGTCCTTTAGTGTTGTCTGCTAAGGGCATCTCACCCGCAAATTTTCTCGTGGATCTGACCGTGAACTGAGGACAAGTCTGTGGACATCAATGCGAAATGCCATCCTCCAACACTATCCTATAATACATTTTTTAAAACATCAAAAAAATCTTTTGAAATGCATGAACATTTTCTAAATTGTGAAATTTCTTATTATTGAAAATATATAATTAAAATAAAATAGAATAAATTATTTTTGTTTTTCAAAAAAAGGTTTGGAATTTTTAAAAGTGTCCACACTCTAGAAACTGTTCAGGGAATTTTAAAAATTATCCATGTTTTCAAAACCTATTTGAAAAGAAATTGTTCGGAGTACCAATTTTTTTATTATTCAAAAAAACCGGAATGATAAAGTTTATTCACATTCGAAAAAAACGAACTTTTAAATTGTTAGTGTTTTAAAAAGTATTCAACATTTTAGGAAAAAATCGCCATTTGTAAAAAAGCATGTCTTCTAATCTAGACGCTATGCTATGTTCTTATATAATCACCGTTTCCTAGTTGTCAGTAGCAGTTATCTGTTGGAGTGGTAGGAGTCGTGTTTCCTTGGTATGAGTTATTGGGTTCAATTCCTACATAGCGCACTGTGTCTATCTCACATCCAGATGTTATATAGTCATACCCAATTATTATTCCTTTTCTTTCTGTTTGAATCCCCTGCATGGGAGCTATGGTCGGTCCTTCAGAATGATGATTTATGACGAATATTCCTATTCAAATGGCATACATAGCTTTTGCCTACGAAACCTCTCTTCCATGAATTATGCTTTATCAGAACTGAGAGATAATTATGATTGAAATGGCGGTCGAAAGTAGACTGCTATGATCATCAGTAAATTATCAGACGCAGAGTATTTTATTTTTCCAGCCTTTTACAATCTAGCTATGCGCAGTGCTCTAACAAGATTTAGAGTACGTACTATACCTTGTGTTTAAAAAAAAGTATGTACTATACCTTACCATCTGCATGCAAATAACCACTCCCTTCGTCCAAAAACCTTGTATTAGATTTGTCTAGATAAGGATGTAATATGAGCCAAAACAGTTTGTTCAGACAAAATCTACTTTTGTGACAAGCAAAGAAATCAGATAACAGCTAAGCACTTAATTTAAGGAAAATAACTAGACTTTAGGCGCATATTCATTTTACAAAGATAAGCACGACATAGTGCAAGTAACATTGCATTTCCGAGGTTTGCTAAAATAAAAATGCGGCATATCGGAAATGATTCCATCTAACTTGCCGATGGAATGCACCTCCAACAGGTTTGCGCTTTAGAAAGACCCAAATATATAGGAGAACATTCACCCATCCCAAACAGAGCACCGGCCAACAGAACAAGCCATTTCCGAGGTTTGCTAAAAAAATGCGGCATATCGGAGATGATTCCATCTAACTTGCCGATGGAATGCACCTCCAACAGGTTTGCGCTTTAGAAAGACCCAAATATATAGGAGAACATTCACCCGTCTCAAACAAAGCACCGGCCAACAGAACAAGCCATTTCCGAGGTTTGCTAAAATAAAAATGCGGCATATCGGAGATGATTCCATCTAACTTGCCGATGGAATGCACCTCCAACAGGTTTGTGCTTTAGAAAGACCCAAATATATAGGAGAACATTCACCCGTCTCAAACAGAGCATCGGCCAACAGAACAAGCCCAAAAATTACCCCAGAATTTTCCCAAGAGAGTCCTTGTCCTTCAGGTAGCATCAACTTTGGCGGCAGCCAATTTCAAGGAACTTGCAAGGCCAAAGAGTAATCTTAAGTATTGAGAAACACTCTAACATCTCCTCACGGATACTTTAGGTTATGAAGTACGTACTTGTTAACGTTTCAAATTTCGCGATGACAATCAATTTACAGCATGCTCACTTGGTAAGAGTTAGCAACATACTTCAGTTTAGTCTTCATTACGTGATAATATTTCAAAATTCGCGATAACAATCAATTTACAGCAGCATGTTCACTTGGTAAGAGTTAGCAACATACTTCAGTTTAGTCTTCATTACGTGATAATATTTCAAAATTCACGATAACAATCAATTTACAGCATGCTCACTTGGTAAGAGTTAGCAACATACTTCAGTTTAGTTCTCATTAGGTGATAACATTTCAGGAAAGTACCCAAACGAGGAAGAATTAAGAGAAAGTACCGCAGATAAGGTGGCACACTTCAATTTTTCTGCCCCCTGTCCGCACGAACCAGCGTCTCTGCCAAACTGTTGCTTTTGGAATTGGTCTTCTTGCTCGAAAGTGTTCCTTCAATTATGTTTGAACTTTCAAAATAATGACAGAAAATAACAGAGAGTGATATATGTTAATTACAGTGATATTTGAATTGGAAAACACAGTTTAGACATTTAACAGGACAACTGCATAGGTATACCTTGACAATAGAGGAGCAAAACACTTTTTACATCATACAAAGATCTCATACGAATGCAGTAAAGAAAAATCAGATTTCCTAGCAATTCCAAATTCCACCTTCAATGCTGCAATACTATAGAAAGGCTTAATAATAATAACAGTCAATTTAATTGAGGAATCTATGAGCCTATGGGCAATGAAACTCTCCACCATATTTAGGTTGCCACTGATGATAACTGAAACACTAGTTTCAGAACTTCCAAATGCAAATGCAGTTGGTTTGTATCGACAAAACGTGATGCTATGCAGTATGCACAAGAGATTTCAAAGCAATGTTAAACAAAGATCTATACAATCTGACAATTATAGCAGAGTAAACATGAGCACTTTGTCAATGATCAAACAAAGATCTATACAATCTGACAATGACCAAACAAACATGTTAATGGAGCATGAATGTACCTGCACGGGGGATGTAGCTCGACTCTAGCCATGTTGGGAGCGTGCAGGGCACAAGAAAACCAGAGGGGCACAGGGTCTGATCGCCGGCTCTTTCTGGAAGATACCGCCCCCCTAAGCTTTTCCCCTTGGCCATGTCCACAACAAGAAGCAGGCGACCATAGATGACGTACAGAAAGTTCGCCTGGAATGGATCGATGGCGGCAATGCACGGTATGTGGTTTTCCAGAACTTTGCACCTTTCATTTTTTTTCAGGGAAAAGGAAGATTTCATTAACTCACGGAGGCTTCTCGGCCTCGGAAATGTTTACAATGCAGTCTAAACCCGACCTCAACCACACAGCCGTACGAGGGGTACTACGACCGTACGCGGCTAGTGCATGACTGACATTGTTTTGTGATCTACTAATGTGAGAAAATGAAATCTCCCTAGATTCAGCAGTAATCATCCTGCTTATATCCTCTACTAGTGCTCGCACTTGTGATCGGTTCACTGACTTGGCCGACAGCATCGAAACCGCTTCAGAGCAATCCAACTCTACCAAGATGGGCAGGTTTGTACGGTACAAAGCCAACTGCAGTCCCTCCCTGCATGCTTCCAACTCCGCTTGAAGGCTATTATCACATGTGAGCAGCTGCCTACAAGCTGTAAAAATGAGCTCCCCTCTATCATCTCTAAGGACCATCCCTCCCCCTGCTGCTCCTGTGGCCTGTACAAAGCTACCATCGGTATTCAGCTTTGTCCAGCCAGCTGGGGGAGGTATCCAATGGAGCGCTTGTGCCTTACTCTCGCTGGCATAGTCAGCCCGGCCTCCCTCTTGCACCACCATTTTTCCTTTCTCCAAATCTGCATGTGGAAACTGGTGGATACACAACAAAGAATTAATTTATCCTTGGAGGAAACGCCTGGATGCTTCTGTGGGCGGAGGGACTTTGTCATGTGTGATTTCGTTGCGGATGTACCATGCCCGCCACATGATCATGAGGACGACCATGCGCGCCGTATCCGACAGAAGGTTTGGTAGCGTGAATAGCCACTCTGGGCCATCATTCTTGATGGTCTCCACCTTTGGAATAGGCCAGTCCTTCTTCATGGCTCGCCAAAGGTCCATGGCAAGTCGGCACCTGCACATCGCGTGAAAGCCGTCCTCTCGTTCCACGCCACAAAGGGGACATACATCAGTAAGCTCGAGGTGGCCAGAAGACTTATTAGCCCAGGTGGCCAAAGAGTTGGTGATAATTCTCCATGCGAGCACGCGTACCTTCGGAGGAGCAGGGCACCCCCATATGATCTTCCAGATGGCGCGACAACCATCCGGTGCCCTGCTCGTGGCGGTTGCCAATGGACGCTCGCGCTCGTCCATGGCAAGGCGGTAGGCCGAGCGAACGGTGAAGATACCATTCCTCTCAGGCGCCCAGGCAATGATATCGTCGGTGACGCGCGGCGATGTACGGATGCTGCTGATGGAGTCGATGTCCGGAGGAAGGAAGTGGTGACGAAGAAGGTCCAGGCGCCAATTACCAGACTCATTGAGGAGCTCCGCGACTCTCCTGAGCCGGCAGGTCCCTTGCCGAGTAATGGGATGGCGCGAAGGCTCAGTGGGCAGCCAGGGATCACGCCAAATGCGGATGTTCTGTCCATCCCCGATACGCCACACGATGCCCTTTTTCAAGAGCTCAAGACCATGTTGGATGCCCTGCCATGTAGGGGAGGCGTTCCCCGAGAAGACAGTGTCCTCGAGGCGACCCTCCGGGTAGTAGCGAGCCTTTAGCACCTGCGCACATAAGCTATTAGGATTAGTAAGTAAGCGCCACGCCTGCCTGGCGAGTAGGGCCTGATTAAACAGGCGGAAATCCCTGAACCCAAGGCCGCCCTTCATTTTATGTGCCAAGATCTTGGGCCAAGCCAGCCAATGTGTTTTCCGTTTCCCTTCCGCAGAGCCCCACCAGAAATTACGCACCATCCGATTCAGATCATCATATACGGACATAGGGAGCTTGAAGACGCCCATGATATAAGTTGGGATGGCTTGTGCAATGGCTTTTATCATTGTTTCCTTCCCAGCAAGAGACAAGGTATCTCCCCAAGCTATAATTCTTTTCAGAAGCCTGGACTGCAGATTTTGAAATTTACCACGGGACATACGGCCATCAGGTGTGGGCAGACCCAAGTACTTGTCTTCAGATAACAGTACGTTGACGTGCAAAACTGACCGGATTCTTTCCTGAACATCCATGGCACACGACTTACCAAAAAGAATACTGCACTTAGCCGGATTAATGCATTGCCCTGTAGCCCGTGCATACACATTGAGCACGTCCTGTACTTTCTTAGCCCGCTCCTCCTCTGCCTTAAAAAATAACAGTGTATCATCTGCAAAGAGCAAGTGTGACACGCCTGGGGCTCGCCGACAAACTTTCAGAGGTGTATATTCCCCCTTTTCCTCTCCGTCTTTCAACAAAGCAGACAAACCATCAGCCACCAGAAGGAACAAAAAAGGAGAGAGTGGATCACCTTGCCGCAGTCCTCGCCACGGTGCAAACGAATCCAAGAGGGTTTCATTAAATTTAACAGAGTATATCACCGAGGTGACGCAAGTCATAATCCAATCCACCTAGCGGCGAGCGAAACCCATCTTTTGCATCATTCGCCCCAAGAAGATCCAATCAACCCTGTCATATCCTTTAGACATATCCAACTTGTAAGCACAAAAACTTTTTCCTGGGTCTTTTTCATGCTGAATAGAATGAAAGCACTCAAAAGCTATCAAGGCATTATCAGTAATCATCTGCCCCGGGACGAAAGCACTTTGTTCCGGTGAAATTATCTCATCCAGAATAGGGCGCAGGCGATTTACCAGGCACTTGGATACCACCTTGTAAATGACGTTACAGAGGCTAATCGGTCTGAACTCCATGAGCCTCTCGGGGTTTTCAACCTTGGGGATAAGAACAATGGAGGTGTTGTTCACCCCTTCCTGCATTATTCCTGTACAAAAAAATTCCTTGACCCTAGCGATCACCTGTTCGCGCATGCATGACCAGTTTCTTTGAAAGAACCTGGCGGGAAAACCATCGGGGCCCGGCGCCTTCAACGGACCAATCTGGAAGAGCGCATCCGCAATCTCCTTATCCGAGAACTCTGCACACAGGCCATCATTCATTTGATCAGTAACACGTGAGTTAATTAAGTTGATCACTGGATCCACACATAGAGTATTGTCCGCCTTGAACAAATTAGAAAAATAGGAGGTGGCCAGCTCGGCCATGGCTGCATGGCTCCGATGCGTTGTGCCAGCATCGTCCACAAGTGATTTTATGCGGTTTTTGCGAGCGCGCCGGACCGCTTTGCGGTGGAAAAAATTTGTGTTCCGGTCCCCCTCACGCAGCCATGCAACACGAGACCGTTGCATCCATAGCAGCTCCTCCCGGTAAAGAAGTTCATTCATCTTATCGGTGGCCTCTCGAATCTCTTTTCTATCTGCATTCATAGACATAAGCTCTTCCAGACGTGAGCGAGACTTATTAATTTCTTTAATAACGTTTCCAAATTTTTTGCGGCTCCAATCTTGCAACTTTTTCATCATATTTCCCAAACCAGAAGCTATGTCTCCCAAGTTCAACATAGACCCCAAATCAACCCAATTATTCATTATTACCTCTGGGAGAGTCGGGTCTCTCTCCCAAATTACCTCGTACTGACGGCATCTCTTGCCAGATTCCGGTAGCCGTTCCTCCATGACACAGCGAAGCAAGATAGCCAGGTGGTCCGAGCTGGGCATCACGATGTGCTCCACCTTGGCATTTGTGAAGATGTCACGCCAAGAATTATTAGCAACAGCCCGGTCCAGTTTGACTTTGACATTCGCCCGTCCACCACGGCGATTGTCATAAGTGAAAGGCAGCCCTACAAAACCAAGATCACCCAGACCACAAACTTCCAAAGTATCACGAAAATCTATCATCTGACCTGCCGGTCGTGGTGATTCGGAGAAGTGCTCGAAGCTCCACATAGCCTCGTTGAAGTCTCCCACCACCACCCACGGCATGTCGGTTTGGCGATGAAGATCCCAAAGGATGGACCACATGCGATGTCGGTCCTCCGTCCGCGGTTCTCCATAGCCGTAGGTAAGCCTCCAGGGTGGCTCCCCCGTCGTCACAGTCACGTACGCATCAACATATCTTTCATTTATTGTTTTTACATCAAGACTGAAGGACTCATGCCAATACAAAGCCAGACCACCACTAAGACCAACACTATCTGAAGCATCGAAACCACTTAAACCTAACCGAGAGCCATACCTCTTCATTTTATTCTTAGACTGTCTAGTCTCACAAAGGAAAATGATACTAGGGGAATGAGTCTGAACAAGACTCACAAGATCTCGAACTGTCCGGGAGTTCCCACCCCCCCGACAGTTCCAGCTTAGGATATTCATTGCTCCTGACGGGGCTCCGCCGGCCCCGTCAGTTCGTCGGCGGCCCCTGAGCCGACTGCCTCCAATGGGTTGGACATCTCCTGCATGTCCTCGTCCTGGACTCCACCATGCGGTTGAGACTGCTGCCCCTCCAGCGTCACTGATGTTCTACGTTTCTTTGGTGTACCTGAAATCATATTAGCTGCCGGAGCAGTCAGGTTAGAATAGAGCACCAACGCTGTTTCTCCTGCTCCAGCTGCCGAGGACACTTCATTTTCCGTGTTCCTTTTCCCAAGCGGTGAGACGTCTGAGAGTTCCGCATTAGCCATCTTCACCTCATTAGACAGATCACGCAACACCGGTTTAATGTCCGAACTGTTGGGACATGAGCGTCCTGTGTACTGGTTATGAGTGTGGTCGCCCCTACTAATTCCTCCTGTAGCGTTTTGCATGCCCAGCTTATCACCATCACCGCCTGACATTTGTTTCATCTGCTCAGCTAGCATCTGTTCCCATCCCAAAGGGTGAGGTCCTTCACGCGCGGGTTCATCGCCACAACGGCCTCGGATCCCCCACTAGTAGGCTTCGGGCGGGTAGCATCCGCAGAGGGCGCCCCATATTCGCCCCCACCCACCACTGGATTCACCTCGGTCGCCGGCAGTTCCTTGCCTGCAGTGCACGCGAACGGCACCGACATCTCACCGAAGGGACGATTTGACGGCAGTGGCGCAGCGGCGTGAGAAGATCGATCTGGCGGCTCTCGAGGCTTCAGACGTTGTTGCATCACCCCCTTAGGATTTAAAGGGATTGGGTTCAGACTTTCCTTGCGGCATGGTTTAGGAAACCCTAATCCTTCCTGTCGTACGGTTCCAGAACGCCACGAAGCTGTATCCGACTTGGCCACGGCGGGATCGACGGGACCCTCGGAGTCACGCGATCGCAGGGCGGACGTAGCCGCTGCAGGTCCGGTACCTTGCCTGGGCTGGGGCACGGACGAAGGGCCACACTTGGCCGGGGTGGCGCCCGGCGGCGGTGGCGGCGGGGGCGGCGGGGCAGTCGCCCACTGATCGCCCTGGGTAGGAAACCCTAGCATAACGTTTCCGAAGGAAAGAGAGGTTATTTATTGAATTGTAACTTTGCACCTTTCAGGGAGAACAGGATTGAATGCAACCTTGTGCTCGAGCGTCCAGCAGCAGCCCTTCTCGTCGAGCGAGAAGGAGCTGCACACGAATGGCTTCCTGCTGTCAGCCACGACACCCCTTGCGGTCGTTTCAGTGGGACTTGCGGCGCATCCCTCTTCACCGACCTTTGGGACAGTTCAGACGCCGCTGAGCTCGCAACAATCAACACCAACATCTCAACATAAGACACCGATGTGTAATATGTCTGGAGGGCAGGCTTCGCCCCTTCGACGTAGTAACCGTCACGCCGTCTCCGCGGATGGTTCCTCTCCGACCGATGAACATTCACTTGTAAAGGCAATGCGTTGACAGGCCTCAAGGAATTTGGACCCCACACCAGGTACCTCGTCTCCTCAATCTTTTCTTTCATTTTTGAATACCCGCATTTCCTCTAGCTTAAATAATGTTGGTATATCTATAGGGAGAAATGACAACGAAATTAATATGTCAGTTGGGGCACTTAAACATATGGAGATTGACCGTTTAAAGGTTTCTTCAAAGTGTAATAGCACCCCACCTAACCCTGAGACCGAGGAGGAAGATGAAACGGATGCCAAATATGATGGTCCGCTTATCTCCCATTTGGTTGGTGAGATTACCGAGGTTGGTTTAGATGATGCAAGACCTGGGTCCATGTTTTGTGACTTCACGGCATCTTCGCGGAAATCTAAATCGCATTCCTCGAAAAAGAAACAAAAACCGCCCAAGAAGGCAAAATGTTCCACATCGACCCGAGTTTCCACATGAGAGGCATGTTTTAGAATAGCAGAGGTCTCTCAGACTTGGCTAAACATAAACACGTCAGTGATTGTGTACGTGAACATGGTTTGGACTTTGTGGCAATTTTCGAGGCTGGTAAATGTGACTTCCGGGCAAATGTCCTCGAGCACCTATCAGGTGGTTTCGACTACACATGGCATAGTCTACCAGCTCGTGGAAGGTCTGGAGGAATCCTTCTTGGGATACAGTCCACGACCATGGACTTGTTGGCTTTTTCGACGGGTGATTTTCATATCAAATTTCACTTACGAAACAGAGCTGATAATCTTACATGGAGCCTGGTCGCAGTCTATGGGGCTGCCCAAGATGAACACAAATCGGCTTTCCTTCGTGAATTGGTGAACCTGGCTAAGGATAACCCGTATCCAATGATTATTGGAGGGGACTTTAATATCCTTAGGTACCAACAAGAGAAAAATAATGACCGCTTCGACACTCATTGGCCCTTCATATTCAATGCTGTGATAGACAGTTTGGATCTTCGGGAGGTCAGTATGTCGGGGCGGCAGTTCACCTGGGCTAATAACCGATCTATGCCGACATATGAGAAGCTCGATAGGGTACTCGTGGACACCGAATGGGAACTAAAATTTCCTATGGTAACCGATTCGAGCCCTAGAGCGTATCGAGGCATTATTGGATCATGCACCCATCATTCTGGATTCTAACTCTATGAATCCAGCAGCCCGTCGCCCTTTCGAATTTGAATTGGGATGGCTGCATCGGGATGGATTTGTAGACATAATTAAGAATGTTTGGGAGAAGCCCGCCATTGGTCGCACACCTATTCGAAGATGGAACTTTAAAATAAGGGCCATGAGGCAACACCTCACTGGATGGGCGAAAAACACCAATGGGATATATAAAAAAGAAAAACAACGGCTCCCTACCATTATTGACGACCTCGACAAGATTGCAGAGACACGCACCTTATCTCAACAAGAGATTGAATTAAAAAACCAATCTAATGAGAAGGTCGTCCGTCTTTTGCGAGAAGAGGAGATCAAATACTACCAGAGATCCAAAGCTGATCTAATTTTGATGGGTGATAGTAATACAAGATACTTCCAATTGATCGCCAATGGGCTACATAGGAAGAAATGTATTTACAGTCTCCAACAAGATGAGGGGCTGATCAAAGGTCGGGAGGAGCTCAAAAAGTATATCACCAAATACTATAAATCTTTGTTCGGCGCGCCAGCTGAGGGGAACTTCACCCTTGACGAGACCCGAACAGATGATATTCCACAAGTCACGGCAGAAGAAAATGATATCCTAACGGCACCATTCTCAGAAGAGGAGGTGAGAGCGGCGGTGTTCCAAATGGAACATAACAAAGCTCCAGGCCCAGATGGTTTCCCTGCAGAATTCTATCAGAATTTCTGGGATATCATCAAGACTGACCTTTTGAAGTTGTTTAATTGTCTTCATGCCGACCGACTAGACCTACTTGTTGCCAAAGATTAAGGAGGCCGAACGGATCCAGCAGTTCAGACCCATATGCCTCCTTAATGTTAGCTTCAAGATCTTTACCAAAGTGGCTACGAATAGGTTAAACTCGGTAGTTGACCATGTTGTCCGGCCATCTCAAACGGCATTCATGCAAGGAAGGAATATACTCGATGGCGTAGTAATTTTGCATGAGACCATTCATGAGATGCACCGGAAAAATATGAGTGGAGTAGTATTTAAAATCGACTTTGAAAAGGCCTATGACAAGGTCAAATGGTCTTTCCTCCAACAGGCCCTAAGAATGAAAGGTTTCTCTCATAAATGGCGCCAATGGATCCAAATTTTTGTAACTGGAGGCAGTGTGGCCATCAAAGTCAATGATGATTTAGGCCATTACTTTCAGACAAAAAAAGGACTACGGCAGGGTGACCCCATGTCCCCAATGTTATTTAACATTGTTGTTGACATGTTGGCTATTCTGATTGAGCGCGCCAAGCAGGACGGCCAGATTGCAGGAGTAGTGCCACACCTTGTGGATGGTGGTCTCTCTATTCTGCAATATGCCGATGACACAATTCTTTTTATGGAACATGACCTGGACAAGGCTCGAAACCTAAAACTCTTGCTTTCAGCATTTGAGCAAATGTCGGGTCTCAAAATTAACTTTCATAAAAGTGAACTATTCTGCTTTGGAGAAGCCGTTGAGGCGGCTGCAGATTACGCTGACCTGTTTGGTTGTGCACATGGTCAATTCCCAATTAAATATCTGGGAATACCAGTTCACTATCGGCGTCTCATCATTGCGGAGTGGAAGCATGTTGAGGAGCGTCTAGAGAAACGACTGAGCAGTTGGAAAGGCAAGTTGCTCTCAGTTGGAGGACGGTTGGTTTTAATTAACTCTGTCCTCACAAATATGGTTCTCTATATGCTTTCTTTCTTCCAACTCCCAAAAGGGGTCCTCCAAAGATTGGACTATTTTAGATCCAGATTCTTTTGGCAGGGAGACGGTGAAAAGAAAAAATATAGGCTGGCAAAATGGAGCGTGGTTTGTAGGCCGAAAGACCAAGGTGGCCTTGGAATTCATGACCTGCAGGTCAAGAATGAGGCCCTACTTAGTAAATGGTTGTTCAAACTTCTTACTGAGGATGGTGTTTGGCAAACCATATTGCGCAACAAGTATCTAGGCCAAAAGGCGGTGTCTCAGGCTTATTGGGAACCTGGTGACTCACACTTTTGGGCTGGCCTAATGGTGGCAAAGAAACATCTTTTTCGCTTTGGGTCTTTTGAGATAAAGGATGGGTCAGAGGTTCGTTTCTGGGAAGACATATGGCTAGGCAATGCCAGTCTCCGAGAGCAATACCCAGCCTTATATGCCATTGCTCGCGATAAGAGTAATACTATTGCGCAAGTGCTTAGTTCATCCCCGCCGAATATTTCGTTCAGGCGGGATTTGATTGGCCCCCGACTTTTGTCATGGCATAATCTTTTATCCCGTCTGGATTCGATTAATCTGACACAAGGTCGGGATGTGTTTCACTGGAAACTCACAACATCAGGGTCTTACACAGTAGACTCGATGTACCGTGCGCTTATGCATTCCGAGGTGCCAGTGAATAATAACAAGAAAATCTGGAAGTCAAAGATTCCACTAAAAGTTAAAATCTTTATGTGGTATCTTCGTAGAGGAGTTGTGCTAACCAAAGACAATCTTGCACGGCGCAACTGGCCAGGAAGTAAGAAGTGTTGCTTTTGTGCTCATGACGAGACAATCAAACACCTCTTTTTCCAATGCAAGTTTGCACGGTCTACATGGTCAGTCATCCAAATAGCGTCAAATTTGTATCCGCCAACGAGTATTGCCAATATATTTGGTCATTGGTTGGACGGAATTTCAAATAGTTTCAAAACGCTAATAAGGGTGGGGGTGTATGCCTTACTATGGTCGCTTTGGCTATGTAGAAATGATTTGATTTTTAATGACAAAAATGCTTCTCCTCTGCAGGTTATCTTCCGTTGTACGCACTCGCTTCGTACGTGGTCTACGCTACAACAGGCGGAGCACCAACCGCTGTTCAAGGCGGTGTGTACGCGGTTGGAGCAGGCGGCTATGGAGGTTTTTTCCCAACATGGGTGGCAGCATAACCTCCGGATCGATCCACCGCCGAGTTCGACATAGGCAAAGTGTCGGTCCATAGGACTCTACTGTTGCCGTATTGTCGGTTTTCTTACTTTTTCTAGTATTAGACTTTGGTGTTTGGCTGTGTGCATCTTAGTTATGCAGAGGCCGGGTGTTACTCATAATGTTTTGTATCCGCTTGATGCTACATTTGAGATAATAAAATCGTCCTTTATCGAAAAAGACACCTCCACATAGCGCAGCTTGCCCTCGCTCACCCCCACACGACGGTACCTGCCCAGCACCGGAGTCCCCGCCAGGTCGATCAGGTCAGGCAGCACGCTGGCCGGGGGCAGCTCCACGAAGCGGTGCTCCGGCTGGTCGCTGAAAGGGTCGACAGAGCAGACGCCCCAGGTCGGGTCGAGCCACCACAGCCGGTCACCGAATGCCACCACCTCGAGGTTTGGGTCTATGCGCATGTCCCGGCTAGCCGGCATGGACGGGCCGGCCAGCCGCCGCTCGTCCCACTCCCCTGTTTCCGACAGGAAACGGCGCACGACGGGGTGGTCCGCTCCCCCGCGGCGGCTGCGGCTGAGTTGAGCGACCACGTACCTCTCGGGAGGGGCGCAGGAGCCCTCGGACTGGGTGAGCAGGTCGAAACCCGTGGAGCAGCCTGCGGTGGACGACCTCGCGAACTCGGCGCCCGGGGCAGGGAGGCGGAGCAGCTGGCCGCTGAGAGGGTTGCAGACGAAACGCGTGACGTCTGGCTCTCCGGCGTACTTGGCAGCGGCGTCGAACTCGGCCAGCCAGCTGTGGCGGAAGGTGCGGTCGACCGGGGTGCGACAGCGGGTGTCGGAGAATTCGAGGAGGAGGAGGCCGTCGGGGGTCGCGGCGCGGACAGCGCCGGCGAAGAAGTCCGTGGCGTCGCCGGCGTCGGGGACGACGAGGCGGGCGGGGACGCAGAGCTGGGCCCACAGGTCCTCGTGGAGGTCGAGGGATGCGCGCGCGCCCGGCGACGGCGCCCCCGACGCGTCCAGCGCCGGCTTGGTGTAGAGCATGGCCCACGGAGGGTGGTGAGGGGGCGCGGACGCCGCCGTGGCCGTGCAGAGGGAGCGGCGGAGAGGCGCCGCGGCGGCGCCGGCGAGGCGTCGGAGCATTTCGCTTGTGGTGGGTGGAGGAGAGGGGAGAGGGTTTTGGGATTCAGTTTGACTAATTCACATCTAGATGTTTTTTAAGGATGTCACATCTAAGCTCCCACAAATATATAATGCAGCAACAAGAAACAAAAAAAAACTAGGACAAAAAAATAGACCACAAACAGAGTGGACATGAGCTTAGATGTGACATAACTATGTCATATCTAGATGTGTTCTAGACAGACCCTTTAGGATTCTGCTTTGCCCGTAAGCGAGCGAGCGGCCCGCGCTGGCGAGGTGGGGAAAGAAGGAAGGGGGGTTTGGTTGGTGCACATGGACTCGGTCCAGCCGGCTCTGACAGCTTTAGCCAAAAGGCAGAATCGTTCCAATCGTCTCGTAGAGAACGACAAGAGAAGACGAGTTCGAACTCTCAAAATTTCAATTTTTCAAAAGAGAGCATGTACAACCAAGTGGGCTCCTCCAACCCGCTATGAAATGTTACAGCTCGATCACCGCCGGTAAATAAATTGATATTCAACAACCACTCATATACAGCTCAAACATCTGGTTGCGTGTGGCATCCTTCAAGTTCAGTCCATATGTGATGATCCTTCAAGTTCAAACATCTGGACCGCGCTTATCTAGGTCCATCGCCCTCTGCGCTCGCCCACTCGCTCAGGACCTTTCCTCCCTGTCGGTGATGGGGTGCTCGTGCCTGCACCACAGAGGCGGACGCCCAAATCAGAGGCAAATGCCGCACACCACTCAAGGCAACATGTGACATATATGGCGGCGGAGGCAGGTTGTAGCTGCTTTGGCTGCAGTCCGCGTCCGCCGAGCAGGAGGATGACCTCCTCTGTGACGCCATGCGTTGGTCATTGACCTCGACGGAGATGGATGCCCACAGCCACTGCTACAAGAATACGAAGCCACTTCGGCTCGGCAGCGAGGAGTCAAATGGCTCGCTAACGAGAAGGCCACCGCGCCAGCAAAATACGCCAGCATGGCGTCTTGCCGGGATCTGCTCGTCCGACAGCAGAGCCACCACCAGCGACGATGACGATGACAACCCTCCTTTGGTTGTCGATGCCTACACCAAAGATTACTAATACTACCATAGTTGTAGATTGCTACACCATCGAGTTTATAGGAGTAATATCCTTCTTCTTTGACTAAGCATGTGTACTTGTCCTGTTGGGTGACACTATTATTGGTATAACTGAAAAGAGCTAACAACATGGCTGTCAAATATTTCATTGTGGTACTGGTAAATGCATTATTTCAGGTCTCGATTGAAACCATCTTGATGGTGCTTAAATCTATTCATTATTGTCTCCCTGAACTCGTCTTTATGCGGGTAGATAGATCCATTTTTCCATGAATAACTTGTTCAACATGTTTACCTTTTTAGCCACCTTCTTAAATTCCTCCATGTCTTGAACATGATACTTTTTCCCGTGTATTTAACTGGTTTCTCAATATTCCATTGCTCCCTGGCAGACATAATTTTTCTATCAATTATTTTCCTTCTTTAAGAGTAAGGGACATAAAGCGTCGAGCTGCACTTAAATCAAGGATAGATTTAGATTCATCGTTGATCACACGATAGAATATATGAAGCATAACATATTCTGCAAAAACCATGATTAGGGCGAAGATTCAAGAGTTTAGAATATCTCCCCCAAGCTGCATATAGGTTTTCTCTGATTTACTTGACAAAAGAAGTCAGATCACTTTGGAGTTTTGCTATTTTAGAGCAAGGGGAAATATTCAGCCATAAACTTCTCCAGACATTTTTTAGCTGGTTGTGTTGCAATAGTGTAATCTATTATACCATTCTTCTACCTTTTGATAGAAGAGTTGAAGAGTTTCAATAAAACAAATTCTCTAGACACATTTTGATTTTAGAAGTCGCACATAAAGCATCAAAGAACGTAAGATGTACTTGAAGGTCTTCTTCCTTAGCCCCTGAAAAGGCATGCTTTCCGACTTCCTGAATGAGATCGGGGTCAATCGAATACTTAGTAGCATAATTAATAGGATAGACTATGGGAGATCTTGAACCCATACACGGAGCACAATATCCCCTCACAGATTTATTTTTCTTTCTTGGTAATCGTCATTTATGCAAATAGAAGTATTAATTAAGCTTAGTAGTTTGATATTTTGGTATTTCTCTAATAATGGATCCTGAAGCTCTAGTGCAAAACATTGAATATAATCTGGAAAATAACACTAGCGTAGAATCGGGCTTTAGTCCCGGTTCTGCAACCGACACTAAAGGGTAGGGACTAAAGGTCCCCCCTTTAGTCCCGGTTCAACACGGCCCGGGACTAAAGGCCCATCACGTGGCACGAGCCCGCGCTAGGGGCTGGGGGACCTTTAGTCCCGGTTGGTAACACCAACCAGGACTAAAGGAATTTTTTTGATTTATTTTGAAAAAAATTGAATTTGTTTCTGATTTTCAAATTTCTTAATTATTTGACAATTTAATCTCTAACCACCCCTCATTACTGCTCAAGTGTGGAGCACTCATTCCAAATCATCTAACTTCCCGGCCAGTCACCCATCCTCTCACTACTCCAGCCTGAGTACGCTTAACTTTCAAGTTCTATTCCCTCTAGTTTTCAAGTCTCCACTTGTTGTTTTCCAGACAATAGTAAGCTGTCAATCCTATTAACACTTAGGAGTTTAGCTTGAGCATGAAGTCACACGCTTCACCATTTGAGTTTGAAACTATTATTGTAAAAAAATATTTATTAACACTAATATTTCTTGAATAAGTAGTTTGACCAGTTGACCAAAGTTTGACCAAAATTCAAAAAAACTAAAATTTGAGCATAACTTTTTTCATTTCAGAATTTGAGGATTTTATAAATTTCCAAAACGGCCTACGGCCGTCAAAATCGGAACCGGCTTTTCATCCTGAACATTTTGATATATTATACGTTTTTTCGACATCGTATGCAAAAGTTATAGTCGTTTTACTTTTTCATAACACTTTTTTGCGAAACATGTTGAAATTTATGTTTTCAAATTTCCCTAACTAGTAGATGTAGTAACATAACTACATCTCGAAGGATTTTAATTTTTGAAGTTTTTATCATTATATTTTTTTAAAAAAAAACTAAAAAGGCGATTAGGGGGGTAGAGTTTGAAAATTGCAGAACCCCTTTAGTCCGGGTTGGAGCCACCAACCGGGACTAAAAGGTTAGACCTCTTTAGTCCTGGTTGGTGGCTCCAACCCCTTTTAGTCCCGGTTGGTGGCGTGGCTCCAACCCCTTTTAGTCCCGGTTGGTGGCTCCAACCCGGACTAAAGGTCTAACCTATAGTCCCGATTTGTGTCACAAACCGAGACTAAAGGGGCTCGTGGGGCCCCTGCCTGACGCCAGCCTGCCATCACCCCTTTAGTCCCAGTTTGTGACACAAACCGAGACTATAGGTCACAAATGAACCGGGACTAACGCATAGCCGTTGGAACCGGGAATAATGGTACCATTAGTACCGGGCCGTAATCGAACCGGGACTAATGAGGTGAACGTAAGGTCGTTTTTCTACTAGTGTAAGTTTTCCTAGAAGGAGTAGAACCCCTGTCAGTAATAGGAAGTATCGACCGTAACAACACCTTAGAACAGTTATGAAACAAATACTCTGCGCTTCATTGCCCAGCAACAGTGCGAGAAAATACTTGGGGCATGTTTGGTTGCATGCATGCAGCCCAACCAGGCTTGTGCGGGATGTGCGTGGCCTGTTTGGTTGCCCGGGCTGCATGCGGTTTGTGGCCTACACGGATCTTAAAGCAGCCCGCAGTCTGGCCCGGAGGAAACTGCCGAATCAGCAGTTTCTCGTGAGCCTGGCTGGGCGCGGCCACACGTGCGAGGCAGTTGCACGCCTCTGGCAACGCGGGAGATGGAGAGGACGTCTCATAACTCGCCCCCCACTCTCCTGTCACCGCCTCAGTCGCACTGTTCCCACCACTCCCTCTCTCCCTCACCGCCCCTCCCTCTCCTCTCCTCCGATGGCTCCGCCTCGCCCACTACCACGCCGACCTCTGAGCCTCGTTGACTAGCGCATCGCCAACATCCAGGAGCGCTGGCTGGCCGGGCTCTAGAACTCGGGGTGGGACCTGGCGTCGACGCTGCGAGCACCGGCCCCCATCTGCTGCCGGCCACTACCAGCGCCGGCCAATGCGGTGCCGGCCGTTCCTGCTCCGCCGCGGATTCCGGACCTCGTGGTCCTGGGGTCGGCAGCGGCGCTGTCGAGGGAGCCACCGCTTGTTGGGACCCCATTGGGCTGGGGGTTTTCTTGACCCCAGTCCAAGGGTTTTCTCCTGTCGGCGGGCGGCGCGGCGATGAGCACAGGGCCGATGCCACATGTCGTCGCCAGGGCCGGCTCCTCCTCTGCTCTGCCACCTCTCTCCTTCCCGCCGGGGTTTTCACCCCGGCCTCGGTTCGCTGCGACTGCCCGTGCTCCGGTGAGTCAAACCCCTTCAATGCTTGCTCTTAGATGTAAATTAGGGGTTTATTTCTTAGGAATGTGCTAGTAATTAGTGGATTCGATAGGATTTGAGTAGATCCGATTGGATGCGATCCCAATCGGACCGATCTGTTCTTCTTTCGTACAGTGTGTGTCCTAGGATAATTTTCTTCTGCTACTGCTATTGTCTCCTAGGATTTGTGTTCATGCTAGAATCCCCAATGGTTGTGTGCTTTGCTAGGATATATGTTCATGGAAGGGTCTTGCTAGGATGTGTGTTCATGCAAATGGCATGTTCATGTTCAAGATAGGATCATGTTCATGTTGCTAACATACATGTTCAAGCTAGGGTTTGTGTTGATTGTTATACGTGCATGTAGTAGGACCATTTTAGGATGCTGCTAAATGTGCATGGCTGCACATGGGTTCTATTGGCATTTGCTGTTGCTATTTTTAGATGTTCCCATGCTTAGGATAGTGCACTGATGAGTGGCAGTTGCAGAAAAGCAGATGCCACTGATTAGTGGACTATCTCAACAGCAAGTGCCCTGATCAGTGGCATTTGCCCATGGGCAAATGCCACTTATCAATGGCACATGCTGTTGGGAAAATGCCATTGATCAGTGGCACTGATCAGTGGACTTGCCCAACAGCAAGTGCCTTTGATAAGTGGCGTTTGCCCAACAGCAAGTTCCATTCGTAAGTGGCATTTGCTGAAAGAGTTTGTACACCGATCAGTGGTATTTGCTCTTGGGCAAATGTCTCTGAGTAGTGTCATTTTGCAAAGATTTTGTGCACTAATACTTGTCATCTTACCTGACAAGATATTGAAGACTGACTGGGATGTGGCGGGTGGAGGAGCTCAGGTGGTGGCCGGAGCTGAGGGCGCCGAGGATTTCATCCCCAAGAACAGGTGGCTCAGGACGGTGGACCTGCCTGGCAAGATCGCCTTCATGAGCCTGCCTCGTTCAAGGGGATGATCTCCGAGGCAGGGCCACGAGGAGGGGGCCCGGGAGCCACTGTGCTTCTACCAGCAGATCAAGGACAATGAGGACCTCACCGTGCTCGTCATGTTGGGGAACGTAGTATTTCAAAAAAATTCCTACGATCACGCAAGATCTATCTAGGAGAAGCATAGAAACGAGGGGGAGAGTGTGTCCACGTACCCTCATAGACCGAAAGCGGAAGCGTCAAGTAACGCAGTTGATGTAGTCGAACGTCTTCGCGATCCAACCGATCCAAGTATCGAACGCACGGCACCTCCGCGATCTGCACATGTTCAGCTCGCTGACATCCCTCGAACTCTCGATCCAGTTGAGGCCAAGGGAGAGTTACGTCAGCACGACGGCGTGGTGACGGTGATGATGAAGTTACCAGCGCAGGGCTTCGCCTAAGCATTACGACGATATGACTGAGGTGTGTAACTATGGAGGGGGGCACCGCACACGGCTAAGACAAATCTTGAGTGCCTTTGGGGTGCTCCCCTCCCCCGTATATAAAGGAGGGAGGGAGGAGGCGGCCGGCCTAGGGGCACGCCAAGCATAGGGAGTCTTACTAGGACTTGGGAGTCCTAGTAGGATTCCCTTTCCTATTCGGAGTAGGAGAGAACGAAAGAGAGGGAGAGGGAGAAGGAAAGGGGGGCCGCGCCCCACACCTTGTCCAATTCGGTTTGGGCGGGGGGGGGGGGGGCGCCACCTCTTGGCCCTTCTCCCCTCTCTCCACTAAAGCCCAATAAGGCCCATTACTTCTCCCGGTGAATTCCCGTAACTCCCCGTAACTCCGAAAAATACCTGAATCACTCGGAACCTTTCCGGTGTCCGAATATAGCCTTCCAATATATGAATCTTTACCTCTCGACCATTTCAAGACTCCTCGTCATGTCCGTGATCTCATCCGGGACTTCGAACAACCTTCGGTCATCAAATCACATAAACTCAAAATACGAATCGTCATTGAACGTTAAGCGTGCGGACCCTACGGGTTCGAGAACTATGTAGACATGACCGAGACACATCTCCGGTCAATAACCAATAGCGGAACCTGGATGCTCATATTGGCTCCTACATATTCTACAAAGATCTTTATCAGTCAAACCGCATAACAACATACGTTGTTCCCTTTGTCATCGGTATGTTACTTGCCCGAGATTCAATCGTCGGTATCATCATACCTAGTTCAATCTCGTTACCGGCAAGTCTCTTTACTCGTTCTATAATGCATCATCCCGCAACTAACTCATTAGTCACATTGCTTGCAAGGCTTATAGTGATGTACATTACTGAGAGGGCCCAGAGATACCTCTCTGATACACGGAGTGACAAATCCTAATCTTGATCTATGCCAACCCAACAAGCACCTTCGGAGACACCTGTAGAGCATCTTTATAATCACCTAGTTACGTTGTGACATTTGATAGCACACAAGGTGTTCCTCCGGTATTCGGGAGTTGCATAATCTCATAGTCTGAGGAACATGTATAAGTCATGAAGAAAGTAGTAGCAATGAAACTGTAACGATCATAATGCTAAGCTAACGAATGGGTCTTGTCCATCACATAATTCTCCTAATGATGTGACCCCGTTCATCAAATGACAACACATGTCTATGGTCAGGAAACTTAACCATCTTTGATTAACGAGCTAGTCTAGTAGAGGCATACAAGGGACACTTTGTTTTGCCTATGTATTCACACATGTACTAGGTTTCCGGTTAATAAAATTCTAGCATGAATAACAAACATTTATCATGAAATAAGGAAATAAATAATAACTTTATTATTGCCTCTAGGGCATATTTCCTTCAGTCTCCTAGTTGCACTAGAGTCAATAATCTAGTTCACATCGCCATGTGATTTAACATCAATGGTTCACATCGTCATGTGATTTAACACTCTATAGTTCACATCGCCATGTGACCAATACACAAAAGGTTTACTAGACTCAGTAATCTAGTCCACATTGCCATGTGATTAACACCCAAAGAATACTAAGGTGTGATCGTGTTTTGTTTGTGAAAGAAGTTTAGTCAAGGGGTCTGCCACATTCAGATCCGTATGTATTTTGCAAATTTCTATGTCTACAATGCTCTGCATGGAGCTACTCTAGCTAATTGCTCCCACTTTCAATATGTATCTAGATCGAGACTCAGAGTCATCCAGATCGGTGTCAAAGCTTGCATCGACGTAGCTCTTTACGACGAACTCTTTATCACCTCCATAACCGAGAAACATATCCTTATTCCACTAAGGATAATTTTGACCGCTGTCGAGTGATCCACTCCTGGATCACTATTGTACCCTCTTGCCAAACTTATGGCGAGGTACACAATAGGTCTGGCATACAGCATAACATACTTTATAGAACCTATGACTGAGGCATAGGGAATGACTTTCATTCTCTTTCTATTTTCTGCCATGGTCGGATTTTGAGTCTTACTCAACTTCACACCTTCCAACATAGGAAAGAACTCCTTCTTTGACTGTTCCATTTTGAACTACTTCAAAATCTTGTCAAGGTATGTATTCATTAAAAAAAATTATCAAGCGTCTTGATCTATCTCTATAGATCTTGATGCTTAATATGTAAGCAGGTTCACCGAGGTCTTTCTTTGAAAAACTCCTTTCAAACACTCCTTTATGCTTTCCAGAAAATTCTACATCATTTCCGATCAACAATATGTCATTCACATATACTTATCAGAAAGGCTGTAGTACTCCCACTCACTTTCTTGTAAATACAGGCTTCACCACAAGTCTATATA
This sequence comes from Aegilops umbellulata, assembly GCA_032464435.1. NCBI lineage: Eukaryota > Viridiplantae > Streptophyta > Magnoliopsida > Poales > Poaceae > Aegilops > Aegilops umbellulata. Next base: position 445,521,106 of record CP136054.1, read on the forward strand.
AAACCATATGCTTAGATCACACTATCAAAGTGTATATTCCAACTCCGAGAGGCTTACACCAGTCCATAAATGGATCACTGGAGCTTGTACACTTTGTTAGTACCTTTAGGATCGAGAAAACCTTCTGGTTGCATCATATACAACTCTTCTTTGATATATCCATTAAGGAATGTAGTTTTGACATCCATTTGCCAGATTTCATAAAATGTGGCGATTGCTAACATGATTCGGACAGACTTAAGCATCGCTATGAGTGAGAAAATCTTATCGTTGTCAACTCCTTGAACTTGTCGAAAACCTTTTGCAACAAGTCGAGCTTTGTAGACAGTAACATTACCGTCAGTGCCAGTCTTCTTCTTGAAGATCTATTTATTCTCTATGGCCTGCCGATCATCGGACAAGTCAACCAAAGTCCACACTTTGTTCTCATACATGGATCCCATCTCATATTTCATGGCCTCAAGCCATTTCGCGGAATCTGGGCTCATCATCGCTTCCTCATAGTTCGTAGGTTCGTCATGGTCAAGTAACATGACTTCCAAAACAGGATTACTGTACCACTCTAGTGCGCTTACTCTGGTTGACCTACGAGGTTCGGTAGTAACTTGATCAGAAGTTTCATGATCATCATCTGAAAGAACATGCGGTGCCCCCATGTTTGGTTTTGGTAATTGATGACAATCTCTATGGACTAATGGTTGCCTTGAGTTATATTTGAAGGATTTGTCCATAGGCTTTTCTTGGAGTCCATTTGTTGGTTTCAAGGAGAGTTTGTGATGACCAAGGTGCTTTTCAAGGAATTACCTAAATATTGGTCATGTGAGAGGTTAATCAAGACTAAGTCAAAGAGTAAATCAAAGTGATCAACACACAAAGCGTACAAGATGTACCAAGGGATCAAGTGATCTCATGGTATGGTAAGCATTGTCCATTACGCTTTGTATGCTAACCCATGGTATTCGTGAGAGTTCTTTGTGGGGTTAGGTTGCGGTGTGCAAGTTCAAGTGGAGCATCACGAAGAGATCAAATGCTTGAAGCTTGCCGTCCATTGTGGTAACAATGGATTTGTGAAGATGTGCGGAAGAGTGGCTCACCCATAGTGGAGTATGGGGGAGCAATCAACTAGTCTTCATCGAGCCAACACAATCAAGAAAGGTGGTCCAACTTGAGGGAGTCAAGATCGTCATCATCTAGCTCAAGTGGACCATGTGCAAGGCAAAGGTTTGCCCTTGATAGGTTTTCTATTTTACCGGTCTCATGGTGGTAGTTGGGAGACCGGGTTATAGGATCGATTGACGTACTATCAATGAAGGAAATATGCCCTAGAGGCAATAATAAAGTTATTATTTATTTTCTTATATCATGATAAATGTTTATTATTCATGCTAGAATTGTATTAACCGGAAACATAATACGTGTGTGAATACATAGACAAACAGAATGTCACTAGTATGCCTCTACTTGACTAGCTCGTTGATCAAAGATGGTTATGTTTCCTAGCCATAGACATGAGTTGTCATTTGATTAACGGGATCACATCATTAGGATAATGATGTGATTGACTTGACCCATTCCGTTAGCTTAGCACCCGATCGTTTACTATGTTGCTATTGCTTTCTTCATGACTTATACATGTTCCTATGACTATGAGATTATGCAACTCCCGTTTACCAGAGGAACACTTTGTGTGCTACCAAACGTCACAACGTAACTGGGTGATTATAAAGGTGTTGCACAGGTGTCTCCAAAGGTACTTGTTGGGTTGGTGTATTTTGAGATTAGGATTTGTCACTCCGATTGTCAGAGAGGTATCTCTGGGCCCACTCGGTAATGCACATCACTATAAGCCTTGCAAGCATTGCAACTAATGAGTTAGTTGCGGGATGATGTATTACGGAACGAGTAAAGAGACTTGCCGGTAACGAGATTGAACTAGGTATTGAGATACCGACGATCGAATCTCGGGCAAGTAACATGTCGATGACAAAGGGAACAACGTATGTTGTTATGCGGTTTGACCGATAAAGATCTTCATAGAATATGTGGGAGCCAATATGAGCATCCAGGTTCCGCTATTGGTTATTGACCAGAGACGTGTCTCGGTCATGTCTACATAGTTCTCGAACCCGTAGGGTCCGCACGCTTAAAGTTCTGTGACGATTGTATTATGAGTTATGTGATTTGATGTACCGAAGGTAGTTCGGAGTCCCAGATGAGATCGGGGACATGACGAGGAGTCTTGAAATGGTCGAGACGTAAAAATCTTTATATTGGATGACTATATTCGGACATCAGAAAGGTTCCGAGTGATTCGGGTATTTTCGGAGTTGATACGTCTCCAACGTATCTATAATTTTTGATTGCTCCATGCTATATTATATTCTGTTTTGGACATTATTGGGCTTTATTATACACTTTTATATTATTTTTGGGACTAACCTATTAACTGGAGGCCCAGCCCAGAATTGCTGTTTTTTTACCTATTTCAGAGTTTGCAGAAAAAGAATATCAAACGGAGTCCAAACAGAATGAAACCTTCGGGAACATGAATTTCGGAACGAACATGATCTAGAGGACTTGGACCCTACGTCAAGACACCAACCAGGAGGGCACGAGGTAGGGGGCGCGCCCTCCACCCTCGTGGCCCCCCTGTTGCTCCACCAACGTACTCCTTCCTCCTATATATACCTACGTACCCCCAAACTACCAGATACGGAGCCAAAAACCTAATTCCACCGCCGCAACCTTCTGTACCCGTGAGACCCATCTTAGGGCCTGTTTTGGAGCTCCGCCGGAGGGGGCATCGATCACAAAGGGCTTCTACATCAACACCATAGCCTCTCTGATGATGTGTGAGTAGTTTACCTCAGACATTCGGGTCCATAGTTATTAGCTAGATGGCTTCTTCTCTCTTTTTGGATCTCAATACAATGTTCTCCCCCTCTTTCGTGGAGATCTATTCGATGTAACCTTCTTTTGCGGTGTGTTTGTTGAGACCGATGAATTGTGGGTTTGTGATCAAGTTTATCTATGAACAATATTTGAATCTTCTCTGAATTCTTTTATGTATGATTGTGTTGGAAATATGCCCTAGAGGCAATAATAAAAGCATTATTATTATATTTCCTTATTCATGATAATTGTCTTTATTCATGCTATAATTGTGTTAACCGGAAATCGTAATACATGTGTGAATAACAGACAACAACATGTCCCTAGTGAGCCTCTAGTTGACTAGCTCGTTGATCGACAGATAGTCATGGTTTCCTGACTATGGACATTGGATGTCATCGATAACGGGATCACATCATTAGGAGAATAATGTGATGGACAAGACCCAATCCTAAACATAGCATAAGATCGCATAGTTCGTTTGCTAGAGTTATCCAATGTCAAGTATCCTTTCCTTAGACCATGAGATCGTGTAACTCCCGGATACCGTAGGAGTGCTTTGGGTATGCCAAACGTCACAACGTAACTGGGTGACTATAAAGGTATACTACGGGTATCTCTGAAAGTGTCTGTTGGGTTGACATGGATCGAGACTGGGATTTGTCACTCCGCTTGACGGAGAGGTATCACCGGGCCCTCTCGGTAATGCATCATCACAATGAGCTCAATGTGATCAAAGTGTTTGATCACGGGATCATGCATTACGGAACGAGAAAAGTGACTTGCCGGTAACGAGATTGAACGAGGTATTGGTATGCCGACGATCGAATCTCGGGCAAGTAAAATACCGATTGACAAAGGGAATCGTATACGGGATTAATTGAATCCTTGACATCGTGGTTCATCCGATGAGATCATCGTGGAGCATGTGGGAGCCAACATGGGTATCCAGATCCCGCTGTTGGTTATTGCCCGAGAGCCGTCTCGGTCATGTCTGCATGTCTCCCGAACCCGTAGGGTCTACACACTTAAGGTTCGGTGTCGCTAGGGTTATGAAGATATGTATGTGCAGTAACCCGAATGTTGTTCGGAGTCCTGGATGAGATCCCGGACGTCACGAGGAGTTCCGGAATGGTCTGGAGGTAAAGAATTATATATAGGAAGTGCTATTTTGGCCATCGGGACAAGTTTCGGTGTTATCGGTATTGTACCGGGACCACCGGAGGGGTCCCGGGGGTCCACCGGGGGGGTCCACCTGCCCCGGGGGGGGGCACATGGGCTGTAGGGGGTGCGCCTTGGCCTATATGGGCCAAGGGCACCAGCCCCAAGAGGCCCATGCGCCAAGAGAGAAAAAAAAGGGGAGAGTCCTACAAGGGGAAGGCACCTCCGAGGTGCCTTGGGGAGGATGGACTCCTCCCCACCCTTGGCCGCACCCTTCCTTGGAGGAAGGGGCAAGGGCTGCGCCTCCCCCTCTCCCTTGTCCCTATATATAGTGGGGAAAAGGAGGAGCAAACCAACCCTATTGCCCTGGCGCCCCCTCCTCCCTGCAACACCTCCTCCTCCTCCCGTAATTGCTTAGCGAAGCCCTGCCGGAGTTCTGCTGCATCCACCACCACACCGTCGTGCTGGATCTTCCTCAACCTCTCCTTCCCCCTTGCTGGATCAAGAAGGAGGAGACGTCTCCCGTCCCGTACGTGTGTTGAACGCGGAGGTGCCGTCCGTTCGGTACTAGATCATCGGTGAATTGGATCACGGCGAGTACGACTACCTCATCCACGTTCACTCGAACGCTTCCGTTGCGATCTACAAAGTGGTATGTAGATGCTATCTAATCTGAATACTCGTTGCTAGATGAACTCATAGATGGATCTTGGTGAAACCGTAGGAAAATTTTTAATTTTCTGCAACGTTCCCCAACAGTGGCATCATGAGCTAGGTCTATGCATAGTTCTTCTTGTGCGAGTAGAACACAATTTGTTGTGGGCGTAGATGTTGTCAATTCTTCTTGCCGTTACTAGTCAATCTTGATTCAGCGGTATTGTGGGATGAAGCGGCCCGGACCAACCTTACACGTACGCTTACGTGAGACCGGTTCCACCGACTAACATGCACTAGTTGCATAAGGTGGCTGGCGGGTGTCTGTCTCTCCTACTTTAGTTGGATCGGATTCGATGAACAGGGTCCTTATGAAGGGTAAATAGAGATTGACAAATCACGTTGTGGTTTGAACGTAGGTAAGAAAACGTTCTTGCTAGAACCCTAATTCAGCCACGTAAAACTTGCAACAACAATTAGAGGACGTCTAACTTGTTTTTGCAGCAAGTGCTTTGTGATATGATATGGCCAAAGTTGTGATGTATGATGAATGATCTATATGTGATGTATGAGATGTTCATGCTATTGTAATAGGAATCACGACTTGCATGTCGATGAGTATGACAACCGGCAGGAGCCATAGGAGTTGTCTTTATTTTTTGTATGACCTGCGTGTCATTGAGAATCGCCATGTAAGTTACTTTACTTTATTGCTAAACGCGTTAGCCATAGTAGTAGAAGTAATAGTTGGCGAGCAACTTCATGGAGACACGATGATGAAGATCATGATGATGAAGATCATGGTGTCAAGCCGGTGACAAGATGATCATGGAGCCCCAAGATGGAGATCAAAGGAGCTATGTGATATTGGCCATATCATGTCACGTTTATTATTTGCTTGCATGTGATGTTTATCATGTTTTGCATCTTGTTTACTTAGAACGACGGTAGTAAATAAGATGATCCCTCATAATAATTTCAAGAAAGTGTTCACCCTAACTGTGCACCGTTGCTAAGGTTCGTCGTTCCGAAGCACCACGTGATGATCGGGTGTGATAGGTCCTTACGTTCGCATACAACGGGTGTAAGACAGATTTACACACGCAAAACACTTAGGTTGACTTGACGAGCCTAGCATGTACATACATGGCCTCGGAACACAGAAGACCGAAAGGTCGAGCATGAGTCGTATAGAAGATACGATCAACATGAAGATGTTCACCGATGTTGGCTAGTCCGTCTCACGTGATGATCAGACACGGCCTAGTTGACTCGGATCATGTAATACTTAGATGACTGGAAGAGGGATGTCTATCTAAGTGGGAGTTCATTAAATAATTTGATTAAATGAACTTTATTATCATGAACTTAGTCTAAATATTTACAATATGTCTTGTAGATCAAATGGCCAACGTAGTCCTCAACTTCAACGCGTTCCTAGAGAAAACCAAGCTGAAAGACGATGGTAGCAACTATACGGACTGGGTCCGGAACCTGAGGATTATCCTCATAGCTGCCAAGAAAGATTATGTCCTAAGAGCACCGCTGGGTGACGCACCTATTCTCCCTGCAGAACAAGACGTTATGAACGCTTGGCAGTCACGCTGCGATGATTACTCCCTCGTTCAGTGCGGCATGCTTTACAGCTTAGAGCCGGGGCTCCAAAAGCGTTTTGAGAGACAAGGAGCATATGAGATGTTCGAAGAGCTGAAAATGGTTTTCCAAGCTCATGCCCGGGTCGAGAGATATGAAGTCTCCGATAAATTCTTTAGCTGTAAGATGGAGGAAAATGGCTCTGTCAGTGAGCACATACTCAAAATGTCTGGGTTGCACAACCGCTTGACTCAACTGGAAGTTAATCTCCCGGATGAGGCGGTCATTGACAGAATCCTCCAGCCGCTTCCACCTAGCTACAAGAGCTTTGTGATGAACTACAATATGCAGGGGATGGTAAAGACCATTCCTAAGGTATATGCTATGCTCAAATCAGCAGAGGTAGAAATCAAGAAAGAACATCAAGTGTTGATGGTGAATAAAACCACTAAGTTCAAGAAGGGCAAGGGTAAAAAGAACTTCAAGAAGGACGGCAAGGAAGTTGCCGCGCCCGGTAAACAAGTTGCCGGGAAGAAGCGAAAGAATGGACCCAAGCCCGAGACTGAGTGTTTTTATTGCAAGGGAAGTGGTCACTGGAAGCGGAACTGCCCCAAATACTTAGCGAACAAGAAGGCCGGCAAAACCAAAGGTATATGTGATATACATGTAATTGATGTGTACCTTACCAGTACTCGTAGTAGCTCTTGGGTATTTGATACCGGTGCAGTTGCTCACATTTGTAACTCAAAGCAGGAGCTGCGGAATAAACGGAGACTGGCGAAGGATGAGGTGACGATGCGCGTCGGGAATGGTTCCAAGGTCGATGTGATCGCCGTCGGCACGCTGCCTCTACATTTACCTACGGGATTAGTTTTAAACCTCAATAATTGTTATTTAGTGCCAAGTTTGAGCATGAACATTGTATCTGGATCTCGCTTAATTCGAGATGGCTACTCATTTAAATCCGAGAATAATGGTTGTTCTATTTATATGAGAGATATGTTTTATGGTCATGCTCCGATGGTTAATGGTTTATTCTTGATGAATCTCGTACGTGACGATACACATATTCATAGTGTGAGTACCAAAAGAGTTAAAGTTGATAACAATAGTCCCACATATTTGTGGCACTGCCGCCTTGGTCACATAGGTGTCAAACGCATGAAGAAGCTCCATGCAGATGGACTTTTAGAGTCTCTTGATTATGAATCATTTGACACGTGCGAACCATGCCTCATGGGTAAAATGACCAAGACTCCGTTCTCAGGAACAATGGAGCGAGCAACCAACTTATTGGAAATCATACATACCAATGTGTGCGGTCCAATGAGTGTTGAGGCTCGCGGAGGCTATCGTTATGTTCTCACCCTCACTGATGACTTGAGTAGATATGGGTATATCTACTTAATGAAACACAAGTCTGAGACCTTTGAAAAGTTCAAGGAATTTCAGAGTGAGGTTGAAAATCAACGTGATAGAAAGATCAAGTTTCTACGATCAGATCGTGGAGGAGAATACTTGAGTCACGAATTTGGCACACACTTAAGAAAATGTGGAATAGTTTCACAACTCACGCCGCCTGGAACACCTCAGCGTAATGGTGTGTCCGAACGTCGTAATCGCACTCTATTAGATATGGTGAGATCTATGATGTCTCTTACCGACTTACCGCTATCTTTTTGGGGCTATGCTTTAGAGACTGCCGCATTCACTTTAAATAGGGCTCCGTCGAAATCCGTTGAGACGACACCGTATGAATTATGGTTTGGGAAGAAGCCTAAGCTGTCGTTTCTAAAAGTTTGGGGATGCGATGCTTATGTCAAGAAACTTCAACCTGAAAAGCTCGAACCCAAATCGGAAAAATGCGTCTTCATAGGATACCCAAAAGAAACTGTTGGGTATACCTTCTACCACAGATCCGAAGGCAAGATCTTTGTTGCCAAGAATGGATCCTTTCTAGAGAAAGAGTTTCTCTCAAAAGAAGTAAGTGGGAGGAAAGTAGAACTTGATGAAGTGTTACCTCTTGAACCGGAAAATGGCGAAACTCAAGAAAACGTTTCTGAGGAGCCTGCACCGACTAGAGAGGAAATTAATGATGATGATCAAGATGCTTCTGATCAAGCTCCTACTGAAATTCGAAGGTCCACAAGGACACGTTCCGCACCAGAGTGGTACGGCAACCCTGTCTTGGAAATCATGTTGTTAGACAACGGTGAACCTTCGAACTATGAGGAAGCAATGGCGGGCCCGGATTCCGACAAATGGCTGGAAGCAATGAAATCCGAGATAGGATCCATGTATGAAAACGAAGTATGGACTTTGACTGACTTGCCCGTTGAACGGCGAGCCATAGAAAATAAATGGATCTTTAAGAAGAAGACAGACGCGGATGGTAATGTAACCATCTATAAAGCTCGGCTTGTCGCTAAGGGTTATCGACAAGTTCAAGGAATTGACTACGATGAGACTTTCTCACCGGTAGCGAAGCTGAAGTCCGTCCGAATCATGTTAGCAATTGCCGCATACTATGATTATGAGATATGGCAAATGGACGTCAAAACGGCATTCCTTAATGGTTTCCTTAAGGAAGAATTGTATATGATGCAGCCGGAAGGTTTTGTCGATCCTAAGAATGCTAACAAGGTATGCAAGCTCCAACGCTCGATTTATGGGCTGGTGCAAGCATCTCGGAGTTGGAACATTTGCTTTGATGAGATGATCAAAGCGTTTGGGTTTACACAGACTTATGGAGAAGCCTGTGTTTACAAGAAAGTGAGTGGGAGCTCTGTAGCATTTCTCATATTATATGTAGACGACATACTTTTGATGGGAAATGATATAGAACTCTTGGACAGCATCAAGGCCTACTTGAATAAGAGTTTTTCAATGAAGGACCTTGGAGAAGCTGCTTATATATTAGGCATCAAGATCTATAGAGATAGATCGAGACGCCTCATAGGTCTTTCACAAAGCACATACCTTGATAAGATATTGAAGAAATTCAATATGGATCAATCTAAGAAAGGGTTCTTACCTGTGTTACAAGGTGTGAAATTGAGCTCAACTCAATGTCCGACCACGGCAGAAGATATAGAAGAGATGAGCGTCATCCCCTATGCCTCAGCCATAGGTTCTATTATGTATGCCATGCTGTGTACCAGACCTGATGTAAACCTTGCCGTAAGTTTGGTAGGAAGGTACCAAAGTAATCCCGGCAAGGAACACTGGACAGCGGTCAAGAATATCCTGAAGTACCTGAAAAGGACCAAGGAAATGTTTCTCGTTTATGGAGGTGACGAAGAGCTCGTCGTAAAAGGTTACGTCGACGCTAGCTTCGACACAGATCTGGATGACTCTAAGTCACAAACCGGATACGTGTATATGGTGGGGCAGTAAGCTGGTGCAGTTGCAAGCAAAGCGTCGTGGCGGGATCTACATGTGAAGCGGAGTACATGGCAGCCTCGGAGGCAGCACATGAAGCAATTTGGGTGAAGGAGTTCATCACCGACCTCGGAGTCATACCCAATGCGTCGGGGCCAATCAAGCTCTTCTGTGACAACACTGGAGCTATTGCACTTGCAAAGGAGCCCAGGTTTCACAAGAAGACTAGGCACATCAAGCGTCGCTTCAACTCCATTCGTGAAAATGTTCAAGATGGAGACATAGAAATTTGTAAAGTGCACATGGATCTGAATGTCGCAGATCCGTTGACTAAACCTCTCCCTGAGGCAAAACATGATCAGCATCAGAACTCTATGGGTGTTCGATTCATCACAATGTAACTAGATTATTGACTCTAGTGCAAGTGGGAGACTGTTGGAAATATGCCCTAGAGGCAATAATAAAAGCATTATTATTATATTTCCTTATTCATGATAATTGTCTTTATTCATGCTATAATTGTGTTAACCGGAAATCGTAATACATGTGTGAATAACAGACAACAACATGTCCCTAGTGAGCCTCTAGTTGACTAGCTCGTTGATCGACAGATAGTCATGGTTTCCTGACTATGGACATTGGATGTCATCGATAACGGGATCACATCATTAGGAGAATAATGTGATGGACAAGACCCAATCCTAAACATAGCATAAGATCGCATAGTTCGTTTGCTAGAGTTATCCAATGTCAAGTATCCTTTCCTTAGACCATGAGATCGTGTAACTCCCGGATACCGTAGGAGTGCTTTGGGTATGCCAAACGTTACAACGTAACTGGGTGACTATAAAGGTATACTACGGGTATCTCTGAAAGTGTCTGCTGGGTTGACATGGATCGAGACTGGGATTTGTCACTCCGCTTGATGGAGAGGTATCACCGGGCCCTCTCGGTAATGCATCATCACAATGAGCTCAATGTGATCAAAGTGTTTGATCACGGGATCATGCATTACGGAACGAGAAAAGTGACTTGCCGGTAACGAGATTGAACGAGGTATTGGTATGCCGACGATCGAATCTCGGGCAAGTAAAATACCGATTGACAAAGGGAATCGTATACGGGATTAATTGAATCCTTGACATCGTGGTTCATCCGATGAGATCATCGTGGAGCATGTGGGAGCCAACATGGGTATCCAGATCCCGCTGTTGGTTATTGCCCGAGAGCCGTCTCGGTCATGTCTGCATGTCTCCCGAACCCGTAGGGTCTACACACTTAAGGTTCGGTGTCGCTAGGGTTATGAAGATATGTATGTGCAGTAACCTGAATGTTGTTCGGAGTCCCGGATGAGATCCCGGACGTCACGAGGAGTTCCGAAATGGTCCGGAGGTAAAGAATTATATATAGGAAGTGCTATTTTGGCCATCGGGACAAGTTTCGGTGTTATCGGTATTGTACCGGGACCACCGGAGGGGTCCCGGGGGTCCACCGGGGGGTCCACCTGCCCCGGGGGGGCACATGGGCTGTAGGGGGTGCGCCTTGGCCTATATGGGCCAAGGGCACCAGCCCCAAGAGGCCCATGCGCCAAGAGAGAAAAAAAGGGGAGAGTCCTACAAGGGGAAGGCACCTCCGAGGTGCCTTGGGGAGGATGGACTCCTCCCCACCCTTGGCCGCACCCTTCCTTGGAGGAAGGGGCAAGGGCTGCGCCTCCCCCTCTCCCTTGGCCCTATATATAGTGGGGAAAAGGAGGAGCAAACCAACCCTATTGCCCTGGCGCCCCCTCCTCCCTGCAACACCTCCTCCTCCTCCCGTAATTGCTTAGCGAAGCCCTGCCGGAGTTCTGCTGCATCCACCACCACACCGTCATGCTGGATCTTCCTCAACCTCTCCTTCCCCCTTGCTGGATCAAGGAGGAGACGTCTCCCGTCCCGTACGTGTGTTGAACGCGGAGGTGCCGTCCGTTCGGTACTAGATCATCGGTGAATTGGATCACGGCGAGTACGACTACCTCATCCACGTTCACTCGAACGCTTCCGTTGCGATCTACAAAGTGGTATGTAGATGCTATCTAATCTGAATACTCGTTGCTAGATGAACTCATAGATGGATCTTGGTGAAACCGTAGGAAAAATTTTAATTTTCTGCAACGTTCCCCAACAGATTGGTTATCTTTGCAAGTCTCTTCGAATTATCAGTTTGGTTTGGCCTACTAGATTGATCTTTCTTGCAATGGGAGAAGTGCTTAGCTTTGGGTTCAATCTTGCGGTGTCCTTTCCCAGTGACAGTAGGGGCAGCAAGGCACGTATTGTATTGTTGCATGAGTTTATCCCTCTACATCATGTCATCTTACTTAAAGCGTTACTCTGTTCTTTTGAACTTAATACTCTAGATGCATGCTGGATAGCGGTCGATGTGTCGAGTAATAGTAGTAGATGCAGGCAGGAGTCGGTCTACTTGTCTCGGACGCGATGCCGATATACATGATCATACCTAGATATTCTCATAACTATGCTCAATTCTGTCAATTGCTCAACAGTAATTTGTTCACCCACTGTAAATACTTATGCTGTTGAGAGAAGCCACTAGTGAAACCTATGCCCCCCGGGTCTATTTTCCATCATATTAATCTTCCAACACTTAGTTATTTTCATTGCCTTTTATTTTACTTTGCATCTTTATCATAAAAATACCAAAAGTATTATCTTATCATATCTATCAGATCTCACTCTCGTTAGTGACCGTGTAGGGATTGACAACCCCTTATCACGTTGGTTGCGAGGATTTATTTGTTTGTGTAGGTTCAAGGGACTCGTGCGTGGCCTCCTACTGGATTGATACCTTGGTTCTCAAAACTGAGGGAAATACTTACGCTGCCTTACTGCATCACCCTTTCCTCTTCAAGGGAAAACCAACGCAGTGCTCAAGAGGTAGCAAGAAGGATTTCTAGCGCTGTTGCTGGGGAGTCTACGCAAAAGTCAACATACCAAGTACCCATCACAAAACCTTATCTCCCGCATTACATTATTTTTCATTTGCCTCTCGTTTTCCTCTCCCCCACTTCACCCTTGCCGTTTTATTCGCCCTCTCTTTTCCGTTTGCCTCTTTACCGCTTACCTTGTCGTTATGGCTAGCCCCTTATCTGCTCCTTTGTCCCCCGAGTTTGAGGTTCTTCACTTCAAACAAAGACAAGGAGAAAACTTAAAAGATGCTTGGTTTAGAATGATGGAATCTTATCGTAATTGTACCCTAGAGGTGAATTTTAGATTTTTGCTTCGCAACTTTTATGTTGCACTAAATATGTCTCATAGACAACTCTTGGATTGCGTTGTCAAAGGCAATTTTATTGAAATTGATCCCAGTATTGCGCACGAAATTATAGAAGGTATAGTGGGAACACTACCTCAACAAAAGGGGCCTCATCATACCCAAGAAGAAACGCAAGTTTTTGAGAAAATTTGCGAAGTAACTAAGATTTTACAAAAGTCTCTTGAACCTCTTAAGAGTGTTAGCGGGAATCTCCACCGCATGAATATGTTAATCACCCTTTGCAATAAGCGATTGGACTCTTTAGATCTCAAGATTTCCGAATATAAAGGGAAACGTAAAGAACCTCCCGGATTCGAGCATAACTCCGCTAAAAAAATTAAAAACGAAGATGATAATACCTAGATCTATCCTTGCTATTATGCCTAGCTAGGGGCGTTAAATGATAGCGTTTGTTGGGAGGCAACCCAATTTTATTTTTAGTTTTTTGCTTTTTGCTTCTGTTTAGGAATAAATCTGTGATCTAGCCTCTGGTTATATTTGTTTTTATGTTTTAATTAGTGTTTGTGCCAAGTTTAACCTATAGGATCTTCTTGGATATAGTTATTTGATCTTGCTGAAAATTCCAGAAACTTTCTGTTCACGAAAATAATTGTTAAAAATCATCAGAACGTGATAAAATATTGATTTCAATTGCTGCTGATCAATAAACAAATTGTATAGATCGTCCCATTTTGTCTGAAATATTGGAGTTCCAAAAGTTTGCGTTAGTTACAGATTACTATAGACTGTTCTGTTTTTGACAGATTCTGTTTTTCGTGTGTTGTTTGCTTGTTTTGATGAATCTATGGCTAGTAAAATAGTTTATAAACCATAGAAAAGTTGGAATACAGTAGTTTTAACACCAATATAAATAAATAATGAGTTCATTACAGTACCTTGAAGTGGTCTTTTGTTTTCTTTCGCTAACGGAGCTCACGAGATTTTCTGCTGAGTTTTGTGTTGTGAAGTTTTCAAGTTTTGGGTAAAAGATTTGTTGATTATGGAACAAGGAGTGCCAAGAGCCTAAGCTTGGGGATGCCCGTGGCACCCCCAAGATAATCTAAGGACACCTAAAACCCAAAGCTTGGGGATGCCCCGGAAGGCATCCCCTCTTTCGTCTACTTCCATCGGTAACTTTACTTGGAGCTATATTTTTATTCACCACATGATATGTGTTTTGCTTGGAGCGTCTTGTATGATTCGAGTCTTTACTTTTTAGTTTACCACAATCATCTTTTCTGTACACACCTTTTGAGAGAGACACACATGATTCGGAAATTATTAGAATACTCTATGCGCTTCACTTATATCTTTTGAGTTATATAGTTTTTTGCTCTAGTACTTCACTTATATATTTTAGAGCACGGAGGTGGTTTTGTTTTATAGAAAATATTATTCTCTCATGCTTCACTTAGATTATTTTGAGAGTCTTAAACAGCATGGTAATTTGCTTAAATAATCCTAATATGCTAGGTATTCAAGACTAGTAAAAACCTTCTTATGAGTGTGTTGAATACTAAGAGAAGTTTGATGCTTGATGATTGTTTTGAGACATGGAGGTAGTGATATCAGAGTTATGCTAGTTGAGTAGTTGTGAATTTGAGAAATGCTTGTGTTGAAGTTTGCAAGTCCCGTAGCATGCACGTATGGTAAACGTTATGTAACAAATTTGAAACATGAGGTGTTCTTTGAGTGTCCTCCTTATGAGTGGCGGTCGAGGACGAGCGATGGTCTTTTCCTACCAATCTATCCCCCTAGGAGCATGCGCGTAATGCTTGGTTTTTGATGACTTATAGATTTTTTCAATAAGTATGTGAGTTCTTTATGACTAATGTTGAATCCATGGATTATACGCACTCTCACTTTTCCACCATTGCTAGCCTCTTCAGTACCGTGCATTGCCCTTTCTCACATTGAGAGTTGGTGCAAACTTCGCCGGTGCATCCAAACCCCGTGATATGATACGCTCTTTCACACATAAACCTCGTTATATCTTCCTCAAAACAGCTACCATACCTACCTATTATGGCATTTCCATAGCCATTCCGAGATATATTGCCATGCAACTTTCCACCGTTCTGTTTATCATGACACGTTCATCATTTTCATATTGCTTTGCATGATAATGTAGTTGACATAGTATTTGTGGCAAATCCACCATTCATAATTCTTTCATACATGTCACTCTTGGTTCATTGCATATCCCGGTACACCGCCGGAGGCATTCATATAGAGTCATACTTTGTTCTAGTATCGAGTTCTAATCTTTGAGTTGTAAATAAATAGAAGTGCGATGATCATCATTTCTAGAGCATTGTCCCAATAAAAAAAGAGAAAGGCCAAATAAAAAAGGAAGGCCCAAAAAAAAGGGAGAATGCTACTATCCTTTTTCCACACTTGTGCTTCAAAGTAGCACCATGATCTTCATGATAGAGAGTCTCTTGTTTTGTCACTTTCATATACTAGTGGGATTTTTTCATTATAGAACTTGGCTTGTATATTCCAACAATGGGCTTCCTCAAGTGCCCTAGGTCTTCGTGAGCAAGCAAGTTGGATGCACACCCACTTAGTTTCTTTTGTTGAGCTTTCATATATTTATAGCTCTAGTGCATCTGTTGCATGGCAATCCCTACTCCTTGCATTAATATCAATCGATGGGCATCTCCATAGCTCATTGATTAGCCTCGTTGATGTGAGACTTTCTCTTTTTTTGTCTTCTCCACATAACCCCCATCATTATATTCTATTCCACCCATAGTGCTATATCCATGGCTAACGCTCATGTATTGCGTGAAAGTTGAAAAGGTTTGAGATTACTAAAGTATGAAACAATTGCTTGGCTTGTCATCGGGGTTGTGCATGATGAGAGCATTCTTGTGTGACAAAAATGGAGCATGACTAAACTATATGATTTTGTAGGGATGAACTTTCTTTGGCCATGTTATTTTGAGAAGACATAATGGCTTAGTTAGTATGCTTGAAGTATTATTATTTTTATGTCAATATTGAACTTTTATCTTGAATCTTTCGGATCTGAATATTCATACCACAATTAAGAATAATTACATTGAAATTATGCCAAGTAGCATTCCACATCAAAAATTCTATTTTTATCATTTACCTACTCGAGGACGAGCAGGAATTAAGCTTGGGGATGCTTGATACGTCTCCAATGTATCTATAATTTTTTATTGCAACATGCTATATTATATTCTGTTTTGAACATTATTGGGCTTTATTATACACTTTTATATTATTTTTGGGACTAACCTATTAACCGGAGGCCCAGCCCAGAATTGTTGTTTTTTGCCTATTTCAGAGTTTCGCAGAAAAAGAATATCAAACGGAGTCCAAACGGAATGAAACCTTCGGGAACGTGATTTTCGGAAGGAACGTGATCCAGAGGACTTGGACCCTACGTCAAGACACCAACCAGGAGGGCACGAGGTAGGGGGGCATGCCTACCCCCCTAGGCGCGCCCTCCACCCTCATGGGCCCCATGTTGGCTCCACTGACGTACTCCTTCCTCCTATATATACCTACGTACCCCCAAACTACCAGATACGGAGCAAAAAACCTAATTCCACCGCCGAAACCTTCTGTACCCGTGAGATCCCATCTTGGGGCCTGTTCCGGAGCTCTACCGGAGTGGGCATCGATCATGGAGGGCTTCTACATCAACACCATAGCCTCTCCGATGATGTGTGAGTAGTTTACCTCAGACCTTCGGGTCCATAGTTATTAGCCAGATGGCTTCTTCTCTCTTTTTGGATCTCAATACAATGTTCTCCCCCTCTCTCTTGGAGATCTATTCGATGTAACCTTCTTTTGCGGTGTGTTTGTTGAGACCGATGAATTGTGGGTTTATGATCAAGTTTATCTATGAACAATATTTGAATCTTCTCTGAATTCTTTTATGTATGATTGGTTATCTTTGCAAGTCTCTTTGAATTATCAGTTTGGTTTGGCCTACTAGATTTATCTTTCTTGCAATGGGACAAGTGCTTAGCTTTGGGTTCAATCTTGCGGTGTCCTTTCCCAGTGACAGTAGGGGCAGCAAGGCACGTATTGTATTGTTGCCATCGAGGATAACAACATGGGGTTTATATCATATTTCATGAGTTTATCCCTCTACATCATGTCATCTTACTTAAAGTGTTACTCTGATCTTTTGAACTTAATACTCTAAATGCATGCTGGATAGCGGTCGATGTGTGGAGTAATAGTAGTAGATGCAGGCAGGAGTCGGTCTACATGTCTCGGACGTGATGCCTATATACATGATCATACCTAGATATTCTCATAACTATGCTCAATTCTGTCAATTGCTCAACAGTAATTTGTTCACCCACCGTAAATACTTATGCTCTTGAGAGAAGCCACTAGTGAAACCTATTGCCCCCGGGTCTATTTTCCATCATATTAATCTTCCAACACTTAGTTATTTTCATTGCCTTTTATTTTACTTTGCATCTTTATCATAAAAATACCAAAAATATTATCTTATCATATCTATCAGATCTCACTCTCGTAAGTGATCGTGTAGGGATTGACAACCCCTTATCGCGTGAGTTGTGAGGATTTATTTGTTTGTGTAGGTGCGAGGGACTCGTGCGTGGCCTCCTACTTGATTGATACGTTGGTTCTAAAAACTGAGGGAAATACTTACGCTGCTTTACTGCATCACCCTTTCCTCTTCAAGGGAAAACCAACGCAGTGCTCAAAAGGTAGCAGGAGTACCGGGGAGTTACGAGAATTCACCGGGAGAAGTATTGGGCCTTATTGGGCCATATGGGAATAGAGGAGAGAGGCCAAAAGGAAGGAGGCGCCCCCCCTCTGGTCTGAATTGGACAAGGGGTGCAACCCCCTTTTCCTTCTCCCTCTCCCCCTCTTTCCTTCTCTCCTACTCTGGAAAGGAAAGGAGAATCCTACTAGGACTTGGGAGTCCTTGTAGGACTCCCCACACTTGGCGCGCCCCCACTAGGGCCGGCCTCTCCCTCCCTCCTTTATATACGGGGGCAGGGGGACACCTCTAGACACAACAATTGATCTCTTGATCTCTTAGCCGTGTGCGGTGCCCCCTCCACCATAATCCACCTCGATAATATCGTATCGGTGCTTAGGTGAAGCCCTGCGTCGGTAGAACATCAGCATCGTCACCACGCCATCGTGCTGACGGAACTCTCCTGTCAGGACCCCGATCCTAAGCCACATCGATCCAGCGTGTAACACATCATATCACTTTGCGGCCTCACGCACGGTACTCCCACGGGTGCCACCTTACCTAGCCCGGGACCGTTTGCGCCTTTTAGCTCACGTATATGATAGTGTCGCTAGCATCCACATGACAGAGAACCCGGGCCGACATGGCTAGTCGTGAACCCAAAGCGGCGCTAGCCTATGAGGACAGGCATACATGAATCACATCGAGCATGTCGGTCATCAACGTATTTATTCGGGCTGTAGCACTGGGCTAACAGGACTCCGGTAACCCGGGCTATAGCAGGCTAGGCAGGACTCCGAATAACAGCGCGTGACATTTCCCCGAAGGGACAGACATAGGAACGACATGAAACACATGCCGGCCAGTCAAGTGTCCAAGCAGTAGTGCTGGGCTAGCAGGATTCCGGTGAACCGGGCTGTAGCGGACTACTATCGCTCAGAAGCACTAGACTACATTTCCCCATATGAAAGGCTGCCAAGGATAAACAACTAGATAGTCGGATCCCACTCATACCAAGCATTTCAATCATACACACAATATGCCCGATATAAGTAAATACAACATGGCATCACAACAGTACTCTACGACTCAAGTACTTTATTTAGAAGGCTCCGAGGAGCCATACATATCATCCATACAGATAGGGGTCACATGACCCAACACGCAAGTCATACAACATACAAGCACATGCGGAAGCAAACTAGTTTGAGTACAGACACTAGAAAGAAAGAAGGCTTGACGAAGCCTGTCTATCTACAACGACCCTTCACAAGTCTTGGATCACCACCTGGGTGATAAGTCACTCGTCAACGTCGAGGTCTACATAGAACCCATCAGAGGGGTTGGTGCAGTCGTCTGAAAAACATGATTAAAGCAACATGAGTACGAAGGTACTCAGCAAGTCTTACAACAGGAACCTATTATACATGCACATTCTCAAGAAGGTAGTGGGGTTATTGCAGCAAGCCAGCTTTGACTCTTGGCTAAACTATCCTACGATAGACACCACCTGTAAATCATTTGTCGCACACGAGTCCACTAACACCAACACAATACTCCACCGTGGATCCTCTCTCGCCATCCTACGAGAGGGCCATCCGCGGTACTCACACTTATCTTGAGATTTTTAGTAGTATCCATTTAACTTGTCTATGAACTGATATAGGCAACCCAGAAGTCCATTACCGCGGACACGGCTATTCGAATAGATCATTTATAACCCTGCAGGGGTGTACTTCTTCACACATGTTTCCACCACTTAGCGTCTGCACACGACATGTGCTCGGCAGACTTCAAGCGAAGGCCGACGTGGGTGTAGACCACGACCTACCTAAACACTCAAGTCTCTAGTCCAGGTTTATCGCCTATTCGGGTTCCATCCGCAGGGAGTCCGGCCGAGGTTTCCACTAACGGCCCCGAACGATGTGAACAGGGTTCCGAGACACCAAACGGGCGCCCGGTTGACCCGGCCACATGCCTACCGCAACACAGCCCACCCCGATGGTCAGCGCCGCGTGCGGCCCCCAGCATACTACAAACACCAGAAACTATTTGCAACTCCTGGACAGAGGACAAGGGTGGTTAAGAAGTCGAGCGGGGTCATATTTCAGGGCCCAATGTGTGGTAGTAACTGTATCATGGATCACAAACACAGATCTCAGTTCTTAAGGACGGCCTCAATGAAACAACCCACCATGTACTCCTACATGGCCTCTCATCGATTCCTTTACCAAATCGTGTTCAACACTTCACTCTTGTCACCGACACAACCTTTCACTCCAGTTCATCATCCCGATGAGCCAGACCTGACACAACTCTAAGCATAGCAAGCATATCATGGTAGGAACACACACACACATGTATTGGCTCAAACAACTCCTACACATGCTAGTGGGTTTCATCTAGTTACTGTGGCAATGACAGGTCATGCAAAGGAAGTGGGTTCAACTACCGCAACACACAGCAGTTTGAAGCGCGTTGTCTTAATGCAGTAAACAAGGGCAGAAGCGAGAACATGGGTTTGTATCGGAATGATCAACGAGTTGCTTGCCTGATGGAGTGGTAGTGGGATACTGCCCTTCAGTTGGATACTCGGAGATATACTCGGAGGCAGAACCTACCACGATGAACACATCGGAACACAATCAATACATGGCGATATGCAACAATATGATGCATGCTATGACATGGCAATATGGATGTGTCCTGACCTAGTGCAAGTTAAACCAGAAGGGAATGAACCCATTTGAACCAAAGATTCAAATGGCAACTCATTTATTAAGATTATATTAGTGTATCATCTTGTAATGCCTAAACAGTGGGTTTAACTTGTTCTGACATGCATGAAACCAGCACCAATGGATAGCTTGGATTTTTCTGATCATTTTTCATATATAGAACTTTGCATTTGGAGTTACAGATAATTTTCTATGAATTTTTGAAGTTTGAACTATTTTCTGGATTTCCTGTATAAAATTAATTCCAGTAAATAAAATTACTGCGTCAGCATGAGGTCATGCTGACCTCAGCAAGTCAACAGCCGGTCCAGGTCAACTGACCAGTGGGCCCAGGGGGTTAGTGATTAATTAAACTTGTATAATTAGTTTTAAACTAATCCAGTGATTAACAGAAGGGGGCCCCACCTGTCATTGACTCATCAGAGTCAACCAGGGCCCACCAGTCAACGGTCAGGGTCAAATCGCCGGCGTCTAGCCGCCGGCGAGGCCAGACGCGGCGGAGCAAAGTGGATTTGGCCGTTCCGGCCACCAAATGAGGCGCGGAGGGCATCTACGCGCTCCTGGGAACGAGCCGCGGCTACTGGTGGAGTTAGTTGGGGTCGGGGTGGCCGGAGTTGGCGCCGGCGACGAGTTTGGCAGCGCCGGGGCTCGGGTGAAAGTGAAACCGGGGCTACGGGGCACGGCGAGGCGCGTGGAGTGGTGCGTTGGGCCCCTGGGTGTGCGGTGAGGCTAGTGGACAAGGTGGTGCGGCCGTTGGGTGGCCGGAGCCTCGTCGGCGACGAGCTCCGCGGCGGCGCGTGCGGGCGAGCTTCGTGCGCTCGTTGTAGGGCACGGGAAGAGGAACGGGGAGGATGGAGAGGTGGCCAGACTCACGGTGAATGCAGCGAGCGTCGAGGCGGCTCGGGGAAGGTCGGAGCTGAGCGGGGCGATGATGGCGATCTCGGCGGCCGGAGTTGGGGAAGACGGGGTCGGGGGCGATTCCAGAGCGGGCGAGCGCTCGGGGCTCGTCCTGCTCGAAGAAGAGGAGGGTGGCGGAGCTCGTGGACACGGTCGGGTGGCGCGGGGACGACGGTAGCTATGGCTACGGCGGCGGAGCGGCGACGGTGGCGTCGGCCATGGCGAAGGAGAGCGAGGGAGGCGAGGCAGAGGCGAATGGCGTGTCCAGGGGCTCGGGGCGACGACGTGGAGCTCATCCAGGGCAGCGAGGCGGCGAGGAGGTGAAACAGGGCGGCGGGGAGCTGCATGGCGCTCGCTGGTGCCGGCGTCGAGCACCTGCGCGCCTGCCTGGCCAAGCCAAGCAGCTCGCTGGCGCGGCAGCTGGGCTGGGCCGGCAGGTGGGCCGGTTAGGCGCCAGGTAAGTTTCCTCTGCTTTTCCTTTTTCTATTTTTCTGTAACTTTGTGGACTTATTAAAAATACTAGAGCAACTCCAAAAATCACCAAACTGTACCTGGTCCTTAGTTGGAATATTTCCAGCAAGGAACATTTTGGTTTGGAAATATTTGAGCATTTGAAATATTTTATAAATTTTAAATGCCCAAATTCAATTACTAATGCATTAATTCAATGACCTTCTGTTGACCTAGAAAAATATGCACCATTTTTGCCAGAGGTTTCAACCCAAGACAAAGAGAGTGAACATTTTAGAAGGGCATTTCAGGTTCATTGAAAATATTTTTTAGTAAACCCTAGTTGATTTCAGGAGGGGTGCTGGGGGTTCTGCCTTCCCCATTTCAAATTTCTGTCAAAAGTAAACATGATGCACACTCTAATGCATGAGCTAGCTAGGATGTGACAACTCACCCCCACTCAAAAGAATCTCGTCCCGAGATTTAGGTTCCTCTGGAAAGAAGGTGGGGTACTCGAGTCGAAGACGATCCTCCCTTTCCCATGTAGCTTCTTGCTTGGAATGGTGTGACCATTGAACCTTGAGAAACTTGATATTATGGCGTTGAGTGGTACGCTCGGCTTGATCAAGGATACGAACGGGGTATTCTCGATAAGTGAGGTTATCTTGGAGATCAAGCGTTTCGTGGTCCACTCCACGGATAGGATCCGAGAAGCAACGCCTGAGTTGAGAGACGTGGAAGACATCATGGACTCTGGAGAGATGCGGAGGTAGTTCCAGTTGGTAGGCAACTTCCCCTCGTTTGGCAAGAATGCGGAAGGGTCCAATGTAACGAGGAGCCAATTTGCCTTTGATACCGAATCGATGGGTTCCCTTTAAAGGTGTAACCCGAAGGTAAACCATTTCGCCGACTTCATAAGCCATGGGCTTATGCTTGCGGTCATACTGACTCTTTTGTCGAGACTGGGCGGTTTTCAACTTCTCACGAATAATGCGAACCTGCTCTTCTGCATCCTGGATCATGTCCGGGCCGAAGAGTTGTCTCTCGCCGGTTTCTGACCAGTTAAGAGGCGTTCGACATTTTCGTCCATAGAGAACTTCGAAAGGAGCTTTACCCAAGCTAGCTTGATAACTGTTGTTATAAGCGAACTCGGCGAATGGAAGGCACTTCTCCCAATTCATACCGAAAGAGATGACAGAAGCTCGGAGCATATCCTCCAGAATTTGATTGACTCGTTCTACTTGACCACTTGATTGCGGATGGAAGGCGGTGCTAAAGGAAAGTTGAGTTCCCAAAGCATTTTGGAAACTTTCCCAAAATCGAGAGGTGAAAAGACTTCCACGGTCTGAATTAATTTCCAATGGAACACCATGGAGAGATACTATTCGAGAGATGTACAAATCAGCTAGCTGGCTAGCGGTTATACTCTCGCGAACAGGTAAGAAGTGGGCTACTTTGGAGAGACGATCGACAACAACGAAGATAGCATTATTCCCTCTTTTGGTTCTGGGAAACCCGGTAATGAAATCCATACCGATTTTATCCCATTTCCATTCAGGAATCTTCAATGGTTGAAGGGTGCCAGCAGGCCGTTGATGCTCTGCTTTAACGCGACAACAGACGTCGCAAGTTGCAATGTATTGAGCGATTTCTCTCTTCATCCTAGTCCACCAAAACCTCTGTCGTAGGTCTTGATACATCTTAGTACTACCGGGATGAATGGTGAGAGGGGATTCATGAGCTTCCTTAAGGATCAATTGTCATAAATGTTGTTTCTTGGGAACCACCAAGCGGTTTTCGAAGAAGACAACACCTCGTTCATCCATGGAAAAACATTTAGCAACTCCGCTAGCGATGTTTTCCCTGATGCGGGATATGCCCTTATCGCGCTTCTGGGCAGCTATGATTTGATCCGTAAGGTTAGGTTTCGCCACCAGGGTGGAAAGGAATCCTCGAGGAACAATGTGAAGGTTAAGCTTATGAAATTCCTCGTGGAGAAGTGGTTGACCTTGTTGTAACATCAAGTTGTTACAATAAGATTTACGACTTAGTGCGTCAGCCATGACATTGGCTTTGCCTGGGGTGTAAGTTATTCCTAAGTCGTAATCCGAGATCAACTCGACCCAACGTCTTTGCCTGAGATTCAAATCCGGTTGGGTGAAGATATATTTCAAACTTTGGTGATCAGTGTAAATTTCGCAACGATTACCCAGAAGGTAGTGTCGCCAGGTTTTGAGTGCATGGACTACTGCTGCAAGCTCTAGATCATGAGTGGGATAATTATCCTCATGTGGACGCAACTGTCGAGATGCGTAGGCAATCACATGACGATCTTGCATGAGTATGCAACCTAGTCCTTGTCGCGAGGCGTCGCAATAGATAACAAAGTCCTTAGAGAAATCTGGTGGTACCAGTACGGGAGCAGATGTCAGGCGTCTTTTCAGTTCCCGAAAGCTGAACTCGCACTGTGGGGTCCACTCGAACTTTTTATCTTTCTTGAGGAGTTCAGTTAGAGGCTTAGCAACCTTGGAGAAATTCTCGACGAAGCGGCGGCAATAGCTCGCCAAACCAAGAAAACTCCGGACTTGCTTGACCGTTTCAGGTGGAGTCCAGTCAAGGACAGCTTGAACTCGCTCGGGATTGACAGCAATGCCCTTGCCAGAGATTACATGGCCCAGATAGGTCACTTCTGGCAACCAGAATTCACACTTGGAGAATTTGGCATAAAGGCGATGCTCTCGAAGTTTCATCAATACTAGCCTTAGATGTCCGGCATGTTCTTCCTCATTCTTGGAGTAGATGAGTATATCATCGAGGTATACCACGACGAATTTATCCAAGTACTCCATGAAGATCGAGTTCATTAACCGAGAGAAGGTGGCTGGAGCATTGGTTAAACCGAAGGACATGACGGTGTACTCGTATTGGCCGTAACGAGTAACGAAAGCCGTTTTGGGAATGTCCCCGTTCTTGATTTTGATTTGATGGTAGCCCAACCTCAAATCCATCTTGGAAAAGACTGAGGATCCAGCGAGCTGGTCATACAGGTCGTTGATCCTGGGGAGCGGATACTTGTTCTTGATAGTGACCAAATTGACAGGTCGATAATCCACAACCATCCGATCCGTTCCATCCTTCTTCTTGACGAAGAGGACGGGGCAAGCCCATGGAGATGAACTAGGACGGATGAAACCCTTTTGCAAGGACTCATCGAGTTGTTTCTTAAGCTCAGCTAGTTCTAGGGGTGCCATCTTATAAGGTCTCCTAGAGATTGGGACGGTTCCTGGAACAAGGTCTATCACGAACTCGACATCTCTGTCAGGTGGAACACCTGGCAGTTCCTCTGGAAAGACATCCGGGAAGTCACGGACTACTGGAATATCTTCGAGGTCTGGAAGGGGATTGGCATTTAGAGAGTAGAGCTGACGCTCCGAAACTCGGGTCAAAACATTGACTGTCTTGCCCGATGGATGGGTAAGTTGGACAGTTCTAGTTGAGCAGTCAATCTTGGCGTAATGGGCTGACATCCAGTCCATACCTAAGATGATGTTTATGTCCGAGGACTTGAGAGCTATTAGTGACGCGAGAAAGACCAATCTGTCGACAAGAATTTCATTTCCATGGCTGATCCTAGAGGTTTGCCATCTAGAACCGGGAGTTTGAATTTCCATGGAGGTGGGCATGTCACTAAAGGTGGTGTTGTGCAATCGAGCATAGCTCTCAGAAATAAATGAATGAGATGCTCCAGTATCAAAGAGAACAGTTGCCGGGTGGCAATTAACAAGGAGCGTACCGAGAACGACGTTGGGGTCCTCTTGAGTCTCTTCAGCTGAAACGTAGTTGACATGGCCACGAGCAGTGGTGGCTGGCTTGGCGACAAGCACCTTTGCTGTTGACTTACCACGTCCAACAGACTTTCCGAACTGGCTGGGGTTGTTCTGGGGACACTCACGGATGTAGTGGCCCGGCTCACCACACTTGAAGCAAGTTATCATATTAGGGCGTGGAGCAGCATTGGCAGTGGGGCCACCAAAAGTCTTGGGCGGCACATACTGCTGATTGGGCCGAGGCGCCTCAAAGGATGGCCTCGGAGTATACCTGGGTGGCATAGCAGAATTTGGGATCCAGACCCGGCGCTTCTGAGATCCAGAGCCGGATGAAGATCCATAGTCACGGGAGTGCTTGCGTGAAGCTTCAAAATCATTCTGCCCCGTCTCGGCACTAATGGCCTTATTGACTAGCTTCGGAAAGGAAGTGCATTCATGCAGACGAAGATCACGACGGAGCTCAGGGCTAAGTCCCTTGCGGAACCTTGCCTGCTTCTTGGCGTCGGTGGATACCTCTTCGGGAGCATAGCGTGCAAGCTTCCCAAACTCGCGACTGTATGCATCCACAGTCAGCTTCCCCTGGGTGAAGTTACAGAACTCCTCCCTCTTGCGATCCATAAGGCCTTCCGGGATATGATGCTCACGGAAAGCAGCACTGAAATCAGCCCAAGTAGTGACTTGGCCGACCGGACGCATAGCTTCATAATTCTCCCACCAAAGGCTAGCAAGGCCTTCGAGGTGATAGGCAGCAAAGGTGACTTTATCATCTTCAGCCACGTTGGCAGAACGTAGCTTGTGGGCGATGCTGCGGAGCCAGTCATCCGCATCGAGAGGTTCGATGGAATGATTGAACTTTGGCGGGTACAGCTTGACAAAGTCATTGATGGACACCGAATTGATCCTCTGCTGGCGTGCAGTGTTCTGCTCAATCCGCTCTAACAAACGGTTGGTGTCGCGCCTGTTGCGCTCTGCCTCCAGCATCACTTCGGCCAGAGAAGGTGGTTGAAGCAGACTTTCCTCTCTAGGTGCACTAGCTTCTCCCTGCTCCGGAGCAGCAGGGTTGCTGCGGGTGTTGACCATCCTAGGAAAACAAAACAACGATTTAAACCAGGATGGCAAAATCTGGCCAAGGAAGTGCGGAATGTAATGGATAACAAGGAATGCAGAGATGATCATCCGTATGACATGGTAATATAGAAACTGCCATATATACACCAACAGTCATACACACCATACATAGTTTAGTACAAGCCCGGCTGAAGTACCACTATGATGAAAGACGTTACATCTCATCGGAGGCATTCCAAGCTCCTATACATTATTTAACTACACCTCCGGCATTGATACACACTAAGTCATATTCCACGGGTCACGCAGGACGGTGGACATACAACTGTTACGATACTAGCAAGGCTACTACTAGCTCAGGCAGCTCCGTAGTAATCCTCATAGAAGTCACCACCCAGACCTGGAAGCGGAACATGGTCATCTGGGAACAGACGGTCCTGCGGTGCTTGTGGACCATAGGGACTTGGGTGCGGCCTCGGTCCAACAGATGGCGGCAGAAGAGGCCCACGAGGAGGGGTGATGCCTCCCACCTCACGCCATTCCATGAAGTCTGGCAGACTAGCCCGCACAGGGTACAAGTCTCTCGTGTCCATGTATCCGGCTTGCACAGCAGGTGCAAACCTCGTCAAGGTGGCCCAATGATCAGCACGAGCATTAAAAAGCTCCATACGCAAGGCCCGGTTTTCACGGTCCTTATCTTCCAACATCTCAGTAGTGGTGCAAAGGAGTGAGTCCTCATGGGATGCATCACTGTACATGCCCTGAAGGTAACCATGCGCCCCAGGGAGGGATGCTGGCATGTAGCGAAATTCAGTGTTGCTCAACAAGGCAGTTCTAGCTCGCATAATGGTCATCATCGAGTAGGCTGCATCTTGAACGGACATCCCAATAGTGATCCCGAGTCCATAAGAACAGTGGAGTGGTTCCGTGGCTCCGGGATAAGATGGATATATCCTGACCGTGCACAGATATTGGCTCTGGTTAAAATCTCTAAACTGCTCTTCGACGGTGTATTCAGGGTACCATCGGTAACCTGCCTCAACCATCACTCGAACCAACATGGCGGTATGACCACATACACCGATGCAACGGGTCAGACGAACCACTTGGTTTTGGGGACGGGTAGCCATCTGAAAGCACAAATAGTGCAAAGGCTTTAGAATTTCTGGATGAAATTGGACAGCATAACGGCTGTAAATGCTCAGAAAAAGACTTGAGACATCCACAATAGTTTGCGAAACCACTCAACAACATCATATCAAGATTCTGGTTCAATTGGCAACATACTAAACTTTAGTAGAACTGAACTGGGTTGTAACCAACAATCCTATAAGTTACTACGGATTTAGTAACACGTGAACCTGATAGAGAGAAGAGAGCCTAGTCCTTAACCCACGTAGAATGAGAAGAGAATGACTCAGAATAGAGGGCATAAGGTAAAGGAGTAAAATAACCTTACGTTCCCTCCCACAATCAATTCCCCTACATATAACTAAAGCATTTCTAGACTCGACATCGACCAGTTTGGCTTAGCGAATCTACAGGCAGTCCGGCTCTGATGCCAACGCTGTCAGGACCCCGATCCTAAGCCACATCGATCCAGCGTGTAACACATCATATCACTTTGCGGCCTCACGCACGGTACTCCCACGGGTGCCACCTTACCTGGCCCGGGACCGTTTGCGCCTTTTAGCTCACGTATATGATAGTGTCGCTAGCATCCACATGACAGAGAACCCGGGCCGACATGGCTAGTCGTGAACCCAAAGCGGCGCTAGCCTATGAGGACAGGCATACATGAATCACATCGAGCATGTCGGTCATCAACGTATTTATTCGGGCTGTAGCACTGGGCTAACAGGACTCCGGTAACCCGGGCTGTAGCAGGCTAGGCAGGACTCCGAATAACAGCGCGTGACATTTCCCCGAAGGGACAGACATAGGAACGACGTGAAACACATGCTGGCCAGTCAAGTGTCCAAGCAGTAGTGCTAGGCTAGCAGGACTCCGGTGAACCGGGCTGTAGCGGACTACTATCGCTCAGAAGCACTAGACTACATTTCCCCATATGAAAGGCTGCCAAGGATAAACAACTAGATAGTCGGATCCCACTCATACCAAGCATTTCAATCATACACACAATATGCCCGATATAAGTAAATACAACATGGCATCACAACAGTACTCTACGACTCAAGTACTTTATTTAGAAGGCTCCGAGGAGCCATACATATCATCCATACAGATAGGGGTCACATGACCCAACACGCAAGTCATACAACATACAAGCACATGCGGAAGCAAACTAGTCTGAGTACAGACACTAGAAAGAAAGAAGGCTTGACGAAGCCTGTCTATCTACAACGACCCTTCACAAGTCTTGGATCACCACCTGGGTGATAAGTCACTCGTCAACGTCGAGGTCTACATAGAACCCATCAGAGGGGTTGGTGCAGTCGTCTGAAAAACATGATTAAAGCAACATGAGTACGAAGGTACTCAGCAAGTCTTACAACAGGAACCTATTATACATGCACATTCTCAAGAAGGTAGTGGGGTTATTGCAGCAAGCCAGCTTTGACTCTTGGCTAAACTATCCTACGATAGACACCACCTGTAAATCATTTGTCGCACACGAGTCCACTAACACCAACACAATACTCCACCGTGGATCCTCTCTCGCCATCCTACGAGAGGGCCATCCGCGGTACTCACACTTATCTTGAGATTTTTAGTAGTATCCATTTAACTTGTCTATGAACTGATATAGGCAACCCAGAAGTCCATTACCGCGGACACGGCTATTCGAATAGATCATTTATAACCCTGCAGGGGTGTACTTCTTCACACATGTTTCCACCACTTAGCGTCTGCACACGACATGTGCTCGGCAGACTTCAAGCGAAAGCCGACGTGGGTGTAGACCACGACCTACCTAAACACTCAAGTCTCTAGTCCAGGTTTATCGCCTATTCGGGTTCCATCCGCAGGGAGTCCGGCCGAGGTTTCCACTAACGGCCCCGAACGATGTGAACAGGGTTCCGAGACACCAAACGGGCGCCCGGTTGACCCGGCCACATGCCTACCGCAACACAGCCCACCCCGATGGTCAGCGCCGCGTGCGGCCCCCAGCATACTACAAACACCAGAAACTACTTGCAACTCCTGGACAGAGGACAAGGGTGGTTAAGAAGTCGAGCGGGGTCATATTTCAGGGCCCAATGTGTGGTAGTAACTGTATCATGGATCACAAACACAGATCTCAGTTCTTAAGGACGGCCTCAATGAAACAACCCACCATGTACTCCTACATGGCCTCTCATCGATTCCTTTACCAAATCATGTTCAACACTTCACTCTTGTCACCGACACAACCTTTCACTCCAGTTCATCATCCCGATGAGCCAGACCTAACACAACTCTAAGCATAGCAAGCATATCATGGTAGGAACACACACACATGTATTGGCTCAAACAACTCCTACACATGCTAGTGGGTTTCATCTAGTTATTGTGGCAATGACAGGTCATGCAAATGAAGTGGGTTCAACTACCGCAACACACAGCAGTTTGAAGCGCGTTGTCTTAATGCAGTAAACAAGGGCAGAAGCGAGAACATGGGTTTGTATCGGAATGATCAATGAGTTGCTTGCCTGATGGAGTGGTAGTGGGATACTGCCCTTCAGTTGGATACTCGGAGATATCCTCGGAGGCAGAACCTACCACGATGAACACATCGGAACACAATCAATACATGGCGATATGCAACAATATGATGCATGCTATGACATGGCAATATGGATGTGTCCTGACCTAGTGCAAGTTAAACCAGAAGGGAATGAACCCATTTGAACCAAAGATTCAAATGGCAACTCATTTATTAAGATTATATTAGTGTATCATCTTGTAATGCCTAAACAGTGGGTTTAACTTGTTCTGACATGCATGAAACCAGCACCAATGGATAGCTTGGATTTTTCTGATCATTTTTCATATATAGAACTTTGCATTTGGAGTTACAGATAATTTTCTATGAATTTTTGAAGTTTGAACTATTTTCTGGATTTCCTGTATAAAATTAATTCCAGTAAATAAAATTACTGCGTCAGCATGAGGTCATGCTGACCTCAGCAAGTCAACAGCCGGTCCAGGTCAACTGACCAGTGGGCCCAGGGGGTTAGTGATTAATTAAACTTGTTTAATTAGTTTTAAACTAATCCAGTGATTAACAGAAGGGGGCCCCACCTGTCATTGACTCATCAGAGTCAACCAGGGCCCACCAGTCAACGGTCAGGGTCAACTCGCCGGCGTCTAGCCGCCGGCGAGGCCAGACGCGGCGGAGCAAAGTGGATTTGGCCGTTCCGGCCACCAAATGAGGCGCGGAGGGCATCTACGCGCTCCTGGGAACGAGCCGCGGCTACTGGTGGAGTTAGTTGGGGTCGGGGTGGCCGGAGTTGGCACCGGCGACGAGTTTGGCGGCGCCGGGGCTCGGGTGAAAGTGAAACCGGGGCTACGGGGCACGGCGAGGCGCGTGGAGTGGTGCGTTGGGCCCCTGGGTGTGCGGTGAGGCTAGTGGACAAGGTGGTGCGGCCGTTGGGTGGCCGGAGCCTCGTCGGCGACGAGCTCCGCGGCGGCGCGTGCGGGCGAGCTTCGTGCGCTCGTTGTAGGGCACGGGAAGAGGAACGGGGAGGATGGAGAGGTGGCCAGACTCACGGTGAATGCAGCGAGCGTCGAGGCGGCTCGGGGAAGGTCGGAGCTGAGCGGGGCGATGATGGCGATCTCGGCGGCCGGAGTTGGGGAAGACGGGGTCGGGGGCGATTCCAGAGCGGGCGAGCGCTCGGGGCTCGTCCTGCTCGAAGAAGAGGAGGGTGGCGGAGCTCGTGTACACGGGCGGGTGGCGCGGGGACGACGGTAGCTATGGCTACGGCGGCGGAGCGGCGACGGTGGCGTCGGCCATGGCGAAGGAGAGCGAGGGAGGCGAGGCAGAGGCGAATGGCGTGTCCAGGGGCTCGGGGTGACGACGTGGAGCTCATCCAGGGCAGCGAGGCGGCGAGGAGGTGAAACAGGGCGGCGGGGAGCTGCGTGGCGCTCGCTGGTGCCGGCGTCGAGCACCTGCGCGCCTGCCTGGCCAAGCCAAGCAGCTCGCTGGCGCGGCAGCTGGGCTGGGCCGGCAGGTGGGCCGGTTAGGCGCCAGGTAAGTTTCCTCTGCTTTTCCTTTTTCTATTTTTCTGTAACTTTGTGGACTTATTAAAAATACTAGAGCAACTCCAAAAATCACCAAACTGTACCTGGTCCTTAGTTGGAATATTTCCAGCAAGGAACATTTTGGTTTGGAAATATTTGAGCATTTGAAATATTTTATAAATTTTAAATGCCCAAATTCAATTACTAATGCATTAATTCAATGACCTTCTGTTGACCTAGAAAAATATGCACCATTTTTGCCAGAGGTTTCAACCCAAGACAAAGAGAGTGAACATTTTAGAAGGGCATTTCAGGTTCATTGAAAATATTTTTTAGTAAACCCTAGTTGATTTCAGGAGGGGTGCTGGGGGTTCTGCCTTCCCCATTTCAAATTTCTGTCAAAAGTAAACATGATGCACACTCTAATGCATGAGCTAGCTAGGATGTGACAACTCACCCCCACTCAAAAGAATCTCGTCCCGAGATTTAGGTTCCTCTGGAAAGAAGGTGGGGTACTCGAGACAAAGACGATCCTCCCTTTCCCATGTAGCTTCTTGCTCGGAATGGTGTGACCATTGAACCTTGAGAAACTTGATATTATGGCGTCGAGTGGTACGCTCGGCTTGATCAAGGATACGAACGGGGTATTCTCGATAAGTGAGGTTATCTTGGAGATCAAGCGTTTCGTGGTCCACTCCACGGATAGGATCCGAGAAGCAACGCCTGAGTTGAGAGACGTGGAAGACATCATGGACTCTGGAGAGATGCGGAGGTAGTTCCAGTTGGTAGGCAACTTCCCCTCGTTTGGCAAGAATGCGGAAGGGTCCAATGTAACGAGGAGCCAATTTGCCTTTGATACCGAATCGATGGGTTCCCTTTAAAGGTGTAACCCGAAGGTAAACCATCTCGCCGACTTCACAAGCCATGGGCTTATGCTTGCGGTCATACTGACTCTTTTGTCGAGACTGGGCGGTTTTCAACTTCTCATGAATAATGCGAACCTGCTCTTCTGCATCCTGGATCATGTCCGGGCCGAAGAGTTGTCTCTCGCCGGTTTCTGACCAGTTAAGAGGCGTTCGACATTTTCGTCCATAGAGAACTTCGAAAGGAGCTTTACCCAAGCTAGCTTGATAACTGTTGTTATAAGCGAACTCGGCGAATGGAAGGCACTTCTCCCAATTCATACCGAAAGAGATGACAGAAGCTCGGAGCATATCCTCCAGAATTTGATTGACTCGTTCTACTTGACCACTTGATTGCGGATGGAAGGCGGTGCTAAAGGAAAGTTGAGTTCCCAAAGCATTTTGGAAACTTTCCCAAAATCGAGAGGTGAAAAGACTTCCACGGTCTGAATTAATTTCCAATGGAACACCATGGAGAGATACTATTCGAGAGATGTACAAATCAGCTAGCTGGCTAGCGGTTATACTCTCGCGAACAGGTAAGAAGTGGGCTACTTTGGAGAGACGATCGACAACAACGAAGATAGCATTATTCCCTCTTTTGGTTCTGGGAAACCCGGTAATGAAATCCATACCGATTTTATCCCATTTCCATTCAGGAATCTTCAATGGTTGAAGGGTGCCAGCAGGCCGCTGATGCTCTGCTTTAACGCGACAACAGACGCCGCAAGTTGCAATGTATTGAGCGATTTCTCTCTTCATCCTAGTCCACCAAAACCTCTGTCGTAGGTCTTGATACATCTTAGTACTACCGGGATGAATGGTGAGAGGGGATTCATGAGCTTCCTTAAGGATCAATTGTCATAAATGTTGTTTCTTGGGAACCACCAAGCGGTTTTCGAAGAAGACAACACCTCGTTCATCCATGGAAAAACATTTAGCAACTCCGCTAGCGATGTTTTCCCTGATGCGGGATATGCCCTTATCGCGCTTCTGGGCAGCTATGATTTGATCCGTAAGGTTAGGTTTCGCCACCAGGGTGGAAAGGAATCCTCGAGGAACAATGTGAAGGTTAAGCTTATGAAATTCCTCGTGGAGAAGTGGTTGACCTTGTTGTAACATCAAGTTGTTACAATAAGATTTACGACTTAGTGCGTCAGCCATGACATTGGCTTTGCCTGGGGTGTAAGTTATTCCTAAGTCGTAATCCGAGATCAACTCGACCCAACGTCTTTGCCTGAGATTCAAATCCGGTTGGGTGAAGATATATTTCAAACTTTGGTGATCAGTGTAAATTTCGCAACGATTACCCAGAAGGTAGTGTCGCCAGGTTTTGAGTGCATGGACTACTGCTGCAAGCTCTAGATCATGAGTGGGATAATTATCCTCATGTGGACGCAACTGTCGAGATGCGTAGGCAATCACATGACGATCTTGCATGAGTATGCAACCTAGTCCTTGTCGCGAGGCGTCGCAATAGATAACAAAGTCCTTAGAGAAATCTGGTGGTACCAGTACGGGAGCAGATGTCAGGCGTCTTTTCAGTTCCCGAAAGCTGAACTCGCACTGTGGGGTCCACTCGAACTTTTTATCTTTCTTGAGGAGTTCAGTTAGAGGCTTAGCAACCTTGGAGAAATTCTCGACGAAGCGGCGGCAATAGCTCGCCAAACCAAGAAAACTCCGGACTTGCTTGACCGTTTCAGGTGGAGTCCAGTCAAGGACAGCTTGAACTCGCTCGGGATTGACAGCAATGCCCTTGCCAGAGATTACATGGCCCAGATAGGTCACTTCTGGCAACCAGAATTCACACTTGGAGAATTTGGCATAAAGGCGATGCTCTCGAAGTTTCATCAATACTAGCCTTAGATGTCCGGCATGTTCTTCCTCATTCTTGGAGTAGATGAGTATATCATCGAGGTATACCACGACGAATTTATCCAAGTACTCCATGAAGATCGAGTTCATTAACCGAGAGAAGGTGGCTGGAGCATTGGTTAAACCGAAGGACATGACGGTGTACTCGTATTGGCCGTAACGAGTAACGAAAGCCGTTTTGGGAATGTCCCCGTTCTTGATTTTGATTTGATGGTAGCCCAACCTCAAATCCATCTTGGAAAAGACTGAGGATCCAGCGAGCTGGTCATACAGGTCGTTGATCCTGGGGAGCGGATACTTGTTCTTGATAGTGACCAAATTGACAGGTCGATAATCCACAACCATCCGATCCGTTCCATCCTTCTTCTTGACGAAGAGGACGGGGCAAGCCCATGGAGATGAACTAGGACAGATGAAACCCTTTTGCAAGGACTCATCGAGTTGTTTCTTAAGCTCAGCTAGTTCTAGGGGTGCCATCTTATAAGGTCTCCTAGAGATTGGGACGGTTCCTGGAACAAGGTCTATCACGAACTCGACATCTCTGTCAGGTGGAACACCTGGCAGTTCCTCTGGAAAGACATCCGGGAAGTCACGGACTACTGGAATATCTTCGAGGTCTGGAAGGGGATTGGCATTTAGAGAGTAGAGCTGACGCTCCGAAACTCGGGTCAAAACATTGACTGTCTTGCCCGATGGATGGGTAAGTTGGACAGTTCTAGTTGAGCAGTCAATCTTGGCGTAATGGGCTGACATCCAGTCCATACCTAAGATGATGTTTATGTCCGAGGACTTGAGAGCTATTAGTGACGCGAGAAAGACCAATCTGTCGACAAGAATTTCATTTCCATGGCTGATCCTAGAGGTTTGCCATCTAGAACCGGGAGTTTGAATTTCCATGGAGGTGGGCATGTCACTAAAGGTGGTGTTGTGCAATCGAGCATAGCTCTCAGAAATAAATGAATGAGATGCTCCAGTATCAAAGAGAACAGTTGCCGGGTGGCAATTAACAAGGAGCGTACCGAGAACGACGTTGGGGTCCTCTTGAGTCTCTTCAGCTGAAACGTAGTTGACATGGCCACGAGCAGTGGTGGCTGGCTTGGCGACAAGCACCTTTGCTGTTGACTTACCATGTCCAACAGACTTTCCGAACTGGCTGGGGTTGTTCTGGGGACACTCATGGATGTAGTGGCCCGGCTCACCACACTTGAAGCAAGTTATCATATTAGGGCGTGGAGCAGCATTGGCAGTGGGGCCACCAAAAGTCTTGGGCGGCACATACTGCTGATTGGGCCGAGGCGTCTCAAAGGATGGCCTCGGAGTATACCTGGGTGGCATAGCAGAATTTGGGATCCAGACCCGGCGCTTCTGAGATCCAGAGCCGGATGAAGATCCATAGTCACGGGAGTGCTTGCGTGAAGCTTCAAAATCATTCTGCCCCGTCTCGGCACTAATGGCCTTATTGACTAGCTTCGGAAAGGAAGTGCATTCATGCAGACGAAGATCACGACGGAGCTCAGGGCTAAGTCCCTTGTGGAACCTTGCCTGCTTCTTGGCGTCGGTGGATACCTCTTCGGGAGCATAGCGTGCAAGCTTCCCAAACTCGCGACTGTATGCATCCACGGTCAGCTTCCCCTGGGTGAAGTTACAGAACTCCTCCCTCTTGCGATCCATAAGGCCTTCCGGGATATGATGCTCACGGAAAGCAGCACTGAAATCAGCCCAAGTAGTGACTTGGCCGACCGGACGCATAGCTTCATAATTCTCCCACCAAAGGCTAGCAGGGCCTTCGAGGTGATAGGCAGCAAAGGTGACTTTATCATCTTCAGCCACGTTGGCAGAACGTAGCTTGTGGGCGATGCTGCGGAGCCAGTCATCCGCATCGAGAGGTTCGATGGAATGATTGAACTTTGGCGGGTACAGCTTGACAAAGTCATTGATGGACACCGAATTGATCCTCTGCTGGCGTGCAGTGTTCTGCTCAATCCGCTCTAACAAACGGTTGGTGTCGCGCCTGTTGCGCTCTGCCTCCAGCATCACTTCGGCCAGAGAAGGTGGTTGAAGCAGACTTTCCTCTCTAGGTGCACTAGCTTCTCCCTGCTCCGGAGCAGCAGGGTTGCTGCGGGTGTTGACCATCCTAGGAAAACAAAACAACGATTTAAACCAGGATGGCAAAATCTGGCCAAGGAAGTGCGGAATGTAATGGATAACAAGGAATGCAGAGATGATCATCCGTATGACATGGTAATATAGAAACTGCCATATATACACCAATAGTCATACACACCATACATAGTTTAGTACAAGCCCGGCTGAAGTACCACTATGATGAAAGACGTTACATCTCATCGGAGGCATTCCAAGCTCCTATACATTATTTAACTACACCTCCGGCATTGATACACACTAAGTCATATTCCACGGGTCACGCAGGACGGTGGACATACAACTGTTACGATACTAGCAAGGCTACTACTAGCTCAGGCAGCTCCGTAGTAATCCTCATAGAAGTCACCACCCAGACCTGGAAGCGGAACATGGTCATCTGGGAACAGACGGTCCTGCGGTGCTTGTGGACCATAGGGACTTGGGTGCGGCCTCGGTCCAACAGATGGCGGCAGAAGAGGCCCACGAGGAGGGGTGATGCCTCCCACCTCACGCCATTCCATGAAGTCTGGCAGACTAGCCCGCACAGGGTACAAGTCTCTCGTGTCCATGTATCCGGCTTGCACAGCAGGTGCAAACCTCGTCAAGGTGGCCCAATGATCAGCACGAGCATTAAAAAGCTCCATACGCAAGGCCCGGTTTTCACGGTCCTTATCTTCCAACATCTCAGTAGTGGTGCAAAGGAGTGAGTCCTCATGGGATGCATCACTGTACATGCCCTGAAGGTAACCATGTGCCCCAGGTCTTAGTTCTTAAGGACGGCCTCAATGAAACAACCCACCATGTACTCCTACATGGCCTCTCATCGATTCCTTTACCAAATCGTGTTCAACACTTCACTCTTGTCACCGACACAACCTTTCACTCCAGTTCATCATCCCGATGAGCCAGACCTGACACAACTCTAAGCATAGCAAGCATATCATGGTAGGAACACACACACATGTATTGGCTCAAACAACTCCTACACATGCTAGTGGGTTTCATCTAGTTACTGTGGCAATGACAGGTCATGCAAAGGAAGTGGGTTCAACTACCGCAACACACAGCAGTTTGAAGCGCGTTGTCTTAATGCAGTAAACAAGGGCAGAAGCGAGAACATGGGTTTGTATCGGAATGATCAACGAGTTGCTTGCCTGATGGAGTGGTAGTGGGATACTGCCCTTCAGTTGGATACTCGGAGATATCCTCGGAGGCAGAACCTACCACGATGAACACATCGGAACACAATCAATACATGGCGATATGCAACAATATGATGCATGCTATGACATGGCAATATGGATGTGTCCTGACCTAGTGCAAGTTAAACCAGAAGGGAATGAACCCATTTGAACCAAAGATTCAAATGGCAACTCATTTATTAAGATTATATTAGTGTATCATCTTGTAATGCCTAAACAGTGGGTTTAACTTGTTCTAACATGCATGAAACCAGCACCAATGGATAGCTTGGATTTTTCTGATCATTTTTCATTTATAGAACTTTGCATTTGGAGTTACAGATAATTTTCTATGAATTTTTGAAGTTTGAACTATTTTCTGGATTTCCTGTATAAAATTAATTCCAGTAAATAAAATTACTGCGTCAGCATGAGGTCATGCTGACCTCAGCAAGTCAACAGCCGGTCCAGGTCAACTGACCAGTGGGCCCAGGGGGTTAGTGATTAATTAAACTTGTTTAATTAGTTTTAAACTAATCTAGTGATTAACAGAAGGGGGCCCCACCTGTCATTGACTCATCAGAGTCAACCAGGGCCCACCAGTCAACGGTCAGGGTCAACTCGCCGGCGTCTAGCCGCCGGCGAGGCCAGACGCGGCGGAGCAAAGTGGATTTGGCCGTTCCGGCCACCAAATGAGGCGCGGAGGGCATCTACGCGCTCCTGGGAACGAGCCGCGGCTACTGGTGGAGTTAGTTGGGGTCGGGGTGGCCGGAGTTGGCGCCGGCGACGAGTTTGGCGGCGCCGGGGCTCGGGTGAAAGTGAAACCGGGGCTACGGGGCACGGCGAGGCGCGTGGAGTGGTGCGTTGGGCCCCTGGGTGTGCGGTGAGGCTAGTGGACAAGGTGGTGCGGCCGTTGGGTGGCCGGAGCCTCGTCGGCGACGAGCTCCGCGGCGGCGCGTGCGGGCGAGCTTCGTGCGCTCGTTGTAGGGCACGGGAAGAGGAACGGGGAGGATGGAGAGGTGGCCAGACTCACGGTGAATGCAGCGAGCGTCGAGGCGGCTCGGGGAAGGTCGGAGCTGAGCGGGGCGATGATGGCGATCTCGGCGGCCGGAGTTGGGGAAGACGGGGTCGGGGGCGATTCCAGAGCGGGCGAGCGCTCGGGGCTCGTCCTGCTCGAAGAAGAGGAGGGTGGCGGAGCTCGTGGACACGGTCGGGTGGCGCGGGGACGACGGTAGCTATGGCTACGGCGGCGGAGCGGCGACGGTGGCGTCGGCCATGGCGAAGGAGAGCGAGGGAGGCGAGGCAGAGGCGAATGGCGTGTCCAGGGGCTCGGGGCGACGACGTGGAGCTCATCCAGGGCAGCGAGGCGGCGAGGAGGTGAAACAGGGCGGCGGGGAG
Organism: Aegilops umbellulata; assembly: GCA_032464435.1. Taxonomy (NCBI): domain Eukaryota; kingdom Viridiplantae; phylum Streptophyta; class Magnoliopsida; order Poales; family Poaceae; genus Aegilops; species Aegilops umbellulata. Next base: position 445,560,484 of record CP136054.1, read on the forward strand.
CTGCGTGGCGCTCGCTGGTGCCGGCGTCGAGCACCTGCGCGCCTGCCTGGCCAAGCCAAGCAGCTCGCTGGCGCGGCAGCTGGGCTGGGCCGGCAGGTGGGCCGGTTAGGCGCCAGGTAAGTTTCCTCTGCTTTTCCTTTTTCTATTTTTCTGTAACTTTGTGGACTTATTAAAAATACTAGAGCAACTCCAAAAATCACCAAACTGTACCTGGTCCTTAGTTGGAATATTTCCAGCAAGGAACATTTTGGTTTGGAAATATTTGAGCATTTGAAATATTTTATAAATTTTAAATGCCCAAATTCAATTACTAATGCATTAATTCAATGACCTTCTGTTGACCTAGAAAAATATGCACCATTTTTGCCAGAGGTTTCAACCCAAGACAAAGAGAGTGAACATTTTAGAAGGGCATTTCAGGTTGATTGAAAATATTTTTTAGTAAACCCTAGTTGATTTCAGGAGGGGTGCTGGGGGTTCTGCCTTCCCCATTTCAAATTTCTGTCAAAAGTAAACATGATGCACACTCTAATGCATGAGCTAGCTAGGATGTGACATCTCCCTCGAAGCTCGGCTGGATCGGAGTTCGAGGGACGTCAGCAAGCTGAACGTGTGCTGAACTCGGAGGTGTCGTGCGTTCGATACTTGATCGTTCGGATCGTGAAGACATACGACTACATCAACCGCGTTGTGCTAATGCTTCCGCTTTCGGTCTACGAGGGTACGTGGACAACACTCTCCCCTCTTGTTGCTATGCATCACCATGATCTTGCGTGTGCGTAGGAATTTTTTTGAAATTACTACGTTCCCCAACAGTGGCATCCGAGCCTGGTTTTATGCGTTGACGTAATATGCATGAGTAGAAGACAAGTGAGTTGTGGGCGATATAAGTCATACTTCTTACCAGCATGTAACACTTTGGTTCGGCGGTATTGTTGGATGAAGCGGCCCAGACCGACATTACGCGTACGGTTACGCGAGACTGGTTTTACCGCCGTGCTATGCACACAGGTGACTAGCGGGTGTCAGTTTCTCCAACTTTAGTTGAACTGAGTGTGGCTACGCCTGGTCCTTGCGAAGGTTAAAACAACACCAACTTGACAAACTATCGTTGTGGTTTTGATGCGTAGGTAAGAACGGTTCTTGCTCGGCCCGTAGCAGCCACGTAAAACTTGCAACAACAAAGTAGAGGACGTCTAACTTGTTTTTGCAGGGCATGTTGTAATGTGATATGGTCAAGACGTGATGAGATATAAGTTGTTGTATAAGATGATCATGTTTTGTTGAAGTTATCGGCAACTGGCAGAAGCCATATGGTTGTCTCTTTATTGCATAAGATGCAAGTGCAAATAATTGATTTACTTTATTGCTATGCGATAGCAATAGTTGCAAGAGAAATAGTTGGTGAGACGATCATGTGACGACACGTTGATGGAGATCAAGATGATGGACATCATGGTGTCATGCCGGTAACAATAGAGATCATGGCGGTACTTTGGAGATGGAGATCAAAGGCGCAAGATGATCATGGCCATATCATGTCACATATTTTGATTGCATATGATGTTTATCTTTTATGCATCTTATTTTTCTTAGATCGACGGTAGCATTATAAGATGATCTCTCGCTAAATTTCAAGGTATAATTGTTCTCCCTGAGTATGCACCGTTGCGAAAGTTCTTCGTGCTGAGACACCACGTGATGATCGGGTGTGATAGGCTCTACGTTCAAATACAACGGGTGCAAAACAGTTGCACACGCGAAATACTCAAGTAAAACTTGACGAGCCTAGCATATAACAGATATGGCCTCGGAACACTGAGACCGAAAGGTCAAGCGTGAATCATATAGTAGATATGATCAACATAGTGATGTTAACCATTGAAACTAATCCATCTCACGTGATGATCCGACATGGTTTAGTTGATATGGATCATGTGATCACTTAGAGGATTAGAGGGATGTCTATCTGAGTGGGAGTTCTTAAGTAATATGATTAATTGAACTTAAATTTATCATGAACTTAGTCCTGATAGTATTTGCATATCTATGTTGTAGATCAATAGCTCGCGTTTAGCTCCCCTGTTTTATTTTTGATATGTTCCTAGAGAAAACTAAGTTGAAATATGTTAGTAGCAATGATGCGGATTGGATCCATGATCTTAGGATTATCCTCATTGCTGCACAGAAGAATTATGTCCTTGATGCACCGCTAGGTGACAGACCTATTGCTGGAGCAGATGCAGACGTTATGAACATTTTGACAAAAGCTCGGTATGATGACTACTAGATAGTTTAGTGCACCATGCTTTGCGGCTTAGAACCGGGACTTCAAAAATGTTTTGAACGCCACGGAGCATATAAGATGTTCCAAGAGTTGAAATTGGCATTTCATACTCATGCCCGTGTCGAGAGGTATGAGACCTCTAACAGTACTTTGCCTACAAGATGGAGGAGAATTGCTCATCTAGTGAGCATGTGCTCAGAATGTCTAAGTACTACAATCACTTGAATCAAGTGGGAGTTAATCTTCCAGAAAAGATAGTGATTGACAGAGTTCTCTAGTCACTATCACCAAGTTACTTGAACTTCGTGATGAACTATAATATGCAAGGGATAACGGAAATGATTCCCAAGCTCTTCGTGATGCTAAAATCGACGAAGGTAGAAATCAAGAAAAACATCAAGTGTTGATGGTTGACAAGACCACTAGTTTCAACAAAAGGGCAAAGGGAAGAAGGGGAACTTCAAGAAGAACGGCAAGCAAGTTGCTGCTCAAGTGAAGAAGCCCAAGTCTGGACCTAAGCCTGAGACTAAATTGCTTCTACTACAAAGGGACTGGTCACTAGAAGTGGAACTGCCCCTAGATACTTGGCGAATAAGAAGGATGGCAAAGTGAACAAAGGTATATTGGATATACATGTTATTGATGTGTACTTTACTAGTGTTTATAGCAACCCCTCGGCATTTGATACTGGTTCAGTTGCTAAGAGTAGTAACTCGAAACGGGAGATGCAGAATAAACAGAAACTAGTTAAGGGCGGGGTGACGATGTGTGTTGGAAATAGTTCCAAGATTGATATGATCATCATCGCACACTCCCTATACTTTCGGGATTAGTGTTGAACCTAAATAAGTGTTATTTGGTGTTTGCGTTGAGCATGAATATGATTTGATCATGTTTATTGCAATACGGTTATTCATTTAAAGTCAGAGAATAATTGTTGTTCTGTTTACATGAATAAGACCTTCGATGGTCATACACCTAATGAAAATAGTTTGTTGGATCTCGATCTTAGTGATACACATATTCATAATATTGATGCCAAAAGATGCAAAGTTGATAATGATAGTGCAACTTATTTGTGGCACTGCCGTTTGGGTCATATTGGTGTAAAGCGCATGAAGAAACTCCATAAGGATGGACTTTTGGAATCACTTGGTTATGAATCATTTGATGCTTGCGAACCGTGCCTTTTGGGCAAGATGACTAAAACTCCATTCTTCGGAACAATGGAACGAGCTACTGACTTGTTGGAAATAATGCATACCGATGTATGCGGTCCAAAGGATCCATCCTTAGCAACGAATATCTTGCCTTCGGATCTGTGATAGAAGGTGTACCCAACAGTTTCCTTTGGGTATCCTATGAAGACACATTTCTTCAATTTGGGTTCGAGCTTATCAGGTTGAAGCTTTTTCACATAAGCATCGCAGCCCCAAACTTTAAGAAACGACAACTTGGGTTTCTTGCCAAACCACAGTTCATATTGTGTCGTCTCAACGGATTTAGACGGTGCCCTATTTAACGTGAATGTAGCTGCCTCTAATGCATAACCCCAAAACGATAGTGATAAATCAGTAAGAGACATCATAGATCGCACCATATCTAATAAAGTATGATTATGACGTTCGGACACACCATTACGCTGTGGTGTTCCAGGTGGCGTGAGTTGCGAAACTATTCCACATCATTTCAAATGAAGGCCAAGCTTGTAACTCAAATATTCGTGTCCGCGATCAGATCGTAGAAACTTTATTTCCTTGTTACGATGATTTTCGACTTCACTCTAAAATTCTTTGGACTTTTCAAATGTTTCAGACTTATGTTTCATCAAGTAGATATACACATATCTGCCCAAATCATCTGTGAAGGTCAGAAAATAACGATACCCGCCGCGAGCCTAAGACTCATCGCATCGCATACATCAGTATGTATTATTTCCAATAAGTCATTTGCTCGCTCCATTGTTCCGGAGAATGGAGTCTTAGTCATCTTGCCCATGAGGCATGGTTCGCAAGCATCAAGTGATTCCAAAAGCCCATCAGCATGGAGTTTCTTTATGCGCTTTACACCAATATGACTTAAACGGCAGTGCCACAAATATGTTGCACTATCATTATCAATTTTGCATCTTTTGGCATCAATATTATGAATATGTGTATCACTATGATTGAGATTCAATAAATCATTCACCTTGGATGTATGACCACATAAGGTTTTATTCATGTAAACAGAATAACAATTATTCTTTGACTTAAATGAATATCCTATTGCAATAAACATGATCCAATCATATTATGCTCAATGCGAACACCAAATAACATATTTAGGTTCAACACTAATCCTGAAGGTCAAGGGGGTGTGCGATGGTGAACTTATCAACCTTGGAATTATTTCCAACACACATCGTCACCTTGCCCTCAACTAGTCTTTGTTCATTTTGCAACTCTTGTTTCGAGTTACTAATCATAGCAACTGAACCAGTATCAAATACCCAGGGGCTACTATGAACATTAGTAAAGTACACATCAATAACATGTATATCATATATACATTTGTTCACTTTACCATCCTTCTTATCCGCCAAGTATTTGGGGCAGTTCCGCTTCCAGTGACATTTTCCTTTGCAGTAGAAGCACTCAGTTTCAGGCTTGGGTCTAGTTTTGGGTTTCTTCATGGGAGTGGCAACTTGCTTGCCACTCTTCTTGAAATTCCCTTTCTTTCCCTTGCCCTTTTACTTGAAACTAGTGGTCTTGTCAATCATCAACATTTGATGCTTTTCTTGATTTCTACCTTCATCGATTTCAGCATCACGAAGAGCTCGGGAATCGTTTTCGTCATCCCTTGCATATTATAGTTCATCACGAAGTTCCACCAACTTGGTGATAGTGACTAGAGAACTCTGTCAGTCACTATTTTATCTGGAAGATTAACTCCCATTTGATTCAAGCAATTGTAGTACTCAGATAATCTGAGCACATGCTCACTAGTTGAGCTATTCTCCTCCATCTTGTAGGCAAAGTACTTGTTAGAGGTCTCATACCTCTCGACTCGGGCATGAGTCTGAAATACCAATTTCAGCTCTTGGAACATCTTATATGCTCCATGGCGTTCAAAACGTTTTTGAAGTCCTGGTTCTAAGCCGTAAAGCATGGTGCACTAAACTATCAAGTAGTTATCATACCGAGCTTGCCAAACGTTCATAACGTCTACATTTGCTCCTGCAATAGGTCCGTCACCTAGCGGTGCATCAAGGACATAATTCTTCTGTGCAGCAATGAGGGTAATCCTCAGATCTCGGACCTAGTCCGCATCATTGCTACTATCATCTTTCAACATAGTTTTTCTATAGGAACATATCAAAAATAAATGGTGAGCTACATCGCGAGCTATTGATCTACAACATAGTTATGCAAATACTATCAGGACTAAGTTCATGATAAATTAAAGTTCAATTAATCATATTACTTAATAACTCCCACTTAGATAGACATCCCTCTAATCATCTAAGTGATCACGTGATCCATATCAACTAAACCATGTCCGATCATCACGTGAGATGGAGTAGTTTCCAATGGTGAACATCACTATGTTGATCATATCTACTATATGATTCATGCTCGACCTTTCGGTCTCAGTGTTCCGAGGCCATATCTGCATATGCTAGGCTCGTCAAGTTTAACCCGAGTATTCTGCGTGTGCAAAACTGGCTTGCACCCGTTGTATGTGAACATAGAGCTTATCACACCCGATCATCACGTGGTGTCTTAGCACGAAGAACTGTCGCAACGGTGCATACTCAGGGAGAACACTTATACCTTGAAATTTTAGTGAGAGATCATCTTATAACGCTACCGCCGTACTAAGCAAATTAAGATGCATAAAGGATAAACATCACATGCAATCAATATAAGTGATATGATATGGCCATCATCATCTTGTGCCTTTGATCTCCATCTCCAAAGCACCGTCATGATCACCATCGTCACTGGCTTGACACCTTGATCTCCATCGAAGCATCATTGTCGTCTCGCCAACTATTGCTTCTACGACTATCGCTACCGCTCAGTGCTAAAGTAAACCAATTACATGGCGATTGCATTTCATACAATAAAGCGACAATCATATGGCTCCTCCCAGTTGCCGATAACTGTTACAAAACATGATCATCTCATAAAACAATTTATATATCACCACGCCTTGACCATATCACATCACAGCAAGCCCTACAAAAACAAGTTAGACGTCCTCTACTTTGTTGTTGAAAATTTTACGTGACTGCTACGGGCTTAGCAAAAACCGTTCTTACCTACGCATCAAAACCACAACGATTTTTTGTCAAGTGAGCTGTTTTAACCTTCAACAAGGACCGGATGTAGTCACACTCGATTCAACTAAAGTTGGAGAAACAGACACCCACTAGCCACCTGTGTGCGAAGCATGGCGGTAGAACCAGTCTCATGAACGCGGTCATGTAATGTCGGTCTGGGCCGCTTCATCCAACAATACCGCCTAATCAAAGTATGACATGCTCGTAAGCAGTATGACTATTATCGCCCACAACTCTTTATGTTCTACTCTTGCATATAACATCTACGCATAGACCTGGCTCGGATGCCACTGTTGGGGAACGTAGTATTTCAAAAAAAATCCTACGATCATGCAAGATCTATCTAGGAGAAGCATAGCAACGAGGGGGAGAGTGTGTCCATGTACCCTCGTAGACCGAAAGCAGAAGCGTTAAGTAACGCAGTTGATGTAGTCGAACGTCTTCACGATCCAACCGATCCAAGTACCGAACGCACGGCACCCCCGCGATCTGCACATGTTCAGCTCGGTGATGTCCCTCAAACTCTTGATCCAGTTGAGGCCGAGGGAGAGTTTCGTCAGCACGACAGCGTGGTGACGGTGATGATGAAGTTACCGGTGCAGGGCTTCGCCTAAGCACTACAACGATACGACCGAGGTGTGTAACTATGGAGGGGGGCACCGCACATGGCTAAGACAAATCTTGAGTGCCTTTCGGGTGCTCCCCTCCCCCGTATATAAAGGAGGGAGGGAGGAGGCGGACGGCCTAGGAGGCGCGCCAAGCATAGGGAGTCCTACTAGGACTCCCAAGTCCTAGTAGGATTCCCTTTCCTATTCGGAGTAGGAGAGAAGGAAAGAGAGGGAGAGGGAGAAGGAAAGGGGGGCCGCGCCCCCACCCCTTGTCCAATTCGATTTGGCCAGGGGGGAGGCGCGCGCCACCTCTTGGCCCTTCTCCCCTCTCTTCACTAAAGCCCAATAAGGCCCATTACTTCTCCCGGCGAATTCCCGTAACTCTCCGGTACTCCAAAAAATACCCAAATCACTCGAAACCTTTCCGATGTCCGAACATAGCCTTCCAATATATGAATCTTTACCTATCGACCATTTCAAGACTCCTCGTCATGTCTGTGATCTCATCCGGGACTCCGAACAACCTTCGGTCGTCAAATCACATAAACTCATAATACAAATCGTCATCGAACGTTAAGCGTGCGGACCCTACGGGTTCGAGAACTATGTAGACATGACTGAGACACATCTCCAGTCAATAACCAATAGCAGAACCTAGATGCTCATATTGGCTCCTACATATTCTATGAAGATCTTTACCGGTCAAACCGCATAACAACATACGTTGTTCCCTTTGTCATCGGTATGTTACTTGCCCGAGATTCGATCGTCGGTATCATCATACCTAGTTCAATCTCATTACCGGCAAGTCTCTTTACTCGTTCCGTAATGCATCATCCTGCAACTAACTCATTAGTCGCATTGCTTCCAAGGCTTATAGTGATGTACATTACCGAGAGGGCCCAGAGATACCTCTCCGATACACGGAGTGACAAATCCTAATCTTGATCTATGCCAACCCAACAAACACCTTCGGAGACACCTATAGAGCATCTTTATAATCACCCAGTTATGTTGTGACATTTGATAGCACACAAGGTGTTCCTTCGGTATTCGGGAGTTGCATAATCTGATAGTCTGAGGAACATGTATAAGTCATGAAGAAAGTAGTAGCAATGAAACTGTAACAATCATAATGCTAAGCTAACGAGTGGGTCTTGTCCATCACCTCATTCTCATAATGATGTGACCGTGTTCATCAAATGACAACACCTGTCTATGGTCAGGAAACTTAACCATGTTTGATTAACGAGCTAGTCTAGTAGAGGCATACTGTGACGCCCCCGATTCAATCGTACACTAATCATGCACGCAAAGGTGTACGATCAAGATCAGGGACTCACGGGAATATATCACAACATAACACTAAAAACATAAATAAGTCATACAAGCGTCATATTACAAGCCAGGGGCCTCGAGGGCTCGAATATAAGAGCTCGGTCATAGACGAGTCAGCGGAAGCAACAATATCTGAGTACATACATAAGTTAAACAAGTATGCCTTAAGAAGGCTAGCACAAACTGGGATACAGATCGAAAGAGGCGCAGGCCTCCTGCCTAGGATCCTCCTAAACTACTCCTGGTCATCGTCAGTGCCCTGCATATAACAGTTGATGAAGAATCATGGGAAGCAACACGATTCTTTGATACTCTCGAGATACTGGAGGGTATTAATCAAAGGAAGATCGACATAGGGGTTGGACGGGTGCATTGATCTGTAGAGGGCAGATGGTTTTAACTTGTCTGAGAAATTGAATCAAAGGGGAACAATATGGTCAGAACCACATTTGTAAATGATCAAACCGCAGATACAAGAACTTATAACAAGGGGGTAACTATTTTGCGAGAAGCTTCCATGATAAGATCTGCATCATGTCCATGGGCATGAACGTAAAGTTCAAGGTCGACTCCCACTTCTTTAGTGTATAACCTTCCATTCACTTCTTGTTTCTTTTCGAAATGGCATGAGTTGTTGAAAGTTTTACCTGGTGCAATACCAGATAAGTATGACCCATGAAATCTTTCGGGTTTGCACAGATTAGGAAAGGCATTGGTTCAACCCATCGGGGCTTCTTAGGAACATATACCACAAGCTTCAACAGTAAATATCACCAGCTCGAAAGCAGAGCACGGTTGAGAAAAGAGGAGAACAAAATTTACCAAAGGCATTATGTACCGGAGAAATAACTCACAAGGTGATTAATTATGAAGGACATTGTCGAATAATAATCCAACAGTGGATATGGCGATCCACAATGGAGCTGATGTGAGTATCGATACCCAATCAGAGGAAGAAAGAATGCAAATGCATCAATTTATAGAATATCTGAATAATTCAACATTTAAATAGCAAATGAATTATGATTTTCAAATCAAGGGATCAGGAGCAAATGCTCTGATCAAGGATGGATAAGTTGAATAGACTTAGGGGTACGATCGATGGCAATCTGATTGGCCAAGAACCAGCTCATTTTTAAAATGACGTCTGAGCTGAAAGGATGAATTCTAGGATCTGATTGAGGATTGCGAGCATTCACAACTTATTGAATCAATGGACTCAAAAATGATAATGACAAGGGAAGTCAATAAGATTACAAGACTTATGGGATTAACCATAATGCAAGCAAGCAAGAATTTCAAGAGCAATAGGCTGCTCAGGATTTTCGGAAGATCGTATGGTATTTCGAAGTCTTTTGCGAAACACATGAACAACTGGGAATGAGCAGATACTCGATAAGTATGAGGAATTATTCGTAGGGGTATTCATGCGGCAAAGATCTATAAGGCAGTGGCTCAAGAGATTCTTATAAGTCGAAGAATAATTCGATGCATCTTGTAATAACTGGGAATGAAAGTAAGAAGGACAGATGTAAGTATTTATCCATAGGGATGTATCGGTGGTAGGGGATTGCAAAAGCGATGGGTACAAAGTCTCGAGAGAACATCAGAGAGTATCTTCGGAATCTTCTGATGCAGCGGGCAATCCTCTGTAATAAGGGGCTCTCAGGGTGGATGCGATCACGAGATCCTAATGTCAGAGTTAGCAAATCCATTTGACCCAAATAGTAGAGAGATTAGAGTCCAGAGTATAGATCGAGAAATAAAAGATCCTAATACCACCCAATGGCGACGTGGGCCCGTAAGGCACACAGCCATGTTAGTAAAAGTTTTGCAATGTCTAGACTCGACTTCGGCCAAGGAGTGTGGAAGGGGGATTCCTACAGGCAGTCGGCTCTGATACCAACTTGTGACGCCCCCGATTCAATCGTACACTAATCATGCACGCAAACGTGTACGATCAAGATCAGGGACTCACAGGAAGATATCACAACACAACTCTAAAAACATAAATAAATCATACAAGCATCATATTACAAGCTAGGGGCCTCGAGGGCTCGAATATAAGAGCTCGATCATAGACGAGTCAGCGGAAGCAATAATATCTGAGTACAAACATAAGTTAAACAAGTATGCCTTAAGAAGGCTAGTACAAACTGGGATACATATCAAAAGAGGCGCAGGCCTCCTGCCTGGGATCCTCCTAAACTACTCTTGGTCGTCGTCAACGGCCTGCACGTAGTAGTAAGCACCTCCGGTGTAGTAGGATTCGTCGTCGACGGTGGCGTCTGGCTCCTGGGTTCCAACATCTGGTTGCGACAACCAGGTAGAAAGAAAAGGGGGGAAAAGGGGGAGAAAAGCAACCGTGAGTACTCATCCAAAGTACTCGCAAGCAAGGATCTACAGTACATATGCATGGGTAACTGTGTAAAGGGGCAATATCAGTGGACTGAACTGCAGAATGCCAGAATAAGAGGGGGATAGCTAGTGTCGTCGAAGACTACACTTCTGGTAGCCTCCATCTTACAGCATGTAGAAGAGAGTAGATGGTAAGTTAAGCAAGTAGCATCGCATAGCATAATCCTACCGGCGATCCTCCCCTCGTCGCCCTATGTGAGAGCGATCACCGGATTATATCTGGCACTTGGAAGGGTGTGTTTCATTAAGTATCATGTTCTAGTTATCCTAAGGTCAAGGTACAACTCCGGGTCGTCCTTCTACCGAGGGACATGGCTATTCGAATAGATAAACTTCCCTGCAGGGGTGCACCACATAACCCAACAAGCTCGATCCCCTTTGGCCGGACACACTTTCCTGGGTCATGCCCGGCCTCGGAAGATCAACACGTCGCAGCCCCACCTAGGCACGACAGAGAGGTCAGCACGTCGGTCTAAATCCTATGCGCGCGGGAGTCTGGGCCCATCGCCCATTGCACACCTGCACGTTGCGTGGGCGGCCGGAGAGCAGACCTAGCAACCTCCATTACAAAGGAAGTTGTGTTACGCGGTCAAACCCGGCGCGCGCCGCTCAGTCGCTGACATCACGAAGGCTTCGGCTGATACCATGACGTTGAGTGCCCATAACTGTTCCCACGTAGTTGGTTAGTGCGTATAGGCCAGTGGCCAGACTCAGATCAAATACCAAGATCTCGTTAAGCGTGTTATTTTAAAGTAACCGCGGACGCCGACCAGGGCCAGGCCCACCTCTCTCCTAGGTGGTCTCAACCTGCCGTGTCGCTCCGCCACAAAGTAACAGTCGGGGGCCGTCGGAAACCCAGGCCCACCTCTACCGGGATGGAGCCACCTGCCCCTTCAGCCCCCATCTCCGAACATTATCATAAGTAATGTAACAGTATAAAGTATATAGCATATGCACGTGATCACCTCCCGAAGTGATCACGGCCCAGTAGTATAGCATGGCAGACGGACAAGAGTGTAGGGGCACTAATGGAATACTAGCATCCTATACTAAGCATTTAGGATTGCAGGTAAAGGTAGCAGCAGTAGTGGCAAAGACAGGCTATGCAGCAGAATAGGATTAACCGAAAGCAGTAACATGCTACACTACTCTAATGCAAGCAGTAGAGAGAAGGAATAGGCGATATTTGGTGATCAAGGGGGGGGGCTTGCCTGGAAGCTCAGCCGAGAAAGAGGGGTTGTCAACACCGTAGTCGACCGGGGCAGCAGCGGCGTCGCTCTCGTAGTCTACCAGAGAGAAGAGGGGGGAGAAACAATAAATACAATGCAAACATAAGCATGGCGATGCATGACATGACAAGTAACGGTGCTAGGTGTGCCCTAACGCGGTATTAGGTGATACCAACAAAGGGGGAACATCCGGGGAAGTATCCCCGGTGTTTTGCGCTTTCGGACAGATGAACCGGAGGGGGAAAGTTGCGTGTTCGCTATGCTAGGGATGTGTGGCAGACTAACGGGCTACGTATTCGGATTCGTCTCGTCGTTCTGAGCAACTTTCATATACAAAGTATTTTCATTGGAGTTACAGATTATTTTATATTAATTTCTAAAGTTTTAGTTCATTTTCTAAATTATTTTAATTCAATTTAAGTAGTAAAAAGCTATGTGTACACAGCAAAGGCCAGCCACAGCCTATGACCTGTGGGGCCAGGGGACCCGGTTGACCAAGTCAATTTTTAACTGGTCAATATTGAATAGTGCGTGTGGGGCCCACATGTCATTGTCACAATATCCTAATTAACCTATTAATTAGTTTAATTAGCTAATTAGGTTAACTAATGTTTAATTAGATTAATTAAATAGGATTAATTAAGTTAATTAATTATCCAATTAATGAATTAATATTTTTATTTATTTTTCGTTATCATTCTAGGGGGTGGGCCTCGGCTGTCTATGTCACAGTGGAGGCAACGGGGCAGGTTAGCGGGCGCCCGGGCAATGGAGCCCCAGAGGGATCCAGCGCGTCCGCGGTGCGCGGCTAGCCGGCGCAAGGGCGCGTGTGCGCGCTCGCGCATGGCGGGGCAGCGGCGTTGTGGCAGGGGGAGTGGCGCGTGGCCCTGGGCGGTAGCAGGCGCCAGCGGCGCAGAAGCCAAAGGCGGGCGCGCGGGGCCAGGCGGAGCAGCGACGGTGGCCAGGCAGAGTAGTGACGGCGGCAGGCGGAGTAGCAACGGCGGCCGGACGGGCGACTGCGAGCTCAGGACGGAGTGGCTGTGCGGTCGCGCGCGGGCGCGGACTCGGACAATAGCTGGCGTGCGTGGGGCATGTGGCCCACGGCCTGGCGCGGCAAACGCGGCCCAAGGCGCGCATGAGGCAGCGAGGGCGCGCCGCGAGCACGGGCAGAGGCGAGGCTACCGTGAGCTCGACAGGAACTCGGGCGTGTTGGTGCTGCCCGGGACAGAGGGAAAGCAGAGGAGGGGTGGACGGGGCCTCACCGGGGCCCTGAAGTTGTGCTAAAGCTGGCTCGACGAGGCGCCGGGGCTGTGATGTCTACTACACAACCTTCTTCTTGTAGACGTTGTTGGGCCTCCAAGTGCAGAGGTTTGTAGGACAGTAGCAAATTTCCCTGAAGTGGATGACCTAAGGTTTATCAATCCGTGGGAGGCGTATAATGAAGATGGTCTCTCTCGAGCAACCCTGCAACCAAATAACAAAGAGTCTCTTGTGTCCCCAACACACCCAATACAATGGTAAATTATATAGGTGCACTAGTTCGGCGAAGAGATGGTGATACATGAGCAATATGGATAGTAGATATAGGTTTTTGTAATCTGAAAATATAAAAACAGCAAGGTAACTAATGATAAAAGTGAGCGTAAACGGTATTGCAATGATAGGAAACACGGCCTAGGGTTCATACTTTCACTAGTGCAAGTTCTCTCAACAATAATAACATAATTCGATCATATAACTATCCCTCAACATGCAACAAAGAGTCACTCCAAAGTCACTAATAGAGGAGAACAAACGAAGAGATTATTGTAGGGTACGAAACCACCTCAAAGTTATTCTTTCCAATCTATCCGTTGGGCTATTCCTATAAGTGTCACAAATAGCCCTAGAGTTCGTACTAGAATAAAACCTTAAGACACAAATCAACCAAAACCCTAATGTCACCTAGATACTCCAATGTCACCTCAAGTATCTGTGGGTATGATTATACGATATGCATCACACAATCTCAGATTCATCTATTCAACCAACACATAGAACCTCAAAGAGTGCCCCAAAGTTTCTACCGGAGAATCAAGACGAAGACGTGTGCCAACCCCTATGCATAAGTTCATGGGCGGAACCCGCAAGGTGATCACCAAAACATACATCAAGTGAATCACGTGATATCCCATTATCACCACAGATACGCACGGCAAGACATACATCAAGTGTTCTCAAGTCATAAGAGACTCAATCCGATAAGATTACTTCAAAGGGAAAACTCAATCCATTACAAGAGAGTAGAGGGGGAGAAGCAACATAAGATCCAACTATAATAGCAAAGCTCGCGATACATCAAGATCGTGCCAAATCAAGAACACGAGAGAGAGAGAGAGAGAGAGAGAGAGAGAGAGAGAGATCAAACACATAGCTACTGGTACATACCCTCAGCCCCGAGGGTGAACTACTCCCTCCTTGTCATGGAGAGCGCCGGGATGATGAAGATGGCCACCGGTAAGGGTTCTCCCCTCCGGCAGGGTGCCAGAACAGGGTCCCGATTTACTTTTGGTGGCTACAAAGGCTTGCGGCGGCGGAACTCCCGATCTTTTCTGTTCTCCGAAGTTTTTAGGGTATATGGGAATATATAGGTGAAAGAAGTACGTCAGGGGAGCCACAAGGGGCCCACGAGGGTGGAGGGTGCGCCCTGGGGGGTGGGCGCGCCCCCCTACCTCATGGCTTCCTCGTTTCTTTCTTGACGTGGACTCCAAGTCTCCCGGGTTGCTTTACTTCTAAAAATAACTTCTCCAGAAGGTTTCATTCCGTTTCGGCTCCGTTTGATATTCCTTTTCTTCGAAACACTGAAACAAGGTAAAAAGCAGGAACTGGCACTGGGCTCTGGGTCAATAGGTTAGTCCCAAAAATAATATAAAAGTGTTTAATAAAGCCCATAAACATCCAAAACAGATAATATAATAGCATGGAACAATAAAAAATTATAGATACGTTGGAGACGTATCAGCATCCCCAAGCTTAATTCCTGCTCGTCCTCGAGTAGGTAAATGATAAAAACAGAATTTTTGATGTGGAATGCTACTTGGCATAATTTCAATGTAATTCTTATTAATTGTGATATGAATATTCAGATCCGAAAGATTCAAGATAAAAGTTCATATTGACATAAAAATAATAATACTTCAAGCATACTAACTAAGCAATTATGTCCTCTCAAAATAACATGGCCAAAGAAAGTTCATCCCTACAAAATCATATAGTTTAGTCATGTTCCATTTTCGTCACACAAGAGTGCTCTCATCATGCACAACCTCGATGACAAGCCAAGCAATTGTTTCATACTTTAGTAATCTCATACTTATAAACCCTCACGCAATACATGAGCGCAAGCCATGGACATAGCACTATGGGTGGAATAGAATATGATGAGGGGGGTTATGTGGAGAAGACAAAAAAAGAGAAAGTATCACATCAACGAGGATAATCGATGAGCTATGGATATGCCCATCGATTGATGTTAATGCAAGGAGTAGGCATTGCCATGCAACGGATGCACTAGAGCTATAAATACATGAAAGCTAAACAAAAGAAACTAAGTGGGTGTGCATCCAACTTGCTTGCTCAGGAAGACCTAGGGCACTTGAGGAGGCCCATTGTTGGAATATACAAGCCAAGTTCTATAATGAAAAATTCCCACTAGTATATGAAAGTGACAAAACAAGAGACTCTCTATCATGAAGATTATGGTGCTACTTTGAAGCACAAGTGTGGTAAAGGATAGTAACATTGTCCCTTCTCTCTTTTTCTATCACTTTTTTTGGGCCTTCTCCTTTTTTATGGCCTTTCTCTTTTTTTTATGGCCTTTCTTTTTTATGGCCTTTCTCTTTTTTTTATTCCTCACTTGGGATAATGCTCCAGAAAATGATGATCATCACACTTCTATTTATTTACAACTCAATGATTACAACTCGATACTAGAACAAAGTATGACTCTATATGAATGCCTCCAGCGGTGTACTGGGATACGCAATGAACCAAGAGTTACATGTATGAAAGAATTATGAATGGTGGCTTTGCCACAAATACTATGCCAACTACATGATCATGCTAAGCAATATGACAATGATGAATGTGTCATGATAAACGGAATGGTGGAAAGTTGCATGGCAATATATCTCGGAATGGCTATGGAAATGCCATAATAGGTAGGTATGGTGGCTGTTTTGAGGAAGATATAAGGAGGTTTATGTGTGAAAGAGTGTATCATATCACGGGGTTTGGATGCACCGGCGAAGTTTGCACCAACTCTCAATGTGAGAAAGGGCAATGCACGGTGCCGAAGAGGCTAGCAATGATGGAAGGGTGAGAGTGCGTATAATCCATGGACTCAACATTAGTCATAAAGAACTCACATACTTATTGAAAAAATCTACAAGTCATCAAAAACCAAAGCACTACGCGCATGCTCCTAGGGGGATAGATTGGTAGGAAAAGACCATCGCTCGTCCCTGACCGCCACTCATAAGGAGGACAATCAAAGAACACCTCATGTTTCAAATTTGTTACATAACGTTTACCATACGTGCATGCTACGGGACTTGCAAACTTCAACACAAGCATTTCTCAAATTCACAACTACTCAACTAGCACAACTTTAATATCACTACCTCCATATCTCAAAACAATCATCAAGCATCAAACTTCTCTTAGTATTCAACACACTCATAAGAAAGTTTTTACTAGTATTGAAT
Organism: Aegilops umbellulata; assembly: GCA_032464435.1. Classification (NCBI taxonomy): domain Eukaryota; kingdom Viridiplantae; phylum Streptophyta; class Magnoliopsida; order Poales; family Poaceae; genus Aegilops; species Aegilops umbellulata. Next base: position 445,577,436 of record CP136054.1, read on the forward strand.
ACCTAGCATATTAGGATTAAGCACATTACCATGCTATTTAAGACTCTCAAAATAATATAAGTGAAGCATGAGAGACCAAAAGTTTCTATAAAACAAATCCAGCACCGTGCTCTAAAAGATATAAGTGAAGCACTAGAGCACACGACAAACTACTCTGAAAGATATAAGTGAAGATCAATGAGTAGTCGAATAATTATGCAACTATATGAAGACTCTCCCATTTAATAATTTCATATCTTGGCATTTTATTCAAACAGCAAGCAAAGCTAAAGAAAATAAAATGACGCTCCAAGCAAAACACATATCATGTGGTGAATAAAAATATAGCTCCAAGTAAAGTAACCGATGTACGAAGACGAAAGAGGGGATGCCTTCCGGGGCATCCTTAAGCTTAGGCTCTTGGTTATCCTTGAATATTACCTTGGGGTGCCTTGGGCATCCCCAATCTTAGGCTCTTGCCACTCCTTATTCTATATTCCATCGAATCTTTACCCAAAACTTGAAAACTTCACAACACAAAACTTAACAGAAAATCTCGTGAGCTCCGTTAGCGAAAGAAAACAAAACACCACTTCATGGTAATGTAATGAACTCATTCTTTATTTATATTTGTTTTAAACCTACTTTATTCCAACTTCTCTATGGTTTATAAACTATTTTACTAGCCATAGATTCATCAAAATAAGCAAACAACACACGAAAAACAGAATCTGTCAAAAACAGAACAGTCTGTAGTAATCTGTACCAAACGTATACTTATGGAACTCCAAAAATTCTAAAATAAATTGGTGGACCTGAGGAATTTGTCTAGTAATCATCTCCAAAAATAATCAACTAAATATCACTCTTCAGTAAAAAGTTTTAGCTAATCTCGTGAGCTCTAAAGTTTCTGTTTCTTACAGCATGATCATAAAGACCTCACCCAAGTCTTCCCAAAGGTTCTACTTGGCACAAACACTAACTAAAACACAAAACCACATCTAAACAGAAGCTAGATGGATTATTTATTCCTAAACAGAACCAAAAATCAAGAAACAAAAATAAAATTGGGTTGCCTCCCAACAAGCGCTATCGTTTAACGCCCCTAGCTAGGCATAATGATTTCAATGATGCTCACACAAAAGATAAGAATTGAAACATAAAGAGAGAATCATGAAGAATATGACTAGCACATTTAAGTCTAACCCTCTTCCTATGCATAGGGATTTTGTGAGCAAACAACTTATGGGAACAATAATCAACTAGCATATGAAGGCAAAACAAGCATAACTTCAAAGCTTTAAGCACATAGAGAGGAAACTTGATATTATTGCAATTCCTACAAGCATATATTCCTCCCTCATAATAATTTTCAGTAGCATCATGAATGAATTCAACAAAATAATCAACACCTAAAGCATTCTTTTCATGATCTACAAGCATAGAAAATTTACTACTCTCCACGTAAGCAAATTTATTCTCATCAATAGTAGTGGGAGCAAACTCAACAAAATAACTATCATGTGATTGAAAATTAAGATCAAGATGACAAGTTTCATGGTTATCATTATTCTTTAAAGCATACGTGTCATCACAATAATCATCATAGATAGGAGGCATGCTTTCATCATAGTAAATTTGCTCATCAAAGCTTGGGAGACAAAAAATATCATCTTCATCAAACATAGCTTCCCCAAGCTTGTGGCTCTGCATATCATTAGCATCATGGGTATTCAAAGAATTCATACTAACAACATTGCAATCATGCTCATCATTCACATACTTTATGCCAAGCATTCTATGTAATTCTTCTTCTAGTACTTGAGCACAATTTTCCTTCCCATCATTTTCACGAAAGACATTAAAAAGATGAAGCATATGAGGTACCCTCAATTCCATTTTTTTTGTAGTTTTATTTTATAGACTAAACTAGTGATAAAACAAGAAACTAAAAGATTCGATTGCAAGATCTAAAGATATACCTTCAAGCACTCACCTCCCCGGCAATGGCGCTAGAAAAGAGCTTAGTTGACGGGGTGTGAGTGCCGCTTACCTAGCCTCCCCGGCAATGGCGCCAGAAACTGCTTGATGTCTACTACACAACCTTCTTCTTGTAGACTTTGTTGGGCCTCCAAGTGCAGAGGTTTGTAGGACAGTAGCAAATTTCCCTCAAGTGGATGACCTAAGGTTTATCAATCCGTGGGAGGCGTAGGATGAAGATGGTCTCTCTTGAGCAACCCTACAACCAAATAACCAAGAGTCTCTTGTGTCCCCAACACACCCAATACAATGGTAAATTATAGAGGTGCACTAGTTCGGCGAAGAGATGGTGATACAAGTGCAATATGGATAGTAGATATAGGTTTTTGTAATCTGAAAATATAAAAACAGCAAGGTAACTAATGATAAAAGTGAGCGTAAACGGTATTGCAATGATAGGAAACAAGGCCTAGGGTTCATACTTTCACTAGTGCAAGTTCTCTCAACAATAATAACATAATTGGATCACATAACTATCCCTCAACATACAACAAAGAGTCACTCCAAAGTCACTAATAGCGGAGAACAAACGAAACCACCTCAAAGTTATTCTTTCCAATCTATCCGTTGGGCTATTCCTATAAGTGTCACAAAGAGCCCTAGAGTTCGTACTAGAATAACACCTTATGACACAAATAAACCAAAACCCTAATGTCACCTAGATACTCCAATGTCACCTCAAGTACCCGTGGGTATGATTATACAATATGCATCACACAATCTCAGATTCATCTATTCAACCAACACATAGAACCTCAAAGAGTGCCCCAAAGTTTCTACCGGAGAATCAAGACGAAAACGTGTGCCAACCCCTATGCATAAGTTCATGGGCGGAACCCGCAAGTTGATCACCAAAACATACATCAAGTGAATCACGTGATATCCCATTGTCACCACAGATACGCACGGCAAGACATACATCAAGTGTTCTCAAGTCATAAAAGACTCAATCTGATAAGATTACTTCAAAGGGAAAACTCAATCCATTACAAGAGAGTAGAGGGGGAGAAGCAACATAAGATCCAACTATAATAGCAAAGCTTGCGATACATCAAGATCGTGCCAAATCAAGAACATGAGAGAGAGAGAGAGAGAGAGATCAAACACATAGCTAGTGGTACATACCCTCAGCCCCGAGGGTGAACTACTCCCCCTCATCATGGAGAGCACCGGGATGATGAAGATGGCCACCGGTGAGGGTTCCCCCCTCCGGCAGGGTGCCGGAACAGGGTCTCGATTGACTTTTGGTGGCTACAAAGGCTTGCGGCGGCGGAACTCCCGATCTACTATGTTCTCCGAAGTTTTTAGTGTATATGGGAATATATAGGTGAAAGAAGTACGTCAAGGGAGCCACGAGGGGCCCACGAGGGTGGAGGGCGCGCCTTGGGGGGTGGGCGCGCCCCCTACCTCGTGGCTTCCTCGTTTCTTTCTTGACGTGGACTCCAAGTCTCCCGGGTTGCTTTCCTTCTAAAAATAACTTCTCCAGATGGTTTCATTCCGTTTCGACTCCGTTTGATATTCCTTTTCTTCGAAACTCTGAAACAAGGTAAAAAACAGGAACTGACACTGGGCTCTGGGTCAATAGGTTAGTCCCAAAAATAATATAAAAGTGTTTAATAAAGCCCATAAACATCCAAAACAGATAATATAATAGCATGGAACAATCAAAAATTATAGACACGTTGGAGACGTATCAGGCTGCGGGGCGAAGGCGACTTCAGTGGCGTCGGGGCGGCGCGGTGTCCTCGGGTGCGTGTCCTGCTAAGCCAGGGCGGCGATGATGCTTGAGGGGGGTCCGTCGGTGGAGGGTCGACGACGAGGGCGGCGAGGTGAGGCGGTCGACGGCGACAAGCGCGGGAGAAGGGTGCCGGCGCCCGATCCAGATCGGGATCGGGAGGAGACGAGGGCGAGAGGGGAACGTGGGGGGAGGAGTGGGGTAGTGGGCTAGGGTTCGGTGTCCCCAGGGGGTTAGTAGGTGAGGTGGGGTGGGCCGGTCCAGCCGGGCCGACTCGAGTGGCCAGCTGGGTTGGTTGGCCCCGGGGGAGGGCTTTCTTTTCCTTTCTTATTGTTTTACTATTTTCCTTTTATATTTCTTCTACTTTTTTCTATTTTAGTTTTGTTTCCTATTATTTTAGTTTTAGTAAAATATACACATAGCATCTAAATTAGTATTTCAACTTAGCCCATAGTCACAGAAAGTCTAGTCCTCAAATAAATTAGTTTGACATTTTATTAATTACAAAAGGTATTTAAATAATTGGTTTTACTGCTGTTTTATTCATCTTGTAGTACTTAAACATTTTATAAAGGTGTAGTTTCTCCACCATAATTACCTATGCAATATTTGATTCACTCCGAACATTTTAGTTTTAATATTTGAAAAATTTTATTGTTTTCTTGATTTCGAATTTGAATTTGAATCGGTTTCGAACTAACGCGAGATTAGCAACAGTAATGGAAGTGACGTGGCATCATTAGTAGAGAATTACTGTAGCTTGATTATCCGGGCGTCACACATACTAGGGACACTTTGTTTTGTCTATGTATTCACACGTGTACTAAGTTTCTGTTCAATACAATTCTAGCATGAATAACAAACATTTATCATGAAATAAGGAAATAAATAATAACTTTATTATTGCCTCTAGGGCGTATTTCCTTCACGTCATCCCTCGCAAGTTGGTGGAGGTGATGAACACCTGGCTGGTCATCAAGCGGCTCCTGCGCGTGGTTAGGCTGCCGGGGAACAAGCGGTGCGTGTTCTGGGTGCAGGGCCAGAACTTCGAGGGGCACATGGTGCTTGGCCGGGGCTAAAACTACTTCTGCCGCTGCCACTGGATCATCCCCGGCGACCTCGTCGTTGTGCGCATCTCAGGACTCGGACTGAAGGTTCAGATCTACAACCACGACTCCTCGGTCATGTGCAGGTTTCGTTGTAGCAGGCACAACTGCGTTGGTGACATCGAGCATGCTATGTAGTTAAGTTAAGTAAGGTGTTAGTGTTGAACTTTTATGGTGTGTGGCGAGACTTGTGTTGTGAACTTATTCATATTTTGGCCAGGAGCAGCACCCTGGCATGGAGCAGGGAAGGAGGATGCCCCTGTTGTTAATCTAGACTTATGCTATGTAGTTAAGTTTGCTGTCATTTCCTTGCTTATTGTGTTAAGTTTGCTGTCATTTTGTTGCTTGCTTTGCTTGATCTTGCTGTTGTGCTGATCATGTGGTGGTAAGGCCACAACATTTGAATGTGGTGAACAGAACACAAACGCTGTTTGCAATCAAATAGCTGAAGTTTGCATCTGCTCACACCCTAAGCACAAAAACGACAACCAAACAACAGGGGGGGTAAGTGCCCCTCCATGCGATGCAGGCAACCAAACAGGTTGCATCTGCTACATATGAGGCTGCATTTCAAAAACTAGGCTGGCTGGAGATGGACATGCAATGCAACTAATGTTGCAAACTGCAACCAAACACGCCCTTGATGACCTGTAAGCCATACATGGTGGTGTAGAACTTCCATGTAAGTATCCTAAAATAGTTACCGTCCCAACTGAGAGCGGAGGAGAGTATGAGCAACGTTTCTGTCACACACAAGTTGTCATAGATCTTATGTGAAGTAACTCCTTGTGATTCTGTAGAAGCTATTAGTGTTCCAAGAGTCAAATAAACCAGAGTAGTGAATATGATGAGATGGTTGCAGCGAGAATAATAACGACTTGGAAGCAAAGAGCATAAAGTAAATACTGGAAAAAAAGTGTTTTCCTACAGTTGAGAAATTAGGTGCAGAGAGATTTCAAATCATGGTATACCTCAAGTGTGCCACTTCAATGGTAATCCCAGTTACCTTGCATCGTGAGTTTAATATTTCATTTGGTTGTTACCTTGCATCGTGAGTTTAATATTTCATTTGGTTGTTCTGCAGGCGGATCACCCTAGAGTTATGGAACTTCTCCTCGTGGGATTGTATCCACACTATGATCCTGCTTCGATGTTGCCACAACGTGGTCGTCTTCATAATTAAGGTAGTTAAACTGGAACCATGCATTACGTTCGATAGATAACCGTCATCTTATATTGTCTTTGGCCCTCATAAATGTCTACACCTGACACGTCGGAGGGTGCAGACTCTCTAAACAATATGTGTTACCTGTTTAGGTCTTTCGATCATATTGTTCAGGCCCTTAAATTGGACAACGCACATAGCGTTCATCATAGTATAACAAATTACTAGACAAATAATAAGACTACAAATACGAATGACAACATATAAGATAGGCACAAGTGAATTTTACCATTCAGCTACATGCATCTCCCATTGCTGGGGAATTGCTCATACATCGGAAGGAATTAACTAATCATCATAGAGAATAAATCCATAAAATCATATTGATAATACCATAAATATCCACAATAAGACGAATGATTAAACAAGTCTCAATCTCTAGATAAGTAAACATCTTATGTTTTGATAAATCAAAAAGAATGGGCGTTTCTCACCCAAGCTGCTGCAGAAGCAGAAGCAGAGGGGGTGGCGAATTGGAGCAGACAGCCGGGTCAAAGCTCGAAAGCAGGAAAGGAGAAGACCACCAGTCCATAAGGCAGTCGCTTCGCTGGAAGCAGTCCACGGCAGTCCTCCCGCACCGCAACCAAAAGCCACACGCAGAATGCTCCGCCGCCTCTCCGGCGCCGCCGCAGGCGGGCTCCGCCGCTCCCTCTCCTCGTCCTCGGCCGCCTCGCGGCCCCCGTGGGCCCTCATCCAGCTCACCAACGTCGACAAGTCGGGGGCGCCGTCGCCGGGCGCGACCCTGCACCTCGACGCGCCCCCGTTCGTCACCGGCCTCACCGCCCCCGCCCACTTCATCCACCCGCGGCCCCTCCCCGACCCCGCGACCGGCGTGCACGGCTCCGTCCCGGGCCACGTCGCCGCCGCCAGCAGCCACGGCCTCCTCCTCGTGCGCTTCTGGGAGTCCCGCTTCCAGTTCGACGTGCCCGCCACTGGCGAGTCGATGCTCTGCGCGATCCGCGACATGTCCTTCTTCACCGGCATGGACATCAACCCGGAGGTCACGCGCTTCGTCCTCAACCCGCTCAGCGGCGAGCTCTACCGCCTCCCGGACCTCGACGGCACCAAGAGGACCACCATGTACCAGCACCTCGGCCTCCTCACCCAGTCCGAGGGCGGGCACGGCCCCCCTGACAAGTATGCCGTAGCCGAGATGTTTACCATCGGCGGCAGCGGCAGGGAAGAGAACGGCTTCGTCTTGCGGCGGTTTCTCTCGGAGACGGGGAGGTGGGAAAAAATGGTGGGCTTGCCGTCCCCGTTGCCTGCCGGTCGGCGGATGCACATCGACAGCGCCGTGGTGCCCTTCGGCGACCGCTTGTGGTGGATCGACGAGAGCTGGGGCGCCGTCTCGGTGGACCCGCTCAGCCAGAGGCCGGAGCTCCGGTTCGTGGAGCTGCCCAGAGGGAGCGTGCTGCCTGACCTCGAAGGCGTGGTGTTCATGAGGAAACTCGAGCGCTACCGGCGCATGGGGGAAAGCGAGGGGAAGCTGCGCTACGTCGAGGTGTCCAAGGAGAAGCCCTATGTGGCCAGCTCCTTCTCCCTCGACGACGGTGGCAGCTCCTGGACGCTGGACCACGAGGTGGCGTTTACCACAATTTGGGATGATGAACCCTTGAAGGAGATGCCGGCGATTGGCGCAATTGACCCACTGAACAGCCATGTTGTGTACCTTGTGTGCGGCAACCAGCTTCTTGGCGTGGACATGGAGAAGGAGAAGATAACAGGGAGCTCTCGTCTAGCTATACCCAGTGTCCCCATCCTACCATGTGTGCTCCCGACATGGCTGGAATCAAGCCACATTCCCTCTGCAGGTACTAACACTCTCATCTCCTTGATCAGTTGTTTGTTTGACCTATATATGGAAGTGGTGAAGATGATTATACTCTGCAATTGTTAAATTTGGCGCCTTTCACCATATGTTCTGAAATTATGTGCTTGCAGTCCTCTGCTCTGAGTATACAAAGTGTTAGAATTTGGGAGTCAATTGAAATGTTTTTGAGGAACTGTAGTGCTCCCTTTCTATTGTGGTCAACTACAACTAGATACAAAGGGAGAAGTGCATCCAATTTAGGAAGAATAATGTATACTATACAATTGTCAGATTGGACACATTTTGTTTTAACTCATCTTCTGAAATTGTGTGCTTGGAAGCTTATGTAGGTCCTCTGTATATAAATTGTAGTATAATTTTGTTGTAAATTGGGTGAAATTGAGGTGAATTTGAGGAACAATAGTGATTGTAGCCTTTCTATTGTGGTTCAGCACTGCTAAACAGAAAGGGTGAAGTGCACAAACTAGGAAGAATATGATTTTAAAGGAGTAGAGCTAAAGCTTAGGTCTGTTCTACTCTGTTCATGTGTATCTTCTTCTTTTGCTGCCCTTTAAACCTCATCAGAATGGGCCAAGCTCATCCTAGTGGCAGGCACAGCTCATGCCACTTGTGACTGCCTATTTTTATTACTTTCATTGGATTTCTGTGACTGCTCGGCCGTGTGCATCCATGGATGCAGAGGCCAGGAGGTTTGAACTTCCTTTCTGAAAAAAATATGGAGAATATCAACCTATTAACTTGTGTTGGTAGGTAAAGGTCACCCTGATACTTCACATCGGAAGAATTAGGCGCCTTTCACCTTATCTTCTGAAATTATGTGCTTGCAGTCCTCTCCTCTGTATACAAATTCTGCTAGAATTTGGGAGTAAATTCAGATGTTTTTGAGGAACTGTAATGCTCCCTTTCTATTGTGGTCAACTACAACTAGATATAAGAGGAGAAGTGCATCCAAGCTAGGAAGAATAGAGTATACTATACAATTGTCAGATTGGGCACATTTTTTGTTTTAACACATCTTTTGAAATTGTGTGCTTGGAAGCTTATGTAGGGTCCTCTGTATATAAATTGTACTATAATTTTGTTGTAAATTGGGTGAATTTAAGGAACGATAGTAATTGTAGCCTTTCTATTGTGGTCCATGCTAAATAGAAAGGGACATAGCCGTAAAAAATAAATAAGAAGGGAGAAGTGCAACCAAGATAGGGAAAGGCTGAATCTGTTCTTGCCTGTTCATTTGTACCTTCTTATTTTGCTGCCTTTTAAACCCCACCAGAATGGGCCAAGCTCATCCTAGTGGCAGGCACACCTCATGCCACCTGTGACTGCCTATTTTTGTTACATTTATTGTATTTTTGTGACTGCTTGGCTGTGTGCATCCAAGGACGCAGAGGCCAGGAGGTCTGAACTTCCTTTTCAATAAAAATATGGAGAAAATATCAGCCTATTAACTTGTGTTGGTAGGTAAAGGTTTCCCTGATACTTCAGTGAGTTGTCATACCTGCTGCATCCTATACCAATGATTCCATTATGTTTTGCTCAGTATCTGAATCATGTCGATGTTTAAATATTTAAAACACACTTTATAATGTATACACGCCTTCCTCTCATGCACAATGTGGACATGCTCCCCGACCATTGCTGCTGGGAGCTTGATGGCATCTTGCCGCGTGTCCTTCCTTTTTAGTGCTGCTCCTTAGAGATCTACGCCACCTTGTATTATCATTTCGGGCAAGTGATTGCTGTATCGTTGTTTTTGGAAGTGTCATGTCACTTCACCCATATCGTGTATCAAAACAGCGTAGGGAAAATGGTAATTTTTTTGTTATTGTTTTGATTCGACACTTATGCATTTCATTCATCTAATTACTGTAACCTGTTCTGCCATTTCAAGCCATATATACTATTCAGAGAAAATGTATACATTGTAATTGACTGTTTATTCTTGTTTGCGTGGTTGAAGATTGGAGCAAGAAGACCGCTGTGAAAAGGGAGACATCGCCTGACATGGTCAAAAAGGAGACTTTGCATGTAGAAGTAGAGCTGATGAATTGAAGTGTATCAGCTAATTCCTATCTTGGTACTTTCGCATAACCTATCTTCATGTATTATCCATCACAGTCCATTTCTCTTGCAATGTCAGCAGCGTGTTATTTGGAAAAATAAGTACTATTTGGTGCACATGTCTGCCAGCTGCCAATTCTATTGAGTAACACTAGTTTTCAATTCACCTGAGCGATTTATTATTACAAATTTAAAGTTCAGGGTGTGAAAACACGGTGATAACGGTAGTTGAGGTTAGCAGATGCCCAGATTTTTTGGTTATGATGCGCCATCTTCATTCATTATGGTGAAATGTTATCAGCAGCTGATCTTTGCTAAACTGTTCCAAAGATTATGGTGAACCCTCTTGCTTCACTTATTGTCGCAACAGAAAATAAACAAAGCATATTGCAGCGTTCATATGGCATCTCATTTTTGTAACTGTACCAAAACAATGTGGATGGGAATGTGCTGGTGGTGTTATTTTTGTTTTATTTGTACTTATGGAGCTCAAGAAGAAGAGGAAGCTGTTTTCATGTCATTCACTCTCTCCATAGCAGTATTCAGATGTCCCTAGTGTTTAATCCGTTTTCAAAGTTATTGCAAGAGATTGGCAAGATTCATGTTTACAATTCGCTTTGCAGGTATCTCTATTGTCAGACAGACGTTGTGTTGGAGGCGTAGGGTAGTAGTTTCCTGACATCTCATTTTGGGGACGTACTGCTGCGAGGCTCGTGTTTACAACTTGCTCAACCACACTTTGGGCAAAATCTGATGGATGTCTTGCATATTTTGGTTGTTGTTTTTACATGGCTCAGTGTTATGTCCTTTTAACTTTGGATGGAGCAGTATCTTTTAGAAGGTGTTGTTGGAACTAGGAGTGCCTTGCCTTAGACTGTTCTGGGATCTTGTTATCATCAGCTATTACATGTACGCCGTTGCGGAATGTGGAGTTTAGCTTAATCCTTGGCATTCCAGATGACACCTTTCACAAATCAAGACAGCTACAAACACCACCGCATATCATCCGCTTACCACCGAATTATTATCTCTCACACAAAATCCAAATCCCCACATCCAGCCATACTACCATTTCGGAAAAGAAAGCCCTCCCAGGATGAAAGCGAGCAAGATCCTCTCCCTGTCCGCCGAGACCGTGCGCTGCAGCACGTCGCCGTGGACGAACCGGAGCCTCCGCGCGCAGTGATCCACCGAGGCGAGCGCGCCTTCCCAGAAGCGCCGGAAGTCGGCGAGCGAGCAGGCCTTCAGCGCGCCTTCCATGGCGGCGACGTCGGCGCGCGCGAAGCCGTACATGTCCACGCAGCTCTGGTACACCGCCCGCACGTCCTCGGAGATCTTCGGATCCTGCGCCAGCTTCTTGCCGGTGCTCTCGGTGGCCTCGGACGACTGGAGGGCAGCCCTCAGGGCGATGATGCCGTAGGCGCTGGCCGTGAGGTCGTCCCGTGCGCCGCGCAGCGTCTGCCGGCAGAGCTCCAGCTCGCGCTGGCCCTGCCAGGCGCTCGTCTTGTGGCACGCGTCGGCGATGGACATGGACGGGTCGCCGGCGCATGTGGTGGCGTCGGTGCTGCCGGAAAGCAGGACGATTGCCCCGAGAGAGACGGCGAGGGTGAAGATGATTGGTGTGTTCTTCATGTTTGCTCGATCTCTGTCTGCGCCCTCTGCAATCTTTGTGTGTATCAAAGGAACACAAAAATGGCTTTTATAGAACGGCCCTGCCAAAGAGTAGTAGCCAAACTGAAAACTGAAAATATACTGTACATGCAGCATATCTAGAGCAATTAATATGCATCATTATGCAGAAAGCTGTAGAAGCCAATGAATCTTTAATATCAATGTGTAGCATTAGTTTTTGGGTGTGGCTAGTATCTCTAATCTAAATGAGCATTAAATGTGTAGCGTTAATCTTAATCTAGCTCACTTGAGTACATATTTATCTTTCCTGCTTCCAATTTTTTCTTTCACTTTTATATTTTCCCCATTTTACGTTTTATTCTTGAATTTTTTATTGCATTTCTATTTTAGAAAATACGCGAATACAGTAGTGGGTGGCATGTGGACATACTGTTGCACACAGCCAGCCATTCATGCAAGTGTAGTTACAGGCGTAAAAATAAATAGAACCCAAATAAACTAATTCGTTAAAAAATGAAAAAAAATAAAAAAAAATTAATGTGCATCATTATGCAGTAACCTATAGAGCCCAATAATTCCTTAAAATAAACGTGTAGCTTTAGTTTATGGGTTTGGCTAACTCTCATCTAAATGAGAATTAAACCTCATCAAGCCCACTCGCGTATATATTTTTCTTTCCTCCTTTTCCATTTTATTTCAGTTCTATATTTTTCTCATTTTACGCATTGTTCTTGACTTTTTTATTGCATTTTTATTGAGAAAATCTCCAAATGCAGTAGTGGATGGCATGTGGACATATTTTTGCACACAGCTTGGCAGTCATGCGAGCATAGTTACGCCCGGTGTGAAAAACAATAAATTGAACCAGATATCAGTCGAAAAGGGAAAATCATTAATGTATATCATTCTGCAGCAACCTATAGAGCCCAATAAATCCTTAAAATCAATGTCTAGTATTAGTTTATGGGTGTGGATATCTCTAATCTAAATGAGAATTAAATCTCATCTAGTTCACATGAGTATATTTTTCTTTCCTCCTTTCCATCTTCTTCCACTTTTATATTTTTCTCATCTTATGTTTTATTTTTGACCTTTTCTATTGCATTTCTATTTAAAAAAATGCAAATGCAGTTGTGGACAGCTTGTGGACATACTGTTGCGCACAGCGGGCAGTCGTGCAAGTGTAGTTACGCGCGGCCTGAGAAAAATATAGAACCCAGATAAAATAATTCAGTAGAAAAGGAAAAAAGAACAAAAATCATTAATTGGTATCATTATGCAGCAACCTATAGAGCCCAATAAATCCTTATATGCTTATAATTGATGTGTAACATTAGTTTATGGGTGTTGCTATCTCTGATCTCAATGAGAATTAAATCTTATCTAGCTCACTTGAGTATATATTTTCCTTTCCTCCTTTCTATTTTCTTTCACTTTTATATTTATCTCATTTTACGTTTTATTCTTGACTTTTTTATTGCATTTCTATTTGAAAATATATATGCAAATGCAGTTGTGGACAGCCTGTGGACATACTTTTGCGCATAATTGGGAAGTCATGCAAGTGTAGTTACGCGCGGTGAGGAAGAAAGTAAAACCCAGATAAAGTAATCCAGTAGAAAATGAAAAAAAATTTGAAAAAAAGAATTATTCATGTGTATCATTATGCTGCAACCTATAGAGCCCAAATAAATCCTTAAAATAAATGCGTAGGATTAATTTTTGGGTGTGGCTATCTCTGATCTAAATGAGAATTAAGTCTCATCTAGCTCACTTGAGTATATACATTTCTTTCCCTCCTTTCCAGTGTTTTCACTTTTATCATTTTCTTCGTCCCATTTTACGTTTTATTATCAACTTTCTTATTGCATTTCTATTTTAGAAAATATGCAAATGCAGTAGTGGACGGCATCTGGACACACTGTTGCGCACGTCTTTCCCTGCCGGGCGCTCGTCTTGTGGCATGCGTCAACGGACATGGACGGGTCGCCTGCACATGCGGCGTCAGTGCTGCTGGAGAGCAGGGCGATGGCCCCGAGAGATACGGCGAGGGCGCAGATGATTTCTGTGTTCTTCATGTTTGCTCGGTCTCTGTGTAAACCTATGCGCGCTCTGCAACCTCTGTGTGTATCAGAAGGAACCCAAGGACGGCTTTTATATAACGGCGCTGCCAAGAAGTACTAGCCAAACTGAAAATATATTGTACATGCAGCATATCTAGAGCAATTAATGTGTATCATTAGGCAGCAACATGTAGAAGCCAATGAATCCTAAATATCAACGTGTAGCATTAGTTTTTGGGCGTGGCTAGTATCTCTAATTTCAATGAGAATTAAATCTCATCTAGCTCACATAAGTATATATTTTCTTTCCTCCTTTATTTTTTTTCACTTTTATATTTCCCCCCATTTTACGTTTTATTCTCGGGTTTTTCTATTGCATTTTTATTTTAGAAAATATGCAAATAAAGTAGTGGGTGGCATGTGGACATACTGTTGCTTGCAGCCGGCCAGTCATGCAAGTGTAGTTACATGTTGCGTAAAAATAAATAAAACCCAAATGAACTAATTCAGTACAAAATAAAAAATATCATTAGTGTGTATCATTATGCAGTAACCTATAGAGCCCAATCAATCCTTGAAATCAATGTGTAGCATTAGTTTATGGGTGTGCCTATCTCTGATCTAAATGAGAATTAAATCTCTTCTAGCTCACTTGAGTATATATTTTTCTTTCCCCCTTTCCCATTTTATTTCACTTCTATTTTTTTATTTTACGTTATATTCTTGATTCATTTTGCATTTCTATTTTAGAAAATATGCAAATGCAGTAGTGGGTGGCATGTGGACATACTGTTGAGCACAGTGGGCCAATCATGCAAGTGTAGTTACACGCGGCATAAAAATATATAGAACCCAAATAAACTAATTTAGTACAAAATGGAAAAAATAAAAAAAAACCATTAATGTGTATCATTATGCAGTAACCTATAGAGCCCAATAAATGCTTAAAATCAGTGTGTAGCATTAGTTTATTGGTGTGGCTGTCTCTGATCTAAATGAGAATTAAAGCTCATCAAGCTCACTTGAGTATATATTTTCTCCCCCCTTTTCCATTTTATTTCACTTCTATATTTTTTTCTCATTTTATGTTTATTCTTGACCTTTTTTGCATTTCTATTTTAGAAAATATGCAAATGCAGTAGTGGGTGGCATGTGGACATACCTTTGAGCACGGCCGGGCAGTTGTGCAAGTGTAGTTACGCGCGGCCCGGAAGAAACAAAAATAGACCCAGATAAAGTAATTCAGTAAAAGGGAAAAGGAAGAAAAACAATCATTAATGTGTATCATTATGCAACAAACTATAGAATCCAACAAAATTTTAAAATCAGTGTGTAGCATTAGTTTATGGGTGCCACTATCTTTGTTCTAAGTCGGAATTAAATCTTATCTAGCTTATTTGAGTATATATATTTTTCTTTCCTCCTTTTCCATTTTCTTTCATTTTTTCTCATTGGAGGGTAAGGGGAAGGGAAGAGAGAGGAAGGAGGCCGCGGAATAGGACGGGAGCTCGTTGGAGGGTAAGAGGAAGGGAAGGGAGAGGAAGGAGGCTGCGGCGCCTGCTGGAGCGAGCTCCGGCGAAAAAGGACGGCTCCAGCTGGAGCGGGTCTAGCGCAGCTATCCTTCCTTGGATTGGGCTAGAGGAAGAGGGGATCGGGATGAGGTGGACAAGTGGCCAGGGTTTGTTCAAGAGCAGAGAGCTGCAGATAAGCTCACAAAGGAGATAAAGTGGTGGCGGGTCCCACGGGGACACGCGTCACACGAGGGATGTGGTCGACGAGCAAGTAGAATCTGCCGGTTGAAGGGAATAATTTCCCTTTTCTTAAACATGTGCCGAAAGCTATATCCGATGGTGTGTAAATAAATTTAAAGATTGTTTCGATCGACATCGGATAACATAGCATGTTTAAGTAGGCAATGACATTTCTCGGAAGTGAGTTCATCAAATCCTACTAAATTATCCCAATTTTTCCCATAATTTTTGGACGGCATAATGCAGCGTGTCGTACCAGGCGAAGATATACACGGAACATTCACCATTTAGTGTTTTGTTCTGTCAAGATTGAAAATAAATAGATTGAAAGTTTCTTCCGTAAAAAAGGATGACTTAACGTGTATACATGCATTCATTGGGTGGTGAGTGTACGTGCAATGTGTTTCTAAAAAAATCCGGGAAAGAAAAGCGGGCTGGACGGGGCGTGATTATGCCACGTACGCTGTCGGATCTAGTAAAAAAACCTGGCTGCTGGCAGGGCGAGACAGAAAGAGAAGCGGCTCCTCATCCAGCCCGGTGCCTGATACGTCTCCGTCGTACCTACTTTCCAAACACTTTTGCCTTTATTTTGGACTCTAACTTGCATGATTTGAATGGAACTAACCCGGACTGTCGATGTTTTCAGCAGAATTGCCATGATGTTATTTATGTGCAGAAACAAGAGTTCTCGGAATGACCTGAAACTTCACGGAACGTCTTTTTGGAAATAATAAAAAATCCTGGCAAAAGATCAAGACCAGGGGGCCCACACCCTAGCCACGAGGGTGGGGGGCGCGCCCCCCTACCTCGTGGCCCCCCTGAAGCTCCTCCGACCTCAACTCCAACTCTATATATTTGCTTTCGGGGAGAAAAAAAATCAAGGAGAAGGATTCATCGCATTTTACGATACGGAGCCGCCGCCAAGCCCTAAAACTTCTCGGGAGGGCTGATCTGGAGTCCGTTCGGGGCTCCGGAGAGGGGAATCCGTCGCCGTCGTCATCATCAATCATCCTCCATCACCAATTTCATGATGCTCACCGCCGTGCGTGAGTAATTTCATTGTACGCTTGCTGGACGGTGATGGGTTGGATGAGATTTATCATGTAATCGAGTTAGTTTTGTTAGGGTTTGATCCCTAGTATCCACTATGTTTTGAGATTGATGTTGCTATGACTTTGCTATGCTTAATGCTTGTCACTAGGGCCCGAGTGCCATGATTTCAGATCTGAACCTATTATGTTTTCATGAATATATGTGAGTTCTTGATCTTATCTTGCAAGTCTATAGTCACCTACTATGTGTTATGATCCGGAAACCCCGAAGTGACAATAATCGGGACCACTCCCGGTGATGACCGTAGTTTGAGGAGTTCATGTATTCACTATGTGTTAATGCTTTGGTCCGTTACTCTATTAAAAGGAGACTTTAATATCCCTTAGTTTCCACTAGGACCCCGCTGCCACGGGAGGGTAGGACAAAAGATGTCATGCAAGTTATTTTCCATAAGCACGTATGACTATATTCGGAATACATGCCTACATTACATTAATGAATTGGAGCTAGTTCTGTGTCACCCTAGGTTATGACTGTTACATGATGAACCGCATCCGGCATAATTCTCCATCACTGATCCATTGCCTGCGAGCTTTCCGTATATTGTTCTTCGCTTATTTACTCCCCCGTTGCTATTATTAACATCACTACAAAACATCAAAAATATTACTTTTGCTACCGTTACCACTACTATCATATTACTTTGCTACTAAATACTTTGCTGCAAATATTAAGTTATCCAGGTGCGGTTGAATTGACAACTCAGCTGCTAATACTTGAGAATATTCTTTGGCTCCCCTTGTGTCGAATCAATAAATTTGGGTTGAATACTCTACCCTCGAAAACTGTTGCGATCCCCTATACTTGTGGGCTATCAGTGCTGCCGCCGTCGACGCGGGCGCCGCTCACTAGCTGGCTCCTCCTCCCGCGTGGACGCCGCGGACCACCTCAGCTCACCTCCACAGGAAGAGATCCCCCCGGAAGAGCCACTCCGGCATCGGCCCGGCCTGCCACTTCTGCAAGAGCAGCACGGCTGGGATCAGCAGGAAGCACACCGACATCACGAAGCGCTGCGCGGCGGCTTCCCCTTCGCCCCGCCCAAGCCCGCTGCCACCGCGGCAGCGCCGCCCCCTCGCCGCTCCTTCCCATGGCCATGAGCTAGCTAGCCAAGCTAGCGGCTGTCCGCGACCAGCCCCAACCGCCCGCATGGGCTAGCGGCGAGCCGGTGCTCCCATGGTCGTGCTTCGCTTTAATTTTGGGGAAAGGGAGGCCGAGCCGGTCCGGCTACTGCAGCGATGGCGGGAGGCGCGCGCGGGTGGAGCCGGACGGGGCGGAGAGCGGACCCGGCCGGGGGCGAAGCAGCACGGAGGCGAGCAGGCAGGGAGCGGCGAGGCAGCGCGGCGAGGAGAGGAGCAAGGCGGCGAGCGAGGAGATGTGGGGCGGGGCCGTCGACGCCAGGCAAGGGAGGCGTCGGGGCTGCATCGGCCGCGCGAGCTCTCTGCTCCGGCCGCGTGAGCTGTGTCCTGGGCGGTGGTGGAAGGAAAAGGAGAGGAGAGAGGAGAGAGAAAGAAGAGAAGAGAGGAGAGAGAGGGGAGAGAGAGGCTGCAGGTGGGCCTGTGCATGCAAAAGGCAAACGTTGGCGTCCCCAGCTGCCCCTATACCTGGCCATACCTCAGGCCGAGCCGGGCTTCGGGCCGGGCCTAGCCAAGCCCGACGCAAAAAACCCAGGTCCGGGCCCGGCCCGCCCGGCCCGGCCGTCGGGCCTGTTTTCTGGGCCCAAGCCTGGCCCGAACACGTAAAAGCCCGTCGGGCTCCGGGCCGGCCAGGCCCGACCTTCAGAAAAGTGAAAAAACGTCAGGCCTGAGCCCGGCCCGAGAGCAACGTCGGGCCGGGCCGGGTTGGGCTTTTTCATGCCGGGCTGGCCGGGTCGGGCTTCCCATGGCCAGGTATAGCTGCCCCCCAGGGAGCTGGGTGCGGGGTGGGTGTGCTGGCCGTAAATAACGCCAAATCCGGCGCAAATCGATGCTAAGAAATTTACGGCCTGGCTGGGATGTTTTTTTATCGCGGTGCTAAAAAAAGGTGCTTGGGGGCGTCCTGGGGCCCTAGTGGAGATGCTCTAAGCCGCACCTGACCTAGCCTTATTACAAACCGAGTAGGAGTCATAATCCTAATACTTCCTCCGTTTTTATTTAGTCCGCGTATTAGCTTTGGTCAAAGTCAAGCTTTGTGAACTTTGACAAAGTTTATCAACAAAAATATTAACATATACAATAACAAATTAATACCATTAGATTCATTATTGATAGTACTTTCACGTCATATAGATTTGTTATAGTAAATGTTTATATATTTTTATAAATTTGGTCAAACTTTAGAAAGTTTGACTTTAGTCAAACCTAATATGCAGAGTAAATAAGAACGAAGGAAGTATAAGTTGTACTCTAACAGTGCTAAATTCTTTGTGCAAGGTCAAATGCTATTGGAGAGCCACATGTACAGCGTAATTATTACCTAAGAGAGCATCGACAGTTTGAAGCAAAAAAAATATTAATATTCTTGAAAAGTGGGATGCTCGATTTTGGTTCCTAAATCTGACTGTCACACAGTAATACGTTCATTTGTGGTGGACTGATATCAAATAATGTTGCTTTCCAGTATCTCTTGTTATTTCGCAATTTCCTCTACTTCTTGCTTGCTTGTGTATTGCGTCATTTGTTGTCAGTGATAAAATCACAACTTTTCGCTGGGGAAGTTTGATCGACTTTTTTCTGCCATTTGTTGTTCTCTTTGTTACAGCTAGCCGATGCTGTTTATAAATATGGAAAAGGAGATCACAAGGCGGTGTTTGACACCCTGGGTCCAGACTTCGATGGGCTTAGCTATAAAGTAGGATCACTGAACCTAGTGTTTCAAGACAAGTAATTATGAATTTGCTTTTACTGAGCATCAACAAATGATACAATTAGATGATTGGTGCATCCTTCTGATACAGAGGCCGGGGCATCCCCTTTTCGAAAAAAAAAGATGATTGGTGCATCGGATGAACAAGTGGATGTCTTCAATGAAGTTTGGTACACTGTGTTAATAAATTCTGGAGAGACGTCTACAGGTATTTGGTCTAAGATGCTTGGAAAATAACTAGCCTTAATCTAAACTGCGCAAGTTAAGATTACGTCGAAATTCTTCAAACGGTCTTGTGGCCAAAGCTTTTGTGAATCCATCAGCGACTTGATCCTTTGAGTGAACAAATCGAATTTCCAATTCTTTGCTTGCAACCCTCTCTCGAACAAAGTGATAATCAATCTCAATATGTTAGTCCTTGCATGAAAGACAGGATTAGCAGACAAATAAGTGGCACCAAGATTATCACACCAAAGACAAGGAGTTGGTGTGTGATATATCCCAAGCTCCCTAAGCATGGATTTGACCCAGATGATCTCTGTTGTGGCATTTGCCAATGCCTTGTATTCTGCTTCACTACTGGACCTTGAAACTGTAGCCTGTTTCTTTGCACACCATGAAATCAAATTAGGTCCAAAGAAAATTGCAAAACCACCTGTTGATCTCTTGTCATCCAAACAACCTGCCCAGTCAGAGTCAGAGAAAGCACTGACAAGTGTGGATGACGACTTGCTGAAGGTTAGGCCAACACCCAAGGTGTATTTTACATATCTCAGTATGCGTTTGGCAGCAGTCCAATGATCTGTAGTTGGTGCATGAAGAAACTGACAAACCTTATTGACAACAAAGGAAATGTCAGGCCTGGTGAGTGTCAAATACTGAAGCGCACCTACCAATCTTCTGTACTTGGTGCCATCCTCTTGACTCAAGGGTTGTCCTGCTGCGAGAGAGAGTTTTTCTGAACTGGATAATGGTGTGGGTGATGGTTTACAACCCTGCAAGCCAACTCTATTCAAAAGATCAGTTGCATATTTTTCTTGAGA
Organism: Aegilops umbellulata; assembly: GCA_032464435.1. Lineage (NCBI taxonomy): Eukaryota > Viridiplantae > Streptophyta > Magnoliopsida > Poales > Poaceae > Aegilops > Aegilops umbellulata. Next base: position 445,597,856 of record CP136054.1, read on the forward strand.
AAGATGAAGACCACCTTCGTTGTTTCTCTTAACCTCAATACCAAGGAAGAAATGCAAGTCACCTAGATCCTTAAGAGCAAATTCTGAATTTAGATCCTTCAACAAGGCAGTGGCTCCTTCATTTGATGAACTTGTGACAATAATATCATCAACATAAATAAGCACAAATATAGATGTTTTGAACTTATTGTATATGAACAATGACGTATCAGACTTGGAGGGAACAAAGCCCAGTGTTTGTAACTTAGAGCTCAACCGCGAGTACCATGCTCTAGGTGCTTGCTTCAAGCCATAAAGAGACTTATCTAGCCTGCAAACATGAAAAGGCTTGTTTCTGTCTTCAAACCCAGGAGGTTGTTTCATATATACTTTCTCTTCCAGAACACCATGAAGGAACACGTTCTGTGCATCTAGCTGCCTAAGACTCCATCCTCTAGATACGGCAATAAACAGAACAAGACGTATACTGGCAGCTTTAACAACAGGACTAAAGGTATCTTCATAATCGATGCCATACCTCTGTTTGAATCCTTTTGCAACGAGTCTAGCCTTGTAACGATCGATGGTGCCATCTGCCATTTTCTTTATCCGGAACACCCATTTGCAATCAATTAAATTTTTACCTCGCTGTGAAGGAACAAGATGCCACGTTTTATTTTTTTTAAGAGCTTGAAACTCTTCCTCCATAGCCTTCCTCCACTTGATATCCGTGCTTGCTTCCTGAAACGTGCTGGGTTCGCTGGTAGAACAGGTCAAACCATATTTAAATTTATAATTAACAGGTTGAATTACCCCAGCACGAAGCCTTGTAACTCGTGGCGGTACTGTAGCAGGAGACCCAGGCACGTCCGTAGAAGATCCCACAAGCTGCTGCTCCTGGACAGGGAATCCAGGGGATCCCGAGGCTGATGCAAACCCCGCTGGTGACGCCGGATCTTCTGCGGCCAGATCATGAGACGAGGTAGCTGGGAGCGGCGCAGAAGATCCAGCCGCCTGCTCTGGATGGGCCCCTGCCGCCTGGCGTCTGGCGTAGACCCGCGGGGTCGGGCCAAATCGCGTCGGCTAGGCCCGCGACAGCGACCCCCCAGGTGGAGACGTGTCGAGCGAGGAGAGGCCGCTCGCGTCGCCTGGTGAAGATTCGGTGGCGCAATGCACCAGGCGCGGCTACGATCCCGAAGTAGATAGCGGCTGCACTGTCGCCACCGATCCCGAGGGGGATTTGGTTGCAGCTCTGTCCCCAAGCGACGAACACATGAAATGACGGCTGTTTGGGCCATTTTCTTCATTGTTTTGCATCAAGTTTTCTTGTGGAGTTTCACCACTGGATCCTGCATCATCAGAAACCTCAAGAACACGGTCAGAAGAGTTAGTCACGTGGTCATTACAATTGTCGTCCCCATGAGATATGCCAGATAGATGTGGTGGAAGGAGAAGGATTTCTTGGCGAAGAAGAGCACCGGCATTAGGATGGAGAGCTGCGAAAGGAAAAACAGTCTCATTGAAAACAACATCACGAGAGATATATACTCGACCGGTAGGAACATCAAGGCATTTAACACCTTTGTGTTGGGCACTATACCCCAGAAAAACACATTGTTTTGAGCGGAAACTAAGTTTGCGAGTACTATACGGACGAATATTAGGCCAGCAGGCACAGCCAAAGACACGAAGTGAATGATAGTTCGGTCGAGTATGAAGAAGGCGTTGCATGGGTGTTTCATTGTTAATAACACGACTGGGAAGCATATTAATAAGATGGACTGCCGTAAGGAATGCCTCGTCCCAAAATTTAAGGGGCATGGAAGCACCTGCAAGAAGGGCAAGTCCTACTTCAACAATGTGCCTATGCTTGCGTTCGGCAGAGCTGTTCTGTTGGTGCGCATGAGGGCATGAAACATGATGAGACACGCCCAACTTCTGAAAAAAGGAGTTTAGCTTCTCATATTCACCACCCCAATCAGATTGGACAGCGAGAATTTTGGTGTCAAATTATCATTCAACAAGTGCTTGAAAGTTATGGAAAACTTGGAAAACGTCATAACGTTTCTTAAGAAGATAAATCCAAGTGAATTTACTGTAGTCATCTATGAAACTAACGTAATAAGTATGTCTACCAACAGAAGAGGGGGCTGGACCCCAAACATCAGAGAAAACAAGTTGTAAAGGTTTGGTAGAAATACTAGTAGAAACTGGATATGGTAACTGATGGGCTTTCGCCTTTTGACAAGAATCACAAATAGTTTCAAGACTACGCTCACCAACACATGGGAGCTGATTATTTCTAAGCACTTGTTGAAAAATAACAAAAGAGGGGTGTCCTAATCTCGCATGCCACCGTTCCGATGAAAGTTTGATAATGCCACAAACTTGTTTATTGAATCTTCTAAACTGGGGAATCAAAGGGTAGAGCCCATGCACACATCTACCGCGGTAGAGAATGTTCCTCGTGGCCTGATCATGAATCAAAAAGAAATATGGGTGAAACTCAAGAAAAACTTTGTTGTCTATGGCAATGCGGTGAACGGAAAGGAGATTTTTTTCAGTTTGTGGGACATGCAAAATATTTTTGAGATGAATATTGCGATAAGGGGTAGTGACAATTGCATGACCAACATGATCTATCTTCATACCTTCACCGTTTGCATTGTGAACTTGATCTTGGCCATGATACTTCTCGTGCATGGTGACCTTCTCTAGCTCATTGGTGATATGATTCGTGGCGCCAGAGTCGACGTACCAATTTGTGTCCACTCCGTATGAGGTTTCTGCAGCTTGGAACAGGCTTCCCCTGTTGTTGTTGTTGTTGTTGTTGTTGTTGTTGTAGAAGGGGCGCCGATTGGTGTTGTTGGAGTTGTAGTTGTTGCTGTTGCGTTGGTAGTGGCCGCCGCCACCACCACCGCCGCCACCACCGGCGTTGCCATTGTTGCTGTAGTGGTTGTTGCCGGTGTTGTAGTTGTTCCCGCTGCCGCTGCTGCCGCCACCACCATAGCTGCTGCCGCCGCGAGAGCCCCCGCCACCACCACCCTTGCGGTAGCCTTGGGGAGACCCGCCGCGGCCTCGAGCAGCAAGATTTGCAGATGACTTGAAGGCTCCTGCCCCCGTTCCTTGGAACATCTCAACGCGTTGGTCGAAGTTAGCGACCATGCCGAAGAGATCGTCCACGGACAGGGGTTCCACGCGCACATCCAGTGCCGATATGAGAGGCTGATAGTCCATATCCAGCCCCCCAATGATGAAGGAGAGAAGTTCTTGGTCGGTGATGGGCTTTCCAGCGGCAGCTAACTCATCGGAGAGGGCTCTCATGTGGCCAAAGTAGGTGGAGGCATTCTGGGTGCCTTTCTGGGCGTTGGAGAGAGCGATGCGACAGTTGTTCTCACGGGAACGGGATTGGGCGGCGAACATCTTTGCTAGGGCAGACCATATGGCATGGGATTGTTCTAAGGATGCTACTTCGATGAGAATTTCCTTGGAGAGATTCCACAGAAGATAGGCCACGATCTGCTGATCCTGGACAAGCCAGGGGTTGTAGGCGGGGTTGGGGGCGATCTGATCTTTCCCTTCAGAGTTTTTGGTCACGATGGTTTTGGGTGGTTCAGGAGTTGTTTGATCGATGTACCCATATAGCCCTGCTCCCATAATCTGGGAACGAGCTTGGGCTTTCCAGAGGATGTAGTTGCTGCGATTGAGTGGCTCGGAAGTGGTGTAGTTGAGGCCAGGGGAGGAAACTTGCGATGAGGAGGACATGGCTGCGCAGGGGGAAGGTGATGGCTGCGAGGGGGAAGGGTTTTAGCTAGATGCGATGGAAGAGGAGGCTCTGTATACCATGTCAGAGATGGGTAAAGCGTCTCAACCCTCCTAGGAGAGCCCGCATGGCCTTATATTGATTGTGCGAGAGAAACCCTTTCGTAGGTGTTTACATAATCAATAACAGAAGAAAAGATAGGAAGTTAAAGGGAGAGAATAACTCCAACTAACTCTATCTAATCTAGGGATATAACTTGGCCTACAAGAGAGAGTAGACAGAGAGGGAAAGAGGCGTGACAACATGTCACGTGACAATATATTTAACAGTCAGTGATAAAATCACAACTTTTCGCTGGTGAAGTTTGATCGACTTTTTTCTGCCATTTGTTGTTCTCTTTGTTACAGCTAGCCGATGCTGTTTATAAATATGGAAAAGGAGATCACAAGGCGGTGTTTGACACCCTGGGTCCAGACTTCGATGGGCTTAGCTATAAAGTAGGATCACTGAACCTAGTGTTTCAAGACAAGTAATTATGAATTTGCTTTTACTGAGCATCAACAAACGATACAATTAGATGATTGGTGCATCCTTCTGATGCAGAGGCCGGGGCATCCCCTTTTCGAAAAAAAAAGATGATTGGTGCATCGGATGAACAAGTGGATGTCTTCAATGAAGTTTGGTACACTGTGTTAATAAATTCTGGAGAGACGTCTACAGGTATTTGGTCTAAGATGCTTGGAAAAATAACTAGTATCTTTTGTTGCTCTTTATTTAAGTGAGGAGCTAGCTAACATAGTTTTGATGGTACACAGCGATTGAGCTGCTCTTTATTTCTTGTGGCGCTTGCTGGTAGAGTGCTTTTACAACCACATTGCTCTCTTTCTATTCTACCTTGCATTCTCGCTGCAATCTCTTAACTGACTTACTAAAAATTTGAAAACTGTCTGTAAACTCATGAGCTGATAGCCTTACAAAAAAGATGAGCTTATCATGCACCAACCACATCAATCCATTAATACTGGCTGAGACTTTTATCTGGAATTTAGAACTCGTTATGGCTCATAAGATGATTACTCCTTTTTGGACATTCCAGTGAAGCTCTTGTGTCTTGAAGGAGGTGACGCTCTGACCACCAATTGTTTATGAAAATTGATTGACTCACAATTGTTATATATATATAAAGTTGTATTTCACGATCAATCTACTACTCCCTCCGTTCCAAAATATAAGAACGTTTTTTACACTATACTAGTGTCAAAAACGTTCTTATATTTTGGGACAGAGGGAGTAGTAACATTAATTTGACGTTGTCGATTTAGTAGTTGGTCCTCTTATGGATGTAGTTGCCTTGGCAGTTAATGATCTTATCATCCCTTTTTCACAAAAAAAAGAGAGAGAAAAGTTTATAGCAGCTCTACAGACTCACTTGAGTTGTGATCATTACACATAAGAAGACACTCCCTAGATGCTGGGATTTTTTTTTGTATTCTGGTAACTGTGATGAAACTACTATGAGGTAAGATCTTTGCTTTGTGTTTTTTGCAGGAGAAAGCATACACAGTGGAGGGCAGAGGTGCGGATGCTTCAGTGGCCACCGAGAAGGCAAATGCTCTACAAGCTGCTCATTTTCATTAGTGTCAGAGTTCCGGCTCGCTCACGGGAAGGTTGTTTGTGCTTGTTGATGTATCTATGGGTGTAACTATTCTTGCTGGTACGCACAATGGAAGTTTATATTCTCTAATAAATCACAGCGTGGAGTCGTGTGGTGCTTGCGCAACTGCCTCTGCTGCAACAAACCCAGCCCTTGTCTGCAGCAACCGCATATACGCACACACAACCAAAAGCAAAGCAACACATTTTGTTTTCAAATGCACATGCATGATACTGAAGAAATGCATTTCTTCACCTGAAGCACAACGCACTCGAGAGACCATCTTCTTCCTGTTTTTCTAGACGAAAGAGCACGGTGTACCGATCTCAGTACCATGTTTCAGTAGCAAAAAATCCAAATTTTATTCATGTCTTCGCCCTATCGGTCCATATGGGTTTTGCCCTACCTCTAATACTGGGCTGATAGTACATCAAACCCCTTCATATATTGAACTGGTAACGCCAGCAGCTTTAAGTCAACTAAGAGGGGGTCAAAAGCAAGATATCAAAAGTCTGTTATTCCTATGCAGCAAGGATATATAAGCTCCCACTTTCAAAGATGTCTCAAACTTGTCACACGATGTAAGATTACTGAATGGTGTCAATGTCGAGGCCCTTCAGCTTCATGACTGACTCTACATGCCCCTTGAGAGTGTGAAGCTCCCTGAGCCTGCCATGTACCATCATCAAGAAGCACATAGTTAGATTCATAGCTGTCAAGAAATATGGCAGATCATGGAAAGCATCCCATACATGGAGTTCTTTAATTTGCAAGTGCCTGCTGGGAATCCATCCCTACCTTGCAATCTCATATCATCTGATTCAGCTTGTTGTACCCCGCCTTCTCAGGGAACACCTTGGCATCCGGCGGCTGCATCCCATGGAGTGCCCTCTGTGCATGGGCCCACTTGAGCTCCCTCTCTTCCTTGCCAAAGTGCTTCTTCCTTGTAAATGCGGTCTATATAGAGAAAGATAAACAAATGAACCATCAGTCTTTTTTTTGTGGAAGAGTAGAAAAAATGCAGAACAATTTGTTGTACGGCATTATAAATGAAACATCAGTTACAAGATGCATGGAATGGAGTCGGCACTCAATAGCTTTTTTCGACAAAAGGGCACTCGATAGCTAACAAGGAAAGGAAAATTATGGTGGTGCAATATGACTTACTCTTTGGTCAATGGCAAGATCCCATGCTTTCCCGCTCAGAGCGTACCGGATGAGGAACTTGATGATGTCGAGCGGGAAGTAGAAGACGAAGTTGTAGAGCCACACGATGCCGGCCCAGCCCCATCCGATGCCCTTGATTGAAGCGAATGCCCAATCGGCGTATACAGCGATCAGTGTAGCTATCTGCATTTTTTGAAGGGGGTGAAGCATGCTCACTGGAACTTGACTTGTAAATTTACATACATGTAAAGCAAAGAGAGGAGGGCGAGGCCGTGAGAAAGACATACCAGTTGTGTGACCAAGAAAGCAAAGAGCAGGAGAAAACCGGGGCGCTCGACGAACGACCAGCCTCGAGACCTTGTAACTAAGATGAGAGCTTGGCTGATGGTGCTGACCTGAAGGAATACAGCAGAGGCAAGCATTTGGAAGTCATCTTGGGGTGTCTTCTCAAGGCTTTTCACATGAAAGACCCTCTGAAAATTTATTGAACAGCAAGTGTCAATGCATGTCTGAGGATCAGATCACAAACTAGCATAATGGTCCTAATAGTTGGTAGCTTCGTGAGCCAATTCATATCAAGAGGTTACTTCATTATCTGAAATCAATGTTTTAGAAAAAAAAACAGAATTTAATTTCACTTAGGTACTCCTTACAGGGAAAAAGTCAGTCTTGTATGCAGCCCAGAAGAAAATGACAGTCGTCATTGCCAAGTATCCGCCAAGAACCACCCCACTTGTGAAAATTTCAGCCAACTTCCAGCTGTCAGGTAGCGGAGAAGGCTTTACTCGATCCTTGGATATAGTCATTATGGTACCTGTTCATGCCACAAAATGGTTGAGAGTGAACACTGTCATATAATTTTCTACTTTCTACTGCGATATTGTGAGGCAGGGGAGGAATGGAAGGAAAGAAAGTAATGTACCCTCATTCAGAATTGCGATGATCAGGACCATAAATGGCGGGAAATCAAACTCCCATATGAGGGTAAGTAGCATAAATCCAAGCTGTTGGGGATAAAGAGGGATCAGATGCATAGTCACAAAATAAAAAAAACTGTAAGGTTCATGGATATAATTTCACAGATCATAAACTGGAAAATCAGTGTTAACAGGAAAAAAGCTCATTAAATGGATAGTTATAATTGACACCTAAGAGAACCATCAGCTATGTAAACAGAGCATGAGCCAATGCACTTTGGCAAACTTATGATCCTAGTAAGAGACTAAGAGTCAATCAAACATACCAAAATACGTATTGTAATTGAAACCGCACAGATCTGCAAGCATGAAGGTGGATTGATTAGCATATGGCCTAAATAACACAAGCATAAATGTAGGAATAACTCTTCAAATAAATGGGGGGAAAGAAAAAATCTCATCCACTGGGTTCAATCTGACATACAGTGTAGTTCTTCATCCGCTGGAAGATTGCTCGACTTGGAAGGACAGCACTAATGATCACACTTAGACCAGATTCAGTGAGTACGATATCAGAAGCACTCTTCGCTGCATCGGTCGCATCGGCAACTGCTATGCCGATATCAGCTTTCTTCAGGGCTGGTGCATCATTTACGCCATCGCCAGTCATTCCACAAATGTGCTTCCGTGCTTGCAGGCGTTTCACAATCTCATATTTGTGCTCTGACCAAAAGAACAAATGTTACCACTTATATTCCTTTTTCAGTCCTTTGATTTTATTTTCTTCTAACCGGTTACAATACATACCTGGGAATACGCCAGCAAAACCATCGGCTTTCTCAATTAGATCATCGACTGGTAAATCAGCAATAGACTCATCCTTGTTCTGCCCCAGCAAAGCAGTGAAGGGTACATGTTTGTACCCATTCCTAGGCGACGCCCTGTTTCCTTCCCGATCGCTAGCTGGTCACCTAAGGAAAAGAAGGAGAAAACACAAATCAGATGTATTACCAAAATTATTGAAAACTGAAATTATAAAACAAGTTAAGATAGGGTATTTTCCAGTACATCAAGTGTTGAGGTTCAGTGTTCCAACTCTACTTACGGCACAGCTTTTTAAGGGATGCTTACAACACAAATAACAGATCAGATAGTACATTCTCGAAATAAAAACAGTTAGTAAACATCAAAGGCATGTTGCTCATCAAAATTGGGATATTTATGAATAGAGAGAAAAAATAATAACAACTCAGTTGTAGTGTACCTGTGATCATCTTCACATTCACACCAAGGTTAAGTGCCCTTTGAATTGTTTCTGCGCTGTCATGCCTCGGTGGATCAAAGAGTGGCAAGAGAGCAACAAAATGCCACGGGCCACCCGCACTCTCTTTCCTCCCGTCTGACACATCCTACAAGGCAAAAAAGGATGAACACCATTAAGTTCCGAGACATTTTACGGTACATCAAATCAACCTGGGCCGTTCATTTCTTTGGCTTCTAGGGCCCAGATTAGCCTATACTACATCAGTTTTTCGGTAGTATATTTACTCGTTGGGGGCATTTTTGGAACTATATATCAATCACGCAGGCAGGTTTCTTCCCCGCCATGACCAACCTTTCCTCCCATCATCTCTTGGCCTGTCCACGCCGCCATGTATTTTTCTGCGATATGCTTCGGGCGACGATGGAGCGAAGCTGCCGGCCTAGGTTCGTGCCCCAAGCTGGCATGTAACCCACGTACACAGAACATCACTAGTAGATCGCCGCCGGCCAGATTACACAATCACGTCACCCACGTACTCAACAATCAGATCACTGTTTGCTCTCATAGTGCACGTACGCACGCGAGGATGCTCAGGGAGTCGCCCACCGCCGCAAGCGGCCGTCGCACGCCCGCGCCGTCTCGCTCGCCATTGCACCGTCCGCCGCTTTGCCGTTGCTGCTCATCAACTGAAAATCATAGTGGCTAGCGCGCCGCGCGCCACACCAAATAGTTATTCTGTGTTTATGTAGTGGCTGCAGCGGCGTAGGTATAGCGGAGGTCCTCACGCCGGCGCATGCATGCATTGAGATTTTACGACGGCGTGGTGTCGTGAGTAGCAGACGAACGGTGCTGCGTCGGATGAGATGAGATTAACTTAATTAGTTAGATTAATAATTCAGACTTTCTTTTTGAAAAGAACAGATCTACCTCTGGTTGGGAATTACCAATATATCCTTGAACGAAAATTTGATCAATCCATACTGGCCGTTGGATCAACTAAATACTACCCAATATGTTGAGTAGTACGATGCACCGTAAAAAGTCTCTAAGTTCCTGCCTTGCAAGCTTGAACTGCACTGTGAAGGGACACCCCAAGAACCTTGCTCACCTGATATGCTACACCAAGTGACCGGAGTCCACGTTCTGCGAACTTGTCGATGACAGTGTGGACTTTGTGTGCGATCTCTGACTTGTTGTAGGCCAGGTTGAGAATCTGCAGGTCAATTTGTGAAATCAATTTACATAATTATGCAAACGTTTTTTAAGCTTTTTGCAGTAAAAAGAAGATTTTACCTGCTCTGGTGCACCTTTGCTAACACGGTACATCTTTCCATCGCCATCAATGTATGTCAACGCGGTTCGTTTGTCGGTAGGGTTGAACGGCAGGAAATGGGCCTCTTGAATACCAGCACGCGCCTATGGAAAGCGTTGACAGGTGCCCGTTAATTTTAGCAAATAAACATGACAGGTGTACATCTCATTATTCGACAAATCAATGTACCTCCTTTGGATCGCCTAGCATCCCAACTATTGCCTTATCAATTGCGTCTTGATTTTCTATCCGGGATGCTCTAGCAGCCATCAGAATCACCTGGTCCTGAGTCACTCCTTTTTCAAAAACCTGGACCAGGAAAGTGTGTAAGTGCTTTGAGGTTACATGTGAGATAACACTAAGTGAGTGAGTGTTCAAGTGAACCTCGATAAGGTTCTTGTCCACACTGAGCTTATTTAGAGTCAGGGTCCCAGTTTTAGCACTGCAAAGAACATCCATGCCGGCCATATCCTCGATTGCAGTCATCCTCTTTATTATAGCTCCCTGCAGGAAGAAAACTCAGGAATTTATTGTATAGAGCAGAAGTTCAGGTCTGGTCACAATATGGTTAATACTGTCCCTGGAATGATGCAAACCTGCTGAGACAAGCGATGAGATCCAATCGCCATGGTGACCGACAAGACTGTGGGCATCGCTATGGGAATGCCTCCAATTAGAAGCACCAGAAGGTTGTCGATCCCAGGGCGGTACGCCCTGTTTTGGATAGGATACATGACAATAATCTCGATGCAGATTCCCACAAGAATGGAGCAAATGCAGAAGTTCCCGATGCCTGTTAACACCTGCGTCAACCGGATGATAATGAACAAGTCAATGTAGCGATGATTCAATGCGATAACGGTGTCAGATCGATGGAAGTATCCGAGGCTTGTCAAGCTTGCCTGCTGGAAATGGCCAACTTGGTTGGTGGAGTCGACGAGAAGTGCGGCCTTTCCAAAGGAAGTGTGCACACCAGTTGCTATGACAACGGCCTTGATCTCGCCTTGCTTGACCGTCGAACCAGAGTAGATGCCGTCACCAGGCCCTTTGGTGGCTGTTAGCGATTCTCCGGTCAGGGCAGACTATAAACAAAAGACCAAACAGTGAGATGTAGAAACCTATTTAACTTGAAAAGGAAAGGTGAAGGTGACTTGAATGTGAAGTTTTGATACTGGAAAATCTGAATGAAATTTGATAAGAGGACAGGACGAACCTGATCAATCTTCAAAGGATCACCGTCTAGGAGGCGGGCGTCGGCAGGAATGATATCTCCAAGTTTGATACTGATGATGTCCCCGGGCACAAGGGCGGCGGCCTCCTCCTCGGTCCAACGACCATCACGGAGAACCTATCCAGCAGCAACATAAGAATTGAATTTCACAAGTTAAAATGGACTCCAACAAGGTGACATGTACATGCAGAAACAGCGGAAAGATAAAAAACACAAAGTTGAATATGGACCTTGGCCGTTGGTGCAAGACCGGCCATAAGCGCGGCGGCAGCATTTCCAGCATTATTTTTCTCGAAGAAACTGAATGTCGAGTTTATAAGCAGCAACATGATGATACCGACACTACTGGACTCGCGGGCTATGCCTACGGCCACGGGCCGTCGGCATAGGCCCCATTGCCGTCGGCATAGATCTATGCCGACGGCTGCCGTCGGCATAGTCCCGTCGGCGTAGATGTCGTCAGCGTACTCTTGTCAGACCGTCGACATAGTTTTGCCGTCGGCATAGGGTCCTATACCGACGGCCTGACGTCAGCTGTCGGCATAGTATAGCCGTCGGCACTGTTTTCCGTCTGACGGCAATGGACGGCGCCGTCAAAAGCGGTGACGAGTCAAGCAATGCCACGTAGCAGAGCTATGCCGACGGCAAAGCCGTCGGCATACCTCTGCCACGTGGCGGCCCGTGGTGCTCCTGGTGGCAAGGCTATGCCTACAGCAAAGCCGTAGGCATAGGTGAAAATCTATGCCGACGGCTTTGCCGTCGGCATACCTCTGCCACGTGGCGGCCTCCGGCGACTCCTGGCGGCTGGGTATGCCTACGGCAAAGCCGTCGGCATAGATTTTCACCTATGCCGACAGCTTTGCCGTAGGCATAGCCCTCGGCTAGGAGCTACCTATATTGATGAATAAATGATACAAGTAATATTGCAAAAAGTGAATAAAAGAAACTATATTCATAATATATGGAACACTACAATTATTTGGTCTGAATAATAAACAATAGACTTTATTAATAAATGTCAATTACAAGCATTCAGGAATTACACTTAGAGGAAAAAGAAATAAAAGAAGAAAGAAAAAGTCCTAAACTAAACCTATACTAAACTATCTAGTTCTTCATCTTCTGCTTCTTTCTTCCAGTTCATCAACCTGCAAAACAAGAAACAACAAACATGAAAAACTTGATCAAGGTTTAAATGTAGCATTCCCCTTAGCAAAAATGCCTTTGCTGTAGGAGCTAGAACTTACGAGTTTGGAAACATTAGTCAAACCCCATCAGATTAAGTTGATCAAAGAAACAGTAGAAGAGAGCCAACACTGCATAAATGGAGCCAATAACCCAAGACAGAAGTAGAGCCAGCAAAGTATAGATCAAAGCCAAACCCAAAGATCAACTCAAACTAGCACTAACTCCATGATTAGGGGATCCCTCAATTAAGCTTGGGTTAGTTTTCAGATGAAATCCAACAAACCCACTACTAATCAACTAGCCCAGAGGTAGGGTTTGAAGTAGGGATTGTCCTCAGGCAGCCTAGTAGTGCTAGGACTACTGCATCATTGGATCAAGTAGTGCAACATCTTTAAGTAACGATGAGAGCCTCAGGACACCATCATTGGCATGGCAAGATTAAGGAGCACCTGTTCTTATCAGTGAGAGTAGGAGAGAAAGAAAGAAAGTGAAGAGACCAATGTAGCATCTGTTCAAATCAGATTTAAGAGAGAGGGAATTGGCAAGGAAAGATATAGTCCATAACCTGCAAGAAGAAATAGGCCATTGATAGCACCTTTACTAAACATCTGCTGTAAGCAGAACACATACACCCACTTAGACATGGGTACTATTCTGTATATAGGTACACAAGCACAACACATGCACCTGGTATAGATAGGAGTATAAGCATGCATCTAAATCATCTGAAACATATGAAATAGCTAATGTAAAGAAAGAATTATCACTACATGCAACCAGCAACCAACCAATAAAGAAACTAGCATGTGCTATATGGCAGGAACAATAACATCTATAAGACCAAGATAATTGCAATGATAGACCAACATTAGGGTCATGCAATCATTCGATCCCATCATTGCAGCACTAGTTGAGCAACAAATCAAATATAACAGTAGTTCCATTGGTTCAACCAACAAGTTAACAAAAGTTTACTTCCCACTACTAATTTTGCAACTCGTGATAATAAAGAAAACAGATCACAAATAAATAGGAATGATCTTTTCCATGACACAAGCATCGCAAGCACAAACAAAATCACCCATACGCATGAAACAGAGCAAGGTACTAATATAGCAGCACAAGAGCGGGAGCTAGAGGTAGGAGACGGATTCACAGGAGAGGAGGTTGTACTCGATGCCGCACACGACCATGTCGCCGTCACGCGGTGGATGTTGTAGTCGAGTTGGACCATGTGCGGGGTGTCGTCGTGGCGGTGGATGACCTGGTTGTCATCATCGTCCACGGAGGATGCCTGCTGCTTCGAATCTAACAAACAAGTAATTGCTAGTGTCGTTGATCTAGTACAGAAATTAAGCAAGCTAGTATAGGAGAAAGTATGCTGCTGCTAGTATCTACAGAAATAAATCAAGCTGCCTGTGTGTGTGCTTGAGCTAGCTTAGTACGTACAGTCCATGGTTGGGCTCCAAAACTAATAGAGCATGCTAGCGTCAACAGAATCAATCACAAGGTTATTTTGTTGTTGTTGCTAGCACTGCTAGCTGTATGTATTGATCCATCCATCCATGACCTAACTAATGTTGTTGTATCTCTAGACTAAGTGCAGCAACACAAGAAGAACTAAAACTGCAGAGCACATGTGTACGTAACTACCTATACTCATCCATGGCAAACTGTACCAAACCATCCATACATAGCCAGATTGCAATGGAGTGGATTTAACACAAGACATGAAAAATTGATGAGCCAAATGTTTTTTAGTATTACTAACTTGAAAGGAAGCTCACTGTTTCCATCTTCTATCTATCCATGATTTTATTTTTCTGAAGCAAGCATCAAAAAGCACAATGACAATCGAATTTCACACAAAAACTGAACCAATACTTGCTGTTATGTAGTGTCCATGACAATTGCAATTGATGTCCACTCCAGATCAGATTTGCAAGGGCTAGAAAGAGAGGTTGTAGCTCACCATGTATGGGGGTAGGAGGTGGATGCAGGGGAGGGGTGGAGGGCGTCCTGCAGAAGAAGCTTAGCCATTAGAGCAACCTGCACAAAACAAAGGAAGGGGAGATGAATAAATCATGGTGAGGAAAAGGGCCTTCCACATGATTAGATCTGGAAGAGAAACAGCAAAAAAAGACCCAAAACAAAACCTTCCATGGCGTGCTGTACTAGGAGCAGCTCCTCTCTCTCCGCTAGGGTTTGGGGCTATGGGAGGCTCCATGGTGCCGCTGCGTGGTGGGGGACAAGGGAATCCATCTCCATGGCGGCGTCCCGCCCAACGGAGGTGCGCCCCTCCTGCCGTCGTCGCCGGCACGCCCATGGCAACCTGCAGAGAAGGAAGAGAAGATGAGGTGAGGTGAGGAGGAGAAGGTGGGCGAAGAAGGAGGGGGAGGGGCTTACCAGTGCTGGATCCGGTCACCTATGGCCTCGCCGTGGCCTGCCGTGGCGGATCCCGGCGAACAAAAGGGGATGCAAAACCCTAGCCAGTGGGGGAGCCACGGATCTGCACGGAGGTAAGCCAGACGCGGACCAAGGGGATCTCGCCGGCGTGCTGCGCGCGGCCGGAGCTCGCCAGAACCGGGCGGCGTGGGTGGTGGCGGCGGCGAGGGAGAGAGGGGTTCGGGGGGGAGAGAGGAGGCGACGAGGGTTTGGGTGGGTTCGAGCGAGAGAGAGAGTGCGTTGGGTCGGATGGATGGATGGATGTGGGATTGTGGGATTCCTGGGCACAAATGGACGGTAGGATGTGAGCCAGGTCATCGATCCGTGGCACAAATGGATCCACCAATGAGAATAAGTGAAACTGAAATTGAGTGTGTGGGTCTCTCTCTTGATTATTTTTCTTTTTTTCTAATTCTGATTTCATTCGCGGGCTGTTTTTTTTCCGGTGAAAAACGAAAGGAAATGATATATGGTTGGAGGGCTGATGGGTTGGGTTTCGAAAGCATCGCGTGCATGTTTCATCTGGCTTTTGGAACACGGCATGGTGTCGAGCAGAGCCCACACATTTCGTTCGGCTTTCGGAACACGAAACTCAAGTTAACTGTCGGCTCACGTCATGGAGGTCGAGGAAGAACCGGCATTCGTCATCGCCGTCCTCACAACTGCTACACATGCAACTCGGAGGGGGTTGTGAGGCCGAACATGAACACGTGTGATGGTCAACATCATAGATCTTCCTCCGCGATGGGTGGGTGATGCACGGCGAGTACGATGTTCCACGAGATATGCATGTTGTCGACCTCTTCCGGCTCAGAATCTATGTTGTGATAGCTCAGCCCATGGGAACATGTCAAACCAAGGTATTAGCCCAACCCACCAGAAGATTGCCTTCGGGCTGCCCCGGCGTGGCCATTTCCCCTGTCCAAGTGCTGGGGATAGTGGCGTCCATGAAGGGGTCACACTTCGGAGTTGTGTGTCAGGTGGTCACGCCTACCACCACACATTCAGACATGTAAGAGGATCCAACGCGAGTTTTGATGGCATTGCTAGCCGCCGAAGACCGCGGAACATTACTACGGTGTCATCGCCATCCGTGAGGGGGGCACACTTCGGAGCTGCATATTGCCTATTTAAACATCCCACCACACTTGCTGGCATTGCTACCCCCCAAGGCCCACGACCGCCCTAAGCATGGCCTCGTTTACCTGAAGATCTAGGCCTTTGATTTTCGCCGGACGGACTTTGACCAACGTTCTTTTCCATTTTGTTGTCGTAGGTCATCCCATACGAACTCTACAGAACAAGGTTCGGGCCCAACCCACCACAAGATTTCCTCCCGTGTCGACCCGACATGATTGTTTCCCCCTCCAAGTGTTGGCGGCAGTGCCGTCCGTGATGGGGGTCACACTCCGAAGCTGCGTGCGGGATGACACTGAATTGATCTCGCTCTGAGCGTTCAAGAATATTCATGCAATACCAAAACTTCAAAACATTACTTCAGTGTCATCGCCGTCCGTGAGGGGGGCCACACTCCGGAGCTACGTATTGCCTCGGGACCTGGCACGATGTTGTCATATGGCCCTTGTAGGGTGCGGTGAAAGTTTTAGCGCATTTCGTAGAAGCTTGACCGGAGGTCGCTTGTAAACTACACCATCTCCGAGGTAGTATCTGGCTATCGAGAGCGAATGTGTCCGGTTTGTGAAGGAAGTGTGTTGCCCGTTGCTCCGTTGGCCTCGAAACTTCTCGTGCTCACAAAGGGGGGCATTGCATGACACGTGCCAGTACATGGCATTTTTCGGGCCAGCCTGCAATATTTGAGACATTTACTGCATCCGTAGGGTTTCAATGCAGGAAATTGCAGATCTGCACGGCGGCCACCTGAAATGATGTCTAGAAGTGGTTTAGCAAATCATATATGATGTCTTTGTAGTATGTGTAGGCCTAGTGCAACCCAAGGAGGGGCATGCCCCACCACCGGGAGGCGAATGTACCTCGGCGACATGCCGGATCTAGCCATTAAAATCCATGGGAAACCATACGATGCCGAAAATCCTCGGGACCTGGCATGGTGTAGTCATATGGCCCTTGTAGGGTGTGGTAAAAGTTTGAGCATGTTTCGCAGAAGCCTGACCAGAGGCCGCTTGTAAACTACACCATCTCCAAGGTAGTATCTAGTTATCGAGAGAGAATGTGTCCGATTTTGTGAAGGAAGTGTGCTACCCGTTGCTCCGTTGGCTATTTCAAACCTCCATCACACTTGTATACATATATTAAGACACGAATGCATGTTTTGGTGGCATTGCTACCCCCGAAGGCCCCCGACCGGCCTAACCCTAGCCCCGTTGACCCAAAGATCTAGGCCTTTGACTTTCACTGGACGGCCTATGACCAACGGAATTTCCACCTGGTTGTGATACGTCAGCCCATAGGAACATTTCAGAACAAGGTCTGGGCCCAACCCACCATCGGATCCCCCTTGTGTCAACACGACACGGCCGTTTCCCCCCTCCGAGTGCCGGCGGCAGTGCCTTCCGTGAAGGGAGTCACACTCCGGAGCCGCATGACAGGTGTTTGCACCTGACACCACACTTCCAAACATGTAAGAGGACCCAGCGCAAGATTTGGTGGCATAGCTAGCCCCCGAAGGCCCCTGGCCATAAGATTCCCTCTGTGTTGGCCCAACGTGGCCGTTTCCCCCCTTCAAGTGCCAACGGCATCGTCGTCCATGAAGGGGTCTCACTCCGGAGCCGGTTGTCGGGTGTTTGCGCCTGCCACCACAATCCTTGAAACAATCTGATGGATGTAGATATAAAATTTGTCTCGATTGGCCAAGGAATGAAAAATATACAAGAAATTCAAAATAAAAGGGTGCTTTATGTAAATTTGAAGCAAACATGTTTTAGGTTTGTTCAAATTTGAAACATAGCATAGCAACAGAATCCTTTCAAGATTCTGATAAAAAACCATATAATTTTTTTCAAAATCAATCCAAGTATCAATTACTTATGATTTTAACAAAGTATAAAGACCTATATGCAAAAGTACATGAGGTCACATTTCTAACATACTAAAAAAATAAAAAAAACTGGATATTCATCATCCATGGGAAATTCTACCCCAAGTCGATGTATAATTTGTGTATGTTTAAGTTTAGATAAGTTTGATTTAAATTATTCAAATTTTAACTTAAAAAATCAAAAATAATTTAAAATAAAAAACAGATGATATCTATGCCTACGGCCATGCCGTAGGCATAGCTCTCGGGGCTACCAGGAGGCGCCACGTGGCGGGGCTATGCCTACGGCTTTGTCGTCGGCATGCATAGATGGAAAACTATGCCTACGGCTTTGTCGTCGGCATAGCTCTGTGACGTGGCAGCTCCCGGTAAAAAAAAACAGATGATATTTATGCCGACGGCCACCGTCAGGGCCGTCGGCATAGATTTGACGGCGTCAGCCCGCCGTCTGTCCCCGGGCCACCAGGGCCACCTCTATGCCGACGGCCTAACTATGCCTACGACTGCCGTAGGCATAGATCGATGTATGCCGACGGCCTTACTATGCCTACGGCTGCCGTAGGCATAGATGAAGCTATGCCGACGACTTTTCTATGCCGACGGTATTCACCAGGCCGTCGGCATAGCTCCATCTATGCCTACGGCAGCCGTCGGCATAGATATGGCCGTAGGCATATAAGGTTATTCCGGTAGTGCGACGAAGTCTTGCCAGTCCGGTGGCTTCCCCTGGTGACAGAACACATCTCACATCACATATATATTGAGATTTGAGAACAGAGCAGGACATACACATCACTGATCACCACACCGGAACATTTTACCACAAATTCTGCCATACTATGTGCTAGGCCTTACCCCTCCGTTTGCCAGCGCGACGGTCATGATTGCGGCTTCCTCCATGACCCATGACAGTGGATTCCACATGAACCCCAGAAACTTGAGGAACTTGCTCTCCTGCAGCCAACAACACTCCAACTTAATCGAGTGTATAACATCAATGAGAAGAAGAAAATTATATTGGCCAAATGAACCGTCGTGACCTCCTTCTCCTCGAGCTTGTTTGGGCCAAAGATCTGCAGCCGCCGCTGTGCCTGCTTGGAAGTGAGCCCCCTGTGGCTGCACTGAAGGTTCTCAAACACTTCATCTACCGGAATGTGCTCCTGAAATTTTGTTACGACGGTCGCTTTTAGCAATCCGAACAAGTAGCCTTAGCATGAGCAAATTTGGACGTGCAAGTATGCTGCAGCCTACTACTCCAAGGAACTCCGAAGAGGGAGAACCAAGCTAAGAGGCAAAAAAAATCCAGTTAAACAGAGGATCATAAGAAGTATACATACTTTTTCCCATGGTCAAGGCACCTTTAGTTAGAACAAAAAAGACTAAAGCAAAAGATCAGTATTTCGAGCAACCACTATACTATGAACTTTGATCGACCTGCTATACAAAAAATCCAAAGCCAGAGTACATACATCTACAGGCAGCCCTCGTACACAGGTTGAAAACAAAAGTCAAAGCTATAAAACTGTGAGGCTTTTCTTTTAAAAAATTGTGGCTGTGAGATTTTAAAACTGAAAACTAAGATTTGGGGGAAATTTTCGGGTGAAATGTTGCTAAGATTTGGGGGTGTGATTCTAGAGCAGTGCAGAATGCAGGGCAGGGAGGCGGAGGGGAAATCGGCACCCCGGACAAGAATCGATCTACAAGAAGAGGCGCTAGCAGAGCAGCTCCGGCACCCTGCAACGCCCGGCAAAAACCCCAGCGGCGGAGCCACATGCTGATTTGCCGCTGCAGATCATGGATTTCCCGCGCTAATCCATCCACATCGGCAAGCGCAGAGACGAGACCACATCGGAAAGCTAACGAAAAACCACAAGAACAGACAGATTGATTACCAGATCGACGGCCTTCTTGAGGACGGCGTCGAGGTTCTGCTCCTGCATGCCGGCCATGGCCATGGCCATGGAGGCAGGCAGTAGGCACTGCGCGCGCTCCACTGAATCGTCCCATGGCCAACTACTACTCTCTACTCTCCTCCTCTGCTCTTCTTCTTCTTCTTTACGCAATGGATAGACAGGTGGTGGCCTGTAGGAGGGGAGGGAGTGGCTTCCCACGGGTCACGCAAGGGACGGTGGGGGAAGGAAAGGTGGTGGAAGAAACCAAGAAGATGATGTGAGTACGTCGCAATGAAAAGAGGGTAGATAGATAGACCGGTGGCAGGCAGGGGTGAGCGACACATGGTGGCTGTGGCCGGATGGTTAGGTGGACAACGGTATCCTCATCTCATGAGGGTTTCAGTCTTGATGGCCAATCAATGTGGTCGGATGGCAACTTATGTCGATTTTGCAAATACCAACAGTTTTTTCTTGTTAACTGGGTAGAATAAACGGTCAACTCACGGAAGTGTAACAGGACGGCATTCATGATACATTTTCAAAATTTAAGAGCGGTAGAAATGAAATGTCAAATTTACCAAAAAAGGCTTCCGTCCCACTTTATATATAAAGCAAATATCAACATCACCCGGTACAAATACATGCCACCACCACACACGCACACACCCAAGGCGGGATACATAGACACTGAGCGCAGCAAAACCCCCTAGCACTAACACCGAGAAGAGATGAAACCACATACGACGAACCGTGGGCTTCAAGACGGCGCCTTCAGAAAGAATATGACACCGGAGCGCCGCCACCACCCGATCCGAGAATCAGAGTTTCCCCTAGGGCCGCACGACGGGCAGTGAGAGCCGCGACGACGCCTTCAAGAAGGGAATGAGCTTCGCCGCCGCCGGTCTATCCGAAGATAGAACGAGTTTTCACCCCGTCCAACACTGACCACCACCGGACGCCACACACCGGCCACGACGCCGCCCACACGACCATGGCCACCGGGCAGCACCAAGCCATGGTCTCTGCCTAAGAGCACCGCGCTACCACCACCAGGACCGGCGCCCCGGCATCCAAGACCTAGACACCACCTAACCTGAGACCCACCACTACCCCAACCAACGCGACGAGTGGAAAGGTTCGACCTTTCGCACCCCTGGGCGGCCCCCACTGGCTTTCATTGACCCGTCCAGCAGCACCGGGCGCGAGACAAGCTCAATCCAACGGCACCGTGCGCGAGACGAGGTCGTCCTGCTGCACCGTGCGCGAGACAAGCTCGGTCCTGTCGCACCGGGCGTGAGGTGAGCGATGGATCGCAGCTGGGAGCCGGCCAGCCCATCGACGAGAGAAGCGACCGGACTACGAGGAGAGGGCCCGAGGCCGACACAAGCCGACTGCGGATGTGCCGACGCTGACCTGCCAAGCTGCCATGAGCCATCCATGGCCAGAGCAGCAGCCACACCGGACCACTGCCCATCCCGCGCCGCCCGGCGAGGTCCAAGCGTCAGAGCCGCCGGGCACGCACCCGTGTGCCAAGTTGCCGAGGGGAGGAGCGCTGCTAAGCCCCCAAACCAGGACGAACCAGGTCGGAGAAGGAGATGCCCGAACCCCCGCACGCATCGGCCACCACGTGCCACCAACGTGCCGCCCGCGACGCCATCGACCGCGCACAGGAGCCGCCGCCGCCCGCACATGCCGCGAGCCCAGCACGCGCTATCGCCTGCCGAGGCCCGCCGCCGCGCGCCCCGTGCTCCGCCACCGCTCGCCGAGGCCTGCCGCCTCGCGCCCGACCGCGAGCACCGCAGGACACCGCCACCTGTCGCCTAGATCCGCCGCCCGCGGAGGAAGGGAAGCCGGGAGAGGGAGCCCTCCCAGGATGAAAGCGAGCAAGATCCTCTCCCTGTCCGCCTCAACCGTGCGGCAGAGCACGTTGCCGTCAACGAGCTGCAGCTTCCGCGCGCAGTAATCCAACGAGGCGAGCGCGCCCTCCCAGACCCGCCGGAAGTCGGCGACCGAGCAGGCCTTCAGCGCGCCTTCCATGGCGGCGACGTCCGCGTGCGCGAAGCCGTACATGTCCACGCAGCTCTGGTACACCGCCCGCACGTCCTCGGAGATCTTCGGCTCCTGCGCCAGCTTCTTGCCGGCGCTCTCGGTGGCCTCGGACGACTGGAGGGCGGCCCTCACGGCGATGATGCCGTAGGCGCTGGCCGTGAGGCCGTCCCGTGCGCCGCGCAGCGTCTTCCGACATAGCTCCAGCTCGCGCTGGCCCTGCCAGGCGCTCGTCTTGTGGCACGCGTCGGCGACGGACATGGACGGGTCGCCGGCGCATGTTGTGGCATTGGTGCTGCCGGAGAGCGAGGCGATGGTCCCAAGAGATATGGCGAGGGCGCAGATGATGTGTGTGTTCTTCATGTTTGCTCGATCTCTGTCTAAACCTATGCGTGCTCTGCAACCTCTGTGTGTATCGAAAGGAACACAAGAACGGCTTTTATAGAACGGCTGATAATGACTCGACTAGATGTGAGTCGTTCGTCTGCCCGATCTTTCACGATACTGGCAGCAGTATAAAAAATTCCAATCAAGCAAAAATGGAAGACCGTAAGATCAAAAACTAATGTTGAGTAGATTAGATCCAACGGCAACAAAATCCCAATGGATCAGCAACGAAGACAATATTTGGTGTCCCTCAACATGGAACGTTTTCTAACTATTATTGAACTCACGATGAAACAAAATTTGACCTTTACATCGGCCGTAGCCAGCCTTTTATATAGGCATCACATACCCGATCAAACCGGCCCATGAGCAAAGCAAAACTGATACGGGCTCTCTCCTAACCATAAACTGAGCAGGACTCCTAGTACTACTAGGACTCCTTTAAATCTCACGCCTAAGGAAAAGTTCCTTTACCTAACAATCAAGAATTTACTAATTAACTATCCGGCCACGCTGATCACTAGGATCCAAAATATACCTTAAATCTTGGATTTAGATCGCTTCTGCGCATAAACCTCATGTGACCTAGACCGAAATAGCACCGACAATTATCCAGCTTGGCGTACGAAAATTAGGCTTGACTTCTTCAGGCTCTTGGTTCTGGTGACGGTATTTTAAGTGCCATTGTACCCATCATCAAAATATTAGAATTTGTAATATTACCAGTTTTTACTACGGCACTGACGGGCACATCATCCCCTCCTCCTTGAATCAAAACCGTCCTCGGTTTTGCAACAATTTTACTGACCTTCTTCTTCTTCAAGGAAATATTTGTATCCATCTTGATTTCTTCCACAACATAGACTGGAGCACAAAACGTCTTCCGGCATCCCAAAAGGAGTAAGTGTTGGACCGGCCCTCGTGTGTGGCACGGCGGTCATATTGCCATGGTCTTCCCAACAAGTGACATACATCCATGGCAAGACATCACAAATTATTGTATCTTTATAGTCACCTACTGAAAAATTCGCACGCACCTTGTGAGTAACTTTCAGTTTACCAGACTGGTATAACCACTCAATGCAGTGTGGTTGTGGGTGTTTTCATGCAGGTAGCCCCAAAGCTTTCACCAATCCCTTGCCGACCGCATTGGTATAGCTTCCTCCATCTATGATCAACTTACAATTGGTGTTGTTGATCTGGCATTGAGTTTGAAAAATATTCCAACGCTGTCCCTTATCCTTAACGCGATCCTCTTGCACTCGTTGTACCATCAAAGACGGATATGATTCAGCGGCTTCAAAACCTGCAATCACCTTTTCAGTATATTCAGATTTTTCACTAGAAGTGTCAGAAATTGCCTCTTCATCACTAGCAGATGCATAGCCATCTTTTGTGAGCAATACTCTCTTCTCATTAGGACATTCACGCTTCATATGTCCCCTTCCTCCACACTTGAAACACTCTATGTCACTGGAATGATTGGTCGACTGTGCACTGGAATCAACCCTCGACAGTCCTGATTTTGAAGCATTCTTTTGCACGGAACCATGAGGGCGATTTGATGTTGCCGTCCTGAAGCTAGGACCGATATCCTCACTCTGATGCTGCGACCGTCGCCATGTGTTCAAAGTGGTAATGGGAACTGTGCTAACTTGGTGTCGTTTAATCTGTTGTTTCGCACGCACAACTTGGTGTACAAGATCTTGTATGTTGTAATAGACCACCATCTCAACACGATCCTGCACCTCGATATTTAGCCCGTTAAAGAAACGTGCCATGGTCGCCTCCGGATCCTCCGTTGTCCCTGTACGTATCATAAGCAATTCCATCTCCTTATAATATTCATCAACACTCATATTACCTTGCGAATCAACCTGTGGTTGAGTTGGTTAGGTGGACAGTGGTATCCCCAACCCACCAGGGTTCAAATCCTGATGCTCGCATTATTCCTGGATTTATTTCAGGATTTCCGGCGACGCGCTTTCAGTGGGAGGAGACGTTCCCGTCGACGACGAGGCGCCTACGGTGACTTCGTAAATCTCTCTTCTATAGTGCTCAGGAACAAAACATCGCCTCATGAATTCTTTCATCCCTCGCCAAGTCATTGGACGATGTCGCGATCGGCAAATTTGATTCCACCAAATTAGCACGTAACCCGTGAACTCAATTCCAGCAAGTTGAACTTTCTTCTCTTCGCTATAATGATGGGCATAAAATTTTTGATCAACACGCATCTCCCACTCTAAATAGACTTCTGGTTCGCACTTGCCGGAGAACGAAGGAATTGGAACTTTTATGCGCCCAATTCCATCATCCAAAGGAACACTCACAACTTGACCAACTCGGTCATGCACTCCGCCACGAACGGAAGTTTCAGGACGAGGCTCATAGTGTCGTGGTCGTGGCGTGTATCCTGCCTCATGGTCAACTCCGTCATCGACGCCATCATCTCCAGCATGAGGTTGTGCCGCCAAACGGCGATCATGCACGCCGGCATGTTCGTCGTGAGTCGGTGGTGCATAATGCAATGGAGAAGCCGGAGCAGTCTGTGGTGGTGCAGAATTTGTTGCCGGCATATTGATGATGTCTGTCAAACCATCGAAATGAGTGATCAGGACACCTATCCTTTTGTCGAGCGCATCATGACATTGCTTGATGTAGTTGCATGTGTGGTCAAAACCATCTCGAATATTTTGCGGAATATCATTCGCATACATTGCACGTACTATTTTCTCAGAATCAGCGGCAACCTTATCACCCTTGTTGACCGAGGTTGACATCTTGATCAACACAGTACCGTGAACAACCTTAGCTCTAAATACCACTTGATAATGACTCGACTAGATGTGAGTTGTTCGTCGGCCCGATCTTTCACGATACTGGCAGCCGCACAAGAAATTCCGATCAAGCAATAATGCAAGACCGTAAGATCAAAAACTAGCGTTGAGTAGATTAGATCGACTCCACGCGCAACAGCAATAAAATCCCAATGAATCAGCAACAAAGACAATATTTGATGTCCTTAGACATGGGACGTTTTCTGCCTATTATTGAACTCACGATGAAACAAAACTTGACCTTTACATCGGCCGTAGCCAGCCTTTTATATATGCATCACAGATCCGATCAAACCGGCCCACGAGCAAAGCAAAACTGACACGGACTCTCTCCTAGTACTACTACGACTCCTCTAAATCTCACGCCTAAGGAAAAGTTCCTTTACCTAACAACCAAGAATTTACTAATTAACTATCCGGCCACGCTGATCACTAGATCCAAAATATACCTTAAACCTTGGATTTAGATCGCTTCTGCACGTAAACCTCATGTGACCTGGATCGAAATAGCACCGACAATTATCCAGCTCAGCGTACGAAAATTAGGCTTGACTTCTTCAGGCTCTGGTTCTGGTGACGGTATTTTACCCATCATCAAAATATTAGAATTTGTAATATGATCAGCTTTTACTACGGCACTGACGGGCACATCAACGGCAGGAGTAGTAGCCAAACTGAAAACTGAAAATATACTGTACACGCAGCATGTCTTGAGAAATTAATGTGTATCATTATGCTGCAACTTGTTGAACTAATCCTTAATATCAATGTGTAGCATTAGTTTTTAGGTGTGGCTAGTATCTCTAATTTCAATGAGAATTAAATCTCATCTAGCTCACTTGAGTATATATTTTTCTTTCCTCCTTTAATTTATTTTTTCACTTTTATATTTCCCCCCATTTTACGTTTTATTCTCAGGTTTTTTATTGCATTTCTATTTTAGACAATATGCAAATAAAGTAGCGGGTGGCATGTGGACATACTGTTGCGCACAGCCGACCAGTCATGCAAAAGTGTAGTTACATGCTGCGTAAAAATAAATAGAACCCAAATGAACTAATTTAGTACAAAAAAATCATTAATGTGTATCATTATGCAGTAACCTATAGATCCCAATAAATCCTTGAAATCAATGTGTAGCATTAGTTTATGGGTGTGGATTTCTTTAATCCAAATGTGAATTAGATCTCATCTAGTTCATATGAGTATATTTTCTTTCCTCCTTTCCATTTTCTTTCACTTATATATTTTTCTCATCTTACGTTTTATTCTCAGCTATTTAAAAAATGCAAATGCAGTTGTTGATGGCTTGTGGACATTAGCGGGCAGTCGTGCAAGTCTAGTTACAGGTGACGTGAAAAAAAAATAGAACCCAGATAAAATAGTTCGGTAGAAAAGGAAAAAAAGAACATAAATCATTAATGTGTATCATTATGCAGCAACCTACGGAGCCCAATAAATCCTTAATCATTAGTTTATAGGTGTGGCTATCTCCTATCTAAATGAGAATTAAATCTCATCTAGCTCACTTGAGTATATATTTTTCTTTCTTCCTTCCCATTTTCTTTCACTTTTATATTTATCTCATTTTACGTTTTATTCTAGACTTTTTTATTGCATTTCTATATATATATATATATATATATATATATATATATATATATATATATATAAACTCAGATAAAGTAATCCAGTAGAAAAGGGAAAAATGAAAAAACAATCATTAATGTGTATCATTATGCTGCAACCTATAGAGCCCAATAAATCTTTCAAATCAATGTGTAGCATTAGTTTTTGGGTGTGGCTATCTCTGATCTAAATGAGAACTAAATCTCATCTAGCTCACTTAAGTATATACATTTTCCCTCCTTTTCAGTGTTTTCACTTTTATCATTTTTTGTCCCATTTTATGTTTTATTGTCAACTTTCTTATTGCATTTCTATTTTAGAAACTATGCAAATGCAGTAGTGGATGGCATGTGGACACACTCTTGCGCACATCTGGGCAGTCATGCAAGTGTAGTTAGGCGCGGTGTGGAAACAACAAAAATAGAACCCATATAAAGCAATTCAAAAGAAAAGCAAAAAAGAACAAAATCATTAATGTGTACGTTATGGAGCAACCTATAGAGACCAATAAATAAATCCTTAAAATCAATGTGTAGCATTAGTTTATAGGTGTGGCTATCTCTGATCTAAATGAGAATTAGAATCATCTAGCTCACTTGAGTATATATTTTTCTTTCCTTCTCTTCCATTTTCTTTCAGTTCTATATTTTTCTCATTTTACGCTTTATTCTCAACTTGTTTTATTGCATTTCTATTTAGAAAATGTCCAGATGCAGTAGTGGAGGGCATGTGGACATAGAAAAATATTATTCATCCATAACTTATGATTCTCTTGTTGGATCCATTTTAGGGAGTAATAGACCAAACACATGGATCTTTCCTAATAATGTGTTGGAAGGTTTATCTTTTGCGGACCAAAAGCTCAATAAATGCGGAAAGATCACAGAAAACTAATTTTCCATCCGAAACTTCCAAAAAAATTCTATGGACGCTTAGATTGAACGAACATACATTTGACGGTATACAACTATTTTCTTAAACATGTGCCAAAAACTATATCCAATGGCATGTAAATAAATTTAAAGATGGTTTCGATCGACATCAGATAGCATAGCATGCATGTTTAAGTAGGCAATGACATTTCATCGGAAGTGAGTTCATCCAATCCTACTAAACTATCCTAATTTTTTCCCATAATTTTTGGACAGCATAATGCAGCGCGTGGTACCAGGGGAAGATATACAGAACATTCACCATAAGAAAACATACGATGCGACTTCCTCATGAAAAAAAAACTAAAGCTCTTTGAAAGGTACATAAGTTCAGCATCCTATAAGGTTAAAAACAAGAACAAAAACATGTTAATAACTGATCACCTGCAATAAATACTGTTACGATCAGCAAGAAAATCTCTGCAGTTAACCAAAGATGTAGTGATAGATAGACGGACTAAGAAGGAGCTTAAGCAAGTTTTAATAAAATCATTCAACCAAGTAGTCTAACACAGTCAAGCAGTACTGCCAGATGAAATGCAACAGTATATGACATAGACCTAGAAAACAGTGTGCAGGCATCGAACTAAATCAAGGAAGAGAGCAGAGTAGAGATTACACACTTAATTGAAGCTGGTTCGGAGGATGAGCCATTCAGCCTCCAGGCAACCAACTTAAACGGTTCGGTCAAAGCACACAGTTGATCCTATGAGATCCAAGGCAGCAGCGTTTCGACAGGTGCTTGATCATCTGGAGAGGGCCATCACCATTGTTGCAGGGCTTCACCTCCACGCCGGTGAGGACGACGAACTCGCGCTTCATGGCCTTGCAGGAGGAGACGATGCAGAAGCTGCCCGCGCCCAGGCTCACCAGGTGGCGCTTGTAGGGCGACCACTTCTCCTCCGGCAGGTCGAGACGATCAAAAGTATGCCGCAACGCCAGCGGCCCGGCACGGGCAGAGCACATCGTAGTGCAGTCCAGAGCACACAGGCGGTGGGCGCTGTCAGCAGAGAGCGCGAAAGAGAGGCTGAGCTCGGGAACATACTCCGCTCTGCCGTGGAAGGGCAGCGCCCAGTCGCCGGCATGAGTCCATACCTCGGTCGCCGTGTCGAAGGCGTAGGTGCCGACGCCGTCGAAGGACATGCATATGGTCGTGCCATCGACGATCATGGAGGAACACGTGTCGATGTCGATGTCGACGGCTCTTCTTCCACAGGCATCATTATCGGCTAGAAACGGCGGCGGCGGGAGCCTTTCCCAGCAGAATGAATTGTTGTAGTTGTGGTTCAGACTTTCAGCTTCACAGGCGGAGAAGAGATTCTTAGAGAAGTAGCTGAGGACCTCGAAGGAGAAGCCGACGGCGGTGGCCGGCGGCGACAGGTCGAGGACATAGAGGCAGGGTCGAGAGCCCGAGTAGTGACGGTGACCGCCGGGGTCGGCCTGGGGCGGCGCGGAGATGCAGACGCAGTTGGGCCCCCTGAGAGGATGCATGGGGTGAATGGGTTGGACCGAGTTGAGGTCGACGTCGTAGAGGAATGGGCTGTTGGTATTGGCCGCCAGCAGGAGGCTGTTCTCTCTCAGCAGAGCCGACAAGGAATGCGTGGGCTTGGCGCGGAGGTTCGATTCGAACCTGAATCGCGGCTTCCGTTGCAGCCTCAGGCGATCTATCGCCGGCGACGCCCCTCGTTTTTCCTTCTCCGGTTGTGCGTCTTCTGCTGCTTCTCTTTTGTTTCCTGTTGATGGCGGGTGGAAGAGGTGCTTCCAGGGGTCGACGAGGTAGAGCGAGTTCACGCGAGTGTTGAGGTCCTGCGCTATCACGTTCAGAAACCGACGATGCATCCTCCTCTTCAGAAAGTCCAAACTGAATAATAATCGAACCTTCTCCGGGATAGCCCCTGGTCTGGTTGAAAAGAAGAGATTTTTTTTGACTATTGTGACTGAGATATCCGGATTACTGTGAGAACGTAGAAAAATAAGATGATACACAAAGATGGGGCCATACCAGCAGCAATTCCTACGTGCCTCCAGTTCCTGATTAGTTATCGAGGGCCGTCAGAACGCGAATTACTTGGTGTATATGTCACCCCTGGCAACAGGGGCGCCGTCAAAGATGTGAATGGCGGAGGGAGAAGTGAGAAATCAATTCAAACAAGAGCAATACCTGCATGCATCTGCTGATCAACAGCGCGCGGGAGTATCTGGTCGACTGCTGCGCTTGGAGACTGACTGACTGTAATGGAGGGGCGAGGCGAGAACGACGAGATGGAATAGGCACACGCGTGTAGGGAAGAAGCAGCCTCCTGCCTGCGCTTGGAGATCAGGAGATGGTGATGGAAGTCCGGCGGCGGCGGCACCGGGCTGGATGAGGAGCCGCTTCTCTTTCTGTCTCGCCCTGCCAGCAGCCAGGTTTTTTACTAGATCCGGCAGCGTACGTGGCACAATCACGCCCCGTCCCGCCCGCTTTTATTTCTTGGATTTTTTTAGAAACACATTGCACATACACTCACCACCCAATGAATGCATGTATACACGTTATCTTTTTTACCAGAGAAACTTTCAGTCTATTCATTTTCAATCTTGCAGTACAAAACACTAAATGGTGAATGTTCCGTGTATACCTTCACCTGATACGACGCGCTGCCGCTGCATTATGCCGTCCAAAAATTATGGGAAAGCTGGGATAATTTAGTAGGATTTGATGAACTCACTTCCGAGAAATGTCATTGCCTACTTAAACATGCTATGTTATCCGATGTCGATCGAAACAATCTTTAAATTTATTTACACACCATTGGATATAGCTTTCGGCACATGTTTAAGAAAAGGGAAATTATTCCCTTCAACCGGCAGATTCTACTTCCTCGTCGACCACATCCCTCGTCTGACGCGTGTCCTCGTGGGACCCGCCACCACTTCATCTCCTTTGTGAGCTTATCTGCAACTCTATGCTCTTGAACAAACCCCGGCCACTTGTCCACCTCATCCCGATCCCCTCTTCCTCTAGCTCAATGCAAGGAAGGATAGCTGCACTGGATCCCGCTCCACCTGGAGCCGTCCTTTTTCGCCGGAGCTTGCTCCAGCAGCCGCCGCAGCCTCCTTCCTCTCCCTTCGCTTCCTCTTACCCTCCAACGAGCTCCCGTCCTATTCCGCGGCCTCCTTCCTCTCTCTTCCCTTCCCCTTACCCTCTAATGAGAAAAAAATGAAAGAAAATGGAAAAGGAGGAAAGAAAAATATATATACTCAAGTGAGCTAGATAAGATTTAATTCTGATTTAGAACAAAGATAGTGGCACCCATAAACTAATGCTACACATTGATTTTAAAAATTTATTGGATTCTATAGTTTGTTGCATAATAATACACATTAATGATTGTTTTTTTCTTCCTTTTCCCTTTTACTGAATTACTTTATATGGGTCTATTATTATTTTTTCCGCGCCATGCGTAACTACACTTGCACAACTGCCCGCCCGTGCTCAACGGTATGTCCACATGCCACCCACTACTGCATTTGCATATTTTCTAAAATAGAAATGCAAAAAAGGTCAAGAATAAACATAAAATGAGAAAAAAATATAGAAGTGGACTAAAATGGAAAATGGGGAGAAAAATATATATACTCAAGTGAGCTTCATGAGCTTTAATTCTCATTTAGATCAGAGATAGCCACACCAATAAAGTAATGTTACACATTGATTTTAAGCATTTATTTGGCTCTATAGGTTACTGCATAATGATGCACATTAATGTTTTTTTTCATTTTGTACTAAATTAGTTTACTTGGGTTCTATTTATTTTTATGCCGCGTGTAACTACACTTGCATGACTGGCCGACTGTGCTCAACAGTATGTCCACATGCCACCCACTACTGCATTTGCATATTTTTCTAAAGTAGAAATGCAAAAGGAATCAAGAATATAACGTAAAATGAAAAAAATATAGAAGTGAAATAAAATGGGAAAGGGGGAAAGATAAATATATACTCAAGTGAGCTAGATGAGATTTAATTCTCATTTAGATCAGAGATAGGCACACCTATAAACTAATGCTACACATTGACTTCAAGGATTTATTGGGCTCTATAGGTTACT
Source organism: Aegilops umbellulata (assembly GCA_032464435.1). NCBI lineage: Eukaryota > Viridiplantae > Streptophyta > Magnoliopsida > Poales > Poaceae > Aegilops > Aegilops umbellulata. The sequence goes on from CP136054.1 coordinate 445,629,609, forward strand.
GCATAATGATACACATTAATGATTTTTTTATTTTGTACTGAATTAGTTCATTTGGGTTCTATTTATTTTTAGGCAGCATGTAACTACACTTGCATGACTGGCCGGTTGTGGGCAACAGTATGTCCACATGCCACCCACTACTTTATTTGCATATTTTCTAAAATAGAAATGCAATAAAAAACCGAGAATAAAACGTAAAATGGGGGTAAATATAAAAGTGAAAAAAAATAAAGGAGGAAAGAAAAATAAAGGAGGAAAGAAAAACCAATAGCTCCCCAGCCCTATCGGGAAACACAAAGCCCCAGCCTCCTGCCCTCTCATTCAGAAAAAAAAAATATGTGTTAATCTTCAGTGTGTCATCTATGTTAATCTTCAGTGTGTCAAGTAGACCTATTTGGTGCAAAGCCACACAACAGAACATCATATTGGTTAGCTCGTGCCATGGGCATGGAACAAGGGTGTCTAGGCAGCTTAAGTGACGTGTCACATATGAAAATGCAAACTGGCTGGGGGGGGGGGGGGGGGGGCGTGTCTTGGTGGCAGCTCAAATTATCATTCTGTTTTACAATAAAGTTACATAGGGAAGGATTGTTTATTTATTAACCAGCTTTGCCGTATGGTGATTTTGATGCTTATCTTTGTAATATTGACTATATCAGCATTTGGTTTACTTGGTGACCTATGCAGTGCAGGCTTTGATGTAGGATGTTCTACTTAGTTTCATTTTTTGTGCATACAATCATCTCGAGCGTACATGGATATCTCTGTACGTGGTGCGGCTGTTGCCGCCGCCGGCACCGTTGCTATTTCCTTCACCTATCACGAAAGGAGCGGAAGGCTCGCAACGAAGATGGTTGGATGCCTTTTTTTTACATAAAGATTGATTTTTTTTTGAGAATCCGTACCCAGTGGATTAACTCAGAATATTGTCAGGGATACAGATGAAGTTTGGCTTCACAGCCAGCCAAACATGTCTACCAAAAGGTAAAGAAAGAGCAGCTTTAGCTAAGGAATGTACTTCTAAATTTGAGTCTCTCTTCTCGTGCAAAACATCAGCCGAAGCAAAATCCTTCAAACTCCTCCTCAGCTCAAAGATGATTGCTTTAGAAGCTCCCAAATAATCAGACTTGAGGTGGATCACTGTATTCAGACAATCAGTAGCCACCACAATCCGAGTGCAGGCAAGATCCTTTGCTAGAGAAAGAGCCGAGGCACCCAAAAAGTTACCTGAAACCGCCGAGGCACCCAAAAAGTTACCTGAATCATCTCAGCAAATAGCAGCAAAGGCCCCCCATGTGACGCCCGGATAATCAAGCTACAGTAACCTCTGCTAATAATGCCACGTCACCTCGATTACTGTTGCTAATCTCGCGTTAGATCTACACCGATTCGAATCCAAATTAAAAACCAAGTCAAACGACAAAAGTTTTCAAAAGTCAAAACAAAAATGCTCGGTGGGTGCCAAATATTGCACTGGTAATTATGGTGAAGTAAACACATTTTTATAAAATGGCTGAATGGTTTAAAATGAAATTAAACAGAAAAGAAAAATTAAAATAAAACAAAACAAAAAAGGAAAAGAAACAACCCTCCTCCCCACGCTGGGCCAACCGGCCCAGCTAGCCAGCCGGCTGGCCCAGCCGGCCACTTTGCCCCTGGCCTATTAGGCCACTCCCCCCAACCAAACCCTAGAACCAACCCCACTCCTACCACGATCCCTCACTATCTCCCTCGCGCCGCCACACGCCCAGAGGCGAGGTACCTCATGCCCGAAACCCCCCTCACAGTCTCTCCTCTCCCCTGCTTACCCGCGCTCCCCACAGCCGCCGTCATCGTCACGGCCACCGGCCTCCCCGACGCCTGGAAATATGCCCAAGAGCTACGCCATGGAAGTCTTCTTCGACAAGGCTCACTGGTCCGTGCTGGGAGCCACCATATGCTCGCCATCGCCGGTCTTCTTCGTCCACGGCCGCCGCAGCCATCATCGTTGATCTCCATCACCGGCGCCGCCCAGACTCGCCAAGTTCATCCACGGCCTCCCCGGGGTGAGCCTCCACCGCCTCCCCTTCTCATTCCTCTTCCCGACGCCGTGCCAGAGCTCCCTGTCGCCCACGACCACCACAACCAGAACCTGCTTCGCGCCCGCGTGCCTGACGTCGTGCCCGTCCGACCCTGGCCGCACCTGCATCGTGAAGCCCTTGCCCCGCCACGTGCATCACCGCCTGCACACGCGCACGCGCAGCGCCCTGACGGCCGTTGCTCCCGCGCACCCCGTCTGTCATGGCCGGCACGTCCCCGGCCCCCTCCGCTCGCGACCGCCGTGCCCCCTGCTACTTCCCCGACGCGCTCGCCCCGCTCCTGTGCTGCTTCTGCACTGCCTCGCTACCCCCCTTGGCGCACGCGTCCACGCCGCGCCTCTCGTTCGTCCCTACAGCAGCCACTGCCCGCTGTAGCGCCGCCGGCGTGCCCTTCCTCCCCGCCTTCACCTACTGCCGAGACGCACCGGCTCCGCCCAGCGCTTCCGCGGCTCGCCCCCCTCTTGCGCAGCACCTGCTCCGCCTCTTCCCACCGCATCGCCGGCGCTGGTTGTGCCCAGTTGCGGTTGGCCCAAGCCAGGGTCCAGCCGACGACCAGCGCCCAATCGGGCTAGGCGCTAGCGCCCGACGCCCACGCTCGGCTCCACCCGCTAGCGCCCCGCCCCGCTAGGCCTATGGGCCACTTAGACGTGGGGCCCACGCCCTAGAACGTTATTTAAAAAAATATAAAATAAATAAACAAATAAATATTAATTTAAAATAATTAAAATGTTAATTAATTAATTAAAGAATTAATTAACTTAATTAATCCTGATTAGGTTAGCCTAATTAACTAATTAACCTAATTAATTATTGTTAATTAGCTAGGAGTGTATGACATGCGGGACCCATCTGTCAGTTTGACTAAGTCAACGCCCTGTTGACTCATGACGTCATGCTGGCGTCATGATGACGTCAGCAAACACTGTTCTGGATAATGTTGAATTAAATTAATTAAATAAATTCTAAAAATGATTTAAAACTTTAGAAAATCATATAAAATAAACCGTAGATCGGATGGAAAAACTTTGTACATGAAAGTTGCTCAGAACGACGAGACGAACCCGGATACACAACCCGTTCGTCCGCCGTGCATCCCTAACCTATCGAACCTGCAACATTCCCCTCCGGTTCATCTGTCCAAAAACGCGAAACACCGGGGGTACTTTCCCGGATGTTCCCCCCCTTCACCGGTATCACCTCGTACCGCGTTAGAACACGTCTAGCTCTGCCCGTTGTCCTGTTATGCACTTGCTTGCTATGTATTTGCTGTTTCTTCCCCCCCTCTTCTCTCCGGTAGACCCCGAGACTGCCGCTGATGCCGCTGTGATCAACTACGTCACCGACGACCCCTCCTTCTTGTCTGAGCAACCAGGCAAGCCCCCCCCTTGATCACCAGATATCGCCTATTCTTCTCTATACTGCTTGCATTAGAGTAGTGTAGCATGTTACTGCTTTCCGTTAATCCTATACTGCTGCATAGCCTATCCTTGCTACTACTGTTGTTACCTTTACCTGCTATCCTACTGTTTAGAATAGGATGCTAGTGTTCCATCAGTGGCCATACACTCTTGTCCGTCTGCCATGCTATACTACTGGGCCGTGATCACTTCGGGAGGTGATCACGGGCATATACTATATACTTTACACTATTACATTACCTGTGATACTGTTCGGAGATGGGGGCTGAAGGGGCAGGTGGCTCCATCTCGGTAGAGGTGGGCCTGGGTTCCCGACGGCCCCCGACTGTTACTTTGAGGCAGAGCGACAGGGCAGGTTGAGACCACCTAGGAGAGAGGTGGCCTGGCCCTAGTCGGCGTTCGCGGATACTTAACACGCTTAACGAGATCTGGGTATTTGATCTGAGTCTGGCCATTTGGTCTATATGCACTAACCATCTACGCGGGAGTAGTTATGGGTATCCCGGCGTCGTGGTATCAGCCGAAGCACTTCGTGACGTTAGTGACTGAGCGGCGCGCGCCGGGTTGGACCGCGTAACGTGACTTCCTTTGTAATGGAGGTTGCTAGGTCTGCTCTCCGGCCGCGTACGCAACGTGCAGGTGTGCTCAGGGCGATGGGCCCAGACCCCTGCGCGCTTAGGTTTAGACCGGCGTGCTGACCTCTCTGTTGTGCCTAGGTGGGGCTGCGACGTGTTGATCTTCCGCGGCCGGGCATGACCCAGGAAAGTGTGTCCGGCCAAATGGGATCAAGCGTGTTGGGTTATGTGGCGCACCCCTGCAGGGAAGTTTATTTATTCGAATAGCCGTGTCCCTCGGTAAAAGGACGACCCGGAGTTGTACCTTGACCTTATGACAACTAGAAACGGATACTTAATAAAACACACCCTTCCAAGTGCCAAATACAACCCGTTGATCGCTCTCTAACAGGGCAACGAGGAGGGGATCGCCGGGTAGGATTATGCTATGCGATGCTACCTGGAGGACTTCAGACTACTCTCTTCTATATGCTGCAAGATGGAGGCTGCTAGAAGCGTAGTCTTCGACAGGATTAGCTATCCCCCTCTTATTCTGGCATTCTGCAGTTCAGTCCACTGATATGGCCCTTTACACATATACCCATGCATATGTAATGTAGCTCCTTGCTTGCGAGTACTTTGGATGAGTACTCACGGTTGCTTTTCTCCCCTTTTCCCCCCTTTCCCTTCTACCCGGTTGTCGCAACCAGATGCTGGAGCCCAGGATCCAGACGTCACCGTCGACGACGACTCCTACGCTGGAGGTGCCTACTACTACGTGCTGCCCACTGACGACGACCAGGAGTAGTTAGGAGGATCCCAGGCAGGAGGCCTGCGCCTCGTTCGATCTGTATCCCTGTTTGTGCTAGCCATCTTATGGCAACCTTGTTTAACTTATGTCTGTACTCAGATATTGTTGCTTCCGCTGACTCGTCTATGATCGAGCACTTGTATTCGAGCCCTCGAGGCCCCTGGCTTGTATTATGATGCTTGTATGACTTATTTTTATGTGTAGAGTTGTGTTGTGATATCTTCCCGTGAGTCCCTGATCTTGATCGTACACATTTGCGTGCATGATTAGTGTACGATTGAATCGGGGGCGTCACAAGTTGGTATCAGAGTCGACTGCCTGTAGGAATCCCCCTTCCACACTCCTTGGCCGAAGTTGAGTCTAGTCGATGAAAACTGTTTTACTAACATGGCTGTGCGACTCATGGGCCCACGTCGCCATTGGGTGGTAGTAGGATCTTTTACTCCTTGACCTATACTCTGGGACTCTGACATCTCTTCTATTCGGGTTAAATGATTTTCTAAAAATCTAACTTTAGGTTCTCGAAAACTCTTTCTCCCGGAGAGCCCTTCAGTCCAGATGATTGCCGGCTGCACCCGAAGGTTTCGAAGTTACTCTCTGATACTCTTTCGAGACTTTGTGACATCACTTTTGCAATTCCCATCCATCGATAAACCTCTATGGATAACCACGTACACTTGTCATTCATACATTCATCCCCAGTTGATCTTGTTATTACAAGATACATCAAAATTCTCTCTATTGTTCCGAGAATACTTTGTGCATACTGCCTTGCAGTTCTTTGCCACCTGAATACCCCTGCGGATAATTCCTCGCTCTTACCGAGTATCCGCTAGGTTGTTCATGTGTTTCACAAAATTCTTCCAAATACTATCCGATCTTTCGAGGACCCTCATTAGCCTATGGCTCTTCAAATGCTTGCCTGCTTGCATTTTGGTTAATTCTGAATGGCTAACAATATTCATGGATGTCCTTTGCCTTTATCATCTTGGGTCCCTTGATTCAGTATGTTGCGAATGCTCGCAATCCTCAATCAGATCCTAGAATTCATCCTTCCGGCTCAGACGTCATATTAAACATGAGCTAGATCTCGACCAATGAAATTGCCATCGATTATACCCTTAAGCCTACTCAACTTATCCACCCTTGAACAGAGTGTTTGCTTCTGAGCCCTTGATTTGGAAATTATGATTCTTTGCCTTTGAGCTTTGAGATAGTCAGTTGTTTCTATAATCTAAGGCCCTTGCCTGGATTCTTCCTCTGGTTGTGTGCCGATGCTCACATCAGCTCCGTTATGAACCATCAAGTCCTTTGTTGAATTATCATCTGACAGTGTCCGTCGTATACAAAAACCTCGAGAAGTTCTTTTCGGGATACATAATACTATTGGTAAATCCCGTTCCTTGATTTGGCCAACCATGCTCTACTTTCGAGCTGGTGATAATTACTATTGAAGCTTGTGGTATATGTTTCCACGGTACCCTGACGGGTTGAACCTATGCCTTCCTTTATATGTGTGAACTCGGAAGTTTTCACGAGTCATACTCATCTGGTAATTCACCAGGTAAAACTTTCAACAACTAATGTCATTTTCGAAATACGAGCAGTGAATGAAAGGTTATGCATTGAAGAAGTGGGAGTCGACCTTGAACTTTGTGTTCATGCCCATGGACATGATGTAGATCTTATCATTAAAGCTTCTCTTAAATTAATTATTCCTTTGGTATAAGTTCATTTTATATCTGGGATCTGACCTTTTGCAATCGTGGTTCCAACCATATTTTCTTCTTGATTCCATTTCTCGGACAAGTTAGAGTACTTGCCTTCTGCAGATCAGTACACCTGTCCAACCTCTACTTTGATCTGTCATCAAGTATTACCCCCTGGTATCTCGATATTATCACGTAACTGCATAACTTCTTATGAGTTCTTCATCAAGTACTACATTCTCACTAATTCCAATTTTTCACGGGCTCTGAGTGTCGGGGAACGTTGCAGAAAACAAAAAATTTCCTACGGTTTCACCAAGATCCATCTATGAGTTCATCTAGCAACGAGTGATCGGATGCATCTACATACCTTTGCAGATCGCGAGCGGTTCAAAAGAACGGGGATGAGGTAGTCGTACGCGACGTGATCCAAATCACCGGAGATCCTAGCACCGAACGGACGACACCTCCACGTTCAACACACGTACGGAGCGGATGACGTCTCCTCCTTCTTGATCCAGCAAGGGGGAAGGAGAGGTTGATGAAGATCCAGCAACACGACGGCGTGGTGGTGGATGCAGGGCGTCACAACAGCAGGGCTTCGCCGTGCACTGCGAGAGGGAGAGGTGTAGCAGGGAGAGAGGGAGGCTCCAGGGGCAAGGGTGCGGCTGCCCCTCCCTTCCTCCCCCTTTATATAGGCCCCCTGGGGGGGTGCCGGCCCCTGGAGATCCCATCTCCAGAGGGGGCGGCGGCCAAGGGGGGTGGAGTGCCCCCCAAGGCAAGTGGGTGCCCCCCACCCTAGGGTTCCAACCCTAGGCGCAGGGGGTGGGCCTTGGGGGGCGCACCAGCCCACTAAGTGTTGGGGAACGTAGTAATTTCAAAAAAAATCCTACGCACACGCAAGATCATGGTGATGCATAGCAACGAGAGGGGAGAGTGTTGTCTACGTACCCTCGTAGACCGAAGCGGAAGCGTTGACACAACATAGAGGAAGTAGTCGTACGTCCTCCTCCCGATCCGACCGATCCAAGCGCCGTTACTCCGGCGCCTCCGAGTTCTTGACACACGTACAGCTCGATGACGTTCTCCGGGCTCCGATCCAGCAAAGCTCTCGGGGAAGAGTTTCGTCAGCACGACGGCGTGGTGACGATCTTGATGAACTACCGACGCAGGGCTTCGCCTAAGCACCGCGACAATTGTTGGAAATATGCCCTAGAGGCAATAATAAAAGCATTATTATTATATTTCCTTATTCATGATAATTGTCTTTATTCGTGCTATAATTGTGTTATCCGGAAATCGTAATACATGTGTGAATAACAGACAACAACATGTCCCTAGTGAGCCTCTAGTTGACTAGCTCGTTGATCGACAGATAGTCATGGTTTCCTGACTATGGACATTGGATGTCATCGACGGGATCACATCATTAGGAGAATGATGTGATGGACAAGACCCAATCCTAAACATAGCATAAGATCGCATAGTTCGTTTGCTAGAGTTATCCAATGTCAAGTATCCTTTCCTTAGACCATGAGATCGTGTAACTCCCGGATACCGTAGGAGTGCTTTGGGTGTGCCAAACGTCACAACGTAACTGGGTGACTATAAAGGTATGCTACGGGTATCTATGAAAGTGTCTGTTGGGTTGACATGGATCGAGACTGGGATTTGTCACTCCGCTTGACGGAGAGGTATCACCGGGGCCCTCTCGGTAATGCATCATCACAATGAGCTCAATGTGACCAAAGTGTTTGATCACGGGATCATGCATTACGGAACGAGAAAGTGACTTGCCGATAACGAGATTGAACGAGGTATTGGGATACCGACGATCGAATCTCGGGCAAGTAAAATACCGATTGACAAAGGGAATCGTATACGGGATTAATTGAATCCTTGACATCGTGGTTCATCCGATGAGATCATCGTGGAGCATGTGGGAGCCAACATGGGTATCCAGATCCCGCTGTTGGTTATTGCCCGAGAGCCGTCTCGGTCATGACTGCATGTCTCCCGAACCCGTAGGGTCTACACACTTAAGGTTCGGTGACGCTAGGGTTGTGAAGATATGTATGTGCAGTAACCCGAATGTTGTTCGGAGTCCCGGATGAGATCCCGGACGTCACGCGGAGTTCCGGAATGGTCCGGAGGTAAAGAATTATATATAGGAAGTGTTGTTTCGGACATCGGGACAAGTTTCGGGGTTATCGGTATTGTACCGGGACCACCGGAGGGGTCCCGGGGGTCCACCAGGTGGGGCCACCTGCCTTGGTGGGCCACATGGGCTATAGGGGGTGCGCCCTGGCCTATATGGGCCAAGGGCACCAGCCCCAAGGGCCCATGCGCCAAGGAGACTTGGAGAGGGAAGAGTCCAAAGAGGGGAAGGCACCTCCGAGGTGCCTTGGGGAGGATGGACTCCTCCCCCCTTTGGCCGCACCCCTTCCTTGGAGGAAGGGGCAAGGCTGCGCCCTCCCCCCTCTCATGCGCCTATATAAAGGGAGGGGAGGGAGGGGTGGCCGCACCCAATGCCCTGGCTCCTCCCTCCTCCCTGCAACACCTCCTCCTCCTCCCGTAGTTGCTTAGCGAAGCCCTGCCGGAGTTCTGCTGCATCCACCACCACACCGTCGTGCTGGATCTTCCTCAACCTCTCCTTCCCCCTTGCTGGATCAAGAAGGAGGGGACGTCTCCCGTCCCGTACGTGTGTTGAACGCGGAGGTGCCGTCCGTTCGGTACTAGATCATCGGTGAATTGGATCACGGCGAGTACGACTACCTCATCCACGTTCACTCGAACGCTTCCGTTGCGATCTACAAAGTGGTATGTAGATGCTATCTAATCTGAATACTCGTTGCTAGATGAACTCATAGATGGATCTTGGTGAAACCGTAGGAAAAATTTTAATTTTCTGCAACGTTCCCCAACAGTGGCATCATGAGCTAGGTCTATGCGTAGTTCTTCTTGCGCGAGTAGAACACAATTTGTTGTGGGCGTAGATGTTGTCAACTCTTCTTGCTGCTACTAGTCCTATCTTGCTTCAGCGGTATTGTGGGATGAAGCGGCCCGGACCAACCTTACACGTACGCTTACGTGAGACCGGTTCCACCGACTAACATGCACTAGTTGCATAAGGTGGCTGGCGGGTGTCTGTCTCTCCTACTTTAGTTGGAGCGGATTCGATGAAAAGGGTCCTTATGAAGGGTAAATAGAAGTTGACAAATCACGTTGTGGTTTTAACGTAGGTAAGAAAACTTTCTTGCTAGAACCCTAATTCAGCCACGTAAAAAACTTGCAACAACAATTAGAGGACGTCTAACTTGTTTTTGCAGCAAGTGCTTTGTGATATGATATGGCCAAAGTTGTGATGTATGATGAATGATCTATATGTGATGTATGAGATGTTCATGCTATTGTAATAGGAATCACGACTTGCATGTCGATGAGTATGACAACCGGCAGGAGCCATAGGAGTTGTCTTTATTTTTTGTATGACCTGCGTGTCATTGAGAATCGCCATGTAAATTACTTTACTTTATTGCTAAACGCGTTAGCCATAGTAGTAGAAGTAATAGTTGGCGAGCAACTTCATGGAGACACGATGATGAAGATCATGATGATGAAGATCATGGTGTCAAGCCGGTGACAAGATGATCATGGAGCCCCAAGATGGAGATCGAAGGAGCTATGTGATATTGGCCATATCATGTCACGTTTATTATTTGATTGCATGTGATGTTTATCATGTTTTGCATCTTGTTTACTTAGAACGACGGTAGTAAATAAGATGATCCCTCATAATAATTTCAAGAAAGTGTTCTCCCTAACTGTGCACCGTTGCTAAGGTTCGTCGTTCCGAAGCACCACGTGATGATCGGGTGTGATAGGTCCTTACGTTCGCATACAACGGGTGTAAGACAGATTTACACACGCAAAACACTTAGGTTGACTTGACGAGCCTAGCATGTACAGACATGGCCTCGGAACACAGAAGACCGAAAGGTCGAGCATGAGTCGTATAGAAGATACGATCAACATGAAGATGTTCACCGATGTTGGCTAGTCCGTCTCACGTGATGATCGGACACGGCCTAGTTGACTCGGATCATGTAATACTTAGATGACTGGAAGAGGGATGTCTATCTAAGTGGGAGTTCATTAAATAATTTGATTAAATGAACTTTATTATCATGAACTTAGTCTAAATATTTACAATATGTCTTGTAGATCAAATGGCCAACGTAGTCCTCAACTTCAACGCGTTCCTAGAGAAAACCAAGCTGAAAGACGATGGTAGCAACTATACGGACTGGGTCCGGAACCTGAGGATTATCCTCATATCTGCCAAGAAAGATTATGTCCTACGAGCACCGCTGGGTGACGCACCTATTCTCCCTGCAGAACAAGACGTTATGAACGCTTGGCAGTCACGCTGCGATGATTACTCCCTCGTTCAGTGCGGCATGCTTTACAGCTTAGAGCCAGGGCTCCAAAAGCGTTTTGAGAGACATGGAGCATATGAGATGTTCGAAGAGCTGAAAATGGTTTTCCAAGCTCATGCCCGGGTCGAGAGATATGAAGTCTCCGACAAATTCTTTAGCTGTAAGATGGAGGAAAGTGGCTCTGTCAGTGAGCACATACTCAAAATGTCTGGGTTGCACAACCGCTTGACTCAACTGGAAGTTAATCTCCCGGATGAAGCGGTCATTGACAGAATCCTCCAGTCGCTTCCACCTAGCTACAAGAGCTTTGTGATGAACTACAATATGCAGGGGATGGTAAAGACCATTCCTGAAGTATATGCTATGCTGAAATCAGCAGAGGTAGAAATCAAGAAGGAGCATCAAGTGTTGATGGTGAATAAAACCACTAAGTTCAAGAAGGGCAAAGGTAAAAAGAACTTCAAGAAGGACGGCAAGGAAGTTGCCGCGCCCGGTAAGCAAGTTGCCGGGAAGAAGCCAAAGAATGGACCCAAGCCCGAGACTGAGTGTTTTTATTGCAAGGGAAGTGGTCACTGGAAGCGGAAGTGGTCACTGGAAGCGGAACTGCCCCAAATACTTAGCGGACAAGAAGGCCGGCAAAACCAAAGGTATATGTGATATACATGTAATTGATGTGTACCTTACCAGTACTCGTAGTAGCTCTTGGGTATTTGATACCGGTGCAGTTGCTCACATTTGTAACTCAAAGCAGGAGCTGCGGAATAAACGGAGACTGGCGAAGGACGAGGTGACGATGCGCGTCGGGAATGGTTCCAAGGTCGATGTGATCGCCGTCAGCACGCTGCCTCTACATTTACCTACGGGATTAGTTTTAAACCTCAATAATTGTTATTTAGTGCCAAGTTTGAGCATGAACATTGTATTTGGATCTCGCTTAATTCGAGATGGCTACTCATTTAAATCCGAGAATAATGGTTGTTCTATTTATATGAGAGATATGTTTTATGGTCATGCTCCGATGGTTAATGGTTTATTCTTGATGAATCTCGTACGTGATGATACACATATTCATAGTGTGAGTACCAAAAGAGTTAAAGTTGATAACAATAGTCCCACATATTTGTGGCACTGCCGCCTTGGTCACATAGGTGTCAAACGCATGAAGAAGCTCCATGCAGATGGACTTTTAGAGTCTCTTGATTATGAATCATTTGACACGTGCGAACCATGCCTCATGGGTGAAATGACCAAGACTCCGTTCTCAGGAACAATGGAGCGAGCAACCAACTTATTGGAAGTCATACATACCGATGTGTGCGGTCCAATGAGTGTTGAGGCTCGCGGTGGCTATCGTTATGTTCTCACCCTCACTGATGACTTGAGTAGATATGGGTATATCTACTTGATGAAACACAAGTCTGAGACCTTTGAAAAGTTCAAGGAATTTCAGAGTGAGGTTGAAAATCAACGTGATAGAAAGATCAAGTTTCTACGATCAGATCGTGGAGGAGAATACTTGAGTCATGAATTTGGCACACACTTAAGAAAATGTGGAATAGTTTCACAACTCACGCCGCCTGGAACACCTCAGCGTAATAGTGTGTCCGAACGTCGTAATCGCACTCTATTAGATATGGTGTGATCTATGATGTCTCTTACCGACTTACCGCTATCTTTTTGGGGCTATGCTTTAGAGACTGCCGCATTCACTTTAAATAGGGCTCCGTCGAAATCCGTTGAGACGACACCGTATGAATTATGGTTTGGGAAGAAACCCAAGCTGTCGTTTCTAAAAGTTTGGGGATGCGATGCTTATGTCAAGAAACTTCAACCTGAAAAGCTCGAACCCAAATCGGAAAAATGCGTCTTCATAGGATACCCTAAATAAACTGTTGGGTATACCTTCTACCACAGATCCGAAGGCAAGATCTTTGTTGCCAAGAATGGATCCTTTCTAGAGAAGGAGTTTCTCTTGAAAGAAGTAAGTGGGAGGAAAGTAGAACTTGATGAAGTGTTGCCTCTTGAACCGGAAAATGGCGAAAATCAAGAAATCGTTCCTGAGGTGCCTGCACTGACTAGAGAGGAAATTAATGATTATGATCAAGATACTTCTGATCAAGCTCCTACTAAAATTCGAAGGTCCACAAGGACACGTTCCGCACCAGAGTGGTACGGAAACCCTGTCTTGGAAATCATGTTGTTAGACAACAGTGAACCTTCGAACTATGAGGAAGCAATGGCGGGCCCGGATTCCGACAAATGGCTGGAAGCCATGAAATCCGAGATAGGATCCATGTATGAAAACGAAGTATGGACTTTGACTGACTTGCCCGTTGAACGGCGAGCCATAGAAAATAAATGGATCTTTAAGAAGAAGACAGACGCGGATGGTAATGTGACCATCTATAAAGCTCGGCTTGTCGCTAAGGGTTATCGACAAGTTCAAGGGGTTGACTATGATGAGACTTTCTCACCGGTAGCGAAGCTGAAGTCCGTCCGAATCATGTTAGCAATTGCCGCATACTATGATTATGAGATATGGCAAATGGACGTCAAAACGGCATTCCTTAATGGTTTCCTTAAGGAAGAATTATATATGATGCAGCCGGAAGGTTTTGTAGATCCTAAGAAGGCTGACAAGGTATGCAAGCTCCAACGCTCGATATATGGGCTGGTGCAAGCATCTCGGAGTTGGAACATTCGCTTTGATGAGATGATCAAAGCGTTTGGGTTTACACAGACTTATGGAGAAGCCTGTGTTTACAAGAAAGTGAGTGGGAGCTCTGTAGCATTTCTCATATTATATGTAGACGACATACTTTTGATGGGAAATGATATAGAACTCTTGGACAACATTAAGGCCTACTTGAATAAAAGTTTTTCAATGAAGGACCTTGGAGAAGCTGCTTATATATTAGGCATCAAGATCTATAGAGATAGATCGAGACGCCTCATAGGTCTTTCACAAAGCACATACCTTGATAAAATATTGAAGAAGTTCAATATGGATCAATCTAAGAAAGGGTTCTTACCTGTATTACAAGGTGTGAAATTGAGCTCAGCTCAATGTCCGACCACGGCAGAAGATATAGAAGAGATGAGCGTCATCCCCTATGCCTCAGCCATAGGTTCTATTATGTATGCCATGCTGTGTACCAGACCTGATGTAAACCTTGCCGTAAGTTTGTTAGGAAGGTACCAAAGTAATCCCGGCAAGGAACACTGGACAGCGGTCAAGAATATCCTGAAGTACCTGAAAAGGACCAAGGAAATGTTTCTCGTTTATGGAGGTGACGAAGAGCTCGTCGTAAAAGGTTACGTCGACGCTAGCTTCGACACAGATCTGGATGACTCTAAGTCACAAACCAGATACGTGTATATTTTGAATGGTGGGGCAGTAAGCTGGTGCAGTTGCAAGCAAAGCGTCGTGGCGGGATCTACATGTGAAGCGGAGTACATGGCAGCCTCGGAGGCAGCACATGAAGCAATTTGGGTGAAGGAGTTCATCACCGACCTCGGAGTCATACCCAATGCGTCGGGGCCAATCAAGCTCTTCTGTGACAACACTGGAGCTATTGCACTTGCAAAGGAGCCCAGGTTTCACAAGAAGACTAGGCACATCAAGCGTCGCTTCAACTCCATTCGTGAAAATGTTCAAGATGGAGACATAGAAATTTGTAAAGTGCACACGGATCTGAATGTCGCAGATCCGTTGACTAAACCTCTCCCTAAGGCAAAACATGATCAGCACCAGAACTCTATGGGTGTTCGATTCATCACAATGTAACTAGATTATTGACTCTAGTGCAAGTGGGAGACTGTTGGAAATATGCCCTAGAGGCAATAATAAAAGCATTATTATTATTATATTTCCTTATTCATGATAATTGTCTTTATTCGTGCTATAATTGTGTTATCCGGAAATCGTAATACATGTGTGAATAACAGACAACAACATGTCCCTAGTGAGCCTCTAGTTGACTAGCTCGTTGATCGACAGATAGTCATGGTTTCCTGACTATGGACATTGGATGTCATCGATAACGGGATCACATCATTAGGAGAATGATGTGATGGACAAGACCCAATCCTAAACATAGCATAAGATCGCATAGTTCGTTTGCTAGAGTTATCCAATGTCAAGTATCCTTTCCTTAGACCATGAGATCGTGTAACTCCCGGATACCGTAGGAGTGCTTTGGGTGTGCCAAACGTCACAACGTAACTGGGTGACTATAAAGGTATGCTACGGGTATCTCTGAAAGTGTCTGTTGGGTTGACATGGATCGAGACTGGGATTTGTCACTCCGCTTGACGGAGAGGTATCACTGGGGCCCTCTCGGTAATGCATCATCACAATGAGCTCAATGTGACCAAAGTGTTTGATCACGGGATCATGCATTACGGAACGAGAAAAGTGACTTGCCGATAACGAGATTGAACGAGGTATTGGGATACCGACGATCGAATCTCGGGCAAGTAAAATACCGATTGACAAAGGGAATCGTATACGGGATTAATTGAATCCTTGACATCGTGATTCATCCGATGAGATCATTGTGGAGCATGTGGGAGCCAACATGGGTATCTAGATCCCGCTGTTGGTTATTGCCCGAGAGCCGTCTCGGTCATGACTGCATGTCTCCCGAACCCGTAGGGTCTACACACTTAAGGTTCGGTGACGCTAGGGTTGTGAAGATATGTATGTGCAGTAACCGGAATGTTGTTCGGAGTCCCGGATGAGATCCCGGACGTCACGAGGAGTTCCGGAATGGTCCGGAGGTAAAGAATTATATATAGGAAGTGCTGTTTCGGCCATCGGGACAAGTTTCGGGGTTATCGGTATTGTACCGGGACCACCGGAGGGGTCCCGGGGGTCCACCAGGTGGGGCCACCTGCCTTGGTGGGACACATGGGCTATAGGGGGTACGCCCTGGCCTATATGGGCCAAGGGCACCAGCCCCAAGGGCCCATGCGCCAAGGAGACTTGGAGAGGGAAGAGTCCAAAGAGGGGAAGGCACCTCCGAGGTGCCTTGGGGAGGATGGACTCCTCCCCCCTTTGGCCGCACCCCTTCCTTGGAGGAAGGGGCAAGGCTGCGCCCTCCCCCCCCTCTCATGCGCCTATATAAAGGGAGGGGTGGCCGCACCCAATGCCCTGGCTCCTCCCTCCTCCTTGCAACACCTCCTCCTCCTCCCGTAGTTGCTTAGCGAAGCCCTGCCGGAGTTCTGCTGCATCCACCACCACACCGTCGTGCTGAATCTTCCTCAACCTCTCCTTCCCCCTTGCTGGATCAAGAAGGAGGATACGTCTCCCGTCCCGTACGTGTGTTGAACGCGGAGGTGCCGTCCGTTCGGTACTAGATCATCGGTGAATTGGATCACGGCGAGTACGACTACCTCATCCACGTTCACTCGAACGCTTCCGTTGCGATCTACAAAGTGGTATGTAGATGCTATCTAATCTGAATACTCGTTGCTAGATGAACTCATAGATGGATCTTGGTGAAACCGTAGGAAAAATTTTAATTTTCTGCAACGTTCCCCAACAACAATATGACCGAGGTGGAATATGGTGGAGGGGGGCACCGCACACGGCTGAGGAACGATCACGAAGATCAACTTGTATGTCTATGGGGTGCCCCCTGCCCCCGTATATAAAGGAGTGGAGGAGGGAAGGGCCGGCCCTCTCTATGGCACGCCCTAGGGGAGTCCTACTCCCATCGGGAGTAGGATTCCCCCTTTCCTAGTCCAACTAGGAGCCCTTCCATGTAGTAGGAGTAGGAGACAAGGAAAGGGAAGAGAGAAGGAGAAGGAAGGAAGGGGGCTCCCCCCTCCCTAGTCCAATTCGGACTAGTCCAAGGGAGGGGTGCGGTCACCCTTTTGGCCCTTCCTCTCCTTTCCCGTGTGGCCCAATGAGGCCCAATACGAATTCCCGTAACTCTCCGGTACTCCGAAAAATACCCGAACCACTCAGAACCTTTCCGAAGTCCGAATATAGTCGTCCAATATATCGATCTTTACGTCTCGACCATTTCGAGACTCCTCGTCATGTCCCCAATCTCATCCGGGACTCCGAACTCCTTCGGTACATCAAAACTCATAAACTCATAATATAACTGTCATCGAAACCTTAAGCGTGCGGACCCTACGGTTCGAGAACAATGTAGACATGACCGAGACACGTCTCCGGTCAATAACCAATAGCGGGACCTGGATGCCCATATTGGCTCCTACATATTCTACGATGATCTTTGTCGGTCAGACCGCATAACAACATACGTTGTTCCCTTTGTCATCGGTATGTTACTTGCCCGAGATTCGATCGTCGGTATCCAATACCTAGTTCAATCTCGTTACCGGCAGGTCTCTTTACTCATTCCGTAATACATCATCTCACAACTAACACATTAGTTGCAATGCTTGCAAGGCTTATGTGATGTGCATTACCGAGAGGGCCCAGAGATACCTCTCCGACAATCGGAGTGACAAATCCTAATCTCGAAATACGCCAACCCAACATGTACCTTTGGAGACACCTGTAGAGTTCCTTTATAATCACCCAGTTACGTTGTGACGTTTGGTAGCACACAAAGTGTTCCTCCGGCAAACGGGAGTTGCATAATCTCATGGTCAAAGGAACATGTATAAGTCATGAAGAAAGCAATAGCAACATACTAAACGATCGGGTGCTAAGCTAATGAAATGGGTCATGTCAATCAGATCATTCAACTAATGATGTGACCCCGTTAATCAAATAACAACTCTTTGTCCATGGTTAGTAAACATAACCATCTTTGATTAACGAGCTAGTCAAGTAGAGGCATACTAGTGACACTCTGTTTGTTTATGTATTCACACATGTATTATGTTTCCGGATAATACAATTCTAGCATGAATAATAAACATTTATCATGATATATAAGGTAATAAATAATAACTTTATTATTGCCTCTAGGGCATATTTCCTTCAGTCTCCCACTTGCACTAGAGTCAATAATCTAGATCACATCACCATGTGATTAACATCGATAGTTCACATCATCATGTGATTAACACCCATAGTTCACATCGCTATGTGACCAACACCCAAAGGGTTTACTAGATTCAGTAATCTAGTTCACATCGCTATGTGATTAACACCCAAAGAGTACTAAGGTGTGATCATGTTTTGCTTGTGAGAGAGTCTTAGTCAATAGGTCTGCCACATTCAGATCCGTAAGTATTTTGCAAATTTCTATGTTTACAATGCTCTACATGGAGCTACTTTAGCTAATTGCTCCCACTTTCAATATGTATCTAGATTGAGACTTAGAGTCATCTAGATTAGTGTCAAAACTTGCATCGACGTAACCTTTTACGACAAACCTTTTTGTCACGTCCATAATCGAGAAACATATCCTTATTTCACTAAGGATAATTTTTGACCGTTGTCCAGTGATCTACTTCCTAGATCACTATTGTACTCCCTCGCTTAACACAGTGCAGGGTATACAATAGATCTGGTACACAGCATGGCATACTTTATAGAATCTATGGCTGAGGCATAGGGAATGACTTTCATTCTCTTTCTATCTTCTGCCGTGGTCGGGCTTTGAGTCTTACTCAATTTCACACCTTGCAACACAGGCAAGAACTCTTTCTTTGACTGTTCCATTTTGAACTACTTCAAAATCTTGTCAAGGTATGTACTCATTGAAAAACATATCAAGCGTTTTGATCTATCTCTATAGATCTTGATGCTCAATATGTAAGCAGCTTTACCGAGGTCTTTCTTTGAAAAACTCCTTTCAAACACTCCTTTATGCTTTGCAGAATAATTGTACATTATTTCCGATCAACAATATGTCATACACATATACTTATCAGAAATGTTGTAGTGCTCCCACTCACTTTCTTGTAAATACAGGCTTCACCGCAAGTCTGTATAAACTATATGCTTTGATCAACTTATCAAAGCGTGTATTCCAACTCCGAGATGCTTGCACCAGTCCATTGATGGATCGCTGGAGCTTGCATATTTGTTAACACCTTTAGGATTGACAAAAACCTTCTGGTTGCATCATATACAACTCTTCTTTAAGAAATCCATTAAGGATTGCAGTTTCGTTATCCATTTGCCAGATTTCATAAAATGTGGCAGTTGCTAACATGATTCGGACAGACTTTAAGCATCGATACGAGTGAGAAAATCTCATCATAGTCAACACCTTGAACTTTGTCAAAAACCTTTTTTGACAAGTCTAGCTTTGTAGATAGTAACATTACTATCAGCGTCCGTCTTCCTCTTGAAGATCCATTTATTTTCTATGGCTTGCCGATCATCGGGCAAATCCATCAAAGTCCATACTTTGTTCTCATACATGGATCATATCTCAGATTTCATGGCCTCAAACCATTTCGTGGAATCTGGGCTCATCATCGCTTCCTCATAGTTCGCAAGTTCGTCATGGTCTAGTAACATGACTTCCAGAACCGGATTACCGTACCACTCTGGTGCGGATCTCACTCTGGTTTACCTACGAGGTTCGGTAGTAACTTGATCTTGAAGTTACATGATCATCATCATTAGCTTCCTCACTAATTGGTGTAGTAGTCACAGGAACAGATTTCTGTGATGAACTACTTTCCAATAAGGGAGAAGGTACAATTACCTTATCAAGTTCTACTTTCCCACTCACTTCTTTCGAGAGAAACTCCTTTTCTAGAAAGGATCCATTCTTAGCAACGAATGTCTTGCCTTTGGATCTGTGATAGAAGGTGTACCCAACTGACTCTTTGGGTATCCTATGAAGACACATTTCTCCGATTTGGGTTTGAGCTTATCATGTTGAAACTTTTTCACATAAGCATCGCAACCCCAAACTTTAAGAAATGACAACTTTGGTTTCTTGCCAAACCATAGTTCAGATTGTGTCGTCTCAATGGACTTAGATGGTGCCCTTTTTAACGTGAATGCAGTTGTCTTTAATGCATAACCCCAAAAACGATAGTGGTTGATCGGTAAGAGACATCATAGATTGTACTATATCTAATAAAGTACGATTATAACGTTCGGACGCACCATTATGCTGTGGTGTTCCAGGTGGCGTGAGTAGTGAAACTATTTCACATTGTTTTAACTGAAGACCAAACTCGTAACTCAAATATTCGTCTCCGCGATCAGATCGTAGAAACTTTATTTTCTTGTCACGATGATTTTCCACTTCACTCTGAAATTCTTTGAACTTTTCAAACATTTCAGACTTATGTTTCATCAAGTAGATATACTCATATCTGCTCAAATCATCTGTGAAGGTCAGAAAATAATGATACCTGCTGCAAGCCTTTATATTCATCGGACCACATACATCAGTATGTATGATTTCCAACAAATCTGTTGCTTGCTCCATTGTTTCGGAGAACGGTGTTTTAGTCATCTTGCCCATAAGGCATGGTTCGCAAGCATCAAGTGATTCATAATCAAGTGATTCCAAAATCCCATCAGCATGGAGTTTCTTCATGCGCTTTACACCAATATGACTTAAACGGCAGTGCCACAAATAAGGTGTACTATCATTATTAACTTTGCATCTTTTGGCTTCAATATTATGAATATGTGTATCACTACGATCGAGATCCAACAAACCATTTCGTTGGTGTGTATAACCATAGAAGGTTTTATTCATGTAAACAGAACAACAATTGTTCTCTAACTTAAATGAATAACCGTATTGCAATAAACATGATCAAATCATATTCATGCTCAACGCAAAAACCAAATAACACTTATTTAGGTTCAACACTAATCCCGAAAGTATAGGGAGTGTGCGATGATGATCATATCAATCTTGGAACTACTTCCAACACACATCGTCACCTCTCCCTTAACTAGTCTCTGTTCATTCTGCAACTCCTGATTCAAGTTACTAATCATAGCAACTGAACTAGTACCAAATACTGAGGGGTTGCTATGAACACTAGTAAAGTACACATCAATAATATGTATATCAAATATACCTTTGTTTACTTTGCCATCCTTTCTTATCCGCCAAATACTTGGGTAGTTCCGCTTCCAGTGACTAGTCCCTTTGCAGTAGAAGCACTTAGTCTCAGGCTTAGGACGAGACTTGGGCTTCTTCACTTTGAGCAGCAACTCGCTTGCCGTTCTTCTTGAAGTTCCCCTTCTTCCCTTTTGCCCTTTTTCTTGAAACTAGTGATCTTGTCAACCATCAACACTTGATGCTCTTTCTTGATTTCTACCTTCATCGATTTCATAATCATGAAAAGCTCGGGAATCGTTTCCGTTATCCCTTGCATATCATAGTTCATCACGAAGTTCTACTAACTTGGTGATGGTGACTAGAGAATTCTGTCAATCACTATTTTATCTGGAAGATTAACTCCCACTTGATTCAAGCGATTGTAGTACCCAGACAATCTGAGCACATGCTCACTAGTTGAGCGATTCTCCTCCATCTTTTAGCTATAGAACTTGTTGGAGACTTCACATCTCTCAACTCGGGTATTTGCTTGAAATATTAATTTCAACTCCTTGAACATCTCATATGGTCCATGACGTTCAAAACGTCTTTGAAGTCCCGATTCTAAGCCGTTAAGCATGGTGCACTAAACTATCAAGTAGTCATCATATTGAGCTAGCCAAACGTTCATAACGTCTGCATCTGCTCCTGCAATAAGGTTTCTCACCTAGCGGTGCATCAAGGACATAATTCTTCTGTGCAGCAATGAGGACAAACCTCAGATCACGGATCCAATCCGCATCATTGCTACTAACATCTTTCAACACAATTTTCTCTAGGAACATATCAAAATAAACACATGAAAGCAACAACGCGAGCTATTGATCTACAACATAGATATGCTAATACTACTAGGACTAAGTTCATGATAAATTAAAGTTCAATTAATCATATAACTTAAGAACTCCCACTTAGATAGACATCCCTCTAATCTTCTAAGTGATCATGTGATCCAAATCAACTAAACCATGTCTGATCATCACGTGAGATGGAGTAGTTTCAATGGTGAACATCACTATGTTGATCATATCTACTATATGATTCACGCTCGAACTTTCGGTCTCAGTGTTCCGAGGCCATATCTGTTATATGCTAAGCTCGTCATGTTTAACCTGAGTATTCTGCGTGTGCAACTGTTTTGCACCCGTTGTATTTGAACGTAGTGCCTATCACACCCGATCATCACGTGGTGTCTCAGCACGAAGAACTTTCGCAACGGTGCATACTCAGGGAGAACACTTGTACCTTGATAATTAGTGAGAGATCATCTTATAAAGCTACCGTCGAACTAAGCAAAATAAGATGTATAAAAGATAAACATCACATGCAATCAAAATATGTGACATGATATGGCCATCATCATCTTGTGCCTTTGATCTCCATCTCTAAAGCATCGTTATGATCTCCATCATCACCGGCATGACACCATGATCTCCATCATCTTGATCTATATCAATGTGTCGTCACATGGTCGTCTCGCCAACAATTGCTCTTGCAACTATTGCTATCGCATAGCGATAAAGTAAAGCAATTATTTGGCGCTTGCATCATATGCAATAGAGAGACAACCATAAGGCTTTAGCCAGTTGCCGATAACTTCAACAAAACATGATAATCTCATACAGCAACTTATATCTCATCACGTCTTGACCATATCACATCACAACATGCCCTGCAAAAACAAGTTAGACGTCCTCTACTTTGTTGTTGCAAGTTTTACGTGGCTGTTACGGGCTTAGCAAGAACCGTTCTTACCTACGCATCAAAACCACAACGATAGTTTGTCAAGTTGATGCCGTTTTAACCTTCGCAAGGACCGGGCGTAGCCACACTCGGTTCAACTAAAGTTGGAGAAACTGACACCCGCCAGCCACCTGTGTGCAAAGCACGGCGGTAGAACCAGTCTCGCGTAAGCGTACGCGTAATGTCGGTCCGGGCCGCTTCATCCAACAATACCGCCGAACCAAAGTATGACATGCTGGTAGGCAGTATGACTTATATCGCCCACAACTCACTTGTGTTCTACTCGTGCATATAACATCAAACCATAAAACCTAGGCTCGGATGCCATTGTTGGGGAACGTAGTAATTTCAAAAAAATTCCTACGCACACGCAAGATCATGGTGATGCATAGCAACAAGAGGGGAGAGTGTTGTCTACGTACCCTCGTAGACCGAAGCGTAAGCGTTGACACAACGTAGAGGAAGTAGTCGTACGTCCTCCTCCCGATCCGACCGATCCAAGCGCCGTTACTCCGGCGCCTCCGAGTTCTTGACACACGTACAGCTCGATGACGTTCTCCGGGCTCCGATCCAGCAAAGCTCTCGGGGAAGAGTTTCGTTAGCACGACGGCGTGGTGACGATCTTGATGAACTACCGACGCAGGGCTTCGCCTAAGCACCGCGACAATATGACCGAGGTGGAATATGGTGGAGGGGGGCACCGCACACGGCTGAGGAACGATCACGAAGATCAACTTGTGTGTCTATGGGGTGCCCCCTGCCCCCGTATATAAAGGAGTGGAGGAGGGGAGGGCCGGACCTCTCTATGGCGCGCCCTAGGGGAGTCCTACTCCCACCAGGAGTAGGATTCCCCCTTTCCTAGTCCAACTAGGAGCCCTTCCATGTAGTAGGAGTAGGAGACAAGGAAAGGGAAGAGAGAAGGAGAAGGAAGGAAGGGGGCGCCCCCCCCTCCCTAGTCCAATTAGGACTAGTCCAAGGGGAGGGGTGCGGTCACCCTTTTGGCCCTTCCTCTCCTTTCCCGTATGGCCCAATGAGGCCCAATACGAATTCCCGTAACTCTCCGGTACTCCGAAAAATACCCGAACCACTCAGAACCTTTCCGAAGTCCGAATATAGTCGTCCAATATATCGATCTTTACGTCTCGACCATTTCGAGACTCCTCGTCATGTCCCCGATCTCATCCGGGACTCCGAACTCCTTCGGTACATCAAAACTCATAAACTCATAATATAACTGTCATTGAAACCTTAAGCGTGCGGACCCTACGGTTCGAGAACAATGTAGACATGACCGAGACACGTCTCCGGTCAATAACCAATAGCGGGACCTGGATGCCCATATTGGCTCCTACAGATTCTACGAAGATCTTTATCGGTCAGACCGCATAACAACATACGTTGTTCCCTTTGTCATCGGTATGTTATTTGCCCGAGATTCGATCGTCGGTATCCAATACCTAGTTCAATCTCGTTACCGACAAGTCTCTTTACTCGTTCCGTAATACATCATCTCACAACTAACACATTAGTTGCAATGCTTGCAAGGCTTATGTGATGTGCATTACCGAGAGGGCCCAGAGATACCTCTCCGACAATCGGAGTGACAAATCCTAATCTCGAAATACGCCAACCCAACATGTACCTTTGGAGACACCTGTAGAGTTCCTTTATAATCACCCAATTACGTTGTGACGTTTGGTAGCACACAAAGTGTTCCTCCGGCAAACGGGAGTTGCATAATCTCATAGTCAAAGGAACATGTATAAGTCATGAAGAAAGCAATAGCAACATACTAAACGATCGGGTGCTAAGCTAATGAAATGGGTCATGTCAATCAGATCATTCAACTAATGATGTGACCCCGTTAATCAAATAACAACTCTTTGTCCATGGTTAGGAAACATAACCATCTTTGATTAAAGAGCTAGTCAAGTAGAGGCATACTAGTGACACTCTGTTTGTTTATGTATTCACACATGTATTATGTTTCCGGATAATACAATTCTAGCATGAATAATAAACATTTATCATGATATATAAGGAAATAAATAATAACTTTATTATTGCCTCTAGGGCATATTTCCTTCACTAAGGGCTGGTCCCCCTTCCCACTTCAGCCCATGGGGCCCTCCGGGATGGGTGGCCCCACCCGGTGGACCCCCGGGACCCACCTGGTGGTCTCGGTACAATACCGGTGACCCCCAGATCACTCCCGATGGCCGAAACTGCACTTCCTATATATAATTCTTCACCTCCGGACTATTCTGAAATTCCTCGTGACGTCCGGGATCTCATCCGGGATTCCGAACAACTTTCGGATTACTGCATACTCATATCTCTACAACCCTAGCGTCACCGAACCTTAAGTGTGTAGACCCTACGGGTTCGGGAGACATGCAGACATGACCGAGATACCTCTCTGGCCAATAACCAACAGCGGGATCTGGATACCCATGTTGGCTCCCACATACTCCTCGATGATCTCATCGGATGAACCACGATGTCGAGGATTCAATCAATCCCGTATTCAATTCCCTTTGTCAATCGGTATTTTACTTGCCCGAGATTCGATCGTCGGTATCCCAATACCTCGTTCAATCTCGTTACCGGCAAGTCACTTTACTCATACCGTAATGCATGATCCCGTGATCAAACACTTTGATCACACTGAGCTCATTATGATGATGCATTACTGAGTGGGCTCGGTGATACCTCTCCGTCAAGCGGAGTAACAAATCCCAGTCTCGATCCATGTCAACCCAACAGACACTTTCGGAGATACCCGTAGTCTACCTTTATAGTCACCCAGTTACGTTGTGACGTTTGGTATACCCAAAGCACTCCTACGGTATCCGGGAGTTACACGATCTCATTGTCTAAGGAAGGATACTTGACATTGGAAAACTCTAGCAAACGAACTATACGATCTTGTGCTATGTTTAGGATTGGGTCTTGTCCATCACATCATTCTCCTAATGATGTGATCTCGTTATCAATGACATCCAATGTCCATAGTCAGGAAACCATGACTATCTGTTGATCAACGAGCTAGTCAACTAGAGGCTTACTAGGGACATGTTGGTGTCTATCATTCACACATGTATTACGATTTCCGGATAACACAATTATAGCATGAATAAAGACAATTATCATGAACAAGGAAATATAATAATAATGCTTTTATTATTGCCTCTAGGGCATATTTCCAAC
This sequence comes from Aegilops umbellulata, assembly GCA_032464435.1. Classification (NCBI taxonomy): domain Eukaryota; kingdom Viridiplantae; phylum Streptophyta; class Magnoliopsida; order Poales; family Poaceae; genus Aegilops; species Aegilops umbellulata. The sequence continues at coordinate 445,655,590 of CP136054.1, forward strand.
ACTGAGTTATTAAACACTCAAAAACACCGATAACTGAACCGAGTCCGCATTACGGTTCAACAACTCTTACTAATATTCTTTACTTACGAGTTTGAACTCGATCACGTCATTCCTAGCCTGTTTGGCTATATCCTTGTCGTGTCGATTTTAAATGTGCTACCTGGTCCTTCTTCCCAGAGCACAATTTTTGACGATAAGCTAAGCTTACGTCGATCTTCCTCATCATATCATTTCGCTTTGGACAGCAAGCTTGCTTCGGAGTTTGTGTCGTACCCATGGTTTCAATAATCTTTTGCTTCATCATTCCTTTGACTTGATGTCATCGCCAGTTGATTACATCTTCATGGAATCTCTCGACAAATGTGTCGTGATCATCATCAGCATTCTGAGCTCTTCCAGGATATCAAATGAATTCATGATGAGAAATACCATCCTTGCCCTCGATGATTTGTGTTATCATTGAACACGCCTTCCGTTCAACACAAACTTGTTCGTGTTTTGTGTTATACCTTGAGATCCCTTCTACCCAACATTTGTTCTTCTTTATCTTGGAGTATTGCCATCTTTTATGTCAAGAATGTTGTGAGAATTTCACCACCCCTTAAGAATTCTTGATACTAGTGATACTTCTTGCCATATCCGTTCATTTTTAGACTATGGATTATTGAATCACCATTCTGACATTGGACGTGCAACCCAACCCATAATTCGGGCGCACCTTTCAACCAATGTTTAATTGTGTGTGTTTTCCTCGAGCATACTTCATTATATTATTTGATCTGACAAATGCTATCTCCTTATCCACATAATTGCGGAGATGCATCTTTTTGGATACCTCGTTGAATTATTGCTGAGTCCATCAGCCACTTCCTCATCCTCCCCTTGGCTTAATGATGAAACCTTGATCGAAACTCGCTTTAATAGTTCATTTCCCAAGAGTCATATAATGTCATCTCGTCAATTGTGTTGCACCTCTTCTTCTCAGGCACCCCGAGTCTGAGATATCCTAACACCAATCAGATATGAATCCCGGTCAGATATGATGGTTGGGACGCATTTTCCAAGAGTTATAACGTTGGGCTTTTTACGACTCGGTAAGGTGATGTCATGCCTAGCACACCTGACCGGAGGACCTATTGTTATAATTTTCCTTTTACCAATGCTATCCATTCTTCCATGAGGAAATTATAAGACTTATTCTATAAGTTGTTCCTAATGGATCCTTTGTGTATCCAAAGTCTGATCTTTACCCAGTGACCATGTCTATGCTATCTCGAAGCATGTCTGTGGTACTCTGATTTTCGACAAGAACATTTGAAGCCCAATGCTAAATGTTTTCTTGCTCAATTATCCAAACACCGTTGTATGGGTAATATCATGAAATCCCTTCCCCTTACCTTAATGGTTTTCTACTTTCTATCCTGTCATGGATATCATGCTCCGCTTGTCCTTGGGAAAGATATACCCCCGAAATATGTGTGTATACACATTTTCATTTCCATTGTTCGGGTTAAACCAGATAATCGCATTTTCCTTTCCATTGTCTTATTTAAGCTTTCTTGTAATCTGACTTAACCGAGCAGTGATAATTCCCTACTTAGTAAGCACCTCGTTGTACAACTCTGTCAGTAAGACCCTGTTACCATTATTGATAGCATCTCGGTAACCACCGATGGACGAGAACTTTGCCTATTGGTCCGCCTCGTTCAACGAGCGGGAAAATGGTTCTCTTCGTCCCTCGCCCTTGGTATCGATGTTGTTGCCGACATAACTGATAGGCTAGTCTCTGACATGCCTTCTATCGTGACCATGCAAGATGTCACCACTCCTACTTTTATCCCACATGGTGGGCCCATAACCCACAGTTTCACGGGATCGAAACCCGACTCTCCTGTAGACCACCTGTTCCCAAGGTTATTCCTTGTGCGTGGCCTTGTATGTAATTCACGGGCCATCGTTCCAAGTGATCTATTCTGGTATCAGACGCAATACTCAATCTTGTTGCTCTGGACCCCTTTTCGCATGTTGTTTCAGACATCGAACGATGGCCTATCCGTTTGAAACTTCTCATGGTATCTTCTTACATTGCTCTCGATAACTTCTTAAGTTTCAAATCGAGAGATACTTATGCTTCTCCCCTTGATTTAATCGTCCGATGATCAATTATGTTAGAATCCGTCCTTATAGAGTTCTCCCCCTCTTATCTTTTCGTAAGTCCGGTGAAGGTCCTGAAGGAAGGACGATGACTTCATCATGATGACTTGAAGCAGAGGACTGAAGACATCAATGTAATGGATCGACCTCTTCGAGAAGAGCAACCAAGACTGAGAAGATCCATTAGAATATCGTAACCAGAACTTTCCTCCTTACTCTCCTCCTAAATCTCGGGACGAGATTTCTTGTAGTGGAGAAGAATTGTGATGCCCGGATAATCAAGCTACAGTAACCTCTGCTAATAATGCCACTTCACCTCGATTACTGTTGCTAATCTCGCGTTAGATCTACACCGATTCGAATCCAAATTAAAAACCAGGTCAAACGACAAAAGTTTTCAAAAGTCAAAACAAAAATGCTCGGTAGGTGCCAAATATTGCACTGGTAATTATGATGAAGTAAACACATTTTTATAAAATGGTTGAATGGTGTAAAATGAAATTAAACAGAAAAGAAAAATAAAAAATAAAACAAAACAAAAAAGGAAAATAAACAACCCTCCTCCCCACGCTAGGCCAACCGGCCCAGCTAGCCAGCCAGCTGGCCCAGCCGGCCACTTTGCCCCTGGCCTATTAGGCCACTCCCCCCAACCAAACCCTAGAACCAACCCCACTCCTACCACGATCCCTCACTATCTCCCTCGCGCCGCCACACGCCCAGAGGCGAGGTACCTCATGCCCGAAACCCCCCTCACAGTCTCTCCTCTCCCCTGCTTACCCGCGCTCCCCACAACCGCCGTCATCGTCACGGCCACCGGCCTCCCTGACGCCTGGAAATATGCCCAAGAGCTACGCCATGGAAGTATTCTTCGACAAGGCTCACTGGTCCGTGCTGGGAGCCACCATATGCTCGCCATCGCCAGTCTTCTTCGTCCACGGCCGCCGCAGCCATCGTCGTTGATCTCCATCACCAGCGCCGCCCAGACTCGCCAAGTTCATCCACGGCCTCCCCGGGGTGAACCTCCACCGCCTCCCCTTCAGATTCCTCTTCCCGACGCCGCGCCGGAGCTCCCCATCGCCCACGACCACCACAGCCAGAACCTGCTTCGTGCCCGCGTGCCTGACGTCGTGCCCGTCCGACCCTAGCCGCTCCTGCACCGTGAAGCCCTTGCCCCGCCATGTGCATCAGCGCCTGCACACGCGCACGCGCAGCGCCCTGACGACAGTTGCTCCCGCGCACCCCGTCTGTCGTGGCCGGCACGTCCCCGGCCCCCTCCGCTCACGACCGCCGTGCCCCCTGCTACTTCCCCGACGCGCTCGCCCCGCTCCTGTGCTGCTTCTGCACTGCCTCGCTACCCCCCTGGCGCACGCGTCCACGCCGCGCCTCCCGCTCGTCCCTACAGCAGCCACTGCCCGCTGTAGCGCCGCCGGCGTGCCCTCCCTCCCCGCCTTCACCTACTGCCGAGACGCACCGGCTCCGCTCAGCGCTTCCGCGGCTCGCCCCCCTCTTGCGCAGCACCTGCTCCGCCTCTTCCCACCGCATCGCCGGCGCTGGTTGTGCCCAGTTGCGGTTGGCCCAAGCCAGGGTCCAGCCGACGACCAGCGCCCAATCGGGCTAGGCGCTAGCGCCCGACGCCCACGCTCGGCTCCACCCGCTAGCGCCCCGCCCCGCTAGGCCTATGGGCCATTTAGACGTGGGGCCCACGCCCTAGAACGTTATTTTAAAAAATATATAAAATAAATAAACAAATAAATATTAATTTAAAATAATTAAAATGTTAATTAAAGAATTAATTAACTTAATTAATCCGATTAGGTTAGCCTAATTAACTAATTAACCTAATTAATTATTGTTAATTAGCTAGGAGTGTATGACATGGGGAACCATCTGTCAGTTTGACTAAGTCAACGCCCTGTTGACTGATGACGTCATGCTGGCGTCATGATGACGTCGGCAAACACTGTTCTGGATAATGTTGAATTAAATTAATTAAATAAATTCTAAAAATGATTTAAAACTTTAGAAAATCATATAAAATAAACCGTAGCTCGGATGGAAAAACTTTGTACATGAAAGTTGCTCAGAACGGCGAGACGAACCCAGATACACAGCCCGTTCGTCCGCCGCGCATCCCTAACCTATCGAACCTGCAACATTCCCCCTCCGGTTCATCTGTCCAAAAACGCGAAACACCGGGGATACTTTCCCGGATGTCCCCCCCTTCACCGGTATCACCTCGTACCGCGTTAGAACACGTCTAGCTCTGCTCGTTGTCCTGTTATGCACTTGCTTGCTATGTATTTACTGTTTCTTCCCCCTCTTCTCTCCGGTAGACCCCGAGACTGCCGCTGATGCCGCTGTGATCAACTACGTCACCGACGACCCCTCCTTCTTGTCTGAGAAACCAGGCAAGCCCCCCCCCCTTGATCACCAGATATCGCCTATTCTTCTCTATACTGCTTGCATTAGAGTAGTGTAGCATGTTACTGCTTTCCGTTAATCCTATACTGCTGCATAGCCTGTCCTTGCTACTGCTGTTGTTACCTTTACCTGCTATCCTACTGTTTAGTATAGGATGCTAGTGTTCCATCAGTGGCCATACACTCTTGTCCGTCTGCCATGCTATACTACTGGGCCGTGATCACTTCGGGAGGTGATCACGGGCATATACTATATACTTTACACTGTTACATTACCTGTGATACTGTTCGGAGATGGGGGCTGAAGGGGCAGGTGGCTCCATCCCAGTAGAGGTGGGCCTGGGTTCCCGACGGCCCCCGACTGTTACTTTGAGGCGGAGCGACAGGGCAGGTTGAGACCACCTAGGAGAGAGGTGGCTTGGCCCTGGTCGGCGTTCGCGGATACTTAACACGCTTAACGAGATCTGGGTATTTGATCTGAGTCTGGCCATTTGGTCTATACGCACTAACCATCTACGCGGGAGTAGTTATGGGTATCCCGGCGTCGTGGTATCAGCCGAAGCACTTCGTGACGTCAGCGACTGAGCGGCGCGCGCCGAGTTGGACCGCGTAACGTGACTTCCTTTGTAATGGAGGTTGCTAGGTCTGCTCTCCGGCCGCGTACGCAATGTGCAGGTGTGCTCAGGGCGATGGGCCCAGACCCCTGCGCGCTTAGGTTTAGACCGGCGTGCTGACATCTCTGTTGTGCCTAGGTGGGGCTGCGACGTGTTGATCTTCCGCGGCCGGGCATGACCCAGGAAAGTGTGTCCGGCCAAATGGGATCAAGCGTGTTGGGTTATGTGGTGCACCACTGCAGGAAAGTTTATCTATTCGAATAGCCGTGTCCCTCGGTAAAAGGACGACCCGGAGTTGTACCTTGACCTTATGACAACGAGAACCGGATACTTAATAAAACACACCCTTCCAAGTGCCAAATACAACCCGGTGATCGCTCTCTAACAGGGCAATGAGGAGGGGATTGCCGGGTAGGATTATGCTATGCGATGCTACCTGGAGGACTTCAGTCTACTCTCTTCTATATGCTGCAAGACGGAGGCTGCTAGAAGCGTAGTCTTTGACAGGATTAGCTATCCCCCTCTTATTCTGGCATTCTGCAGTTCAGTCCACTGATATGACCCTTTACACATATACCCATGCATATGTAGTGTAGCTCCTTGCTTGCGAGTACTTTGGATGAGTACTCCGGTTGCTTTTCTCCCCTTTTCCCCCCTTTCCCTTCTACCCGGTTGTCGCAACCAGATGCTGGAGCCCAGGATCCAGACGCCACCGTCGACGACGACTCCTATGCTGGAGGTGCCTACTACTACGTGCTGCCCGCTGACGACGACCAGGAGTAGTTAGGAGGATCCCAGGCAGGAGGCCTGCGCCTCGTTCGATCTGTATCCCTGTTTGTGCTAGCCATCTTATGGCAACCTTGTTTAACTTATGTCTGTACTCAGATATTGTTGCTTCCGCTGACTCGTCTATGATCGAGCACTTGTATTCGAGCCATCGAGGCCCCTGGCTTGTATTATGATGCTTGTATGACTTATTTTTATTTGTAGAGTTGTGTTGTGATATCTTCCCGTGAGTCCCTGATCTTGATCGTACACATTTGCGTGCATGATTAGTGTACGATTGAATCGGGGGCGTCACACCCTATCACCGTGCCTCCCGACCGCAGCGTCAACATGAATTTTAACTGAACCTGCTGCAGGTGCTCTCCATGTTTCCCGCTGACATACATGCATTCTCGGATGTTGGACTGCAGGCCGGAGATGGACTAGCTTGGCCTCATGTTAGAAAAAGCTCCTCATGAATGACTGAAACTGCTCCTCATGAATGACTTTCCTCCTTGCCCACCATATCGACCACAGGGTAACAAGTAACTTTACAAAATCCTGACCACTTAGCGAATCCTGCATCTCCGTCAGCCAAAGCCTTGCATCATCATGAGTGCAAGCAATCAGGTGGTCGATCAACTCGTCATCCACAAGGGACCAGACACACTTTGCCATTGTACAGTTAATAAGCGCATGTCTCCAAGTGTCAGGAGCAGAGCTGCAAACAGGGCATAAATCAGATTCCGTCATCTTCCTATGGCTGCGAACCGATTCAGTAGGAATCGAGTTCCTAGCGAAGTGCCAAGCAAAATTTTTTAGCTTTCCCGGAATCTTCATCTTCCACAAGCTCGACCATTGCCTCATCTTCTCACCAGTGTTTGAGGATCCCGGCCTCTCCAACAGCCAATCCTCCCTTCTACACTTTGTCTCCATGAGCAATCTGTAGGCTGATCTAACTGTGAATTGGCCTGACCTTTCATAATGCCACGCCCACGAATCATCCATACTGATCGAACTCAAAGGGATGTTCAGAATAGCTTTGACATCCGGCTCCTGCAACTGCTCGCGCAGAACCGCTCTGTCCCATTGCCTCTCAGCAGGATTAATAAGTTCACTAACTCTCTCAAGTGGGTTTTGACTTCGTGGGTGTAGCGCACGCAACATATGGTCTCTCGGAATCCAGTTCTGCTTCCATATGCTAGTTTGCAGTCCATTACCAATTCTTCTAACAATTCCTTGCTTTAACACTTCAGTTCCAGCAAAAAATGCTCTCCAAACCTGGGATGGATGAGGTCCCAGGGGAGCATCGAGAATGTCACTGTCTGGATAATAAGCTGCCTTCAACAGCTTTGCACTTAACGAATCAGAATTTTGTAATAGTCGCCACGATTGTTTTGCAAGCATCGAGACATTGAACAATTGTGTATCTCGAAAGCCCAACCCTCCCAAGTATTTTCCCATGAAACCGATGCCGTCTTCCTCACTCCACTTTTACTTCCCCAAAAAAATTGGCGTAGCAGTTTGTCGATGTGCTGACAGAGACCTCTCGGCAGAAGAAAACAGGACATAGAGAAGTTTGGTATCGATTGCGCTACTGATTTTATCAAGACTTCCTTTCCAACTGCTGCCAAACAGTTCTCGATCCACCCTTGTACCTTAGCCCACACTCTGTCCTTGATATACTTAAATGCTCCATTCTTCGACTTGCCAACATCTGACGGTAGCCCAAGGTACCGTTCCACTAAAGATTCATTTGGCACACCTAAAATATTTTTAATTCCTTCTCTCATATCATTTGTACAACCCTTTCCAAAAAAATACTAGACTTCGCAAGATTCACCTTTTGGCCTGAAGCTGCACAATACTCATCAATAGTCTGCCAGATTTTTATGGCCGCCTCACTGTTTGCTTTGAACAGTAACAAACAATCATCCGCAAAGAGAAGATGATTAACCGGGGGAGCATTGGGAGCCACTACCACCCCTCGCACATTTTCATCAATACTTCTTGCTCTTAACAGACAGGAAAGGCCTTCCATAGCTAAGAGAAATAAATATGGAGAGATTGGATCTCCTTGTCGTATACCTCTGGTGGGTCTAAACTCCTCCATTTTCACCCCATTCACAAGAACCGAAAATGAGACGGTAGAAACGCAGTCGATGATTTTCTGCACCCAGCCTTGGTTAAACCCCATCTTTAGCATCACAGCCTTAAGGTAGGACCATTCAACACGGTCATAAGCCTTCATCATATCAAGTTTTAGTGCGCAAAAGGCATTCTTCTTACTTCTTGACCTCTTCATAAAGTGCAAGCATTCATATGCGGCAATAATGTTATCTGTTATCAGCCTCCCAGGTACGAAAGCGGATTGCTCATGAGAAATAATATCCGGTAAGACTCGTTTCAACCGGTTAGAATGAACTTTTGAGATGATCTTGTAGATCACATTGCACAAACTAATAGGCCGAAATTGTGTGAGAGAGGTTGGATTCACTACCTTAGGAATCAAAACGATGAACGTCCTGTTGATAACCTCCGGAGACTCTTCCCCATTCAAAACCCGCAACACCACCCTGGAAACGTCATCACCACAAAGTCCCCAGTTCCGCTGGAAAAAATGAGCAGGGAACCCATCCGGACCTGGAGCCTTTGTTGGATACATCTGAAAAAGTGCCTCTTTTATTTCCTTCTCTGTGTACTCAGCATTAAGCATTCGGTTCATCTCATCATCAACTTTCCTGGGGATGTGAGAAAGAACCTCCTCCATCCCCATAGTAGGTTCTGAATCGTACAGATTTTTGTAGAAGTCCGTGGCCATAGAGCCAATCTCCATTTCATCAGTACATAGTGTACCGTCCTCTCTCAACAGTTGTGAGATGCGGTTCTTTCTTCTTCTATTTGTGGCCTTCTGATGAAAGAATTTTCTATTGCCGTCACCTTCAGCAAGCCATTGGATTCACGATCTTTGGCGCCACATGATTTCTTCTCTCAAGTTCAGCTCCACTATTTGCTCCTCTATCCTTCTCTCATGTTCTGATGGACCAACCCGCCCCTCCACTGATCTCATTCCAAGAAGTTCAGATTTTAAGCTTCTCAACTTATTTCGGACATGGCCAAACTCTCGCACTCCCCAGTCAGCTAGTGCCTTCGCCATATTACCTTGTTTTTCACCAAATCCTCTCGCAGTTCCGCAGGCACCGTTTGCCCCCATGCCTCCTCTAGCATGGGGAAAAACTTAGCATGTTGTTCCCACATTTTCTCATAGCGGAAGAGCTTCCCCACACCGATCCTTCTATTCTTTGGTGCCTGCTCGTTAATCAAAACAATAGGGGAGTGGTCAGATTTAGCAGCAACCAAGTGTCGGAGTGACACAAAAGGGAATCTAGCGCTCCAACCCGCCGTGGCCAGCGCCCTGTCCAGCCGCACTCTACAGAAATTCCCTCCAACAACTCTCTTTTCAAAGGTCCAGTCCAGGCCGATATATCCCAGATCATTTAGACCACATAGATCAACTGCCTCCCTGAACCCTGTCATTTGTGAGACATCTCTTTCATTAGGACCCATCTGCTCCTCTCGCCTTAAAACTTCATTAAAGTCGCCAATGCATACCCATGGAAGCGTTGATTCACTTCTTAGTCGTGTCATTGTGTCCCACGTGTTCTGCCTAAGGCTCCGGTTGGCCTCCCCATAGAAACAGGTAAGCCTCCAATCTTCCTTCCCTTCCTCTGCCACCCATGCATCAATATGGTACCGTGAGTAATTCTTCACCCGCAGGTTCAGCCCATGCCTCCAGAACAAGCCAATGCCTCCACTCCTTCCGCTACTAGCAACAGCAAAACCACCTTCAAAACCTAACGTTGCCACCAGACCTTCCACCCTTTGTTTCGACAATTGTGTCTCTACAAAACATACCACCGACGGCGCACATTCCACAATGAGCTCCCGGAGCTCGTGAACCGTCGCAGGGTCGCCTATCCCACGACAGTTCCAAAATAAGGGTCTCATTGGATATGGCGGTCCTCCCAGTGGGAGGCCGCCTCAGCTGTGTACTCCATTTCCAACACCTCCTCACCAACACCCTGCCTTCTCCTCTTAACGATAGGTACTTTACCAGGCGTACTTGCCTTTGCACCGTCTTGTTAGCTCGTAGTACCTCCATTCTCAATCATCAAGACTGTCCCGGCTACCTTCCCAGCGAGGTCCGGAATTACCTGCCCTCTTACATTCATCTGTCCATGTGGGCTAACTAGCCTCTTGCGAGCCTTTATTTTGTCTCTCTCATCACTTTCTGCAGTGAGGACTTCACTACTACCATCCTGTCGAGGCATCGTTGTTGTCTCTTTTCCTACGCCCTCCCTGCTGCCGAACCTACCTCCTCTACTCCCCCTCCCCCATCCTCCTCGACCTCTATCTCCCCCACCTCCCAAGCTGCCTCTACCGCCCCGCCCCAAACCTCCTCGGCTACCAAAGGATTGACTGCCTGCATCATAACTTGCTGATTCTGAACTCCACAATAACCAGTCTCCCCACTCGCACTCGCATGGATCATGCATTCCATCCCCACATTCTTCCACGACATGGCCAAGTCTCCCACAAAAGAAGCACAGATCCGGTAATTTCTCATAGTACACCGGATACTTCTTTCTCTCCTTTAATGTTATTGGAACAAAACGAACAATGGGCTTGTGCACGTCAATGTAAACTCTAGCTCTCAATGTGTTTGTTGGGTTAATCTTTCCCTCGTTAACAATCACCTTGAAAGGCGGCTCCCCAACCTTTCCTGCCACTTTCTCTGCTAGCTCTCTCTTCCTTGTGAGCCCATCTAGGATCCCCTTTATTCTAGCCCAGACAGGAATCATGTTCAACGCATAGTCCGTGACATTTGTGAAGCCATCATATTCTTGTATAACTATCGGAGCTCCTTTGAATACCCATGGACCACCCTCCATTACACGTTTCCAATCTCCCAGACAATGGCACTGAACCAAGAAAAGATTCGGCCCCTTTATGTTAAAGGTAACCCCTTGTGCAGACGACCAGGCATTCCTCATCTGGTTAAGCAAAGCGGTGTGACTAAAGGGCTTCGTAGTGTGAACTCGAAACAGTCCTAACCATCGGACATCCTTAATCAGATCATCCACTTCACCTGACAGGTCCAGATCTTCCTTCCCCTCCCCATGTAATTTCAGACCTTCAAAGTAATCTTCCAAATTTGGTTCTGGACCGGCACACTCCCACTCCTGCTCCTCCCCCCTGCCATGGTTGCCCCCTCTCCTTCCTCTGTTCTCCCCCTCCCCGCCATCCCCCAGGTCGGGCGGGTCGCCCATGTCAATTCTATCTCCTTCCACCCCCGCAGAGCACTGAGACGCTCCTAGAATCGCCTCGGTGTTACTTCCATCCAGCCCCTCTGCCTCCTTCCCTAACCCTAGAAACCTCTTCTTGCCCCTTCCTCCGTCAGCTTGCTTTGGATCCTCCATGCGAGGATGTTGCTGCTCGTACCTCGGTAGGACTACCGTCGACCGGGGAAGGATCCCCCGCCGGCGATAGGATTAGGTGGACTCCGGCGTCAAAATCGCCAGAGGATAGGTGGACTCTGTGCCGCGGCGGCGCGCCAAAGGAAGCACATAAAGATTGATCGGTGCCTGCCAGCAGCCCAAGCCTGATTAAGCACAATGGGCCTACGTACGTGTATGGAGCAGCAGCCCAAGAAGAACAGACGATGGCGATGGACCAGTCCAGGCCTGATTAACCACAATGGGCCTAGGTAAGTGTACGGAGCAGCAGCCCAAGAAACACCAGACGATGGTCGATCGATCTAATCAGACGACAGCGACGTCAAAACGCTGTGAGGAGCCATAGCTCGTTCCGTTATACTGTTTCTTAATTAATGATTCTCCCTTTTCTACTGATATTTGGGTTCTATTTATTGTTTTTCACACTGGGCGTAACTATGCTTGCATGATTGCCCAGCTATGTGCAAAAATATGTCCACATGCCATCCACTACTGCATTTGGAGATTTTCTAATAAAAATGCAATAAAAAAGTCAAGAACAATGCGTAAAATGATAAAAATATAGAACTGGAATAAAATGGAAAAGGAGGAAAGAAAAATATATACTCGAGTGGGCTTGATGAGGTTTAATTCTCATTTAGATGAGAGATAGCCACACCCATAAACGAATGCTACACATTTATTTTAAGGATTTATTGGGCTCTATAGGTTACTTACCGCATAATGATACACATTAATGATTTTTCTTCTTTTTTTCATTTTGTTCCGAATGAGTTTATTTGGGTTCTATTTATTTTTACGCCGCATGTAACTACACTTGCATGACTGGCCGGCTGTGCGCAACGGTATGTCCACATGCCACCCACTACTGTATTCGCGTATTTTCTAAAATAGAAATGCAATAAAAAAATTCAAGAATAAAACTTCAAATGGGGAAAATATAAAAATGAAAAAAAATGGAGGCAGGAAAGATAAATATGTACTCAAGTGAGCTAGATTAAGATTAATGCTACACATTTAATTCTCATTTAGATTAGAGATACTAGCCACACCCAAAAACTAATGCTACACATTGATATTAAGGATTCATTGGCTTCTACAGCTTGCTGCATAATTATACACATTAATTGCTCTAGATATGCTGCATGTACAGTATATTTTCAGTTTGGCTTGTACTCCTTGGCATGCAGGGTAAGTTCTATAAAAGCCATCCTTGTGTTCCTTCCGATACACACAGAGGTTGCAGAACGCGCATAGGTTTAGACAGAGATCGAGCAAACATGAAGAACACACAAATCATCTGCGCCCTCGCCGTATCTCTCGGGGCCATCGCCCTGCTCTCCGGCAGCACCGAGGCCGCGTGCGCCGGCGAACGGTCCATGTCCGTCGCCGACGCGTGCCACAAGACGAGCGCCTGGCAGGGCCAGCACGAGCTGGAGCTCTGCCAGAAGACGCTGCGCGGTGCACGGGACGGCCTCATGGCCAGCGCCTACGGCATCATGGCCGTGAGGGCCGCCCTTCAGTCGTCCGAGGCCACCGAGGGCGCCGGCAAGAAGCTGGCGCAGGACCCGAAGATCTCCGAGGACGCGCGAGCGGTGTACCAGAGCTGCGTGGACATGTACGGCTTCGCGCACGCGGACGTCGCCGCCATGGAAGGCGCGCTCAAGGCCTGCTCGCTCGCGGACTTCCGGCGCTTCTGGGAGGGCGCCCTCGCCTCGGTGGATCACTGCGCGGGGAAGCTCCCGCTCGTCCACGGCGACGTGCTGCAGCGCACGGTTGAGGCGGACAGGGAGAGGATCTTGCTCGCTTTCATCCTGGGAGGGCTTTCTTTTCAAAAATGGTAGTATGCGTGGATGTGGAGATATGGATTTTGTGTCGATAATAATTCGGTGGTAACCCGATGATATGCGGTGGTGTTTGTAGCTGTCTAGATTTGATCAAAAGGTGTTAAAAAAAAACTAGTGGCAAAATTGATTGAAACATGTCATCTTCTGGAATGCTGTAGCATGCGCCTCTAAACTGAGATCCAAGATCACCATCTTCTCCCCTTTTCTCCTGGCACGGCACTACTCATACATACAGGATACAGCAACCGTCAGTCTAGTCGAGGACAAGAGAATTGTTTTCCATGGTTACTTGCTGGTGCACGCTGATCACCCTGACATGAAGCACAACGCGAGGGCACACGCTGATCACTCATCCCTACTATCCTACTCCTCTTCCCAGTTTCCCATACACAGCTGTAGTTTCTCGGAAGGGCATAGAAAAAAAACTCAGCCAGGAAGTTTTAATTAAGTCAACCTAATTTTCAGAAACTCCAGCGAAGCATTTGAAACAGTTGACAAATAAAATGCCAAAACTGAAGAAATCACGTAGCAGTAAGAGCAGTAAAAATGAAATGGACAGTTTGGACCCATGAACACTGGTAGAAAAAGAGGCTTCCGTCCAGCCCCATTAGTCGCGGAACTGTAGGAACCGCGACTAATGAAGTCTTTAGTCCCGGTTCGGCAGACGAACCGCGACCAAAGGCCTGGGCCCTGGGCGCTCGGTGGCCAGCTGGTGCACGTGAGGGGCTTTAGTCGCGGTTGGCCAGGCCAACCGCGACTAAAGGTGCCCAAAGGCCTTTAGTCGCGGTTGGCCAGGCCAACCGCGACTAAAGCTCCTCCCCTATATATACCAGTTCAGCGCACTCACTTAGCCATTTGGTGCCACTTCTCTTCACAAGCTTCACAAGGGGGTGTAGGTTTGCTTTTGGTTCCTCTTATGCACACAAGGTGTTTGATGAAATGCCCCAAGAGCCACACTTGAGGTTCCTCATTCATTTTTTTTCTCCTCGATCGCGGTTAGCAACTTGAACCTTTCATGCATGTGTGTCATTGATAAAATATGCATGTGTGTTGTTCATTGTTTAATTTCTATTGTTTATAGCTAGTTAGTTTAACAAATGCATGATGGTTAATTATATATTTTATATTATAATAATGCAGATGAATCGGCAATGGATGTACGGTAACCGACTCTCCCGCGAGTTCACTACGGGTTTGGAAGATTTCCTCGTAGTGGCTAATGCGAACAAGCAGAAGGGTTTTGTTATCTGTCCATGTGTTGACTGTAAGAATCAGAAGGGTTACTCTTCCTCAAGAGAAGTTCACCTGCACCTGCTTCGGCACGGTTTCATGCCAAGCTATAATTGTTGGACCAAGCATGGAGAAAGAGGGGTTATAATGGAAGAAGATGAAGAAGGGGATGATTTCATCGATGAAAGCTATCTTGCTGATTTCGGTGATACTTTCATGGAGGATGCTGAAGGTGAAGGGGAAGGTGAAGGGGAAGGTGAAGGGGAAGGTGAAGGTGAAGAAGAGGCACGTGATGAGACCGTTGATGATCTTGGTCGGACCATTGCTGATGCACGGAGACGCTGCGAAACTGAAAAGGAGAGGGAGAATTTGGATCGCATGTTAGAGGATCACAGAAAGTCGTTGTACCCCGGATGCGATGATGGTCTGAAAAAGCTGGGCTGCACACTGGATTTGCTGAAATGGAAGGCACAGGCAGGTGTAGCTGACTCGGCATTTGAAAACTTGCTGAAAATGTTGAAGAATATGTTTCCAAAGAATAACGAGTTGCCCGCCAGTACGTACGAAGCAAAGAAGGTTGTCTGCCCTCTAGGTTTAGAGGTTCTGAAGATACATGCATGCATCAACGACTGCATCCTCTACCGCGGTGAATACGAGAATTTGAATGAATGCCCGGTATGCACTGCATTGCGTTATAAGATCAGAGGCGATGACCCTGGTGACGATGTTGAGGGCGAGAAACCCAGGAAGAGGGTTCCCGCCAAGGTGATGTGGTATGCTCCTATAATACCACGGTTGAAACGTCTGTTCAGGAACAAAGAGCATGCCAAGTTGTTGCGATGGCACAAAGAGGACCGTAAGTCGGACGGGGAGTTGAGACACACCGCAGATGGAACGCAATGGAGAAAGATCGACAGAGAGTTCAAAGATTTTGCAGCTGACGCAAGGAACATAAGATTTGGTCTAAGTACAGATGGCATGAATCCTTTTGGCGAGCAGAGCTCCAGCCATAGCACCTGGCCCGTGACTCTATGCATCTACAACCTTCCTCCTTGGTTGTGCATGAAGCGGAAGTTCATTATGATGCCAGTGCTCATCCAAGGTCCTAAGCAACCCGGCAACGACATCGATGTGTACCTAAGGCCATTAGTTGATGAACTTTTACAGCTGTGGGGCAGACCTGGTGTCCGTGTGTGGGATGAGCACAAACAAGAGGAATTTGACCTACGAGCGTTGCTTTTCGTAACCATCAACGATTGGCCTGCTCTTAGTAACCTTTCGGGACTGTCAAATAAAGGATACAATGCATGCACGCACTGCTTACATGAGACTGAAAGTGTACATTTGCCAAATTGTAAGAAGAACGTGTACCTTGGGCATCGTCGATTTCTTCCGAAAATTCATCCAGTAAGAAAGAAAGGCAAGCATTACAACGGCAAGGCAGATCACCGGCCGAAGCCTGCAGAACGCACTGGTGCTTAGGTATTTGATATGGTCAAGGATTTGAAAGTCATCTTTGGAAAGGGTCCTGGCGGACAATCAGTTCCGAAGGGAGCTGACGGGCACGCAGCCATGTGGAAGAAGAAATCTATATTCTGGGAGCTAGAATATTGGAAAGTCCTAGAAGTCCGCTCTGCAATCGACGTGATGCATGTTACGCAGAATATTTGCGTGAACCTCCTAAGCTTCTTGGGCGTGTATGGGAAGACAAATGATACAAAGGAAGCACGGCAGGACCAGCAACGTTTGAAAGACCCTGATGACCGGCATCCGGAATGGTTTCAAGGTCGTGCCAGCTACGCTCTGACCAAAGAAGAGAAGGTCATCTTTTTTGAATGCCTGAGCAGTATGAAGGTCCCGTCTGGATTCTCGTCCAATATAAAGGGAATAATAAACATGGCGGAGAAAAAGTTCCAAAACCTGAAGTCTCACGACTGCCACGTGATTATGACGCAATTGCTTCTAATTGCTTTGAGGGGGCTCCTGCCGGAAAATGTTCGAGTAGCCATTGTGAAGCTATGTGCATTCCTCAATGCAATCTCTCAGAAGGTAATCAATCCAGAAGATATACCACGGTTACAGAACGATGTGGTCCAATGTCTTGTCAGTTTCGAGTTGGTGTTCCCGCCATCCTTCTTCAATATTATGACGCACCTCCTGGTTCACCTAGTCGAAGAGATTTTCATTCTCGGTCCTGTATTTCTACACAATATGTTCCCCTTCGAGAGGTTCATGGGAGTATTAAAGAAATATGTTCGTAACCGTGCTAGGCCAGAAGGAAGCATCGCCAAGGGCTATGGAAATGAGGAGGTAATTGAGTTTTGTGTTGACTTTGTTCCTGACCTTAAGCCGATTGGCCTTCCTCGATCGCGGCACGAGGGGAGACTAAGTGGAAAAGGCACGATCGGAAGGAAATCAACGATATGTATGGACGGCCATTCTCTGACTGAAGCACACCACACTGTACTGACCAATTCCAGCTTGGTGGCTCCGTACTTTGAGAAACACAAGAATATTTTACGCTCGGACATCCCGGGGAAGCCTGAATCCTGGATTAGGAAGGCCCACATGGAGACTTTCGGCAGTTGGTTGAGGAAACATTTAATGAATGACAATGATGTTGTAGATCAGCTGTACATGTTGGCCAAGACACCATCTTCGACTATAACGACTTTCCAAGGGTACGAGATAAATGGGAATACATTTTACACGATCGCCCAAGATAAAAAGAGCACCAACCAAAACAGTGGTGTCCGCTTTGATGCAGCAACCGAGAATGGGCAAAAGGTCACATATTATGGTTACATAGAGGAGATATGGGAACTTGACTATGGACCCTCCTTTAAGGTCCCTTTGTTCCGGTGCAAATGGTTCAAACTAACAGGAGGTGGGGTAAAGGTGGACCAGCAATACGGAATGACAATGGTGGATTTCAACAATCTTGGTTACCTTGACGAACCATTCGTCCTAGCGAAAGATGTCGCTCAGGTTTTCTATGTGAAGGACATGAGTAGCAAACCGAGGAAACGGAAAGATAAGAAAACGATCAGTACATCATGCGATGATCCAAAGCGCCACATTGTTCTTTCAGGGAAAAGAAACATCGTGGGAGTGGAGGACAAGACAGACATGTCAGAAGATTATAATATGTTTGCTGAAATTCCGCCCTTCAAAGTGAACACCGACCCAAGCATTAAGTTAAATGATGAGGATGCTCCATGGATACGGCACAATCGTAAGCAAGCAGGGACACAAGGGAAGAATTGATGTGTAATAATTTATTGTACCAAACTTTGTATTTGGTCGATGAACTGAATGATGTATCAAACCTTTTGTCAAACCTTCAAGGGATTTTAAAATGAATTAGTTTTATTTTACTGATTTTTTTGATATATAATTGTATTTTTAAGATTTTAAAAAAGTCAGAAGATTTTAAAAAAGGAAAAAGGAAGAAAGGAAGAAAAAAAGAAGAAAAACAAGAAAAAGGAAGAAACAAACACAAGAAACAAAATGAATTAGTTTTATTTTCTGATTTTTTTGATATATAATTGTATTTTTAAGATTTTAAAATGAATTAGAAACAAAATGATATAAACTTTAATAAAATAAAATAATTATCATAAAGTAAAATAAATAAGTAATTATCATAAAGTAAAAATAAATAAGTAATTAGAAACAAAATAAAATAAAATAAATAAGTTTTTTGTTGTAAGTAGAAACAAAACAAAATAAATAAAGCAAAAATGAAAACAAAAAACAGGCAAAAAATAAAAAATATGCCACCTACTGGGCCACCACGGCCTGAATACGACTAGAAACCCATTAATGGGCCAGGATTCAGGCCCGCACAAGGCCCAGTAGGATCACTGGCTCATAGTAACAGAATAGGCCCGTAAGCCTGCATTTGAGAGGAGCTCGAAGTGGTGAGCGCAGCCGCGCTTATAAACCACTGTCGGAGCCTCTCGGCTAGCAAGGTGGGACTAAACTTCCCACCGCAACGCGCCAGTTCAGCACAGACCCTTTAGTCGCGGTTGGGGAGGCGGACCGCGACTAAAGGTGCCCTTTAGTCGCGGTCCGCCTCCCCAACCGCGACTAAAGGTCTTCCTGTGCGGGAAAGGAAGCGGCGCCAAAACCCTTTAGTCACGGTTGGGGAGGCGGTCCGCGACTAAAGGGCACCTTTAGTCGCGGTCCGCCTCCCCAACCGCGACTAAAGGGTTTTCTATATATACTTCACTCTGCAGTTTTGCCACTCCATCTCCTCTCTCTCGACGCACCGCGAAGCGCTGCCGCCCCGACGCCGATCGACGCCGAAGCCCTGCCCCGACGCCGACGCCGGCGCCGAAGCCCTGCGCGCCGCCGCCCCCGTCCCCAGTGAGCGCGCCGCCCCCGTCCCCAGTGAGCGCCGCTTCCTTGCCCGCGCCTGCGCGCCGCCCTTGCCCGCGCCTGCGCGCCGCCGCCCTTGCCCGCGCGCGCGCCGCGCCCTTGCCCGCCGCCCGCCGCCCTGCCGCCCGCCGTCCGACGCCCTGCAGCCCGCCGCCCGTCGCCCTGCCGTCCGCCTGCTGGCCGGCGCCGGCCGGCCCTGCTTATTTTACCCGCGCCGGCCGAAAAAGCAAAGGAAAAAGAAGAAGAAGAAGAAGAAAAAGAAAAAGGAAAAAGGAAAACACAAAAAAAACAAATTAAACAGAAGAAAAAACAAAAGAAAACAAAAAAACAGAAGAAAAACAAAGGAAGAAGAAAGAAAAAGGAAGAAGAAAAAAAAACAAGAAATAAAAAGAAAGAAGAAAAAAGAAAGGAAGAAGAAAAACAAAGGAAGAAGAAAAAAAGAAAGAAGAAAAAGGAAGAAGAAAAAAAGAAAGAAGAAAGAAAGAAGAAAGAAAAATGAAGAAGAAAAAACAAGAAAGAAAAAGGAAAAAAAATGAAAACCAAATAAAAACCAAATGAAAACCAAAAGAAAGAAGAAAGGAAAAGGAAGAAGAAAAAAAGAAGAAGAAAGGAAGAAGAAAGGAAGAAGAAGAAAGAAAGAAAAAAGAAAAAGGAAAGAAGAAGAAAGAAAGAATAGAAAGGAATAAGAAGAAAAGGAAGAAGAAGAAAGAAAGAAGAAAGGAAAGAAGAAAGAAAGAAGAAGAAAGGAAGAAGAAGAAAGAAAGAAGAAGAAAGGAAAAAGGAAGAAGAAAAAAAGTAACTTAAAACTTGATAATTAACAAAAAACCGTAAAATTTGATAATTAACCAAATGGCGAGGGTTATACATGTGTGTTGTCCTCGCCTCCCTCTCCGTGACGCCGTCGTCTGCCGCCCCGTCTCGCGCTCTACCACGACACCCTCTCCCACCCCTTCCTCGCCCCCTCCTTTTGCCACCGCCCTTTCGCCACCGCCACCGCCACCGCCCCCCTTCTTCACTTAATTAATTTGTTTTTACTACATGTTTTCAGGACTGACATAATGGCGGACGATAGAGCTGACCCGATTATGGACAACTATGATCCGGACGGTGAAGCACATATGTTCGGCATCATAAACGGCGATATTCAATATGTGCCGACCGGACAAGAAGAAGATGATGTCTCTTCTTATCTGAACCTTGACGGTGAAGATGAAGGGCGCCGTCAGCAAGATGATGCCGAACAAACGTCGATAAACGACGATCTTCAAATGGAAGTAGCAACCACCTCCGACGCCGAGGTATATATATACATTGAGCCTCTGGTGATACAAACTAACTGATTTGAATAAATATGTGTGTACTAACGGGCGCGACTCTCTTTCTTATTTTAGCCCTCGGCCGGATCGTCGAAACAATCGAGTACGTCGTCAAAGCGTGGCGCAACCAAGACGATGAAACAAGGGGAAACATGCACCATCGAGGTTGTCGACAGTGCAACCGGCAGGCCGCTGGAGCCCCGCAAGAACGCCATCAAGTTTGTCAGCCAATGCGGAGCCGTTGTTAGAGACAACGTCTCGATCATCGTCCAGGAGTGGAATGAGCCAAAGAAGGCACGAATTGCTGGTTTCACTTTTGTCGATAAGAGAACAAAAAAAGATTGCTTCAAGAAGCTTATGGAACATTTCGTTCTACCTCCAGAATACAACAAATTCGATGAGGAGGGTAACAAGATTGAGGAAAACAAGGAGAGGAGGAGGCTAGTCAAACAGTTCGCTCTTCATAAGATGGCCGACGCATTCCGGAAATTCAAGCAAAACCTAAACCATGACTTTGTCAAGCAGAACAAGACTCCGGATTTCAAAGGACAATATGAGAAACTGAAACATGATTGGCCAGAATTTGTGAAGCAAAAGAAATCGGAGCAGTTCATTCAAATATCGAAAAAAAATAAGGAAAATGCGGCTAAGAAGGAGTACAATCATATTATGGGGCCAGGAGGGTATCGCCTTTGGCAGCCTAGGTTGGAGAAGATGGAGAACGAGCTGAGGGCGCGAGGAATCCGTCCAGGTACGGAGGGATGGGACCCAAGGGCCAAAAGCTGGTGGTACGGGCATGGGGGAACGCTGAACCCGGAGACAGGGGAGTGTGTTTACCAGGGCAAAATAATGAAACCCACCCAAGCCCTTATTGACGCAATGAGGGATGCTCAAGAGGGGAAGATCAAGTTCAACAGAGAGAACGACGCACTGACAAAAGCCCTCGGGAATCCTGAACACGGAGGACGTGTACGAGGCATGGGGCACATTCCGTGGAAAATAGGGTTCCCCCAGAACGATGACCCGTACGGTTACAGAAGCCGTAAGAGAAAGATGGATCGGGAAGCAGATGTTGTGGCGCGGTTGGCATCGGAAATGGATGTGATGAAGAAAACCGTGAGTGTACTAGTAGCCGAAAGAGATGCAGCTTGGGCGCAGCATGAAGATCATCCAGCGGATCTCGATAGCCAGCAGCGGAGAAGCAGCGTGGCTTCCACGGAGGCCCCACCGGCTGGTGCAGATGCACCGACGATCGAAATTACTGCACCGGAGCCTCTGGTGGTCGAAATTACTGCACCGGAGCCTCCTCGCTACCCCGTGGACGATATAAAGGAGAGAAAAGAATGTCATCTGTATTATCCTATCGGGAACATGTCCATGAAGGTAGCCATCGGCAGTGCTTTACCATGTTTACCTGGAGCACTCCACCACAACAACCCCATTCAAGATGGCTATGCTCGTGTCACGGTGGAGGACATAGTCCAAGGGTTTGAGGACCTGGAGATTGACATTGCTACACCTGAAGGGGAGAAAAGACTTGGAGATGTCAAGCGCCATTTCATTCTATGGCAAAAGAAGTTTATCAAGTTTCCAGGCGAGGCACCAAGGACAACAAGTCCACCCCCCTACGGTGGTGGTGGTGGCGGTGGCGGCGGTGGTGGTGGTGGTGGTGGTGGCAGTTCACCTACACCTCCGTCACGTCAGCCGACGCCTCCCAGTCCACAACGTCCGGCGGGTGATCAGACGCCGCCCCCCAGTCCTCGTCCGGCGGGTGATCAGACGCCGCCCCCCAATCCACCTCCGGCAAAGAAGCAGAAGCAGTCCTGGATTATTAACCCGGACCCTTATGTACCTAAGACCACAAAGGTACCGGAGCCATCACTGAAGCCTCTCCCCACAAGGCCTTGGGAACGTAGTGCCGAGGAAACTGCCGCGGCCGCGGCTGCTGATCTTGAGAAATGGAAGGCGGACTGCAAGAAGAAAAGAGAGCCCGAGCCCAAGCCAGTATTTTCTGATGAGCAAAAGAAGTGGGCTAAGTCATTTTTGAGCACACCGTCCCAAGCCGCGAAGAATCTGCCTGAGGACTATGCACGTGAACTTCGTAGGCAGGCACTCATGTTGAAGGAGAAGAAAGGGCGGGCGGATGACCCCGATCCGGAACAAAGTAAACGAGTTGCCCAGCTCGGGGAACAAAGTAAACAATCGATTGCCCCGCTTATAGTGAAAGCCGCCGGTCCGGATGACCCCGATATCATAGCAGCTGCGGCAGCACTTGGATTGACTGTAACGAGTGCCAGAGAACAAGCGGCCAACTTAGGTATTACTCTTCGTGAACTGTTAGGCCTTGATGAGGCGCCAGTGAAGGAGGTAGTAATTACATATGTGAAGAATGGGCCTCTCGTCGAGCCTGCGCAGGAACAGGATCTACCTCCACAAATGAAAGGTCTGCTGAAATGGTACAAGGGTTACATAAAAAATAAAAACGCCAACGAATATATTTATGCGGAAGTTAGATATGAGCATCACTTCAAACATTACTATGTACAAATTCATCTGAGTGAATTGTTCCAGCTTTTCAATCTGCGCGAGCTCGACAAATCTATCATCAGTTGCTACGTTCTGTAAGTGATTTATTTCTACCCCATCTCGTTCATATTGCCTGCACTATATATATGTCCTAACTATATTGTTGTGTCCGCTATTATACATGCAGAATGAAGATTAAGGAATGCAGAGTAAGGAACATCCATGATGTTGGGTTCATTGACCCACACATCGTTAATGGATATGTGTTGCGGCATCACCCCGACGACATGGAGGCAGACCTGTGGCAGTTTCTTACAAAGCAGGAACTCAAAAGTGATATTCTATTTCCTTACCATTTTGGGTGAGTGTTTCTGTCTTGAGCACATTCTCTTTTGTTTACTCCATGCATGGTATATGGCCGGCTAATCGATGAGTTATGCATGACGTACTGTGCATGTATCGTGTCCGCAGGTTCCACTGGATTCTGCTAGTAATTAAAGTTGACACCTCAGAATGTCTCGTCCACGACTCTCTGAATATGGATCCAAAGCTTTGGGGCGACCTGAGAAAAATGCTGCAGAAGTAATTATTTTCATTCATTTGCGCTCTATATTGATCGGCCTATTTCGTTCATTTCCTAATATCAAGTAACTAATAACTCTCTTGTTCATTTAATTTTCTTTGCCTCGTAGGGTTTGGAGACGGTTCGTAGATACAAAGGTCGGTGAATTCAAAAAAGAGCTAGAATTCAAAAAGTCAAAGGCTAAGAATGCTGAGGATATTCAGCCAGCGGGGACCAATCTATGTGGATACTATGTCTGTGAGATGATCCGGAGATACACCTCTGAGCGGGTTCCGAGTGATACCAATGCTCAGAGGAATAACCTCCGGATGATGCTTAGTCCAGAAGCTCGCTTCCGACCACTTCAAGAGGAACTAGCTGGATGATTCAGGAGGGAAGTCCTCCATCCTAAAGGAGAACACCATTACGAGGACGTAGAACTTTATATGCCTTAAATTATGTATGGAAACTTGTTCAAAATTGTATATGGTCATCCGATGATATTTAATATATACTGTATATTCCTCTTGAATTCTTTTTTGTTCTAATTTCAAATTTGTTTGAAATTGTACATTCATATGCATGTATGTAGTAGCGTAGAATATGTGAAACTCCTTCAAAATTAAAATAAAGCATAAAAAAAATAAAACAATACAAATTAAACAGAAAACAGGTTTAGGGGGGGCAGGTTTAGGGGGGGCTAAAACCCTAAACCTGCGGCGGTCTTTAGTCGCGGTTGGCCAGAAGAACCGCGACTAAAAGTCCTCCGCCCCGACGGCCACCTGGCGCCCACGTGGACGGGCCTTTAGTCGCGGTTCTTAAGCAACCGCGACTAAAGGGTGGAGCCTTTAGTCCCGCCTGTTTGGTCGCGGTTGCGCAACCGCGACTAATGGCAGTTGCGAACCGCGACCAAAGGCCCTTTTTCCACCAGTGGAAAGAGCAGTAGCTTACCATCTTTACAGCTCAAAACTCACAGTTTCTTAAATGAAGGGGAGAAAACTGGCACGGAGCAAGCATACAACACTGAGTTATCCATTGCATAGCACGCCAGGGTTCCAAGTCTCCAAGATCAGCAACACTTCAAGCAGCTTAAACCCCTCCAATATACACGCTCCTCTCAACATTACAATGCCAAGGATTAAGCTAAACTCCAGATTCCGCAACGGCATACATACAATAGCTGATGAAATCAAGATCCCAGAACAGTGTAAGGCAAGGCACTCGTAGTTCCAACATCACCTTCTAAAACATACTGCTGATCCATCCAAAGTTAAAAGGACATAACACTGAGCCATGTAAAACAAAGCCAAAAATATGTAAAACATCCATCGGATTTTGCCCAAAGTGTGGTTGAGCAAGTTGTAAACACGAGTCTCATAGCAGTCGCCAAAATGAGATGTCAGGAAACTACCACCCTACGCCTCCAAAACAACTCTGATCTGACAATTTAGAGATACCTGCAAAGCAAATTGTAAACATAAGTCTCGCACATCTCTTTGCAGTAATTTTGAAAACGGTTTAAACACTAGGGACATCTGGACACTCCTGTGGAGGAATGAGTGACATGAAAACAGCTGTTTTTTCACTGTTTTCTTCCTGAGCTCCATATAAGTACAAGTAAACAGAAACATGAGTTCAGACATAAATAACAGCACAAGCACATTCCTATCCACATTGTTTTGGAACAGTTACAAAAATGAGATGCCATATGAACGCTGCAATATGCTTTGTTTATTTTCTGTTGCGACAATAAATGAAGCAAGAGGGTTCAGCATAATCCTTGGAACACATTAGCAAATATCAGTTGCTGATAATATTTCATCATAATGAATGAAGATGGCTCATCATAACCAAAAAATCTGGGTATCAGCTAACCTCAACTACCGTTATCACAGTGTATTCACACTGAACTTTAAATTTGTAATAATAAATCGCTCAGGTGAATTAAAAACTAGTGTTACTCAATAGAATTGGCAGCTGGCAGACATATGCACCAAATAGTACTTATTTTTTCAAATAACACAATGCTGACATTGCAAGAGAAATGGACTGTGATGGATAATACATGAAGATAGGTTATGCGAAAGTACCAAGATAGGAATTAGCTGGTACACTTCACTTCATCAGCTCTACTTCTACACGCAAAGTCTCCTTTTTGACCATGTCAGGTGATGTCTCCCTTTTCACAGCGGTCTTCTTGCTCCAATCTTCAACCATGCAAACAAGAATAAACCGTCAATTACAATGTATACATTTCTCTGAATAGTATATATATGGCTTGAAATGGCAGAACAGGTTACAGTATATATATGGCTTGAAATGGCATAACATGGTTTTATTTTTGGTTATTGTTTTGATTCCACACTTATGCATTTCATTAATCTAATTACTTCAGTAATTTGATTAATGAAATGCATAAGTGTGGAATCAAAACAATAAGTAATTAGATTAATGAAATGCATAAGTGTGGAATCAAAACAATAACCAAAAAAATACCATGTTCCCTACGCTGTTTTGATACACGATATGGGTGAAGTGACATGACACTTCCAAAAACAAGGATACAGCAATCACTGGCCCGAAATGATAATACAAGGCGGTGTAGATCTCTAAGGAGCAGCATTAAAAGGGAAGGACACGCGGCAAGATGCCGTCAAGCTCCCAGCAGCAATGGTCGGGGAACATGTCCACATTGTGCATGAGAGGAAGGCTTGTATACATTAGAAACTATGTTTCAAAAATTTAAACATAGATATGATTCTGATACTCAGCAATATATAATGGAATCATTGGTATAGGATGCAGCAGGTATGACAGCCCACTGAAGTATCATTGCAACCTTTACTTACCAACACAAGTTAATAGGCTGATATTTTCTCTATTTGTTTTGAAAGATACAGTAGTTCAAATCACCTGCCCTCTGCATCCTTGGATGCACGCAGCCGAGCAGTCCCAGAAACCCACTAAAAGTAATAAAAATTGGCAGTCACAAGTGGCATGCATGAGCTGTGCCTGGATGAGCTTGGCCCATTCTGATGGGGTTTAAAGGGTAGCAAAATAAGAAGATACACATGAACAGACTAGAACAGACTCAAGCCTTTCAGCTAGCTAGCTTTAATCCAAAATCATATTCTTGCTAGCTTGGCTGCACTTCTCCCTTTCTATTTGGGTCTGTCTAGATCTCAGTCGACTGAGACTTTGCGAAGTCTAAGTCAACTGACGTCATATATAAACTGATCGCACGTTTAATTCTGTTTAACTCCGTTCGCTTGCCTGGAGTTCGGTTTCCCTGTTCGTTATGTGTTGGCCTGCGTCGGCCTGTGTTGGCTCACACGTGGGTTGCTGCTGGGCTGTATTGACATCGTCTATTCGTTGTGCCTGTGTTTTTTTTCATTTGTGCTTTTTACTGGAATTGCTAGAACATTGTCCCGTTGGGTGTACTACGCAGCACAGTGCAGCTCTTATTTTTTACGCTAGCGTTGCTAATGCTCTGTTTCTTCTTTTCCTGTCATCTTGCTATTTTTGTTCTTTATTTATCACTTTATTCAAAAATTATTTTGAATTTTTAAATGATAAAGAAATCTTCAATATAACAAAGAAAAATAAAAACAAACAAAATGAAAAGAAGAACACAATTTAATTGTCTGTAACCGACGGATAAGCAACTATTTGCGGCCGACTAGTGTGCAAATATGTATAAATATTAGGCTGTATTTAGGTTGTCAAATATATCGGTGTATGTGTCAACTCTCCCAGCCGATGTACACTGTAGTGTGTCTCAAACAAACTTAATACATACCAAAAAGTGTAGTTGTTCTAAAAAAAGCGTAGTGTGTTTGTATTTTTTGAGCACATATTTTTGACACAAAAAAGAAGGAAAATAAATTAAGAAACTATGTGCATCCCACGTGTGTGCAAATCGACTGGCATTATTTTTTAGAAAAATATCCAAACATCACTAATTTAGAAAAGAAACAATAACACAAATCCAAAATGCAAAAATAAATAGAAAGAAAAATAGAAAGTACAAAATCAAAATGGAAAAATTGAAAAATAAATTCACATACTGGGACGCCCAAGCTCCTAGGCCCCCGCCCCGCCCGCACCCAAGTTATGCCCGGTTGCTGGCGTAGCTTGCAGTTGCATGCAAACTATAACATATGTGGTTGCACATGAGGCGTCGTGCAGCTGGTGGCGTGTTTGAAATAAGAAAACACCATTTTTTAGAAAAGCTAAAAGACCTACAAGAATAAAAATAGAAAAATAGAAATAGTGGCAGACATGCAACCACGGTAGGGGCGACACTTGCATTTGCGGCCTGCTATCCCCTCAAGTTAAAAGTGCCGCTAAGTTGGAGTTGCGTCGAATACATGCAGTTGAAGTCAGGTCAATACTTGTAGTTGTTTACTTAATGCGGACATACAACTGCTACCCTTCCCCTGGACAAAACAGCAATGAGTTGAAGTTGCAGTCGAGGGAGACACTTGTAGTTGGGGGGGGGGGGGGGGTAACGCTTGCAGTTTCATGGCTACTATCGGGCATGCATCTATCCCACTCCTACCCCGTCGATGTTGCCTCCGAAAAAATAAATCCCCAGTTGGAACCATGTGGGAAGACATGGAATTGCAGTTGGGGGACGACACTTGTAGTTGCATGACTATTGTGGGACATGCTGTTGATCCCACCTCCTCGAGGTCGCTCCGACAAAACAGAAGCCTGATTGCAACCAAGTTAGAAAGACATGTAGTTGCATGACTACAGTTGGACATGCAGTTGCGGTCGGGTGCGACGCTTGCAGTTGCGGGGATGTTGTCGGGCTTGCAACTGGCCTGCCCCCTCTACCGGTGCCCCCTCCGACAGAACAAAAAAGCCTAGTTGCGGTCGGGCTAGAAGACATGCAAGTGTGGTCGGGTGCGACACTTGCAGTTGCATGCCTAGTGTCGGACATGCAACAGGCCCGCCCCCTCTCTCGCCGACCCCTTCGACAAAGTAAAGGTCCAGTTGCAACCATGTTGGGGGACATGTAGTTGCAATCGGGTGCGGCGCTTGCAGTTGCGGGGCTGTTGTCAGGCTTGCAACCGGGCTGCCCCTCCGACAGAACAAAAAGTCCAGTTGCGGTCAGGTTACAAGACATGCAATTGTTGTCGGGTGCGACACTTGTAGTTTCATTCCTAGTGTCGGACATGCAACTGGCCCGCCCCCTCTCCTACCACCCCCTCCGACAAAACAAAGGTCCAATTGCAACCATGTTGGGGGACATGCTGTTGCGGTCAGGTACGACGCTTGAAGTTGCAGGGATGTTGTCGGGCTTGCAACTGGCCCACCCCCTTCGACTGAACAAAAAATTCCAGGTAAGATCAGGTTACAAGACATGCAGTTGCGTGGCTATTGTCGGGCTTGGAACTGGCCCGCCCCTCCGATAGAACAAAAAAGTCCAATTGCGGTTGGGTTACAAGACATGCAGTTGCGGTCGGGTGTGACACATGAAGTTGATTTCCTAGTGTCGGCCATGCAACTGGCCCACCCCCTCTTCCGTCGCCCTCTCCGACAAAACAAAGATCCAATTGCAACCATGATGGGGGACATGCAGTTGCGGTAAGGTGCGGCGCTTGCAGTTGCAGGGTTGTTGTCGGGCTTGCAACTGGCCCGCCCCCTCTACCGGCGCCCCCTCTGATAGAACAGAAAACTCCAGTTGCAGTCGGGCTAGAAGACATGTAGTTTGGTCGGGTGCGACACTTGAAGTTGCATTCGTAGTGTCGGACATGGAACTGGTCCGCCCCCTTTCTCGTCGCCCCTCCGACAAAACAAAGGTCCAGTTGCAACCATGTTAGGGGACATGCAGTTACGGTCGGGTGCGGCACTTGCAGTTGTGGGAATGTTGTCGGGCTTGCAACTGGCCCGCCCCCTCTACTGGCGCCCCCTCGCTAACAGAACAAAAACTTCCAGGTGCACTCGGGCTTGAAGGCATGGAGTTGCAGTCTGGTGCGACACTTGCAGTTGCATTCCTAGTGTCGGATATGCAACCGGCCCTACTGATCTCTACTCTAACCACAAACAAAGTTAAAAAAAACTCAAAACCAGAAACAAAGTCTAGTTGGCCGGTGACAAATATTTTTGAGAAGAAAAAAGATAAGTTACATGCCAATGACATACATACAACTATATGTGGCCGATATGCATGACACTGTGTGTGTTTGACGGGTGTGTCGGCGATAATATTTTTGAAAAGAAAAAAGTTGCACACGGACACGGACAATAAAACATGTAATCGCATGTGATTCAATGTACATGCAATTGTGTGTGATAAATGTATGTGTAAACAAGTGACCATATTTTTAAAAATAATAATAGCAATTGAAAAAAAAGAAAGAAAGAAAAAGAAAATGGGAACAAACCAAAGCGAACAGCCCTATTAATCGCTCCTGTCCCATGCAACACGAGCACTAACAGAAAATTCAGCCTAGAAGAAAGCCCAAATAACAGAAAAAGGAAAAGCCACACACCCCTCACGGCCAGCCCATGGGGCATCTCTGTCCAACACAAACAATAAAAGAGAAGGCAAAAAAAGAAAAAGGAAACAAGGCAATGGGCCGGGAGCACAACTAAAACAGGCCGATACATCACACGGAAATAGCCATCCTGAATCTCAAACAAAAAACGATCGAAGGTCAAAGTACATCGACTGAGACTTCCTTAAAACTCAGTCGACTGAGTTTTAGCCGTCCCCTTATGTATATTGCACTGAAAAGTATGTAATCTAGCAAACTAAACAAGCGAGTCACCTCCTGCAGAAGGGATCCGGCTTGATCCGAGCCAGGGTGGAAGAACACATGGTATGCAGGCGGTGTCGCTGTACGGATAACTCCCAATCACCTCCTCCCTGTCCATGTCCACGGCGACGACGGCTAGCGTGTCAACTGCGAGGTAAACGACATTGGCATTAACTGGGTCAATGAGGACAATGCGTGTCGTCGCCCCCTGCTGTAAGGGTAGGGACATGTGGCTCGCCCAGAGCTTGTTGAGCACCACCCGGTGCTCCTGCATCCAGCCGCTGCCCTCGTCGTCGAGCACGAAGGAGCTGAGAAGGAACGGTTCCTCCCGAGAGACCTCGACGTAGCGCAGCCGCCCTTGGCTGACACCCATGCGCCGGTACCTGAAGGGCGTGTGCATCCACCAGTCGATGACACCCAAGCTCCTCGCTTGGTCGTGCGCGCCTTCAGGCAGCACGCTGCCCCTCGGCAGCTGGACGAAGGAGAGCTCCGGCCGGTCGCTGAACGGGTCGGCGGAGAGTGCGCCCAAGGACAGGTCGACCCACCAGAGGCGGCCGCCGAATGCCAGCGTCTCCTGGTCCAGCGTCACTCGCCGCGGCCGCGGAAGTGGGAAAAAGCACGGCGAGAGCGCCACGGCCTCCCACTCCCCTGTTTCCGAACGAAACCGGAGCATCTGCTCCCGTTCAGCAAGGCAGCGACGAACCTGTCAGGCGGCCCCTGCCCGCGGTCTGCTTGGGTGAGCACGCCAATGGACATCTGGGTGGCGAGCATATAGTCGTACTTGGGGTCGGAGACGAAGTCCGGAAGGCGGGATAGCTCGCGGGTGAGAGGGTTGCAGACGAGGCGTGTGACGCGGGGAGCGTGGGCGGGGTCGAAGACGATGGGGTGCGTGCTCGCCCGACCGGCGACCTGCTCGCGGGCGGCGGGAGGGGTGAAGCGCGCGTTTATGACGGAGAGGAAGAGGAGGCCGTCGCCGCTCGCGCCGGAGATGGCGGCGGCGCGCAATTGCAGGACGTCTCTGTCGGGGGCGGGGAAGGCCTCGATGACGTGCTCCGGGAGGCGCAGTTCGGAGACGTGCGGCGGCTCGGCGAGGCGCGCGGCCGCGCTCCACGCACCGACGACCTGCGCCTCGCGGTTGAGCATGACCCACTGGGGGTGCGCGGCGTCCGTCGCGAGCGAGCGGCGGAGACCGCCGGAGACGGCGGCAGATAGACCTAGGAGGCGGCGGCGGAGAGGCATCGCGGTGGGGAATTTCCTTGGCTTGGTGTGGTGTGGTGTGGACTGTGGACTCGGTGCGCCGTGGGCGAGAACAGAGGGTTCACATGGACCGGGGGGTCGCGGGAGGAAAGCAGCCTGCGGTCGTTCCACCGGGAACTCGACTGGGAGATGTCACTCGGGCCCACTGGTCAGCGAAACGGTCTATTGGGTGCTGGTCTATGCACCGATTTCCGTATTAGGAATGACCGTACGCCTGTAAAGGCTTCTCGCAGAAGCCGAGGCATGCCTATGACGTCACCTTTTCCCCGCCAAAATTCGAAGGGATTGGTGTTGGGCCTTCTAGCTTTTTTTTTTGTCCGCTACAGCTTACATAAACTTTTTTTCCTTATAAAATAGGGACAATTACATTTGAGCCCCTAGTTGTGTCACACCCGTGTGTTTTGCCCCTAAATTCAAAAAACCCTCGTTTCTGCCCGAGGTGGTTTGCTCTTCTTATGCTTTTGCCCTTTGACTG
The DNA here is from genome assembly GCA_032464435.1 of Aegilops umbellulata. Classification (NCBI taxonomy): domain Eukaryota; kingdom Viridiplantae; phylum Streptophyta; class Magnoliopsida; order Poales; family Poaceae; genus Aegilops; species Aegilops umbellulata. The sequence goes on from CP136054.1 coordinate 445,687,425, forward strand.
TTTGACCGTAACTTTGAAAACTTCATTATGAATTCATACTAAGTAAGAAAAATGCATATAAGATATCAAAATGTTCGGATAAACATCACTTATATGTTTTGAATTTGTTTTCAATTTTTTCATCATTTACTATTCATGCTGACATCATATGAGCTCAAATTGAGATAGGGACTTTTCAGCACTTTTGTCATGAATGCAGATGACATGCACATATAGGTGATGTTTTTCTAATCATTTTGATATCTTATTTGCATTTTTCTGAGTTCGTATGAATTCTTTATGAAGTTTTCAAAGTTGCGGTCAAACGGTCAAAGGGCAAAAGCATAAGAGGAGTAAACGAGCTTGGACAGAAACGACGGTTTTTTGAATTTAGGGGCAAAACACACGGGTGTGACACAACTAGGGGCTCAAATGTAATTGTCCCTATAAAATACTCCCTTCGTTCCTAAATATAAGTCTTCGTAAAGATTTCACTATGAACCACATACGGATGTATATAGATGCATTTTAAGTGTAGATTCATTCATTTTGCTCCGTATGTAGTCCATCTAGTGGAATCTTTACAAAGACTTATACTCACGTGTTCGGCTCGGAGTGTTTGAACGGCTGTTGCCCATACGCTGAGCTCAACGGCGCCATTTTCCCGCCGAAATGTTCTAGGCCTGGCCCTCCCTTAAACCAAGAGCCCATGCGCAGTGCTATCCAGCCTAGTGTGACAGACCCATTAGATCCTAAAAAGACAATGTGTGACAGACCCATTCAAGTTTTGAAAACAAAAGATGGCGCCGCTTATTTCTTGCTCCTCCCCTTCAAGATAAAAGTTATCATTTTTTTAATAAGTAACGATTATTAAGACAAAAAATGAATACAACAAAAGTGTAGCAAAACAACTAACAATTATTAAAAAAACGAATACAGCAAAACTGCAAAAGTGTAGCAAAATAAGTATTTTTTTTTGAAATAGAGGCAAAAGATTTGCCTCATCGATTAATTAAGCAGAGGAGAATTGCCCAGTTAATTTACAGAAAACAGGACGAAAACCGATACAAACAAATCACGTGCAGACTATTCATAGAGAATGCAACCCCATAAGCACATGATCGACCCGACAATCATACCCAACACATAACGACCACCACTCCCCACATTGCTACATCGCAAAGAAACCCTCAACGAAGACCACAGGCAGCATCAAATCCACGAAGACAAGCCAAGCCATAAGGGCTACCCAAGAGACTGGTGACCAACCATCAAGCAGTTGCGGACGCCTTTTCCGTGGCGCTACTCTTCTTGCTCTTGCTCTGGAGAGCCTCCTCCGCAATCTTCTTGCCAGATCCAGGGCTAGCCCTCTCCAAACGTGCGAGCAAGCTGTGAATCTCCAACTTGAAGAGAATCTCGTTGACCTTGTCACGCACAGAAACCTGCCCAACTGTCACCTGCGACTGGGTGACTGAAGTGTTAGAACCTCCATGATCCACAAAGGCAAGCGGCTGGCTGGGCTCCAAAGGATCAGGCGCCAACACACCGACTGTGACGCCCCCGATTCAATCGTACACTAATCATGCACGCAAATGCGTACGATCAAAATCAGGGACTCATGGGAAGATATCACAACACAACTCTAAAACATAAATAAGTCATACAAGCATCATAATACAAGCCAGGGGCCTCGAGGGCTCGAATACAAGTGCTCGATCATAGACGAGTCAGCGGAAGCAACCATATCTAAGTACAGACATAAGTTAAACAAGTTTGCCTTAAGAAGGCTAGCACAAACTGGGATACAGATCGAAAGAGGCGCAGGCCTCCTGCCTGGGATCCTCCTAACAACTCCTCGAAGCCGAACTCCACGTAGAATCATCCTCGGGATCTCCAGCTCCTGGACTCCAGCATCTGGTTGCGACAACCAAGAAGAATGCAAAGGGGGAAAAGAGGGAGAAAAGCAACCGTGAGTACTCATCCAAAGTACTCGCAAGCAAGGATCTACACTACATATGCATGGGTATATGTGTAAAGGGCCATATTAGTGGACTGGACTGTAGAATGCCAGAATAAGAGGGGGATAGCTAATCCCGTCGAAGACTACGCTTCTGGCAGCCTCCATCTTGCAGCATGTAGAAGAGAGTAGACTGAAGTCCTCCAAGTAGCAACGCATAGCAATAATCCTACCTGGCGATCCCCTCCTCGTTGCCCTGTTAGAGAGCGATCACCGGGTTGTATCTGGCACTTGGAAGGGTGTGTTTTATTAAGTATCCGGTGCTAGTTGTCATAAGGTCAAGGTACAACTCCGGGTCGTCCTTTTACCAAGGGACACGGCTATTCGAATAGATTAACTTCCCTGCAGGGGTTCACCACATAACCCAACACGCTTGATCCCATTTGGCCGGACACACTTTCCTGGGTCATGCCCGGCCTCGGAAGATCAACACGTCGCAGCCCCACCTAGACCAACAGAGAGGTCAGCACGCCGGTCTAAACCTAAGCGCGCAGGGGTCTGGGCCCATCACCCTGAGCACACCTGCACGTTGCGTGGGCGGCCAGAAGCAGAACTAGCCCCCTTAATACAAGAGCAGGCTTACGTTCCAATCCGGCGCGAGCCGCTTCGTCGCTGACGTCACGAAGGCTTCGGCTGATACCACGACGCCGGGATACCCATAACTACTCCCGCGCAGATGGTTAGTGCGTATAGACCAAATGGCTAGACTCAGATCAAATACCCAGATCTCGTTAAGCGTGTTAAGTATCCGCGAACGCCGACCAGGGCCAGGCCCACCTCTCTCCTAAGTGGTCTCAAACCTGCCCTGTCGCTCCGCCACAAAGTAACAGACGGGGGCCGTCGGGAACCCAGACCCACCTCTACGGGATGGAGCCACCTGCCCCTTCAGCCCCCATCTCCGAACAGTATCACAGATAACAGTGTAAAGTATATAGTATATGCCCGCGATCTCTTCCCGAAGTGATCACGGCCCAGTAGTATAGCATGGCAGACGGACAAGAGTGTAGGGCCACCGATGGAACACTAGCATCCTATACTAAGCAGTAGGATAGCAGGTAAAGGTAACAACAGTAGTAGCAAGGACAGGCTATGCAGCAGTATAGGATTAACTGAAAGCAGTAACATGCTACACTACTCTAATGCAAGCAGTAGAGAAGAGTAGGCGATATCTGGTGATCAAGGGGGGGGCTTGCCTGGTTGCTCAGACAAGAAGGAGGGTCGTCGGTGACGTAGTTGATCACAACGGCATCAGCGGTAGTCTCGGGGTCTAACGGAGAGAAGAGGGGGGAAGAAACAGTAAATACATAGCAAGCAAGAGCATAACAGGACAACAGGCAGAGCTCGGCGTGTTCTAACGCGGTGCTACACGTTACCGGCGAAGGGGGATAACATCCGGGAATGTATCCCCCAGGTTTAGCATTTTCGGACAGACGAACCGGAGGGGAAAAGTTCCATGTTCGCTATGCTAGGAGTGTGTGGCAAACGAACGGAGGGTGTAACCAGATTCGTCTCGTCGTTCTGAGCAACTTTCATGTTGAAAATATTTTTATCCGAGTTACGGATTAAAAGATATGATTTTCTAAAGATTTTAATAATTTTTGGAATTTAATTAATTATTTAATTTAATTCGAAAACGTATTTATGACATCAGCATGATGTCATGCTGATGTCAGCAGTCAACAGGGGTTGACTGCTCAAACTGACGTGTGGGGCCGGTCAGCGCCCAGTCAGCAGTACAGTCAGCGTTGACTGGGTCAAAGTTGACTAGTCAACATGGTAAATGGGGCCCATCTGTCACTGTCACATATTTTAAAAGGGGGGTTTAAATTAAGCTAACTAGGGATGGGGCCCCACTGTCATAGAGTCCTTTAACTAATTAAGTAGCTAGTTAGTTAATTAGGCAAATTTAATTAAGTCAATTAATTGATTAATTAATTAATTTAATTAGTTAATATATTTATTTTATTTTCATATAGTTCTTTTTTATCTCTTTTCTTTTCTTTTTCTTTTTTTTCGTTCTGGGGCCGTGGGGCCCCCATGTCATTGGGCCAGGGGGGCTAACGGGCGAACGAGCAGGCGGGCGCCGTTGCGGGCGAGGCGCCCATTGGGACGGACCCGGGGCGACGGGGCGGGCGCGTGCGTGCGCCGGAGCGGGGCAGCCGTGCTGGACGAGGCCAGCACGGCTAGCGGGCAGCAGGGTGGCGCGGTGGCCACGAGCAGCAGCAGGGGGTTCGCGGGCGGCGCGAGGCAGGGGCTAGGCCAGGAGGGCGCAGGTCGCGTGGCCGGGCGCGGCCAGCGCGGGTGCACGCCAGGCGAGGCGCGCCGGGGCGGATGCGGCGCGGGGTGAGTGAGGCGAGCTGCGTACGCGCGCGCGGGGGCGCGGCCTGGGGCGCGCCCGGTGCGGCAAAGGGACGGCCCGGGGGCGCACGGGAGCGGGGCAGGAGCAGCATGCGGAGGGGGGAACGCGGCCGACTAGCAGGGCGTGCGGGAGCACAGCCACGGGCGCCCGCAACCACGGCGACCTTTAACTACGGCGGAACGACGACGAATCAGAGGGGGAACGAGGGGAAGTGGAGTGGTGCTCACGAGGGGCGCAGGGTCTAAGGCAGCGGGCGCGGGGGAGTTCGGGGAGGTCGACGGGGACGACGCGTCGTGGAGGAGGCAGACCGGCGAGGTCCTCGGGCGGCTGCGCGGGCTCCGGGCGGCAACTGTGGAGCTTTCGGGCGGCGGTGGATCGAGGACGAGGCGGCGGCGTACGGCAGGTAGGGCGCGGCACGGGGAGCATCGCGAGGAGGGGGCGCCAGGGGACAACGCCAGATGGCTGCGACCACGGGCGCGCAGGGGACGAGCGCGGGGGAAGGAGGCGTGCGGGGACGGGCGACGGGGTCGGGCCTCTCCCCGATCCAGGTGGGATCGAGAGGAGAGGGGGGAGAGGGAGTGGCGTCGTGGGGGGGGGGGGAGTGGGTGACGGGGTGTTAGGGTTTCGGGGGGGGGGGAATGGATAAGGGGAGGGGGGTGGCCGGTTGGGCCTGCGCCCGAATGGGCCGGCCAACTGGGCCAGTAGGCCGTGGGAGGGGGGTTCCCTCCTTTTTTTTGTTTTGTTAGTTTTTTTTCTTTTATTTATTTTCCTTATCTGTTTTTATTTATTTTAAAATACTTAGGCATTTTATAAAATCGTGTTTATTACACCATATTGACTTAGGTAAAATATGGCATCTCCCGAACACTTTTGTTTTAAATTATTGTGTTCTTTAATTTTGAATTTTGAATTCGAACGGGATTGAATCCTCGCGAGGTTTACAACAGTAAGAGTGGTGACGTGGCATCATTAGCAGAGGTTACGATAGCTTGATTATCCGGGCGTCACAATTCTCCACTACAAGAAATCTCGTCCCGAGATTTAAGAGGGGAGTAAGGGGGAAGAATAGGTTACGAAATTCTAACGATTCTTCTCGGTCTTGGTTGCTCTTCTCGAAGTGGTCAATCCATAGCGCTGATGTCTTCATTCCTATGCATCAATGCATCATGATGAGGTTGTCGTCCTTTCTTCAGGAACTCCGTCGTACTTATGATAATGATAAGGGGTAACTACTGAAGAACGGACCTTCAAGGTCAACTACCTGGCAGATAACTGAGAGAATGTGGTAGAATTAACTCTCGAATAGATACTTAAGAAATTATCGAGAGTAAAGTAAGAAGGTACCATGAGAAGTTTCAAACGGGTAGGCAATCGTTCGATGTCTGAAACAACACGCGAAAGGGGTCCAAAGCAACGAGATTGAATATTGCATTTGTTTCCAGAATAGATCACTAGGACGGTGGCCCGTGAATTACATACGAGGCCACGCACAAGGAATAACCTTGGGAGTAGGGGGTGTACACGAGAGTCAGGTTTCGATCCTGTGGAACTGTGGGTTATGGGCCCACCATGTGGGTTTTTTTAATAGGAGCAGTGACATCTTGCACGGTCATGATAGCAAGGCATGTCAGAGAGTACCATGTCAGTTATGTCGGCAACACTGTTGGTACCAAGGGCGAGGGACAAAGAGAACCATTTTTCCTGATCGTTCAACGAGGCGGGCCAATAGGCAAAGTTCTCATCCATCGGTGGTTACCGGAATGTCATCAACAATAGAAACAGGGTCTTACTGACACGGTTGTACACCAAGGTGTTTACATAAGCAGAAGAATATTACTGCTTAGACCATAATGATCACCAGAAGGGTTCAACCAAATAAAGGAAAGGAAAATCTGATTATCAGATATTTCAGGGGGATACCCTTCCCACGGACAAGTAGGGCATGATATCCATGACAGGATATAGAGTAGAAAGCTCTTTAGGTAAGAGGAGAGAAACTTCATGACATTACCCATACAACGGTGTTTGGGTAATTGATAATGAAAATTTAGCCTTTGTGCTTTCAATGTTTTTATTGAAAATCGGATTACCATAGACATGCTTCGAGATAGCATTGACATGGTCTTCAAGCAAAGGTCAGACTTGGGATACACAAAGGATTCATCAGGAACAACTTATAAAACAAGGCGTTCAATTTCCTCGTGGAAAATAGTTAACCTGGTTAAAAAGGAAACTATAACACTAGGTCCTACGACCAGGTATGGTTGGCACGACACCACCTTACCGGGTCATATTAAGACCAATGTTTTAAATCTTGGAAATATGTTCCCACCATCATATCTGACGGAGATTCAGATCTGATTGGTGTTAGGATTCCTCAGACTCAGGATGCCTGAGAAGAAGAGGTGCAAAAACAAATTGACGAAATGACATTGCAAGATTCTCGGGAAATGAACCATGGGAGAGGGTTCCTGGAATAATAGTTCATCATTAAACCAGGGAGGGGATGAGAAGTTGGCTGATGGGCTCAACGACAATTCATTGAGAATTTCAAACGGATGGCTTTCCACAATAATGTGAACAAGAAGATGACACTAGTCAATTCAAATGATATAATGTTGTATGCTCTAGGAAAACATACACCATCAATCATAGTTGAAAGGTGTGCCCGAAGTATGAGCTTAGGCAGCAAGATCAATGTTAGAGTGACGATTCAATAGCCAGCAGTCTAAGATCGAACTGTCGATCGTTAACTTCAAAGCAATAGGGTTGCTAGAAGTAACGAAATCAAACAACATTGTTAGTATATTGGTATCCTGGTTAAAACAACATGGGGACCAAGGAAGAATGGTGATGGTGAGAAGTATCATCATATCGAGAATTTATAAGATGTGGCGAAATTCTCATGACATTATTGACACAAAAGATGGTAATACTCCAAGGTAAAGAAGAACAATTGTTGGATAGCATGGATCTCAAGGTATAACACAAAACACAAATAAGTTTGTGTTGGAGGGAAAGCAATAATGTTGTCGGTGATAACACAAATCATCGAGGGAGGGATGGTATTTCTCATCATGAATTCAATTGGTATCCTGGAAGAGCTTAGAATATTGATGATGATCATGACACATTTGTCGAGAGGTTTCATGAAGATATAATCGCTCATCGACGACATCAAGCAAAAGGAAGGATGGAGCGAAAAGTTATTAAAACCATAGATACAACACAAACTCAGAATCAAGCTTGTTGTTTTAGGTGATACGGTAAGACAAGGAAGATCGACGTAAGCTTAGCTCATCGTCAAAATTTGTGCTTCGGGAAGAAGGACTAGGTAGCATAGTTAAAATTTAGCACGATGATATAGCCGATCATGCTAGGAATGACTTGAAGGATTACTAAACTCATAAGCAATGAAGATTACTTACAGTTATTGAATCGGAGTGCGGAATCGATTCACTCATCGGTGTTCTCGAGTGACTATTAACTCAGAGCCCGTGGAAAATTGGATCAGTGAGAATGTAGCACTTGATGAAGAACTCATAAGAAGTTATGCAGTTCCATGATAATCTCGAGATACCAGGGGGTAATACTCGACTATAGATCAAGGTGGAGGTTCGACTAGGGTATTGCTCTGCAGAAGACAAGTGCTTTACTTGGTCCGAGAAATAGAAACAAAGGAGAACAATCATGGTCGGAACCACGGTCGCAAAGGACCAACATAGATACAAGATGAACTTATAACAAGGGGACCAATATTAATACAAGAAGCTTCCATGATAGATTCCACATCGGGTCCATAGGCATGAACACAAAGTTCAAGATCGACTCCCACTTATCCAATGCATAACCTTTCATTCACTTCTCATTTTTGAAGAAGTTGTAGTATTGAAATTTTATCTGGCAAAATACCAGAAGAGTATGACTCGTGAAAACTTTCGAGTTCACACATATTACGGAAGGCATAGGTTCAACCCATCGGGGCATCGTGGAAACATATAGCACAAGCTTCAATAGTAAATACCACCAGCTCGAGAGGAGAGCATGGTTGGGAAAACAGAGGATACAATTCACCCAAGGCTTTATATATCCGTGGAAGGACTCACAAGGTTATTTGAATATGAAGGACACTGTCGGACAATAATCCAACAGTGGATATGGCGATCCAGAATGGAGCTGATGTGAGTATCGATACCCAACCAGAGGAAGAAAGAATGCAAATGCATCGGTTTATAGGACATCTGAATAATTCAACGTTTAAATAGCAAAGGAATTATGATTTTTAAATCAAGGGATCAGGAGCAACGCTCCGATCCAGGATGGATAAGTTGAATAGACTTAGGGGTACCATCGATGGCAATCTGATTGGCCGAGAACCAGCTCATGTTCAAAAGACGTCTGAGCGGAAAGATAATTTATAAGGATCAACTGATTATTGCGTGCATTCGCACACATATAGAATCAATGGACTTAAATGATAGTGACAAAGGATGCCAATAAGATTACTAGACTTATGGGATTAACCAAAATGTAAGCAAGCAAGAATTTCAGGAGCAATAGGCTCCTGAGGATTTTTGGAAGATCGAATGGTATTTCGAAGATTGATGACATACATGAATCAACTAGGGATGAGTGGATACTCGGTAAGTGTGAGAAATTATCCGTAGGGATATTCATGTGTCAAGAACTGCAAGGCGGTAAGCTCAAAGGATTATCGAAACAATGACGAGTGTTTCGGGGTATCTTGTAATAACAAGACCAACTGGGGATGAATGTAAGAATAACAACAGTAAGTAGTTATCCTTAAGGGTTTACGGTGGAAGGGGAATTGCAAGAGGGATGGCACAATGTATCGAGGGAACATCCGAGAGTATTGTCAGAATCTTCTGTTGAAGCAGTCGATCATCCGTAATTAAAGGGCTCTCCGGCAGGAAGTGGTAACGAGAACCTAGAGTTAGATTTTAGCAAAATCATTTAACCTGAATAGAAGAGATATCAGAGTCCCAGAGTATAGGTCAAGGAGTAAAAGATCCTACTACCACCCGATGGCGACGTGTGCCCGTAAGACACACAGCCATGTTAGTAAAAGTTTTGCAATGTCTAGACTCGACTTTGGCCAGGGAGTGTCGAAGAGGGATTCCTACAGGCAGTCGGCTCTGATACCAACTTGTGACGCCCCCGATTCAATCGTACACTAATCATGCACGCAAATGTGTACGATCAAGATCAGGGACTCACGGGAAGATATCACAACACAACTCTAAAACATAAATAAGTCATACAAGCATCATAATACAAGCCAGGGGCCTCGAGGGCTCGAATACAAGTGCTCGATCATAGACGAGTCAGCGGAAGCAACCATATCTGAGTACAGACATAAGTTAAACAAGTTTGCCTTAAGAAGGCTAGCACAAACTGGGATACAGATCGAAAGAGGCGCAGGCCTCCTGCCTGGGATCCTCCTAACAACTCCTCGAAGCCGAACTCCACGTAGAATCATCCTCGGGATCTCCAGCTCCTGGACTCCAGCATCTGGTTGCGACAACCAAGAAGAATGCAAAGGGGGAAAAGAGGGAGAAAAGCAACCGTGAGTACTCATCCAAAGTACTCGCAAGCAAGGATCTACACTACATATGCATGGGTATATGTGTAAAGGGCCATATTAGTGGACTGGACTGCAGAATGCCAGAATAAGAGGGGGATAGCTAATCCTGTCGAAGACTACGCTTCTGGCAGCCTCCATCTTGCAGCATGTAGAAGAGAGTAGACTGAAGGCCTCCAAGTAGCAACGCATAGCAATAATCCTACCCGGCGATCCCCTCCTCGTTGCCCTTTTAGAGAGCGATCACCGGGTTGTATCTGGCACTTGGAAGGGTGTGTTTTATTAAGTATCCGGTTCTAGTTGTCAGAAGGTCAAGGTACAACTCTGGGTCGTCCTTTTACCGAGGGACACGGCTATTCGAATAGATTAACTTCCCTGCAGGGGTGCACCACATAACCCAACACGCTTGATCCCATTTGGCCGGACACACTTTCCTGGGTCATGCCCGGCCTCGGAAGATCAACACGTCGCAGCCCCACCTAGACCAATAGAGAGGTCAGCACGCCGGTCTAAACCTAAGCACACAGGGGTCTGGGCCCATCGCCCTGAGCACACCTGCATGTTGCGTGGGCGGCCGGAAGCAGAACTAGTCCCCTTAATACAAGAGCAGGCTTACGTTCCAATCTGGCGCACGCCGCTCAGTCGCTGACGTCATGAAGGCTTCGGCTGATACCACGACGCCGGGATACCCATAACTACTCCCGCGTAGATGGTTAGTGCGTATAGACCAAATGGCCAGACTCAGATCAAATACCCAGATCTCGTTAAGCGTGTTAAGTATCCGCGAACACCGACCAGGGCCAGGCCCACCTCTCTCCTAGGTGGTCTCAAACCTGCCCTGTCGCTCCGCCACAAAGTAACAGACGGGGGCCGTCAGGAACCCAGGCCCACCTCTACGGGATGGAGCCACCTGCCCCTTCAGCCCCCATCTCCGAACAGTATCACAGATAACAGTGTAAAGTATATAGTGTATGCCCGCGATCACTTCCCGAAGTGATCACGGCCCAGTAGTATAGCATGGCAGACGGACAAGAGTGTAGGGCCACCGATGGAACACTAGCATCCTATACTAAGCAGTAGGATAGCAGGTAAAGGTAACAACAGTAGTAGCAAGGACAGGCTATGCAGCAGTATAGGATTAACTGAAAGCAGTAACATGCTACACTACTCTAATGCAAGCAGTAGAGAAGAGTAGGCGATATCTGGTGATCAAGGGGGGGCTTGCCTGGTTGCTCAGACAAGAAGGAGGGTCGTCGGTGACGTAGTTGATCACAGCGGCAGCAGCAGTAGTCTCGGGGTCTAACGGAGAGAAGAGGGGGGAAGAAACAGTAAATACATAGCAAGCAAGAGCATAACAGGACAACAGGCAGAGCTCAACGTGTTCTAACGCGGTGCTACACGTTACCGGCGAAGGGGGATAACATCCGGGAATGTTTCCCCCAGGTTTAGCATTTTCGAACAGACGAACCAGAGGGGAAAAGTTCCATGTTCGCTATGCTAGGAGTGTGTGGCAAACGAACGGAGGTGTAACCGGATTCGTCTCGTCGTTCTGAGCAACTTTCATGTTGAAAATATTTTAATCCGAGTTACGGATTAAAAGATATGATTTTTTAAAGATTTTATTAATTTTTGGAATTTAATTAATTATTTAATTTAATTCGAAAACGGATTTATGACATCAACATGATGTCATGCTGACGTCAGCAGTCAACAGGGGTTGACTGGTCAACCTGACGTGTGGGGCCGGTCAACGCCCAATCAGCAGTACAGTTAGCGTTGACTGGGTCAAAGTTGACCAGTCAACAGGGTAAATGGGGCCCATCTGTCAGTGCCACTTATTTTAAAAAGGGGGTTTAAATTAAGCTAACTAGGGGTGGGGCCCCACTGTCATAGAGTCCTTTAACTAATTAAGTAGCTAGCTAGTTAATTAGGCAAAATTAATTAAGTTAGTTATTTAATTAATTAATTTAATTAGTTAATATATTTATTTTATTTTTATATAGTTCTTTTTTTATCTCTTTTCTTTTCTTTTTCTTTTTTTTCGTTCTGGGGCCGTGGGGCCCCCATGTCATTGGGCCCGGGGGGGCTAATGGGCGAACGGGCAGGCGTGCGCCGTTGCGGGCGAGGCGCCCATCGGGACGGACCCGGGGCGACGGGGCGGGCGCGTGTGTGCGCCGGAGCGGGGCAGCCGTGCGGGACGAGGCCAGCACGGCTAGCGGGCAGCAGGGTGGCGCGGTGGCCGCGAGCAGCAGCAGGGGGTTCGCGGGCGGCGCGAGGTAGGGGCTAGGCCAGGAGGGCGCAGGTCGCGTGGCCGGGCGCGGCCAGCGCGGGTGCACGCTAGGCGAGGCGCGCCGGGGCGGATGCGGCGCGGGGTGAGTGGGGCGAGCTGCGTATGCGCGCGCGGGGGCGCGGCCTGGGGCGCGCCCGGTGCGGCAAAGGGACGGCCCAGGGGCGCACGGGAGCGGGGCAGGAGCAGCATGCGGAGGGGGGAACGCGGCCGACTAGCAGGGCGCGCGGGAGCACAGCCACGCGCGCCCGCGACCACGGCGACCTTTAACTACGGCGGAACGACGACGAATCAGAGGGGGAACGAGGGGAATGGAAGTGGTGCTCACGAGGGGCGCAGGGTCTAAGGCAGCGGGCGCGGGGGAGTTCGGGGAGGTCGACGGGGACGACGCGTCGTGGAGGAGGCAGACCGGCGAGGAGGTCCGGCGAGGTCCTCGGGCAGCTGCGCGGGCTCCGGGCGGCATCTGTGGAGCTCCGGGCGGCGGTGGATCGAGGACGAGGCGGCGGCGTACGGCGGGTGGGGAGCGGCACGGGGAGCATCGCGAGGAGGGGGCGCCAGGGGACAACGCCAGATGGCTGCGGCCATGGGCGCGCAGGGGACGAGCGCGGGGGAAGGAGGCATGCGGGGACGGGTGACGGGGTCGGGCCTCTCCCCGATCCAGATGGGATCGAGAGGAGAGGGGGGAGAGGGAGTGGCGCCGTGGGGGGCGGAGTGGGTGACGGGATGGTTAGGGTTTCGGGGGGAATGGATAAGGGGAGGGGGGTGGCCGGTTGGGCCTGCGCCCGAATGGGCCGGCCAACTGGCCCAGTAGGCCTTGGGAGGGGGGTTCCCTCCTTTTTTTGTTTTGTTAGTTTTTTTTCTTTTATTTATTTTCCTTTTCTGTTTTTATTTATTTTAAAATACTTAGGCATTTTATAAAATTGTGTTTATTACACCATATTGACTTAGGTAAAATATGGCATCTCCCGAACACTTTTGTTTTACATTTGGAAAATTTTTATTGTTTTCTTTAATTTTGAATTTTGAATTCGAACGGGATTGAATCCTCGCGAGGTTTACAACAGTAAGAGTGGTGACGTGGCATCATTAGCAGAGGTTACGGTAGCTTGATTATCCGGGCGTCACACCGACTACATTAACATCATCAACCACAGGTACCACTGACACGATGGACTCAGGCGTCTCCAGATGCACACATGACAGAGGTGAATCATGTCCCTCATTGTCCACAACGACGAACGGCGGGCTTGCCGCCAACATTTGCAACTACGGCGGGCGGGCCACACGTCAGTGATTAGGTCCATTGTGGTGTAGTCCACGGACCAATTTTCGCATTTTGGACTAGCGAGGCTTCATCGAGAAGCCAAGGAGGGGCGCGTTTGAGCAGCTGTTTCCCATCGGCTGCCGTTTTCCCACCAATATTCTACTCGTGTTTTTTCTCCCGCCAAAATTCTGCATGTTGGACATTAAACCTTTTTCTTTCTTAAAAAAACATATTCCACATACATGCCCATGGACGAGCAAATCTATCTGGACACAACTTCAGTGACTTCACCTATCTTTATTGATAATAAGGATTATGAATTCTCTGTCGACCCAGAGTTAATTACTTTGGTTGAATCTGATCCTTTCTATGGTTATGAAACTGAAACTATTGTGGCACATCTCACTGAGTTGAATGACATAGCCAACCTTGATATATCTCCAACGTATCTATAATTTTTTATTGTTCCATGCTATTATATTATCTGTTTTGGATGTTAATGGGCTTATTTATACACTTTTATATTATTTTTGGGACTAACCTACTAACCCAAGGCCCAGTGCAAATTGCTGTTTTTTTTTGCCTATTTCAGCGTTTCGCAGAAAAGGAATATCAAGCGGAATCCAAACGGAATGAAACCTTCGGGAGAGTTATTTTTGGAACAAACGTGATCCAGGGAACTTGGAGTGGACGTCAAGCAACCAACGAGGTGGCCACGAGGCAGGGGGCGCGCCCTCCCCCCTCGTGGCTCCACTGACCTACGTCTTCCTCCTATATATGTTCATATACCCCGAAAACATCCAGGAGCATCACGAAACCCTATTTCCACTGCCGCAACCTTCTGTACCCAAGAGATCCCATCTTGGGGCCTTTTCCGGAGCTCTACCAGAGGGGGCATCAATCACGGAGGGCTGCACTATTTAAACTGATTCCCAATGTTACAGCTTGTGCATTTCATTCTCTTTTACTTCTCTTTATCTCCGTGCAGATGTACTGGTACATTTTAACGCCACATTTCACGTCATACTAATTCAAACTGTTGTGTTTCTAATGCACACATTTCAAAAACATTTCATATCCATGAATTTGAAATTTCCAAATCAAACTCAAAAAATTGTAAAATTAAACAACTTACATATAAAATCATATAAGTGGTTCATCTTCATACCAAATAGCTTATCTTTGTGATCTAACATCATAAAAAGCACATGGAGAATCAAAGTTGATGTTGTCTTATGCCCATGGAATCGCTCATCATGCTTATGAAAGAATCCTCACCCGCCATTGTTTGGCCGCTAGATTTGTAGGAGAATAATGAATGCCCAAAGTTACAACTACGATTGAACAAACAAAATCGAAAAAAAACACATTTGTGGGATTTGTGATGAACACATGAGAGACGTCTTTAATGAACAATGGGAGTGCCAAAACTTCAATCTTGTGTAGTCAGTTCAAAGGTGTATAGTCAAAATATATGGGTTTATATGAATTATTAAAAAATGCATGGTTTATACTGTATTTTGCAACAAGAAAAAGATAGGTGTAGTCAATTGACTGAACAACCTATGTGTCACCACTGCCCATGTTGATGTTGTCGCCACCCATGGTGGCGAAGGAGGATCTCGGAAGGGATGTGGGGGAGGCAGGACCCAACCGGTGTCACTGCCGCAGTCTTAATCTTTTGCCACACATTTAGCGTCATGGACAGAGTTCACACGACGGGTAGGGGGAGAATGGCGCCGGGGGGGGGGGGGGGGAGATGAAGGTCAGACTCAATAGCGATCGCGACATGGTGCAATGACACACCAGATGGAAGCACCACGCTTCCTTGCCGGTGATGCTGGTGCAAGCGGCTTGGGATGCTGTGATGCCTGGATAATCAGGCTACAGTAATCCCACGTTAACGATACCACGTCACCCGGTTTCTGTTGCTAATCTCGCGTTAGTTTAGAACCGATCCAAATTCAAATTTGAATTTTTGCCAAGCATCAAAAAATTTCAAACATTAAAAAGAAAATGTTCGGCGTGTGTAAATAAATGCCTAGGTAATTATGGTGAAGGAACCGTGCCTTTATAAAAGGCCTAAATATTTAAAAGGAATTAAAACAGTAAAGAAATAAGATAAAAATAAAAAAAGAAAAAGAAAAAAACAAAGACTAACGAAAAAAAGGGGAAAGACCCCCCGGGACAACCGGCGCAGCTACCGGCCGGCCAGCCCAGTTGGCCCAGCCGCCACTCCCACTCTCTCCATAGCCTAGCCACCCCCGCTCTAACCCTAGCCCTCACCTCCCGATGCCCTCGTTCCCTCCCGTGCGCCGCCACACGCACACGCATCACAGAACGCTCTGCCCGATCCCCTCTCACTCCCCCTCGCCCCCAGGATCTGGACGACGCCCATCCCCTCGCCTCGCACGATCGCCCCCCACTCCTCCCGCACGAACACTACAAGAAATATGTCAACTTGTGACCACCACTATTGGTCACTGAAAGGTCACAAATTTCCATTTGCGACCTTTTTGTGACAAAAAATAGAAGGTCAAAAGCTGGCGGTCGTAAACTGACTATAGCAACCTTTCTTCTGGAATGGTCGAAGACGTTTATGACCAAAATACGTCTACTGTGACGTTTTGGTCACTAGCAACCTCCCCAGGCCACGTAGGCATCCAGCGTGTCAATCTGATGTGGCACAAGATTCAGCCCGTTCCAATTGGGTGTTTTACATGGGCCGAGCCCATTAATTCAGCCTATTTGTGTTTTTTCCTATTAATTTTAGTCAGCCACATGGGCCAGGCTCTACATTACAGCCTTTTTATCTTTTTTTTCTGCCAAATTATGTTTAACCAAATGAGTCCAGCCCAATGTTTTTTAGGCCTTTTCTTTCCTGGGCCTTGGCCTTTCCATATTCATTTATTTTCGTTTCATTTTTTACCCAAAATATTTGTCCAATATAATTTGATCCTTGGCCTTTTAAGGTCCAACTCCAGCCCATTTAACGAACAGTTTGAATAACAATATGAATCACCACCAATTAGCTGAATATTACAGAAATATCTCAAAACTCACATTCTACAAATTTCCATCACATCCGTATTTTATACAGATCCAAGCAACCTACAACATTACGTATTCAAGCATTCAGCTGCTGAAATACTCTAGAACAGGAAAGAATAAATAGAACTATCTAGTGCTTCACAACAAGAAAACATGTAGTCTGCTTCTTCAAGTACTGCTTCTTCCTTAGCAATGACAGGCTGATGCAAAACATCTGGGCATTCAAAAGAGAACAAAAAGTATGTCACTGATATAAGAAATATTACACGAATACTTTTGAAATAAAAACTAAAAGTACATGAGATGGAAACAATTAATTTGAGATGGAAAGTTAGCCAACAGAATTTATATAGAAGTTCTTTTTGCAATACAATTATCTTATGTACATATGAATGACACCCAGGTAATTTGAGATGGAAACAAGTACATCTAGCAATCTAACATGTATAGTGGCACCGGCAAAAGAGCAAGACACGGAAGAATTTTAGCTTTACATAATGTTTACAAGAACAGGACCCTGATACAGGATTTAGCTTGTCCTCAACACTGTTAACAAGGTACTGAAAGTAGCTATGTGCATCAGCCTCACCAAGTCTTATCATGAATTGGTTGCTTTTAAAAACTATACTATATTTCTGGACAGCAAACTAAATAGATGGCTGCTCTTAAACCGTACATCCAAACAAAGCAAATAAGTACTCTATAGACACCTTAGAACATGCTTTACAACTTATATGTAGAGGCCAACTTGAAATTATGCGCATAACGAACTCGTTTTTTAGTTAGAAGCTCGCTGTCCAAAACTGTCAGGTAGTGCAGTTTTTCAACTGAACCAAATTCAGTTTACACAGAGGTAAGGAACTACTTCAAAAACTGAGGTAAGTAAGGAACTACTTCAAAAACAGAGGTGCTAACTATGTTTACACAGAAAAACTGTACTATATTTCTGGACAACAAACTAAAATAGACGGCTGCTCTCAAACCGTACATCCAAACGAAGCAAATAAGTACTCTACGGAAACCTTAGAACATGCTTTGCAACTCATATGTAGAGGTCAACTTGAAATTATGAGCATGACGAACTCGTTTTTCAGTTAGAAGCTCGCCGCCCAAAACTGTCAGAAGTACATAGATTCAGACCAATTGGTAAAGCGTATAAAATGAAATTTCCGCCGATTCAGTAAAGCGTATAAATAGATTCAGACCAATTGGTAAAATGAAATCTACTCCATGAGATTTAGTCAACTTTAGGGAGCATCGCAGATTCAGACCAATATTTGCAAGCATGTAAATACTGGTTCAACACTAGGGAGTACTGACTTTTGGTGGCAGCAAGAAAGCAACTCAATTTGGCAAGCAGTGCAATGCCAAGTGAATTTAGTCAAACATGCAAGTGAATTTAGAGTAGTAGCACTAGGGACTAGGGACTGACAGCAGTAGCACTAGATTCAATCAAGTGAAAGTGAATTTAGAGCAGCAGCAAAATCAGGGAATGTGAGAGAGGTAGAGGGAGGCTCAACCATGAATTGCTGCTGCCCCATGGTTGGGTATGTAATTGTCACCGCTCCTCCTTGTGGATGCCGAGGTTGGAGACGCCAGATCCGTGCGGGCATCCACCTCCCATCCGCACCAGCTGAAGCAAACCATAGCATATGAACATCATTTAAACAGCAATGAACATCATTCAGATGCTTTAGAAGCATAACAGAGTGAACATCATTCGCATGCTCTTCAGTACGATATCTCAGATTTTTCAACTAACGCAAAACATGCATACTATAACACTTCAGTACGAATGTAAGTAATGTCTCTTCCATCATCATCTTCTTGCGTAACAACAAACGAGAGGATGCACACATTTTAGTATCACCAATCAGTCTGGTTATCTGCTATGCTAACATACAAATAACCAAACACATCTTTACTGATAAATATGACATAGCTGTCAGCCATGTGGAAAAGACAAGCTTATGATGTTACATGCCGATTACAGAGTATTTTCATGGAACCTGAGCCTAGAGAAGAGAATAAAGGATAAGCAGTGGTTCTATAGCAGCCTGGAATATGTGGACGCATATGCATACTGAACAAATGGTACAAGCAGTAGGGGACAAAACATCACAATGGGTCATGCTATCGCCAGGCTTAAATTGTATCCTCATTATTTACTTGGAAGCGGCTTTGTATGTTCAGTTAGCATAGCAGATAACATTTGCGTAACACTTCAGTACGAATGTAATCTCACCAATCAGTCTGGAACCGCAGGAATCTTGGCATGCACACATTTTAGCAAGCGTCTTCCCTGCGATGGAAACAACACCGACGAGAGATGTCAAACACAAGCCTCACGAAAATTTAGAACAGCAAGGAACGAGTACCAGACGACAGCAGGAAGAAACCACACCTGAGATGTAAGGCTGCAAAACACTAGCACCGCGGACGCTCGTCCATCCAGCTAGCCAGCCTCCGGTAATGGCGGCACGCGAGGTCACCAACCACGTATGCATGCCCAAGATGAATGTAATCAGTCTAGGTCCCGCCGTACATGAGAGGAGATGGAAGACTTGGCAAGGACACGTACATACCTTGGGCATCTATGTCCTGCCGGAGATGCGCCGTCATCGACGACCATCACAGTAGCAATCTCCGTTGTGGTCCGGTATGCCGCACCAGACCGAGAGCAGGCGGTGGATCCCGATGCGGCCGGCCTCCATCACGCAGGTGGGTGCGGATCCGTCGCCGCCGTCGCCGAAACTGGTGCGCCCCATCTATCCATCCATGGGTGGGCGTGGGTGGGTGGGTGGATCCGTGGAAAAGGGGGTTTCCATGGGTGGATGGACGAGATGAGGAGGGAGGTCGGCCGGAGGTGGGGATGGGGCCGGACACGGGGAGACGAGGTCGCCGGTGGGGGTGGGGATCGGCGGCGGCGGCCGAGATTGGAGAGGAATCGGGGGTGGGGAAGAGGAGCAGTTTGCGGGCAGCTTCACGGGGCTCCACTCGTGAATCTGGGCATGGGCTCGATCTTGGGTCAGCCTCGACCTTGTCTACGGTGAGGGTCGTCGACGGTGGCGGTGGGGGTGGGGTTGGGGGCGGCGGCGGATCGAGATCTGAGGGAGGGAGATGGTTGGAGGCGGTGGCTGTGGATGCGTAGGAGCGGAGCTCTAGGGTTCGCGCAAGAGGGAGAAAGGTTGGATGAATGGATCGATGGACGGATGTTTACTGCGGTGGGCTGCATGAATGGATGGATGGATGGATGTTTGCCATGTCACTGATCCATGCCACAACAGATTGCACCAATCATAATTCAGCTAGTGTAATTTTGTTTTTTTCCTTTTGTTTTCTTATATTTTGTACCCTCTTATACTGGATAAACATTCAACATATTACCCGTTTATATAAATTTTTCAAATGGCCCAATATTTTGCGCATTTGTGTATCTTGGGACCACAAACAATGTTGATTTGAGGGGTTTTTATTTTGTTTGCACAAAAAATCATTTTTCAATTTTTGGAGTGCCAATAATTGGTTTTTTGTGAAGAACTACCATATATTTTTTGCAAAATGGTACCAAATAATTTTTCTAAAATACTAGGCCATATTTAATTCATAATTGACCAAATGGTTGGGTGTAAAAAGATTTGATCCACCGGTGGTGCAAAAGACAAATTTCCGTCGATTGAGGAGGAAGCGGGTCAAATTTGAACTGTAGCTGCCTCATAGGTTGCTCTTTATTTTTTCCAAAAATCATTTCTTGGTACATAACTATCTATTTTATCATAGAAACATCAAAAGGTTTCCAAGATTCAACAACTAGCTAGGAACGGTCAAGCCCGCCGTTTTGACCGCATTTTGAAACGGGCATAAAAAATTCAAAAAAATCAAACAAATTGGAAAACCTTCGCATTGTGCCATCATATGTGGCCAAGTTTCCAGGAAAAATAATAAACTTGTAATAAGCCAATTATTTTAAAAAAGTGTTTTCAGAAATGAGCTATCATGCGTGAAGATTCATGGCTTTCAAGCCAAATGATCAATCTTATGGCCACATTCATGGCATAGTTTGTTCAAATGATATCATATTGTGCACAAGGGTGCATCTTGGAATTCCAAACAATGTTGCCTAAGGGAGTTTTCATTGTCTTTGCACGGAAAATTCATTTTCCATTTTTCGAGTGCCCGAAATGAGGTTTTTTTGTGAAGGACCTACCATATATTTGTTGCAAAATTGTACCAAATAAATTTTCTAAAATAATAGGACATATTTGATGCACAATTGACCAAATGGTTGGGTGTAAAAAGTTTTGATCCACCTCTCGTGAAAAAGACAAATTCCCGCCGATTCAGTAGGAAGCGGGTCAAATTTGAATTGTAGCTACCTCGTAGTTTGCTCTTTATTTTTTCCAAAAATCATTTCTAGGTACATAAGTACTTATTTAATCAGATAAACACAAAAAAAATCCAAGATTCAACCACTAGGTAGGAACGGTTATTCCCGCCATTTTGACCGCATTTTGAAACGGGCATAAAAAATTCAAAAAAAAACAAAAAATTGGGAAACCTTCGCATTGTGTCATTATATGTGGCCAAGTTCCTAGGAAAAATAACAAACTTGTAATACGGCAATTATTTTAAAAAAGTGTTCTCAGAAACGAGCTATCACGTGTGGAGATTAATGGCTTTCAAGCCAAATGATCAATCTTATGGCCACATTCATGGCATAGTTTGTTCAAATGATCTCATATTGTGCACAAGGGTGCATATTGGAATGGCAAACAATGTTGCCTAAGGAAGTTTTCATTTTCTTTGGACGAAAAAACCATTTTCCATTTTTTGAGTGCCCCAAAGGAGGTTTTTTTGTGAAGGACCTCCCAAATAATTGTTGCAAAATTGGACCAAATCAATTTTATAAAATACTAGGACATATTTAATGCACAATCGACCAAATGGTTGGGTGTAAAAAGTTTTGATCCACCTCTCGTGAAAAAGACAAATTTCCGCTGATTTAGTTGGAAGCGGGTAAAATTTGAACTGCAGCTGCCTCATAGTTTGCTATTTATTTTTTCCAAAAATCATTTCTAGTTACATAAGTATATATTTAATCAGAGAAACACCAAAAAATTCCAATATTCAACCACTAGCTAGCAACGGTCATTCCCGTCGTTTTGACCGCATTTTGAAACGGGCATAAAAAATTTCAAAAAATAATCAAAAAATTGGGAAATCTTCGCATTGTGTCATTATATGTGGCCAAGTTTCCAGGAAAAATAACAAACTTGTAATACATCAATTATTTTAGAAAAGTGTTCTCAGAAATGTGCTATCATCTCTGAAGATTTATGGCTTTCAAGCCAAATGATCAATCTGATGACCACATTCATGGCATAGTTTGTTCAAATGATCTCATATTGTGCACAAGGGTGCATATTGGAATGGCAAAATATGTTGCCTAAGGGAGTTTTCAGTTTCTTTGGACGAAAAATCAATTTTCCATTTTTCGAGTGTCCAAAATGAGTTTTTTTGTGAAGGACCTACCATATATTTTTTGCAAAATTGGACCAAATAAATTTTATAAAATACTAGGCCATGTTTAAAGCACAATTGACAAAATGGTTGGGTGTAAAAAGTTTTGATCCACCTCTCGTGAAAAAGACAAATTTCCGCCGATTCAGGTGGAAGCGGGTCAAATTTGAACTGCAGCTGCCTCATAGTTTGCCATTTATTTTTTCCAAAAATCATTTCTAGGTACATAAGTATCTATTTAATCAGAGAAACACCAAAAAAATTCCAAGATTCAACCACTAGCTAGGAACGGTCAAGCCCGACGTTTTGACCGCATTTTGAAATGGGCATAAAAAATTCAAAAAAAAATCAAAAAATTGGAAAACCTTCGCATTGTGTCATTATATGTGAACAAGTTCCCAGGAAAAATAACAAAATTGTAATATAGTAATTATTTTTAAAAAGTGTTCTCAGAAATGAGCTATCAAGTATGAAGATTCATGACTTTCAAGCTAAATGATCAATCTTATGGCCACATTCATGGCATAGTTTGTTCAAATGATCTCATATTGTGCACAAGGGTGCATATTGAAATGGCAAACAATGTTGCCTAAGGAAGTTTTCATTTTCTTTGGACGAAAAAACCATTTTCCATTTTCCGAGTGCCTGAAATGAGTTTTTTTTGTGAAGGACCTACCATATATTTGTTGCAAAATTGGACCTAATCAATTTTATAAAATACTAGGCCATATTTAATGCACAATTGACAAAATGGTTGGGTGTCAAATTTTTTGATCCACCTCTGGTGAAAAAGACAAATTCTCGTCGATTCAGTTGGAAGCGGGTCAAATTTGAACTGCAGCCGCGTCATAGTTTGCTCTTTATTTTTTTCAAAAATCATTTCTAGGTAAATAAGTATCTATTTAATTAGAAATGCATGGTTTGATGGAGAGACATCGAGGTTTGGACGGTGGCCAAGGGCCCCAACTCTAGAGCGCGTAAGCTCGCATGCCCGTCGCGTGGTCACCGCGTGACCGTGGCGTTGCCATGTGTTCTGGGAGGCCTAGGCATGTCTAGTGGGTTGGGCACTCCCCAGTTAGGTGCTAGGAAGAAAATCACAACATAAGATTCTCACGAGGAGACCGATCGATGCTCAAACATGAATAATCAGCCAAGTGTTTGATTAGCGATACGGGAAATGTACATGGCTAATGGGCATGAGTTTTGGCTGAGGATGATCAGTTACTAAGAAGACCGTCTTCACAAATTTTCAGCTCAAAGGAGGAGCCTAGGTGGTACTTGCTTTGCAAACCACCACATTGGACATAAATACGAATGTTGAAGCTCGGCTCAAAATAATGAATGGATTGAGCTGGAATATGGTGGAGGATGGTTATTTGGGCATAGGAAAGCACTGTAGAAAATGGATACTATTTGGACATGCCAAAGTGGCACTTCCTTCACAAACTGTTACTTTGAACAGAATAGGAAAATGAATATTTTTGAACTAGGCAAGGAAGGTTTTTACATGTTTGACGAAGATATGACCCAAAGAATTTATGAGATTTTTTTGGGAATTTTGGGAATGACAGAAATATAGGTTGCTTGACAACCTAGGGCAAAAACTGCCACATGGACATGACACATAGGCAAAACTGATGAGGTGGCGCCTAGTCATAGCAACCCACCACAATTTACAAGGCTATGACCATCTATATTGGTCGTTAACAACTAGAAATAAGGCGGCGGACTAGCGCTGTTTGCTTTATGACCATTTCGTGTAAGGAAATTACGACCTTTCTGACCAAAATGGTCGCAATGGTTTAGGGTTTGGAGCCCCCCGAACAGCTTTTGACCAATTGGTCTAAAATGGTCATAGATCTATGACCAATTCTTCCAGGGTCACTAACAGAAGGTCGCAAGTTGACATATTTCTTGTAGTGGAACCCCCACTCCTCCCGATCGAGACACCCACTCCCTCTCATTCTCCAGCGTCACCGAGCACCCCGTACTGGAGCCCCACCTCGCGAAACAATCGCCTACCGCCGTCCTCACGCCACCACCTCGCGAAGATCCTACCATGACAGCCGCCGCCTGGTTCTCCGCGTCCGTGCCGCGCCAAGCCGCCTCCTCGCCGGAGAGGGACGGATCCCGGAGGTCCCATCACGGATCCGGCCTCCCTCGCCTTCCTCCCCCTCATCAACTGAAGCCCCCTCCTCCGACGCCGTCGGACGTCACCGCGAACCGCGCCGTCGAGCCACTCGGCCCCGACCTCCTCCGGCTCCACCGAGCACCCTGCCGCTTCCGCTGTGAGCCTCCGGCCCTGCACGGCCTTTTCCCCTCCTCCCCGTGCTCTCTATCGCTGGTTGCCGCTAGCTCCGCCGTAGTTGCCGCCCTTTTGCTCCTCGTGCTGCTGTTGCCTGTTGTTGCGCCGCTGCCGCCCAGCCCCTATGCCTCCTCCACCGCGCTGGCCTCGTCGTGTCGCCGCTGCCTCGCAGTGACCCCGCTGCCCGCGTCACCGCCCGCCTCCGCTGCACGCTCACACGTCGGCGGCCACCCTCACCCGGCTCCGGTCGCCGTGGCCCTGGCACCCCTCCGCGCCTGGTGCTGGCGCTCGTCGCCGACGCCTTCTCTGTGCAAGAGCGCACAACCAAGCACTGGCCAATGGGGCCCGTCCCCTGAAAAAGAAAAGAGATAAAAAAAGCTATTAATAAATAAAATAAATTTAATTAATTAACTTAATAAATAATGTTTAACCAACCTAATCACCTTATTAAACTAACTAGTTCTGTTTAGGTAAATTGAGTCATTGACAACCGGGCCCCACCGTCAGTTTGACCGGTCAACAGTCAGAGTTGACCGCTGACATCATGCTGACGCAATAAATGAATTATACAATTAAACGAATTTAGTAATTCCAGAAATTAATTAAAATCTTTGAAAATTATTATAAAATAATCCGTAGCTTGGATGGAAAAACTTTGTACATGAAAGTTGCTCAGAACGACGAGACGAATCCGGTTCCGCAGTCCGTTCGTCCGCCACACATCCCTAGCATAGCAAACTCACAACTTCCCCCCTCCGATTCATCTGTTTGAAAATGCGAAACACCGGGAATACTTTCCCGGATGTCCCCCCCCCCTTCGCCGGTATCACCTATCCCTGCGTTAGATTACCCTAGCACTACGTATGGCCGTGTTTTAATTTGTGATGCTTTGATTTCTCTGTTATTTATTGTGTTCCCCTCCGTTACTTCTTTCCAGTAGACCTCAAGAACGTTGCCGGTACCCCCTGTGATCGACTACATCGACGACGACTCCTTTTTCTTGCCAGAGCAACTAGGCAAGCCCCCCCCCTTGATCACTAGATATCACCTATTCCTTCTCTATACTGCTTGCATTAGAGTAGTGTAGCATGTTACTGCTTTCGGTTAATCCTATTCTGATGCATAGCCTGTCATTGTTGCTACAGTTGTTACCCTTACCTGCTATCCTACTGCTTAGTATAGGATGCTAGTGTTCCATCAGTGGCCCTACACTCTTGTCCGTCTGCCATGCTATACTACTGGGCCGTGATCACTTCGGGAGGTGATCACGAGCATATACTACATACCTTATACTGTTACATTACTTATGATACTGTTCGGAGACTGGGGCTGAAGGGGCAGGTGGCTCCATCCCGGTAGAGGTGGGCCTAGGTTCCCGACGGCCCCCGACTATTACTTTGTGGCGGAGCGAAGGGTAGGTTGAGACCACCTAGGAGAAAGGTGGGCCTGGCCCTGGTCGGCGTTCGCGGTTACTTAACACACTTAACGAGATCTTGGTATTTGATCTGAGTCTGGATATTTGGTCTATACGCACTAACCAACTACGTGGGAAAGATATGGGCACTCGGCGTCGTGGTATAAGCCGAAGCACTTCGTGACGTCAGCGACTGAGCGGCGCGCGCCAGATTGGACCGCGTAGCATGACTTTCGTTGTACTGGAGGTTGCTAGGTCTGCTTCCGGCTGCCCTCGCAATGTGCAGGTGTGCTAAGGGCGATGGGCCCAGACCCCTGTGCGCTTAGGTTTAGACCGGCGTGCTGACCTCTCTGTTGTGCCTAGTTGGGGCTGCGACGTGTTGATCTTCCGCGGCCGGGCATGACCCCGAAAAGTGTGTCCGGCCAAATGGGATCAAGCGTGTTAGGTTATGTGGTGCACTCCTGTAGGGAAGTTATCTATTCGAATAGCCGTGTCCCTCGGTAAAAGGACGACCCGGAGTTGTACCTTGACCTTATGACAACTAGAACCGGATACTTAATAAAACACACCCTTCCAAGTGCCAGATATAACCCGGTGGTCGCTCTCTAGCAAGGTGACGAGGACAGGATCGCTGGGTAGGATTATGCTATGCGATACTACTTGGAGGACTTCAGTCTACTCTCTTCTATATGCTGCAAGACGGAGGCTGCCAGAAGCGTAGTCTTCGACAGGATTAGCTATCCCCCTCTTATTCTGGCATTCTGCAGTTCAGTCCACTGATATGGCCCTTTACACATATACCCATGCATATGTAGTGTAGCTCCTTGCTTGCGAGTACTTTGGATGAGTACTCACGGTTGCCTTCTTCCCCCTTTTCCCATTTCTCTACCCGATTGCTGCGACCAGACGATGGAGTCCAGGATCCAGACGCCACCTTCGACGACGGCTCCTACTACTCTGGAGGTGCCTACTACTACGTGCAGCCCGTCGACGACGACCAGGAGTAGTTAGGAGGATCCCAGGCAGGAAGCCTGCGCCTCTTTCGATCTGTATCCCAGTTTGTGCTAGCCTTCTTAAGGCAGACTTGTTTAACTTATGTCTGTACTCAGATATTGTTGTTTCCGCTGACTCATCTATGATCGAGCACTTGTATTCGAGCCCTCGAGGCCCCTGACTTGTATTATGATGCTTGTATGACTTATTTTTGTTTTAGAGTTGTGTTGTGATATCTTCCCGTGAGTCCCTGATCTTGAACGTACACGTTTACGTGCATGATTAGTGTACGATTGAATCGGGGGCGTCACAAGTTGGTATCAGAGCCGACTGCCTGTAGGAATCCCCCTTCCACAATCTTTGGCCGAAGTCGAGTCTATTCATTCAAAAACTTTTACTAACATGGTTGTGTGGCTTACGGGCCCACGTCGTCATTGGGTGGTATTAGGATCTTTTACTCCTTGTCTATACTCTGGGACTCTGATCTCTATTCTATTCGGGTTAAATGAATTTTGCTAAATCTAACATTAGGATCTCGTTATCACTTTCACCCAAAGAGCCCCTTATATCTGTTGATCGTCTGCTGCACGTGAAGACCCTGAAGATACTCTCCGTTGTTAACCCGAGAACTTGTATTCATCGCGTTTGCAATTCCCCTTCCACCGTCAACCCTTATGGACAATTACATGCACATGCCATTCATACAATCATTCCCTGTTGATCTTGTTATTACAAGATGTCCCGAAAAACTCTCTGTTGTCCCGAGAATTCTTTGAGCTTACTGCCTTGCAGTTCTTTGCCATGTGAATACCCCTACGGATAATTCCTTGCACTTATCGAGTATCCGCTCCTTCTCAGTTGTTCAGGTGTTGCACATAAGCCTTCAAAATACTATTTGATCTTTCAAAAATCCCCAACAACATATTGCTCTTCAAATTCTTACTTGCTTGCATTATGATTCACCATAAGTCTGGTAATCTAATTGGCATCCTTTGTCATTATCATTTCGGCTTCCTTGATTCAATATGTTGCGAATGTACGCAATCATCAGTTGATCCTTATAAATTATCTTTCCGGCTCTGCCGTCATTTTGAACTAGAGCTGGTTCAATCAAATTGTCGTCGATTGTACCCCCTAAGCCGGCTCAGCTTATCCATCCTAAATCAGAGTGTTTGCTTCTGATCCCTTGATTTGGAAATCATAATTCCTTTGCAATTAAACTTTGAATTAGTCATTTGCTTCTATAATCCAATGCCTTCGCATTGTTACTTCCTCTGGTTGTGTGCCAATGCTCACATCAGCTCTGTTATGGACCGGCAGATCCTTTAATGCATTTTATCCGACAGCGTCCTTCATATTCAATAACCTTGTGAGCCTTCCCTCGGATACATAATGCCTTTGGTAAATTGTATCCTCTACTTTCTCAACCTTGCTCTGCTTTCGAGCTGGTGATATTTACTCTTTAAGCTTGTGGTATATGTTTCTAAGATGCCCTGATGGGTTGAACCTATACCTTCTCTAAAATCATGTGAACCCGAAAGTTTTCACGAGTCATACTCTTCTAGTGCTTCGCCAGATAAAATTTCAGCACTACAACTTCATCAAACGCGAGGAGTGAATGAAAGGTTATGCATTGGAGAAGTGGGAGTCGACCTTGAACTTTGTGTTCATGCCCATGGACACGTTGTATAACTTATCATGGAAGCTGCTCATAAAAATAGTTACCCCCTTGTTATAAGTTCATCTTCTATCCGTGGTTCGATCATTTATGATTGAGGTTTGCGACCAAGTTCTCCTTTAAATACCATTTCTCGTGCAAGTTTAAGCATTTGTCTTCTGAAGAGTAATACCCCAGTCCAACCTCTACTTTGATTTGTCGTTGAGTATTACCCCCCTGGTATCTCAGTGATTATCACGGAACTGCATAACTTCTTATGAGTTCTTCATCAAGTGCTACATTCTCATTGATTCCAATTTTTCATGGGCTCTGAGTTATTAAACACTCAAAGACACCGATAACTGACTCGAGCCCGCATCGCGATTATGCAACTCTTAGTAATCTTCTTGAAGTATGAGTTTATACCCAATCACGTCATTCCTAGCCTGATTGGCTATATCCTTATTGTGCTAAATTTTGACTGTGCTACCGCGTCCTTCTCTGGGGCATGAATTCTTTAGTGTGTGCGCACGACTTACGTCGAGCTTTCAACATCATGTTGCTTGTCTTGAAAGGCAACTTTGGTCCCGAGCTTGCATCTTATATATTGATCCTATAACTTGCCACTTCGTCATTTCCTTGCTTGTTGCCGTTGTTGTTTGATCGCATCCTCTTGAAACCTCCCGGCAAATGTGTCGGATCACCTTCAACACTTTGACTTCTTCTGGGATATAAATTGAGTTCATGATGAGAAATACCATCCTTGCCCTCGATGATCTGTGTTATCATCGACCACCTTATTGACTTCCCTCCAACACAAACTTGATTGAGGTTTCTGTTATACCTTGAGTTCCTTGCTATCCAGCATCCGTTCTTCTTTACCTTGGAGTATTACCGTCTTTTATGTTAAGAGTGTGGCAAGAATTTCACCCCCTCTTAAAAAATTCTTGGTATAGTGATACTTCTCACCATCATCATTCTTTCTTGGTTTCCGTGTTGATTCTAGCCGGGATACCAACAGGTGAACGATGTTGCTTGGATTCTGTACTTCTAGCAACCATATTGCTTTGAAGTTAATGGTCGACCTTTCATTCTTAGACCATTGGTTATCGAATCACCATTCTAACATCGGTCATGCTACCTAAGCCCATATTACGGGTGCACATTTCAACCAATGTTTAACTGTGTATGTTTTCCTCGAGCATACATCATTAAGTCAATTGATCTAGATAATGTTATCTCCTTGTTCACATAGTCGGGGAAATCCATCTTTTGGAAACCTCATGGATTGTCGCTGAGTCATTCAGTCACCTCCTCACCTCTCCTTGATTTAATGGTGAACCCTTGTTCGGAACTCGCTCCCATAGTTCATTTCCCGAGAATCTTACAATGTCATGCCGTCAATTTGTGTTGCACCTTTTCTTCTCAGACATCCTGAGTCTGAGGTATCTTGACATCAATCAGTTTTGAATCTCGGTCAGATATGATGGTTGGAGCATATTTTCAAGAGTTATAACATTGATCCTCATATGACCCGGTAAGGTGATGTCATGCCTAGCACTCTTGACCGGAGGACCTAGTGTTATCGTTTCCTTTTTAACAAGGTTAACCATTTTTCCATGAGGAAATTGAATGCCTTGTTTAATAAGTTTATCTTGATGGATCCTTGTGTATCCAAAGTCTGACCTTTGCTTGAAGACCATGTCAATGCTATCTCGAAGCATGTCTGTGGTACTTCGATTTTCAACAAGAACATTTGAAGCACCATGCTAAATGTTTCTTGTTGAAATTACCCAAACACCGTTGTATGGGTAATGTCATGAAATTCCTCTCCCATTACCTAAATGGTTTTCTACTTTCTATCCTGTCATGGATATCATGCACTGCTTGTCCTTGGGAAGGTTATACCCCTGAAATAGGTGTTTAAACACATTATCCTTTCCATTGTTGTTTAATCCGATGATCACATTTTCCTTTCCATTGGGCTGTTTAACCTTTCTTGTGATCTATATGATCTAAGCACTAATATTCTCCTACTTATGTAAACCCCTCGGTGTACAGTTCTGTCAGCAAGACCCTGTTACTATTGCTGATGACATTCCGGTAGCCACCGATGGATGAGAACTTTCCCTATTGGTCCGCCTCGTTCAACGAGCAGGAAAATGGTTCTCTTCGTCCCTCGCCCTTGGTACCGACGTTGCCGACATAATTGATAGGCTATCCTCTAACATGCCTTGTTATCATGACTATGCAAAATATCACCGTCCTTCCTACTTTTGAACCACATGGTGGGCCCATAACCCACAGTTCCACAGGATCGAAACCTGACTCTCCCGTAACCTCGGTTTCCAAGGTTATTCCTCGCGCTTGACTCCGTATGCATCCACAGGTCACCTTCCTAGAGATGACCTATTCTAGTATCAGACGCAATATTTATTCGCGTTGCCCTGAAACCCTTTCATCTTCTAGCTAGGCATTGAACGATTGCCTGGCTGCTTGAAACTTCTTATTGTACCTTCGAACTTTAATATCGATGTGTTTTATTTGTTCAACTCGAGAGGTACTCGTATGATCATTCATGGGTTAATCCCAGATTATTACCCTTATAGCATTCCGTCGTTGCCAATCTGCCCCGTTACCTATTCGTAAGAACGATGGAACCCCCGAAGAAAGGATGAAGACTTCATAATGATGACCTGAAGCACTGGAATGAAGACATCAATGTAATGGATTGACCTCTTCGAGAAAAGAAACCAAGACCGAGGAGATCCGTTAGAATTTCGTAACCAGACTTCCCCCCTTAAACACCTCTTAAATCTCGGGACGAGATTTCTTGTAGTGGAGGAGAATTGTGACGCCTGGATAATCAGGCTATAGTAATCCCACATTAACGATATCACGTCACCCGGTTTCTGTTGCTAATCTCGCGTTAGTTTAGAACCGATCCAAATTCAAATTCGAATTTTTGCCAAGCATCAAAAATTTTCAAACATTAAAAAGAAAATGTTCGGCGTGTGTAAATAAATGCCTAGGTAATTATGGTGAAGGAACTGTGCCTTTATAAAAGGCCTAAATATTTAAGAGGAATTAAAACATTAAAGAAATAAGATAAAAAGAAAAAAAAACAAAAAAAACAAAGACTAACGAAAGAAAAGGGGAAAGACCCCCCGGGCCAACCGGCGCAGCTACCGGCCGGCCAGCCCAGTTGTCCCAGCCGCCGCTCCCACTCTCTCCATAGCCCAGCCACCCCCGCTCTAACCCTAGCCCTCACCTCCCGATGCCCTCGTTCCCTCCCGTGCGCCGCCACACGCACACGCATCATAGAACGCTCTGCCCGATCCCCTCTCACTCCCCCTCGCCCCCCGGATCTGGACGACGCCCATCCCCTCGCCTCGCACGATCGCCCCCACTCCTCCCGCACGAACCCCCACTCCTCCCAATCGAGACACCCACTCCCTCTCATTCTCCAGCGTCACCGAGCACCCCGTCACAATTATATGCTGCTACTTGGAGGACTTCAGTCTACTCTCTTCTATATGCTGCAAGACGGAGGCTGCCAGAAGCGTAGTCTTCGACAGGATTAGTTATCCCCCTTCTTATTCTGGCATTCTGCAGTTCAGTCCACTGATATGGCCCTTTACACATATACCCATGCATATGTAGTATAGCTCCTTGCTTGGGAGTACTTTGGATGAGTACTCATGGTTGCCTTGTTCCCCTTTTTCCCATTTCTCTACCCGATTGCTGCGACCAAACGATGGAGTCCAGGATCCAGACGCCACCTTCGACGATGACTCCTACTACTCTAGAGGTGCCTACTACTACGTGCAGCCCGCCGCCGACGACCAGGACTAGTTAGGAGGATCCCAGGCAGGAGGCCTGCGCCTCTTTCGATCTGTATCCCAGTTTGTGCTAGCCTTCTTAAGGAAGACTTGTTTAACTTATGTCTGTACTCAGATATTGTTGTTTCTGCTGACTCGTCTATGATCGAGCACTTGTATTCGAGCCCTCGAGGCCCCTGTTGGTGTCAAAACCGGCGGATCTCGGGTAGGGGGTCCCGAACTGTGCGTCAAGGTCGGATGGGAACAGGAGACAAGGGACACTTTATTTTACCTAGGTTCGGGCCCTCTCGATGGAGGTAAAACCCTACTCCTGCTAGATTAATATTGATGATATGGGTAGTACAAGAGTAGATCTACCACGAGATCAAGGAGGCTAAACCCTAAAAGCTAGCCTATGGTATGATTGTGTATGATCATGGTTCTCCCCTACGGACTACAACCCTCCGGTTTATATAGACACCGGATAGGGTTAGGGTTACACAGAGTCGGTTACAATGGTAGGAGATCTTGAATATCCGCACACCTAGCTTGCCTTCCACGCCAAGAAAAGATCCTTCCGGACACGGGACAAAGTCTTCAACTTGGTATCTTCATAGTCCTGGAGTCCGGCTGAAGGTATAGTCCGGCTATCCGAACACCCCCTAATCCAGGACTCCCTCAGTAGCCCCCGAACCAGGCTTCAATGACGACGAGTCCGGCACGCAAATTTGTCTTCGGCATTGCAAGGCTGGTTCCTCCTCCGAATCTTGTGTACCTGTATGAATAATATCCGATTTTTGTAACGTAGCGCTCCTCGGCCTTAGTGCCCAATAATTGTCGTCTTCCATGTGTTGAACGAATGCGAAAAGCCCGGGGGTGTTTTTATATTCACACCCTTAGTCATATAAACGAGCCGCCTATTTAACGGGATGGGGATTTAGATCCAAACCACATCTTCTCCTCTCCGCGAGTTATCATCAGAGCGTCTCCAGCAAAGGTCCATTCCAACATGGCCAGCCGTCGCAGCTCGTCCCCTCGCCCCTTCAGTCCCAAATCCGGAGGCCGGGAGAGTTGCACCATCCCACACAGCGAGCTAGTGTCACTACAGGCCAAGGGATTCCTTCCCCAGGCATATATGGTTCCGGTCCGAGCCGGACTCACCACCTACAACGGCGGAAAGCAAGCGGAGAGCACACCCAATCCTTCTAAAGGAGAGCGGGTGTGCCTCGTCCCTTATTTATTAAGGGGACTGGGATTTCCAATACATCCATTCCTCCGCGGGCTTCTGGAGTTCTACGGCCTCCAGCTGCACAATCTCACGCCCGGCTCCGTACTACATATTGCAGGCTTCGTTGCCCTTTGCGAGCTATTTTTAGGCGTCGAGGCTCATTTTGCGCTGTGGAAGAGGTTGTTCTGCTTGGTGACCCGCTCTCAAAATGGGTCTATATACCAAGTGGGCGGAGCCGAGGTATGGCGCATCGCCGGGACAGGATATCCATCCGGAACCCCAAAAAAGGCGTCCGAGGACTGGCCTTCAGAATGGTTTTACATAGATGACGTCCCGCTGCTGGACCCTATCCGGGTTAGCCTCCCTGAGTTTAACAGCGCTCCCTTGAAGAAACGCTTGAGCTGGCGTCCGTGGAGCTCTCAGAGAGAAAGCGATAGAGACGTCCTTTACCTGATGGGCCGGATAAGACTGCTAGCTCACTCCGGGCTAACCATGTGTCGGTGTCAAAATCGGCGGATCTCGGGTAGGGGGTCCCGATCTATGCGTCAAGGTCGGATGGTAACAGGAAACAAGGGACACTTTATTTTACCCAGGTTCGGGCCCTCTCGATGGAGGTAAAACCCTACTCCAGCTAGATTAATATTGATGATATGGGTAGTACAAGAGTAGATCTACCACGAGATCAAGGAGGCTAAACCCTAGAAGCAAGCCTATGAGTATGATGATGGTTATGATGTGTTCGTCCTACGGACTACAACCCTCTGGTTTATATAGGCACCGGATAGGGTTAGGGTTACACAGAGTCGGTTACAATGGTAGGAGATCTTGAATATCCGCACGCCTAGCTTGCCTTCCACGCCAAGGAAAGAACCTTCCGGACACGGGACGAAGTCTTCAATCTTGTATCTTCATAGTCCTGGAGTCCGGCTGAAGATATAGTTCGGCTATCCGAACACCCCCTAATCCAGGACTCCCTCAGTAGCCCCCGAACCAGGCTTCAATGATGACGAGTCCGGCGCGCAAATTGTCTTTCGGCATTGCAAGGCGGGTTCCTCCTACGAATCTTGTGTACCTGTATGAATAATGTCCGTAGCGCTCCTCGGTCTCGGTGCCCAATAATTGTCATCTTCCACGTGTTGAACGAATGCGAAAAGACCGGGGGTGTTTTTATATTCACACCCCTGGTCGTATAAACGAGCCGCCTATTTAACGGGATGGGGATCTAGATCCAAACCACATCTTCTTCCCCCCGCGAGTTATCATCAGTGCGTCTCCAGCAAAGGTCCATTCCAACTTGGCCAGCCGTCGTAGCTCCTCCCCTCGCCCCTCCAGCCCCAAATCCGGAGACTGGGAGAGTTGCACCATCCCGCACAGCGAACTAGTGTCACTGCAGGCCAAGGGATTCCTTCCCCAAGCATATATGGTCCCGGTCCGAGCCGGACTCGCCTACAACGGCGGCAAGCAAGCGGAGAGCACCCCCAATCCTTCTAAAGGAGAGTGGGTGTGCCTCGTTCCTTATTTACTAAGGGGTCTGGGATTTCCAATTCATCCATTCCTTCGCGGGCTGCTGGAGTTCTACGCCCTCCAGCTGCACAATCTCACGCGGGCTGCTGGGATTTCCAATTCATCTATTCTTTGCAGGCTTTGTTGCCCTTTGTGAGCTATTTTTAGGCGTTGAGGCTCATTTTGCGCTGTGGAAGAGGTTGTTCTGCTTGGTGCCCCGTTCTCAGAAGGGGTCTATATACCAAGTGGGCGGAGCCAAAATATGGCGCATCGCCGGGACCGGATACCTAATCGGAACCCAAAGAATGGTTCTACATAGACGACGTCCCGTTGCCGGACCCTGTCCAGGTCGGCCTCCCTGAGTTCAGCATGGCTCCCTTAAAGAAACGCTTAAGTTGGCGTTCGCGGAGCTCTCAGAGAGAAAGCAACAGACACGTTCTTTATCTGATGGGCTGGATAAGATTATTGGCTCATTCCGGACTAACCATGATTGGAGTCATGGCCGCATGTATTATGCGGGGGGTGCAGCCGCTTCAATATAGGAGCCACCCCATGTGGGATTTCAACGGGGAGGATGACGCCACCCGTTACGGCCGCAAAGGGCCAGACACAGCTGCCGCTCTAGTAAAGATTCTAACATCTTTGTACAAGGGAGAAAAGGAGGACTTCCTCCGTGTCAACCCGCGGGCCGGATTCACTATGTATGAACCTCCAAGTTGGGTAAGTGAATAATTGTACTTGCCTGTTTATTTTAATGCTCCCATGACTAGATATGTAATCTGATGATTCCAATGCAGGAGCTGCGACAGGAGGTAAAGGATATCAACAGCTGCCCTCCACAACCTGAGGACCCAGAACGGTCCCTCGATCCGGACTCCAAAGAGGATCCGAACATATCGGTGGAGCTCATCGACGGGGTGTTCCACCAGTTAAGCAAGGACAACACCTTGGTGGCCATTACGGCTGATTATCCCGGGTTAATCCCGGCCTCCCAGGTGACAAAAACCGAAGTGTTTATTCCCGCAAGAGAGATTCGGTCCTTACATATTCCGGTGTTCCTAACGACAACCGTACTTTACAGGGGAGATTTCCGAGGAGGGAGGCCGAACCTGCGGCGACTAGCCAACGAGGAGCCACCGAGCCCCATGGGGTAAAAAGGGATGAAGTCCGGACTGAGAGTTCGGCACAAAGGTATAACGCGCCCTCTATCTTGCTGGCGTTATTCTGTCAGGGCATGTTAACATCCATACTGTTTCCAGGACGAAGAGGCCTCGCCGGACTATATCCGGGAGGGCCGCCAACCGCGCCTCTACCAGCCAGGCTTCAACGTCTGGTCCGGAGGTGGGGACGAACACCAGGCTTGCGCCGGACGCTCCTCCAACAGAGGATGCGGACCGGCTATCTGCCACAAATTCATAAGTGGAGAGCGCCATGAACCATAAGCGTCGCCGGACAGTTCTACGCGACGCTTGTTTCTCCCGAGAGGCCTTAGACGCCTTCAATTCGGGAGATGCGTACCTTCGTGCTTCTCAAGATGGTTTAGCCAGGGCCACGGAGCAGTATGTGAAAGACATACGGGTGAGAAAATTTAAATATATATATATACCAGTAGCCCCCGAGACTTGAAACAGTTAAACTAACTGATTTAAGGATCATATAATATGTAGGTTCTTACTGAGAAGAACACCGTGCTGTCCCAGGAGCTGGAAAAGTGCAAGGCCCAACTAGAGGCCGCACTAGCCGCAACAGGGGAGCCCAAAGGGACCCTCTCAGGTACGATATACGCTGAAAGATTGGTATTGAGCGGCTTATGTGCGAATCTGACAATTAATGTTGCAGATGGTGCCGGACTAGATCCGGAGAGGCAACAACTCTTACGCCAGTTAAAGGCTGGCGAGAGTACGTTGACAAGGGTGAGGCAAGAGAAGAATGATCTTCAGGATGCCAACACCAAGCTGGATGTTGAACTGAAAGACATTTGTGGCCAGCTATCTGACTCCACGAAGGAGAATCAGCGTCTTCGACGCGGCATATTTAGTAAGTGCTCGAGCGAACTCTTGAAAAAAGGAGTTCGGCGAGGAAGACGAATAACAGAATTATGTCTGTAGGTATGCTCACAGGTCGTCCTGCAGAGGAGATGCCCGGTTCTACGGGTGACCTTCTCCCCGAACTCCTGCAACTGCACGAATGAATTCGGCGAGCAATGCAAGGGGTTGCCCGGGCCTTATGGCCTGCCCACTCTACGCCCGAGGGCCTTGGAGAGCTTGCGGAGAAGCTGACGGGAGCTCGGCAGCGCATCCGGTTGTGGAAGATATCAGCCTGCCGACAAGGCGCGAGGGAGGCCTGGGCCATGGTGAAGACCCGCTTTACGAAGTCTGACCCCAATCACATGGCCGAGGTCGGACCAGTGGGGCCTGATGGGAAGGAGATCCCTGTGAGCATGGTGTATGGCCAGGTAGAGCTGGCCGCTAAGTATTCCCAGCAGGGCTGTAAATTAGACAGCCTGTTAGATGGTATAGAGGAGGAATACGATCAGTCAAGATGACTATGTAATTTATAATTGACATGTGTAATGCCTTCTAGCCGGATTGTAGATCGTTTGTCATTGCCGACCTTTTCGCTTCGACCTCGGGACCTGACGGTCCGGAGTGTGTCCGAATACCATAACGACTATATAAAAGCCGGGGTATCCATGGAGACCAGGCGTAGGGGTCATTATTGCTTTATCAGACAAGTGCCCAACTAGTTATGTTATATTACATGGTTAGTAAGAAACATCTTCCAGGGAGAATAGTTCCGTTAAGGGTTCCTTTCGCTGGGGTGGCGTGCCCTAAAGTGCACATCCGGACTGCAAATGCAGAAGATCATCTGGGGGCATGTATAAAATAAAAAAAGTTCATCTTTAGTTCACCGACCGAATATTCCCTTAAGAACGCTAGCTTTCGGCTTCACCCAGTCTGAGGTACACATCCATCTTATCCGGCAGTAACAATCGCAGAGGTGCTCCCTTTACCGCCTAGCCGAACAATCGGGAACGTAGGGGTAAGCACAGGAGCCAGGCAACCCAACTTGGCCAAACCTTAAGTCATATCGATGCATATAATGGCGAAGAAAAGGTGCGTGCGGAAGTCTGACGCATGCGTTGGGTGTGAAACCCATATAGACAAGCTTCTGTTAAAGAAGCCCCCAGGTTTAAGGAGCGCGGATAGCGCGTCACATAATTAGCCTTTTAAGGGCTAGAAAAGAAAAGAGTAGGAGACAAAGTAAAAAAAAAGGTATAAATGTAAATAATGGACACAGGAAGGAGACAAACACAGAGTCCGGCGCTAGGCATAGAATCTTCGGAGATGTGTGCCGTTCCATGGGTTCGGCTCGAGTCGGTTGTCCGACGCATCTCGCAGGCGGTACGCTCCACCAGTTAGGACTTGGTCGATTATGAAAGGACCTTCCCATTTGGGCTTGAGTTTGTTCTTTTGCTTATCCGACAGGCGCAGAACTAGTTCACCAACATTGTAATTTTTGGCCCGTACTTCTCTGCTTTGATATCTTCGAGCTTGCTATTGATAGAATGCGGAACGGGCCTTAGCCACATCACACTCTTCCTCTAAGGCACAGGTTGTCCTGCCGATCAAGCTCGGCTTCTCTTTCTTCGTACATGCGCACTCGAGGTGAGTCATGAATTATGTCGCAGGGCAGAACCGCCTCAGCGCCGTACACCATAAAGAATGGCATGAATCCGGTGGTACGATTTGGCGTGGTTCGCAGCCCCCAGAGTACGGAGTCGAGCTCTTCTACCCAGTGCATATCAGATTCCTTGAGGGACCGCACTAGTCTGGGTTTGATGCCGCTCATAATGAGACCATTTGCACGTTCGACCTGACCGTTAGTTTGTGGGTGATAGACAGAAGCATAGTCGAGCTTAATGCCCAAGTTTTTGCACCACAGCTTTACTTCATCAGAGGTGAAGTTTGTGCCGTTATCGGTGATAATGCTGTGGGGGACACCATAACGGTGTACGACCCCGGATACGAAGTCTATCACAGGTCCGGATTCGGCCGTCTTGACAGGCTTGGCTTCTATCCATTTGGTGAATTTATCCACCATGACCAATAAGTATTTTTTCTTGTGAGTTCCGCCTTTAAGGGGTCCCACCATATCGAGCCCCCAGACTGCGAAAGGCCAAGTGATGGGGATAGTTCGGAGGGCGTTGGGTGGCATATGGCTTTGGTTGGCAAAGAGCTGGCAACCGACGCACCGTTTGACTAGGTCCTGAGCGTCTGCTCGAGCCGTCGGCCAATAGAAGCCAGTACGGAAAGCCTTGCTTACAAGGGACCGAGCCGCGGCATGATGGCCACCGAGTCCGGCATGAATTTCGGCCAACAGACTCCGCCCTTCCTCTTCGGAGATACACCTTTGAAGGACTCCTGTAGTGATTTTCTTATATAGCTCTCCCTCGTGGACTTTATAGGCTTTAGATCGCCGCACTATGCTGCGTGCCTCGTTTTGGTCCTCGGGGAGTTCCTGCCTAGTAAGGTAGGCTAGGAATGGTTCCGTCCACGGGGCGATGACCGCCATTATTGCGTGGGCTGACGGTGTAATTTCAGTGGCGGGGCCGCCGATTATGTCTGATTGTTCGGCATTGGGTTGTGCGGTTATGCCCGGGCTATTATCCGAGGGTTCCCCCTCCCATGTTACGGATGGTTTGAATAATCTTTCTAAGAAGATGTTGGGGGGGACTGCGTCTCGTTTTGCTCCGATGCGTGCCACGACGTCCGCTGCCTGATTATTTTCTCGGGCTATGTGGTGGAACTCCAATCCCTCGAACCGAGCTGACATT
This sequence comes from Aegilops umbellulata, assembly GCA_032464435.1. NCBI lineage: Eukaryota > Viridiplantae > Streptophyta > Magnoliopsida > Poales > Poaceae > Aegilops > Aegilops umbellulata. Next base: position 445,727,262 of record CP136054.1, read on the forward strand.
TTTAGTACGACATTGCGATAAGCTGCCATTTTTGGGTCTTTGGCGTCGAACTCGCCATTTATTTGGGATATCGCGAGGTTTGAATCCCCGCGTACTTCCAGGCGTTGAATGCCCATGGATACTGCCATCCGGAGACCGTGTAGGAGGGCCTCGTATTCGGCTGCATTGTTGGAGTCCGTGTACATGATTTGGAGTACATATTGGACTGTATCTCCTGTAGGGGACGTTAGAACAACGCCAGCCCCCAGTCCGGCCAACATTTTGGAGCCGTCGAAATGCATGACCCAGTTTGAGTATGTGCCGTACTCTTTAGGGAGTTCGGCCTCTGTCCATTCGGCGACAAAGTCGGCTAGGACTTGTGATTTAATGGCTCGCCGTGGTTTATAGGTTATATCGAATGGGAGGAGCTCTATGACCCATTTTGCTATCCGGCCCGTTGCATCGCGGTTGTTGATAATATCATTGGGTGGTACTTCTGAGGCTACTGTTATAGAACACTCTTGAAAGTAGTGTCGTAGCTTCCGGGATGCCATAAACACCGCGTATGCAATCTTTTGGTAATGCGGGTACCGTGGTTTGCATGGTGTGAGGACAGTGGACACGTAGTAAACCGGCCTTTGAAGGGGTAGTTTGTGTCCGTCCGATACCCGTTCGACGACGAGTACGGCGCTTACAACTTGATGAGTTGCGGCAATGTATAACAGCATTGGTTCGCCGGTATTCGGCGCAGCCAGGACGGGGTTTGTTGCAGATGGCCTTTATTTCCTCGAGTCCGGCTGTGGCTACGTCCGTCCACTCGAAGTGTTCGGTGCGCCTTAGGAGGCGGTAAAGTGGTAGTGCCTTTTCTCCCAAGCGGGAGATGAAGCGGCTTAAAGCTGCCACGCATCCGGTGAGTTTCTGAATTTGCTTGAGATCTTTTGGGACATCCAATTGTGATAGAGCTCGGATTTAACTGGATTTGCTTCAATTCCTCTACCGGATACAATGAAGCCCAGGAGCTTTCCGGCTGGGACGCCAAAAACACATTTTTCCGGATTGAGCTTGATGTCGTATTTTCGCAGGTTGTCGAATGTAAGTCTCAAGTCGTCTACTAGAGATTCGACGTGTCTTGATTTAACGACCACATCATCTGCGTACGCCTCCACTGTTTTGCCGATCTGGCTTGCCAAACATGTTTGAATCATGCGCTGATATGTCGCGCCGGCGCTTTTGAGCCCAAAGGGCATTGTGTTGAAGCAGAATTGGTCGTATGGCGTGATGAATGCTGTTGCAGCTTGGTCTGATTCTGTCATCTTTATTTGATGGTAACCGGAATATGCGTCGAGGAAACACAGGTAATCGTGTCCTGCAGTGGCATCGATGATTTGATCAATCCGAGGGAGGGGAAAGGGATCCTTTGGGCAGGCCTTATTAAGGTATTTGAAGTCGACGCACAGGCGCCAGGATTTGTCCTTCTTTGGTACCATTACAAGGTTTGCTAGCCAATCCGGGTGTTTTATATCTCTAATGAATCCGGCTTCCAATAGTTTGGCTAGCTCCTCTCCCATAGCCTGTCTCTTTGGTTCGGAGAAACGCCGAAGGGCTTGTTTGACAGGTTTGAATCCTTTCTGGATATTTAAGCTGTGCTCGGCCAGCCTGCGTGGGATTCCTGGCATCTCTGAAGGGTGCCAGGCAAAAATATCCCAGTTCTCTCGTAGGAACTCGCGCAGTGCGGCGTCTACATCAGGGTTTAGTTGTGCTCCGATGGAGGCTGTTTTAGTGGGGTCCGTTGGGTGGACCTGGAATTTGACTATTTCGTCTGCTGGTTTGAAGGATGTGGATTTGGATCTCTTATCGAGTATCACATCATCCCTGTTAACCGTAGATCGCAGCGCCGTCAGTTCTTCGGCCGCTAAGGCTTCGGATAGTGCCTCGAGGGCCAATGCGGCTGTCTTGTTTTCGGCGCGTAGTGCTATGTCCGGATCACTAGCGAGAGTGATGATTCCGTTCGGCCCGGGCATCTTAAGCTTCATGTACCCGTAATGGGGTATAGCTTGGAAAACTGTGAATGCCTCTCGTCCTAATATAGCGTGATATCCGCTTTTGAACGGGGCCACTTGGAACGTGATTTGCTCGGACATGTAGTTATCCGGAGAGCCGAATACCACATCTAGTGTGATCTTTCCGGTACAGCACGCTTCCTGACTGGGGATTATTCCTCTAAAGGTTGTGCTGCTTCGCTCTATGCGGTTCCAGTCTATTTCCATCTTTTGGAGGGTTTCCTCGTAGATGAGGTTCAATCCGCTGCCTCCGTCCATAAGTAACTTTGCGAGGCGACAGCCATCCACTATGGGACTGAGAACCAATGCGGCTGGCGCTCTGGCTGTTCGGAATTTAGGTTTGTCGCTCGCATTGAAGGTGATGGCAGTATTGCTCCATGGATTTATTATCGCTACTTGGTAGACTTCGGCGAGGCTGCAAAGTGTTCTTTTTCGCGTGTTATTTGATGCGAAAGTCTCGGAGATTGTGAGAACGGTACTGAAATTCTCGGCCTGGTTTCCTTCGACCTCTGGATTTAGGAGGTCCTCGCCAATTTTGGCCACCTGCCGGAGTATCCAACATGCTCTGAGGCTATGAGTTGGGGTGGCATCCTCTGTACCATGAATCTTGCAGGGTCCATCGAGCCACCTTTCTAGCACGGTTCCGTGCCCCCTAGAGGGTTTTGATTTTTTATTTAATCCGGGCGCTTTGCTGTAGTGCGCCTTTTTGGTTCGGACGGGATTGCTATTCAAGGCCGGATTATCCCAAAATTTAATTTCGGTTTTCCGAGCACTTTCCATTGCACAGTATTTTCGTACTATGGACGCCAAGTCAGCAAAGCGCGTAATATTACGACGACTTATGGCGTTGAGTATCCCCTTGTCCGTGCAGTTACTGCAGAAGATTGAAATCGCGTCTCCCTCGTGGCAGTCCTTTATCCTGTTCATAAGCAGGAGTAATCTGGCCCAGTAATGATGTACTGTTTCTTCGGGCGTCTGCTTGATTTGGGAGTGATCGCTTAAGATCGGACGGGCGGAATTCATTAGATCTGATACTTCGCCCGGTTTGCTGTTCGGAGGCCGAACGACCTCCGGATTCTGAGATCCGGAGTCCTGTTTGTTTTCCGGTTTGCCTGGTTCCTAGCCCAGGTCTTGGATTGTATCCTCCCCTCCGTGGATATCCGGCATGGAGGGTTCCGGAATTCGGACGTAACTGGTCCTTAAGATTGATGAAGGGTCATCGCATTGTGTTTCCACCACAGCAACATGATCGGTGGCTTGGGGGGAGTTGATTTCCCTTAGATCGGGCTTAGGCCCAACCTGGTCGTAGTTTGTAGCGACTCCCAAGGCGGCGATGCGATCCAGGAGCTCGTTTATGGAGGAGAGCTCCACCGGATCTAGCTGCTTGGCCAATTCCGAGCTGACGCGGAGATTGTTTTCGATGGCCCGAGAGGTCACCGTCGACGTAATGGACGAACGGGCGGTCATGAGAAAACCACCCAGCCGAAGGGTTTGGCCGATAGCCAAAGCTCCCTCAGTGACGGCGCCGTATTTAAAGACGGGAAAAGGCATCCTTCCTGATCGCGACGGCACAGAGGAACTCTCAATGAAAGCACCAATGTCGGTGTCAAAACCGGCGGATCTCGGGTAGGGGGTCCCGATATGTGCGTCAAGGTCGGATGGTAACAAGAGACAAGGGACACTTTATTTTACCCAGGCTCGGGCCCTCTCGATGTAGGTAAAACCCTACTCCTGCTAGATTAATATTGATGATATGGGTAGTACAAGAGTAGATCTACCACGAGATCAAGGAGGCTAAACCCTAGAAGCTAGCCTATGAGTATGATGATGGTTATGATGTGTTCGTCCTACGGACTACAACCCTCCGGTTTATATAGACACCGGATAGGGTTAGGGTTACACAGAGTCGGTTACATTGGTAGGAGATCTTGAATATCCGCACGCCTAGCTTGCCTTCCACGCCAAGGAAAGAACCTTCCGGACACGGGACGAAGTCTTCAATCTTGTATCTTCATAGTCCTGGAGTCCGGCTGAAGATATAGTTTGGCTATCCGAACACCCCCTAATCCAGGACTCCCTCACCATGATTGGAGTCATGGTCGCATGCATTATGCGGGGGGTGCATCCGCTTCAATATAGAGGCCACCCCATGTGGGATTTCAACGGGGAGGATGACGCCACCCGTTACGGCCGCAAGGGGCCAGCCACAACTGCCGCTCTAGTAAAGATTTTAACATCTTTGTTCAAGGGAGAAAAGGAGGATTTCCTCCGCGTCAACCCGCGGGCCGGATTCACTATGTACGAACCTCCAAGTTGGGTAAGTGAACAATTGCAATTGCCTATCAGTTTAATGCTCCCATGACTGGGTACGTAGTCTGACGACTTCAATGCAGGAACTGCGACAGGAAGTAAAGGATATCAACAGCCGCCCTCCACAGCCTGAGGACCCAGAACGGTCCCTCGATCCGGACTCCGAAGAGGATCCGGACATATCGGTGGAGCTTATCGACGAGGTGTTCCACCAGTTAAGCAAGGACGATACCTTCGTAGCCATTACGGCTGATTACCCCGGGTTAATCCCGGCCTCCCAGGTGACAGAAACCAGAGTGTTTTATTTCCTCAAGAGAGATTCTGTTCTCCCCTATTCCGGCGTTTCAAACGACAACCGTCTTTTGCAGGGGAGATTTCCAAGGTGGGAGGCCGAACCTGCGGCGACTAGCCAACGAGGGGCCGTGGGGCCTCGTGGGGAAAAAAGAAATGAAGTCTGGACTGAGATTCCGGCACAAAGATATAACGCGCCCTTTGTTTCCCTGGTGTTATTCTGTCAAGGCCTGTTAACATTCGTGCTGTTTCCAGGACGAAGAGGCCTCGCCGGACTATATCCGGAGAGGCTGCCAACCGTGCCTCCACCAGCCAGGCTCCAACGTCTGGTCCGGAAGCGGGGACGAGCACCAGGCGCACACCGGATGCTCCTCAAATAGAGGATGCGGACCGGCTATCTGCCACAAATTCAGAAGTGGAGAGTGTCATGAACCACCGGCGTCGCCGAACAGTTCTACGCGACGCTTGTTTCTCCCAAGAGGCTTTAGATGCCTTTAATTCGGGAGATGCGTACCTTCGTGCCGCTCAAGATGGTTTAACCAGAGCCACGGAGCAGTATGTGAAAGACATACGGGTGAGAAAATTTTGGTTAAATATATATATGCCAGTAGCCCCCGAGACTTGAAACAGTTAAAGTAACTGATTTAAGGATCATATAACCTGCAAGTTCTTACAGAGAAGAACACCGTGCTGTCCCAGGAGCTGGAAAAGTGCAAGGCCCAACTAGAGGCCGCACTAGCCGCAACAGGGGAGCCCAAAGGGACCCCCTCAGGTAAGATACATTTCAAAAGATTAATACTGTGCGGCTTGTGTACAAATCTGACAATTCATGTTGCAGATGGCGCCGGACTTGATCCGGAGAAGCAACAACTCTTACGCCAGTTAAAAGCTGGCGAGAGTACATTGACAAGGGTGAGGCGAGAGAAGAATGATCTTCAGGATGCCAACACCAAGCTGGATGTTGAACTGAAAGACGTTCGTGGCCAGCTGTCGGACTCCACGAAGGAGAATAAGCGGCTTCGACGCGGCATATTTAGTAAGTGCTTGAGCGAACTCTTGAAAAAGGAGTTCGGCGAGGAAGACGAATACTAGAGTTATGTCTGTAGGTATGCTGACAGGTCGTCCGGCGGAGGAGATGCCCGGTTCAACGGGCGATCTTCTTCCCGAACTCGCACAACTGCACGAACAAGTTTGGCAGGTGATGCGAGGTATTGCCCAAGCCTTGTGGCCTGCCCACTCCATACCAGAGGGCCTTGGAGAACTTGTGGAGAAGTTGAAAGGAGCTCGGCGGCGCTTCCGATTGTGGAAGATATCGGCCTGCCGGCAGGGCGCTAGGGAGGCCTGGGCCATGGTGAAGACCCGCTTTACGAAGTCTGACCCCAATCATATGGCCGAGGTCGGACCAGTGGGGCTGACGGGAAGGAGATCCCTGTGAGCTTAGTGTACGGCCAGGTAAATTTGGCCGCAAAGTATTCCCAGCAGGACTGTAAATTAGACAGCCTGTTAGATGGCATAGAGGAGGAATACGATCAGTCAAGATGACTGTGTAATTTATAATTGACATGTGTAATGCCTTCTAACTGGATTGTAGATCGTTTGTCGTTGCCGACCTTTTCGCTTCGACCTCGGGACCTGACGGTCCGGAGTGTGTCCGAATACCATAACGGTTATATAAGAACCGGGGTATGCATGGAGACCAGGCGTAGGGGTCATTAGTGCTTTATCAGACAAGTGCCCAACTAGTTATGTTATATTACATGGTTAGTAAGAAACATCTTCCAGAGAGAATAGTTCCGTTAAGGGTTCCTTTCGCTGGGGTGGCGTGCCCTGAAATGCACGTCCGGACTGCAACTGCAGGAAAGACATCTGGGGGCATGTATAAGTAAAAAAGGTTCATCTTTAGTTCACCGACCGAATATTCCCTTAAGAACGCTAGCTTTCGGCTTCACCCAGTCTGAGGTACACATCCGGCTTATCCGGCAGTAGCAATCGCAGAGGTGCTCCCTTTACCACCTAGCCGAACAATCGGGAACGTAGGGGTAAGCACAGGTGCCAGGCAACCCAGCTTGGCCAAAACTTAAGTCATATCGATGCATATAATGGTGAAGAAAAGGTGCATGCGGAAGTCTGACGCATGCGTTGGGTGTGAAACCCGTATAAACAAGCTTCTGTTAAAGAAGCCCCCAGGTATAAGGAGCGCGGATAGCGCGTCACATAATGAGCCTTTAAGGGCTATGAAAGGAAAGAGTAGGAGGAGACAAAAATAAAAACAGAAAGATATATGTAAAAATGGACAGAGGAAGGAGACAAACTCAGAGTTCGGCGCTAGGCATAGAATCTTCGGAGACGTGTTGCGTTCCATGGGTTCGGCTCAAGTCGGTTGTCCGACGCATCTCGCAGGCGGTACGCTCCACCAGTGAGGACTTGGTAAATTATGAAGGGACCTTCCCATTTGGGCTTGAGTTTGTCCTTTTTCTTATCCGGCAGGCGTAGAACTAGTTCGCCAATGTTGTAATTTTTGGCCCGTACTTCTCTGCTTTGATATCTTCGAGCCTGCTGCTGATAAAATGCGGAACGGGCTTTAGCCATGTCACGCTCCTCCTCTAGGGCGTCCAGGTTGTCTTGCCGATCCAGCTCGGCTTCTCTTTCTTCGTACATGCGCACTCGAGGTGAGTCATGAATTATGTCGCAGGGCAGAACTGCCTCAGCGCCGTACACCATAAAAAATGGTGTGAATCCGGTGGTACGATCCGGCGTGGTTCGCAGCCCCCAGAGTACGGAGTCGAGCTCCTCTACCCAGTGCATATTATATTCCTTTAGGGACCGCACTAGTCTGGGTTTGATACCGCTCATGATGAGACCATTTGCACGTTCGACCTGACCGTTAGTTTGTGGGTGATAGACAGAAGCGTAATCGAGCTTAATGCCCATGTTTTTGCACCACAGCTTTACTTCGTCAGAGGTGAAGTTTGTGCCGTTATCGGTGATAATGCTGTGGGGGACACCGTAACGGTGTACGACCCCGGATATGAAGTCTATCACAGGTCCGGATTCGGCCGTCCTAACAGGCTTGGCTTCTATCCATTTGGTGAATTTATCCACCATGACCAATAAGTATTTTTTCTTGTGGGTTCCCCCCTTAAGGGGTCCCACCATATCAAGCCCCCAGACCGCGAAAGGCCAAGTGATGGGGATGGTTCGGAGGGCGTTGGGCGGCATATGGCTTTGATATGCAAAGAGCTGGCAACCGACGCATCGTTTGACTAAGTCATGAGCGTCTGCTCGGGCCGTCGGCCAATAAAAGCCCGTACGGAAAGCCTTGCTTACAAGGGACCGAGCTGCAGCGTGGTGGCCACCGAGTCCGGCATGAATTTCAGCCAACAGACTCCGCCCTTCCTCTTCGGAGATACATCTTTGAAGGACTCCTGTAGTGCTTTTCTTATATAGCTCTCCTTCGTGGACTTTATAGGATTTAGATCGCCATACTATGCAGCGTGCCTCGTTTTGGTCCTCTGGGAGTTCCTGCCTAGTAAGGTAGGCTAGGAATGGTTCTGTCCACGGGGCGATGACCGCCATTATTTCGTGGGCTGAAGGTGTGATTTCGGTGGCAGGGCTTCCGATTATGTCGGATTGTTCGGCTTCGGGTTGTGCGGTTGTGTCCAGGCTATTATCCGAGGGTTCCCCCTCCCATGCTACAGATGGCTTGAATAATCTTTCTAAGAATATGTTGGGGGGACCGCATCTCGTTTTGCTCCGATGCGTGCCAGGACGTCCGCTGCCCGATTATTTTCTTGGGCTATATGGTGAACCTCTAGTCCCTCGAACCGAACTGACATTTTTAGTACGGCGTTGCGATAGGCTGCCATTTTTGGGTCTTTGGCGTCGAAGTCGCCATTTATCTGGGATATCGTGAGGTTTGAGTCCCCACATACTTCCAGGCGTTGAATGCCCATGGATACTGCCATCCGGAGACCATGTAGAAGGGCCTCATATTCGGCTGCATTGTTGGAGTCCGTATACATAATTTGGAGTACATATTGGACTGTGTCTCCTGTAGGGGACGTCAAAACGACGCCAGCCCCCAGTCCGGGCAACATTTTGGAGCCGTCGAAATGCATGATCCAGTTTGAGTATGTGTCGTACTCTTTAGGGAGTTCGGCCTCTGTCCATTCGGCGACGAAGTCGGCTAGGACTTGCGATTTGATGGCTCGCCGTGGTTTGTAGGTTATGTCGAATGGTAGGAGCTCTATGGCCCATTTTGCTATCCGGCCTGTTGCGTTGCGGTTGTTGATAATATCGTTGAGTGGTACTTCCGAGGCTACTATTATAGAACACTCTTGAAAGTAGTGTCGTAGCTTCCGGGATGCCATGAACACCGCGTATGCAATCTTTTGATAATGCGGGTACCGTGATTTGCATGGTGTGAGGACAGTGGACACATAGTAAACCGGCCTTTGAAGGGGGAGTTTGTGCTCGTCCGTTACCCGTTCGACGACGAGTACTGCGCTAACAACTTGATGGGTTGCGGCGATGTACAGTAGCATGGGTTCGCCAGTATTCGGCGCGGCCAGGACGGGATTTGTTGCCAAGATGGCCTTTATTTCCTCGAGTCCGGCCGTTGCAGCGTCCGTCCACTCGAAGTGTTCGGTGCGCCTAAGGAGGCGGTAAAGGGGCAATGCCTTCTCTCCCAAACGGGAGATAAAGCGGCTTAAAGCCACCACGCATCCGGTGAGTTTCTGTATTTGTTTGAGGTCTTTTGGGATGTCCAATTGTGACAAAGCTCGGATTTTATCTGGATTTGCTTCAATTCCTCTACCGGATACAATGAAGCCCAGGAGCTTTCCGGCTGGAACGCCGAAAACACAATTTTCCGGATTGAGCTTAATGTCGTATTTTCGGAGGTTGTCGAATGTACGCCTCAAGTCGTCTACTAGAGATTCGACATGTCTTGATTTAACGACCACATCATCTACGTAAGCCTTCACTGTTTTGCCGATCTGGTTTGCCAGACATGTTTGAATCATGCGCTGATATGTTGCGCCGACGTTTTTTAGCCCAAAGGGCATTGTGTTGAAGCAGAATGGGCCGTATGGTGTGATGAATGCCGTTGCGGCTTGGTCTGACTCTGCCATCTTTATTTGATGGTAACCAGAGTATGCGTCGAGGAAGCACAGCGAATCATGTCCTGCAGTGGCATCGATGATTTGATCTATTCGAGGGAGAGGAAACGGATCCTTTGGGCAAGCCTTATTAAGGTCTTTGAAGTCGACACACAGGCGCGAGGATTTGTCCTTATTTGGTACCATCACTAGGTTTGCTAGCCAATCCGGATGTTTTATGTCTCTAATGAATCCGGCCTCCAATAACTTGGCTAGCTCCTCTCCCATGGCCTGTCTCTTTGGTTCGGAAAAACGCCGAAGGGCTTGTTTGACAGGTTTGAATCCTTTCTGGATGTTTAAGCTGTGTTCGGCCAGCCTGCGTGGGATTCCTGGCATATCTGAAGGGTGCCAAGCGAAGATGTCCCAGTTCTCTCGTAGGAACTCTCGCAGTGCGCCGTCTACGTCAGGGTTCAGTCGTGCCCCGATGGAGGCTGTTTTACTGGGGTCCGTTGGGTGGACCTGGAATTTGACTATTTCATCCGCTGTTTTAAAGGATGTGGATTTGGATCTCTTATCGAGTATCACATCATCCCTATTGACCGTGGATCGCAGCGCCGTCAGTTCTTCTGCCGCTAAGGTTTCGGATAGTGCCTCGAGGGCCAATGCGGCTGTCTTCTTTTCGGCGCGGAGTGCTATGTCCGGATCACTAGCGAGAGTGATAATTCCATTTGGCCCAGGCATCTTGAGCTTCATGTACCCGTAACGGGGTATTGCTTGGAAAACTGTGAATGCCTCCCGTCCTAATATAGCGTGATATCCGCTTTTGAACGGGGCCACCTGAAACGTGATTTGTTCGGACCTGTAATTATCCGGTGTGCCGAATATCACATCTAGTGTGATTTTTCCGGTGCAGCGCGTTTCCTGACTGGGAATTATTCCTCTAAAGGTTGTGCTGCTTTGCTCCATGCGGTTCCAGTCAATTTCCATCTTTTGAAGGGTTTCCTCGTAAATGAGGTTCAATCCGCTGCCTCCATCCATGAGTACCTTTGCGAGACGACAGCCGTCCACTATGGGACTGAGGACCAATGCGGCTGGTGCTCTGGTTGTTCGAAATTTAGGTTCGTCACTCGCGTTGAAGGTCATAGCAGTATTACTCCATGGGTTTATTGTCGCCACGTGATAGACTTCGGTGAGGCTGCGGAGTGTTCTTTTTCGCATGTTATTCGATGCGAAAGTCTCGAATATTGTGAGAACGGAACTGAAATTCTCGGCCTGGTTTCCTTCGACCTCTGGAATTAGGGGGTCTTCGACAATTTTGGCCACCTGCCGGATTATCCAACATGCCCTGAGGCTGTGAGTTGGGGTGGCGTCCTCTGCACTATGAATCTTGTAGGGTCCATCTAGCCACTTTTTTAGTACGGTTCCATGCCCTCTGGAGGGTTTTGATTTTTTGGTATTTAATCCAGGTGCCTTACTGTGGTGCACCCTCTTAGTTCGGACGGGATTGCTATTCAAGGCCGGATTATCCCAAAATTTTATTTCGGTTTTCCGAGCACTTTCCATCGCACAGTACTTTTGTACTATGGACGCCAAGTCAGCAAAGCGCATAATATTACGACGACTTACGGCGTTAAGTACTCTCTCGTCCATGCAGTTACTGCAAAAGATTGAGATTGCGTCTCCCTCGCGGCAATCCTTTATCCTGTTCATAACCAGGAGGAATCTGGCCCAGTAATGATGTACTGTTTCTTCGGGCATTTGCCTGATATGGGAAAGATCGCTTATGATCGGGCGGGCGGGTGTCGTCGAATTTGAGACCTCACCCAATTTACTGTCCAGAGGCCGAAGAACATCCGAATTCTGAGATCCGAAGCCTTGGATGTTATCCGATGAGTCTAGCCCGTTGCCTGATTTTACGCCCAGGTCTTGGATTGTATCCTCCCCTCCGCGGGTATCCGGCATGGAGGGTTCGGGGATTCGAACGTAGCTAGTCCTTAAGATAGATGAAGGGTCGCCGCATTGTGCCTCCACCACGACAACGTGGTGGGTGACGTGGGGAGAGTTGATTTCTCTTAGATCGGGTTTAAGCCCAACCTGGTCGTAATTTGTAGCGACACCCAGTGCGGCGATTCGATCCAAGAGCTTGTTTACAGAAGAGAGCTCCATCGGATCCAATTGCCCGGCGAGTTCTGAGCTGACGTGGAGGTTGCTTTCGATGATCCGAGAGGTCACTGTCGGCGCAACAGCCGAACAGGCGGTTGCAAGAAAACCACCGAGCCGGAGAGTTTGGCCGACAGCCAGGGCTCCTTTTGTAATGGCGCCGTCTTTAAAGACGGGAAGAGGCATCCTTCCTGATCGCGACGGCACAGAGGAACTCTAATGAAAGCACCAATGTCGGTGTCAAAACCGGCGGATCTCGAGTAGGGGGTCCCGAACTGTGCGTCAAGGTCGGATGGGAACAGGAGACAAGGGACACTTTATTTTACCCAGGTTCGGGCCCTCTCGATGGAGGTAAAACCCTACTCCTGCTAGATTAATATTGATGATATGGGTAGTACAAGAGTAGATCTACCACGAGATCAAGGAGGCTAACCCTAAAAGCTAGCCTATGGTATGATTGTGTATGATCATGATTCTCCCCTACGGACTACAACCCTCCAGTTTATATAGACACCGGATAGGGTTAGGGTTACACAGGGTCGGTTACAATGGTAGGAGATCTTGAATATCCGCACACCTAGCTTGCCTTCCACGCCAAGAAAAGATCCTTCCGGACACGGGACGAAGTCTTCAACTTGGTATCTTCATAGTCATGGAGTCCGGCTGAAGGTATAGTCCGGCTATCCGAACACCCCCTAATCCAGGACTCCCTCAGCCCTTGGCTTGTATTATGATGCTTGTATGACTTATTTTTGTTTTAGAGTTGTGTTGTGATATCATCCCGTGAGTCCCTGATCTTGATCGTACACGTTTGCGTGCATGATTAGTGTACGATTGAATCGGGGGCGTCACAGATGCGGCCTGCCGTTGTGCAAAGAGGGTGGGCACGATATGGCCGATGACGTCCATGGTGCATGTTGCGAGGTCTTGTGGAGGCAGTGGTGTGGGGATAGCCTGTGGACGAAATGAAGTGACAATGAGAAAACTGGTTAGGAGTGGGAATATCCCTTCCACCAATGGTGGGACTTTTGTGGGGAAGGCCCTAGTTAACTGGAATGTTGGACCGGGTGGGGTAATTTTAGAGTCAACCCTGTAAAGTATATCTACTACTCCCTCCGTCCGAAAAAGCTTGTTCCTCAAATGGATATATCTAGCATCAAGTTAGTGCTAGATATATCCATTTGAGGAACAATCTTGGGGCAAGTTTTTTCGGACGGAGGGAACTAAAAAATGTAAACGGATCGTAAATTGGAATTATTATTCAAAAAATAAAATAGGTTGAAGCTTTGAAATTATATTAAAGAGTATGAATGAGTGAGGTACAATTGTGTGTCACTGATATAGAATGGCTTGAGTGGAGAGCAACATGCGTGCGGGTCGGTGTAGCCGCGGGGGGGACCATGGGGTGACGGCAGAGACCGTGTGTCACTCTCACTACGGTCCGACGGGGCGACGCAGCTGCAGCGCGAGGGTCGGTGCAGCCATAGGGACATCCTGAAGCGTACGACCTTGAGGCGGTGGTTAACCGCAGGCCACGACACTACGGCCCGAAGGGGCGAAGCGGCGGTAGCGCGCAGGTCAATACTGCTGGAGTAAAACCATAAGACGGCGACGTTGTGGTCCGAAGGGACGACGCAGCTGCAGCCCGTTGTTCAATCGATGAAGGCGCGTTGTACTCGAAGAAGATCTTCAATCTTTAAAAGTGTTGGGGAACATAGTAATTTCAAAAAAATTCCTACGCACACACAAGATCATGGTGATGCATAGCAACGAGAGGGGAGAGTGTTGTCCACGTACCCTCGTAGACCGAAAGCGAAAGCGTTAGCACAACGCAGTTGATGTAGTCGTACGTCTTCATGATCCGACCGATCAAGTACCGAACGCACGGCACCTACGAGTTCAGCACACGTTCAGCCCGATGACGACCCTCCAACTCTGATCCAGCCGAGTGTTGAGGGAGTGTTTTGTTAGCACGACGGCGTGGTGACGATGTTGATGTTCTACCGACGCAGGGCTTATCCTAAGCACCACTACAGTATTATCAAGGTGGACTATGGTGTAGGGGGGCACCGCACACGGCTAAAAGATCAAACAGATCAATTGTTGTGTCTAGGGTGCCCCTTGCCCCCGTATATAAAGGAGCAAGGGGGGGTGCGGCCGGCCTAGAGAGGGGCGCGCCAGGAGGAGTCCTACTCAACTCCTACCGGGAGTAGGACTCCCCCCCTTTTCCTTGTTGGACTGGGAGAGAGGGGAAAGAGGTGGAGGAGAAGAAGGAAGGGGGGCGCCGCCCCCCTCTCCTTGTCCTATTCGGACTAGGAGAGGAAGCGCGGCCCTTGCCCTGGCCGCCTCCTCTCTCTTCCACCAAGGCCCATTATGTCCCCGGGGGGTTCCGGTAACCTCCCGGTACTCCGGTAAAATCCCGATTTCACCCGAAACACTTCCGATATCCAAACATAGGCTTCCAATATATCAATCTTCATGTCTCGACCATTTTGAGACTCCTCGTCATGTCCGTGATCACATCCGGGACTCCAAACAACCTTCGGTACATCAAAACATATAGACTCATAATATAATTGTCATCTAAACGTTAAGCGTGCGAACCCTACGGGTTCGAGAACTATGTAGACATGACTGAGACACATCTCCGGTCTATAACCAATAGCGGAACCTAGATGCTCATATTGGCTCCCACATATTCTATGAAGATCTTTATTGGTTTGACCGCATAACAACATATGTTGTTCCCTTTGTCATCAGTATGTTACTTGCCCGAGATTCGATCGTCGGTATCTCAATACCTAGTTCAATCTTGTTACCGGCAAGTCTCTTTACTCATTCCGTAATACATCATCCCACAACTAACTCATTAGTTGCAATGCTTGCAAGGCTTAAGTGATGTGCATTACCGAGAGGGCCCAGAGATACCTCTCCAACAATCGGAGTGACAAATCCTAATCTTGAAATACGCCAACCCAAAAAGTACCTTCGGAGACACCTGTAGAGCACCTTTATAATCACCCAGTTACGTTGTGACGTTTGGTAGCACACAAAGTGTTCCTCCGGTAAACGGGAGTTGCATAATCTCATAGTCATAGGAACATGTATAAGTCATGAAGAAAGCAATAGCAACATACTAAACGATCATGTGCTAAGCTAACGGAATGAGTCATGTCAATCACATCATTCTCCTAATGATGTGATCTCGTTAATCAAATGACAACTCATGTCTATGGTTAGGAAACATAACCATCTTTGATCAACGAGCTAGTCAAGTAGAGGCATACTAGTGACACTCTGTTTGTCTATGTATTCACACATGTATTATGTTTCTGGTTAATACAATTCTAGCATGAATAATAAACATTTATCGTGATATAAGGAAATAAATAATAATTTTATTATTGCCTCTAGGGCATATTTCCTTCAGTCTCCCACTTGCACTAGAGTCAATAATCTAGATTGCACTGTAATAATTCTAACACCCATGGAGCCTTGGTGCTGATCATGTTTTGCTCGTGGAAGAGGCTTAGTCAACGGGTCTGCAACATTCAGATCCGTATGTATCTTGTAAATTTCTATGTCTCCCACCCGGACAAAATCCCGGATGGAATTGAAGCGTCTCTTGATGTGCTAGGTTCTCTTGTGAAATCTGGATTCCTTCGCCAAGGCAATTGCTCCAGTATTGTCACAAAATATTTTCATTGGACCCGATGCACTAGGTATAACACCTAGATCGGATATGAACTCCTTCATCCAGACTCCTTCATTTGCTGCTTCTGAAGCAGCTATGTACTCTGCTTCACACGTAGATCCCGCCACGACACTTTGTTTAGAACTGCACCAACTGACAGCTCCACCGTTCAATGTAAACACGTATCCGGTTTGAGATTTAGAATCGTCCAGATCAGTGTCAAAGATTGCATCAACGTAACCATTTACGATGAGCTCTTTGTCACCTCCATAAACGAGAAACATATCCTTAGTCCTTTTCAGGTATTTCAGGATGTTCTTGACCGCTGTCCAGTGATCCACTCCTGGATTACTTTGGTACCTCCCTGCTAGACTTATAGCAAGGCACACATCAGGTCTGGTACACAACATTGCATACATGATAGAGCCTATGGCTGAAGCATAGGGAACATCTTTCATTTTCTCTCTATCTTCTACAGTGGTCGGGCATTGAGTCTTACTCAACTTCACACCTTGTAACACAGGCAAGAACCCTTTCTTTGCTTGATCCATTTTGAACTTCTTCAAAACTTTGTCAAGGTATGTGCTTTGTGAAAGTCCAATTAAGTGTCTTGATTTATCTCTATAGATCTTAATGCCCAATATATAAGCAGCTTCACCGAGGTCTTTCATTGAAAAACTCTTATTCAAGTATCCCTTTATGCTATCCAAAAATTCTATATCATTTCCAATCAGTAATATGTCATCCACATATAATATCAGAAATGCTACAGAGCTCCCACTCACTTTCTTGTAAATACAGGCTTCTCCAAAAGTCTGTACAAAACCAAATGCTTTGATCACACTATCAAAGCGTTTATTCCAACTCCGAGAGGCTTGCACCAATCCATAAATGGATCGCTGGAGCTTGCACACTTTGTTAGCTCCCTTTGGATCGACAGAACCTTCCGGTTGCATCATATACAACTCTTTTTCCAGAAATCCATTCAGGAATGCAGTTTTGACATCCATCTGCCATATTTCATAATCATAAAAGGCGGCAATTGCTAACATGATTCAGACAAACTTAAGCATCGCTACTGGTGAGAAGGTCTCATCGTAGTCAATCCCTTGAACTTGTTGAAAACCTTTCACAACAAGTCGAGCTTTGTAGACAGTAACATTACCGTCGGCGTCAGTCTTCTTCTTGAAGATCCATTTATTCTCAATTGCTTGCCGATCATCATGCAAGTCAACCAAAGTCCATACTTTGTTCTCATACATGGATCCCATCTCAGATTTCATGGCCTCAAGCCATTTTGTGGAATCTGGGCTCACCATCGCTTCTTCATAGTTCGTAGGTTCATCATGATCTAGTAACATGACTTCCAGAATAGGATTACCATACCACTCTGGTGCGGATCTTACTCTGGTTGATCTATGAGGTTCAGTAATAACTTGATCTAAAGTTCTATGATCATCATCATTAACTTCCTCACTAATTGGTGTAGGTGTCACGGAAACCGGTTTCTGTGATGAACTACTTTCCAATAACGGAGCAGGTACAGTTATGTCATCAAGTTCTACTTTCCTCCCACTCACTTCTTTCGAGAGAAACTCCTTCTCTAGAAAGGATCCATTCTTAGCAACGAATGTCTTGCCTTAGGATCTGTGATAGAAGGTGTACCCAACAGTCTCCTTTGGGTATCTTATGAAGACACATTTCTCCGATTTGGGTTCAAGCTTATCAGGTTGAAGCTTTTTCACATAAGCATCGCAGCCCCAAACTTTCAGAAATGACAACTTTGGTTTCTTGCCAAACCACAGTTCATAAGGCATCGTCTCAACGGATTTTGATGGTGCCCTATTTAACGTGAATGCGGCCATCTCTAAAGCATAGCCCCAAAACGATAGCGGTAAATCAGTAAGAGACATCATAGATCGCACCATATCTAGTAAAGTATGATTACGACATTCGGACACACCATTACGCTGTGGTGTTCCGGGTGGCGTCAGTTGCGAAACTATCCCGCATTGTTTCAAATGTAGACCAAACTCGTAACTCAAATATTCTCCTCTACGATCAGATCGTAGAAACTTTATTTTCTTGTTACGATGATTTTCAACTTCACTCTAAAATTCTTTGAACTTTTCAAATGTTTCAGACTTATGCTTCATTAAGTAGATATACCCATATCTACTTAAATCATCTGTGAAGGTGAGAAAATAACGATATCCGCCACGAGCCTCAACATTCATCGGACCACATACATCTGTATGTATGATTTCCAACAAATCTGTTGCTCTCTCCATAGTACCGGAGAACGGCGTTTTGGTCATCTTGCCCATAAGGCATGGTTCACAAGTACCAAGTGATTCATAATCAAGTGGTTCCAAAAGTCCATCAGTATGGAGTTTCTTCATGCGCTTTACACCGATATGACCTAAACAGCAGTGCCACAAATAAGTTGCACTATCATTATCAACTCTGCATCTTTTTGCTTCAACATTATGAATATGTGTATCACTACTATCGAGATTCATCAAAAATAGACCACTCTTCAAGGGTGCATGCCCATAAAAGATATTACTCATATAAATAGAACAACCATTATTCTCTGATTTAAATGAATAACCGTCTCGCATCAAACAAGATCTAGATATAATGTTCATGCTCAACGCTGGCACCAAATAACAATTATTTAGGTCTAAAACTAATTCCGAAGGTAGATGTAGAGGTAGCGTGCCGACCGCGATCATGTCGACTTTGGAACCATTTCCCACGCGCATCGTCACCTCGTCGTTGGCCAGTGTTCCCTTAATCCGTAGTCCATGTTTCGAGTTGCAAAAATTAGCAACAGAACCAGTATCAAATACCCAGGTGCTACTACGAGCTCTAGTAAGGTACACATCAATAACATGTATATCACATATACCTTTGTTCACCTTGCCATCCTTCTTATCCACCAAATACTTGGGGCAGTTCGGCTTCCAGTGACCAGTCTGCTTGCAGTAGATGCACTCAGTTTCAGGCTTAGGTCCAGACTTGGGTTTCTTCTCCTGAGCAGCAACTTGCTTGTTGTTCTTCTTGAAGTTCCCCTTCTTCTTCCCTTTGCACTTCTTCTTGAAACTGGTAGTCTTATTGACCATCAACACTTGATGCTCCTTCTTGATTTCTACCTCCGCAGCCTTTAGCATCGTGAAGAGCTCGGGAATTGTCTTATCCATCCCTTGCATATTATAGTTCATCACGAAGCTCTTGTAGCTTGGTGGCAGTGATTGGAGAATTCTGTCAATGACGCTATCATCCGGAAGATTAACTCCCAGTTGAATCAAGTGATTGCAGTACCCAGACATCTTGAGTATATGCTCACTGACAGAACTATTCTCCTCCATCTTGCAGCTATAGAACTTATTGGAGACTTCATGTCTCTCAATCCGGGCATTCTTTTGAAATATTAACTTCAACTCCTGGAACATCTCATATGCTCCATGACGTTGAGAACGTCGTTGAAGTCCCGGTTCTAAGCCGTAAAGCATGGCACATTGAACTATCGAGTAGTCATCAGCTTTGCTCTGCCAGACGTTCTTAACGTCGTCAGTTGCATCAGCAGCAGGCCTGGCACCCAGCGGTGCTTCCAGGACGTAATTCTTCTGTGCAGCAATGAGGATAATCCTCAAGTTACAGACCCAGTCCATGTAATTGCTACCATCATCTTTCAACTTTGCTTTCTCAAGGAACACATTAAAATTCAACGGAACAACAACACGGGCCATCTATCTACAATCAAACATAGACAAGGAAGATACTATCAGGTACGAAGTTCATGATAAATTTAAGTTCAATTAATCATATTACTTAAGAACTCTCACTTAGAAAGACATCTTTCTAATCCTCTAAGTGATCACGTGATCCAAATCAACTAAACCATAACCGATCATCACGTGAAATGGAGTAGCTTTCAATGGTGAACATCACTATGTTTGATCATATCTACTATATGATTCACGCTCGATCTTTCAGTCTCAGTGTTCCGAGGCCATATCTGTATACGCTAGGCTCGTCAAGTTTAACCCGAGTATTCTGCGTGTGCAAAACTGGCTTGCACTCATTGTAGATGGACGTAGAGCTTATCACACCCAATCATCACGTGGTGTCTGGGCATGACGAACTTTGGCAACGGTGCATACTCAGGGAGAACACTTTTATCTTGAAATTTAGTGAGAGATCATCTTATAATGCAACCATCAATCAAAGCAAGATAAGATGCATAAAAGATAAACATCACATGCAATCAATATAAGTGATATGATATGGCCATCATCATCTTGTGCTTGTGATCTCCATCTCCGAAGCACCGTCATGACTACCATCGTCACCGGCGCGAAACCTTGATCTCCATCGTAGCATCGTTGTCGTCTCTCCAATCTTATGCTTCTATGACTATCGCTACCACTTAGTGATAAAGTAAAGCATTACAGGGCGATTGCATTGCATACAATAAAGCGACAACCATATGGCTCCTGCCAGTTGCCGATAACTCGGTTACAAAACATGATCATCTCATACAATAAAATTTAGCATCATGTCTTTGACCATATCACATCACAACATGCCCTGCAAAAACAAGTTAGACGTCATCTACTTTGTTGTTGCAAATTTTACGTGGCTGCTATGGGCTTAGCAAGAACCGTTCTTACCTACGCATAAAAACCATAACGATAGTTTGTCAAGTTGGTGCTATTTTAACCTTCGCAGGGACCAGGCGTAGCCACACTCGGTTCAAATAAAGTTGGAGAAACTAACAGCCGCCAGCCACCTGTGTGCAAAGCACGTCGGTAGAACCAGTCTCGCGTAAGCGTACGCTTAATGTCGGTCCCAGCCGCTTCATCCAACAATACCGGCGAACAAAAGTATGACAGGCTGGTAAGCAGTATGACTTATATCGCCCACAACTCACTTGTGTTCTACTCGTGCATATGACATCTACGCATAAAACCTGGCTCTGATACCACTGTTGGGGAACGTAGTAATTTCAAAAAAATTCCTACGCACACGCAAGATCATGGTGATGCATAGCAACAAGGGGGGAGAGTGTTGTTCACTTACCCTCGTAGAACGAAAGCGGAAGCGTTAGCACAACGCGGTTGATGTAGTTGTACGTCTTCACGATCAAGTACCGAATGCACGACACCTCCGAGTTCAGCACACGTTCAGCCTGATGACGTCCCTCAAAATCCGATCCAGCCGAGTGTTGAGGGAGAGTTTTGTCAGCACGACGGCGTGGTGACGATGTTGATGTTCTACCGACGCAGGGCTTCTCCTAAGCACCGCTACAGTATTATCGAGGTGGACTATGGTGGAGGGGGGCACTGCACACGGCTAAAAGATTAAACAGATCAATTGTTGTGTCTAGGGTGCCCCCCTGCCCCCGTATATAAAGGAGCAAGGGGGGTGCGGCCGGCCTAGAGAGGGGCGCACCAGGAGGAGTCCTACTCCTACCGGGAGTAGGACTCCCCCCCCCCTTTTTCCTTGTTGGACTAGGAGAGAGGGGAAAGAGGTGGAGGAGAAGAAGGAAGGGGGGCGCCCCCCTCTCCTTGTCCTATTCGGACTAGGGGGGAGGGGGCACGGCTCTTGCCCTGGCCGCCTCCTCTCTCTTCCACCAAGGCTCACTAAGGCTCATTAAGTCCCCGGGGGGTTCCGGTAACCTCCCGGTACTCCGATAAAATCCCGATTTCACCCGGAACACTTCTGATATCCAAACATAGGCTTCTAATATATCAATCTTCATGTCTCGACCATTTCGAGACTCCTCGTCATGTCCGTGATCACATCCGGGACTCCGAACAACCTTCGGTACATCAAAACATATAGACTCATAATATAACTGTCATCTAAACGTTAAGCGTGCGGACCCTACGGGTTCGAGAACTATGTAGACATGACCAAGGCACATCTCCGGTAAATAACCAATAGCGGAACCTGGATGCTCATATTGGCTCCCACAAATTCTACGAAGATCTTTATCGGTCTGACCGCATAACAACATACGTTGTTCCCTTTGTCATCGGTATGTTACTTGCCCGAGATTCGATCGTCGGTATCTCAATACCTAGTTCAATCTCGTTACCGGCAAGTCTCTTTACTCGTTCCGTAATACATGATCCCACAACTAACTCATTAGTTGCGGTGCTTGCAAGGCTTAAGTGATGTGCAGTACTGAGAGGGCCCAGAGATACCTCTCCAACAATCGGAGTGACAAATCCTAATCTCGAAATACGCCAACCCAACAAATACCTTCGGAGACACCTATAGAGCACCTTTATAATCACCCAGTTATGTTGTGACGTTTGGTAGCACATAAAGTGTTCCTCTGGTAAACGGGAGTTGCATAATCTCATAGTCATAGGAACATGTATAGGTCATGAAGAAAGCAATAGCAACATACTAAACGATTGTGTGCTAAGCTAACGGAATGGGTCATGTCAATCACATCATTCTCCTAATGATGTGATCCTGTTAATCAAATGACAACTCATGTCTATGGTTAGGAAACATAACCATCTTTGATCAACGAGCTAGTCAAGTAGAGGCATACTAGTGACACTCTGTTTGTCTATGTATTCACACATGTATTATGTTTCCGGTTAATACAATTCTAGCATGAATAATAAACATTTATCATGATATAAGGAAATAAATCATAACTTTATTATTGCCTCTAGGGCATATTTCCTTCAAAATGATCCCGCACGTCACATAGCATGGGACAGACCAGCACAGGAGTATACGAGCGGCCGCCGCGAACACACTGCATCACCGTGTACAGGAGAGCTGATGGCATGTACGTTTCTATATGAGCAACCACACATGCATGGGACACGACGGGCGTGTTTGGCTCAACTTGTGAACAGTTCCTGCATCGCGTACACTTCTCAATCCAGTCTGGTTGAGCAAAAACATGCCCTAATACGCCATCTGCAAGTTGTTTGGTTGTCTGCATCTAGTGTCCCTGCATTAGGTCATACGCAAGTGCACTTTGTTTGGTTGCCTGCATTGGCTCAAACGGCACATGAACATGGCGTTTAGTTGCATACGCCGTACATGTTGTACTTACCTTGTACCCTAGTTGGTGAGCTTACCCACAATGATCACACCTAGCACACCAACGCCACAACACGACAATGGCGATGAACTGGACGAAGATGATGAATTAGTTCTTCAGCTTCGGCCCAAACTAACGATCCACCTTGACACCCCCAACCTTGCCACTATCAACACTGTTGCCTCCGTGCTTTCGCACCCAGTCGGAGTAAGCTTGTTCTGCTGCCTGCCTAGTCTTGAACCCTCTATGGCCGTTGTTGTTATACAATGCCACTTGTGCACTGGCTTCTTCCCATGAAATGTAAACCCCTATATCCTTACCGGTGAACATGGCATACCACTTGGCCTAGCAATGCACAAGAGCAAGAGTTGAAGTAGCAAATCAATGGAGCACACAAGTAGCAAGCAAAGTAGCACACAAACAACAATGGAGCATAAGAGAAGAAGTAAAGCATGCATGATCATACATCATAGAAAGTTCTGCCTAGCACTACCTTGGTGTTAACCTACCACCACATCCAAAAGAGGGTGTCGTCCTACCACCGCAAGTTCACCATCAGCGTGAGGGGTTAGTATATACCACCTCACCAAAATATACAGACCGTCAAATAGTTTTTCAGCCCTAGCTACACAGAATGTACGTTGTCATCGTCATCGTCGTCGTCGTCGTCGCCACCGCCATCGCCATCGGGGATCATGCACGCTCACAAGCAGCACTACTCTAATAGTAGTGCTTGCCCAGCCAGCTCCTGAGCCACAGCACCCTGTGAGCGTCTGCCATGGCAACGAACCCAACACCCTGGGCCTTGTTTTCAAGCAGGTGGCTGAGAGCTACCATGAGAGCCTCGTCGCTGAAGCCACCCTTGGTCATGACAGCGCCATACAGGTCAGGGTGGACATCGAGGGGCTTACACTCCCTGATGGTTGTTGCCACCTCCTTCATCACCTCAGGCATTGTGCAAAAGACATTGATCTCCTCCTCCATCAGGCCTCCTCTCTTCCTCTTCCTATCATGGACGGGGTCAAGTGGCTTGTCGAAGGGCTTCACGAAGGGCTTTTCAGGGCCATCAAGGACCTCGACGTCTGGGGTCCCAGGGAAGTCTGGCATGGGAGAACCAAGAGGCTCCCCCGAGCCCATGGCATGTTTCCCAGTTGCCAGCCTGTTGGGGATATTACTACTGGGCGTAAACCGACCTATCTGGGCCGGGTTAACTTCGTCAGTAGTTAAAGTATGTTAAAGCCCAAGAAGGCAGATGAGGGATTAAGGCCCATAGTCGGTTCAAGGCTTGTAGTCGTAAACCGGCGTGGGTATGTAACTTGTATTGTAAGTTAGGAATAAGTAGAGACCAAACCGGACACGTCTATGAGCCGGTGTTGGGACTCTGTAAACCGACGGGTGTCACCCATGGATATAAGGGGACGACCCGGCGGTGGTTCAAGGACGACAGACAACAACTCGAGACTGAGGCGAAGCTTGTTTGCTCCCTAGTCATCGAAACCCCATCAATTCCATCACAACTAGACGTAGGCTTTTACCTTCATCGAAGGGGACGAACTAGTATAAACTCTCTTGCCTCCCTGTGTCCGCTTTAACCCCTTCAAGCTAACCCGTTACGATGGCTCCACGACTAAGTCCTTTCATGAGGACATCTGCCGTGACAAAACCACGACAGTTGGCGCCCACCGTGGGCCTATCGCACGATGGTTTCAAGTTCTTGGAGGGCAGCTTCGAAGGACTCAAGGGCTACGCTGTGGGCCGGATGACTAAGAGTCGTCGTGGCAAGCTCTACATCGACGATGCAGGCTGGGGCCCCGAGGCCGGCTCGATTGAGTACGGGTACCGGGTCCCCTTCGATGGCATACACGTCTTCATTGGCAAGATCGATGAACCGGGCCCTGAGTCGGACATCTGGACCAACCTCGTCGAAACGGCTCAGCGTGCATGATCCGCCCAGGTTAAACCGGCCGTGAAGCATGCCTTCGTGGGAGTCATCCATGGAGGAAGCTATGAGGATGGATCGGAATCTGGTGGCGAGACCGTCGTTTATTCCGGCGACGAGTCATCAACCGAGGAAACCGAATCTTTGTATCAGCTACAAGACGACCGGATTGGGGGCTGTTCCGATGGCGACAGTATTCCGGACCCCTCTGATCTGCCCAACCGGGTTGGAATATTCATGGCCGGTACACAGGCGGCGCTTCACTCTTTGACCGCAGCAGCAATGATCTCCGGGTCAGTAGCGGCGACGGCTGCCGGGGCAGGAGGCCCTGTGCGCCCGCCGGCTCAAGTTTTGTCCGATCTGTTTGATACGTTGGCTACGCTCATGGCAGAGGCTAACCCGGCGGATCAGGATGCCCACAACGCAGAAATTACAAGGGTGAGGGAATAGATCACTCAGGCCAAGGCCGACCTAGCCGCTGAAGATGCCAGGATGACTGCACAGCGGGCCGCTTTGGATGCGCAAGCCTATAGGCTTATGCTGGATCAGAACGCGTCGCATGAAGTCATGAAGAGGAAGTACCGATCCCGTTTGCCTCTGGTTTTCGAAGCCAGAGATCTCTTTAACACCCCAGGAGCAGGAACCAGTAATCCGCCGGTGGTAAACCGGGCGGAAGCACCTGGGACGGGCGCACCGGTTCAGCCCCGCTTGACGGATCCGCCTTGTCAGAATGCTATTGTACCTCAGGCTGTCCAGACACCTCCAGGTCACTACTCCAACCCGATGGACAACCTTGTTGCTGCTGCTGCACGGCTGGAGGCCATCCCAATTGAAGGTGATTCACCGCAGGCAGTGGAAACGCGTCGGGTTAAGGAGCTTCTTCGGACAGCTTTGATCCAACAGGAAGCATACTCGTATAGCCGTGACCGAATGCACTCCACCCCTCGTCCAAGCCGGAGCTATAGCAGGCATATGGATGAACCGGCCGTATCAAGTAATGCACGAAACCCTGAAGCACCCCGTGGTAACAACCCGGCAGGTGGTGCTGGTGATGCTCAGGAAGTGGTGGACCGGGCCCGAGCATGCAGGGAGGCCGAGTTAGCAGCACAGTATCAGGCTCGTCAGCTTACGCCGGTTCGTCCAACTACCTCGGTCGAGCCTGGTGTTACTTCTAGTTCTCTGGGGGTGCCTTGCCTTGTCCCCGCTTTACACAATGTGCGCCTGCTCAAGGATTTCAAGGGCCCGCGCAAGGTACCAAATTACACTGCTGATCAACCTCCAGAGACATGGGTGGAGAGCTATGAGATGGCTATGGAGATGCTTGATGTAGATGATGCGGCATGTGTGAAGTACTTCACCATGATGCTCGAAGGGACGGCCCGTACTTGGTTAAAAAGTCTACCGGCCAACTCTATCAGTTCATGGGCCCAATTGCGAGCCCGGTTTATCCAGAGTTTAAAGGATACATGTAAACAGCCTATGTCGATAGTGGACTTAGCGGCCTGTGTCCAGGAGGAAGGAGAATCGACGACCCGTTGGGTGCGCCGGGTCTCGCAAATTTTGCATTCATCGGACCGTATGAACGCCGACACCGCGGTTATAACCTTGGAAGGCAACTGCCGGTTTGGGCCTCTAAAATTAAAATAAGGACGGATGAAGCGCCATTGCAATGACGTGGGGACCCTCATGGCTGCGTTAGTGAAGTATGCTGATTCTGATAGTACCAAGGATCCCGAGTCTGATGATGAAAAGGCAGGGAAGGGAAAGAAGAACGGCAACTCCAAAGGGCAGCAGCATAACCCGGCCGGTCATGGGAGCGGAGGCAAGTGTAAAGCGGATAGGAGCATGGACTTTGTGGCTAATACCAACGCGCAGGACAAGGGCCAGCGACGCAAGGGTAAACCGCCGAATCACGGTGGAGCGCCTAATCTTAACCCGGACCGCCTAACTTATCTATTAAACCAGCCCTGTCCAAAGCACGGGACGAAGGAGATGCCAGCCAACCACCTTTGGAAGGATTGCTACATTATGCAGGAGTTTAAGAATTCTAATGCTTTCCGGTATGATCACGGATCAGGTGGTGGCTCAGGATCCGGGCCGGGTTACGGTGGAGGAAATTCCGGTTCAGGCTTCAATGGTAATCAGGGCGGACATAACAATCAGAATAGCCAAGGTGGTTACAATCAGCAGCAGCAGCAGTCAGGCTATCAGAGCAACCTGAAGCAGTTGAATAGTGGGCAATACCATGTCTTCACCACTAGCTTGGACAAGCGAGACCGGAAGGTGTATAAGCGGGCAGTAAATTCTGTTGAACCGGTCGTACCCTGTTATCTGCGCTGGTCTGAACAGCCAATCGTATGGAGCAGAGAGGATCACCCTCCCCGGGTTGACAATCCGGGTCAGCTAGCATTGGTGGTGGCACCTCAGGTGGGGGGTTATAAGTTCACC
The DNA here is from genome assembly GCA_032464435.1 of Aegilops umbellulata. Classification (NCBI taxonomy): domain Eukaryota; kingdom Viridiplantae; phylum Streptophyta; class Magnoliopsida; order Poales; family Poaceae; genus Aegilops; species Aegilops umbellulata. The sequence goes on from CP136054.1 coordinate 445,754,326, forward strand.
AAAGTGCTCATGGATGGAGGGAGCAGCATTAATATCTTATACTATGAGACCTTCCGCCGTATGGGACTAACAGATAAAAATCTTAAACCGTCCAATACGGTATTCCATGGTGTGGTACCTGGTAAGTCAGCATATCCTGTTGGCAGGATAGATCTGGAAGTGGCCTTTGGAGATGATCATGATTCCAGGTCGGAGACATTGACTTTTGAGGTGGTAAAGATCCAAAGTCCATACCACGCCCTGTTTGGGCGGCCGTCTTACGCCAAGTTTATGGCATGACCCTGTTATGTGTATTTGCAGCTCAAGATGCCGGGTCACAAGGGGACAATAACGGTTCATGGAAGCCGTAAGATCGCTTTGGAGTGTGACGAAGGTGATGCTGCTTACGCAGAGTCGGTTTGTGCCACGAAGGAGCTGAAGTATTACAAGGACAATGTTGATCCGGCAGACATGAATCCGTTGAAGAAGCCAACTACGGAGCATGATCCGGCCCTGAAGTTCAAATCGGCCGCTGAGACTAAGCTTGTTGACTTCATACCTGTCGATTCGTCCAAGCAGTTCAGCATCAGTACCAATTTGGATCCGAAATAGGAAAGCGTGCTCATCGAGTTCATCCGTGAGAATCGGGACATTTTTGCATGGAAGCCTTCTGACATGCCAGGTGTACCGAGGCAACTCCCTGAGCACACTCTTAATGTGGATCCTAAGTACAAACCAGTGAAACAATTCCTCCGCCGGTTTAACGAAGAAAGACGCAAAGCTATTGGAGAAGAGGTGGCCAGGCTCGTAGCGGCTGGCTCATTGAGGTTTTCCATCCTGAATGGCTGGCTAATCCGGTGCTGGTCCTTAAAAAAACGGCACCTGGCGCATGTGGGTGGATTACACAGATCTTAACAAGGCTTGTCCAGCAGATCCTTTTGCCCTCCCCCGTATTGATCAAATTATAGATGCTACGGCGGGTTGTGAGCATTTGAGTTTTCTGGATGCATATTCTGGTTATCATCAGATCAAGTTGGCGGTTAAGGACCAGGAGAAGACGGTGTTCATAACTTCCTTTGGAGCCTTCTGCTATGTATTTATGCCCTTTGGGCTCAAGAGTGCCCAGGCAACTTACCAATGGTGTGTACAGAATTGCCTTCATAAACAGATTGGCCGTAATGTACATGCCTATGTGGATGATATTGTGGTTAAGTCAAGGGAGAAGGAGACTCTGGTTGACGATTTGAAGGAAACCTTTGATAACCTGAGGACGTACAAGATGATGCTCAACCCAGCCAAGTGTGTCTTTGGTGTACCGGCAGGCAAGTTATTGGGTTTTCTGGTGTCCAATAGGGGAATTGAGGCTAATCCGGAGAAGATCACAACAATCACCTCCCTGGCTAAACCGAAGTGTATCAATGATGTTCAACGCTTGGCAGGCCGGATTGCCGCGTTGAGCCGGTTTATCAGCCGCCTTGGTGAGAAGGCGATCCCTTTGTATCAGATGTTGAAGAAGACGGATCAATTCGTCTGTAGTTCTGATGCTGATAAAGCGTTTGAGGATTTAAAGCGGCAGTTGGCCAATCCGCCTGTGCTTGCCGCTCCAATTGATAAGGAGCCGTTGCTGCTATATGTCGCCGCTAATGCTCGTGCGGTCAGTGTGGCTATTGTGGTGGAGCGAAAGGAGGCAGGCAAGGAGCATCCGGTTTAGCGTCCGGTTTACTATATCAGCGAGGTGCTTATTGAGTCCAAGCAAAGGTATCCGCATTGGCAGAAGCTGGTATATGGAGTTTTTATGGCAAGCCGGAAGCTTAAGCAGTACTTCCAAGGACACCCCATCACAGTGGTCAGTTCTGCTCCCTTGGGAGATATAATCCAGAACCGGGAAGCGACTGGCCGGATTGCCAAGTGGGCTATAGAGCATGGGCCACACGGATTGAAATACGTGCCTCGGACGGCGATCAAGTCTCAATCACTTGTCGATTTCATCAATGATTGGACAGAACTGCAAGCACCTAAAGAGAAGCTGGATCACACATATTGGACTATCCATTTTGATGGGTCCAGGCAATTGGAGGGCTCGGGCGCTGGAGTCGTGTTAACTTCCCCACGAGGTGATAAGTTTTGTTACGTTCTCCGCTTAATGTTCCCTTGTACTAACAATGCAGCTGAGTATGAAGCCTTACTCCATGGTCTCCGGATGGCTATGGAGATGAATCTAAGCCGAGTTAAGTGATTCGGTGACTTGGACCTGGTGGCTCAGCAGGTGTCTGGCACTTGGGATTCCAAGGACCCACTCATGGCAGCATATCGTCGTGAGGTGGATATTGTTGCAGGTCACTTCAAGGGTTATCAGGTGGACCACGTGGACCGCCGGAAGAATGAAGGGCGGACGCTTTAAGCCGGTTGGGCTCTCAACGCAAACCGGTCCCGCCCAATGTTTTCCTGGATGTGCTACACAACCCGTCGGTCAAGCTCCCTGGTGAAGAAGATTTGGCTATTCCTGATCCGGAGGCTCAATTGGTGGCAGCTCTTCATGTCATTCCGGATTGGACGCTTCCTTACCTTGCGTACTTGAACCGGGGCGAGTTACCAAAGGATGAGACTCTGGCCCGGCAGATAATCCGGCGATCCAAGTCCATGACTATTGTCAATGGCGAGTTGCATCATTGCAGTGTGTCAGGGGCGTTTCAACGCTGTGTGTCCCCTGAAGAAGGCTGTGAAATCTTACGTGAGATCCACGAAGGAGATTGTGGTCATCACGCCGGTTCAAAATCTTTGGTGGCTAAAGCGTTACGCCACGGCTTCTATTGGTTGAATGCTCATGCTGATGCGGAAGATCTGGTCAGACGATGTGACGGTTGCCAAAAGTTCTCAAGATGTGCTCATGTGCCGGCTCAAGAATTGAGAATGATTCCAATCACTTGGCCGTTTGCGACTTGGGGGCTGGATATGGTTGGGCCTTTCAAAAGGTTCAAGGACAAGAAGACCCACCTTTTGGTGGCGGTTGACAAGTTTACAAAGTGGGTGGAGGCAGAACCCGTCAGCAAGTGTGATGCGGCCACGGTGGTTCAATTCATCAAAAAAAGAGATTTTCCGGTTTGGTTTTCCACACAGCATCATCACGGATAATGGTACCAATTTGTCCAAGGGTGCCATGAAGGAGTTCTGCGAACGTGAGCACATCCGGCTTGACGTTTCATGAGTAGCCCACCCGCAGTCCAATGGCCAAGTAGAGAGGGCTAATCAAGAGATCTTGAGAGGCATCAAACCCCGGCTTATGGTTCCTTTGCAGAGAACGCCGGGTTGTTGGGTGGAAGAGTTACCATCTGTATTATGGAGCATCAATACTATACCCAACAGGTCAACAGGATACACACCGTTCTTCATGGTCTACGGAGCGGAGGCGGTTCTCCCCAGTGATACCCGTCATGATTCACCTCGTGTAGCGTCTTATGTTGAAGCGGACAACGAGGCAGCACGGCAAGATGCTTTGGACCTGTTGGACGAAGAGCGTGAGATAGCAACTGCCCGCTCGGTGATTTACCAGCAGGATCTTCGTCGTTATCATAGTCGCCGAGTCAAAACCAGAACCTTTCAAGAAGGAGATTTGGCTCTTCGGCTCATCCAAGACCAGACTGATATGCATAAGTTATCCCCACCTTGGGAGGTACCTTTCGTGGTTAGCAAGAATCTGCACAACGGGTCATACTATCTGATTGATATTCGAGAGCATAAAGACTCACGTACATCAGAGGAGGAGACCAACAGGCCGTGGAACATAGCTCATCTTCGGCCTTACTATACCTGAGCTATCAGCTCTACTTATGTACATATTATGACAATGTATATATTATGATTAATACAATAAACCAGAGCCTCAGCTAAAGCGGGGTCTCTGTTCTTTTTACATCATGTGTAGTTACACGGAGTTGTTCTGTCTTAAAGCGGCCTCCGGTTTACCCCTTGAGTTAGCTTTTCAAAAGCTTCATGTCATATCACTTGGGGGCTTGGTCGTGTCCGAACCAATGCAACACCTTTTTGATAGGCGAAAGCCACCAGATCACTTGGGGACTTGGCCACGTCTGAACCAGTCATGCCTCTTGATCGGCCTAAGGCCACAGAATCACTTGGGGGCTTTGGTCGAACCCGAACCATCGCTACACCTCTTGATCGGCATAATGCCAATGCATTATTTGGGAACCTGGCTGACTTGAACCATAGCTACGCCTACTGGGGGCTTGGTCGTGTCCGACCATGGTAATGCCACTTGATCGGCTTAAACAACCTATTTTTTGCAAATGGTTTTATCTTTGCCTTTGATTGACTCTTGTCTTTCTTTTGATAAATATTTCTTTTGTTGCGTTTTTAAACCAACAAATTCTCAAACCGGTTCGACTGTCAATTGACGGAACACGGTCAATTCTTAATCCGGAGACTATTTGCCCGGTTTGATTTTTTTAACATCCTATTATGGAGTAACACGGTGTTTATCATAAAGCATCACGGTTTACATGATAAACCGGCATTATATGTACAGGAGCTGTTTTCTCCTTCGACGGTATGGGTTTATAAACCTCCATTTCCAGATTGGCCAAAGCCAACTTCATGCCCAACGATGGCAGGTATTTTGGATCACAAGATTTGATAATATACTTAAATTTCATTTCATATATACAGTGATCATAATCCGCCTGGCGGTACAACCGCGGTGGCGCTTTAAGATTTTTCTGATTGCAGTAAAATAATCTGGAGATTTGATCATCCAAAAGAAGCGCAAGTCGCAGTAATTATGCACGAAGGCATATCAAAGTCAAGAGTATTGGCTAGCCTATTACAAGGCAACATGGTGCCCAAATAAGATCATTGTTTTCTGCAAAATGTAAAAGAGCAGCAATTTAAACCGGCCTCCGGTTCAAGCTTGGTCACCAGCCTAGCCTGATGGTTGCGGGTCATCTTGCGCCGCTTCAACCTCTGCTTCCCTACCCAGCGGCTGGAAATCAACAGTTGTCCAGTCGATTCCCATTAATGCTTGAAAGACAGCTTCATCATTGATCAACAACGACGGTTCAATATCAGGAGCGTAAGTATGCTTACGGATTGGAGGGATAAGGTTCTCCGCTTCAGGAATTGGTGCAGCCACTCGTTTGTTTTGGTTATCATATTGGGCTTGATAGTGAGACAAATCTGCCTCTTCAACCAATTGACAAGCTAGAGGGCGCACCTCCCGGTTTATCGCTCACAGATCCTCCTCACTGAATTCTGACCCATCTTCCTTCAAGCTGGGATAGCCTTGAGCCGCTTCAACAGGATCAAAATCCGGCACCCACGCTTTTGCCCGGATTAAGGCATTGATAGCACCGGTTCGAGTAGCAGATTTCTTCAGCTCTTCAACCTGGGCAGGAAGCATCGACAGTCTCTTAAGAGTGTCCTGGATCAAGGTGGGCGCCGGGTTATTATGGGACGCAGTAGAGATGATCCGCTGCGCGCTAGTGTACAATTGCTCTATCAATGTGTAGGCGGCTTTCAATTTCTTCCGCACGTCCGACCCCAAGTGACCAATGCGTGTCCCTATAACATTACAAAGGATTAACAAGCCGGCAAATCCATAAGAAGGCCGAATTACTCCAGAAATCAAGAAAGCTTACCAAAGATGGCAGCAGTCATGGCATGAACTTGCCGCTTTATGCTGGTCAGCTCGTCCACTACCGGTTTCAGTGCAGCCTCGGCATCTTCTGTTCGCTTGGTTAAAGTGGTTTTTTCAGTGGCCCAATCCGCCCGCTCCTTGTTGAAGCCCTCTTTAAGCTATTCCATGGCGCTTAAACCGCTGGTTAATTCCTCTTTTGCTTTAGAGGTTTCAGCTTGTTGGGATTTCAGATTGTCTTGCAGATCAGCGATTTGGCTTTCTCTTTTGTTCAGCTCAGCCTGCATATAGACAGTAATATGATTCACATAATGGTACAAGAATTGAAGTACCAACCAAATAACGATTTATGCCCTTGGTAGTTGGGGGCTAATGCATATTTGCTCTTCATCCTACAATTGTTCATAAAGTCCCAAGCTCAATACAAGTATTCAACTTGGCACTTGGGGGCTACATCAGCAAATTCAGAAACATTGAAGTTTGCATTGACAAGTCCCGGTTTGAATGAAGATCCTAAACTGGCCCTTGGGGGCTAGGAGAGTTGACAAGATTGAAACGTACAAGCTGAAAAAGCATATGGAAGTTACCTCATATTTGTCTTTCATCATGTTAACCAGACCGGCTTCATAATCACGGCTGGTATACAACCGGGTCAGATAGCCGGAATGGAGATCTTGGGCATTCAGAGCAGCGTAAGTCGCCAGATCAGCATTCCATTTGCCTTTGCCAATGGCAGAAAATTCTTCTTTGGTAGTGTGTCTTGATAAAGCGACAGGATTGCCTGCCTCTGTACGGCCAATGCCAGTAATAACAATTTCATCATCCTTGGCATCGCCGGTTTGTACTGGGGCCGTCGGCTTATCAGTGGGCTTTGATGGACTGGTGGATCTCTCAATCCGGATGGGGCTTGTGGGCTGGTCAACAGGACCTGAGGTGTCAATATGTCTCTCTTCAGCAATAAAGTCATCATCTTGCGGTGGTGGGTCGTTGGGCACATCTTCACGAATAACTGCTTCACGGTCTGGTGTTCTGTCCGGTTCAGGAACGGTGTTCTCTTCGGCCGCTTTATCCAGGCGAGCCTTCTTGCTTGGCCTAGGTTTGGCCCTGAAAGAAATAAGAAGGATCAATACAGTATATGTTATAATGTAATACATCAGAAACATCATAAGAAATATGACTCACCCAAGCACCATTTTGAGTGGTGGCAGCTGGGTGGCTGATGACTCGCCAGACGATGAATGGGAAGTGCCCTGATAATCGGAGTCAGACGGATTAAGAGGTTGATGAAAACAACCCGCTTTAGGACAAGCAATGACAAGAGAGTTAGAGACCTCTGAGCGGCGTTTCCGAACCGGACTGTTCGGTAAACCGGCGGAGGTAACTACCTGGCCGCTGTGCCGGGTCGTGCGGCGAGCTTCGTGCTGTTGTGTCTTCATAAGAAAGTTTGGATCCAAATGAGCAAGAGGATGAGAAAATTTAACTTTCCGGTTTGCCCGACGGATTTTTAGCGAAGGCAAAGGGTTTGAATTGGAGGAGAGAGCAATTACCTCTACAACATCAGCATGACTGACTTCGGCGTCATCCTGGCAATAATCATTATCAATAAGGCGTGTGAAAAATAAGCCAAGTGAATCAAGCTCTACCTCAAGGTCCGGATTACCCACATCATCGTCAGCTACCGGGTCGGAAGATGCAGTGGTTTTCTTCTTGTGAGCAGGCCTCTTCACGACTTTAGTCTTTGGCCGGGTTGTTTTTTCTGGCCTCTCTGGTTTCTCCGGTTTCTCCTGTGCAAGTTTCTTGCTCCAAAACGAATCATCACCCTATTTGAAAGATGTTGATGTTAAATAATGGGTAAATTGAGCAAGGACGGATTCAATAAAAAGTAAAGTATAAATCTTACAGCTGGCGGTTTGTTGGTGGCACAAAAGGTAAGCAAGCCGGTTCGAGCACAGACGGCCTCCGGTTCGTTCAATATCTTTTTCACAGCCTCTGTGACTTCATCATCTGTGATCTGGATGTCAATGTGTGTAGCGGGTCGCTGACACTGCCAGTATACTCGCACATCAAACTAGAGCGCTCGCTGAGGGGCAGTATGCTCCAAGATATCCACCAGCGAGCAAGATCAACCCCTATTAAACCGTTAGCCATGAAGGCCCTGAGCTTGGATAGTTGAGGAGCATAGTTGCTTCTCTCTTTGGCAGTCAACCTCTGTGGAAAGGGATGCGTGTTGCTTAGCCGCTCCGGACGATAACCAGGCAAGGGATTTTCTTCAGGAGGAGAGGTGTCTTTACAATAAAACCATGTTTGATTCCATTCTTTGGCATGGCTGTGCAGTTTGGCATGAGGGTAGGTGACCTCTTTCCTCTTTTGAATCGCCACACCGCCTAATTCCATATTGGAACCATCGGTAAACTCTGTGTGGCGGTTTAAATGGAAGCAATCCCTGAACAATTCAACTGTAGGTTCCTCTTGAAAGAATACCTCACAGAGCACTTGGAAGTGACATATGTTGGTTACAGAGTTTGGGCCGGTATCTTGTGGACGGAGTTGGAAATTGGCTAAGACATCCCGGTAAAATTTTGAACCGGGAGGATTGAAGCCCCGGGCTAGATGATCCGTGAAAACAACAACTTCTCCCTCTTGAGGCGTGGGAGGACATTCTGTACCGGGGACCCTCCAATGAATAACCTCTTTACTACTTAAAGCGCCAGTTTTGACTAAATTATTCAACTGAGTCTCGGTCACGCTAGAGGGAACCCAGTTGCACTCGTACACTTGTTTAGCCATGGTGCAATCTACAAAGCAGTAATTCCGGTTCAAGAATATGTGGGACAAATATACACTGGTGCATACATTGTTAACCCGGAGGCAGTTATTTCTAAACCGGAGTTTTGTGAAGCGGCAGTGCCTGGCTAAGGAATTCTGGCGGTTCAACAAGGGGACTAATGGTATATACCGGTTTGGTAATTTTTTTATACACAAAGTTAAACCGCCTGATCTAAACATTGAAACAGTTGAGATTGCGGATGAGTAAGTATGCAAAAACAGATTTCACAAGATTCTTCTACAGCATTGGATCTGAAGCATGTTCAGAAAAGAAGAAAAATATTCAAAGGTTCAAAACAGAACAGTATTGAATCAATGGGCAGAGATACATGTAGATCTATGGTCTTGAGGCATGAAACGGAAGGCGGATGCTAAAAACTACCGTTACACAGCGCAAGGGTTCGCAGATGCATCTAAGAGCTATTGTATGAACACGAAGCAGGCGATGAACACTAGAAGAACATGAAACCCTAGAACAGATCAGTGTTGAAAAGAACAGAAGACTTACCGGAGCTGAGGGAGACGCGGAAGGTCGCCGCAGTGCTTTGGTGCGCTCAGGTTGATGCAGCGGCCAAGGTTGGTGCAGAAGTTGACGGTGGCGGCGGAGCTCCGAAGCTGGACGGCTCGAGGAAGACGAAGCAGAAGGGCATGAAGGGAAAAAAGGAAATGACCCTTCGGTCCTATTTATAAGGAAATGGATATGTGTCAGGCACGAGAATCAAGGGGCCACGAAAAGGAGTTGTCGCCTCGATTGTCGCAGATCCATTAAATAAGGAAGTATCATGGATAGCTTCGTTATGACAGATGACGTCATTCCGGTTTTCAGCAATCAGAGAAGATGACATCATGGCGGTTCACCAATCTATAAGAGGATGTTGAAGATGAATTTTTTTGCTAAGGATTGACATGAACATGTTCAAATCAATCTGGGGCCTAATGTTGGGGATATTACTACTGGGCGTAAACCGGCCTATCTGGGCCGGGTTAACTTCGTCAGTAGTTAAAGTATGTTAAAGCCCAAGAAGGCAGATGAGGGATTAAGGCCCATAGTCGGTTCAAGGCTTGTAGCCGTAAACCGGCGTGGGTATGTAACTTGTATTGTAAGTTAGGAATAAGTAGAGACCAAATCGGACACGTCTATGAGCCGTTGTTGGGACTCTGTAAACCGACGGGCGTCACCCATGGATATAAGGGGACGACCCGGCGGCGGTTCAAGGACGACAGACAACAACTCGAGACTGAGGCGAAGCTTGTTTGCTCCCTAGTCATCGAAACCCCATCAATTCCATCACAACTAGACGTAGGATTTTACCTTCATCGAAGGGGCCGAACTAGTATAAACTCTCTTGCGTCCCTGTGTCCGCTTTAACCCCTTCAAGCTAACCCGTTGCGATGGCTCCACGACTAAGTCCTTTCATGAGGACATCTGCCGTGACAAAACCACGACACAACCCGAAGGAGAAGATGTGCTACATATGTCTGTAGTTATGTATGGGTGTGTTGAGGAACTCAGCGTCCCTTGGGTGGTCCTAAGAATGAAACACGATTGTTGTTAGTTGCGATTAGGAGTAGGCAACGGTGGACAATATGAAAAGGAAGAGGGTTGTGAGTTAACCGCGACATGGCCGGCGTAGTGCTCTGCCTCCAGAACTATGGAGCAAGTGTTCTCATCCCATGAGGCGCCGCTAAGGTCTCTCAGCTTGGACACTTGGATCCATCGACCTCTCCACTTCCTTAGGTGGTTGTACACCTGGGTGGCAGACACCTCCTGCCAATAGAACTCAAACACCTGCTTCGCAACGGTGTTCAAGTGCACCTCCTTGAAGACCTTATCAGTCCTAACTCCACTAGAGATGAGCTCACACATCTTGTTCAGCACGAACGTGGACATGAACGGCTGCCACTTCATGTTGTTCGACCTACCATCCTTCTTTGCCTTTGTTGTTGCTACCTTGAGTGCAGCGACAGCAGCAACAACAACAGGAGTTTGCTCAACGAGCACTACTGACACATAGAGGGAATCTGTAACACCCTCAGTGTCATGCTACAGTAATCCCCTGTTAATGCTGCCATGTCATCATGTTACGGTTGCTAATCTTCACTTGATCCAAATCACAATTCAAATTCAAATCCAATCTAAAGTTAAAATTTCACATTTGTCAGACATGAAATCTAAAATGTTCATCATGTGGCAATTATTCTTTTGATAATATTGGCAGTGAACTAACTTTTTTCCAAAATTTCTAATTGCCCTAAACTAGTTAAAACAGTGGCTAAAGCAATTAAATTAAATGCTTTTTAAGTTAAAGAATGCTAAGCTAATGTATTATAATGTTAATCTTAATGTGGCAGTAGCCTAAGTTTTACTATTATGCTAAGTGTAAGTTTTATAAATTATAAAACTGTTTTGCTTTTTGAAAATAAAAGAAAGCAGAGAAGTTTTAAAAGAAAGCCAAAAAAAAATATGAGAAAAGGCCCACTGCCCCCGGGCCTTAGCCACCTGGGCGGCCCCACCCAGCAACCCACCCCCCCGGTCGCCTCCCTCCTCTCTGTTCACCCGACCCAGTGCGTGCTCGAGCCGCGTCCCCACTGAACCCACCTTGCCGTCGGCGCCCAGGTGTGGATAAGGCCTCTACCTCCCCCCTGGCGCCTCTGCCTCGCCCTGCCACTCCCACTTTCTCCTGGCTCCCCCGATCCTCTCTCTTTCCCCCTCACCCAGATCTGACGCACCCGTCGCCATGGCCAATCCCTCCCGCGTGGCCAGCGTGCTTCCCACCACCTAGGAGCTCGCCAGCAGGACCCAGGTCGTCTGCCTCTTCGTCGTCGACCACGAACGCGAGCCGGAACGGCCCCGCGATACCGCCTCGACTCTTCTTCCTCTGCTCTGGCCACCGTGAGCTCGCCAACGACTCCGGTTCCCTCGAGTCGTCCTTGGGCCGTCTCTGCAACGACAGTGTGCTTCCGCCTCTCCCCCCTCGCCGTTCACTCGTGCGCTTCCCCTAGCTAGTTCCCCCGCCGTGTCCGAGTCTCGCCGCTGTTGTCGTGCTCCCCATCGCGGCCACGGCCACTAGATCTCGTGCGCGAGCACCTGACAGTGCTCAGCAGCGCCGTAGGGACCCGTAGGGCCACCCGCGCCGCTCGCCGTACCCCGTAACGCCGTCACCGCCTTGCGTCCCGCCCACGTTGGCCTCCCTGCAACGCAGCCCGTGCCTCGCCGTCCCTTGCGCCGTCGCCGGCGTCCTGCTCCCCGCCGCCCGCAGCCACGCCCGCCGTTGGCCTCTGCCTCCGCAGCTCGCCCCGCACAGCCTCGCTCGCCTGCTGCCGCGCCTGGGTCCTGTCCCTACTGGCGCTTCCCGCGCGCCCCACTCGCCACTCATTGCTCCGCCCCGCCCCTGCCCTCGCTTGCGTGGCCGCCTGCAACGGCTGCCGCCGGCCAGCGCCCTGTCGCGAGCACTCGCCGTCGCAGACACGCGCACCGCCCCGCACCTCCCCGGCCACGGGCCGCGACCCGCTCGGCCCCTCCACTCGCTGGCTGGCGCCCCGCTGCGCCCACGCGCCCACGTGCCCGTGCGTTCGGGAGGGCGCCCACGCCCGCACCCGCGTGGCCGATACCCGCTCGCCCAGGGCCCACTAAACCCTTTGTGGGCCACTGACCAAGGGGGCCCACACCCTCTTTTCTGTAAAAAAAGGATTTTTAAAATAAAAATGTTTAATTACATAATTAGTTAAGTTAATTAACCTTGCTTATTTAGCCTAATGAACTACATTAGTTAATTTAAACCTGTTTAATTAACTAAGTCAGTGACAAATGGGCCCCATGTGCCAGGTTTGACTTAGTCAACCTGTTGATCTGCTGACGTCACCCTGACGTCATGCTGATGCAATAACTCCTTTTGGTTTTATTAATAATTTTAGCAAATGTTTAAATCTTTTAAAATTCATAGAAAATAATCCGTAGCTCGGAAGAAAATACTTTGTACATGAAAGTTACTCAAAACGACGAGACAAATCCGAATACACAGTCCGTTCGTCCGCCACACACCCCTAGAATAGCGAACATGCAACTTTCCCCTCTGTTTCATCTGTCCGAAAATGCCAAACTTCGGGAAAACTTCCCCGGATGTTTCCCCCCCTTCACCGGTATCGTGTAGCACCGCGTTAGAGCACGTCTAGCTTTGCATGTTATCCTGTTATGCACTTGCTTGCTATGTATTTACTGTTTCTTCCCCCTCTTCTCTCCGTTAGACCCCGAGACCGTTGTTGATGCCCCGGTGATCGTCTACGCTACCGACGACCCCTCCTTCTCGCCTGAGCAACCAGGCAAGCCCCCCCCCCCCCCCCCTTTGATCATCCCGATATCGCCCATTCTGTTCTCTCGTGCTTGCATTAGATTTTGCTACTGTAATTGATTGCTCCTATTCTGATGCATAGCCTGCTTTTGTAACCTGCTTATTGTTACCTACCTGCTTATCCTAAACTGTTTAGTATAGGTTGGTTAGTGATCCATCTGTGACCCCCACCTTGTCCTTGTTGCCCCTACTTCATCATTGAAGACCCGATCAACGGGATCGAAGACCAGGTCCCGTCACCGTACATCACTTTCCCCTTAGTTGCTCGACACTACTGGGTTACTATCGAGTGCCGAGGGTGAGACCTCTACAGCACTTCTGATGTTAACCCTGTAGTGTAGCTATTCGGTCGTGGTCATCGGGGGTGATTCCGCCGTAACCACTTCCGATACGACTCTGTCGTGCAACCCCTCAAGTATGAACCTCGGTGGTGGTTCCTCTTACGTTCACCTTGATGATTACATCGAGTGGAATTCACCGAGGGTGATTCCTCGGGTTTTCCCCTTGATGTTTGGACACACAGATACTTGGACTTTACAACTGTTACTTGGAAAGGCGGGTCGACCCTGAGGGGTACCCGCGAGTGATGTGGAGTCGGGTTGACCTGGAAGGTGCCCGCGAGATACTTACGAGGCATGGCCGGGCATTCTTAGCCCTTGCCCCAAGTCCTCGAGACGGGGCAACGGGGTCACATCTTTTGTGAGTCTCTGCTTGTTACGACGCGTTCCTAATCCACTACAATTTGGATATTTGATCCGAGGGGCCTCTGGCCTGATAGCACTAACCATCACGTGGGCATAGTATGGGTGTTCTGTGTCGTATGCATTAGCTGAAGCTTAATAGACATCAGCGACTAAGCGGCGCGCGCCGGGTTGGACTGCGTAAGCACCTGCCTTTTTGAAGGAGGTAGCTAGGTCTGCTCACCGGCCGCCCTCGCAACATGCAGGAGTTCCTGGGGAGATGGCCCATGACCCCTGGGGGCATAGGTTTAGTCCGGCATGCTGACCTCTCTATTAAGCCTAGGTCGGGTTGCAGCGTATTGTTCGGCCGAGGCCGGGCATGACCCAGGAAAGTGTGTTCGGACGGAGTTAATCGAGCGCGGTGGGAAAGTTGGTGCACCCCTGCAGGGAAGAAAACATCTATCGATAGCCTGTCCTACGGTAACGGACACTTGGAGTTGTATCCCGATCGATACAACTAGAACTAGATACTTGTGATGTGAATTGGATTGTGATGAGAACTGGATAGTATGGCTCTGGGATTGCTTTCTCGCAGGGAGTCGAGAAAGGATCTCTGGCCGAGGTTGATAACACTTCTACTACTTTACTTTATGCTACTCTACTCCCTCCTGTTGCTGCAAGATGGTGGTTTCCAGAAGATGCTAGTCTTCGATAGGCTAGGCTTTCCCCTTCTCTTCTGGCATTCTGCAGTCCAGTCCACAGATACAACCCTTTTCATTGATACTGATGCATATGTAGTGTAGATCCTTGCTTGCGAGTACTTTGGATGAGTACTCACGGTTGCTTTGCTCCCCTTTCTCTTGCTTTCTGGTTGATGCAACCACATGTTGGAGCCCAGGAGCCAGATGCCACCGCCGATGCCTACTACTACGTGGAGACCGCCGACGACCAGGAGTAGTTAGGAGGCTCCCAGGCTGGAAGCCTTGCCTTTTCGATCGTTGTTGCTTTTGTGCTAGTCTTCTTAAGGCAAACTTGTCTAACTTATGTCTGTACTCAGATATTTTTGCTTCCACTAACTCTTGTGTATTCGAGCTTATATATTCGAGCCCTCGAGGCCCCTGGCTTGTAATATAAAGCTTGTATTATTTTAATTTGTGTCTAGAGTTGTGTTGTGATATCTTCCCGTGAGTTCTTGATCTTGATCGTACACATTTGCATGTATGATTAGTGTACGATTGAATCAAGGGCGTCACAAAATCAAACGCGAACACTTCTGAATCAGGTGCCATCTCGGACATAGGCTGCGAGTCCTCGACAAACGATGGAGCAAACTGGCTGTCGGATAGGACAAGGGCCTAACTAAGATCTTGCGTTGCATGGTCATCTCCTATAATCGTAGCACTCATTGGCAATAAGCATAGCACACAACATACCGGACAATCCATGAAAGCAGGAGCATACATGTACATGGTTCATCAGTATCATAGCAAGCACATGCTTCATCACTATCATACTAAGCACATGCTTCATCACAATCATACTTCAAACTCTACTACTAATCTAGCCTACCACATGCTTGAACATCTAGCCCTACCACAAATTGCAACCGCAACATAGCAATCAACTATATGAGCTCACAAATCAGACCACTAATCAACCATGCATCTAGATCAAACCCTAGCTACTGCTCAAATCTAGCTAGAAGGAACAGAGAGAAAGGGGGAATGAACTCACAAAGGCCATGGCTGCAGCTCGAGGACGAGGGGGATGGTTGTCGGGGATATACCCCGCGGTATGACCCGGCCGGACTTGGCGACTCACCAGAGACTCGGCTGGAGCTAGGCGACTCACTGGCGATCCGCCCGGACATGGCGGTTTACATGTAACCCGCCTGGACATTGTGACTCACTAGAGACCCGGCGGGCGGATCAGACGGACGACAATGCCCAAGGCCCAGCAGGCCGGCTTATACTCTGGTGGGCCGGCTTAAGACAGAAGGCATGAGGAATATTTCCGTTATAAGGAAGCAAGACCCGTACCTGTATCTGACTTGTGATAGAGAATAAGTTAGTTCTAATCCTACTAGGACTCTACATATAAGCCGCCCCTTCAACTTATATAAGGAGCGGCAGGGCTCCCCAAAGGGGGACAAGCGAGAAACAATCTCTAGGGCTAGACACAAAGAGCCGGCTTACCGGTGACTCCCTCATGATCATAATGAGACCTAGCCTCAAACAGCATGTAGGGTTATTACCGGATGATGTTTCCCGGGGCCCGAAGCTGTCTAAACCCTTGTCTTATGTTGCGTTTCTCGATTCCGCTCAACCCCTCTCAAGCTACTATATAGATGCATTGGCCTCGTGAGTAAGTCCTCACACTAAAGACATCTGGCATGACAATTCCACGACAGTTGGTGCCCACCGTGGGGCTCGCGCACGATGGTGTTGAGTTCTTGGAGGGATCTCTCATATGGATCGAGAAGCTCGCGGTTGACTAGATGAAGAAGAAGAAAAGGCTTGCAGGATAACCCAGCATAACATAACTTTGGGCTGAGCCGGTAAGGTTCATTGGTGAGTCGGGGATTAAATTTTTGAGTGGGTAGCACAAGGTTAAAGTTCAACAAGAATTAGGATTGCTAGGTTTATGTGTGTTCGCTGCCGCCATCCTACGATCCGTCGAGACCGACAGGCGTTTGTTCCCTGTACAATTAAGATAGGGAAACGCTTGCTGCCGGCAGACCGGCCGAAGCGATGCGCCGGTCGCGCGTCCCACGCGTCTCTTTGGACCCACAAGCTGCTCTCTTTCTATTTTTATTCCCTTGCCTTATCCATCGCTCACCTGATCTTCTTCAGCATTCCTTCTTTCCTACTCACAGCCCAGCGCCTCCGTCGTGGTCTTCTGCCTCCACCAAGACGAGTTGGCCCAATCGTGGCACTACCTCACCGTCCTGCAGCTCCTTCTTTCTCCCCCCATCTCAACGGTTGGGTTCCCTCGCGGGCCTCCACACATATGCTGCCACGCGCTGCTGCAGGTGCCCATCGAAACCACCGCATGCGCTCGCTTTTTGCTACCCCTCGCTGTTGTAGGTGACCGAGGATGGTGGTCGACGGTACCGGCGTGGCTGCGAATAAGTCGCTATTTTTTTTGCTGGAACCCATTTTTGATTTGGCTAGAACCAGCTTTGTTTTTTTGCTGCAACAACAGAGGATAGTGCTCAATGACGACGACGATGGCTGCATGTTTTTGTTGCATTTGATTTTTTTTCAGAACCAACTATTGTTTTTGCTGCAAAATAGGAGAGGATAGTGCTGAGCGGCGATGGCGGTCGCCGCCGTGATTTTTTGCTGCATTAAATTTTTTGCTGGAATCAACAATCATTTTTGCTGCAAGCACGATCCGGTTTTGCTGGAACCGGTGACCACCGAGGTCACTACTTTTTTTGCAGCAACCACATAGCACAGAGCTGCAACCGCTATTGGTTTTTGCTACGACCAACAAAACCTTTTGCTACATCCATCCACGGCGGAGCTGGGACCTGCGACAACGACATCGACGGTGACGTTTTTGCTGCAACCGCTATTGGTTTTTTCTACGACCAACAAAACCTTTTGCTGCATCCATCCACGGCGGAGCTGCGACCCGCGGCAACGACATCGACGGTGACGTTTTTGTTGCAACCGCTATTGGTTTTTTCTATGACCAACAAAACCTTTTGTTGTATCCATCCATGGCGGAGCTGCGACCCGCGACAACGACATCGACGGTGACGTTTTTGTTGGAATCGCTATTTGTTTTTGCTACGACCAACAAAACCTTTTGCTGCATCCATCCACGGCGGAGCTGCGACCCACGACAACGACATCGACGGTGACATTTTTGCTGCAACCGTCGCCGGGTTTTGCTACAACCGATGAAACGTTTTGCTACATCCATTCATGGTTGACAGGTGGCCATTGTTTGCAGAACCCTGTGTGGCGAGCTTGACGGCGAGGGCGATGAGTGGCGCACTGGGATGCTGCAACCATGAGGGTCGATGGCAAGGAGTTGCAAACAGACAACCAAGGAAATTGCATCCGGTTTTGACGACAAAGCTGCAAACAAAATCGACAAGCTGGGAAGGCTTCTTCTGCGAGAAACGGAGTGCAGCAATGCGAGGAGGAGAGGTGTGAGCGGCCGGCGTCCATGCAGAGGACGGAAGCGGGGAACTGCTGCTCTCACGCGGGAGCGCGCACGTGAAGGCTGGAGGTCACGAACTACTGCGTTTGACCAAGCCAAGGCTGGAGGATACGGACTACTGCATTGACCAAGTCAGGAAAGAAAACGATTGGGAAAGGAAGGATCCGACGGCTGCAGGAAGCCAAATCGGAGGGCTCGCGCTTGACCGGCTGGGCGTTCGGCCGGTCCGCCGGCGCGTATCACTCGCCTAGATATCTATGCCAAGTCGTTCTTGAGGTTCTGCTGCAAGGCGCCAGGATCAAAGACCAAGACTAAAAGAGATGAGATCATACGTCAACAGATGCAAGCCACGCTTGAGATGAGGAAACATGAAGACAAAACCAACAGCGACCTGGATCTCGTCTCGGCCTCGTATTTTGCTGCACCATGGACAGCTCTCAGCAGCCTCAAATACTGGGTTGGCTAACATTATTAAAATTAGATCTGAGGCGAACTGCTGTCTGAGCAACACAGGGATCAGTCTGGTCTGATTTTATTAACCTAGATTTACCGGGTTCTCCTCTGGACGGAGGGTCACACGAAAGATGCTGGTCCTCTAGACCGACCCGTACAAGAATCCAGTCGCCAGATCTTTTTCTTTTTTTCCTTGGTGCTACCGATGATACATCTCCTGATTGGAAGGATCGCTGCTACATCCATTTGGAAGAGTCAAAGGTCATCATTAGAGAAAGTCCTAAAAAACATCCGATGGAAATCATGCCTTATCATGAGGCTCAAGCATACAAGTCAAAGAAAGAAAGAAGGGAACCGCCTTGACCCGGCTTCAGGATTCGGTCACGACCCAGACCATGCTTGGTTGCCGAGTCGCCCGCAGCGTTAGCTGTTGAGATTACCAAGCCGCCGAGACAGTTAAATTCTACTGCGATACACTGTTTTGCTGATTTCAAACCCCCAGGCGTCAACTCACAAGCTACTGGTGCTACGACATTTTGGGTAAAGGCTGAGGATGATTTCATCAACCACAAGTGCTAGTTGGTGCTCCCGAGGAGTACTAGTACTAGTTGACTAATCTGGTACTAATTGCTGTGAACTGCTATGGCCACTCCACGATACTACAAGGTCGCCGCCCCTGTTACATCAACATGACGCGGCTGACTCGGCCGTTCGCACGACTTATCGCGCCTGCGCTTGACTCGCCCGTCCGCACTGGCTTACACGCCACAACCGACTCATTTGTCCAAGCCGCCTCTGATGCTGCAATCGTTTTACTATCCGCCCTGCGGTCCGGCCTATTCAAAGTACCGGGTTGACTAACGGACTTTACGCACAGATCATCTGTCATTCACAAACATCAAGTGATATCCATCTAAATTTATCTTATTAACACTTATTGTTTTTTGTCAAAGAACAATTACTCTGCCCTGTAATATTTTTTACATAGGACAATTTTTATGCTATTATACCATGGATACCAAGTGCATGCACTAGCATTCGTCCGTGCCACGCTGCTCGACAGACATGCGTGCAAGCCGCCGTTCCCGCGGTCCAGTCCGCATCAACTCGTCAGGACCGTGCGAATTGCCCAACAAAGCACACACAGGCCGCTGCCCCCCGCAGTCCGGTCTACATCAACATATGGCCGATTCGCCCGTCCGTGCCGGCTTACAACGCCGGTGCCGACTCTCCCCGTCCACTCCGGCTTACAACGCCGCGGCTGATTCATCTGTCTGCTTGCATGGCCGACTCGCCCATAATTGATTTCAGCTTCACCGTGGTGATCATCAACTCTGCGTTTTCCAATACAGGACAAATTGTCTACTGCAAAAAGGGATTATAATATCACTGAGCTATTGGATAACTCATGCTGGTTTATATCACGGTTAAATATGGAGAATCTCAAGCCAACTCCTTGAGTCGTCTTGAGACTCGGGGGCTACAATGACATGAATCGTGCACTCCGGATCATTGGAAGGAAGGATAACCCGGTTCAGGAGGACACCGCCATATTGATGAAAATTTAAAGGCCGTCAGAAAATTGTCGGTTCAAAATAAAGATTCCGGTTTAAAATCCGGTTCATGAGACATCTCTCTCCCGAGAAGCTTTGAAGCTCTCAAATCCGGTTTAAACATCCGGCTCAAGGTAAATTTGTCTCTTACAAAGCTTTTAAGCTCTCAAATCCGGTTCAAAGTTCCGGTTCAAAAAGAATTAATCTCTCGCAAGATTCAAGTTCTCAGAAAAATTAAAGGTTGGCAAAGAGAACTTGATGCCATGATTCGCGGTTCAAACATGGGTATCCTGCCTTACGCTTATCTATTATGGTCACTTAGGGGCTTCCTGCTCATCGAGCATAGCTGTCGGTACCCTCTTGATCGGCGCGATGCCAAAATTTATATAGTCACTTGGGGGCTTCCTGTTCAAACATAGGTCGTATTCGAACCAAAGAGAACCTAGTTGTCAGTACCCTTTTGATTGGCACACTGCCAAACCCTCTAGGGGGCTTCTTGATCATATCCGAATCATAGCTCAACCCCTTTTGGGTTCGGCGTGGATCGTATTCGAATCAGCGTCGTTAAACAACTCTTAAGGTCATTTGGGGGCTTCCTGTTCAAACATAGGTCATATTCAAACCAAAGAGAACATAGCTGTCGGTACCCTCTTGATCGGCAACGCCAAAGCCACTGGGGCCTATATGATCGTCTTCGAATCTTAGCTTGACCCCTTTGGAACGGTTTTCTGATCGTATTCGAATCAGAAGCCTCAAAATTTTTTCGAAGTCTTTTTGCAAGCAACTTTTTGGTTTTTACTTAGCTTTTTGATCATATCTGAAGCATATATAAGTGGTTTCTATTTAACCCGGCTTGACTTTGGACAATAAGTCGCCAGTATATGACAATCATAAACATGTGGAAGCATTGGCTTCTAAGGATTGGGTTATCGCGCTTGCTGCACATGTCATGTAAACCGGCAGTACAAATTTAATATCACAGTGGTTATATGTGAGATATTATGACCCGCCCTGCGGTAAACCGCCAAGGGATCTTGTGACCTACTTGTATGCAGGATAAGACTACATTTGGGTGATTACCCGCCCTGGCTTTTGATGTTAAGTCGCCAGGGCATATGTTGTTTAAACTCTGCAGGATTTACAGAGCTATGACTTACATAAATGATTAAGTCCAAGCTCATCACTGAAATTGGTGTCTCAAAAGGGTTATCAATTATTGATTTTCTCAAGGGCTATAGGCCACCGGGTTACAAAAATTCCGGCTTACAATGAATGCGCATTAAGTCGTCATCGGCCAAGAGCCGCCAGGTATTTAAACTCCGGATTTACTTGTCAACCGATGAGGTATTCAAATCTTTAATAGCCAAAACTGGCTGGATTTTCATGATGATATTGAATGATTGAGGTTTTCATACCGGATTATATTATTCAAATCTTGAATAGCCAACATGGCTGGATTTCTATTGTGATTATCAATAACCAGTGTTATGATTGAGGTTTTCAAAGTCGCTTTAGCGCAACGGCTATTATTTTTATGAATGGGCATGCTTTATTTTACAATGGAGGAAATAGTCCCGAGTCGCTGCAGGCTTACGACCCGGCACTTGGGGGGCTACATTATTCAAATTGAGATTACATCAAATATGCAAGTCCCATGTCACTGCCACCATGCACCATGGCACTTGGGGGCTAATGCAAAAGTCATTTTTTGCTCAACTTATTGGAGACCCGACTCATCACATTCTAAATGAGCCGGCCCTTGGGGGATACCAATTGCTCCTGTCAACAATTTAAGGTACACAAGTCTTATTCCATTATATTGAAGGGTCCACTGCTCAGTTGGTAAAGCACAAAGCTCTTAACCTTGTGGACGTGGGTTCAAGCCCCATGATGGGGGTTACATCATATGATGTTCTTTTCAAAAGAAGTATATATAAAGACTCAACTCAATATTATCTTACTGAGCCGGCCCTTGGGGGCTGCACATTGCTGTTCAAGTCTACATGATCATATTTATAAAGTCCCTGCTCATTATTGCATAATGACCCGGCCCTTGGGGGTTACACTGGTTGAAGTTGTTATGAGCATAAGGCAATTACAAGTCCCAGGTTGCTGCAAGCATGACAACCCGGCACTTGGGGGCTACATATGAGGAATACTCAGTTCTGACTAGTGATTGAGATGAACAACATGGATTTCTTCAAAGTGGTAATATTTGTATTGAGGCAAGTCTTAAGTCATTACTTTGCTCTGCTCAAGACTTGGGGGCACATGTAACACGGATATAAGGAGAGATATTTTCAAAATCTCAGTTATTGAGCAAACCAGATTGACCCGGCATCACTAATCATTATGACCCGGTTTCTGCAAACAACCATAACCCGGCGTCGACAACAACTATGACTCGGTGCTATCAATATTTGCAAACCGGCAATTTTGGTAATATTAAACCGGCAAGTTCTACATCTTCAAACTGGCTGAATATCAGATGAGTATTTCAAGACCAATATTTCTTAAACCGGCGCTTTGGAAGCGGACTCAAGTGGATTATTCTTCACAATAATTCTCTGTGAGAAACCAACGTCGGTGATTTGAGTATGAAGCAGGCTTATTAACCCGGATTTTCTAGAAGGAGGAAATGACAAGGACTTAAGGAGGATCAGGCGCCGGTTTACAAGAATTCTTAACCCGAAACACATCCTGTCAATTTTGTTCTTGTGTATATTTTGCAGCATAAGTTTACCATGGATAAATCCAAGCTAAACTGGGGGCTAATGTCAGGGATATACCCCGCGGTATGACCCGGTCGGACTTGGTGACTCACCAGAGACTCGGCTGGAGCTAGGCGACTCACTGGCGATCCACCCGGACATGGCGGTTTACATGTAACCCGCCTGTACATTGTGACTCACTGGAGACCCGACGGGCGGATCAGACGGACGACAATGCCCAAGGCCTAGCAGGCCGGCTTATACTCTGATGGGCCGGCTTAAGACAGAAGGCATGAGGAATATTTCCTTTACAAGGAAGCAAGACCCGTACTTGTATCCGACTTGTAATAGAGAATAAGTTAGTTCTAATCCTACTAGGACTCTACATATAAGCCACCCCTTCAACTTATATAAGGAGCGGCAGGGCTCCCCAAAGGGGGACAAGCAAGAAACAATCTCTAGGGCTAGACACAAAGAGCCGGCTTACCGGCGACTCCCTCATGATCATAATGAGACCTAGCCTCAAACAACATGTAGGGTTATTACCAGATGATGTTTTCCGGGGCCCGAAGCTGTCTAAACCCTTGTCTTGTGTTGCGTCTCTCGATTCCGCTCAACCCCTCTCAAGCTACTACATAGATGCGTTGGCCTCGCAACTAAGTCCTCACACTAAGGACATCGTCCGTGACAATTCCACGACAATGGTCGTAGAAGATCAATGCCGGCCAGTGAAGGAGCCCCGACGCTGTGGACCGCCGACCGATGAAGATGCGCCGCTTACCTGCTCGTCGGTGCCGATGCGCGTCGACAGGAAAGCTCGAACGGAGGGAGAATGGTGGCGGGAGTTGGGTGGTGAGGGAGGGGGCTAAATAGGGGTGGACTCGGCGGGAGGTGAGCCGAAATCCTCCAGCCAATTTTTTGGCGACGCGGGCGAGCTCGCGCCATCTCCTTGGTCGCACGAGGAGAGAAGCGCGTCGCCCTGCCTTGCCTCGCCCGAGCCAGGCTCGCGAGCTACTGCTGATTCGGGCGTTTCCCCTGTGCCTGGTCTGGAAGTTGATACGTCTCCAACGTATCTACCTTTTCTCACGCTTTTCCTCTTGTTTTGGACTCTAATTTGCATGATTTGAATGAAACTAACCCTGGACTGACATTGTTTTCAGCAGAACTACCATGGTGTTGTTTTTGTGCAGAAATAAAAGTTCTCGGAATGGAACGAAACTTCATGAGGAATTTTTGTATAATAAATAAGAATTTCTGGAGCCAAGACCTACCGGAGAGGGGCCCCTGGGTGGGCACAACCCACCAGGGTGCACCCCCTCTCCTGGCGCGCCCAGGTGGGTTGTACCCACCTGGTGGCCCCACTTACCCTGAAACCAACGCTATAAATTCCTAGTTTTGGAGAAAAAATCAGGGAGAAAGAATTATCGCGATCCACGAGACGGAGCCACCGTCAAGCCCTATTCTTCCTCGGGAGGGCAGATCTGGAGTCTGTTTGGGGCTCCGGAGAGGGGGATCTTCGTTCTTTGTCATCACCAACCCATCTCCATCGCCAATTCCATGATGATCCCCGCCGGGAGTGAGTAATTCCTTCGTAGGCTCGCTGGTCGGTGAGGAGTTGGATGAGATTCCTCATGTAATCGAGTTAGTTTTGTTAGGGCTTGATCCCTAGTATCCACTATGTTCTTAGATTGATGTTGCTATGACTTTGCTATGCTTAATGCTTGTCACTTTGGACCCCGGTGCCATGAACTTAGATCTGAACCATTTATGAATTCATCATTATATCCATGTGCTAGATCTGATCTTGCAAGTTATAGTCACCTACTACATGTTATGATCCGGTAACCTCGGAGTGACAATAACCAGGACTTCTTACGGTGATTACCGTAGTTTGAGGAGTTCATGTATTCACTATGTGTTAATGCTTTGTTCCGGTTCTTTATTGAAAGGAGGCCTTAATATCCCTTAGTTTCCAATATGGACCCCGCTGCCACGGGAGGGTAGGACAAAAGATGTCATGCAAGTTCTTTTAATAAAGCACGTATGACTATTTACGGAATACATGCCTACATTATATCGATGAACTGGAGCTAGTGCCGTATCGCCCTAGGTTATAACTGTCACATGATGAATATCATCCAACAAGTCAATGATCCAATGCCTATGAATTTATCCTATATTGTTTCTGCTAAGTTACTACTACTATGATCACTATTACACTTGCTACAAAATTGCTGCTATCACTGTTACTGTTACTATTGTTGCTGTCACTATTATCAAAACTATCAAACTACTTTGCTACTGATTACTTGCTGTAGATAATTAATCTCTAGGTGTGGTTGAATTGACAACTCAGCTGCTAATACCTTCAAATATTCTTTGTCTCCCCTTGTGTCGAATCTATAAATTTGGGTTAAATACTTTACCCTCGAAAATTGTTGTGATCCCCTATACTTGTGGGTTATCAAGACCTTTTTCTGGCGCCGTTGCCGGGGAGCATAGCTATATTTGTTGAGTCACTTGGGATTATTATTATCATATTATCACTATGAAGAATCTGAAGGATCCAAAGACTAAGATATTTCCCTCAAAGACGAGGGGAGGTAAGGAACTGCCATCCAGTTCTACTTTAGAGTCACCTTCTGTTTTGAGTAAACTTGCAACACCACCACATGCTATCGATTTTGATATGTTGCAAGTTATTGATGATGCTACTTCTACTATGAATGATGCTTATGATGATGCTAGTACCTTGCTTGATAATGATGATGTGCCACTTGGTGAATTTCTTGATAAACAAATTGCTAGAGTTATACAACATGATGTTGTTGAATCTGATGATGAGCTTGAAACTGAAACTCCTGAAACACCTGCTAGAACTAGCCCTCCTAGATATGAATTTCCTAAGGTACCGGAAGGTTATGTTATTAGTGCAAAAACAACTAGAGATATTCTTGCTTGCAATGATAGAGATGATCTAGAGAAATTATTACACAAGTATAAAGAAAAATCTCCGAATGCTAGAATGAAATGTGACCCTAAGTTTGCTACTTCACCTATCTTTATTGATGATAAGGATTATGAATTCTCTGTCGACCTAGAGTTAATTACTTTGGTTGAATGATCCTTTCCATGGTTATGAAACTGAAACTATTGTGGCACATCTCACTAAGTTGAATGACATAGCCACCCTTGATACGTCTCCAACGTATCTATAATTTTTGGTTGTTCCATGCAATTATATTATCTGTTTGGATGTTAATGGGCTTATTTATACACTTTTATATTATTTTTGGGACTAACCTACTAACCCAAGGCCCAGTGCAAATTGCTGTTTTTTGCCTATTTCAGTGTTTCGCAGAAAAGCAATATCAAACGGAATCCAAACAGAATGAAACCTTCGGGAGAGTTATTTTGGAACAAACGTGATCCAGGGAACTTGTAGTGGACGTCAAGCAACCAACGAGGTGGCCACGAGGCAGGGGGCCTGCCCTCCCCCTCGTGGGCCCCTCGTGGCTCCACCGAGCTACTTCTTCCTCCTATATATGTTCACATACCCCGAAAACATCCAGGAGCACCACGAAACCCTATTTCCACCGCCGCAACCTTATGTACCCTAGAGATCCCATCTTGGGGCCTTTTTCGGAGCTCTGCCGGAGGGGGCATTGATCACGGAGGGCCTCTACATCAACTCCATGGCCCCTCCAATGATGTGTGAGTAGTTTACTTCAGACCTTCGGGTCCATAGCTATTAGCTAGATGGCTTCTTCTCTGTCTTTGAATCTCAATACAAAGTTCTCCTCGATCTTCTTGGAGATCTATTCGATGTAACTCTGATAACCCACAAGTGTAGGGGATCGCAACAATTTTCGATAAGTAAGAGTGTCGAACCCAACGAGGAGCTAAAGGTAGAACAAATATTCCCTCAAGTTCTATCGACCACCGATACAACTCTACACACGCTTGACGTTCGATTTACCTAGAACAAGTCTGAAACTAGAAGTACTTTGTAGGTGTTGTTGGATAGGTTTGCAAGAATATAAAGAGCACGTAAATAAAAGGTAGGGGCTATGTAGGTAAAGAAACAATAAATTTAATATAGCGAGTGTGGAAAAGTGGTGGTAGGAGTGGTGAAATTGTCCCTAAGCAATTGACTACTTTACTAGACCGATAGCAAGTTTTATGTGGGAGAGGCCACTACTAGCATGTCATCCCTGACTTGGAATTCTATGCACTTATGATTGGAACTATTAGCAAGCGTCCGCAACTACTAACATTCATTAAGGTAAAACCCAACCATAGCATTAAGTTAAATTGGTCCCCCTTCAATCCCGTATGCATCAATTTCTATGCTAGGTTGAAGCTTCTGTCACTCTTGCCATCCAATACATAGTCCTATCAACATACAACTAACCCTATGGTGTGATCCACACGCGCGCTCATATGATGGGCACCAAAGGACACAAACATAACCACAAGCAAATTAAATCAATCATAGCAATTCATCAACCACCGATAGGACAACGAAAATCTACTTAGACATCATAGGATGGCAACACATCGATAATAATATGAAGCATAAAGCACCATGTTCAAGTAGAGGGTACAACAGGTTGTGGGAGAGTGGACCACTGTAGATAGAGGGGGGAAAGTGACGGAGATGTTGGTGAAGATGGCGGAGGTGTTGGTGTAGATCGCGGTGATGATGATGATGGCCACGACAGCGTTCCGGCGCCACCGGAAGAGAAGGGGAGAGGGGGCCCCTTCTTCTTCTTCTTGCTTGACCTCCTCCCTAGATGGGAGAAGGGTTTCCCCTCTGGTCCTTGGCCTCCATGGCATGGGAGGGGCGAGAGCCCCTCCGAGATTAGATCTGTCTCTCTGTCTCTCTCTGTTTCTGCGTTCTCGTCCTCTGCCCTTTCATCGTTTCATATATATATGGAGATCCGTAACTCCGATTGGACTGAAACCTTCGTCGAGATTTTTTTCCTGAAAATTAGCTTTCTTGCGGCCGAAGAAGAGCATTAACCACCTTACGAGGGGCCCACGAGGGTCAGGGGTGCGCCCCTGCCTCGTGCCCCCCTCGGGCACCGTCTCGCGTGGATTCTTCTTCCCATATCTTCCAAATATTCCAAAAATATTCTCCGTCCGTTTTTATCCCGTTTGGATTCCGTTTGATATGGGGTTTCTGCGAAACATAAAACATGCAACAAACAGGAACTGGCACTGGGCACTGGATCAATATGTTAGTCCCAAATATAGTATAAAAAGTTGCCAAAAGTATATGAAAGTTGTATAATATTGGCATGGAACAATAAAAAATTATAGATACGACGGAGACGTATCTGTTGGTGTACAAAAAGAGGGGCACACTTTTTGTACCCCTATAACTGTGCACGGGCAGTCTGAGCCACGGGAACCACCACACCGAGCAAGGCAAGGGAGGTGAGCTAAGGTAAGACCGAAGCTTAAGAGAAGCAGAACGACGCCAAGACCAAGACCACAAAGAGCAAAGGGGACGAAGCGGACTCCCCCAGCAAGATCCTTGCCGGGGGACAGTTTTAGCAACCCCGACAAGACCCTTGCCGTGGCAATTCGCCCCACACCTACGGAGCGAGTCACCCTTGAGTCCACTGCCCCCATGGGGCAAGGATTCGGGAGACATCCCCGTGGTGGCATGCAGATATTTGTGAAGACGTTCAAGATCAGATACACACTATAGAAGATGACGACCCTTGGCGGGATCCCAGCCAAGGAGGACCACAAGGCCCCCGGCAAGCGCCTTGCCGGGGATGACAGCAGGTGCCCCGGCAAGGCCCTTGCCGCGAACACCCGCAGGGCCACCATCGGGCCCACGCCAACCAAACCTCCACCGCCGTTCGCATGCAGCTGCCGACCCAACCAGCTGGGCAAGCACCTGCGTGGCGGCATGCAGATCTTCATGGAGACCCACCACTGCGCCACCTCAGCTGGCTGCCTGCCTACATGGCATCGCAGGCACCGCTGGCTAGGGCGCGTGTCGACACAAGTGGGAGTGGCGACAGACGAGACACGCTTCGTCCCCGCCCCGATAAAGCAAGGACACCTCAGCAAGACGCATTAAATGCGCCTTGTCATGTAATGCGGGGGATAACCTCGCACCACTGTACCCTTTCCACCTCCTGTGTGCCACTGTGGCAACCCCTTTTCCTATAAAAGGAGGCCCGAGGCGACCGGGAGAAGGATTCGGCTTTTTTGAGCTCCTCACGCCCCATAGCTAGCTCAAGAACATAGATATACAATCCACCAAAGCAGGAGTAGGGTTTTACGCATCCTTGCGGTCTGAACCTGGATAAACGAACCGCGTGCTATCTGTTTGATCCGCTCTTCTCACGACCCCGCGCCCCGCTAACCGTAGTAGGGATTCTTGTGATCCAATAGGTGTCGTTCCCAAAACACCGACATCTTTGGCGCGCCAGGTAGGGGGCACAGTTGTGAGAATCGGCTTTAGCAGTTAGTTCGATGCTTATTCATTGTCATGGCGCCCAAGAAGAAGAAGACAGTGGCGGTTGGCCCCTCGGAAGCCGGCATCCCGTCCCGACGCGGGCGAGCAGCGGACCGGTCGCAGAAAGGACCTAGGGCACCGCTCGCGAACACCAACACCGTCCCAGCAGCCGGAGTTTGGGAGGCGGTGATGTTCGTGCGCCTGGTAACGGGCCGCACACCGCCAAATCCAAAGATGGAGCCAGGCCCTCCGCGGGTGGCGCGGGGCCTTCCAAGATCGCTGCCGCCCCGCCCGAGGGCGACGCAAGGGCTTCCAAGACTCCCACGTCGGTGCCGACAGCGCGCTCCTCTCAGGCAGCGCGCGACGAACGGCGTAATCACGCCGAAGATCCCGGGCGTCCCCGCGGGAAGAGTCCCGAGCGCCACTCCCGGGACGTAGAAGACCCGCCCGCTCGCCGAGGCGCTGGTGAAAGCGGCGTGCGACCACGGGGTCGTGATAGAGCTCCTTCTGACATGGTCAGAAGTTGAAGCGCGTCGCGATCCGTGCAGGTTTCACTGCCGCCGACGCCAGCAGAGGCCCTGGCACGCGCGCAGTTGCTCCTTGACTTTTCCCCCACTACGGGGAAACTCGACGAATGGAGAACCACTATACGAAACCTTGTTGCGGTGGCCAACAAAGACGAACCGAGTCCGGTGGAGCCTCCGGGTCGACGCTCCGACGGAGTCCCACGCACCAGTGGCAGGAAAGCCGGCGGCGCTGCGACCACGGTGCACTCGCCTCCTCCTCGCCTGGTACCACGGACGCCAACTCATCGCGAGGTTACGGGCGACGACATCTCCATAGCGTCGTCCGACCCGCGGACCCACTGTGACCAGCGCCAAGTTCTTCGGGAACGAGAACATGAAAACGCTCGAACCACTATCGAGCGCCGGCGCGGAGCGCGCCACCAGTCAGACCGGCGAGCAGGGCCTGCTGCAAACCACCCGACACCGGAGAGCCCTGGAGGCCTACCTTACGAGGTAGGCTGTCCGGCTTTTACCCGTGAGTTGCGGTAGTTCCAGTGGCCCACTCACCGCACCTTCAAACCTGACGTTGGCGCAAAGTACAGCGGCAAGACCCACCCATCCGAGTTCCTCAGCATCTACACCATCGCGATGCAGGCTGCTGGAGCCCGCGACGATAAGGTGCTTGAGAATTACTTTCCATTGGGTCTTAAACCCAACACCATGTCATGGTTGATGCACTTGTCGGTAGACTCTATTTCTTCCTGGTCGGATTTGTGCCATGAGTTTGTGGGCGCCTTTACTGGAGGTCACCAAGCCCATGGCCAAGTAAGCGACCTGCACGTCATTCCCCAGAAGGGAGGCGAGAGTCTCCGCAAGTATATACAGAGGTTCAGCCGGATACAGTACAATATCCCTGATGTTCACCCTGCCGCCATCATCAGCGCGTTCCATCAGAACGTGCGTAACCGCAAGATGCGCGAAGAGCTGGCAATGAACAAGGTGAAAGATGTGGCAAAACTCTATGTTCTTGCTGACAGATGTGCCCGAGCTGAAGAGGGAAGGAAGTACCCTGGCGAAGACGCCGGCATGGAAACTGACTCCTCAGATGAGGACACTGCCGCCCCGGCGAAGAAAGGCCGGCGTCGCAACAGGAAGCACAAGGGTAAAGCCATACTTGCCTTCGAGGGATCTGATGATACCGGCTCCGCCAAGAAAACCAAGGCAGATGACCCCGGCAAGGAAATTGCCGGATGTGTCGCCTGCCGGGCCTTGGCGGCTACCGAGAAGCCAGGTAACTCCGGCAAGCAATACTGCAAGATCCATCGCACCAAAGGCCATGCTCTCCAAGACTGCTAATGGGTTGAGCTCCTCGCTGAGAAGCAGAGGGCTGAATATGAGAGGCGGGACAAGGAGAAAGGCCAGGACGGTGCTGAGGGGTCCGGCAAGAAGCGTAACGGCCAGGCGGGCCGTCGCGGCAAGGATAAACAGCAGGAGAGGCCCCCCGGGGCCGTGACAGAAAACCCGAAGACGACGATCACGAAGAGGACGACGAGTCCGGTGACCAAGAGTTTCAGAAAGCAACAGAGGCCATGTGCATTGATGGCGGCGCCTCGCTGCATACCTCTCACCGCCGGCTTAAATAGTAGGCGCGTGAGATTACAGCGGCAGAGCCGTCGTTTGATGCCTAAAGGCCGCTGAAGTGGTCCAGCACACCTATCATTTTTGACACTGAGGATCACCCTGATCGCACTACTGCGGTCGGGTGCTTGCCATTGTTGGTTTCACCAACAATACACAACCTCAAGGTGACAAAGATGCTAGTCGATGGCGGGGCCGGTCTGAACTTAATCTCGCCTGCCGTGGTCGAGAAACTGCAGATTCCTGATGGAGACCTCGAAGAAACGGGCACGTTTCAGGGGGTCAACCCGGGAAGAAGCCAACCAAAGGGGAAGGTCATGCTGCCCGTGACTTTTGGAAGTGATCTGAACTACAGGACAGAAAGGGTTGTGTTCGACGTAGCCAAGATCCCCTTGCCATACAACGGGATCCTTGGCCGCCCAGCGCTGGCCAAGTTCATGGCGGCGTCACACTACGCCTACAACACCCTGAAGATGCCGGGGCCTGTGACGATCATCACCATCCCATCCGACAAGAAGGATGCGCTAGTTTGCGCTGACCAACTCTACCAACAAGCAGTTGCAGCGGCCGCCACTGCTAGGGCTCTTGCTCCTGCCGCTGGAGCCTCGGGAAGACAAAGGAAAAAGACCGGTGAGACCTCAGGCACCCACTCCGGCAAGCACACCTCTTCGGAGTGTAGCGGTCCCGTCGAGGACGTGCTAGAGAGCTCCGCCCACAGAAACAAGAAGTCCAGGGCCACACCGCCGGGAACCAAGAAGGTTTCCGTCAAGGAGGACGGCACGGGAGGAGCTTTCACTATAAGCTCCACCCTTGACGACAAATAGGAAGACGCGCTCGTCACCTTCCTGCGGGCGAATGTCGATGTGTTTGCATGGCAAGCATCCGACATCCCCGGCGTTCCCAGGGAGGTGATTGAGCACCACCTTGCTGTCTGTCCTCATGCGCAGCCCGTCAAGCAGAAGGTCAGGAAGCAAGCTTTGGAACGACAAGAGTTCATCACAGAGGAGATCCGAAAACTGGAAGCAGTGGGTTTGGTAAGAGGAGTGCTCCATCCAACGTGGTTGGCCAATCCGGTGGTAGTGCGCAAGGAAAATGGGAAGTGGAGGCTGTGTATTGATTACACAAATATCAATAAGGCTTGTCCCAAAGACCCCTTCCCGTTGCTGCACATCGACCAGATTGTTGACTCCACAGCTGGGTGTGATCTGTTGTCATTCCTCGATGCCTACTCCGGCTACCACCAGATCTTCATGACAAGAGAAGACGAAGAGAAAACGGCATTCATCACCCCATGTGGTACGTATTGTTTCGTGCGGATGCATTTCGGGTTGAAGAGTGCTGGATCAACGTTTGCAAGGGCGGTCCAGATTGGTTTTGAACCCCAGCTCCATAGAAATATGGAAGCTTATATGGATGATATAGTGGTCAAAACCAAGGACGGGGCAACCCTCATACCGGATTTACAAGAAACATTTGCAAACCTGCGCAAGATCAATCTCAAGCTAAACCCTGAGAAGTGCGTCTTCGGCGTCCCGTCCGGCAAGCTTCTCGGGTTCTTTGTGTCACAACATGGGATAGAGGCCAATCCAGACAAGATCAAAACTATAGAGCAGATTGAAGCACCCAAGCGAATCAAGGATGTGCGTCAGCTTGCTGGTTGCGTCGCCGCCATGGGCAGGTTCATTTCCAAGTCTGCCGAGCACGCCCTTCCCTTTTTCAAGATCTTGAAAAAGGCGGGCCCGATGGAGTGGACGCCGGAAGCCGAAGCAGCATTACAAGATTTGAAGAGATACCTCTCCTCCGCGCCAATACTAGTTGCGCCTAGGCCAAAGGAACCGTTGCTGCTATACTTGGCGGCGACGAACCAGGTGGTCAGCGCCGCACTACTGGCGCAGAGAGAGGTTGACAACGAGGTAATGGCAGCGACAGAGCCTGACGCCACCAATGCAAAGATGACACAACCAGTTGAAGTGCCGCCGAAGAAGAAAATGATGCAGCACCCGGTCTACTTTGTTAGTTCCCTCCTGCAGGGGGCTAGATCAAGGTACTCTGGCGTGCAGAAACTGCTCTTCGGCATTCTTATGGCCTCGAGGAAGCTGCGTCACTACTTCCAGGCACACGAGGTCACTGTCGTCACTCGCCTCCCTCTGCAACGGATATTGCACAATCCAGATGCAACGGGAAGAATTGTGGAGTGGGCACTGGAGCTGTCCAGATTTGGCCTCAAGTCTGAAAGTACTTTGATGATTCAGAGCCGAGTCCTGGCGGAGTTCATTGCAGAATGGACCGCGACGCCTGACGAAGAAGCCCAAGAGAATGCTCTCCCCGGCAAGGAGGCAAGTTGCAATTGGATCATGTACTTTGATGGAGCTTTCTCCTTACAAGGCGCCGGGGCTGGCATACTGCTTGTCGCGCCCACCGGAGAGCACCTCAAGTACGTGATCCAGATGCACTTCCCCAGGGAGGTGTCAACAAACAATACGGCTGAGTACGAAGGGCTGCTTGCCGGTCTTAGGATCGCGGTAGACCTCGGGATCAAGAAACTCGTCGTCAGAGGTGACTCGCAACTTGTCGTCAAACAAGTCAACAAGGATTACCAGAGCCCGTTGATGAAGGCCTACATCGATGAAGTGAGAAAGCTGCAAGAGCGTTTTGACGGTATATAGGCGGAGCACGTTCCCCGAGCAGAGAACGACATCGCCGATTACCTGTCAAAGTGCGCTGCCCTCAAGCTACCTGTGGAACCAGGTACCTTTGTGCTTCAGCTAACTCAGCCATCCGTTGATCCATCAACAGAGCAAAACAAGAGGAGGAAATAAGGGCCCGACAAGTACTTCCCCGCCGAGCTCCCCGGAGCCGCCGGCAAGGATGTTGCCGGGGACACTGAGCCCGCCACGGGACGGCTAGCTCCGGCGGAGCGTCAAGCTCTTGCCGTCGAGACAACCGCTCCCATAGAGGAGGAAATGCCTTTAGTCCTCGCAGTCGAGCCCCAGGCTCCAGCGTGGGCACATCATACCGTCCGATTCCTCCAAACAGGCGAACTTCCTAAGGAGCAGGAAGAAGCGGAAAAAGTAGCCCGTCGCTCTACTATGTACCAGTTCGTCGATGACGTCCTGTACAGGAAGAGGCCGAACGGCGTGAAATTGAAGTGTATCCCCCGGGAGGAAGGACTAGGGCTGTTGGCGGAGATACATGGAGGCATATGTGGATCCCACATAGGGTCAAGAGCCCTTGCCGGCAAGGCATTTCGGCAAGGCTTCTTCTGGCCCACCGCCCTCCAGGATGCGACGACACTAGTCACCAGGTGTGAAGCGTGTCAGTTCCATTCAAAGAAGCTTCATCAGCCAGCTCAAGCCCTTCAAACCATTCCTCTCTCCTGGCCCTTCTCGGTCTGGGGGCTCGACATACTGGGCCCTTTCCCCCGCACTGTCGGGGGCTTTGAGTACTTGCACGTCGCAATCGACAAGTTCACAAAGTGGCCAGAGGTGGAGGCAGTGAGGAAGGTCACAACTTAGTCAGCCGTCAAATTCTTCAAGGGACTAGTGTGCCGTTTTGGTGTACCCAATAGGGTCATCACCGACAACGTCACACAGTTCACAAGCCGCACCTTCATGCAATATACCCAGGACCTCGGTAGCAAAGTCTGTTTCGCTTCTGTTGCTCACCCACGAAGCAATGGTCAAGTTGAGAGGGCGAATGCTGAAGTACTGCAGGGCTTAAGGACAAACACCTTTGACAGGCTGCACAAGAGTGGAAGGCACTGGATTGATGAGTTGTCGACGGTTCTTTGGTCGATCAGAACGACGCCAAATAGAGCCACTGGCCAGACAACCTTTGCCCTTGTATACGGGGCAGAAGCAGTTCTCCCCACTGAACTCATATACGGGTCACCTCGAGTGCTCGCTTATGATGAGCTTGAGCAAGAGCAATTGCGGCAAGATGACGCAACGCTCCTTGAGGAAGATCGTCTTCGGGCGGCTGTGAGAGCAGCGCGCTACCAGCAAGCCTTGCGCCACTATCATAGCCGCAAGGTTCATGCCCGAAGCCTTGAGGAAGGCGACCTTGTCCTTCGGCGCATTCAATCGGCCAAGAATTCCAACAAGTTGACGCCAAAGTGGGAAGGCCCTTATCGGGTAATACGAGTCACCAGGCCTGGCGCAGTCCGCCTGGAGACCGAAGATGCCATTCCGGTGAGTAACTCCTGGAACATTGAGCATCTTCGCAAGTTTTACCCGTAAGGCGCGGCTTGCCGCCCCCCGGCAAGCCACCGTTTGTACAAGCATTGCCGATGATGCATGTAACCCTTTGTACAAAGCCAGGCGCAGACCCTGAGCATAAATAAATGAAGCGCTGGCGCCCTAAGTTATATCATGCATGCTAGGTCGAGTCTCGTCCTTGGTTAGGGTTGATAGTGCCTAGCGGCGACTAACCCCTAGCTTAGAGGCCGAGTGTGCGTCTCTTTGTCCTTCTCTTTGTCTTCTTTGGTTTGCAGGACACACAAATATCCTTGCCAAACCACTTGAAAAGCTCAAGGGGACGGACCAGCATCTAGGCCCCGGCAAGCCAGTATTGCCGGGGGCTGCAAGAGCAAAGATTCACCCACGGCAAACCAGGGTTGCCGGGGACTACAGCTTCAGATAAGTTCTTCATCCCTTATCATGCATTCCCTTATGGACTAAGGTATGCGAAACCTCGTTTTTCCCTAAAGCTACCGTGCTCCCCTAACTCTAGGCCCTAGGGCTCGTTCCTGGGGCCAAGTTTGGTCGTAGTTGCGGTAGCGAAAGGATGAAACAAGGAGCCTGACCCCGCCTCATCCCTGCCTCCGCCGAAAGCGTGAGAAAGGTCGAGCGAAGTGGGAAGACGGCAAGGCCTGTTGCCGGGCGAAGAAATGTTTATCTTAGAGATATCAAGGATTCACTCCTTGTCGTGGGTTCCACCCACAAACATGTGGCCCGACAAACATCCCTTTTTCATTAAAAACATTCCAATCAGGTATAGTCCGTAGGGAATGAAAAACATGAATGATGGGATTACAAGTTTTAAATTCTACAAAGGCCCGAAGGCTTACAAACTAAAAAGAGATAAGGTGCCCGTAATCCCTTTCTTGTCCCTCTTCTCAGGAGGCAGGTCAAGGAGGCGAAAAGGGCAAAAGGGGCGCCTAGGCGAGCTACGGGTGGTAGAAGACACCAGGAGAACATCTCGGTGGCCGTCCGAAGGCTGGATGGTGATGGCGGCGCTGGAAGCAGAGCTCGAAGACGAGGCGGCAGGACGTTAGCACGCGTCGAAGGCGTCGATGCCCGCGTACTTCGACTTGACGGCCTTGCTGCCCGCCCTCTTCCTCTTCCGCAGCCTCCCAACGCCAGCCACTCAAGGAGACGACCCCGAGAAGTTCAAGGGGGCCGGCGACACGGATGATGGGGTCGCCGGTGCCGCACGGAGCGGCACCCGACACCTAGTGGGACCCGTCATCCTGCCGCCTACCGCCCTCATCGTCACTGCCGCTGTCCTCCTCGTCACTCCCGCCCGAGGAAGAGCCTTCGCTATCAGAAGAGCTCTCCATGCAGGACATTGCACGGGTCCCAAAGAGCCCGAAGACCTTGATGGAGAGAAGGCCACCATCCATCAGTTTAAAATGGAGAGTGAGCCCCTCCGTCAAGCGGTGGATGTGAGCGAACGTCTTCCATCCCCGACGAAGATACATCACGTGAGGAGTGGGGAAGTCGATGCGGACCCGCGTGCCACTGATCCTGCAGCCCCTCATGTGCAGCCACAGTGACTCCGGCGGATCCAACTCCATCTCCCGTGCAAATGGAGTCAGGAGACGAAGACGACGACACGACGGCTGGCGCAGCCTGACGAAGAACTCACAAGGGTCATCCCCAACATGGCCCTGCATTGGAGGGGGAGCTGCTGGCGGGGGCGAGGCCGGCGCGCCACCCCGTCCTCCTCTTCCCTGAGCGCCCCGGCCTCGCCCACGGCCTCGCCCCTCCCCCTTCCCCTCGCGGCTGGCTCTGCCACCGCAGGCGCAGGAGAAGGAGGGACGCGTTGTCGAGCGGCGACCCTCGCCGCCACTATTGCAGGACCAGGATTCCCTCTCTCCATGGCGGATGGAAGGGTTGAGCAGAAGATGAAGAAAGAAGAAGATGAAAGAATGAGGGACGCCACCCCTCCCGCTCTTTATAAAGGAATGGGGTTGGGGCTCGGCCGCCCCGCTCGGCCAATCAAGACGCGGAAGGCGCAGGGAACCGGAGCCGATCCGCTGCCCCAGCCCGCGGCGGCCCGGTTTCCCGCCTCCACCGTTTGGCGGCAGGCGTGCAGGATCGAGGGGACGGGTGAGGCGACCTCTCCCCACCCCGTGATCGTGGGGAGTGGATGCCTTGAAGACCGCGCCTCGGCCCCATTCAGTAAATGGGCCGCGCCGCCACGCCTCCCTCCGTTTATGGGGAAGGCACGAACCGCTCCTTTACTACGACGTGACGCATGCATGCAGAGCTCAGCCCCACGCATGCCGTCCACGTCACATGCACCTCCCCATGCCGCGCTACGCGCGGGAGTCATGGGAAGCGCAGCGCGCGAAGAAACTTACCACGGTAGAAACCGCCCCGCCTGCCCGCGCACCGTTTTTGGGCCTAGCCCAACGACG
This sequence comes from Aegilops umbellulata, assembly GCA_032464435.1. Taxonomy (NCBI): domain Eukaryota; kingdom Viridiplantae; phylum Streptophyta; class Magnoliopsida; order Poales; family Poaceae; genus Aegilops; species Aegilops umbellulata. Next base: position 445,791,965 of record CP136054.1, read on the forward strand.
CGATTGCGCTTACGTGTGGCCCAGGCCCGGGGGCTCCTGTCGGGGTACAAAAAGAGGGGTACACTTTTTGTAACCCTATAACTGTGCACAGGCAGTCTGAGCCACGGGCACCACCACACCGAGCAAGGCAAGGGAGGTGAGCCAAGGTAAGACCGAAGCTCAAGAGAAGAAGAACGACGCCAAGACCAAGACCACAAAGAGCAAAGGGGACGAAGCGGACTCCCCCGGCAAGATCCTTGCTGGGGGGCAGTTTTAGCAACCCCGGCAAGACCCTTGCCGTGGCAATTCACCCCACACCTACGGAGCGAGTCACCCTTGAGTCCACTGCCCCCATGGGGCAAGGATTCGGGAGACATCCCCGTGGTGGCATGCAGATCTTTGTGAAGACGTTCAAGATCAGATACACACTATAGAAGATGACGACCCTTGGCGGGATCCCAGCCAAGGAGGACCACAAGGCCCCCGGCAAGCGCCTTGCCGGGGATGACAGCACGTGCCCCGGCAAGATCCTTGCCGCGAACACCCGCAGGGCCACCATCGGGCCCACGCCAACCAAACCTCCACCGCCGTTCGCATGCAGCTGCCAACCCAACCAGCTTGGCAGGCACCTGCGTGGCGGCATGCAGATCTTCGTGGAGACCTACCACTGTGCCACCTCAGCTGCCTGCCTGCTGCTACGTCTCGAGCTAGCGTTGGTTTTCCCCGAAGAGGAGGGGGTGACGCAGCACAGTAGCGTAAGTATTTCCCTCAGTTTTTGAGAAGCAAGGTATCAATCCAGTAGGAGGTCACGTGCAAGTCCCTCGTACCTGCACAAAACGGTAGCAACTCGCAACCAACGCTTAGGGGTTGTCAATCCCTTACGGTCACTTACGAGAGTGAGATCTGATAGAGATAATATTTTTGGTATTTTTGGTATAAAGATGCAAAGTGAAAAGTAAAAGCAAAACAAGTAAAATAAAGTAATGGAGATTGATATGATGAGAATAGACCCGGGGGCCATAGGTTTCACTAGTGGCTTCTCTCAAGAGCATAGATATTCTATGGTGGGTGAACAAATTACTGTTGAGCAATTGATAGAATTGAGCATAGTTATGAGGTTATCTAGGTGTGATCATGTATATAGGCATCACGTCCGTGACAAGTAGACCGACTCCTGCCTGCATCTACTACTATTACTCCACTCATCGACCGCTATCCAGCATGCATCTAGAGTATTAAGTTAAAAACAGAGTAACACCTTAAGCAAGATGACATGATGTAGAGGAATAAATTCATGCAATATGATAAATACCCCATCTTGTTATCCTCGATGGAAACAATACAATACGTGCCTTGCAACTCTTTCTGTCACTGAGTAAGGACACCGCAAGATTGAACCCAAAGCTAAACACTTCTCCCATTGCAAGAACTACCAATCTAGTTGGCCAAACCAAACGGATAATTCGAAGAGACTTGCAAAGATAACTCAATCATACATAAAAGAATTCAGAGAAGATTCAAATATTATTCATAGATAAGTTGGATCATAAACCCACAATTCATCGGTCTCAACAATAAAGCATGTCATGATGATGATGATGATGGTGGAAGTTGCATGGCAATATATCTCGGAATGGCTATGGAAATGCCATGATAGGTAGATATGGTGGCTGTTTTGAGGAAGATATAGGGAGGTTTATGTGTGAAAGAGCGTATCATATCACGGGGTTTGGATGCACCGGCGAAGTTTGCACCAACTCTCAATGTGAGAAAGGGCAATGCACGATACCGAAGAGGCTAGCAAATGGCGGAAAGGTAAAAGTGTGTATAATCCATGGACTCAACATTAGTCAAAAGAACTCATATACTTATTGCAAGAATTTAGAAGTCATCAAAAATCAAGTACTACGCGCATGCTCCTAGGGGATAGATTGGTAGGAAAAGACCATCGCTCGTCCCCGACCGCCACTCATAAGGATGCACAAGCCAGGTACACTTCATGCTTCAAATTTGTTACACAACTTTAACCATACGTGCATGCTACGAGACTTGCTAACTTCGACACAAGTATTTCTCAAATTCACAACTACTCAACTAGCACGACTATGATATTATCACCTCCATATCTCAAAACAATTATCAAGCATCAAACTTATCTTAGTATTCAACCCACTAAAAAGAAAGTTTCACATATCTTGAATACCAAGTATATTAACATTAAGCAAATTACCATGCTATTAACGACTCTCAAAATAATCTAAGTGAAGCATGAGAGATCAAGTTTCTTTAAAAGAAACCACCACCATGCTCTAAAAGATCTAAGTGACGCACTAGAGCAAAAATTATCACGCTCAAAAAGATATAAGTGAAGCACATAGAGTAAACTATCAAGCTCAAAAGACATAAGTGAAGCACATAGAGTATTCTAACAAATTTCAATTCATGCATGGCTCTCTCAAAAGGTGTGTACAACAAGGATGATTGTGGTAGACTAACAAGCAAAGACACAAATAATACAAGACGCTCAAAAAAAAACACATATCATGTGGTGAATAAAAATATAGCTCCAAGTAAATTACCGATGGAAGTGGACGAAAGAGGGGATGCCTTCTGGGGCATCCCCAAGTTTTGAATTTTTGGTGTCCTTGGATTATCTGGGGGGTGCCATGGGCATCCCCAAGCTTAGGCTCTTGCCACTCCTTGTTCCATAATCCATCAAAAGAATTCACCCAAAACTTGAAAACTTCACAACACAAAACTCAACAGAAATCTCGTGAGCTCCGTTAGAGAAAGAAAACAAAAGACTACTTTAAGGTACTGTAGTGAACTTGTTATTTATTTGTATTGGTGTTAAACCTACTGTATTCCAACTTCTCTATGGTTTATAAACTATTTTACTAGCCATAGATTCATCAAAATAAGCAAACAACACACGCAAAACAGAATCTGTCAAAAACAGAACAATCTGTAGTAATCTGTTACTAACGCAAACTTCTGGAACCCGAAAGTTCTACCAAAATTAGAAGACCTGGGCAATTTTTTTGTTGATCATCATCAATTGGAATCACTATTTTATCACGTTCTGGTGATTTTTAACAATTCGGGCACTGAGCGCAAAGATTCTGGAAATTACAGCAAGATCAAGTAACTATCTTCCAAGAAGATCTAATAGGTTTAACTTGGCACAAACACTAATTAAAAGATAAAACCACATCTAAACAGAATCTAGATGGATTATTTATTCCTAAACAGAACCAAAAACAAAAAACACAAAATAAAATTGGGTTGCCTCCCAACAAGCGCTATCGTTTAACGCCCCTAGCTAGGCATAAAAGCAAGGATAGATTTAGGTATTGCCATCTTTAATTTTCAACTTTTTAGCGGAGTCATGCTCGAATCCGGGGGGTTCTTCCCTCTTCCCTTCATACTCGGAAATTTTTAGATCTAAAGAATCCAACCGTTTATTGCAAAGAGTAATCAACATATTCATACGGTTAAGATTTCCGCTAATATTTTTAAGAGGCTCAAGAGACTTTTGTAAAATCTTTGTTACTTTGCAAATCATCTCAAACACTTGGGTTTCTTCCTGGGTAGGATGAGATCCTCCCTTTCGGGGTGGTGTTCCCACTATCCCCTCTATAATCTCATGCGCAATACCGGGATCAATATTAATGAAATTTCCCTTGGCCATGCAATCCAAGAGTTGTCTATGCGTCATGTTTAACCCAACATAAAAATTGCGAAGAAGAATTCTAAAGTTAACCTCTAGGGTGCACTTATGATAAGATTCCATCATCCTATACCAAGTATCTTTTAAGTTTTCTCCTTGCCGTTGCTTGAAGTGAAGAACTTCAAACTCGGGAGACATAGGAGCGGATAAGGAATTCGACATAGCGACAGGTAAGCAAACTAACACACGAGCAAACAATAGGCAAAGGGAAAAAGAGGAGGAGATTGGGAAAGAGAGGGCGAATAAAACGGCAAGGGTGAAGTGGGGGAGAGGAAAACGAGAGGCAAATAATGTAATGCGAGAGATAGAGATTGTGATGGGTACTTGGTATGTTGACTTTTGCGTAGGCCTCCCCGGCAACGACGCCATAAATCCTTCTTGCTACGTCTTGAGCTAGCGTTGGTTTTCCCCGAAGAGGAGGGGGTGATGCAGCACAGTAGCGTAAGTATTTCCCTCAGTTTTTGAGAACCAAGGTATCAATCCAGTAGGAGGTCACGCGCAAGTCCCTCATACCGGCACAAAACGGTAGCAACTCGCAACCAACGCTTAGGGGTTGTCAATCCCTTCACGGTCACTTATGAGAGTGAGATCTGATAGAGATAATATTTTTGGTATTTTTGGTTTAAAGATGCAAAGTGAAAATAAAAGAAAAACAAGTAAAATAAAGTAATGGAGATTGATATGATGAGAATAGACCCGGGGGCCATAGGTTTCACTAGTGGCTTCTCTCAAGAGCATAGATATTCTACGGTGGGTGAACAAAATACTGTTGAGCAATTGATAGAATTGAGCATAGTTATGAGGTTATCTAGGTATGATCATGTATATAGGCATCACGTCCATGACAAGTAGACCGACTCCTGCCTGCATCTACTACTATTACTCCACTCATCGACCGCTATCCAGCATGCATCTAGAGTATTAAGTTAAAAACAGAGTAACACCTTAAGCAAGATGACATGATGTAGAGGAATAAATTCATGCAATATGATAAATACCCCATCTTGTTATCCTCGATGGCAACAATACAATACGTGCCTTGCAACTCTTTCTGTCACTGAGTAAGGACACCGCAAGATTGAACCCAAAGCTAAACACTTCTCCCATTGCAAGAACTACCAATCTAGTTGGCCAAACCAAACGGACAATTCGAAGAGACTTGCAAAGATAAATCAATCATACATAAAAGAATTCATAGAAGATTCAAATATTATTCATAGATAAGTTGGATCATAAACCCACAATTCATCGGTCTCAGCAAACACACCGCAAAAAGAAGATTACATCGAATAGATCTCCACGAGAGAGGGGGAGAACATTGTATTGAGATCCAAAAAGAGAGAAGAAGCCATCTAGCTACTAGCTATGGACCCGAAGGTCTGAAGTAAACTACTCACACTTCATCGGAAGGGCTATGGTGTTGATGTAGAAGCCCTCCGTGATGGATGCCCTCTCCGGCTGAGCTCCGGAACAGGCCCCAAGATGGGATCTCGTGGATACAGGAAGTTGCGGTGGTGGAATTAGGTTTTTGGCTCCGTCTCTGGTCTAATGGGGGTACGTAGGTATATATAGGAGGAAGGAGCACGTCGGTGGAGCTCCGAGGGGCCCACGAGGCAGGGGGCGCGCCCAGGGGGGCGCCCTCCACCCTCGTGACCTCCCCGGAAACTTCTTGGAGTAGGGTCCAAGTCTCCTGGATCACGTTCGGTGAGAAGATCACGTTCCCGAAGGTTTCATTCCGTTTGGACTCCGTTTGATATTCTGTTTCCTCGAAATACTGAAATAGGCAAAAAACAGCAATTCTGGGCTGGGCCTCCGGTTAATAGGTTAGTCCCAAAAATAATATAAAAGTGTAAAATAAAGCCCAATATATTCCAAAACAGTAGATAAAGTAGCATGGAGCAATCAAAAATTATAGATACGTTGGAGACGTATCAGGTATCCCCAAGCTTAATTCCTGCTCGTCCTCGAGTAGGTAAATGATAAAAAGAGAATTTTTTATGCGGAGTGATACTTTGGCATAATTTCAATGTAAATCTTCTTAATCATGGTATGAATATTCAGATCCGAAAGGTTCAAGACAAAAGTTCATATTGACATAAAAATGATAATACTTCAAGCATACTAATCAAACAATTATGTCATCTCAAAATAACATGGCCAAAGGAAGTTCATCCCTACAAAATCATATAGTTAGGCTATGCTTCATTTTCATCACACAAAGATGTTCCCAACTTCTATACCCCCGATGACAAGCCAAGCAATTGTTTCATACTCAAATAATCTCAAACTTTTTCAACCTTCACGCAATACATGAGCGCGAGTCATGGACATAGCACTATGGGTGGTATAGAATATGATGATGGGGATTGTGTGGAGAAGACAAAAAAGGAGAAAGTCTCACATCAACGAGGCTAATCAATGAGCTATGGAGATGCCCATCGATTGATGTAAATGCAAGGAGTAGGGATTGCCATGCAACGGATGCACTAGAGCTTAGAATACTCAACAAAAGAAAACTAGTGGGTGTGCATCCAACTTGCTTGCTCATGAAGACCTAGGGCATTTTGAGGAAGCCCATTGTTGGAATATACAAGCCAAGTTCTATAATGAAAAATTCCCACTAGTACGAACAAGACAACTTATGAGACTCACTATATGAAAATCATGGTGCTACTTTGAAGCACAATATATGAGACTCACTACATGAAGAACAAGGTGCTACTTTGAGGCACAAGTGTGGAAAAAGAAATAGTAGCATTGCCCTTTCTCTTTTTTTTGGGCCTTTCTTTTTTTTCTTTTTGGCCTTTCTCTTTTTTTTTGATTGGGCAATGCTCTAATAATGATGATCATCACACTTCTATTGATTACAACATAATGATTACAATTCGATAATAGAACAAGATATGACTCTATTATGAATGCCTCCGGCGGTGTACCGGGATGGTGCAATGAATCGAGAGTGACATGTAAGAAAAATAATGCATGGTGGCTTTGCCACAAATTCATCGGTCTCAACAAACACACCGCAAAAAGAAGATTACATCGAATAGATCTCCACGAGAGAGGGGGAGAACATTGTATTGAGATCCAAAAAGAGAGAAGAAGCCATCTAGCTACTAGATATGGACCGAAGGTCTGAAGTAAACTACTCACACTTCATCGGAAGGGCTATGGTGTTGATGTAGAAGCCCTCCGTGATGGATGCCCTCTCCGGCGGAGCTCCGGAACAGGCCCCAATTTGGGATCTCGTGGATACAGGAAGTTGCGGCGGTGGAATTAGGTTTTTGGCTCCGTCTCTGGTCTAATGGGGGTACGTAGGTATATATAGGAGGAAGGAGCACGTCGGTGGAGCTCCAAGGGGCCCACGAGGCAGGGGGGCGCGCCTAGGGGGGCGCGCCCTCCACCCTCGTGACCTCCCCGGAAACTTGTTGGAGTAGGGTCCAAGTCTCCTGGATCACGTTCCGTGAGAAGATCACGTTCCCGAAGGTTTCATTCCGTTTGGACTCCGTTTGATATTCTCTTTCCTCGAAATACTGAAATAGGCAAAAAAAACAGCAATTCTAGGCTGGGCCTTCGGTTAATAGGTTAGTCCCAAAAATAATATGAAGGTGGAAAATAAAGCCCAATATAGTCCAAAACAGTAGATAAAGTAGCATGGAGCAATAAAAAATTATAGATACGTTGGAGACGTATCACCTGCCTACATGGCATCGTAGGCACCGCTGGCTAGGGCCCGTGTTGACACAAGATGGAGCGGCGACGGACGAGACAGGCTTCGCCCCCGCCCCCAATAAAGCAAGGACACCTCAGCAAGACACATTAGATGCGCCTTGTCATGTAATGCGAGGGATAACCTCGCATCACTGTACCCTTTCCACCTCCTGTGTACCACTGTGGCAACCCCTTTTCCTATAAAAGGAAGCCCGAGGCGACCAGGAGAAAGATTCGGCTTTTTGGAGCTCCTCACGCCCCATAGCTAGCTCAAGAACACAGATATACAATCCACCAAAGCAGGAGTAGGGTTTTACGCATCCTTGCGGCACGAACCTGGATAAATCAATCGTGTGCTATCTGTATGATCCGCTCTTCTCACGACCCCGCGCCCCGCTAACCGTAGTAGGGATTCTTGTGATCCCATAGGTGTCGTTCCCAAAACACCGACAGTATCAAACTCTTCTTGCGGTGTGTTTGTCGAGATCCGATGAATTGTGGGTTTATGATCAAGTCTATCTATGAACAATATTTGATTCTTCTCTGAAATCTTTTATGTATGATTGGTTATCTTTGCAAGTCTCTTCGAATTATCAGTTTGGTTTGGCCTACTAGATTGATCTTTCTTGCAATGGGAGAAGTGCTTAGCTTTGGGTTCAATCTTGCGGTGCTCGATCCCAGTGACAGAAAGGGAAACGACACGTATTGTATTGTTGCCATCAAGGATAAAAGGATGGGGTTTATATCATATTGCTTGAGTTTATTCCTCTACATCATGTCATCTTACCTAATGTGTTACTATGTTCTTATGAACATAATACTCTAGATGCATGCTGGATAGCGGTCGATGTGTGGAGTAATAGTAGTAGATGCAGGCAGGAGTCGGTCTACTTGTCACGGACGTGATGCCTATATACATGATCATGCCTAGATATTCTCATAATTATTCTCTTTTCTATCAATTGCTCGACAATAATTTGTTCACCCACCGTAATACTTATGCTATCTTGAGAGAAGCCACTAGTGAAACCTATGGCCCCCGGGTCTGTTCTCCTTTATATTAATCTTCCGTCAACAAGCTATTTCTATTACCATTTATTTTGCAATCTTTACTTTCAATCTATATGATAAAAATACCAAAAATATTTATCTTATCATTATTATCTCTATTAGATCTCACTCTCATAAGTGACCGTGAAGGGATTGACAAACCCTTTATCGTGTTGGTTGCGAGGTTCTTATTTGTTTGTGCAGGTATGAGGGACTTGTGTGTAGTCTCCTACTAGATTGATACCTTGGTTCTAAAAAATTGAGGGAAATACTTACGCTACTTTGCTGCATCACCCTTTCCTCTTCAAGGGAAAACGAACGCAGTGCTCAAGAGGTAGCAAAGATCATTGGAAAAAATAAACTTGATTTTTAGTAATAGTTTTGAGATATGATGATGTGATACGTGAGTTATGTTGATGAGTAACTGTGCTCTAGTAAGAATATTGGTGTTAAGGTTTGTGATTCCCTATGCATGGATGAATGTCAATAGTCATGCAATGAAAATTATATCCTACTTGTGGGGCATTATTCAGTGTTAATTATGCTTAATGCTTGCTTATGAGATTATTCGTTTCTTGGTTGGTCGCTTCTCAATCTTTTTGCTAGCCTTCATTTTGCACCAAGTATGATCTCTACTTGTGCATCCAAAATCCTTTAAACCAGTTTTGCCACATGAGTCCACTATATCTACCTATATGCGGTATTCTTTTGCCGTTCTAAGCAAATTTGCATGTGCCATCTCTAATTTTCAAAATAAACTTCTCTTTTGTGTGTTTGTTTCGCTCGCGGAGCGGTGAGGGGTGGCTAATGTTTTCCATGCTAGATGTGTTATTCTCAAGATGAGTGTTTATTCACTTGTCATTGCACGAGAGTAAGGAAAAGGTCTTAGGGATGCCCAGTCCCAAAATGCAAAAATGAATTTACTTTATGTTGTCAAATAATAAATTCCTTGGAAAGTGTTGGTATGGAGGGCACCCGTGGATACGGTTAGCCATGGAAAGTGAAAGTATGCTGGAAAAAGGAATAAACTTTATTTTCTGTTTGGGAACCGCCTATGGCATATCTAGCATGGAAAGTGTTGGGAACTCCAAGTCATTTTCGTTGGTGGGATGGATACACCTCTCAAAAAGTTTTTATCTCTATTTTTTCGCTTTGAGCTCTGGCACCTCTACAAATCCCTACTTACCTCTGCGAAGGGCCTTTCTTTTACTTTATGCAATTTTTATTTTGAATTTGAGTCTCCATCTTCTATCATAAAAAGCACCAACTAGGAGGCAATATGATCGTACTTAAGTATTGGGTGTAGCTAATATTCGAGTGTTATTCATGAATAGATCAATGTTTGAGCATGATGGGCTAGGGATAACTTATTTTAGCGTTGATATTTTGAAAGACATGGTTGCTTGTTGATATGCTTGAGTATCTAAATTATTATGTCAAAACTAGACTATTGCTTTGAATCACATAAAAGTCCAAATGTCCATGCTATAACACCACTAGGGAAAAGCCTAGTAGCAGCGCGGGTTTTGGGACTACTAGTAGCGCGGGGGCCGGCGCTACTAATAAGGCGCTACAGCTAATGTATAGCAGTAGCGCTGGTACACCCGCGCTACTGCTACACAAGTGTTGCAGCAGCGCGCTTAATGGAAGTTCGCTGCTGCTAATAGCTATAGCGCGCTTCCCCTGTGCGCGCTACTGCTACAACCGCGCTGCTGCTAACTTTTCTCCACTCGCTACTGCTAATTTTAGTAGTTTTTTGTTTTTTTCGGCATATTTGTTTTGTATTTGAACAGGCTTTATAGAAGAATCTTTAGCACATACAAATGTCATCATGATACACATACAAATGCCTACGAGACCACAAATGTAATCATAGCATATACATACAAATAGTCTCGTCATAATCATCATCCAACACAAAGTGGTATCTTGTCATCATCTCGAAAATAGCGATACATGCAAGTCTCGAATACTTGCAACTACAACGTCATCCATCTAAACGAAGGTATACGCGAGAAGAGCTATCACTATGAGTGAGAGCGGAACTATGCAGTACATGAGATGGCGGTTACGAGTCCTCTCTCGCGCTAGCGTGAACCTCAAGTAACTAGCTTCTCCTTCTTGTCTGCTTTTGAAGCCTTTATGGATGGCGTCCGAGAACCCATTCACTTGCGCCTGACACTCATGCCACTCATTGTACACCCCCGAAACCTTCCCTTTGTACACGACATAGCAGTTCCATCTCGCCATCAAGAAACTAGGTACCTGTTAGAGATGCATGTTCATGAAGAGGATGTACAATCATATATATGCAACAAAATATACTAGAGAACACCGAAAAAGAAAGGGTTAGCAACTAGATGCAACATACAGTACGCAAATTAATTAATTAGAGGTACGCAGGTCATCGTACGCAAACTAACAAAGTAGCGTTACACAAGTTCGGCAGGGATCGTGGACATCACAAAGTTTCATCGCTACAAATAGTATACAAGTTCAACCGACACATATCATCATCATCGGCATCATAAATCACTAGAAGTTCCATCCTTCCATATCATCGAGGATGGACCCTAGCTTCTTGAACGGCGTGAGGTCTAGACGTTGCATGCCTATGCGAGTTCGGACGTCAGGTTGCGATATAGGGCCGTGGTGGAACATCCCCTTCTCATCGACGACTTCTTTCATGATGATTGTCGCAATGTCGCTTTGGATGCGAAAGAAGTCATCTCTAAGTTTATAATCCGCTTCTCCATGAGATTCTAGCCACTTGTGGATATGATCATCATTTCTGCTTCTCATGCGAAGCTTTTGGTGATCCGTGTTGAACTGAATCATGAGATGGAGGATGTAGAATCCATCCTTCTTGCTTGGTTTTGGGACATGGATGCAGGAGAAGTTAGTTTTATACGCGAAACCCATCTTCTTGTTCCTTTGTTTCCTGATCTGCATGTGGCCACCTCTAAAGCTGAAGCCTTGGAGAGCATCATCTAGAATATTCATTATGTGGGTGTAGTATTTTTTCTCGTAGTCTCTGGAAGGGTCAAAATACACGGCGTGGGAGACTTGCGGATAAAGAACCATAAGGACGGCGCGCCCGTTGCTGCGGGGAAAAGACACCTCAAATTATTCCCCATAGAGAGAGAAGGAATGATTGAAATGTATGAAAGGGTTGTTCGAAACTGACTTACTTTGGATGATAAGGCACGAGGACAATTTCCCGGTCCTTATTCTGTACCATGAAGTTTTGGAGGTACTCCCTAGCAGTTTCACGCTCAAAGTCGCCGAGACTCAAGAAAGACTCGTGCATGTAGTACGGATCCGCCACACAGATTTGCGAGACTTCTTCACTGTTCATGACGGAGCTCATATGTAGCGCAAAAAGGCGGACGATTGTAAAATCGAGCCTCCTTGTCAGAAACATCTCAAAGATATGGTGAAACCGCAGGAAGAACACCTCCGCGGGCCGTGTCTCGACGTAGCACTTCCCCTCAAGCACACGAGCCGCGTATGTTGGATATCCTGGATCGTTTGAGGCTAGTAGGCTTTTCTCAGTCGACAGCACATGGTCGTGCAGTCTCCTGAGATCCCCTGATAGTGCCTCCAGCGGTTTCGGTGGTAGCATCGGCTCGCCCGTGAGATGTAACATCGCCGCACCTTTCACGGGTACACGCTCTTCAGAATGCATCGTCTTGCTGCTATGTGCTCTGGCTTGTTTGGAGGCAGCTATCTTCCCCGATCTCTTTCTCTCCTTTTTCTTGGGCACACCTTCTAGACGCTTCCTTAACCCCTGCCTCAGTGTTCCCGGGCTAAGTACTGTACGACCCTCGCGCCGGGATAGTTGAGCCTGTGTTGAGGCGGCATCTTCAGGCGTGTCCTGTGAGGATTTCATGAAGAGAGACATTTTGCAATCCCTGCTACGACCTTCCTACCCGGGCATATCATCCATATCCTCATTAGCAAGCTGATAGCCCGATTCGTCATATGGTTGACTCATCAATTCTATGTCACAGTCATACGCATTTGTATTGAGGAAATCCATAGGGTCGACCTCCGTCTCATCATCCATTCTCTGTTCTACAGGACAAATTACATCAGCCAGCACTATTGCACCCCCTTCATCATGTCGTCCGCCGCTCTCACCCGGCACTACAGGAGTTGGTAATTGCGTAGGCGGGGTGGTGGTCTCCGCACATGCTTGTTGATGTGTGGTTATTGGTGTGCTCTCGGCCGGCTCCAGTCGAATAAGATTCTTCGGCCATAGCAGGACCCAACCCTTGCAGCTTCCAATCCACGGCGGGGTCTCGTCGTCCGCTCCCACATGCTGTACTGGAGGAGGCAAATCCTCGTGCCCTGATTTCACACTGGACAAGCTAACCCTGAAGTGCCCAGCAGGGATCGGCTGGTTGTGGAACGTGGGTTGCAAGGGGTCCATTATCATCCCCTTTCCCACGTCCACCTTCTGGCCTTTGATCAAGTAGAGTATGGTGCACGGGGTTTCTTTCGCCTGCAAACACATATGTCTGTGGCGTAAAACATTCGAAAGGCAACAAAAATGGAATATTATATATATGTGGTGGTGCGACATGTAATTACCGTGATGGCGTCGAGCTCAGCCAAAGACGAAGGCCCACCGAGCGTGCCAGAGACTGAGGACGGGCTGCTATGAGCGGGAGCGGCTGCGAGAGGAGGCCCGGTTGCGTGGGCAAGTGATGGTGCGATGATGTTGTTGTTCATGGAGTTGCTCCCGTTGAAACTGGGCAGTGGGAAATCATGTACCGTCTTGTCTGGATTTTCCTTCGTCCAGTTGATGATAACTGGAACCAAGTTAGCAGCAAAATCATTTCTGCAGGCAGTTACAGCTGCATTGACTGCCTGCTGTAACAACTCATATTTGTCCTCGGCTGCTTTTTTCGCGTCCTCAGCCGCTTTTTTCTCGACCGCAAGCTTCACCTTCGCGTCGATGTCCGCCTGACTAAACTTCTTTTTCTGCTTCTTGGCCTCCGGGCCCTCGTTGTAAAACACCTTCCACGTGGCGCCGTCTCCAGCGCCGTGCACACGAGCATATTGCGGCTGCTGGCCCAAAGGGAGTCCCTTAAGTTCGTTCAAGGCCCGGTTGAGAGGGGTGTCCCACTTGGGCCTCATCGGAGAAGTAGGGCTTTCGGCTGCAAGCTGGTGTTGCTTCTCCAGTAGTCTAATCAATTTCCTCGTGATCTTGTCCGTGTAAAAATCCTTTTTCTCCTTGTCCCACTTGTAGCGGGCCCTAATGAAGTCATGCTCCAAGGGGTTGGTGAACTTCACGAAGGAGTCTGGGAGACCCGCGGCTTCACGTTCCGCTTCCTCCTTATCCCATATGGGCCTTTTACCGAGGTAGCCACGGCTTCCGAGGCGATGCTTCCCCGTGTTCCTTTGCTGAAGGCTCTTGAATTTCGCAGCCTTAGCCATGGCATCCTCGGTGGCGCAAGTGTCCTTGAACTTTTCGAACTCCTCTTCCGTAAGTGTCGGATTTTCCTCTAGAATCTTGGACAGGGGTTCCTCAGCCTCAATAGCTCGTTTCACCCTCGATTTCCAGGAGGCCAAATCATTGCTGAACATGCCCATGGCGTGATTGTTAATCTTTTTCATCTTCGGATCATCCCACGGTTGTTCTATGTTATCATCCCGGTCGGGGAACTTGAATCTCTTGTGCAACTTCGTTAGGAGCAACTGCGTCAAATGTTCTTTACTCCTTAAGTCATCGTCGTTGATGCTCGCGCATTCCCGTAGGATGCATCCTACTTGGTTCCCATAGCACTTGCGAGGTTCTTCCGGCTCTAACGGCTCAAACTTGCCAGGTGTCATCTTTGTGATCACAAGTCGTCCAATCCCTAGTTTGTTAGGTTTTCGTATCCTCTGCTTCTTATGCTTCCTCTTTTCGGTACCGGCATCGGCGCCGGTATCTTCACCGCCGGTACCTTCCCCACCGGTCTCGGCGCCGCCATCGGTGCCGGCGCCGTCGGTGTCGGTGTCGGCGTCAGTACCATCATCGAGGCGGACCTGCAAACCTTGCTTAGCAGTCAAAAAGTCGAGGTAGTCTTGTTCACCCTCATAATCCATCTCGTCTGCATCTTGGCCAGAAGGCCCAATTTCTTCGTTGTTCGACATGTTTCCTATGATTAAGTGTCCTCATTTGTTTCTCAAAGTATGAATAAATGAGAAATGAGATAAAAAATAAATCTATGTGCCAGCACTCGATATGCCAACTATGTAGCACAAATCATGCCTTTATTCACGGGAAATTTTGGCATGACCTTTGCTAAAAAATGGACATATCGAGCGCCTGAAATTCACCGGAATGGAAATGAATCAACATTCCGGCGTAACATAGGCCACTTGGATCATTTACCAAAACATGACATGTCCAAAACATGACATATCCACATATCACATGTCCAGTTCAAATTTGCATATAAATTCAGCTAATTTTGAAACCTATCTAAATTCATAACTAAATAGATAACCTAATTAACATAACTAAAACCTAAGTAAATTAACCCTAGCTAGCAGAGAGAGAGAGGGGGGTGGTTTACAGAGGGTGCAGGGGCGAGGAGGCAGGCCCGACGACGGCGGAGGTTGGGAGGGGAGGAAGCAGAGGAGGGAGGCGAGGGCCGACGGGTCGGGGGCGAGCGCGCCAGGGTCGGGGACGAGCGCGCCTGGGTCGGGCGCGCCGGGGTCGGGGGCGGGCACGGCGGTGCGACGGGGCCGGGGAAGAGAGTGGGGATTTGGGGGAAAAGAGGCGGGATGAAGCAGGGAGAGGGAGAATTTTGGGTTAAGTGGACGTAGCAGTAGCGCGTTTACACGAAGCGCGCTACTACTATTACGCGTAGCTATAGCGGTTTTTTGCAGAAACCGCTACTGCTATCTTGACTAGCTGTAGCTCTTTTTCACTAAAGCGCTACTGCTATAACCAGTTTCCCTTTTCTCTTTTCCTCAGCATAATAGGAACATATATTACATCATTGGACCCTTGCATAATAATGACTAAGTGTGTATACAAAATAGGAACATATATATATTACATCATTGGACCCATGCATAATAATGGCTAAGTGTGTATACAAAATAGGAACATATATATACGTTTTCATTTTTGAGTCAGCTTCTTTCCCTTCTTGTTCGTCGAAGAATAATTGAGCCCCTCATTGTGACTTTGCCTTCTCCATGGAGTACCATTTTTCTTTGGTAATGTAGTATTGATTCTTCTTTTGACGTATACTTCATCATCATCGTCATCTTCTCTCATTGGGTTGCAGTACTGATCATAGTCTTCCTCGTAGGCGACTCCATCCATTCCAATGATGTTTCTTTTGCCTTTCCTCATGACAACACTACTGGGATTGCAAGGGCCAGTTATGAAGAAGCATTGTCTCACGTGCTTAGCATGTACCCATGGCTCATTTTTTGCGATAGCGTTCACGGTAGCGCTCTTGGCGTCGGGTATAGTCATGGTAGTGAAAATCCGGCTTTCTCTTTCGACATTCTTAGCCCATCAGACACGGAACATCGTCGTGTTGTGCAGTCCAGAGTAGTCAAGCTCCCAGATCTCCTCGACCCTTCCATAAAATCGTTCAGTTGCGCCGTTGTCGCTGCCGATCATGCATTCCATCGTCACCCCTGAGTTGTGATATTCATCAATGTCCATATCTTTGGCCTCCATGTAGAACGTGTATCCGTTGATATCATATGCCTGATAGGTTACGAGGTTGGGCGAGGGGCCATGTGCTAAGGCGTATATGAGCAATCCGTCCTTAGAGCCCTCCTCCGGGGGATTAGCAATAATATGCTCATTGAACCAATGCAGGAAAGTGGAGTTGTGATCTCTAGTAACTTCCGCGTCCGTCCTGCATACCCCCCGGTCACGATACTTCTTTGCGATAATTTCTTTGTGCAGTGACACGAAAGGATCTACCTCATCTAGGTGTTGTAGCACTACCAAGTTTGCTCTGTCAAAGTCGCTGCGTCGATCTGAGTATGCCACGTGCAGTTCCCTGCGATCGTTGCAGTGACCTTCTCCTTCGAGCCTCCCATCGTGCTTGTTAACGGGCAAACCAACACTAACACCAGGTGGCTGGTCTGCGCCATATAGAAAATTCTCATAGAAAGAGATGCACTCTTGTGTCAAATAGCCATGGACGATGCTTCCTTCCGGACGGGACATGTTACGAACGAATCCTTTGATGATCCCATTCATCCTCTCAAATGGCATCATGTTGTGCAGGAATGACGGCCCCAGGTCTATTATGTCATCCACAATATGGACACACAGATGCACCATCACGTCAAAGAACGCGGGCGGGAAGTACATCTCAAGCTCATTCAGTATCACAACGATTTCTTCCTGTAGCCTTCGGAGCTGCTTCACACTGATCGACTTTCGAGAGATGACGTCGAAAAAGTTGCAAAGACCAATAAGCGTGTCATGGACGTGCTTGTCCATTATCCCTCTAAGGGCAACAGGTAATATCTCCGTCATCATCACATAATAGTCATGAGACTTCATCCCGCTGAACCTTTTCTTGTTCGTGTCTAGATATCTACTTATCTTTCCACCTTAACCGGAACTAACTTTGACTCCGGTAAGGCACTTAAAGAATTGATTGATCTCAGCCTGACTTAAGGTGAAGCAAGAAGGGGGGCAATAATCCTCATTCTTTATTTTGTTGCCCTTCTTCTCCCGTGCCTCTGTCTTCGTCTCTATCTTGTCTGACATTTTACGGGGCGGCATGTGCAGATATTCCCTGATTTTCAAATCTTGCAAGTCTTTTCTTGCCTTCGGCCCATCCTTGGTCTTATCCGGCATGTTCATCAGTGTTGCGAGCAAGCTCTCAAGGACATTCTTACAGATATGCATTTGATCAAGGCAATGAGGTGTATCGAGTTTGTTCCAGTACTCCAAGTCCCAGAACACATACCTCGTCTTCCATACCTTCAACAGTGGCTCCGGTGCCTTTCTCATCATCTTTCCCGGCGCGGGGCACTCCTTCCTGTTTTTCAACAGCTCATCGATTTCGGCACCGCTCCGCTTACGTGGAGGTCCTCGATGCTCAGCGTGACCATTGAATAGATCTCCACGGTTTCTTCACGGGTCGTCCTGTTCGAGCCATCTTCGATGCCCCATGTACACGATTTTCCCAGACCCACCATCTTTCCTTGACGTTAGCTGCTGAGACGTCGTATCATCCATGCACCGCGTGCATCCGCAATATCCATGGCACACCTGGCCTGCCACATATCCGTAACCAAGATAGTCGTGCACTGTCGTGATCAGCACGGCTCTCATGTTGAAACACTCACCTTTGCTGGCGTCCCATGTCTTGGCCGGTGTTTTCCATAACGTGTCTAACTCCTCCTGAAGTAGCCCCAGATACAAATTAATATTATTTCCTGATTGTTTCGGCCCTTGAATAAGCATGCTCATGTGAATGTACTTCGATTTCATGCACAACCAGGGGGGAGGTTGTACATCCATACAAACACGGGCCATGTGCTATGGTTGGTGCTCTGGTTGCCAAACGGATTCATGCCATCGGTACACGCGCCGAGCACGATGTTCCTTGCATCACATTCAAAATACCGATAGAAGCTGTTCAACGCTCTCCACTGGCTTCCATCCTTGACGTGTCTCAGCTTCCGATCATCTCCATCGTTGGGCTTCTTCCTCTCCGCATGCCAGCGCATTAGCTTTGCTTCCTTGGGATCTACAAAATACCTCTGGAGACGGGGAGTGATCGGTAAGTACCATACCACTTTCTGGGGACATTTCTTCCCGGCCTTCTTGTACCGAGAAGCATTGCACACCGGACAACTTGTTTTTTCCGCGTGCTCCTTCCGATAAATTATGCAATCTTTGATGCATGCATGGTATCTAACGTGTGGCAGATCAAGAGGGCACACGATCTTCTTGGCCTCATCAACACTACTAGGACATAGATTACCCTCGGGAAGAACATCCTTTAGGTACTTGAGATGCTCATTGAGGCTAGTGTCGGTCCATTTATTTTTAGCCTTCGTCTTCAGGAGTTGGAGCGTGAAACTGAAGCGGGTCACCTCAGGATTGCAACCATCATACAATGGAGTGTTCGAGTCTACCACCAGTTGCTCCAGCTTAGCCTCCTCTCTAGAAGCAGCTCTCTCAGTACTCGTCTCCTTGCGAAGCAATGCTTGAACTTGAGGGTCCCGCACGATTGAACTTAGTACCGACGAACTCTGCTGCGTGGAGTCCATGTCGTTCTCTCCGCCGCCATGTCCGGCCCCTTCTCCGCCGCCATGTCCGGCCTCTTCCCCGCCGCCATTATCGATCATCTCTTTGTCTTGCCCCGTGTCATCATTGCCTGCCCCGTCGTCATCCTCAACATCGTCATCCTCATCTTCAATTATCCACCGAGTATAGCCATCCAGGAAACCAGTCATGAGCAGGTGCGCTTCGACACGACCATCGACATGGGGGTCAAGCCAAACTATTCCTTTGCATTTTCGACACGGACATAAAACCTCTGTCAGGTTATTTTCCTTCATGTCCTGCACCGCCGACCGCAACCACCTGTCCACCATCGTTTCACTGACCATCATAAACTCTGCACGGTAATAATAAACAAATTGACTATAAAAATGCGTGCATTCATCAAAGTCATACAAAAATTCGGCATGACCTTACTTAAAAATAGGATATATATAGATCTAGAGTTTGCCCGGAATTCGCCGAAACGGAAATAAATCAACATTTCGGCAAAACATAGGCAACTCAAATGCACAATTTGGCGTCAACTCATGCCACACACACAATTTCCATAAAAATATCAGACACACATGCATAAACATATTTCCATTTTGCAAAAGCATGAAATATTAATCACACCTCTATCTCGAGATCGAGCACACGGTGGAGATGATGATGTAGGGAGGTCAAAAGTGCACAAAGCTCTTCTTGACAAAGAAAGATCTAGTTAGGGGGCAAATAGGTCACTTAACTAAATGCTACATCTATCTAGCTAGCTAATTTGGGAGGAGACAACTTCAACTAGTGGAGGGGGAGGAAAAAGAGAAAGGAGATGAATTAATGGAGGTGGTGTAGTTATATCTAGGAGTAATGAAGAGAGAGAAAGGTAGGTAGAAGAGGGAGAGTAATGGGGGGAGAAGTATTGAGGAAGAAGAAGAGTGAGAGAGGGAGGATGTGGGAGGTAGGGGAAAGGGAGGAGAGGATATGGGGAGGGGGAGGTGGAAAAAGGTGGTGGGTGCTGCGTCTTAGCAGTAGCGCAGGAGAAAAAGCGCGCTGCTGCTAAGAGCGTAGCAGCAGCGCGCTTTCCTGTCACGCGCTACTACTTAATGGGCCAACCCTGTGCACAATTTCAAAATTAGCAGCAGCGAGGTGACAAAAAGCGCGCTACTACTATGGAATTAGCAGCAGCGCGCTTCCTGACGCCGCGCTACTGGTCAACTTATGTCGTTGTGTACTGTCGATGGATTTTTGTAGCAGCGCGGTTTAAGAGTCACGCACTACTGCTAAGTTTTCACCAGTAGCAAGGTTTCCGTAGCCGCGCTTCTACTACTTAGCAGCAGCGCCTCTTTTTGTACCGCGCTGCTGCTAAGATTCTGTGTATAAGGTTTTCCCTAGTAGTGTAAAGAAAAGAATATGATATGACATGATAAACAGCACTCCACATTAAAAATTCTATTTTTATCACTTACCTACTCGAGGACGAGCAGGAGTTAAGCTTGGGGATACTGATATGTCTCCAACGTATATATTTTCTGATTGTTCTATGTTGTTATATTATCAATCTTGGATGTTTTATGATCATTTTATAGTCATTTTATATCATTTTTGGTACTAACCTATTGACATAGTGCCAAGTGCGAGTTGCTAATTTTCCATGTTTTTTACATCGCAAGAAATCAATATCAGACGAAGTACATATGCCACGAAACTCCACAGAGAATTTTTATGGGATAGAAGGAACACAACGGGCCCTGGTTGCACCTGGGGGAGTCCCGAGGAGGGGACAATCCACCAGGGCGCGCCAGGAGGCCCAGGCGTGCCCTGGTGGGTTGTGCCCACCTCGGGTGCCCCCTAGACCGCCTCTTTGCTCTACAAATACCCCAATATTCCAGAAACCCTAGGGGAGTCGACGAAATATTCATCCAGCCGCCGTAGAGTCCAGAACTACCAGATCCAATCTAGACACCATCTCGGATGGGGTTCACCACCTCCATTGGTGCCTCTCCGATGATGCGTGAGTAGTTCTTTGTAGACCTTCGGGTCCGATGGCTTTCTCTCTCTCGCTGAATTCTTAATACAATGGTCTCTTGGAGATCCATATGATGTAACTCTTTTTGTGGTGTGTTTGTTGGGATCTGATGAACTTTGAGTTTATGATCAGTCATATCTTTTTATTTCGATGAAAGTTATTTGAGTTTCTTTGGTCTCTTATAGCCTCGTATTTCTTCTCTGATATTTGGGTTTTGTTTGGCCAACTTGACCTATTTATCTTGCAACGGGAAGAGGTGCCCGGTAGTGGGTTCGATCTTACGGTGCTTGATCCCAGTGACAGAAAGGGAAACAACACATATGTATCGTTGCTACTAAGGATAAAAAGATGGTATCTATATCTACACGATAGATAAATGGATCTTGTCTACATCATGTCATCGTTCTTATTGCATTACTCTGTTTTTCATGAACTTAATACACTAGATGCATGCTGGATAGCTGTCGATGTGTGGAGTAATAGTAGTAGATGCAGGCAGGAGTCGGTCTACTAATCTTGGACGTGATGCCTATGTAATGATCATTGCCTGGATATCGTCATAATTATTTGAGGTTCTATCAATTTCCCAACAGTAACTTGTTTACCCACCGTTTGCTATCTTTCTCGAGAGAAGCCACTAGTGAAACCTATGGCCCCCGGGTCTTGTTTCTCATATATTTGCTTGTGATCTACTTTTCCTTTGCATTTGTATTCAGATCTATTAAACCAAAAATACAAAAATACTTTGCTGCACTTTATTTAATTTGCGATCTATTATTTCAATCTATTACCAATTTCTGGCATCGTTACCCGAAAGGGATTGGCAACCCCTTTAACACGTTGGGTTGCGAGGTGTTGTTATTTGTGGGCATGTGCTGTTTACGTTGTGTTGCTTGGTTCTCCTACTGGTTCGATAACCTTGGTTTCTTCACTGATGTAAATACCTACCTTCGCTGTGCTACATCATCCCTTCCTCTTTGGGGAAATACTGACGTAGTCCTAGCAGACAGGGGATTTTCTGGCGCTATAGTCAGAGAGCAATCAGTGGTAGAGGTAAATTCTCTTATGAAGTTTAATGAAAATGATAATCCTCACAATATGCATCCTAGTCAATGCCTTTATGAGTTTGAAAACTATATTAGAAAACAAGATCACTTAAATGCAAATGTTATGAAGCATTTGAAATATAATTCTGATATGATTGCTCGCTTGAGTGACTTGTTATTTAGAATCTCAAATGATGTTAGAGGTGTTGGAAAACATGCTTCTATGGTTCAAACTCAACTATAACAAGTTGCTAAATCTCAAAGAGAATTGCTTGATGAAATGAATCATAATATGCATGACTTTGCTGTTAGAGTTGCAACTAGAGGAGGTAAAATGACTCAGGAACCACTTTATCCCGAAGGACACCCAAAAAGAATTGAACAAGATTCACAAAGAGCTAACACTAGTGCACCTAGTCCTTCTAAAAAGAAAAAGAAAAAGAAGAAAAAAATGATAGGACTTTGCATACTTCTAGTGAACCTGAAATAGAGAAACCTCCTGATAATGATAATGAAACTTCTATCTCTGATGCTGAAACTCAATCTGGTAATGAACACTCACCTAGTGATAATGAAAAATATAACGATGAGGTTCATGAACACACTCAACCAAATGATAAAGAACCAGATAATGATGTTGAGATATAACCACTTGTTGATCTTGATAACCCACAACCTAAAAATAAAAGATATGACAAAAGAGACTTCATTGCTAGAAAACATGGTAAAGAAAGAGAACCGTTGGTTCAAAAACCTATGCCTTTTCCACCCAATTCAACTAAAAAGAAAGATGATGAAGAATTTGAACGCTTTGCTGAAATGCTGAGGCCAGTGTTTTTGCGTACTCACTTGACTGTCATCTTAAAAATGCCTCCTTATGCAAAGTATATGAAGACATCATCACAAATAAGATTAAAAGACCGGAAGATGAAATCTCCACTATGCTTGCTAAATATACTTTCAAAGATGGAGTACCTAAAAAACTTGGAGATCCGGGAATACCAACTACACCTTGCTCTATCAAAAAGAATTATGTGAAAACTGCTTTGTGTGATTTAGGAGATGGTGTTAGTGTTATGCCTTTCTCTTTATGTAAAAAACTTGATTTGAATAAACTCACACCTACTGAGATATCTTTGCAAATGGCTGACAAATCAACTGCCATATCTATTGGTATCTGTGAGGATGTGCCCGTTGTTGTTGCTAATGTTACTATTTTGACTGACTTTTGTTATACTTGAGATGCTCGAGGACGACAACATGTCGATTATCCTTGATAGACCCTTCTTGAACACTACAGGGGCTGTTATTGATTGCAATAAAAGCAAGGTCATCTTTCATATTAATGATAATGAGCATACGGTGCACTTTCCGAAGAAACAAATTCAAGTGAATAGTATCTATCTATTATATTATTAAAACGATAGAAAACTAACGGTGATGATTTAACACTCTAGAGTTAAGTTATTTGAACGGCCAACGTATACCAATCGGCCACCCAGCCGTGCGTGTACAAAGAGAAAGATAACCTGACACGTATAGAAGGGTTACACATGCCTGTCAAGAAGAAAAAGGAAAGGAAAGGAGAGCAAAGGACACCGGACACAAGTTGTGAGCCACACGGCAGATGTGTGTAATAGAACGTCAAACAAAAAAACTTATACGATATGAAAGGAAAATAAAGGTTTCAATTGTAAACACGTAAACTTGACGAGGCAGGAAAGTTTTAATTGGAAACGCTACGGAAAAGGCCATTGAACTTACGAAAAAGTGCAAGATCAACTATGAGAGGGACGGCGAGGCCGGCAACCCCATTGTACGTCGCTCTCGGCGACAACTGCCTCTCGGACGCTGCCATGGGCGCCATAAATTCGCAGCTCGCCATCGACCGCCTCCCTGTGGCCTCTTTCGGCCTCCTCAACGCCCGCATGAACCAGCCTCTCGTGCGGCTCGACACCGGCCAGACTAAGGCGAACTCTTTGTCACCGTCTTCGTCAAGCAGGAACAGGAGAAGCTATTTGGCCTGCCACAGCGCCACCGACTGCAATTGGATTGCGGGCGCCACGGCTCGGACAATAATTGCTTCCAGAGAGACAGCATCGTGTAGAGGCGAGAGCATCATGATAGCAGTGGGGGAAGAGGGGGTTGACACAAATAAGCGCCCTTCCAGGAGGCCATGGATGATGAGCAAGGACGGGCCATCCGACGTGCAGCTTCTGCAGAACGAGCTGGCAGCGGCCGGCGGCCGTCCTTGAACCACAGCTGTTGTGGCAGGGGATGCACTGGCGCATAAGTGGTGGAGTTGGTGGGAGCAGTAGGAAGCGTACGACCACCTTCCACAGGGATTACAAGATGCACGACTGCGTTCAAGTCAGAGCGGTTCCGTGCCAACAAGGAGCGCCTGCGGGGAGAAGGAAGGTGGAAAGCATCCGCCGCGACGCAGACGCTGACAGAGCCACCGGCTCTGCTGGAATCACGGGAGCTTACTGGAACTGTAGCCGAGCCGAGGCATCGCGAGGAGCCAAGTGATCACGTAGTATTGCTGCATGCAGCACGTGCGGCGCGTCGGACATGATTAATCATTCTTAGTATTCATAGCGAGAAAATGTCAAACGAGTGGATGAGCTCCCTGATACAAATAATATACTATTATCAAATGTTCAAATATTGATTCTTTTAGTCATGAACATGCGTAGATATATTTCCATGGTGTTCTTTTTAATGATTACAAAATTGCTTTCTAGATCATTCATTTTTAGTCATAAAAATATTACTTTTGAGATATATATTAATTAACACACACTTCAAG
Source organism: Aegilops umbellulata (assembly GCA_032464435.1). NCBI lineage: Eukaryota > Viridiplantae > Streptophyta > Magnoliopsida > Poales > Poaceae > Aegilops > Aegilops umbellulata. The sequence goes on from CP136054.1 coordinate 445,816,574, forward strand.
CATGATTGTGACATTTGCAAGCAATACATTTGGACCATTTTGTGAATCTATAGAAGAACATTTTCCTTTCCCTTAGTAGCTTCTACATGGAGATTTTTTATCGGGTAAACTATATGTTTGCGACAGGCTGGACGAATTGGAGGTGATGGTAGGAGAGCAACCATGCAAAAAAAAAATAAAAATAGAAGGGAAGAGTTGAGTGTTATGGAGGCGAAGAATGTCCAACAAATGTATGGTGATGAAGCATGAATACATACCAAGCAGCGCTAGATCAAGTAATAAAGTTCCCACGCAACATGAGTAGACCACCATACATAAATCCTTGATGGCACTTGTGCTATCATCAATACATAACACGTACAAATATGAGCTCAATCCTGTGGGAAAACAGCCACACCACATACGGCAAAGAAGTGGTAACACACGTATTCATATGTCAAAATACCTAGAAGCTTAACGAGTGCTACACTACCATGCTTTTTATAAATGGTACAGTTTAATGCTTCGATCACACATAATAATTATAGGTGACTGACACATAATGGAACACTAATTTTTGTAAAACTAATAACACTGTAGCAAAACGCATAGTATGACATCCCAACCGTGTTTTAAATAGGAGTAGGGTACTAACGGGCTTCACCTTGCTATCAGTGAACCGAAACCATATTCACCTCACACCTACTTCTATGATATAAGAGTTGAGGTTTGGAGAATCAAACAAAGTAAGATCGTAAAATGAGGTTTCATGCACGGATTGAAGGAAAAAAATTGGACTAGCTAAAATTGTGTTCTATGAACATCATATTTAAACTTATGGAACATAATCTAAGGCCCATTATATTCAACCAAATTTTTGGTGGCACCTAAAAAAATTAAAATTTAATGGTATACTAGGTTGGTTTCACCACACGAAAAAAATACTCAAAGCCAAAATAAGGTTTCCTAAAATAAAAAAATAGTAAATAATAAAGATCTAGCCGCGCAAATGTGCGGGTAGACCCGCTAGTTAATGTTATTGAAAAATCTCCAACAATCACTATTGGAAGTTTTCCTCTACCTACTGTCAAAAAGAAATTAATATGAAATGCTTATTGTTGGGGAAATGCATATCCCCATTGAGGTAACTTAGTGATTTATGAAAGTTCTTCGGTTTCATACTAATCGAAAGTGGTTGTTAATAAGACCTGATCAACCTTATTAATAGAACATTTTTGAGCGGTATGAAGTTGATGAATTTGGTAAGCACTACCTTCTGTCCCTACCTATCATTTTATGCTTTTATTAGTTAAATAAAATAAAATGCCATGTTTTGTCTATTTTCTGAATTTCCCGTGCAATAAAAAAATGACCCAAAAATAAAAGGTCTCAGAATGCCCTGAAAATTGAACATGATTTTTTTCTGAATATTTCTGAATTTTTGGTGCAAATAATACCAGAGGGAGGTGCACCAGGTGGGCACAACCCACGTGGGCACGCCAGGACCCCCAGGCACGCTCTGGTGGGTTGTGGTCCCCACGTGGGCCCCCTCACTTACCTCTTCATCCGACATCATCACTTACCTCCAGAGAAAAATCTTCATTGCTCTCTCTCCCATGTTCTTGAGCTCAAACCTGCAGATTTCGATCTCTTTGCTCGAAGCTCTGTTTCTGAAACTGTTTCGGGGGATTGTTTCTTGGTATGTGACTCCACCATTTGTCCAATTAGTTTTTGTTTTAGTGTCTTATACTTTGAATAATTAGCTACTCTTGGTGCTGCTGTAGATGTGCTTGCATGTTGAATTCTTAGTGTTATAAGTAGTTTGAATGCTTGCTATGACCTCTATGTATCCCTATGAGTAGTTGCGATCAATTTCATAAAGTTTTGTTGACAAATTTTTGTCACCCCAAAAAATTTATTTTCAGAAAATTGTACGCAGACATGACGAACCTATTTGGAAGGAGTTCTTCGAGGAGACGATCCTCCGGGGCATCCTCTAGTGACAGTTCCGCTCGCCGGTCTTATGTTGAGCCGAGTGAAAGTCCCACGCGAGATGCCGCCACCAAGACATGCTTATGGCCTTGCGATGAATATATGGTGCGTGTGGGCATTAAGGAGGAATTTGAGCAATATGTTCACAATGCTGGCCTCGGTCCCTACCTTTCAGATAAGTGAGAACAACGCCAACTTCTCACTGAGTCATTTGTCAAAGGATTTACTTTTTTCCCTCGTGAGTCTAGGGTGTCTTTTATGATTTATGATAAACCATTTACTATCCCACTGGAGAATTTTGCTTACCATTGCAAACTTCCATTTTGGGGCCCTCTTGATGAGCCACCCACAGCTGAGTTCAAGTCTTTCTTGACTAGCCTTTGTTACGGTGAAAATAGGGGAGTGAGACAAAGAAGAATAAAGAGCATTCACTTTCCCGCAATTCAGTATTTTGCATTATTTAACGGGAAATTCATAGTTGTAGGATCGGAAGTATGTCTAGAGGGGGGGGGTGAATAGACTACTTGACCAAAGAAAAATCTAGCCTTTTTCCAATTTTAGTTCTTGGCAGATTTTAGCTATCTTAGCACAAGTCAAGCAATCTCCACACAATTCAAGCAAGCATGCAAAAGAGTATATGGGCAGCGGAAAGTAAAGCATGCAACTTGCAAGAATGTAAAGGGAAGGGTTTGGAGGATTCAAACGCAATTGGAGACACGGATGTTTTTGGCGTGGTTCCGATAGGTGGTGCTATCGTACATCCACGTTGATGGAGACTTCAACCCACGGAGGGTAACGGTTGCGCGAGTCCACGGAGGGCTCCACCCACGAAGGGTCCACGAAGAAGCAACCTTGTCTATTCCATCACGGTCGTCGCCCACGAAGGACTTGCCTCACTAGCGATGTAGATCTTCATGAAGTAGGCGATCTCCTTGCCCTTACAAACTCCTTGGTTCAACTCCACAATCTTGTCGGAGGCTCCCAAGTGACACCTAGCCAATCTAGGAGACACCACTCTCCAAGAAGTAACAAACCGTGTGTTGATGATGAACTCCTTGCTCTTGTGCTTCAAATGATAGTCTCCCCAACACTCAACTCTCTCTCACAGGATTTGGATTTGGTGGAAAGAAGATTTGAGTGGAAAGCAACTTGGGGAAGGCTAGAGATCAAGATTCATATGGTTCGAATGGAATATCTTGAGCTCAACACAAGTGTAGGTGGTTCTCTCTCAGAAAATGTGTATTGGAAGTGTAGGCATGTCCTGATGGCTCTCTCCACGAATGAAGAGTGGGTGGAGGGACTGAATCGTTAAACTCGGTCAGACCGATTCAACAAACCTAGTGACCGTTAGGATTTTCGGTGGGACTGAGATGCAACTCGGTAGGACCGACACGGTTAGGGTTTGGGCATAACGTAATATTGCTTTGACCGATTACACAAACTCAGTGGGACCGATTTTGGTAATAAGCTAACCAGAGAGTTGGTCAGGTAAACTCGATGGAACCGATTCGCTCTTTTCGGTGAGACCGAAATGTTACGAAAAGGAAACAGAGAGTTTACATTGCAATGTTGGTGGGACCGATCGCTCACTTCGGTTAGACCGAAACGTTACGAAGGGAAATAGAGAAATTGCAATCCCATCTCGTTGAGACCGAGATCCCTATCGGTGAAACCGATTTGCTAGGGTTTGGCAGTGGCTATGATATTTGAAACTCGGTGGAGCCGGATAGAAAGAATCGATGGGGCCGAGTTTGACTTTAGGTTTAGGTCAAATGTGTATGTGGGAAGATAGTTGAGGGTTTTGGAGCATATCACTAAGCACATGAAGCAAGAGGCTCATTAAGCAACACCTCATCCCTCCTTGATAGTATTGGCTTTTCCTATAGACTCAATGTGATCTTGGATCACTAAAATAGAAAATGTAGAGTCTTGATCTTGAAGCTTGAGCCAATCTTTTGTCCTTATAATTTTGAGGGATCCACTTTCCTCATCCATGCCATGCCATCCATTGAGCTTTTCCTGAAATATTAATCTTGGAATAAAGTTAGCTCAATGAGCTATATGTTGTTAGGAATTACCAAAACCACCCAGGGATAGTTGCACTTTCAATCTCCCCCTTTTTGGTAATTGATGACAACATATAGATCAAAGCTTCGACAAATGATAATAAGAGTGGAATATATCGTCGCTTTGAGAAGTATGTGATAAGCAAGAGCTCCCTCTAAATTTGTGCATATTTTAAGATTTGCTTTGGACTGCAAATGCACAAAGAGTTAGAATATTGGGTTACTCTTCCATGTCACATACATCTTGGTGGAGCGCTCAAAATGATAAGAATTAAATACATGCACTCATCACCAAGCAATGCATAAACTGATAGTAACATCCAACAAGCATTAAGTGTAGCTTATGATCAAACATATGATCATCAATGTCTCACAAATAAAAGCTTAGTATCTCAAGCACTCAAAAGCAAATAAAGTTCAACCAAGAAGACAAGAGAGAACAAATGCAAACTCTCTCTCTCGAAACCTATGATCTATACATTTTTCTCCCCCTTTGGCAACAAGTTACCAAAAAGTTCATAGAAAATGCATACTAAACGAAACTCAGGCTTGGTCTTCAGTTGGTGGAGTCCGGATGACGCCAAGGACAAAGGCTTCAGTTGAAGTCGATGGAGCTGCCGGGGTAGGAGCTGGAGCTAGTGGAACTGAGGTTGTAGCTGGTGCAGAAGTAGTGGCTCTGATGTCAGGAACTGGCACTGCAGATGATCTCTGAGCTCTAGGCACTCTGGCAAATGCATCAGTTGTGGTCTTGCCCTTCCTCTCCTGCATATCATCCTGTAGTTGCTCCACAGCAGACTGAATCTCAGTTACTTTCACATCTAGGTCATAGAACTTTTGTTCCATGATTCTTTCCAGGCTCTCCTGGTTTCGAGTCAGGGTGGCCAATCCTTTCTCAATTCTTAGAGTTGATGCTATTAGGTAACCGATCTGCTCCTGCTTGCTCTTCAAAAAGTAATCAGATGCCTCCTCTTGAGTTGGCATCTTGGCAGCTTTCTCCATCTTTGCCTTCTCCTTCTTTGCTTGAGCATGTGCTGATGATGGTTCATTCCCATTCATCACAACTTGATTGTCCTCAGTCTGGATGGATGGGCAGGTGTTCCTTATCCAGCAGGTATGTGCCTGTGCCCATCTTTGAGTTAACCAACTCCTGAATTTGTGGGGCATATCCACAGCTCCTCTTCTGATCAGCTGCTGTCCTCTTAATGGTCTCTACCATGAGGCTCATTACCTTGAACTTCTGTGGCACATCAAATATGTGGAGCAAGTTTATTGCATGGCCTCTGATCATCTTGTGATCACCGGACTTGGGCAAGAGAGTGTGCCTTAGAATCCAGTTGATTGTAGGCAGCCCTGACAGAAGGAAGTGAACTGACCCAAACTTGAAAGTCTCAAGTGCTTTATCTGGGATCTCCTTGTACATGTTTGACATGGAATTGTGATCCATCTTCTTCTTGGCATAGACATCCAAGTCATCTTCTTGCTAGCTCTAGTGGCAGCCTTAGGCAAGTTGCTTGGGGTGCTCCTGCTACCCTCATCAGAGCTTCTAGAGGGACTAGTGCCCTCACTCATGTGAACCTGCTCCTCTGATTTGTTCTGGCTGTCACTCTGATCAGACATGTTGCAAATACTGACTGCGAACCCTGTGAATAGTTTGTAGTTGATATAGAGTGGATGAGCATCACAAAATGCAGAGATTTTTGCAAAAGAATGAGTCAAAAACTTAGTTTTAGTTTTCCACAGAAAGCATTTCGGATCAACCGATTTGCAAACTCGGTGATACCGAAGCAGCTTTTGGAACCAAAACTAGTGAACTTGGTCAGACCGAGTCACAGTTCGGTGGCACCGAGAATGCTAGTGTTTCACAAAGTCCTGAACTCGGTCACACCGATTTGCAATTCTCGGTCAGACCGAGAACCACATGTGCAATGGCCGTGGCGAATCGGTGGAACCGAGTTCCGCAACCCGGTGGGTTCGAGATGGTTTCGCGGAAACCTAAACCTAAATTTTCGAATCACATCTATTCTAAGGATTGTTTTGACTAGATAGAAGTGTTTCAACTGTAGCAAGAATCATAATGAACACAATGTGCTAGGAATCAGACGGGGATAGCACTGTGATCGAGTCCATAACCTAGTTCGGCGGTGAACTCGCTACGGCGGCAACGGCGGAGACGAAATCCGTTGACGGCGGCGGAGACCAGCAACAGGAGGCGGCTGGCGATGAGGAGGACAATCCGGAGACCCAGGAGGCAGAGCGAGCTATGCACGGGCGAAGAGGTTTCGGTGAAATTTCCAAAATTTTGCCCGTGAGTATATATAGCCCGACCCTGTCGGTGTGACCGAGTGGAACAACTCGGTGGCACCGAGATGCATAACTGTTCACAGTTATAGCAACTCGGTGTGACCAAAATGTTCAAATCGGTTGCACCGAGGTGAAAACCTAGATCGACTTAGTGATCTCGGTATGACCGAAATGGAGGAATCGGTCAGACCGAAAAGCACAAAGAAGTTTTGGAAGTTTAAGTCTATGACAAATCGGGAACTCCGAGTGCTCCTCACACAGAGTGGTTTGAATCTGACTTGATCAAATTTTGTGATGTAGCATGAATAGAGTTTGAGACGAGAAAAGCATAGATAGATAGAGAGGGTTCTTAGGCATTCTTGTCCATCCACTTGGCAAATGAAAAGAAAATCAATCAATCAAAACAACAAGTGGATGTCCTCGAATGAGTAAAATATGCAATTAACATGCTCACACAATAAAATGGCAATTGAAATATGTGGCAAAGCATGCACAACCAATTCTAGCATCTATCAAGCAATTGGCGATGACTAGGTCATCTATATATGAGTATATTGACTTAGGAGTCAAATGAGAACATTTGATCATAGGTCATACTCATCGTTTAAGCACAAGTGGGGTTACCACTTTTACATAAAGCATTGTTGTGTTCACACCATTAGAGTTGCTTTAGCTCAAGTCTTAGAGTAAAGCTCCCCCTAGATGTGATATCCCCCCTAAGAGGTATGAACTAACCTTGGGTTTTGTCGATGATGACTTCATGTAGATGTTGAAGATGTGGATGCTCAATGTTGATGTAGATCATTTGGAGCTATCCATTGGAGTGAGTTGCACTTTCAATACCTACACGGGCTAGTCCCACAAGGAACAAACAAGGATATCCATAGACATAGAGTGATACACACACACAAGATGATGTCTATGAAAGCTTTTAGGTTACCTTGTCCCTTGTCTTACCAACAAGAGGGTTTGTGACTCCTTGAACTAGTGCAACATGTAGAAGTTGATTGCACTTGTTCTTGCCAAGATGATAAGAGTGAAGTATGTTGGCGGAGTCACCCTCAAGAACTCTCTAGTTCTTCTTATTTTGGATCCACACCATCTTGATGGGAATCCTCGGAGTTGTAGTTGTACTTGATGAAGTGGAACTTGAAGTAGTCTTGGGAATCCACTTGACTAAGGTCTTAGGAGCTTCTTCAAATGCATCAATTTCCTCTTGAAGCTTGTCCTTGCCTTTTTGCTTGTAGTCTTGTGGTGGAAGATCATCTTGAGCTTGTGTCCCTTTGAAAGAAGTGGGATCATACTTCTCTTGTTGAGGAACAAACTTCGTCTTAGGGTATTGATCTTCTTCCCATTCAACTCCATTGGCATTGAACTTTCGTTCAAAACCAACACCTTGATTCTTCCGGTGCCTTCCTTGCTTGCATACAATTTCCTCGAATTGCTTACTTCCGGCAAGGCTCTTGTAAACTCCTTTCTCTATAATTCCCTTCAATAAGCTATTTTCTTGCTCAAGTGTAACTTGGCTAAGAGAATCATTAGTCGAATCAAGAGAACTACTAGAAGCAACAATGTTGGATTTAACATGATCATTGTTACTACTAGAGGGAGAATCTCTCTTGTTCTTTTACTTGACTTGACTTGAGGCATGTAAGTGGATAAGAGTAAACACTTGGCAATGTAAGAAGAACTTTTCTTACGAAGATCATCATTGATTGCTTTTAAGAACTCATGCTCTTGCTCAAGGTTGAGCTTTTCAAAGCATAATTTCTCATGTGTCCTTAAAAGTTCTCGATGATCTCCTAAGATAGTTTCATGAGCTAACTTAAGAGTGTTTAGTTCTTTGGTTAGAGACTCAATCTTCTCCTTATCATTGTCATTCGTTTTATCTTGATTAGCATGATTAGTTGACGTTTCATCATAGTATTCATCACTAGAGTTGTCAACAAGTAAATCATCATCACCTAACAAGTCATCTTCATCACTATTGAAATCAACATACTCGGGATGTGATACCTTTGGGCCTTTAGCCATGAAGCATGTTCGAACTCCTTCATTTGGTGAGTCAAATATGTCGTAGGAGTTGGTTGACACAAGTGCTAGACCGGCAACACCTTCATCTTGAGTATATTCGGAATCGGAGTGATAGCTTCTCTCGGGGTGGTTGTCGGAGTCGGAGCCGGATACCCATTCACCAACATGAGCTTGATGTCTTCGTTTTGTGTAGCTCCTTGATGACTTGTCCTTTCTTCCCGAATCCTTGCTTCTCCGTGAGTGTCTTCGTTCATAACGATCATCTCTACTCCTTCTTTCTCTAGATGGTGATTCTCCTCTTCTACTTCTTCTGTTGGGAGAGTCTTCTCTTCTCTTGTAGGGAGCCATACACTCATTGGAATAGTGTCCGGGCCTCCCACAATTGTAGCAGTTTCGCTCTCGACTAGAAGATCTTTTGTCATTGTAGGACCTTGACTTGGAGCTTCTATCTTTGCTTCTACTCTTGTAGAACTTGTTGAAGTTCTTCACCATTAAGCTCAATTCTTCATTGAAGGTTTGCTTCTCACTTGATGATGTGGGAGCTTCACATGAGGCTTTGTAAGCACCACTTGATTTGTTGTGAAGTTTCTCTTTATCCTTGAGTGACATCTCATGAGCAACAATTCTCCCAATGACTTCCGTTGGCTTGAGATCTTTGTAATTGGGCATCATTTGGATCAATGTGCACACTGTATCATATTTTCCATCCAAGGCTCTTAGGATCTTCTTGATGATGAATCTACCGGTCATCTCTTCACTTCCTAAGCCGGCAATCTCATTTGTGATAAGAGCAAGCCTAGAGTACATTTCAGCGACACCTTCACCATCCTTCATTTTGAACTTGTCAAGTTGACTTTGAAGCACATCCAATTTGGATTCCTTGACGGAGTCGATACCTTTGTGCATATCAATCAAAGTATCCCAAATTTCCTTTGCATTCTCAAGACGGCTGATTTTGTTGAATTCTTCGGGGCACAATCCGTTGAAGAGGATATCACAAGCTTGAGCGTTGTATTGCAACATCTTCAACTCTTCCGCGGTAGCTTCACGGTTTGGTTCTTTCCCATCAAAGAAGTCACCTTGCAACCCAACACACACAATAGCCCAAATGGCGGGGTTATGTCCAAGAATATGCATTTTCATCTTATGCTTACAACTAGCAAAATTAGTACCATCAAAGTAAGGAACTCTACGGTGATAATTTCCCTCGCTAGACGCCATACTCTCCTAGGTTGTGAAACCAAGGCTATGACGACCAAAAGCTATGGAAATCAAAGCAAATGGAGATCAAAGCTCTGATACCACTTGTAGGATCGGAAGTATGTCTAGAGGGGGGGGGGGTGATTAGACTACTTGACCAAATAAAAATCTAGCCTTTTCCCAATTTTACTTCTTGGCAGATTTTAGCTATCTTAGCACAAGTCAAGCAATCTCCACACAATTCAAGCAAGCAGGCAAAAGAGTATATGAGCAGCGGAAAGTAAAGCATGCAACTTGCAAGAATGTAAAGGGAAGGGTTTGGAGGATTCAAACGCAATTGGAGACACAGATGTTTTTGGCGTGGTTCCGATAGGTGGTGATATCGTACATCCACGTTGATGGAGACTTCAACCCACGGAGGGTAACGGTTGCGCGAGTCCACTAAGGGCTCCACCCACGAAGGGTCCATGAAGAAGCAACCTTGTCTATTCCATCACGGCCGTCGCCCACGAAGGACTTGCCTCACTAGCGGTAGATCTTCACGAAGTAGGCGCTCTCCTTGCCCTTCCAAACTCCTTGGTTCAACTCCACAATCTTGTCGGAGGCTCCCAAGTGACACCTAGCCAATCTAGGAGACACCACTCTCCAAGAAGTAACAAACCGTGTGTTGATGATGAACTCCTTGCTCTTATGCTTCAAATGATAGTCTCCCCAACACTCAACTCTCTCTCACAGGATTTGGATTTGGTGGAAAGAAGATTTGAGTGGAAAGCAACTTGGGGAAGGCTAGAGATCAAGATTCATATGGTTGGAATGGAATATCTTGAGCTCAACACAAGTGTAGGTGGTTCTCTCTTAGAAAATGTGTATAGGAAGTGTAGGCATGTTCTGATGGCTCTCTCCACGAATGAGAGTGGGTGGAGGGGTATATATAGCCTCCACACAAAATCTAACTGTTACACACAATCTGCCAAACTCGGTGGGACCGAATCGTTAAACTCGGTCAGACCGATTCAGCAAACCTAGTGACCGTTAGGATTTTCGGTGGGACTGAGATGCAACTCGGTAGGACCGATATGGTTAGGGTTTGGGCATAACGTAATCTCGATGTGACCGAGTACACAAACTCGGTGGGACCGATTTTGGTAATAAGCTAACCAGAGAGTTGGTCAGGTAAACTCGGTGGGACCGATTCGCTCTTTTCGTTGAGACCGAAATGTTACGAAAAGGAAAGAGAGAGTTTACATTGCAATCTCGGTGGGACCGATCGCTCACTTCGGTTAGACCGAAACGTTATGAAGGGAAATAGAGAAATTGCAATCCCATGTCCGTGAGACCGAGATCCCTATCGGTGAAACCGATTTGCTAGGGTTTGGTAGTGGCTATGATATTTGAAACTCGGTGGCGCCGGATAGAAAGAATCGGTGGGGCCGAGTTTGACTTTAGGTTTAGGTCAAATGTGGATGTGGGAAGATAGTTGAGGGTTTTGGAGCATATCACTAAGCACATGAAGTAAGATGCTCATTAAGCAACACCTCATCCCTCCTTGATAGTATTGGCTTTTTGTCACATCCCTAGTTCTAGTATGCACTAGGCTAGCCCTTCTTGTCTGCATCATGTTAGTTTTTCAATTAAAGTTGAAATAGGGATTGCCTAAACCCTAGCATTAAAGGAATTCACTAGGTTCACCTAAAATATTTTCAGTAAGTCCAAATGGCTTTCAAAAATGTTCATCATTTTTCGAAAATGCTGGAATCAGTAACCAGAGATGATGCACATTTTTCCATGATATTTTGGATCTTTGAACTAATACATATTGTATTTGAGTTGGAGAAAATATATGTTATAAATATATTTAATGCTTCAATAATTCTGTTATTTTGTGAGGGGCTCTAGAATATTCCTTTAAGTCCCTGCAAAAATTATCAGAAGAAACAAAAATGATTTAGTGCTTGAACTAAATCAAAACAGATTGAAACAAATAGAAAACAATAATTAAAATAGAAACAGAGCAGGAGGGAGTACCTGTAACTTACCTGGCCTCACTTGTGAAACCCACCAGAGAGGCCAACCCACCCACGCGGCCCGCTACTGTGCAGCCCAGCTGCCAGTCGTCTTCTCCACCGCGCCAGGAGGACGCAGGCGTGTGCCCGACGCGCGCCGGCCACCTCTTGCCTGCCTGCGTGCACCCCCCGACGCTCTGGACGACTCTCGCGACGCCACGACGCCCCTGGAAACCCTCGCGCTCTCCCTCGCTTCTTCCCCTCCCCTGCTCTCTCCCCGCACGCGCCCGAGCGGAGCTCGTCGTCGCCGACGCTGTTTGCCACGGCCACCGTGCTCCCCTCGCCTCGCCGACGCACCAAGAAGCCCCGCCTCGTACCCCTCTTCCTCCTCACAAAGATGGAAGGCGCCGGAAGCCCTGGATGCCGCTAGCTCTGTCGTTCCCCTCCTCGGCCACCGAGGATCGCCGCCGTCGATTTGCCGCCGTCTCCGCCTCCCCGAGCTCGCTGAGACCGTCTCCGACCCTGCTGTGAGCTCCGCCATCTTCTCCCCTGCTCCCCGCACTCGTACGCACCCTCTAGCCGCCTCCTCAACCGGAGCCGACCCGCTCCGCCGCACGAGCTCGATGCCGGCGTCACTCCGGTGACCTTTTGGTCATCGATGGTGCCTAACTCACTCCCCGTACTCCGCAGCGCCTCGCTAGTGCCTCCGTTCGCCCGCTAGCACGCCGCAGCAGCAAAACAACCCACGGCCGAGCTCCGGTCACCGCCCAGCTCGTTGCCGGTGCCCTCACAGGCCACCCCAGCTCCAGCCGCTGCCACAGTTGGATGCGGCACTCCGCCAGCTAGCCATAGGACCAAACTGCGGCCAAAATCATGGCCTATAGCTCAATCCCAAGCATCGCCGCCGCGAGTCGTGGTCGCCGCCGGCCAAACTCCGGCGGGCCGACGTGGCCAATTAATTAGGGCCTAAACACGCCGGTAATCACCCCCTAGAGCCACTGCCATGTGGGCCCCTGTGCCTGTTTAGGTTAGTTAATTTCTGTTTAAATTAGTGCTAATATCGCGGACCCCACGTGTCAGCTTTGACTTTGACCAAGTCAGCGTTGACCGGTCCCACCTGTCATCCACCCAACCCAGCTCTGTGTTACTGACCAATGGGTCCCGCAGGTCAGGTTTGACCTGGACCGGGTCTGTTGACCTGCTGAGGTCAGCATGATGCAGTGCTGACGCAATAAACCCTTTTCTGGATTTGATATAAATCTAAACGATTTATTTATTTTAGAAAATAGCTAAAACTTCTAAAAATCATAGTAATTCAACCGTAGCTCCAAATCAAATAATTTATATATGAAAAATGATCAGAAAAATTCAATCTATCCATCTGTACCAGTTTCATGCATGCTTGAACAACTTAAAGTTGCTGTATAAGACAATTTGAATAAATGGCATTTGAAATGCCTTACATGGAGTTTGAATTTGAACCTTGGGTTCAAACCAACTTCATTTAACTTGTTCCTAGTTGCATTAGGCCAATCAACATCATATTGCCATGTCACATTCATGCATCATATTGTTGCATGGCATTGATTGTGTTTCTCCTTTGTTTGTTGGTGGTTGTCCCCTCCCGGTAGGCGTATCCCGACGATGAGCTCGATGACACCGATGAAGAGCTATACTATCTTCAGAAGTGATAGGCAAGCAAAACCCCCTTGTTCATTCTGATACAACCCCACTCTCTCGCTCCTGCTCTCTTTTACTGCATTAGGACAACAACGGTTTATCTGTTACTTGTTGCGGTAGTTGAACCCCTTATCCTCTGCATGACCTGTCATTGCCACAGTAAATAGATGAAACCCACTAGCATGAGTAGGAATTGTTTGAGCCCTGATGTGCCTACTCATTCATGCTTGTTTGTCGTGCCTGCTATTGCTTAGAGTTGGGTCAGGTCTGATTCATCAGGGGTGAATCGGAGGTGTGTGAACATGTCCTACCGATGAGAGCTAAGTGTGTGAACACGATTTGGTAAAGGTAGCGGTGAGAGGCCATGTAGGAGTACATGGTGGGTTGTCTCATTGCAGCCATCCTCAGGAACTGAGTTCTATGTTTGTGATCCATGAACAGTTACTACCACGCATTGGAATGCTTAAGTGCCCCTCTCGACTTATTAATCAACCTGATCTCTGTCCCGGAGTTGCAACTACTTTCTGGTGTTTGTAGGTAGTGTTAGTAGTCTACCAAGTGGCACCCGGTACAGGTGGGCTTGGGACAGACTAGGCACAGTGGCACGATGTACCAAGTGGCACCCAGTTGGTGGGCTTGGGAACCCTGCTCACATCGTTTGGGGCCGTGAGCGACACCCCGGCCGGAAATCCTTGCGGATGGAACCCGAATAGGCGATAAACCTGGACGAGAGACTTGTGTGGTTAGTCAGGTCGTGGCCGACTCCCTCGCCCGGCTTCCGCTTGAAGGTTGCCGAGGTACATGACGTGTACAGGGCGATAAGTGGCGAGAGCGTGTGTGAAGAAGTACACCCCTGCAGGGTTATCATTATCTATTCGAATAGCCAGATTCCTCGGATATGGAAACTTGGACCCCTTGCATAGTTCATAGACAAGTGAAAGTGGATACTCTAAAATGCGCAAGATAAGCGTGAGTGCTATGGATGGCCTTCTCGTAGGGAGACGGGAGCGGATCCATAGTGGTATATTGATATGGTGAATATGTGGACTCGTGTGCGCCACCTCAAAAGAGTTACTTGCAGTCGTAGTTCAGATTAGCCACTGAGTCAAAGCTGGCTTGCTGCAGTTAAACTCCACCACCCCCTTTATTAATACCGATGCATATGTAGATAGTTCTGATGTAAGTCTTGCTGGGTACATTTGTACTCACGTTTGCCTATTTTATGTTTTTGCAGAGAGACTTCAGTCTCGCTAGCAGTACCGCTTGGACTTCGACGTTTAGCTTGATACCTCAGCTAAGATCTTGTGCCCTCGGCAGGATCTGGTAGATACTCAGGCTTCTCAGCCTTTTTCATTTATAGATGTCTGTACTCAGACATGTTGAGCTTCCGCATGTGCTTTGCCTTGTATGCTCTGAATGTTGGGTCACGAGACCCATGTTTGTAATACCTCACTCCTCGGAGCCTAATGAATAAATATTGGAGTCGTAGAGTTATGTTGTGATGCCATGTTGTATTTACACATATCGAGCATATTGTGTGTATGATTGAAATGCTTGCTATGTGTGGGATCCGACAATCTAGTTGTTTATCCTTGGCAGCCTCTCTTATGGGGAAATGTAGTCTAGTGCCTCCTTGAGCCATAGTAGTCCGCTACAGCCCGGTTCACCGGAGTCCTGCTAGCCCAGCACTACTGCTCAGGACACTTGACTGGCCGACATGTGTTTCACTTCGTTCCGGTGTCTGTCCCTTCGGGGAAATGTCACGCGGTGACATCCGGAGTCCTGCCTAGCCTGCTACAGCCCGGGTTACCGGAGTCCTGTTAGCCCAGTGCTACAGCCCGGATTCACACGCTGTTGACCGACATGCTCGAAGTTGATTCATGTATGCCTGTCCCCATGGGTTAGTGCCGCTTTGGGTTCACGACTAGCCATGTTGGCCCGGGTTCTTTGTCATATGGATGCTAGCGACACTATCGTATACGTGAGCCAAAAGGCGCAAACGGTCCCGGGCCAGGTAAGGTGGCACCCGTGGGAATACCGTGCGTGAGGCCGCAAAGTGATATGAAGTGTTACATGCTAGATCGGTGTGACTTAGGATCGGGGTCCTGACACTTTTCCTATGGACTCAATGTGATCTTGGATCACTAAAATAGAAAATGTAGAGTCTTGATCTTGAAGCTTGAGCCAATCTTTTGTCCTTATAATTTTGAGGGATCCACTTTCCTCATCCATGCCATGCCATCCATTGAGCTTTTCCTGAAATATTAATCTTGGAATAAAGTTATCTCAATGAGCTATATGTTGTTAGGAATTACCAAAACCACACAGGGATAGTTGCACTTTCAATAGTAGGCAAGCAAGAGTGTAGCATACTTTGTGCGCCAGATGATACGTCCATTTTGCATCATGCTTTTATATGGATATTTATTGCATTATGGGCTGTTATTACACATTATGTCACAATACTTGTGCCTATTCTCTCTTATTTTGCAAGGTTTACATAAGGAGGGAGAATGCCGGCAGCTGGAATTCTGGGCTGGAAAAGGAGCAAATATTAGAGACCTATTCCGCACAACTCCAAAAGTCCTGAAACTCCACGAAAGTTATTTTTGGAAATAATAAAAAATATTGGAAGAAGAATCCACGTCAGGGGGGCCTCCACCTGTCCACGAGGGTGGGGGCATGCCCTACCCCCTGGGCGCGCCCCCTGCCTCGTGGGCCCCCTGTTAGCCCTCCGGTGCCCATCTTCTGCTATATGAAGTCTTTTGTCCGAAGAAAAATTGCAAGCAAGCTTTCGGGACGATACTCCGCCGCCACAAGGCGGAACCTTGATGGAACCAATCTAGGGCTCCGGCAGAGCTGTTCTGCCGGGGACACTTCCCTCCGGGAGGGGGAAATCATCACCATCGTCATCACCAGCGCTCCTCTCATCGGGAGAGGGCCAATCTCCATCAACATCTTCACTAGCACCATGTCCTCTCAAACCCTAGTTCATCTCTTGTATCCAATTCTTGTCTCATAGTCTGGGATTGGTACCTGTAGGTTGCTAGTAGTGTTGATTACTCCTTGTAGTTGATGCTAGTTGGTTTATTTGGTGGAAGATCATATGTTCAGATCCTATATGCATATTAATACTCCTCTTATTATGAACATGAATATGCTTTGTGAGTAGTTACGTTTGTTCCTAAGGACATGGGAGAAGTCTTGCTATTAGTAGTCATGTGAATTTGGTATTCCTTCGATATTTTGATGAGATGTATGTTGTCTCTCCTCTAGTGGTGTTATGTGAACGTCGACTACACGACACTTCACCATTATTTGGGCCTAGAGGAAGGCATTGGGAAGTAATAAGTAGATGATGGGTTGCTAGAGTGACAGAAGCTTAAACCCTAGTTTATGTGTTGCTTCGTAAGGGGCTGATTTGGATCCACATGTTTGATGCTATGGTTAGGTTTACCTTAATACTTCTTTTGTAGTTGCAGATGCTTGCAATAAGGGTTAATCATAAGTGGGATGCTTGTCCAAGTAAGGACAGCACCCAAGCACCGGTCCACCCACATATCAAATTATCAAAGTACCAAACGCGAATCATATGAACGTGATGAAAACTAGTTTGACGATAATTCCCATGTGTCCTCGGGAGCGCTTTTCTCTATATATGAGTTTGTCCAGGCTTGTCCTTTGCTACAAAAAGGATTGGCCCACCTTGCTGCACTTTATTTACTTTTGTCACTTGTTGCTTGTTACAAATTATCTTATCACAAAACTATATGTTACCTATTATTTCAGTGCTTGCAGAGAATACCTTGCTGAAAACCGCTTATTATTTCCTTCTGCTCCTCGTTGGGTTCGACACTCTTACTTATCGAAAGGACTACGATAGATCCTCTATACTTGTGGGTCATCAAAACTCTTTTCTGGCACCGTTGCCAGGGAGTGAAGTGCCTTTGGTAGGTGGAATTTGGTAAGGAAAAATTTATATATTATGCTGAAATTTACTGTCACTTGTTACTATGGAAAGTAATCCTCTGAGGGGCTTGTTCGGGGTATCTTCACCCCGACCAGTAGAGCAAAGAGTTTCTCCTCAACCTACTGAACCTACTGAAAATGAAAATGTCTACTTTGAGATTCCTTCGGTATGATAGAAAGACTGCTAGCTAATCCTTTTGCAGGAGATGGAACAATGCATCCTGATGAGCACCTAATATATGTGGATGAAGTTTGTGGATTATTTAAGCTTGCAGGTGTGCCCAGTGATGTTATTAAGAATAAGGTCTTCCCTTTATGTTTGAAGGGAGATGCATTGACATGGTATAGGCTATGTGATGATATGGGATCATGGAACTACAAATGATTGAAATTGGAATTTCATCAGAAGTTTTATGCTATGCATCTTGTTCATCATGATCGCAATTATATATATAATTTTTGGCCTCGCGAAGGAGAAAGCATCGCTCAAGCTTGGGGGAGGCTTAAATCAATGTTATATTCATGCCCCAATCATGAGCTCCCAAGAGAGATAATTATTCAAAAAATTTATGCTCGGCTTTCTGATAACAATCGCACTATGCTCGATACTTCCTGTGCTGGCTCTTTTATGATGAAGACTATTGAATTCAAATGGGATTTATTGGAAAGAATTAAACACAACTCTGAAGATTGGGATCTCGACGAAGGTAAGGAGTCAGGTATGACACCTAAGTTTGATTGTGTTAAATCTTTTATGGATACCGATGTTTTCCGTAAATTTAGCACTAAATATGGACTTGACTCTGAGATAGTAGCTTCCTTTTGTGAATCTTTTGCTACTCATGTTGATCTCCCTAAGGAAAAGTGCTTTAAATATCATCCTCCCGTAGAAGTAAAAGTAGCTGCACCTATTAAAGTTGAAGAAAAGACTATCACTTATAATGATCCTATTGTTCCTACTGCTTATGTCGAGAAACCACCTTTCCGTGTTAGAATAAAGGATCATGCTAAAGCTTCAACTATGGTTCGTAAAAGCAATATTAGAACTTATACACCTCCCGAGCAAGTTAAAGTTGAACCTAATATTGCTATTATTAAAGATCTCTTGTCTGATAATATTGATGGGCATGTTATTCATTTCTGTGATGAGACTGCTAGAATTGCTAAACCTTGTGCTAAAGATAAACATAGACCCGTAGTAGGAATGCGTGTTATTTTTGTTAAAATAGGAGATCATTGTTATCATGGCTTATGTGATATGGGTGCTAGTGCTAGTGCAATACCTTTTGACTTATACAAAGAAATTATGCATGATATTGCACCTGCTGAGATAGAAGATATTTATGTCATGATTAAACTTGCCAATAGAGATACTATTTTACAATGGGAATTGTTAGAGATGTTGAAGTCCTGTGTGGGAAAACTAAATATCCTGCTGATTTTCTTGTTCTTGGTTCCCCACAAGATAGCTTTTGCCCCATTATATTTGGTAGACCCTTCTTGAACACTGTTAATGCTAAGATAGACTGCAAAAGGATATTGTTACTATTGGTTTAGGTGATATGTCTCGTGAGTTTAATTTCTCTAAATTTCGTAGACAACACCGTGAAGAGGAATTGCCTAGTAAAGATGAAATTATTGGTCTTGCTTCTATTGCCGTACCTCCTAGTGATCCTTTAGAACAATATTTGCTAGACCATGAAAATGATATGTTTATGAACGAAAGAAGGGAAATAGATGAAGTATTCTTTAAACAGAAACCCATCCTGAAACACAATTTGCTTGTCGAAATCCTAGGGATCCTCCTCCACCCAAGGGTGATCCCGTGTTTGAGCTTAAACCATTGCCTGATACTCTTAAATATGCTTATCTTGATGAAAAGAAGATATATCCTGTTAGTATTAGTGCTAACTTTTCAGAAAAGGAGGAAGAAAAATTATTGAAAACTATGAAGAAGCACCGCGCTGCTATTGGATATACTCTTGATGATCTTAAGGGCATTAGTCCCACACTATGTCAACACAAAATAAATTTGGAGAAAGATGCGAAACCAGTTCATGATCACCAATGACGGCTGAATCCTAAGATGAAAGAAGTGGTAAGAAAGGAAATTCTAAAGCTCCTTGAGGCAGGTATAATTTATCGCGTTGCTGATAGTCAGTGGGTAAGTCCTGTCCATTGTGTCCCTAAGAAGGGAGGTATTACTGTCATTCCTAATGATAAATATGAATTGCTCCCGCAAAGAATTATTACAGGTTATAGGATGGTGTCGGTGTCAAAACCGGCGGATCTCGGGTAGGGGGTCCCGAACTGTGCGTCAAGGTCGGATGGTAACAGGAGACAAGGGACACTTTATTTTACCCAGGTTCGGGCCCTCTCGATGGAGGTAAAACCCTACTCCTGCTAGATTAATATTGATGATATGGGTAGTACAAGAGTAGATCTACCGCGAGATCAAGGAGGCTAAACCCTAGAAGCTAGCCTATGGGTATGATGATGGTATTGTGGTTGTGATGGTTGTCCTACGGACTACAACCCTCCGGTTTATATAGACACTGGATAGGGTTAGGGTTACACAGAGTCGGTTACATTGGTAGGAGATCTTGAATATCCGCACGCCTAGCTTGCCTTCCACGCCAAGGAAAGAACCTTCCGGACATGGGACGAAGTCTTCAATCTTGTATCTTCATAGTCCTGGAGTCCGGCTGAAGGTATAGTTCGGCTATCCGAACACCCCCTAATCCAGGACTCCCTCACTAGGACAAAGAGTTGATAAGAAATTAAATGTTATTCAATATGCTAGTAAAACTCTAGACAATGCTTAGAGAAATTATGCTACTACTGAAAAAGAATTCTTAGCAGTTGTATTTGCTTGTGATAAGTTCAGACCTTACATTGTTGATTCTAAAGTAACTGTAGGATCGAAAGTATGTCTAGAGGGGGGGGTGATTAGACTACTTGAACAAATAAAAATCTAGCCTTTTCCCAATTTTAGTTCTTGGCAGATTTTAGCAACTTATCACAAGTCAAGCAATCAACCTAAACATGCAATTCTAAGAGTATAGATCGAAAGAGATGAGATCGAGGGAGTAAGCACAATGTTGACACGGATATTTTTTATCCGTGGTTCCGATAGGTGGTGCTATCATACATCCACGTTGATGGAGACTTCAACCCACGAAGGGTAACGGTTGTGCGAGTCCATGGAGGGCTCCACCCATGAAGCGTCCACGAAGAAGCAACCTTGTCTATCCCACCATGGCCGTCGCCCACGAAGGACTTGCCTCACTAGGGTAGATCTTCACGAAGTAGGCAATCTCCTTGCCCTCACAAACTCCTTGGTTCAACTCCACAATCTTGTCGGAGGCTCCCAAGTGACACCTAGCCAATCTAGGAGACACCACTCTCCAAGAAGTAACAAATGGCGTGTTGATGATGAACTCCTTGCTCTTGTGCTTCAAATGATAGTCTCGCCAACACTCAGCTCTCTCTCATAGGATTGGATTTGGTAGAAAGAAGATTTGAGTGGAAAGCAACTTGGTAAGGCTAGAGATCAAGATTTAGGTGGTTGGAATGGAATATCTTGACCTCTACACAAGTGTAGGAGGTTCTCTCTCAGAAAATATGTATTGGAAGTGTAGGCAAGTTCTGATGGCTCCCTCCATGAATGAAGAGTGGGTGGAGGGGTATATATAGCCTCCACACAAAATCTAACCGTTACACACAAATCACCAAACTCGGTGGGACCTATTCAGAGATCTCGGTCGGACCGATTTAGTTCAAAATGTGAACGTTAGGATTCTTGGTGGGACCGACATGTCAACTTGGTGGGCCGATGTCATTAGGGTTAGGGCATAACGTAATCTCAGTGAGACCGATTACACAAACTCGGTGAGACCAATTTTGGTAATAGCCAAACAGAGAGTTGGTCAGGCAAACTCGGTGGGACCGATTCGCTCATCTCGGTTGGACCGAAACGTTACAAAGGGGAAACAGAGAGTTTGCATTGCAATCTTGGTGGGACCGATCGCTCACCTTGTTTGACCGAGACGTGACGAAGGGAAACAGAGAGTTTGCAATCCCATCTCGGTGAGACCGATATCCGTATTGGTGAGAACGAATTGATTAGGGTTTCTGGCAGTGGCTATGTCAACTGAACTCGGTGGCTTTGGATGGACAGAATTGGTGGGGCCGAGTTGGACTTTTTGGTTTAGGACATATGTGGATATGAGAAAGTAGTGGAGGGTTTTGGAGCATATCACTAAGCATTTTGAGCAAGATCCTCATTAAGCAACACCTCATCCCTTCTTAATAGTATTGGCTTTTCCTATAGACTCAATGTGATATTGGATCACTAAAATAGAAAATGTAGAGTCTTGTGCTTTGAGCTTGAGCAAATCCTTTGTCCTTAGCATTTTGAAGGGTCCACTTTCTAATCCATGTCATGCCAAACATTGAGCTTTCCTGAAATATTTATCTTGGAATAGCATTTGCTCAATGAGATATATGTTGTTAGGAATTACCAAAACCACCCAGGGATAGTTGCACTTTCAATCTCCCCCTTTTTGGTAATTGATGACAACATATTGATCAAAGCTTTGACAAATGATAAATAAGATTCAAAAACATCGTCGCTTTGAGAAGTATGTGATAAGCAAGAGTCCCCTAAATTTGTGCATTATTTAAGATTTGCTTTTGAATGCAAATGCACAATCGATTAGGATCATGGGTTACTCTTCCATGTCACATACATCTTGGTGGAGCGCTCAAAATGATAGAGATTAAAAGCATGCACTCATCACCAAGCAAAGTGAATGATCATAATATGATATGAAGGATAGCATTAACCAACAAGCATTAAGGGTAGCATATGATCAAACACTTGACCAAATAAGTATCTCACAAGGACATAAAGTAGTATCACACAAGCACGCAAAAAGTTTCAAACCAACCAAAAAGAGTGCAAAGAGAGATAAAATCAACACTCTCTCTCTCGAAGCCTTTGATCTATACATTTTTCTCCCCCTTTGGCAACAAGTTACCAAAAAGTTTGAAAATGCATAGTGCTAAATGACTCTCAGGCTTGATCTTCGGGAGGTGGTGTTGAGATAACGCCAAGGACGAAAGTTTCTGATGAAGTGGCTGGAGCTGGTGGAGTAGCTGCTGGAGTTGGGACTGGAGCTGTAGCTGCTGGTGCTGATGATGTAGATCTAGTGCCTGTCACTGGCACTACAACAGATATCTGTCCTCTGGGCACTCTAGAACATGCATCTGCGGTAGACTTTCCCTTCTTCTCCTCTGCTTCCTCCTGAAGTTGCTCAACTGCAGCTTGGATCTCTGTGATTTTGGCATCAAGGTCATAGAATTTTGTCTCAATAATCCTTTCCAAGCTCTCCTGGTTCTTGGTTAGGGTGGCTAGGCCCTGCTCAATCCTCAGAGTGGATTGGATCAGATATCCAAGCTAGTCTTGCTTGCTCTTCAAGAAGACCTGAGATGCCTCTTCCATAGTTGGCATCTTTGCAGCCTTTTTAGCTTTGGCTTTCTTCTCTTGTGCTTGCACAGATGATGGTTCTTTCTCAGTCATGACTACTGTGTTGTCCTCAAATTCAGGATAGATGGGAAGTTTCTCCTTGTCCAAGATGTACTTGCCCTTGCCCATCTTTTAGTTAATGAGCTCCTAGATGTGTGGGGCATATCCACAACTTCTCTTCTGATCAGCTGCAGTCCTCTTGATTGTTTCCACAATCAGGCTCATAACATTGAAATTTTGTGGCACATCAAATATGTGCAGCACGTTGATAGCATGTCCACTGATCATCTTGTGATCACCTGACTTGGGAAGAAGTGTGTACCTCAGAATCCAATTGATTGTAGGCAGACCAGACAACAAATAGTGTACAGATCCAAACGTATGTGTGTCCAAAGCATCATCAGGGATCTCTTTGTACATATTTGCCATAGAGTTGTGGTCTTTCTTCTTCTTGGCATAGACATCCAAGTCATCCTCATGTTCCTCAGGAGCATTTATGAGTTTTGCCCATTCTTCAACAGTAGACTGGTACCTAGTACCCTCATACATCCACACAATCCTTCCATCTGGATAGAAGTGTGCAGTGGAGTAGAATTGCATAACAAACTCATGATTCCACTTGGTGAACTTCTGAGCCACAAACTCATCAACTCCAAATTCCTTGAAGCTGTCATATACACCAGGGAAGTGATCCTCATTCTCCTTGATGAATTTCCAATCAACCTATCTCATGTCACACAACTATGGGCTTCTTGTCAAGTAAAACAGTCTCATAGAAGTCCTGCTGTTCCTTAGTGTGGAATCTGTAGTCCACAACAGTCCTTCTCCTGGTGGCATATGGATCAGACTCTCTCCATAGCCTCAATCCTGAATCCTTCCTGATTTTCATGTTCTCTGCAACTGGGTGTGCATCATTGTGATCAGGGATCTTTGGCTTCAGCTTCCTCAAAATAACAGAATCATCATCTTCTTCTTCTTCAGCAGCCTGAGGCATTGGGGCCTTGTTCTTCTCCTCAGCAGGGATGTTCCTGGTGCTCCTCTTGGGTTTTGTCTTTGGAGCTGGAGCAACAGTCTTAGGACCAATTTTGGGCTTAGATAGAGCAGCCCCTGATCTGATTGCATCTCCCATGAGCTTCTGAGGTTTGGGTGCTAGTGCTGCATCCTCTTCCTCTTCCTCTTCTTCAGAATCTTTCCTCATTGAGGGTTTGCCAAGAACTCTGGCAGTAGTGGTTCCGGCCCTCTTCTTCTTATCTTCTCCAGCTGCCTCTTCTTCAGACTCAATGGTGAACTTCATAGTTTCACCTGTGGCAACTTTCCTTGGCTTAGACATGGGCTGTCTTCTTGCTGGCATTTTAGTTTTCAGACCAGGCTTTATTGCAGCAGCTATGCCATATTCTTTCTTCAGCACTTTCTTCTTGGAAGTGGCTTCATCTTCAATAGCCACATAGTCTTCATCTTCTGAATCAGAAGTTCTCTTCTTCCTTTTTTGGTAGCAGCCTTTGGCAAGTTGCTTGGAGTGCTCCTGCTGCCATCATCATAGCTGCTAGAGGGACTAGTGCCCTCACTTAACTGAACCTGTTCCTCTGACTTGTTCTGGCTGTCACTTTGGTCAGACATCTTGCAAGCAAACTGTCAGCAGACCCTGTGAATAGGTTATAGATGAGGTAGAGTAGATGAGCATCACAAAGTACATGAGTTTTTGCAAAACAAATGACATAAAAACTTAGTTTTAGTTCTTCAGAAAAAGCATTTCGGATCTACCAATTTGTAAACTCGGTGATACCAAAGCAGCTTTTGGAACCTGAACTAGTGAACTCGGTCAGACCGAGTCACAGTTCGGTGGTACCGAGACTGCTAGGGTTTCACAGAGAATCGAACTCGGTCACACCGATTTGCAATTTTCGGTAGGACCGAAAATGCGTGTGCTCTGGCCTAAGCTAAAATCGGTGAGACCGATTTCTACAACTCGGTCGGTCCGAGATGAATTTGGCGGAGACCTAACCCTAAATTTTCAAATCAAAACTAATCTATGGGACTTTTTCGCTGGACAGGATGATTTCAATTATGGCAAGAAACATGGCAAAGCAATGTGCTAGGAATCGGAGTTAAAGATTAGCACAATGATCAAGTCCATACCCTAGTGCGGTGATGAACTTGCTATGGCGGCAACGACGGAGAAGATTTCCGTTGACGGCGGCGGAGACCAGCGGCGGGAGGTCGCTGGCGATGAGAGGACGATCCGGAGACCAGAGGTGTCGGGGGGAATCGGCTTCCCCGAACACCTATGGGGACCGTGCCCCTTACTGGTTCGGCGGGGGGCGGAGGTTGCGCGAAGAGCAGATCGAGGCGATGCACACGAGAGATTTACCCAGCTTCGGGCCGCAAGGATGCGTAAAACCCTACTGTTGCTTGGTGGTTTGTATTGTGTTCTTGCTCGGAGGCGCGTGGTGCTACAGTACACACGAGCCGCTGGCGAGACCGAGCGCGAAAGTGGGTGTCCTCCCTCCCTACGTGCGCGTGGGGCCTCCTTTTATATGCTCAAGGGGTTACCCACAGGTGGCAGCGTAGGTGAGGGCAAAAATGGTAGAATGCTGTAGTGGGTACAGCTGCCTGCACAGTGGCTGCACACTGCTATCATACCTAACTCTGATAGTGGGGGACAAAGGCATTAAATGCCCGTTCGCGTCGCCCAGACGGTGCAGGAACAGGACCGTCAGGAGCGCCACCGTTTGCCACGATGGCGACTCTGTCAGCTTCGCTTCGCCACCGCATGCCCCTGGCTGCACAGCCTCCCGCCACGTGCGCCTGGGATGCCCCCAGAGCGACACGTTGGTGGGTGAGCTAGAGCGCAGGCACGGGGTGGTAACTTGCCGCGGCAAGCGCCTTGCCGCGGTGGATGTCTTGTCGCGCCCGGGAAATTGTTGCTCACCGGGCCTTGCCGGAGCGCGAGACGCGCCGTGGCGGGGTCCTTGTCGTGCCGTGATTGGCCTTCCCGGCAAGCTCCTCTTGCCGGGGTCTTGTGCTTCGAGCGGCAGTCCCGGCAAGTTCCTCTTGCCGGGGCCTCGCTCTCTTCGGGTGGCCTTCCCGGCAAGCTCCTTTTGCCGGGGCCTTGGCTTAAACACTTTGTTCTTGAATGGCCCAAGAGGGGGCCATGGAGGGTCTTGGCGATCACCTGGCAAGCCTTGCCGCGGGGGGGCTGCGACTGCCCGTGCACAAGTTTGGGGTACTAAGGTACCCCTACTTTAGTACACCGACAGGAGCCCCCGGGCCTGGGCCATACACGGTGCCGAGCGCTATTGGGCCAGGCCCAAAACAGTGCACGGGCACGCGCGGCCTGGGTCAAGCCGCATCTTAACTCCGTATCCATCGTGCCTTCCCCAAATGGCACGCGTCGAACGCGGCGTCGTGGGGAGGGGCGTGCGTGATGTGGGTGGCGTGCGCGGGGCCGAGCCCTGCAGGCATGCGTCACGTCACAATAAATGGGGACGGTTCGTGCCGTCTTCATAGGTGGAGGGAGGCGTAGAGGCGTGGCTCCTTCGCTGGACGGGGTCGAGGCACGGTCTCCGAGGCGTCCGCTCCCCACGACCACGGGGTGGGGGAGGTCGCCTCACCCGTCGCCTCGGTCCTACACGCCAGCCACGCGGCCTCCACGCACCCGGAGTTGCGGACGGTGGAGGCAGGAAACCGGGCCGTCGCGGGTCGAGACGGCAGGCCGGTCCCGGTCGCCTGGCCTCCCTGTGCCTTGATTGGCTGAGTGGGGCGGTCGAGTCCCCACCCTGCTCCTTTATAAGGAGCAAGAGGGGGGGGGGGGGGCGACGGGAACCCACACTCCTCCATCTCTTCTTCCCTTCGTCTTCTTATCCCCTCTCTCCATCTGCTATGGAGAAAGGGAATCCTGGTCCTTCATCGGTGGCGGCGAGGGTTGCCGCCAGGCAACGCGCCCCTCCTCCTCTTGCACCCGCGGCGGCGGAGCCAGCCGCAGGGGGAAGGGGGAGGGGGCGAGGTCGTGGACGAGGTCGAGGACGAGGCCGAGGCGCTCGGGGGCGAGGCGGACGGGATGATGCGCCGGCCTCGCCTCCGCCAGCGGCTCCTCTCCTCACGACGGTTCACATCGGGGACGACCCCTGCGAGTTCTTCGTCAGGCTGCGCCGGGCGCCTCGTCGCCGCCTCCGTCTCCCGGTGCCTTTCGCAAGCGTGATGGAGGTGGAGCAACCCAAGACGCTGAGACTGCGCATGAGGGGCTGCGGGATCAGTGGCGTGCGTGTCCACGTCGAGTCCCCAGCCCCCGGCGTCATGTATCTCGGTCGAGGGTGGAAGTCGTTCGCCCGTATCCACAGCTTGACGGAGGGGTTCACCCTCCATTTTAAGGTGATGGAGAGCGATCTCCTCTCCGTCAAGGCCTTCGGGGACTTCGGAACCCGGGCCAGGTGCTGTGTGGATAGCTCCTCCGACAGCGGAAGCCCCTCCTCGAGCGAGAGTGACGAGGAGGGGAGCGACAGCGACGACGAGGGCGGCGGTCGTCGGGATGACGGGTCCGACTAGGCGCCGGTCGCAGCCCGGCGCGGCACCGGCGACCCCATCATCCGTGTCGCCGACTCCTTGAACTCCCCGGGGTCATCTTCTCGGGCGGCTGGAGTGGCGAGGCTGCGGAAGAGGAAGAGGGCAGGCGGCAAGGCCGTCAACTCAGAGTACGAGGGCTGGATGCCCTCGACAGCGTGTTGATGTCCCGCTGCCTCATCTTCGAGCTCCACTTCCGGCGCCGCCGTCACCATCCAGCTTCTGGAGCCCCTGGACGCCCCCCCGGGCGTTCTGTTGGTGTCTTCTGCCGCCCGCAGCTCGCCTAGGCGCCCCTTTTGCCCTTTTTGCCTCCTTGCCCTACCTCCTGAGGAGAGAGACAAGAAAGGGATTACGGGCACCTTATCTTTTTTTAATCTGTAAGCCCTCGGGCCTTAGTTGCATTTAAAACTTGTAATCCCATCTTTCATGTTTTTCATTCTCCCTGAACTGTACCTGGGTGGAATGTTTTTAATGAAAAAGGGGGTGTTTGCCGGGCTGTCCGTCCCGTGGGTGGAACCCACGCCAAGGAGCGAACCCTTTGTATCGTTAAGATAGACGTCTCTTTGCCCGGCAACAGGCCCTGCCGTCTTCCCGCGCCGCTCGACCCTTCTCACGCTCTTGGCGGAGGCGGGGAGAAGGCGGGTTCCGGCCCCTTGCTTCGCCCCTTTGCCGCCGCGACTACTACCAAGACGGGCCCCAGGAACGCGCTCTGGGGCCTACCGTCGAGGGAGCACGGTAGCTTTTAGGAGGAAACAAGGCTTTCGTATTCCACAGTTCATAAGAGAATGCATGACAAGGGATGCAAGAACTTATCTGGGATAGCAGCCCCCGACAACTTTGGCTTGCCGCGGGCGGAACCTTGTATTTGCGGCCCCCCGGCAACATCGGTTTGCCGGGGACCAGATGCTGGCCCGCCCTTCTTCTCCTTCTTCGTCCCTTGGCGGCCCGGCCAGGATATGCAAAACCCTGCGAACCAAAGGAAACGGAAGGACAGGAGAAAAGGACGCAGACTCGACCTCTAAGCTAGGGGTTAGCGACTGTCTGGCACTATCAACCCTAACCAAGGACGAGACTCGACTCAGCATGCATGCTAAAACTTAGGGCGCTAGCGCTTCATTTACTGCTGCTTAGGGTCTGCGCCTGGCTTTGTACAAAGGATTACATGCAACTGCGGCAAGACTTGTACAAAAGGTTGGTTGCCGAACAGGGTCCGACAACCGCGCCTTACGGGTAAAACTTACGAAGATGCTCAATATTCCAGGAGTTACTCACCGGAGTGCCATCTCGGTCTTGAGGCGGACAGCGCCGGGCCTCGTGACTCTTCTCACCCGGTAAGGGCCTTCCCACTTCGGCGTCAACTTCTTGTGTCTCTTGGCGGACGGAGCGCGCCGAAGAACAAGGTCGCCTTCCTCGAAGCTTCTGGCTTTAACCTTGCGGCTATGATAGCGACGCAAAGCTTGCTGGTAGTGAGAGGCTCGCACAGCAGCCTGAAGACGATCTTCCTCGAGGAGCAGCGCGTCATCTTCATGCAGCCGCTCTTGCTCAAGCTCATCATAAGCGAGCACTCGAGGTGACCCGTATACGAGTTCCGTGGGGGTAACTGCTTCTGCTCCATAGACTAGAGCAAATGGTGTCTGGCCGGTGGCTCGATTTGGCGTCGTTCTGATCGACCAAAGAGCCGCCGGCAGCTCCTCGATCTAGTTCTGTCCACACTTGTGCAGCCTGTCAAAGGTTCTGGTCTTGAGCCCGCGCAACACCTCAGCATTGGCCCTTTCTGCTTGACTGTTGCTCCTGGGATGAGCAACAGAAGCGAAGCAGACCTTGGCGCCGAGGTCTTGGACGTACTACATGAAGGCGCGGCTCGTGAACTGCGTGCCGTTGTCGGTGATGATCCTGTTGGGGATCCCGAAGCGGCAAACAATCAACCTGAAGAATTTTACCGCGGACTGAGATGTCACCTTCCTCACTGGTTCCACTTCCGGCCACTTTGTGAACTTGTCTATTGCGACGTACAAGTACTCAAAGCCCCCGACAGCTCGGGGGAAGGGGCCGAGGATGTCGAGCCCCCAGACCGAAAATGGCTAGGATAAAGGGATCGTCTGGAGAGCTTGAGCTGGCTGGTGTATCTGCTTGGAATGGAACTGGCACGCTTCACACTTGGTTACTTGTGCAATCGCATCCTGGAGGGCTGTCGGCCAGAAGAACCCTTGCCAGAATGCTTTGCCGGCAAGTGCTCTAGCGCCAATGTGGTGGCCACATATGCCTCCATGTATCTCTGCCAACAGCTCTTGTCCGTCTTCCCGGGGGATACACTTCAATTTCACCCTGTTGCGTCCTCTTGTGTACAGTGTGTCATCGACGAACTGGTACATACTTGACTACCGGGCTACTCTTTCTGCTTCTTCTTGTTCATCGGGAAGTTCTCCTGTCTGGAGAAAGCGGACGATCTGCTGTGCCCATGCCGGAGCCTGTGGCTCGACGACAAGGACTAAAGGCGTATCTGCTGCTGCGGGAACACCCGCTTCCACGGCGAGAACCTGAGGTTCAGCCGGAGCTTGATGTTCCCCGGCAAGCTCGCCGGAGCGGAACTTGCCGGGAGCGCCTGCTTCTACGGAACAGACCCTGGGTTCGCCGGAGCGGGTGGCTCCTCAGCATTTTTGGCGTTGATCTTGGGGACCTTCTTGGCGGCGGCTCCGGGGAGCTCCGCCGGAAGATAGTCGCCGGAGACCAATCTCCTCTTCTTGCTCTGTCCAGTTGACGGTGTTACGGATGGCTGAGTCAGCTTGAGCACAAAAGTCCCTGGTTCCAGAGGTAACTTAAGTGACGCGCACTTTGACAAGCCGTCGGCAATGTCGTTCTCAGTTCTCGGAACGTGTTCCATTTGCAGGCCGTCAAAGCGCTCCTCTAGCTTCCTCACTTCATCAACGTAAGCTTCCATCAACGGACTCTGATAATCCTTGTTCACTTGGCGGACGACAAGCTGCGAGTCTCCCCTGACAATAAGCTTCTTGATCCCAAGTTCTGCCGCGATCCTGAGACCGGCAAGCAGACCTTCATACTCTGCTATATTGTTGGTCGCTTGCTCCTTGGGAAAGTGCATTTGGACGATGTACTTGAGGTGCTCTCCGGTGGGCGCGACAAGCAGTACGCCGGCGCCGGCGCCTTGCAGCGAGAAGGCCCCATCAAAGTACATCAGCCACTCTTTGTTTGCTTCCTTGCCAGGGATGGTCGCCTCTGGAACTTCTTCATCTGGAGTCGGTGTCCACTCTGCTACGAACTCCGCCAATGCTCTGCTTTGGATGGTTGAAGTGCTCTCGAACTTGAGGCCAAAGCTTGATAGTTCCAGTGCCCACTCCATGATCCTGCCTGTTGCTTCGGGATTCTGCAGTATCCTCTTCAGCGGAAAGCGGGTGACAACTGTAATCTCGTGCGCTTGGAAGTAATGGCGCAGCTTTCTCGAGGCCATAAGGAGGCCGAAAAGCAATTTCTGCACACCAGAGTGCCTTGACCTAGCCCCCTGCAAGAGGGAACCGACAAAGTAAACTGGGCGCTGCACCATTTTCTTCTTCCGCACCTCCACTTGCTCCTGCGCAGATTCATCCTTGTCAGGGCCAGAGCTTGTCGGGGAAGCCCCCCGCTGGTCGCTGGATGTGCTTGCCGCGGTCACTGGCTCATCGTCTGCCTCCCTCTCCGCTACTAATGCAGCACTAACCACTTGATTAGTTGCCGCCAGGTACAGCAGCAGCTTCTCTTGTGGGTTAGGCGCGACAAGTATCGGAGCGGAGGACAGGTATTTCTTCAGGTCCTGCAGCGCAGCCTCCACTTCTGGAGTCCATTTTACTGGACCCGCCTTTTTCAAAATCTTGAAAAATGGCAGGGCGCGTTCTGCAGACTTAGAGATAAACCTGCTGAGAGCCGCGACGCAGCCGGCAAGCATCCGCACGTCCTTGACACGGGTTGGCGCTTCAATCTGCTCGATGGCCTTGATCTTGTCGGGGTTAGGTTCGATTCCCCGCTGAGACACGAAGAACCCGAGAAGCTTGCTGGAAGGGACTCCAAACACGCACTTCTCGGGGTTGAGCTTGAGGCTGACCTTGCGCAGGTTCGCAAATGTCTCTTCTAAGTCTTGAATCAGGGTTGCCCTGTCTCTTCTCTTGACCACTATATCATCCATGTAGGCCTCCACATTTCTGTGAATTTGTGGCTCAAAAGCGGTGTGGACCACCCTGGCAAATGTCGAACCAGCATTCTTCAGTCCGAAAGGCATCCGCACGAAACAGTACATGCCACATGGAGTGATGAATGCGGTCTTCTCTTCATCTTCCTTAGCCATGAAGATCTGATGATATCCAGAGTAGGCGTCAAGAAATGAAAGCAGGTCACATCCGGCCGTGGAGTCAACAATCTGGTCAATGCGCGGCAAAGGAAAGGGATCTTTGGGACAAGCTTTATTAATATCAGTGATGTCGATGCAAAGCCTCCATTTCCCATTTGCTTTGCGCACGACAACAGGATTGGCCAACCACGTCGGATGGAGCACACCTCTGACGAGGCCTGCCGCTTACAACTTCTTGATTTCTTCTACAATGAACTCTTGGCGCTCCACTGCTAGTTTTCTCACTCTTTGCTTGACGGGCCGCGCGTGAGGACAGACGGCAAGGTGGTGCTCTATCACTTTCCTGGGAACGCCGGGGATGTCAGATGGTTGCCAGGAAAACACATCGACATTCGCCCGCAGG
This sequence comes from Aegilops umbellulata, assembly GCA_032464435.1. Taxonomy (NCBI): domain Eukaryota; kingdom Viridiplantae; phylum Streptophyta; class Magnoliopsida; order Poales; family Poaceae; genus Aegilops; species Aegilops umbellulata. The sequence continues at coordinate 445,848,624 of CP136054.1, forward strand.
AAAGCGACGAGCGCGCTTTCCTATTTGGGGTCTAGAGTGGCACTGATGGTGAAGGTACCACCAGTGCCGTCCTCCTTGGCGGACACCTGACTTCTTGCTGTTGCCGGCGGAGCTCGATGGTGCGTCCTCGATGGTAGCGCAGCACTCCGAAGAGGTGCGCTCGCCGGAGTGGGCACCAGAGCACTTGCCGGGCTTGGTCTTCTTCTTGTCGGCGGAGCTCGATGGCGCGCCCTCGACGGCATCGCAACACTCCGAAGAGGTGCGTTTGCCGGAGTAGGCACCAGAGCACTTGCCGGGCTTGGCTTTCTTCTTCCCTCCGGGGGCTTCATCGGCGAGTGGCTTGGGGTCCACTGCGGCTGCTGCTTCCCGGTAGATCTTGTCGGCGCAGATAAGGGCATCCTTCTTGTCGCCAGGGACAGAGATGACGCTTATCGGGCCTAACATCTTGAGTACGTTGTATGCGTAGTGAGAGGCCGCCATGAACTTGGCGAGTGCTGGACGGCCGAGAATTCCGTTGTAGGGCAACGGAAAATCGGCAACGTCGAAGGTAATCTTCTCTGTCCTGAAGTTCAGCTCGCTACCAAACGTCACTGGCAACGTTATCTTCCCCTTCGGCTTGCTCCTTCCCGGGTTGATTCTTTGGAATGTGCCGGTCTCTTCGAGCTCGCTGTCGTGGACCTGGAGTTTCTGGAGCACAGCGGAGGAGATCAGGTTCAAGCCGCCCCCGCCGTCGACTAGCATCTTAGTGACCTTGAGGTTGCGGACTGTCGGTGAGACCAACATCGGCAAGCACCCGATCGCAGTCGTGCGATCAGGGTGGTCCTCAATATCGAAGATGATAGGCGTGCTGGACCATCTCAGAGGCCTGCGTGACTCGACGGGTGGTTCCGCTGCATTGACTTCCCGCGCCCACTGTTTGAGCTGGCGATGGGAAGCGTGCAGAGAAGCACCACCGTCCACGCATAAGACCTCTGTGGCTTTCTGAAACTCCTGCTCACTGGTCTCGACATCATCCATGTCTTCGTCTTCGTCGTCGTCTTCCTCTTTGTCGCGACCGCGGGGAGGTCTGTCTGCTTGTCGCTGCTTGTCCTTGTCGCGGCGTCCTCCTTGGCCGGGACGCTTCGTGCCGGATCCTCCGCCACCTCCTCGGGCTTTCTCCTTGTCGCGCCGCTCGTACTCGGCCTTCTGCAGCTCGACGAGCCGCTCGACCTGTTTGCAGCTCTCGAGGTCATGGCCCTTGGTGCGGTGGATCTTGCAGTACTGTTTGTTGGTGCCATCCCGCTTGTTGGCGACCGCCACGGCCTAGCAGTTGGCGCATCCGGCAACCCCCTTGCCGGAGCTACCAGTCTGGGCCTTTTTGGCGGCGCCTTCATCGCCGGACTGCTCAACAACCAGTACTTCTTGGCTCTTCTTCTTCCTGTTGCTCCGCCGCCGGTTCTTCCTTGCCGGGGCGGTGTCGTCACTGTCAGATTCTGCTGCTCCAATGTTCTCTCCGGGGAGTTTCCTCCCTTCCTCAGCACGTGCACACTTGTCGGCCAGGGTATAGAGCTCGCTGACGTCTTTGATCTTGCACATCGCCATCTCCTCCCTCATCCTGCGGTTGCGCACGTTCTGATGGAACGCACTGATGAACGCGGCAGGGTGGACATCGGGGATGTTGTAGTGCACACGGCTGAATCTCTGAATGAACTTGCGCAGAGGCTCCCCCTCCTTCTGGACGAGCATATGAAGGTCGCTCGCTTGGCCATGGGGTTTGTGGCCGCCTGTAAAGGCGCCGACAAACTGATGGCACAAGTCTATCCAGGAGGTTATGGAGTTGTCCGGCAAGTGCATGAGCCAAGATCTGATGTTGGACTTGAGCACCAGCGGGAAGTAGTTGGCAAGGATCTTGTCGTCTCGCCCCCCGGCAGCCTGCACCGCAATGGTGTAGATGCTGAGGAACTCCGACGGATGCGACCTGCCGTCGTACTTCTCTGGTACGTCTGGCTTGAAATTCTTCGTGCTGGGCCACTGGACTTGCCGCAGCTCGCGGGTGAACGCAGGGCAACCTACCGCGTACGGCAGGTTGCCTGGTCCTCCTGGTGCATGCATGTCTACAAAGGGCCCGGCGCGCTCGTCTGACTGACGCCGCGTTTCTCTCCGAGGCTCGATACGAGTGCGAGCGTCCTCTTGCTTCCGTTCGTGAAGAACTTGGCGTTGATCTCGGCGAGTTCGCGGATTCGACGACGCGGTGGAGTCGTTGTCGTGATGGCTCCGGCGAATCGGCGATCTCGGCCTCTGGGGCGGGGAATGCACGGTGGTTGCACCCCCACCGGTCTTGGCGCCATCGGTTCGCGCCTGGCCGACCTGCCGCGGCTGCGACGCACTGTGCTGCCGCAGTGTGTCGCCGTTAGCGAAACCGATGAGACTCTGTATCGTAGCCCTCCAATCGTCGCGCTTGTCCGCCGTTGGAGGGTAATCTAGGAGCAGTTGTGCTCGTGCTAGAGCTTCTGCTGGATTGCCGGGCAGCGGCGGCGAATGGCGCGTGGAGCGGGATGTGCTCGAACTTCTAACTACGTTAGAAGGAGCAGCACCCGGTCCAGGCAGCCGCGCCACGCTCGCGCCAACACGCTGGGGTGCTTGTTGGCCTCGAACGCCCTGGGATCCGCCAGCTCGATCTGGGTCCAGCGAGCGTATGGTACCGTGGGTACCAGGACGCGGCTGGTCCCGCGCCTCCTGAGATGGGCGTGGCGCGTGCTCGGACGCCGTGGCGCCATGAACTGGCCCGACGACGTCCGTCCCGCCGCCGGCGCCGTCCCCACCACCCGTTTGCTCCAGGGGCGGTGGGTTCGACGCGGACGGACTAGCCACCTCCGGAGCTTTCTTCTTCGGCGGCATGTCGATGAAGACGATGGAAATCTGGCCTGTGCGGACGCCGGATCAGGTTCACACAACTTCAACGCCCCTACCTGGCACGCCAAAGATGTCGGCGGGAATCGGCTTCCCCGAACACCTATGGGGACCGTGCCCCTTACTGGTTCGGCGGGGGGCGGAGGTTGCGCGAAGAGCAGATCGAGGCGATGCACACGAGAGATTTAGCCAGCTTCGGGCCGCAAGGATGCGTAAAACCCTACTGCTGCTTGGTGGTTTGTATTGTGTTCTTGCTCGGAGGCGCGTGGTGCTACAGTACACACGAGCCGCTGGCGAGACCGAGCGCGAAAGTGGGTGTCCTCCCTCCCTACGTGCGCGTGGGGCCTCCTTTTATATGCTCAAGGGGTTACCCACAGGTGGCAGCGTAGGTGAGGGCAAAAATGGTAGAATGCTGTAGTGGGTACAACTGCCTGCACAGTGGCTGCACAGTGCTATCATACCTAACTCTGACGGCGGGGGACAAAGGCATTAAATGCCCGTCCGCGTCGCCCAGATGGTGCAGGAACAGGACCATCAGGAGCGCCACCGTTTGCCACGATGGTGACTCTGTCAGCTTCGCTTCGCCACCGCATGCCCCTGGCTGCACAGCCTCCCGCCACGTGCGCCTGGGATGCCCCCAGAGCGACACGTTGGTGGGTGAGCTGGAGCGCAGGCACGGGGTGGTAACTTGCCGCGTCAAGCGCCTTGCCGCGGTGGATGTCTTGTCGCGCCCGGGAACTTGTTGCTCACCGGGCCTTGCCAGAGCGCGAGACGTGCCGTGGCCGGGTCCTTGTCGTGCCGTGATTGGCCTTCCCGGCAAGCTCCTCTTGCCGGGGTCTTGTGCTTCGAGCGGCGGTCCCGGCAAGCTCCTCTTGCCGGGGCCTCGCTCTCTTCGGGTGGCCTTCCCGGCAAGCTCCTCTTGCCGGGGCCTTGGCTTAAACACTTTGTTCTTGAATGGACCAAGAGGGGGCCATGGAGGGTCTCGACGATCACCTGGCAAGCCTTGCCGCGGGGGGGGGGGGGGGGGGGGGCTGCGACTGCCATGCACAAGTTCGGGGTACTAAGGTACCCCTACTTTAGTACACCGACAAGAGGAGGCAGAGTAGGTTACGCGCGGGCGAAGGGGTTCGGAGAAATTTCCAAATTTTGACCCTGCGGTATATATAACCTGACCCTGTCGGTGTGACCGAGTGGAACGACTAGGTGGCACCGAGATGCAAAACTGCAAGCAGTTACTGAAACTCGATGTGACCGAAAAGTTCTAATCGGTTGCACCGAGATTGAAAACCCTAGATCAACTTAGTGACTCGGTAGGACCGAAAAGGAGGAATCGGTCAGACCGAGATGCACAAAGAGGTTTTGGAGGTTTTAGTCTATGATGAATCGGGATCTCCGAGTGCTCGTCACACAGAGTGGTTCGAATCTGACTTGATCAAGCTTTGTGATGTAGCATGAATAGAGTTTGAGACGAGAAAAGCATAGATAGCTAGAGGGTGTTCTTAGGCATTCTTGTCCATCCATTTGGCAAAAGGGAAAGAGCCAAACAATCATGGCAACAAATGGATGTCCTCGAATGAGTAAAATATGCATCCAACATGCTCACACAATAAAATGGCAAATGAAATATGTGTCAAAGCATGCACAAACATTCTAGCATCTATCAAGCAATTGGCGATGACTAGGTCATCTATGTATGAGTATATTGACTTAGGAGTCAAATGAGAACATTTGATCATAGGTCATACTCATCGTTTAAGCACAAGTGGGGTTACCACTTTTACATAAAGCATTGTTGTGTTCACACCATTAGGGTTGCTTTAGCTCATTGATTTGAGTATAGCTCCCCCTAGATGTGATATTCCCCCTAAAGGAAATGAACTAACCTTGGGTTTTGTCGATGATGACTTTATGTAGGTATTGAATATGTAGATGCTCAATGTTGATGTAGATCATTTGGAGCAATCCGTTGGAGTGAGTTGCACTTTCAATACCTACACGGGTTAGTCCCACAACGAACAAACAAGGATATCCATAGACAAAGAGTGATGCATACACAGGATGATGTCCATGAAAGCATTAGGTTACCTCGTCCCTTATCTTACCAACAAGAGGGTTTGTTACTCCTTGAACTAGTGCAAGATATGGAAGTTGTTTGCACGTGTCCTTGCCAAAATGATAGGAGTGAAGTATGTTGGCGGAATCACCCTCAAGAACTCTCTAGTTCTTCTTCTTCTGGATCCACACCATCTTGATGGAAATCCTTGGAGTCATAGTTGTACTTGATGATGTGGAACTTGATGTAGTCTTGGGAACCCACTTGTCAAATGCCTTAGGTGCTTCTTCAAATGCATCAATTTCCTCTGGAAGCTTATCCTTGCCGTTTTGCTTGTGGTCTTGTGGTGGAAGATCATCTTGAGCTTGTGTCCCTTTGAAAGAAGTAAGATCATACTTCTCTTGTTGAGGAACAAAACTTCGTCTTGGGGTATTGATCTTCTTCCCACTCAACTCCATTGGCATTGAACTTTCGTTCAAAACCAACACCATGATTCTTCCCGTGTCTTCCTTGCTTGCGCACAATTTCCTCAAATTGCGTACTTCCAGCAAGACTCTTGTAAACACCTTTCTCTATGATCCCCTTCAATAAGCTATTTTCTTGATCAAGTGTAACTTGGCTAAGAGAATCATTAGTGGAATCAAGAGAACTACTAGAAGCGTCAACATTGGATTTAGCATGATTGTTGTTACCACTAGATGAAGAATCTTTCTTGTTCTTGTTGCTAGATTTAACTTGTGGCATGTAAGTAGACAAGAGTAAATGCTTGGCAATGTAAGAAGTACTTTTCTAGCAAAGATCATCATTGATTGCCTTTAAAAAGTCATTCTCTTGCTCAAGGTTGAGCTTTTTAAGGCGTAGCTTATCATGAGTCTTTAAAAGTTCTCAATGATTTTCCAAGGTAGTTTCATGAGCTAACTTAAGAGTGTTTAGTTCTTTGGTTAGACGCTCAATCTCCTTCTTATCATCATCATTCGTTTTATCTTGATTAGCATGATTAATTGACGTTTCATCATAGTTTTCATCACTAGAGTTGTTAACAAGTAAATCATCATCACCTAGCAAATCATCTTCATCACTATTGAAATCAACATACTCGGGATGTGTTACCTTTGCACCTTTGACCATGAAGCATCTTCCAATTCCTTCATTTGGTGAGTCAAATATGTCATAGGAGTTGGTTGACACAAGTACTAGACCGGCAACACCTTCATCTTGAGTATATTCGGAGTCGGAGTGATAACTTCTTTCAGAGTGATTGTCGGAGTCGGAGCTGGATACCCCCTCACCAACATGAGCTTGATGTCTTCTTTTTGTGTAGCTCCTTGATGACTTTTCCTTTCTTTCTGAATCCTTGCTTCTCCGAGAGGGTCTTCGTTCATAATGATCATCTCTACTCCTCCTTTCTCTTGGTGGTGATTCTTCTCTTCTACTTCTTCTTTTGGGAGAATCTTCTCATCTTTTGTAGGGGGCCGTACACTCATTGGAGTAGTGTCCGGGTCTTCCACAATTGTAGCAATTTTGCTCACGACTAAAGGATCTTTTGTCATTGTAGGACCTTGACTTGGAACTTCTTTCTTTGATTCTACACTTGTAAAACTTGTTGAAGTTCTTTACCATTAGGCTCAATTCTTCATTGAAGTTTTGTTTCTCACTTGAAGATGTGGGGGTATCACATGAGGCTTTGTAAGCACCACTTGACTTGTTGTGAAGCTCTTCCTTATCCTTGAGAGACATCTCATGAGCAACAATTCTTCCAATGACTTCTGTTGGCTTGAGATCTTTGTAATTGGGCATCATTTGGATCAATGTGCACACTGTATCATATTTTCCATCCAAGGCTCTTAGGATCTTCTTGATGATGAATCTATCGGTCACCTCTTCACTTCCTAAGCCGGCAATCTCATTTGTGATGAGAGCAAGCCTAGAGTACATTTCAGTGACACCTTCACCATCCTTCATTTTGAACTTGTCAAGTTGACTTTGAAGCACATCCAATTTGGATTCCTTGACGGAGTCGGTACCTTCGTCAATATCAATCAAAGTATCCCAAATTTCCTTTGGATTCTCAAGACGGCTGATTTTGTTGAATTCTTCGGGGCACAATCCGTTGATGAGAATATCACAAGCATGAGCATTGTATTGTAGCATCTTCAACTCTTCCGCGGTAGCTTCACGGTTCGGTTCTCTCCCATCAAAGAATTCACCTTGCAAGCCAATACACACAATAGCCCAAACGGCGGGGTTATGTCCAAGAATATGCATTTTCATCTTATGCTTCCAACTAGCAAAATTAGTGCCATCAAAGTAAGGACATCTACGGTGGTAATTTCCCTCGCTAGACGCCATACTATCCTAGGTTGTGCAACCAAGGCTATGAGCACCAAAAGCTATGGAAATCAAAGCAACTGGAGACCAAAGCTCTCATACCACTTGTAGGATCGAAAGTATGTGTAGAGGGGGGCGGGGGTGATTAGACTACTTGACCAAATAAAAATCTAGCGTTTTCCCAATTTTAGTTCTTGGCAGATTTTAGCAACTTATCACAAGTCAAGCAATCAACCTACACATGCAATTCTAAGAGTATAGCAGCGGAATGTAAAACAATTGCACATGAAGGTAAAGAGATGAGATTGAGGGAGCAAACGCAATGTTGACATGGAGATTTTTTATCTGTGGTTCCGATAGGTGGTGCTATCGTACATCCACGTTGATGGAGACTTCAACCCACGAAGGGTAACGGTTGCGCGAGTCCTCGGAGGGCTCCACCCATGAAGGGTCCACGAAGAAGCAAACTTGTCTATCCCACCATGGTTGTCGCCCACGAACGACTTGCCTCACTCGGGTAGATCTTCACGAAGTAGGCGATCTGCTTGCCCTCACAAACTCCTTGGTTCAACTCCACAATCTTGTCGGAGGCTCCCAAGTGAAACCTAGCCAATCTAGGAGACACCACTCTCCAATAAGTAACAAATGGTGTGTTGATGATGAACTCCTTGCTCTTGTGCTTCAAATGATAGTCTCCCCAACACTCAGCTCTCTCTCTCTCTCTCATAGGATTGGATTTGGTAGAAAGAAGATTTGAGTGGAAAGCAACTTGGGAAGGCTAGAATCAAGATTTATGTGGTTGGAATGGAATATCTTGACCTCAACACAAGTGTAGGTTGTTCTCTCTCAGAAAATATGTATTGGAAGTGTAGGCATATTCTGATGGCTCTCTCCATGAATGAAGAGTGGGTGGAGGGGTAGATATAGCAACCACACAAAATCTAACCGTTACACACAAATCACCAAACTCGATGGGACCGATTCAGAGAACTCGGTCGGACCGATTTAGTTCAAAATGTGAACGTTAGGATTCTCGGTGGTACCGACATGTCAAATCGGTGGGACCAATGTCATTAGGGTTAGGGCATAACGTAATATCAGTGAGACCGATTACACAAACTTGTTGAGACCGATTTTGGTAATAGCCAAACAGAGAGTTGGTCAGGCAAACTCGGTGGGACCGATTCGCTCATCTCGGTTGGACCGAAACGTTATGAAGGGAAAACAGAGAGTTTGCATTGCAATCTCGGTGGGACTGATCGCTCATCTCGATTTGACCGAGACATTACGAAGGGGAATAGAGAGTTTGCAATCCCATCTCGATGAGACCGAATTGATTAGGGTTTCTGGCAGTGGCTATGTCAACCGAACTCGGTGGCTCCGGATGGACAGAATCGGTGGGGCCGAGTTGGACTTTTTGGTTTAGGACATATGTGGATATGAGAAAGTAGTGGAGGGTTTTGGAGCATATCACTAAGCATTTTGAGCAAGATCCTCATTAAGCAACACCTCATCCCTTCTTAATAGTACTGGCTTTTCCTATAGACTCAATGTGATCTTGGATCACTAAAATAGAAAATGTAGAGTCTTGTGCTTTGAGCTTGAGCCAATCCTTTGTCCTTAGCATTTTGAAGGGTCCACTTTCTAATCCATGCCATGCCAAACATTGAGCTTTCCTGAAATATTTATCTTGCAATAGCATTAGCTCAATGAGCTATATGTTGTTAGGAATTACCAAAACCACCCAGGGATAGTTGCACTTTCAATAACTATTCACACTTGTCATGCTGCTATTAAATATCTTATGGAAAAGAAAGATGCTAAACCTAGACTTATTAGATGGGTTCTCTTGCTACAAGAATTAGATTTGCATATTATTGATAGAAAGGGAGCTGAGAACCCCGTTGCATACAACTTGTCTAGGCTAGAGAATGTTCTTGATGAGCCACTACCTATTGATGATAGCTTCCCTAATGAGAAATTAAGTGTCATAAATGCTTCTTGTACTGCTCCATGGTATGCTGATTATGCTAATTATATTGTTGCTAAATTTATACCACCTAGTTTCACATACCAACAAAAGAAAAAGTTTTTCTATGATTTGAGACATTACTTTTGGGATGACCCACATCTTTATAAAGAAGGTTATTAGACGTTGTTTACCTAAGCATGAATAGGAACAGATCCTACGCAAGTGTCACACCGAGGCTTATGGAGGACACCATGTTGGAGATAGAACTGCAAATAAGGTATTGCAATCCGGTTTTTATTGGCCTACTCTCTTCAAGGATGCCCGTAAGTTTGTTTTATCTTGTGATTAATGTCAAAGAATTGGTAACATTAGCAGACGTCAAGAAATGCCTATGAATTATTCACTTGTTATTGAACCATTTGATGTTTGGGGCTTTGATTATATGGGACCTTTTCCTGCCTCTAATGGATACACACATATTTTAGTTGCTGTTGATTACGTTACTAAGTGGGTAGAAGCTATTCCAACTAGTAGTGCTGATCATAACACCTCTTTTAAAATGCTTAAAGAGGTTATTTTTCCGAGGTTTGGAGTCCCTAGATATTGAATGACTGATGGTGGTTCACATTTTATTCATGGTGCTTTCCGTAAAATGCTTGCTAAGTATGATGTTAATCATAGAATTGCATCTCCTTATCACCCACACTCTAGTGGTCAAGTAGAATTGAGTAATAGAGAGCTCAAATTAATTTTACAAAGATTGTTAATAGATCTAGAAGGAATTGGTCCAAGAAACTTGATGATGCATTATGGTCCTATAGAACTGCATATAAAAATCCTATGGGTATGTCTCCGTATAAAATGGTTTATGGAAAAGCATGTCACTTACCTCTCGAACTAGAACATAAGGCTTATTGGGCTATTAAAGAACTCAAGTATGATTTCAAACTTGCCGGTGAGAAGAGGTTATTCGACATTAGCTCACTTGATGAATGGAGAACCCAAGCCTATGAAAATGCCAAGTTGTTTAAAGAAAAAGTTAAAAGATGGCATGACAAAAGAATACAAAAGCGTGAGTTTAATGTAGGTGATTATGTATTGCTATACAACTCTCGTTTAAGATTTTTTGCAGGAAAACTTCTGTCTAAATGGGAAGGTCCTTACATTATCGAGGAGGTCTATCGTTCCGGTGCCATAAAAATCATCAACTTCGAAGGCACAAATCCGAAGGTGGTGAACGGTTAAAGAATTAAACATTATATCTCACGTAATCCTATAAATGTTGAAACCAATGTTATTGAAACCGTAACCCCGGAGTAATACATAAGGGACACTTTCCAGAATGCTTTAGACTCCGAAAAGGAATAGGTATGTGGTACGGTAAGTAAACTGACTCCAAAAGAGTTCTAAAGGCAATTTTTCTCCGTTTTGGAATATTTAGAAAAATTGAAAAATAAGAAGAAGTCCGGGAAGGACACGAGGCCTCCACGAGAGTGGAGGGCGCGCCCTACCCCCCTGGACGCGCCCCCTGCCTCGTGGGCACCTCGTGTGCTCTCCAGACTCCGTTTTCTTGCATGATACGTATTTTGGTCGGTAAAAATTCATTATATAATCTCCCGAAGGTTTTGACTCCCGTATAACGCAAATATCCTCTGTTTTCGTTCCAAGCTGTCCCGCTGCAGATTAGAGCAACATGTCGTCCCAGGATTTGGAAGGAGAAAGCTATGTGGCTGATTACCTTGCAGATCCTAAGGTCTATGGGGATGTGGAGCATTATGGTTGGACTACGGAAGAAGAAGAGGACTATGAACCCAAGAGAAAGGACGAAACGAGCTCAGATGAAGACGAAGTCCCATTGCCTCAACCTGGGGACATGCATGTGGAGTTCAAAAAGTCAAGCCTCCCTGATAGAGCAAAGAAACTTAAGATCGAGTTTATCCCTTTTCGCCTCTTGTAGGAAAACAAGAAGGAACTATGCAAAAAGATATTAAGCTTGGAGCAGGAAATTGAGGACCTGAGGGATCAAAATTCTGTCCTCAAGCGCAAATTAAGGAAGAAGCATGCGCCATCAACTAAATCAACAACTGAAAGCACAAGTGCTCCTCAGGTGGTTTTGGTAATTAATGTCAACATATCTCTTATTGGACTAACACTTTTATCTAGTATATTTCAGATAAGTTCAACAATGGAGTGGCAGGAACTAAAGGTTGTGGGAACTCCTTCAAGATGCTAAGGACAAAGGATTGGCTAAAGCTTCAATCTCAAGACTCTTCATTTTACACTTTTAGTGATCCAAGATCACATTGAGTCTATAGGAAAAGCCAATACTATCAAGGAGGGATGAGGTGTTGCTTAATGAGCTCTTTGCCTTATGTGCTTAATGATATGCTCCAAAATCCTAAGCTACTTTCCCATATCCACTTATGACCTAAACCCTAAACCAAATTCGGTCATACCGATTCTTTCTATCCGGCGCCACCGAGTTTCATATGTCATAAGCCACTGCCAAAACCCTAGCAAATCGGTTTCAACGATAGGGATCTCGGTCTCACCGACATGGGATTGCAATCTCACTGTGTATGTCCATTGTCAAAATCGGTCTCACCGAGTTTAGGCAATCGGTACTACCGAGATTACAATGCAAACTCTCTAGGTAACATATTACCAAAATCGGTCCAACCGAGTTTAGTAATCGGTCCCACCGAGTTTGCCTGACCAACTCTCTGGTTAGCTAATTACCAAATCGGTCTCACCGAGTTTGTGTAGTCGGTCTCACCGAGATTACGTTATGCCCAAACCCTAACCACTTCAGTCCTACCGAGATGCATGTCAGTCCCACCGAAAATCTCTAACGGTCACTAGGTTTACCTTTTCGATCTGACCGAGTTTGTTGATTCGGTCCCACCGAGATTGGTAAATTGTGTGTAACGGTTGGATTTTGTGTGGAGGCTATATATACCCCTCCACCCCCTCTTCATTCATGGAGAGAGCCATCAGAACACATCTACACTTCCAACTCATATGTTCTGAGAGAGAACCACCTACTCATGTGTTGAGACCAAGATATTCCATTCCTACCATATGAATCTTGATCTCTAGCCTTTCCCAAGTTGCTTTCCACTCAAATCTTCTTTCCACCAAATCCTAATCCCGTGAGAGAGAGTTGAGTGTTGGGGAGACTATCATTTGAAGCACAAGAGCAAGGAGTTCATCATCAACACACCATTTGTTACTTCTTGGAGAGTGGTGTCTCCTAGATTGGCTAGGTGTCACTTGGGAGCCTCCGACAAGATTGTGGAGTTGAACCAAGGAGTTTTTAAGGGCAAGGAGATCGCCTACTTCGTGAAGATCTACCGCTAATGAGGCAAGTCCTTCGTGGGCGATGGCCATGGTGGGATAGACAAGGTTGCTACTTCGTGGACCCTTCATGGGTGGAGCCCTCCGTGGACTCTCGCAACCGTTACCCTTCGTGGGTTGAAGTCTCCACTAACGTGGATGTAGGATAGCACCACCTATCCGAACCACGGAAAAAACATCCTTGTCTCAAATTGCGTTTCATTTCTCCAAACCCTTCCCCTTACATACTTGCAAGTTGCATGCTTTACTTTCCGCTGCCTATATGTTCTTTGCATGCTTGCTTGATATGTATTGCTGAAATTGTGCCTAAACTTCACTCAAACCAAAAAGGCTTAAAAACTGCAACTTTAGTACTAAGTGTCTAATCACCCCCCCTCTAGACACACTCTCTTCTAGATCCTACAAGTGGTATCAGAGCTTTGGTCTCCATTGCCTTGGTTTAATCACCTTTGGAGGAAGATGGATGTGTCTACCTTAGGGAGTCTTAGACATAGAGTGCCTATTCTTGATGAAGAGTATTTTCATGAATGGAAAAATGAGATGCTTGAGATTTTTCACTCAATATCATTTGAACAAGTATATTGCTAGTCCTTGTGCTCCTCATGTTGATCCTATGCATCCCACTCTAGATGAAGATATTGATATGATTCGCAATCTTAGAACCGTTGAGCTCATCATTAGAGGATTGCCCAAATACCTGATTGCTAGTTTACCTACTCTTAAATGCGCCTATGCTATATGGAAATTTCTTGAAGAACGATTCCCCGATTATTCCTTGAAAAATTTGGATGAAATTCTCCATAAATCTATTGCCATGAGTAAAATGAATTCTAGTAATCCTAGTTTTGGTGATTGTCTACTTGAGCTTACTAATCTCATGCATGCTAAAGGAAATGTTGGAATCATTAGTAATATCTTATCCAAAGCTATCAGAATTCATAAAAGTGATCACTTTGATGATCATTTGTCTAATGAATCACTTTCTCTAGGAAATGATGAATCACAAGATCGTGTTGAACATGGATACTATGATGAGAATGATGATAGTGACTTTGATCTTGATGATGCAATGAGACACTTTTGTCTTATGGCAAATCTTCGAGGATATGTGTCAGGAGGAAAGGAATGGGTTCTCGATAGTGGATGTACCGACCATATGACTGGAGATGAAGAGATGTTCCGTGAGCTTGCTGAAAATGACGGCCCTCGAAAATATGTCACCTTTGGTGATAATTCAAAGGGTAAGGTGGTTGGCCTTGGTAAGGTGTCCATCTCACATGATAGCTCCATTCAAAATGTCATGCCTGTTGAATCCCTTGGATACAATTTACTTTCAGTATGCAGACTTGCTGATTTTGGATTAAATGTTCTATTTACTGAGGTAGATTGCCAAGTGTTTCGTCGAGATAGTCATAAAATGGTCTTTACCGGTATACGTAGAGGTGACCTTTATATTGTCGATTTCTCTAAAAAGGCACAACCTAAAACTTGCTTTATTGCTAAATCCTCAAAAGGTTGGTTGTGGCATAGACGACTAGGTCATGTTGGCATGAGAAACCTTGACAAGCTTATCAAAGGAAATCATATCCTTGGAGTTAACGATGTTATATTTGATAAGGATAGACTTTGTAGTGCTTGTCAAGCAGGTAACCAGGTTGGAGGAAGACATCCCGTGAAGAACATCATGACCACAAGGAGGCCACTCGAGCTACTTCATATGGATCTCTTTGGTCCCAATGCCTACAAGAGTCTCGGTGGAACCTCTTTTGGTCTAGTCATAGTTGATGATTTTTCAAGATTTACGTGGGTGCTCTTTCTTGATGACAAATCGCAGGTCCAAAAGATCTTCAAAAACTTCGCTACAAAGGCCCAAAATCAGTTTGACGTGAAGATCAAGAAGGTTCGGAGCGACAACGGAACGGAGTTCAAGAACGCAAATATGGATACCTTTCTTGACGAAGAAGGGATTTCACATGAGTTCTCGGCTACGTACACACCTCAACAAAATGGAGTCGTTGAGAGGAAGAACCGTACACTCATCGAAATGGCAAGAACGATGCTTGATGAGTACAAGACGCCGAAGCACTTCTGGGCAGAAGCGGTTGAGACGGCTTGTCATGCAACAAATCGCTTGTATCTTCACAAGCTACTCGGCAAGACAGCATACGAGCTCCTCACCGGTAGCAAACACCAAGTTGGATACTTTCGAGTATTTGGCTCAAAGTGCTACATTCTAGATAAGCATCGTCGTTCAAAGTTTGCTCCTAAGTCTCATGAAGGTTTTCTACTTGGTTATGGATCAAACTCTCACACTTACCATGTCTACAGCATTTTCACCCGAAAGGTTGAAGAGATGGTAGATGTGAAGTTTGATGAATCTAATGGCTCGCAAGTAGAGCAACTTCCAATTGATGTAGGAGACAAAGACCCTTCGGAAGCAATTCAAGACTTGTCTATTGGCAAAATTCGTCCGACGGAGGTGAAGGAGAATACCTCGTCCGTCCACGTGGAAGCTTCTACTTCACAACAAGGTGAACCGAGAATTGACACGGAAGCATCCACAAGTGGGACACACCAAGATGAAGAAAACGAGGAAATACGTCAAGACGAACATCAACAACCTCCTTCTCCACCACGACAAGAGAACGGCAACGCCAACAATGAAGAACGCCAAGAAGAAGAAGAACAAGACAAAGAAGAAGTTCAACGAATACCCAA
This sequence comes from Aegilops umbellulata, assembly GCA_032464435.1. Taxonomy (NCBI): domain Eukaryota; kingdom Viridiplantae; phylum Streptophyta; class Magnoliopsida; order Poales; family Poaceae; genus Aegilops; species Aegilops umbellulata. Next base: position 445,863,941 of record CP136054.1, read on the forward strand.
GCAAAAGCTATCACAAGTTCGAGCAAGAATCGCGAAAGATCATCCCGTCGAGCAAATCTACAATGATATCCAAACCGGGAGAATTACTCGCTCAAAAACTCATCTAGCTAACTTTTGTGAAAATTATTCATTCATTTCTAGCATTGAACCAATGAAGGTTGAAGAAGCGTTGGAGGATCCGGATTGGATAAATGCTATGCATGAAGAGCTACATAACTTTGAGAGAAACCATGTTTGGACATTGGTTGAGAAGCCCGACGACAACCACAACATCATCGGTACCAAATGGGTGTTTCGCAACAAGCAAGATGAAGATGGACAAGTGGTTCGCAACAAAGCACGTCTCGTCGCCCAAGGATACACACAAGTCGAAGGTATGGACTATGGTGAGACATATGCTCCCATTGCTAGACTCGAGTCCATTCGCATCTTACTTGCCTTTGCTAATCACCACAATATCACCTTGTACCAAATGGACATTAAAAGTGCTTTTCTAAATGGTGAAATAGAGGAGGAAGTTTATGTCAAACAACCTCCCGGCTTTGTCAATACTAAGAAACCTAATCATGTTTACAAACTTCACAAAGCACTTTACGGTCTTAAACAAGCTCCTCGAGCATGGTATAAATGCTTGACTAAGTTCCTTCTTGCGAGTGGTTTTGAAATTGGAAAAATTGTTTCTACACTCTTCACTAAAAGAGTTAATGGTGAACTATTTGTATGCCAAATTTATGTTGATGATATCATATTTGGTTCGACTAACCCTCTTTTTAGTGAAACGTTTGGAAAGCTTATGTCAAAGAAGTTTGAGATGTCTATGATGAGTGAACTCAAGTTCTTTCTTGTTTTGCAAATCAAGCAAACTAAGGAAGGCACATTTATCTCTCAAACGAAGTACACCAAAGACCTATTCAAGAAGTTCAATATGCAAGAATGCAAAGGTATGTCTACACCTATGCCTACTAGTGGACATAATGATTTGACCAAAGATGGTGAACCGGTTGATCAAAAGGTATATCGGTCTATGATTGGTTCATTGTTGTACCTATGTGCCTCTCGTCCCGACATCATGCTAAGTGTGTGCATGTGTGCATGATATCAAGCTGCTCCTAAAGAATATCATCTTAAGGCTGTGGAAAGGATAGTGAGATACTTAATCCATACACCAAATTTTGGCATTTGGTATCCTAAGAGGTCCTCTTTCGATCTTGTTGGGTATTCTGACTCGGATTATGCCGGAGACAAGGTTGATAGAAAGTCCACTTCGGGTACATGTTAATTTCTTGGTAGATCTCTTGTGTCTTGGTCCTCCAAGAAACAAAACTCAGTATCCTTATCCACCGCCGAAGCGGAATACATTGCCGCTGGATCACGTTGTGCTCAGTTACTTTGGATGACCCAAACTCTTAAAGATTATGGGGTCTACGTGAAACATGTTCCATTGCTTTGTGATAATGAAAGTGCTATCAAAATTGGTCATAATCCTGTGCAACATTCTCGAACTAAGCATATTGAAGTTCGTCATCATTTCATTCGAGACCATGTTGCAAAGGGTGACATTGATCTTAAGCATGTTCGCACCGATAAGCAATTAGCGGATATATTCACTAAACCGCTTGATGAGAAAGTGTTTTGCAGGTTGAGAGGAGAATTGAACATCATTGATGCTTCAAACTTGGAGTAGAAACTCCATTGGATACATGCAAGACATGAGCTTAAGTCTAATCCTAGATATATCTCTTAAGATGACTATCTTATGTCTTGGATATATTTGCACCTTGCATGTTATCTAACCCATGTAGGTACTTGGATGAATCTATCTCTATGAGATTGCAACTCTCTCACATCTTGAGCAATCTCTACATCACCAAGTATCTACACAATGGTGGTTGACAAGGAAGCACGAAACCATTCAAACATATCCTTTGACTAATTCTATGATTGAGCTTCATGATTGTCATTTTTGGATATAAAAGTGCTTTTCCTTGCAAGAACTAGCCCATGTAGGTAGATGAACTCAAACTCCAAGTGGTGCTCCCAACTCTTGATGAGCTACATCAACCTCGAGCATCCACACAAGTTCAACTACATGAGCGAGATCCACACGACCACCCAAGGTATGTCATTCCATCTTAGAGAAGCTTTACTCCAAGACATGAGTCAAAGCAACTCTCCAAGATGAGAATAAATCAAGATGCTTAAACGAAAAATGGTAACCCCATTTTGAGCTTAAACGATGAGTATGACCTATGATCAAGTGTTCTCACTTGACTTCAAAGTCAATATACTCTAACATAGGTGACAATGTCACCGCCCAATTCTAGATGAAGTTCTCTTGTGTTCTTTTCTGTGTTATTGCATTTGTCCCTTGCATGTTTATTTCCCTCTATGTCAAAAAAAAAACTTCATCTAGAACTTTCATTCTTTTTTGTTTCTTTTGTTCTGCATATTTCTGCATCAAATTCCTTGCAAATCTTTCAATTAATTCATTGCAAATCTTTGTGAGATCTTATTTGACTAGTGAGCTGAGGTGACAAGTGTTTTCTCTGAAGTAAACTCGGTTCCACCGATGTGAACATTTCGAATCAACCGAATCCCTTCGGTACTACCGAAATGTGACGCTCGGTGCCACCGATTTCGCAACAGGAAAACAACTTGCCACTTATTCCATATTTCTTCTGATCCAGCTCCACTCGATGAATCTTATCCTCTACAAGCATCACAGTTTTATCCATTGCTTTATGCTGCATCTCAAGGACCAAACCTTTTCGACAGATTCCAGAAGAGCCTTCTTGGAAATTGATGTCAAAGGGGGAGAGAGAGATCACATCAAAGCTTATCACCTACAAGGGAGAAAGTATTAAGGAGGAGAAAGAGATCTCCAGGGGGAGAGAATACTCAAGGATCCCAGATGCTTGATGATTAAGAGGAGAGATACCACATGTCTTTTTTGGGGAAAGACATGTTCATATGTGCTTGTTTGCACTAAGCTCTATTCATTTGATTTCTTTCAGAAGTGATTTTCCATTCCCTATCTTCTCCCATTATCCCATGTCAGATTCAGGGGGAGCAAGACACCTAAGGGGAAAGAAATCATTCAAATTCATTGCATATCTTTACTTTTGGGGACATGTCTAATCTAATGTGGTACTCTGTACTCACTCTCTACATGTCATCCCAGTCTTGGTAATCTTGTGGTTTCTTTTGTTTGCTCTGGCTACTGGATGTATCTGTGTTATCTAACCTTGTTTGTGCAGGTTCATTTCATCCTAAGTCAACTCAAGACCACAAGGTACGTATATGCATCAGAATCATGAGTATGAGGAATTCTTGCTTTTGTACAAACTGTTTGCAATAAGAACTCATACGCATGAAGGTATTTCTCTTAACAATCCTTTACTCTGATGCATATGGCCAAGATACATGTAACACATTGTCTACTCTGTCATGATTATGCTCTCACATACTTCTATATTCTACACTCACATGTTTGCATACATGTAGGGGGAGCTTATGCTTGTTACAAGTCCTTCCAAAGCCTTACTTGCTATTCTTTGTATCTTTATCTCAAGCTTTGATGTATGTTGCCATCAATTACCAAAAAGGGGGAGATTGAAAGCACAAGTGCTCCTTAGGTGGTTTTGGTAATTAATGTCAACATATCTCTTGTTGGACTAACACTTTTATCTAGTATATTTCAGACAAGTTCAATAATGGAGTGGCAGGAACTAAAGGTTGTGGGAACTCCTTCAAGATGCTAAGGACAAAGGATTGGCTAAAGCTTCAAGCTCAAGACTCTTCATTTTACACTTTTAGTGATCCAAGATCACATTGAGTCTATAGGAAAAGCCAATACTATCAAGGAGGGATGAGGTGTTGCTTAATGAGCTCTTTGCCTTATGTGCTTAATGATATGCTCCAAAATCCTCAGCTACTTTCCCATATCCACTTATGACCTAAACCCTAAACCAAATTCGGTCATACCGATTCTTTCTATCCGGCCCCACCGAGTTTCATATGTCATAAGCCACTTCCAAAACCCTAGCAAATCGGTTTCACCGATAGGGATCTCGGTCTCACCGAGTTGGGATTGCAATCTCACTGTGTATGTCCATTGTCAAAATCGGTCTCACCAAGTTTAGGAAATCGGTACTACCGAGATTACAATGCAAACTCTCTGGGTAACATATTACCAAAATAGGTCCAACCGAGTTTAGTAATCGGTCCCACCGAGTTTGCCTGACCAACTCTCTGGTTAGCTAATTACCAAATCGGTCTCACCGAGTTTGTGTAATCGGTCTCACCGAGATTACTTTATGCCCAAACCCTAACCACTTTGGTCCTACCGAGATGCATGTCAGTCCCACCGAAAATCTCTAACGGTCAGTAGGTTTACCTTTTCGGTCTGACCGAGTTTGTTGATTCGGTCCAACCGAGATTGGTAAATTGTGTGTAACGGTTGGATTTTGTGTGGAGGCTATATATACCCCTCCACCCCCTCTTCATTCGTGGAGAGAGCCATCAGAACACATCTACACTTCCAACTCATATGTTCTGAGAGAGAACCACCTACTCATGTGTTGAGACCAAGATATTCCATTCCTACCATATGAATCTTGATCTCTAGCCTTTCCCAAGTTGCTTTCCACTCAAATCTTCTTTCCACCAAATCCAAATCCTGTGAGAGAGAGTTGAGTGTTGGGGAGACTATCATTTGAAGCACAAGAGCAAGGAGTTCATCATCAACACACCGTTTGTTACTTCTTGGAGAGTGGTGTCTCCTAGATTGGCTAGGTGTCACTTGGGAGCCTCCGACAAGATTGTGGAGTTGAGCCAAGGAGTTTGTAAGGGCAAGGAGATCGCCTACTTCGTGAAGATCTACCGCTAGTGAGGCAAGTCCTTCATGGGCGATGGCCATGGTGGGATAGACAAGGTTGCTACTTCATGGACCCTTCGTGGGTGGAGCCCTTCGTGGACCCGCGCAACCGTTACCCTTCATGGGTTGAAGTCTCCACTAACGTGGATGTAGGATAGCACCACCTATCCGAACCACAGAAAAAACATCCTTGTCTCAAATTGCGTTTGATTTCTCCAAACCCTTCCCCTTACATACTTGCAAGTTGCATGCTTTACTTTCTGCTGCCTATATGTTCTTTGCATGCTTGCTTGATATGTATTGCTGAAATTGTGCCTAAACTTCACTCAAACCAAAAAGGCTTTAAAACTGAAACTTTAGTACTAAGTGTCTAATCACCCCCCCCTCTAGACACACTCTCTTCTGGATCCTACAACAACCCCTTCACCTACAAAGGAGATATAATCACATGGGTATGGGCACTCCCCTTGGCAACTGCCAAGCTTGGGGGAGGTGCCTCGGTATCGTATCACCATCACACTCCTATCTTTACCATTTTTCTTAGTTCGCTCCTTTTAGTAGTATCTTGATCTAGTAGAATAATGTTTTGGTATGATCTAGTTTTGAGTTTTTCTTTATGATCTCTCTATGTAATCAAGTCCGTGAGCTATATAATAAATATTAGTGTTGAGTCAAGGGCTTGATTATCTTAGTATGACCTTGAGTGAATAAAAGAAAAGAGAAAGAAAGAACGAAAAGAAATAAAGAGATCATATTGATCTTATTGAGAGTAATGACTTCACATAGAAAGAGTATGATGATTAAAAATTGTTGGGAGTTGACAAACATAGCTTTGGTCATCGTTGCAATTAATAGGAAGTAATAAAGAAAGAGAGGTTTCACATATAAATATACTATCTTGGACATCTTTTATGATTGGGAGCACTCATTAAAATATAACATGTTAAAGAGTTGATGTTGGACAAGGAATACAATGTAATGGGTTATGTTTTCTTATATCTGAGATAAAGTATATTGTCATGGATCATCCAACATGTTGAGCTTGCCTTTCCCCCTCATGCTAGCCAAATTCTTTGCACCAAGTAGAGATACTACTTGTGCTTCCAAAAACACTTAAACCCAGTTTTGCCGTGAGAGTCCACCATATCTACCTATGGATTGAGTAAGATACTTCAAGTAAGTTGTCATCGGTGCAAGCAATAAAAATTGCTCTCTAAATATGTATGATTGATTGGTGTGGAGGAAATAAGCTGTCGGGTGGTTGGTGCGACATATGCCAATGGGTGGCTTATCTGTGTGGGAGCCAGTAAGACGTCGCCGGTGCCTGGAAGCGGGATAAGGCGAAGACATGCACGCCGGCGAATCTTACCCAGCTTCGGGGCTCTCCATGGAGATAACACCCCTACTGCTGCTCTGCGGGGTCTCCGCATGATCACTCGATGAACAAGTAGCTACAAGGTGCTCCTCGAGCTGTTTGGCGAGAGGAAGAAGAAGGGCAAGGCAAGCTCTCCTCTTCTCTCTATGTGTAGTAAAACTTAGATGAGATCAACCCTTTGCATGGGTGCCCCGGGGGGTTTATATAGGCCTACCCCCCGGGGGTACAATGGTAATCCGGCTGGGAGCGGGTCCCAGCCGTCAGTCTCTATGCTCACCGGCTTTTGCGCCGGCTGCTGGGGCCCGCCGGCTGCTGGCATCTTGGTCGATAGGCAGGCCCTACGGCCTAGGGCCCTGTCGGCGGCTGATTACTGTTGCCTCAATCCTGATGATGAGGGCTTTATCAAGGTAAGCGTGGCTACAGCACCGCCGCCTGGCGGGCGATCACTGTAGCCTCACGTCGTCTTGTCTTCTTAATGGGGCGCCTCCTTCGAGAGAAGGAGCAAGCCAGCTTGGGAAAGCCGGCCATGTCTTGGTCCGACTGGGGGAGGCCTGGCCGCCTTCGGGTGTCTCTCTGCCCAAAGGGGCCCACCGCCCATGGGCCGCGCTGACAGCCCGCCGTGAATGGCATCATAGTTATCATGGCAACAGTACAGCGCCGGACGGGTCAGGGCTACCCTGTACGGCGCACTATGCCAGGCGTGCTCCGGGTTTCGGGGGTGGCAGGCTTTACTGTAGCCACGCCCCGTCCCATCGCCGTGATGTGGGTGCGGGCCTCGAGGGTACGATCTTGACCGCGTCGTGGGAGCCGGCTTCTTGGAGTCGGCCTTCTCGTGGCCAGCTTCTCGGAGTCGGCCCACCCGCGTCCTTCTTCATGAGGGTTAAGGTCGGGCCGCCTTCTGACAATCGGCCTGAGAGGCAGCCGGTAGGGGGAAGGCGGCCCCACGTCTTGGTTTCTTGGAGGCCGGATAGGCTCGTAATTTTTTCTGAAGCGCCAAGGGGAGCCGGCTAGGATACCCGTGGTCATTTACCCCGACAGTAGTCCCCAAAGCTGGTCGTGCTTCGAGGTCGGCAAGGGAGACGAGAAGCTCGGTCAGCTTCCTATCTTGAGGAGTCGGCAGCTAGGAGCCAGCTCTGCTTATGCGCGCCGCCTTGGATGGGCGCCATGGTCTCGTCAACGGGAATGTGGGCCAACTCTCGCGCTGACCGCGCGCCTCCCTGCGTGTCATGTGGCAGAAAAGGCCTTCCATGGCGCGTGCGCGACGGGACGCCGCCGCAGGCCCGGGCCCGCCACTCCTGGCCTCGGCCCAGGCGCGGATCTTCTGCGGCCCAAGGTGGGCGGTTTGCATTCCCGCGGCGGTTTCGCCATGTCGTCAAGGCGCAGTAATAGCAGGACGTGGGGGAGTGGGCGCAGTTAATCCCACATCCCCCATACCACGCCTCCTCGGCTGCGCCGCGAGGGTCTATAAGTAGGGGAGCGGCAACGGCTCGCACGCTCTCCCTCGCTCCACCCTTCCTCGTCTTCTTTCCTTACTCTCTTCGCTGCCGCAGCGCCTCTTCGCCGCGCTGTTCCGCCGCAGCGGGGTCGCACGCGCCTTCGCCGCCATCGCATCTTGCTCTTCGCCGCACCGCTCCTATGGCGCTGTCGAGCTCGTGGGACGGCTCTAACATCCTCGACGAGCACGTCGAGTTCCTCCGCCGGACGCGGCGTCTGCCCGGCGAGAACTACGTGCGGGTCCAGCGCGCGCCGAAGGAGGAGATCTCGCCGGCACCGGAGGAGGGCGAGCGGGTGGTCTTCCGCTCGCACTGCATACGCGGCTTCGGCCTCCCGGCGAGCGGATTCCTCCGCTCGTTCCTTGAATTCTACCACCTTCAGCCGCATCATCTCACCCCCAACGCCGTGATGCTGCTGTCGGCCTTCGTCACCCTCTGCGAGGGTTTTCTTGGCGTCCTCCCCACCTTGGAGCTCTGGGGAGAGTTCTTCCAGAGCAAACTCGGCACCGTCGTCGCGGGCGTGCCCGCCCATGCGGAGCCTTCATCGCCATGAGGCGGACGGGCGAGAACAATCCGTTCCCGTCCATCCCGCTAATCCAGTCGGTGAAGCTCTGGTAGAAGTCCTACTTCTATGCGAGGAACGTCGCCCCGCAAGGCGACTTTGTCAATCTGCCAGCTTACGTAGCAGGCCCGCCGGCTTCGAGGCCGACTTCATGGAGCTACCAGGCCAGGACGCTGTCCCAGGCTGGGAAAGCCGCCGTCGCCCGCCTCCAGGTGATGGTCCAGTCGGAGGGCCTAGTCGGAGCCGACCTGGTGGCCGCCTTCGTGGAGCGTCGGGTACTCCCGCTCCAAGGTCGGCCACACATGATCTGCCAGATGAGCGACCGCTTCAACCCATGCCGGCTGAGCACCAGGGAGATGCCTCATGCCGAGGTATCCTACCTGGTGAACTACATCGCCAACTGCAAGCTCGCCGAGGATTGGCGATTTGGCAAGGAGCCGTACTCTCGCGCCAACCATCCGCCTGTCATAAGTATTTCTTCTTTCCTTTCTTTTGTGTTACCGGCTTCGATATGGCCGGCCTCTGATCCGCCGGCTTGCTTTCTGCAGAATCTTCTATCTCCACCGGCGGCGAGGGTCACGGGGGCAGAGCGCCCGTTCCACCCCGACCGCACGGTAGATGACATCGACGATCCGGACCTTGGAGCGGGGGAAGGCGGCGAGGCAGGCGGCGCCGGGCTCGGAGCCAGCCTCCAGGACTGGGCGGACGACGACGAGGTCGAAGTCGTCCCGCACCGCCAGCTGGCGTCGGATCCTCAAGGCACGGGCCCCTCTGCCGCGCCGGCCGCCCGTGGCGCCGCACCGAAGCGCCGGGCCACGTCGACCTACTTCGGCAGCCGGCCGAAGAAGCCCAGGGACACCGCCGCGGCAACCAAACGGGATGAGGCGGCCGCGAAGGCGGCCCGCTTCCAGAAGGTTGTGAAGCGGCCGCAAGCGGTTTCGGCGTAAGTGTTAATCGTCTTGTATTCTTGTCGTGCTCTTTGATTGGAGTTCTTCTAAATCCTTTCTTGGTTGACCGGCCAGGGCGCCGCTTTCCCTTGAACGGGGTCCTGCCGGCTCCGTGATTGAATCAGCTGGAGGTTCGTCGAGCTCCCGCCGCGTGGACCCCCGCGCCGACCTTGTGGAGGCTACGGCGCGGAACGCGCGGGGGGCGCGGGAGGAGCGGGAAGCGTCGGAGCGGAGGGCCGCCCAGGCGGTGAAGGAGCAGGCCGACGCGACGGCCAAGGCCCAGGCGGAGGCGACGGCCGCGGAGAGGGAGGTGGAGGCCTCGTGCAACCGGCCTCCACAGCTCGTCATCCCGCTGTGCAGTGTGGCTCCCAACGCTCCCGTGCCTCCGTCTGAGGAAGCCAACCGCGGCCAGGCGGCGGTGGAGCGGAGGGAGGATGATGTGATCGTCTTGGAGGAGGTGCCGCGGACGGCACCGACTAGGGCGGGCTAGGGCGGCCAGCCGGCTGCGGCGCCGATGCAGCCGGCCGGGAGCAAGCCGGTAGCAGGCGCCGACCTGGTGGTGCAACCGTCATCACGACGGCGCGCGGAGGGAACTACCTTCGTGCCGGAGCCAGACAGGGCTGTGACCGCCAGCCAAACGGTGGAGGCCTTGGAGGCGGCCAGCTCCAGCACGTTCGAGTGGGCGCCCAACGAGGAGACGGGCGAGCTGAACGCGTCGGCCCTGGAGGTCAGGAGCCGGCTTCAGGCTCATGCCACCGCGCTGCAGCGATATACTCGCGATTTCCTTGCGACGCGGGCCGTCGTTCGGGTGAGTCTTCTGGCCTTGGCTGCTTTGCCTTTTTGATTTCTTCTGTGGGGGCGTGTCAGCGCACCCACTGGGTGTAGTCCCCGAGTTCCGAGTCGTCTGCTGAGCAGGCGGCTCGGAACTTACTAGGTCCTGATAGTTATCTTATTCTTGCATCCTGTCTGATCTTCCAGGAGTACCATAACCGGAGTGCTGCCGCCTTCGACTCCCAGGCTCAGGAGCTGCGCCAGAAGAGCGAGGATCCGACCAACAACCGGAGTGCGTGCTCCGTTTTCTTCATATCCTGTGGGGGCGCGTCAGCGCACCCACTGGGTGTAGTCCCCGAGATCCGGGCCGACTGCTGAGCAGTCGGGTTGGATCTTCCCCGACGACTTCTTCCTTATTGTTTCTTCCTTTGTCTTCATGCTTGCAGGGGCCAATGCCGACTTGAGGGAGCAGCTCGGCGGGGCCCAGACCGCCCTTCACGCCAAGGAGGCCAAGCTCAACGCCTTAGTCCAGGAGCGCGACCGCTTGGCCAAGAAGTTGGCCGACCAGGAGGAGAGCCACAAGGCGGCCCTGAAGGAGGCGCGAGATAGCGAGGCCTCCCTCAAAGCCGAGTTCGAGACCGAAGCGGCGGGCTGGGCTGAGGCGAAGCAAGCGCTGAGCGAGGGTTATAGCCGGATCGAGGATCTGATCGACGGTAAACCGCCTCCCTAACTCCTTGCTCGCCCCCTTGCCCTCTGATTCGTCTTTTGATTTTTGCTGCTTTTGTTCTCTGCGCAGACTACTTCACCCGCCACTCCGTCGCAGCCACCCAGGCCATCGAGGCCTACCGCGAGGCACGCCGGCAGGCGGGGGTTGAGATCGCGCCGGACGCGAGCCGGACACTTGAGGAGCGGCTCTTGGCGATCCAAGCCCGGCTATAGCCGGTACACCGCATGCTCCGCCACCTCCAGCGTGCTGGAGCGCAGGTGTTATCCGCCCTCTGGCCAGGCGAGGTGATTACCCGCACCCCGAGCCGGACTGCCGACTGGCTGGAGGTGGCGGTTGGCCGCTTTGAGGCCTGGAAGGCCTCCGCTTCTCGATCCGGAGCCAGGCGGGCGCTGGAGTTCGTCCGGGCCTGGTACCCCGGGTTGAATCTGGAACAGCTGAGGACTTGGCGGGAGGAGGCTGACGAAGAGCTGGTGGAGGTGCGGCCGGCTATCATCCAGCGTGCTTCGGCTCTTGCCGATTTCACCGACATCAGCGTCTTTGCTCCTGAGGTGGACAAGAACGGCGTCGCCCAGCCTGAGGAGTGGTTCGGGCTGAACCCGGCGGAGGGTGAAGACTCGGCGGAGGAGATCGCCTCCAGCGATGAAGGTGAAGACGAGGAAGGGGAGGAGGGCGAATACGTCGAGCCTGCTGGTGAAGCAACCAGCCCGCCTCAGCATGACCGTGCCTCCAGCAACGAGGCGCATGCTAGCGCGCCCTCTGCGGGAGGCGGTGATTATGCCAAGGTTCACCAGCCGGCGCAACTGTCTCCACCGACCTGCCTGACTCGCCAGTCGTTCCCTTGGCTTGATCTGCCGTCCTTGCTTTTCCTGCTTGTTACTCTTTGAACAATTTTCTATTAAGCTTGCGCAGTTCCACCCACTGGGGGTGTATTCAAACTATGTTGAATGTTGGACTTTTCAAGGCCTTTTGTGTAAATATAATCATGCATGTGTTTGGCTCCCATTCTCGTATGCTTTTTATCCTTAGGTTGTTTCCTTTGCCGCCTTCCCCTGATTGCTGCCTTCCCAGCCGGCAGCTGCTCTGCAGTCCGTGGCTAAGGAAGGACTCGGCTATCTTTTTTGGGGAAGGGAAGTACTTGAGCTTTCTTAGATTATAGCGAAGTGAATGGAAACCGGCCAGCCGGCTACTCTTGTAGTTGGTCGGCGGTGGGAAAAAATCGGCTTTTGTTATATTAGTCCGTTAGTCCCTAGCCGTTTTTCGTGTTGGCGTCCTTTCCTGCCTATGGCTCTTGCCAGCCGGACAGCCGATTCTTCGAACTGCGACTTTTGGCAAGAGAGGGCTTTGGAGCCGGCACACTACTTGTCTGACCACGGGTAGGACTTCTAATATAACTTAAGGCGGCCAGTCCCCGGGCCGACTAGTCGAACCCGGTGCCGGACGAGAGAAGTAAATGTAATGACATAATCATAAGCATGATACTCTTCATTCATAGATGAAAGATGGCAGTCCCCGAGTTCTCCTGGGGGGCCTATTGTCTCGTACTTAGTACGAAAGTTAGCGTGATACATACTGCATTTCAACTGTAAAATCTTCGGAGGAGGTTGGCGTTCCATAGTCGTTCCGACTCCTTGCCGGAGTCGTCTCTCTTTCGTGCCTTCGGCTTCTGTGCGTCGATCAGGTAGTAGGAGTCGTTTCCTAGCGCTCTGCTGATGACGAAGGGGCCTTCCCAAGGGGCCGAGAGCTTGTGCTGGCCGGCTGTTCGCCGGATCAGCCGGAGCACAAGGTCGCCCTCTTGGAAGGATCTTGGCTTGACCTTCCGGCTGTGGTAGCGACACAGACCCTGCTAGTAGATGGCGGACCGGCTGAGGGCTAACAGCCGGCTTTCTTCCAACAGGTCGACGCCGTTTTCTCGTGCTTCCTTGGCCTCCGCCTCCGTGTACATGGTCACCCGAGGCGAGTCGAACTCGATGTCGGTTGGGATGACCGCCTCGGCACCGTATACGAGGAAGAAAGGGGTGAAGCCGGTTGACCTGTTTGGGGTAGTGCGCAGACACCAAAGGACGGCCGGCAGCTCATCGAGCCAGCAGCCGGCTGAACGCTCCAGTGGCACGACTAGTCGGGGCTTGATGCCGGAAAGGATGAGGCCGTTGGCTCGTTCGACTTGGCCGTTTGACTGCGGGTGGGCAACGGACGATAAGTCCAGTCGGATGCCCTGCGTTGCGCAGAAACGTGCGAGTGCTCCCTTGGCAAAATTTGTGCCGTTGTCGGTGATGATGCTATGCGGCATGCAGTACCGAGTTGTTATGTCTGCGATGAATGGCACGGCAGTCGGCCCATTCAGCTTCTTGATCGGCTTTACTTCGATCCACTTGGTGAACTTTTCCACGGCGACAAGCAGATGTGTCATGCCGCCGCGCGCCGTCTTGAATGGGCCCACCATGTCCAGACCCCAAACGGCAAAGGGCCAAGTGAGGGGAATGGTCTTGAGTGCCGAAGCCGGCAGGTGTTGCTTGGAGCTGAAGACTTGGCACCCTTTGCAATGCTTGACTAATTCCTTGGCATCGTCCAAAGCAGTCGGCCAAAAGAATCCATGGCGGAAAGCTTTGGCGACTAGTGATCTTAAGGCCGCATGGGGGCCGCATTCACCTTGGTGAATGTCTCTGAGGATTGCTATGCCCTTCTCTTGTTCAACGCATCGCCGGAAGACTCCAGTGACGCTGCGCCTGACGAGCTCTCTGTTGACAATTATGTATGCTCCGGCTCGGCGTTGGACTTGTCTTGCCTCTGTCTCGTCAGCCGGCAGTTCTTGGTTTGTCAGGAAGTTGAGGATGGGTTGGGCCCATGATGGAGCTATGACTTCTTCTATTGCCAACGCGGCTACTGCAACCAGGGTGGGCGGGCTGGGTTCCGAAACGCTGGGGTCGGCCGCCGCCTGTGGTGCTGGTGCAGTCCCCGGGCCGACTACCGCAGTCCCCGAGCCGGGTTCAGAAGTACCCCGGTCGGGTGCGACTACGGAAGTCCCCGAGCCGCCTGCTGAAGTCCCCGCGCCGCGTATCAAAGTCCCCGGGCCGCCTGCTTGGCTCTTCAAGGCGGATCCGGCTGCATCGGGGCTAGGCGGCACGAAGATGGAATCGGACTCTGGAGACGGCTTGATAGACGGCTAGAGGAGGCGTTGCAGAGAGACGCCGGTTGGTATTGCCTGCCGAGTGGAGCCTAATTGGGCCAGGGCATCTGCTGGCCCGTTGTCGGCTCGTGGTACGTGGAGGAACTCGCATCCCTCGAAGTACCCACTGATCTGCTGGACGAGGAAGCAGTAGCTTGCCATGTTTGCGTCCTTGGCGTCCCAATCGCCGGATGACTGCTGGACTATCAGGTCAGAGTCGCCGTAACACAGGATCCGGCGTATGCCGAGCTCTTTGGCAAGCCGAAGCCCGTGTATGAGCGCCTCATACTCGGCCACGTTGTTGGAGGCGGCAAAGTGAATTTGCAGCGTGTATCTGAGCTTGTCGCCTTTGGGAGAGGTGAGGATGACGCCGGCTCCCAAGCCGGTGAGCATCTTGGACCCGTCAAAGTGCAGGCGCCAGTGAGTGGAGTTGGGAGCCGGCGGCAGGTACTGGGTCTCGGCCCAGTCGACGAGGAAGTCGGCCAATGCTTGGGATTTGATGGCGATGCGAGGCTGGTAGAAGATCGTGTAAGGGGCCAGCTCAATGGCCCATTTCGCCACCCGGCCGGATGCATCCTGGCTTCCTATGATCTCGGCGAGTGGGGCAGTGCATACGACCTTGATGGGGTGCTCTTGAAGTAGGGTTTCAGCTTCTTGGCGGCAAAGTACACGTCGTAGCACATCTTCTGGTAGTGCGGGTAGTTCTGCTTCGAGGTAGACAACACCTCGCTCAAATAGTACACCGGCCTCTGGACCGGCTGAGCCCGGCCCTCTTCTGGGCGCTGGACTACGATGACGGTGCTGAGCACCCGGCTGGTTGCAGCAATGTAAAGGAGCATGGGCTCTTTCTCAGTCGGCGCCGCCAGGACAGGAGGCGTGGTCAGCATCTTCTTCAACTCGTGAAAAGTTTGGTCGTCTTGGTCGTTCCACTCGAAGTGAGTGGTCTTCTTCATGAGGCGGTAGAGGGGGAGAGCGTTCTCTCCGAGCCGGCTGATAAAGCGGTTCAGGGAAGCCAAGCATCCAGTGATCTTCTAGACGTCTCGCAGTTTCGTGGGAATCACCATTCTCTCAATGGCCTTGATCTTCACTGGGTTGCATTCGATGCCGCGTTCGGAGACCAGGAAGCCTAGGAGCTGGCCGGTTGGCACTCCGATCACACATTTCTCGGGGTTGAGCTTGATCCAGAATCGGCATAGGTTCTCGAATGTTTCCTTGAGGTCTTCCAGCAAGGTACTGCGCTTCTCCGTCTTCACCACAATATCGTCCATGTAGACGTGTGCATTTCTGCTGAGCTACTTGAGGAGGCACTTCTGCATGCAACGCTGAAAGGTGGCACCGGCATTTCTCAAGCCGAATGTCATAGTCACGTAGCAGAAGGCTCCGAATGGCATGATGAAGGCGGTCTTCAGGCGGTCGGCCGGGTCCAACTTTATCTGGTGGTACCCGGAGTAAGCATCCAAAAAACTCAGCAGCTCGCATCCGGCTGTGGAGTCTATCACTTGATCTATCCTTGGCAGGGCAAAAGGATCTTTGCGGCAGGTCTTGTTGAGGCTCGTGTAGTCTATACACATGCGCCACTTGTTGTTCTTCTTCAACACGAGGACCGGGTTGGCGAGCCACTCCGGAAAGAGAACTTCCATGATGAAGCCGACAGCCAGAAGCCGGGCTATCTCTTCTCCTACAATCCTTCTCTTTTCCTCCGACAGTCGGCGGAGGGGTTGCTTGACTGGTTTTGCACCTTCTCGGACGTGTAGTTTGTGCTTGGTGAAATCCTTCAGAACACCCGGCATGTCCTTGGAGGACCATGCAAAGATGTCCCGATTCTCACGGAGGAAATCGGCGAGCTCGCCTTCCTATTTGCTGCTTAGGTTTGCCCCAATGACGGCAAACCTTTCTGGGTGCTCGGGGTCAAGAGGTATCTTCTTTGTTTCCTTGGCCGGCTGGAAGGAACCTTGGGCATCACTTTCTTTGGGATCGGGGGACAGGGCCGGCTGCTTGCCAGCCATGGCCACGACCCGGTCCAACTTCTTCTTCTCTTCGGCAATCACTAGGGACTCGGCCAGCCAGCTGCTGGCTGCTGCGCACTCGGCCGATTTCTTGTAATCGCCGACTATAGTGATGATGCCCTTGGTGCTCGGCATCTTCATCTTGAGGTAAGAATAGTGGGGAACAGCCATGAACTTGGCCAAGGCAGGTCGGCCAAGCAGTGCATGGTAAGACCTCTCAAGGTCCAGCACTTCAAACCAGATGGCCTCCCTGCGGAAATGATCCTTGTCCCCAAAGAGGACATCAATCTTGATTTTGCCAATGGGGGAGCAGGAGAGGCCGGGTACGATGCCGTGGAACACAGTCCGGGTAGGCGTGAGCTGCTTCGTCTGGACGTTGAGCTTCTTCAAGGTGTCAAGGTACATGATGTTGATGCTGCTCCCGCCGTCTATCAACACGCGGGAGAAACGGGCTGCACGTCTGTCTGTTGCAAGGGTGGCATCCAGAACCAGTGCATCAGAGCCGGGAGATGGCATCACCTCTGGGTGGTCGACCCGACTCCAGCTGATGGGTTTGTCTGACCAATGCATGTGCTCAGAGGGGTTGGCGGCAACCGCGTTGACTTCCTGGTGCTCTCGGCGCCTGCTACGCCGGTCTTCCGGCTGGCTGGTGAAGACGACATAGGCGGCATGCTCGTCGGGAAACTCGTCGTGCACGGCTCCGACTGCTGGCCGAGCGGCCGGCTGCTGCGGAGCCGGAGGCGGCGGACCAACAGGCGGGGGCGGCACGAGCCCTTTGCCTTTGGAGATTCTAGTGAGCCAGTGGCACTTCCGGGTTGTGTGGCTGGACGGCTTCGCGCCGCTGTGGAACTTGCATGGGGCGTCGAGGGTTTGCTCATAGGAGAAGGCCGGCTGCCAAGCCGGCCGGCCGCCTTTCTGCTTCTTGGGTGTGGTCCGCCCTTCAGGCTGCTCGCCCTCGACCGTGGCCACCTGCCGACTGGTGGAAGGCGGCATGGGGCCCTTGCGCTTGTGGTCGTTTTAGTACGGGCGTCGGCCGGAGTCCCCAGCCGGCCTCTTGGGCGCCAGGTTGAGTACCTTCCCGGACGCGTCAACCCGAAGTTCACTCTTCATTGAGGAATCGGCGGTGGCATACTTGTCCGCTATGACCAGAAGCTCGTCGAGGGTAGTCGGCTCGTCGTAGAGGAGCTTGTGCTTGAGGAGGGTGCCCTCTCGGCACCCGGCTGTGAAGTATTCGATGGCTTGCACCTCGTGCACTCCCTCGCAAGAGTTGCGAAGCTCGGTCCAACGCATGAGGTAGTCGCGAGTGGACTCGGCGGGGCCTTGTACGCACAAGGAGAGCTGTCTGGGCTTGGGAGCCTGCTTGTAGGCGCTGGTGAAGTTGCGGACGAAGGCTTCTGTGAAGTCTAGCCAACTGTTGACGTTGTATGGCTTGAGGCTGTTGAGCCAGGTCCGCGCCGTGCCTTGGAGCATGAGGGGCACGTACTTCACGGCAACGCGCCTGTTGCCGTTCGCGATGCGTACCGTGGTGGAGTGGTCGATCAACCAATCTTCCGGCTTCACAGAGCCGTTGTACTTGGGCGTGTCTCTTGGGAGCGAGAACCCTTTGGGGAAGGGCTCATCGCGGATGCGGGTGCCGAAGCAAGGCGGGCCGACATCATCTTCTTCTTCTAGCGCCAGGGATCGCGCTAGGCGGTCGATCCGGTGGCGGGCGTCGTTCTCGCCGACTCCTTCGCGGCGACCTAGTCAGCCGCTGAGAGTCGGATGCGTGACAGGCGGTGGGGTGGGATACCTTTCCCCACAAGGCGGAGGCGGAGGCGGGTTTCCCCGCCGCTCCACGGCTCGAGGGTGGCCTTCTGCGTCTCGCTCGATGGAGATCCGGGTTCGGCTTTGGCTGGCAGCCGGCTCTTTCTCGTGTCGCGCGCGGGTTTTACCCGCAGTCGGCGTCCGGGACGTCGCGCCGTGCTCTCGGCGCGGTGGAGGGCTTTCCTCGCGGGCGTCGGCTTCGTGCCGCTGCGCGGCTGCATCGATTAGCTGCTGGATGCGTCTGGTCATGTAGGGGAGCTCTTCGGCCCCCAGTCCATCCAGCTCGTCTACGGCCGCCTGGGCGGCGCGCAGGTTCTCTAGTGGGGTGGCATAGACTGGGCGGTCGGCTCCAAGCAAGTCGGCGATGATGGCACCGCGTTGCCTGACGACGCCGACTCGGCTCGGCCCGCTGGTGGGCCTCGGTGAGGCGTCTCACGGAAGCTAGCTTCCGGCCCTCCGCGAGGAGGGCGAGGCGGCGAGCCTCCAATGCTTCGGCGTCGGCATCGGCCGGGAGGGGGACGGACAGGTCGTGGATCGCCGCTTGCGGGGCGTCGTGGGCGTTCTCGCCAGAAGCGCCGCCGTGGCTGATGACCATCACCTCGGCGATGGCAACGTCACAGCCATCAGCTTGGGGAAGCGGGTCATCGTAGATCACGACGTTGGTGGGGAAGGCGTCGGGCCAGGCAGTGTCGGAGTCGACGTGCATCGGATCGGTGGAGCCAATGGACTCCTGGTCCACAGCAGGCTCGCTGGAGACGTGGAGCTGGCCGAGGAAGTCGACGAGGCAGTCGGTGCCCGCGTCGGAGGCGGGCTCGTCGGAGATGAGGGCCTCGCCAAGGGGATCGGCGAGGTCGCTTGCTGCGCAAGCGTTGGTGACGCTTTGCAGCGTGTCGTGGCAAGCGCCATCGGGCGTGCCGGGCTGCCTACGCTCGCTGGGGAGGAAGAAGGTTCCTGTCCAGAACAGGTCTCCGGACGAAGGTGCACCTGGCCCCACGGTGGGCGCCAAATGTCGGGTGGTTGGTGCGACATATGCCAACGGGTGGCTTATCTGTGTGGGAGCCAGTAAGACGTCGCCGGTGCCTGGAAGCGGGATAAGGCGAAGACATGCATGCCGGCGAATCTTACCCAGCTTCGGGGCTCTCCATGGAGATAACACCCCTACTGCTGCTCTGCGGGGTCTCCGCATGATCACTCGATGAACAAGTAGCTACAAGGTGCTCCTCGAGCTGTTTGGCGAGAGGAAGAAGAAGGGCAAGGCAAGCTCTCCTCTTCTCTCTATGTGTAGTAAAACTTAGATGAGATCAACCCTTTGCATGGGTGTCCCGGGGGGTTTATATAGGCCTACCCCCCGGGGGTACAATGGTAATCCGGCTGGGAGCGGGTCCCAGCCATCAGTGTCTATGCTTGCCGGCTTCTGCGCCGGCTGCTGGGGCCCGCCGGCTGGTGGGCCCCGCCGTCTGATCACATCTTGGTCGACAGGCAGGCCCTACGGCCTAGGGCCCTGTCGGCGGCTAATTACTGTTGCCTCAATCCTGATGATGAGGGCTTTATCGAGGTAAGCGTGGCTACAGCGCCGCCGCCTGGTGGGAGATCACTATAGCCTCACGTCGCCTTGTCTTCTTAATGGGGCGCCTCCTTCGAGAGAAGGAGCAAGCCGGCTTGGGAAAGCTGGCCATGTCTTGGGCCGACTGGGGGAGGCCTGGCCGCCTTCGGGTGTCTCTCTGCCCAAAGGGGCCCACTGCCCGTGGGCCGCACTGACAGCCCGCCGTGAATGGCGTCATAGTTATCATGGCAACAGTGCCGCGCCGGACGGGTCAGGGCTACACTGTACGGCGCACTGTGCCAGGCGTGCTCCGGGTTTCGGGGGTGGCAGGCTTTACTTGCCACGCCCCGTCCCATCGCCGTGATGTGGGTGTGGGCCTCGAGGGTACGATCTTGACCGCGTCGTGGGAGCCAGCTTCTTGGAGTCGGCCTTCTCGTGGCCGGCTTCTCGGAGCCGGCCCTCCTGCAGCCTTCTTCATGAGGGTTAAGGCCGGGCCGCCTTCCGACAGTCGTCCTGAGAGGCAGCCGGTAGGGGGAAGGCGGCCCCACATCTTGGTTTCTTGGAGGCTGGATCGGCTCGTAATTTTTTCTGAAGCGACAAGGGGAGCCGGCTAGGCTACCCGTGGTCATTTACCCCGACATAAGCTTTATACGATCTTGTGATGTGGAAGAAATAAAAGCGACGGACTGCATAATAAAGGTCTATATCACAAGTGGCAATATAAAGTGACGTTTTTTCGCATTAAGATTTGGTGCGTCCAACCCTGAAAGCGCATGACAACCTCTGCTTCCCTCTACGAAGGGCCTATCTTTTACTATTATCTTCTACCTTATGCAAGAGTCATGGTGATCTTCACCTTTCCTTTTTACATTTTATCCTTTGGCAAGCACAATATGTTGGAAAGATCCTGATATATATATATATATATCTAATTGGATGTAAGTTAGCATGAGTTATTATTGTTGACATTACCCTTGAGGTAAAAGGTTGGGAGGCGAAACTATAAGCCCCTATCTTTCTCTATGTCCGATTAAAACTCCGTAACCACAAGTATTGCGTGAGTGTTAGCAATTTTGAAAGACTAAATGATAGTTGAGTATGTGGACTTGCTAAGAAGCTCTGACATAGACTCTTTCTGATGTTATGATAAATTGCAATTGCCTCAATGACTGAGATTATAGTTTGTTGGTTCTCAATAAAGTTTCTGATTCATACTTTGCATTGTGAATGGATTATTACTTAAGCATAAGAAATCAAATGACATTATCCATATATGTTGTTTTTATGAGAATAATCATGATGCCCTCATGTCCGTATTTTATTTTATCGACACCTCTACCTCTAATTATGTGGACATATTTATCGTTATCGGCTTCCGCTTGAGGACAAGCGAGGTCTAAGCTTGGGGGAGTTGATACGTCCATTTGGCATCATGCTTTTATATCGATATTTATTGCATTATGGGCTGTTATTACACATTATGTCACAATACTTATGCCTATTCTCTCTTATTTTACAAGGTTTACATAAGGAGGGAGAATGCCGGCAGCGGGAATTCTGGGCTGGAAAAGGAGCAAAAACTAGAGACCTATTCTGCACAACTCCAAAAGTCCTGAAACTCCACGAAAGGTATTTTTGGAAATAATAAAAAATACTGGAAGAAGAATTCACGTCAGGGGGCCCTCTACCTGTCCACGAGGGTGGGGGCGCGCCCTACCCCCTGGGCGCGCCCCCTGCCTCGTGGGCCGCCTGTTGGCCCTCCGGTGCCCATCTTCTACTATATGAAGTCTTTCGTCCGAACAAAAATCGCAAGCAAGCTTTCGGGGTGGGACTCCGCCGCCACGAGGCAGAACCTTGGCGGAACAAATCTAGGGCTCCGGCATAGCTGTTCTGTCGGGGACACTTCCCTTCGCGAGGGGGAAATCATCACCATCGTCATCACCAACGCTCCTCTCATCGGGAGAGGGCCAATCTCCATCAACATCTTCACCAGCACCATCTCCTCTCAAACCCTAGTTCATCTCTTGTATCCAATTCTTGTCTCATAGTCTGGGATTGGTACCTGTAGGTTGCTAGTAGTGTTGATTACTCCTTGTGGTTGATGCTAGTTGGTTTATTTGGTGGAAGATCATATGTTCAGATCCTATATTCATATTAATACTCCTCTGATTATGAACATGAATATGCTTTGTGAGTAGTTACGTTTGTTCCCGAGGACACGGGAGAAGTCTTGCTATTAGTAGTCATGTGAATTTGGTATTCGTTCGATATTTTGATGAGATGTATGTTGTCTCTCCTCTAGTGGTGTTATGTGAACGTCGACTACATGACACCTCACCATTATTTGGGCCTAGAGGAAGGCATTGGGAAGTAATAAGTAGATGATGGGTTGCTAGAGTGACAGAAGCTTAAACCCTAGTTTATGCGTTGCTTCGTAAGGGGCTGATTTGGATCCACATGTTTCATGCTATGGTTAGGTTTACCTTAATACTTCTTTTGTAGTTGCGGATGCTTGCAATAGGGGTTAATTATAAGTGGGATGCTTGTCCAAGTAAGGACAGCACCCAAGCACCGGTCCACCCACATATCAAATTATCAAAGTACCGAACGCGAATCATATGAACGTGATGAAAACTAGTTTGACGATAATTCCCATGTGTCCTCGGGAGCGCTTTTGTCTATATAAGAGTTTGTTCAGGCTTGTCCTTTGCTACAAAAAGGATTGGGCCCCCTTGCTGCACTATATTTACTTTTGTCACTTGTTGCTCGTTACAAATTATCTTATCACAAAACTATCTGTTACCTATTATTTCAGTGCTTGCAGAGAATACCTACCTGAAAACCGCTTATCATTTCCTTCTACTCCTCGTTGGGTTCGACACTCTTACTTATCGAAAGGACTACGATAGATCCCCTATACTTGTGGGTCATCACCAGACTTGAGCCTCATTCGCACCACTCTCACTGGTGAAAGGAATTATAACCTTGGAGCGATTGTTGCACGTAGACTTCAACATAATGCCAACAGTGGTTGGTTCTATGGTGGAATTTATGCCATGCGTTTAGCATGAGAGCTAGGTGTTTCACGTTTGCCCTTTGATCCTATCTTACCCACGCGGTATTTAGATTTTGACCCTTTAAAAGAACATAAGATCCTTAAGGGAAAGGTTGGTAAATTCACTTACAATCTAATGTTTAACCAAAAATCTGTTGTGGACACATATTTGCCCGCGCCTGCTCTTTTTGATTATCACAGCTCTCGGTGTCAAAACCGACGGATCTCGGGTAGGGGGTCCCGAACTGTGCGTCTAGGATCGATGGTAACAGGAGACGGGGGACACGATGTTTACCCAGGTTCGGGCCCTCTCTATGGAGGTAATACCCTACTTCCTGCTTGATTGATCTTGATGAATATGAGTATTACAAGAGTTGATCTACCACGAGATCGTAATGGCTAAACCCTAGAAGTCTAAGTTGTATGACTATGGTAATGAATATCTCCTTTCCGGACTAATCCCTCCGGTTTATATAGGCACCGGGGGAATCTAGGGTTTACATAGAGTCGGTTACATAAGAAGGAATCTTCATAGTCGGTCGCCAAGCTTGCCTCCCACGCCAAGTAGAGCCCAATCCGGACACGGGTACAGTCTTCGGCCTTCATGTCTTCACATCCCATCAGTCCAACCCATGGATAACAGGCCGGACGCCCGAGGACCCCTTAGTCCAGGACTCCCTCAGTAGCCCCCGAACCAGTCTTCAATAGCGAGGTGTTCGGCACACAAATTGTCTTCGGCATTGCAAGGCGGGTTCCTCCTTTAATGATCTCCAAGTGATGTATTCGGCCATCGGTTCAATGTTGCTCTCCTCAGCTTTTGTGCGTTAAATAACTTCGCCTTCCACGTGTCGAGCGAAGGTGGAAGGTCAGGGTATTTTTGCAAATAACACCCCATCCATGCAAGGAAGAGCGCCTATTAAAGAGATTGGATCCTAGATCCATTCGGCACCACGCAGAGGATATCTCCAGAAACTGCTTAGGAGAAACCATTCCAGCATGGCTAGCGCCCCCAGCTCCTCCACCCATTCCAGCCCAGAGACAGGCGAGTGGGAGAGGTGTTCAGTGTCCTACAGTCAATTGACGAAGTTGCAGACGCATGGATTTCTCCCCCCGCAGATCTAGTTCCTGTTCGAGCAGGGTTGGCCTCTTTCAACCGCAAAACCCAGGCAGAGGATTTTCCCAACCTATGCTTGAGAGAACGGGTGTGCTTCGTCCCCTATCTGCTGAGCGGAGTGGGGTTTCCAATTCACCCATTCCTCCAAGGGCTGCTGGAGTACTATGGCCTCTAGCTGCACAATCTCACCCCCGGCTCCATCCTCCACATTGCGGGTTATGTCGCCCTATGCGAACTATTCCTGAGTTGCGAGGCCCATTTTGATTTATGGAGAAGATTGTTCTGGCTCGTCCCTCGCAATCAAGGTGGATCAATTTTTGAAGTGGGAGGAGCCAAAGTGTGGCGCATGGCCGGAACCGGATACCTATCCGGCGCGCCGAAGAAAGCTCCCGAAGAGTGGCCTTCCGAATGGTTCTACATTGACGACGTCGCTCTACCCGACCCCGTCCACATAGGCCTCCCCGAGTTTTCAAATGCCCCGCTGGAGAAGCGCCATAGCTGGCATCCTCAGAGCCTCGAGGAACAGGATAGCGCGGAGATCAGCTTACACTACAAAAAAAATACACTTCCGTGATGATACGTGTTTGTCACAGTAGGTCGCATTTTTTGTCATGCATGTACATCCATGACGATTTTATTACAGAATCAAGATAGTCATACCTGTGCTGTCGTAGAAGTTTTCCATGACATTACCAAAATTATCATCACGGAAGTGTCCACTTCCATGACGATAAATCGCGCGTCACAGAAGTGCTTTCGTGAAGGGTGACCGACACACGGCATCCACCATAACGGAACGCCATTAAGCTATCGGGTCGGGTTTTGGATCCGATAACCCGTTAACAGCCCCGACCAATGGGGATTTTCCACATGTAAAATCATCATTGGCTGGAGGAAACACGTGTCAGCTCATCGTTGGGACAGATGTCATCCACTCATTGGACGGAAGGCGCCCATGATACGTCGACACGTGGCATGGCCCAACTGAGGCCCATTCCTATGAAAAGGCCGACCCGTTTGACTTGGTCAAAAGGTGGCGGGCCGGCCCATGGAAAGCCTGTTAACGGCCTGTTCGCATATAGCCCATTTATAGCCCGCTAACCCAAGGCCCTTTACACCCTATCCAAATTAGGCCCAGTAGCGTCATCTGGGCCATCCAATATGATTCCAGCCCATTTTCACTTCTGGTGCATGTATGGCCCATGACATCTTTCGGCCCATATGAGGCCCTATGTAAATCTTGGCCTATTAACGGCCCGTGGTGAAACTGGCCCATAATGAACAGTGTATCACTTTACACCCATTAACGGCCCGTTGTGAAACTGGCCCGTAATGAACAGTGTATCACTTTATACCCATTAATGGCCCGTTATTCCGTTGGGCCGTTTCCAGTCCATGTTATCTTTCGGCCTTCTTAGAGCCCATTTATTCTTGGGCTCATTTCCAGCATTCGTTTACTTATGGCCCGTTACTGTCATTTTCTGCTTGTGGGCCAAATTCTGCCCGTGGTTACTGTCGGCCCGTTTGTGGTCCGTTAATACGTTGGGACGTTTTCATAGCGTCATCAAATATGGCCTATTAACGATGGCCCGTTATGGTCAGCCCATGAACGGACGATTCCAACTCTAGCCCGTTTACGGCCATAATGCGGTCTGTTTGGCCCATGTTTGGCCAATCGATCATACGGCCCGTATAAGGCCCATTGTTTCTATGGCCCGTAGAAGGCCCATTGTTTCTACGGCCCATAGAAGGCCCACTGTTTCTACGGCCAGTAGGAGGCCGAGTGTCACTACAGTAAATATTAGCCCATGGTTATTGTGGCCTAGTTTTAAAAAATAGGTTATTGCAGCCACTAGCAAACCGCGGAAAAAGAACTGCAACGACTACAAGCAAACAAATAAACAAGACAACAAGGAAATAAATAAGCAAGCAACTAACGCTAGGCTATCACGGCTATTACACATATTACATCCACTAGGCATCAAAGTTCGCCACCAGTGCAAATATAGGGAACAAAGCAGCATATCATATACACTGGTTGTCAAAGTTGGCGACCAGCGCAACTAAACGCCGCAGCAAAACAAATCCAGAACTGAAACCAGTTCAGAAGATCTCAAGAAACAATATCCGAGGTACCCATAATGCTGGCAAGATGCTTAGCAAGCTTATTAACTTTCTCTTGTTTGGTGCTTAAATCCTCCACCGCTTGCTGTTGCACCAGAAAATATGCATCTGAATTCTGCAGGGACTTCCTTAGTCCTTCAGCTTCCTGTCGCAGCACATCTGATCGATGTGTTTCAACTTGAAGTTGAGACTCAAGAAGACGAACTGATTCAGGCAGCGAGTTCGAAGAGCTTGTGCCAGCAGTAGTGGCCAGTAACTCGAACACTTCATCAAGAGAGGACTTTTGGGTTCGCTCACTGTCGTCAAGATAGTTTTTATCAGCTTTCTTGGAGACCAACAGGGATGTCTCACTATCTTGAACCTTATCTGCATTACTTCCTTTACCATTGGATAACGCGGTACTGTTCTCCAATATTTTGTCCGCATTCTAAAAGAGAAACTAGCAGACACATCAGATGTTTACCATGTTGTATATGAAACTCATTTTGGTAAATGAGTTCAGTAGTAAAGTGGACAGGATAACAGCATGAAACAAACATATATCTATGTACCATGATCACTTTATGGTCTATATCAGTCTAGTTTTTGTTGCCAAGTCAAGACAGAGACACAGTTCAAATAATATTTGTTCAAGACAAAGCAGAATAGACAGAATATAAGTGTGGGTAACTAAAGAGCAATAACAACACTTGTAATGTGTATGACATGAGAACATAACTGTTTATTCAATTGAAACTGAAATCAACATAGAGCAGGTTACAACAGCAAACTAGTTAAAGAAACGGGTTTAAAACATACCTGCTGCGCCATTGGAGTTTCAATTCCATCCTTCAAATTTGAAAATAGTTGGTATGAGTAAATACAGTAATGCAAGAGAAAAGGAATATGAACCATAGCTACAGAACCTGACTTGAGAACAAATCTTCTTCTCCTTTAAGCGTTGAGTTGGGATTCGGAGTGGTGGTCCTCGTGCTTTGGGCACTGCAGTTCGCTTACTAACTGCTCGTGTTTGGGTGCTCTGTGGTGGAGACGGTGTTGTGTCAACTGGAACTGGGTTACTATCTACCGGGGTTGGGGTTAGAAGGGGTGTAGTTGGTTCTCTGTCCAACTGGGTAGGGGTACAATCTGCGAGAGTCTGGGTTATGTGTGGTGGATCTGGTCCTTGGGCAAGTACAACCGTGGTTCTATCTGCATCAACTGGTAGCACTATCTTTTCTGAAGACCGTGTTGTTACTCCCTTAGATACTGCCATCATGCTCTCCAATTCAAATGGCTGATAAACAAGAAAAGTAATTGAAAGTATAGACATTGTATGATAGACAGGTGCAATGGATAGTGGGGAATAAAAGAGGACATGAAATAATTCATATTTATGTTGTCTAACCAAACAGGATAGCATGACACAATTTCACATATATGATGGCTAACTAAACAGGATAGCATGACACAATTTCACATTATGATGGCTAACTAAAAAAGATGGAAAGACATAGTTCAAAATATGAGACTATGTAAACAGGATGACATGACATAACTATATAATGTGTTTATTAAATAGGTTGGCATGCCATAATTCACATACATTCACGGATAGAATGCCATAATTCAAAATATGATGACTGTAAACTCTAAACATGATGAGATGATATAACTATATGATGTCTTTATTAAATGGGTTGCCATGCCATAATTCAGATAGATGATGTGTATGTACTATGTAAACATGATGGCATGATATAATTCAAATATATGATTTATATAGTAAGCAAGTAAGCAGATGGCAATCCATATATGATGTAAAAACTAAGCAATGTAAGGCAACATTCATGACATGGGTAATATAACCCTGCCAAGTTTGAGATTATACCTCAGGGGGGAAATAGGACTGGTCATCAGTCTCTGAATCCTCCTCTGGGGAGCTCTCTGTAACCAGCAAGATGTCTGCTTCAGCAGGTAGCATTGTCTGCTCTGAATACCTTGTTTTCACTCCAGATACTTCCATCACCGCTTCAAATGGCTCATGCACAAGAAGAGTAGTTGAATATACAAACGTTGTTGACAAATGGAACATGTAATACAAAAAAAGTGATAGCATGATATAATTCACATACATGATGATTGGCTAAACATCATGTCATTGCATAATTCACATATATAATGCCTTTGCAACAAGATAGCATTGTATAATTCACATATATAATGTCTTGCAACAAGATGGCAATGCATAATTCACATATATGGTAATTAGACACTGAACAGGTGGCATTCACACAAAGCATGTCTAAACTAATCAAATGACATAGCAATGCGAGACACCATACGCACGATATGAGCAACATAACCCTGCCAAGTTAGAGCATACACCTGGGGGGAAGGATAGGACTGGTCATCTGTCTCTGAATCCTCCTATGAGGAGCTATCCGTAACCAGCGAGCTATGCGCTTCGTCAAATAGCATAGTCTGCTCTAAAGACCTTGTTTTCACTCCAGCATTTGCCATCACCATGTCAAATGGCTGATGCACACGAAGAGCAGTTGAATGTACTAACATTGTTGACAAATGTAATATGTAACGAAAAAAAGGATGACCTGATATAATTTACATATAAGATGACTGGCTAAGCAGGATGGCATTGCAAAATTCACATATATGATACCTGGCTAAACAAGATGGTGTTGCATAATTCACATAAGCGATGAATAAACTAAACAGATGGCATTCGCACAAAGGATGTCTAAACTAAGCAGATGACATATTTGATGTATAAAGTAAGCAATGCAAGACACCATATGCATGATATAACCAACATCAGCATGCCTAGTTAGAGCGAAGACCTCAGGGGGTAAATACGAGTTGTCTTCTCCTTCTGAATCCCCCTCAGAACAGATATCTTCCTCTCGATTACAATCCGAAATGCGTGGAGGGGGGGCTGCCTTTGCGCCTACCATGGAGTGATGTCTGCATGAAATTTTATTGCCACGCAAGGCTCGTCTCTTTTGCTCTACATGTTCAGTTCCATTGTTTACAATAACTGTCATGCAAAGGAGTAAAACATAGTGAGATTATGTAAGGAGTGCATGCAGAAATCCAGAGTGATGGTAGCAACCTGTGGATAGACCCAAAACCAATAATAGCAGGCAGATAATGGCTTCAGTTAAAAAATTACAGATCATGGCTTCTTTACTGTTTGTTTCCCACCCAACATGAAACTCATAGTAGACACCGGAGATTAACCAGATAGTAGATAGATACTTTTGATAGCGGCCCCGATATGTACCCCACAACCATTTAAAAACTCAAGTTTGACCATTAGCTTGGAGCTGACTCAGAGTCTAATCGGTGAACAGGACGATAAAGTAGCATGTAATATTAAGCGATGCATAACGTAAGCAGACACGAAAGAGTGCGACCTCTCTTGCGGACCCGTGTATTCCTCGAAGCCATCTGCTCGGTTGATGATGGTAATGCAGTTTTCATGGCCGCCAGTGGCGGGGAAGAAGATCTGACATGGTGAAAGACAGTCTGGAGGCCGGATCCCTGTTGTGCTGGACCCTTCTGTCATTGGAGCAGCTGAGCTGGGGTGGACGACGGCGCAGCAGGAGCGGGACAAACCACACAAGGTTTTCTTTGACAACTATCTGTAAGAGAAGTAGTTCTGTAAGGGCTCGTTTAAGTTGGAGGATTCCAACAATGCAGGGATAGGAAATAGACAGGAATATGATAGGAATGCACGTGCAAAACAGAGAATTTAAAAACACAGGATTTCTGCCAATCTGGGTGTTTGATTCACAACAATTGGAAGATCACAGGATGCAAAGAAGCATGGCGAGATTAAGTCAAACCACAAGAAAATGTATGGTTATAATGCTATTATGCTACTATCTCTTAGTCTTGTGCTTCATGAATAGGAATTTGAAAAGGAGGACAAGTGAAAATTAAAATTCCTACGTTTTTATTTCAAGGAGACACTAAAGGAACAAATCCGTGTGCTCAGTGGACAATATATATAACATGTAGAGTAAAAAGGAGATACAACAAGTGTACAACCTCTTTGGCGAAGCCATGTCGATCTCAGCATGATTAGGTTGGCCGGTGAGGATGCTCCGGCTAACTTTGATGTCGGAGGAGGGGAAGAAGATCTTAGGCGTCTGGAGGTACTACTCCACTGTGATGGAGGGTTTCGTCGTTGGAGCAGCTCTGGTGAGTTGTACGACGCCGAGGCTGAAGCAGGACAAGAGAGACATCGAACAACGTTAACCTGAGTGGAATTCTAATAACATCTCCAATACATGACGTAAAATACATAACCACAAAGTGCTAGATGTAAAATACATCAGCCGCTCATCTCTGAACTTAACTGTCGAAACTGAACTTAACAGTCGAAACTGAACTTAACTGTCGAAACTGAATTTTGCTGTCGAAACTGAATTTTGCTGTCAAAACTGAACGCACTAGCAAGGTCAGGCTACACGTCGGTCGACTGACCTTTTCATCTCTGGTCAGTCGATTTTGCAGCCGTTGGATACGAAATCAAGGGCCTGCGGTTCATCTTCAACCTCCACCCTCTTGAGCCGCCAGCCACTACCGGCCAAACAGCAGCCCCCCACCGCCCGCGGCCAGCGGTGCGCCGCCCTGCTCGCCCCGAAAACACTCCCCACCATCGGTCCGCCGCCGCCCCGGCCATCCTCTAGGCCCCCCGTGCCGAGCTTTTTCTCCGGCGATCCCCACGCCACCGCCCCGCCAACGCCCCGCCACCGCCGGCGACCACCGCCCCCATCCTGAACCCTAAGATAGATAGTGGGGTACGTCTCCGGCGAGCCCCCCTTCCCGCTGCGGCTGGTTCTTCCTTCACCCCGGCGAGCCCCCCCCCACCCTTGAAAATCGACTGACCCAAAAGTCGATTCAGTCGACTGAAGTGTAGCTAAATCGGAGCAGCATCGCAAGCAAGAGCAAGAGCGAGAGCAGCAACGCAAGCAAGAGCAATAGCAAGAGCAGACCAGGCAGGGGACCGAGAGAAAGAGCAGAGCAGCAGCGTGAGCGAGAGCTAAGGCAGCAGCTGCTCCTACTGATGTGGACGTCGCCGCTGAGGGAGCGACGCCGTGGAGGAAGTGGCCGACGACGCCGCCGTTGATGGAGCCGCGCCATGTCGGCTCGGGACCGAGCGCCGGCAGCACCGTGAGATTGAATCAAGAAGAAAATGCGGCGATTAGTGTACAACCTCTTTGGTGGCGCCGATTAGGCCGCAGCTTCATCCGAGGAAACGGTGATGATGATGCTCTTCCGGTAGTGCAGGTGAAGACGACGGTGTGGGAATGGAGGTGGCGCGAAAGACGAGGGGAACATCGGGGCAGCTCCTTGGAAGTGGAGGACGAGGTGGCTGAACCGGCAGGACGATGAGATCAATGACGGATCCTCATCCGGTACGGTGGATGAGGGACGTCGAGGTGTTGCTATGGACGACGTCGTGGGGGAAGAGGCTCCGGCTGGGTGGCGGACGGAGCAGGGTGTGGGGTTTCGTCGCGGGTTTTCGCGGCCTCGGTGTACGAATGGGTGGGCGGATGGGATGGCAGTGGGGAACCATGGCCTAGAGACGCGCTTGTCCGAAATGTGGGGTAAGTTACGAAAGTACCCCCACCGATTGGAGGCGGTTCTTCCGGTTCAGGGGTACCACGGGCATTTTGCGTGTCTGGATTTCACAGGAGGCGGGAGTTTTTGCGCGCATTGTAATTTCAGAATAGCAAGGCGCGGGTTGAGATGGAGGGAGTTGTAGGAGCACAACGAGACAAAGATATATCTTAAATATTTCGGGCTAACAAGGCGCGGGTTGAAATTTCCGGACAAGCCTAACGTGTACTGTACCAAATCAATGCGCACTACAAATATCATTCAAAACATTGAATTCATGTTATTTCAATTAAAATATTTCGCTACGTGTATAATGCATGCAACCTACTACTCAAATGAACGTTTTAGTGCATTCCAAACGTATATACTACCGCTTCAATATGAACTAAATTGGAATTCGTTTCTCTATTTGAATAAGATCTATAGTAATGATTGTTGTGAAGTCAAAGCATTTGAATTTGTTTCTCTGCTTTAATAAGATCTACAATAATCATTATTGTCAAGTTAAACCATCATTTGTGTATTATCTTCACAGCACACCACATGATTAGTCTCGAGTTACATATGAACTATGTGTACTATATGAACTCGAACTAGATTTTTTGAATCCACTTTATTTTGATTTCAAATCACATTACATTTCTAGCTCTAGCTAGATCTTCATAATCTAAACCATGTCTCATATGTATAATGTGTTTACCACATTATGTATGGTACCCCACTCCCTACGCCTACAAGTATGTAGATGTGAGTTGCAAACACCACACATTACCACAAATTCAAATAAAATGTGAGAATGTTTGATATAAAGTATTGTTTAGATTGTTCGATATTTAGTTGTAAGCTGCAAACGCCACACATTATCACAAATTCAAATAAAATGTGAGATTGTTTGATGTATAGTATGGTTTAGATTGTTCGGCATTTAGTTGTGAGTTGCAAACGCCATGCATTATCACATTATGGTATAACATGTGCATAGCACGTGTATGACCGCTATATTCATGCACGCAATGTTTAAAACACTATGATCTCCTATTCAAATATATGAATCCGCTTTCATATCAAATTATGATCTTTGTTAGTCTCTTACACCCACACAATCCTCTAACCTTTGTAGCTACCACTAACTTTCTCTCGTGCATGCACAAGCCCTCCTCGCCCTCCCCCTCCCTCGGCATTCTATCCACCGGGCACATTCATTTTTTTCTTTAGGTCATTCTCCCAGAGTCTCCACAACTCCTTCCCGACACACACCGATCGATAAACCTCTCCAGCGATGCCTGCCTACAACATACACACACACCTTCAATCTCCTCCTTTATGTGTCGTTGCCTCATGTCTCTCATACGGTCAGACACACGTGTAAACTCTCGCCCCTCTTTTCATCGATCTCGCAACCGCACACTCCTCCGCCTATCTAGCTAGTAGTTGGGCCTCTCGCACCACCTCCTAGCTCCATTCTCTTTGTCTATCCGTCTCGCCGGGCCTTATTTGCCTCGAACAAATGGACGTACACCGACCGATCTCTCGCTATACATATAGCTAGCTAGGTCCTTATAACTCGTTTTTACCCACACGTCAATCGATCTACCTCATTAGTTGTGTCTCTCCCTTCCTCCGACAAACAACAATTGATCTACCAATCTAGTTAGGTTTGCTTACCAAACACATGGTTCCCCTTCATCATCCATGGATACGTCCCGACAGATCTATCACGCATAGGCACACACAGAAACACATCCCCACTCTTATTGATAACATTGCAGTTCCACCCTCAGTTTGTCTAGTAGGCCTCTCCCACCATCTTCGAGAAGCAACTCCATCACCCATCCAGCACTCTACCCCTCTCCCTCCCTCTCCCTCCCTCTCTCTCCTCTCTCTCTGTCCCATCATATTTCCCGTCCTTCAGTTATGTATGGATGTCGACCGATCTCCCTCAAGACATAGCTGGGTCTCTCCTTCTCAACACATATACGAGTCGTTCTACCTATATAGTTAGGCCTCTACCTACCCCTCCCCCCACACACACCGATACATCCAGCGCTCTAGTCATGTCTCCCTGCCACACACAAACTTGGCATGTGCCCTCTAATGTTCCGGTAGGCCAGTCGCCCTATATTTTTGACTTGCACACACACACACAATTTCGATGGCTCTCTTCATCGATCTCGCACCCACCCACTTGATCCTCTCTTCGACTCTATCGATAGCTATGACCCCTCCCTCTCTTCTCGTGGATTGCCCGACCCTCTATGTATGATATGGATAGGCCTCCATTTCACACACATTGCATGCAAAATTTTGTTTGAGATGTCATCAACACATATTCCCACAAATAATTCATGAAATCAACCCCCACCCCACCCCCACCCCAAAACAAAAAACACTCACGAACAAGGTTTGTATCTCTCACACACACCCACGTAGGTGGGGGACGTGCACGAAGAGAAGAGGTGCATGCACGACGCACGTACTCCTGTCTCTTTCCCAACCACATCCGCGTAGGTACATGGTGGAGCTCATTTCTGTACGAAAAAGGCAACCCACGTGGTAATTTGGCACGTGTACTGATTGTCCACTTGGTGGAGGGAGGATCATCTACCACAGGTGAACAAACAAATTGCGACTTGACGTGTTATGTTAAAAAAAGAGGCAAACCATGTGGGGCCTACCTTAGAGGCAAGGCTCTATACACTGGAGTACTTTTGATGTGTCCCATCAACTCGTAGAACGAGGAGAAGCTTGCTTAGTACGTCGTCTCCCCCGCCCACGGGCGTGGTGGCTCACAGGATGAGGTGAAGCTTGATCCGCCTTACGCCCACTCCCTTTCCCATGCGCGCGGTGGCTCGCAGGACGAGGAGAAAAAATTACTACTCCCTCCGTTTACTCCTCGTCCCTACTACATTGTTATAGAGATTATATCATATTGTTTGCAATATATATGTCCTTTAGTAGATTTCAATATGAACTACTAGTACATACTCCAAACACTGATGTATATAGACATATTTTAGAGTGTAGATTCACTCATTTTGCTCCATATGTAGCACTCTCCCTCGCCCCACGACCCCCTCGCCCACGTGGTGGACGTGCAGCAATTCATTCGGTCTCATATAGCCAGAACGATATATACTGCACTACCATTATTGCTTGACTTCCCGAAGAGGCGAAGAGCCAATCGCAAGGTTAATATTTTGGAGATGCCAAGCGAAAGGTTATAGGAGAACGAGTAGTAGGTGCTGCGTCATTTATAAATAAAGTTTTTTTCTTCAGTGGCACATATGCAATATGATAGGTTCATATGGAGAGAAAAGGAAACCGCTCCACTATATACATAGTCAGGACGGGCCAGCCTACATGGTTGCTTGCCGGGGTTGCTCTCTTCACTCTCTTGCACAAAACGACTGTGGCCACATCTCTAACATCCCGGTGGATCACGTCCGCTTGGGGAAGGGGTGGATGCTTAGTGTAGATGCGGTGTCCGTCGCCGATGGTGAAAACCCACTGTCGTCACGTCCCGATCAGGGGTCCCCGCCGTTCTCTCTCACAAAGCCGGTGAGGTTGCCTTCGTCCCTCGCTCACTGCCGCGACGTGGGCAGTTGCCGCCTCCCGCCTGCCTCCTCAAGGTTGAGCTACGTCCCACAGGTACAACTCCCTTTATAGCTAGCTTGCACCACTGCTCCAGCTGCCCACATCACTCCATGTGGATATTTCTCTACTTATTTGCCCCACACATACCTCTACTGGCTTCTACCTGCTGTATTTTTGATGAGTTTATGTCTCATCAAGTAGTCCTAGTAATCTTATTCTGATCTTCAATTTCTTTGCCACAGGGATGCTCATCTCGATTTTGGTGAAACTGCACAAAATGATCCGATGGTCAAAAGATTGCAAACTTCATTTATTAGGAAGCTCAAACGTTGCCACCAAATTGAAGCCTGGTCAGGGTTCACGGTTCAAGGGCTAGGGACTGCATGGATCGTTTTTTCTTTAGCTGCCTCTGTCCCAAAATAAGTGTCAATTTTAGTAGTAGTACAACTTTGTACTAAAGTTTGCACAAAGTTGAGACACTTATTTTGGAACGGAGGGAGTACATATTTGCTATGATCTGTCAATCATTGAGATGCAATAGCATGCATGTTAGTCTCCTTTGTATTTGATGAAATGTTGCAACGGGCAACCTTGGACGCAAGATACATGTAACAGAAGCTGGAAGCTTCATAGCATTGTACAAATTTATCACGTTGATAAATTATAGTACGTACTATACTAGTACTTCCTCCGTTCCTAAATATAAGTCTTTGTAGAGATTTCACCATGAACCACATGCGGATGTATATAGATGCATTTTAAGTGTAGATTCATTCATTTTGTTTTGTATGTAGTGGAATCTCTACAAAGACTTATCCACTAGTAATAGCTTGTCAGGACCCCGATTCTAAGTCACACCGATCTAGCCTGTAACACCTCATGTCACTTTGCGGCCTCACGCACGGTATTCCCATAGGTGTCGTTTTACCATGGCCCGGAACCGTTTGTGCCTTTTGGCTCACGTATATGATAGTGTCGCTAGCATCCATATGACAGAGAACTCGGGCCAACATGACTAGTCGTGAACCCAAAGTGGCACCAACTTACGGGGACATGCATACATGAATCAACATCGAGCATGTTGGTCAGCAGCGTGCGGATCCGGGCTGTAGCACTGGGCTAACAGGACTCCGGGAACCTGGGCTGTAGCAGGCTAGGCAGGACTCCAGATGTCACCAGATGACATTTCCCCGAAGGGACAGACACATGAACGAAGTGAATCACATGCCGGCCAGTCAAGTGTTCCGGAGCAGTAGTGCTGGGCTAGTAGGACTCCGGTGAACTGGGCTGTAGCGGACTACTATGGCTCATGGAAGCACAAGACTACATTTCCCCATAAGAGAGGCTACCAAGGATAAACAACTAGGTTGTCGGATCCGACACATACCAAGCATTTCAATCATACACACAATATGCTTGGTATGTGCAAATACAACATGGCATCACAACAAGACTCTACGACGAGTATTTATTCATTAGGCTCCGAGGAGCCAAGTATTACAAACATGGATCTCAGGACCCAACATACAGAGCACACAAGCATCAAGCGGAAGCATAAACATTTCAGAGTACAGACAACTACAAATGAAAAAGGTTGAGAAGCCTGACTATCTACAAGACCCTCCCATGGGTACAAGATCGTAGCTGAGGTGACAAGTTAAACTTCGAAGTCCACGCGGAACTACTAGCGAGACTGAAGTCTCTCTGCAAAACATAAAATAGGCAAACGCGAGTACAAATGTACCCCGCAAGACTTACATCAGAACTATCTACATATGCATCGGTATCAATAAAGGGGTGGTGGGGTCTAACCGCAGCAAGCCAGCTTTGTCTCAGTGGCTATCCTGAACTACGACTGCAAGTAACTCTTTTGAGGTGGCGCACACGAGTCCACATATTCATCATGCAATAAATCACTATGGATCTGCTCCCGTCTACCTACAAGAATGCCATCCATAGCACTCACGCTTATCTTGTGCATTTTAGAGTATCCACTTTCACTTGTCTATGAACTATACAGGCAACCCAGAAGTCCTTTACCGCGGACACAGCTATTCGAATAGATGATGTTAACCCTGCAGGGGTGTACTTCTTCACACACGCTCTCGCCACTTACCACCATGTACACATCGTGTATCTCAGCAACCTTCAAGCGGAAGCCTGGCGAGGGAGTCGGCCACGACCTGACTAACCACACAAGCCTCTAGTCCAGGTTTATCGCCTATCCGGGTTCCATCCGCAAGGATATCCGGCCGGGGTGTTGCTCACAGCCCCAAACGATGTGAGCAGGATTCCAGAGCCCACCATCCGGGTGCCACTTGGTACACCATGCCACTGTGCCTAGTCTGTCCCAAGCCCACCTATACTGGGTGCCACTTGGTAGACTACTAACACTACCTACAAACAACAGAAACTAGTTGCAACTCCTGGATAGAGATCAGGTTGATTAATAAGTCAAGAGGGGCACTTAAGCATTCCAATGCGTGGTAGTAACTGTTCATGGATCACAAACACAGAACTCAGTTCCTGAGGACGGCTGCAATGAGACAAGACACCATGTACTCCTACATGGCCTCTCACCGCTCCCTTTACCAAATTGTGTTCACACACTTATCTCTCAACAGTAGGACATGTTCACCACATTCCAATTCATCCCCGATGAATCAGACCTGACTCAACTCTAAGCAGTAGCAGGCATGACAAACAAGCATGAATGAGTAGGCACATTAGCGCTCAAACAACTCCTACTCATGCTAGTGGGTTTCATCTATTTACTGTGGCAATGACAGGTCATGTAGAGGAAAGGGTTCAACTACCGCAGCATGTAACAGTTGAAACATTGTTGTCCTAATGCAGTAAATGAGAGCATGAGCGAGAGAGTGGGATTGTATCGGAATGAACAAGGGGGTTTTGCTTGCCTGGCACTTCTGAAGATAGTATAGTTCTTCATCAGTGTCATCGATCTCATCAACGGAACATCGTCTACTGAGAGGGGACAATTACCGGCAAACAAGGAAGAACACAATCAATGCAATGCACAATATGATGCATGATCATGACATGGCAATATGCTGCGATTTGAGCTAACGCAACTAGCAATGATTTAAATGAAGTTGGTTTGAACCAAAGGTTCAAATTCAAACTCCATATGTGATTATTTAAATGCCCACATTTGATTTGACCTGATCAGCAGGCATAAGTTGCTCAAGCATGCATGGAAACAGCATAAATGGGTAGATTGAATTTTTCTGATAATTTTTCATATATAATTTATTTACTTCTGAGCTACGGTTAAATTTTTATGATTTTTAGAAGTTCAAATCATTTTCTGGATTTTCTGGTTGTCGGGGAAACTGACTCCACGAGCACCTATGGGGACGGAGCCCCTTTTCGGTTCGGCAGGGGGCGGAGGCCGCACGAAGAGCAGATCGAGGCGAGGCACACAAGCGGTTTTACCCAGCTTCGGGCCGCACGGATGCGTAAAACCCTACTGCTGCTTTGTGGATTGTATTGTGTTCTTGCTCGGGAGCGCTAAGTGCTACAGTACACTCGAGCAGCTAACGAGACCGAGCGTGCTTCTGTTTGTCCTCCCCCCCTACGTTGCACATGGGCCTCCTTTTATAAGCTCAAGGGGTCACCGACAGGTGGCAACGTAGGCAAGGGTAAAAATGTAAAGTTGCTGCGGTTGGTACAGCTACTTGTACAGTGTATCATACCTAACCCTGACGGCAGGGGACAAGGGCATTAAATGCCCATCTACGTCGCCCAAACAGTGCAGAAAAGGGACCGTCAGGGGCGCCACCGTTCGCCACGATGGCAATCTTGTCAGCACCGCTTGCCACCGCGTACCCCTGGCTGCACAGCCTCCCGCCACGTACCCCTTGAAGGGTCCCAGAGTGACACGTTGGTGGGTGTGCTGGAGCGCAGGTACAGGATGGTCGCTTGTCGCGGCAAGCGCCTTGCCGCGGTCGTTGTCTTGTCGCGTCGGGAAGCTTGTCGCTTGCCGGGCCTTGCCGGGACGCGTGGCGCGTCGCGGCAAGTTCCTTGAATTGCCTTGAGTGGCCTTCCCGGCAAGCTCCTCTTGCCGGGGTCTTTATGTCTTGAGTGGCCTTCCCGGCAAGCTCCTCTTGCCGGGGCCTTGTCTCCTTGGCTTGAATACTTTGTTTCTGAATGGCTCTAGAGGAACTACGGAAGTCCTTGGCGGTCACCTGGCAAGCCTTGCCGCGGGGCGCTGCAACTGCCCGTGCACAAGTTCGGGATACTAGGGTACCCCTACTCTAGTACACCGACAGGAGCCCCCGGGCCTGGGCTATACACAGTGTCGAGCGCTGTTGGGCCAGGCCCAAAACAGGGCACGGGCACGCGCGGCCTGGTTCACGCCGTATCTGACTCTGCACCCACTACGCTCTCCCCGAACGGCACGCGTCAATTGTGGCGTCGTGGGAGAGGTCGTGGGTGGTTTCTTTATTCGGAAATGCGGAACATCCGCCCCCTCCCTCCTTATAAGCAGGGGAAACAGGGGCAGTTCGCCCATCTGCCCGTTGTTGTTCCTTCCTCGAAAATCTCCGCCGCTCCCCCTCTTCCCAAATCCGAAGGAGAGCAGCGCCCCGCCCCCATCGCCACCTGCACCACCAACGCCGTCGTCCTCTCTCACCATTCCCACCATGGCTCCAAAAGCCGAGAAGGCGAAGTCGGCTGAGGCGCAGCGGCTCGCGGCGATGCGAAAGGAGCGGGCAATCTTCACCCCCAAGCTTGCCGCGGAGGAGCTGAAGGAGTTCTACTACCTTTTCTGGTCGACGGAGACGCGAGCGCATCCGCGCACGAAGGTATTCCCGGCCGCTGCTTTGAGACTGGCTCCAAATGGATACCCCTTCTTCGCGTTGTTCTTCTACTGCGGGCTCTGCCCGCCTTTTTCTGAATTTTCTATGACATCATGAACACCTACGGGCTCCGCCTCCTTGACTTCACCCCAATGCTGTCCTGACCATGGCAGTTTTTGTTGGGGAACGTAGTAATTTCAAAAAAAAAAATTCCTACGCACACGCAAGATCATGGTGATGCACAGCAACGAGAGGGGAGAGTGTTTGTCTACGTACCCTCGTAGACCGAAGCGGAAGCGTTGACACAACGTAGAGGAAGTAGTCGTACGTTCTCCTCGCGGTCCAACCGATCACAACACCGTTACTCCGGCACCACCGAGTTCTTAGCACACGTTCAGCTCGATGACGATCCCCGGGCTCCGATCCAGCAAAGCGTCGAGGAAGAGTTCCGTCAGCACGACGGCGTGGTGACGATCTTGATGTGTTACCGGCGCAGGGCTTCGCCTAAGCACTGCAACGATATGATCGAGGTGGAATTTGGTGGAAGGGGGCACCGCACACGGCTAAGGAACGATCCGTAGATCAACTTGTGTGTATTTGGGGTGCCCCCTGCCCCCGTATATAAAGGAGCCAAGGGGGAGGGGCTGGCCGGCCAAGCTAGGCGCGCCAGGAGAGTCCTACTCCCTCTGGGAGTAGGATTCCCCCCCCCCCCCAATCCTAGTTGGACTAGGATTCTCCAAGGGGGAGAGAGAGAGAGGGGGCGCCCACCTCTCCTAGTCCTAATAGGACTAGGGGAAGGGGGGGAGGTGCGCAGCCCATGGGGCAGCCCTCTCACCTCTCCTCCAAGGCCCATGTTGGCCCATTATGCTCCCGGGGGGTTCCGGTAACCCTCCCGGTATTCCGGTAAAATCCTGATTTCACCTGGAATGCATCCGATGTCCAAACATAGGCTTCCAATATATCATTCTTTACGTCTCGACCATTTCGAGACTCCTTGTCATGTCCGTGATTACATCCGGGACTCCGAACTCCTTCGGTACATCAAAATGCATAAACTCATAATAACTGTCATCGTAACCTTAAGCGTGCGGACCCTACGGTTCGAGAACAATGTAGACATGACCGAGACACGTTTCCGGTCAATAACCAACAGCGGGACCTGGATGCCCATATTGGCTCCTACATATTCTACGAAGATCTTTTATCGGTCAGACCGCATAACAACATACGTTTGTTCCCTTTGTCATCGGTATGTTACTTGCCCGAGATTCGATCGTCGGTATCCAATACCTAGTTCAATCTCGTTACCAGCAAGTCTCTTTACTCGTTCCGTAATACATCATCTCGCAACTAGCTCATTGGTTGCAATGCTTGCAAGGCTTTATGTGATGTGCATTACCGAGAAGGCCCTGAGATACCTCTCCGACAATCGGAGTGACAAATCCTAATCTCGAAATAAGCCAACCCAACATGTACCTTCGGAGACACCTGTAGAGCACCTTTATAATCACCCAGTTACGTTGTGACGTTTGGTAGCACACAAAGTGTTCCTACGGTAAACGTGAGTTGCATAATCTCATAGTTAAAGGAACATGTATAAGTCATGGATAAAAGCAATAGCAACATACTAAACGATCGGGTGCTATGCTAATGGAATGGGTCATGTCAATCAGATCATTCAACTAATGATGTGATCTCGTTAATCAAATAACAACTCTTTGTTCATGGCTAGGAAACTTAACCATCTTTGATTAATGAGCTAGTCAAGTAGAGGCATACTAGTGACACTTTGTTTGTCTATGTATTCACACATGTATTATGTTTCCAGTTAATACAATTCTAGCATGAATAATAAACATTTATCATGATAT
Organism: Aegilops umbellulata; assembly: GCA_032464435.1. Lineage (NCBI taxonomy): Eukaryota > Viridiplantae > Streptophyta > Magnoliopsida > Poales > Poaceae > Aegilops > Aegilops umbellulata. Next base: position 445,905,410 of record CP136054.1, read on the forward strand.
AAGGAAATAAATAATAACTTTATTATTGCCTCTAGGGCATATTTCCTTCAGTTTTCGCACATCTCTGCAAAAACTTTGTCGGAGTCTACCCCAATGTAGCCCTTTTCCGCCACTTCTTTACGCCCCGAGTTGAGAAAGGAGAGACCTTATCTGATGCAATCTCCTGGGTCTCGAAGGCCGGGAAGAAGGACGCTTATCTGGAGGGAGAGTTCCGCAGCAAGTGGGAGGAGTGGAGAGCGGACTGGTGCTGGATTGTTGAGGAGAACCCACAGCCATTTACTGCCCTGCGCCAAACTGTAGTGGTGCGCGGCAGTGATTGGAGCAACGTGGCCCCGGACGACGACAGACTGAAGATTACCACCGCCTGGATCCTCCGCCTCAGGCTTGCCGGGCTCACTATAGGCGCCGTCGGCGCAGACTTTCTTCGCCGCCGCATCGCCCCCTTGCAGGAGAGGAGTAGACCCGCTTGGGAGTTCAAGAACGCGGCGGATATCATGAGGCTGCGTCCGGGCCTCAACTTCAACTTCACTGTCCTGGAACTTGACGCGATGCTCAAGGAGCTGTTCAAGCACGACCCTGAGCATCCCGAATGGTTCAGGCTGCCGCAGTGTGTCGTTCCGTTGTGCAACAACTCTTCGCTCAGCCACATCCGTGCAATGATGCCGCTGTGCAACTCGCACGGAATCGACCCAACGTGGCAAGAGCCGGCAGACGACGTCGTGCAGGCATTCTTTGATAGCTTGGAGGAGGTGTCGATCCGCCCCGACGAGCAGAAGGGCCTCGTTCGCGACACCATCGACGAGGAGCTGAAGCGCATCGCCACTAGGCTGGAAGAGGCGATGGCAGCTGCCGCCGCGGGCGAATTCGGGTTCACTGTGGAGGAGGCAGAGGCGGCGAGCCTCGCCGAGCGAGCGGGGCTTGCCGGCGAGGGAGAGCCTGCCGGGCATGGTGCCGAGTCGGGCGAGCCCGCCGAGGATACGAGCGGCCTGTCGGAGATTGACTCCTCTTCCGCCCCACCTTTGGGCAGCTCGTCGCAAGCAGAGCCCCCGGCTCCACCAAGAAGGCGTCTCCGCAAGGCTGGAGACATAATGGAGCAGCAGACGGGTCAACAGCCGTCGCGCCGTGCGACGCGCTCCATCGCGGCAAGTTCTACTGCCGCGGGAGCACCTCACGCTGCCGCGGCAACTGGAGCAGGGTCTTCCAGGACTGCCGCTGTTTCTCCTGCCAAGCGGCCAAGGGAACCTACTCCTCCGCGCCCTTGCGCCGGAGGCGAGCCAGGTTTTGACTTCTCCACGCTCAGCTCTGACGAGGAAGAAGGAGACGAGTAAGACCCCTGTTGTACTTGTACTTCTTCAATTCTTGCTGTTTTGTCTTGTGTCTCATTTGCTTTTCTCAGAACTTATTCCTTCTCAGGACTCTGTACCAGAGAGCGGCAAAGAGAGCCAAGGTTCCGTTGGCTATCATCGACGATGAGCCCACCGTGACAGCAGGAGGTGCGCCCGAGACATCCTTGCCGGACCCGGCAACTGATCTTCAGAGCAGCCCCCAGCGCAGCCCCCAGGGTAAGTATATGGTTTACTTCCTGCTGTTAGGCGCGCATGGATACTCTCTGTTTGCTGATATCTGACTGTTGATTTGTGTAGGAGCAGAGCAGCCCCACCAGTAACATCCGGAGACCGGCCCCAACACGCCACCTACTTCAACTACACCGCCAAGGGAGAGATCTCCGGCAAGGGAGGATCCTCCGACAAGGGAGAGCTCTCCGGCAAGGGAGCAGTCTCCGGCAAGGGATGGCATCAGCGATCCCTCGGCGGCGGAGACCACAACGCAGAGCCAGGTACAGGTAATCCTCTTGCTTCGAAATTTCCCTTGGGTTCTTCCTTGTTTGGTCTTCTTTTTGCTTGACTTTTTCTCCCTTTTCCGGCCATCAGATCCATCTGGTGTAGATCCGATGGAGATCGAGGTCACTGTTGATGACGCCGCTGCCACCGAAGAAGCGGCCGGCGCTGATGATCCCGCCGGCGAAGAGGCCGCCAAGGCTGCCGCCGCAGCAGCTGACGAGGGGTCTGGCGATCGTACTGACGGCCCTGGGGCCGCAGGAGCGACAGGTGCTACGCCGACTGCCGACCCTCCTGCCGCTGCCACAGCGTCAGGCTCCAAAGAGCCCCAGCCTGGCGTCTACTTGAAGGCCGGCGACGGCGTCTTCATCAGGCTCCCCTGGGAGTCAGGCTCCAGGGTGCCGGTCGAAGGAGAAGTCCTAGACGGAGAAGTGCTCGCCTCCACTGGGCTGACGTTGGTTGATGCGCCGAGCAGTAGCAGCGGCGAGTCTGAGGAGGAGCGGTTGCTCCGGAAGCTGGTGTCGCTCTACCGCACTCGACAGGCCAAAGTGGAAAGCCGAGAAGCGCTTGTCGCGAAGGCGGGAGCAGATATTGAAAAGCGCGCGGAGGAGCTCCGGGGTCTCAACCAGGAAGCTCTCCGGTCACTGGCAGAGGAGCGGGCGCAGCTCGCCGAGGCGCAGAAGACCTTCATCCTCGAGAAGGCAGAAGTTGCAGAGCAACAGCGGCTTGCCGCCGAGGAGCTATCTGCGCGGGAGGGCGAGTTGGTGCAGCTGAAGGCCAGCCTGGACAGCCACGAGGAGGAGCTTGCTGCGCGCGAGCAAACGATTGGCGGGGCCCTCAAGGAAGCAAAGGACGCTGCCGCAGCTGCCGAGGCCGCCAAGGAGGAGCTGGAGACGAAGGTGGCGCAGCTGGAGACCGATCTCAAGGCGAGCGGTGAAGAGCTTGTCGCGCTCCAGTAGGAGCGCGAGAAGGACGCCTACACCTTTGGCGAGCTGCAGGGCCGCCTTGCCGAGAAGGTCAAGGAGCTTAGCGCCGCCAAGGACTCCAACGCTGATCTTGAGCTGAAGCTGGATGCTCTGACCAAGATGCTGGACGGCGCCAGGGAGCAGGAGGCGGCCTTGAATAAGGAGATCAAGGCCGACAAGGCGTTGCTGGAGAGCGTTGCTACCACCCAGAACACCTTCAGAGAGACTGTGGAGCAGTGGACGGAGGGTCTTGTGAATGCTGCTGCCGACATCGACAAGGAGTTGGCGCTACTGGGGGTGGAGGATCTCGGGTATCCCACTGACGAGAGCCTCCCATCCAGCGCCAAGCTCACCTTGTTCTTCAAAGGCGTGGCGACGGCCCTCCAGCAACTCCATGAGAGGATCCCAAAGCAGCTGGCCGACGAGTCACGCGAGATCTGCGCGGGAGCTCTCAAAAAGGTGCTGATGAAGGTGGCCTTCCGCAACCCGGGCCTCCACCTCACCAACGTCCTTAGGTCCCTACCGTCGGAAGCTGATCTGGAGGAGCTCGAGGCCCTCGTCGCACCCATTGTGGACAGGGTGAGCGGGATCAAGAGGGTTGAGGGCGACCGCGTGGACTAGGCCGCCCATTTTCTTCTTTCCTTGTCGCTGTTGATCAGGTTATGAGAACAGTCTATTAGAGCCACGCCAAGTTATCTTGTAATATATAACTTTATTTTGGGCAGTGATTGCAACGTTATTTCCTTTACTTGACTCCTTCCTTTGTAAGCTTTTGCCCTACGCTTTTAGGGAACTTGCCGGCGCAGGCGCCTTTGTCGCGAGCGCTGAGTGCGGGACGTCAGCAGCCTGCTGGCGGTGCCGTTACCGACAAGAAACCTTGTCGCAACTAGTTGCAGCTCACTTAAGTTGTTGAGCGGACTCGAAACAAAGTAAGGGCGCAACTCTAGTTGCAGCACACTTAAGTCGTTGAGCAAACTCGAAACAAAGTAAGGGCGCAGCTAGCCGCGAGCTGGTTCCTTCGCGCACAGGTTTTCCATACAAAGCATGGTCGTTCAAGGAAGATAACTTGAAAAAAATTTAAAAATCTGATTGCTCAAACTTTGGCAACTTAGCTTTTCTGTTGTTCGCCCTCCGGCAAGGCGTAACTTGCTTGAACGACGCCTGGTCCTCACCCTTATCTCCTCCTCCCCCCCGGTAAACTTGTGGGCGAGGGGAACCTTCCTTTCCTTGAGAAAAGAAAGAAAAGAAAATAAAGGTATGGAGCCTTATGGCTCGTTATTACTTACTAGGGTTTTGTGCTGCACAAAGTGTCAGATAACTCATGCAAAAAAGAATAAAAAGCATGAAATTGACAAGATGTGCGGAGCACATGAGCTTTCTTTACGCACAGGGTCTGCGCCTGGCTTTGTACAAAGGATTACATGCAACAGCGGCAAGACTTGTACAAAAGGTGGTTGCCGGAACAGGGTCCGACAACTGCGCCTTACGGGTAAAACTTGCGAAGATGCTCAATATTCCAGGAGTTGCTCACCGGAATGCCATCTTCGGTCTCAAGGCGGACAGCGCCAGGCCTAGTGACACGTTTCACCCGGTAAGGGCCTTCCCACTTCGGCGTCAACTTGTTGGAATTCTTGGCGGACTGAACGCGCCGAAGAACAAGGTCGCCTTCCTCGAGACTTCTGGCGTTAACTTTGCGGCTATGGTAGCGGCGCAAAGCTTGCTGGTAGTGAGCAGCTCGCACAACAGCCTGAAGATGATCTTCCTCAAGGAGCAACGCATCATCTTCACACAGCTGCTCTTTCTCAAGCTCATCATAAGCGAGCACTCGAGGTGACCCGTACACGAGTTCCGTGGGGATAACTGCCTCTGCTCCATAGACTAGTGCGAAAGGTGTCTGGCCAGTGGCTCGATTTGGCGTCGTCCTGATCGACCAAATAACCACCGGCAGCTCCTCGATCCAGTTTCTTCCACACTTGTGCAGCCTGTCGAAAGTCCTGGTCTTGAGTCCACGTAGCACTTCAGCATTTGCCCTCTCCGCTTGACCGTTGCTTCTGGGATGAGCAACAGAAGCGAAGCAGACCTTGGCGCCAAGATCTTGGACGTACTGCATGAAGGTGCGGCTCGTGAATTGTGTACCGTTGTCGGTGATGATCCTGTTAGGGATCCCGAAGCGGCAAACAATTGACCTGAAGAACTTGAGTGCTGACTGTGCTGTCACCTTCCTCACTGCTTCCACTTTCGGCCACTTTGTGAACTTGTCGATAGCAACGTACAAGAACTCAAAGCCCCCGACAACTCGGGGGAAGGGGCCGAGGATGTCAAGCCCCCAGACCGAAAATGGCCAGGATAAAGGGATCGTCTGGAGAGCTTGAGCTGGCTGGTGTATCTGCTTGGAATGGAACTGGCACGCTTCACACTTGTTTACTTGTGCAGTTGCATCCTGGAGGCTATCGGCCAGAAGAAACCTTGCTGGAACACTTTGCCGGCAAGTGCTCTTGTGCCAATGTGGTGACCACATATGCCTCCATGTATCTCTGCCAACAGCTTTTGTCAATCTTCCCGGGGAATACACTTCAATTTCACACCGTTGAGTCTTCTTCTGTACAGTGTGCTGTCGACAAACTGGTACATACTTGACTGCCGGGCTACTCTTTCCGCTTGTTCTTGCTCTTCGGGAAGTTCTCCTGTCTGAAGGAAACAGACGATCTGCTGCGCCCATGCTGGAGCTTGTGGCTCGACAACAAGGACTAAAGACATATCTGCTGCTGCGGGAACGTCCGCTTCCACGGCGAGAACCCGCGGCTCAGCCGGATCTTGGCGTTCCCCGGCAAGCTTGCCGGAGCAAAACTTGTCGGGAGCATCTGCTTCGACGGAACAAACCCTGGGGTTTGCCGGAGCAGACTGCTCCTCAACACTCTTGGCGTTGATCTTGGGGACCTTCTTGGCGGCGGCTCCGGGAAGCTCTGCCGGAGAATAGTCACCAGAAATCAACTTCCTCTTCTTGCTCTGTCCAGTTGACGGTGCTACGGATGGTTGAGTCAGCTTGAGCACAAAGATCCCTGGTTCCACAGGTAACTTAAGTGCTGCGCACTTTGACAGGCCATCAGCGATGTCGTTCTGAGATCTTGGAACGTGTTCCATCTGTAGGTCGACAAAGTGCTCTTCTAGCTTTCTCACTTCATCAACGTAAGCTTCCATCAACGGACTCTGATAACTCTTGTTTACTTGGCGGACGACGAGCTGTGAGTCACCCCTGACAATGAGCTTCTTGATCACAAGGTCTACCGCGATCCTGAGACCGGCAAGCAAACCTTCATACTCTGTAGTATTGTTTGTTGCTTGCTCCTTGGGAAAGTGCATCTGGACCACGTACTTGAGGTGCTCTCCGGTGGGTGCGACAAGCAGCACACCAGCACCGGCGCCTTACAGCGAGAAGGCACCATCAAAGTACATCAGCCACTCTTTGCTCGCTTCCTTGACGGGGATGCTCGTCTCTGGAATCTCTTCATCTGGTGTTGGCGTCCACTCTGCTATGAATTCTGCCAATGCTCTGCTTTGGATAGTTGAGGTGCTCTCAAACTTGAGGCCAAAGCTTGACAGTTCCAGTGCCCACTAAACAATCCTGCCTGTCGCTTCGGGATTCTGGAGTATCCTCTTCAGCGGAAAGCGAGTGACAACTATGATCTCATGTGCTTGGAAGTAATGGCGCAGCTTTCTCGAGGCCATGAGGAGGCCGAAAAGCAATTTCTGCACACTGGAGTACCTTCACCTAGCCCCTGCAGAAGGGAGCTGACAAAGTAAACTGGGCGCTGCACCATTCTCTTCTTCTGTATCTCTTCGCGCACCTGCGCAGATCCATCTTTGTCGGGACCAAAGCTTGTCGGGGAAGCCCCCTGCTTGTCGCTGGATGTGCTTGCCGTGGTTGCTGGCTCATCGTCTGCCTCCCTCTCCGCTACTAACGCAGTACTAACCACTTGATTGGTTGCCGCCAGATACAGCAGTAACTTCTCTTGTGGCTTAGGTGCGACAAGTATTGGAGTGGAGGACAGGTATTTCTTCAAGTCCTGCAGCGCAGCCTCCGCTTCCGGAGTCCAATTCATTGGACCTGCCTTTTTCAATATTTTGAAAAATGGCAGGGCGCGCTCAGCTGACTTAGAGATAAACCTGCTGAAAGCGGCCACGCAACCGGCAAGTTTTCGTACATCCTTGACGCGCTTCGGTGCTTCGATCTGCTCAATAGCCTTGATCTTGTCAGGATTGGCCTCAGTTCCCCGCTGAGACATGAAGAACCCGAGAAGCTTGCCGGAAGGGACTCCAAACACGCACTTCTCGGGGTTGAGCTTGAGGCTGATCTTGCGCAGATTTGCAAAAGTCTCTTCTAAATCTTGAATCAAAGTTGACTTGTCCCTGCTCTTGACCACTATATCATCCATGTAGGCTTCCACATTTCTGTGTATCTGTGGCTCAAAAGCGGTATGGACTACCCTTGCAAATGTTGAACCAGCATTCTTCAAACCAAAAGGCATCCGTATGAAATAATACATGCCACATGGAGTGATGAATGCGGTTTTCTCCTCATCCTCTTCTGCCATGAAGATCTGGTGGTACCCTGAGTATGCATCAAGAAATGAAAGCAAATCACATCCGGCCGTGGAGTCAACAATCTGGTCAATGCGCGGCAAGGGAAATGGATCTTTGGGACAAGCTTTGTTAACATTAGTAAAGTCGATACAAAGCCTCCATTTCCCGTTCGCTTTGCGCACGACTACAGGATTGGCCAACCACGTAGGATGGAGCACTCCTCTGACGAGGCTTGCTGCTTCCAACTTCTTGATCTCTTCTGCTATGAACTCTTGGTGTTCCACTGCTTGCTTCCTGACTTTTTGCTTGACGGGCCGCGCATGAGGATAGACGACAAGGTGGTGGTGCTCAATTACTTTCCTGGGAACACCGGGGATGTCAGATGGTTGCCACGCAAACACATCGACATTCGCCCGCAGGAAAGCAATGAGCGCGCTTTCCTATTTAGGGTCGAGAGTGGCACTGATGGTGAAGGTACCACCAGTGCCGTCCTCCTTGGCGGACACCTTCTTGGTCGCTGGTGGAGCTGCCATCGTCTTCTTGCACTTGCCGGTGGAGCTCGATGGTGCGTCCTCGACGGTAGCGCAGCACTCCGAAGAGGTGCGCTTGCCGGAGTGGGCATCAGAACTCTTGCCGAACTTGGTCTTCTTCTTCCCCCCGGGAGCTTCAGCGGCAAGTGTTTCGCGATCAGTTGCGGCTGCTGCTTCCCTGTAAATCTTGTCGGCACAGATAAGAGCATCCTTTCTGTCGCCAGGGACAGAGATGACACTTATCGGGCCTGGCATCTTGAGCATGTTGTAAGCATAGTGAGAGGCCGCCATGAACTTGGCGAGCGCTGGACGCCCGAGGATTCCATTGTAGGGCAATGGAAAATCGGCAACGTCAAAAGTGATCCTCTCAGTCCTGAAGTTCAATTCGCTGCCAAATGTCACCGGCAGCGTGATCTTCCCCTTCGGCTTGCTCCTTCCCGGGTTGATTCCTTGGAATGTGTCGGTCTCTTCGAGCTCGTTGTCGGGGACTTGGAGTTTCTGGAGCACAGCGGAGGAGATCAGGTTCAAGCCGGCCCTACCGTCAACTAGCATCTTGGTGACCTTGAGGTTGTGGATAGTTGGTGAAACCAACATCGGCAAGCACCCGACCGCAGTTGTGCGATCAGGGTGGTCCTCAATATCAAAGACGATAGGCGTGCTGGACCATTTCAGAAGCTTGCGCGATTCGACGGGTGGTTCTGCCGCAGTGACTTCCCGCACCCACTGCTTGAGTTGGCGGTGTGAAGTATGCAGAGAAGCACCGCCGTCAACGCACATGACCTCTGTGGCTTTCTGATATTCCTGCTCACTGGTCTCGTCATCTTCCATGTCTTCGTCGTCGTCGTGGTCTTCATCCTTGTCGCGGCCACGGGGAGGTCTGTCTCCTTGCTGCTGCTTGGCCTTGCCGCGGCGTCCTCCCCGGCCGGGGCGCTTCGTGCCAGATCCTCCGGTACCTCCTTGGGCCTTCTCCTTGTCGCGTCGCTCGTACTCGGCCTTTTGCAGCTCGACAAGCTGCTCGACCTTCTTGCAACTCTGGAGGTCATGGCCCTTGGTGCGGTGGATCTTGCAGTACTGCTTGTTGGTGTCGTCCTGCTTGTCGGCGGCGGCCAGAGCCTGACAGTTGGTGCATGCGGCAGCCTCCTTGCCGGAGCTACCAACCTTGGCTGTCTTGGCACCACCTTCATTGCCGGACTGCTCAACAGCTAGCACCTCTTTGCTTTTCTTCTTTTTGTTGTTCCGCCGTCGGCTCTTGCTTGCCGGGGCGGCATCCTCGCTGTCAGATCCTTCTGCTGCTGTATTCTCTCCGGGGAGTCTCCTCCCTTCCTCGGCACGTGCACACCTGTCGGCCAGTGCATACAGCTCACTCACGTCTCTGATCTTGCACATCGCCATCTCCTCCCGCATCATGCGGTTACGCACGTTCTGATGGAACGCACTGATGACCGCGGCAGGGTGGACATCTGGGATGTTGCGTTGCACTTGGCTGAATCTCTGGATGTACTTGCGCAGAGGCTCTCCTTCCTTCTGGGTGAGCAGATGAAGATCACTCTCCTGGCCATGAGGTTTGTGGCCGCCTGGAAAGGCACGACAAACTGATGGCACAGGTCCGCCCAGGAGGATATGGAGTTGTCCGACAAGTGCATGAGCCAGGACCTGACGTTGGGCCTGAGCACCAACGGGAAGTAGTTGGCAAGGATCTTGTCGTCTCGCCCCCCGGCAGCTTGCACCGCGATGGTGTAGATGCTGAGGAACTCCGACGGATGCAACTTGCCGTCGTACTTCTCTGGTACATCTGGCTTGAAGTTCTTCGTACTGGGCCACTGGACTTGCCGCAGCTCAGGGGTAAACGTAGGGCAACCTACCGCGTAGGGCAGGTCGCCTGGTTCCCCTGGCGCATGCATGTCGACAGTGGGCCCGGCGCGCCGGTCTGATTGACGCCGCGCTTCTCTTCGGCGCTCGATGCGAGTACGAGCGTCTTCTTGCTATCGTTCGTGAAGAACTTGACGCTGGTCGCGACGAGCTTGCGGATCTGATGACGAAGTGGAGTCGCTGTCGTGGTGGACCCGGCGAGTCGGTGATGTTGGTCTTCAAGGCGGGGAGTGCATGGTGGTTGCACCCCCACCGGTCTTGTCGCCTTTGGCTCGCACCTGGCTGGCTTGCCGCGGCTGCGATGCAGTTGGTTGCCGCGGAGTGTCGTCGTTGGCGAAACCGATGAGACTCTGAATGGTGGCCCTCCAGTCGTCGATCTTGTCCGGCGTTGGAGGAAAATCTAAGAGCAGTTGAGCTCGCGCCAAAGCTTCTGCTGGAGTGGTGGGTAGCGGTGGCGAACGGTGCGAGGAGCGGGATATGCTCGGACTTCTGACTGCGTTAGAAGGAGCAATATCCCGTCCAGGCGACCGTGCCTCGCTCGCGCCAACGTGTTGGCCTTGAGCGTTCCGAGATCTGCCAGCTCGATTTGGGTCCAGCAAGCGTATGGTACCGTGAGTACCATGGCGCTGCCGGTCCCGCACCTCTTGAGATGGGCGCGGTGCATCCACGGACGCCCTGTTGTCGTGGGAGCCGGCTACGCCGCCGACGGGCAGCGCAGCCATGTCCTTGGACCTGGCGGCACCGTGGGCTCCCTCGTCGACGCCCATTCTTCTGTCGGCGTCTTCCCCACCGGCCGTTTGCTCCGGGAGTGGTGGATCCGTCGCGGGCGGATCAGCCGCCTCCGAAGCCTTCTTCTTCGGTGGCATGTCGATGAAGGTGATGGAGATCTAGCTCGCGTGAACGTCGGATCAGGTTCACACAACCTCGACGCCCCCTACCTGGCGCGCCAAAGATGTTGGGGAAATTGACTCCACGAGCACCTATGGGGACGGAGCCCCTTTTCGGTTCGGCGGGGGGCGGAGGCCGCACGAAGAGCAGATCGAGGCGAGGCACACGAGTGGTTTTACCCAGCTTCGGGCCGCACGGATGCGTAAAACCCTACTGCTGCTTTGTGGATTGTATTGTGTTCTTGCTCGGGAGCGCTGAGTGCTACAGTACACTCGAGCAGCTAACGAGACCGAGCGTGCTTCTGTTCGTCCTCCCCCCCCCCTACGTTGCGCATGGGCCTCCTTTTATACGCTCAAGGGGTCACCGACAGGTGGCAACATAGGCAAGGGTAAAAATGTAAAGTTGCTGCGGTTGGTACAGCTACTTGTACAGTGTATCATACCTAACCCTGACGGCAGGGGACAAGGGCATTAAATGCCCATCTACGTCGCCCAAACAGTGCAGAAAAGGGACCGTCAGGGGCGCCACCGTTCGCCATGATGGCAATCTTGTCAGTGCCGCTTGCCACCGCGTACCCCTGGCTGCACAACCTCCCGCCACGTACCCCTGGAAGGGTCCCAGAGTGACACGTTGGTGGGTGTGCTGGAGCGCAGGTACAGGGTGGTCGCTTGTCGTGGCAAGCGCCTTGCCGCGGTCGTTGTCTTGTCGCGTCCGGAAGCTTGTCGCTTGCGGGCCTTGCCGGGACGCATGGCGCGTCGCGGCAAGTTCCTTGAAATGCCTTGAGTGGCCTACCCGGCAAGCTCCTCTTGCCGGGGTCTTTATGTCTTGAGTGGCCTTCCCGGCAAGCTCCTCTTGCCGGGGCCTTGTCTCCTTGGCTTGGATACTTTGTTCTTGAATGGCTCCAGAGGAACTACGGAAGTCCTTGGCGGTCACCTGGCAAGCCTTGCCGCGGGGCGCTGCAACTGCCCGTGCACAAGTTCGGGATACTAGGATACCCCTACTCTAGTACACCGACACTGGTTATTTGGGAAATAAACAAAATCCACTAAATGATTTACTACGTCAGCATGACCTCACGCTGACGTCAGCGGTCAACAGAGCGGCCCAGGTCAAACTGGCCAGCGGGTCCCGCATGTCAGTTAATAACTAAACTATCCGGGTTTAATTAGCACTAATCCTGTATTAATTAGCAGGGTTGGGCCCGCGTGTCAGTGACTGTGGTTGGTACTTAGCAGTGTGGTTAGGCACTAATTAAGCCGGCCACGTCGGTGTTTAACCGCCGGTGACACACAGACGCGGCAGCGTCGCTCGTCCCGGCGACTTCGGCGACGAGAGGAGGCGGGGTTGGGCTCTAAGGCTACAGCGCGACGAGGCGCGTCGGGTGGTGGCTGCGGGGCTGCCAGAGATGAATTGAGGGGGCGGCGGCGTCAAGTGGAGCGGCGCCGAAGCACGTCTCGACCGTTGCGACGCTACGGGCGTCGACAGAACTACGGGTACGGCGGGCGAAATGCAACGGTGTTAGGGGTAATCGATGGCGGAGCTCACAGTGAGGTCGACGGGCGCGAGAGTGAGGTCGGGGATGCGTTGGTGCGGCCGGAACTCGAAGGCGATCTCGGGCGGCTGGAGGTGAAGACGACGATGGTGGCGGTGATGCAGCGCGTCCCTGGTCGCTTGGCTCGTCGAGGACGAGGTGTCATGGCGGTTCTTCCGAAGGCGTCGAGCGGTCGAGGGGGAGGCGTTGGCTACACGAATGGCGGCGGCGGTCGGCGGCTGTGTTCGGACGCGAGCGAGGGAGCAAAGGAGGTGGGGAACCAGAGAAGCGGGAGGAGGACAGAGGGGCTCCAGGGCATCTCCGAGCATGAGATCAGGGAGAAGGACAGGCCTCCAGCGCGAAGCAGGAGGTGGCCATAGCTGCGCGTGCGTCGACACGCACCTGCTCCTACTGGTAGGAGGAAGATGACGCAGTGGGGGTAGGTGGGCTGGACCAGGTAGGTGGGCCGCCATGTGGGTGCGGGTAAGAGGCCCGGTGGCCTTTCGTTTTTCTTTTCTTTCTATTTTTCTATTCTGTTTTTCTGTTTTGTTTTGTTTTGCCACTGTTTAAACTCAAAACAAATTCAAATCAGTGCCAAAACTTTCTCTAAATACTTATGTGTCTTATATGGACTTTTCCAATTGCACACAAGTATTTCTGATACATATGAAAATATATATTAGGAATATAAATTCAAATTCAAATACAATATGATTTAATTTCAGTGCCCAAAATCTTCCTTAAAAATGTTCAATATTTTTGGTTTGGATCCAAAGCCTTGCCAAAATTAGCAAACATTGATGAAAGGTACTTTGGTTCATTGAAAGCATTTTTTTACTAGACCTAATTGAATTTCAAAGTGCTAGGGTTTGATCAATCCCCATTTCAAATTCAAAATAATTTAAACATGATGCAACACATGACTAGCTAGCTCAGAGCATACCAGAACTAGGGATGTGACAACTCACGCCCACTAAACAAGAATCTCGTCCCGAGATTCAGGATGTGAGGTAAGAGGTCAGAGGGGACACAAAGCTAACACAATCTTCACGATCCAGGTTGCACTCATCGAAGATGTTGATTCATTGCTTCAAATTGATCTTGTCATCTTTGCTTTCGGGATCTTCATCCAACACGGTGACGACAGAAGAAACTCTATAGGAATTGATCTTCTTAAAGATCGAGCAACTCACGATCAACTCACGGAATGAGATGTTGAACATCTCTTGAGCTGAGACACAAGACACACATTGAGAGGGATGGAGAGGGATAGATAACGAAGGTTCAATTTGGTAGGCAACAATTCCACGCTTAAGTAGATGGTGCATGGTTTCAGAGTAGCAAGGGGATGAATTGCTATGATTCCATATCAGGGCACCTTAGAGAAGGTGACTCGTAGAATTATTCCCTTAAGTGGCAAAAAGAATTACTTTTGATACAAAGATCATTGAAACTCTTTATGCCAGCCTGGGGCAATTTACACATGATCGTTTAAAGGAGTTCGGATAAATGGCATGCTCAGACTAGAATGGATGATGTGGACTATCTTGTTGAAGACAATGCAAGGGATGATTTTGCTTATCATCCAAAATGGATGGGACCCATGGTAAGTCCACTTTTGAAGATGATCTTGGACAGCAACTACTGAGAAGGGCAGCCCATGGGAAATTGGCACAATGGTGGTGCAAGCTGGGAACAAAATGCAACTGTTGGGAATGTTCCAACCATCATATCTGCCTGAGATTCAGATCCCATTGGTGATAGGATACTTCAGACTCAGTAGGTCTGAAAGAAAGTTTGCAACACAATGGACGAGATGATGTTGCGAGATTCTCGGGAAATGAACTACGATAGTAAGCTCCAAAACATGAGCTGGTTCTGCTACACACATGTGAACAAGTTGTCCTAGAGAAGCATGACCACTTGGTAGTCTTATAATAAAACACTACCGAGTTCTGGTTGGGAACCATCATCACGGATAACGAAGTCCTTGCATAAGTCATATGATTAGCTCTTATGAAGGAACTTCTTCTCCTTGAACAAATCAGATAGTGGCTTGGTGTGCTAGGGATACATATGGAATGAAGGTTGCGAGCCTGTCAAACCATAGCATACTTCGCACATGCATGACTGACTTGGGATGGTAGCAGAGGAAACAAAAACAATCTTTCTCGAACTCATGGAGGCAACTTGCACCAAATGCATGTGAATCAGAGAAAGTCACTTATTTCATCCAACATATTCTTCACGAATGGGACTTGAAGATAATGCTTATAAAAGTTTCCAACACTAGCTTGATGTTCAACATGAATCATGGAGGAGAAAAAATGCTGCTAATGGGCACAACAACAACTCATCGGAATTACCATATCACTGGACTTCCACCATTATGTGAACAATGTGATAGTAGTGGTCAGACCCAAAAGGAATAATGGTGTATGCTCGAGGAATCTACCACGAGTAAGACAACATTATGAACATCATTAGTTTTGATTTGATTTGAGGATAGCCCATACTCAAATCAAAGTTTGGACAAGACAATAGATCCAACAATTGATCACGAGGATCAATCAATGAAGATATCATCTTTCTTCGACACACACACACACACACACACACACACACACACACAAATATCCCTTTGGAATGAACTAGGTTAGGCAAAGCTTTTGTCTTCCAACTCTCCAAGTTATTGTTTAGCTCAACCAACTAGCTCAGGGGTATCCAACACAGATTCTTGGAGAAAGGGGTGGCTACAAGAAACCAACTTGATCATGAACTCAACATAGCGGTCAGGTGACAACCTAGTAACACTTCCGAGAAGATATTCGGAAAATCACGAACCACCGATATGTTACTAAGCTCGAGAACAATCTTGCTTTTCAGGGCAAGACGATGTGACCAAACAAGGGATTGATACAATCCTAACTCTTGATCGAAGGGTGCAGCAGGAAAAATGGACTAGGTAGCACGATCAATATCAGAATGATAATTCAATAACCAGCACGCTAAGAATGAGAGTATTGTCCATTAACTACCAAGCAACAGAGTTGCTAGGAGTATTGATTTCGCACATCACAATACACTTGTCGGCATTCCGGTTACAATAACACGGGAACCGAGGAATGAACAATGATGGCGAGAAGTATTACTGCATCAAGAATTCATAAGAGGTGGTGCAATTCTCATGACACTCTTGACATAAAGATGGTAACACTCCAAGGTACAGCAGAGCAGAAGCTGGATTGGCATTTTGATGCATGAAATACAATTACTTTGACCCAATCCTTGAAGTGGATAAGGTACTGGAGTTTGTTTCTCCTAGTCATTCCGGAATAGAATGGCTTGACAGACCACAAGAATAATAGGCATCGATAATACGAATGCACAACTAGTCCTAACTATCAATCGATAGACAGAGGTCAGAATACAACTAAAGAGAGACAACTCAAAGGAACATATGTTTTTCTGAGTTGTGGATGCATAGATTTGGTATGTCAAACAAGTTTAACATATTTCTTCCAGATAATCCATGTAGAAAGATAGGACTAGCAGATTCACAATGCAGAATGGAGAACTCATCAAGAGCACTCTGGTTGTGATCGTTCGGTTCATCGAGGAACTTCTGCCATATGTAGTTCATGGTATTTGGAAGAAGGAAATACCATGAACTCGAGGACTATCGCAAAGGTTACTAATATCCTAAAGGAACTAGCAAACACTATCAACACGAGATAAGTAGAGTAAATCTTGGGTTCAAAAACCCGGGAGTAGAATACCTACTACTAAGTCGCGGGATTCTTTCGGGAATGATGGCTAGATTCATCACACTGGGAACACAAAACATGGCTAGATTACTAGGTGACTCCCTAAAACACCTAGGGTCATGATAATAGCTCCAACAGATATGTCGAGGTAGTGGAGTACCTCAACTCAGCAATTAGTGTGGTTAACCTGGCCCAAAGGACATCAGAGACAAAGGAAAATATTTTGCAAGTACATCAGATTGTTTAGAAACCTGGAATGACTCGGACAGCATAACAGCTGTAAATGCTCAAAAATTATTTGAGACATCCTGCAAAATAGTGGCATAACCACTCAGAAGCACAATATCAAGATTCCGAGACCAACTATGAACACACGGAAGTAGTAGAAACTAAACTAAGGCTTGAAACCAACAATCCTATAAGTCTACAGATTAGTAACACGTGATCCTGATAGAAAGATGAGAAAGCCTAGTTCTTAATCCCCGTAGAAGAGAAGAGGATGACTCGGATCAAAAGGGCATAAGATAAAGGAGTAAAAAGAGCCTTACGGTCCCTTCCACAATCAATTCCCTTATATAACTAAAGCATTTCTAGACACAACTTCGACCGGTTTGGCTTGGTAATCCTACAGGCAGTCGGGCTCTGATAGCAAAGCTGTCAGGACCCCAATTTTAAGTCACACCGATCTAGCCTATAACACCTCATATCACTTTGCGGCCTCACACACGGTATTCCCATGGGTGTCGGTTTTACCATGGCCCGGGACCGTTTGCGCCTTTTGGCTCACGTATATGATAGTGTCGCTAGCATCCATATGACAGAGAACCCGGGCCGACATGACTAGTCGTGAACCCAAAGTGGCACCAACTTACGGGGACAGGCATACATGAATCAACATCGAACATGTCGGTCAGTAGCGTGCGGATCCGGGCTGTAGCACTGGGCTAACAGGACTCCGGGAACCCGGGCTGTAGCAGGCTAGGCAGGACTCCGGATGTCACCCCATGACATTTCCCCGAAGGGACAGACACATGAACGAAGTGAATCACATGCCGGCCAGTCAAGTGTTCCAGAGCAGTAGTGCTGGGCTAGCAGGACTCCGGTGAACCGGGCTGTAGCGGACTACTATGGCTCATGGAAGCACAAGACTACATTTCCCCATAAGAGAGGCTACCAAACAACTAGGTTGTCGGATCCCACACATACCAAGCATTTCAATCATACACACAATATGCTTGGTATGTGCAAATACAACATGGCATCACAACAAGACTCTACAACGAGTATTTATTCATTAGGCTCCGAGGAGCCAAGTATTACAAACATGGATCTCAGGACCCAACATACAGAGCACACAAGCATCAAGCGGAAGCATAAACATTTTAGAGTACAGACAACTACAAATGAAAAAGGTTGAGAAGCCTGACTATCTACAAGACCCTCCCATGGGTACAAGATCGTAGCTGAGGTGACAAGCTAAACGTCGAAGTCCACGCGGAACTACTAGCGAGACTGAAGTCTCTCTGCAAAACATAAAATAGGCAAACGTGAGTACAAATGTACCCAGCAAGACTTACATCAGAACTATCTACATATGCATCGGTATCAATAAAGGGGGTGGTGGAGTTTAACTGCAGCAAGCCAGCTTTGACTCAGTGGCTATCCTGAACTACGACTGCAAGTAACTCTTTTGAGGTGGCGCACACGAGTCCACATATTCATCATTCAATACACCACTATGGATCCGCTCCCGCCTACCTACGAGAACGCCATCCATATCACTCACGCTTATCTTGCGCATTTTAGAGTATCCACTTTCACTTGTCTATGAACTGCACAGGCAACCCAAAAGTCCTTTACCGCGGACACGGCTATTCGAATAGATGATGTTAACCCTGCAGGGGTGTACTTCTTCACACACGCTCTTGCCACTTACCACCATGTACACATCGTGTATCTCGGCAACCTTCAAGCGGAAGCCTGGCGAGGGAGTTGGCCACGACCTGACTAACCACACAAGTCTCTAGTCCAGGTTTATCGCCTATTCGGGTTCCATCCGCAAGGAGATCCGGCCGGCGTGTCGCTCACGGCCCCAAACGATCTGAGCAGGGTTCCCAAGCCCACCATCCGGGTGCCACTTGGTACATCGTGCCACTATGCCTAGTCTGTCCCAAGCCCACCTGTACCGGGTGCCACTTGGTAGACTACTAACACTACCTACAAACACCAGAAACTAGTTGCAACTCCTGGACAGAGATCAGGTTGATTAATAAGTCGAGAGGGGCACTTAAGCATTCCAATGCGTGGTAGTAACTGTTCATGGATCACAAACACAGAACTCAGTTCCTGAGGACGGCTGCAATGAGACAACCCATCATCACTACAAAAAAATACACTTCCGTGATGATACGTGTTTGTCACAGTAGGTCGCGTTTTCTGTCATGCATGTACATCCATGACAAATTTATGACAGAATCAAGATAGTCATACATGTGCTGTCCTAGAAATATTCCATGACATTGCCAAAATTATCATCACGGAAGTGTCCACTTCCATGACGATAAATCGCGTGTCACAAAAGTTCTTTCGTCAAGGGTGACCGACACATAGCATCCACCGTAACGGAACACCGTTAAACTACCGGGTTGGATTTTGGATCCGATGACCCATTAACAGCCACGACCAATGCCAATTTTCCATGTGTAAAATTCTCATTGGCTGACGGATCCACGCGTCAGCTCCGCGTTGGCACAGGTGTCACTCATCCAACGGTCGAGATGGGCCTATGATATGTTGACACGTGGACCAGCTCAAAAGTGGCCCACAACGATTAAATGGGCCGGCCCAACCGAAGGCCCATAAGATTTAGCGGACCATAATGGGCCGGCCCAGCTAAAGGCCCACAAAATTTAGCTGACCATAATGGGCCGGCCCAGCTAAAGGCCCACACGATTTTGCAGACCATAATGGGCCAGCCCAGCTAAAGGTCCACAAGATTTTGCGAACCACAATGGGCCGGCCCAGCTAAAGGCCCACAAGATTCTGCCGACCATAATGGGCCGGCCCAGCTAAAGGCCCAACATTCTCTGTCAAATCGTCCCGTCAACGGCCTGTCCTAAACTTGTCATCAACGCGGCCCATTACTTAGCGGACTGTTAACGGCCCATATAAAAATGACGATAATCTAGCCCGACCGAAGTTCCGGCCTGTTAAAGACCCGTGTATTAGGTCGGCGCATTTACGGCCCGTCCGAATTTCGGCCTGTTAAAGTCCAGTGGGTTATTTGGCACAATCAGGGCCCAATCTCACTTTAGGTCTATTAAAGGCCCATGTATTTTATGGGCTCGAGATATTTACACCTGTAAATGGCCTATTTTTACTGAGGGCCCAAATTATGTTTAGGCCTGTTAAAGGCCCACTATGGGCACAGGCCTACCAGAAAAATATGAAAGCTTATGTTGATTTAGGCCCAGATATTTTTCGTGGGCTACATGCCAATTTCGGCCCGTAATCTTTTTTAGCCCAATTGGAATGGGCCCTACGAATGTTGGCATGTTGGGCTCCTACGAAGCTTTCGGCCGAATACATTACTAAGATAAACCTACACTATACAAAAATAGCATCATAATTACTGCATCCTGAGGCAGCATCATAAATGTTTTATCACAACAAAATAAATTCCAACCATACAACAAAAGGCCTGTTGGCATAAAGTTTACAGTCCTTTCAGATAAAAGCACCATCAGATGTATAGAAGCACAGATCATTTGACCTGAGTGCTAATGTTTCAGGCTGTAGAATCTGATGGAGCAGCACGATCTCCACCTTTTTTCCGCCATTGCTCTTGAACAACGAAGCGAATGTCTGATAGTCTGGTTTCAAAACCATTCATATCTTGACGACATTTCTCAACCACTATTCTTGTTTCTGAAACAACATCCTTTAGGGATTGGACTTGTGTCTGGAGCACAGATATATCACTCTGTCTAGCAGGATGATTTTGTTTAGTAGGCGATTTGGACGAGGTTACCTTACAACCAACCCAGAATTACGCAGGAAGGTGCTTTTTGCACTGTTAGTGGAGAGATACTGACGCACTGCAGCAAGAGGTGACATTGTGCCTGTAGTAGCCTCGTCACCTTCAGGTGGTTGTGGTTGTTCAATCATTTGTTACATAGCTTCCTGAAAGTTTGAACTTGTAGATTAGTGTACCAGATAAGTTACTAATGAGACAAAAACAAACAAAGTAGGTTAAACGTTTATACATAACTTATTTTGGTGAACTACGGTAATACATTAGCATGTATGTCCATGTAGCATGCCTACTGTATTGTCTATTTCCTCACATTCGTTGACATCTAAGGATAAAGAGACATGGTTTAAAGTAGGATGAACATAGTATGACATCATTCATATCATGGGCAAACAGATATAAAACAAATAGGCTATTTTATCATTGTGTGCGCACATGAACATAACAACTAGATAGCAGATCAAGACCAAAAGAATACCCTTCATCTCTTTTAAACCATGTAAGGTGAAATGATACGTTAAAACAACTGTGAATAAAAGTGAATAGAGTAACTGACATTGGCTGCAAACCAGGTAGTCAAATGAACACGTCACAGTACCAATCAGTTCAAGGCAGGAGGAGTATGGACTTACAACAACGGCTTGAACTGGTGTGCTCATGCCCTTCATCTTGCTGGTGTGGCAATCCTTGAAGATTTGCACTGCATTCGGTTCAGGTTCTTTTTGGTCCGCACGGGATTTCCTCTGTATTTGGAACAAGTCATTGTAGATACGATAATATGGCACAAAAAAATAAGGAAGTAGCAGCTATTTACAAGAGCCTCGCAGTGTGCAATATAGCTACGAGATCCTGTGGTCTGTTGGAATTTCACTTTAGAACGGTTGGTTTTGTTCTTCAAACAGTTAGCCTAGAAGAAGATACACTTGTAAGGCACATACATAAATACAAGTTCAATATGTGGTCTGATCAAATACATATAGCCTACCTGATACTTTGGATCAGACCAGTGTTTAACGAGGGTTGTCCTGTCTTCATCTGTAATATATTCCATTGGAGATGTTTGGGTGATTTCATTGTTAGCCTTGCCTTCAAAGTGAGATTTTCTAAGGTGGTACCGTACCGATACTCTCGCAGAACAGACTGAAAAACATGAGTGCATGCTTGTCTAGTTGCATCATCTTTCGGATCCAACTTGAACCTCATCTGTTGAAAAAAGAATGCGAGTCTTATTAGGAGGAAGCTAGAAAGTATGGGACAGAGCAAGACAATATTACTAATTGTGATGAATAACATTACTTACGGATAAATGGTCAAGGAAGGTGTTAAACTGGGTATTGTCTTTCTCATTCCTGTACTGGATCCACGTTGGGAGGATACGTGCATGACACCTAACGGCAACGGATACCTCTGATACTAACTTGGCTGACTCTGTAGCATCACGTGGCCTTTTTAAACCTGCCTCAAAATGGATCTCCATTCTTCCTCCTTTAGATTTTGTTAATCTGTCAAGCATTATCCCTGATGTCTGTTTCCGCTTGTGCCGTGGTGCTAGTTCAACAACGAATATGGAAAGTGTTAGTGTACATCAAACTGTGAGAGTACATATAAAGGAGCATGCAACTGCAACTTGACTCGGTCAGGTACCGTCTTGGTGTTGATGCTCATGAGGTTCATCTGATCTTGCCAAGTCCTGTTGTGTCAGCAGTGCTTCGGAAGTAGTGTTAGGTGTGAAGGCAGCTTGGGAACTTGCCAGTTCCAGACCAAACGAACGAGTAACTGGTTGAGATGCTGGTATAGTTGAAGCGGATGTTGCAGCTGGTGGAGCAGGTGATACTGTGTTTGTAGATTTAGCCGGTGGACTTGGACCTTCTACTGCACTATAAGTACCAGCAGAATCTCGATGGCAGAACCTTTTCCGTTTCACCCGACGAGTAACAGCACTCCCTACTATATTATTTTCCTTGCTCTTTTTTTACTTTGCCATGTCAAGCTGTGTCGGTGTACTAAAGTAGGGGTACCTTAGTACCCCAGACTTGTGCACGGGCAGTTGTAGCACCCTGCGGCGAGGCCCGCCCAGGAAGCGCCAAGAGAAGACCAAGCATTCAAGACAAGGCCCCCGGCAAGAGGAGCTTGCCGGGCCAAGAAGACAAGGCCCCCGGCAAGAGGAGCTTGCCGGGCCAAGAAGACAAGGCCCCCGGCAAGAGGAGCTTGCCGGGCCAAGAAGACAAGACCCCGGCAAGAGGAGCTTGCCGGGACGACTAAGCCCATGAAATACCATCCAAGAACAAAGTATAAGAGACGGAGGATCGAGACCCCGACAAGAGGAGCTTGTCGGGAAGGCCGAACCCAGGCACCACAAGAGAAGCCCGCCACGGCGCTCCATGCGCCCCGGCAAGGCCTGATAGCCGGCAAGCTATCAGGCACAGGAAGACGACCCCCGCGGCAAGCCACTTGCCGCGGCAAATCGCCACCTCAGGATTGCGCTCCAGCTCGCCCGCCCACGCGTCGCTCCGGGGCTTCCCCCAAGGGCACGTGGCGGGGCACCGCGCAGCCTGGGGTATGCGGTGGCATGCAGCCACCCCCGTGGCGAGCGGTGGCGCACCTAACGGTCCGCCTCGGTGCTGTCCAGGCGACCGTGACGGGCATTTAATGCCCTTGTCCCCTACCGTCAGAAGTAGGTATGATAACACTGTGCCGCACTGTAGCGCCACCGTTCCCGCACTGTTACAACTTCCACCCCTTTTACACTTTTACCCCTTTCTCCTACGTTGACACCTGTCGGTGACCCCTTTGCGCTATAAAAGGAGGCCCGTGTGCAACGTAGAGGAGGGTCGGGTGGGGTTCGGAGACCCGGAATCCAGACGGAGGTTCGGGGATTGGGAATCCAGACAGCCATACGCTCGGTGTAGCTAGCTCTCCAAGCTCCCGAGCTCCCCAGCTCAATACAACCAAGCAGGAGTAGGGTTTTACGCGTCCATCGCGGCCCGAACCTGGGTAAACCGCCCGTGTGCTCGCCTCGATCTGCTCTCCGTGCTCCCTCCGCCCCCCTCACCGGACAACGAAAGGGGCTCCGGCCCCATAGGTGCTCGCGGGGGACGCCGTCCACCCCGACATCTTTGGCGCGCCAGGTAGGGGGCGAACCGGGGGACAGCCCGCTCCTGCGGATCCCAGGATCCGTCCAGTCGAAGCAGGTGTCCCCGATAAGCCTTGCTCCGGCAAGCAGATCAGCAGCCTGAACGCTGAGGAACGGTCTGCTCCTGCGGATCCGAGGATCTGTCCAGTTGAAGCGGGGGTTCCCGACAAGCTTTGGCATTCTTTCCCACGGGCTCGTGTGCGGCCCTCCTCGAGTATCCACTCGCGCAGAGACTGGGCAAGAAGCAGCTGCTCCTTGAGGAGGGCCGCCTTCTGGCCGCTGGGCGAACGATTCGCCTCCAGCGAACTCTGCGCCGCTCCCGTAGCCGCAGAAGTTAGCGCCAGAAGTCACGAGAAAGGCGACCTCGTTCCCCGGCGCGCCTCGTCCGCCGGGGTGCCGAACGAGTTGACGCCGACCGTGGGAGGAATCTTGCCAGCGCGGTTGCCGGAACCCGTTCCGCCAACCATCCTCTCCGCCCAAGTCTTGCCGCAGTTGCATGTGAACCTTGGCGCGGAGAGGGGCGCGGATCCCCAAGCATAGCTACGCCTAGCTCCGGAGGGTCGTGAGGCCCTGCGCCTTTTGCCTACCCCCAGGATGGGCTGGATGCTGCCCAAGGAGGTTTTACCCTACCGGGCGGCAAGCGATAAGAAAAGATAAGTTGCCGGAGCTCGAGCAATTGCCCCATCAATTTTTAAGAGTTATCTCCCTCGAACGACCGAGCCTTGGTTGAGAGGCCTGAGCGCGGAAGGACCGGCACGAGGCTGGTTGCGCCCTCATTTCGTTTCGAGTCCGCTCAACGACTTGAGTGTGCTACACCCCGAGTAGCGTCCTCACTTTGTTTCGAGCTCGCCGGGCACCCTAAGCGTGCTGCGACCGCAGTCGCACCTCTTACTTTGCCTTGAGCCTGCTCAACAATCTGAGTGAGCGGCAACCAGCCGCGGCAAGGTTTCTTGCCGGTGGTAGCCCCGCCAGCGGGTCGCTGACGTCCCGCACTCGGCGCCCGTGGGAAGGCGGAGGCCTACGCCGGCAAGTCCCCGAAAACGTAGGGCGGAAACAAACAAGGCGCCGGTCAAGTAGAGGAGATAACAGTGCGATGCATTGCCTAAGATAAAAAGTTATATTACAAAATGCCTTACTGCTGCTCTAACCAGCCGTTTCCATGGCATATTTAACAGCGGCAAGGAAAGGAGATAGAAGAAAGGGGCAGGCGGCCTAGTCCACGCGGTCGCCCTCGATCCTCTTGACCCCGGCCGCCTTCTTGACGATAGGGGCGATGAGGGCCTGGATCCCCGTCAGGTCTGCGTTCTCCGGCAAGGGCCTGAGGACGTTAGTAAGCCTGATGTCGGGGTTGCGGAAAACGATCTTCACCAGCACCCTCTCGAGGGCCCCGGAGATGGCCTCCCGCGTCTCGTCGGCCAGCTCCTTCGGAAGCGACGTTCGGAGGTGCTGGAGCGCCTGCACCACCCCCTGGAAGAAGGAAGTGAGCTTGGCGCTGGGCACGACGTCCTCGTCGGTGAGGGACTGGTGGCCCTCGATCCCCAGCAGCGTCAGCTCCTTGTCGATGGTGGCGGCGATGTCGACGAGGCCCTCGGTCCACCGCTCCACCGTATCCCTGAAGGTGTTCTGGGAAACGGCGGCGCGCCTCAGCAGCTCCTCATTGCCGTCGACCTCCTTCCGTAAAGCCGCCTCCCGCTCTTTAGCGCTGTCCAGCGCCTTGCCGAGCGCCTCCAATTTCAGTTCCAGAGTGGAGTTGGAGTTCTTGGCGGCGTTAAGCTCCTGGATCTTCTCGGCGAAGCGACCCTGAAGCTCACCGAGGGTGAGCGCACCCTTCTCGCGCTCCTGCCGGAGCGCGGCGAGCTCCTCGTCCTTCGCCTTGAAGTCGGAATCGAGCTGCGCCACCCTCGCCACCAGCCCCTTCTTGGTGACCTCAGCGACTGCAGCGGCGTCCTGCGCCTTCTTCAGGTCTCCGCTGAGCGCCCGCTCGCGCGCGGCAACCTCCTCCTCGTGGTTGGCGAGGCTGGCCGTTTTCAGCGCCAGCTCGCCTTCCCGCGCGGATAACTCCGCGGCGGCAAGCCTCTGCTGCTCCTCGGCCTCCGCCTTCTCAAGGATAAAGGCCGTCCGCGCCTCGTCAAGCTGCCTCCGCTCCTCCGCCAGGGACTGGACGGCCTGCTGGTTGAGCTCCCAGAGCTCGGCGGTGCGTTTCTCCATGTACGCACCCGCCTTCGCGACAAGGGCCTCTCGCCGCTCCACTTTGGCCTGCCGAGCCCGGTAGAGCGACACAAGCCTACGGAACAGCTGCTCCTCCTTGGGCTCATTGCCGCTGGAGTTTGGCACGTCCACCACCGTCAGCCCGACGGAGGCAAGCACCTCTCCGTCCAAGGCCTCCCCCTCAACAGGCCCCCTGGAGCTCGACTCCCAGGGGAGCCTGATGAAGACGCCGTCGCCTGCTTTCAGGTAGGCGCCCGCCGGGGGCTCCTCGGGGTCCGCCGCGGCGGCGGCGGCAGGGTCCCTGGCCGGCGGAGTGCCCGACGCCCCCGTCACCTCGGGGCCGTCAGCACGGTTACCGGTCCCCTCGCCCCAGGCGGCCGCGTTGGCTTTGGCGGCCTCGGCCTCCCCGTCGCCCGCGGGGATATCAACGCCGTCCGCCTTCCAAGCGCCGGCAACGTCGTCGGCATCTCCATGCGCGCCCTCCTCGACGACGACCTCAGCCTCTATCGAATCCGAGGCGGGCGGGTCGGAGGAAAGGAGAAGGATCAATCGAACAAGTCAAAGGAAGAAAAGACCAAGGGGAGCTTTTCTGCGCGAGGGAGAGTTACCGGCGACGGGGTCCGAAGCCGCGCTCGCCGCGGCTGGAGGATCATTGGCCGCATCCCCCGTCGGAAGGTCCTCCCTTGCCGGGGGCTCCTCCCTCGCCGGGGATCTCTCCCTTGGCAGGGTAGTAGACGCGGTCGGCACGGCGGGGGCGCCCTCTGGATGCGCCCGCCGGAGCTGCTCCGCTCCTGCCCAAAAGCAACAACTTCGCATCAACAACAAGAAGAAGGAGAGCTCGCGTACGCGCCAAGCGGCAGGAGCAAGTCATGTGCTCACGCTGAGGGCTGCGTTGCGGGCTGCCCTGAGGATCCCCTGCCAGGTCCGGTAAGGGCCCCTCCGACACGACCTCGCTTGCCGGGGGAGATTCGTCATCAAGGATGACCCACGGGATCCTCGACCTCTTCGCTCTCCTCTGAGCCAGGGTCCTGAAAAGGGGACCGGGTTAAGGGAAGGGCGAACGAGATGTTGAACAGGACGAACCAACAGGGAAAAAGATATGAGCTCCATAGGGAACTTACTCTCCGTCCTCCTCGTCGTCGGAGCTGAGCGCAGAATAGACGAAAACCGGCTCGGCCCTGACGCGGGGGGACAGGGGAGTGGGTTCCCGGGGCCGCTTGGCAGGGGCAGTAGATGACTCCGCCCCCGTAGACGCCGCGGCGCGGGGCGCAGCGGCAACCGAAGCCCCAGCCCGCGAAGACCCCGCTCCCGCTGCCGACCCGGCCCTGCGGAGGCGCCTCCTCGGCTGGGCCGGGGGCTCCGCCTGCGACGAGCCGCCCGGAGGCCGCAGGAAGGCAACGCCGACCTCCGGCAAGCCACTCGCGTCTTGGGCAGGCTCGTCCTCGCCGCCGTGCCCGGCTGGTTCCCCCTGGTCGACAAGCTCCATCGGATCGGCGGGGCTCTCTGCCTCCGCCGCCTCCGCCTCGGCCTCGGTGAACCCAGCTTCGCCCGCGGCCGCGGCGGCCGCCGCCTCCTCCATCCTGGAGGCAATGTAAGCAAACTCCGCCACGGTGGTGTCTCGGATGAGGCCATCCTTCTCGGCGGGATTGACTGGCTCCTCCTCCAGGCCGTCGAAGAAGGCCCGCACGACATCCTCCGGCGGCTCCTGCCAGGTCGCATTGATCCCATGCGAGTCGCATAACGGCATCATCGCAAGGATATGGCTGAGCGACGAGTTGTTGCACAAGGGAACGACGCCCGGCGGCAGCCAGAACCACTCCGGGTGGTCGGGGTCGTGCTTGAACAACTCCTTCAACATCGCGTCGTGCTCCAGCACGGTGAAGTTGAAATTGAGGCCCGGACGCAGCCTCATGATGTCCGCCGCATTCTGGAACTCCCAGGCCGGCCTCCCCCTCTCTTGCAAGGGGGCGATCCGGCGGCGAAGGAAGTCCGCGCCGACGGCGCCGACGGTGAGACCGGCGAGCCTGAGACGCAGGATCCGGGTGATGGCGATCTTCAATTTGGCATCGTCCGGGGACACCTCGCTCCAGCCATCGCCGCGCACCACCGGAGTTCGGCGCACGACGGTGAACGGCTGCGGATGGTCCTCGACAATCAAGCACCATTCCGCCCTCCACTCCTCCCACCTGCCGTGGAGGTCCCCATCTAAGTAGGCCTCCTTCTTGCCGGACCGGGAAACCCAGGCGATCCCACCGGACAGCGGCTCTCCTTTCTCCACCCGAGGGGCCAAGAAGTGCCGGAAGAGGGCCACGTTGGGACGAACTCCGACGAAGTTCTCGCAGAGGTGCGTGAAGACCGCCATTGTCAGGACGGCATTGGGGGTAAAGTCGAGGAGGTGGAGGCCATAGGTGTTCATGATTTCACAGAAGAACTCCGAGTAAGGCGGGCAGAGCCCGCAGTAGAAGAAGACGACGAAGAAAGGATACCCGGTCGGGTACTGCTTCTGGGCGTCGGCGGGAAGCACCCGCGTGCGCGGATGCGCTCGCGTCTTCGTCGACCAGAAGAGGCGGTACTTGTCCCTCAGCTCCACCGCACTGAGCTGGGGGGGGGGGAACGTCGCCGTCTCCTTCCGAAGCGCTTCGAGCCGTAGCGCCTCGGCCGATTTCGCGGCCTTCCCCTTCGCCTTATCGCTCTTCGGGGCCATGGCGGGGGCGGGGGAGGGGGATCGTCGAAGTTGACGACGCCGGGCGCTCCAAGGACAGATCGCTGCTGCCTCTGGGAGAAGGAGGTGGCAGAGGTTTTAGGGAGGTAGCAACCAAGGGAAGGGAGAACCGCCCCTACTTTCCTCCGCTTATGAGAGGAAGAGGTGGGGGTGGGGGGGACGCTTCGCCTCTCCGAATAAAGAGATCGTGCGCGACGTGACGCGCGCCTGCGCGGTTCAGCCCCGCGCACGCCACCTACGTCACGCTCACCCCGCACGCTTCGCCTCCACGACGCCGCGATAAGCGCGCGCCGCCTGGGGAAGGTGCGACGGGCGCGGAGTTAAGGAGCAGCGCGACCAAGACCACGCGTGCCCGTGCACTGTTAGGGCCTGGCCCAACGACGCTCGGCACCATGTGTGGCCCAGGCCCGGGGGCTCCTGTCGGTGTACTAAAGTAGGGGTACCTTAGTACCCCAGACTTGTGCACGGGCAGTTGTAGCACCCTGCGGCGAGGCCCGCCCAGGAAGCGCCAAGAGAAGACCAAGCATTCAAGACAAGGCCCCCGGCAAGAGGAGCTTGCCGGGCCAAGAAGACAAGGCCCCCGGCAAGAGGAGCTTGCCGGGCCAAGAAGACAAGGCCCCCGGCAAGAGGAGCTTGCCGGGCCAAGAAGACAAGACCCCGGCAAGAGGAGCTTGCCGGGACGACTAAGCCCATGAAATACCATCCAAGAACAAAGTATAAGAGACGGAGGATCGAGACCCCGACAAGAGGAGCTTGTCGGGAAGGCCGAACCCAGGCACCACAAGAGAAGCCCGCCACGGCGCTCCATGCGCCCCGGCAAGGCCTGATAGCCAGCAAGCTATCAGGCACAGGAAGACGACCCCCGCGGCAAGCCACTTGCCGCGGCAAATCGCCACCTCAGGATTGCGCTCCAGCTCGCCCGCCCACGCGTCGCTCCGGGGCTTCCCCCAAGGGCACGTGGCGGGGCACCGCGCAGCCTGGGGTATGCGGTGGCATGCAGCCACCCCCGTGGCGAGCGGTGGCGCACCTAACGGTCCGCCTCGGTGCTGTCCAGGCGACCGTGACGGGCATTTAATGCCCTTGTCCCCTACCGTCAGAAGTAGGTATGATAACACTGTGCCGCACTGTAGCGCCACCGTTCCCGCACTGTTACAACTTCCACCCCTTTTACACTTTTACCCCTTTCTCCTACGTTGACACCTGTCGGTGACCCCTTTGCGCTATAAAAGGAGGCCCGTGTGCAATGTAGAGGAGGGTCGGGTGGGGTTCGGAGACCCGGAATCCAGACGGAGGTTCGGGGATTGGGAATCCAGACAGCCATACGCTCGGTGTAGCTAGCTCTCCAAGCTCCCGAGCTCCCCAGCTCAATACAACCAAGCAGGAGTAGGGTTTTACGCGTCCATCGCGGCCCGAACCTGGGTAAATCGCCCGTGTGCTCGCCTCGATCTGCTCTCCGTGCTCCCTCCGCCCCCCTCACCGGACAACGAAAGGGGCTCCGGCCCCATAGGTGCTCGCGGGGGACGCAGTCCACCCCGACAAGCTGTACCCACAACACAAAAGAATAAAATCACTCTTCAGAACTCATTGATGCATGATATAGACAAGCAATACTTTGATGTAAGACAACCGTATGAGGATAGAATATGTAAGAAAAACAGGACGACATGACATATTCACAGCTACAATGTGCAAACTAAGCAGAAGGATTTTCAAGAAAATAGAAGTAATGCAAGCTAGACACCATATGAAAGATGCAACCAATATTACTCTGCCAAGTTAAAAGTGTCTTGTCATAAGTGGCAATTCGAAAAATTAGGAGCAGTACAACGTGGAAATCAATGCAAGATGCAACCACTATCAAACTGCCATGTTAAAAGCGTCCAATCATGAGTGACTGATGCGGGAGACACAACAACAGTACTTTGATGTAAGAACATGGTATGATAGATAGATGCAGTGTATTCTAGACACAAAAAGGCATGTCATATGCACATGGTAACGTATAAACTCAGCAGGTGCAATTTAATCAAAATAGAAGAAATACAGGCTAGACAACATATGCAACATGAAACCAATTATCGCACTGTCAACTTAGAGCAAGCACCTGCGATGGTGGAGTATGGGAGATGAACTCATCATGTAGACTTGGGACTTCAACTTCATTAGCAGTAGCAGTGGCAAATCTAGAGAGTCTCTGTTTGCGTCGGTGCGGAGGACCACCAACATCCCCTAACTTACTCTTTTCCTTCCTATTTGCTGATATTGCCTTATGAAGTCAAAACCACAAGAAGATGAATAAGATTAGCGCTGCATAACTGGTTGATGCATGATACAGACGAACACTACTTTGATGTAAGGCAAGCGCAGGATAGGAGGATGGAATATATACAAAAAAAGACAGCGTTTCATATTCACACGTACGATAGGAGGATGGAATATGTATGAAAAAACAGTTAGTGGGAGGCATTTCAACAAAATTAGAAGAAATGAAAGCTAGGCACCATATGAACATGCAACCAATATCACTCTATCAGGTAAAAAGTGTCTTGTCGTAAGTGCTATTTCAAGAAATTAGAAGCAGTACAAGCTAGAAGACAATGCAAGATGCAACCTACATCACAGTCCCAAGTTAAATGTGTCTTATGGGTAAGTGATCGTTGCACGTATAAGTTGTAAGCTACGCAGATGCAATTCAACATAATCAGAAGCAATACAAACTAGACGTCATACGGAAAACGCAACCACGTATAACAGTTCCAAGTAAGAGCAAGCACCTGTGATGGTGGAGTAGGGGAGATGTGCTCATCATGTACACGTATGTTCTAGAAACAGGAACACGTGTCATATTCACAGGCATTATGTGTAAAGTAAGCAGATGCAATTCAAGTTAGAAGCAATACAAGCTAGACATCATACGCAACATGCAACCACATATAATAGTGTCAAGTTAGAGCAAGCACATGTGATGGCGGAGTAGGGGAGATGTGCTCATCATCTACACAGCTACGTTGACTGTCCAGCCTTGTGTTGTCTTGCGAATCTTGTTGGGAGGATGGCAGAGTAGAATCTGAAGAGACCCCCTTTTTGAGTTGCTCCGAAGGACCACCATCATCCACTGCCGGACTAATTTCCTTCAGCTGTAATGAATTTGCATTGTGAAGTCAAACCGATAAGAAAAAGGAATAAAATTCGCTCTTCAGAACTAATTCATGCATGATACTGACGAACACTACTCGGATGAAAGGCAAACACATGATGCGAGGATGGAATATGGATGAAAAATTGGATGGTGTGACATATTCACACCTATGATGTGGTAACTAAGCAGAAGGCATTTCAACAAATTAGAAGCACTGCAAGCTAGACACCATATGAAAGATGCAACCAATATCACTCTGCCAAGTTCAAACTGTATGGCGTTTCAACAAATTAGAAGCAGTACATGCTAGAAATCATATGCAAGACACAACCAATATCACAGTGGCGACTTAAAGGTGCCTTATCATAGATATAGTATGTACCAAAAACAGGAAAGCGTGTCATATTCACATGTATCATGTGTAAGCTAAGCAGATGCAGTTTACACTAATTGGGAGCAATACGAGCTAGACACCATATGAAACATGCAACCAGATATCACACTGCCAAGTTAGAGCAAGCACCTTGGATGGTGGAGTAGGGGAGCGGAGACTTGGACCTTGTAATGCACTATCAGTACAAGGAGAATCGGTACAGACGCTCCGTTTATGTTGCTGCAGAGGACCACCATCATCGCCTTCCTTACTCTTTTCCTTCCTCTTTCTTGATTTTGCCTTGTCAAGTCAAACCCACAATAAAAAGGAATAAAATTTGCTCTTCAGAACTCATTGATGCATGATACTAACGAACACTACTTTCATGTAAAACGAACACTACATATCACACT
The DNA here is from genome assembly GCA_032464435.1 of Aegilops umbellulata. NCBI lineage: Eukaryota > Viridiplantae > Streptophyta > Magnoliopsida > Poales > Poaceae > Aegilops > Aegilops umbellulata. Next base: position 445,937,400 of record CP136054.1, read on the forward strand.
GCCAAGTAAGAGCAAGCACCTGCGATGGTGGTGTGGGGGAATTGCGGTGATCAACTAGAGAGCTACGTTGACTATCTTCATTTAGCCTTGCTGTTTCTTGAGAATCATGTGGGGAGGATGACATTGCACTCTTTAAACGAGTATGGGGTCTCAAAGTAACCCACCCGGGTGACTGTCTCATCATAAGTGATTGACGAGGGATACAAAAGAGCATTAGTTTGATGTATGAACATGGTTAATAGACATATGTAGTATGTATCAAAAACAGGAAGGCATGTCATTATCAAAGGTATAATGTGTAAAGTAAGCAGATGCAATTTAACCAAATTGAAGCAATACAAGCTAGACACCATATGCAACATGCAACCACATTTGACAGCACGAAGTTAAAGCAAGCACCTGGGATGGTTGTGTGTGGCAATTGAGATCATCAATTGCAGAGCTACTTTTACTATCTCCAACTACTGACACTGCACCCGTTAGAGCACTGGAACGCTTAGTGCTTATCTTCGAATTACAATGGAGCGACTGTCGGTGTACAAAAAGAGGGGTACACTTTTTGGTACCCCTATAACTGTGCACGGGTAGTCTGAGCCATGGGCACCACCACACTGAGCAAGGCAAGGGAGGTGAGCCAAGGTAAGACCAAAGCTCGAGAGAAGCAGAACGACGCCAAGACCAAGACCACAAAGAGCCAAGGGGACGAAGCGGACTCCCCCGGCAATATCCTTGCTGGGAGGCGGTTTTGGCAAAACCCGACAAGACCCTTGCCGTGGCAGCTCACCCCACACCTACGGAGCAAGTCACCCTTGAGTCCACTGCCCCCATGGGGCAAGGATTCGGGAGACATCCCCGTGGTGGCATGCAGATCTTTGTGAAGACATTCAAGATCAGATACACGCTTTAGAAGATGACGATCCTTGGTGGGATCCCAGCGAAGGAGGACCACGAGGCCCCCGACAAGAGCCTTGCCGGGGATGACAGCAGGCGCCACGGCAAGACCCTTCCTGGGGCCCCGGCAAGGCCCTTGCCAAGAACATCCGTAGGGCCACCATCAGGCCCACGGCCAATCAACCCTTCACCGCTGTTTGCATGCAGCTGCCGACCCAACCAGATGGGCAGGCACCTGCATGGCGGCGTGCGGATCTTCGTGGAGACCCGCCAATGCGCCACCTCAGCTGCCTGCCTACCTACATGGCACCGCGGGCACCGCTGGCCAGGGCGCGTGTCAACACGAGAGGGAGCGGCGACGGACGAGACAGGGCTCTCCCCCGTCCCCGAGAAAGCAAGGACACCTAAGCAAGACGCATTAAATGCACCTTGTCATGTAAGGCGAGGGATAACCCCGCATCACTGTACCCTTTCCACCTCCTGTGTGCCGCTGTGGCAACCCATTTCCTATAAAAGGAGGCCCGAGGCGACCAGGAGGAGGATTCGGCTTTTTGGAGCTCCTCACGCCCCGTAGCTAGCTCAAGAACACAGATATACAATCCACCAAAGCAGGAGTAGGGTTTTACGCATCCTCGCGGCCCGAACCTGGATAAACGAACCGTGTGCTATCTGTTTGATCCGCTCTTCTCACGACCCCGCGCCCTGGAACCGTAGTAGGGATTCTTGTGATCCCATAGGTGTCGTTCCCACGGACATCTTTGGCGCGCCAGGTAGGGGGCGCAGTTGTGAGAATCGGCTTTAGCAGTTAGCCCGACACTCCTTCATCTTCGTGACCCTTGAAGAAGAAAGGAAGCCAGAAGATCGACGCTCGAGCGATCGCAAACAGAAGCTAAGTTGCACTGAACCCTTATTTGTGCTACCCTTCTTATTTGAGTTTATCCCCCCCGGAGATGTTCGCTTTGTGTAAGAAACCTGCACGCCAGGGGGCTCTACCACGATCAGCAACGCCCTTGCCCTATTTCGAGTCCGCTCAACAGCTCAAGCGGCTGCGTCGAGAATGGCAGAGTAGCCTTCCGCGATCGGCAATGCCCCCGATTCTGACTCGAGTCAAGCTCGACAGTTCGAGCGGACGTGTTCAGAACGGAAAGGTGGCTCGTCCGGCAGCACGCGTACCCGGCAGGCCATGGGGATCCGTCCCCAAAACGCCGCTAGGGGCTTTCGCACCGGCAAGCCTTCCCGATCGGCGTAGGGCACGCATACAAAGAGGAATTGAACGGGGAAATAACATGCATGAAATTTAAGAGTACTTCAAAGTTATATTAAGTCACATCATAGCTGCGGTTCTAACTAAAGATAAAATTTGTCTTGGTCGGGAGCCCACAGCGACGAAGAAGAACGGGATGCCTAATCCCGGCGCTGGCCTTCCACCCTCTTGATTTCGTCGATGCAGTCGGTGATGGGCTTGATGCGCTCTTTGAGCACCTTGAGGTCAGCACCATCCGTCAAGCTCTTCATCGCGGCCGTGAAGTCAAGATCAGGATTCCAGTACGCCATCTTGGTGAGGACCTTGGTCACGACCCTCCGGCAAAGTCGCCGGGCCTCCTCGGCCAGCGTGGCCGTCCTGTTGGAGTGAAGATAGGCCAAGGCTCCGAGGACGCCCTCGAAGAACTGGGTCAGCTTGGCGTTGACAGTCGCGCTGCGTTCGGGGGCGTACCTCACGTTTGGCAGCCCCATGGTGGCCAATTGCGAGGTAACCCTGCCAGCGACAACCTCTAGATGGCTGATCCACCTGTTCTCTCCCGCCACATATTCCTGGTGCGAGGCGGCCTCGCTCGCCTACAGCTGCTTCTCCTCCTCGAGGCTCTTGGTCAAGGTCTCCTCCCGATCGCTCCTCTCCGACAACATCTTCTCAAGATCCTCCAGCTTCAGCTTGAGGTCTCTGATGGAGTTCTGTGCGTCGGAGAGCTCCCCAGTCCTGCTAATGACTGCTCCTTGCGCCTCTATCAAGGCGCGGTTGAGCGTGCTCTTCTCGCCGGACAGCTTGAGGGTCTGCTCCTTCAGCTCGTCCCGCCCCGCTCAGCCAATCAAGACACGGAAGGCACAGGGAACTAGGACCGACCCGCTGCCCCGGCCCGCGGCGGCCCGGTTTCCCGCCTCCACCGTTCGCCACCCCAAGCGCATGGGAGCCGCGTGGCAGGCGTGCAGGACCGAGGCGACGGGTGAGGCGACCTCTCCCCACCCCGTGATCGTGGGGCGTGGACGCCTTGAAGACCACGCCTCGGCCCCGTTCAGTAAATGGGCCGCGCCTCCACGCCTCCCTCCGTTTATGGGGAAGGCGCAAACTGCCCCCTTTACTATGACGTGACGCATGCATGCAGGGCTCAGCCCCACGCATGCCGCCCACGTCACGCACGCCGCGCCACGCACGGGAAGCAGGGGAAGCGCAGCGCGCTGAGAGACTTACCACGGTAAAAACCGCCCCGCCTGCCCGCGCACCGTTTTTGGGCCTAGCCGAACGACGCGATTGCGCTTACGTGTGGCCCAGGCCCGGGGGCTCCTGTCGGTGTACAAAAAGAGGGGTACACTTTTTGGTACCCCTATAACTGTGCACGGGCAGTCTGAGCCACGGGCACCACCGCACTGAGCAAGGCATGGGAGGTGAGCCAAGGTAAGACCGAAGCTCGAGAGAAGCAGAACGACACCAAGACCAAGCCCACAAAGAGCCAAGGGGACGAAGCGGACTCCCCCGGCAAGATCCTTGCCGGGAGGCGGTTTTGGCAAAACCCGGCAAGACCCTTGCCGTGGCAGCTCGCCCCACACCTACGGAGCGAGTCACCCTTGAGTCCACTGCCCCCATGGGCCAAGGATTCGGGAGACATCCCCGTGGTAGCATGCAGATCTTTGTGAAGACATTCAAGATCAGATACACGCTTTACAAGATGACGATCCTTGGCGGGATCCCAGCCAAGGAGGACCACGAGGCCCCCGGCAAGAGCCTTGCCAGGGATGATAGCAGGCGCCACGGCAAGACCCTTGCCGGGGCCCCGGCAAGGCCCTTGCCAAGAACATCCGTAGGGCCACCATCAGGCCCACGACCAATCAACCCTTCACCGCCGTTTGCATGCAGTTGCCGACCCAACCAGATGGGCAGGCACCTGCGTGGCGGCGTGCGGATCTTCGTGGAGACCCGCCAATGCGCCTCCTCAGCTGCGTGCCTGCCTACATGGCACCGCGGGCACCGCTGGCCATGGCGCGTGTCAACACGAGAGGGAGCGGTGACGAACAAGATAGGGCTCTCCCCCGTCCCCGGTAAAGCAAGGACACCTAAGCAAGACGCATTAAATGCGCCTTGTCATGTAATGCGAGGGATAACCCCGCATCACTGTACCCTTTCCACCTCCTGTGTGCCGCTGTGGCAACCCCTTTCCTATAAAAGGAGGCCCGAGGCGACCAGGAGGAGGATTCAGCTTTTTGGAGCTCCTCACGCCCCGTAGCTAGCTCAAGAACATAGATATACAATCCACCAAAGCAGGAGTAAGGTTTTACGCATCCTCGCGGCCCGAACCTGGATAAACGAACCGTGTGCTATCTGTTTGATCCGCTCTTCTCACGACCCCGTGCCCCGCAACCGTAGTAGGGATTCTTGTGATCCCATAGGTGTCGTTCCCACCGACAGTGACTTCTGTCTTTTCTTTTCTGCATTCATCAACACTGCGTCAGAGTCTGAAATACCCATGCATAAAAAACAATAGTGTGAGTATGGGTGAAGTGTGTGCACAATTAGTACAGTGTAAAGGTAGCAGATAGCAGGTCGGTGAGAAATAAATGACGGGAGACATATGATAGCTCTACAACATGCATGGCACACTAAATTACTATAGGATTCTATGAAAATAACAGTCGATTGAAAGCAAATAGGTCAGTCCATTTTTTCTGCATCGTCCGATGTACATAGAACGGGCAGATCGCCTTCATCTACCTCCAGTGAGTCAGTGTTGACGATCTTCCTCGAAACGCCAGTGACCACCGGCCCAGTATTCCTCCCCTGCCTGCGCCCTCCCCTCGACCTCACCGCACCGCCGTGCTTGGCACCGCCCTTGGCCATCCATTCATGCCCCGCCGACCTCCACATCGGGTGCAAGCAGCTCCTGCACCCCACACCCCTATGATAGACACCGATGCGCCGCTTCCCCGGGGAACAGGCGGACTAGGTGCTCCGCGCGCCTAAGCGGGTGCTGCTTCTTTTAATTGTGGTTTGACTGACCCTGAATTGAAATCTAGGCGGGCTACTGACCTCTAGCAAAGGTGAAATAGTAAAAGGGAGGAAACCTTGTGCATTTAGTATCATTAAGAAGATGCAGTACGAAGCGCTCAACTAGTTTCTTTCATGGGATGAATACGGTGTGAGCGGAGACGTAAGATTTGCACGAATAAGGGAAGAGGAGTACCTCTTTCTGCTGGCAGTGCTGTGTCCTCCTTCTGTTTTTCCGACGATCTTCTTGTTGTTTGCCAGAACCAGAAGTTGTGGAGGACGGTGCAGCCTTAGACGAACCCATGGCCAAGTTGTTGAGTGTGGTGCGGTGGCCGTCTGTCGGCGGCGGGGAAGCAGATCCGAGGTGGTGAACGGCGGCATAGCGGGAACAGCTCCGGTGCGGTGGACGGTTGCGACAGTGGAGCCGCAGCAGTGAGGCGCAGGACGGCATGGTCAGAGTGGTTCTGGTATGGCGCACGTCGGCGTCGGCGTCATGGAGGCAGCTCTGCCTCGGCTTCAGCTGCTAAGTCCTTGAGGGCGTTGCGGTTGCGGTTGCGTTGGACGACGACGTCGGGGTACCGGCTCCGGCGTGATGGAGGAGGGCGGCGGTGGATTGGCCGCTATGGGGTGGAGGACGGAGGAGGCTGGGGTTTCGCTGCTGGTGGAGAGGGCGTTCTCGCGCCCACGGATTATGAATGGGGAAATGGAGGGAGGCGGGGAACTAAGGGGGAACAATGTTTCATTTGAGACGCACTTGTTTGAAATTTGGGGAAAGTTACAAACTTTCCCCCCATCTAAAATTTTGGACATATTGTGGGTTGAGGGTAGGACAGTCATGTTAGGTGTCCCAAATGTGGGCGGGATAGATTTTGGCCGAGCACACGGGTAGGCGCCCATGGCGTATGAATGCTTCTCTGGCGTCTTGGTGAAGTTACAAACCTACCCTGGTTTAGACCTTTGGACATCGGGCCGATAGGCTACACGGGCCAGAGTCAGACAGTAATTTCCTACCACCAAAACATTAGTCTCGCGCGGTTTCGGGTGACCAGAGGCCTATTTGGTGCTTCTTCAATATTTGGGAGCAAAAGCATTAACGTTTTTGGTTCTCTTGAATTAAACTTTTAGGATTTGTCAAACTTCACAAATCTTTACTCTTGAAAATCCTAAAGCTACGATTATTTTAGAATGGAGGGGGTACATTTGAATATACATTGTACACGAGTATATATTAAAAAATATGCAACTTACCTCAGTTCATGCATGGTTCCAGATATAATCTCCTTGGTTGCAAAAAAAGTTAGATATGCGTATGAATATATATAGCATGTTCAAACTCACAACAAAGATTGATGCCCCCTTTTACATCTGATTTACAAATGCCATTATCTCGGGTTCAAATAGATGAATGCACTTCCTTTGAATTCGAATCTTCGAAACCCCCTTTATGTTGAATTCGACATATATTCTATTTCGTAGCTAGCAATTTGGAATGTATCCATGCAAGTGACAAATGTATAAAGTGCTTCACACTAACAACATGGAGTGCACTAATTAATGTTTATATATGAATTGCAAAAGCATCCATTGCCTGTATTTCAAACCGCTCTCACTCTATGGATCGATAATATGTAATAAACACATGCACATGCTAGAATTCAATTGCAGTTGAAGAAAGAGCCTACTCCTAGTACTGTATATTAGTGATAGGGGTGTGTACAAAGTACACGTGAATACCAGGCATTGTGCGTGTGTGTATACTATCGACGAACTAGCCCCAAGCTTGTATAACATACTAAGGGCCTAGGGTTACAAATCATATATAGTCGGCTTATCACCAGTGGGGATAAAGTCCTCCGCGACTCTGGTAGCTTCGTGTTGTACGCCGAGTCCTCCACATGGGTCTTCGTATAACACGTCTCGGTCCAACCTATATGTGGTGTAGGATGGAACCGACCATGAGTCTTCTTGTTGACCCACCACAACTAGAAATGATGTGCCCACCACACCACACATGCAATCGGCCACTAAGAAAATAAGCATATACAATAGTACAACTGTATCTAGCTCACGATACGTCTCCATATTTTGTTGATGACACCGACGGACTTTGCATTTGATGTGTGCTCCGTATTTTGTTGACGACACTTACGGTCATTGTATTTGAAGAGAAAGCATGATATGGTCACTGGACTTCAGAATAAGCTCATCACGGTCACCACATACATTTTGTTGTGCTAACCAACACGTGGTTGGATGGTTAGAGGACAGTGGTTTCTCGAGCCCACCAAGGTAAAAGTCCCGGTGCTCGCATTTATCTTGTGTTAATTTCAGTATTTTCCGGCGACGTACGTTTAGTGGGAGGAGACGTTCCACTCGACTATGAGGCACCTATGGTGACTTCGTAAATTCTCAAGATCATATATGCTGGCCCACTCTCTCGAAGGTGCTCATAGGGGTAGGGTTCGCGTGTGTGCGCTTATAGCGGTGAGTGCTTGCGCGTATATATGAGCCCTTGCGTCTGTACCGTGTTAAACAAATACATATCATGATTATACGGTCACTGGATCACCAATACAACTCCGTATTTTGTTGATGACACAATCAATTGACTAGTCAAACGTTCCACGCGGCGCAACTAGTGTTGCACCATCGGGGCGCGTAACCGTGGGGCCCACCTGTCAGCCCGTATATGAAAGAAAGAAATGGTAGTTTTAGTCTGTACTATGTTAATAAAATAGGAGTACATTTTAGGGTGATCATACGGTCACTGGCTCACCATACAGCTCCGTAATTTGTTGATAACACGATCAATTGACCAGTCAAACAGTCCACATTCAGCAACGCACATTACTATAGGGCCCACCCGTCAGCGCGTATATGAAGGACATAAATGGTAATAAATTAGTGGTCGGTGGGTATTCAAAGTCGTGAGACCTCTGGTTGGCAGTCACCGGCGGTTGGGGGGGTTCATTGGGCGGTGGGGTGGGGATCCCCGGAGAAAAAGCTCGGCGGGAGGGGGGCTAGAGGGATGGCCGGTGCGGCGGCAGACCGGCGGTGGGGAGTGGTTTCGGGGAGGGCGGGCCAGCCACGGGCGGCGGGGGCTGGCGGTTCGGTCGGTGGTGGCTGGCGGCTCAGGGGGGCGGAGTTTGATGATAAACTGGAGGCCCTTGATTTCATATCCAACGGCTGGAAAATCTAATGACCAGAGATGAAAAAGTCAGTCGACTGACGTGTAGCCTCACCCCACACGTACACATGCACGCACGCAAGACACGCACGCATGTAGGCGTGCAATACTAACACGTACACACGCACGCATGCTGGCATGCAACACTGACACGTACACATGCACTCACGAACACACGCACGTACACACTCATGCATGCAACACTGAAACGTACCCTTGCACGCATGCAACACTCGCACGCCTGCATGCACACATCACACGACGCAAGACACACGTTCAACCTATACGTGCATGCACCCTTTGTTAAGGACATGGATTGTTACGGGTATTAATCAATCTTATCTGTGATAAGCAGAACATTGATGTTCGCAGCGGTCTTTATGAATCACAACATATCGAACAGGCTATCAAACATAGTAGGCTTAGAGCAGGTACAATAGTACACAGTCAGCAGGCTATTAGCAGTTCCACGTCATCAAATTCATAGCTGGAAGAGAGAGAATGAAGAGAAAAGGAGGGAGCGGGCACTTGAGCTATCGCCGGCTCGAGCACAAGAAACAAGAAATCGAACCTGCATGCAGCCCGCATGCAGCCGTGTGAGCCTGCGTGCCTCTCCTTTCCACCATTGAGCATGTGCCTTCTTTTCTTCTTTCACATGAAAGCATTAAATACCAGTAGCTAGTTTACAACCCATCTATTATATTAGCTGGCTATTATAAAGGCTCCAAGTGACATGGCATTGGTATATAGCCAGCAGATGGCTTTCTTATTAACCATGCCCTTATCTACATGAAAAAGATGACGTCACACTCAATGAACAATCATCGATTTATGAAATGCCCGGTTCTGACCGCCCTGGCCCACCAAAGGTTCCTCTGCTGTGCGCTGCCTGCATTGGGTCACTGACATGCATGCCATGCACCCAAAGAGCCCACATGTCAGTGGAAGAACGACGCGGTGTCCTAGGTCAGAGTCGAGGGCGCCACTCGCGGCACACCCGGATGAACACGCCTTCGTGCCGCATTCAAACGCCTCCATGAAACCCGCATGTGTGGAAACCGAGAAACCCACTCTGGACACACGTTCATTCATGATCGGGCCGGCGTTAAACGCAACGCAGGCCAAGCTCCTCCCGTCCGCCATCTATTTAATCTCCTATTTAAACGAGGCCAAACGCCGGCCAAGAATCGCACACCTCCGCCGCTCCCCTATCTCCTCCACCATTTTGTCCACTCTTACAATGGCTTACGAAGAGTAGTTATTCCGTATCCAAGCCGGCTGGGTAGCCCGCTGGATACGAGCTATGCAGCTTGCTGATCCACCTCCCTTCCCTCGCCCGACGGAGCTAGTTGCCGCCCCAAGCCGGCGCGCGGTTCAACAAGTCGCCGCTCCAGGCCAGCTCGACGAGGAGCGGCGCACGGGCGTCGTTGCTGCCGTCCATGCCGCCTCCTCGTACTGCGTCTCCCGTTTTTGTGGCCGAGACTCCCATGCCGGCGGCTGCGCCATGTAAGCAGCGACAGAAGTCGGGTGCGCGGAGAGCGACGAGTCGGTGGCCAGCGCCTCCGCGTCCGCCGCTATCATCGAGGAGAAGTAGAACATGGGAGGCCGCCGCCGCTTGGGTCCCATGAAGGCCACCGCGGAGGCGACGCCGGCGTAGATAGCAGGTGTCTTGCCGGATCCTTTTTTGCAGGACCTTCGTCGACCCCGCATGGGCTCCACAGAAGAGGGGAATGTTAGGATGAACTCGAGCCGGTGCCGGCCATGGCGAAGTAGTGGCCGGTGATGAACCCGAACCGGTGCCGGCCATCATCATCTTTGGCACCAGCCAATGATATCAGTTGGGCAGTGGGGAAGCGAGTCGTCCTTTGCGTTGAAGCATATACCTCCGGGGCTCCCGGCAGTCCGGTTATCGTGCTGCCGGACATGAGGAACACAAATCGATCGACGGGCGACCATTTAGGCCAGGTATTATATATCGTGCTGTCCAGAACTAGCACCGCGTAGTTCATTTGAATGTAATGAAATCCGTCATGTTTGTATGAAAATACGGTATTTTATATGATTTCTGTCGTTGTTTATATGAAATATCAGTTTGTCTATGTGTTTGCGTGAATTTCGTCCGGTTGGTTGAGTTGCTGTCATAATGTGTGCGGCTATGGTCTGATGGCGTAATTTGCGGGTCACTGGTCGGTCTGCGGGCGGCTCGGGCGGCGTTGTGGGACAAAGAAAGACAGCTCGTGCGAGCTCGTCTCCAACGTGCGCGCTGCAGGATGCATGACAGCATGAGCACCCGAGCCATTCCTCATTCATCGGTGGCAAAGGCACCTGTGGACAAAAGGGTCGCCAATATTTTGGCTACCCCGGGCAAGATCCAAACAGCCCCTCCCGTCGTGGAATTTTGCCATGTGTTGTTTTCGTGGACTATCAAGATGCCCGTGCATTGCATGGAACATCAAGATGCATTTTTTTTACAAACTCCCGCATGCATGCAAGGGATAATTAATGTCCTACTTTGCTAGTACCACGAGGCAAACACCATTAATATTGCATCAATTAGTGTTAGTGGCCTTGTATATCTGCAAATTGTAATTTTGATAGTAGCCCCTTGTATATAAAAATGGAGGGAGGTAGATGAGAGATAAGGTGAGGAGGAGTGGGGCGTGGTGGTGACTGGTGGTCGGACTGGGCGAAGGCATGGGGATGGACGGCGCATTATGTCTAGGTTTGTATCTCTCTCACACACACCCACGTAGGTGGGGGACGTGCACGAAGAGAAGAGGTGCACGCACGGCGCACGTACTCCCGTCTCTTTCCCAACCACACCCGCACGGGTACACGGTGGAGCTCATTTCTGTACGAAAAAGGCAGTCCACGTGGTAATTTGGCACGTGTACTGGTTGTCCACTTGGTGGAGGGAGGATCGTCTACCACGGTGAACAAACAAATTGCGACTTGACGCGTTATGTTAAATTAAAAAAATAGGCAAACCATGTGGGGCCTACCTTAGAGGCAAGGCTCTATACACTGGAGTACTTTTAATGTGTCCCGTCAACCCGTCCCCCGCCCACGGGCACGGTGGCTTGCAGGATGAGGTGAAGCTTGCTTACTACGCCTTACGCCCGCTCCCTCGCCCACGCGCGCGGTGGCTCGCAGCCCGAGGAGAAAATTTTACTACTCCCTCCGTTTACTCCTCGTCCCTACTACGTACTTTGGTTAGTACTCCCTCCATTTACTTATACAAGGCCACTATAAAAAAATACATTTTGCATCTATACAAGGCCACAAATAGTAATCGAGACAAAAGTTACTACTCCCTCCTTTACAGTTTATGGCTCAATTTCAAAATCTCTCCAACCAAGGTAGACGGCGAGTGGTCGAATTAATTTCGTAGTTTGCACAAGTAATTAGTACGCTCGTTTTTTTCAAGAAGTTATGTTTATCGAGGCATTAATTAGAATGAATGCATGAATAACCACTAAATTTCCTTGAACTTGTACATGCATTGGTTAGTTTCCTCTTGACACTGCTTGCGTCGGGTGATCTAACGCACCTCGAAATCCAACATGTAATGGTACTACTACTAGTATAGTAGAATTGAGACTTATCAAATGGAAAAATGAATGTTTTTTAGATGATCCCTATAAACCCTAGTGGGTACGTACTCCGTAAAAACAGATTTTTCCAAAACTAAGTCGCTCCCTTTCATGAATTCTGTAGTATACTCCTCCGTCGATGCTCCCTTTCATGAATTCTGTACTTCCTGTCGCCGACATGTGGGACATATAGCAACCAGGCCGACGTGTCAAGCACCAAATAACAGTGCAGAACAGCAGGGGGACGCACCCCACTCGTATCGTCCCAGTAGTAGTAATGAGCAATGAGACGTAAAATCACAATGCCGCACTTTCCCAGACGGACGAAGCAACCATTATTTCACACTTCGGTTCGCCATCATCTCAAACCACGTACTAGTATTGCTTCTGCCTCAAGAGGGACACACGCATCGCCTTGGTACATCATGACACGTGGGACCGCATGACAGACCATGCTCCCCCGCCGATCGGTCGGTAAAATCACCTCATTTTTACTATACTTCCTCCGTATCGGTTTACTACATGGCATGCACATCGTTCTAGATTGAGAATTTAACTGGCTATATATGTGATGAACAGTACTCTAGCCTTTTAAAAAATGTATACTTTTGTACAGTAGTACTATCGATGGATTGCGCCATGGATCAAAAATTGAAATTAAAAAAAGGTGGTACATATAGAGAGGGCTCGTCGCCAAATTATGCATATAGTACTATTAAAAAAGCTAGTACGTGCTTAATTGGGGTGCTAAATTCTATTAAAGAAATACTAGTAGTATGTACATACTGAAGAGTTAAAGTAACGAGAAGAAACATAACATAGTTCTGCTGGGGGCTCAGCACAACACACCCCTCAAAATAAACAAAGCACACCTGAAATTAAACTATGCAACTAATCCGGTAGACACTGCATTAGAAGTTTAGAACCACCATGAGCAACGACACTGCCACCTTACTCGGAGTCCTCGTCCACGTCCTCGACTTCGTCCTTGTCCCTATTCCTCTTGGCCGATACTTCTTTGCTCGAACCACACACTTGGCTGTTGCTCTTCATCCAACCCTTGTAGATATTGAAACAAAGGTAGCCATTCATTGCAGCGTAGTGGATGTGGTCTATATCTAGTACATTCCGCTGCCATGCATGACGATGAAACGTGTACGGAGGATTCTCCAGTTTACCGTACGAAGGATGAACCATGGCTCCTGCCAGGGTCAGCATTGAAGGCTAACGAAAGGGCACCAGCCGATTCTTCTGGAGGTCGAAGGGGTTGCCTACAACGAGGCCTATCCGACCCTGGACTTCTTCGTCGTTCGTAAAGTCTACAGTAACGAATTTCACTGTTTTGTCCTTGAGGAAGTTCTTAAAATCCTGGCACTCAATGTCGGCATGGCATATGTGGTAGACCAAGCAAACGTTATGTATGCAAACCTGGATCACGGCAGGCTTCTTCCTCTCTTCGTCCTTTAGATCCTGCTCTCGTCCCAGGACTGTGGTGTACTCAACATCTAGCCTAGTGACCCACTCATCATCTGAGTTTTCGAACATGCGTCTGAAGCGAGAAAGGCATCCTTTCACCGTCGCGGAAGAACGGGTGTAGATGACATCGAACTCATCGTCGGTGATGGTTCTAACCTTGTACTCACCGCCGATCATGGAGATTTGGGACGCCATGGATTTGGGAGGAGGGTTAGGATTAGTGGAACTGCCGTAATGTGAATGGACAGGATGACTAGGAGCGAACCACCGTAGTATTGAAGGACGTCCGGGGACGAGTAGGAGCGAACTGTCAGTGTGCGAACGGCAGGGTAGTGGCTTTCCATTCTCCCATGATACGGGCTTCCGAGAGCCCTTGGATCTAAGATCGAACGGTTTCATGGCGTGATTCTAGACCTATGGGTGAATATCCTATCCTGGAGGGTTATTCTGCAAATTTTTAGCAACTTAGCATGCGACCGTTTGATCTCAGATCCAAGGGCTGCCAGCAGCCCGTATCATGGTCGCGCATACCACGACCGTCGCGTCACTCGCGCGGTCGCGCCCTTGGAGATTTAACGCGGTGCGTTAGGCTATCTGATGTTGGCATGTCATACATAGTCATCACTTAGTCACTCATACTACAACAAGGTTGGCTATAATTGTATTTTTTTACTCCTCTCTATCTCTTTCTTCGTACTCAAGGAAGAAATGGTGCTAAGCGCGTGTATTTATTGCATTTGCCAAGGAGTGACCTCTTCCAATGAAATGGTGTTGCTAAGTTTGCTTCCTTTAATTAGCTATAGACTCAAAATTGTCTTTTCACCTAGGTACACGCGCTTAGCACCGTTTCTTGCTTGGGTCACCAAACTAGTCTCTCTCTTCTTGATTAACTTGCCACATCAGAATTTATGCCTATGTGGCAAGCTTAAGCACCTGTAGGAGCAAGTACAAGTAAGTAAAATAGTGCACTTTACATGACATTTTTCCATATGTGGAGGAAAGAGAGGAAAGGAAAAAGTGGAGAAGTGGGCTCTCATGCAAGAGCCAGCCTCTACTACATGGTGAAGCATTGGGAGAGGCACCTGTATGGAGGTGGTCAGTAATTTGGGAGACTCACGCTGGTCATAGCGCCGCAGTTAAAATGATAATGGCAAGTCAAATCACGGGGCCCCACCTGTCCAGCAATAACTCGTTGTCAAATCACACAGCCCTACGTTTGCAGCAGCCTACTCCCTCGTCTTCTCGCGTCTTTGTCGAACCGACTAGGCGGAACTGCCCCGCCGCCTACCGCGCAGGAAAAGCCCCGCCCTCGACTTTTAAATACAACTACATCCTCTTAAGAATCCAATGATATACTTTTTGTGACATAGTAACTCATATTTAGTTAGTCAAATGGATGACCTAGAACTATGTGCAGGCCCTATAAACCGAGACACCTAAAAATAAAAAAACTGAGACGGAGAGGGTAGTTCAGCATGTATCTTTTTAGATCAATATAGTCGGGATTCACCAAGGAACAAAACCAAGTGGTAGGCTGCTCCTGTCGTGTTGGCATAGCAACTCAAGCAGGGTCAGTCTGCACACGAAATGGCGACACACTTAACAGGACCCCTTTGGCCCAGATGTGGCTCATCCACCGTCTTGTTCCACGCGCGATGCACGAAATTAAAGTTCGGAGCAGCGGTTGGAATTGGAGGCACCCCGGTCATAGCGCCGCAGTAGTAGAAAATGAGCGACGAGGGGTCAAATCACAAAGCCCCACCTTTCCCGCATTAAGCTGGACGGATGAAGCAACCATCATTTCACTCTAGGGCGCAAGAGCATAAAGAAAATATAAAACAATGATGCGTGCGGCAGCTACCTAAGGCACCCTAGGGTAGGGGTCTCCACTACAGATCCTTTTTTTAAAGCGCCTCCACTACAAATCGGCTTCTCCCTCATCCTCTTGAATAAAACCGATGATGAGTGCGGCGGAAGGGTTTGTAGGAGTACTACAGCATGCGGGGCCACGTTGTAGTAAACGGGTTCGAGCCGACGCCTTAAATATGTGTGGGCCGCTTGGTTTTACGGGAACGAGGAAGCATTTTGGGTTCGGGGACCAGTGGAGACATAGTACGTGCAAAAAATTGTGGACGTAGGTTTGACCGAAAGGCAATGATGCATGGGCCCTACATTTTGATATACCCGGGGCCGCGTGAAATTTGCTACTCTACTGAAAACTAGTTAGGTACACATGTATTGAACGCATGAGATTTTGAAACTAAATTATGAATAAATACACACTATAGCATGTAAAGCTTTGAGTCATATATGCATGATGTAGATGTTCGTTTATTTCTTATAGTTCATCTCATTCAAAATCAATAAGTTTTATAAAAATGTTAAGATTCATGGGGTTGTGCATTGTACTCCCTCCGTTCCAAAACAGATGACCCAACTTTGCACTAACTTTGTACAAAGTTAGTGCAAAGTTGGGTCATCTATTTTGGAACGGAGGGAGTAAATCATAAAGTAAAAAACAAATAATGGAAAATCATTTAGAAAAAATAATCAATTATGATACAGAAGATTCTAGAACAAAGGAGAAGTGCTTGTGTTTTGAGGTTTGTGCATTATGCTTAAGTTCAACCATGGAGTCTTCTAAATTGTACATGTGGCAGATCTGGTGGAATGTTGATGATATCCAACGACCAGTAGTGCTCGGATTTGCCTATCTCTGCACTGTCGGGTTAGCTTCATCCAGCGACCATCTTTCAAAGTTATTGGCACACCATATAGTTCTTGTGCCATAGTTGCATGTTTTGGAAAAAAGCTACTAGTGGGTTGTACTATCTATTTAGGAATAGAAGATGTATACATGGAAGTTGTAGGGAAAGAGATGACATGGAGCATCTTAATTCCTATGAGTAGGGATTGGAAAAGAGATGTCATTTGGTTCACATCATAGGAACTTTTCTATTGAATCTAGAGATGACATGTATCTCAATTCCTATGAGGAGGGATTAGAAAAGAGATGTAATTTGGTTCATATCATAGGAACTTTTGTATTGAATATACGCTAATGTTTATTTTCCTTTGAAATTAAGGGAGTATAGGAATCCATTCATATGAACCAAGTGGCTCTAAAGCTATAGAAATGATATCATGTTTATTTCCTTTGAAATGTGGAGTATATGATTCTATTCCTATGAACCAATTGGCTCTAAAGGAAAAATACTATAAAAAACATATCATATAGAGTTCCTATGATATTCCTCGACACTAAAGGATGCTTGAAATTGCTGCGGGTGATACGATGGTATTTCTTTGTAGACTCCTCACCCAACTTTATAGTTACCTCTCGAAGATGAATGAAATGATATATACATGGTATTCTACATGTGCAATTTGGTACATGAAAACTCGGTAAAAGTTTGCGAGGTTCGAATTTTCAATAAAGCTATATGCACTGCATTTCGGAACGGAGGGAGCATACGGCAGTTGCTAACAGTCACGTGGAAGATTTATGTGTAGGAGGAGTGGTTGTTCTATTAAATGACATGGCAAAACTAACACTGTCGGATGCCGATCTAACGGTTCTTATGGTGTTCGTCAGGAAAAGGCTTGTGGCGAACATTTGTCGGATAATGATTTACGGACACATGCATTGATTTGATACGTGCCCCCCTCTCTCTCACGCACACGCACCCTCATGAGTCACGACTCTCCATAGTCCTCTCGCAGACTCGCACGTCGCACCCACCGTCTATCTGCAGGTAGACGTCACGCACATATGTGCTCTTCACAGCCTACCCTCAGAACTTCTAAAAAACAAAAGACGGCGCGCACATTTTATTTTAGCTCACACGTCACACACTTGTACTATTACTCTTGCGGCGAACGTTCTTTGGGATAGTATATTGTACTCTCACGAAGCGAAGCGGTGCACGCACGCACTAGTGTCGGGGGAGATCTGCCTCCACGGACACCTATGGGGACCGAGCCCCTTTCTGGTTCGACGGGGGGCGGAAGCCGCGCAAAGAGCGGATCGAGGCGATGCACACAAGGGGTTTACCCAGCTTCGGGCCGCACGGATGCGTAAAACCCTACTGCTGCTTTTGTGGATTGTATTGTGTTCTTGCTCGGGAGCGCGAGGTGCTACAGTACTCATGAGCCGCTGGCGAGTTCCCGCGTGAGTGTTCTCCCTCCTCCCTCTACGTGCGCATGGGCATCCTTTTATATGTTGAAGGGGTCACCGATAGGTGGCAACGTAGGTGAGGGCAAAAATAGCAAAGTGCTGTGTTGGGTACAGCTTCTTGTACAGTGCTATCGTACCTAACCCTGACGGCAGGGGACAAGGGCATTAAATGCCCGTCGGTGTCGCCCCAAACAGTGTGAAAAGTGGCCGTCAGGGGCGCCACCGTTTGCCATGATGGCTATCCTGTCAGCGTCGCTTCGCCACCGCATGCCCCTGGCTGCACAGCTTCTCGCCACGTATCCTGGAATGATCCCAGAGCGACACGTTGGTGGATGAGCTGGAGCGTGGGCAGCGGAGTAGTAGCTTGTCGCGGCAAGCGCCTTGCCGCGGTCGTCCCGGCAAGCTCCTCTTGCCGGGGCCTTGTCTCCTTGAGTGGCCCCTCTGGCAAGCTCCTCTTGCCGGGGCCTTTGTGCTTCGGGCGGCCATCCCGGCAAACTCCTCTTGCCGGGTCCTTCCTAGCGAGCCTCTCTTGCCGGGGCCTGGTGCCTTAAGTGGCCTTCCCGACAAGCTCCTCTTGTTGGGACCTTGTCTTCTTGGCTTGAATACTTTGTTCTTGAATGGCTCCAAAGGAACCACGATGATCTTTGGTGGTCACCTGGCAAGCCCTGCCGCGGGGTGCTACAACTGCCCGTGCACAAGTTCGGGGTACTAAGGTACCCCTACTTTAGTACACCGACAGGAGCCCCCGGGCATGGGCCATACACGGTGCCGAGCGTTGTTGGGCCAGGCCCAAAACAGTGCACGGGCACGCGCGGCCTGGGCCACACCGCATCTTGCTCTGGATCCACCGTGCTCTCCCCGAGCGGCACGCGTCGAACGCGGCATAGTGGAGAGAGGCGTGGGTGACGTGGCGGCGTGCGTGGGGCAGAGCCCCGCACACATGCGTCACGTCGTAGTAAAGGGGGTGGTTCGTGCCTCCCCCATAAACGGAGGGAGGCGTGGAGGCGTGGTTTGCTTACTAGACGGGGCCGAGGCGCGGTTTTCGAGGCGTCCGCTCCCCATGATCACGGGGTGGGGGAGGGGTCGCCTGACCCGTCGCCTCGGTTCTGCGCGCCTACCACATGGCCTCCATGCGCCTGGGGTCGCGACGGTGGAGGCAGGAAGCCGGGCCGTCGTGGGTCGAGGCAGCGGGTCGGTCCCAGTCGCCTGCTCTTCCTGCGCCTTGATTGGCTGAGCGGGGCGGCCGAGCCCCCACTCCGCTCCTTTATAAGGAGCGAGAGGGGGCGACGGAAATCCACACTCCTTCATCTCTCCTTCCCTTCAGCTTCTGATCCCCTCTCTCTCATTCGCCATGGAGAAAGGAAACCCTGGTCCTTCATCGGTGGCGGCAAGGGTTGCCGCTAGGCAGCGCGTCCCTCCTCCCCTCGCACCCGTGGCGGCAGAGCCAGCCGTAAGGGGAAGAGGAAGGGGGCGAGGTCGAGGACGAGGCCGAGGCGCTCGGGGAAGAGGCGGACGGGGCGGTGCGCCGGCTTCGCCTCCGCCAGCGGCTCCTCTTCTTGCGGCGATCCATATTGGGGACGATCCTTGCGAGTTCTTCGTCAGGTTGCGCCGGGCACCTCGTCGTCGCCTCCGCCTCCCGGCTCCATTCGCGAGCGTGATGGAGACGGAACAGCCCGAGACGCTGAGACTGTGCATGAGGGGCTGTGGGATCAGCGGCACGCGAGTCCACGTTGAGTCCCCAGCCCCCGGCGTGATGTATCTTGGTCGAGGGTGGAAGATGTTCGCCCGTATCCACAGCTTGATGGAGGTGTTCACCCTCCATTTTAAGCTGATGGAGGGCGATCTCCTCTCCGTCAAGGTCTTCGGGTGCTTCGGGACCCGGGCTCGGTGCTGCGTGGACAGCTCCTCCGACAGCGAAGGCTCCTCCTCGAGCGAGAGTGATGAGGAGGGGAGCGACAGCGACGACAAGGGTGGCGGGTGGCAGGATGACGGGTCCGACTAGGTGTCGGGCGCCGCTCCGCGTGGCACCGGCGACCCCATCATTCGCGTCGCCGGCTCCTTGAGCTTCTCGGGGTCGTCTCCTTGGCGGCTGGCGTAGGGAGGCTGCAGAAGAGGAAGAGGGCGGGCGGCAAGGCCGTCAACTCGGAGTACGAGGGCAAGACGCCCTCGACAGCGTGCTGACGTCCCGCTGCCTCATCTTCGAGCTCCACTTCCGACGCCGCCATTCCCATCAGCCTTTGGACGACCGCCGAGATGTCTTCTTGGTGTCTTCTGCCACCCGTAGCTCGCCTAGGCGCCCCTTTTGCCCTTTTCCCCTCCTTGTCCTACCTCCTGAGGAGAGAGACAAGAAAGGTATTACGGGCACCTTATCTCTTTTTAACTTGTAAGCCCTCGGGCCTTAGTTGCATTTAAAGCTTGTAATCCCATCTTTCATGTTTTTCATTCTCTCTGAGCTGTACGTGAGTGGAATATTTTTAATGAAAAGGGGATGTTTTCCGGGCCACTTGCCTCGCGGGTGAAACCCGCGCCAAGGAGCGGATCCTTTGTATCGTCAAGATAGACACTTCTTTGCCCGGCAACAGGCCCTGCCATCTTCCCACGTCGCTCGACCTTTCTCACGCTCTTGGCGGAGGCAGGGATGAGGGGGGTTCGGGCCCCTCGTTTCGTCCCTTTGCTGCCGCGGCTACTACCAAAACTGGCCCCAGGAACGCGCTCTGGGGCCTAGAGTTTAAGGGAGCACGGTAGCTCTTTAGGAAGAAACAAGGTTTTCGCATTCCTCAGCCCATAAGAGAATGCATGACAAGGGATGAAAAAGTTATCTGAGATTGCAGCCCCCGGCAACTCTGGCTTGCCGCGGGTAAATCTTTGTACTTGTAGCCCCCGGCAACACTGGCTTGCCGGGGACCAAATGCTGGTCCACCCTTCTTCTCTTCTTCGTCCTCAAGCGGTCCGGCCAGGATGTGCAAACCCTGCGAACCAAAGGAAATGAAAGAACAGCAATAGGACGCACACTCGACCTCTAAGCTAGGGGTTAGCCGCTGCCAAGCGCTATCAACCCTAACCAAGGACGAGACTCGACTCAGCATGCATGCTAAAACTTAGGGCGCCAGCGCTTCATTTACTGATGCTCAGGGTCTGCGCCTGGCTTTGTACAAAGGATTACATGCAACAGTGGCAAGACTTGTTCAAAAGGGTGGTTGCCGGACGGGGTCCGACAACCACGCCTTACGGGTAAAACTTACGAAGATGCTCGATATTCCTGGAGTTGCTCACCGGAATGCCATCTTCGGTCTCAAGGCGGACAGCGCCGGGCCTCGTGACTCGTTTCACCTGGTAAGGGCCTTCCCATTTCGGCGTCAACTTGTTGGAATTCTTGGAGGACGGAGCACGCCGAAGAACAAGGTCGCCTTCCTCGAAGCTTCTGGCTTTAACTTTGCGGCTATGATAGCGACGCAAAGCTTGCTGGTAGCGAGCAGCTCGCACAGCAGCCTGAAGACGATCTTCCTCAAGGAGCAGCGCGTCATCTTCACGCAGCCGCTCTTGCTCAAGCTCATCATAAGCGAGCACTCGAGGTGACCCGTATACGAGTTCTGTGGGGGTAACTGCTTCTGCTCCATAGACTAGAGCAAATGGTGTCTGGCCAGTGGCTCGATTTGGCGTCGTTCTGATCGACCAAAGAGTCACCGGCAGCTCCTCGATCCAGTTTCTTCCGCACTTATGCAGGATGTCGAAAGTCCTGGTCTTGAGCCCACGCAGCACTTCAGCATTGGCCCTCTCCGCTTGACCGTTGCTTCTGGGGTGAGCAACAGAAGCGAAGCAGACCTTGGCGCCGAGATCTTGGACGTACTACATGAAGGTGCGGCTCATGAATTGCGTACCGTTGTCGGTGATGATCCTGTTGGGGATCCCGAAGCGGCAAGCAATCGACCTGAAGAACTTTACTGCTGACTGTGTTGTCACCTTCCTCACCGGTTCCACTTCCGGCCACTTTGTGAACTTGTCGATTGCGATGTACAAGTACTCAAAGCCCCCGACAGCTCGGGGGAAGGGGCCGAGGATGTCGAGCCCCCAGACCGAAAATGGCCAGGATAAAGGGATTGTCTGGAGAGCTTGAGCTGGCTGGTGTATCTGCTTGGAATGGAACTGGCACGCTTCACACTTGGTTACTTGTGCAGTTGCATCCTGGAGGGCCGTCAGCCAGAAGAAACCTTGCCGGAATGCTTTGCCGGCGAGTGCTCTTGCGCCGATGTGGTGACCACATATGCCTCCATGTATCTCTGCCAACAGCTCTTGTCCGTCTTCCCGAGGAATACACTTCAATTTCACACCGTTGCGTCCTCTTCTGTACAGTGTGTCTTTGATAAACTGGTACATACTTGACTGCCGGGCTACTCTTTCTGCTTCTTCTTGCTCATCGGGAAGTTCCCCTGTCTGAAGGAATCGGATGACCTGCTGTGCCCATGCCGGAGCCTGCGGCTCGACGACAAGGACTAAAGGCACATCTGCCGCTGCGGGAACACCTGCTTCCACGGCGAGAACTTGCGGCTCAGCCGGAGCTTGATGTTCCCCGGCAAGCTTGCCGGAGCAAAACTTTTCTGGAGCGTCTGCTTCAACGGAACTAACCCTAGGGCTCGCCGGAGCGGGCTGCTCCTCAGCACTCTTGGCGTTGATCTTGGGGACCCTCTTGGCGGCGGCTTCGGGAAGCTCTGCCGGAAGATAGTCGCCAGAGAACAACTTCCTCTTCTTGCTCTGTCCAATTGATGGTGTTACGGATGGTTGAGTCAGCTTGAGCACAAAGATCCCTGGTTCCACAAGTATCTTAAGTGCGGCGCACTTTGACAGGCCATCGGCAATGTCGTTCTCAGCTCTTGGAACATGTCCCATTTGCAGGCCGTCAAAGCGCTCTTCTAGCTTCCTCACTTCATCAACGTATGCTTCCATCAACGGACTCTGGTAATCCTTATTCACTTGGCGGACGACAAGC
Organism: Aegilops umbellulata; assembly: GCA_032464435.1. NCBI lineage: Eukaryota > Viridiplantae > Streptophyta > Magnoliopsida > Poales > Poaceae > Aegilops > Aegilops umbellulata. The sequence continues at coordinate 445,959,960 of CP136054.1, forward strand.
TGCGAGTCTCCCCTGACAATGAGCTTCTTGATCCCAAGTTCTGCCGCGGTCCTGAGACCGGCAAGCAATCCTTTATACTCTGCAGTATTGTTGGTCGCTTGCTCCTTGGGAAAGTGCATCTGGACTATGTACTTGAGGTGCTCTCCGGTGGGTGCGATAAGCAGCACGCCAGCACCGGCGCCTTGCAGCGAGAAGGCACCGTCAAAGTACATCAGCCACTCTTTGCTTGCTTCTTTGACGGGGATGCTCGTCTCTGGAATTTCTTCGTCTGGTGTTGGCGTCCACTCTGCTACGAATTCTGCCAATGCTCTGCTTTGGATAGTTGAAGTGCTTTCAAACTTGAGGCCAAAGCTTGACAGTTCCAAAGCCCACTCGACAATCCTGCCTGTTGCCTCTGGATTATGTAGTATCCTCTTCAGCGGAAAGCGAGTGACAACAGTGATTTCATGTGCTTAGAAGTAATGGCGTAGCTTTCTCGAGGCCATGAGAAGGCCGAAAAGCAATTTCTGCACACCAGAGTACCTTGACCTAGCCCCCTGCAGAAGGGAGCTGACAAAGTAAACTGGGCGCTGCACCATTCTCTTCTTCTGCATCTCCTCTTGCACCTGCGCAGATCCATCCTTGTCAGGACCAGAGCTTGCCGGGGAAGCCCCCTGCTTGTCGCCGGATGTGCTTGCTGGGGTTGTGGGCTCATCATCTGCCTCCCTCTAAGCTACTAACGCAACACTAACCACTTGATTGGTTGCTGCCAGGTATAGCAGCAACTTCTCTTGTGGCTTAGGCGCGACAAGTATTGGAGTGGAGGATAGGTACCTCTTGAAGTCTTGCAGCGCAGCCTCCACTTCCGGAGTCCATTGTATTGGACCTGCCTTTTTCAAGATTTTGAAAAACGGCAAGGCGCGCTCAGCTGACTTAGAGATAAACCTGTTGAGAGCTGCCACGCAACCGGCAAGTTTTCGTACATCCTTGACGCGCTTTGGTGCTTCAATTTGCTCGATGGCCTTGATCTTGTCGGGGTTAGCCTCAATCCCTCGCTGAGACACGAAGAACCCGAGAAGTTTGCCGGAAGGGACTCCGAACACACACTTCTCGGGGTTGAGCTTGAGGCTGATCTTGCGCAGATTTGCAAAAGTCTCTTATAGATCTTGAATTAGGGTTGACTTGTCCTTGCTCTTGACTACTATATCATCCATGTAGGCTTCCACATTTCTGTGTATCTGCGGTTCAAAAGCGGCATGGACTACCCTTGCAAAGGTTGAACTAGCATTCTTCAGTCCGAAAGGCATCCGTACGAAACAGTACGTGCCACATGGAGTGATGAACGCGGTCTTATCCTCATCTTCTTCTGCCATGAAGATCTGATGGTGTCCTGAATATGCATCCAGGAATGAAAGCAAGTCACATTCGGCCGTGGAGTCAACAATCTGGTCAATGCGCGGCAAGGGAAATGGGTCTTTGGGACAAGCTTTATTAACATTAGTGAAGTCAATACAAAGCCTCCATTTCCCGTTCGCCTTGCGCACGACTACAGGATTGGCCAACCATGTAGGATGGAGCACTCCTCTGACGAGGCCTGCTGCTTCCAACTTCCTGATCTCTTCTGCGATGAACTCTTGGCGCTCCACTGCTTGCTTCCTGACTTTCTGCTTGACGGGTCACGCGTGAGGACAGACGGCAAGGTGGTGCTCAATTACTTTCCTGGGAACACCGGGGATGTCAGATGGCTGCCATGCAAACACATCGACATTCGCCCGCAGGAAAGCAACGAGCGCGCTTTCCTATTTAGGGTTGAGCGTGGCACTGATGGTGAAGGTACCACCAGCGCCGTCCTCATTGGCGGGCACCTTCTTGGTCGCTGGCGGAGCTGCCATCGTCTTCCTGCACTTGCCGGTGGAGCTCGATGGTGCGTCCTCGACGGCAGCGCAGCGCTCCGAAGAGGTGCGCTTGCCGGAGTGGGCATCAGAGCTCTTGCCGGACATGGTCTTCTTCTTCCTCCCGGGGGCTTCAGCGGCAAGTGTCTCGCGATCAGTTGCGGCTGCTGCCTCCCGGTAAATCTTGTCGGTGCAGATAAGGGCATCCTTCTGGTCGCCAGGGACAGTCATGACACTTATTGGGCCTGGCATCTTGAGCATGTTGTACGCGTGGTGAGAGGCCGCCATGAACTTGGCGAGCGCTGGACGGCCGAGAATCCCATTGTAAGGCAATGGGAAATCGGCAACGTCAAAGGTGACCCTCTCAGTCCTGAAGTTCAACTCGCTGCCGAATGTTACCGGCAACGTGATCTTCCCCTTCGGCTTGCTCCTTCCCGGGTTGATTCCTTGAAATGTGCCGGTCTCTTCGAGCTCGCTTTCAGGGACTTGGAGTTTCCGAAGCACAGCGGAGGAGATCAGGTTCAAGCCGGCCCCGCCGTCAACTAGCATCTTAGTGACCATGAGGTTGCGGATAGTTGGCGAAACCAACATCGGCAAGCACCCGACCGCGGTTGTGCGATCAGGGTGGTCCTCAATATCAAAGATGATAGGCGTGTTGGACCATCTCAGAAGCTTGCGTGACTCGATGGGTGGTTCTGCTGCACTGACTTCCCGCACCCACTGCTTGAGTTGGCGGTGTGAAGTATGCAGAGAAGCACCGCCGTCAACGCACAAGACCTCTGTGGCTTTCTGGAACTCCTGCTCGCTGGTTTCGTCATCATCCACGTCTTCGTCGTCTTCGTCATCTCCATCCTTGTCGCGGCCGCGGGGAGGCCTGTCTCCTTGCCGCTGCTTTTCCTTGCCGCGGCGTCCTCCCGGGCCAGGACGCTTCATGCCGGACCCTCCAGTACCTCTTTGGGCTTTCTCCTTGTCGCGTTGCTCGTAATCGGCCTTTTGCAGCTCGACGAGCTGCTCGACCTTTTTGCAGCTCTGGAGGTCATGACCCTTGGTACGGTGGATCTTGCAGTACTGTTTGTTGGTGTCGTCCTGCTTGTCGGCGGCCGCCACAGCCTGGCAGTTGGCGCATGCGGCAACCTCCTTGCCGGAGCCGCCGGCCCTGGCTTGCTTGGCGCCACCTTCGCTGCCGGACTGCTCGACAACTAGTACATCTTTGCCCTTCTTATTCCTGTTGTTCCGCCGCCGGTTCTTCCTTGCTGGGGCAGTACCTTCGCTGTCAGATCCTCCTGTTCCTGCATTCTCTCTAGGGAGTTTCCTCCCTTCCTCAGCACGTGCACACTTGTCGGCCAAGGCATACAGCTCACTGACGTCCTTGATCTTGCACATCGCCATCTCCTCCCGCATCCTGCGGTTACGCACGTTCTGATGGAACGCGCTAATGACCGCGGCAGGGTGGACATCAGGGATGTTGTAGTGCACACGGCTGAACCTCTGAATGAACTTGCGCAGGGGCTCTCCCTCCATCTGGACGAGCAGATGGAGATCGCTCGCTTGGCCATGAGGTTTGTGGCCGCCTGTAAAGGCGCCAACAAACTGATGGCACAAGTCCGCCCAGGAGGATATGGAGTTGTCCGGCAAGTGCATGAGCCAGGACCTGATGTTGGATTTGAGTACCAGCGGGAAGTAATTGGCAAGGATCTTGTCGTCCCGCCCCCCAGCAGCCTGCACCGGGATGGTGTAGATGCTGAGGAACTCCGACGGATGCGACTTGCCATCGTACTTCTCTGGTACGTCTGGCTTGAAATTCTTTGTGCTGGGCCACTTGACTTGCTGTAGCTCACGGGTAAACGCAGGGCAGACCACCGAGTACGGCAGGTCGCCTGGCTCCCCTGGCGCATGCATGTCGACAGAAGGCTCAGCGCGCTGGTCTGATTGACGCCGCGCTTCTCTTCGACGCTCGATGCGAGTACGAGCGTCTTCTTGCTTTCGTTCGTGAAGAACTTTGCGCTGATCGCGACGGGTTCGCAGATCTGACGATGCAGTGGAGTCATTGTCGTGGTGGTTCCGGCGGGTCGGCGACCCCGGCCTTTGGGGTGGAGAGTGCATGGTGGTCGCACCCCCACGGGTCTTGTCGCCACCGGCTGGTGCCTGACTGGCCCGCCGCGGCTGCGACGCACTCAGCTGCCGCGGAGTGTCGCCGTTGGCGATGCCGACGAGACTCTGAATGGTGGCCCTCCAGTCGTCGAGCTTGTCCGCCATTGGAGGGTAATCCAGGAGCAGTTGGGCTCGTGCCAGAGCTTCCGCTGGGGTGGCGGGCAACGGTGGTGAACGGTGCATGGAGCGGGATGTGCTCGAACTTCTAACTACGTTAGAAGGAGCAGTCCCCCGTCCAGGCGACCGCACCTCGCTCGGGCCAGCATGTTGGCGCGTATGCTGGCCTTGAACGTCCCTAGATCCGCCAGCTCGATCTGGGTCCAGCGAGCGTATGGTACTGTGAGTACCATGGCGCTGCCGGTCCTGCGGCTCTTGAGTTGGGCGCGGTGCATGCTCGGACGTCACGGCGTTGGGGATTTCCTCGCCGACGCCCGTTCCTCCGCCGGCGCCCTCCTCACCACCCGCCTGCTCCAGGGGCGGTGGGTTCGACGCGGACGGACCAGCCACCTCCGGAGCATTCTTCTTTGGTGGCATGTCGATGATGATGATGATGAAGGTTTAGCTTGTGCGAACGCCAGATCAGGTTCACGCAACCTCGACGTCCCCTACCTGGCGCGCCAAAGATGTCGGGGGAGATCTGCCTCCACGGCCACCTATGGGGACCGAGCCCCTTTCTGGTTCGGCGAGGGGCGGAGGCCGCGCGAAGAGCGGATCGAGGCGATGCACACAAGGGGTTTACCCAGCTTCGGGCCGCACGGATGCGTAAAACCCTACTGCTGCTTTTGTGGATTGTATTGTGTTCTTGCTCGGGAGCGCGAGGTGCTACAGTACTCACAAGCCGCTGGCGAGATCCCGCGTGAGTGTTCTCCCTCCTCCCTCTACGTGCGCATGGGCCTCCTTTTATATGTTGAAGGGGTCACCGACAGGTGGCAACATAGGTGAGGGCAAAAATGGCAAAGTGCTGTGTTGGGTACAGCTGCTTGTACAGTGCTATCGTACCTAACCCTGACGGTAGGGGACAAGGGCATTAAATGCCCGTCTGTGTCGCCCCAAACAGTGCGAAAAGTGGCCGTCAGGGGCGCCACCATTTACCACGATGGCTATCCTGTCAGCGTCGCTTCGCCACCGCATGCCCCTGGCTGCACAGCTTCTCGCCACGTATCCTAGAATGATCCCAGAGCGACACGTTGGTGGATGAGCTGGAGTGCGGGCAGCGGAGTAGTAGCTTGTCGCGGCAAGCGCCTTTCCGCGGTCGTCCCGGCAAGCTCCTCTTGTCGGGGCCTTGTCTCCTTGAGTGGCCCCTCTGGCAAGCTCCTCTTGCCGGGGCCTTTGTGCTTCGGGCGGCCATCCCGGCAAACTCCTCTTGTCGGGGCCTTCCTGGCGAGCCCCTCTTGCCGGGGCCTGGTGCCTTAAGTGGCCTTCCCGACAAGCTCCTCTTGTTGGGACCTTGTCTTCTTGGCTTGAATACTTTGTTCTTGAATGGCTCCAAAGGAACCACGATGATCTTTGGTGGTCACCTGGCATGCCCTGCCGCGGGGTGCAACAACTGCGCGTGCACAAGTTCGGGGTACTAAGGTACCCCTACTTTAGTACACCGACAACTAGTTCTCTCACACCCACTCGCGGGTACACGTAGGAGCACATTTTTTGAAGCTGGTACAACAAAATCACTCCACTATATATAAAAGCGGGAGCCTTAGCGCTTGCTTTACTAGGGTTCCTCTCGTTCACTCTCTCATGTTCTCCAGATCTAAGCAACACATAGGTGGCCACACTCTCTCTCAGCTTACGGCTGGTCACAAATCCGGTTGGCCAACGTTGACCGGGGCAGTGGTGTAGGTGCATCGTTCACGCTGTCATCGGTGGCGAGGGAGGAGACCAACGGCTGCCCCCGCGTCCCGATTGGCGGCCGTGCCGTTCTCTCCGAGAGAGCGCCGGCTCGGGAGGGCCTCCGACCCCTTCTTCCTCCCTGCGGTATTGTGGCCAAGATGCGGCCTCTCGACGCCGTCTTTGCGACATGCTGACGACCCTCAGGTATATATTCCTTCGAAACCTTCCTTGCTCTACTGGCCCAGCTCCCTTCGTGTGGATCCTTTTCTACTTCCGCCCGCTGTTCCAAAGCCGCCTAGACTTCTACTATTATTAGAAGTAAAGCTATTTCATACAGTCGACTCAAAGTGTTGGTTCAAATAGGGAAGAAAGTGGGAAAGCTCTAGCATGAATCTAGGACTTGGTTCTAAGAGGAAATGGGGGAAAGTAGTAATATCTGTCACTATTTAAATAACCGTATTTCTTATTTGCGCAAACAGGGATGTCTGTCTCCATATCGTTTCGGGATGTCTGTCTCCGTATCGTTTCTATCCGCGCATTCAAAAGCACACACCTCAGTTTTAGTACAACTGCGCAAAATGAGATGGTTATCCCTCGCTGTCGTCGTCTAACCTCCCGTCTTCAAGGTATCCCTACATAGGTAGTAACTAAGGTAGAATGACCAACGCAATCTAAAAGAAGCTGATTCGTACGTTTTACTTACTGATTGCAGTGCAGGGACGAGCGAAAACAACTGCATCCTAGTCCGGAATGCACTTTCTACCAGTTCATCCATGGACCAAGGACTAGCTGGCACGGCTGCACGGCGTTTTTTTGAACAGGTGCGCGGACAAGAGGCATTGTGGTCGGCTTATTTCTGCAAATAGCGGTGCTTAAATTTAGTGGAATGCACAAGACTTTCAGCTGGTCAGTACACTGCATGGTTCAGTTCAGCATTCCAGCTGAGACCACAATTATAATTGGTTATTCTGGAATGAGAGAACCTAACACTGAATGGTGGCAACAAGGAAAAACCAGAGTGAACTCCAGGAAATTTAAGCCTGCCGCGAGGCCCTTTGCTCAAAGAGAAGCCTTGCTTGTTTTTTTCTGATTTGTAAACCTTCTCACAACTTTATCTTTTGATGTGAACTAGTATATGTTTGTTATGTTCTATGAATCATTGAGATGTATAAAATTGCTTAACTTATGCTTTTCAAGTTTTTTATGAAGACGAGTTTAATGTGAGTGTTCCACATGAGCGATGGACTAGCGTGTGAACATTTGAAATTTATTACATTGTGGCCTCAATTAACTGCATGAACCACTGTAACAAGATACATAGTTGCTTATATGTCAGGCAACAGATTTTTGATTGTTAGTTGGTCGATAGCCTAGTGTTGAAGCGAGCTGAGCCAATGTGCCGTGTTTTGCACAACTGCCTACAAGTGGGGTAGCACCAATAGTGTTTACAAGTACTTATGTATACGTCAGCGCACGGTTCTCGAACGAGTGCTCTATTTCATCAAAACACACATTTCTCGTATGATAAACCGTGACAGCTTATGTCTTACCATGCCATATTCATGAAAAAACTAGTGAGGAAGCATCTGTTTCGACAACAATTACGATGGTTCTCACATGATTCACGGGCACACAAAAGTAGCAGCAGTTCCCATAGACGGATTCAAATAGAGTACTAGCCCCAAAGGGGTCGATAACAGGCAAGGTTCAGATAATTAGACACAATCCAAACTACTATTAAACACTAGTTGGGGCAACTATTTCATGCCTCGATCTAATTTGGGCTAGACACAAGACGGACCTTGCCATGAACATCATCGAGGATGTCCCGCAGCAGCTCAATCATGTGAACCTTCATGAAGACAACCTCGTGGCCTTGCCACCGATAAACTTGTTTGTGGAGGCATGCCACGTCATCTTCCTGCGTAAGCTTGAAAAGAACAGTATTCCTCACAAACGAAGGAGTAGCTTTGAACTTCTTGTGCTTCAGTACACCCTGGACAACACGCCTGACAACAGTGAGGCTGGGATACAACTCTTCATTGGTATAACCGCAAATGGCTTCCAGGATCCAACAGCCTAAGAACTCTGTTTTCCCAGTGCATATATTCAGGTCGTCCGCCTCATAGCGAGTGACATGTACAACCACACAATCCTTGTCTGCATCAGGGCTCTAATTGAAACAGAAACAAATTCGGAATTACTTTTCAGTATAAGAAACACAAGTTATTTAAACCACTACGTATACCATGGCATCGAAGCTAATAAAATTTTGCATTATTAATCACCACATACTTCCTTTTCTAAAAAAATCACCACATACTTAGATGAAAAACCACAATCGAGATCGGCAAAGAAGGAAATCACCTTGGGCAACTTAGCGGGGGGGGGGGGACACATCCTCGAAGGGGGAAAACTGCTCCTGTAGTGCCACGGGGGCTGTAACCTCAAACGGGGCGTTGACCATCTCAGTATCTGGGGTCGCCTCGGTGGTTGCCTCCATCTTCTTGGAGCTCTCTGTCTGGTGGGGATCAGCCTCCCGCGTCTGCTCCAATATCGGCAGATCTTTGCCTGGTGCTCCTTGGTCCATCATGAAACTGACAAATACTAGGAGACCACTGAAAGTAAAACACAATCGCAATGACAATGAAACAAGAAAGAGAGTGAGGATCGGTTAATGCTTTGCAAAAGTTCTTTTTTTTCCTCTGAACGAAAATATACCAACATCATGGATCCACTTACCTTCCCTTCGTTCGGAGAGAAGAACAGTGGCAGATGCAAGTGTTGCCTTTCTTGAAGAAGGTGAGGGAGAAGGGGATTCAGCGAAGAGTGAAATGATGGTTGCTTCGTCCGTCAAATTTAGACTGCGGGGAGGTGGGGTTTTGTGATACGATGGCTCGTTACTTTCGCGCTACGACCGGGGTGACTCTCCGCCTGCATACTGCCTTCTAATTTGGTGGATAGCATTTGGGCCCTCGCGCTGCATGGCCCGCATGCCGGTTAACAAAAGTATAACAGAATTCAGTAGAGGGAGACGTTTCAATGACCTAGGAGGAGCCAGAAGCGGTAGAGTGTCTCCACTGTACTAGTAGTAATTGTTTTTCTGGGTAGCTGTAGAGTGTCTCCACTATACTAGTAGTAATTGTTTCTCGGGTCCCAATACAAAACAGCCCATCCACACTAGTAAATAGTAAAATCAATTCAAAAGCCCATATATTTACCGAATGAGAGGCGCTACCCACACCCAGCACACCACCCCCCAAAAAAACCTGGGTGCTCTTCTTCCTCCTCGCTCCCAGCCACCTCACGTCAGCTCGCTCCACTCGTACCCCCAAATTCCTCACCTCACTCCTACAGAAAACCCTAGCTCCCCTTCTTCCTCACTCCTACAGAAAACCTCCAGCTCCCCTTCTTCTTCGCTAGCACTACAACTAGGCTTGTCATTCGTTACTCTGCTCAAATCCATGAGCGCGACGCGACGCCCTCGAGGAAAATGGAGTCGGCTAACCCCAGCGCCAAGAAGATGAGGCTCCCGCCAGTGGCGACGCCTGTTGTAGAGCCCGCACCCGGTAGCGCGGGGAGAAGCGGCGACCCTGCCCCCACCGGATCCTAGGATCCCATAGAATCTCGGGTGGACTGCATCAGCGATCTCCCGGACGCCATCCTTGGGGAGATCATCTCACTTCTCCCCACCAAGGATTGCTGCCGCACCCAAGTCCTCTCAATTCGGTGGCGCCCTCTATGGCGCGCCGTTCCCCTTAATCTCTACTGTCGTCAGCTATCTCTCTTCAATGATTTTGAAATCCCCAGAGCCATCATCTCGTCCCACCAGGGCTCCGTTCAAAGCCTCTGCATCCCTTCATGCTACCTGAGCAAGCATACCATGCCCTGCACAGTGGACGCCTGGCGGGAATCCCCTGAATTCTACTATTCCCCTGGAAATCACATACCACATACCGAACACCATGAACTTGTGCCCTCAGCGCCGATGTCCATCTCGGGGTTTTCGTCCTCTCTCCACACCGCCACCTTTGCGCAATGCTACCTACCAGACAATCTGGTACTAAACCTTCGACTCCCATTTCTCAAGAAACTTTTTTTTGACTATGTACTGCAAGGCAACACCCTCACAGACTTTTATTAAACCACAGAGCCAAAGTGTACAAAGTTACAAAGTTAAGAGAGAGGAGGAGAGAGTAATACTTACAAAAGAAATGATTAGGGTAAGGAAGCTATCCAAGAGATTAGACTATTCCTATATTTACATTTGATTCTATGAGCTAACAGAGAAATGTCATGCAAAAAATTCCTCCTCCATGCCCTGAAAGAAGGTGATTCATTCCTGAAGATCTTCCCATTTCTTTGTGTCCAAATATTCCAAGTGGCAGTGAATACTATCTCAGAGAAAGCCATGTCATAAGTGGTCTGGTTTGGTTGAGGACTCCATGAAATACCCAGGTAGTTCTAGATACGCTGGCTAAAATTGCAAGCGAAGAAGGGATGTGCTCTGTCCTCATGTGATGCCAAGTGCCATAGAACACAAGTGTCATCCTGGATAATCCAATGCCGCCGTTGCATCATGTCTCTAGTGTTCAGGCGATCCATCAAAAGGAGCCACCCAAAAACCTTAAACTTCAGAGTACAAGAACGTTTCCAAATCCACCTGAATATGGGATCAACCACTGTGTCTGAAAAGCATGACAAGTAATAAATCCTGGACAGGTAATCACCAGACTTGGAAGGCCATTTCCAGACATCATTTTCCCCATGTTGAAGATTAATCAAAGTAAGCAACGCCTGAAGTTGATTAAACTCCTCAAAGGCCTTAGCAGACAGTGGTTGATGGAGATTGTCAGTTGGGTCTGGTAGCTCCAGAATATCCTTGACTGTGAGAGTGTCATCGATCACAAAGGATTGGAGCCTCGGAAACTGATGTTGCATGCCAACCGTATTGTTGCCAAGTTGCCAACGGTCAAGCCAGAAGATCACCGTATCCCCCGATCGAACTAGTGGAACTGCCAACTTGCAAAACTTATCATACAGCTTGAAAACGTTTCTCCACCAGAAAGAACCGCAGCTTTGCGTGACTTGGGGGGCGCAGAGGCGTAATAAGTGTCCCAAATAAGAGATACCCATGGTACGTCCATCTTATTGAAGAACTTAAAAAGATGTTTGATGAGCAAGGCATCGTTTTGAATGCTCAAGTCCATAACTCCCAGACCACCAAAAGAGTTAGGACGACATACCAAGTCCCAAGCCGCCAATGATTGCCCGGGCGTATCCGTGTTCCCTCTCCACAAGCATTGCCGCATAATCTGCTCAATCTGCTTCAAGATACCCTGTGGTAGCAAAAGGGTGCACAAGAAATATATTGGCATAGAACTAAGGACGGACAGTAAAAGTTGGAGCCGGCTTCCTTGATTCAAGAGACAAGAGGACACAGATAATCGTCTCTCAATACGATCCACCAAAGGGAACATATCATAAATTGTTGGCCGGGAGGTACCCGTTGGCTGGCCCAGGTAAGTGAAAGGCATGGAACCAACATCACATCCAAGCAAGGCAGCAACACGCCTGCCCTCGTCATCAGTCATATTGATGGGTATCAAAGAGGACTTACTGAAATTCAACCTTAGTCCGGTTGATTTGGCAAAGACTTCAAGCATTTCTTTGAATGCAATGAGCTGGCTATCAATAGCAGGAAGAACAATGAGTGTATCGTCAGCATACTATACGATCGGATAGTCCATTGAGGTAGTTGGGATTGGCAAGGTGAGATAGTCCATTTCTCAAGAAACTTTAACTTGTGCGGGTTTGTATATTGGAGGCCTCATTGCATAGCATCATCCACTCTAGTTGCCCTGCGCTAGAGTGCTTGGTGCTTGTTTTCACAGCTAGAATCGGTTGTCTCCAAATAAAGTCGCCTAACCTTGTAAGAATTGGAATTTCTCTTGACCGAAGGCAGCTCATCATCCAAGATACCCCTTCACTTCAAAGGTTGATCCTTGATTCTAGTTATTCACCGTTGCAAATAACCATCCTCTCTACGCCTAAACTGGAGACCTTGGGTGTAATACATGATCTCTGTGCTCATTTCAATATGGTGTTTGGCTCCACAGTTCTTCAAGTACTTTATATTATCATCTACACTTGTAACCATAAGCTGCATTTTAAATTTCTGCGCATAATTTATATATCATCTTGGAGTACACATTTTGTACTAATATTATGTTCTATGCTCAATGAAGAGTTTCTCCATGGATGGCCTATCAATGGTGCTGGATTCTGTCAAGATCTTATATATCCAAATGAATAGTTTTGATCTAAACAAGATTATTGACTTGCTGCAATGCTTTCCATGTCTGGAGAAGTTGTATATAAAGGTGATACTTTCACGCACATTGGAAGCCCGCATATAGTGTACTAGAATTAACCGTTCAGTTGTTGCTCTTTCGACACTCTTCTTTTAGACCTTAACTGTTTTCAATCTTCATTTCTATTTAGGCAACAGGACGGGGTAAGAAAGTTATAACCAATCGGTGGATTCGTAAGCATCGGGATTTTCTCACTTCTCATGAGATTCGATTGAAGACAATAACGCCAGAACGATATGTAGCCAACCGTGCAAACACAAGATTTTTCACATTCTTCCTGCTGAATGCGAGGTTACTATTGTCCATCAGGCTTAAGTTTATCAGCAGCATGGTTTTGACGGATGGGTATGTCTCTATTGTCCATCTTGGTCATCTCTTTCTTGCTTCGGCAGTGAGCAGCCTGTTCGGCTTTAAACTCTTCAATTGCCTGTCCGGCAGCCGCATCGCTTTCCCAGGCTTGCTCCTTTGCTTGGGCAAGTTCCGCCCGAAGATTCTCCATGGCAGTGGCAGCATCTGCGTCAAGCATACATATTGTAAGATATTGGCATTAAGCTCCTCTTACCAAGGTGTTGCCAGAGGAATTACATACCTTGTGCCTCGTCAAACCGCTTGTTGACAAGCGCGATGTCGGCATCTGCCACGTCAAGTTGCCGCTTTAGCTCGGCAGACTCATTAGTCCGGCTAATCACCGGACACTTCGCCGCCTACGTAGGAAGGCGGCATATTAGACCTGGGATTATGATCCTCTGCGCGCCATCACTTTTGACAACACACAGAGTCTCAGGGGCTACTATCTACACAGGACGCATTTTATTTATGCGCAACTGTCAAAAAGTGTACACTATTTCACGTACCTCAAAACCTGTCAGTAAACTCCTGACAGCCTCATGTAATCCGCTTTCCGTGGATGAAATCTTCTCAATTACCGAACCCATCAAGGCACGGTGCTCCTCTGAGATAGATGCTCGCCCTAGCAGATCCTTCAACTCCTCCGACCGTGTACCAGACGGTGCTGGACTCGTCCTACGGTCCTTTTCGAAGGCCGGACACGGAGGGCTCTGGGGGCCCATATGACTACCTTCCGGCCCTGCCGTACTCGGAGAAGCCCTCCGCAACGATACCTCAGGATCGCCCGCCTCGCTAGGCGGTACGGCAGGGGGAGGCGTTCCACTCTCCATCATCTCCGGAAGAAGGTCCCCCGAAGACGAGCTCTACTGAGAAGGGCTGAGGTCCGAACTACAAGGTAAAATTTCGGTTACTTTTCTCAGATATAAAACAAGGATTTCTCTCATCTCTCAAGAAGAAAATCTTTCTCTACTTACGGCTCGCTGGAGGGCTGGTCCCTTTGAGGGCATAGTTCGGCCGGGGTATCCACCGACGTAGGACCCTCTGACGAGGATTTCTTTCCCCGCTTTGAGGCCACGGTCTCCGGGTCTTCAGAGGTAGTCCTCTTCTTCCCTTGAGGAGAGGAATTCTCGGTTCCTCCCTTCCGAACAGCCTCCTTCGAGGAGGCCGCAGTTTCCTTGTCCCCTCCCTTGCTTTCCTCCAAAGGCACAATCTTCAACATCCTGACTAGCACGGGATCCGGCCTCGTCTCGGGGAGGGGAGCCGGACACCTGATCAGCTTTGCTTTCGCTACCCACTCCTGTTTAAAAGGACAACTCTTTTAGGGGCAAGTTTATGACACATACATGGATATCAAGTCCGGGCACAAGGCTACTTACCTGAGTATCCGGGCGATTGCAGCTCAGACCTGTGTCCTCAGTCAAATCGGGACACATTGCTTGTGATCTGAAGAATAGTTTAGACATCTCCGCGTGCGTCGCGCCCATAAAATGCTGGAGAACTCGCGGTCCCTCCGGATTAAACTCCCACAGGCGAAGGGAGCGACGTTTGCCGGGCAAGGTACGGCGGATCAGCATGACCTGCGTCACTTTGACCAGGCTGAGGTCTCCTTCTAAGAGATCCCTGATGCGTCCTTGCAACAAAGGCACATCCCAGGATGGCCCCCGGTCTAGTCCTTTATTGACCCATGACGCTAGCTGTGGAGGGGGACCCGAGCGAAAGGCAGGTGGAGGCACCCACTTGGTGCCCCTTGGAGCGGTGATATAGAACCACTCTCGTTGCCATTAGCCGAGCTCCTCCTAGAAAGAGCCCTCGGGCCATGGAGAATCGGCATTCTTGCTTAGAACAGCGCCTCCGCACTCTGTGTGTCGTCCCTCGATCATCTTCGGTTCTACTTTGAAGGTCTTGAGCCACAGTCCGAAGTGAGGAGTAACACGGAGGAATGCCTCACACACGACAATGAATGAGGAAATATGGAGGATGGACTCTGGTGCTAAGTCGTGAAATTCAAGCCCATAATAGAACATTAGCCCCGTTACAAAGGGATCCATCGGGAAGCCTAACCCCCGAAGGAAGTGAGACATGAACACCACGCTCTCACCGGGCTTGGGACTGGGAATGACCTGCCCTTGAGTAGGCAGCCTATGCGAAATTTCGCCGGTCAAGAACCTGGCCTCTCTCAACTTTAGCACGTCTTCCTCCGTGACGGAGGAGGACATCCATCGGCCTTGAAGGTCGGAACCGGACATTGTCGAAGATCCGAAGTGCCTAAAATCTGGAGCCTTGGGTGTTGGAACTCGAGGCGACGGGCGAACTCGTTTGAGATTGAAAAGGGTGTAAGGCCTTGGTCTCTTTATAAGAGGTTGAATACCAAGAGCCCTCCCCGTGACCGTTTGGGACTCGCGTTTGATCGAGAAAACCTGCCAACGGGCACGACTGGGTTACCCACGTCCGTATTGATGAGAAATCCCGTAAATAAAGGGGACACGATCTTTGCTTTGACAGGACGTGCCAAGGAAACCGCCTCGCTAAACGCGCTGAGGTGGGACAGTAAAAACAATTCGAATAAAAGCTTGGCCGTGGTGTGATGTCACGCCACGGAATACATCAGCAGATAAGATATGTGTAAATATTATTCTCTCTATGGCAATATGTGGAAACTTGTTTTGCAGAGCCGGACACTATCCTTGTGTTCGAAATCTTCTACAAAGTACTTGGAGGAGGAACCCACCTTGCAATGTCGAAGACAACTTGCGCGCCGGACTCGTCGTCATTGAAGCCTGGTTCAGGGGCTACTGAGGGAGTCCTGGATTAGGGGGTGTTCGGATAGCCGGAATATATCTTCCACCAGACTCCTGGACTATGAAGATACAAGATTGAAGACTTTGTCCCATGTCCGGAAGGGACTTTCCTTGGCATGGAAGGCAAGCTTGGCGATACGGATATGTAGATCTCCTACCATTGTAACCGACTCTGTGTAACCCTAACCCTCTCCAGTGTCTATATAAACCGGAGGGTTTTAGTCCGTAGGACAACAACAATCATACCATAGGCTAGCTTCTAGGGTTTAGCCTCCTTGATCTCGTGGTAGATCTACTCTTGTACTACCCATATCATCAATATTAATCAAGCAGGACGTAGGGTTTTACCTCCATCGAGAGGGCCCAAACCTGGGTAAAACATCGTGTCCCTTGTCTCCTGTCACCATCCGCCTAGACGCATAGTTCGGGACCCCCTACCCGAGATCCGCCGGTTTTGACACCGACAGTCGTACTCCCCTCCGCGTGGGAAACAACTGTCGAGTCTTCCCTGCCTCCGTGTCGTCCCCTTCCCAGGCCTCGCCGTCGTCCACCGCCCTGGTGTTCTCGGCGCGGCGTGGTCAACATGGTCAAGGAACGACTTCCATCGGACGTGGACTGTATGTGGAGAGGCTGACAGCTGGGTCCACGTCCACAGCAAGGAAGTGCCTCCTTATTACGCGGAAAATAATGATTCCTCCACCTAACAACTGGGACCCACCGGAGGGCCACTGTATTTCACGAAAAAAATGTTTCCCCCTGACTGCTGGGACCCACCAGCTACATCTTCGCACGCAAGGAAGTGCGTCCGGGCAAAAAAAATGATTCGCCCCCTGACTGCTGGGACCCACCAACTACATCTTCGCACGCAAGGAAGTGCCTGACAGTCGGGACCCATCTGGTCAAAGCATGCGTAGCATTGTCATTCTGGTCGCGAACGTGTACATACATACTGGTCGATGTAGAGGCGCGCACGTGTCGTAGTAGAGGCGCGCACGTAGCATGTACACATACGTATAGCGTCCAGGGTGCAAGAAAGAAAATACGGCCACGTATGTGTACATACGGGCGGGGTCTCGAACACCTACTCGCGCATACGTATGGCCAGGGCTCGTGCACATGGCTTGGTCGGAATGGAGAAATAGTGTCGTCGTCGTGGTCATGGGGAGGAAACGGAATGCGTCGTGTTCATGGGGAAGCAACGGAATGCGTCGTGTTCATGGGGAGGCAACGGAATGCGTCGTGTTCATCGGGAGGGCTTGGACGGAACAGGCGATGGAAACAAGGCCTGGCGTACCGCAGAACGGAGGAAACAACCTTGTGTTCGACCGGCCACGTTCGAAACGGGATCCTATTCATTGGGAGGGGTCTGGCATACCGCAAAACGGAGGAAACGGACCTCCTACGGTCGAAACGGGGGTCCTGTTGATCGGGAGGGGTGTGGTGTACCGCAAAACAGACGAAATGGACTTGTGTTGGAGCGCTACGGTTGAAACGGGGGTCATGTTCATCGGGAGGGGTGTGGCGTACCGCAAAACGGGACTCCACGGGATACTGTTCATCTCCACCGTCGACCCCCTCCAGCCTCCACGAGCTACTGTTCATCCACCGTCGACCTCCTCCAGCCTCCACCTGCGACTGTTCATCCACGGGGTTCTGTTCATCCAGCCTCCACCGCGCGCTACTCCACCAGCTACTGTTCAACCAACCCTCTCCACGGGCTCTTGTTCAACCACCCCTCCACGGGCTACTGTTCATCCTGCCCTCCACCATCTACTGTTCATCCTGCCCTCCACGGGGTGGACCTATTCATCTAGCCCTCCACGGGGTCCTGTTCATCCAGCCCCAACCGGCTCGATCGATTGGGGTCCTATTCATCCACCCCCACCGCTCGCTGTTCATCCAATCGATCGGCTTCAATTAGCAGCAGTAGTGAAGGAATCGCTTGATCGGGTTCAGTTAACAGCCATCGATCGATCGCTCGGGTTCAGTAACGCGTAGCCTGCAGTGCAATCGTTCGGGTTCAGTTAGAGCCCAACGCCTCGCTCGGGTTCAGTTAGAGCCAACGCCTCGCACACACACGCGTACGTGTATGAGAGAAACACACATCTCTCGGCCCCCGACCTCCCACCGTAATCGGGAACTCCCCGAAATTTTCCTCCCCCTCGCTTATACCACGGTTTTTTCCGTCATGGACGGCCCAAAGAATGTCATGCAGCTGCGTCTCCGGCTCGCCCAGGACGAAAAGCCCATTTTCTTTCATGATTTTTTGTCATAGAAGTAGGATCCCACCACATCTATGATGATATCGGGTTTTGTCACAATTATGATCATAGAAGTGTCATATGTATGACAGAAAAAAATTTCGTTCGGCCCAAAATATCATGGATGTGTCTTTTTTTTGTAGTGCATGTACTCCTACATGGCCTCTCACCGCTACCTTTACCAAATCGTGTTCACACACTTAGCTCTCAACAGTAGGACATGTTCACCACATTCCAATTCATCCCCGATGAATCAGACCTGACTCAACTCTAAGCAGTCGGAGGCATGACAAACAAGCATGAATGAGTAGGCACATTAGGGCTCAAACAACTCCTACTCATGCTAGTGGGTTTCATCTATTTACTGTGGCAATGACAGGTCATGTAGAGGAAAGGGTTTCAACTACCGCAACATGTAACAGTTGAAACGTTGTTGTCCTAATGCAGTAAACAAGAGAAGGAGCGAGAGAGTGGGATTGTATCGGAATGAACAAGGGGTTTTTGCTTGCCTGGCACTTCTGAGGATAGTATAGTTCTTCATCGGTGTCATCGATCTCATCATCGGAACATCGTCTACTGAGAGGGGACAATTACCGGCAAACAAGGAAGAACACAATCAATGCAATGCACAATATGATGCATGATCATGACATGGCAATATGCTGTGATTTGAGCTAACACAACTAGCAATGATTTAAATGAAGTTGGTTTGAACCAAAGGTTCAAATTCAAACTCCATATGTGATTATTTAAATGCCAACATTAGATTTGACCTGATCAGCAGGCATAAGTTGCTCAAACATGAATGGAAACAACATAAATGGATAGATTGGATTTTTTTGATAATTTTTCATATATGATTTATTTACTTCTGAGCTACGGTTGAATTTTTATGATTTTTAGAAGTTAAAATTATTTTATGGATTTTCTGGTTATTTGGGAATAAAGAAAATCCACTAAATGATTTACTGCGTCAGCATGAAATGACACTGACGTCAGCGGTCAACGGAGCGGCCCAGGTCAAACTGGCCAGTGGGTCCCGCGTGTTAGTTACTAACTAAACTATCCTCGTTTAATTAGCACTAATCCTGGATTAATTAGCAGGGTCGGGCCCGCGTGTCAGTGACTGTGGTTCGTACTTAGCAGTGTGGTTAGGCACTAATTAAGCCGGCCACGTCGGCGGTTAACCGCCGGTGACACACATACGCGGCAGCGTCGCTTGTCCCGGCGACTCCGGCGACGGAGGAGGCGGGGTTGGGCTCTAAGGCTACAGCGCGACGAGGCGCATCGGGTGGTGCTGCTGGGCTGCCGGAGATGAACTGAGGCAGCAGCGTCAAGCGGAGCGGCGCCGGAGCACGGCTCGACCGTTGCGACGCTACGGGCGTCGACAGAACGACGGGTACGGCGGGCGAAATGCAACGGGGTTAGGGGTAATCGACGGCGGAGCTCACAGTGAGGTCAACGGGCGCGAGAGCGATGTCGGGGATGCGTTGGTGCAGCCAGAACGACGACGGCGAACTCGGGCGGCCGGAGGTGAAGACGACGATGGTGGCGGCGGTGTAGCGCGTCCCTGGTCGCTTGTATCGTCGAGAACGAGGCGTCATGGCCGTTCTTCCGGATGCGTCGAGCGGTCGAGGGGGAGGCGTTGGCTACGCGAATGGCGGCGGCAGTCGGCGGCTGCGTTCAGACGCGAGCGAGGGAGCAGAGTAGTTGGGGAACCATAGAAGGAGGAGGAGGACAGAGGGAGTCCAGGGCATCTCCAAGCACGGGATCAGGGAGAAGGATAGGCCTCCAGCGCGAAGCAGGAGGTGGCCATAGCTGCGTGTGCGTCGACACGCACCTGCTCCTACTGGTAGGAGGAAGACGACGCAGTGGGGGTAGGTGGGCTGGACCAGGTAGGTGGACCGCCAGGTGGGTGCGGGTAAGAGGCCCGGTGGCCTTTCGTTTTTCTTTTCTTTCCGTTTTTCTATTTTGTTTTTCTGTTTTGTTTTGTTTTGTTTTGCCACTGTTTAAACTCAAAACAAATTCAAATCAGTGCCAAAACATTATGTAAATACTTATGCGGCTTATATGGACTTTTCCAATTGCACACAAGTATTTCTGATACATTTGAAAATATATTCTATATATTAGGAATATAAATTCCAATTCAAATACAATATGATTTAATTTCAGTGCCCAAAATCTTCCTTAAAAATGTTCAATATTTTTTGGTTTGGATCCAAAGCCTTGCCAAAATTAGCAAACATTGATGAAGGGTACTTTGGTTCATTGAAAGCATTTTTTTACTAGACCTAATTGAATTTGAAATTGCTAGGGTTTGATCAATGCCCATTTGAAATTCAAAAGAATTTAAACATGATGCAACAAATGACTAGCTAGCTCAGAGCATACCAGAACTAGGGATGTGACATAGCTAGCCCCCACTACTAGGAATTCTCTATCTCTTCTTGAGCCACATCATCAAAATTGATGTAGCCGTTAGATGAAGTAAATCAGTCCATAATAGCCGTTTGATCTAGACGTTGAGAGGCTCCACGCTAAGCCACATGCAAGCATGCAGAAATACCGTGGCGCATGCATGTGAGTGGGTTTTAAATCACATCAACATGTCTGCATGCAAGCATGCACCGATAGCATGCATGTAAGTGAGCTTTTATGTCCCATTAACATGTCAAAAAGAAAAATATAATCCCATTATGCAGTAGGAGTTGGCTAATCTTTTTTCCTTACGTGGGATGATCTAAATGATGATGGGAGTTTATTTAGTTTGGCTACCACATTTGTCATGCGGTTATAGAGTTTTTTTAGTTCTATGAAATCGATAATTTTGCGCAGAGAGATATACCGCTGTTCCGCGGCAACGCGTGGGGACTCATCTAGTAATATTTAGGAACGGAGGGAGTACTATGTAAAGAGTTAGGTGTCGCACGGTGATAGTGTGAGGTGGGCCATGTAATCACTGATCCTGCGTGTTTTCACTGCTCTTGCACGCCTCCGCTGTAAGAATGGAGAAAATTGTAATCTAGTAGTAGTACCTCCTTTCGCCGAAAGCATTGGACATCCAGCAGTCCTACCACCTGAGTAATAAGGACCAATGAGCCATCAAATCACATAGACCCAGCAGTAAGTTGGACAGACGAAGCAACCAACACTCTTGCGCCAGTGAGAGGTCGCGTCCGCTCTTCCTGGGCATGAATGCGGCACCGATTCTTTGGAGCGGTGCTGACCGTTTCGGGCGGGAAGCGCGTGCGGGCGATGGAGGGGCTTTGGGTGGGCCAGGCTGGTCAGGAGCGGGCGTGGCAGCTGTCCGCATGTCCCTACCGGACACGCCCGGAAATGAGAGGAAGCACCGAGTCTCGCGGCTAAAATCGTACACTACACAACATCTCTCTATAGGAGTAGGTCGATTTGTCGCTCTCTAACACACACATGTTTTTAAACACACACACACACGCGCGCGCGCACACGCACGCACCTTGGTCCCATTGCACCCTCTAATGTTACTTATTACACCTAGACGGAGGGAGTAGTAAGTATACGAGATACGGTGGCACACTGACTTAAGTCGAATACAAGTGCCCAAAATTTGTGTGCATGTTGTAATAAGGATTCACTTAAAATAGTACGTGAGCGAACAGAGGGATCAATTGGACAGTGTTCCCGAGCAGTAGCGAGATGTGTGAGGTAAGACACACCGCTGGCACTTTTAAATTTTCTTATTAATTTGTTTGTTCCAACATCTGACTGGTGGGACCCAACGTACTACGTGGAGAGAGGTAAGGTGACAAAGGTTGCATTATTTCTGCACCACTGTGGATAGTCTTACCACCAAAGCCACATGGCACGATTATGATTGAAATTCCAATGACTCCCACACACACAAAAAAAACACGGCATGCTTGTCACACGAATGCAGGAATGTATAGAAGGTTATTTCCCTCTCGTTGAACATAACGGGAGGGTTGTGTAGCTGGTTAGCCTGTTCACTCATCAAACTTGAGGTCTCGGGTTCAATAACTACACTTGAGCATAATTTGTGCCAGGAGGATTCTTTGACTGGTCAAAATGTTTTCTAAGGTTTGCACGCTTCACACTCTCTCTCTAGTATATATATACACGCTGGAGCCTCAGCGCTTGTAGTTGCTCTCTTCACACTCTATCGCCCTCTCCCGCTGGAGCCTCAGTGCTTGTAGTTGCTCTCTTCACACTCTCTCGCCCTCTCCAGATCTAAACAATACTTCGTTGGCCTCTCTCTCCCCTCACTGCCGCCGCTAGGAAGGGAAGGAGGCTTAACGCTGTCGCCGTCGGCTAGGGACTACCGGCGCAGCTGTTCACTTTCCACCTAGCGGCGGCGCGGGAGGGCCTCCGACCCCTTCTTCTTCGCCGTCGTCCCGTCGCCCACCGAACCACACCCCAAGAACCTTAAGGTATAATTTACTTACTCCACATGCATTGCTCTAGCTGCATGTATACCATGAATCTAGGACGTGGTTCAAAGAGGAAAGGAGTGGGGGAAAGTAGTGGGAAAAGTTGTATATAGCATGAATCTAGGACATGGTTCAAAGAGGAAATGAAGGGGGAAAGTTGTATAGCATGAATCTTGGACGTGGTTCAAAGAGGAAAGGAATGGGGGAAAGTAGTGGGGAAAGTTGTATCGCATAAATCTAGGACGTGGTTCAAAGAGGAAAGGAAGGGGCGAAAGTACTAGTTCAAAAAGGAAAGGAAGGGACAAGGCTATAGAGTTTGAGCAGGACTAGATTTGTTGCGCTCACATAAGGAAAGGTGTCTAAAGATAACAAAACTGGGACCAACACAAATATGCTCCTTGGTTGTTTGTTCTTTGTTGCAACAGACTGTGCATGACCACAGTACATCGGTAGATGCACATGGTGCTGGTGCATCCACTGTCTCGTGCAACTCATTAGCTGTTGTTAATCTAAGGCCATGTTTGGTTAAAAACTCCCTAGTCCCTACCTGCTTGGTTCCACGGACTAAACATGGACTAGAGGTTATTAAATGACATGCTAAAAGACCATGTTACCCCTAGTAATGAACTAATAGAGACAAGGTGCGATGCGTGGAAGGGGCAACTGTTGGAAAAAGTCCCAAAAAGACTCCCTCAGGGTCTTCTTTCTTTAGTCCCAAATGCCCACTTTTAGTCCCTAAAAGTCCCTCCTGTTTGGTTTAGATGGGACTGACATGGAGTTTTTTTAGTCCCAACACCAAAATGTCCCTGTAAACAAACACCCTCTAATAATGCCGCTGGAAAATTGATGCAATGCCACAGTTAAAAGCAAATTACATGTTTAACGAATTTTATTGTTAATCTAATCTGTATGTTAATATTAATCAATGCCATTGTTTGAGAAATGCTACTGTAAATGCTTCTTTTTGTTGGCTTCTGTGTCATCCACCGTTATTGACCACTAATCGTTTCCTTTGCACCTCTGTGTAAACAGGGTTATCTACTTCACCTCGTTGCCATTGTGACCTTTTGTTGCACTGCACAAAACACTTTTGTTTTAAGAGTGTTTTGTGCAGTTCAACCAAAATGTCACACCGACAACGTTGCTTGATTGCTTGATCTTAGTGGAACTGCACAAGAGGAGATCTTACTTCCTATCCGTTAAGGCGAATTTGGTTCAGATCTTCTTCTTGTGAGTTGTTTGAATTCCGCATCATGAGAGGTCAGTACTAGCCTTCTTTCACATGATTCTCCAGTGTGCTTTCATATGTTGTGCTACTTGTACGATAGTGTTGCTTGATTTTAGTGAACTGCACAAATGGAGACAAGACTTCCGATCTGTATGTGCACCGTAATATCCCACTGAGGTAAGATAAGGATATTTCACAACTGCCACTACTAGGAAAAGGGCTATAGATAGGATTGATACTAATGGCGCACCAGGAAAGTAGTGCGCCACTACTATATACTAATGGCGCACCTACTTGTGATGCGCCATTAGTGTGGAAGACACTAATGGCGCACCAGAAACAGGGTGTGTCACTAGTATTAATTTTTTTTCCATTTTTCCATACATACTAATGGCGCATGAGGCCTCCAATGCGCCATTACTAGTTATAAGTACTAATGGCGCACGTAGCAGATAGTGCGCCATTACTGCAATTTTTTTTATTCTTTTTTTTGCAAAACTACTAATGGTGCACCTTGTAACAGTGCGCCATTACTAGTTTAAACTAGTAATGGCGCACTATTACAAGGTGCACCATTAGTATATATATTTATTTATTTTACTTTTTTGCAAAACTACTAATGGCGCACCACCTGCTGGTGCGCCATTAGTAACCAGGGTTACTAATGGCGCATTGGCTAGTGGTGCGCCATTAGTAACCTGGGACCCCAACAAAATATTTTGGACAGCCCCACACCTACCCACTCACTTTCCCCACTTCATTCCCTCCACCTCCTTCTCCAAGCTTTCGGCCATCTCCTCCTCCTCACCTCATTTCCACCATAGATTCATCAAAATTAAGTGGTGAAATTGCCTTTTTTTGATAGGTAAGTAAGGGAAAGCTATCTTCATGATGTAGATCTACTTTTTTTCTCCCTAGCTCGCTCCAACAACATGCACATGCACTTTTTGTGGCCTAGCTAGATCTATGTATGTTTGTGGTTTTGCATGTGTTTGTGGTGTTGCATATATGTTTGTGTTTGAAGGTACCGGTATTTGAAATGCGATAGTTGCCAATATTTTGCCGGAATGTTTTGATTCATTTCCGTTTCGGCGAGAATTTTGGCACTATGCATTCTTTTTGGTCCTATTTTTAGGGAAGGTCATGCCAATTTTTTTCTTGGTTCTAAAATATCGTTTTGCTCTACCCCGCAGGCGACCATGGTCCGCACGATGACTGAAGGCATCGTGAATAGGTTTTTGAGCTCCGCGAAGGCCAAGATGCTTCAAAAGAACGAGACGGAGATAAGATGTCCGTGTCGAAGATGCAAGCTGAAGAGCCTTATTGCGGACCCGGATTCCGGGCAGGTGCGGGACCACCTTCTCTTGCGTGGTTTCATGGATGGCTATCGGTGGCAAGGTGATGAAGATGACTATGAAGTCGTCCATGGCTGGGGCCGGGCAAGAAATGAGGAAGGGCAACAAGACAAGTACCACCGCGGCGAGGGCGGGCGAGAAGACGAAGAATCTCCAGGACATGATCACGACGATGATGTTGTACACAGTCATCATGTAGAAGATGTCGTACATGATGATGAGGAAGATCAAGACGAAGGGCATGATCATGAAGATGAAGATCCCGGAGGAGACGACGATGGAGGCTGGGTGCAGGACCCTCATATTCAAGAGATGCTTCTCAAGCAGACGGATAACGCAAGAGCTGCCGCCCGAGAGAAAGCCAAGCTGGATCAACTGGAGATAGACGCGGTTACTCCATTGTATGAAGGATGCAGGCCCGAGGATACCGCCTGAAAGTAACGGTCATGGCTCTGGAGATGAAGGTAAAACACAAAATGACCGACGCATGCTTCGATGAGAACATGTCATTCTGGCACGAACGTCTTCCCAAGGGGAACAAGTGCCCAACCAGTTTCGAGGAGGCGAAGAAAATCGTGTGTCCTCTGGATTTACCGCACGTGAAATACCATGTGTGCATGAACAATTGTATCATTTATCGGGACGAGCACGCGGAGTCTACCATATGTTCGGTGTGCGGCGTCACTCGATACAAGAAGAGGAAGAAAGCTCCTCGAAAATCGGTGTGGTACTTTCCGATCACTCCTCGTCTACAGCGGTATTTCGCGGACCCTAAGGTAGCAAAGCTCCTGCGTTGGCACGCGAATAGGGAGGAGAAGAAGCGGGAAGATGACGGAAATGATCCGGAGATAAATAAAAAAGACAAGATGCTGAGTCACCCTAAGGATGCGAGCCAGTGGCAAGCGTTGAACTTCGAATACCCAGAATTTGGGAAGGATCCAAGGAACATCGTGCTGGGCGCGAGCACCGATGGAGTCAATCCGTTTGGCAGACAGAGAAGCACACATAGCACCTAGCCTGTGTTTGTGTGGATGTACAACCTTCCCCCCTGGTTGTGCATGAAGAGGAAGTACATTCACATGAGTATGCTAATTGAAGGGCCGAAACAACCAGGGAACGACATCAATCTGTATCTAGGGCTACTGAAGGAGGAGCTAGACACACTATGGAAAACGCCAGCCAATACGTGGGACGCCACAGAGAAAGAATATTTCCCTATGAGAGCCACACTGCTCACGACGGTGCACGACTATCTCGGTTACGGATATATCGCGGGGCAGGTAGTCCACGGATTTTTTGGCTGCGTAAGGTGCATGGATGACACAACGTATCGCCAGCTAGATAGAGATCCCGGGTCTTCGAAAACCGTGTTCATGGGACATCTAAGGTGGCTTCACGACGATGACCCGTGGAGGAAACTCAAGGATCTGTTCGATGGTGAAACCGAACCCCGAAAACGCCTGTGTACGAGGAGCGGCGAGGAAATAGACAAGCTGTTGAAAAATTGGAAAGACTGCCCACTGCCGGGAAAGAAGCAAAAGGTGCCAGAGCCGGGAAAGAAGCGAAAGGCGCCAGAGCCGTTGCTGAAGGTATGGAAAACGAGGTCTGTTTTCTGGGACTTGCCGTACTAGAAGATCCACCGTGTGCCTCACAGCCTTGATGTCATGCATATCACGAAGAACGTGTGCGAGAGTCTGCTTGGTACCCTGCTCAACATGCCAGAGAGGACCAAAGATGGGCCAAAAGCAAGGGCAGACTTGAAATCAATGGGCATCAGGCAGGAGCTTCACGCTAATGATGATGATGATGATGATGATGAGGCGAAGCAGGACACAGAAAGTCATCGCAAAGGCAAAAAGGCCAAGAAGACCGGAAATGACTACCCTCCCGCGTGCTTCACTCTAAGTCAGGAGGAGATCGAGCAGTTTTTCAACTGCCTCCTAGGAGTAAAACTTCCTTACGGTTACGCGGGGAAGATAAGCAGATACCTAGACCCAGCGAAGCAGAAGTTCAGCGGGATGAAGTCTCACAACTGTCATGTGCTGATGACACAGATACTTCCAGTTGCAATCCGTGGGATCATGGACGCGCACGTCCGTGAAACGCTATTTGGCCTATGCAACTTTTTCGACGTCATCTCTCGGAAGTCGATTGGCGTGAGGCAACTCAGAAGGCTACAGGAAGAGATCGTGGTGATAGTATGCGAGCTTGAGATGTACTTCCCGCCCGCATTCTTCGACGTTATGGTGCATCTGCTGGAACATATAGTGGAGGATATCATCCAACTCGGGCCGACGTTCCTGCACAGCATGATGCCGTTCGAAAGGATGAATGGTGTCATCAAAGGATACGTTCACAACATGTCATGTCCAGAGGGAAGTATAGCCAGGGGCTTTCTGACCGAAGAGTGCATCTCCTACTGCACGAATTATCTAGGCACCGAGAACCCCGTTGGTCTGCCCGTCAACAGGCACCTCGGCAGGCTCGCTGGATGGGGTCACCGTGAGGGTCGCCGCGAAATGCATGTCGACTTCGAGGGTCGACTCGCCGACTTTGAAAGAGCAAACCTAGTCGCACTACAACACATAGACGTGGTCGATCCTTGGGTGGTAGAGCACAAAACCTTTATTAAGAAGACGTACAATGACCGAGGCCAACAGAGGACGGACTGAGATATACTCAAAGAGCACAACTCATGTTTCACGCGTTGGTTCAAGCAGAAGCTTCTGTCGTACCCTTTACATGAGGATTCTTCCGCGGAAGAACAACTCCTATTCGCCTTGTCACAGGGCGCTGAGCACAACCATATGACCTATGAGGCGTACGATATCAACGGCTACACATTCTACACCGAGCACAAGGACATGAAGAGCGATGGTTATCAAAACTCCGGGGTAACGATGGAATCCTACACCGGTAACGACAAGGACAGATACTACGGAAGGATCAAGGAGATCTGGGAGCTGAGCTACGCTGGAGAGAAGGTCCCGATGTTCCGTGTCAGATGGGCCAAGAGCGTCCTAAAAGAAGACCGGTATTTCACCACCATGGTTATACCCGAAGCCAAATCCAAGACCGCGGGCGCAAACGTCACCGCGAAAAATGAACCATGGATACTGGCTTCCCAAGTGGACCAATGCTTCTTCATTACCGACCATCAAAGCCTAGTCGTGTTGTCGTGAGGAGAGGCAAAAGGAAGATCATCGGAATGGATGGAGTAGCCAATGAGCAAGACTTCGACAAGTACGGCGACCCGAAGATCGAACATGACGACGACGATGAAGTAGCAGCACACACCACAAGAAGAAGCAGGACCACCCTACCTAAAGGACGTATTTTCCATAGAAGAACTCCGTTTGCGAAAAGAAGGGCAAGAAGATTGTGAACAGATAGCTAGCTAAGATCGATTGTATTTAAATCGTAGTCTTCATTTCTCGATTGTATTTCATGGGCACTTTTTGATATCATGAATATTTTTAAATTTCAAGGGCACTTTTTGAATTCATGAGGACACTTGATCTCAATTCCCCCTCCATCTCGATCTCGATCCCCCTCCATCTCGATCGCACCCGCACCCTCCCCCGCTAGCTCCACCCACCGCAACCCTCCCCCGCTCCATCGCCGCCGACGAGAGCGCCCGGCCCCCCGCACCCGCACTTTTTGAACATATTTTTTAAAAAAATTATTACTGTTTTATAAAAAAATATTGCTGTTATGATTTAAACAAGTTTGAACATATTTAAACACAAATAAATATAATAAACAGCATTTAAAATGCATAAAAAATATTGGGGAGCCTGGGAATCAAACCTAGGACCTCCTGGTGTGTGTGCTGCGTGCTGACCAGTCGGGCTAGTGGGTGGGTTCTGTTGTAGATAGGGTTAGGTTGTAGATATGGCTGGTGGGCTAGATTAAAACAAAATTCTAATGGCGCACCGAGGGGTGGTGCGCCATTAGAATAGTCGTACTTATGGCGCACCGGGGGGTGGTGCGCCATTAGAAAGCTTCCCTCCACCTATTCCCCTCTGGCCTCTCTCCCTCCCTCGCCAGATCCCCCACTCGACCTAACCGTACGCCGCCGCCCCGCCTTGCTCCGCCCCCTCCGTCCGCCGTGCCTGCACGCCGTCGGCGACGCCGCCGCCTCTCCTTCCCTGCCTTCTTCTCCCCTCTCCTTCCCTGCGACTGCGACTGCGACCAGACGCGAAGAAGCCGTACGTCCCCTCCCTCCCTTTCCCCTAGCTTCTCCTCCTCCTCCTCTCACCGCCCGTGCCTTCTTCTGCTCGGAAGGTCAAGAAGGCGGCCCCTTCCTCCGGATCGCCACCCACAGCCTCCTCAACGCCGGCACCCGAGAAGGCTGTGCCGGCGCCCCCTGCCGCCCTCGCGCCGGACTCACCGCCCGCGCCCAAGCTCAGGCCCGCTCCCACGCCCTACGAGGCGCACCACCGACCGACCAAGTCCCAGACATCCCCGTCCCCGCCACTGCCGAAATACGCGCCGCCCCCGCCGCCCAAGCCCAAGCCGGAGCCCAGGCTATCCTAGCTCGAGGTATCCCCCTTTTCTTCTCTTTAAATTTTCAAAATTAAAAAATGTTCACAAATCTTTAGATTTTGCTCTCTAAATGTCAGTTAACAAATTCTTATTCTTACTGTCAAATCTTCTTTTCTTTTGGTATGTTAACCATGCATACTGTGTTATGTTAGTATATTCAGTGGTTAGTTTCTGCCACACCCACATTCCAGATATGTCCAGCAGCACTTGCTCGTCTCCATCTGATAGAAAGCAAAAAACTGCCTTCAGTTTGGTAGCATGATTTCCCTTCAGTTTGGTAGTTTCAGTGTCTAGCTAGCTTAGTGCATTTTGATCTTGGAGGTTCCTTTCAGTGTGTAGCTACTGCAGATGTTGAGGTTAGAAAATGTGTTATGTGTTCTCTATTTTTGTTGAAGGAAGGCTAAATACTCCTTGTTCCCAAACTGTCAAGCTGCATTTTACTCCATCTCTCTCCAAACTGTCAACTGAATTTCGCTCACTGAAATTTGACAGTGGAGTACCGTCCAAGCTTTGCTGTCAAACTGAAATGCGTTATGAAGTAGATATAGATAGGCTTTCTGCATTTTGTCACATTTGCTTCAAGTAGATAGGCTTTGCTTTGAATGCTTCTGATAATCTCAATGTTGCTGCTGGATAAGAATTATACAAGTTTGGAACTTCTCTCTCTTGTGAGCTTTGCTGTCAAACTAAATGTTGCTGAATAAGAAACGAACTACAAGTTTGGGACTTCTCTTATGAAACACAAGCTGCTTCATCTTTTCCTTTGGATCAGATGGAATAACATGATCATGATGTTTCTTTTTAATCAGTAAACCTAGGTGTTCGTCACCTGTGGCCTTAAGATCGATAGAAATATATGTTGCTATTTTCTGTTGATTCTTTCTGGCCAGTTCATTCATGATTTAGGGCTTGATGTATGGAGGCTTGTCTACTTGCTGCTAATACAACATAATATTTGATATGAGCAGGGTGAACAACCTTTAGGTCCCGGGAATCTACTCAAGGCTGCAGACACTTCTTGTCTCACTTCTTTTATCATCGGTATAATAATCATATTAAGGAGTTTCTATAAGTTCATTGTTCTTATAAGCATCAGGACTTTTTTTAATGGAAATTTACAATATGTTTGAGGGTGAACATTAAGCAATGTTTGTTGTCAAACAAATTAAGAATCTTTTTAATTTATGTATTTACTATTTTTTTTATTTTACTGATCAAGATGGTGTATTTGAGCTCGGGAGCAGAGACTCCACGTCCTGAACTCCTGATTTGTCCCTCTATGCATGTTGTGCATATACTATTTGCCTATTTGGTAAAAAAATAGTTTAGTTGCCTATTTGGTATGCTTGTCATGTCACTTGTAGTACAAGCTTAGTTAGGAGTACTCCATCTAGTACTAATTAATTTGTGTGCCTGTGGAAGTCACTTGCTTTGGCATAGTAATGTTTTTATTCCAGTATTATTTTGTGGTGGTGTGGGTAGCAAGGTGCATGCTACTTGTGATGATGCTACTTGTGATCTTCTGAAATGTCGACCCATTGGGGACTTCATTACGCGGGGATAATGATTTTGCAGGTACCCTGAGAGGCCCTTGAGTTTGCCGGAATGTCGATTAACTTCCGTTCCGGCAAATTCGGGTACTCCATATGTCCTATTTTCAGCAAAGGTCATGCTGAAATTTTCCGTGAATTTTAGCATGACTTTGCTAAAAATAGGACATATGGGGTACTTGCGACTAATGCATGGGCCGGGGTATCTTAGTACTTAGTTAAGTAGGATCAACTGCCCTGCCATTTTTGCTGCATTAAACCATAGGTGGCCATAGAGCCAAGTGATTAGGCCCAACTTAGAATTCTCCTTAGCATCGATAAACCCTAGATGATAAACCCAACATAGGTGGAAATTGAGCCAAGTGATTAGTGCTAAGTGATTAGGCCCAACCTAGGGTGCCTCGGCATCGATAAACCCTAAATGATGAAAACTTAACTTGGCCGCCCCGGATGCCTCGGTGTCGATGAGAACCTAAATGATGTACGCTTAGGCTTTTAGGGTGCCTCGGTGTCGACAAACCCTAAATGATGAGACCATGATCTTGTTCCTTGACAATAACCAACTTTTTGACCAAACTTTTTTCCTATTTAGAGCGAAACATGGCCCACAACGATGAAGCCGGTGGTTCGGGCGGCAAGCCATTCTGGGAGTTGTCCCAAGAGATGGAGGAACAATCTCACCGCTATGAGGACGCCGCAGAAGACACCGATCCTGATTACACAACCCCTAGTGGCGTCGGGGATGACACCACTGATGGTGCCGCCGAGGATGCCACCACTGATGATGGCGGCGCACACACAGATGGCAGCCAACCGAAGAAGCAAAGGAAGGACCGGCGCCCGAATGCGCTCCGCACCGTCAAGGAGGAATTCACTCAAGTGGACTCCGACAGGAATCCAACGGAGCCCAAACATATAGTCAAGGGGTACTCGGTTCATCTCGGGTGCATTCTCCGGAGCACCGTCTCGATCAACACCGAGAACCTTAGGCATAAGGACCGGGGGAATTTGCGCAACCTCCTCTTCACGAATCTGCATGAATGATACAAGTTCCCCGCCGAATTTGAAAACACACACCTCTAAGGGAATAAAGTGAACAGTGCCGCCCTCAAGGCGAAATATCCTTTGATGAGCGAAGATGAGTACAAGGAGTTCAAGATCAAGTGCCAGAGCCCCGCAACCTCCGAATCAAGTCAGTGGGGGAAAGAAATGCGGGAGTTGAACTTAGGGGAACACAAACTCGGTCCCGGCGGTTACAGAGTGGCGGAGCGTATATGGGACAAGGAGGACGTGGAGCGTGCCGAGCAAGGCCTACCGCCCCGCTTCGAGAAATACAGCGGTGACAAGCAGACCAGGAACTATGTCAGGGCCCGGTACAAGGAGGACCCGATAACAAAGGAGCTTACCACGGATCCGAAGACCAGGGCGCTTGAGCTTCTTCTGGTAAGGAATACACCCCCGCGTAATTAGCTCCATATGGTTGCACTCTAATTAATCCCCAATATTTCTAAATGGTTCACGTTCCTTTCGCAGGACAATGAAAGCAGTAGCGCGGGGTCGTCTAAGAGCTCCCCTTTCGACACCCCTTTAAATAGGGCGTCGAACGTAATGAAAAACAAGGATAAGCTCAATAAGCCAACGTCAGCTGGTCGTGTGGCCGGCAAAGGCTTGTCCACAAAATGGGGGTCATACTATACCGCTGGTGTGCGGAAGGACAAAAAGACCAGCTCGGAAAGCCAGACGCGCGAGGTTGAAGTACTCAAGGCACAAGTGGCGCGGATTCCGGAGCTTGTCCAAGAGCAAGTGCAACAACAACTTGGAACGACGCTCAACGCCATGATGCCTACGTTGATTCATGGGCTGACGACGTGGATTGGGGGCGGCCAAAAGGGGCCTCCCCCAGTTCCCAGCTTCACGGCCAGCAACTCGCACAGCGCGCAGGCGGCGCCATTGGTGTCTCCGGCGGCGGCGCCATTGGTGTCTCCGGTGGAGGCGGTATTCGTGTCTCCGGCGCCGGCACGGGCATTGGAGCTTAATGCACCCGGGTGTATGCCGGCCGACACCTCGCCAGCAAGCGCCCCCTCCGTCAGTTGCACGCCCGCCGTTGGCGGTGCCTCGACATTAGCCAAGCTCGACGGCATCACGGTAACTAAGCGTCTCGGCCGATGACTTCATCTCCTTGCCTTTGACTGGGCATCCCTGACGCCCTGTACATGTTTTCGCAGGGCACCGCCGACGTTCCTTGCACTCTTCTGCACTTCGTGGGCGCCGAGTTGGTCGATGTCGCCAAGGGCAGAATCGTTCAACCGGGCAACCCCATGTTCCACGGTAATCCAATGCCACCCACAATGTATAGGGTTGAAGTGGTTCGGGTGCTGCCAGGCTGCGATGAACTGTTACCTCCGATTCGACCCGCTGGGGCCGATGAAGAAGATGAGATGACCCTCAGCACCTGCGTAAACTGGCCCCTTCTTTGGCCGAAGAGCTAGATTTGTTTGGGGGCGGGGGACACCACCCCACAGACAAGACCGCCAGTCGTGCCGGCGTGAAGCCATGGCAAGAACGCCGCAACGCTACCGGACCTGCCGGACATCCCTATGGCACAGGATCCGGACAGCCCTATGGCACAGGATCCGGACGGCGACGACAACGACGATGGTACATTTGCCAAAGTTGATAACTACTTTGCCGAACATGGGTACGCTGACGAGTTCTGCGGGCCTCTTTCTCAAGAACCCAACCAAGACGACCGTGATCTAGCTGGTACGGCGGAGAAATCCAATTGCAACAGGCATCGTCTAGCGTTCAGTTCTCAGGACACGCCTCCAGCTCCCGCCTTCACCGAGCCTCAGAGAGCTGAGGTGCGAAATATTATCAGCCCCAACACGCTCAAGAAGGTGGTCTGTGAGCAGAACTCGGTCCCATTACAGGAGATCAAGAAGAAGGGACGGAAACGAAAGACTAACAAGGGCGCCGGTGCGAGCCAGCCGGCACCGAGTTCGATCCGTGCTCAGGACGGGCCACCTTCACCTAAGGATATCTCGAGGAGGGTGCATGTGGCGGGTAGGGCGATGCTACCGCCAAATATGCTGAATGTTGCAACCGGTGCTATGCGGAGTCTGCACGACAGTGTTCTTTCTTTGGAGAAGCGGCATCTCAGAGAGAAGGATGTGGCATACCCGGTTTTCGTTGCCAAGGTGCCAGAGGGCAAGGGCTTTGTGGATGGCGACATCGGGGGTACGATCGTCGTGCGGTTTGATGACATCCTTGCTATGTTTAACCTTCATCCGCTGCACTACACCTTCGTTCGGCTGTTTTCGCTGAGCATGCAGATGCGGATCATTAGAGACAAGACCCCGGACATCGTGATAGTCGACCCCTTCTACATGCGTGCCAAGCACTTGAGCAGCACTGGGGACAGCCAAGTTGCGAGTTCACACCTCGAAGGCATCATTCTGGCAAACGCAGATAAGGATAACTTCCTTGTCCTTACTTTCCCGAATAAGTCATCCCTTAACCGCCCCGTTTGATATGATTTCTTAGATTTCAATCGTTCTTTTTTTTCTAACATTCCGTGTTCTGTGCAGTGACACACATTGCACACTCATCCTCTTAAGCCCGAAATATTCCATGGCCACGTATTTAGACCCGAACCGTAACTCCAAGATAGACTACACAAATGTCAAGAAACTTCTTGATCATGTTCTCCCCGGCTATGCCAAATCTGGAGGCACCTTCACCAGGGCAGTTCGTAAGTACGGCAAGCACATGTTCTCACACAATACGAAGTTCTGCTGCGTCAAGCAGCCGCCTGGCGGTCAGAACGATGCCTACTACGCCCTCCATCACATGCAGGCGATCGTAAGGGACCATGATCACCTTATGCTACTAGATAATCTCAAAGATTGGGCCGCGAGCTTGTCGGCAGTCCGGGACGCGAACCTCAGACAAGAATTCTTTCGCATACAGTCGGAGTTTGCGGACATCATCCATCAAGATGTCCTTCATAGCGCGGGGCAGTTCTTCCTCAGATATCAACCGTCCAACAGTGAGATAGACGGAACGCTACAAATGCAGGGTGACAACGCCCGCGATTTCATGACCATCACGACAGACGGCGGCTTCACCCGCGCTCCTGTCCGATGAGTCGAGTCGAAAGTAGTGATGTGTAGTTCTGAAACATTGATTGGCTCATGTTGTAATTAAACTTTAATGAATTCGTATGTCTCTTTGGTTTGGACAGTAATCGATGCTATTTATTAGTAGGACCATGAATCGTGCTATTAATGTCTTGCTTTTCTCTTCCGATCCTTTTGTTGCATACTTACATATTGCTTATGTATTGTCTATTGTTTGGCTTGTGCATAGAGATGCCGTCATATGTCGTGTACAAGGGTAAGGTTCCCGGAGTCTCCGATGACTGGGAGGAGTGTCGGAGACAGGTTCACCGTTTCAGCGGTAACAGTTACAAAGGGTACACCACTAGGGCGGAGGCTGAATCTAGATACGCCCGCTATCTATCGGGAGAGAGGAGGGAGCGTTGGAGGAACCGGATGAAGACCAGTTTGATCGCGATGATGCTCGTCGTGATGACCACAACTCTCTTCTATGTGATGGTAGTTTAGATGATCGATATCGACTTGTAATGTGAAGGCAAACTCGATACTCGCGGTCTTGAGACTTGTAATGTTTTATCTTTGTCCGGTCTTTTGAATTCGGAGACTAATATGATGAATATTCGGAGACTATTGTATTTGATGAATCTGATGTTGTTGTGTGCTGCTGTTTATATTCTGTCCCATAATATATTTTGTAACCTGTGCAAAAATCAGAAAAGCAAAAAAAAACCTAATATTCACACTAATGGTGCACCACACAAGACACTAATGGTGCACTGTGATCATCACACTAATGGCGCATTGGATGCCGGTGCGCCATTAGATTGCCAAAGCACATGGGTACATATGGCCCCCTGGGAGGCACTCTAATGGCGCACCATTAGAACACCAGATACTAATGGCGCACCAGTGGTGCACCATTAGAATTTAATTCTAATGGCGTGATGCCAGTGGCGCACCAGCAGTGCGCCATTAGAAGGCAAATCCGGTGCGCCACTAGCATGCCTTTTCCTAGTAGTGGCTGGCCTGTATTTTGCCACATTCATCAGAAAATTAAGTTTAGTACTATACTTGTGCTCCCTAATTGAGATGCCAAATCTTACATTGAAGGCGAAGCTTGTCTGTTATTGAACCAAGTGATGAAGGGGAAGAACAAGCAGAAGAAAAACAAAAATCAACTCCTGGTGTTGTAATGAAGCACTAGAACAGTGATGACACAAGTAATGATATAGTTCTGCATCTTAATTCATTGCTATGGCTGGAACGAGCAATTGTTTTGCCACTGATTTGATGCCACTCTTAATGTAATATGTAATTATCTCTACTTGTGCAAACATGGATCTTCTTTGAAGATACCATATATTTTAGTGGAACTGCACACAAGAAGATGTTGGAAACATTAAACTAATCGAGGAGTATATAGTAAGCATGGCCACCACCGTAGATAGCAACAGATGGTTCCGGAGAAGTGCTTCATTTGTATGCTCTACACAATAAGCCTCCTGACAAAGGTTCGTACTCGCCCACTGATTTCATCCATATGATTGAGCTTTCTCATCTGTATTGGTGTTGTGCTACTGTTTAGATACTGTCATGAAAAAGTGGTATTGTCCTTGAGAAGTGCTTCATCTGTGTTTTTTAGAACTGATGATAGTGGGGGAGGTTCCCACTGACTTTATATTAAAGTGTTAAAGGGTTAGTACAATCTCAACAGTCCAGCCCAGTCATCCTACAATCCTACTACACAAGTCACTACTACATGAAAGAGGGGGGTGAGAAGAAGAGTTACAAAAGGTGATATCCCCCTAATTACAAGGCAGCTACTAGTGACAGGATATAAGGAGCATACTCCTGCTTGGCCCTATGGACCAATAGAGCAAAATCATGCTTGAATCTGTTCTTCCAGGATGTAAAGGACGGTTGGATCCCTCTGAAGTGTTTATCATTCCTTTCCTTCCAGATCCCCCAGGCCGCCACCGTGAACACCTCCATGAACATGTGTCCATTCCAAGAGTTTTTACCAGCATGCAATAATGTGAGCCTACAGTCCCCAACTGGCCAATGAATCCCAATACTGTCCTAACATCTTTTACTGAAAGGACAGTTAAAGAAGAGGTGAGCAACGTCCTCTTCAGGTGGGTTTTGACAGAGCAAGCAGGTATAATCATCATTCTGGATTTCATAGTGCCTCCTTCTCAGCATATTTCTGGTGTTTAAATAATCAGCCAGCAGCAGCCACACGAACATTTTCCATTGCATGGTACATTTGGTCTTCCAAATCCAGCAAAAGGCCTCGTCCACCTGCATATTCCTGAAGCAATGTTCATAAAATTTAGTAGTCCTCTTGTCTGTGTGGTTTTAAATATTTCCTTTCCTTTTTTCGAGCAAACAGGGATGCTAGCATTTAGTAGTCCTCTTGTCTTTGCACAACAGGATCATCTTCCTCTGAAGAATAATATGGAGTGCGTGAAGTGACTAATTCCGATTATGCCAGGATGAAGAAGCCCTGTCTATCTTCTCATCAGAAGGAGCAGTTGAAGGATGGTTACATTACTCCCCACAAGACCAAACTAACTTCAGCTCAGAAGGACTAACAAATCTCCATTTTTTTGCTATGATGTGCGAGTACAATGTTGTTCTAGGATTCTTTCTGGTGAGTTCCATTTTTCTAAAAGTGTGCTCTACATGGACCATGTATGTGCCTGTTGAAACTGTCAATTCATAGTACAGTTTGCTTTATACTAATCAATTTTTTGTATTTGTGCAAACAGGGGTGCTCAGCTTGATTTCAATGGGAACTGCACAAAATGTTCATGAATACATCGAATCATTCATTTCCACCACAAGAAAGGAGGTGCCGACAAGTTCAAGGCGTTGCAACATATAAGGGCGAAATCATACAAGCTACGCGCGACTTTGGTTGATTTTGGTGGAACTGCACAAAAAGAACAGTTGGTTTATTTAGCACGAGGTGCCATGTCAATGTCCGAACTGATGGCAAACCCTGCCCATTCCACAATCGTAGGCATTTGATATTTTGGAATGGGACAACCTTGCCAAATTTTGCTCATTGATTTTAGCAAGACATGCGTTTGATATTTTCGAATGGGACGCCCTTTGCTATCAGCAGCGTCTATCAATTTTTCCTTTATTCTTTAGTTGTGAAGTAAATATTGCCTCTGACATGTGAGTCGCTGAGATGCATAATCATCGATTGTTTTGAATGTTCTCTATGAATTGCCAGGCCTAGGTGTTTGATTGCAATGTACAGAAACGCTAAAAAGCTGCTCAAACTCTTTGTACTCCTTCTCTTCCTTTTTACTTTGCACATTGTGAAAGTGCATACTTTTTTGTATAAGTTTGGTCAAAGTAGAGATACTTTGACTGCAGACAAAACTTGTATGCAGACTAGAAAGGACCAGAGGGAGTACATGTGAAACTGCTGCAAACGAGGTGATCACCCTAGGAATAATGCTGGTACGTATTGTTTTGCATGTTCATCCAATGCCGGTGATACAGGAATTCGAACTGAAGCTTCAGTGACTTAACTGCAGGTGCAGTTGCGTAACTGACATGTGGCATGTTGGGCCCACGTGTCAGTCAGCCAACTGCATAGCAGTTAAGTAGAAGCAATGTTCTTCTCCAGCGCAGCTCTCCGACTCCACGTCGCCGCCAAGAAGCTAACCGGCCATCAGTGGTCAACCCGCCTATCTTGGCTTCAACCGGAGGGTAGCAGCGGTGGCCTTACTTGGACCCGAGCGGCGGCGACCTACCGTGTTCTACTCTTCCTTGTTTTCTGTGTGGCGCGGCCTCGTTGGCAGCGGGGCGGGGCCTCGGCGGAGCCGGCGATGTCCTCTATCTCGTTGCCGGCGGGCGGCGCCTCAGCGGAGCAGTGGAAATCCTCCCCCACATTGCCGGCAGGGTGGGGCCTCGGCTAAGCCGGCGATGTCCTCTGCCTCAATGTTGGCGGGGTGGGGCCTCGACGGATCCGGAGCCGGCAATGGTTGCCATCTCCTTGTAGTTCGTCGTCCGCCCGTCCCGAAGAGCGCTAGAGTGCGAGGAAGCCATGGTGGGCAGTAGTGGTGTGGACAGGAGAAAGGGAATGGATGCGTATGACTGCAACTATGGCCGACGCAACAGTTTACATAGCAATGGTGGGCGGGCGGAGGGACGGACGTGTGGAGCTGGAGTAGCCGCCTCGGCAACCGCGTATCATTAATGTGGGCGGCAGATGGATGGACGGATGGCACTTGTGTCGTTCGAAGGCGGAGTAATCTCCTGCACCGAGAAGCGGGGCGGGCGGCGCTGACTGTTTCGGGCGGAAAGCGCGCAGGGGCGAGGAGATGAATTTACTTGGAGAGGATGACAATGGGACCCACCAGGTCCATAGCCTCACGTACGCAAGTGCCTCCTTATATATATATATATAACTATAATTTATTTTGCTTCCTCCTGGTTTCCTGACATCACGGTCCCACACCATTGTCAACCTATGTAGTAGTCAATAAACGAGAGAATTGCACAAGAAGCGGCCGACAGCTGGGACCAAGCAGCTCGAGCAGTATTTGTGTTTTTGAGGTGTGAGCACTGCAGAGTTTTTTGATGTTTAGCCTAGATATAAATTTTTCTCCTCTGAACAACAACGAAAACATCGCTGCAGGTATTAACTGGGTGGGCTGTGGCCCGTCTAGCCTAGGCCAGATATCCAGCCCAGATAATAATTTTTTTCAAGCTGAAAATGGCTAGCCCAGCTATACTTTTTTTAGGAATACCCAGGCAAGGTCAATTTGTTATTCTCCGCCCCGTTGGGCTGCAAATCTTTCCTAGGAGGGATGCATTAGGCTTAACAAGAAAATGGGCTTTAAGAAATAATAAATGGGATGTAATTATAAACTGGGTAGTAACTATAAAAAAATGCACCAAACACGTGATTACTTTGTAAAATATTATTTTTGGATATTGAAAATTTTAATTTCATTAACTGTTGTGAGCGCAATGTTTCGTTGGATTTTTACGTAATATAAATTTATATTGAAATTGTCTTTAATCTGAC
The DNA here is from genome assembly GCA_032464435.1 of Aegilops umbellulata. NCBI lineage: Eukaryota > Viridiplantae > Streptophyta > Magnoliopsida > Poales > Poaceae > Aegilops > Aegilops umbellulata. Next base: position 445,999,875 of record CP136054.1, read on the forward strand.
TAGAAATTTCGGGATAAAAATATTTCGGGTCCCATCAAAATGTGGGAAACTTTCTTGAGTTTTGTTTTGAACGGTTGGTTGAAATGTGTTGTACTTTTAATAAGCTGTAAATGGGCTGTAGTGAATTCCATTAGAATTCAAAAATGGGCTACACATTCTTACAGATCTCAAATGGGCTTTAAGTTCTCTGCCACACACTTCTAGCCTTACTAAGTTGACGCGTCCCCTAAAAAAACAGAGTTGACGCGTATGAAAGGCTTTGTCAACCTATAGTCAACACACGGTTCTAGCAGTAGTGGCCGTTGGATGTCCATCCAACGGATGACGTGCATCTTCTTCAAACTCGGATATTCTAGCTTCACCCGCCCAAAAAATGATTCCTCCCCCTGACACCTGGGGCGCACCATTTCGGAAGCTAACCTGTGGGCCTACTAAGTTGACGTACCAAGGGCTTTATCAACTTAGTCAATATAAACGATTCTAGCTGCAGTGACAGTACGATGTCCATCCAACGGCCGTCGTGCTTCTTCAACCTCTGGTCTTCTTGCTCCAGCCGCCCAAAGCAGCATCGGTCGTGCCGCCTGCTCCTGCCTCCTGTGGCCGGCTGTGCTGCTACGGAGGCCTCACCGCCCCCTACTACACCCACCGCTGGCTAGGCCATCCCTCCACTCACCCACACCCCCTGGTATTCTGCGGCGACGGCGGCACAGCCGAACCAGTGAACCCTCGTACTCCTCTCCGCGTGTGTATCCACTGCCACGTCTTCCCCGGCTCCACGTCGTCTAGGCCTCGCCGTCGTCCATCGCCCTGGTGCTCTCGGTGCGGCGTGGTCAACGTGGTCAAGGAACGACTTCCATCGGACGTTGACTGTACGTGGAGAGGCTGACAGCTGGGTCCACAGCAGCCGCAAGGAAGTGCCTCCTTATGACGCGCAAAATAATTATTCCTCTACCTGACAGCGGGGACCCACCGGACAGGCCACCGTATTTTGTGAAAAAAAATGATTCGCCCCCTGACTGCTGGGACCCACGAGCTACATCTTCGCACGCAAGGAAGTGCGTCCGAAAAAAAAAACGATTCGCCCCCTGACTGCTGGGACCCACCAGCTACATCTTCGCACGCAAGGAAGTGCGTCCGAAAAAAACGATTCGCCCCTCGACTGCTGGGACCCACCAGCTACACCTTCGCACGCAAGGACGTGCGTCCGGGCAAAAAAACGATTCGCCCCCCTGACTGCTGGGACCCAGCAGCTACACCTTCGCACGCAAGGAAGTGCATCCGTGCAAAAAAACGATTCGCCCCCATGACTGATGGGACCCACCAGCTACATCTTCACAGGCAAGGAAGTGCCTAACAGTCGGGACCCACCTGGTCGAACCGTACGTAGCGTTGTCGTTCTGGTCGCGAACGTGTACGTACATACTGGTTGATGTAGAGGCGCGCACGTGTCGTAGTAGAGGCACGCACGTGTCATAGTAGAGGCGCGCACGTAGCATGTACACGTACGTACAGCGGCCAGGGTGCAAGAAAGAAAATACGGCCACGTATGTGTACATACGGGCGGGGCCTCGAACGCCTACTCGCGCACACGTACGGCGAGGGCTCGTTGACATGGCTGGGTCGGAACAGAGAAACAGCATCGTCGTCGTGTTCATGGGGAGGCAACGGAATGTGTCGTGTTCATCGGGAGGCAATGGAAAGCGTGGGAGCCAACAGGCTGGGTCGGAACGGAATGCGTGGTCATTTTCATCGGGAGGGCTTGGACGGAACAGGCGATGGAAATGAGGCCTGGCGTACCGCAGAACGGAGGAAACGGCCTTGTGTTCGACCGCCCACATTCGAAACGGGATCCTGTTCATCGGGAGGGGTCTGGCATACCACAAAACGGACGAAACGGACCTCCTATGATCGAAACGGGGGTCCTGTTGATCGGGAGGGGTGTGGCATACCGCAAAACGGACGAAACGGACCTCCTATTGTCGAAACGGGGGTCTTGTTGATCGGGAGGGGTGTGGCGTACCGCAATACGGGACTCCACGGGATACTGTTCATCTCCACCGTCGACCTCCTCCAGCCTCCACGGGCTCCTGTTCAACCACCCCTCCATCGTCTACTGTTCATCCAGCCCTCCACACCACGGGGTCCTGTTCAACCACCCCTCCACGGGCACCCCTCCACAGTCTACTGTTCATCTAGCCCTCCACACCACGGGGTCCTGTTCATCCAGAGGCAACGCCACCGCTCACTGTTCATCCAACCCCCCCCCCCCCCCCCCCCGCCCCCCGCAACGCTCACTATTCATCCAATCTATCGGCTTCAGTTAGCAGCAGTAGAAAAGGAATTCATCGGGTTCAGTAACGTGTAGCCTGCAGTGCAATTCCTCGGGTTCAGTTAGAGCCCAACGCCTCGCTCGGGTTCAGTTAGAGCCAACGCCTCGCACACACGCGCGCACGTGTACGAGAGAAATGCGCGTCGCTCGGCCCCCGACCTCCCGCCGTAACCGGGAACTCCCCGAAATTTTCCTCGCCCTCGCTTCTACCATGGTTTTTTCCATCATGGATGGCCCAAAGAATGTCATGCAGCTGCGTCTCTGGCCCGCTCAGGACGAAAAGCCCATTTTTTGTCATGATTTTTTGTCATAGAAGTAGGAGCCCACCACATCAATGATGATACTGGGTTTTGTCACAATTATCGTCATAGAAGTGTCATATGTATGACAGAAGAAAAAAATTCGTTTGGCCCAAAATGTCACGGATGTGTCTTTTTTTGTAGAGTTATTACTAGACAAGATTAAAACACTTGCCCAATCCGGATTGTCAATAGTTGAAGTGATGACAATTTCTACAACGCGGGGGGTCCAGCCACTCCAATACCGAGGACTGCCCATGTGGAACTATAATGGCGAAGACGACGCCTCATGTTATGGCCGAAAAGGCCCGAAGACCCCCGCTGCTCTACCCAAGATTCTGGCCGAGCTGTATAAGGGGGAGAAGGAGGAGTTCAGCTGTCTCCAATATCGAGGCAGACTTTCCATGTATAATCCTCCCAGCTGGGTAAGGTTCAGCTTCACTTAATTTATCTTGTCCTTGGATCATTCGTTGACAGGCAGCATTTTATCTGCTCATAATAGGAATGGCGAAAGGCTGTCGAGGGGATCCATGACCCTGCCCCTCAGCTGGAGAATCGCAACCGGGATCTAGACCCCGGATATGAAGAAGACCCGGACATATTCGTGGAGCTTGAGGAGGGAAAATTCTATCAAATGAGCAACGATGGTACATATGTACCTATTATCGCCGATTACCCGGCCTCCTTCCAGCTTCACACGTAAGTGATCCGAACACACATTATTCAAAAGAAATCTCTCCTTCCTTCTTACCCACCGCACTATCCTGTGCTCAAAAGGGGAAGGGTTCAGCGCACCGTGCCGTTCCAAGGGTATCTCCGAAGAGAGCGTCTCCCACTCCGGGCGAGCCTTCCAAGAGGAAAGCAAACGAAGACACAGTCGTGCCTTCACCGAAGAGGTATGAATTCGCCAACATGCACCTGAGCAGTCACGTCCAATCATGACCTTGCCGTTTTCCATGTGTCCGGAGAAAGGTGTGCTAGACTACATCCGGAGGTCCGAGCGGCCGTACTTCCCGCAGCCAGGATTTAAATCCTGCCATGAAGACGGGGGCTGATGCGGGAGCGATGCGGACTGTCCTCCAGCCGAGGACTCGGATGATGTATCCATCACCAACTCAGAAGTGGAGAGTGCCATGAATCATCGGTGCCGCCGGGCCATTTTACAAGACCCTGGCTTTTCAGAAGAGTCATTTAACGCCTTCAGCTCGGCGATGCATACATCCGAGCTGCTCAAGATGGGATTAACAGGGCCACAAAGCAACATTTGAAAGATGTGCAGGTAAATTTGTTTTGTCTGACTATGATAACCATATGCCAGTAGCCCCGAGACTTAAAGGAGTTGATACAACTGATTTAAGGATCAATGTACAACCAGGTGCTTACGGAGAAGAACACCCAGCTAGCTCAGGAACTAGAGAAGTGTCAGCGCCAGCTGCTTGCTGCCAATGCCGAACTGGAGAAATACAAGGCATCTCCCGGTAATATTTCCCTCTATCGAAAATTAATAATGATACACCGATAGTGTGAATCTGGGTGCTTATCTTTGTGTTGGGTCGTTAGACCAAGTACGAGAGCATCTGGACGCCGCTCAAAGAGAAGAACACGGAGCCAAAAAGCTACTAGCAGCGGGCGAGCGTGTATTGACAAAAGTCGTTCAAGAGAAAAAGAAACTCCAAGATTCGAACATCAAACTGGGCGAAGAACTGAAAGATGTGCGAGCTCAGCTAGCCGACTCTGTGAAGGAGAATAAGAAGCTGCGAGGCGGCATATTCAGTACGTGTCCGCTTTTATCTTATAGCAGTTTGGAGGTAACGGTAGCTGATATAGCTATAATTGCAGGTGTATTGACGAACCGCCCCGAAGAGGAGGTGTCCGGATCATCAAGTGATCTTCTGCAAGGGTTGTCGCAGTTGCAGGGACATACACACTCGAGGTGAGTCGTGAATAATATCGCAAGGCAACACGGCCTCTGCGCCATACACCATGAAGAAAGGTGTGTATCCGGTAGTACGGTTGGCCGTGGTCCGCAGCCCCCAGAGTACGGAGTTGAGCTCCTCAACCCAATGCTTGTCTGATTCTTTCAAAGACCGCACTAGTCTGGGCTTGATGCTTGATACGTCTCCAACGTATCTATAATTTTTGATTGCTCCATCCTATATTATATACTGTTTTGGATGTTTAATGGGATTTATGATACACTTTTATGTTATTTTTGTGACTAACCTATTAACCGAAGGCCCAGCCCAAATTGCCGTTTTTTTGCCTATTTCAGTGTTTCGAAGGAAAAGGATATCAAACGGAGTCCAAATGGAATGAAACCTCTGGGAACGTGATTTTCGGAACAAACGTGATCCAGAGGACTTGGAGTCCACGTAAAGCAATCAACGAGGAAGGCACAAGGTAGGGGGGCATGCCTACCCCCCTGGGCGCGCCCTCCAACCTCGTGGGCCCCTCGTTGCTCCACCGACGTACTTCTTCCTCCTATATATACCCATATACCCTGGAAAAATCAGATACGGAGCCAAAAACCTATTTCCACCGCCGCAACCTTTTGTACCCGTGAGTTCCCATCTTGGGGCCTTTTCCGGCACTCCGCCGGAGGGGGCATTGACCACGGAGGGCTTCTACATCAACACCATAGCCTCTCCGCTGATGTGTGAGTAGTTTATTTCAGACCTTCGGGTCCATAGTTATTAGCTAGATGGCTTCTTCTCTCTCTTTGGATCTCAATACAAAGTTCTCCTCGATCTTCTTGGAGATCTTTTCGATGTAATCTTCTCTTGCGGTGTGTTTTGTCGAGATCCGATGAATTGTGGGTTTATGATCAAGTTTATCTATGAACAATATTTGAATCTCCTCTGAATTCTCTTATGTATGATTGGTTATCTTTGCAAGTCTCTTCGAATTATCAGTTTGGTTTGGCCTACTAGATTGATCTTTCTTGCAATGGGAGGAGTGCTTAGCTTTGCGTTCAATCTTGTGGTGTCCTTTCCCAGTGACGGCAGGGGCAGCAAGGCACGTATTGTATTGTTGCCATCAAGGATAAAAAGATGGGTTTTATATCATATTGCATGAGTTTATCCCTCTACATCATGTCATCTTACTTAAAGCATTACTTTGTTCTTATGAACTTAATACTCTAGATGCATGCTGGATAGCGGTCGATGTGTGGAGTAATAGTAGTAGATGCAGAATCGTTTTGGTCTACTTGTCTCGGACGTGATGCCTATATACATGATCATACCTAGATATTCTCATAACTATGCTCAATTCTATCAATTGCTCGACAGTAATTTGTTCACCCACCGTAATACTTATGCTCTCGAGAGAAGCCACGAGTGAAACCTATGGCCCCCGGGTCTATCTTCTATCATATTAATCTTCCAACACTTAGTTATTTCTATTGTCGTTTATTTTACTTTGCATCTTTATTTCTCTTTATCATAAAAATACCAAAAATATTATCTTATCATATCTATCAGATCTCACTCTCGTAAGTGACCGTGAAGGGATTGATAACCCCTTTTTCGCGTTGGTTGCGAGGTTCTTATTTGTTTGTGTAGGTGCGTGGGACTAGAGCGTGATCTCCTACTTGATTGATACCTTGGTTCTCAAAAACTGAGGGAAATACTTACGCTACTTTACTGCATCACCCTTTCCTCTTCAAGGGAAAACCAACGCAGTGCTAAAGAGGTAGCAAGAAGGATTTCTGGCACCGTTGCCGGGGAGATTCGCGCCAAGTCAAGTCAAGATTTGACTCCCGACGACGAGCCATTTCTGGCGCCGTTGCAAGTCAAGACATACCAAGTACCCATCACAAGCTCTTATCCCTCGCATTACATTATTTGCCATTTGCCTCTCGTTTTCCTCTCCCCCACTTCACCCTTGCCGTTTTATTCGCCCTCTCTTTTCCGTTCGCCTCTTTTTCGCTTGCTTCTTGTTTGCTTGTGTGTTGGATTGCTTGCTTCTCACGATGGCTCAAGATAATACTAAATTGTGTGACTTTACCAATACCAACAACTATGATTTTCTTAGCACTCTGATTGCTCCTCTTACCGATGCTGAATCTTGTGAAATTAATGCTGCTTTGTTGAATCTTGTCATCAAAGATCAATTCTCCAGCCTTCCTAGTGAAGATGCCGCTACCCATCTAAATATCTTTTTTGATTTGTGTGATATGCAAAAGAAGAAAGATGTGGACAATGATATTGTTAAATTGAAGTTATTTCCTTTTTCGCTTACAGATCGTGCTAAAGCTTGGTTTTCATCTTTGCCTAAAAATAGTATTGATTCATGGAATAAGTGCAAAGATGCTTTTATCTCTACGTATTTTCCTCCCGCTAAGATCATCTCTCTTAGAAACGATATTATGAATTTTAAGCAACTTGATCATGAACATGTTGCACAAGCTTGGGAGAGGATGAAATTAATGATACGTAATTGCCCTACACATGGTTTGAATCTTTGGATGATTATACAAAAAAATTATGATGGACTGAATTTTGCTTCTAGAAATCTTTTAGATTCGGCTGTGGGAGGCACTTTTATGGAAATCACTTTAGGAGAAGCTACTAAACTCCTAGATAATATTATGGTTAATTATTCTCAATGGCACACCGAAAGATCTACTAATAAAAAAGTGCATGCGATAGAAGAGATTAATGTTTTGAGTGGAAAGATGGATCAACTTATGAAATTGTTTGCTAATAAGAGTGCTCCTACTGATCCTAATGATATGCCTTTGTCTACTTTGATTGAGTATAATAATGAATCTATGGATGTGAATTTCGTTGGTAGGAACAATTTTGGTAATAACGCGTATACAGGTAATTTTAATCCTAGGCCCTTTCCTAGTAATTCCTCTAATAATTATGGTAATTCCTACAACAATTCTTATGGAAATTATAATAATATGCCCTCTGATTTTGAATCTAATATTAAAGAATTTATTACTTCGCAAAAGACTTTCAATGCTTTGATTGAAGAAAAATTGCTTAAGATTGATGAATTGGCTAGGAACGTGGATAGAATTTCTCTTGATGTTGATTCTTTGAAACTTAGATCTATTCCACCTAAGCATGATATCAATGAGTCTGTCAAAGCCATGAGAATTTCCATTGATGAGTGCAAAGAAAGAACCGCTAGGATGCGTGCTAAGAAAGATTCCTTTGTGAAAGCGTGTTCTTCTAGTTTCTATGAAAATAAAGATGTAGATCTAAAAGTTATTGATGTGTCCACTATTAAATCTTTGTTTTGCAATATGAATCTTAATAATTATGGGACTGGAGATGAGTCACCTTTACCTAGAAGGAGTTCCAAAAATTCGGAGTTTTTAGATCTTGATGCTAAAATTGATAAAAGTGGGATTAAAGAAGTTAAAACTTTAGATATCCATGAAACCACTATCTTGGATTTCAAGGAATTTAATTATGATAATTTCTCTTTGATAGATTGTATTTCCTTGTTGCAATCCGTGCTAAATTCTCCTCATGCTTATAGTCAAAATAAAGCTTTTACTAAACATATCGTTGCTGCCTTGATGCAATCTTATGAAGAAGAACTTGAGTTGGAAGTTTCTATCCCTAGAAAACTTTATGATGAGTGGGAACCTACAATAAAAATTAAAATTAAAGATCATGAGTGCTATGCTTTGTGTGATTTGGGTGCTAGTGTTTCCACGATTCCGAAAACTTTATGTGATTTGTTAGGTTTCCACGATTTTGATGATTGCTCTTTAAACATACACCTTGCAGATTCCAGTATTAAGAAACCTATGGGAAGAATTAATGATGTTCTTTTTTTTCAAATAGGAACTATGTGCCTGTATATTTCATTGTTCTCGATATAGATTGCAATCCTTCATGTCCTATTATTCTTGGTAGACCTTTCCTTCGAACGATTGGTGCAATTATTGATATGAAGGGAGGGAATATTAAATTCCAGTGTCCATTAAAGAAAGGCATGAAACACTTTCCTAGAAAGAAAATTAAATTACCTTATGAATCTATTATGAGGGCCACTTATGGATTGCATACCAAAGATGGCAATACCTAGATCTATCCTTGCTTTTATGCCTATCTAGGGGCGTTAAACGATAGCGCTTGTTGGGAGGCAACCCAATTTTACTTTTATTCCTTGATTTTTGCTAATGTTTAGTAATAAATAATTTATATAGCCTCTCTTTTGGTTGTTTTTTTGTGTTTAATTATTGTTTGTGCCAAGTAGAACCGTTGGGAAGAATTGGGGAAAGTCTTTTTAATCTTGCTGTAAAAAACAAAAACTTTAGCGCTCACGAGAATTGCTGCCATTTTTATTTGGAGAGAGATATTTAGTTAATAATTTTTGCAGATGATTAATAGATAAATTACTCACGTCCAGCAATTTATTTTAGAATTTTTGCGGTTCCAGAACTTTGAGTTAGCTACAGATTATACGGACTGTTCAGTTTTTGACAGATTCTGTTTTTCGTGTGTTGTTTGCATATTTCGATGAATCTATGGCTAGTAAAAGAGTTTATATACCATAGAGAAGTTGTAATACAGTAGGTTTAACACCAATATAAATCAAGAATGAGTTAATTACAGTACCTTGAAGTGGTGTTTTATTTTCTTTCGCTAACGGAGCTCGCGAGCTTTTCTACTTTGAGTTTTGTGTTGTGAAGTTTTCAAGTTTTGGGTAGAGATTCGATGGATTATGGAACAAGGAGTGGCAAGAGCATAAGTTTGGGGATGCCCATGGCACCACAATATAATCTAAGGACACCAAAAAGGCAAAGCTTGGGGATGCCCCGGAAGGCATCCCCTCTTTCGTCTTCGTCCATCGGTAACTTTACTTGGAGCTATATTTTTATTCACCATAGGATATGTGTTTTTCTTGGAGCGTCTTGTATGATTTGAGTCTTTGCTTTTTAGTTTACCACAATCATCCTTTCTGTACACACCTTTTGAGAGAGACACACATGATTCGGAATTTATTAGAATACTCTATGTGCTTCACTTATATCTTTTGAACTATATAGTTTTTCCTCTAGTGCTTCACTTATATCTTTTAGAGCACGGTGGTGGATTTGTTTTATAGAAACTATTGTTCTCTCTTGCTTCACTTATATTATTGAGAGTCTTTAGAACAACATGGCAATTGCTTTTAGGAATAATAATAAATTTCTTATGAGTGTGTTGAATACTATGAGAAGTTTGATACTTGATAATTGTTTTGAGATATGGAGATGGTGATATTAGAGTCATGCTAGTTGAGTAGTTGTGAATTTGAGAAATACTTGTGTTTAAGTTTGTGATTCCCGTAGCATGCACGTATGGTGAACCGTTATGTGATGAAGTCGGAGCATAATTTATATATTGATTGTCTTCCTTATGAGTGGCGGTCGGGGACGAGCGATGGTCTTTCCCTACCAATCTATCCCCCTAGTAGCACGCGCGTAATACTTTGCTTCAATAACTTGTAGATTTTAGCAAAAAATATATGAGTTATTTATGACTAATGTTGAGTCCATGGATTATATGCACTCTCACCCTTCCACCATTGCTAGCCTCTCTAGTACCGCGCAACTTTTGCCGGTACCTTAAACCCACCATATACCTTCCTCAAAACAGCCACCATACCTACCTATCATGGCATTTCCCTAGCCATTCCGAGATATATTGCCATGCAACATTCCACCATTCCGTTTGCTATGACACGCTTCATCATTGTCATATTGCTTGCATGATCATGTAGTTGACATCGTATTTGTGGCAAAGCCACCGTTCATAATTCGTTCATACATGTCACCATGAATCATTGCACATCTCGGTACACCACCGGAGGCATTCACATAGAGTCATATTTTGTTCTAAGTATCGAGTTGTAATTCTTGAGTTGTAAGTAAATAAAAGTGTGATGATCATCATTATTAGAGCATTTTCCCAAGTGAGGAAAGGATGATGGAGACTATGATTCCCCCACAAGTCGGAATGAGACTCCGAACAAAAAAAAGAGGCCATAAAAAAGGAGAAAAGGCCCAAACAAAAAATGAGAGAAAAAGAGAGAAGGGACAATGCTACTATCCTTTTTCCACACTTGTACTTCAAAGTAGCACCATGATCTTCATGATAGAGAGTCTCCTATGTTATCACTTTCATATACTAGTGGGAATTTTTCATTATAGAACTTGGCTTGTATATTCCAATGATGGGCTTCCTCAAAATGCCCTAGGTCTTCATGAGCAAGCGAGTTGGATGCACACCCACTTAGTTTCTTTTGTTGAGCTTTCATATACTTATAGCTCTAGTGCATCCGTTGCATGGCAATCCCTACTCACTCACATTGATATCTATTGATGGGCATCTCCATAGCCCGTTGATACACCTAGTTGATGTGAGACTATCTTTTCCCTTTTTTTGTCTTCTCCACAACCACCATTCTATTCACATATAGTGCTATGTCCATGGCTCATGCTCATGTATTGCATGAAGATAGAAAAAGGTTGAGAACACCAAAAGTATGAAACAATTGTTTGGCTTGTCATTGGGGTTGTGCATGATTTAAATACTTTGTGTGGTTAAGATAGAGTATAGCTAGACTATATGATTTTGTAGGGATAACTTTCTAAGGCCATGTTATTTTGAGAAGACATAATTGCTTAGTTAGTATGCTTGAAGTATTATTATTTTTATGTCAATATTAAACTTTTGTATTGAATCTTTTGGACCTGAATATTCATACCACGAATAAGAGAATAACATTGAAAATTATGCTAAGTAGGATTCCACATTAAAAATTCTGTTTTTATCATTTACCTACTCGAGGACGAGCAAGAATTAAGCTTGGGGATGCTTGATACGTCTCCAGCGTATCTATAATTTTGTATTGCTCCATGCTATATTATATATTTTTTTGGATGTTTAATGGGCTTTATTATACACTTTTATATTATTTTTGGGACTAACCTATTAACTGGAGGCCCATCCCAAATTGTTGTTTTTTGGCTATTTCAGTGTTTCGAAGGAAAAGGACATCAAACGGAGTCCAAACGGAATGAAACCTTCGGGAACGTGATTTTCGGAACAAACACGATCCAGAGGACTTGGACTCCATGTAAAGCAATCAACGAGGAAGGAACAAGGTAGGGGGCGCGCCCTCCACCCTCGTGGCCCCTCGTTGCTCCACCGACGTACTTCTTCCTCCTATATATACCCATATACCCTGGAAACATCAGATACAGAGCCAAAACCATATTTCCACCGCCGCAACCTTCTGTACCCGTGAGATCCCATCTTGGGGCCTTTTCTGGCGCTCCGTCGGAGGGGGCATTGATCATGGAGGGCTTCTACATCAACACCATAGCCTCTCCGATGATGTGCGAGTAGTTTATTTCAGACCTTCGGGTCCATAGTTATTTGCTAGATGGCTTCTTCTCTCTCTTTGGATCTCAATACAAAGTTCTCCTCGATATTCTTGGAGATCTATTCGATGTAATCTTATTTTGCGGTGTGTTTGTCGAGATCCGATGAATTGTGGGTTTATGATCAAGTTTATCTATGAACAATATTTGAATCTCCTCTGAATTATTTTATGTATGATTGGTTATATTTGCAAGTCTCTTTGAATTATCAGTTTGGTTTGGCCTACTAGATTGATCTTTCTTCTAATGGGAGAAGTGCTTAGCTTTGGGTTCAATCTTGCGGTGTCCTTTCCGAGTGACAGCAGGGGTAGCAAGGCACGTATTGTATTGTTTCCATGAAGGATAAAAAGATGGGGTTTATATCATATTGCATGGGTTTATCCCTCTACATAATGTCATCTTACTTAAAGTCTCTGTTCTTATGAACTTAATACTCTAGATGCATGCTGGATAGCGGTCGATGTGTGGAGTAATAGTAGTAGATGCAGAATTGTTTCAGTCTACTTGTCTCGAACGTGATGCCTATATACATGATCATACCTAGATATTCCCATAACTATGCTCAATTCTATCAATTGCTCGACAGTAATTCGTTCACCCACCGTAATACTTATGCTCTCGAGAGAAGCCACTAGTGAAACCTATGGCCCCCGGGTCTATCTTCTATCATATTAATCTTCCAACACTTAGTTATTTCTATTTTCATTTATTTTACTTTGCATATTTACTTCTCTTTATCATAAAAATACCAAAAATATTACCTTATCATATCTATCAGATCTCACTCTCGTAAGTGACCGTGAAGGGATTGACAACCCCTTTATCGCATTGGTTGCGAGGTTCTTATTTTTTTGTGTAGGTGTGTGGGACTCGAGCGTGATCTCCTACTGGATTGATACCTTGGTTCCCAAAAACTGAGGGAAATACTTACGCTACTTTACTGCATCACCCTTTCCTCTTCAAGGGAAAACCAACGTAGTGCTCAAGAGGTAGCAATGCCGCTCATAATAAGACCGTTGGCTCGTTCGACTTGACCGTTGGTTTGTGGGTGGTGGACGGAGGCGTAATCGAGTTTAATACCCAGATTAGTACACCAGGTTATTACCTCGTCGGATGTGAAATTGGAGCCATTGTCAGTGATGATGCTATGTGGGACACCATAACGGTGCACAACACCGGATATGAAGTCTATCACCGGGCCGGACTCAGCCATTTTGATCGGCTTGGCCTCTATCCACTTAGTGAATTTTTCCACCATAACCACCAGATATTTTTTCTTATGGCTTCCCCCTTTAAGGGGTCCAACCATATCGAGTCCTCAGATCGCAGAAGGCCAAGTGATGGGGATTGTTTGTAAGGGGGGCATATGGCTTTGATTGGCAAAGAGTTGGCATCCGACGCAACGTTGGACAAGGTCCTGTGCATCTGCTCGGGCCGTCGGCCAATAAAACCCTGTACGGAAGGCCTTGCTAATAAGGGCCCGAGCTGCGGCGTGGTGACCGCCGAGTCCGGCATGAATTTCAGCCAAGAGCTACCGCCCCTCTTCCTCGGATCTAAATCGTTGAAGGACTCCGGTGGCGCTTTTCTTGTAGAGCTATCCATCATGAACCTTGTAGGCCTTTGAACGCCGGACAATGCAGCAGGCCTGATTCTGGTCCTCAGGAAGCTCTTTCCTGTTAAGGTAGGCCAGGAAGGGTTCGGTCCATGGGGCAATGACTGCCATGATGAGATGCGCCGACGGTGTTATTTTGGTGGCTGAGCCCCCGACGACGTCGGTGTTTCCGGGATCTGGGATTATGTTTGGTTCTGGACTAGTATTGTCGTTTTCCCCCTACCACACCACGGATGGCTTAAAGAGCCTTTCTAGGAAGATATTAGGTAGGACGGTGTCGCGCTTAGCGCCGATACGAGCAAGAACATCCACCGCTTGATTACATTCTTGAGCCACATGATGGAACTCGAGCCCCTCGAACCGGCTGACATTTTTATGACTGCGTTACGATACGCTGCCATCTTCGGATATTTAATATCGAAATCTCCATTTATTTGAGATATTGCAAGGTTGTAGTCCCGGCGTACTTCTAGGTGTTGTATGCCCATGCAGACAGCCATCCAGAGACCATGTAATAAGGCCTTGTATTCGGCTGCGTTATTGCAGTCTGTGTATAGTATTTGGAGGACGTACTAGACGACTTCTCCAGTAGGAGACGCTAAAACGACACCCGCTCCTAACCCTGCCAGCATTTTGGAGCCGTCGAAGTACATGACCCAATTGGAGTATGTGCCGTACTCTTTAGGGAGTTCGGCCTCTGTCCATTCGACGACGAAGTCGGCCAGTACTTGGATTTGATATCTCGACGTGGTTTATATGTAATGTCGAATGGGAGGAGTTCAATGGCCCATTTGGCAATCCGCCCCGTAGCATCACGGTTGTTTACAATGTCATTGAGTGGTACTTCGGAGGCCGCCGTGACCGAACACTCCTGGAAGTAGTGACGGAGCTTTCGGGGTGCCATGAAGACCGCGTATGCTATTTTTTGATAATGAGGGTACCGGGATTAGCATGGTGTAAGGACCGTAGATACGTAGTATACTGGCTTCTGAAGCGGGAATTTATGTACATCCTGTTCTCGTTCAACGACGAGTACGGCGCTCACCACCTGATGTGTTGCCGATATGTATAATAACATCGGTTCGCTGGCATTTGGTGTGGCCAGGATTGGATTGCTCGCAAGAAGGGTTTTTATTTCCTCCAGTCCGGCTGTTGTCGCGTCCGTCCACTCGAAGTGGTCGGTTCACTGTAGAAGGCGATAGAGTGGCAGTGCCTTTTCTCCCAATCTGGAGATAAAGCGGCTTAGAGCTGCTATGCAACCTGCAAGCTTTTGAACTTGTTTAAGGTCTGTTGGCTTAGCCAACTGTGACAAAGCTCGGATTTTGGTTGGGTTTGCTTCGATTCCTCTATTGGAAACGATGAAGCCCAGCAGTTTTCCAGCAGGGACGCCGAAGACACACTTTTCCGGGTTGAGCTTAATGTCATACGCCCGGAGGTTGTCGAATGCAAGACGTAAGTCGTCTATTAGTGTTTTGACGTGCCTGGTTTTGATGATGACGTCATCGACGTAAGCTTCTACTATTTTGCCTATATGTTTCTCCAGGCATGTTTGAATCCTGCATTGGTATGTGGCGCCGGCGTTCTTGAGCCCAAAGGGCATGGTGTTGAAGCAAAATGGCCCATATGGGGTGATAAATGTTGTTTCGGCTTGATCGGACTCCTTCATCTTGATTTGATGGTATCCGGAATATGCATCGACGAAACACAGTGAGTCGTGTTCTGCGGTGGCGTCGATGATTTGATCAATGCGGGGGAGGGGGAAGGGATCCTTAGGGCAAGCCTTGTTGAGGTCTTTGAAATCGATGCACGGGCGCCAGGATTTGTCCTTCATTGGTACCATCACCAGGTTTGCCAGCCAGTCCGGATGTTTGATTTCTCTAATGAATCCGGCCTCGATGAGTTTGGCCAGCTCCTCCCCCATGGCTTGTCGCTTGGGTTCGGAAAAATGCCGTAGTGTTTGCTTAACCGGTTTAAAACCCTTTAATATATTGAGGCTGTGTTCATCCAGCTCGCGTGGGATCCCTGGCATATCTGAAGGTGCCAGGCGAATATGTCCCAGTTTTCACGGAGGAATTCTCGTAGTGTGGTGTCAACTATTGGGTTCAGTTGAGCTCCGATAGATGTTGTCTTCTTGCGGTCCGTTGGGTGGACCTGGAATTTGACTATTTCTTCTGCCGGTTTGGAGGAGGTGGATTTACGGCATTTGTCGAGGATCACGTCGTCCCTGTCCACCATGGACCGCAGTGTGGTTAATTCTTCGGCCGCGAGGGCTTCGAATAGCGCCTCTAGGGCCAGGGACGCGGTTTTTTTCAGTGCGAAGTGCTATGTACGGATCACTGACGAGGGTGATTATACCATTTGGTCCGGGCATTTTGAGCTTCATATACCCGTAATGGGGTATGCCCTGAAAGCGTGTAAAAGCATCCCGCCCCAACAGGGTGTGATATCCGCTGCTGAAAGGGGCCACTTGGAAAGTTATTTCTTCAGACCGATAGTTCTCCGGCGTGCCGAATACTACGTCAAGTGTGATTTACTCGCGCACCGCACCTCCCGGCTGGGAATAATTCCTCAGAAGGTTGTGTTACTTTGCTTGATGCGGCTCCTGTCTATTTCCATTTTATGGAGTGTGTCCTCATAAATGAGGTTTAGTACGTTGCTGCCGTCCATGAGGACCTTGGTAAGTCGAAACCCGTCCATGATGAGGCTGAGGACTAACGCGACTGGCACTCATTGAGGGAGTCCTGGATTAGGGGGTCTCCAGACAGCCGGACTATATCCTTTGGCCGGACTGTTGGACTATGAAGATACAAGATTGAAGACTTCGTCCCGTGTCCGGATGGGACTCTCCTTGGCGTGGAAGGCAAGCTTGGCAATACGGATATGTAGATCTCCTTCCTTGTAACCGACTCTATGTAACCCTAGCCCCCTCCGGTGTCTATATAAACCAGAGGGTTTAGTCCGTAGGACAACATCAATCGTACCATAGGCTAGCTTCTAGGGTTTAGCCTCTACGATCTCGTGGTAGATCAACTCTTGTAATACTCATATCATCAAGATCAATCAAGCAGAAGTAGGGTATTACATCCATCGTGAGGGCCCGAACCTGGGTAAATATCGTGTGCCCCGCCTCCTGTTACCATCCGCCTTAGACGCACAGTTTGGGACCCCCTACCCGAGATCTGCCGGTTTTAACACCGACATTGGTGCTTTCATTCAGAGTTCCACTATGCCGTCACCATAAGGCTTGATGGCTCCTTCGATCATCGGTAACGATGCGGTCCAGGGTGAGGTTTTCCTCCCCGGACAGATCTTTGTATTCGGCAGCTTCGCACTGCGGGCCAACTTGCTTGGCCATCTGGAGCAGATCGAGAGCTACGCCCCTGGCCATCAGGTCAGGTTCGGAAGCTTAAACTACACTACCGACATCCGCGGAGACTTGATCTTTGTCAGGTGCGCCGCACAATCACGACGAGCATGACGTAACTCTGCCGTCGGACAGTGTTCAGGAGATCACGCCTGCAACTACTCCGGCCCTCAATGCGGAGCAAATTGCGTCATCCGAAGACGGGCGGATAGACCCCGCCATGGAGGCCGCACTCTCAGTGGCGATAGAGCCGAATACGGACTTCACCCCTTACGAGAGCCGTGCTGCTGAACCATTGGATTCGTCCCCGGCCACGGACTCCGAGCCGCCTGCGTCCGTGCCTATCGAATCCGATTGGGCGCCGATCACGGAGTTTACCTCCGTGGATATCTTTCAGCACTCACCTTTCGGCGACGTGCTAAATTCATTAAGTTCTCTCTCCTTGTTAGGAGAACCTTGGCCGAACTATGTCCGGCTAGAATGGGATGCGGACGATGAAGAAATTTGCTCCCCACCCACCACCCACTTAGTAGCCACTGTCGACGATTTAACCGACATGCTCGACTTCGAATCCGAAGACATTGACGGCATGGACGACGATGCAGGAGACGAACAGGAACCACCGTCCACAGGGCGCTGGACGGCCACCTCATCATATGATATATATATATATATATATATATATATATATATATATATATATATATATATATATGGTGGACACCCCCAAAGAAGGCAATGGCGACAAGACAGCGGAGGATGACCCCTCCAAGAAGCAACCCAAGCATCGATGTTAGCGGCGCCGCTCTAAGTCCCGCAATAGCAAAAGTAGTGATACCGGCACAAGAGACAATAACACTCTGGATAGTGCCGAAGACAACAATCCCCTCCAGCACAATTTTGATCGGGAGGGTGACCAAGCTAGCCCTCCAGAATAGGCAGCAGATGGAGAAACGGAGGATGACAATTACATGCCTCTCTCCGAAGACGAGGTGAGCCTCGGAGACGAAGAATTTATCGTGCCTGAGGATCCCATCGAGCAGGAGCGCTTCAAGCGCTGGCTTATAGCCACAGCAAATATCCTGAAGAAAAAGCAACAACAGCTTCGAGATGATCAAGATTTGCTAGGAGACAAATGGACCGTAGTCCTTGCGGCCGAGGAATACGAACTCGAACGCCCCTCCAAGAGTTACCCAAAGCGCAGGTTGCTACCCCGACTCGAGGAGGAAGCATTCAAACCTACATCACCAGCGTATGATGTGGCGGACCGGCCACCTCGTGGCCGATACAGAGAGGCGTTTCAGCCTGAAGTTCAGCCTGCACCCCGCCGCCACTCAAACAAAACTACCAAGGCTTGGGGCAACACACGGGACCTGCGAGACGTATTGGAAAGTAGGGCAAAACACGCAAGATCGGCATACGGATCACGGGGGCGCGCACCAACGCGGGACGATGACCGTCATGCCAGATACACTTAAAGTAAATCCAGCCGGGCCGAAAATAGCAGACAAGACCCATATGAACTGCGTCGTGATATAGCCCGGCATAGAGGCGCCGCACACCCCCTATGCTTCACTGATGAAGTAATGGATCACGAATTCCCAGAGGGTTTTAAACTGGTAAATATTGAATCATAAGATGGGACAACAGATCCCGCGGTATGGATCGAGGATTTCCTCCTCCACATCCACATGGCTCGCGGTGATGATCTACATGCCATCAAGTACCTCCCACTAAAACTCAAAGGACCAGCTCGGCATTGGCTGAATAGCTTGCCAGCAGACTCCGTTGGCAGATGGGAGGATCTGGAAGGTGCATTCCTTGACAACTTCCAGGGCATTTATGTGCGACCACCGGATGCCGATGACTTGAGCCATATAACTCAGCAGCCAGGGGAATCGGCCAGGCAATTCTGGACACGGTTCCTAACTAAGAAGAACCAAATAGTCGACTGTCTGGATACAGAGGCCTTAGCGGCATTTAAGCATAACATCCGTGATGAATGGCTTGCCCGGCACCTCGGCCAAGAGAAGCCAAAATCCGTGGCAGCCCTCACGACACTTATGACCCGCTTTTGTGTGGGCGAAGATAGCTGGTTGGTTCGTGGTACCAATACGGCAAGCAAACCTGGCAGATCAAAAGCCAGGGATTGCAACGGCAAAACCACGACGCAACAAACACAAGCGCCGCAAATATGGTGCAAACGCCGAAAATACGGCAGTTAATGCCGGGTTCAGGGGCTCAAAGTCCAGTCAGCGGAAAGGGCCACCCAAAAATAAAAATCCAGGTCCATCCAGTCTGGACCGCATACTCAATCGCCAATGCCAAATTCATGGCACCCTAGAAACACCAGCCACCCATACCAACAGAGAATGTTGGGTCTTCAAACAAGCTGGCAGGGCAGGCGTCAAAGACGAAGGGGGGTCTCAAAGTGACAATAGCGACGAAGAGCCCAGATCACCGAACACAGGAGAGCAAAAGAAATTTCCCCCGCATATCCAATCGGTGAATGTGGTAAATACCACCCAAATTACCAACGCGGACCAGATATGCATCCTTAGGGATGGCAACTCAACGGAACTAGTCATCCCACAATATAAACTAGGGCCGATCACCTTCAACCGCACGGATCGTCCGGTCAACGCCAATCAAAGCAATCCAGCCGCACTAGTACTCGACCCATAATAGACGGGTTACACCTCACTCGAGTCCTTATGGACAGAGGCAGCAACCTAAATCTGCTTTACCAGGGCACAGTGCGCAAGATGGGCATCGATCATTCGGCGATCAAACCCACTAAAGCCACTTTCAGAGGCATTATACCAGGTGCGGAGGTTAGATGTACAGGCTCCATTGCCCTTGAGGTAGTCTTTGGATGACCAGAAAATTACCGTACCGAAGAGTTAATCTTTGAAATCGTCCCTTTTCGCAGTAATTATCAAGCACTGCTCGGACGAACCGCATTTGCTTGATTCAACGCTGTGCCACATTATGCCTACCGTAATCTCAAGATCCCCGGTCCACGCGGCGTCATTAAGGTTCATGGCAAGGCCGAACCTTCCCTCGGCACCAACAAATACACCACTACCTTAGCAGCAGGAACAACGAGCAGCATCTTGCAGCCGAACCTCGAGTCGCCGTCCAGGCTCCCGGACACCGTCAAGGGGCTCCGAACTACTTCGCGGAAGGATACCCCGGCTCGTCCAGCCGCACTAGTTCAACCGCCCTCCGGCATGTAAATATTTCTTATATTTCCCTTGCAGGTTCACCTTTGCACCGACCAGGACGGACTACACGGAGGAAGCTTGAACATGTTAGGGGATCCTTAGACATTCCCCATAGTGACCGTCCGGCTATATTACGGATCCGCACTCAACCTCTTCCCCCTGGTCACAGCAGGTTCTGCTATCATAACCCTTTTTATCACATTACTTGTACCCATACGCATAGACATATTATTCAAATACAACATGTGGATTTATATGACGTTTACGTGCTGATTATTTTTTATCGAAATCATTTTGTCAAGTGGCATCCGTACACAGCGATATGCCTTAAATATGCCAGGGGCTTCGTTTTTCCCGTAACACGGCAATAAAAGTCCGAACACCTTCATGGAAGTTCAGCACCCCGAACCTATAGCATTATATGCATCAGCTCCGAATCATGTCTTGGGTCAATAGTTGGGTTTGCCCGGCTCCCATGTTTTGGTACCTTACGTTCCGCTATATCGGCTAAGGTAGCATTGGGAGAACTACTGCGATTGTGTCCCGGTTCTTCCGGATGAGCACCTCAGTAGAGAAAGCCAAAAACTGACTGTCATGATACGGCGAGAGCTGGTCAGCTGTTCGAGCGGTTACAAAATCTTTAAGGATTTCTCCCGCATAATTCCATAACCAATGCAGAGTGCGATGGATCGGTTTTTTCTTCGATGAGGCACTTATAGAGCCCCTAGTACGGTCTTCCGAACACAAGGGGCTGCGCCCACCATACTAAAGCTCCTATGACTAAGCAAGAGTGATAAAGCCCTATAGTCCGATTGCCTGGTTCGTTGTGCTGAGCACCTCCTTCGAAGGACCCAAAACTGGGATAAAGAGTGCTCAGGTTTATCCCGAACACCCCGGTACTTCTTACATGGGGGCAAAGGCCAACGACTGGCCAACTCTCAGGTTTAACATAAAAACGGCCGCACAGGAGGGTAAACTTTTATATAACAGGCGACAAATAAACGACCTTGTTCAAACATTACAAAGGACAACACGATTGCCATTCATGGAAATATAATATCCTTCGTGCATAGTTCCGCTGCAAGGTAGGATCCCTTCAGGACATTCTGATAATACAATTCGTGCTTGTGGTGCTCCTTCCCCTCGGGAGGAACTTCGGTCACCAGCTTCTCGGCATCCATCTTCCCCCAGTGCACCTTTGCGCGGGTGAAGGCCATTCCCGCACCTTCTATACAGACCGACCGCTTGATGACGTCAAGTCTATGGCAAGCATCTACAAGCCGCTTCACGAGTCCGAAGTAGCTGCTTGGAATCGGCTCGGCAGGCCATAATCGGATAACCAGATCTTTCATGGCTAGTTCCGCCACCTTATGCAGTTCGATTAGCTGTTTCAGTTGATCGGCAAAAGGCGCCGGATACTGCGGCGCCAAATACTGCGACCAGAAGAGCTTATCCGTAGTGTTCCTTTCTTTGGCTCGGTAGAATTGGGCGGCATATGATATGCTGCGAGGTAGCTCGGCAAATACCCCTGAGAAATCCGGATTCAAAATCAGAAACAGAGTTTTCCCTTTAATACTTGCTTTACATGGAAAATTCCTTACCCGCTGCGATCTTTCTCGCCTCCTGGATCCCCTGCAGGGCACTTTGGGTTTCCCCCCGGGCGTCGCTCGTGGCCTGACGCACCTTGGTGAGTTCAGATTCTTTCTCCGTCAAACTCTGCTCCAAGGTCTCGCATTTCCTTATGGCCTCTTGCAGCTCCTGCTCAGCTTTAATAACTCTGGCCTCGTGTTTCTCACGAAGAGTCCGCTCTGTGGCCGTCTTTTTGTCAGCCTCGGCAACGGCCCTTTTGAGGGACTCGACTTCGGTCATAACCCCTAGCACAAATTATGCAGTTTGTTTCATACTGAAAATCTATTCCGCAATAAATGCGAGCAAAGCTTGTGCATACCTTGTTTATCTCTCAACTGCATTCTCAACTCGCCAAGCTCTTCCATGGCCCGCTCCACACTTTGCTTCAGTCTGGAGATCTCCGCAGTACGTGAGGCAGCAGCCGCTACAGACGCCTGCTTGTAACAGAAGAGAAGTCATTCAATGAGCCTTCCTGTGATCATTAATTCGATCCCCTGTCCGGTTCTTTCTCTCACCAAACAGTGTATCAGGGGCTACTATCTATACTATGACACTCTTCGACAACTCATAAAACATACCTCAAAGCCTCTGATAAGGCTGATACAGGCTTCGTTCAGTCCACTCTCAGTTGACTGAATCTTCTCAATCACCGCACCCATAAGGGCACGGTGTTCATCAACGATGGAGGCGTCTTTCAACGCCACCATCAAAGCATCCGACACTTCTGGATAAACAGAGGTCGCTGGTGGAACAGGCACGCCCCCTCCAGCCGAAGGGGGCTGCCTGCTTGATTCTGGAGCCATATAGGTCTCTGGAATCACATCCGGCTGGGAGCCGAACTCAGGATGGCCCCCACCATCGGCCCCCATGGGAATCTTTTCCCCCATGTGTCTGGCCCCTGAGGTTTGGCCTCCAAGCGCCGCTTCATGGTTTTTCCCTTTCCTCCTTGGTCGGGGTCCTTCTGGGACGAAGCCTCGGTGTAATACACCTGTTTGGAGGAAGGGGCCTTCGGGGGCGTCCCGCTCTCCATAGCATTTGAGCTCAGCAAATCCTCTGATGAGGACTGTTTGGTACGGGGCCTCGCCAGACTATACAAAAAATGGCTTACGTTAAAATATTAAGCCACGGTGAGTCCGGACGCCTAAAACGTGTTTGGATCTTATACACTTACGAGTTCACCAGGGGCTAGGCCCTGGGATCCCATGCTGGGCTGCTGTCGGCGCTGGCAGTGGACTCCTCCGGAAGAGGAGCCTTTCCCCTTTTGGGCAGCGCAGCCTCCAAGTTTGCGGAGGCCGTCCTCCTCTTTCTTCCCCCTGCAGGGGATTCATCTTCCTCCTCATCGTCCTCTTCGGATGTGAAATGGGCATTGGAGCCTTTGGATATGGTGTCTGAAGTGCCGCGGCGGCGAAGGCCGCCCCGGGTCTTTTGGGCCTCCCTCTCGGCCGTTTCTCGGGCACCTTGTAAGGCGCCGGCACCAGCATTTTCATCAGAAGTGGGATGTTTGGTTCTTCGGGCAGCGGGGCCGGACAATGGATCCACTCCGCCTTCTTCGTCCAGCCCTAGAGAATTATAAAATGCGTTAAGCGCTTCCCTTGGTTTACATGGATAAAAAGTTTCAATGACTTACCGAACTTGCAGGGCGGGACAGTTGATACCCGCGGTCCTCGGCCGAACCCGGCCATGATTTGCTGGACTTGAAAAGCACCTTCCAGATGTCCTTGTGTGAGGAGCCGAAAAGCTCCTGCAAGGTCTAATGCCTGGCCGGATCAATTTGCCATAAATTGTAAGTCCGGTGCGGACAAGGCAAGATCCGGCGAACTAACATCACCTGGACTACATTGACAAGTTCAATGTTCTTGTCTCCCATATCCTCTATGCGCGTCTGGAGCGCCGACACTTTGTTGGATGAGGACCAGTCCAGGCCTTTCTTAATCCAGGATGTAAGCCGCAGCGGGGCACCGGATCAGAATTCGGGAGAGGCGGCCCATTCCTTGCCGCGCGGCTCCGTGATGTAAAACCACTGCTGCTGCCACTCCCTGATAGAATCATTAAAGGTTCCCATTGGCCATATAATGTTGGGCATCTTTATCACCATAGCGCCCCCGCATTCAACGTGCTCAGTGCCCACCACCATGGGCTTCATGTTAAAAATCTTCAGCCATAAACCGAAGTGCGGCGAAATGCGGAGAAAAGCCTCGCACACGACAATGAATGTCGAGATGTTGAGGAAGGAATTAGGGGACAGGTCATGTAGATCGATCCCATAATAAAACATGATGCCACAAACAAACGGGTGGAGGGGAAACCCTAGCCCGCGGACAAAGTGAGGTTGGAATACAACCCTTTCGTGGGGTTCCGGAGTAGGGACGATCTGTCCCGTCGTCGGGAGATGGTGGCTGATTTCCTTGGCCACGTACCTGGCCTCCCGAAGCTTTCTGATATCCTTGTCTCGGACAGTGGAGGCCATCCATTTGCCTCCTGCTCCGGATCCGGACATCTTCGGAGGACCTTTTGTGGGCAGGAAAGATGAACGCTTGGGCGCTGGAGCTTGAGCAGAAGGGAATGAATCGGGAAGAAGGCGTGAGTGAAAAGAGTAAATCCTTGTCCCTTTATAAAGGCGGAAGAGGCAATGTGCCTCCCCACTCACCTGGTAACACCTCTTATTCCCCAAGTGCCGTAATTGATGGTGCGGTTGGGTTACCCACACCCGTATTGATGAGAATCCCGTGATAAGGGGAGACGATCCCTGCTTCGACAAGACGTGCCAAGAAAACCGCCTCATGATATGTGCAGTGCTGGTTGAGAAAAATGGTTCGAATAATGACCGGGCCGTGGTATGATGTCATGCTGCTAAACGTGTTGGAAGATTAGATTTGTGGAAATATTATTCTCTCTACGGTGGTATGTGGAACTTGTTTTGCGGAGCCGGACACTATCCTTGTGTTCAGAATCTTCTATGGAGTATTCGGAGGAAGAACCCGCCTTGCAATGCCGAAGAAAAATATGCGCATCGGACTCATCATCATTGAAGCCTGGTTCAGGGGCTACTGAGGGAGTCCTGGATTAGGGGGTCTCCGGACAGCCGAACTATATCCTTTGGTCGGACTGTTGGACTATGAAGATACAAGATTGAAGACTTCGTCCCGTGTCCGGATGGGACTCTCCTTGGCGTGGAAGGCAAGCTTGGCAATACGGATAAGTAGATCTCCTTCCTTGTAACCGACTCTGTATAACCCTAGCCCCCTCCGGTGTCTATATAAACCGGAGGGTTTAGTCCATACGACAACATCAATCATACCATAGGCTACATCAACTCTTCGTAGATCAACTCTTGTAATACTCATATCATCAAGATCAATCAAGCAGGAAGTAGGGTATTACCTCCATCGAGAGGGCCCGAACCTGGGTAAACATCGTGTCCCCCACCTCCTGTTACCATCCGCCTTAGACGCATAGTTCGGGACCCCCTACCCGAGATCCGCCGGTTTTGACACCGATACTCGTAATGTTCCGTACTTTGGTTCGTCACTGGCGTTGAATGTTATAGCCGTGTCATTCCAGGGGTTTATGTCGGTGTTCTGGGAACGGGGGTCCCCAGACTTGCCTGCCTGCGGCCTGTGGCGTGGCTCAAAGGGGGGCCCAGCATGGCCCATCTTCATCAACACAGACCCAAGACCCTCGCGAGGGGCCAAGCCTCGCGGGGCGGACGACACGGAGCTTCCTCAGGCACGGCCTCATCAGGCTGGCTCGCAAGGAGGCGGAGAGATCAAGGCAGGGTACCTCACGAGGTGCCCGTGGCGCAAGCCATGATGACCAAGGGAGCCAGGCGGGCGCCAGCCCGCGCAGTGTCCTCCTTTCCTCTTTGGTGCAAAGGGAGCAAGCGCAGGCGAGAGCATCAAGCAAAGGCACCCGTTTCGGTGCAACAAGACCAAGACCAGCCCAACGGCAGGGAGGAAGTCATTGTGGAGCCCAAGCCAACGTCACCACTAGAGCCTTTGGCAGGCGAGGACCAACTTTAGTCAGGATAAGTGTACCAGATGTTCCCCTTCAAAATGGCCAATTGTTGGCGCCCTTCCCGCTCAATACTTGGGAAGAGGCCCAGGGCCTTTGCCTATAAATAGGACTAGCCACACCCAGGGTAGAGGGGAATCGGCCAATCCAGAAACAAGCTGGGATCGGATCGAGTAGCATCACACACAGAGAGAGAGAAGGGTGACTGAACTCCTCCTAGCAGTTCATCGCCCCAGCCAAGAACAGACCCTCGCGAGGCTGTTCTTCCTTGTATTGCTCATCATCATCAGCCCAAGAGGCAATCCACCACACCACAAACTAGAGTAGGGTATTACACCACAATGGTGGCCCGAACTAGTATAAACCCTGTGTCTCTTGTGTTGTTCGTTCCATAGCTTAGATCTTAGCGAGGCAGTGGGGTGCAGGTAGGTAGAAGGCGAAATCTCCGCGCGCACCCCAATGCTCGAACCTCAAGGGTCTACCGGAACCCAAAATCCGACATTTGGCGCGCCAGGTAGGGGTGCACCGAAATCCACCTTCTACCGCTTCGTGTCCCGTCGCGTCGTCATCACCATGTCCGGCGACCAGGCGGGCAACCCAGATCCTTGGGCGGCGTGGCCCGCCCGTGCAGAGCCGCTCGCCTCGGGCGACCCCGCGCCCCAGGCAGCTCGCGGTCCATAGGGCGCTGCGGGCCGCGGGCGACGCGGACAGGCTTCGACAGCTCTCACACCGCGGCAGGCGCGGTCGGCAGAAAGGGCCTCCAATCACGCCACGACCACGACACCGTACACCCGCCGAGAGCAGGCGAACTCGAGGGCTGCGCTCACAGTGGCCCGAGAGCTACTGCAGTGCAGGCTGCTGGAGGGCGGCCGCAACATGCTGCTGGAGCGGGTGGCAGAGCTCCTGGGCTTTGCCGCCTCGGGGGCCCACCCCTTCTGCACCCAGCTCCCATCTCAAGCCCAGGGCGGCCCGCGCGGGGGCTCCGCGCGCGCCCGCGGGCTCCAAGGCTACTCCAACGCCAGCGAAGCTATCAGCACCGGACCGGTGGCGGCGCTGCCCCCGCTCCCGGTCCGCGAAGAAGAAGGACTCAACGTGACCCACGGCCCCAGTGGACAGCCGCACTACCACCCTATGGTGGGCGCGTCATGCAGAGCTGCATGGCACGCGGAGCACTACGGCGTGGCCTTCGGGATGACGGCGCCAGAAGAATACGTGCCCCACATGATGTACCAAGGGCACCCTCACGAGGGCGAACAAGGCTCGCTCCTCAGCACAAGCTGGGGGGACGAGGCGCCAGAAGCTGAGCTCTTCCAGGAGCCCCGGGACGGTCCCACTGGCCACGCTGGAGGCAACGATTATCGGTAGCGCTAATTCCTCAGGAGCAGGCATACGCTAATCATGGATCGCAGGAGGTGCAGGTCGCCACAGCGAGCAGCTGCCCCGCTCCCACAGTCTCCTACCCCTCGGGAGGAGGGCGCAGGGGGCTGCAGGAGAGGGACCGAGATCCGACATCACCACCGCGGCGTTCGGAGCAAGTTGTTCTCAGGAGGTAGGCCCTCTGATGGGGAGGTGCCTCAGGGCCTGCCCCTGGCGGAGGACCCGTGGTCGTCGGGGGAACCGCTGGCGACCGCTCTACCCCATCGGCGGCGTCCTGGTTTCCGGTCGTCGTTGATGGCACTAGAGTGTGGCACAAGGCGGGGCCCTCGTCTGGCGATATGAATGCAAGGCCGGTACCTGTGAAGAAGGCCCAGTGCCTGTGAAGCTCGCTGCCCCGTGACACTCTCACGTAATAATGAGTGGGGCTGTACACGCCCCGGAGTCTCAGGGTTGCCGGCCTCAGGCCCTGGGGCTCCCTCCCACGCCCAGTGGCAGCACTTAGCTCCGCGCTGGTGAGAAGACGTCCAAGACTAGATTAGGTGCCGGACGCAGCCTTTTGTCTGCTTTCATTGCTTTTCCCTTTGGTTGTCACTTTCCCCCGCTGTATTTAAGTTGGATTCGAATTTGAGATTTGCGTGTGTTCGGGGAAGGGGTTCTTAGTCTTGTTCGAGCAATTTCTCGCGTTTTGATTACCACTTCGCCTCAGCTGCCTCCCCTCGTGAGCCCCTCGCGAGCCGGGTCAGGCCTAGCTTGCGCGCAGCCCAGACTGCCGCCGCCGCGTCCTCTCAGGAGGGTTTTTTACTGCAAATCCTACGGATTCGATCAGGGAGCACTCGGGACACCACAGCCTCCCACAGGCTACCTCAGGGCCCGCACGGAACGAAGGTAAACTAGCCAACCAGCACGTCGCTTAGCCAACCACTTGGCGCGGGCGCATGGGCAATGTAACATCTACTAATACGATGAACACAAGTTTTACATGAGGGCTCCCCCTCCCAAAATGCTCTCAGAGCCATCAGGCCAAACCCTGAGTTCTATTCATGCAGGGTAAGAAAACAGGAACGATGCATAATCAGTCGGATAAATCCCCCAATGCGTCCTCAGGAGCACCTCCCGAACCGTTGCTGGCGTCGCTGGACTCGCCATCGCTGTCTGCGTTGCCGCCAGCGGCGTTAGGGCCATTTACCACGCCGCCCTCATCGGCAGCCATGATCACGCCGTCGTTGTCTGAAGCGAAGGCCCTGACAAGAGCATCCACATTATCTTCCACCCAGTGCGTCAGGTCGTCTCGGACGGCCTGGGGGACTGGGGCGATGGCGGCATCGAAATCAAAGTGGGGATCCATGTTCCAGAGATGGCTGAAGACGCAAGAAAAGGTGCACCCGAGCAGGGCGCGGCTCCTCTCCTCCACCAACCTGTCGTCCCTGACTGACCGCGCCTCCAGCTGCGTCACCACGTCGGTGAAGAACTGAAGGTTACCGGCGTAGTTGACTGCGTGCGGCTCGCCAACAGCCGCCTCGCAGATGTTGCCCAAGGTTGTGTTGGCTCTCTCCCGGAGCGTGGTGAGCATGGGGGTGCTCCTGCTCTAGGATCCGCCGCTGACGTATCTCGTCCGCATTCTGGCGCACGACGGCCTCAGCCTCCTCCACCCGATGGCGAAGAAGGAGCACATCGGCCTGGGAGGTGGTTGACTCCCCTTGCGCTACCTCAAGGGAGGCCCAAAAAGCATCGGCCCGCCGCGTCGCTTCCTCCAGCTTGGCCCTCAAGGCAGCAGTCCTACCTTCAGCCTCGGCCCGTATCAACCCCAGCGTCTCCTCGAACTCGCGTTCAAGGTTCAAGCGCGCCATCGCCACCCGACGTCCGACCTCCTCCAGGACACGGGCTTCCCGTGCAGCAACATCATCCCCCGCCTGCGTCACCAAGTGCTCCCTCGTCTCCAGACGCTCGTACTCGCGTGCACATTCAGCGGCTTCCAGCGTCAGCGCCTCCTCGCGCTTCTGGACCTCTGCTGGGTCGCCAGAGGCCACCTTCATCGATGCGAGGGCTGCCTCGCGCAGCTCCACTTGCTCCTCCAGTGAGTGGCACCAGGCCAGGAGCTCCCGAGCCCGCTCCTCCGCCGCCTCTCGCCGCCGTTCAGCTTCCTGGGCCTCCTCAGCAGCCCAAGATCGGGCCTCCCAAGAGGCCACCAGCGACGCCTTGGCCTCTTCGTCGTCAAGATCGCGCTGATGGCGCGCAAGGGCGATGGCGCCCTCCAGCTCGCGCCTCTCTGCAGCCAGGCGCAGGCCCTCGGCCTCAAGGCGGGCGTCTTTATCAGCAAGCTCCTCACCAAGCAGGTTCCCCGCGTCAGCCGCCCTTCGAAGGAATCCTTGGCGAAGAACGCGACGCTCCCGGACGCGCTCAAGCACGTCTTCCACACCATCATCTGCCCCAAGCAAGCGCCAGGGGCCACGAATCAGCATTCCCCCTCCGGGCAGGGGGCTGGGGGCTAGCACCCTCGCGACGGCCGGGCACGCCAAGCCAGAAGCCCGGCCTGGAGCCAGCCCGTCCCCAGATGAAGAGCGCAGGGAGCGCCTTAGCCAATCACAGTCCACGACCAGGCGAGAAGCCCATGGCAGGCTGGCTATGCCACGAGAAGGCCCGCGAAGGAGGATCGCGAGGTGCGCAGAGCCTCGATGCTCCTCGGGACGGTTCGCCTCTCCGATCACCCTCACCACAAGGGCTCTGCTGCTTGGAGCGCTTGAGGATGGTAGCGGGAGCGAAGCCAAGGGGGACGACACCTCAGCCATCTCTGCGAGCTCGGCGGGAAGGGGCCTGCCGAGCAAGGATCAGTAGAAGCAACAGAAGGATCGGGAGCTTGAAAAGGAGAAGGCTTACTCATCAGTGGCGAAGTACTTCCTACGCTTCAGCAGGCGACAAGGGTAATTGTCGCCCAGGGCCTCCCTTCTCTTCCGGAGGGCCTCAAAGTCCATGCCGAAGCGGCCCAAGAGTTGAGCGCAGGGATCAACCTGCGACGAGGACGAAGCGTCAAGGCGATCCGCGTCAGGGGCGCCTGCCTGATGCGTACTGCCAGTCGCCTCGCCAAGAGAAGAGGATGGAGCCTCAGGGGCCTCAGCCGCAGGCGCTGAGGGCAGCTGCTTGCCGCCCTCAGCCACAGCGGCACGGGCCCCAAGAGCTGCTCCCTCATGAGCATCGCCCGGTGCTGTCACCCCACGGGGAGCCCCCTCGGCCTCTGGCGCCTCATGCCTCCCTGCTCCGCCACTTGAGGAAGAGTCGCCTTGGCCGACTAGAAGGGCAGTCACCATCACTGGGTTCTCGCGAGGCCCCTGGAGGCTGGCAGGGCGCGGCCCCCACTCATCAAAGATAGGCATCTGATTCACAAAATCGCCCCTGTTCCGGCAGAGGTGCAGCAAGGCCCCTCCCTACTGGATGCTACCAGGGTTGGGGTCCCCAGTCAGGATCAAGAGCACTGTCCTCAGCACTTCAGGCATTAGGTCCTCTTCCTGGAGCCTCATACGATCATCATGCCCGCTGAAGGCCCACATCCGGCGGGAGTGGCATTGGAGAGGAGCAATGCGGCGTAGCAGGAACTCCTTCACCACCTTGGGCGCTGTCACGCCAAGCGACCTCAAGAACGCGAAGCGGTGCCAGACGAAGATGAGCCGGGGGCTCTCGAGCGTCTCCTGGCCCCAGCCCGAATTGGGGACAGCAGGCGAAGTTGGCTCCGATAGCAGGGGCCTGGGCACCCCTACATCCACATACAGCCACCGCTCGCAGAACCCAGCCGCAGGCGGAGGGATCCTGAAGTCAATCGCTGAGGCCACTGTCTCAGACGCGGCAGTGAAGCTCATGCACGCCGAGCATTGGGTAGGGTCGATGAGGCGCAGAGAGAAGAAGTGGCGCAGCAAGGCAACCGAAGGAAGGATGCCCATCATTGCCTCGCAAACAAAGGCGAAGACCGAAAGAAGGGTGATGGATTCAGGACCCAGATGCATCATGTGGATCTGATAGTTGGAAAGCACGGCATTGAAGAAATCGGAAAAGGGGGGAACCAGACCCGCCCACAGGGTGTCGGATAAATACTGGACCTCGGTGACTATCCTGTCGATGGAGAAGTGAGACGCGGGCCAGGCCGTCGTCCTCCCGCATTCGTTGAAGATAGTGGCCAGAGCCTAGCTGACCTTGCCCAAGCCCTCTTGATTTATTATGATCGACTGGTCGACGGCGGGGGCCGCCAACGGCGGCGAGCGAGGCGGAGGCATGGGTTTCTTCCCTCTTCCCTTCTTCGTCGAAGCCATGGCGGTGGGAAGGGGGGGAAGGTTCGAGATTGGGTTGAAAACAGAAGCTGGAGTTTGACAGGAGGAAGGACTGAGGGCGCTCGAGCAACAGAAAGGGGAGCGGCTGTGTACGACTACGAGTCCGCCTAGCATGGCGCAAAATAAGGGGGCGTGGGGGAACAGTGCAGCCCACGTCCAATCAACCGCCATGCGGCGCCCAAGGCCGCAGGCTGTTACGGCCCACGGCGCTTCGCTCTTGCCCTTTCTCCTTCCTGCACGGCCAAGTCCGAGCGCGCCTTGGGCCCGGGGGCTACTGTCGGCATTCTGGGAACGGGGGTCCCCAGACTTGCCTGCCTGCGGCGTGGCTCAAAGGGGGGCCCGGCATGGCCCATCTTCATCAACACAGACCCAAGACCCTCGCAAGGGGCCAAGCCTCACGGGGCGGACGACACGGAGCTTCCTCAGGCATGGCCTCATCATGCTGGCTCGCGAGAAGGCAGAGAGATCAAGGCGGGGTACCTCACGAGGTGCCCGTGACGCAAGCCATGACGACCAAGGGCGCCAGGCGGGCGCCAGCCCGCGCAGTGTCCTCCTTTCCTCTTTGGTGCAAAGGGAGCAAGCGCAGGCGAGAGCATCAAGCAAAGGCACCCGTTTCGATGCAACGAGACCAAGACCATCCCAACGGCAGGGAGGAAGTCATTGTGGAGCCCAAGCCAGCGTCACCACCAGAGCCTTTGGCAGGCGAGGACCAACTTTAGTCAGGATAAGTGTACCAGATGTTCCCCTTCAAAATGGCCAATTGTTGGCGCCCTTCCCGCTCAATACTTGGGAAAAGGCCCAGGGCCTTTGCCTATAAATAGGACTAGCCACCCCTAGGGTAGAGGGGAATCGGCCAATCCAGAAACAAGCTGGGATCGGATCGAGTCGCATCACACACAGAGAGAGAGAGAGAAGGGTGACTAAACTCCTCCTAGCAGTTCATCGCCCCAGCCAAGAACAAACCCTCGCGAGGCTGTTCTTCCTTGTATTGCTCATCATCATCAGCCCAAGAGGCAATCCACCACACCACAAACTAGAGTAGGGTATTACACCACAATGGTGGCCCGAACTAGTATAAACCCTGTGTCTCTTGTGCTGTTCTTTCCATAGCTTAGATTTTAGCGAGGTGGTGGGGTGCAGGTAGGTAGAAGGCGAAATCTTCGCGCGCACCCCAGTGTTCAAACCTCAAGGGTCTGCCGGAACTCGAAATCCGACAGTTTATTGTAGCAATTTGGCAGACTTCGGCGAGCTCGCGAAGTTCCCTTTTGCGCTTATTGTTTTAAGCGAATCTCTCAAAGACCGTCAATATTCTTGATTTATCATCTTCTGGGGGATGCCGTTCTGGGTCGTCCTTGATAAGGATGTCCTCGCCGCTCTTGGCTACCTGTCGTAGTATCCAACATGCTCTAAGGCTGTGGGTTGCCACGGTATGTAGTGTTGTATGTATTTTCCATGGGCCATCAAGCCACCCCTCCAGAACGGTGTCGTGCCGCATAGTAGTTTTGTGTTTGTTCACTGTTGGACTGGGCGTGCCACGAGGGTGCACCCTTTTCGCCTGTAGGGGGAGTTGAGTTGGGACCGATGGTTCCCAGCGAGCTGCCTGAGTTTTCCAGGCGCTCTCCATCGCGCTGTACTTTTGTATGATGGTTGCTAAGTCAGCGAATTTCAGTATGCGGCGGCGATTGATGGCGTTGAGGATTCCTTCATCTCTGCAATTGTTGCAGAACGCTGATATTGCGTCCTCGTCACGATAATCTTTTACCTTGTCCTTGACAAGGAGGAATCTAGCCCAGAAGTGGTGGACCGTATCCTAAGACTGCTGTTTTATGCTCATGAGAGCGTCTATGTACGGGTGGGTGGGTGGAATTTAATCCGAACCCCGACCTAACCGATTATCTGGAGTCTGACGACCTTCCGGGCTTAACAGTCCGGGTTCTAGAATATCTTCTGATTGTTTAGGACCGTCGTCCGATGCTATGTTCGGAGGGCTGGTCGCATCCTTTCGCGGGTGAGTATCTGGCTCTTCCTGAACGGAAATCGGAACATAGTCCGTTTTTGATATAGAAGAAGACTCGCCGTCCTGCTCCACAACCACCGCAATCTGGTGGGCGACCGGTGGGGCCTTGATTTCTCCTTGATCGGTTTTAGGCCCGATCCGATCATAGTATGTGGCGATTCCTAAAGCGGTGATGCGATCTAGGAGTTTGTTCAAAGACGAAAACTCTGTCGGATCCATCTGCTTCGAGTGCTCAGAGTTATTAGGGGGTTTTCGATGGCCTGAGAGGTCATTGTCGGCTCAACAGCCAAACGGGCAATCATAGTAAAGTCGCCCAGCCGGAGGGTTTGGCCTGGGGCCAAATCTCTCCCAGAGGTGATGTTGTCTTTAAGGACAAGGCGAGTGATACGTCTCCAACGTATCTATAATTTTTGATTCCTCCATGCTATATTATCTACTGTTTTGGACTATATTGGGCTTTATTTTCCACTTTTATATTGTTTTTGGGACTAACCTATTAACCGGAGGCCCAGCCCAGAATTGTTGTTTTTTGCCTATTTTAGTGTTTCGAAGAAACGGAATATCAAATGGAGTCCAAACAGAATGAAACCTTCGGGAACGTGATTTTCTCACCGAACATGACCCAGGACACTTGGACCCTACTCCAAGAAGTAATAGAGGCGGTCATGAGGGTGGGGGCGCCCCCCTAGGGCGCGTCCCTTGCCTCGTGGGCCTCCTGTTGCTCCACCGACGTACTCCTTCCTCCTATATATACCTACGTACCCCCAAACGATCAGATATGGAGCCAAAAACCTAATTCCACTGCCGCAACTTTTTGTATCCATGAGATCCCATCTTGGGGCCTGTTCTGGAGCTCCGCCGGAGAGGGTCGTCATCACGGAGGGCTTCTACATCATCATAGCCTCTCCGATGAAGTGTGAGTAGTTTACCTCAGACCTTCGGGTCCATAGTTAGTAGCTAGACGGCTTCTTCTCTCTTTTTGGATCTCAATACAATGTTCTCCCCCTCTCTTGTGGAGATCTATTCGATGTAATCTTCTTTTTGCGGTGTGTTTGTTGAGACCGATGAATTGTAGGTTTATGATCAAGTCTATCTATGAATAACATTTGAATCTTCTCTGAAT
This sequence comes from Aegilops umbellulata, assembly GCA_032464435.1. Lineage (NCBI taxonomy): Eukaryota > Viridiplantae > Streptophyta > Magnoliopsida > Poales > Poaceae > Aegilops > Aegilops umbellulata. Next base: position 446,034,576 of record CP136054.1, read on the forward strand.
TCTTTTATGTATGATTGGTTATCTTTGCAAGTCTCTTTGAATTATCAGTTTGGTTTGGCCTACTAGATTGGTTTTTCTTGCCATGGGAGAAGCGCTTAGCTTTGGGTTCGATCTTGCGGTGTCCTTTCCTAGTGACAGAAGGGGCAGCAAGGCACATATTGCATCGTTGCCATCGAGGATAACAAGATGGGGTTTATTTCATATTGCATGAATTTATCTCTCTACATCATGTCATCTTTCTTAAGTCGTTACTCTGTTTTTAACTTAATACTCTAGATGCATGCTGGATAGCGGGCGATGAGTGGAGTAATAGTAGTAGATGTAGGGAGGAGTCCGTCTACTTGTCTCGGACGTGATGCCTATATACATGATCAGACCTAGATATTTTCATAACTATGCTCAATTCTGCCAATTCCTCAACAGTAATTTGTTTACCCACCGTAGAATACTTATGCTCTTGAGAGAAGCCACTAGTGAAACCTATGGCCCCCGGGTCTATTCTCATCATATCAATCTCCATCACTTTACTTTTGCTTTGCTTTTTACTTTGCCTTTTACTTTTCACTTTGCATCTCTATATCAAAAATACCGAAAATATTATCTATCATCTCTATCAGATCTCACTCCCGTAAGTGATCGTGAAGGGATTGACAACCCCTAATCGCGTTGGTTGCGTTGAGCTATTGTTTTGGTGTAGGTTCGAGGGACTTGCGCGTGGCGTCCTACTGGATTGATACCTTGGTTCTCAAAAACTAAGGGAAATACTTACGCTACTCTGCTGCATCATCCTTTTCTCTTCGGGGAAATCCAACGCAAGCTCAAGAGGTAGCAAGAAGAATTTCTGGCGCCGTTGCTGGGGAGTCTGCACAAAAGTCAACATACCAAGTACCCATCACAATCCCTATCTCTCGCATTACATTAGTTGCCATTTGCCTCTCATTTTCCTCTCCCCCACTTCACCCTTGCCGTTTTATTCGCCCTTCTTTTCCGTTCGCCTTTATGTCTTTCTTGGCTCGTTTTCTCGCTTGGTTGAAATAGTTGAGTGTTTATTCATCCCTAAACAGAGAAGCTAATATCTATGGATCCTCGTCCGCTTGCCAATCTTTTTAAGAGATCCAATTATGATGAACCAATTCCTAGTGATTTGGATGCACTAGATTATCTTTATAAGCTTTTGCCTGAGATCCGTAAATGTGAAAATTGTGATGAAGTGCTTCACGATAGATCTTTGAATAAAAAGCATGATTGCAATGATTTTATTATCAATTCTATTGATGTAAATTATGCTAATAATATGCAAAACCCTAAGCTTGGGGATGCTAGTTTTGCTATGTCCAAAAGTCATGATTGGGGAGATTCTTCTTATGATCTTGAAAATTTATTTAAGCCCCATGATGAATACAAGATTGATAATAGTGTTTGCAATAATATTGAAAGTGGTTTTGGAAGAGTGTCAACTTTAGATCCCACATATCTAGATAACATTCAATCTTATGAAATTTATGATAAAAGTGGGCTTGGAGAAATCATGACTTTAGTTAATGATAATCCCACTATTTTGGAAGAGTGTCAACTTCGCATGCATGTGGATCGTGTTGAGAATATGTTATGTGATAGCTATATTGTTGAATTTTCTTATGATCCTACATGTAATTATTATGAGAGAGGAAACTACGGCTATAGAAATTTTCATATTACTAAATTACCTCTCGTTATGTTGATATTGCTACCGTTCCTTTCCGCTTCCTTGCATTTGCTAGTTTTTGCTTGCTACGATAATTTGTTTTTCTATAAGATGCCTATGCATAGGAAGTATGTTAGTCTTAAGTGTGTTTGTCACATGTTTTATGATGCTCTCTTTGTGCCTCAATTCTTGTCTTTCTTGTGAGCATCTTTGAAATCTCAATGCCTAGCTAAAAAGGCTTTAAAGAAAAGCGCTTGTTGGGAGACAACCCAATATTTTTCCTTGCTGCTTAGTAATAAATAACCCATCTACCTTCTGTTTGGATGTGGTTTTGTGTTTTAATTAGTGTTTGTACCAAGTTAGACCTATTGTATCTTCTTGGATGATAGTTATTTGATCTTGCTGTAATTTCCAGAAACTTTGCGCTCAGTGCCCGAATTATTAAAAATCACCAGAACGTGATAAATACTGATTCCAATTGCTGCTGATCAATAAACAAATTGTCTAGGTCTTCCAATTTTGATAGATTTTTTGGAGTTCCAGAAGTTTGTGTTAGCTACAGATTACTACAGACGGTTCTGTTTTTGACAGATTCTGTATTTCGTGTGTTGTTTGCTTATTTTGATGAATCTATGGCTAGTAAAATAGTTTATAAACCATAGAGAAGTTGGAATACAGTAGGTTTAACACCAATATAAATAAAGAATGAGTTCATTACAGCACCTTGAAGTGGTGTTTTGTTTCTTTCTCTAAGGGAGCTCACGAGATTTCTAATGAGTTTTGTGTTGTGAAGTTTTCAAGTTTTGGGTAAAAGATTTGATGGATTATGGAACAAGGAGTGGCAAGAGCCTAAGCTTGGGGATGCCAGTGGCACCCCAAGATAATCTAAGGACACCTAAAAGCGAAAGCTTGGGGATGCCCCGGAGGGCATCCCCTCTTTTCGTTTACTTCCATCGGTAACTTTACTTGGAGCTATATTTTTATTCACCACATGATATGTGTTTTGCTTGGAGCATCTTGTATGATTTGAGTATTTATTTGTTAGTTTACCACAATCATCTTTGATGTACACACCTTTTGAGAGAAACACACATGATTCGGAACTTATTAGAATATTGTATGTGCTTCACATATATCTTTTGAGCTATATAGTTTTTGCTCTAGTGCTTCACTTATATCTTTTAGAGCACGGCGGTGGATTTGTTTTATAGAAACTATTATTATCTCATGCTTCACTTATATTATTTTGAGAGTCTTAAAGAGCATGGTAATTTTCTTAAATTGGGAAATTAATCCTAATATCCTAAGTATTCGAGACTAGTAAAAAACTTTCTTATGAGTGTGCTGAATACTAAGAGAAGTTTGATGATTGATGATTGTTTTGAGATATGGAGGTAGTGATATTAAAGTTGTGCTAGTTGAGTAGTTGTGAAATTGAGAAAAACTTATGTTGAAGTTTGCAAGTCCCGTAGCATGCACGTATGGTAAATGTTATGTAACAAATTTGAAACATCAGGTGTTCTTTGATTGTCTTCCTTATGAGTGGCAGTCGGGGACGAGCGATGGTCTTTTCTACCAATCTATCCCCCTAGGAGCATGCGTGTAGTGCTTGGTTTTTGATGACTTGTAGATTTTTGCAATAAGTATATGAGTTCTTTATGACTAATGTCGAGTCCATGGATTATACGCACTCTTACCCTTCCATCATTGCTATCCTCTTCGTTACCGTGCATTGCCCTTTCTCACATTGAGAGTTGGTTCAAACTTCGCCGGTGCATCCAAACCCTGTGATATGATACGCTCTTTCACGCATAAACCTCCTTATATCTTCCTCAAAACAGCCACCATATCTACCTATTATGGCATTTTCATAGCCATTCCGAGATATATTGCCATGCAACTTTCCACCGTTCCGTTTATCATGACACGTTCATCATTGTCATATTGCTTTGCATAATCATGTAGTTGACATCGTATTTGTGGCAAAGCCACTTTCATAATTTTTCATACATATCACTCTTGATTCATTGCTATCCCGGTATACCGCCGGAGGCATTCATATAGAGTCATACTTTGTTCTAGTATCGAGTTGTAATCATTGAGTTGTAAATAAATAGAAGTGTGATGATCATCATTCATAGAGTATTGTCCCAAAAAAGGCCAAATAAAAAAGGAAGGCCCAAAAAAAGAAAAAAAAGGGACAATGCTACTAACCCCCATGATTATATTCTATTCCACCCATAGTGATATATCCATGGCTCAAGCTCATGTATTGCGTGGAGGTTGAAAAAGTTTGTGATTACTAAAGTATGAAACAATTCCTTGGCTTGTCATCGGGGTTGTGCATAATGAGAGCATTCTTGTGTGACAAAAATGGAGCATGACTAAACTATATGATTTTGTAGGGATGAACTTTCTTTGGCCATGTTATTTTGAGAAGACATAATTGCTTAGTTAGTATGCTTGAAGTATTATTGCTTTTATGTCAATATTAAACTTTTATCTTGAATCTTTCGGATCTGAATATTCATACCACAATTAAGAGGGTTACATTAAAAAAGTTATACCAAGTAGCATTCCGCATCAAAAATTCTGCTTTTATCATTTACCAACTCGAGGACGAGCAGGAATTAAGCTTGGGGATGCTTGATACGTCTCCAACGTATATATAATTTTTTATTGCTTCATGCTATATTATATTCTGTTTTGGATGATTAATGGGCTTTATTATACCCTTTTCTATTATTTTTGGGACTGGCCTATTAACAGGAGGCCCAACCCAGAATTTCTATTTTTTTCCTATTTCAGAGTTTCGCAGAACAAGAATATCAAACGGAGTCCAAACGGAATGAAACCTTCGAGAACATGATTTTCGGAACGAACGTGATCCAGAGGACTTGGACCCTACGTCAAGACATCAACCAGGAGGGCACGAGGTAGGGGGCGCGCCCTCCACCCTCGTGGGACCCATGTTGCTCCACCGACGTACTTCTTCCTCCTATATATACCTACGTACCCCCAAACCCACAGAAGCATCCACGAAAACCTAATTCCACCGCCGCAACCTTCTGTACCCATGAGATCCCATCTTGGGGCTTTTTCCGGCGTCCTGCCAGAGGGGGCATTGATCATGGAGGGCTTCTACATCAACACCATAGCCTCTCCGATGATGTGTGAGTAGTTTACCTCAGACCTTCGGGTCCATAGTTATTAGCTAGATGCCTTCTTCTCTCTTTTTGGATCTCAATACAAAGTTCTCCATGATTCTCGTGGAGATCTATTCGATGTAATATTCTTTTGCGGTGTGTTTGTTGAGACCGATGAATTGTGGGTTTATGATCAAGTTTATCTATGAACAATATTTGAATCTTCTCTGAATTCTTTTATGTATGATTCGTTATATTTGCAAGTCTCTTCGAATTATTAGTTTGGTTTGGCCTACTAGATTGATCTTTCTTGCAATGGGACAAGTGCTTAGCTTTGGGTTCAATCTTGCAGTGTCCTTTCCCAGTGACAGTAGGGGCAGCAAGGCACGCATTGTATTGTTGCCATGGAGGATAACAAGATGGGGTTTATATCATATTGCATGAGTTTATCCCTCTACATCATGTCATCTTACTTAAAGCGTTACTCTATTCTTTTGAACTTAATACTCTAGATGCATGCTGGATAGCGGTTGATGTGTGGAGTAATAGTAGTAGATGCAGGCAGGAGTCGGCCTACTTGTCGCGGATGTGATGCCTATATACATGATCATACCTAGATATTCTCATAACTATGCTCAATTCTATCAATTGCTCAACGGTAATTTATTTACCCACAGTAATACTTATGCTCATGAGAGAAGCCACTAGTGAAAGCTATGGCCCCCGGGTCTATTTTCCATCATATTAATCTCGCATCAACAAGCTATTTCTAGCGCCGTTTTTATTTTGCTTTATTTACTTTGCATCTTTATCATAAAAATACCAAAATTATTATCTTATCATATCTATCAGATCTCACTGTCGTAAGTGACCATGAAGGGATTGACAACCCCTTTATTGCGTTGGTTGCGAGGATTTTATTTGTTTCTGTAGGTGCGAGGGACTCGTGTGTGGCCTCCTACTGGATTGATACCTTGGTTCTCAAAAAGTGAGGGAAATACTTACGCTACTTTGTTGCATCACCCTTTCCTCTTCAAGGGAAAACCAACGCAGTGCTCAAGAGATAGCATGGAACTCTCAATGAAAGCACCAATGTCAGTGTCAAAACCAGCGGATCTCGGGTAGGGGGTCCCGAATTGTGCTTCTAGGATCAATGGTAACAGGAGACGGGGGACACGATGTTTACCCAGGTTCGGGCCCTCTCTATGGAGGTAATACCCTACTTCCTGCTTGATTGATCTTGATGAATATGAGTATTACAAGAGTTGATCTACCACGGGATCGTAATGGCTAAACCCTAGAAGTCTAACCTGTATGACTATGGTAATGAATATCTCCTTTCTGGACTAATCCCTCCTTTTTATATAGGCACCGGGGGGATCTAGGGTTTACATAGAGTCGGTTACATAAGAAGGAATCTTCATAGTCGGTCGCCAAGCTTGCCTCCCACGCCAAGTAGAGCCCAATCCGGACACGGGTACAATCTTCGGCCGTCATGTCTTCACAGCCCATCAGTCCGTCCCATGGATAACAGGCCGGACGCCCGAGGACCCCTTAGTCCAGGACTCCCTCAACAGCAAGTGGAGATATTTCGTTCTTGAGAGCGAGGCCCAATCTCATAACGCAGCAGTGGTAGCAGCACGGCAGGCCGTGGCGTCTGCACTAAGAGCCTCCGTGAGTTACCACGCCGACAACTATCCAGGCTACTGATCGACTACCAACTTAGGCCAAAAGCCTAAGCTTGGGGGAGTACGTGTTTCTCACCGACATTACATTAATGTCCACTTATTCAATTTGTCAGTGTTCACACTTTTTCATTGTATCATCCATGCTTAGATTTATTTTCTTGCTTTCTTCTTGTGTGTTTGAAAAACTTTAGAAAACATATCAAAAAAATAGTTGTAGTAATTTACTTTCTATGCATGCTTAGTAGTAGTATTAAAAAGAAAACCCAAAAAGATTTCCTTGTTCTTCTTTTGTTTGTTGGGAGCTTTCCCGTGTAAATAGCTTTTCTCGTTTTTGTTTTTTATTTGCTTGTTGAAGAAAACCAAAAACTCCAAAAATATTTCAGTTTGTTTCTCTGAATTTTCTTTCTTTTTATTCGAGTCTTACCGAGGAGAAGACCACGATGAAAATGTTGAATGTCTCGCATATGAATAATTGTTGAACTAATAAAGAGCCCATTTTACCTTGTCTTCTCCTGTTGAATAAAATGTTTGCAAATTCTAGCTTGGTCCATGGAACTATTGCACTATTATTATTTTCATATCGTTCGGTCGTGCAAGTGGAAGGCAGTGATGACGACATTCGATGAACTGGCCATGGCAGAGAGAAACTGGTATGAACTCGACTTGTTCTGTCTGTGTAAATATGTTTAACCTAGTATCCATGCTTCAACCCATTATGATTAAACATGTTTGCAATGACAATTAGAGATTATAGTTTCTCATGCCATGCATAACTAGCTGGGAGTTGATAATGATTTATCTTGGATATTAACATAGCGTTAAAATGATTGTGATGTAGTATGATGATATGGTATCCTCCTCTGAATGTTCGAGTGGCTTGCCTTGGCACATGTTTATGCATGTAGTTGAATCAAAACCAACATAGGCTCTATGATATTTATGTTCATGGTGTTCATATCCTACTCATGCTAGTGTCCAATATTACATACCCATAATGCATGGTTATGATCGTTGTTGCTCTCTAGCTGGCCGCTTCTCAATCTAAATTGCTAGTTTTTGCCTGTACTAAGTGGGAATTCTGCTTGTACATCAAAAATCTCGAACCGAAAGTTATTCCAGATGAGTCCACCTTACCTATGTATATACGGTATTACCCTGCCGTCCTAAGTAAATTTGCATGTGCCACCTCTAAAAACTTCTAAAAAATTATCCGTTTTGTGTTCCTGGATCGTTCATGGAACGATAGGAGGTGGTCGGTATCTTCATGCTAAGCGAGCTATTCTCAGGTCAAGTGTTTATTCACTCGCCATCACACGAGAAAAGGGCGGTAATAGGGATGCCCAGTCCCAAACTGCAAACATGAAAAAGAGTTCATCTCTGAAATAATCAAACAAAAACTCTCAATGGAGTCAAAACCTTTACTTGTATCGCTTGGGAACCGCCACTAGCGTGCTTAGCATCGAAGATGTTAATAACTCATGGTCGTGAAGTGAATGAGAAGGGTGCATGTCTCAAAATGTCATTTATCTCTGTTTTAAAAATTAAGCTCTGGCACCTCTACAAATCACCACTTCCCTCTGCGAAGGGACTATCTATTTACTTTTATGTTGGGTCATCACCTTCTAAAACAAGGGCCAGAAACTGAGTAGAGCACAGCTGTCATGCTTTATGCATTGTGTGTAGCTAATGTTGGGTGCATCATGACTGGATCTTTTCTACCATGAATTACAATGTTTAGTCACTGCTTGAACTTTGGAGGTGCTCTGCATTTATGTTTTGTGGTCTCAGAAAGGGCTAGTGAGATACCACTACTGTCATATTATATCATGGTTGTTTTGACAACGTGTTGCCGTTTGAGATATCTTATTATTGCTCACTAGCTGATTATGTCATTGATATGAATCATTATAATATTTAAGAGTTATTGTCGACATGGTAACTTATAATGCTGGCTGAAAACCTGGGTGTTGTTTAAGCTTATTTATGCAAACAAGAGCAAAAGAGTTCATAAAAGTTTTTCTTTCTCACTTTTAGTTTATCAACCGAATTGCTTGAGGACAAGCAAGGTTTAAGCTTGGGCGAGTTGATACGTCTCCAGCGTATCTACTTTTTCTCACGCTTTTCCTCTTGTTTTGGACTCTAATTTGCATGATTTGAATGAAACTAATCCCGGACTGACGTTCTTTTTAGCAGAACTGCCATGGTGTTGTTTTTGTGCAGAAATAAGAGTTCTCAGAATGGAATGAAACTTCATGATGAATTTTTATATAATAAATAAGAATTTCTGGAGCCAAGACCTACTGAAGAGGGGCCCCTAGGTGGGCACAACCCACCAGGGCATGCCCAGGTGGGTTGTACCCACTTGATGGCCCTGCTTACCCTGAAACCAACACTATAAATTGCTATTTTCGAAGAAAAAAATTAGGGAGAAAGAATTATCGCGATCCACGAGACGGAGCCGCCGCCAAGCCCTATTCTTCCTCAGGAGGGCAGATCTGGAGTCCGTTCGGGGCTCCGGAGAGGGGGGTCTTCGTTCTTCGTCATCACCAACCCATCTCCATCGCCCATTCCATGATGCTCACCATCGAGAGTGAGTAATTCCTTCGTATGCTCGCTGGTCGGTGAGGACTTGGATGAGATTCCTCATGTAATCGAGTTAGTTTTGTTAGGGCTTGATCCCTAGTATCCACTATGTTCTTAGATTGATGTTGCAATGACTTTGCTCTGCTTAATGCTTGTCACTTTGGGCCCGGGTTCCATGAAATCAGATCTGAACCGTTTATGAATTCATCATTATATCCATGTGTTAGATACGATCTTGCAAGTTATAGTCACCTACTACGTGTTATGATCCGGTAACCCCGGAGTGACAATAATCGGGACTTCTTCCGGTGATTACCATAGTTTGAGGAGTTCATGTATTCACTTTGTGTTAATGCTTTGTTCTGGTTCTCTGTTAAAAGGGGGCCTTAATATCCCTCAGTTTCCAATATGGACCCTGCTGCCACGGGAGGGTAGGACAAAAGATGTCATGCAGGTTCTTTTAATAAAGCACGTATGACTATTTACGGAATACATGCCTACATTATATCGATGAACTGGAGCTAGTGCCATATCGCCCTAGGTTATAACTGTCACGTGATGAATATCATCCAACAAGTCACCGATCCAACGCCTATGAATTTATCCTATATTGTTTCTGCTAAGTTACTACTGCTACCATCACTGTTACACTTGCTACAAAATTGTTGCTATCGCTGTTACCGTTACTATTGCTGCTGTCACTATTAGCAAAACTATCAAACTACTTTGCTACTGATTACTTGCTGCAGATAATCTCCAGGTGTGGTTGAATTGACAACTCAGCTGCTAATACCTTCAAATATTCTTTGGCTCCCCTTGTGTCGAATCTATAAATTTGGGTTAAATACTTTACACTCGAAAACTGTTGCGATCCCCTATACTTGTGGGTTATCAGACGTGTTTCAAGTTCCGTGCCATCCGGGCCACACAGTAAACGCAGGCAACCAAACGGGCCAAGTTCTAACTGCGCGGGCCAGGCTGGGCCACATGCAGGCAACCAAACACGCCCAATGTGTGCGTGTAGAGGCCAACGCTCGTAGGCAACCACGCCAGCACGGGCACGTGATGAGGACGAGAGGCCGATGCTCGACGCGCTAGCGGCCAGCTATCAACGCAGCTGCGTGCGTGAAGCCCAGGCGTTGACCAATCCAGTCCAAGATGATGAAGATGTCAACGAAGTAGACACGCGTTGAGATGACGAATCGCGGCGGGCGACGCAAACCGATCTATAGATCGGATCGGAGAACCAAAAAAGAACACCGATCAAGCGATTGACGAGAGAGAAAATCCGAATCAACAAATCAGGAAAAAGACTCTCTAGGCAATCGGTCAACACGACCGGCGATGAACCCTAGGTACGGGTGGCGCGACACCCGGTGGCGATCATGGAGATCGGCCGCCCCGGGGGCGGCGTGGTGCAGAAGCGGCAACGACTAGGGTTTTGGATCGGGTAGGCTGATACCATGTTAGAACGATAGAGAGGGGGATTTGGTGGAATAGTTGTTTGTATTGCTTGAGCCTCATGGGCTTATATATAGGAGTACAATGACCAACTTAGAGTACAAGTCATGGCAGGACCAAATCCTAGTCTATCCTTTACTTCCTAATAATCATATACTCAACATTCATTATGCAATGACAAAAATTATATACAATCGAAGACATCAAGGTTTTAACATAAAATTAATTATGTGAGTAATTCCAGTAGAAAACTGACGAATGAGTGTGACTCTGGGTAAGAGCATTAATTTAAAAGGTATCGGAATGCTTGATTTCAAGCTATATTTTTAGCTTTGCAAGCAGCAAGGTGTTGCCATTATGTTTAGGTCTGGTGCAAGAGCTTCTATTACTACAGGAATTAAGGATAGTAAAACCGAGCCTAAACCGAGCTCTCTCAGCGATCAGCATTTTTGGCCGTCTGTTTTCGTGATCTGGACGTTTCTGGCCATCAGATCTGATTTGTGCGCCACGTCACTGTCCTGCCAATCCATCCTATCTCCTCCCCTCCTCCTGACCTACAGCCGCCGCAATCGATCCAGGTCGTTCCTCTTCCCTACCCTCTAGCAACGCCGCCGACGACAACACGACACTTGCCCGGCTGCAGCGCCACCAGAAGTGGCCTCCGAGGAGCCGGTTGATCCGCCTATGAGGTAGAAAGGTTGGACGGTGCCATGCCGCCACCCGCAGATGTCTACCTCCGGCCGACCTCCGCCCCATGAAGCTCATCGTCTTGATCCGCCTGCTCCTAATTCGGACGATACCGTGCCTCTGACGCTTCCAGCCACCTTAATTATGTGTTCCCCATCTGTGAGTTTGATGTTGATTTCTTCTCTTCCTTCCCGATCTTGCGCTCTGTATGTTCCCATCCGTCCGTTCTATGGTGAACCTGGTCTACTGGTTTAAGGTGCGAGCATGGTAGGACTAGGGTTCCTACCAGGCCTCCATCGTAGGTTGTATGGGCAAGGAGGAGGTGCACGAGGGCTGGAGCGGGCGCGCCGGCGAACAGGCGACGTCGCGGCTAGGGCTTGGGGTGGCGGCGGCTAGGGTTCCGGCTCCTTCGGGAGCCGGGCAACAGAAGATTATGATATCTTTATTGCTTAATCTCAAACGATGTCTTACAACTAGTATTTATAACTTTAGCCTAAGATAACTTGCCTAAGATAAATTGTGGGCCAAGCCCCTAATACTAATGCCCGGTGGGCCTCTTCCTAGTACAGACCAAACCGGTCATAACATCTCTCCCCGCCTGCGCAAACAGCTCGTCCTCGAGCTGAAAGTCTAGATAGTGTTGGCGGAATTCCTCACGCTGCTCCCAAGTAGCCTCCTCCTCCGGAAGGCCCACCCACTGAACGAGGACGAACCACACGCCACGACGGAGTTGTGCCTGCAACACCTTTGCCGGCTCTGGAAGAATGCGACCATCAGCGATTGGAGGAAGCGCCGGAGGAGCCGCCGGCGGTTCGCCATGGAAAGGCTTGAGCAGCCCCACATGGAAGAAGTCGTGGATGCGAGCGCGGGCTGGAAGTTGAAGACGATAAGCCACCTTCCCAATGCGCTCCATGATAGGGAAGGGCCCGACGTAGCGAGGGCCGAGCTTGCACTTCGCGCGCGGGTCCACTGACTGTGTAGAGCGGTGGAGAAGACGCAGCCACACCTAGTCACCCACCGCGAACTCCGCCTCGCGATGATGATCGTCGTAGTAGTGCTTGGCCATCTGCTGTGCCTGAAGGAGACGCTGACGGACCTCAGCAAGCATCTCATCACGGGTGCGGATAAGGTCACCCGCAACCGCCGTCCGAGCCGTCTCCGGGTCGACTGGAAGTATAGGCGGGGGTGGTCGGACATAGACCACCTCAAACGGTGTCGCGCGCAGGGCGGAGTGATAAGAAGTGTTGTAGCAGTACTCCGCCCAAGAGAGCCAGTCCACCCAAGCGCGAGGCCGATCACCTGTCACACAACGCAAATACATGGCAATGACCTTGTTAACCACCTCGGACTGACCATCCATCTGAGGATGGAACGCCGTACTCAGGCAGAGCTGGACACCCGCCATCCTGAAGAGGTCGCGCCAGACATGGCCCGTGAAGACTGGGTCCCGATCACTGACGATCGAAGCGGGGAAAGGACGCCGCCGTGTACAGATGGCCGAGCATGATGAAGTGGGCGTACTTAGAGAAGCGATCGACCACCGTGAGGATGACCGACTTGCCGCCCACCTTGGGAAGGCCCTCGATGAAGTCCATGGATATATCCGCCCAGACCTGAGACGGCACCTCCACGGGCTGAAGTAACCCAGCCGGCCTCAGAGTCTCCGTCTTGTTGCGCTGACATGTCTGACAAGACCGAACCCAGTCATGGACCAGGGCACGATCGCCTGGGATGTAGAAGTCGGCGCGAAGACGATGGAGGGTTTTCTGCATACCCTCATGGCCCGCCTGAAAGGATCGAGAAGAGGTGTCTAGAGGGGGGGTGATTACACACTAAGTGCCAAAAGTTGCAGTTTTTAATATTCTTAAGTTTAAGTGGAGTTTAAGCACAAATTTAACAAACACAATACATATCAAGCAAGCATGCAAAGAGTATATGAGCAGCGGAAAGTAAAGCATGCAACTTGCAAGAATGTAAAGGGAAGGGTTTCGAGTATTAAAACGCAATTGGAGACACGGATGTTTTTGGCGTGGTTCCGATAGGTGGTGCTATCGTACATCCACCTTGATGGAGACTTCAACCCATGCAGGGTAACGGTTGCGTGAGTCCACGGAGGGCTCCACCCACGAAGGGTCCACGAAGAAGCAACCTTGTCTATTCCATCACGGCTGTCGCCCACGAAGGACTTGCCTCACTAGCGGTAGATCTTCACGAAGTAGGCGATCTCCTTGCCCTTACAAACTCCTTGGTTCAACTCCACAATCTTGTTGGAGGCTCCCAAGTGACACCTAGCCAATCTAGGAGACACCACTCTCCAAGAAGTAACAAATGGTGTGTTGATGATGAACTCCTTGCTCTTGTGCTTCAAGTGATAGTCTCCCCAACACTCAACTCTCTCTCACAGGATTTGGATTTGTTGGAAAGAAGATTTGAGAGAAAAGCAACTTGGGAAAGGCTAGAGATCAAGATTCATATGGTTGGAATGGAATATCTTGACCTCGACACAAGTGTAGGTAGTTCTCTCTTAAAAAATGTGTATTGGAAGTGTAGGTATGTTCTGATGGCTCTCTCCACGAATGAAGAGTGGGTGGAGGGGTATATATAGCCTCCACACAAAATCTAACCGTTACACACAATTTGCCAAACTCGGTAGGACCGAATGGTTAAACTCGGTCGGACCGATTCAGCAAACCTAGTGACCGTTAGGATTTTCGGTGGGACTAAGATGCAACTCGGTAGGACCGATATGGTTAGGGTTAGGGCATAACGTAATCTCGGTATGACCGATTACACAAACTCGGTGGGACCGATTTTGGTAATAAGCTAACCAGAGAGTTGGTCAGGAAAACTCGATGAGACCGATTACACAAACTCGGTGAGACTGATTTTGGTAATAGGCTAACCAGAGGATTTGCATTGTAATCTCGGTAGTACCGATTGCTCAAACTCGGTGAGACCGATTTTGGTAATGGACATACACAGAGAGATTACAATCCCATCTCGGTGAGACCGAGATCCCTATCGGTGAAACCGATTTGCTAGGGTTTGTGGCAGTGGCTATGACATCTGAAACTCGGTGGCGCCGGATAGATAGAATCGGTGGGGCCGAGTTTGACTTTTGGTTTAGGTCATATGTGGATGTGGAAAGGTAGTTGAGGATTTTGGAGCATATCACTAAGCACATGAAACAAGAGGCTCGTTATGCAACACCTCATCCCTCCTTGATAGTATTGGCTTTTCCTATAGACTCAAGGTGATGCAGACTCTATTTTGTTGAGGTGTGTATGTAGCCGAGAACTCGTGTGAAATCCCTTCTTCGTCAAGAAAGGTGTCCACATTTGCGTTCTTGAACTATGTTCTGTTGTCACTCTGAACCTTCTTGATCTTCACGTCAAACTGATTTTGGGCCTTCCTAGCGAAGTTTTTGAAGATCTTTTGGACCTGCGACTTGTCATCATGAAAGAACACCCACGTAAATCTTGAAAAATCATCAACTATGACTAGACCAAATGAGTTACCACCGAGACTCTTGTAGGCATTTGGACCAAAGAGATCCATGTGAAGTAGCTCAAGTGGTCTTCTTGCGGTCATGATGTTCTTTGCGCGGTGACTTCCTCCAACTTGTTTTCCTGCTTGACAAGCACTACAAAGTCTATCCTTGTCAAATATGACATCTTTTATTCCAAGGATATGATCACCTTAATAAGCTTATTAAGATTTCGCATTCCAACATGACCTAGTCTTCTATTCCACAACCAGCCTTTAGAAGATTTAGCAATTAAGCAAGTTTTAGGTTGAGCCTTTTTAGTGAAATCAACAATGTAAAGATCTCCTCTACGTATACCGGTAAAGACCATTTTATAATTGTCTCTACGAAACACTTGGCAATCTACTTCAGTGAATAAGACATTGAAACCGAAATCCGCAAGTCTAGAAACTGAAAGTAAATTGTATCCAAGGGATTCAACGAGCATGACATTTTGTATGGAGCTATCATGTGAGATGGCCACCTTACCAAGGCCAACCACCTTACCATTTGAATTATCACCAAAAGTGACGTATTTTCGAGGGTCGTCGTTTTCAGCAAGCTCAAGGAACATATCTTCATCTCCGGTCATATGATCAGTACATCCACTATCAAGGACCCATTCCTTTCCTCCAGCCATGTAGCCACGAAGATTTGCCATAAGACCAAAATGTCTCATTGCATCATCAAGATCATAGTCACTATCATCGTCTTTATCATAGTATCCATGTTCAACATCATCTTGTGATTGATCAATTCCTAGAGAGGGTAATTCATTAGATAAATGATCATCGAAGTGGTTACCTTTATGAATTCTAATAGCTTCGGATATGATGTCGCTAATGATTCCAACATTTCCTTTAGCACGCATGAGATAGGTAAGCTCAAATAGACAATCACCAAAACTAGGATCACTAGAGTTCATCTTACTCAAAGCAATAGACTTATGGAGAATTTCGTCTAATTTTTTTAAGGAATAATCGGGAAGTCGTTCCTCAAGAAATTTCCATATAGTATAGGCACAATCAAGAGTACGCAAACTAGCAATCAAATTTTTGGGCAATCCTCTTATGATAAGATTGATGGTTCTCAGATTGCGAATCATGTCAAGATATTCTTCGGGTGTGGGATGCAAAGGATCAATATGAGGTGCACAAGGACTAGCAATGTACTTGTTCAAATGGTATTCATTGAAAATCTCAAGCATTTCATTTTTCCACTCATGAAAATATTCTCCATCAAGAATAGGCATTCTATGTCTAAGACTTCCCAAAGTAGACACATCCATCTTCCTCCAAAGGTGTTTAAACCAAGGCAATGGATACCAATGCTCTAATACCAATTGAAAGGATCGAGAAGAGGTGTCTAGAGGGGGGTGATTAGACACTAAGTGCCAAAAGTTGCAGTTTTTAATATTCTTAAGTTTAAGTGGAGTTTAAGCACAAATTTAACAAACACAATACATATCAAGCAAGCATGCAAAGAGTATATGAGCAGCGGAAAGTAAAGCATGCAACTTGCAAGAATGTAAAGGGAAGGGTTTGGAGTATTCAAACGCAATAGGAGACACGGATGTTTTTGGCGTGGTTCCGATAGGTGGTGCTATCGTACATCCACGTTGACGGAGACTTCAACCCACGCAGGGTAACGGTTGCGCGAGTCCATGGAGGGCTCCACCCATGAAGGGTCCACGAAGAAGCAACCTTGTCTATTCCATCACGGCCGTCGCCCACGAAGGACTTGCCTCACTAGCGGTAGATCTTCACAAAGTAGGCGATCTCCTTGCCCTTACAAACTCCTTGGTTCAACTCCACAATCTTGTTGGAGGCTCCCAAGTGACACCTAGCCAATCTAGGAGACACCACTCTCCAAGAAGTAACAAATGGTGTGTTGATGATGAACTCCTTGCTCTTGTCCTTCAAATGATAGTCTCCCCAACACTCAACTCTCTCTCACGGGATTTGGATTTGGTGGAAAGAAGATAGAGTGGAAAGCAACTTGGGAAAGGCTAGAGATCAAGATTCATATGGTTGGAATGGAATATCTTGACCTCAACACAAGTGTAGGTAGTTCTCTCTCAGAAAATGTGTATTGGAAGTGTAGGTATGTTCTGATGGCTCTCTCCACGAATGAAGAGTGGGTGGAGGGGTATATATAGCCTCCACACAAAATCTAACCGTTACACACAATTTGCCAAACTCGATGGGACCGAATGGTTAAACTCGGTCGGACCTATTCAGCAAACCTAGTGACTGTTAGGATTTTCGGTGGGACTGAGATGCAACTCGGTAGGACCGATATGGTTAGGCTTAGGGCATAACGTAATCTCGATGTGACCGATTACACAAACTCGGTGGGACCGATTTTGGTAATAAGCTAACCAGAGAGTTGGTCAGGCAAACTCGGTGAGACCGATTACACAAACTCGGTGAGACCGATTTTGGTAATAGGCTAACCAGAGGATTTGCATTGTAATCTCCGTAGTACCGATTGCTCAAACTCGGTGAGACCGATTTTGGTAATGGACATACACAGAGAGATTACAATCCCATCTCGGTGAGACCGAGATCCCTATCGGTGAAACCGATTTGCTAGGGTTTGTGGCAGTGGATATGACATCTGAAAGTCGGTGGCGCCGGATAGATAGAATCGGTGGGCCGAGTTTGATTTTTGGTTTAGGTCATATGTGGATGTGGAAAGGTAGTTGAGGATTTTGGAGCATATCACTAAGCACATGAAGCAAGAGGCTCATTAAGCAACACCTCATCCCTCCTTGATAGTATTGGTTTTCCTATAGACTCAATGTGATCTTGGATCACTAAAATAGAAAATGTAGAGTCTTGATCTTGAAGCTTGAGCAATCCTTTGTCTTTAGCATCTTGAAGGGGTTCCACATCCTATAGTCCATGCCACTCCATTGTTGAACTTGTCTGAAACATACTAGGTAAAAGTGTTAGTCCAACAAGAGATATGTTGACATTAATTACCAAAACCACCCAGGGAGCACTTGAGCTTTCAATCTCCCCCTTTTTTGGTAATTGATGACAACATACATCAAAGCTTTAGATACAGATATGGAGAATAGCAAGTAAAGCTTTGGAAAGACATGTAACATGCATAGGCTCCCCCTACATGTATGCAATCATGTGAATATTGAATATAGGAGCATGTGAATGCATAAGCATGACAGAGTAAGCAATGTGTTACACGTATCTTGGCTATATGCATCAGAGCAAATGATGTGAATATGAGAAATGTACCTTCATGCTCATGAGTCCTTCTTGCAAACAGTATGTACATCAGCAAGAACTTCTCATTCACATGACTGTGATGCATATACTTACCTTGTGGTCTTGAGTTGGCTTAGGATGGGATGAACCTGCACAAACAAGGTTAGATAACACAGATTCACCTACTGACCAGAGCAAACAAGAGAAACCACAAGAGAACCAAGACTGGGATGACATGTAGAGTGAGTACTAAGTACCACATTGGATATAGACATGTCCCCAAGGATAAAGATATGCAATAAAATCAGAGATTTCCTTCCCTTAGATGTCTTGCTCCCCCTGAATCTGCATGGGATATTGGGAGAAGATAGGGAACAGAAAATCAGAGCAACAAAAAAGAAACAACAGAGCTTGAGCTGAAGCAAGCAAACAAACATGTCTTTCCCGTCTTAAAGACATGTGACATCTCTCCTCTTGAACACCAAGCATCTGGGGTCTTTGATGATATTACTTTCTCCTTATTGAGAAACTCTCTTCCCCTGAGTATTCTCTCTTTCTCCCCCTATAGGAAAGATTAAGCTTTGATGTGATCTCTCTCTCCCCCTTTGACATCAATTTCCAAGAAGGGTCTTCTGGACGTGTGATACAAATGGGCTGGCCCTCGAGTCACAGAGCAAAGCAGCATGTCTAATATGATGCTGGTAGAGGACAAGAATCATTGAGTGGAGCTGGAGCAAACAGAAATCAGGAATTAGTGGCAAGTTGGTTTTCCCATGGTGAAATCGGTGACTACGAGTTGTGTGCTTCGGTTGCACCGAAAGATTTAGGTTAGACCGAAGAGAACAAACCAGTGTGACCGAGTTCATCAGAGTGAAACTACTTGTCACCTCAACTCACTAGACAAATAAGATCTCACAAGGATATGCAAGGAATTAACTAAAAGATTTGCAATGAATTGGATGCAGAAAATGCAGAACAAAAAGGAAAGAAAAGAAACTAAAAGATCTAGATGAAGTTTTTTTTGAAAGGAGAAACAAATATGCAAATGCACAAGCACGGAGAAACACTAGAGAACTTCATCTAGAAATGGTCGGTGACAAAGTCACCTATGTTAGAGTATATTGACTTAGGAGTCAAGTGAGAGCACTTGATCATAGGTCATACTCATCGTTTAAGCTCAAAATGGGGTTACCATTTTTCCTTTAAGCATCTTGATGTATTCACATCTTGTCGAGTTGCTTTGACTCATGACTTGGAGTAAAGCTTATCTAAGATGGAATAACATACCTTGGGTGGTGGTGTTGATCTTGCACATGTAGTTGAACTTGTGTGGGTTGCTTAAGGTTGATGTAGTTCATCAAGAGTTGGGAGCACCACTTGGAGTTTGAGTTCATATACCTACATGGGTTAGTCTTGCAAGGAAGAGTACTTGTGTATCCAAAATGACATTTATAGGATTTAATCATAGGATTTGTCAAAGGATATGTTTGAATGGTTTCGTGCTTCCTTGTCTTCAACCACCATTGTGTAGAGACTTGGTGATGTAGAGATTGCTCAAGATGTGAGTGAGTTGCAACCTCATAGATTTAGATTCAACCAAGTACCTACACGGGTTAGATAACATGCAAGGTACAAATATATCCAAGACATATGAATAGCATCATAAGAGAAATATCGAGGATTAGTCATAGGCTCATGCCCCGCATGTATCAAATGGAGTTCCTACTCCAAGTTTGAAGCATCAATGATGTTCAATTCACCTCTCAACCTGCAAAACACTTTCTCATCAAGTGGTTTAGTGAATATATCCGCCAATTGCTTATCGGTGCGAACATGCTTAAGGTTAATGTCCCCTTTGGCAACATGATCTCGAATGAAATGATGACGAACTTCAATCTGCTTAGTTCGAGAGTGTTGCACGGGATTGTGAGCAATTTTAATAGCACTTTCATTGTCACACAGCAATGGAACATGTTTCACATATATCCCATAATCTTTAAGAGTTTGGGTCATCCAAAGTAATTGAGCACAACATGAACCAGCGGCAATATATTCCGCTTCGGCGGTGGATAAGGATACCGAGTTTTGTTTCTTGGAAGACCAAGACACAAGAGAAGGAATTGACAAGTACCCTAAGTGGACTTTCTATCAACCTTGTCTCCGGCATAGTCCGAATCGGAGTAGCCAACAAGATCAAAAGAGGACCTCTTAGGATACCAAATGCCAGAATTTGATGTATGGATTAGGTATCTCACTATCCTTTTCACAGCCTTAAGATGACATTCTTTAGGAGCAGCTTGATATCGTGCACACATGCACACACTTAGCATAATATCGGGACGAGAGGCACATAGATATAACAATGAACAAATCATAGAGCGATAAACTTTTTGATCAACCGATTCACCATCTTTGGTCAAATCAAGATGTCCACTAGTAGGCATGGGTGTAGTCATACCTTTGCATTCTTGCATATTGAACTTCTTGAATAAGTCTTTGGTGTACTTCGTTTGAGAAATGAAGGTACCTTCCTTAGTTTGCTTGATTTGCAAACCAAGAAAGAATTTGAGTTCACTCATCATAGACATCTCAAACTTCTCCTACATTAGCTTTCCAAACTTCTCACTAAAATGAGGGTTAGTTGAACCAAATATGATATCATCAACATAAATTTGGCACACAAATAGTTCTCCATTAACCCTTTTAGTAAAAAGAGTAGAATCAATTTTACCAATTTCAAAGCCTTTTTCAGTAAGGAACTTGGTCAAGCATTTATACCATGCTCTAGGAGCTTGTTTAAGACCATAAAGGGCTTTGTGAAGTTTGTAAACATGATTAGGTTTCTTAGGATTGACGAAGCCGGGAGGTTGCTTAACATAAACTTCCTCCTCAATTTTGCCATTTAGAGAAGCACTTTTAATGTCCATTTGGTACAAGGTGATATCATGGTGATTAGCATAGGCAAGTAAGATGCGAATGGACTCAAGTCTAGCAACGGGAGCATATGTCTCACCATAGTCCATACCTTCAACTTGTGTGTAGCCTTGGGCGACGAGACGTGCTTTGTTGCGAACCACTTGTCCATCTTCATCTTGCTTGTTGCGAAACACCCATTTGGTACCAATGATGTTGTGGTTGTTGTTGGGCTTCTCGACCAATGTCCACACTTGGTTTCTCTCAAAGTTGTGTAGCTCTTCATGCATAGCGTTTATCCAATCTGAATCCTTCAATGCTTCTTCAACCTTCATAGGTTCAATGCTAGAGATGAATGAGTAATGTTCACAAAAGTTAGGTAAACGAGTTTTAGAGCGAGTGATTCTCCCGGTTTGGATATCATTGTAGATTTGCTCGACGGGATGATCTTTGGCAATTCTTGCTCGAACTCGTGAAAGTTTTGCTTGGGTCGGGGTGGAACATCCTCTTCATCTTGTTCTTCTTCTTCTTCTTGGCCTTCTTCATTGTTGAGGTTGTCGTTCTCTTGTCGTGGTGGAGAAGGAGGTTGTTGATGTTCATCTTCGTGTACTTCCTCGTTTTCTTCATCTTGGCGTGTCCCACTTGTGGATGCTTCCGTATCAACTCTTGGTTCACCTTGTCGTGAGGTAGAAGCTTCCACATGGACGGACGAGGTACTCTCCTTCACTTCCGTTGGACGAATCTTGCCAATGGACAAGTCTTGAATTGCTTCCGAAGGGTCTTTGTCTCCTACATCAATTGGCAATTGCTCTACTTGCGAGCCGTTAGATTCATCAAACTTCACATCTACCGTCTCTTCAACCTTTCGGGTGAAATTGTTGTAGACACGGTAACTGTGAGAGTTTGAGTCATAACCAAGTAGGAATCCTTCACGAGATTTAGGAGCAAATTTAGAACGACGATGCTTATCAAGAATGTAGCACTTTGAGCCGAATACTCGAAAGTATCAGACTTGGGGTTTGTTACCGGTGAGGAGCTTGTATGCCGTCTTGCCGAGTAGCTTGTGAAGATACAAGCGATTTGTTGCATGACAAGCTGTCTCAACCGCTTACGCCCAAAAGTGCTTTGGCGTTTTGTACTCATCAAGCATCGTTCTTGCCATCTCGATAAGAGTCTGGTTCTTCCTCTCAACAACTCCATTTTGTTGAGGTGTGTATGTAGCCGAGAACTCGTGTGAAAACCCTTCTTCGTCAAGAAAAGGTGTCCACATGTGCGTTCTTGAACTGCGTTCCGTTCTCACTCCGAACCTTCTTAATCTTCACGTCAAACTGATTTTGGGCCTTCCTAGCGAAGTTTTTGAAGATCTTTTGGACCTGCGACTTGTCATCAAGAAAGAACACCCACGTAAATCTTGAAAAATCATCAACTATGACTAGACCAAATGAGTTACCATCGAGACTCTTGTAGGCATTTGGACCAAAGAGATCCATGTGAAGTAGCTCGAGTGGTCTTCTTGTGGTCATGATGTTCTTTGCGCGGTGACTTCCTCCAACTTGTTTTCCTGCTTGACAAGCACTACAAAGTCTATCCTTGTCAAATATGACATCTTTTATTCCAAGGATATGATCACCTTTAATAAGCTTATCAAGATTTCGCATTCCAACATGACCTAGTCTTCTATGCCACAACCAGCCTTTAGAAGATTTAGCAATTAAGCAAGTTTTAGGTTGAGCCTTTTTAGTGAAATCAACAATGTAAAGATCTCCTCTACGTATACCGGTAAAGACCATTTTATGATTGTCTCTACGAAACACTTGGCAATCTACTTCAGTGAATAAGACATTGAAACTGAAATCCGCAAGTCTAGAAACTGCAAGTAAATTGTATCCAAGGGATTCAACGAGCATGACATTTTGTATGGAGCTATCATGTGAGATGACCACCTTACCAAGGCCAACCACCTTACCCTTTGAATTATCACCAAAAGTGACGTATTTTTGAGGGCCGTCATTTTCAGCAAGCTCAAGGAACATATCTTCATCACCGGTCATATGATCAGTACATCCACTATCAAGGACCCATTCCTTTCCTCCAGCCATGTAGCTGCAAAGATTTGTCGTAAGACCAAAATGTCTCATTGCATCATCAAGATCATAGTCACTATCATCATCTTTATCATAGTATCCATGTTAAACATCATCTTGTGATTGATCAATTCCTAGAGAGGGTAATTCATTAGATAAATGATCATCAAAGTGGTTA
Source organism: Aegilops umbellulata (assembly GCA_032464435.1). NCBI lineage: Eukaryota > Viridiplantae > Streptophyta > Magnoliopsida > Poales > Poaceae > Aegilops > Aegilops umbellulata. The sequence continues at coordinate 446,057,756 of CP136054.1, forward strand.
CCTTTATGAATTCTAATAGCTTCGGATATGATGTCGCAAATGATTCCAACATTTCCTTTAGCACACATGAGATTGGTAAGCTCAAATAGACAATCACCAAAACTAGGATCACTAGAGTTCATCTTACTCAAAGCAATAGACTTATGGAGAATTTAAAGAATAATCGGGAAATCGTTCCTCAAGAAATTTCCATATAGTATAGGCACAATCAAGAGTAGGCAAACTAGCAATCAAATTTTTGGGCAATCCTCTTATGATAAGATTGATGGTTCTAAGATTGCGAATCATGTCAAGATCTTCTTCGGGTGTGGGATGCAAAGGATCAATATGAGGTGCACAAGGACTAGCAATGTACTTGTTCAAATGATATTCATTGAAAATCTCAAGCATTTCATTTTTCCACTCATGAAAATATTCTCCATCAAGAATAGGCATTCTATGTCTAAGACTTCCCAAAGTAGACACATCCATATTCCTCCAAAGGTGTTTAAACCAAGGCAATGGAGAGCAATGCTCTGATACCAATTGAAACGATCGAGAAGAGGTGTCTAGAGGGGGGTGATTAGACACTAAGTGCCAAAAGTTGCAGTTTTTAATATTATTAAGTTTAAGTGGAGTTTAAGCACAAATTTAACAAACACAATACATATCAAGCAAGCATGCAAAGAGTATATGAGCAGCGGAAAGTAAAGCATGCAACTTGCAAGAATGTAAAGGGAAGGGTTTGGAGTATTCAAACGCAATTGGAGACACGGATGTTTTTGGCATGGTTCCGATAGGTGGTGCTATCGTACATCCACGTTGATGGAGACTTCAACCCACGCAGGGTAACGATTGCGCGAGTCCACGGAGGGCTCCACCCACGAAGGGTCCACGAAGAAGCAACCTTGTCTATTCCATCACAGCCGTCGCCCACGAAGGACTTGCCTCACTAGCGGTAGATCTTCACGAAGTAAGCGATCTCCTTGCCCTTACAAACTCCTTGGTTCAACTCCACAATCTTGTTGGAGGCTCCCAAGTGATACAAAGCCAATCTAGGAGACACCACTCTCCAAGAAGTAACAAATGGTGTGTTGATGATGAACTCCTTGCTCTTGTGCTTCAAATGATAGTCTCCCCAACACTCAACTCTCTCTCACAGGATTTGGATTTGGTGGAAAGAAGATTTGAGTGGAAAGCAACTTGGGAAAGGCTAGAGATCAAGATTTCATATGGTTGGAATGGAATATCTTGACCTCAACACAAGTGTAGGTAGTTCTCTCTTAGAAAATGTGTATTGGAAGTGTAGGTATGTTCTGATGGCTCTCTCCATGAATGAAGAGTGGGTGGAGGGGTATATATAGCCTCCACACAAAATCTAACCGTTACACACAATTTGCCAAACTCGGTAGGACCGAATGGTTAAACTCGGTCGGACCGATTCAGCAAACCTAGTGACCGTTAGGATTTTCGGTGGGACTAAGATGCAACTCGGTAGGACCGATATGGTTAGGGTTAGGGCATAACGTAATCTCGGTGTGACCGATTACACAAACTCGGTGGGACCGATTTTTGTAATAAGCTAACTAGAGAGTTGGTCAAGCAAACTCGGTGATACCGATTACACAAACTCGGTGAGACCGATTTTGGTAATAGGCTAACCAGAGGATTTGCATTGTAATCTCGGTAGTACCGATTGCTCAAACTCGGTGAGACCGATTTTGGTAATGGACATACACAGAGAGATTACAATCCCATCTCGGTGAGACCGAGATCCCTATCGGTGAAACCGATTTGCTAGGGTTTGTGGCAGTGGCTATGACATCTGAAACTCGGTGGCGTCGGATAGATAGAATCGGTGGGGCCGAGTTTGACTTTTGGTTTAGGTCATATGTGGATGTGGAAAGGTAGTTGAGGATTTTGGAGCATATCACTAAGCACATGAAGCAAGAGGCTCATTAAGCAACACCTCATCCCTCCTTGATAGTATTGGCTTTTCCTATAGACTCAATGTGATCTTGGATCACTAAAATAGAAAATGTAGAGTCTTGATCTTGAAGCTTGAGCCAATCCTTTGTCCTTAGCATCTTGAAGGGGTTCCACATCCTCTAGTCCATGCCACTCCATTGTTGAACTTATCTGAAACATACTAGGTAAAAGTGTTAGTCCAACAAGAGATATGTTGACATTAATTACCAAAACCACCTAGGGAGCACTTGAGCTTTCTCCGTCGAGTGGGCGAGCTGCAACACCTGGTGACGGAGATCATCATGCACCGGAACAAAGACCCGGCGCCCATGGAGAAGCAGTCCGTCAGAGAAGCGACAAGGCTCCTCCAAGTCGCCTGCCGCGAGCTGCTGCTGAAGAAGGGCGGCGGCGTCCGCTGTCGCAGTGGCGCGGTGAATGTCGGCGAAGAGACCGAACGTTGGCCCGGAGCGGATGCACAGGGCCGCCCCAGCGGACTCATCGGCGGAGGGTGCGAGGTCGGAGTCGCGACGGGACAGCGTGTCGGCCACGGTGTTAAGGCGGCCCGGCCGATACTCGACGGAGAAACCGAAGCCGAAGAGCTTGCTAATCTACTGATGCTGTGGAACGGTCGACAGCTGTTGGTCCAGCAAGAACTTCAGGCTGTAGTGGTCCGTGCGAATATGGAAGGTCCGTCCCCACAAATACGGCCGCCAATGAGAAACGGCCTGTACAAGGCCAATGAGCTCCCGCTCGTATGCTGCCAGCTTAAGATGGCGCGGAGCGAAAGGCCGGCTGAAGAAGGCGAGGGGCCCATTGCCCTGATGAAGCACGGCACCGAAACCGGCGCCCGAGGCGTCACAGTCCACCACGAACGGGCGGTCGAAGTTAGGGCCCCCTTGAGGGCCTCGAACACCGTCATCGCCTTGTCGTCCCAGGCGAAGGCGTCGCAGCAAAACAACCGCGTGAGGGGCGCCGCGATGAGCCCGAACTCCCGGATAAACTTCCGGTAGTAGCCGGCTAGTCCGAGGAACCCGCGGAGAGCCCGCGGCGAGTGAGGCGTCGGCCATGCGGAGACGGCTGCCACCTTGTCGGCGTCCATAGCCACCCCGTCGGCCGAGATGACATGGCCGAGGTAGGCGACGGTAGGCGTCCCGAACGAGCACTTCGAGCGCTTAAGGTGGAGGTGGTGCGCCCGAAGCTCGTTGAAGACGATGGCGACATGCTGGAGGTGCTCGGCCCAGGTGGCGCTGTAGATAAGAATGTCATCAAAGAAAACAAGCACAAACCGCCGTAAGTAGGGTCAAAGGACGTCGTTCATCAGGGCCTGGAAAGTCGCCGGGGCGTTGGCGAGGCTGAAGGGCATCACCAAGAACTCGAAGTGGCCATGGTGGGTGCGGAACGCCGTCTTGGCGATGTCGTTTGGATGCATGCGCACCTGATGATAGCCCGACCGGAGATCGAGCTTGGTGAAGAAGCGCGCCCCATGGAGCTCATCCAAGAGCTCGTCGACCACCGGTATAGGGAACTTGTCCTTGAGCGTGAGCACGTTCAGGGCGCGGTAGTCGATGCAAAAGCACCACGTGCCGTCTGACTTACGGACGAGAAGCACCGGCGCAGAGAAGGGCGACTTGGAGATCCGGATGGTGCCCGCGGCGAGCATCAGGGCACACTGGCGCTCCAACTCGTCCTTCTGCAGCTGGGGGTAGCGGTAGGGCCGAACCGCCACCGGAGTGGAGCCCGGAACGAGGTGAATATGATGGTCATACACCCGGGCAGGTGGAAGACCTCGTGGCTCGTCGAAGAGGTCGCTGTGCTGCTGCAGAAGGGGATCCAGCAGGGGTTGCTCGGCCTCCGAGGACGCGGCGGCCAGCTGCAGGTGTGGTACGGCCGGCGCGGCGCCCCCAAGGCCCTCCCACCGGATGCTGCGGCCCAGCCTCCAGAACTTCATCGTGAGTGCGTCGAAGTCCCATAGGATGGGATCGAGGGTCCGGAGAAAGTCCACCCCAAGGATGAAGTCGAAGCAGCCGAGGTCGATCCCTGCATAGGTAATGGAGAAGTGTTCGCCGCCGATGGAGATGGGGACGTCGCGGGCGAGCCCATGATACCGGAGGCGATCTCCGTTCGCCACCGTGATCCGCAGGCGCTCCCCGCCCGTCGTCGAAAGGGCTAGCCGACGCATGGTCGTCTCGGGCAGAAAGTTGTGGGTGGAGCCAGTATCCGGCAGGGCCACCAGTCGCTCGCCATGGATCGTCACGGGCAGCAGCATGGTCCGCTCGCCCCGGATGCCGGCAAGGGCGTGAAGGGAGACGACGCACGCCGTCGCCGCGGGATCCGCGGCCGCGTCCTCAGTCGCCGCAGGTGGTGGTGGCGCATCGGGCGAGTCGTCCGCCTCGGTGTAGTCGACCGTCTCCAAATAAAATAGGCGGGGGCAGACATGGGTCGGCGTGTAGGGCTCATCGTAGTTGAAGCAGAGACCCAGACGGCGACGCTCCTGCTGCTCGGCCGGTGACAACCGACGGAAGGGCCGTGTGGCGGCCGGGGGTGTGGCCGTCGCGGCTGGAGGAGGCCGACCCAGGGCTGGAGGAGTCGGTGCTGGCCGACTAGGCTGGCGGCCGCCCCGTCCGAGCGGTTGCTGCAGTGCCTGGACTCGCTGCTCGAAGGCCCATGCGTATTACATGGCCGTATGTAGGTCGGCGGGATCCCGGAGCTCGACGTCCACGCGAATATGGTCCGGCAGGCCGCCCACAAATAGCTCGGCGCGCTGAGTCGCGGAGACGCCCGGCGCGTGGCACGCCAGGGCCTGGAAGCGGTCGGCGTAGTCCTGCACCGTGGATCTGAAAGGTAAGCGGCCGAGGGCCGCCAGTCGTCTCCCGCGAATAGGAGGCCCGAAACGGAGGAGATAGGGCTCCCAGAAGCGCTCCCATGGTGGCATGCCGCCCTCGTCCTGCTTGAGGGCGTAGTACCAGGTCTACGCCACGCCTCAAAGATGATAGGACGCGAGCCATGTACGATCCGAAGCGAGCGTCCGCTGCCCTCGAAAGAACTGCTCACACTGGTTGAGCCAGTTGAGGGGGTCCTCCGTGCCCTCATAAGTGGCGAAGTCCAGTTTGGCGAAGCGAGGGGGTGTCGGCCCGCCGTACCCGTGGCCGGCCGCAGTCGCCGGCAGCACGAATGCCAGGTCAGGGATCGCCGGGGCGTAGTTCGCCGAGGTGGAAGGATGATCAAACCGCAGGGAGGGCGTCGGGTGTTCCGGCGCCGTGGAGTACACCGGGCCCGGAGATGAGCCGGTCGCCCACGCGGGAATCGGCGATGGTGACGGCGGAAACTGCACCTGATGCAGGGGCCGACCCATGGCCCTGGACACGGGTGGTGGTGCTGTCGACGGTGGCGGCGCCTGGTGTTGCTGCTGCACCGTCGCCTGCGTCGTGGGGGCCGGCGGTGGCGCCAGGAGAAACTGTTGGGTCGGGCCCCCCAGCGGCGCGGTGGAGGCCGGCCACGCTGGCCAAGGTGTTCCCGCGGCCGAGTAGTGCAGCAGCAGCAGCGGCGGCGGCGGCGGCGGGGGCACCCCTCTGTAGGGCGCCTGGAACGGCGGCGGCCTGTAGACGGTGGTGGCGGCGCTCGGTGGCAGGGGCTGGTTCCCAGCGAGATAGAGGCTGATGCCCCAGACCGCCTGGACGAGCTCCCGCTGGGTGCCCGACACCTCCTCGGACGAGAGGATCGGAGGCAGATCCGCTGTGGTGGTGATTGGCGCTGGCGCGGTGGTGGTGGTGGTGCCGGACGTGATCGCCGTCATTGGTGTGGAAGTGGCCGGCGGCAGCGAGAGTGGGGCGGAGGTGGATGGCAGCGGCGGCGGTGATGAAGGGAGCGACATGATCGGCCTGGTGTCTCTGGATACCAAATTGGTAGGGCTAGGGTTCCTACCAGGCCTCCGGCGTAGGTTGTATGGGCAAGGAGGAGGGGGACGAGGGCTGGAGCGGGCGCGCCGGCGAACAGGCGCCGTCGCGGCTAGGGCTTGGGGCGGCGGCGGCTAGGGTTCCGGCTCCTTCGGGAGCCGGGCAACAGAAGATTATGATATCTTTATTTCTTAATCTCAAACGATGTCTTACAACTAGTATTTATAACTTTAGCCTAAGGTAATTTGCCTAAGATAACTTGTGGGCCAAGCCCCTAATACTAATGCCCGGTGGGCCTCTTTTTAGTATAGACCAAACCGGTCATAACAGAGCGCTTACTCTTCAGTTTCTGGATCCGGTTTCAGGTGTGAGCACTTAATATTCAGCGAGCAGCATGGCCCTCCTGAAGTCATCCCGATTTGATGTGGTTTTGGTTGTACCGAGTTTCGATCTGCTGGGTAACCAATCTTCAGTTTCTGGATCCATTCATGGTGTGTCACGCACCAGCGACGCTTAATACAGGTGTGACTTTGTATTTTCCTCTGCACAAGAGTCTGCAACCTTCCTACTCCAGCAGCAGAACCTCTAGCAGCATGGTTCATGGCTAGGTTACCCTCTATCCACATTTGTTTCTTTCCTGTACGAGTCCTTCCACCAAATGATTACATGTTCTAATATCCCCCAATCAATATTTTGTGCAGGTGGTGTTCATACTGATTTGGTCAACTAATTTGGGTAAAACTTGGAGGCTGGTTTTGGCATATTGATTTGGGATTTCTTTAATTCAATCTCTGATGGCTGCTGGACAGTTTATTACTACGACATTTGAGGAATTCTTTAGTTTTATATCTCTGGTGGATAGCAGCTTTTAATTTTCTTCTAAAATTCTCTATTTGTTGATCTGATTTCCAGCATGCTCCAAGTTAAATGGATCTTTGCGTTCAATCGATTATCTCAGGTAAATACTTGCCTTCAGGTTATGACGTTGTAGAAGTATAACTTCTAGAAACTTTTGTGATGTTTCCCTTTGTGGGGCTTCAGGTTATAAAGTAAAATCAGTATCTTTTGTTGTCTCGCCATTTTATTGTTCAATATTTAGACTATAAACTTAACTATGTCTCTTATTTTGTGAAATAATATTATCAATTACTATCCTGCTAATCTTACAAGGTCACACAAATGCAACATTTAGTTGGACAAATTATGCAAAGTACGGGATAAAAAACAATACTCATACTGATATAATCGAGATCACGCAGTGAAGGATTTCTCTTAAAATAGTGAGGGTTAATCTAACATTTGTAAAGACGGGTAATAATGACTTTTCCTAGATGGTGTAGTAATGTCATGGCCCCTTTGATGACATACATATTTGTTCTTTGCTGTGAACTTACAAGAACTGGAAAAATCAACCTATTTATTCAAATTTCAAAAGCATGAAACTGTTTTTTCTTTCTTTTTGTATACTTCTCCTGATGTTTTGATGACAAGCACTTATTGCTAATCTGCATTTCATGATTACATGTTTTTTGGCTGATAGTATTATTAAACCTTTAAAACAATTTTTTACTCGATATAATGGTTTGCAATGGTCTGCTGCTCAATATAATTGCTGGTATACAATAGATAAAACTATACTTTCACCAATTTATCATCCCTTTATAATATATTTATTACTACAGATTATGAAACAAAACAAATCAGTGCATCAGCGAGGACCAGGGTTATCAAATGATGAGTTGATAAACTGCCAATAAGATGTGAAATCAAGAACCAAGTGTTTCATATGATGGGCAAGAACAACGAGCTAGGCTAAAACAAATAGGGAAAACGAAGATCAAACAAGTTGATGGGTGTTTATGATTTCAGTTTAAGCCTGATTGTACATCAACTTTAGAGCTGTCTTTTTACCTTACAACCTGATGTTGTTGCTAAAACTTGTAGCTGGTTAGAATAAGATTTTAGTGTCTGATCTTGCAACTGCAGTACACACATTACGCTGCTAAAACAAGTACCGGTGCTCTGTTTTGCTAACCTGAATATTCAGTTTGTTGTCCTTAAACCCAAGCAACTTATTTTGTTGTACTCCCTCAGTTCCATAAAATAAGACGTTATTACATTTAATATGCTTGCATATTATGCAAGCATATTGAATGTAATAACGTCTTATATTATGGACGGATGGAGTATTTAACATCCATATTTCATTTCATCATATATTTACAAATTTCCTACCATTATACCGAAGAAATGCATGGGTGCAGCAACGCGCACCAGCAATGATCTAGTTAGTTTGAAAATAGGAGTCGTTAACTGAAGCAAGAAACAAGAAAAATAAAGTGACAGTATGTATGTGGACCAACCACAAAAAAATACATAATAGCATGTGTATATTTTTGCCTGCAAAACAACGATTGTTATATACATAATAGCATGTGTATATTTTCGTTCTAAACATGCATACTCTCAGTCCAGTGCGCTTGCCTAAAAAAAAGAAAAAACTCCCAGTGCGCTGTGCGCCTCGTCTACTTCCTCCCAAGAACCCAGCGCCGGGTTGACGGAATCTCGCCTCCGCCGCCGTCCTTCCATCCCATCCTCCCCCAGGAAAGCTGTGATTCTCCGCCCCCAATTCCTCCGTCCCTCCAGCTTCCCGCCTTGTGTCTCGAGCGGCTGGACTGTTTGCGCGCAATCGGCGAGGCCGCCTCGCCGGCGACGCGCGATGGAGGAGCAGGAGGGGGAAGGAGTAGGTCAGCACAGAGGCAATCTCTGCCAGGGTTGTGGATTTCATCAGGCAGCCCGTGCGCATTAGGTACGCTGTTAGCCGTTTCTGTCAGGTGCAAAAATAAGGATTTAGTCAAGTTTCAGATTAGAATCTCATGCCAGGATGTTGGAATGATTGTATGGGACTGGAATTGCATGTTACTGATTTGAAGCCCTTCCTTGGTAGCTGATACATTTTGCCTCCTTCCCCGTAATTGAGATTCCAATGCTAGATCAGTATGCAGCACTAGTATCCATATTGCCGTCTCATGCGTCTGAACAAATACAATGTTGAGCACCAGGATAATGTTGAAACTGTATCAGTTATATTAAGTACTAGCGTGCAATCTTGTAATTTTTTTACCGGTATCCGCACTCGTTTTCTTTGTTAAGACTGTCACTAGAGGCGGAATAAGCCCCTCATTTTGCATTTCATCAGTTCCCTGTATGCTAGCTAGATGGCATCTTCCACTCTGAAAACAGGTGTGCCTGTCACTCTGCAAGAGCTAGAGCCCTCCTCGGAGATGTTCAAGCAAGGAGCATCCATTCGAGTAACTGGAATGTACGTTATCGCAGTTGCTTCCGTCTAAAAACCGCACATTTTAATTATTTTTTTCCAACCGGGCTTACACCCCTTTTCATTAATTTTGCAATCAACAAAAATTCATCAGTTTGTCTGTAGCATCAGTTCAATGGCACACAATAACTAGGCACCGAGCCATATGGAGCAACTACTAGCAAAAGGGGACTGAAAGGGGGGAGCGAGTTGGTGCATCGCCAGGAAACCCACCGCATGATGACCCTGAAACGGGCCATCAGCTATGGGGCAAAAACCTGGCGATACAACAAACTAGTGCTCAGATATAAGACCGTCTAGGGAATAAGACTCCGCAAAAGAAGGGCCACAAGATAACAGCAATGATCCAGCAGGCATCAAACCGCTGTGGATGAAGGCTATGCTAGAATAGGATGAAGAGCTAGCCGATCTGGATACCATCACCATCTCCCAGAAGAAGCCTGTCGTGCGAGTATGATCTGTCCGCCAGAGAGCCGCCACATGAGCCAGCCTCTTCACGCCAGCCTGGAACTTCGTCTTGCCTTCCTCCTTAAGTAACCCTGCCCAATATAGCATAAACGAGCAAGCGGTGAAGACAGCCTCCAAAGGAGTGCAAGCATCATACTTTTCAAAAGTAACTTTGTTACGAAGGCACCAAATCCCCCAGCAAATGCCTGCAATTATCATCATATAGAATTTATCCCCTCCCAGGAAGAGTTTGTATAACCAAGCCAAGCTTGTCCATAGAGATCGAGGGCAACAAGATACCCCTGTTGTCAATCCCAGCACACCCTAGACCGTACGAGCGAGCGGGCAAGTAAAAAAGAGATGGTTAGCAGTTTTCATGTTTGTGCAGAATGAACACACAGGATTCCACGGCCAATTCCTTCGGCGCATGTTGTCGCGCGTAAGCACCGCATTTTGGAACAGCTGCCACAAGAAAATTTAAATTTTCAAGGGGATTGCAGCTTTCCACACCCATTTGTAACTGGGACTAGATAGGTTTCTCTCCAACCATTCGTATACAGATTTAGTGGTAAATTTCCCCTTACTAGTCAAAGACCAGGATACTGAGTCTGGATCATCATTTAGAGGTCTTTTTCTTGCCTCGCACACCACCCACTTCCATTGTTCCTCCAACTCACCAAAATGCCTACACCGAAAGGTAAGTTCATAGTTTTTTGCTACTAATGAGGCAACAGTGCAATCTTAGTTCTGATAAATGTCAAATAGAACAGGGAAGCAATCTCGTAGAATACTATCATCTAACCATGGATCATGCCAGACCCTGGCCAAATCCCCACTATTGATGTTAATTCTCCTCCCAGCCATATAAGTTTCCTTGACTTTCATGATGGCTTTCCAGCAAGGGGAGTCAGAGAAACGGCTACGGATATTCGCAACAGTTCTGTTCCTGAAATATCTTGCACGGATAATACGTTGCCACAGCCCATCACTAGTTTCGAGCTTCCACCACCATTTCACAAGGAGACTGATGTTCTGCTTATGAAGATCCTTTATACCCAAACCTCCAATTTTTTTTAGATCGACAAATCCTGGCCCATTTGACCATATGGTAAGCATGTTTCTTATTCTTCCTCCTCCAAAAGAAGCGTCTACGATGTTTATTCATTTTTTCAATAAAGGTTTTGTTAAAGAGAAACATGGACATCAAGTATGATGGGACTCCATCAAGACTAGAGTCCAATAATGTTAGCCTGGCCCCTGAGGATGCTGCATAGGCCACCCATGCATCCAGCCTTTTGATCATCTTAATATCCAGGAAGTCCAACTCAATGTTTTTAAGAGTGGAATAGGTGACTGGCACCCCAGGTATCTCATAGGTAAAGTGCCCACCCGACAACCAAACATCTCTGCATATACCAAGTCAGTTTCATTATCCCCTCCAATAACGAATACTTCACTTTTTTCAAAGTTAATTTTTAACCCTGACATAAGCTCGAACAGATATAGCAGCAATTTGACATTGACAGCCTTGTCTATGTCATGCTCGAAACATAGGACTGTGTCATCAGCGTATTGGAGGATTCCCACCCTCCCTCAATCAGATCAGAGGCCAATCCTTTGATGAGATCATTTTTTTGAGCAGCAAGTACCATCTTAGTCAAGCACTCAACTACAAGGTTAAACAAGAAAGGAGAACGTGGTTCGCCTTGTCGCACCCCCTTGGCACTTTGGATATATGGTCCTATCTCATCATTGATCTTCACACTGACTATACCATTTTTAAGGATTTGCGAAACCCACCCGCACCACTTGGAATTAAAGCCACGTTTAACATGACAATCAAGTAGGAACTCCCAATTCACTTTGTCATAGGCCTTCTCAAAATCGATCTTAAGAACTACTCTCGCCTACTTTTTCACATGAGTATAGTGTACACCTCATGTAGGGATAAGATACCATCCACAATATGCCTTCCTTTAATGAACGCATTTTGTTGGATGCTAAACATTTTGTTAGCAAACTTGCCGGCCCTAAGATCCATGACTTTAGTGATCAATTTATAGGGGCAACAGAGCAAACATATAGGCCTATACTGCTGGATCTTTTTGGCATCTGTTGATTTAGGAAGCAACGTGATGATACCATAGTTCAATTGTTGCACATCCAGCTTGCCTTCATAGAACCACTCAAACAAGCTGAAAAGGTCCGCGCTCACCACATCCCAACAATGTTGATAGAATTCAACAGGGATATTGTCCGGACCAGGGGCTTGATTAGATCTCATCTCAAATAGAACATTTTTAATTTCCTCAAGGGATAAAGGTCGCGTCAGGTCCTCATTATCCTCAGATGAAATTTTTTCATCCTGGGACCAGAGAGAGGCATCTATGTGACAAATATTGCCAGGGGCTGGTCCAAACAAATCTTTATAGTATGTAGTAGCATGGGACAATAGGTTTTTGGTCCCTTCTACAATCACAGAACCGCACTCAAGGAGATCTAGAGTTTTTCCTACGTCGCCCATTGGCCACTTTATGAAAAAATCAGTATTATTATCCCCTTTCAAGAGCCATCTCTCATTAGAGAATTGATGCCAGTGAAGTTCTTCTTCTACATATAGATCATTAAGCTCAACTAGGATATCCAGCTTTCTAGTATAAGCCTCCCCACAAAGACCAATAGTTTCCTCAAGTGTTTCCAATTCTTGCAACTCGAGTTTAATAAGATTCTTCCTGATTTTATTATGTTCAAAAATATTTGACCCCCAACCTTTGAAGAATTTCTTAAACCTCTTCAATTTGATATTTAAAATATCAATAGGATCATTAGTATAAACTAGCCTGGACCTGATCTCAGCCACCAAGGGGAGAAAGTCTGGGTTACTCAGCCAGGCATTATCAAATTTAAAGCATCTATTCTCCGGGGCCCTAGATGGTGCCACCCCCATCCAGGAGAAGTGGGTTATGATCAGAAATCTTGACCATTTTATGAACTGAAACAAGAGGATATAAATCCTCCCAATCAGATGACATCAACACCCTATCCAATTTTTCCAGGGTAGGGTTCTCTTGTTTATTAGACCAAGTGTAACAGCCTCCTGACATATTGATCTCTCTCAGCTCTAACATGTGAATGACAGAATTGAACACATCAAAAAAATGGGACATGTTTTTTTTGTTTTCTCCCCACTATGACGCAAAATATTAACCCCCCCCCCTCCCACTAAATAAGGAATGTGGGTATTATGGCACATAGAGGACATTTCTGCCATAAATTCAGGTTTATGCTCATCATGAGCAGCACCATATGCAACCATCAAAGCCCACTTGCTCTTTTTTCTTCTGTCGAAAAGGTTGATTTGTAAAATAAATTTCCCGTGTTTCACCCCAAGGATATCAAACTTATCTATATTAGTACCACAAAGGTTGCCTCCAGATTTCCCCCTAGAAGGGTTCCACTCCCAATGAAACTTTTGATATGGATCCAATTTTCTAAAAAAGGAAGGAGTGTAGTTGCTTTTCATAGTTTCTTGCAACCCAAGGAAGTCCACCCCATTGGCATTAATCATGTCAGTGAGGCAGGTAGACATGCCTTTCTTACCTGCCCCCCTACAATTCCAAAAGATACCTATCATTTATATCAGTCCGGTTTATCTCTCAACCTGGTAGGTTTGCGAGGATTCATAGCATCCCTACCATCTCCCTTTCTCTTTTGACTTCTAGTCATAGGCCTAACAGGGTCATTAGGGGACGAAATGACCATTGTTCTTCTTCGCTGGTTTTCCTATTTTTTTGCCTTGATTGGACAAGAGTAAAAGATTCATCTTCTTCTTTATATTCCTCATCCCAAGTCAACGATAATGGAATGTTATTACCCAACCCATCATTAATAGTTATGTTAGGAGATTCTTTCTCATTTTTTGTCAACAAGTAAATTCCTAGATCTCTAGTTCACGAATGACATCAATAGTGGCAAAGTTATCATCAGGAATTTGTACTCCCATAAGGGATGCACGCAACACAATATTAGTATTAGACAGGACGAGAACTGATTATTAGTGTTGAGCAGTCTGTTGGCAGCCCTATCTTCCACCCTCTCCAGCTTCTGGAATTGTCTGCGTGTAGCCATGTCCTCGGGCACCACAGAATCATGCATGGGCGACCCAGAAGGTGACTCAACAGTGTATTCACTGCAGTTCTCTGCCCCTCTGCTGAACCTTCTTCAAGAGGAACAATATGAGGCAAAGAGGGCCAGATCACATAATCTGACAAAGGAGGAAACACAACTCCATGAGGGTTATCGTAGTACTGAAGAAACATAGCAGGAGGGATAGGGGTTTGGATAATTTCGCAAGCACCTTTTTTATGGTTGATAGCAGGGATAGGGGACACACACCCCCACTATCATTTCCCACCTCATCACCATTGTTTTCACAGGAGAATCATAATGAGCCATTTTTTCATTAGCATGCTCTCTAGCCATGGATTCAATCAGCAGCTCAGTGTGGTTCCCCTCATCACTATCCTCCTCATTATCGTTTTCAACAACAGCAGGTAAACATTGCGAGCTTTTATCATAGCTCTGGGACGAATAATTCCCCACCATAGAAGCATTAGTCTCCCCTTGTTCAGTAGAAGAAGCAGGGTATGAGTCCACCCTAGCTTTCTTTGGGAATGAGGGGGATGCATTGTTGTTCACAGCAACTGAGGATTGATTCTTATCCCCCCCTCCCAACAGACACGATTTTCTCAACTTCATAAAAGAAATCATAGAATTGTTCACCCAGCATCCCTCAGCAGATGGAGGAATTTTTTTCACCTCTCTGCACCCAAGTAATATTCTAGCATACTCAGGTTTATGCAAAGTGGCTTCATCTACTTCCAAAGTTATGCCCACCAGTCCCCAGCATATGCAACATGCTCAGTACATCTCTTTTCCAAGGGAACATTTCTAACTCGAACCCATGCTTTTTCCATATTTACTTTAGCTCCCGCAGAAGCAGACCATGGAGTTATGCAAACAATAACCGAGCCATCTTTTAGAGGGAGACATTTGCCATAACAGCAAGCTCTTTCTACCTCACTAGCATTAGGAAACCGCATAACAAATTGGGTAGGGCTAATGGAGCGAGCAGTACAGCGCCACTTTTTCTTCCCAGGTGTATGAGCAAAAAAAACAGTATTTCACAGTAGCAGCCCCCTCTATGATGGTGATTACCACGTTGTTGTTTTTTCAGAGTTTTGTTTAGATTCACACAGATCAGGGATATAGAAAAAACCCTTCCAGGGGACTGAAATCCACACAGCAAAGGAACACACTCCCAAGGCCTCAGTGATTGACATAAATGAGCCATATGACCAAGTTTGTTGCATTTCTCGCAACGAATGGTAGGGCAACAAGGAGCGAAATGACCTGGATTGTTGCAGTTGAGGCACCATTCTTCAGAGCTCTTGATGGCCGGAGGCGTAGTCGGATCAGCGGCAGGAGGTGGCACCGCTTCCTTGGACGCCGCTGTCTTCTAGGTCTCCCACTCCTTGGCTCCTCCTCCCATCGCCCGCGTCGCCGCTTCCCGTCTGTCTCCAGCGCCTCCTCCAGCAGATCTCGAACTCCCAGGCGCATACATCGCTGGATCTGGCCGCTGCCACACCATATGGCGTGTCTGGTTGGGCGGCGGCGCCTTACGCCCTCCCCCAAACCCGTCGCGGTCAGAGGTGTCGCGCCGCCCTCCGAATCTTCCCCCATCTCGATCTCCCATCATCGCAGGCGGGTTGCCGCGGGTCTCCCGATGATCTAAGCGAAGGAGCAGTCGCCGCCGCCGACCTTGCCGCACCACCAGCCGAAGGAATCACGCGGAGGAGGTAGAGGGGATGAGGAAACCCTAGCTCTCTCCCATAGATGCCCGAAGAGATGAACGAGATGCAAATCGGACCTGGTCCTAGTGGTGAGGTGGGGAATTGGGTGCGACCCCCTCCCCTCGGTGTCCATTAAATATCTCCTCGCCATGGCCATGATTGGGCCCCTCATGGCGGGCCATGGATCGGATCCGGCAGCTCTCGCGATGCCAGATGTAGTGTATCCAACCGCTGCATGTCTCTCCTCCTCCCCGCTTTGCATGCAGGGACCCGCATGCGACGAGATCGTGCATGGCGGCGAGATGAGGCGGTCAACCCTAGCCAGATGGCACCGGAAGGAGATGACCTGGTTGACCTTGATGCACTCTCCCTCGCGCATGTACCGTGCATCGACCGTCACGCCTCGCTTGTCGATCAGCACCATCCGAAGCGCGTCGTGGCGGAAGGATCTCGCCGTCGGCGGCGGTGAGAGTGCGCGCCGCGACGAGGTCCGGGACGAACGTAACCCCACATTTTAATTAACTCTGCTAACCTTCTTGGCTTGCGATTCTCCAGCATTCAGTCATACGATGTGGACTCTGCAATTGCTGTCATTCGAGATGGCAGCGCGACGCTGAAGATCGACACCCAGCATCTGAGGGACATTGGGTTTCCAGTCCACTGCGCCTTTATGTTTCAGTTCATCGGCGTCGGCGAGCTCCTGATCCGGCCAAACGACGGACATAGCTCTTTGTCCTTCTCCGCCTTTTCTCATTGAATTATACTAGATGATTCCCCGCGCGTTGCGGCGGGAAGATTTGCATATATTTTTGTAAATATTTTTTTACTATGGAGTATTGAATCATTGAATTCTGCAATTTATTTATCTGAAGGAAGATTTCATTATTTCAATTGTAAGTGTATTTCTTTAAGGGATGAACTCGACTAATATCCACAGAGATAAGTATTGCATTCACCAAAATGATACTATCATGGGTTCCAAACAAAAGTTAGTTGGTTAACGGTGGAAACAATGCAACCAAATTTGCGTTCATATTTGATCTTTCTAGGTGAAAAGGTTTAGTTCATTCATCATCAATTTTAAATCTGGATAATGGAAGACATGACAATCGTACATTCCTGATAGATGAACATGATAACGCATCTATTTATACAATTAATTAAAAAGGCATGTCATATGAAGGAAGGAACAATGAGAGGCAAAATAATTAGTTGAACCTAGTTGGCAACCCCAACGTGTAGATCTAAAGGGAAGCACTAGGAATCAGACTACTGATTCCTAGCATCCCATCAGACTAGTGCACGGCCGTAGGATTAGTGGCTAATCAACGCTGGATCCTGTTCAAGAGGGGCACTTCTTATTTGGTAGGTTCTGTATGCACGTAACACTCCCCTTTTATTGCTTGCTTCCTGTAACCTCTCCGAAATATGCGTCTAGCAATTCACTTTTGGGATAGTTGCTTCTCAAAACTGAGTTGACCATGCTGCTTCTGCTTTGATCGCTCAATTAAATATCGATACTAGCTAATCAAATTTTGTTCCTTTTTATTTTTGGAAAAAGTCATTCTAGTAAAACTCACTCAACTTTATTTCTGTTTCCAACACAATAAAAAGTTGCTTCCATTGACACACAGTTTGCTTTTTTTGAAATCAAAGTTTGGTTTGACCGAAAACGATTGTCCAAGAACTTTACTAAAATGTAACAAAATCTTGCATCCAAGATTTTTTTTCCACGTGAGAAAATGTGGGTTCCTTGTATCTTTTGTTAGGTTTTCAACCCTAGAATTTTTTGCTTGCATCCCCCAAGTGAATGGTTTCCATCGCAAAACTCATTTTCTTCTAACGTAACAGAAATTTGTTTCCGGCCTTCATCCTTTCATACATTATATGTGCTTCAAGTCGTCAATGGTAGGATGCTTCGTGAGTTCACAATTTTTTTTACATTCTTCGTCCATTCATACAATATAATTCCTTCAAGTCGCCAATAGTACAGTGCTTCCTAAGTCATACTATATGTTTCCTAAAAACTAGAGATCTACTTCCCTTCGTCTAGGGTGTGGTCGTCTTCTTCATTGTGAGATGGATCCAAGTGTCTTCACGCTTGTTAGTGCTTGCACTAGACGCCGCCATATATACATGTCTCGCCAACACTTATCCGCCTCGATGCCAGCACACAACTGCATAAGTATCCAAGGTAGGAAGCAACATTTGATACTACTTGCAATGTACATTAGAAATGAGGAAAATAATGCTTCCGTTATAACGATGCGGATAAACTAGAAAAATTGAAAAACAAAAAAAATATGTAATATAATATGGAAGCGTGACATGTTCAATGGTGATGACAATGGCAAGAACGACTGTATGAAAAATACGATATCTCAATATGACTCAGCTTAAGTGGAAGCATAGAACATTGGACATGGAAACAAAGACTGCGACCAACATGGGGATGCATGTTTTGCGACCAGATCTCGGCGTGTGCATCAAGCAGTGGGGGCGCTGCAGGTGGCCTGGGAGCAGGGTGCATGGGTGGCGCGAAGGATGGAGGGATCAGAGGTGGGGTGCCCTTGAGCATATCTCGTGCTTCATTATTGTGGCTCCACTGAAGACATAAAAAATGTAGTATGTCAGGAAATCTGCAGATATGTGAATTGACGAAATAAACTGAGACATGAAGATGTGTCCTAACATTGTATGCAAATATGACAAATTGTACGAATCATGATGTTGAAATAAAATGTAGGAAGCATGAAAATATGTCAACTCAACATTACTTATCTTGGTTGGAAGCATAGAATAAAACATTGACAATGAAACAATCTAAGCTTGCGGCAGCAACAAATGTGAGGATGCATCTTCTGTGTCGTTGACATGCAAATTTAAAGGATTTATTGATGATTCATAGGAGCACTTATCCAGCCCGGCGAAGCGGTAGTATTGCATTGTAGAAGCACGAAAACATGGCACTGGGTACATAAGTAGTGTTATATAGTATAATTAGAAGGAAGGAAACTTGAAAATAAAACAAAACTAGTATTGTGGCCAACAGGGGAGGCATCTTTGTACGATGCACATACCAATCTCATAGAAAACTGTGGATGATTTAGCGATCGAATAGGAATGTACGACGCAATTTCACGCCCACAAACATGGAATAAAAACCAAAGTATTAACATAGAGAGAGATCACACAAATCTCATAACACAATTATGCCAAAATTAACAAGCAATGCAGGAATTGAACCGTGTATCAAGAGAGATGACTCTAACCCTAGGCCAGATGGGGATGGGGTGGGCGAGTCTTGTAGTAGTCCACTGGTGATGGCTTCATTCCCCAACAGAGATGGCCTTCCGATGTGGTGGACCGCAGTCCACGGTTGCATGTGGAGCAGAGGTCCGATGAGGTGGACCGCAGTCCATGGTCGTGGTGAAGATGAGCACGACCTTGAGTTTTTGAGATTGTCGGCTGGCAGGTTGTGCGGCCGTCGCCGCGGGATCCGCGGCCGCGTCCTCAGTCGCCGCAGGTGGTGGTGGCGCATCGGGCGAGTCGTCCGCCTCGGTGTAATCGACCGTCTCCAAATAAAATAGGCGGGGGCAGACATGGGTCGGCGTGTAGGGCTCATCGTAGTTGAAGCAGAGACCCAGACGGCGACGCTCCTGCTGCTCGGCCGGTGACAACCGACGGAAGGGCCGTGTGGCGGCCGGGGGTGTGGCCGTCGCGGCTGGAGGAGGCCGACCCAGGGCTGGAGGAGTCGGTGCTGGCCGACTAGGCTGGCGGCCGCCCCGTCCGAGCGGTTGCTGCAGTGCCTGGACCCGCTTCTCGAAGGCCCGTGCGTAGTACATGGCCGTATGTAGGTCGGCGGGATCCCGGAGCTCGACGTCCACGCGAATATGGTCCGGCAGGCCGCCCACAAATAGCTCGGCGCGCTGAGTCGCGGAGACGCCCGGCGCGTGGCACGCCAGGGCCTGGAAGCGGTCGGCGTAGTCCTGCACCGTGGATGTGAAAGGTAAGCGGCCGAGGGCCACCAGTCGGCTCCCGCGAATAGGAGGCCCGAAACGGAGGATATAGAGCTCCCAGAAGCGCTCCCATGGTGGCATGCCGCCCTCGTCCTGCTTGAGGGCGTAGTACCAGGTCTACGCCACGCCTCAAAGATTATAGGACGCGAGCCATGTACGATTCGAAGCGAGCGTCCGCTGCCCTCGAAAGAACTGCTCGCACTGGTTGAGCCAGTTGAGGGGGTCCTCCGTGCCCTCATAAGTGGCGAAGTCCAGTTTGGCGAAGCGAGGGGGTGTCGGCCCGCCGTACCCGTGGCCGGCCGCAGTCGCCGGCAGCACGAATGCCAGGTCAGGGATCGCCGGGGCGTAGTTCGCCGAGGTGGAAGGATGATCAAACCGCAGGGAGGGCGTCGGGTGTTCCGGCGCCGTGGAGTACACCGGGCCCGGAGATGAGCCGGTCGCCCACGCGGGAATCGGCGTTGGTGACGGCGGAAACTGCACCTGGTGCAGGGGCCGACCCATGGCCCTGGACGCGGGTGGTGGTGCTGTCGACGGTGGCGGCGCCTGGTGTTGCTGCTGCACCGTCGCCTGCGTCGTGGGGGCCGGCGGTGGCGCCGGGAGAAACTGTTGGGTCGGGCCCCCCAGCGGCGCGGTGGAGGCCGGCCACGCTGGCCAAGGTGTTCCCGCGGCCGAGTAGTGCAGCAGCAGCAGCAGCAGCGGCGGCGGCGGGGGCGCCCCTCTGTAGGGCGCCTGGAACGGCGGCGGCCTGTAGACGGTGGTGGCGGCGCTCGGCGGCAGGGGCTGGTTCCCAGCGAGATAGAGGCTGATGCCCCAGACCGCCTGGACGAGCTCCCGCTGGGTGCCCGACACCTCCTCGGGCGAGAGGATCGGAGGCGGATCCGCTGTGGTGGTGATTGGCGCTGGCGCGATGGTGGTGGTGGTGGTGCCGGACGTGATCACCGTCATTGGCGTGGAAGTGGCCGGCGGCAGCGAGAGTGGGGCGGAGGTGGATGCCAGCGGCGGCGGTGATGGAGGGAGCGACATGATCGGCCTGGTGTCTCTGGATACCAAATTGGAAGGACTAGGGTTCCTACCAGGCCTCCGGCGTAGGTTGTATGGGCAAGGAGGAGGGGGACGAGGGCTGGAGCGGGCGCGCCGGCGAACAGGCGCCGTCGCGGCTAGGGCTTGGGGCGGCGGCGGCTAGAGTTCCGGCTCCTTCGGGAGCCGGGCAACAGAAGATTATGATATCTTTATTTCTTAATCTCAAACGATGTCTTACAACTAGTATTTATAACTTTAGCCTAAGGTAATTTGCCTAAGATAACTTGTGGGCCAAGCCCCTAATACTAATGCCCGGTGGGCCTCTTCCTAGTATAGACCAAACCGGTCATAACAGAGCGCTTACTCTTCAGTTTCTGGATCCGGTTTCAGGTGTGAGCACTTAATATTCAGCGAGCAGCATGGCCCTCCTGAAGTCATCCCGATTTGATGTGGTTTTGGTTGTACCGCGTTCCTGCAGGAGTTTCGATCTGCTGGGTAACCAATCTTCAGTTTCTGGATCCATTCATGGTGTGTCACGCACCAGCGACGCTTAATACAGGTGTGACTTTGTATTTTCCTCTGCACAAGAGTCTGCAACCTTCCTACTCCAGCAGCAGAACCTCTAGCAGCATGGTTCATGGCTAGGTTACCCTCTATCCACATTTGTTTCTTTCCTGTACGAGTCCTTCCACCAAATGATTACATGTTCTAATATCCCCCAATCAATATTTTGTGCAGGTGGTGTTCATACTGATTTGGTCAACTAATTTGGGTAAAACTTGGAGGCTGGTTTTGGCATATTGATTTGGGATTTCTTTACTTCAATCTCTGATGGCTGCTGGACAGTTTATTACTACGACATTTGAGGAATTCTTTAGTTTTATATCTCTGGTGGATAGCAGCTTTTAATTTTCTTCTAAAATTCTCTATTTGTTGATCTGATTTCCAGCATGCTCCAAGTTAAATGGATCTTTGCGTTCAATCGATTATCTCAGGTAAATACTTGCCTTCAGGTTATGACGTTGTAGAAGTATAACTTCTAGAAACTTTTGTGATGTTTCCCTTTGTGGGGCTTCAGGTTATAAAGTAAAATCAGTATCTTTTGTTGTCTCGCCATTTTATTGTTCAATATTTAGACTATAAACTTAACTATGTCTCTTATTTTGTGAAATAATATTATCAATTACTATCCTGCTAATCTTACAAGGTCACACAAATGCAACATTTAGTTGGACAAATTATGCAAAGTACGGGATAAAAAACAATACTCATACTGATATAATCGAGATCACGCAGTGAAGGATTTCTCTTAAAATAGTGAGGGTTAATCTAACATTTGTAAAGACGGGTAATAATGACTTTTCCTAGATGGTGTAGTAATGTCATGGCCCCTTTGATGACATACATATTTGTTCTTTGCTGTGAACTTACAAGAACTGGAAAAATCAACCTATTTATTCAAATTTCAAAAGCATGAAACTGTTTTTTCTTTCTTTTTGTATACTTCTCCTGATGTTTTGATGACAAGCACTTATTGCTAATCTGCATTTCATGATTACATGTTTTTTGGCTGATAGTATTATTAAACCTTTAAAACAATTTTTTACTCGATATAATGGTTTGCAATGGTCTGCTGCTCAATATAATTGCTGGTATACAATAGATAAAACTATACTTTCACCAATTTATCATCCCTTTATAATATATTTATTACTACAGATTATGAAACAAAACAAATCAGTGCATCAGCGAGGACCAGGGTTACCAAATGATGAGTTGATAAACTGCCAATAAGATGTGAAATCAAGAACCAAGTGTTTCGTATGATGGGCAAGAACAACGAGCTAGGCTAAAACAAATAGGGAAAACGAAGATCAAACAAGTTGATGGGTGTTTATGATTTCAGTTTAAGCCTGATTGTACATCAACTTTAGAGCTGTCTTTTTACCTTACAACCTGATGTTGTTGCTAAAACTTGTAGCTGGTTAGAATAAGATTTTAGTGTCTGATCTTGCAACTGCAGTACACACATTACGCTGCTAAAACAAGTACTGGTGCTCTGTTTTGCTAACCTGAATATTCAGTTTGTTGTCCTTAAACCCAAGCAACTTATTTTGTTGTACTCGCTCAGTTCCATAAAATAAGACGTTATTACATTTAATATGCTTGCATATTATGCAAGCATATTGAATGTAATAACGTCTTATATTATGGACGGATGGAGTATTTAACATCCATATTTCATTTCATCATATATTTACAAATTTCCTACCATTATACCGAAGAAATGCATGGGTGCAGCAACGCGCACCAGCAATGATCTAGTTAGTTTGAAAATAGGAGTCGTTAACTGAAGCGAGAAACAAGAAAAATAAAGTGACAGTATGTATGTGGACCAACCACAAAAAAATACATAATAGCATGTGTATATTTTTGCCTGCAAAACAACGATTGTTATATACATAATAGCATGTGTATATTTTCGTTCTAAACATGCATACTCTCAGTCCAGTGCGCTTGCCTAAAAAAAAGAAAAAAACTCCCAGTGCGCTGTGCGCCTCGTCTACTTCCTCCCAAGAACCCAGCGCCGGGTTGACGGAATCTCTCCTCCGCCGCCGTCCTTCCATCCCATCCTCCCCCAGGAAAGCTGTGATTCTCCGCCCCCAATTCCTCCGTCCCTCCAGCTTCCCGCCTTGTGTCTCGAGCGGCTGGACTGTTTGCGCGCAATCGGCGAGGCCGCCTCGCCGGCGACGCGCGATGGAGGAGCAGGAGGGGGAAGGAGTAGGTCAGCACAGAGGCAATCTCTGCCAGGGTTGTGGATTTCATCAGGCAGCCCGTGCGCATTAGGTACGCTGTTAGCCGTTTCTGTCAGGTGCAAAAATAAGGATTTAGTCAAGTTTCAGATTAGAATCTCATGCCAGGATGTTGGAATGATTGTATGGGACTGGAATTGCATGTTACTGATTTGAAGCCCTTCCTTGGTAGCTGATACATTTTGCCTCCTTCCCCGTAATTGAGATTCCAATGCTAGATCAGTATGCAGCACTAGTATCCATATTGCCGTCTCATGCGTCTGAACAAATACAATGTTGAGCACCAGGATAATGTTGAAACTGTATCAGTTATATTAAGTACTAGCGTGCAATCTTGTAATTTTTTTACCGGTATCCGCACTCGTTTTCTTTGTTAAGACTGTCACTAGAGGCGGAATAAGCCCCTCATTTTGCATTTCATCAGTTCCCTGTATGCTAGCTAGATGGCATCTTCCACTCTGAAAACAGGTGTGCCTGTCACTCTGCAAGAGCTAGAGCCCTCCTCGGAGATGTTCAAGCAAGGAGCATCCATTCGAGTAACTGGAATGTACGTTATCGCAGTTGCTTCCGTCTAAAAACCGCACATTTTAATTATTTTTTTCCAACCGGGCTTACACCCCTTTTCATTAATTTTGCAATCAACAAAAATTCATCAGTTTGTCTGTAGCATCAGTTCAATGGCACACAATAACTAGGAACCGAGCCATATGGAGCAACTACTAGCAAAAGGGGACTGAAAGGGGGGAGCGAGTTGGTGCATCGCCAGGAAACCCACCGCATGATGACCCTGAAACGGGCCATCAGCTATGGGGCAAAAACCTGGCGATACAACAAACTAGTGCTCAGATATAAGACCGTCTAGGGAATAAGACTCCGCAAAAGAAGGGCCACAAGATAACAGCAATGATCCAGCAGGCATCAAACCGCTGTGGATGAAGGCTATGCTAGAATAGGATGAAGAGCTAGCCGATCTGGATACCGTCACCATCTCCCAGAAGAAGCCTGTCGCGCGAGTATGATATGTCCGCCAGAGAGCCGCCACATGAGCCAGCCTCTTCACGCCAGCCTGGAACTTCGTCTTGCCTTCCTCCTTAAGTAACCCTGCCCAATATAGCATAAACGAGCAAGCGGTGAAGACAGCCTCCAAAGGAGTGCAAGCATCATACTTTTCAAAAGTAACTTTGTTACGAAGGCACCAAATCCCCCAGCAAATGCCTGCAATTATCATCATATAGAATTTATCCCCTCCCAGGAAGAGTTTGTATAACCAAGCCAAGCTTGTCCATAGAGATCGAGGGCAACAAGATACCCCTGTTGTCAATCCCAGCACACCCTAGACCGTACGAGCGAGCGGGCAAGTAAAAAAGAGATGGTTAGCAGTTTTCATGTTTGTGCAGAATGAACACACAGGATTCCACGGCCAATTCCTTCGGCGCATGTTGTCGCGCGTAAGCACCGCATTTTGGAACAGCTGCCACAAGAAAATTTAAATTTTCAAGGGGATTGCAGCTTTCCACACCCATTTGTAACTGGGACTAGATAGGTTTCTCTCCAACCATTCGTATACAGATTTAGTGGTAAATTTCCCCTTACTAGTCAAAGACCAGGATACTGAGTCTGGATCATCATTTAGAGGTCTTTTTCTTGCCTTGCACACCACCCACTTCCATTGTTCCTCCAACTCACCAAAATGCCTACACCGAAAGGTAAGTTCATAGTTTTTTGCTACTAATGAGGCAACAGTGCAATCTTAGTTCTGACAAATGTCAAATAGAACAGGGAAGCGGTCTCGTAGAATACTATCACCTAACCATGGATCATGCCAGACCCTGGCCAAATCCCCACTATTGATGTTAATTCTCCTCCCAGCCATATAAGTTTCCTTGACTTTCATGATGGCTTTCCAGCAAGGGGAGTCAGAGAAACGGCTACGGATATTCGCAACAGTTCTGTTCCTGAAATATCTTGCACGGATAATACGTTGCCACAGCCCATCACTAGTTTCGAGCTTCCACCACCATTTCACAAGGAGACTGATGTTCTGCTTATGAAGATCCTTTATACCCAAACCTCCAATTTTTTTAGATCGACAAATCCTGGCCCATTTGACCATATGGTAAGCATGTTTCTTATTCTTCCTCCTCCAAAAGAAGCGTCTACGATGTTTATTCATTTTTTCAATAAAGGTTTTGTTAAAGAGAAACATGGACATCAAGTATGATGGGACTCCATCAAGACTAGAGTCCAATAATGTTAGCCTGGCCCCTGAGGATGCTGCATAGGCCACCCATGCATCCAGCCTTTTGATCATCTTAATATCCAGGAAGTCCAACTCAATGTTTTTAAGAGTGGAATAGGTGACTGGCACCCCAGGTATCTCATAGGTAAAGTGCCCACCCGACAACCAAACATCTCTGCATATACCAAGTTAGTTTCATTATCCCCTCCAATAACGAATACTTCACTTTTTTCAA
This sequence comes from Aegilops umbellulata, assembly GCA_032464435.1. Classification (NCBI taxonomy): domain Eukaryota; kingdom Viridiplantae; phylum Streptophyta; class Magnoliopsida; order Poales; family Poaceae; genus Aegilops; species Aegilops umbellulata. Next base: position 446,083,558 of record CP136054.1, read on the forward strand.
AGTTAATTTTTAACCCTGACATAAGCTCGAACAGATATAGCAGCAATTTGACATTGACAGCCTTGTCTATGTCATGCTCGAAACATAGGACTGTGTCATCAGCGTATTGGAGGATTCCCACCCTCCCTCAATCAGATCAGAGGCCAATCCTTTGATGAGATCATTTTTTTGAGCAGCAAGTACCATCTTAGTCAAGCACTCAACTACAAGGTTAAACAAGAAAGGAGAATGTGGTTCGCCTTGTCGCACCCCCTTGGCACTTTGGATATATGGTCCTATCTCATCATTGATCTTCACACTCACTATACCATTTTTAAGGATTTGCGAAACCCACCCGCACCACTTGGAATTAAAGCCACGTTTAACATGACAATCAAGTAGGAACTCCCAATTCACTTTGTCATAGGCCTTCTCAAAATTGATCTTAAGAACTACTCTCGCCTACTTTTTCACATGAGTATAGTGTACACCTCATGTAGGGATAAGATACCATCCACAATATGCCTTCCTTTAATGAACGCATTTTGTTGGATGCTAAACATTTTGTTAGCAAACTTGCCGGCCCTAAGATCCATGACTTTAGTGATCAATTTATAGGGGCAACAGAGCAAACATATAGGCCTATACTGCTGGATCTTTTTGGCATCTGTTGATTTAGGAAGCAACGTGATGATACCATAGTTCAACTGTTGCACATCCAGCTTGCCTTCATAGAACCACTCAAACAAGCTGAAAAGGTCCGCGCTCACCACATCCCAACAATGTTGATAGAATTCAACAGGGATATTGTCCGGACCAGGGGCTTGATTAGATCTCATCTCAAATAGAACATTTTTAATTTCTAAAAGGGAGAAAGGTCGCGTCAGGTCCTCATTATCCTCAGATGAAATTTTTTCATCCTGGGACCAGAGAGAGGCATCTATGTGACAAATATTGCCAGGGGCTGGTCCAAACAAATCTTTATAGTATGTAGTAGCATGGGACAATAGGTTTTTGGTCCCTTCTACAATCACAGAACCGCACTCAAGGAGATCTAGAGTTTTTCCTACGTCGCCCATTGGCCACTTTATGAAAAAATCAGTATTATTATCCCCTTTCAAGAGCCATCTCTCATTAGAGAATTGATGCCAGTGAAGTTCTTCTTCTACATATAGATCATTAAGCTCAACTAGGATATCCAGCTTTCTAGTATAAGCCTCCCCACAAAGACCAATAGTTTCCTCAAGTGTTTCCAATTCTTGCAACTCGAGTTTAATAAGATTCTTCCTGATTTTATTATGTTCAAAAATATTTGACCCCCAACCTTTGAAGAATTTCTTAAACCTCTTCAATTTGATATTTAAAATATCAATAGGATCATTAGTATAAACTAGCCTGGACCTGATCTCAGCCACCAAGGGGAGAAAGTCTGGGTTACTTAGCCAGGCATTATCAAATTTAAAGCATCTATTCTCCGGGGCCCTAGATGGTGCCACCCCCATCCAGGAGAAGTGGGTTATGATCAGAAATCTTGACCATTTTATGAACTGAAACAAGAGGATATAAATCCTCCCAATCAGATGACATCAACACCCTATCCAATTTTTCCAGGGTAGGGTTCTCTTGTTTATTAGACCAAGTGTAACAGCCTCCTGACATATTGATCTCTCTCAGCTCTAACATGTGAATGACAGAATTGAACACATCAAAAAAATGGGACATGTTTTTTTTGTTTTCTCCCCACTATGACGCAAAATATTAACCCCCCCTCCCACTAAATAAGGAATGTGGGTATTATGGCACATAGAGGACATTTCTGCCATAAATTCAGGTTTATGCTCATCATGAGCAGCACCATATGCAACCATCAAAGCCCACTTGCTCTTTTTTCTTCTGTCGAAAAGGTTGATTTGTAAAATAAATTTCCCGTGTTTCACCCCAAGGATATCAAACTTATCTGTATTAGTACCACAAAGGATGCCTCCAGATTTCCCCCTAGAAGGGTTCCACTCCCAATGAAACTTTTGATATGGATCCAATTTTCTAAAAAAGGAAGGAGTGTAGTTGCTTTTCATAGTTTCTTGCAACCCAAGGAAGTCCACCCCATTGGCATTAATCATGTCAGTGAGGCAGGTAGACATGCCTTTCTTACCTGCCCCCCTACAATTCCAAAAGATACCTATCATTTATATCAGTCCGGTTTATCTCTCAACCTGGTAGGTTTGCGAGGATTCATAGCATCCCTACCATCTCCCTTTCTCTTTTGACTTCTAGTCATAGGCCTAACAGGGTCATTAGGGGACGAAATGACCATTGTTCTTCTTCGCTGGTTTTCCTATTTTTTTGCCTTGATTGGACAAGAGTAAAAGATTCATCTTCTTCTTTATATTCCTCATCCCAAGTCAAAGATAATGGAATGTTATTACCCAAACCATCATTAATAGTTATGTTAGGAGATTCTTTCTCATTTTTTTGTCAACAAGTAAATTCCTAGATGTCTAGTTCACGAATGAAATCAATAGTGGCAAAGTTATCATCAGGAATTTGTACTCCCATAAGGGATGCACGCAACACAATATTAGTATTAGACAGGACCGAGAACTGATTATTAGTGTTGAGCAGTCTGTTGGCAGCCCTATCTTCCACCCTCTCCAGCTTCTGGAATTGTCTGCGTGTAGCCATGTCCTCGGGCACCACAGAATCGTGCATGGGCGACCCAGAAGGTGACTCAACAGTGTATTCACTGCAGTTCTCTGCCCCTCTGCTGAACCTTCTTCAAGAGGAACAATATGAGGCAAAGAGGGCCAGATCACATAATCTGACAAAGGAGGAAACACAACTCCATGAGGGTTATCGTAGTACTGAAGAAACATAGGAGGAGGGATAGGGGTTTGGATAATTTCGCAAGCACCTTTTTTATGGTTGATAGCAGGGATAGGGGACACACACCCCCACTATCATTTCCCACCTCATCACCATTGTTTTCACAGGAGAATCATAATGAGCCATTTTTTCATTAGCATGCTCTCTAGCCATGGATTCAATCAGCAGCTCAGTGTGGTTCCCCTCATCACTATCCTCCTCATTATCGTTTTCAACAACAGCAGGTAAACATTGCGAGCTTTTATCATAGCTCTGGGACGAATAATTCCCCACCATAGAAGCGTTAGTCTCCCCTTGTTCAGTAGAAGAAGCAGGGTATGAGTCCACCCTAGCTTTCTTTGGGAATGAGGGGGATGCATTGTTGTTCACAGCAACTGAGGATTGATTCTTATCCCCCCCTCCCAACAGACACGATTTTCTCAACTTCATAAAAGAAATCATAGAATTGTTCACCCAGCATCCCTCAGCAGATGGAGGAATTTTTTTCACCTCTCTGCACCCAAGTAATATTCTAGCATACTCAGGTTTATGCAAAGTGGCTTCATCTACTTCCAAAGTTATGCCCACCAGTCCCCAGCATATGCAACATGCTCAGTACATCTCTTTTCCAAGGGAACATTTCTAACTCGAACCCATGCTTTTTCCATATTTACTTTAGCTCCCGCAGAAGCAGACCATGGAGTTATGCAAACAATAACTGAGCCATCTTTTAGAGGGAGACATTTGCCATAACAGCAAGCTCTTTCTACCTCACTAGCATTAGGAAACCGCATAACAAATTGGGTAGGGCTAATGGAGCGAGCAGTACAGCGCCACTTTTTCTTCCCAGGTGTATGAGCAAAAAAAACAGTATTTCACAGTAGCAGCCCCCTCTATGATGGTGATTACCACGTTGTTGTTTTTTCAGAGTTTTGTTTAGATTCACACAGATCAGGGATATAGAAAAAACCCTTCCAGGGGACTGAAATCCACACAGCAAAGGAACACACTCCCAAGGCCTCAGTGATTGACATAAATGAGCCATATGACCAAGTTTGTTGCATTTCTCGCAACGAATGGTAGGGCAACAAGGAGCGAAATGACCTGGATTGTTGCAGTTGAGGCACCATTCTTCAGAGCTCTTGATGGCCAGAGGCGTAGTCGGATCAGCGGCAGGAGGTGGCACCGCTTCCTTGGACGCCGCTGTCTTCTAGGTCTCCCACTCCTTGGCTCCTCCTCCCATCGCCCGCGTCGCCGCTTCCCATCTGTCTCCAGCGCCTCCTCCAGCAGATCTCGAACTCCCAGGCGCATACATCACTGGATCTGGCCGCTGCCACACCATATGGCGTGTCTGGTTGGGCGGCGGCGCCTTACGCCCTCCCCCAAACCCGTCGCGGTCAGAGGTGTCGCGCCGCCCTCCGAATCTTCCCCCATCTCGATCTCCCATCGTCGCAGGCGGGTTGCCGCGGGTCTCCCGATGATCTGAGCGAAGGAGCAGTCGCCGCCGCCGACCTTGCCGCACCACCAGCCGAAGGAATCACGCGGAGGAGGTAGAGGGGATGAGGAAACCCTAGCTCTCTCCCATAGATGCCCGAAGAGATGAACGAGATGCAAATCGGACCTGGTCCTAGTGGTGAGGTGGGGAATTGGGTGCGACCCCCTCCCCTCGGTGTCCATTAAATATCTCCTCGCCATGGCCATGATTGGGCCCCTCATGGCGGGCCATGGATCGGATCCGGCAGCTCTCGCGATGCCAGATGTAGTGTATCCAACCGCTGCATGTCTCTCCTCCTCCCTGCTTTGCATGCAGGGACCCGCATGCGACGAGATCGTGCATGGCGGCGAGATGAGGCGGTCAACCCTAGCCAGATGGCACCGGAAGGAGATGACCTGGTTGACCTTGATGCACTCTCCCTCGCGCATGTATCGTGCATCGACCGTCACGCCTCGCTTGCCGATCAGCACCATCCGAAGCGCGTCGTGGCGGAAGGATCTCGCCGTCGGCGGCGGTGAGAGTGCGCGCCGCGACGAGGTCCGGGACGAACGTAACCCCACATTTTAATTAACTCTGCTAACCTTCTTGGCTTGCGATTCTCCAGCATTCAGTCATACGATGTGGACTCTGCAGTTGCTGTCATTCGAGATGGCAGCGCGACGCTGAAGATCGACACCCAGCATCTGAGGGACATTGGGTTTCCAGTCCACTGCGCCTTTATGTTTCAGTTCATCGGCGTCGGCGAGCTCCTGATCCGGCCAAACGACGGACATAGCTCTTTGTCCTTCTCCGCCTTTTCTCATTGAATTATACTAGATGATTCCCCGCGCGTTGCGGCGGGAAGATTTGCATATATTTTTGTAAATATTTTTTTACTATGGAGTATTGAATCATTGAATTCTGCAATTTATTTATCTGAAGGAAGATTTCATTATTTCAATTGTAAGTGTATTTCTTTAAGGGATGAACTCGACTAATATCCACAGAGATAAGTATTGCATTCACCAAAATGATACTATCATGGGTTCCAAACAAAAGTTAGTTGGTTAACGGTGGAAACAATGCAACCAAATTTGCGTTCATATTTGATCTTTCTAGGTTAAAAGGTTTAGTTCATTCATCATCAATTTTAAATCTGGATAATGGAAGACATGACAATCGTACATTCCTGATAGATGAACATGATAACGCATCTATTTATACAATTAATTAAAGAGGCATGTCATATAAAGGAAGGAACAATGAGAGGCAAAATAATTAGTTGAACCTAGTTGGCAACCCCAACGTGTAGATCTAAAGGGAAGCACTAGGAATCAGACTACTGATTCCTAGCATCCCATCAGACTAGTGCACGGCCGTAGGATTAGTGGCTAATCAATGCTGGATCCTGTTCAAGAGGGGCACTTCTTATTTGGTAGGTTCTGTATGCACGTAACACTCCCCTTTTATTGCTTGCTTCCTGTAACCTCTCCGAAATATGCGTCTAGCAATTCACTTTTGGGATAGTTGCTTCTCAAAACTGAGTTGACCATGCTGCTTCTGCTTTGATCGCTCAATTAAATATCGATACTAGCTAATCAAATTTTGTTCCTTTTTATTTTTGGAAAAAGTCATTCTAGTAAAACTCACTCAACTTTATTTCTGTTTCCAACACAATAAAAAGTTGCTTCCATTGACACACAGTTTGCTTTTTTTGAAATCAAAGTTTGGTTTGACCGAAAACGATTGTCCAAGAACTTTACTAAAATGTAACAAAATCTTGCATCCAAGATTTTTTTTCCACGTGAGAAAATGTGGGTTCCTTGTATCTTTTGTTAGGTTGTCAACCCTAGAATTTTTTTGCTTGCATCCCCCAAGTGAATGGTTTCCATCGCAAAACTCATTTTCTTCTAACGTAACAGAAATTTGTTTCCGGCCTTCATCCTTTCATACATTATATGTGCTTCAAGTCGTCAATGGTAGGATGCTTCGTGAGTTCACAATTTTTTTTACATTCTTCGTCCATTCATACAATATAATTCCTTCAAGTCGCCAATAGTACAGTGCTTCCTAAGTCATACTATATGTTTCCTAAAAACTAGAGATCTACTTCCCTTCGTCTAGGGTGTGGTCGTCTTCTTCATTGTGAGATGGATCCAAGTGTCTTCACGCTTGTTAGTGCTTGCACTAGACGCCGCCATATATACATGTCTCGCCAACACTTATCCGCCTCGATGCCAGCACACAACTGCATAAGTATCCAAGGTAGGAAGCAACATTTGATACTACTTGCAATGTACATTAGAAATGAGGAAAATAATGCTTCCGTTATAACGATGCGGATAAACTAGAAAAATTGAAAAACAAAAAAAATATGTAATATAATATGGAAGCGTGACATGTTCAATGGTGATGACAATGGCAAGAACGACTGTATGAAAAATACGATATCTCAATATGACTCAGCTTAAGTGGAAGCATAGAACATTGGACATGGAAACAAAGACTGCGACCAACATGGGGATGCATGTTTTGCGACCAGATCTCGGCGTGTGCATCAAGCAGTGGGGGCGCTGCAGGTGGCCTGGGAGCAGGGTGCATGGGTGGCGCGGAGGATGGAGGGATCAGAGGTGGGGTGCCCTTGAGCATATCTCGTGCTTCATTATTGTGGCTCCACTGAAAACATAAAAAATGTAGTATGTCAGGAAATCTGCAGATATGTGAATTGACAAAATAAACTGAGACATGAAGATGTGTCCTAACATTGTATGCAAATATGACAAATTGTACGAATCATGATGTTGAAATAAAATGTAGGAAGCATGAAAATATGTCAACTCAACATTACTTATCTTGGTTGGAAGCATAGAATAAAACATTGACAATGAAACAATCTAAGCTTGCGGCAGCAACAAATGTGAGGATGCATCTTCTGTGTCGTTGACATGCAAATTTAAAGGATTTGTTGCTGATTCATGGGAGCACTTATCCAGCCCGGCGAAGCGGTAGTATTGCATTGTAGAAGCACGAAAACATGGCACTGGGTACATAAGTAGTGTTATATAGTATAATTAGAAGGAAGGAAACTTGAAAATAAAACAAAACTAGTATTGTGGCCAACAGGGGAGGCATCTTTGTACGATGCACATACCAATCTCATAGAAAACTATGGATGATTTAGCGATCGAATAGGAATGTACGACGCAATTTCACGCCCACAAACATGGAATAAAAACCAAAGTATTAACATAGAGAGAGATCACACAAATCTCATAACACAATTATGCCAAAATTAACAAGCAATGCAGGAATTGAACCGTGTATCAAGAGAGATGACTCTAACCCTAGGCCAGATGGGGATGGGGTGGGCGAGTCTTGTAGTAGTCCACTGGTGATGGCTTCATTCCCCAACAGAGATGGCCTTCCGATGTGGTGGACCGCAGTCCACGGTTGCATGTGGAGCAGAGGTCCGATGAGGTGGACCGCAGTCCATGGTCGTGGTGAAGATGAGCACGACCTTGAGTTTTTGAGATTGTCGGCTGGCAGGTTGTGCGGCCGTCGCCGCGGGATCCGCGGCCGCGTCCTCAGTCGCCGCAGGTGGTGGTGGCGCATCGGGCGAGTCGTCCGCCTCGGTGTAATCGACCGTCTCCAAATAAAATAGGCGGGGGCAGACATGGGTCGGCGTGTAGGGCTCATCGTAGTTGAAGCAGAGACCTAGACGGCGACGCTCCTGCTGCTCGGCCGGTGACAACCGACGGAAGGGCCGTGTGGCGGCCGGGGGTGTGGCCGTCGCGGCTGGAGGAGGCCGACCCAGGGCTGGAGGAGTCGGTGCTGGCCGACTAGGCTGGCGGCCGCCCCGTCCAAGCGGTTGCTGCAGTGCCTGGACCCGCTGCTCGAAGGCCCGTGCGTAGTACATGGCCGTATGTAGGTCGGCGGGATCCCGGAGCTCGACGTCCACGCGAATATGGTCCGGCAGGCCGCCCACAAATAGCTCGGCGCGCTGAGTCGCGGAGACGCCCGGCGCGTGGCACGCCAGGGCCTGGAAGCGGTCGGCGTAGTCCTGCACCGTGGATGTGAAAGGTAAGCGGCCGAGGGCCGCCAGTCGGCTCCCGCGAATAGGAGGCCCGAAACGGAGGATATAGAGCTCCCAGAAGCGCTCCCATGGTGGCATGCCGCCCTCGTCCTGCTTGAGGGCGTAGTACCAGGTCTACGCCACGCCTCAAAGATTATAGGACGCGAGCCATGTACAATTCGAAGCGAGCGTCCGCTGCCCTCGAAAGAACTGCTCGCACTGGTTGAGCCAGTTGAGGGTGTCCTCCGTGCCCTCATAAGTGGCGAAGTCCAGTTTGGCGAAGCGAGGGGGTGTCGGCCCGCCGTACCCGTGGCCGGCCGCAGTCGCCGGCAGCACGAATGCCAGGTCAGGGATCGCCGGGGCGTAGTTCGCCGAGGTGGAAGGATGATCAAACCGCAGGGAGGGCGTCGGGTGTTCCGGCGCCGTGGAGTACACCGGGCCCGGAGATGAGCCGGTCGCCCACGCGGGAATCGGCGATGGTGACGGCGGAAACTGCACCTGGTGCAGGGGCCGACCCATGGCCCTGGACGCGGGTGGTGGTGCTGTCGACGGTGGCGGCGCCTGGTGTTGCTGCTGCACCGTCGCCTGCGTCGTGGGGGCCGGCGGTGGCGCCGGGAGAAACTGTTGGGTCGGGCCCCCCAGCGGCGCGGTGGAGGCCGGCCACGCTGGCCAAGGTGTTCCCGCGGCCGAGTAGTGCAGCAGCAGCAGCAGCAGCGGCGGCGGGGGCGCCCCTCTGTAGGGCGCCTGGAACGGCGGCGGCCTGTAGACGGTGGTGGCGGCGCTCGGCGGCAGGGGCTGGTTCCCAGCGAGATAGAGGCTGATGCCCCAGACCGCCTGGACGAGCTCCCGCTGGGTGCCCGACACCTCCTCGGGCGAGAGGATCGGAGGCGGATCCGCTGTGGTGGTGATTGGCGCTGGCGCGGTGGTGGTGGTGGTGGTGCCGGACGTGATCGCCGTCATTGGCGTGGAAGTGGCCGGCGGCAGCGAGAGTGGGGCGGAGGTGGATGCCAGCGGCGGCGGTGATGGAGGGAGCGACATGATCGGCCTGGTGTCTCTGGATACCAAATTGGTAGGACTAGGGTTCCTACCAGGCCTCCGGCGTAGGTTGTATGGGCAAGGAGGAGGGGGACGAGGGCTGGAGCGGGCGCGCCGGCGAACAGGCGCCGTCGCGGCTAGGGCTTGGGGCGGCGGCGGCTAGGGTTCCGGCTCCTTCGGGAGCCGGGCAACAGAAGATTATGATATCTTTATTTCTTAATCTCAAACGATGTCTTACAACTAGTATTTATAACTTTAGCCTAAGGTAATTTGCCTAAGATAACTTGTGGGCCAAGCCCCTAATATTAATGCCCGGTGGGCCTCTTCCTAGTATAGACCAAACCGGTCATAACAGAGCGCTTACTCTTCAGTTTCTGGATCCGGTTTCAGGTGTGAGCACTTAATATTCAGCGAGCAGCATGGCCCTCCTGAAGTCATCCCGATTTGATGTGGTTTTGGTTGTACCGCGTTCCTGCAGGAGTTTCGATCTGCTGGGTAACCAATCTTCAGTTTCTGGATCCATTCATGGTGTGTCACGCACCAGCGACGCTTAATACAGGTGTGACTTTGTATTTTCCTCTGCACAAGAGTCTGCAACCTTCCTACTCCAGCAGCAGAACCTCTAGCAGCATGGTTCATGGCTAGGTTACCCTCTATCCACATTTGTTTCTTTCCTGTACGAGTCCTTCCACCAAATGATTACATGTTCTAATATCCCCCAATCAATATTTTGTGCAGGTGGTGTTCATACTGATTTGGTCAACTAATTTGGGTAAAACTTGGAGGCTGGTTTTGGCATATTGATTTGGGATTTCTTTACTTCAATCTCTGATGGCTGCTGGACAGTTTATTACTACGACATTTGAGGAATTCTTTAGTTTTATATCTCTGGTGGATAGCAGCTTTTAATTTTCTTCTAAAATTCTCTATTTGTTGATCTGATTTCCAGCATGCTCCAAGTTAAATGGATCTTTGCGTTCAATCGATTATCTCAGGTAAATACTTGCCTTCAGGTTATGACGTTGTAGAAGTATAACTTCTAGAAACTTTTGTGATGTTTCCCTTTGTGGGGCTTCAGGTTATAAAGTAAAATCAGTATCTTTTGTTGTCTCGCCATTTTATTGTTCAATATTTAGACTATAAACTTAACTATGTCTCTTATTTTGTGAAATAATATTATCAATTACTATCCTGCTAATCTTACAAGGTCACACAAATGCAACATTTAGTTGGACAAATTATGCAAAGTACGGGATAAAAAACAATACTCATACTGATATAATCGAGATCACGCAGTGAAGGATTTCTCTTAAAATAGTGAGGGTTAATCTAACATTTGTAAAGACGGGTAATAATGACTTTTCCTAGATGGTGTAGTAATGTCATGGCCCCTTTGATGACATACATATTTGTTCTTTGCTGTGAACTTACAAGAACTGGAAAAATCAACCTATTTATTCAAATTTCAAAAGCATGAAACTGTTTTTTCTTTCTTTTTGTATACTTCTCCTGATGTTTTGATGACAAGCACTTATTGCTAATCTGCATTTCATGATTACATGTTTTTTGGCTGATAGTATTATTAAACCTTTAAAACAATTTTTTACTCGATATAATGGTTTGCAATGGTCTGCTGCTCAATATAATTGCTGGTATACAATAGATAAAACTATACTTTCACCAATTTATCATCCCTTTATAATATATTTATTACTACAGATTATGAAACAAAACAAATCAGTGCATCAGCGAGGACCAGGGTTATCAAATGATGAGTTGATAAACTGCCAATAAGATGTGAAATCAAGAACCAAGTGTTTCGTATGATGGGCAAGAACAACGAGCTAGGCTAAAACAAATAGGGAAAACGAAGATCAAACAAGTTGATGGGTGTTTATGATTTCAGTTTAAGCCTGATTGTACATCAACTTTAGAGCTGTCTTTTTACCTTACAACCTGATGTTGTTGCTAAAACTTGTAGCTGGTTAGAATAAGATTTTAGTGTCTGATCTTGCAACTGCAGTACACACATTACGCTGCTAAAACAAGTACCGGTGCTCTGTTTTGCTAACCTGAATATTCAGTTTGTTGTCCTTAAACCCAAGCAACTTATTTTGTTGTACTCCCTCAGTTCCATAAAATAAGACGTTATTACATTTAATATGCTTGCATATTATGCAAGCATATTGAATGTAATAACGTCTTATATTATGGACGGATGGAGTATTTAACATCCATATTTCATTTCATCATATATTTACAAATTTCCTACCATTATACCGAAGAAATGCATGGGTGCAGCAACGCGCACCAGCAATGATCTAGTTAGTTTGAAAATAGGAGTCGTTAACTGAAGCAAGACACAAGAAAAATAAAGTGACAGTATGTATGTGGACCAACCACAAAAAAATACATAATAGCATGTGTATATTTTTGCCTGCAAAACAACGATTGTTATATACATAATAGCATGTGTATATTTTCGTTCTAAACATGCATACTCTCAGTCCAGTGCGCTTGCCTAAAAAAAAGAAAAAAAACTCCCAGTGCGCTGTGCGCCTCGTCTACTTCCTCCCAAGAACCCCGCGCCGGGTTGACGGAATCTCGCCTCCGCCGCCGTCCTTCCATCCCATCCTCCCCCAGGAAAGCTGTGATTCTCCGCCCCCAATTCCTCCGTCCCTCCAGCTTCCCGCCTTGTGTCTCGAGCGGCTGGACTGTTTGCGCGCAATCGGCGAGGCCGCCTCGCCGGCGACGCGCGATGGAGGAGCAGGAGGGGGAAGGAGTAGGTCAGCACAGAGGCAATCTCTGCCAGGGTTGTGGATTTCATCAGGCAGCCCGTGCGCATTAGGTACGCTGTTAGCCGTTTCTGTCAGGTGCAAAAATAAGGATTTAGTCAAGTTTCAGATTAGAATCTCATGCCAGGATGTTGGAATGATTGTATGGGACTGGAATTGCATGTTACTGATTTGAAGCCCTTCCTTGGTAGCTGATACATTTTGCCTCCTTCCCCGTAATTGAGATTCCAATGCTAGATCAGTATGCAGCACTAGTATCCATATTGCCGTCTCATGCGTCTGAACAAATACAATGTTGAGCACCAGGATAATGTTGAAACTGTATCAGTTGTATTAAGTACTAGCGTGCAATCTTGTAATTTTTTTACCGGTATCCGCACTCGTTTTCTTTGTTAAGACTGTCACTAGAGGCGGAATAAGCCCCTCATTTTGCATTTCATCAGTTCCCTGTATGCTAGCTAGATGGCATCTTCCACTCTGAAAACAGGTGTGCCTGTCACTCTGCAAGAGCTAGAGCCCTCCTCGGAGATGTTCAAGCAAGGAGCATCCATTCGAGTAACTGGAATGTACGTTATCGCAGTTGCTTCCGTCTAAAAACCACACATTTTAATTATTTTTTTCCAACCGGGCTTACACCCCTTTTCATTAATTTTGCAATCAACAAAAATTCATCAGTTTGTCTGTAGCATCAGTTCAATGGCACACAATAACTAGGCACCGAGCCATATGGAGCAACTACTAGCAAAAGGGGACTGAAAGGGGGGAGCGAGTTGGTGCATCGCCAGGAAACCCACCGCATGATGACCCTGAAACGGGCCATCAGCTATGGGGCAAAAACCTGGCGATACAACAAACTAGTGCTCAGATATAAGACCGTCTAGGGAACAAGACTCCGCAAAAGAAGGGCCACAAGATAACAGCAATGATCCAGCAGGCATCAAACCGCTGTGGATGAAGGCTATGCTAGAATAGGATGAAGAGCTAGCCGATCTGGATACCGTCACCATCTCCCAGAAGAAGCCTGTCGCGCGAGTATGATATGTCTGCCAGAGAGCCGCCACATGAGCCAGCCTCTTCACGCCAGCCTGGAACTTCGTCTTGCCTTCCTCCTTAAGTAACCCTGCCCAATATAGCATAAACGAGCAAGCGGTGAAGACAGCCTCCAAAGGAGTGCAAGCATCATACTTTTCAAAAGTAACTTTGTTACGAAGGCACCAAATCCCCCAGCAAATGCCTGCAATTATCATCATATAGAATTTATCCCCTCCCAGGAAGAGTTTGTATAACCAAGCCAAGCTTGTCCATAGAGATCGAGGGCAACAAGATACCCCTGTTGTCAATCCCAGCACACCCTAGACCGTACGAGCGAGCGGGCAAGTAAAAAAGAGATGGTTAGCAGTTTTCATGTTTGTGCAGAATGAACACACAGGATTCCACGGCCAATTCCTTCGGCGCATGTTGTCGCGCGTAAGCACCGCATTTTGGAACAGCTGCCACAAGAAAATTTAAATTTTCAAGGGGATTGCAGCTTTCCACACCCATTTGTAACTGGGACTAGATAGGTTTCTCTCCAACCATTCGTATACAGATTTAGTGGTAAATTTCCCCTTACTAGTCAAAGACCAGGATACTGAGTCTGGATCATCATTTAGAGGTCTTTTTCTTGCCTCGCACACCACCCACTTCCATTGTTCCTCCAACTCACCAAAATGCCTACACCGAAAGGTAAGTTCATAGTTTTTTGCTACTAATGAGGCAACAGTGCAATCTTAGTTCTGACAAATGTCAAATAGAACAGGGAAGCGATCTCGTAGAATACTATCATCTAACCATGGATCATGCCAGACCCTGGCCAAATCCCCACTATTGATGTTAATTCTCCTCCCAGCCATATAAGTTTCCTTGACTTTCATGATGGCTTTCCAGCAAGGGGAGTCAGAGAAACGGCTACGGATATTCGCAACAGTTCTGTTCCTGAAATATCTTGCACGGATAATACGTTGCCACAGCCCATCACTAGTTTCGAGCTTCCACCACCATTTCACAAGGAGACTGATGTTCTGCTTATGAAGATCCTTTATACCCAAACCTCCAATTTTTTTAGATCGACAAATCCTGGCCCATTTGACCATATGGTAAGCATGTTTCTTATTCTTCCTCCTCCAAAAGAAGCGTCTACGATGTTTATTCATTTTTTCAATAAAGGTTTTGTTAAAGAGAAACATGGACATCAAGTATGATGGGACTCCATCAAGACTAGAGTCCAATAATGTTAGCCTGGCCCCTGAGGATGCTGCATAGGCCACCCATGCATCCAGCCTTTTGATCATCTTAATATCCAGGAAGTCCAACTCAATGTTTTTAAGAGTGGAATAGGCGACTGGCACCCCAGGTATCTCATAGGTAAAGTGCCCACCCGACAACCAAACATCTCTCCATATACCAAGTCAGTTTCATTATCCCCTCCAATAACGAATACTTCACTTTTTTCAAAGTTAATTTTTAACCCTGACATAAGCTCGAACAGATATAGCAGCAATTTGACATTGACAGCCTTGTCTATGTCATGCTCGAAACATAGGACTGTGTCATCAGCGTATTGGAGGATTCCCACCCTCCCTCAATCAGATCAGAGGCCAATCCTTTGATGAGATCATTTTTTTGAGCAGCAAGTACCATCTTAGTCAAGCACTCAACTACAAGGTTAAACAAGAAAGGAGAATGTGGTTCGCCTTGTCGCACCCCCTTGGCACTTTGGATATATGGTCCTATCTCATCATTGATCTTCACACTCACTATACCATTTTTAAGGATTTGCGAAACCCACCCGCACCACTTGGAATTAAAGCCACGTTTAACATGACAATCAAGTAGGAACTCCCAATTCACTTTGTCATAGGCCTTCTCAAAATCGATCTTAAGAACTACTCTCGCCTACTTTTTCACATGAGTATAGTGTACACCTCATGTAGGGATAAGATACCATCCACAATATGCCTTCCTTTAATGAACGCATTTTGTTGGATGCTAAACATTTTGTTAGCAAACTTGCCGGCCCTAAGATCCATGACTTTAGTGATCAATTTATAGGGGCAACAGAGCAAACATATAGGCCTATACTGCTGGATCTTTTTGGCATCTGTTGATTTAGGAAGCAACATGATGATACCATAGTTCAACTGTTGCACATCCAGCTTGCCTTCATAGAACCACTCAAACAAGCTGAAAAGGTCCGCGCTCACCACATCCCAACAATGTTGATAGAATTCAACAGGGATATTGTCCGGACCAGGGGCTTGATTAGATCTCATCTCAAATAGAACATTTTTAGTTTCCTCAAGGGAGAAAGGTCGCGTCAGGTCCTCATTATCCTCAGATGAAATTTTTTCATCCTGGGACCAGAGAGAGGCATCTATGTGACAAATATTGCCAGGGGCTGGTCCAAACAAATCTTTATAGTATGTAGTAGCATGGGACAATAGGTTTTTGGTCCCTTCTACAATCACAGAACCGCACTCAAGGAGATCTAGAGTTTTTCCTACGTCGCCCATTGGCCACTTTATGAAAAAATCAGTATTATTATCCCCTTTCAAGAGCCATCTCTCATTAGAGAATTGATGCCAGTGAAGTTCTTCTTCTACATATAGATCATTAAGCTCAACTAGGATATCCAGCTTTCTAGTATAAGCCTCCCCACAAAGACCAATAGTTTCCTCAAGTGTTTCCAATTCTTGCAACTCGAGTTTAATAAGATTCTTCCTGATTTTATTATGTTCAAAAATATTTGACCCCCAACCTTTGAAGAATTTCTTAAACCTCTTCAATTTGATATTTAAAATATCAATAGGATCATTAGTATAAACTAGCCTGGACCTGATCTCAGCCACCAAGGGGAGAAAGTCTGGGTTACTTAGCCAGGCATTATCAAATTTAAAGCATCTATTCTCCGGGGCCCTAGATGGTGCCACCCCCATCCAGGAGAAGTGGGTTATGATCAGAAATCTTGACCATTTTATGAACTGAAACAAGAGGATATAAATCCTCCCAATCAGATGACATCAACACCCTATCCAATTTTTCCAGGGTAGGGTTCTCTTGTTTATTAGACCAAGTGTAACAGCCTCCTGACATATTGATCTCTCTCAGCTCTAACATGTGAATGACAGAATTGAACACATCAAAAAAATGGGACATGTTTTTTTTGTTTTCTCCCCACTATGACGCAAAATATTAACCCCCCCTCCCACTAAATAAGGAATGTGGGTATTATGGCACATAGAGGACATTTCTGCCATAAATTCAGGTTTATGCTCATCATGAGCAGCACCATATGCAACCATCAAAGCCCACTTGCTCTTTTTTCTTCTGTCGAAAAGGTTGATTTGTAAAATAAATTTCCCGTGTTTCACCCCAAGGATATCAAACTTATCTGTATTAGTACCACAAAGGATGCCTCCAGATTTCCCCCTAGAAGGGTTCCACTCCCAATGAAACTTTTGATATGGATCCAATTTTCTAAAAAAGGAAGGAGTGTAGTTGCTTTTCATAGTTTCTTGCAACCCAAGGAAGTCCACCCCATTGGCATTAATCATGTCAGTGAGGCAGGTAGACATGCCTTTCTTACCTGCCCCCCTACAATTCCAAAAGATACCTATCATTTATATCAGTCCGGTTTATCTCTCAACCTGGTAGGTTTGCGAGGATTCATAGCATCCCTACCATCTCCCTTTCTCTTTTGACTTCTAGTCATAGGCCTAACAGGGTCATTAGGGGACGAAATGACCATTGTTCTTCTTCGCTGGTTTTCCTATTTTTTTGCCTTGATTGGACAAGAGTAAAAGATTCATCTTCTTCTTTATATTCCTCATCCCAAGTCAAAGATAATGGAATGTTATTACCCAACCCATCATTAATAGTTATGTTAGGAGATTCTTTCTCATTTTTTTGTCAACAAGTAAATTCCTAGATGTCTAGTTCACGAATGACATCAATAGTGGCAAAGTTATCATCAGGAATTTGTACTCCCATAAGGGATGCACGCAACACAATATTAGTATTAGACAGGACCGAGAACTGATTATTAGTGTTGAGCAGTCTGTTGGCAGCCCTATCTTCCACCCTCTCCAGCTTCTGGAATTGTCTGCGTGTAGCCATGTCCTCGGGCACCACAGAATCGTGCATGGGCGACCCAGAAGGTGACTCAACAGTGTATTCACTGCAGTTCTCTGCCCCTCTGCTGAACCTTCTTCAAGAGGAACAATATGAGGCAAAGAGGGCCAGATCACATAATCTGACAAAGGAGGAAACACAACTCCATGAGGGTTATCGTAGTACTGAAGAAACATAGGAGGAGGGATAGGGGTTTGGATAATTTCGCAAGCACCTTTTTTATGGTTGATAGCAGGGATAGGGGACACACACCCCCACTATCATTTCCCACCTCATCACCATTGTTTTCACAGGAGAATCATAATGAGCCATTTTTTCATTAGCATGCTCTCTAGCCATGGATTCAATCAGCAGCTCAGTGTGGTTCCCCTCATCACTATCCTCCTCATTATCGTTTTCAACAACAGCAGGTAAACATTGCGAGCTTTTATCATAGCTCTGGGACGAATAATTCCCCACCATAGAAGCGTTAGTCTCCCCTTGTTCAGTAGAAGAAGCAGGGTATGAGTCCACCCTAGCTTTCTTTGGGAATGAGGGGGATGCATTGTTGTTCACAGCAACTGAGGATTGATTCTTATCCCCCCCTCCCAACAGACACGATTTTCTCAACTTCATAAAAGAAATCATAGAATTGTTCACCCAGCATCCCTCAGCAGATGGAGGAATTTTTTTCACCTCTCTGCACCCAAGTAATATTCTAGCATACTCAGGTTTATGCAAAGTGGCTTCATCTACTTCCAAAGTTATGCCCACCAGTCCCCAGCATATGCAACATGCTCAGTACATCTCTTTTCCAAGGGAACATTTCTAACTCGAACCCATGCTTTTTCCATATTTACTTTAGCTCCCGCAGAAGCAGACCATGGAGTTATGCAAACAATAACCGAGCCATCTTTTAGAGGGAGACATTTGCCATAACAGCAAGCTCTTTCTACCTCACTAGCATTAGGAAACCGCATAACAAATTGGGTAGGGCTAATGGAGCGAGCAGTACAGTGCCACTTTTTTCTTCCCAGGTGTATGAGCAAAAAAAAACAGTATTTCACAGTAGCAGCCCCCTCTATGATGGTGATTACCACGTTGTTGTTTTTTCAGAGTTTTGTTTAGATTCACACAGATCAGGGATATAGAAAAAACCCTTCCAGGGGACTGAAATCCACACAGCAAAGGAACACACTCCCAAGGCCTCAGTGTTTGACATAAATGAGCCATATGACCAAGTTTGTTGCATTTCTCGCAACGAATGGTAGGGCAACAAGGAGTGAAATGACCTGGATTGTTGCAGTTGAGGCACCATTCTTCAGAGCTCTTGATGGCCGGAGGCGTAGTCGGATCAGCGGCAGGAGGTGGCACCGCTTCCTTGGACGCCGCTGTCTTCTAGGTCTCCCACTCCTTGGCTCCTCCTCCCATCGCCCGCGTCGCCGCTTCCCATCTGTCTCCAGCGCCTCCTCCAGCAGATCTCGAACTCCCAGGCGCATACATCGCTGGATCTGGCCGCTGCCACACCATACGGCGTGTCTGGTTGGGCGGCGGCGCCTTACGCCCTCCCCCAAACCCGTCGCGGTCAGAGGTGTCGCGCCGCCCTCCGAATCTTCCCCCATATCGATCTCCCATCGTCGCAGGCGGGTTGCCGCGGGTCTCCCGACGATCTGAGCGAAGGAGCAGTCGCCGCCGCCGACCTTGCCGCACCACCAGCCGAAGGAATCACGCCGAGGAGGTAGAGGGGATGAGGAAACCCTAGCTCTCTCCCATAGATGCCCGAAGAGATGAACGAGATGCAAATCGGACCTGGTCCTAGTGGTGAGGTGGGGAATTGGGTGCGACCCCCTCCCCTCGGTGTCCATTAAATATCTCCTCGCCATGGCCATGATTGGGCCCCTCATGGCGGGCCATGGATCGGATCCGGCAGCTCTCGCGATGCCAGATGTAGTGTATCCAACCGCTGCATGTCTCTCCTCCTCCCCGCTTTGCATGCAGGGACCCGCATGCGACGAGATCGTGCATGGCGGCGAGATGAGGCGGTCAACCCTAGCCAGATGGCACCGGAAGGAGATGACCTGGTTGACCTTGATGCACTCTCCCTCGTGCATGTACCGTGCATCGACCGTCACGCCTCGCTTGTCGATCAGCACCATCCGAAGCGCGTCGTGGCGGAAGGATCTCGCCGTCGGCGGCGGTGAGAGTGCGCGCCGCGACGAGGTCCGGGACGAACGTAACCCCACATTTTAATTAACTCTGCTAACCTTCTTGGCTTGCGATTCTCCAGCATTCAGTCATACGATGTGGACTCTGCAGTTGCTGTCATTCGAGATGGCAGCGCGACGCTGAAGATCGACACCCAGCATCTGAGGGACATTGGGTTTCCAGTCCACTGCGCCTTTATGTTTCAGTTCATCGGCGTCGGCGAGCTCCTGATCCGGCCAAACGACGGACATAGCTCTTTGTCCTTCTCCGCCTTTTCTCATTGAATTATACTAGATGATTCCCCGCGCGTTGCGGTGGGAAGATTTGCATATATTTTTGTAAATATTTTTTTACTATGGAGTATTGAATCATTGAATTCTGCAATTTATTTATCTGAAGGAAGATTTCATTATTTCAATTGTAAGTGTATTTCTTTAAGGGATGAACTCGACTAATATCCACAGAGATAAGTATTGCATTCACCAAAATGATACTATCATGGGTTCCAAACAAAAGTTAGTTGGTTAACGGTGGAAACAATGCAACCAAATTTGCGTTCATATTTGATCTTTCTAGGTTAAAAGGTTTAGTTCATTCATCATCAATTTTAAATCTGGATAATGGAAGACATGACAATCGTACATTCCTGATAGATGAACATGATAACGCATCTATTTATACAATTAATTAAAGAGGCATGTCATATGAAGGAAGGAACAATGAGAGGCAAAATAATTAGTTGAACCTAGTTGGCAACCCCAACGTGTAGATCTAAAGGGAAGCACTAGGAATCAGACTACTGATTCCTAGCATCCCATCAGACTAGTGCACGGCCGTAGGATTAGTGGCTAATCAACGCTGGATCCTGTTCAAGAGGGGCACTTCTTATTTGGTAGGTTCTGTATGCACGTAACACTCCCCTTTTATTGCTTGCTTCCTGTAACCTCTCCGAAATATGCGTCTAGCAATTCACTTTTGGGATAGTTGCTTCTCAAAACTGAGTTGACCATGCTGCTTCTGCTTTGATCGCTCAATTAAATATCGATACTAGCTAATCAAATTTTGTTCCTTTTTATTTTTGGAAAAAGTCATTCTAGTAAAACTCACTCAACTTTATTTCTGTTTCCAACACAATAAAAAGTTGCTTCCATTGACACACAGTTTGCTTTTTTTGAAATCAAAGTTTGGTTTGACCGAAAACGATTGTCCAAGAACTTTACTAAAATGTAACAAAATCTTGCATCCAAGATTTTTTTTCCACGTGAGAAAATGTGGGTTCCTTGTATCTTTTGTTAGGTTGTCAACCCTAGAATTTTTTTGCTTGCATCCCCCAAGTGAATGGTTTCCATCGCAAAACTCATTTTCTTCTAACGTAACAGAAATTTGTTTCCGGCCTTCATCCTTTCATACATTATATGTGCTTCAAGTCGTCAATGGTAGGATGCTTCGTGAGTTCACAATTTTTTTTACATTCTTCGTCCATTCATACAATATAATTCCTTCAAGTCGCCAATAGTACAGTGCTTCCTAAGTCATACTATATGTTTCCTAAAAACTAGAGATCTACTTCCCTTCGTCTAGGGTGTGGTCGTCTTCTTCATTGTGAGATGGATCCAAGTGTCTTCACGCTTGTTAGTGCTTGCACTAGACGCCGCCATATATACATGTCTCGCCAACACTTATCCGCCTCGATGCCAGCACACAACTGCATAAGTATCCAAGGTAGGAAGCAACATTTGATACTACTTGCAATGTACATTAGAAATGAGGAAAATAATGCTTCCGTTATAACGATGCGGATAAACTAGAAAAATTGAAAAACAAAAAAAATATGTAATATAATATGGAAGCGTGACATGTTCAATGGTGATGACAATGGCAAGAACGACTGTATGAAAAATACGATATCTCAATATGACTCAGCTTAAGTGGAAGCATAGAACATTGGACATGGAAACAAAGACTGCGACCAACATGGGGATGCATGTTTTGCGACCAGATCTCGGCGTGTGCATCAAGCAGTGGGGGCGCTGCAGGTGGCCTGGGAGCAGGGTGCATGGGTGGCGCGGAGGATGGAGGGATCAGAGGTGGGGTGCCCTTGAGCATATCTCGTGCTTCATTATTGTGGCTCCACTGAAAACATAAAAAATGTAGTATGTCAGGAAATCTGCAGATATGTGAATTGACAAAATAAACTGAGACATGAAGATGTGTCCTAACATTGTATGCAAATATGACAAATTGTACGAATCATGATGTTGAAATAAAATGTAGGAAGCATGAAAATATGTCAACTCAACATTACTTATCTTGGTTGGAAGCATAGAATAAAACATTGACAATGAAACAATCTAAGCTTGCGGCAGCAACAAATGTGAGGATGCATCTTCTGTGTCGTTGACATGCAAATTTAAAGGATTTGTTGCTGATTCATGGGAGCACTTATCCAGCCCGGCGAAGCGGTAGTATTGCATTGTAGAAGCACGAAAACATGGCACTGGGTACATAAGTAGTGTTATATAGTATAATTGGAAGGAAGGAAACTTGAAAATAAAACAAAACTAGTATTGTGGCCAACAGGGGAGGCATCTTTGTACGATGCACATACCAATCTCATAGAAAACTGTGGATGATTTAGCGATCGAATAGGAATGTACGACGCAATTTCACGCCCACAAACATGGAATAAAAACCAAAGTATTAACATAGAGAGAGATCACACAAATCTCATAACACAATTATGCCAAAATTAACAAGCAATGCAGGAATTGAACCGTGTATCAAGAGAGATGACTCTAACCCTAGGCCAGATGGGGATGGGGTGGGCGAGTCTTGTAGTAGTCCACTGGTGATGGCTTCATTCCCCAACAGAGATGGCCTTCCGATGTGGTGGACCGCAGTCCACGGTTGCATGTGGAGCAGAGGTCCGATGAGGTGGACCGCAGTCCATGGTCGTGGTGAAGATGAGCACGACCTTGAGTTTTTGAGATTGTCGGCTGGCAGGTTGTGCGGCCGTCGCCGCGGGATCCGCGGCCGCGTCCTCAGTCGCCGCAGGTGGTGGTGGCGCATCGGGCGAGTCGTCCGCCTCGGTGTAATCGACCGTCTCCAAATAAAATAGGCGGGGGCAGACATGGGTCGGCGTGTAGGGCTCATCGTAGTTGAAGCAGAGACCCAGACGGCGACGCTCCTGCTGCTCGGCCGGTGACAACCGACGGAAGGGCCGTGTGGCGGCCGGGGGTGTGGCCGTCGCGGCTGGAGGAGGCCGACCCAGGGCTGGAGGAGTCGGTGCTGGCCGACTAGGCTGGCGGCCGCCCCGTCCAAGCGGTTGCTGCAGTGCCTGGACCCGCTGCTCGAAGGCCCGTGCGTAGTACATGGCCGTATGTAGGTCGGCGGGATCCCGGAGCTCGACGTCCACGCGAATATGGTCCGGCAGGCCGCCCACAAATAGCTCGGCGCGCTGAGTCGCGGAGACGCCCGGCGCGTGGCACGCCAGGGCCTGGAAGCGGTCGGCGTAGTCCTGCACCATGGATGTGAAAGGTAAGCGGCCGAGGGCCGCCAGTCGGCTCCCGCGAATAGGAGGCCCGAAACGGAGGATATAGAGCTCCCAGAAGCGCTCCCATGGTGGCATGCCGCCCTCGTCCTGCTTGAGGGCGTAGTACCAGGTCTACGCCACGCCTCAAAGATTATAGGACGCGAGCCATGTACGATTCGAAGCGAGCGTCCGCTGCCCTCGAAAGAACTGCTCGCACTGGTTGAGCCAGTTGAGGGGGTCCTCCGTGCCCTCATAAGTGGCGAAGTCCAGTTTGGCGAAGCGAGGGGGTGTCGGCCCGCCGTACCCGTGGCCGGCCGCAGTCGCCGGCAGCACGAATGCCAGGTCAGGGATCGTCGGGGCGTAGTTCACCGAGGTGGAAGGATGATCAAACCGCAGGGAGGGCGTCGGGTGTTCCGGCGCCGTGGAGTACACCGGGCCCGGAGATGAGCCGGTCGCCCACGCGGGAATCGGCGATGGTGACGGCGGAAACTGCACCTGGTGCAGGGGCCGACCCATGGCCCTGGACGCGGGTGGTGGTGCTGTCGACGGTGGCGGCGCCTGGTGTTGCTGCTGCACCGTCGCCTGCGTCGTGGGGGCCGGCGGTGGCGCCGGGAGAAACTGTTGGGTCGGGCCCCCCAGCGGCGCGGTGGAGGCCGGCCACGCTGGCCAAGGTGTTCCCGCGGCCGAGTAGTGCAGCAGCAGCAGCAGCAGCGGCGGCGGCGGGGGCGCCCCTCTGTAGGGCGCCTGGAACGGCGGCGGCCTGTAGACGGTGGTGGCGGCGCTCGGCGGCAGGGGCTGGTTCCCAGCGAGATAGAGGCTGATGCCCCAGACCGCCTGGACGAGCTCCCGCTGGGTGCCCGACACCTCCTCGGGCGAGAGGATCGGAGGCGGATCCGCTGTGGTGGTGATTGGCGCTGGCGCGGTGGTGGTGGTGGTGGTGCCGGACGTGATCGCCGTCATTGGCGTGGAAGTGGCCGGCGGCAGCGAGAGTGGGGCGGAGGTGGATGCCAGCGGCGGCGGTGATGGAGGGAGCGACATGATCGGCCTGGTGTCTCTGGATACCAAATTGGTAGGACTAGGGTTCCTACCAGGCCTCCGGCGTAGGTTGTATGGGCAAGGAGGAGGGGGACGAGGGCTGGAGCGGGCGCGCCGGCGAACAGGCGCCGTCGCGGCTAGGGCTTGGGGCGGCGGCGGCTAGGGTTCCGGCTCCTTCGGGAGCCGGGCAACAGAAGATTATGATATCTTTATTTCTTAATCTCAAACGATGTCTTACAACTAGTATTTATAACTTTAGCCTAAGGTAATTTGCCTAAGATAACTTGTGGGCCAAGCCCCTAATACTAATGCCCGGTGGGCCTCTTCCTAGTATAGACCAAACCGGTCATAACAGAGCGCTTACTCTTCAGTTTCTGGATCCGGTTTCAGGTGTGAGCACTTAATATTCAGCGAGCAGCATGGCCCTCCTGAAGTCATCCCGATTTGATGTGGTTTTGGTTGTACCGCGTTCCTGCAGGAGTTTCGATCTGCTGGGTAACCAATCTTCAGTTTCTGGATCCATTCATGGTGTGTCACGCACCAGCGACGCTTAATACAGGTGTGACTTTGTATTTTCCTCTGCACAAGAGTC
The DNA here is from genome assembly GCA_032464435.1 of Aegilops umbellulata. Lineage (NCBI taxonomy): Eukaryota > Viridiplantae > Streptophyta > Magnoliopsida > Poales > Poaceae > Aegilops > Aegilops umbellulata. The sequence goes on from CP136054.1 coordinate 446,108,287, forward strand.
TGCAACCTTCCTACTCCAGCAGCAGAACCTCTAGCAGCATGGTTCATGGCTAGGTTACCCTCTATCCACATTTGTTTCTTTCCTGTACGAGTCCTTCCACCAAATGATTACATGTTCTAATATCCCCCAATCAATATTTTGTGCAGGTGGTGTTCATACTGATTTGGTCAACTAATTTGGGTAAAACTTGGAGGCTGGTTTTGGCATATTGATTTGGGATTTCTTTACTTCAATCTCTGATGGCTGCTGGACAGTTTATTACTACGACATTTGAGGAATTCTTTAGTTTTATATCTCTGGTGGATAGCAGCTTTTAATTTTCTTCTAAAATTCTCTATTTGTTGATCTGATTTCCAGCATGCTCCAAGTTAAATGGATCTTTGCGTTCAATCGATTATCTCAAGTAAATACTTGCCTTCAGGTTATGACGTTGTAGAAGTATAACTTCTAGAAACTTTTGTGATGTTTCCCTTTGTGGGGCTTCAGGTTATAAAGTAAAATCAGTATCTTTTGTTGTCTCGCCATTTTATTGTTCAATATTTAGACTATAAACTTAACTATGTCTCTTATTTTGTGAAATAATATTATCAATTACTATCCTGCTAATCTTACAAGGTCACACAAATGCAACATTTAGTTGGACAAATTATGCAAAGTACGGGATAAAAAACAATACTCATACTGATATAATCGAGATCACGCAGTGAAGGATTTCTCTTAAAATAGTGAGGGTTAATCTAACATTTGTAAAGACGGGTAATAATGACTTTTCCTAGATGGTGTAGTAATGTCATGGCCCCTTTGATGACATACATATTTGTTCTTTGCTGTGAACTTACAAGAACTGGAAAAATCAACCTATTTATTCAAATTTCAAAAGCATGAAACTGTTTTTTCTTTCTTTTTGTATACTTCTCCTGATGTTTTGATGACAAGCACTTATTGCTAATCTGCATTTCATGATTACATGTTTTTTGGCTGATAGTATTATTAAACCTTTAAAACAATTTTTTACTCGATATAATGGTTTGCAATGGTCTGCTGCTCAATATAATTGCTGGTATACAATAGATAAAACTATACTTTCACCAATTTATCATCCCTTTATAATATATTTATTACTACAGATTATGAAACAAAACAAATCAGTGCATCAGCGAGGACCAGGGTTATCAAATGATGAGTTGATAAACTGCCAATAAGATGTGAAATCAAGAACCAAGTGTTTCGTATGATGGGCAAGAACAATGAGCTAGGCTAAAACAAATAGGGAAAACGAAGATCAAACAAGTTGATGGGTGTTTATGATTTCAGTTTAAGCCTGATTGTACATCAACTTTAGAGCTGTCTTTTTACCTTACAACCTGATGTTGTTGCTAAAACTTGTAGCTGGTTAGAATAAGATTTTAGTGTCTGATCTTGCAACTGCAGTACACACATTACGCTGCTAAAACAAGTACCGGTGCTCTGTTTTGCTAACCTGAATATTCAGTTTGTTGTCCTTAAACCCAAGCAACTTATTTTGTTGTACTCCCTCAGTTCCATAAAATAAGACGTTATTACATTTAATATGCTTGCATATTATGCAAGCATATTGAATGTAATAACGTCTTATATTATGGACGGATGGAGTATTTAACATCCATATTTCATTTCATCATATATTTACAAATTTCCTATCATTATACCGAAGAAATGCATGGGTGCAGCAACGCGCATCAGCAATGATCTAGTTAGTTTGAAAATAGGAGTCGTTAACTGAAGCAAGAAACAAGAAAAATAAAGTGACAGTATGTATGTGGACCAACCACAAAAAAATACATAATAGCATGTGTATATTTTTGCCTGCAAAACAACGATTGTTATATACATAATAGCATGTGTATATTTTCGTTCTAAACATGCATACTCTCAGTCCAGTGCGCTTGCCTAAAAAAAAGAAAAAAACTCCCAGTGCGCTGTGCGCCTCGTCTACTTCCTCCCAAGAACCCAGCGCCGGGTTGACGGAATCTCTCCTCCGCCGCCGTCCTTCCATCCCATCCTCCCCCAGGAAAGCTGTGATTCTCCGCCCCCAATTCCTCCGTCCCTCCAGCTTCCCGCCTTGTGTCTCGAGCGGCTGGACTGTTTGCGCGCAATCGGCGAGGCCGCCTCGCCGGCGACGCGCGATGGAGGAGCAGGAGGGGGAAGGAGTAGGTCAGCACAGAGGCAATCTCTGCCAGGGTTGTGGATTTCATCAGGCAGCCCGTGCGCATTAGGTACGCTGTTAGCCGTTTCTGTCAGGTGCAAAAATAAGGATTTAGTCAAGTTTCAGATTAGAATCTCATGCCAGGATGTTGGAATGATTGTATGGGACTGGAATTGCATGTTACTGATTTGAAGCCCTTCCTTGGTAGCTGATACATTTTGCCTCCTTCCCCGTAATTGAGATTCCAATGCTAGATCAGTATGCAGCACTAGTATCCATATTGCCGTCTCATGCGTCTGAACAAATACAATGTTGAGCACCAGGATAATGTTGAAACTGTATCAGTTGTATTAAGTACTAGCGTGCAATCTTGTAATTTTTTTACCGGTATCCGCACTCGTTTTCTTTGTTAAGACTGTCACTAGAGGCGGAATAAGCCCCTCATTTTGCATTTCATCAGTTCCCTGTATGCTAGCTAGATGGCATCTTCCACTCTGAAAACAGGTGTGCCTGTCACTCTGCAAGAGCTAGAGCCCTCCTCGGAGATGTTCAAGCAAGGAGCATCCATTCGAGTAACTGGAATGTACGTTATCGCAGTTGCTTCCGTCTAAAAACCGCACATTTTAATTATTTTTTTCCAACCGGGCTTACACCCCTTTTCATTAATTTTGCAATCAACAAAAATTCATCAGTTTGTCTGTAGCATCAGTTCAATGGCACACAATAACTAGGCACCGAGCCATATGGAGCAACTACTAGCAAAAGGGGACTGAAAGGGGGGAGCGAGTTGGTGCATCGCCAGGAAACCCACCGCATGATGACCCTGAAACGGGCCATCAGCTATGGGGCAAAAACCTGGCGATACAACAAACTAGTGCTCAGATATAAGACCGTCTAGGGAATAAGACTCCGCAAAAGAAGGGCCACAAGACAACAGCAATGATCCAGCAGGCATCAAACCGTTGTGGATGAAGGCTATGCTAGAATAGGATGAAGAGCTAGCCGATCTGGATACCGTCACCATCTCCCCGAAGAAGCCTGTCGCGCGAGTATGATATGTCCGCCAGAGAGCCGCCACATGAGCCAGCCTCTTCACGCCAGCCTGGAACTTCGTCTTGCCTTCCTCCTTAAGTAACCCTGCCCAATATAGCATAAACGAGCAAGCGGTGAAGACAGCCTCCAAAGGAGTGCAAGCATCATACTTTTCAAAAGTAACTTTGTTACGAAGGCACCAAATCCCCCAGCAAATGCCTGCAATTATCATCATATAGAATTTATCCCCTCCCAGGAAGAGTTTGTATAACCAAGCCAAGCTTGTCCATAGAGATCGAGGGCAACAAGATACCCCTGTTGTCAATCCCAGCACACCCTAGACCGTACGAGCGAGCGGGCAAGTAAAAAAGAGATGGTTAGCAGTTTTCATGTTTGTGCAGAATGAACACACAGGATTCCACGGCCAATTCCTTCGGCGCATGTTGTCGCGCGTAAGCACCGCATTTTGGAACAGCTGCCACAAGAAAATTTAAATTTTCAAGGGGATTGCAGCTTTCCACACCCATTTGTAACTGGGACTAGATAGGTTTCTCTCCAACCATTCGTATACAGATTTAGTGGTAAATTTCCCCTTACTAGTCAAAGACCAGGATACTGAGTCTGGATCATCATTTAGAGGTCTTTTTCTTGCCTCGCACACCACCCACTTCCATTGTTCCTCCAACTCACCAAAATGCCTACACCGAAAGGTAAGTTCATAGTTTTTTGCTACTAATGATGCAACAGTGCAATCTTAGTTCTGACAAATGTCAAATAGAACAGGGAAGCGATCTCGTAGAATACTATCATCTAACCATGGATCATGCCAGACCCTGGCCAAATCCCCACTATTGATGTTAATTCTCCTCCCAGCCATATAAGTTTCCTTGACTTTCATGATGGCTTTCCAGCAAGGGGAGTCAGAGAAACGGCTACGGATATTCGCAACAGTTCTGTTCCTGAAATATCTTGCACGGATAATACGTTGCCACAGCCCATCACTAGTTTCGAGCTTCCACCACCATTTCACAAGGAGACTGATGTTCTGCTTATGAAGATCCTTTATACCCAAACCTCCAATTTTTTTAGATCGACAAATCCTGGCCCATTTGACCATATGGTAAGCATGTTTCTTATTCTTCCTCCTCCAAAAGAAGCGTCTACGATGTTTATTCATTTTTTCAATAAAGGTTTTGTTAAAGAGAAACATGGACATCAAGTATGATGGGACTCCATCAAGACTAGAGTCCAATAATGTTAGCCTGGCCCCTGAGGATGCTGCATAGGCCACCCATGCATCCAGCCTTTTGATCATCTTAATATCCAGGAAGTCCAACTCAATGTTTTTAAGAGTGGAATAGGTGACTGGCACCCCAGGTATCTCATAGGTAAAGTGCCCACCCGACAACCAAACATCTCTGCATATACCAAGTCAGTTTCATTATCCCCTCCAATAACGAATACTTCACTTTTTTCAAAGTTAATTTTTAACCCTGACATAAGCTCGAACAGATATAGCAGCAATTTGACATTGACAGCCTTGTCTATGTCATGCTCGAAACATAGGACTGTGTCATCAGCGTATTGGAGGATTCCCACCCTCCCTCAATCAGATCAGAGGCCAATCCTTTGATGAGATCATTTTTTTGAGCAGCAAGTACCATCTTAGTCAAGCACTCAACTACAAGGTTAAACAAGAAAGGAGAATGTGGTTCGCCTTGTCGCACCCCCTTGGCACTTTGGATATATGGTCCTATCTCATCATTGATCTTCACACTCACTATACCATTTTTAAGGATTTGCGAAACCCACCCGCACCACTTGGAATTAAAGCCACGTTTAACATGACAATCAAGTAGGAACTCCCAATTCACTTTGTCATAGGCCTTCTCAAAATCGATCTTAAGAACTACTCTCGCCTACTTTTTCACATGAGTATAGTGTACACCTCATGTAGGGATAAGATACCATCCACAATATGCCTTCCTTTAATGAACGCATTTTGTTGGATGCTAAACATTTTGTTAGCAAACTTGCCGGCCCTAAGATCCATGACTTTAGTGATCAATTTATAGGGGCAACAGAGCAAACATATAGGCCTATACTGCTGGATCTTTTTGGCATCTATTGATTTAGGAAGCAACGTGATGATACCATAGTTCAACTGTTGCACATCCAGCTTGCCTTCATAGAACCATTCAAACAAGCTGAAAAGGTCCGCGCTCACCACATCCCAACAATGTTGATAGAATTCAACTGGGATATTTTCCGGACCAGGGGCTTGATTAGATCTCATCTCAAATAGAACATTTTTAATTTCCTCAAGGGAGAAAGGTCGCGTCAGGTCCTCATTATCCTCAGATGAAATTTTTTCATCCTGGGACCAGAGAGAGGCATCTATGTGACAAATATTGCCAGGGGCTGGTCCAAACAAATCTTTATAGTATGTAGTAGCATGGGACAATAGGTTTTTGGTCCCTTCTACAATCACAGAACCGCACTCAAGGAGATCTAGAGTTTTTCCTACGTCGCCCATTGGCCACTTTATGAAAAAATCAGTATTATTATCCCCTTTCAAGAGCCATCTCTCATTAGAGAATTGATGCCAGTGAAGTTCTTCTTCTACATATAGATCATTAAGCTCAACTAGGATATCCAGCTTTCTAGTATAAGCCTCCCCACAAAGACCAATAGTTTCCTCAAGTGTTTCCAATTCTTGCAACTCGAGTTTAATAAGATTCTTCCTGATTTTATTATGTTCAAAAATATTTGACCCCCAACCTTTGAAGAATTTCTTAAACCTCTTCAATTTGATATTTAAAATATCAATAGGATCATTAGTATAAACTAGCCTGGACCTGATCTCAGCCACCAAGGGGAGAAAGTCTGGGTTACTCAGCCAGGCATTATCAAATTTAAAGCATCTATTCTCCGGGGCCCTAGATGGTGCCACCCCCATCCAGGAGAAGTGGGTTATGATCAGAAATCTTGACCATTTTATGAACTGAAACAAGAGGATATAAATCCTCCCAATCAGATGACATCAACACCCTATCCAATTTTTCCAGGGTAGGGTTCTCTTGTTTATTAGACCAAGTGTAACAGCCTCCTGACATATTGATCTCTCTCAGCTCTAACATGTGAATGACAGAATTGAACACATCAAAAAAATGGGACATGTTTTTTTTGTTTTCTCCCCACTATGACGCAAAATATTAACCCCCCCTCCCACTAAATAAGGAATGTGGGTATTATGGCACATAGAGGACATTTCTGCCATAAATTCAGGTTTATGCTCATCATGAGCAGCACCATATGCAACCATCAAAGCCCACTTGCTCTTTTTTCTTCTGTCGAAAAGGTTGATTTGTAAAATAAATTTCCCGTGTTTCACCCCAAGGATATCAAACTTATCTGTATTAGTACCACAAAGGATGCCTCCAGATTTCCCCCTAGAAGGGTTCCACTCCCAATGAAACTTTTGATATGGATCCAATTTTCTAAAAAAGGAAGGAGTGTAGTTGCTTTTCATAGTTTCTTGCAACCCAAGGAAGTCCACCCCATTGGCATTAATCATGTCAGTGAGGCAGGTAGACATGCCTTTCTTACCTGCCCCCCTACAATTCCAAAAGATACCTATCATTTATATCAGTCCGGTTTATCTCTCAACCTGGTAGGTTTGTGAGGATTCATAGCATCCCTACCATCTCCCTTTCTCTTTTGACTTCTAGTCATAGGCCTAACAGGGTCATTAGGGGACGAAATGACCATTGTTCTTCTTCGCTGGTTTTCCTATTTGTTTGCCTTGATTGGACAAGAGTAAAAGATTCATCTTCTTCTTTATATTCCTCATCCCAAGTCAAAGATAATGGAATGTTATTACCCAACCCATCATTAATAGTTATGTTAGGAGATTCTTTCTCATTTTTTTGTCAACAAGTAAATTCCTAGATGTCTAGTTCACGAATGACATCAATAGTGGCAAAGTTATCATCAGGAATTTGTACTCCCATAAGGGATGCACGCAACACAATATTAGTATTAGACAGGACCGAGAACTGATTATTAGTGTTGAGCAGTCTGTTGGCAGCCCTATCTTCCACCCTCTCCAGCTTCTGGAATTGTCTGCGTGTAGCCATGTCCTCGGGCACCACAGAATCGTGCATGGGCGACCCAGAAGGTGACTCAACAGTGTATTCACTGCAGTTCTCTGCCCCTCTGCTGAACCTTCTTCAAGAGGAACAATATGAGGCAAAGAGGGCCAGATCACATAATCTCACAAAGGAGGAAACACAACTCCATGAGGGTTATCGTAGTACTGAAGAAACATAGGAGGAGGGATAGGGGTTTGGATAATTTTGCAAGCACCTTTTTTATGGTTGATAGCAGGGATAGGGGACACACACCCCCACTATCATTTCCCACCTCATCACCATTGTTTTCACAGGAGAATCACAATGAGCCATTTTTTCATTAGCATGCTCTCTAGCCATGGATTCAATCAGCAGCTCAGTGTGGTTCCCCTCATCACTATCCTCCTCATTATCGTTTTCAACAACAACAGGTAAACATTGCGAGCTTTTATCATAGCTCTGGGACGAATAATTCCCCACCATAGAAGCGTTAGTCTCCCCTTGTTCAGTAGAAGAAGCAGGGTATGAGTCCACCCTAGCTTTCTTTGGGAATGAGGGGGATGCATTGTTGTTCACAGCAACTGAGGATTGATTCTTATCCCCCCCCCCCTCCCAACAGACACGATTTTCTCAACTTCATAAAAGAAATCATAGAATTGTTCACCCAGCATCCCTCAGCAGATGGAGGAATTTTTTTCACCTCTCTGCACCCAAGTAATATTCTAGCATACTCAGGTTTATGCAAAGTGGCTTCATCTACTTCCAAAGTTATGCCCACCAGTCCCCAGCATATGTAACATGCTCAGTACATCTCTTTTCCAAGGGAACATTTCTAACTCGAACCCATGCTTTTTCCATATTTACTTTAGCTCCCGCAGAAGCAGACCATGGAGTTATGCAAACAATAACCGAGCCATCTTTTAGAGGGAGACATTTGCCATAACAGCAAGCTCTTTCTACCTCACTAGCATTAGAAAACCGCATAACAAATTGGGTAGGGCTAATGGAGCGAGCAGTACAGCGCCACTTTTTCTTCCCAGGTGTATGAGCAAAAAAACAGTATTTCACAGTAGCAGCCCCCTCTATGATGGTGATTACCACGTTGTTGTTTTTTCAGAGTTTTGTTTAGATTCACATAGATCAGGGATATAGAAAAAACCCTTCCAGGGGACTGAAATCCACACAGCAAAGGAACACACTCCCAAGGCCTCAGTGATTGACATAAATGAGCCATATGACCAAGTTTGTTGCATTTCTCGCAACGAATGGTAGGGCAACAAGGAGCGAAATGACCTGGATTGTTGCAGTTGAGGCACCATTCTTCAGAGCTCTTGATGGCCGGAGGCGTAGTCGGATCAGCGGCAGGAGGTGGCACCGCTTCCTTGGACGCCGCTGTCTTCTAGGTCTCCCACTCCTTGGCTCCTCCTCCCATCGCCCGCGTCGCCGCTTCCCATCTGTCTCCAGCGCCTCCTCCAGCAGATCTCGAACTCCCAGGCGCATACATCGCTGGATCTGGCCGCTGCCACACCATATGGCGTGTCTGGTTGGGCGGCGGCGCCTTACGCCCTCCCCCAAACCCGTCGCGGTCAGAGGTGTCGCGCCGCCCTCCGAATCTTCCCCCATCTCGATCTCCCATCGTCGCAGGCGGGTTGCCGCGGGTCTCCCGACGATCTGAGCGAAGGAGCAGTCGCCGCCGCCGACCTTGCCGCACCACCAGCCGAAGGAATCACGCGGAGGAGGTAGAGGGGATGAGGAAACCCTAGCTCTCTCCCATAGATGCCCGAAGAGATGAACGAGATGCAAATCGGACTTGGTCCTAGTGGTGAGGTGGGGAATTGGGTGCGACCCCCTCCCCTCGGTGTCCATTAAATATCTCCTCGCCATGGCCATGATTGGGCCCCTCATGGTGGGCCATGGATCGGATCCGGCAGCTCTCGCGATGCCAGATGTAGCGTATCCAACCGCTGCATGTCTCTCCTCCTCCCCGCTTTGCATGCGGGGACCCGCATGCGACGAGATCGTGCATGGCGGCGAGATGAGGCGGTCAACCCTAGCCAGATGGCACCGGAAGGAGATGACCTGGTTGACCTTGATGCACTCTCCCTCGCGCATGTACCGTGCATCGACCGTCACGCCTCGCTTGTCGATCAGCACCATCCGAAGCGCGTCGTGGCGGAAGGATCTCACCGTCGGCGGCGGTGAGAGTGCGCGCCGCGACGAGGTCCGGGACGAACGTAACCCCACATTTTAATTAACTCTGCTAACCTTCTTGGCTTGCAATTCTCCAGCATTCAGTCATACGATGTGGACTCTGCAGTTGCTGTCATTCGAGATGGCAGCGCGACGCTGAAGATCGACACCCAGCATCTGAGGGACATTGGGTTTCCAGTCCACTGCGCCTTTATGTTTCAGTTCATCGGCGTCGGCGAGCTCCTGATCCGGCCAAACGACGGACATAGCTCTTTGTCCTTCTCCGCCTTTTCTCATTGAATTATACTAGATGATTCCCCGCGCGTTGCGGCGGGAAGATTTGCATATATTTTTGTAAATATTTTTTTACTATGGAGTATTGAATCATTGAATTCTGCAATTTATTTATCTGAAGGAAGATTTCATTATTTCAATTGTAAGTGTATTTCTTTAAGGGATGAACTCGACTAATATCCACAGAGATAAGTATTGCAATCACCAAAATGATACTATCATGGGTTCCAAACAAAAGTTAGTTGGTTAACGGTGGAAACAATGCAACCAAATTTGTGTTCATATTTGATCTTTCTAGGTGAAAAGGTTTAGTTCATTCATCATCAATTTTAAATCTGAATAATGGAAGACATGACAATCGTACATTCCTGATAGATGAACATGATAACGCATCTATTTATACAATTAATTAAAGAGGCATGTCATATGAAGGAAGGAACAATGAGAGGCAAAATAATTAGTTGAACCTAGTTGGCAACCCCAACGTGTAGATCTAAAGGGAAGCACTAGGAATCAGACTACTGATTCCTAGCATCCCATCAGACTAGTGCACGGCCGTAGGATTAGTGGCTAATCAACGCTGGATCCTGTTCAAGAGGGGCACTTCTTATTTGGTAGGTTCTGTATGCACGTAACACTCCCCTTTTATTGCTTGCTTCCTGTAACCTCTCCGAAATATGCGTCTAGCAATTCACTTTTGGGATAGTTGCTTCTCAAAACTGAGTTGACCATGCTGCTTCTGCTTTGATCGCTCAATTAAATATCGATACTAGCTAATCAAATTTTGTTCCTTTTTATTTTTGGAAAAAGTCATTCTAGTAAAACTCACTCAACTTTATTTCTGTTTCCAACACAATAAAAAGTTGCTTCCATTGACACACAGTTTGCTTTTTTTGAAATCAAAGTTTGGTTTGACCGAAAACGATTGTCCAAGAACTTTACTAAAATGTAACAAAATCTTGCATCCAAGATTTTTTTTCCACGTGAGAAAATGTGGGTTCCTTGTATCTTTTGTTAGGTTGTCAACCCTAGAATTTTTTTGCTTGCATCCCCCAAGTGAATGGTTTCCATCGCAAAACTCATTTTCTTCTAACGTAACAGAAATTTGTTTCCGGCCTTCATCCTTTCATACATTATATGTGCTTCAAGTCGTCAATGGTAGGATGCTTCGTGAGTTCACAATTTTTTTTACATTCTTCGTCCATTCATACAATATAATTCCTTCAAGTCGCCAATAGTACAGTGCTTCCTAAGTCATACTATATGTTTCCTAAAAACTAGAGATCTACTTCCCTTCGTCTAGGGTGTGGTCGTCTTCTTCATTGTGAGATGGATCCAAGTGTCTTCACGCTTGTTAGTGCTTGCACTAGACGCCGCCATATATACATGTCTCGCCAACACTTATCCGCCTCGATGCCAGCACACAACTGCATAAGTATCCAAGGTAGGAAGCAACATTTGATACTACTTGCAATGTACATTAGAAATGAGGAAAATAATGCTTCCGTTATAACGATGCGGATAAACTAGAAAAATTGAAAAACAAAAAAAATATGTAATATAATATGGAAGCGTGACATGTTCAATGGTGATGACAATGGCAAGAACGACTGTATGAAAAATACGATATCTCAATATGACTCAGCTTAAGTGGAAGCATAGAACATTGGACATGGAAACAAAGACTGCGACCAACATGGGGATGCATGTTTTGCGACCAGATCTCGGCGTGTGCATCAAGCAGTGGGGGCGCTGCAGGTGGCCTGGGAGCAGGGTGCATGGGTGGCGCGGAGGATGGAGGGATCAGAGGTGGGGTGCCCTTGAGCATATCTCGTGCTTCATTATTGTGGCTCCACTGAAAACATAAAAAATGTAGTATGTCAGGAAATCTGCAGATATGTGAATTGACAAAATAAACTGAGACATGAAGATGTGTCCTAACATTGTATGCAAATATGACAAATTGTACGAATCATGATGTTGAAATAAAATGTAGGAAGCATGAAAATATGTCAACTCAACATTACTTATCTTGGTTGGAAGCATAGAATAAAACATTGACAATGAAACAATCTAAGCTTGCGGCAGCAACGAATGTGAGGATGCATCTTCTGTGTCGTTGACATGCAAATTTAAAGGATTTGTTGCTGATTCATGGGAGCACTTATCCAGCCCGGCGAAGCGGTAGTATTGCATTGTAGAAGCACGAAAACATGGCACTGGGTACATAAGTAGTGTTATATAGTATAATTAGAAGGAAGGAAACTTGAAAATAAAACAAAACTAGTATTGTGGCCAACAGGGGAGGCATCTTTGTACGATGCACATACCAATCTCATAGAAAACTGTGGATGATTTAGCGATCGAATAGGAATGTACGACGCAATTTCACGCCCACAAACATGGAATAAAAACCAAAGTATTAACATAGAGAGAGATCACACAAATCTCATAACACAATTATGCCAAAATTAACAAGCAATGCAGGAATTGAACCGTGTATCAAGAGAGATGACTCTAACCCTAGGCCAGATGGGGATGGGGTGGGCGAGTCTTGTAGTAGTCCACTGGTGATGGCTTCATTCCCCAACAGAGATGGCCTTCCGATGTGGTGGACCGCAGTCCACGGTTGCATGTGGAGCAGAGGTCCGATGAGGTGGACCGCAGTCCATGGTCGTGGTGAAGATGAGCACGACCTTGAGTTTTTGAGATTGTCGGCTGGCAGGTTGTGCGGCCGTCGCCGCGGGATCCGCGGCCGCGTCCTCAGTCGCCGCAGGTGGTGGTGGCGCATCGGGCGAGTCGTCCGCCTCGGTGTAATCGACCGTCTCCAAATAAAATAGGCGGGGGCAGACATGGGTCGGCGTGTAGGGCTCATCGTAGTTGAAGCAGAGACCCAGACGGCGACGCTCCTGCTGCTCGGCCGGTGACAACCGACGGAAGGGCCGTGTGGCGGCCGGGGGTGTGGCCGTCGCGGCTGGAGGAGGCCGACCCAGGGCTGGAGGAGTCGGTGCTGGCCGACTAGGCTGGCGGCCGCCCCGTCCAAGCGGTTGCTGCAGTGCCTGGACCCGCTGCTCGAAGGCCCGTGCGTAGTACATGGCCGTATGTAGGTCGGCGGGATCCCGGAGCTCGACGTCCACGCGAATATGGTCCGGCAGGCCGCCCACAAATAGCTCGGCGCGCTGAGTCGCGGAGACGCCCGGCGCGTGGCACGCCAGGGCCTGGAAGCGGTCGGCGTAGTCCTGCACCGTGGATGTGAAAGGTAAGCGGCCGAGGGCCGCCAGTCGGCTCCCGCGAATAGGAGGCCCGAAACGGAGGATATAGAGCTCCCAGAAGCGCTCCCATGGTGGCATGCCGCCCTCGTCCTGCTTGAGGGCGTAGTACCAGGTCTACGCCACGCCTCAAAGATTATAGGACGCGAGCCATGTACGATTCGAAGCGAGCGTCCGCTGCCCTCGAAAGAACTGCTCGCACTGGTTGAGCCAGTTGAGGGGGTCCTCCGTGCCCTCATAAGTGGCGAAGTCCAGTTTGGCGAAGCGAGGGGGTGTCGGCCCGCCGTACCCGTGGCCGGCCGCAGTCGCCGGCAGCACGAATGCCAGGTCAGGGATCGTCGGGGCGTAGTTCACCGAGGTGGAAGGATGATCAAACCGCAGGGAGGGCGTCGGGTGTTCCGGCGCCGTGGAGTACACCGGGCCCGGAGATGAGCCGGTCGCCCACGCGGGAATCGGCGATGGTGACGGCGGAAACTGCACCTGGTGCAGGGGCCGACCCATGGCCCTGGACGCGGGTGGTGGTGCTGTCGACGGTGGCGGCGCCTGGTGTTGCTGCTGCACCGTCGCCTGCGTCGTGGGGGCCGGCGGTGGCGCCGGGAGAAACTGTTGGGTCGGGCCCCCCAGCGGCGCGGTGGAGGCCGGCCACGCTGGCCAAGGTGTTCCCGCGGCCGAGTAGTGCAGCAGCAGCAGCAGCGGCGGCGGCGGCGGGGGCGCCCCTCTGTAGGGCGCCTGGAACGGCGGCGGCCTGTAGACGGTGGTGGCGGCGCTCGGCGGCAGGGGCTGGTTCCCAGCGAGATAGAGGCTGATGCCCCAGACCGCCTGGACGAGCTCCCGCTGGGTGCCCGACACCTCCTCGGGCGAGAGGATCGGAGGCGGATCCGCTGTGGTGGTGATTGGCGCTGGCGCGGTGGTGGTGGTGGTGGTGCCGGACGTGATCGCCGTCATTGGCGTGGAAGTGGCCGGCGGCAGCGAGAGTGGGGCGGAGGTGGATGCCAGCGGCGGCGGTGATGGAGGGAGCGACATGATCGGCCTGGTGTCTCTGGATACCAAATTGGTAGGACTAGGGTTCCTACCAGGCCTCCGGCGTAGGTTGTATGGGCAAGGAGGAGGGGGACGAGGGCTGGAGCGGGCGCGCCGGCGAACAGGCGCCGTCGCGGCTAGGGCTTGGGGCGGCGGCGGCTAGGGTTCCGGCTCCTTCGGGAGCCGGGCAACAGAAGATTATGATATCTTTATTTCTTAATCACAAACGATGTCTTACAACTAGTATTTATAACTTTAGCCTAAGGTAATTTGCCTAAGATAACTTGTGGGCCAAGCCCCTAATACTAATGCCCGGTGGGCCTCTTCCTAGTATAGACCAAACCGGTCATAACAGAGCGCTTACTCTTCAGTTTCTGGATCCGGTTTCAGGTGTGAGCACTTAATATTCAGCGAGCAGCATGGCCCTCCTGAAGTCATCCCGATTTGATGTGGTTTTGGTTGTACCGCGTTCCTGCAGGAGTTTCGATCTGCTGGGTAACCAATCTTCAGTTTCTGGATCCATTCATGGTGTGTCACGCACCAGCGACGCTTAATACAGGTGTGACTTTGTATTTTCCTCTGCACAAGAGTCTGCAACCTTCCTACTCCAGCAGCAGAACCTCTAGCAGCATGGTTCATGGCTAGGTTACCCTCTATCCACATTTGTTTCTTTCCTGTACGAGTCCTTCCACCAAATGATTACATGTTCTAATATCCCCCAATCAATATTTTGTGCAGGTGGTGTTCATACTGATTTGGTCAACTAATTTGGGTAAAACTTGGAGGCTGGTTTTGGCATATTGATTTGGGATTTCTTTACTTCAATCTCTGATGGCTGCTGGACAGTTTATTACTACGACATTTGAGGAATTCTTTAGTTTTATATCTCTGGTGGATAGCAGCTTTTAATTTTCTTCTAAAATTCTCTATTTGTTGATCTGATTTCCAGCATGCTCCAAGTTAAATGGATCTTTGCGTTCAATCGATTATCTCAGGTAAATACTTGCCTTCAGGTTATGACGTTGTAGAAGTATAACTTCTAGAAACTTTTGTGATGTTTCCCTTTGTGGGGCTTCAGGTTATAAAGTAAAATCAGTATCTTTTGTTGTCTCGCCATTTTATTGTTCAATATTTAGACTATAAACTTAACTATGTCTCTTATTTTGTGAAATAATATTATCAATTACTATCCTGCTAATCTTACAAGGTCACACAAATGCAACATTTAGTTGGACAAATTATGCAAAGTACGGGATAAAAAACAATACTCATACTGATATAATCGAGATCACGCAGTGAAGGATTTCTCTTAAAATAGTGAGGGTTAATCTAACATTTGTAAAGACGGGTAATAATGACTTTTCCTAGATGGTGTAGTAATGTCATGGCCCCTTTGATGACATACATATTTGTTCTTTGCTGTGAACTTACAAGAACTGGAAAAATCAACCTATTTATTCAAATTTCAAAAGCATGAAACTGTTTTTTCTTTCTTTTTGTATACTTCTCCTGATGTTTTGATGACAAGCACTTATTGCTAATCTGCATTTCATGATTACATGTTTTTTGGCTGATAGTATTATTAAACCTTTAAAACAATTTTTTACTCGATATAATGGTTTGCAATGGTCTGCTGCTCAATATAATTGCTGGTATACAATAGATAAAACTATACTTTCACCAATTTATCATCCCTTTATAATATATTTATTACTACAGATTATGAAACAAAACAAATCAGTGCATCAGCGAGGACCAGGGTTATCAAATGATGAGTTGATAAACTGCCAATAAGATGTGAAATCAAGAACCAAGTGTTTCGTATGATGGGCAAGAACAATGAGCTAGGCTAAAACAAATAGGGAAAACGAAGATCAAACAAGTTGATGGGTGTTTATGATTTCAGTTTAAGCCTGATTGTACATCAACTTTAGAGCTGTCTTTTTACCTTACAACCTGATGTTGTTGCTAAAACTTGTAGCTGGTTAGAATAAGATTTTAGTGTCTGATCTTGCAACTGCAGTACACACATTACGCTGCTAAAACAAGTACCGGTGCTCTGTTTTGCTAACCTGAATATTCAGTTTGTTGTCCTTAAACCCAAGCAACTTATTTTGTTGTACTCCCTCAGTTCCATAAAATAAGACGTTATTACATTTAATATGCTTGCATATTATGCAAGCATATTGAATGTAATAACGTCTTATATTATGGACGGATGGAGTATTTAACATCCATATTTCATTTCATCATATATTTACAAATTTCCTATCATTATACCGAAGAAATGCATGGGTGCAGCAACGCGCATCAGCAATGATCTAGTTAGTTTGAAAATAGGAGTCGTTAACTGAAGCAAGAAACAAGAAAAATAAAGTGACAGTATGTATGTGGACCAACCACAAAAAAATACATAATAGCATGTGTATATTTTTGCCTGCAAAACAACGATTGTTATATACATAATAGCATGTGTATATTTTCGTTCTAAACATGCATACTCTCAGTCCAGTGCGCTTGCCTAAAAAAAAGAAAAAAACTCCCAGTGCGCTGTGCGCCTCGTCTACTTCCTCCCAAGAACCCAGCGCCGGGTTGACGGAATCTCTCCTCCGCCGCCGTCCTTCCATCCCATCCTCCCCCAGGAAAGCTGTGATTCTCCGCCCCCAATTCCTCCGTCCCTCCAGCTTCCCGCCTTGTGTCTCGAGCGGCTGGACTGTTTGCGCGCAATCGGCGAGGCCGCCTCGCCGGCGACGCGCGATGGAGGAGCAGGAGGGGGAAGGAGTAGGTCAGCACAGAGGCAATCTCTGCCAGGGTTGTGGATTTCATCAGGCAGCCCGTGCGCATTAGGTACGCTGTTAGCCGTTTCTGTCAGGTGCAAAAATAAGGATTTAGTCAAGTTTCAGATTAGAATCTCATGCCAGGATGTTGGAATGATTGTATGGGACTGGAATTGCATGTTACTGATTTGAAGCCCTTCCTTGGTAGCTGATACATTTTGCCTCCTTCCCCGTAATTGAGATTCCAATGCTAGATCAGTATGCAGCACTAGTATCCATATTGCCGTCTCATGCGTCTGAACAAATACAATGTTGAGCACCAGGATAATGTTGAAACTGTATCAGTTGTATTAAGTACTAGCGTGCAATCTTGTAATTTTTTTACCGGTATCCACACTCGTTTTCTTTGTTAAGACTGTCACTAGAGGCGGAATAAGCCCCTCATTTTGCATTTCATCAGTTCCCTGTATGCTAGCTAGATGGCATCTTCCACTCTGAAAACAGGTGTGCCTGTCACTCTGCAAGAGCTAGAGCCCTCCTCGGAGATGTTCAAGCAAGGAGCATCCATTCGAGTAACTGGAATGTACGTTATCGCAGTTGCTTCCGTCTAAAAACCGCACATTTTAATTATTTTTTTCCAACCGGGCTTACACCCCTTTTCATTAATTTTGCAATCAACAAAAATTCATCAGTTTGTCTGTAGCATCAGTTCAATGGCACACAATAACTAGGCACCGAGCCATATGGAGCAACTACTAGCAAAAGGGGACTGAAAGGGGGGAGCGAGTTGGTGCATCGCCAGGAAACCCACCGCATGATGACCCTGAAACGGGCCATCAGCTATGGGGCAAAAACCTGGCGATACAACAAACTAGTGCTCAGATATAAGACCGTCTAGGGAATAAGACTCCGCAAAAGAAGGGCCACAAGACAACAGCAATGATCCAGCAGGCATCAAACCGTTGTGGATGAAGGCTATGCTAGAATAGGATGAAGAGCTAGCCGATCTGGATACCGTCACCATCTCCCCGAAGAAGCCTGTCGCGCGAGTATGATATGTCCGCCAGAGAGCCGCCACATGAGCCAGCCTCTTCACGCCAGCCTGGAACTTCGTCTTGCCTTCCTCCTTAAGTAACCCTGCCCAATATAGCATAAACGAGCAAGCGGTGAAGACAGCCTCCAAAGGAGTGCAAGCATCATACTTTTCAAAAGTAACTTTGTTACGAAGGCACCAAATCCCCCAGCAAATGCCTGCAATTATCATCATATAGAATTTATCCCCTCCCAGGAAGAGTTTGTATAACCAAGCCAAGCTTGTCCATAGAGATCGAGGGCAACAAGATACCCCTGTTGTCAATCCCAGCACACCCTAGACCGTACGAGCGAGCGGGCAAGTAAAAAAGAGATGGTTAGCAGTTTTCATGTTTGTGCAGAATGAACACACAGGATTCCACGGCCAATTCCTTCGGCGCATGTTGTCGCGCGTAAGCACCGCATTTTGGAACAGCTGCCACAAGAAAATTTAAATTTTCAAGGGGATTGCAGCTTTCCACACCCATTTGTAACTGGGACTAGATAGGTTTCTCTCCAACCATTCGTATACAGATTTAGTGGTAAATTTCCCCTTACTAGTCAAAGACCAGGATACTGAGTCTGGATCATCATTTAGAGGTCTTTTTCTTGCCTCGCACACCACCCACTTCCATTGTTCCTCCAACTCACCAAAATGCCTACACCGAAAGGTAAGTTCATAGTTTTTTGCTACTAATGATGCAACAGTGCAATCTTAGTTCTGACAAATGTCAAATAGAACAGGGAAGCGATCTCGTAGAATACTATCATCTAACCATGGATCATGCCAGACCCTGGCCAAATCCCCACTATTGATGTTAATTCTCCTCCCAGCCATATAAGTTTCCTTGACTTTCATGATGGCTTTCCAGCAAGGGGAGTCAGAGAAACGGCTACGGATATTCGCAACAGTTCTGTTCCTGAAATATCTTGCACGGATAATACGTTGCCACAGCCCATCACTAGTTTCGAGCTTCCACCACCATTTCACAAGGAGACTGATGTTCTGCTTATGAAGATCCTTTATACCCAAACCTCCAATTTTTTTAGATCGACAAATCCTGGCCCATTTGACCATATGGTAAGCATGTTTCTTATTCTTCCTCCTCCAAAAGAAGCGTCTACGATGTTTATTCATTTTTTCAATAAAGGTTTTGTTAAAGAGAAACATGGACATCAAGTATGATGGGACTCCATCAAGACTAGAGTCCAATAATGTTAGCCTGGCCCCTGAGGATGCTGCATAGGCCACCCATGCATCCAGCCTTTTGATCATCTTAATATCCAGGAAGTCCAACTCAATGTTTTTAAGAGTGGAATAGGTGACTGGCACCCCAGGTATCTCATAGGTAAAGTGCCCACCCGACAACCAAACATCTCTGCATATACCAAGTCAGTTTCATTATCCCCTCCAATAACGAATACTTCACTTTTTTCAAAGTTAATTTTTAACCCTGACATAAGCTCGAACAGATATAGCAGCAATTTGACATTGACAGCCTTGTCTATGTCATGCTCGAAACATAGGACTGTGTCATCAGCGTATTGGAGGATTCCCACCCTCCCTCAATCAGATCAGAGGCCAATCCTTTGATGAGATCATTTTTTTGAGCAGCAAGTACCATCTTAGTCAAGCACTCAACTACAAGGTTAAACAAGAAAGGAGAATGTGGTTCGCCTTGTCGCACCCCCTTGGCACTTTGGATATATGGTCCTATCTCATCATTGATCTTCACACTCACTATACCATTTTTAAGGATTTGCGAAACCCACCCGCACCACTTGGAATTAAAGCCACGTTTAACATGACAATCAAGTAGGAACTCCCAATTCACTTTGTCATAGGCCTTCTCAAAATCGATCTTAAGAACTACTCTCGCCTACTTTTTCACATGAGTATAGTGTACACCTCATGTAGGGATAAGATACCATCCACAATATGCCTTCCTTTAATGAACGCATTTTGTTGGATGCTAAACATTTTGTTAGCAAACTTGCCGGCCCTAAGATCCATGACTTTAGTGATCAATTTATAGGGGCAACAGAGCAAACATATAGGCCTATACTGCTGGATCTTTTTGGCATCTATTGATTTAGGAAGCAACGTGATGATACCATAGTTCAACTGTTGCACATCCAGCTTGCCTTCATAGAACCATTCAAACAAGCTGAAAAGGTCCGCGCTCACCACATCCCAACAATGTTGATAGAATTCAACTGGGATATTTTCCGGACCAGGGGCTTGATTAGATCTCATCTCAAATAGAACATTTTTAATTTCCTCAAGGGAGAAAGGTCGCGTCAGGTCCTCATTATCCTCAGATGAAATTTTTTCATCCTGGGACCAGAGAGAGGCATCTATGTGACAAATATTGCCAGGGGCTGGTCCAAACAAATCTTTATAGTATGTAGTAGCATGGGACAATAGGTTTTTGGTCCCTTCTACAATCACAGAACCGCACTCAAGGAGATCTAGAGTTTTTCCTACGTCGCCCATTGGCCACTTTATGAAAAAATCAGTATTATTATCCCCTTTCAAGAGCCATCTCTCATTAGAGAATTGATGCCAGTGAAGTTCTTCTTCTACATATAGATCATTAAGCTCAACTAGGATATCCAGCTTTCTAGTATAAGCCTCCCCACAAAGACCAATAGTTTCCTCAAGTGTTTCCAATTCTTGCAACTCGAGTTTAATAAGATTCTTCCTGATTTTATTATGTTCAAAAATATTTGACCCCCAACCTTTGAAGAATTTCTTAAACCTCTTCAATTTGATATTTAAAATATCAATAGGATCATTAGTATAAACTAGCCTGGACCTGATCTCAGCCACCAAGGGGAGAAAGTCTGGGTTACTCAGCCAGGCATTATCAAATTTAAAGCATCTATTCTCCGGGGCCCTAGATGGTGCCACCCCCATCCAGGAGAAGTGGGTTATGATCAGAAATCTTGACCATTTTATGAACTGAAACAAGAGGATATAAATCCTCCCAATCAGATGACATCAACACCCTATCCAATTTTTCCAGGGTAGGGTTCTCTTGTTTATTAGACCAAGTGTAACAGCCTCCTGACATATTGATCTCTCTCAGCTCTAACATGTGAATGACAGAATTGAACACATCAAAAAAATGGGACATGTTTTTTTTTGTTTTCTCCCCACTATGACGCAAAATATTAACCCCCCCCCCCTCCCACTAAATAAGGAATGTGGGTATTATGGCACCATATGCAACCATCAAAGCCCACTTGCTCTTTTTTCTTCTGTCGAAAAGGTTGATTTGTAAAATAAATTTCCCGTGTTTCACCCCAAGGATATCAAACTTATCTGTATTAGTACCACAAAGGATGCCTCCAGATTTCCCCCTAGAAGGGTTCCACTCCCAATGAAACTTTTGATATGGATCCAATTTTCTAAAAAAGGAAGGAGTGTAGTTGCTTTTCATAGTTTCTTGCAACCCAAGGAAGTCCACCCCATTGGCATTAATCATGTCAGTGAGGCAGGTAGACATGCCTTTCTTACCTGCCCCCCTACAATTCCAAAAGATACCTATCATTTATATCAGTCCGGTTTATCTCTCAACCTGGTAGGTTTGTGAGGATTCATAGCATCCCTACCATCTCCCTTTCTCTTTTGACTTCTAGTCATAGGCCTAACAGGGTCATTAGGGGACGAAATGACCATTGTTCTTCTTCGCTGGTTTTCCTATTTGTTTGCCTTGATTGGACAAGAGTAAAAGATTCATCTTCTTCTTTATATTCCTCATCCCAAGTCAAAGATAATGGAATGTTATTACCCAACCCATCATTAATAGTTATGTTAGGAGATTCTTTCTCATTTTTTTGTCAACAAGTAAATTCCTAGATGTCTAGTTCACGAATGACATCAATAGTGGCAAAGTTATCATCAGGAATTTGTACTCCCATAAGGGATGCACGCAACACAATATTAGTATTAGACAGGACCGAGAACTGATTATTAGTGTTGAGCAGTCTGTTGGCAGCCCTATCTTCCACCCTCTCCAGCTTCTGGAATTGTCTGCGTGTAGCCATGTCCTCGGGCACCACAGAATCGTGCATGGGCGACCCAGAAGGTGACTCAACAGTGTATTCACTGCAGTTCTCTGCCCCTCTGCTGAACCTTCTTCAAGAGGAACAATATGAGGCAAAGAGGGCCAGATCACATAATCTCACAAAGGAGGAAACACAACTCCATGAGGGTTATCGTAGTACTGAAGAAACATAGGAGGAGGGATAGGGGTTTGGATAATTTTGCAAGCACCTTTTTTATGGTTGATAGCAGGGATAGGGGACACACACCCCCACTATCATTTCCCACCTCATCACCATTGTTTTCACAGGAGAATCACAATGAGCCATTTTTTCATTAGCATGCTCTCTAGCCATGGATTCAATCAGCAGCTCAGTGTGGTTCCCCTCATCACTATCCTCCTCATTATCGTTTTCAACAACAGCAGGTAAACATTGCGAGCTTTTATCATAGCTCTGGGACGAATAATTCCCCACCATAGAAGCGTTAGTCTCCCCTTGTTCAGTAGAAGAAGCAGGGTATGAGTCCACCCTAGCTTTCTTTGGGAATGAGGGGGATGCATTGTTGTTCACAGCAACTGAGGATTGATTCTTATCCCCCCCCCCCCCCCCTCCCAACAGACACGATTTTCTCAACTTCATAAAAGAAATCATAGAATTGTTCACCCAGCATCCCTCAGCAGATGGAGGAATTTTTTTCACCTCTCTGCACCCAAGTAATATTCTAGCATACTCAGGTTTATGCAAAGTGGCTTCATCTACTTCCAAAGTTATGCCCACCAGTCCCCAGCATATGTAACATGCTCAGTACATCTCTTTTCCAAGGGAACATTTCTAACTCGAACCCATGCTTTTTCCATATTTACTTTAGCTCCCGCAGAAGCAGACCATGGAGTTATGCAAACAATAACCGAGCCATCTTTTAGAGGGAGACATTTGCCATAACAGCAAGCTCTTTCTACCTCACTAGCATTAGAAAACCGCATAACAAATTGGGTAGGGCTAATGGAGCGAGCAGTACAGCGCCACTTTTTCTTCCCAGGTGTATGAGCAAAAAAAACAGTATTTCACAGTAGCAGCCCCCTCTATGATGGTGATTACCACGTTGTTGTTTTTTCAGAGTTTTGTTTAGATTCACATAGATCAGGGATATAGAAAAAACCCTTCCAGGGGACTGAAATCCACACAGCAAAGGAACACACTCCCAAGGCCTCAGTGATTGACATAAATGAGCCATATGACCAAGTTTGTTGCATTTCTCGCAACGAATGGTAGGGCAACAAGGAGCGAAATGACCTGGATTGTTGCAGTTGAGGCACCATTCTTCAGAGCTCTTGATGGCCGGAGGCGTAGTCGGATCAGCGGCAGGAGGTGGCACCGCTTCCTTGGACGCCGCTGTCTTCTAGGTCTCCCACTCCTTGGCTCCTCCTCCCATCGCCCGCGTCGCCGCTTCCCATCTGTCTCCAGCGCCTCCTCCAGCAGATCTCGAACTCCCAGGCGCATACATCGCTGGATCTGGCCGCTGCCACACCATATGGCGTGTCTGGTTGGGCGGCGGCGCCTTACGCCCTCCCCCAAACCCGTCGCGGTCAGAGGTGTCGCGCCGCCCTCCGAATCTTCCCCCATCTCGATCTCCCATCGTCGCAGGCGGGTTGCCGCGGGTCTCCCGACGATCTGAGCGAAGGAGCAGTCGCCGCCGCCGACCTTGCCGCACCACCAGCCGAAGGAATCACGCGGAGGAGGTAGAGGGGATGAGGAAACCCTAGCTCTCTCCCATAGATGCCCGAAGAGATGAACGAGATGCAAATCGGACTTGGTCCTAGTGGTGAGGTGGGGAATTGGGTGCGACCCCCTCCCCTCGGTGTCCATTAAATATCTCCTCGCCATGGCCATGATTGGGCCCCTCATGGTGGGCCATGGATCGGATCCGGCAGCTCTCGCGATGCCAGATGTAGCGTATCCAACCGCTGCATGTCTCTCCTCCTCCCCGCTTTGCATGCGGGGACCCGCATGCGACGAGATCGTGCATGGCGGCGAGATGAGGCGGTCAACCCTAGCCAGATGGCACCGGAAGGAGATGACCTGGTTGACCTTGATGCACTCTCCCTCGCGCATGTACCGTGCATCGACCGTCACGCCTCGCTTGTCGATCAGCACCATCCGAAGCGCGTCGTGGCGGAAGGATCTCACCGTCGGCGGCGGTGAGAGTGCGCGCCGCGACGAGGTCCGGGACGAACGTAACCCCACATTTTAATTAACTCTGCTAACCTTCTTGGCTTGCAATTCTCCAGCATTCAGTCATACGATGTGGACTCTGCAGTTGCTGTCATTCGAGATGGCAGCGCGACGCTGAAGATCGACACCCAGCATCTGAGGGACATTGGGTTTCCAGTCCACTGCGCCTTTATGTTTCAGTTCATCGGCGTCGGCGAGCTCCTGATCCGGCCAAACGACGGACATAGCTCTTTGTCCTTCTCCGCCTTTTCTCATTGAATTATACTAGATGATTCCCCGCGCGTTGCGGCGGGAAGATTTGCATATATTTTTGTAAATATTTTTTTACTATGGAGTATTGAATCATTGAATTCTGCAATTTATTTATCTGAAGGAAGATTTCATTATTTCAATTGTAAGTGTATTTCTTTAAGGGATGAACTCGACTAATATCCACAGAGATAAGTATTGCAATCACCAAAATGATACTATCATGGGTTCCAAACAAAAGTTAGTTGGTTAACGGTGGAAACAATGCAACCAAATTTGTGTTCATATTTGATCTTTCTAGGTGAAAAGGTTTAGTTCATTCATCATCAATTTTAAATCTGAATAATGGAAGACATGACAATCGTACATTCCTGATAGATGAACATGATAACGCATCTATTTATACAATTAATTAAAGAGGCATGTCATATGAAGGAAGGAACAATGAGAGGCAAAATAATTAGTTGAACCTAGTTGGCAACCCCAACGTGTAGATCTAAAGGGAAGCACTAGGAATCAGACTACTGATTCCTAGCATCCCATCAGACTAGTGCACGGCCGTAGGATTAGTGGCTAATCAACGCTGGATCCTGTTCAAGAGGGGCACTTCTTATTTGGTAGGTTCTGTATGCACGTAACACTCCCCTTTTATTGCTTGCTTCCTGTAACCTCTCCGAAATATGCGTCTAGCAATTCACTTTTGGGATAGTTGCTTCTCAAAACTGAGTTGACCATGCTGCTTCTGCTTTGATCGCTCAATTAAATATCGATACTAGCTAATCAAATTTTGTTCCTTTTTATTTTTGGAAAAAGTCATTCTAGTAAAACTCACTCAACTTTATTTCTGTTTCCAACACAATAAAAAGTTGCTTCCATTGACACACAGTTTGCTTTTTTTGAAATCAAAGTTTGGTTTGACCGAAAACGATTGTCCAAGAACTTTACTAAAATGTAACAAAATCTTGCATCCAAGATTTTTTTTCCACGTGAGAAAATGTGGGTTCCTTGTATCTTTTGTTAGGTTGTCAACCCTAGATTTTTTTGCTTGCATCCCCCAAGTGAATGGTTTCCATCGCAAAACTCATTTTCTTCTAACGTAACAGAAATTTGTTTCCGGCCTTCATCCTTTCATACATTATATGTGCTTCAAGTCGTCAATGGTAGGATGCTTCGTGAGTTCACAATTTTTTTTACATTCTTCGTCCATTCATACAATATAATTCCTTCAAGTCGCCAATAGTACAGTGCTTCCTAAGTCATACTATATGTTTCCTAAAAACTAGAGATCTACTTCCCTTCGTCTAGGGTGTGGTCGTCTTCTTCATTGTGAGATGGATCCAAGTGTCTTCACGCTTGTTAGTGCTTGCACTAGACGCCGCCATATATACATGTCTCGCCAACACTTATCCGCCTCGATGCCAGCACACAACTGCATAAGTATCCAAGGTAGGAAGCAACATTTGATACTACTTGCAATGTACATTAGAAATGAGGAAAATAATGCTTCCGTTATAACGATGCGGATAAACTAGAAAAATTGAAAAACAAAAAAAATATGTAATATAATATGGAAGCGTGACATGTTCAATGGTGATGACAATGGCAAGAACGACTGTATGAAAAATACGATATCTCAATATGACTCAGCTTAAGTGGAAGCATAGAACATTGGACATGGAAACAAAGACTGCGACCAACATGGGGATGCATGTTTTGCGACCAGATCTCGGCGTGTGCATCAAGCAGTGGGGGCGCTGCAGGTGGCCTGGGAGCAGGGTGCATGGGTGGCGCGGAGGATGGAGGGATCAGAGGTGGGGTGCCCTTGAGCATATCTCGTGCTTCATTATTGTGGCTCCACTGAAAACATAAAAAATGTAGTATGTCAGGAAATCTGCAGATATGTGAATTGACAAAATAAACTGAGACATGAAGATGTGTCCTAACATTGTATGCAAATATGACAAATTGTACGAATCATGATGCTGAAATAAAATGTAGGAAGCATGAAAATATGTCAACTCAACATTACTTATCTTGGTTGGAAGCATAGAATAAAACATTGACAATGAAACAATCTAAGCTTGCGGCAGCAACGAATGTGAGGATGCATCTTCTGTGTCGTTGACATGCAAATTTAAAGGATTTGTTGCTGATTCATGGGAGCACTTATCCAGCCCGGCGAAGCGGTAGTATTGCATTGTAGAAGCACGAAAACATGGCACTGGGTACATAAGTAGTGTTATATAGTATAATTGGAAGGAAGGAAACTTGAAAATAAAACAAAACTAGTATTGTGGCCAACAGGGGAGGCATCTTTGTACGATGCACATACCAATCTCATAGAAAACTGTGGATGATTTAGCGATCGAATAGGAATGTACGACGCAATTTCACGCCCACAAACATGGAATAAAAACCAAAGTATTAACATAGAGAGAGATCACACAAATCTCATAACACAATTATGCCAAAATTAACAAGCAATGCAGGAATTGAACCGTGTATCAAGAGAGATGACTCTAACCCTAGGCCAGATGGGGATGGGGTGGGCGAGTCTTGTAGTAGTCCACTGGTGATGGCTTCATTCCCCAACAGAGATGGCCTTCCGATGTGGTGGACCGCAGTCCACGGTTGCATGTGGAGCAGAGGTCCGATGAGGTGGACCGCAGTCCATGGTCGTGGTGAAGATGAGCACGACCTTGAGTTTTTGAGATTGTCGGCTGGCAGGTTGTGCGGCCGTCGTTGCGCGGCCGCCGAGGGGTACGGCGTACCGGCCAGATGGAACGGAGGCTGTAGAGACACAGGGCAGGATACTGGCTGGGGGAGAGAGATGGCGCGGCGAGGGGAACGGCGAGCACGGCTCTGAGCAGGAACGGGGCAGGATAGATGGGGAATGGGGTCAACTTGGTTTGGGGCAATTATTTGGGACAAGGAGTGATTACCGGGTCAGGAATTGGATTTCTTTCTCAGCCGTGAGATTAGAGACGAATCGACGGCCAAAGACCGGTCTGACAAATACTAGCCACCGGATGTCTGTAGGGGAGCGTTTCCCAGATCTAAAAGCCAATGCAATCTACATCAATCGGAGGAGTTGGGTTTCAACTGAAACTGAAATTCCTCCGTTAGATCTAATTAAGGTTGTGTCTTGAAAACTGGGTCAATTCAACCAAGCCCTAAGCAATGTTCCAAGTAGTATATCACATAGCATAATAGGAATATGATGATAATCTACATCAAACAAAAATAATAGAGGTTAGAGTTGGACAAAAGTCCTAATTATAAGGTAAACCATAATTTCTTCTTGTGAATGAAACTACAATAAAGTAGAAAACTGAAAATATATGAGCGCTTCCTAGGCTTCAACTATAGAGCCCAAAATCTACTAATAAGAAAATATGAATGTTCAAATAATTTTACCAGTGGTGTCGATCAGAAAGTATAAGGAGCAGACCTGAGGCGCCATTCTAAAATGGTTATTCATTACACTTTTCACTGCACAATCAGATAAAAGTAAAAGAACACACATAGATTCCATTGAAGATTTTATGCAAGATGTGAAACCATATAAAATATTGGTAACATATTATTAAGGGATCCTGTTGTCTGCATGACAGATGTTGGTTAATATAGAAGATTAGAATTTATCGGTGTGTTCTCAAGGTGTGATCAGTACAGTTAATCTGTTATGCAAAAAAGCAGGCCTAGAAACAAAATGATGTGATAAACCATCTTATACAAATCAAGCTATAGTAATAATAAAATAAAGAGGATAAGAAACAACCATACCTCGTTCTTACATTCCTGTTTGGGGTTTTATTATTTATTATTAAAATAAGTTCTTCTTAAATGAGAAAAGGAGCGACGACATCTTTTGGTCTTCATCGCCACATTCAGTTAATGCCTGATACACACATGATTAAGAACACAATGAATACTTAATTATCCCCCAAAGTGGCATTGCTAATATATTACACCATTAATCATTGGCTAAAAATTACGAAACATACTGAGAAAAAACTAAAGAATGCTATGGTGAAGTGCTGATGATAACCGGTAAAATTGAACAGATCTTCAACAGATATTTTGCCTCTAAATCTCAATAAACATGTTCAAAATTGATTTGTTGCCACTGGAATCTTAATAAGCATGTTTAAATTTGGTAGCACAGGCCCCAGATGAGTGCATGCATATGGGGTAAACTTGGTCTTGAGTTTATATGTAGACTTCTCAGCGGCTAGAACATATTGTCCAGGAACAGCAGCATCAATCATTATTTCTGAGCGTATGCAAGAATGAACCTAGAACCAAATCAATGAATCATGATGCATTCCAAACAAACAACTGGGCAACAAAAAAACACCAACTATTTGTGTGCATAACCACGTATAACTGCCTCGTCAAATAAATAGCCAAGGTGAACAGCTTACAGACTATGTCCGCCGGCGCTAATAATGTTCCAGCCTGATGTTGGTGCCGTGGCCGGGCGAAGTTTTGGTGCCGGTGCGGCAGCAGGAAGGCGTTGCGGGCGTGCGGTTGTGTCATCCATCCAGGCGCGGCAGCAGGGCCGGGCGAAGTTGTGGCGAGGCAGCAGCGAGGCGCCGTTGTGGCCGAGTGAAGCTGAAGCGGGGCAACGGGGAGGGGTTGTAGGCGTGCGGAGGTGCCTCGGCATCGTGGCCAGGTGAAGCTGAAGAGCGTTGCAAGATGCGGCAGCGTCGTTTAGGTGCGGCCTCAAGCTCCATCTTGCGTGGCGATGAGCTCGATTTGGGGACCAGCGGCTTGATTAAGAACAGGATATGAGATGTGTAGATCAAACAACCCTCTTAGATGCATCTGGCCTTTTAATTACCTCGTCTGCTAGAACATGGAAGAGCACCACGGATATTATACCTGTACAGAACTACCACTTGCCGCCGCCGCCTACAAACGTTGCTGATCTTCACCGTCGTGCTCCCTTCTTGACCACGGACTCCTCTGGCCTACCAAACTCATCCGCTTCAATTCCTTGCAAAAATTGAGGGCGACTCATTAGCTTCAATTGTTTCGCAATTGGGATGGGAATTTTAAAGGAAAGGAGAATAAAAGCATGAGACGGCTCGTAGTGCTGGTACCTGGTGGTAGTGGACGCTGAGATCGATGGAATAAGAAGACTGAGAAGTGAAGGAAAGATGAGTACGTACTTAGTGGTGACTATTGGTGGAAGTCGAAGGGGAACGGCCGTACAAAAACGAAGGAAACTGAACGAACTGTGCAGTCCACCAGGTAAACCACGTTGGATGGCGAGTAAATAGTGCGGACGCAACAAACATGAATTGGGGATGACGTGGCCTCACAAAGCCAATAAAATCAGATAATTTGGACACGTGGCTGACCTGCTGATGTGGATAGGCTGCATGTCAAGAGAATTCACATAATGGGGATGAACTATTTAGGTATTATAGATTATAGATATGTCTGGTGTCATTGGAACAGTGATGCTACACCGAATCTGTTGCTTATGTACGTCCCGCAGGCGATTCTGCAAGCACGTGTGGGCAGGAACGTCGATGGCCTTGACCTGAACCTTTATTGCAGTTGCATGAAGCCAGACTGCTGAGCTTTAGGAAGGCATGATCCAAAGCCGTGAACCATTCTCATGGCCTCACTTCAGTTCCTCTGAAGTATGGATCACATCCCCGCGCGGCCCCGCGTCCGCATCAGGCGACTCGGGCGACGACTAGGGTTTCCCTGTCGCGCCGCCGCTCCCTCACCCTCCCTCCCTCGCCGCCACCTGAGAAAGCCACCGGATCCACTCGCGCAGCCGCCCGTGATGGTGGCGGCGAGGCCTCGGTCGCTCCTTTCCTCGAGGAGGACCTCGGATCTGGGGCGGCGGCCCTTCTTGGCGAGGCGGCGGCGCCTTCTCGGCCGGCGTCGTTCGCGGGTGTGCTCTGCCGGCGGCCTCGACCACGCGGGTGGTGAGGCGACGGCGGCG
The DNA here is from genome assembly GCA_032464435.1 of Aegilops umbellulata. NCBI lineage: Eukaryota > Viridiplantae > Streptophyta > Magnoliopsida > Poales > Poaceae > Aegilops > Aegilops umbellulata. The sequence continues at coordinate 446,138,760 of CP136054.1, forward strand.
GCGGCGCGGAGGTCTTCCCCTCCTCGTCAGATCTGAGATTGGCTCCTTTCCCCTGTCTCCCTCGTCCCCGCCGCTACTCGCCAACCTCCCTCCGAGCGCCGGTATGATGTGGGTGGGTGACCGGTGGTCTGATTTTGGGCCGCGGGAAACCGTTGGCCGGCTTGGCCGGCCTGGCAGCAGCGACGTCCCCGACGCCGTCTCCTCCTTGGAGGTGCTGCAGAGGCCCTTCCCCTTTCCACCCATGTTCCTCCTCCCGGGTGAAAGCCCAAAATCCGGCTTGGATTGGGCGGCGACGGCGCGCTGTGCGTCGTGTCTTCCTTGGGGGCGCCGCCTGGGGAGGTTTGCGTTCAGGTGAAGGGTTCAGGGTCGGAGCTTGGGTGGCTTGGGTGGTCCGGTGACGGCGGTGTCACGAAGTCCGCATGCTCCTCGGTGGCCTGTCGGTTACTTAATGCCTCTGCTGCCTTCTTCAGTAGCTGCACCTAGTGGTTGTCCTGCAGCTCTCAGCTCTCAGGCTTCGTTAGATGGGTGCAAACCGGCAAAGTAGTACTAGTGGCTGTTAACTGAATTTGCTGAGCACAGAGTATTCCCCTAGGCTATTTATGCTATCACAACTCTAGGAGCTCTTAGTATCTGAGGGTTTACATGTCTGTTTCACACTGTTTTGTGGGGTGGCAAGGGCATTCCCTTGCAGCAGAGGTGCTCTTTGACAGATTCAGCTGCAGGGTGATATCCTATCATCATTGTGAACAATTGTAGTGTTCTTTATGTACGAGATCACCTTTTTTTTTACGTTTTCTGATAACACATGCTCTGCAGTTTGGTCCTGAATTTTGTGAACAAAACAGCTACACTACACCACTACATTACTTTAAAAATCTATATCGTGCATTGGCGAGTTAGGAACATCGGACTAATCAGTAACTCTAGCCTATGGATGGCTTAGTTTTGTTTGCAGCTGCAAAACATAACATATGAACACAGTCGACATCAGTACATCTGCTAAACGGCACTTCATCTGACAAAGCAATCATATAGTTCAGTTAAAAGTTTCTGAATTATGCTTCTCGGAGAAGGCAAGATAGAATCTGGATCTGGAGTGCATCTAACAAACCTTGTACGGTCTTACATCTAACAAACCTTGTACGGTCTTTGATTTGGCTTTGTTTGCAGCAGCAGGTGAGGAAAACAGTAAATATGGTGGACACAATACGCCGCTTCATCGCCCGAAGCCCATAAAGGTCAGGTCAGGTCAGGTCAAAATTCTGAAAATTATGCTTCTCAAACAAGACAATACAAAGCTAAATATGGATTTAAGACATCAAGTTCTTAATCTGATTTTTGGTTGCGATTTCGGGTGAGGAAAACAGTGAAAAGATAAATAAGAACACTGTTTGCAAATGGATAAAATTACTTCATTACTACATAATTGGATAGCAAAAATCAAAGTCAAAGCAACGGTTTGAGCAAGCTTTTCATCCAAACTCCAAGCCCTTCCCCAATGGGATCACTCCACTCCACAAAATAAACCAAACTGTGATGCTGCTGAATGAAACAGCAAAAACAATATACAAATACTTTTCCTTCTCATCCATCAGTTCTCCTCATCCGTTCATCTTTCTTGGCGGATGTTCTCGTAGAACTGACACGCCCTTTGGTTGTTCAACCCTTTCATAGAAAAGAATGTAGGCCTGACACTCGAGTACCTCTTCTAGTGATACTTGTGTGATGCTGTCGTCGCTTGCGAGAAACCATGTGGGAGAGTTGTGGCTCTCCTGCTGCTGGCCTACAATTTGACTTGTTCTCACATAAGCAAAATTGTGTCCTTCGCGTAAGGTAGGTCCATTGTGTACAATGACAGCAACCAGACGGTACTTGCACTCGTCATCCTTCAGATGCCTGAAAATTAGAGGGGAAAATGATGATCAATTTTTCTTCTTCTTGAATTGGAATAATCAACGATGTTATGACCATTGAGATAATCTGAGATCTAATATTTAAAGAGGCTAAAATATTAACTGTATGAAACTGAATAAAAGTGTTGAGTGTCAATACCCAAGGTGCATGAACTTTGTTATATGAAGTGTATCCTGAAAGCTCACATGTTCTTGCAACTTGTCTAACTTATCAGGGTGGGAATAGTCGAATCTCTTTAGCTGAATGGTTAGTATAGGTGCCGCCTTGGTAATGTGATACTGTACTATTGCAGTTCTGTATATCTTCTCCTCCTCCTTCAGTTTTTTATGGCGCTCTTCCATTTGATTTGCATTGTTATCAAGCACCGGTAGCTTTCCATTGTTCTGATTTGTTGTCGTTGTTTGTTCGTCAGCTGGATAGCTAGATTCCTTCTGCATATATGTTTTATTGTCCAACTGTTCATGTTGGCTATTGTTGACTGTTGTACCTTCTTGGTTCAAAGAGGCATTTCCAGCAGCAGAACAGTCTGTACAATGCCAATCATCAATCACCCCAGTGACATATAAATCCAAGCAGTCCTCGATTGATGCATGCTTCTTTGGTGGTATTGCCAGACTGAGATCAAGGTCCTCGAAGGTAATTGATGTGTGCTTGCACTCTTTGCTGGAGACATATTTAACAACCTGGCTATGGAAGAGTGACTCAACCATTGTAGGTTGACTACGGTCCTCGTTATTCAAACCATCTAGCAAGGAACGAAGCATGTTATTGCTGTCTTCCATCACGCCAGGTTTAAAATCTGATTTCCTTGTGCACATATATGAGAAGAATTTCTCTGACATCAGCACACCTCGAGCACCATTGGTATTGGTTGTCATTATGAAGAGCTTCTGCAGTTCCTGACCAAGGTCCCCTGTCAAAGCATCTGGCCCTAACATCCTTGCACGCAGCTTATCAAGTGCAAGGAGACTCTGCAACACTGCATTGAAGTAACACGTGTTCCCGCCATTCCGCATCCCTCTTACCACCACATTGCTGCCTTGCCCATTCTGATGATCAACCGTATCTGTGTTTAGCTCATTCCTCTCCTCTGCATGAACTTGCTGCATTTCTGATCCCTGTATGTCAGTTTCTGTTTTGTCCCTTGGTCCTGCTGCACAAGTCTGATCTGCACGGTGACCACTATTGTTTCGTACACTGTTATCCTGAGGTGGCGTTCCACGGGGATCATTTTCATACACATCTTCAACTGGCCATAATTTGCTCTTCTCGATTCCACAATGCCATAGCAATGCCCAAATATATGTTATGAATTCCCCTCCTGACTCAAGGCACTCCTTGTGCGCCTCTGCATTCCAAGTGGGGGCAATGTGCACCAGTAAATCTGCCCATACCTCGGACAGGATCCCCCAGCATTCTTCTTGACTCTTGATCAATCAGTTCCTTGCCCAACTTTGCACCTAATCGCACAACATCTTCTTTTTTCATGATGTCGTCAGCATCTTGGATGACCTTCTCTGCTTCTTCCATCAGTTTGTCATACTTGCTTTGTAACGAGTCACAGTTTTTAAGAATATCATCACGAGCACATGTCACGGTTTCTTGTAAGACCATGTTGGGTATGCAAAAGCTGTCAGGGAGCAGGTCAGGTTTTGAAACTAGCAGATATGCACAGTACCGAGACAAGCTATTTGCGATGATATACATTTCCTGGAGCTTATCAGGCAACTTCTCATTCACTTTTTTCTTTGCTTTCGTCTTCTCTTCCACATCCATAAGATATGTTTTTGATGAGCAGCAACTTGTGAAGCACGACAAGAGGGAGCCCAGAAACCCATACTTGCTTAAGTCGACACCATGGCCTCGAGCTAGCTTCATCTCGCAGAGGCTGGTTGCAATGTGCCACACCAGAATTACATGTGAGCATGTGGGCAGGTCGAAGCAGGCCCAACCATACCGCTTCATTCGCTCACCATCAGCGTCATACAGTGATGTCATGACCTTGGGAAGAAGCTGACCTTGCTCCCCATGATTTCTGTTAGGATTGTCTGGCTGATCATGTACAATGTCAGGAGAACTGAGCTTCTCCAGGCTTGCAGAAAGTTTCTTTAGTATTGCTGGCCTGACACATCCCGGCACATCAATGGCGTTGCGAAGTGTTGCTCCATCGTCCTTCTTTGGCACCATTCCTGTGGTCATCTTGTGAAGCAGATTCCAAAATCTTGGTCTGTCATCATATGACTCTAAGAAGACATACTGGTCAATAAGTCCATGCCACTGCTTAGTAGTTACCCTAGATTTAAAAATGGATGATATTGTTCTCTCCATACATTTATTTCTAGTTGGTTGTTTCTCCTGCCGTGTATAGCTGCACACAAGGAGTAATCTTATCCAGTCTGAGATTAAGTAGCTGACTATCTCCCAGATCTCTTTGAACACCATAAAAACAATGAATACAAATGTGATGAACATGTCAACATTGAACCCATGCACCACATGAGCCCGGTGATTCTTTGGGGGGTTATACCGGTGATTCCTCGTGGGATTATTGCTATAGTCCTTACAGATGTCCACAAGAAGCCAGAAGACAACAGCCAAGTTCACTGCAGAGAGAAGCAGATTTAAGAAGAGAGAATAGAACCCATTCCAGAAGACCATAGGGTAGCGGGTGTTGAAATACTCATTTACGAAGGATAATTGCAGCTCCATGATCCTGAAGGCGCGATCAGTGTTCTGCTCCTCAAGGATCTTAGTCTTCACTAGCTTTCGGTTAATGCAGAAGATTTCTTGTTGCAGTGTTACATCCTCGAGCCTGCACCGGAGCAATCTGGACAAGGCGAAGGCCAGAGAGAGATCCTTTGGGTCATTCCCCTTATTATTGTCCGGGTGTAACCGGTGTTTGCGACATCCCCAGATCTTGTCTAAGGTGACCAGTGATGAAAAACCACGCCCAGACCGGTCAGCATCGATGTACAGGATATATCGGGGCTTCTTGAGTCTGATTTCCCTTTGGGTTTCTCCATGGACCAAGTATTTGTACCCTTCCATATCATTCTCTGGCTTGCACTCCTCTGGTTTCCAGTTGCTAGTATGAGTGCCAGCACGCATGTACTCTGTAACCACCTCTGAACTCTTGCCATGCCAGACAGAACGGAGTGCCAAACCATGCGCACTGAATCTGTGGAAGCTCCTCAGTATGAGCACAGCAAAAAGAAACCAGATTGGAATTGCGAACCTTGAGCCACGAGAGTTTAAGAATGCCGATGCCAGGAGTTTGACCACATTCCTCCACTCCCTGAACCGTCGCCCATGGCGGTCATGAACACCATAGCCAGAGATGAAGTCAATGTTGTAACGGATACTAACAAGGACGAGGGCCCAGACAGGGAACAATTGATTTGTGAAGCTCGCTGTTTGCATGGCCCCCAGCAGGTATAACACAATAGAGTCTGAGACGGCATCCAAGATGCTAAAGATGGCGGTCATCATTGTGTTGCGGATGTGGCGACGAAAGACATCCATGATGAACATCACAAGGAACAAGACTGTGACCAGGACCACAAGAAACTCGATTCGAAACAGGACGAATGATTCCTTGTTCAGCATGACGAACAGGGATGCCACACCATCACGGATGTCTTGGAAACTCATCATTTTCCTAGCTCACTTTTGTTCGTTCCTATTGGGCAACCGGAGCCTGCAAGGTCACTTCATCGAAGATATTCACAATCAAAGAAGTTAAAAAAATGAACTATGAAAAAATGTGGTAGTAAAACTTATTTTTGTGACCCAAGATGAGATGATCCAACGCTTATTTTTTATTGCCATGTAGCTCCCTTCGTGTGGAGCATGTAATCTATACAGCTTTTAATCTACCACTTGCCCCTAGTATCTCTCAGATGTTGGGACCTTGGTTTCAAGGGCTACGTTCTCCAATTCTAGTGAGGGACACTTGCTGTGTGTTGGCTCATTTGGTTGTATTTTTTACAAACAAATTTCCTCTCATTTAAATCAGGCCGCCTTCAGATGTGGTTGCTGACTGCGATCTTGGACAACTTGCTGTTAGGACTAGGGTTCCTACCGGCTCTACTCCGTAGGTTATACGGGCAGGACAGCGAGGGTTGAGGGCGAGGGCGGCGGCTCCGGCGCGTTGGCGCCGTCGCGAGGAGGAAGAGGGGCGGCGCGGCTAGGGCAAGGTGCGGCTAGGGTTTCCGGCTCCTCTGGAGCCGGGCAATATGATAGAACTATCTTTATTGCTTGATCTCAAAACGATGTCTTACATGAGTATTTATAACTTTAGCCTAAGATAACTTTCCTAAGATAACTTGTGGGCCAAGCCCCTAATACTAATGCCCGGTGGGCCTCTTCCTAGAATAGACCAAGCCGGTCATAACATCTCTCCCCGCCTGCGCAAACAGCTCGTCCTCGAGCTGAAAGTCTGGATAGTGTTGACGGAAATCCTCACGCTGCTCCCAAGTAGCCTCCTCCTCTGGAAGGCCCGCCCACTGAATTAGGACGAACCAGACGCCACGACGGAGCTAGGCCTGCAACACCTTTGCTGGCTCTGGAAGAATGTGACCATCGTCGGTGGGAGGAAGCGCCGGAGGAGCCGCCGGTGGCTCGCCACGGAAAGGCTTGAGCAGCCCCGCATGGAACACGTCGTGGATGCGGGCGCGGGCTGGAAGCTGAAGACGATAGGCCACCTTCCCAATACGCTCCATGATAGGGAAGGGCCCGGCGTAGCGAGGGCCAAGCTTGCGCTTGGCGCGCGGGTCCAGTGACTGCGTAGAGCAGTGGAGAAGACGCAGCCACACCCAGTCACCCACTGCAAACTCCGCCTCGCGATGATGATCGTCGTAGTAGTGCTTGGCCGTCTGCTGGTCCTGAAGGAGACGCTGACGGACCTCAGCCAGCATCTCATCACGGGTGCGGAGAAGGTCACCCGCGACCGCCGTCCGAGCCGTCTCCGGGTCGACCGGAAGTATAGGCGGGGGTGGTCGACCATAGACCACCTCAAATGGCGTTGCGCGTAGGGCGGAGTGATAAGAAGTGTTGTAGCAGTACTCCGCCCAAGAGAGCCAGTCCACCCAAGCGCGAGGCCGACCACCTGTCACACAACGCAAATACATGGCAATGACTTTGTTAACCACCTCAGACTGACCGTCCGTCTGAGGATGGAACGCCGTACTCAAGCGGAGCTGGACACCCGCCATCCTGAAGAGGTCGCGCCAGACATGGCCCGTGAAGACCGGGTCCCGATCACTGACGATCGAAGTCGGGAACCCGTGTAGACGGATGATGCCGTCGAAGAAGGCCCGGGCCACGGACGCCGCCGTGTACGGATGGCCGAGCGCGATGAAGTGGGCGTACTTAGAGAAGCGATCGACCACCGTGAGGATGACCGACTTGCCCCCCACCTTGGGAAGGCCCTCGATGAAGTCCATGGAGATATCCGCCCAAACCTGAGACGGCACCTCCAAGGGCTGAAGGAGCCCCGCCGGCCTCAGGGTCTCTGTCTTGTTGCGCTGGCAAGTCTGACAAGACCGAACCCAGTCGCGGACCAGGGCACGATCGCCAGGGATGTAGAAGTCGGCGCGAAGACGATGGAGGGTTTTCTGCACACCCTCATGGCCCGCCGAGTGGGCGAGCTGCAACGCCTGGTGACGGAGATCATCATGCGCCGGAACAAAGATCCGGAGCCCATGGAGGAATAGTCCGTCAGAGAAGCGCCAGGGTTCCTCCAAGTCGCCGGCCGCGAGTTGCTGCTGAAGAAGTGCGGCGTCATCTGCCGTCGCAGTGGCGCGTCGAATGTCGGCGAAGAGACCGAACGATGGCCCGGAGCGGATGCACAGGGCCGTCCCGTCGGACGCATCTGCGGGTGGCGCAAGGTCGGAATCGCGACGGGACAGCGCGTCGGCCACGGTGTTAAGACGGCCCGGTCGATACTCGACGGAGAAGTCGAAGCCGAAGAGCTTGCTGATCCACTGGTGTTGCGGAACGGTTGACAGTCGTTGATCCAGCAAGAACTTCAGGCTGTAGTGGTCCGTGCGAATGTGGAAGGACCGCCCCCACAAGTATGGCCGCCAATGACGCACAGCCTGAACAAGGCCAATGGCCAATGAGCTCCCGCTCGTAAGCTGCCAACTTAAGATGGCGCGGAGCAAAAGGCCGGCTGAAGAAAGCGAGGGGCCCATCGCCCTGATGAAGCACGGCGCCGAATCCGGCGCCCGAGGCGTCACAGTCCACCACGAACGGCCGGTCGAAGTCGGGCATCTGAAGGACGGGGCCCGTCGTGAGGGCCCCCTTGAGGACCTCAACGCCGTCGTCGCCTCGTCGTTCCAGGCGAAGGCGTCGCGGCGAAGCAACCGCGTGAGGGGTGCCGCAATGAGTCCGAACTCCCGGATAAATTTCCGGTAGTAGCTCGCGAGTCCGAGGAACCCGCGGAGAGCCCGCGGCGAGTGAGGCGTTGGCCAGGCGGAGACGGCCGCCACCTTATCGGCGCCCATAGCCACCCCGTCGGCCGAGATGGCATGGCCGAGGTAGGCGACGGAAGGCGTCCCGAATGAGCACTTCGAGCGCTTAAGGTGGAGGTGGTGCGCTCGAAGCTCGTTGAAGACGATGGCGACGTGCTGTAGGTGCTCTGCCCAAGACGCACTGTAGATCAGAATATCATCAAAGAAAACGAGCACAAACCGGCGTAAGTAGGGCCGGAGGACGTCGTTCATCAAAGCCTGGAAGGTTGCCGGGGCGTTGGTGAGGCCAAAGGGCATCACTAAGAACTCGAAGTGGCTGTGATGAGTCCGGAACGCCGTCTTGGCGATGTCATCAGGGTGCATGCGCACCTGGTGGTACCCCGACCGGAGGTCGAGCTTGGTGAAGAAGCGCGCCCCGTGGAGCTCATCGAAGAGCTCGTCGACCACCGGTATAGGGAACTTATCCTTGAGTGTGACAGCATTAAGGGCACGGTAGTCGATGCAGAAACGCCATGTGCCGTCTGACTTGCGGACGAGAAGCACCGGTGCAGTAAACGGCGAAGTGGATAGTCGGATGATGCCTGCCGCGAGCATGAGCGCACACTGCCGCTCCAACTCATCCTTCTGCAACTGCGGATAGCGGTAAGGCCGTACGGCCACCGGTGCAGAGCCTGGCAGAAGATGTATACGGTGATCGTACGCGCGGGCGGGCGGCAGCCCCTGTGGCTCGGTGAAGATGTCGCCGTGCTGCTGTAAGAGGCTCTCCAATAGCGGGTGCTCGGCCGTGGCGGTGGTCGCGGCGAGCTGGAGTGGAGATGTGGGTGCGGCACCCCCAATGCCGGCCCACTGAATGCGGCGGCCCAACCGCCAGAAGGTCATCGTCAACGCGTCAAAATCCCAGAGAATAGGACCAAGAGTGCGCAAGAAGTCGACGCCGAGGATGAAGTCGAAGCAGCCCAAGTCGATGCTGGCGCAGGTGATGGTGAAGTGCTTGTCGCCGATAGTAATGGGCACGTCGCGGGCGAGGCCGTGACAGCGGAGACGGTCACCATTAGCGACGGTGACTCGCAACTGTTCCCCGCCGGTTGGCTGTAATGCAAGGCGCCGCATGGTGGTCTCCGGCAAGAAGTTATGCGTGGACCCTGTGTCCACTAGGGCCACCAGGCGCTCGCCCTGTATCATGACCGGTAAGAGCATCGTCCGTTCGTCACGGATGCCGGCCAGCGCGTGTAGGGACACCACAAGGGCGGTGGCCGGGGCGGGCGCGGGTGCCACTGCGGGCTCCGCAAGGGCTGGGGCGCCGAGGCCATCCTCCGGTGGCTCCTCCTCAGGCTCGTCGGTCGTCTCCAAGTAGAAGAGGCGGGGACAGACATGACCTGGTGCATAGGGCGCATCACAGTTGAAGCACAAACCCAGTCGCCGGCGTTCCAGCTGTTCCGCCTGGGTGAGGCGCCTGAATGGCCGCGTCGGCGCCGGGCCCGCCGCCGGAACGGCTGTAGATGATGCTGGTGTTGCCGGAGACGATCGGAACGGCTCTCGGCCCCCACATGGTGCAGATGGACGCGTCACAGCCTGGGCGCACTGCTCGAACGCCCGGGCATAGTACATGGCCGTCTGGAGGTCTTGGGGCCCCTTCATCTCGACGTCCACGCGGATGTGGTCGGCAAGGCCGCCGATGAAAAGCTCCGCCCGCTGTAAGGCCGTCACACCGGGTGCGTGGCACGCCAGGGCCTGGAAGCGATCGGCGAAGTCCTGCACCGTGGAGGTGAACGGCAGACGGCCCAACTCGGCCAAGCGGCTCCCGCGTACCGGTGGCCCAAAACGAAGAAGGCACAGCTCTCGGAAACGATCCCACGGGGGCATTCCGCCCTCGTCCTGTTCGAGGGCATAGTACCAAGTCTGGGCGGCCCCGCGGAGGTGGTAGGATGCCAGCCAAGTCCGTTCTGACGCGGGCGTGCGCTAGCCGCGGAAGAACTGGTCACACTGGTTGAGCCAGTTAAGCGGGTCGTCGGAGCCGTCGTACGTGGCGGAGTCGATCTTGGCGAACCGGGGCGGCTACTGGTGTGGCATGCCCTGGCCCGCTGCCTCGGTGGTGCGGAGGGTTGATGATGGCGCCCGGTCCATGGTGGAAGGCCCGGCGTAGTTCCTGGCGGCGCCCGACGCCTCGGGCTGCAGCGGAAAACCGGACGGTGGTCGGGCCTCCTGGTAGGCCGATGGCTGTCCGTGGAGCCAGCCGGGAAGCGGCGATGGGGACGGCGGAAAGCGGACCTCCTGTATGGGGAGCCCGCTCGGCGAAGACCTGCCCAGGTTAGGGCTGGGCGGGGGCGGTGGAGGAGCCTGCTCCGAGGCCGCTGGAAGGTAGGGCGCGGCGGAGGACGGCGCGGCTGGCGCGGTCCAGGTGGGCCACTGCGGCCCCGTGGTGGCGATGATCGGCGCGGCTGCCGGCGCGATCTGCGGCGGCCACTGCGGCCAAGACGGCGGTGCAGCCGCTGGGGCGGGAAGCGCCGGGTAGCCTCCGGTGATGGCCCCCGGTGCCGAGTACCACGGAAGCATCTGCTGATGACCCGCGGCCATGGCTGGATGGAGTGGAGGCGGCCCGTACGGACCTGCCAGGTAGAGACGGATCCCTTGTACCGCGGTGACGAGGTCGTTGAGGACGCCCGCCATTGCCTCCGGCGTGAACTGTGGCGGCTGCGGGGGAGGAGACGGCGGCGACGAGGGTTGGACGGGGGCCGGTGGCTGCCCTTGGCTCGGCGTGGTGCCGGGCGCCGTCAGGGGCAGCGTCGCGAGTGATATCTTAGGCAAGTTATCTTAGGAAAGTTATCTTAGGCTAAAGTTATAAATACTCATGTAAGACATCGTTTTGAGATCAAGCAATAAAGATAGTTCTATCATATTGCCCGGCTCCAGAGGAGCCGGAAACCCTAGCCGCACCTTGCCCTAGCCGCGCCGCCCCTCTTCCTCCTCGCGACGGCGCCAACGCGTCGGAGCCGCCGCCCTCGCCCTCAACCCTCGCTGTCCTGCCCGTATAACCTACGGAGTAGAGCCGGTAGGAACCCTAGTCCTAACAATTTGGTATCAGGTACCCGGGTTTCGACCATGTCTTCGCCAATTCCACCGCCGCCACCGCGACCGCTGCCCGCCAACTCCTCCACCACCGCCGCTTCCGCGCCGGGCGTCACGGCCTCGCTCTCGGCGGACGCCACGGCATCGATCGCGGCGGGCGCCATGGCGTCTTGTGGGCCAAGCCCCTAATACTAATGCCCGGTGGGCCTCTTCCTAGAATAGACCAAGCCGGTCATAACACTTGCATAGCTTGGAGTTTCAAGAAATGATGACACAGGGGAGCAGACAATTAGAAATGCCCGTGATGGAGCTATTCACTGCAACTACTTGGCGTACCTTCAGACCTAGACGTCTAGGTGATGGCGGACTTTCTGTAAGTTACATACTTGCTTATTTACTTTGGCAGTTCTAAATGAATCATGTTGGGCTGTTGGCATGCATCTTCTGGTGCAGAGACCGGAAGATAAAATGATAAATAGAGGTCTTACTTTAAAAGAAAGCTTACTAGGAGCACTATTTGTATGTAACTAGCTAGGCTGAATGGTGAATAGTTGGCACCTGAGCACAGTGGCTAGCTGCTCGTCGCTGGTGATGTCCGGAGGGAGGAAAGAAACTTATTCGTCTAGGTTCCAGCTAGCTGATTGTTGTCTGTCCAGAGAATGAACAGAGAGGCCGCATGCATTCTTATGGTATGGAGACGATACCATTTGCATACGCCACCTCCCGATGGTCGAATTGTATAGTCTTGCGTGATGGCAAAGCTAACAGTAAGCTCGCCTTGACCAAGTCTCTGTCTGATGATTGAATTAAACAGTCATAATGTAACTTGGGGGCCAATCTGCTTGTGTGAACAGCATCGGGGGAATTTGGCCAGGCATGGGTAGGTAGGCTAGCTAGATGTTTATTTTGGTTGGTATGTGTCATTAGCATTGGAGCAATTTGACTAGGCATGTGTTTGTACTTCGTAGGCTAGCTAGATGTTTATGGTTGGTATGTATGATTAGCATTGGGGTAATTTGGCCAGGCATGGGTTTGTAGGCAAGCTATATGTTTATTTGGTTGGTATGTGTCAGTAGCATTGGGGCCACTAACGCACTTCCTACGCATTTTCGTGTTCGTATGCAACATTGTTTTTCCTACCATTTTAAAGTGATTTTGATAATGAATTGAATTATAACTGTTTTCCTGCCATTTTCATTTATTTTGATAACTAATTGAATGTATAGTTATCGCTGTTATACTACTCTCTAGACTTTACTTAAAGATAACCTCATCATCATTATTATTAGTTCAGTTTGTTTTAGCTACATGTAGGAGATTGAATTGCTAAGAGATTACCCTTTATTCAATCTCTCTCTCTCTCTCTCTCAGCAGTTATCCTAAGCCACTTTACTAAGAGAATGCTAAGATCTTTATCGGAAAAAAGGAGAATGCTAAGATGCTAAGATATATGTGTGGAGCATTGCAAAGATATAAGGGTTGTTAGTTGCTGCACAGCTACTTCAGAGCGCGTAGGAAGATGTAGCTATCCAGAGCAAGCATAGAAGCTTCCTTCTAATTAGTGCATATGATAAACTAAGACGTTAGGCCAAAAGACCAAGACCGCTGAGTCTCCTCTTGTCTTGGACAATCAAATGTAATGCACTAGCGTTTCTCCTGCTACTGCTAGTTTCCAAGTCAATAGACATTGGAGGAGGAGGAACTCTTCTGAATCTGTGAAATCGGTTTTCCTTTGAAGCTGGTCTTCAGTTGAACCTACCGGGCAAAACACCCACCCACCCACCCACAAACACACACACACACACACACACACACACACACACACACACACACACACAGAGAGAGAGAGAGAGAGAGAGAGAGAGATGTCGTCCGCAGGCCTAGCCGAAGCTTCAATCTTGGCTACATTGAAAAAGCTCTTCAAGACTGATAGCGTCACTGGCGTTGCCAGCGTGGAGCTGTGGGTGTTGCTGACCACGCTGCTGCTGGTGGTGAGGTTCGTGCTGGATTGCTTTGGGCCATGGCACGCGGAAAGGTCTATGGCAGCCACTGTCCGAGTCATTGAGATGCTGAATTACTCCATGGTGCTCTACACCTTGGGGCAGATGCAGCTCTCGGCGAAGAAGGTGAATGACTACTTTCAGGTCTGGGCGGTGCTGCTGGTAACCCTGCAGTACAGCATCAAGACTGGGCGCCCGTACCGGAAGTCCAAGCAGATCCCGGTGCTGAATCTCATGTCCTCTTTCTGGGCAGCCAATCTCATCCGGATACAGACCTTCTTCCTTCTCAGGATTCCCCTCTGGTTGATCTGGGCACTCAATGCGATACGCATCATCTCATACTTTGCTTCATCTGATAGGGCTGCGACCATCAACCAACAGAATACAAGGCTGGTTAGCGACTATATGCGATACGAGCACACACTCGGTCCCTCTGGTGATGCAGCCGATTCTGACAATGGGATCAGGATGCAGTCGTACAAGTACCTGGTCTGTGGGGAAGACCTGGTGCTGCATGATGCCCAACGGGAGAGGAAATCTGCATCAGCACAATACAAGATTCGGTTGGATCCGGATAACAAGAAGCTTGTCACCATAGAGAAGATATGGAATGTTGATTCTGGCAGCAGTCGGTTGCTGGGTGATACCAATGACACTGGCAACCGACTGAAGGATGTCTGCCTCTCACTCGCACTGTACAAGCTGCTGCGCCGTCGGTTCTATAATCTCCCGATACACGAGGCTAGCCATGAGAAGACAAGGCGGCTCGTCTTCGATTACATTCTGCAGGAGAACTCCAACAACTATGAGAGGGCATTCCGTGTCACAGAGTTGGAGTTATCCTTCCTCCAAGACTTGTTCTATAGCAAGTATGCTGCCATGTTTGCGGTTGGATTCCCGGTCTTGAGTATGCTCATGTCTCTGTCTCTGGTTGGGGCTACTGGATACCTTGCATTTCCCATCAGTTATATACCAGAGAGGATGGACAAGGCCGACAATAATATCATCACTCATGGGGTGGCTGTCACTCGCGTCATAGTTGGCCTTATAGTTGCCAAGGAGCTGTCAGAGGTCTATCTATATGTATTCTCCAATTGGTCTAAGGTCCTGATGATTTGTATGTATGTCAAGCATCGGTGCTTGCGGCATCCAGTGGTGGAGGCAGCAATGAGAACAGTTTTCTGGCCCATTGGGGGTAAGTGGAACCAGAAGATCTCACAGTGCAACCTTCTGATTTCTTATTCACGCAATAAGCAGAAATTAACCCAAAGGATCAAGTTGGAGTCACAAGTAAAGACAGCGATATTTCAGTCATTCAAGGGCCTGCAGAAGCATCCAGAGAGGTTGGGATCCTACTTCTTAAATGCCTTTGGATCAAAGGAAGGCCTTGTGAAGCAGCTAGCATGGGCAGTTGAACTGGAGGCTGATACCCACAGGATACTGGTCTGGCATGTCGCGACATGCTTATGCGAGATAGATATCTCTGCCCAAGTGATAAAACGGAAGACTGTACGGCGTCAAAATAGTAGGCTCTTGGCGAAGAAATCAACAACTACAGTGGATGTGTGGCCACATTACTTAACTGCTGGCAGCTTATCAAACTACTGTGCATACCTGCTTACCATAGCATTGGTGCCTGACAATGGCATTGTTGTTACAAAGGTCTTGCATGCGGTACGTTGTGAAACCTTTCATGCTACTGGCCGCTCTGCATCCCAGTCATTGCGAGATGTCTACGATAAACTTATGGAGATTGCCATGAAGCACTCTGAAGAGTCTGAGGAGGAAGTGGCCAATGGAGTGGGTGATGTAATGGGTCAAGTAGCCCCTGAAAGTGCAGTAATCCATGAGGAAACGCTCAATGTCCAGATGGCTAATGATGAGGAAGATCCTAATACAGCGAGACCTGGTGATGCCACTAACAATTTCATACCAGCTACCAATAGGGAAGGTACTTTTGCCGGTGACGATGACATCCATGATTCCATAATACAGATGGGGGCAAAGCTTGGGAAGCAGCTGATAGAGGCTTATGGAGAAGATAAATTAGGCCTATGGAGAGATCTAGCAGTGTTCTGGACAGGTTTCCTCCTCAACTTGGCAGCATCAACCAGAGCAGCCAAGCATAAGACACGGCTTGTTACAAAAGGGGAGCTCATAACACACCTGTGGGTTTTGCTGTCTCATGCTGGGTTTCTCGGAAACACCAGGCACGGGCAAACACTCTTAGACCCACATGATCTTGATGAGATCGACCCGCTCAGCTGATGGATTTGATGAGCTCAATCCATCCTTGCATGGTCTACACATGCAGGACATCATGCGATTCTGCTGTTGCTTCTCTGCAATCAGGTTTCCTTATGATGTACAGCTGTACCATGCTCAGCAAGTTGTACTTGTATCGCAACGGTTTCGATCGAATTTCCTTCCAGTGTACCATGCCAGGCAGTTTAGTTGTATCACTACAGTTTCAGGTTTTCTTTCAGTGTAACATACCCAACAACTTAGTTCTGTCATTGTATGTTTAGCTTGGCACATCTGTGGTGCACCCTTGCACCATTCACATGTTGTATTTTCAGTTTGGCTGCTGTGTCCTTAGCAGAGCAGACATAACCTTCCAGTGTACTATATGCACAGTTATTAAGATTGTACTCCAGGATTTCGTGTGCCATGGGCAGAACAGAGAATTCGGGGGCCTGATGCATGTCGTTACCGGTGCTAAAACTGCATGAGCCAGCAATGGCATCCATCAAGAGTTGGTTGGATATATTACTGGATGCTGGTAAGCAATTTGTGCCTGGGTCTTTAGGTTCATGCGCTATGCTTAGGATTCGGTTTAATCTGCAGGGCTCATAGGTTTCAGTCACACTATCTGACCATGGGCATTGGCACAGGCAACAGCACGGCAAAACTGACAACCTAGAGAAAACTATGTGTCTCATTATTTAGGTTCAGTCGATCTACTGAGAATTCCACTGTATGAGTAAGCTAGAAAAGAGTGCTGAGCATGAAATCCACCCGAACCTGGGAGCTATCCGACGAAATCAGGGGCGGTGGCGAATTCTTTCCGGGCTCCGCGCCCCGGAAATCGCTGCCAACTCCGCTCCACCCGCGCCTCGTCTTCTCGGAGCCAGGCCTGCCCGCCGGCGGCGAACCGGGGCGGACACCATTGGCCCGGGCCGCGAGCCCGCAAAGGGCGAGCCGGGCGTTCCTTGCGGACGGGGGGCGGACACCATTGGCTCGTGTCGCAGGCTCGGACGGCGTACGGACCAAAAGGGATCCCAGAATCACTCTGTCACGGCGGAGGAAGAAGCGGAGAAGAGCAGAGCAAGACGGCGAGGAATCCTCCGCGTATCTGTGGGTGGGCCTATGTTAGGATTTTTTTGTCCAAAAGGACCCTCTGGCCAATAGAATTGTCAAAAAAGACTACTCGTAAATATATTTGACAAAAAAGACCCCTGGGCCGTGGCGGCAGGCGCGGCAGGTGACACGTGGCACCTGCCGCCAGGCCAGGAGGCGGCGGGCCCTGCAGCCACAGCAGGAGGCGGCCTCTCGCGGTATAACGGATTAGGTACAGCGACAGCAGCCGGGACGTAACGGGCCAGGCTGGTGGGCCACGCCGCCACTGCGTGAGGCGGCCTCTGCTGCCCATGTCGCCTGCAGGCAAACAAAAGCAGCTGCACGGAAGGCGAGGCGCGGGCCCGGCCGCCACCGCAGCTGGCGGTAGCGATAGTGATGGCGCTCATTCCCATGCTTTCGGAAATTGCTGCTGCAGCTGAGGTGACAGCACCCAAAAGCGTGATTTCCGCATTGTTTTGCTTTCTGTAGCAGAGGTGACACTGATGCTTTGTAATTTGGAATCAGATTCCCGCCTGCGTGATTTCCGCTTCCTGCCGCACACCCGAGGGCGTTGTAGTTGCTGCGTGTGATGAGACACCGCGATGCTGGAATCTGAGGCTGCGGTAGATGAGTCTAGCTCGTTCTGCTGACAATACAGTGCTCCTCTTCTTTATATACGCACAACCACGGCTGCGCATACACTCTCTCGGATATCTCTGGTTGCCTTCACTGCCTCTCCGCTCTCTCTAAGTCTACAAGAATACACAGAAGGAAATACTTGGTAGCCACTTTCACTCGTGATTTTGGCCGATTTAGAGTTGGTTTTCGTAGATGGTGAAGTTGAAGAAAATATAGATTAAGGTTCTATCCATTTTTGTTGGTTTTGTTCGCATGCATGATGTTTTTGTTCTGTTTGATTAGTTCCTAAGTGTGTATTCTATATTGTTTTGGGCATTATTTCAGCACTTGGAGGAGTCATTTGGAGTTTCTGGAGTAGGATTTGCCGTGCTAAGTGAAGTACGAAGGGGGAGATCAAGGTATGAGCTTTGCAATACATGGATTTTTTTTGCATGCACAATGGTAATTAGTTAGTCATTTAGCTCGTCATTAGCTATGTGATGTTAGTGCTTAGAGGTTAGGAAAAAATTCAAACGACAGATACAACATTTAAACTATTTTTTTGATAGGAGTAGGTTGAAGATGTTGTATCAATGTTAGTTGCGTCCATTCGTATTGACATGCGAGAAGCTCTTAATACGGTAATTAAGAAAAAATTGCACTGTAATTATTCATTGCATGTGGTATGTTTATTAATAAGTCTATGGTTAGGAAACCGTAGGTTTACTTTGTTATGTCGCAATAATCTAAATTTTATATGTTAAGATTAGGTGGTAATGTACTTAATGATGTATGTAATTAGGTAAAATAATTCATCTTAGTAGCAAACAAAGGAGGAGATGACGTGATTGAAGAAATTGTGTTACCATCTTCGCTGTCCCTTTTGAGGTGATGACCACATACATGCAAGTGCTATTTTCATATTTTTGATAGCAGAAAGAAAAATCCGTGTGTAATATTGATGTTCATGTGATAATAGGTTGACTCCGTTCATATATTACTGGTGACGGATATTTATTCGAACTATTTGGACGCTTAATTGCATCCGCAATCACATCCATATTGGAGCTAAGGTATAAAATGACGCCGTAATTTTGTTAATATTTATTGATGTACTGTTGTGAAAAATGTGCATGCCGCTGCAAATATTATTATTTGTAAATAAATGAATTTTATCCTATGATATGAAAAACATTATATAAAGCCGGAAGAAATTAAGTATTTTACTCATATGATATTAAAATGTTATTATCGTAATATTATGTTTAGTGGTTGTTTGGATAGCGAGTACTTACCCTCAGTTTTGTCATAACCTGTTGTAAGAAAATTATGTAGAAAACCATTTTTTATTAATAGTCGTTTTTCCAAAAGCTAAGTTTTTGCATGTTACCAGAACCATTTTAGGATATTTTTGGGGTAGTTAGAGAAAAGCAGACAGGGTTTTAGTTTGTTACGCTCGTAGACGAGTTTGAGAAAAAATAGATCTTTAAATACCCGTTAACCAAACAACCCCTTAAAGTCTAAGGAAATGATTCTAAAAACAAACCGAATATCTATAATGAAAATACGGTTATTATTTTAGTCGTAAGATATGTAAATGTTGTCATCGTTACTAAATGTTCAGTTACTAATTATTTGAAATGTAAACATGTATGTTGGTTAGGTACTATGGAAAATTTAGTAGTGTACTATGGGAACGTCTTACGCGACGGTCCTTTCGAGGTGGATGTGTCCTTGTGCGAGTCGACTATAGTTGTAGTGAGAGACATGGTTAACGTGGGATACACAGCAGTTAGAAGGTGCATCCGAGCGGTGTTTGGCCCAGGGATGCAGGGGGAAATGACAATGGAGGCCTTCGTCGTTGATGGAGGAAATGATGGGACAGTTGCCCGTTGGGGTTTGCGGCCTGTCACAGGTGATCGGTCGTGGGGGTCGTACATGAGGTTTGCAAGCAATCCCAATAACTCAATGTATGGTCAGCAGATGGTGTATGTGGAGTTCATTCCAGTCACTGATGTTGGCGGATGCAGTAGCAGGGGTGGTGAGGTCGAGTTGGACATCACATCAGCCCCTAGCGTCGGCCCATCGGAACCGACGGGCGGCCAGCCTATGTATGACACAGGATATTGGTCTGCGGCCGTTGACATGAGCGAACACGTGGAGGGATTGCCGGAGGCGCTAGATGATGATGATCATTCTTCTGCGTCTTCGGAGTCAAGCGAAGAAAAAGATGTTCCTCCTCAGAGGGCGGTCGCGGCGGCACTGCAACCTGGGTTTTTACAGGATATGAGCATCACCAACAAATTTCACTCTGCTTCTGGCTTAGGAGCGGGGAGCCTGGAGGTTGGGCATTACCAAGCAATGGGTAGCTATGTAATTGGCATCCACCGCCAACATAGAGTGAAGCAGTCTGATAAAGAAGAGTTGAAGGTCATATGCATCCACACCGCGAAAGGTTGCCGCGGAAGAGTTCTCGCTAGACTGAAGCCTGGGGTATGTCAGTCATGGCATATCACAAAAATAGTGGTGTACAATGGGGCTCGGTATGGAATAATGACCAACAACATGTCAGAGGTGTACAATGGTGTTCTTAAAGGGGTGCGAGCACTGCCTATCACAGCCCTAATTGAAGAAACTTGGAATCGGACCCTGTCATACTTTGCAGACAGGGTCACCGTCGCCAAAGCACAAATTGAATTGAACAAGCCACGGTCCGAGAAGATGCAGAGACATCTGGACGAGAAAGCAAAGAAGTCCCAAAGTCATGGCTACAGGAAAGTGGACGCACTTAGGAATAAGTGGGAGGTCAATGTGCGAGCCAAGGACGTTAAATATATTTTCGCGCAACACTTTCCCCTCAATAGTTTCCCGCCAATGCTTTCCCTCCATATGTTCCCGCCACCCGTTTCCCGCCAAACCCTTCCCGCCATATCTTCCTGCCACCTGTTTCCCGCCAACCCCTTCCCGCCATATGTTCCCGCCATACTGTTTCTTTCCGCCATTTTCTCCTCTCTACCTATAAAAACCCCTTCACACAGAGGTGGATAAGCATTCGAGTGTAGTGTAGTCGAGATGTCCCATTATCCTTTCTATCCTAGTTTTCACCCTGGGATGAGCAGGACTGAAAGTGCAACTATTCCTGGGTGGTTTTGGTAATTCCTAACAACATATAGCTCATTAAGCTAACATTATTCCAAGATCAATATTTCAGGAAAAGCTCAATGAATGGCATGGCATGGATGAGGAAAGTGGATCCCTCAAAATTCCAAGGACAAAGGATTGGCTCAAGCTTCAAGATCAAGACTCTACATTTTACATTTTTAGTGATCCAAGATCACATTGAGTCCATAGGAAAAGCCAATACTATCAAGGAGGGATGAGGTGTTGCTTAATGAGCCTCTTGCTTCATGTGCTTAGTGATATGCTCCAAAATCCTCAACTATCTTCCTACATCCACTTTTGACCTAAACCAAAAGTCAAACTCGGCCCCACTGATTCTTTCTATCCGGCGCCACCGAGTTTCAGATGTCATAGCCACTGCCACAAACCCTAGCAAATTGGTCTCACCGATAGGGATCTCGGTCTCACCGAGATGGGATTGTAATCTCTCTGTTTCCCTTCGTAATGTTTCGGTCTAACCGAAGTGAGCGATCGGTCCCACCGAGATTACAATGTAAACTCTCTGTTTCCCTTTCGTAACATTTCGGTCTCACCGAAATGAGCGAACCGGTCCCATCGAGTTTACCTGACCAACTCTCTGGTTAGCTTATTACCAAAATCGGTCCCACCGAGTTTGTGTAATCGGTCTCACCGAGATTACGTTATGCCCGAACCCTAACCATATCGGTCCTACCGAGTTGCATCTCAGTCCCACCAAAAATCCTAACGGTCACTAGGTTTGCTGAATCGGACCGACCAAGTTTAACCATTCGGTCCCACCGAGTTTGGCAAATTGTGTGTAACGGTTAGAATTTGTGTGGAGGCTATATATACCCCTCCACCCACTCTTCGTTCATGGAGAAAGCCATCAGAACACATCTAAACTTTCAATACACATGTTCTGAGAGAGAACCACCTACACTTGTGTTGAGGTCAAGATATTCCATTCCTACCATATGAATCTTGATCTCTAGCCTTCCCCAAGTTGCTTTCCACTCAAATCTTCTTTCTACCAAATCCAAATCCTATGAGAGAGAGTTGAGTGTTGGGGAGACTATCATTTGAAGCACAAGAGCAAGGAGTTCATCATCAACACACCATTTGTTACTTCTTGGAGAATGGTGTCTCCTAGATTGGCTAGGTGTCACTTGGGAGCCTCCGACAAGATTGTGGAGTTGAACCAAGGAGTTTGTAAGGGCAAGGAGATCGCCTACTTCGTGAAGATCTACCGCTAGTGAGGCAAGTCCTTCGTGGGCGACGACCGTGATGGAATAGACAAGGTTGCTTCTTCGTGGACCCTTCGTGGGTGGAGCCCTCTGTGGACTCGGGCAACCGTTACCCTCCGTGGGTTGAAGTCTCCATCAACGTAGATGTACGATAGCACCACCTATCGGAACCACGCCAAAAACATCTGTGTCTCCAATTGCGTTTGAATCCTCCAAACCCTTCCCTTTACATTCTTGCAAGTTGCATGCTTTACTTTCCGCTGCTCATATACTCTTTTGCATGCTTGCTTGAATTGTGTGGAGATTGCTTGACTTGTGCAAAGATAGCTAAAATCTGCCAAGAACTAAAATTGGGAAAAGTCTAGATTTTTATTTGGTCAAGTAGTCTATAATCACCCCCCCCCCCTCTAGACATACTTCTGATCCTACAAGTGGTATCAGAGCTTTGGTCTCCATTTGCTTTGATTTCCATAGCTTTTGGTGGTCATAGCCTTGGTTTCACAACCTAGGAGAGTATGGCGTCTAGCGAGGGAAATTATCACCGTAGAGGTCCTTACTTTGATGGTACTAATTTTGCTAGTTGGAAGCATAAGATGAAAATGCATATTCTTGGACATAACCCCGCCGTTTGGGCTATTGTGTGTATTGGTTTGCAAGGTGAATTCTTTGATGGGAAAGAACCGAACCGTGAAGCTACCACGGAAGAGTTGAACATGCTGCAATACAACGCTCAAGCTTGTGATATTCTCTTCAACGGATTGTGCCCCGGAGAATTCAACAAAATCAGCCGTCTTGAGAATGCAAAGGAAATTTGGGATACTTTGATTGATATGCACGAAGGTACCTACTCCGTCAAGGAATCCAAATTGGATGTGCTTCAAAGTCAACTTGACAAGTTCAAAATGAAGGATGGTGAAGGTGTCGCTGAAATGTACTCTAGGCTTGCTCTTATCACAAATGAGATTGCCGGCTTAGGGAGTGAAGAGATGACCGATAGATTCATCATCAAGAAGATCCTAAGAGCCTTGGATGGAAAATATGATACCGTGTGCACATTGATCCAAATGATGCCCAATTACAAAGATCTCAAGCCAACGGAAGTCATCGGAAGAATTGTTGCTCATGAGATGTCACTCAAGGATAAAGAGGAACTTCACAACAAATCAAGTGGTGCTTACAAAGCCTCATGTGAAGCCCCCACATCATCAAGTGAGAAACAAACCTTCAATGAAGAATTGAGCTTAATGGTGAAGAACTTCAACAAGTTCTACAAGAGTAGAAGCAAAGATAGAAGCTCCAAGTCAAGGTCCTACAATGGCAAAAGATCTTCTAGTCAAGAGCGAAACTGCTACAATTGTGGAAGGCCCGGACACTATTCCAATGAGTGTACGCCCCCCTACAAGAGAAGAGAAGATTCTCCTAAGAGAAGAAGTAGAAGAGAAGAATCACCATCTAGAGAAAGAAGGAGTAGAGATGATCGCTATGAACGAAGACCCTCACGGAGAAGCAAGGATTCAGAAAGAAAGGACAAGTCATCAAGGAGCTACACAAAACAAAGACATCAAGCTCATGTTGGTGAATAGGTATCCGGCTCCGACTCCGACAACCACTCCGAGAGAAGCTATCACTCCGATTCCGAATATACTCAAGATGAAGGTGTTGCCGGTCTAGCTCTTGTGACAACCAACTCCTACGACATATTTGACTCACCAAATGAAGGAGTTGGAACATGCTTCATGGCTAAAGGCCCAAAGGTATCACACCCCGAGTATGTTGATTTCAATAGTAATGAAGATGACTTGTTAGGTGATGATGATTTACTTGTTGACAACTCTAGTGATGAATACTATGATGAAACGTCAATTAATCATGCTAATCAAGATAAAACGAATGACAATGATAAGGAGAAGATTGAGTCTCTAACTAAAGAACTAAACACTCTTAAGTTAGCTCATGAAACTATCTTAGGAGATCATCGAGAACTTTTAAGGACTCATGAGAAATTACGCTTTGAAAAGCTCAACCTTGAGCAAGAGCATGAGTTCTTAAAAGCAATCAATGATGATCTTCGTAAGAAAAGTTCTTCTTACATTGCCACGCGTTTACTCTTATCCACTTACATGCCTCAAGTCAAGTCTAGTAACAAGAACAAGAAAGATTCTTCCTCCAGTAGTAACAATGATCATGCTAAATCCAATATTGTTGCTTCTAGTAGTTCTCTTGATTCCACTAATGATTCTCTTAGCCAAGTTACACTTGAGCAAGAAAATAGCTTATTGAAGGGAATTATAGAGAAAGGTGTTTACAAGAGCCTTGCCGGAAGTAAGCAATTCGAGGAAATTGTACGCAAGCAAGGAAGGCACCGGAAGAATCAAGGTGTTGGTTTTGAATGACAGTTCAATGCCAATGGAGTTGAGTGGGAAGAAGATCAATACCCCAAGACGAAGTTTGTTCCTCAACAAGAGAAGTATGATCCTACTTCTTTCAAAGGGACACAAGCTCAAGATGATCTACCACCACAAGACCACAAGCATAAAGGCAAGGACAAGCTTCAAGAGGAAATTGATGCATTTGAAGAAGCTCCTAAGGCCTCGGTCAAATGGGTTCCCAAGACTACTTCAAGTTCCACTTCATCAAGTACAACTACAACTCCGAGGATTCCCATCAAGATGGTGTGGATCCAGAAGAAGAAGAACTAGAGAGTTTTTGAGGGTGACTCCGTTAACATACTTCACTCTTATCATCTTGGCAAGAACAAGTGCAATCAACTTCCACATCTTGCACTAGTTCAAGGAGTCACAAACCCTCTTGTTGGTAAGACAAGGGACAAGGTAACCTAAAAGCTTTCATAGACATCATCTTGTGTGTGCATCACTCTATGTCTATGGATATCCTTGTTTGTTCCTTGTGGGACTAACCCGTGTAGGTATTGAAAGTGCAACTCACTCCAATGGATAGCTCCAAATGATCTACATCAACATTGAGCATCCACATCTTCAACATCTACATGAAGTCATCATCGACAAAACCCAAGGTTAGTTCATCCCTCTTAGGGGGGATATCACATCTAGGGGGAGCTTTACTCTAAAAATTGAGCTAAAGCAACTCTAATGATGTGAAAACAACAATGCTTTATGTAAAAGTGGTAACCCCACTTGTGCTTAAACGATAAGTATGGCCTATGATTAAATGTTCATTTGACTCCTAAGTCAATATACTCATATATAGATGACCTAGTCATTGCCAATTGCTTGATAGATGCTAGAATTGGTTGTGCATGCTTTGCCACATATCTCATTTGCCATTTTATTGTGTGAGCATGTTGATTGCATATTTTACTCATTCGAGGACATCCACTTGTTGTTTTGATTGATTGTTTTTATTTTCTTTTGCCAAGTGGATGGACAAGAATGCCTAAGAACCCTCTCTAGCTATCTATGCTTTTCTCGTCTCAAACTCTATTCATGCTACATCACAAAATTTGATCAAGTCAGATTCGAACCACTCCGTGTGAGGAGCACTCGGAGTCCCCGATTCGTCATAGACTTAAACTTCCAAAACTTCTTTGTGCGTTTCGGTCTGACCGATTCCTCCATTTCGGTCATACCGATATCACTAAGTCGATCTAGGTTTTCATCTCGGTGCAACCGGTTTGAACTTTTCGGTCACACCGAGTTGCTGTAACTTTCAACAGTTATGCATCCCAGTGCCACCGAGTTGTTCCACTCGGTCACACCGACAGGGTCGGGCTATATATACTCACGGGCAAAATTTTGGAAATTTCTCCGAAATCCCTTCGCCCGCGCATAAGCTCGCTCTGCCTCCTGGGTCTCCGGATTGTCCTCCTCATCGCCAGCCGCCTCCTGTCGCTGGTCTCCGCTGCCGTCAACGGATATCGTCTCCGCCGTTGCCGCCGTAGCGAGTTCATCGCCGAACTAGGGTATGGACTCGATCACAGTGCTATCCCCGTCCGATTCCTAGCACATTGTGTTCATTATGAATCTTGCCACGATTGAAACGCTTCTATCAAGTCAAAACACTCCGTAGATTAGAATTGAATCGAAAATTTAGGGTTAGGTTTCCGCTGAAACCATCTCGGACCCACCAGGTTGCAGAACTCGGTTCCACCGATTCGGCCAAGGCCATTGCACATGTGGTTCTCGATCAGACCGAGAATTGCAAATCGGTGTGACCGAGTTCAGGACTTTGTGAAACCCTAGCAGTCTCGGTGCCACCGAACTGTGACTCGGTCTGACCGAGTTCACTAGTTTTGGTTCCAACAGCTGCTTCGGTATCACCGAGTTTGCAAATCGGTTGATCCGAAATGCTTTCTGTGGAAAACTAAAACTAAGTTTTTGACTCATTCTTTTGCAAAAATCTCTGCATTTTGTGATGCTCATCCACTCTATCTCATCTACAATTTATTCACAGGGTCTGCAATCAGTGTTTGCAACATGTCTGACCAAAGTGACAGCCAGAACAAGTCAGAGGAGCAGGTTCACTTGAGTGAGGGCACTAGTCCCTCTAGCAGCTCAGATGAGGGTAGCAGAAGCACCCCAAGCAACTTGCCCAAGGCTCCCACTAGAGCAAGCAAGAAAAGGACTTCAGAGTCTGAAGATGAAGATTATGTTGCAGAGGAAGAGGAAGCCACCTCAAAGAAGAAAGTGCTCAAGAAGGAATATGGCTCAGCTGCAGCCACAAAGCCAGGTATGCAGAAGAAGGTACCTGCAAGGAGAGTTCCCACTTCTAAACCTAGGAAGGTTGCCACTGGAGAAACCCTGAAGTTTACCATGGAGTCAGAAGAGGAAGCTGTTGGCCAAGACAAAAAGAAAAAGAGAGTCAGAACTACTACTGCCAGAGTTCTTGGCAAACCCTCCATGAGGAGAGATTCATAAGAAGAAGAGGAAGAAGAGGTTGCTGCACCAGCACCCAAGGCACAGAAGCTAATGGGTGATGCTATAAAGTCAGGGGCTGCAACAACAAAGCCCAAAGAAGTACCCAAAGCTGCTACTAAGTCTACTGCTCCAGCTCCAAAGACAAAACCAAAGAGGAATACCAGGAACATACCAGCTGCTGAGAAGAACAAGGCCCCAGTGCCTGATGTTGCTGAGGAAGATGATGAAGGACAAGCTCTGAGGAAACTCAAACCCAAGATTCCAGACCACAACGATGCTCATCCTGTGGCTGAGAACATGAAGCTCAGAAAAGATTCAGGGCTGAGGAAATGGAGAGAGACAGATCCATATGCTACAAGGAGAAGGACTATTGTTGACTACAGGTTCCACACAAAGGAACAACAAGACTTCTATGAGACAGTGCTGCTGAACAAGAAACCAATAGTGTGTGATATGAGGTGGGTCGACTGGACCTATATCAAGGAAAATGAGGCACACTATCCTGGTGTGTATGACAGCTTCAATGCTTGTGCAGTTGCAGACTTTTTTGGGCAGAAGCTCACAAAGTGGAATGAGGAGCTCATAATGCAATTCTACTCCATAGCACATTTCTATCCAGATGGCAGGATAGTTTGGATGTCTGAAGGTACAAGGTACAACTCAACTATTGAGGAATGGGCCAGTCTGATCAATGCCCCAAAGGAGGAAGAAGATGACTTGGATGTCTATGCCAAGAAGAAGATGGATCACAATTCCATGTCAAACATGTATAAGGAGATCCCAGACAAAGCACTTGAGACTTTCAAGTTTGGATCAGTCCACTATCTTCTGTCAGGGCTGCCTACAATCAACTGGGTTCTAAGGCACACTCTTTTGCCCAAGTCAGGTGACCACAACATGATCAGAGGGCATGCAATTAACTTGCTACATATATTTGATGTGCCACAGAAGTTCAAAGTCATGAGCCTCATTGTTGAGACTATGAAGAGGACAGCAGCCGATCAAAAGAGAAGTTGTGGGTATGCCCCATATATTCAGGAGTTGATTAACTCGAAGATGGGCACAGGCACATACCTGTTGGATAAGGAACACTTGCCCATCCATCCAGATTTTGAGGACAATCAAGTTGTGATGAATGAGAATGAACCATCATCACACTACTAGAAAAAAGCTCATTAGTGGCGCACCACTTTTGGGTATTAGTGGCGCACCTCTGGTGCGCCACTATTACCACGCCACTAGTAATGTGTATTAGTGGCGCACCAGAGGTGCGCCATTACTAATCCAGATATCAGTGGCGCACCACCTGGTGCGCCATTGATATCCCCCTGGGTGCGCCACTGATAATGTATAGGGGTGGCCTGCTGGTGCGCCACTACTAAGTATAAGGGTGCGCCACTGATATTTTTTCAGAATTTTTTTTTTCAAATTTTTTTTCAAATTTTATTCCAGAATTGCTACAGGTGCGCCACTGATATTGCTACAGGTGCGCCACTAGTAACAATTTTTTTTTCAAATTTTTTTCCAGAATTTTTTTTTTCAATTTTGGCGGGAATTTTTTTTCCTTAATCTCGGGTCACTATGGCTTAATCTCGGGTCAATATGGCTTAATCTCGGGTCAAATCGCACTCCGTGGTCAAACTTCCCGGAAGGTCACCCATCCTAGACTACTCCAGCCCAAGCACGCTTAACTTCTGAGTTCTATCCAACCCCAGCACCAGCTCACTTAGCAGGCACTTGTTGATATATCTATCATATCAATCCTATTAAACCTTGTTGATGTCTAGGAGTTTGTTCATGTTCATGAGTGTGATGAAATTTTGAAAAAATATTTCAAACTTCCCGGTCATTTTACATATCATATTTTGATTTATTTTTTTAAAAAACTATTTTTTAAAAAAAACCATTTTTTTTCAAAAAAACTATTTTTTTTCAAAAAAAACATTTTTTCAAAAAAAACCATTTTTTTCCCAAAAAAAAATTTTTCAAAAAAAAATATTTATTCCAAAAAAAATAGTTTTTCAAAAAAAAATTCAAAAAAAGAACTATATTAGTGGCGCACCACACCCACGATGCGCCACTACTATTTTTGAATTTTTTTGCCTCTAGATCTTAAAAGCCCCGTATCTTTTATTCGGTTAGGTTTTTGGGGATTCTAAGAATCTTCAACGGGTAGATCTTAAAAGCCCCGTAACTTTTCGAGTAGATTCTTTTTCATATAAAAAACTTTTTCATCGGAGTTCGTATGCAAAAGTTATGCCCATTTTACAAATTCTCGAGAGATTTTGCAAAAAAAGTCGAAATTCATGTTTGTAAATTTTGCTAACAACTAGACCACAAATCACATTGGAATCTTATTTTTTTTTTATTTTTTTGACATTTCTATCATTTTCCTTTATTTTTTTTAAACTGAAAAGGCGGTCAGGGGGGTGCATTTGGTGAAAATGCGTTAAATCTGAAAAATGATAGAAATGTTAGTAGTGGCGCACCGTGGCAGAGGTGCGCCATTACTAGTTAAAACTAGTAATGGCGCACCTCTGCAACGGTGCGCCACTACTACCTTTGAAAAAAAAATTAAAAAATAAAATGTTAGTAGTGGCGCACCGTGTGGAGGTGCGCCATTACTAGTTCAAACTAGTAATGACGCACCTCCACACGGTGCGCCACTACTAACTTTGAAATTTTTTTTTTTAAAAAAAATGTTAGTAGTGGCGCACCGTGTGGAGGTGCGCCATTACTAGTTAAACTAGTAATGGCGCACCTCCACACGGTGCGCCACTAGTATGTCTGGGGAGGGGGGTGTGCATAGAACAAACTTACTAGTGGCACACCACACACCAGGTGCGCCACTAGTAAAAAAATAGTAATGGCGCACCTGCTTATGGTGCGCCACTGCTATATAGCAGTGGCGCACCACATCCACGGTGCGCCACTAATAGTGATATTACGGATAGCCCTTTTTCTAGTAGTGTCAGTGCAAGCTCAAGCAAAGAAGGAGAAGGCAAAGATGGAGAAGGCTGCCAAGATGCCAACTCAAGAGGAGGCATCTGAGTA
Source organism: Aegilops umbellulata (assembly GCA_032464435.1). Taxonomy (NCBI): domain Eukaryota; kingdom Viridiplantae; phylum Streptophyta; class Magnoliopsida; order Poales; family Poaceae; genus Aegilops; species Aegilops umbellulata. The sequence continues at coordinate 446,168,504 of CP136054.1, forward strand.
CTTTCTGAAGAACAAGCAGGAGCAGCTTAGTTATTTGATAGCATCCACTCTGAGGATTGAGAAAGGACTGGCCACCCTGACTCGGAACCAAGAGAGCTTGGAAAGAATCATGGAACAAAAGTTCTATGACTTAGATGTGAAAGTAACTGAGATTCAGTCTGCTGTGGAGCAATTACAGGATGACATGCAGGAGAGGAAGGGCAAAACAACAAGTGATGCATTTTCCAGAGTGCCTAGAGCTCAGAGATCATCTGCAGTGCTAGTAACTGACACCAGAGCCACTTCATCTGCACCAGCTACAGCGTCAGTGTCACCAGCTCCAGCACCTACCCCAGCAGCTCCATCTACTTCAACCGAAGCCTTCGTCCTTGGCGTTATCTGGACTCCACCACCTGAAGACCAAGCCTGAGAGTCGTTTTAGTGCTATGCATTTTCTATGAACTTTTTGGTAACTTGTTGCCAAACGGGGAGAAAAAATGTATAGATCATAGGCTTCGAGAGAGAGTTTGATTTTGTTCTCTCTTGTCTTCTTGGTTGAACTTTATTTGCTTTTGATTGCTTGAGATACTATGCTATTATCTGTGAAACATTGATGATCATATGGTTGATCATAAGCTACACTTATGCTTGTTGGATGATACTATCATGTTATCCCTATTTGATCATTCACTTTGCTTGGTGATGAGTGCATGTATTTTATTCTTATCATTTTGAGCGCTCCACCAAGATGTATGTGACATGGAAGAGTAACCCATTATCCTAACTCATTGTGCATTTGCAGTCCAAAGCAAATCTTAAGATATGCACAAATTTAGGGGGAGCTCTTGCTTTTCACATACTTCTCAAAGTGACAATATCTTTCACTCTTATTATCATTTGTCGAAGCTTTGATCTATATGTTGTCATCAATTACCAAAAAGGGGGAGATTGAAAGTGCAACTGTCCCTGGGTGGTTTTGGTAATTCCTAACAACATATAGCTCATTGAGCTAACATTATTCCAAGATCAATATTTCAGGAAAAGCTCAATGAATGGCATGGCATGGATGAGGAAAGTGGATCCCTCAAAATTCTAAGGACAAAGGATTGGCTCATGCTTCAAGATCAAGACTCTACATTTTACATTTTTAGTGATCCAAGATCACATTGAGTACATAGGAAAAGCCAATACTATCAAGGAGGGATGATGTGTTGCTTAATGAGCCTCTTGCTTCATGTGCTTAGTGATATGCTCCAAAATCCTCAACTATCTTCCTACATCCACTTTTGACCTAAACCAAAAGTCAAACTCGGCCCCACCGATTCTTTCTATCCGGCGCCACCGAGTTTCAGATGTCATAGCCACTGCCACAAACCCTAGCAAATCGGTCTCACCGATAGGGATTTCGGTCTCACCGAGATGGGATTGTAATCTCTCTGTTTCCCTTCGTAACATTTCGGTCTAACCGAAGTGAGCGATCGGTCCCAGCGAGATTACAATGTAAACTCTTTGTTTCCCTTTCGTAACATTTCGGTCTCGCCGAAATGAGCGAATCGGTCCCACCGAGTTTACCTGACCAACTCTCTGGTTAGCTTATTACCAAAATCGGTCCCACCGAGTTTGTGTAATCGGCCACACCGATATTACGTTATACCCGAACCCTAACCATATCGGTCCTGCCGAGTTGCATCTCAGTCCCACCGAAAATCCTAACAGTCACTAGGTTTGCTGAATCGGTCTGACCGAGTTTAACCATTCGGTCCCACCGAGTTTGGCAAATTGTGTGTAACGGTTAGAATTTGTGTGGAGGCTATATATACCTCTCCACCCACTCTTCATTCATGGAGAAAGCCATCAGAACACATCTAAACTTCCAATACACATGTTCTGAGAGAGAACCACCTACACTTGTGTTGAGGTCAAGATATTCCATTCCTACCATATGAATCTTGATCTCTAGCCTTCCCCAAGTTGCTTTCCACTCAAATCTTCTTTCTACCAAATCCAAATCCTGTGAGAGAGAGTTGAGTGTTGGGGAGACTATCATTTGAAGCACAAAAGCAAGGAGTTCATCATCAACACACCATTTGTTACTTCTTGGAGAGTGGTGTCTCCTAGATTGGCTAGGTGTCACTTGGGAGCCTCCGACAAGATTGTGGAGTTGAACCAAGGAGTTTGTAAGTGCAAGGATATCGCCTACTTCGTGAAGATCTACCGCTAGTGAGGCAAGTCCTTCGTGGGCGACGGCCGTGGTGGAATAGACAAGGTTGCTTCTTCATGGACCCTTCGTGGGTGGAGCCCTCCGTGGACTCGCGCAACCATTACCCTCCGTGGGTTGAAGTCTCCATCAACGTAGATGTACGATAGCACCACCTATCGGAACCACGCCAAAAACATCCGTGTCTCCAATTGCGTTTGAATCCTCCAAATCCTTTCCTTTACATTCTTGCAAGTTGCATACTTTACTTTCCGCTGCTCATATACTCTTTTGCATGCTTGCTTGAATTGTGTGGAGATTGCTTAACTTGTGCTAAGATAGCTAAAATATGCCAAGAACTAAAATTGGGAAAAGTCTAGATTTTTATTTGGTCAAGTAGTCTAATCACCCCCCTCTAGACATACTTCTGATCCTACAAGGACTCTTCTGAGGCTAGCTACCGATTTCAGGATGAACAATAGGATAGTTCCATGGGACGAACTCACCTGTAGTGACACCATAATGAATGAGTTGGCTCACCAATTACGTAGGTCTGGGTGGCCTGAAAGGACCTATGAGGAGGTACGTAAAGAACTTCTTAGGTTGCATGCAAGGTGGAAGAAGGTAGTGGAGCCGAAGAGTGAAACTTTTAGAAGGACAGCAGAAAAGCATCCATTTTTATGGACTGAGGAGAGCGAGGACGAAGATGATATCTTCATGCCGCCGCTTCCGGGTTCTGCACCGTCAAAGGGCAAGAGTTCTGCATCGTCTAAGGGCAAGAGTTCTGCATCGTCTAAGGGCAAGAGTACTGCATCCTCGAAGGGCAAGATTTATGCATCGTCCAAGGGTAAGAGTTTTGCATTCTCGAAGGGCAAGAGTTTTGCATCGACGGAGGATGACGATGATGCCTTCATGTAGTTTTTAAGCAGTATTCCAGTTCTACCGTTTAATTCAGATGTACTTGCATTATTAGTTTGTACTCTCTTATTGTAGGGCATTATGTTCTATCTTAATTTCATTCTGTAGTTGTTGCACGATGTCCAATATTAGTGGAGGGCAAGAAAATGCCACTACTTTATTCTAAAACTATATTTTTTTTTGCATTACGACACGGTACAACTAAAAATAAGATACATCGTAGAATTGAAATAAAGCTACATTTAACTACTGAAATAAAGCTACATTAAACTGCAGAAATAAAGATACAAATGATTGTGAAATTTAAAATACTACCACAGGAATCTACTGAGTCTAGCGTGGATATTTTCCTTTTCCATCGCCAGCTTCTTCTGCTGCCTTGGTCTCACGAGCCCTTTCTTTCTTTCTCTGCCTCTTCGCCTCACGAGCCTCCTTTCGCTATCGTTCCTGCTCCTCCATGCGACGGGCCTCTTCCCTGTTTTTCTTTCCTAAATCCTGAAAAAATGGTGTTGCTCCGCATAATATTCTTTTAACTCTCTCTCTTGCTCTACTTTCTCCTCAGCTTCCGCGTTCTTGCATCGCTCTTCCGCATAGAAACTATTCCACGCACGGCGACTTCTTTCATGAATCTCAGTCACTGCCCAAGCCGGCATCTCCGTGTCAATCCAACGATAGTACATGCACAGAGGCGGAGGAGACTACAACAAGAAACAAGAATGTTATTAAAGAATATATCAAAATACCAACAATATCTATTTGTGATGGTTAAAGCATACCGAAGGCTTGCCGTACTCTGAAATAGCTATGGGTGGATCTTCCTCATAATTGGCACACATGAAAAACTTCATGCCCAACAAATCTGAAAAATCCGTAACCTTCTTCACCTTGCAAAGATCGCCACACCAACACCGCAGGACTGCCACCCCCGGAGGCAAACTTGCATTCTTCGTTTTCCTCGGCCTAATGCTTTGATCCAAGCAAGGCAAACTCACACCGACTGAAAAAATGTGTTACACACTTTGCGAAGTGGCGATTTCGAGGATGGCTGGACGAGAGCATCGGTGTCTCCTTTTATAAGCTCAGACGATAAATGATGGCAAGAAAATTAAGCGAGAAATTTTACGATCCCTGTAGTGTCGGCACAACAGCTTCCCACAGCATCGGATTCGCGCAGCGAGTGACTGATTCCCACAGTGTCATCGCATCAAGCAATAGCCAGAGCAATTCTCACAGTGCCGTCCCATCCGCTGAGGCAAAAAAAAGCTAAAGCAGGACTGATTCCCGGGCGAAAGAAGCTAAAGCAGGGCATCAGCGTGCATTTTCCGGCGCGTGGGAATCACCGCTGTCAGCGTCGCTGTCGCACACGGGAATCAGCGCCGTCAATGTCCCCTTGTCACTTTTGGCAGAGAGGTCGCCTCACCCGGTGGCGGCATGGCCCGCAGTCACGTCGCGCGTGCACCAGGGCCTGTCGGCCTGCGAGCGGCAGGAGCACGAGGGGCCGCCTCACCCGGTGGCGGCAGGGCCCACCAGGCTCGCCCCGTTCTGTGGAACTGTACGAAGGCCGTTATACACCGCGCCGCCGCCTCCAGCCGTGGCGGCAGGGCCCGCCGCCTCCTGGCGTGGCGGCAGGTGCCACGTGTCGCCTGCCGCGCCTGCCGCCACTGCCCAGGGGGTCTTTTTGTCAATTTCGTTGGGAGGGGGTCTTTTCTGGCGGTTCCAGTGGACAAGTGATCTGTTTCGACAAAAAATCCCTATGTTAGGTCGGGTCAGGACAGAGCACAGTCTCCTTTAAAATCGAATTTTGAGAAGCATAAAATCGAAACTGGTTTATTTATCCGATAGCTGATAGAACATACATTAGATAATATAATAATGGTAACCAAATCCATACTAGTGCCGAAAGCGCTCTTATATTATTGGACGAGGAAGTATTATTAAGTTTTCATAAGATGTAACCCTGTGCAAGCATATACCATTAGTATTGCAAATGCTGGTAGTTATTCGGGACAAATCATCAATGCAGCATGGATGGGTTACGCAAGGACCTGTAAATATGATAATTGCACAAGAGTAAACATGTCCAAGCATCAATCCTTTTCTAGGAATGTATTGTCGAGGTAGTAAAACACCACATACACGATGCTCTGTGATGGCCGTTACTTGCCGACTGAATTTAGCAATTCGACTGCAATGTTCTGTTGTGAACCCACGGTCTGAAAATTCTCCAAGTTTCCCCTCGAAATGAGATACAGTAAGTTGTCGCAAAAACTCCATCAAACCAAGACTTCTCCAGATTTTCCCCAAAATGAGAGCCCACCAGCAGGATTAGACATCACCACCTGTTAGTTTTAAGAAACCTGAAAAGAAAATTAGAACATATTAGAGACATTTGAACAGACACGTCAAGAGAATGAGTGATATGCAAAAAGAAATTCAGAGAACAGAAACGCTACTATAAATCCATCCACGTCTATTTCTAAAACTGATACGTATAAAATAGTGAGTTATCCTCCTGATAACACGTTTATTTTTTTATCCAAGGCTTGATTGCAGCAGAAAAGTAGTACACCACAATCATTTCTAATAAAGATCAAGCTTCAGTTTCAGGCTTTAACCAGTTGGTCATACTGTTTCAGGAAAAAGGAAAGACAATTGTGGTCATGATGACAAGGCTAGATATACTTCAGGTTCTAATACAGCGGTGACCAGACGAACAAGGCTAGGCATCCTTTATGCCTTGCAGTTCAGAAACACTACTACAGCTGGATGGAGGGATGTATAAGGTCATGCGGACACAGCGACCGGCAATTTGGCACCCTGGCAAGTTGCTGCCACAATAATACTTCCTCCGTTCGGAATTACTTGTCTCGGAAATGGATGTATCTAGAATTAAAATACGTCTAGATACATCCATTTATGCGACAAGTAATTCCGAACGGAGGGAGTATATATGAATGGAATCCCTCACACACACAAAAATGAATGGAAGAACAAGTTCAGGTAGCACATAAAAAACATTCTATGGAGTAAGTTGCATAGAAACACCAACTACAACGCAACCAACGAGAAACTGGTATTAGGGATAGCCAGATGTTGGACAATTAATACACAGAAAACCAGTTGAAAATAATTGTACTAATTGGCAAATATGTGCACGACGTTTGCTTTCAATCCATAAACCGCATGACTGGCATAAGAGATACTGCAAATGGAGTTACAAGAATGCAGCATCCTAAATATGTGAATGGATGAGATACCAGGAACAATGGATCAATAAAGAAGTGTATCAGCTAAAACGAAATGACGAGAGAGTCATCAGCTGGTAAATTGGTACCTTCGTCTCTTCTACTGGATGTCTGAGCGAACCAACACGTCTGACAGAGTCTTGTCTTTCCCGGTGGCCTTACCTGAAAAGGGTTAATTTGGTCAATGTACAAGAATTTGACAAACAGCAACACTAGCACAACAGAATTACAACAGTATAGATTTCTGTGAATTGCATACAAGAATTAAATAGCAAAAAAGGCATGGTAATTAGAGCAGATTCTCAAGAATTCAGCAGTGTATTAATAACCAACAGCACAACAATAGTTAGAGGATAACACTTGAACGGTATAGAGGAGTTATTAAAAGGATACAACAGATTTAAATCCATAAGTTAGAGAGATGGAGATAAAATTTAGAGAGCACAGTGTAACATCAAAGCAACCAAAACCTCGCAAAATTTCTATTCAAAGTCTAAATCAATTACACTATCGTAAATATGTTCGAAGCAAAATTCTTTATGTCCAGGACAACAGGAAGAAATGACAACAGATGCAAAGATTTCTCCGTGCCTATGATCTACATGAGCTTTGCAATCCCAATTGTTACCAAACACATGGTGCATAAAGAATTGTTAATAAACACGATGTATCTCTAAATTTTTAGTCATCTGGTCATGAGACAAGCACTATGTCTATTGGACAATTTTGACATAATGATCAACAGATCCAACCACTAGATAAACAGAATATATTGTGCCGAAGATGACCCACAAAGCACCTGGCATTATGCACCTAAAACTGAAAGTATAGCTGACAAGTATGTAATCTACCTGCAGAAGGGATCCGGCTCGATCCAAGCCACGGAGGAAGAACACATGGTACAGAGAAGTCCTTTCCATGCTGATAACTCCCAATCACCTTCTTCATGTTCATGTCCACGACGATAACGTGTTTCTTGTCAACCGTGAGGTATACCACATTGGCGTTAAGTGGGTCAAGAAGCTCAATTTGTGGCGTCTTCCCCGCCGGTAAGGGCAGCCATGGGTGGCCTCCATCCGCCCAGAGCTTGCTGAGCGCCACCCGGTGCTCCAGCGTCCAGCCGGTGCCATCGGTGTCGAGCACGAAGGAGCTGAGCAGAAACGGTTCCTTTCGAGAGACCTCGACGTACCGCAGCCGCCCTTGGCTTGCATCCACGCGCCGGTACTCACGCCAAGACATCTCGCCCTCGGCTTCAGGCAGCGGGCTCCTTGCAGGCAGCACGCTGCCCCTCGGCAGCTCGATGAAGGAGAGCTCCGGCCGATCGCTGAACGGGTCGGTGGAGACTGCGCCCCAGGTCACGTCGACCCACCACAGGCGGCCGCCGAATGCCAGCGCCGGCTGGTCGATCTTCATTCGCCGCGCAGACGGGAGCTGGCACGGCGAGAGCACCACGTTCTCCCACCTGCCTTTTTCCGAGAGAAACCGGAGCATGAGGTCCCCCTCCTGCAGCTCGGCGACGGCGAACCTGTCAGGCGGCCCGTGCCCGCGATCGGCCTGGGTGAGGAGGCCCATGCGGAGGTTGAAAAGCGGGGAGACCTCGAACTTGGTCACACGGTCCGGGAGGCGGGTTATCTGGCGCGTGAGAGGGTTGAGGACGAGGCGCGTGACGTTGGGGACGTGGTCGGGGTCGATGCTCTTGAGGGCGTCGGTTTGGGGTGGCAGCCGCAGCAGACGGCCGCCCTGCCTGGCGACGACGCGAGCAAACAGGCGCGTCTCCGCGTAGACGACGAGGAGGAGGCCGTCGGCGCTTGCGGCGCAGACGGCGCCGCCATGCCCTTGCACGAAGTCGCCGTCGGGGTCGGGGAGGGGCCCGGTCTTGAGGAGCTGCTCCGGGACGTACACCTCGGAGATGCGCGGTGGCTCGGCGAGGCGCACCTGCGCGCCCGGCGCCTCGACGGTCCACGCCGTGTGGCCCATCGCGGCCCACGGGGGGTGCGAGGCGGCGGTGGTGAGGGAGCGGCGGAGGCCGCTGGAGACGGCGGCGGAGAGGCGTAGGAGGTGGCGGGGCGGCATCTCGCGGTCCTGACGCCGGTCGGCGGCTGCAGGTGGCGATTTCGTTGTGGTGGTGGTGGGGAAAGTGGCTCGGTGCACGTGGAGTGGGTGCACGCAGCATAGATACCAGGGAGCAGCGAGGTGGCAGGACGGAAAGCAGCGTGAAGTTGTTCCACGGGCTACGGCACCGTGAGGGCTCACCGGGGCCAGCATGTCAGTTGGATAGGTTGAGGTTTGGTGCATGGACCGAGTGCCGCATTATGAACAGCCGTGCCATCACACAACTGGCTGGACCTCAGACGTCACCATTTTCCCGCCAAAAAATCACCGGACCTGATGCTGGGCCTCGTAACTTTATTTTCTGAGATGGCTGGGCCTTTTAAGTCATACTAGCAAAGCAAAATAGGAGAACAATTAGTTAACGAGCGCTCCTCCGCTAGCCTCGCAACAATCAGCGTCACTTGGCGCGCTCTCAGCCATTCGTCACGTGTCGCTCTGGACGCTTCCTTCAGATTTTATTTTTTTATTTTCCGCACGCGTTTTCGGCTTTTTAAACAGTTTTTTTTGTTTTTTGCGACGTTTGGTTTTCCCCCGGTCTTCCTTATCTTTTCGATCAAAAAAAATTTTGCGCGAAAAAACGCGTTTTTTTCCTTTCGCGAAAAGTCACGGTTTTTCTTCCGCGAGAGGCACGGTCATGCCTTTTGGGAACGAAAAAAAATGTGTTTTCTGTTTTTTTTCTTTCGCGGTTTTACTTCCGCGAGAGGCACGGTTGTGCTTTCGCGAGAGTCACGGCCGTGCCTCTCGGAAAGGGAAAACAAAACGCGGTTTCTGTTTTTTTTTCTTTCGCGAGAGTCACGGTTTTGCTTCCGCGAGAGGCACGTTGTACTTTCGCGAGAGTCACGGCCGTGCCTCTCGGAAACGGAAAAAAAATTCATGTTTTCTGTTTTTTCTTTCGCAAGAGTCACAGTTTTGCTTTCGCCAGAGGCACGGTTGTGCTTTTGCCAGAGTCACGGGCGTGCCTCTTTCGAAAAGGAAAAAAACTGTGCTCCCGGTTTGGTTTTTTCGTCCGACTTTTTTCGTGAAAAAAAGTTCGTCAAAACTTATCAACATCGGATCTAGTTTTGAAGATCTCGACGCGAGGTATCCAATCGTGAAAACGGTTTGAGATTTGGACGCACGGTTTAAGAGATAAAACGTTTTGAATAAATGGATCTACGAAAAAAGGAAAAACTTTCTGGTTGCGACAAGTGGCGCACTGCATGTGCGCCACTTATCGTGACCTGCGAAGGTAGAGTGTTCTTTGCAATGAGTATTCCTTAATTAGTGATTTCGGCAAAATAGCCCATGGTTGCAGCGGGAAAAAATGCCACTGGTCCCTTGACCAATAATTATGACTCAAGACTTTAATAGGACAACGCTAACGTTCACACGTGTGGTGGGATCCAAACCCGCCCACATGCCCTATAACACACAAACTATGCCATGTCACCGCATGCATGCATGTGGAATTTTTTTTGGATTTTCAGTTTTTAAAATGTTTTATCTCTTAAATGAAAAATCCGATTGAAGATCCATTTACACCATTAAATCCCTCGCGACGAGATCTTCGAAACTAGATCTCATATCGATATATGTCGGCGAATTTTTTTTGTTAAACGTTGCCATGTCTATTGCACATAAATTGCCATAATATGTTTCAGCTATTTTCTTCTACATTTAAAAGTAAATTTTAACATATTATAAAACGGGGAATTAAGAAACTAGACTTGCCATGCACCATAAACTAAAATTGCCATGATACATGCACTTAAAATTGCCATGGTTCATACAAAAAAATATTTTCATGGTCAAAGTACTGCAATTGCCATCATCAAAAAACTAAAATTGCCATGACGTACAAACTAAAATTGCCACATGGCAACTTTAGTTTAAGCACTATGGCAACTAAAGTATAAACATCATGGCAACTTTTGGGCAAAAAAAATCGTCAAAACATATCAACATGGGGTCTAGTTTTGAAGATCTCGTCGAGACAAATTTAATAATGAAAACGGACTTTTAATTTGTTATTTTAATTAGGAGATAAAACATTTTTAAGCCGAAAACCAAAAAGATTTCTGCTGATGTCATCTATTCATACATGGCAAAATGAGTGCTGATGGAGGCGTGTGGGCGATGTGCAAACGCCCACACGTGTGGACATTAGTTTTTCCGTTTTAATAAATCCACGTCTTTTATTCCAGCATGGCATGTATATCTATATCTCGCTCACAGCGAGGCTTCTTCTGTCTCGCTTGAAAACTTTCCTGCGTGTGTACAGAACTAGACCGGCCCATTCTTTGAGGGCTCATTTGTTCCTTCGTTGTGTTCGCGCCGATTTTGTATCCGCTGCGGTTTTATTTTGTTTTGTTTATTTTTTTCCTTTTGTTTCTTCTCTGTTTTTTTGGTTTCTCCAATGATTTTCTTCAGTTTTTAAATTTTCTCCTTTTTTTAACCAGTTTGCTTTTTTACTGGTTTTCACTGTTTTTTCTTTGTTACTTTCTTGTTTTTTCACTGATTTTTTGGCCTCTACGTTTTCTTTGTTTCTTTCTTGTTTTCATTGGTTTTTTCATTTTTCTTTGCTTCTTTCTTCTGTTTCTTGTTTTCACCATCTTTCTTCATGTTTCTCTTTTATTCTTCAACACATGTCTACACTTTTTCATACATATTTGTATATTTTTTGTGTACGTCAGGAATAGTTTTTGTATACATGATTAACATTTTTTTAAATGTATGTTTGGTGACTACATTTTTTGTACACATTGTATATTTTTTGTATATATTAGAATCATTTTTAATAATACATGTTTGAACATATTTGAAATATATGATTTACATTTTGTACATGATCAACATTCTATAAATTTATATTTTGATGTAAAATAACTTAATACACGTTCTAAATTTATTGTAGACATCTGGAACATTTTTAGAAACCTTTCACATTTTTTAATACATGATTAACATTTTTTTTCATATGTATGCTTTGATGTCTACCTTTTTTCATACACATTGTACATTTTTTATATGTTACATTATTTTTTATACATGTTTAAATTTTTTTAATTCATGATTGATATTTTTTCAATTACATTTTGTTGTTCGTATATGTGTTAATTGTTTTTTGAAATTTGGTTTTTCCCAAATGTTATGAATATTTTTCTAAAGTTGCACAAACATTATTTCAAACTTAAGCATTTTTTTAAATATTATTTTAGGTTTTTTATGAAAATATAACAAAAAAGACAAAATCAAAGAACAAACTAAGGAAACAAACGAACGAAATCTGAAATGCACAGACAATGCAACTGGGCCGGCCAATTCCCACGTCCCTTCAGGGAGCAGATGCGCTCCCATCTGGAACATTTTTAGAAACCTTTCACATTTTTTAATACATGATTAACATTTTTTTTCATATGTATGCTTTGATGTCTACCTTTTTTCATACACATTGTACATTTTTCATATGTTACATTATTTTTTATACATGTTTAAATTTTTTTAATACATGATTGATATTTTTTCAGTTACATTTTGTTGTTCGTATATGTGTTAATTGTTTTTTGAAATTTGGTTTTTCCCAAATGTTATGAATATTTTTCTAAAGTTGCACAAACATTATTTCAAACTTAAGCATTTTTTAAATATTATTTTAGGTTTTTTATGAAAATATAACAAAAAAGACAAAATCAAGGAACAAACTAAGGAAACAAACGAACGAAATCTGAAATGCACATACAATGCAACTGGGCCGGCCAATTCCCACGTCCCTTCAGGGAGCAGATGCCCTCCCATCTGTGTTGCCACTTATCCTCACTCTCACCCTCATCGGCGGTGGCCTCAATGCTCCCACAATCACAACTAGATCAGAATCGCGCCTTGGCGCGAGGGTGCCGGTCCCAACGATGTGAAGTAATATTCATGTTAGTAGGAATCCTCATTTAGCATATGTATTCAACAAAAAAAATAGAAACATTCATTTGTAATAGAAACAAAACATCATATGACTTCAACATCGTCATGAGATTATAAGGCAGCATAAAGTTCAAGTCAGTACTAAGAGCGCAAACATAAGAGAGGAAGTACTAATCTAAAACAAAGTTTACATCTTATCCATATAAAGGATAGACAGCATCAAGGTTCATCACACACCATTGGCAAATTTCATATGACATATAACATGATATACCAAATCATACTTGTTGTGACAAATATACTCAGAACAACCTGGTCCTCAACTTTTGCTTCTTTCTCCAAGTATAATGGAATTCCAAAGAGCAATCTCCATCACCATGGTCCAGCGCTCAGATCCAAACCAAAAAGCAGGATAATGTTTACTACCATAGAAAGATACATAGTCTAGATGATGTTAAACAAAAAAAAATCACAATATATTACACGGGAAAGAACATGGCACTCTTGTACACAAGTGAACCCGTAACAAATTAATGTCCTAGATTACTTGGGTATCATCTTCACACCTCCACAAGACTCCAGGTTGTAGCCTTAAAGATAAGTGTAGACAAAGCCAGTCAAAAAAAGTAATGTTTCTCTATTTCAGATTGGGAGAAGCATCACAGAGGCATGAGACCACAAACAGTAGCATTGGTAAATAGGCAAAGCCTATGATATCTGAATGGGGAAAATTAATTATATCACAATCTGAAACGCTATGAGTTGACAAAAGAGAATCAGTGAGCACAGAAACATGCATCAGGTCCTTTGGATTCACATGAGAAAAAAAGCATCATGATTTTATCTTGGAACACCAAACAATCTACACAATGTAAAAGGACATGATACCAAATCCATTACAGCTAAACCTACCCGATTAACAGTAAGAAATTGGATAATGCAAGTGCATGATCACATCTCATCATTCTATTCTAAAGTAGATGGCAATAATAGCAATAATAATACACGGGCTGCAATAGTAGAGACCATTTATTATATACGAAGGCACGCCGTTCTCTACCACAAAGTAGGGAAACAGAGCACTAAAGAAAGAGTACAGATTCCTTCCACCAACGGATGAAATTTGTAAAACATTCAATAGGGGATGAAAAACAATGGGAAATTGTTCTTCTAAGACTGTCAAAAATTATTATGAATCATGGGCGTGTGTCACACACACAGACATACATATATATGATGTATTTTTATTATTTCCATGCACTACTGCTTACTCCTCTATAGTTTGCACATGTCAGGTTGTCACAAATGATTATGAATCATCCTCGACATCACAGAGATGCAACACAAGAAACACAATGATCTCACCATCGTACTCTATCGATCCATGGAGTGGAACATCTTCAAGCACACCTAGCATCAACTAGCTTTGCGATAGTACTGCTACTGCAAATAGAAAGTGGCACATCAAATCGCCCATGTAAGAAAGCAACTTATAGTTAGAAAATTACAAGGAAGCATCAATCATGTGCATAACAATCAATATTGCTAGATTTCTACCTTCGTATTAACATTTCGCAATTACTGGGTCCAGGTAAATAGTTATGCAAGGACAAAAAATAATTTGTTCTCACTGTTGGTAGAGCTTAGAGAACAAAGTAAAGCAGAAAACAGAAACATGGAACTGTTCATGTTCAAAAGAAACACACCATTACACCATGTAGATACAACACAGATCAATTAGAAGGAGCAACTACTGCTCTGATTATAAGAGAAAGAAATCAAATAATATTGCAAGACAATGAAAAATGATGGCGAGAACAAAAATGCTATTGTTACATTATGTCATTCAAAGAAATACCTCAAGAGCTATTTACCTAGACGGTATGTGTGCCTCGCTGCTTGAAGAATTTAGAACATTAGTTCATGAAGCAAAGGATACATGATCTGTTGTCCTTGCTCTTGATCAGCACTGGAAGTAGCCACTGACACCATAAAAATATGTTAACAAATATTGCTAGAGGTTGTACTTGTGCAAGAACTAAACATGACATGGTTGCTGATATTGAGCACATGAACTGGATAGATTCTAGGATGGACATAATTTTTTTTAATTCAAAGCAACTTCACAAAAGCTGAAATACAACCAGATCTGCCACACCATACTTGTCCTGGCCTGAGGATGTTCGATGCGGTGCAAGCCAAAAATAGCATATATACGAAGATTTTCGAGTAGCATAGTAATATGGTAAAAATGGTACATTTTGTATTATGATATGACAGACAAACAATGGGATTGTGGTTAGCCAAGAGCACCTAAAAGCACATATCATATAAAAAATAATCCTACAGTACTTCATGATCTCTTAGGTCATTTTCATATTATTTAGAATCAACAAAAGATATAGAATTGTGACCATCAGATGTCTAGACAATAATAGCTTTGAAAACTCACTGAACACGAGACTTTTATCTTATTTTATTTCCATACTGTTATTTGAACTGGTCCTTGATTCATTTGTATCCTTCTCTATCAGATGTCAATAAAGCGATAGAACTAATAAAATGGATGTTAGCTCAATCAGATGCTCACATAGAAATAAAGTACTGGACTTCAACACATCAATTCATGCCAAAGCAAAAGCATTACAATGGTACCAATTATAAACGGAACGAAACCCTGTTATACCTGGATATATTTTGGAGCGCCTCAACGCGCTTCCTGACCTTTGGGCTCCAGGCTCTCGAGCACTCGATGTGCCGGACCACCAAACCCTGCAGCGTATTCTGCATAACCACGACACTGAATTAGCACGACTCCACCATGAAAATAACCCAAGGCGTCCCAAATGAACGAGCGTCGTCTGCGCAGAACACCAGATCTCAAATACAATGCACCAGCATGTTCAGTTCTTGCTGCTTACTACTTCTGGTGACTAAATTAGAACAAGAACCAAACAAAATATCACACGTTTTCCATGTAAATATAGAGTTGTATACTGACTTCCGACAAAGCTCAGAGATTTCTACTCATCATCACTTGCAGACAAACTATAATTAATACAAAGGAACAATTTAACAACTAACATACTGAGCCAACCAAATAGACTCGGGAATATGTGCCTAGGTACTTAGTCCAAGCATGATGTTGTTTCTAAAACCTCCTTTACAGGCACTGTCACTCAAAAATCCTAGTAAACATATAGAATCAATGGGAAACCTCACCTTAATCGACTGCATGAGGTTGGCCTTGTCCTCGAACCTGAGCTCTGCATCAAAGCCATCAGAGAACAGAACTTAGTCAGTTGTTTCTCGGAAAAGGAAATGATACAAAAGTATACTTAAAACCGTGGGCACCTTATCTTTATTACGATCATTTAGGTTACGGAACTTATTTAGAGGCATCATGTCAAATACAATAGTACATCTGGACTAAGAATTGCAAAACATGCAGTCTAGTGCCCAACATCACGGTACTCAAACTGGTAGTCGCAAACCAAAAGTCCAAAAAAACATTGTATGAGAATTTATTTATACAGATAAAGAAGGGAGAAAATTATTCAAATAAGCAATTATGGCTATTGAATTTTATAGACAGCTAATTCAGTCCAACTCTGAGCATTTAATTTTGCGTTAGCTATTGATACGAATGCATGCAGACAGCCAGACACATAGTGAGAACTTGACAAAACATCGCCATTGAGAGAAAGCAGGAAGTAGAAGCTCATATCCACGTTCAAAAGTGATTCACAAGTTTAGTCTATTTTCACAACACGCCAATATAGTTAGAAAGTACAGCTAGGTTATGCGGACGCTGTTGTTTGCATCCGTATAGAAACAAAATTGTTGACTCACTAAGAAGCTCCGGAGCAATATACTAAGAGATGGTAGCATAAACAACTCTGAATCTGGTAACTTACATGACCCTTATATTGATTGATTTCCTTACCGACGCATCACTGCTTGACCCTTTCTTTTGCGCTAGAGTCGTGACTGATCGTAGGTTCATTGATTACCCACTCCTCATAAATCCTGAAATCCTAAATCAAATCAGTACTGGATAGACAGATCTGACCCTAAATAGAATAAAATTGAGACAAATTGAGACAAAGCATACAGAGACCTATTTCTTGGAAGCAGCACTACTCCCACTTGAGAAATAGGAGCATACAGAGCTGAGCTACAATGAAAAATAACAAAAGACTATTCGGTTGCGGTCAGGAGGACCGAGGAACTAACAAATGGACCAAGTGAACATATTTAGCCGAACTTCAATATAGACAGCTAGTTACCTCTTTATCGACAACGACCATAATGTGTACATAAGTTATCCTTGACAACATGCTAAATGTCAGAAAAAACTGGACATCACACAAAAAGTGACCGACTATACATTCGAGACCAACCCAAGCTTTGAACCGATGCTAATGCGGTTGTGCAACAAACTTCAGACATCCAAATTTACTTCAGAAAAAGAAACATAACATCCGTTGCGACTGACCAGAAGAGAAAGACCATGATATTTTAGTCGAGGAAGACCACTTATTAAAAATGCTTGGCATCTTAAGATCAATATCAGTGCAATTTGAGTAGAGCATTAACACCTAATCAAGTAATGGCCATTTATTAGCAACACCCTCTGCACTAGCAACTACACAGTCATCAAGCTGCACTGGCTATGGCAGGATTGTCATATGGTCCAAGTATGAATACCTGATCAAATAATGGGCTTATTAACATGGCGTAACCTAAGGAATGCATGAACTCAAGAAATAAATAAAAAACACAGAAAGCTCATAAGTTCAAGCAGAGGATGCATTTCCCTTCCGGTAAAACATATCAAGAGGCGACATGAATGATTGAAAGGACCTACAAAATTTAAATGGAAGCACACCTTGGAAGATAGTAAAGTAGTGCTAGTAAAAAAATCGTAGCTTTTCACGGAGAAGGAATAAAATTCACATCTACTGGATATCAGATGGGAACAAAATGGAGGAAAATAGCATAAATTTGATTAGGGGGGGCGATTCTTACTTACCTGAAGCCTAAAAAATTGCCAGCCACCACAAATCAATCAAATAACAAAATTCATATTAATGACCTGTAAGAATAGAATGGAGGAAATCAAATACCAAAATTGAATTGTTGACCTACATGCAAGAAAAAAAACTGGAGGCAATCAAATAACAAAATTGGAGTTGATTTTGATAATGTCACTAAATAAGTAACTACTGACTGAAAAGAACAAAAAGTAGAAATTACCGGTAGCAGCAGTCTTATGTTGTAATGATTGGCTGCTTAGAGAAACCATCCCAGTCTGCACTTTGCACAAAACAGAGAACCCCACCTACATCAAACAATTATTCTGCAATGTTAAACCATGCCCAAGCACATGCTCGATGGCTAAATTTCCAAGTAACACATACATGGCAGCAAAATTCAAGAAAAATGAACTATGCTCAATATCATAGGTAAATATTTCAATGAAAAGAAGATCCCCTGCAGGCATCTAATTATCATGGCACTGGCACTTTGCAAGAGATGGCAATTCAGTCAAGTGGCTTTCAGGCCACTTCCATTCTAAAAAATAAGAGGGAATCGAGTGCCATGAGAGAGAGAGAGGAGTGGGGAAGGGAGATGTGAACCTGGACGAAGTGGTGCAGCGTGGATCTCGAATCAAAGAGGACAGGCAACGGTGGTGGTCCTGCTACTGCTGGTGTACGGAGTGTGTGGTCCTCGCCATTGCCAGCGGGGGCGTGCCCGGGAGGTCGTCGGAGAGGGTGCGCATGGATCCGCTGTTCAGCAGGCGGCGCCGGCGAGCGGACCTTGACCCACCACCCCCCTGCGCGCACTCCTCCTGTGGCGGCAAGAGAGTGAGCAGAGGAGACCGGCGGGGGATGCGGCGCAGCAAGGACCGGCAGGGCGGGACGGTGAGGCGCCTCGTCATTCATCCCCTCCCGTGGGAGCCGGGGCCAGGGCGGGGCTCTAGGGTTTGGCGGCGCCAGATCGGGAGGTGGAAGGAGGAGAGGGAGGCGCGTGTGGGGAGGAGGCCGGGCGGCGGCGAGGAAGGAGGAGAGGGAGGCGCGGGCGGGAGGAGGCCGGGCGGCAGCCGGTGGAAGGAGGAGGCCGGGCGGCAGCGGGGAAGGAGGAGAGGAGGCGCGTCAGGGGTGGAAGGAGGAGGAGAGCGGCGGCTAGGGTTGTCTCCACGGGAGCCAGCCCTTTTATACCCCCCCTTGAGTGAAATGACGAAAATGCCCCCGGCGGGGCACGCTATTTACGCGCGGTGGCATGAAACGGGAGTAACTATTCATTTCTACAGTGCTCATCCTAGATCCGACGGCCGAGGTCATCCAGCGGCTCGATCCGACGGCCGGAATTCCATCAAGCGAACCGATCCGACGGCCGAGAGTGCCTGAGCTCTGAGGAGCCTTGTAGGAACATCCTTCTCTTATCTCTTGATGCATCAGGATGTGGTTATTCCTAAGGCATCTATCTCTCTCTACTATGAAACCTGGTATGGGACGGCGAGTCTTAGTAATCCTTCTTAATGTTGATGTGCTCTCGCACAGGTTTGCCGCAGGGATCCTTATAACCGGCCCAGGGAGTCGATATATCTTGTCGGCTATGGGTGCCGTAAATACCCTATCGACATAGGGTTGTCAATCCTTGATCGACAGGGTGGCGTAAATGCTCATCGATCACAGGGCCGTATAAACCCTACATGTAGAAGATTTTGGGCAACAGAGGGAATACCTCTAGAGCCAGGGCAGGGGTTTAGGATGGAAGGACTCGTATCTTAGCAGGCCTCACACTCTTGGATGTGTGATAGGTTGGCTGCCGTTGCATAAAGCTAAGTTAATCTCCCGTGGGTAAAGTAACGCACCTCTACAGAGTGTAATGAATTGTGGCTTGTCACTCCCTGATCTGGGAAAGATCTAATAACATGGTGGGAAAGGAGTCTATCAGAGATTCTAATAACCCGTGAATTCTAATGACTAAATGTTTTAAATAAAACTTGATGCTACAGATATTTTCTCAAAATCATTGTTGAGACCTATTTGGAATCAGTAGTAGCTAAAGTGCATCTCCACCCCACAATATCTATGAACTTGTTGAGTACCTCCTGTACTCATCCCTTGTACTTTCACCCGTTTATAGTCCCTGCGGAGGAGAAAGGTTAACCGGAGGATCCTGAAGCAGATGAAGAATTCTTCTACATGGAGACAGACTTATCAAGAGGAACCAACGAAGGTGTCAACTACATCATCACCGAGGAAGCTGGCGAGGATGAAGAAATGACAAATCAGTAGTCATAGGCTAGTCATTGCAATAGACTTAGTCACAAAAATCGTGACCAAGACTAGGATTACCAGGTCATGTTTGCATAGAGGTACTTGGTATTTCGGTACCAGTAGTTTGAATCTTTTGGATCTTGTTTAATGAGTTTGTAATATATACGAGTTGGTTGTTTATCTGGTGTTGGTTGGAGCCGCCATGTTTCTGTTGTACAACTCTGAGGGATACGAGGTTCATGAGACGGTGTCTTATGGGCACTATATCAAAGACTGGCATGAGTGGTATGCTGGGTCGCCGCAGATCACCACCTAGGCAATGGATTCATTAGTTCCATGATCATGACAGTGTTAAAGAGTATGAATTATAATGGCTCCCATATGATGTTGCCAATGGTTCTAACATCACCTTTAGCACGCATAAGATCACAAAGCTCAAAAAGACAATCATCAAATTTAGGATCACTAGGCTTCATCTTATGAAAGGCAATAGTTTTATGAAGGATCTCATCAAGGCTCTTCAAACATTAATTGGGATAACGCATTTCTAAATCCTTCCAAAAAATATAGGCGCACTCAAAGTTTTGCATACAAACAAGCACAATTTTAGGTAATCCTCGAATGATAAGATTTACGGCTCTAAGATTACGAAGCATGTCAATTTCCTCTTGATGAGTGGGGTGCAACGGATCAATAGGAGGCACATAAGGGATATGAATATACTTGCTCAAGTTGAATTCATCAAAGATATCAAGCATTTCATCTCTCCAAAAGTTATAGTACTCTCCATTGAGAATGGGCACTCTACATCTAAGACTCCACAAAATATACACATCCATCTTCGTCCAATGGTGATAAAACTGAGGTAATGGAGACCAAGGCTCTGATATAAATTATAGGATCGAGTAGATAGAGTCTAGAGGGGGATGAATAGACACTTAACCAACCAAATGTGCAATTTTTAGTTTTCTTGAAGTTTAGGCAGATTTTGGCACCATTTTAAGTTGCAACGAGGGGCAGAGAGTTGGTGGCGATGGCGGAGAAGTTGTTGGTGTATGGGAGGAGAGTTCTCCCTCTGGTCCATGGCCGCCATGGCGGCGGAGGGGCATGAGCACCTCCGAGATTGGATCTCTCTCTCTCTCTCTCTCTCTCTCTCTCTCTCTATTCTCTTCTGTTTCGCGTTCCTGTTTTCTGGCCGAAATTCGTTTCTTAAATATCCGGAGCTCCGTAACTCCAATTGGGCTGAGATTATAACACTATTTTTTTCCGGATATTATATTTCTTGCGGCGAAAGAAGGACAACAACCAACCTACGAGGTGCTCACAAGCCACCAGGGCACAACCACCCCCTGGGCGCGCCCTGGTGCCTTGTGGCCACCTAGTGCACCGTCTTGGGTTGATTCTTCTTCCCAAAATCATATATATTTCAAAATAAATCTCCGTAAATTTTATTGCGTTTGGACTTCATTTGGTATGGATATTCTGTGAAACAAAAAACATGCAACAAATAGGAACTGACACTGGGCACTGGATCAATATGTTAGTCCCAAAAATAATATAAAATGTTGCCATTAGTATATGAAAGTTGTAGAATATTGACATGAAACAATAAAAAAAGTGTAGATACGACAGAGACGTATCACGCCTACCCTACCCAAATGGATACAATTCGCAGGAACACCTCTCCCGTTCATCAAAATCCTCTCATGTGTTCACCTCCCGCTAATATCCTTCTACTTTGAGAAATAATGTAGGGGAAATCACCTTCGGAGAAGTGAGTAGGGTCAATCTTGTGGCTCCTCTACATCTCCATATGGATGGCGTCGCATCGTCCCGTCTCCTGGCACGCATCATCTAGACGGCGTAGGCAACGGTATAAAGAAATGCCTCGACGTTGCTCTTGCATGAACGTGACGCACGGAGGAGCGGTGCCGTCCAGATCCCCCCCTCTTTCCTACCTCCGCCTGGTGGTCACCGCACGTGGACGGTGCTCTGTCCCCTCTCTCTCCGTGAGTGGTCAATCTCCCCCTCTTCTCCCCACACCTTCCAAATCTACTAGTAACCTCCTGTAGCTCCGCCATGGAATCGACGAATGTGCCAGTGGATTTGGGACAAGAAGCTACCATGGTTGCATGTGACACCCTAGCTAGTAGCCACTGCTACTTGTGAGCTATGTTGGGATTTCCCCGTGGAGGAGAGGATGAAGCAGTACATTAGAGATAAGTACTTATCTCAGTTAAGAACCAAGGTTATCAATCCAGTAGGAGAACCACGCAAAACCTCGTTAGCAACACCTACACACACAAAAGCAATTGCTTGCACCCAACGCAAACAAGGGGGTTGTCAATTCCCTCAGCGGTTAATTGCAAGGATCAAATCTCGTAGTGATAGATAGATAGATTAAAACACAAAATAAAAGAACGGTAAATAAATTGCAGCAATTTATTTTTGGATTTTATATATGATAAAAGTAGACCCGGGGGCCATAGTTTTCACTAGAGGCTTCTCTCTCGAGCAAAAGGCATACGATGGGTAAACAAATTACTGTTTGGCAATTGATAGGAAAGTGCATAGTTATGACAATATTCAAGGCAATGATCATGTATATAGGCATCACGTCCGAGACAAGTAGACTGACTCCTGCCTGCATCTACTACTATTACTCCCACATCGACCGCTATCCAGCATGCATCTAGAGTATTAAGTTCATAAATAATGGAGTAACGCCTTAAGCAAGATGACATGATGTAGACAAAGTAAACTCAACCAATATGAATAAACCCCGTCGTTTTCCCCTTAATGACAACAATACAAAAACGTGTCTTGTTCCTTTCTGTCACTGAGATATAGAGCACCGCAAGATTAAACCCATTACAAAGCACCTCTCTCATTGCAAAAAAAATCAATCTAGTTGGTCAAATCAAACCGATAGATCAAAAAGAAATGCAAAGCTATAATAATCATGCATATAAGAATTCAGAAAAGACTCAAATATTTATTATGAATAATCTGATCATAAACCCACAATTCATCGGATCCCAACAAACACACCGTAAAAGAAGATTACATCGAATATATCTCCAAGAACATAGATGAGAACATTGTATTGAAGATCAAAGAGAGAGAAGAAGCCATCTAGGTACTAGCTATGGACCCGTAGGTCCGTGGTAAATTAAGCACACATCATAGGAGGGTAGCAAGGTTGATGCAGAAGCCCTTCGTGATCGGTTCCCCCTCAGGTAGAGTGTCGGAAAAGGTCTCCAGATGGGATCGCGGAAGAACAAAAACTTGCGGCGATGAAAAAAACTATTTTGGGTGGCTCTCTATTGGTTTCCCAATTTTAGAGAATGTAAGTGCATCTAGTGCCCCTTAGTGATTTTGGTGTATTGAAGACTTATAGGTTAAGGGACTAATGCATTTGTGAGTGTACACAGGTCTATAAGTCTATGAGGAGTTTGATATTTACAGAGAAAGTCGACACCTAAAAATGAATGTCTTCAACTGAAGACTTTTGCTTTCTGAAGACTTTGAAAGTGAAAAAATTGGTGTGACCGTGAATACTCTATATTCATGCGAGGAATATGAAGCGTGAAGACTTTTGTTTTCGTAGTATCCTTTTCTCTTTATTGAGTCATAAGAAACATCGTACTGTTAAAGAGGGTCGAGGAAAAACTAAGGAAAAGTTTCCAAGTGATGCTCATTTCAAAATCCTACACCTACCAATCCCTTCGAGTGAAGCCATTGAAAATCTCATATAGTTCAGTCAATTTCTTCAGTGACAGAGATGAAGATCTTCTAGTCTCTGAGGAATTTGTTCTGACTGAGGAGTTAGGAATTCGCCATTGCGGATTGCCTACAAGTGAGGAACATGATATCCCTGAGGAATTTGAACCTCAAATTTCCGACCGTTGTTGTGCTATGTGCCATCTATCCCAAAATATCTTACCCACCTAACGGTCATATCATTGAAGGGCATTTATGTCTTATCATGTCGGGCTGCTCCCCAGGCTATAAATAGCCGCCCCCTACAACCACTAGCTGGTTGGCTGCTCCGAGAGAAACTGACACTTGTCATTGAGAGCATCCCATCCTTCGAGGGCTTTGAGCAAAAATCATCAAGTGAGGAAAAACCCAAACTCAAACACCTACAAACCCAAAGTGATTGAGCATCACTGAAGAGATTGTTCCTGTGTGGATCCGACGCTTGTTATCTTTGAAGACTGTGCATCTTCCAGACGGTTAGGCGTCATGGTCTAGAGCATCCAAGAGGAAATTATGGATCGCCAAGTGATCGAGTTTGTGAAGGTTTGGAAGTCACCTGAAGACTTACCACGAGTGATTGGGCAAGGTCTGTGTGACCTTAGCTCAAGGAAAATACGGTGAGGACTGTGTGTCCGGGACTGTGTGTCCTCAGGTTTAAATACCTAGCCGCTCCAACCAGACGTACAACACTATAGGAAACAGGTAATTTGCCGTCTGTGGATTACAGACGGCAAAGAATTTACCGTCAGGAAGTAGACGGCAAAGTCAGACAGCAAAGATAAATCGGCAAAGAATACTTTGCCGTCTGCTATTTTTTCTGGATGACGGCAAAGATTTTGCCGTCAATCTATATTGTTTGCTGTCAACTAGACCGTCCAGATAACAAAGAAAAGCAACCAAACAAACTAACGACCCTGATGGACGGCATTAGTGTTTTGCCGTGAGCTAGACTACTTCTTTGTCGTTAGGCAGAAACATCACAGACGGCAAAGCGTTCTTTTTTATTAAAAAGTGGATCAAACAGTCTTGTCACCGCACGTCCACATCATCTCGTACAAAGCTCACCGGAGCAGAGATTCTTGCCGCCCGCACACGCCCAACAGCCTAGCTGCTCACCATGCCGACCTCACCGAAGAAGAGATGTTGGCCGCGCCCGACCTCACCGGAGAAAAGCACCGCTGCCGGAGGGAGGCCACGCTGGATGGAGGCCACGCCGGAGTGAGGAGGCGCCGGAAGGAGGAGGTCGCGCCGCTTGCCGGAGTGAGGAGGCACCAGAGGGAGGAGCCCGCGCCGCGCGGCCCGCGCTGCTCGCCGTAGTGAGGAGGCCGCGCCGCTCACCGGCCCGCGCCGCGCCTCCCGCACTGCTCGTCGGTGTGAGAAGGCGATGGAGGGAGGAACCCACGCCACTCGCGCTGCTCGCCGGAGTGAGAAAGCCACGCTGCTCGCCGGAGTGAGGAAGCCCGCCTGCGCTGTTCACGCCGTCTACGCCGTGCTGCTCACCGGAGAGAGGAGGCACTGGAGGGAGGAGGCGCCAGAGGGAGGAGGTCGCCCTGCCTGGAGTGAGGAGGCGCTGAAGGGAAGGGGCCGCGCTGCTCGCCGGCCTGTGCTGGGGAGCGGGCGGCGGTGCGAGGCCTCCGGCATGGGGCGTTGGGGAACAGGCGGCGCCGCGAGGCAGGAGGTCGGCGGCGGTTTCCATGGCGGCGAGGGACGGGGCCGGCTCGACGGGGACGGGGGATGGGGCCGGCTCGAGGGAGGAGAGAGGACGGGGCAGTTGAAGGGGAGCGTGGCTGGGTGCCAGGGTGGCCGGCGGCGACCGTGGTGGGGCTGCTGGGGAGTTACGGGAAAGAGAGAGAGAGAGAGAGAGAGAGAGAGAGAGAGAGAGAGAAAGAGAGAGAGAGATGCGTAAGAGACAAAGAATGTGGGGGATAAAGGAGAGAGAACGTGGTGGGGTCGGCTGAGGGTGAGAGAACGTGGGAGAGAGAGATATAACGTGTTGGGGGGCGTGCGAGAGAGATACAACATGGGGTGTGGATCATGCCACCTCATCGATCCGGGAGGTCGATCCGCGAGGCGTGTTTCTTTTTTGCCGTCTGCCGTTTATATTACAGACGGCAAAGTTATTTGCCGTATGCCGTTTTTATTACAGACGGCAAAGAGCACTCTTTGCCGTCTGTAATAAAAACCGCATACGGCAAAGTTTTCTTTGCCGTTTGTAATAAAAATCATAGACGGGAAACTTTTCTTTGCCGTCTGTAATAAAAACAGCAGACGGCAAAGTTTTCTTTGCCATCAGTCATTCTTTGCCGACAGCAGCTGACGACAAAAGTGCTCTTTGCCGTCTACCCCAATGAAAAGCTGACGGCAAAGATGCTCACTGACGGCAAACTAGCTGTTTCTTGTAGTGCAACTGTCACAGCAGTTGGAACTGATCTACCAAATCACTGTCTTCACCGAGCTAACTGGTTCTATTTTATCAACCCTTTCATTTCCTCATTACTGTGTTGTGTACTTGATCATTACCGTTTGAAGACATTGACTGAAGACTTTCTCAATTTCCTCAATCCAATTTCTTCATTCAGTTTGTCTTCAGTCTGCTTATCCTGTGTTTACGCTTTCTGTACTCTGTGCTTGTTTTCATTTCATCATGATGACTGTGCTTCTATTATGTATATGTTTGCATATGAGTACTTATTCCGCTGCTAGTCGTCGTGACTTAGGAATTTCCTCACCGTGAAATTCCTCAGTGACGAATTTGTAAAAATCGCCTATTCACCCTCTTCTAGTCGACTTAACGCACTTTCAGAGAATTTATAGAGGTGGAATTAGGTCAGATGGAGCCTCAAGGAGCCCACAAGGTACTAGGGCGCGCCCCCTGGGCTCCTCGGCTGCCTTCTGCTCTCCTCCCGAAGCTTCTAGGGTCTCTCTTGTATAGAAAAAATCGTCAAAAAGTTTTGTAACGTTTGGGCTCAGTTTGGTACTGATTTCTTGGAAAACCAAAAACAGGCAAAAAAACAACAACTGGCGCTTGGCACTGAGTTAATAGGTTAGCCCCAAAAATTGATATATAACTGCATATAAAGCATCCAAGATTGATACTATAATAGTATGAAACAATAAAAAATTATAGAGATATTGGAGACGTATCAGCCACAGACGAGATGGGTGTGCTTGGCACGCCGTGCGTCGTCCAGAGATGGCTGGAGGAGCAGGACGGTGAAGCGTGTAGCTGGGAGGAGGAGCGTAGCGGAGAGACGAGTGAGCAGGGCGGTGACCGCACATCAAGAAGGAGGCGCACGCTTGAGTAAAGTGGATAAGGTACGGGAGACTTGTCGGTAGCACGTCGGTAATCCTGCAGACGTTTCTCTCCACGACCTCGGCCGTGCGACAACTGATGTTTGGATCCCAATCCGATGGCCCTCAAGGGTGTGTGCTCAGGATGCCCACATAGTGCAGATGCACTAATTAGATTTTGGGCAACGCTAGGCGCCGGCGCACCGACCCAAATTTGGGCCGGTCGCGCCCTAGCCGTTCGATCTGGCTTTAATTGGTCGTCCGATCTGGCATCCCCCCATGGTCCCACCTTGATTCGTCTTCAACCTCCACCCCCACGCGCCTCCACTCCTCTGCCCCATGCGCCCCCACCTCTGCGCGCATATCCGTGAGGGCAAGACCGCTAGCCACTCGCTCCATGGATGTAGCCCCATGATGCACCGCCTCGCCACTCGTCGTCAACGCTCGCCGCACGGATTGCATGACCAACGACCACCAGTAAACACCATTGCAATGGATGTAACAAAATACATCGCTGGTAGTAGCAAAAAAACACCGACGGTTGCAACAAAGAAAGGTCGCCGCCGTCGCGAGTTGTAGCTCCGCTACCATGGATGTAACAAAATCCCTCACCGGTGGTAGCAAAAACAGACGATAGTTGGAGCAAAAAAGTCACCATCGATAGCGGGGTCACAGCTCCGCCATGATGGATGTAGCAAAAACGTTTGCTAGTAGTAGCAAAATCCGATGACTCTTGCAGCAAATATGCCGCCACCGTTGCGGGGTCGCAGCTCTGTCGTGATGGATGTAGCAAAAGCATGAGTTGTAGTAGCAAAAACGGACAGCGATTGTAGCAAATTGTGATGCCGGTCGAAGCATGTAGCAAAATGGTGATGCCGATTGTCTCCCTGGAGCAGCGCCGCCACATCCTCGCCGCCTCGCGGTCATCACGCTCGCCATCCATGGTCGCAACTCTCCTTGACACTGGTTGCAGCTCCTTGGCTGGCCGCCTCCATGTTGGTCATGGGGTCGTAGCTCTCGCGGTCACCGGCGGCAGCGTTCAGAGGGTGCTGGTCAGCGGCGGGGCGAGGGAGCGCGGCCGCGCGAGCTGACCGGGCATAAACTGGTCTGACGCACTCACAAGTGTCGTCGTCGCCATCCTTCACAGGTCCGTCTTCAGAGCAGATATTGAGGCTTCTACCTTGTCAGGCCACTCTGTCATCGACGCCACCATGACGCCAGACAACAACCTCCTCCTGCGCGAGTCCATCACCGCGCATCGGGCGCCGAGTCACCACTACACCATGCCGCCGAGATCTGCCGTCATCAATGTGTAGGATGAAGCACCACTCCACCAAAAAAGCCGCCCACTGGTCCCTCGATCCCGTGTACGCCTCCAAGAATGACGCCCCCAAGGAGGAAACGACACCAACGCGCCGCCGTCATCCGATCTACTGATCTAGGGTTTCCCCCGGAGGTAGTAGATAGAGGTCCGGAGCTTCTCCGCGGCGATGCCTTCAAGAAGGTAATGACACAAAAGAGTGCCGCCAACGCCGGTCTTGGCATCAAGCCGAGAACAAGGTTTTCACCCGGATCCGCTCGAAGAACCTCCATTAAGCAATGTGTGCACGGGTCGCCGCCGATCTGAGCCGTCGCACATCGAGCAAGCCGCACCGGGCAGATCAGATCTGTCCGGAGGGCAAACCACGCATGGCGACGACCCAACCACCAGGCCCTCCATGCCGCCACCGCCGATCCGAGGTCAGATTGTCCGTCGCTGTAGATCCGGTCGCCGCCGCCGAACGCAGCCAAGGCCGCTGCCTGACACAGGGCCGGCCGCCGCACCCACCACCGCCGCCGCCCTAGGACGAGGCCGCCACCGCGCCGCCGCCGGTCAAGGCAGTCCCGCCACGCCACGAAGGCCAGATCGGCCGTGCCACCACATGTCGCGGGGCTCCGCACTGCCCTCATGGCGCGGGAGAGAGGGAAGGCCCCCGCCACCGCCGTCAGCCCCCGGGCTATAGGTCGGCGGCGTCCTTCGGCGGCGGCGGAGGGAGGGATGGAAGGACGGGAAGCCCCCGGCGGCTAGGGTTGGGATCCTGCCCGAGTCGCCCGAGTGAGGGCGACGCGGGGGGAGCGGGGGAGGAACCTGTTGTTGATCCCTCACCGGTAGTAGCAAAATCCCTCACCGGTAGTAGCAAAAACAGGCGATGGTTGTAGCAAAAAAAGTCGCCAACGATCGCGGGGTCACAGCTCCGCCATGATGGATGTAGCAAAAACATTTGTCGGTGGCAGCAAAATCCGACGACTCTTTGCAGCAAAAATGTCGCCACCGTTGCGGGGGGGGGGGGGGGGTCGCAGCTCCGCCGTGATGGATGTAGCAAAAGCATGAGTTGTAGTACCAAAAACGGACAGCGATTGTAGAAACTTGTGATGCCGGTCAAAGCATGTAGCAAAATGGTGATGCCGATTGTTTCCCTGGAGCAGCGCCGCCTCGCGGTCACCACGCTCGCCATCCATGGTCGCAACTCTCCCTGACACTGGTTGCAGCTCCTAGGCTGGCCACCTCCATGTTGGTCATGGGGTCGTAGCTCTCGCGGTCACCGGCGGCAGCGTTCAGAGGGTGCTGGTCAGCGGCGGGGTGAGGGAGCGCGGCCGCACGAGCTCACCGGGCAAGTGGTGGTTCGTCGGGGAGTGAGAATAAAAAAAAAAGATCTGGGAGAGGGCGCACCAGGAGCGTATGCTTTTCTTCGATCCAACACGTCGGACGCGTCCGACGCAACGTTCGGGCGCGGCGTGAAAAACGTTAGGTTTTGGGATAAATTAATTTTTTTTGAGAAATTTTTGGGATAAATTAATAGAAGTACATTAAAGTATTCCTATTTCTTTTTTTTTTGAGGAAAAAAGTATTCCTATTTCGTATAGGAGGATAAGACCTGGTGTCCGACACGGTCTGTGTCAGCCCAGCCCGCGTGGCCCGTCCCCTCTTATTAAAGCCCGCCCCTTTTGTCTCTCCGGCTCTCACGCCCAAACCCATTGTTTACTGGCGTCCACAAATAATAGTGGTTCTCTTCGGCAGGTGCTACGGCAGCCGCCTCTCCTCCTACCCTTGCGCCCAAGGCAATCCTGATCCGCCTCCAAGGTGTCCCGTCCCCCTCACGATTTCTTCTAGTATCTGGTAAGGAAGCCCTAGCTCCTCGCGACTGTTGTTGGTATTTGTTGCTGTTGCTGAACAATCGAATCGAATTGAATACGAACAGAATCAGATCTCTCTGCGTCCAGATCGATCTCAGTTTACCACATCCGTCCATTACTTGTGGTAAGTCGAGATCCATCCATGGAAGAACTGATGAATGAAGCACACGCCCTGTTCTGCGGTGGCTGGGGTGTAAAAGAGTCTCAGGTTTTCATGAGCACGCTCCAACATCTATTAACGGCGGCGACCAAGGCCGACGACCCTGACGCGGCGAAGACGAGGTGCTGGGCGACTCCCCAGCGCTGGCTACTCACGCTGGACACGGCTTCCCTGCGCGCCGCGCTGTGGAACCCCTCGACCAACGACGAATCTCGGCGGCGTGGCACAAAGGAGTCTCGGCATCAGATGCATGTAGATGGACTCGCGCAGGAGGATGGCGATGTCCGGCGTCGTGGCGACGTCGACGGCAGAGAGCCCTGGCAAGGGACGACATGTTGATCCCTCTTGAAGATGGAACAATGAAAGATGGCGGCGGCAGATCCTAGAGCGTGTGCATGCGGTGCGCACTGAGAGTGCGCCCGACCGATGTGTGACCCAGACTCGACAATTCGGCTTGGTTGGGGCCTTCGGCATTAGCTATTGGGCTTTGGAGTGAGATATGGGTATGCAACCCCGACAATCTGCACCCCTTCATCAACGGGATAGGAGTAGCGACAGATATTGCCAAGTTGGTGGCTTCAGACTTATTAATATATTACTTTGCAAGGTCTTAGTGAATAATTAATAAAATGGCTTCATGCATCGCCCTTGATGCAGAGGCCAGGGTCATCCTCCTTTTCGAAAAAAACTGAAGTCGAGAGCAATATGCCAATACACCACCACTTAGCACAAAAGCACATACTTGCTCTGTTTCTAAATATAAGTTCATATGGATGTATATAGACATGTTTTAGAGTGTAGATTCACTCATTTTGCTTCATATGTAGTCCATACTGAAATCTCTAAAAAAGCCTTATATTTAGGAACGAAGGGAGTACTACTCACTACTCAGGGCACAAATAGTAAAACTACACTGGAACAAACCACCAATGCTGCATGGATGACATAGGCAGAGATCCCTAAATGAGATTTTTCATTAGAGTAGTAAAAACATGTCCTAGGAATATATTGGCTAGCTAGCAAACACAGCATATATGATGTTCAGTAATGCTTGTTACATGCTGGATCTGCTGAATGTTCTGCTGTGAACGGATAGTCTGAAAATTCTCAGATTCCCCTACGGACGAGATACAGTAAGTTGATCCCGAAACACCATCAAACCATGACTCCTGCAAATTTTCCCCAAAATGAGAGTCTAATTGATTACAGAGCAGCATCGACTAGTTTTGAGAAACCTGAAAAGAAAATAAGAAACATTAGACGCATTAGGCACATAGAATGAACATTGTCAGGAGAATGAGTGATATGGATAAACAGCAAGATGAAATTCAGTAAACCGAAATGCTACTACAGTTAGTCCATCAATGTGCATTTCTAAAAGTGAAATAAGTTAGTGAAATATCATCTGGGTAACACATTTGTTTTCAATCCAAGGTTTGGTTGTGGAAAATTACACCCTGATCAATTTTGAGAAAGATCAAGCTTCAGTTTCAGGCTTTAATCAGTTAGTATTTAAGAAAAAGGAAAGACAATGGTGGTCATCATATCATCATTTGTTTTTATCAGTTTTCAGAAATGAAAGATGGGAGCGATGCTCCTTAAGTCGAAAAACATGGTGGGCATCATGATGACAAGGCTAGATATCCTTGAGATTCTAATACAGTGATATCCTTCAGATTCTAATACAGTGGTCACCAGACAAAGAAGGCTAGGCATCGTTTGTGCCTGCTAGTTCAGAAACACTAATACACCTGAATGAAGGGATGGAATATCCATGCTGACACACCAACCCATAAATTTTGGCAGCCTGGCAAGCAGCTGCCAGAAGAATATGAGTGGAAGAACAATTTCAGGTAGCACACAATAATTATTCGAAGAAGTAAATATGTTAACTAGGTTGCACTAAAACATCAACTTGAACACAACCAAATAGAAGTTGGTTTTAAGGATAGCGATATGTTGGAAAATACACACGAAACCAGTTGAAGATAATCGTTCTAATTGGCAAAAAGATGCATACTGTTTGTTTTTTCAATCCATAAACTGCATGGATTGAGTAAGAGATGCTTGTATTAAGAATGCAGCATTTTTTTTCCAAAAGGAGGGTTTACCCCCAAAGAGTGCAGCATACAACAAATGTGAATGGATGAGAGACAACAAGAAGCATGAGCTAACATAAAGTAAAGAGAGATCATTAGCTGGTAAATTGGCACCTTAGTCTCTTCTACGGGATTTTAGAGCGAACCAGGACGTCTGACAAAGTCTTGTTAGTCTCAGGGTCCTTCTTGCCTGAAAAGAGTTAACTTGATCAATTTACAAGAATTTGAACAGCAGAAACAACACTAACACAATACGAGTACAATTTAGAACATTATAGATTTCTGTGCATTGTATGCAAGAATTAAAGTGGCAAAAAAATGATAGTTAGAGCAGGTTCTGAAGAATTCAGCACTGTACCCATAAGTGATAGCACAACAATAGAGGAAGGTAGCAAATGACTAGAGTAGAGGAATTAATAAAAGGATACAATAGATTTAAATCCTTAAGTTACCTTCTAAAACCAAATTATAGAGATATGAAAATATAAGGTAGAACATACAGTGTACCATCGAAGCAACAAAAACGTTGTAAACCTCCTGTTCAAAAGCTATATCACTTAGACCACCGAATATGTTTCAAGGAAAATTCTTATGACCAGGAAAACAGGTAGAAATGACAAGGGATTGGAAGTTTCAAATCAAGGAGAAGTTTGGGATTGAGAACAAAGTAATAGTCACTGTTCTGGATACGATTGACAGATTTTAGTCCTTGATTACAGCTTTCGAATGATATCTTAGTGGCTCATATCAATATATTGCCAACCCAAAACTTTTGTGAGCTTTGTAATCCCAATTGTTACCGAACACAGGATATAAATATCTGTAAGTATACAGCATGATAAACTAGTTTTTTAGTCAGATGATCATGTAAAGAGAAGCACTATGTCTACTGGACAACCCCCACATTAGGATCAACAAATCCTAGGATACACAAAATAAATTCTGTCAAAGGTGATCCACAAAGCAACTCAATCATTACGCATCTTAAACAGAAACAGAAACTGAGAAGTATGTAATCAAGCAATTGAAGGAGCAAGTGACCACCTGCAGAAGGGATCTGGCTCGATCCAATCCATGGTGGAAGAACACATGGTATATAGCAGACGTCGGTTTCATATAGAGATCTCCCAATCACCTCTTTCCTGTCCATGTCCACGACGACAAGGACTTCCTTGCCAACCGTGAGGTACACCGCATGGGCGTTAAGTGGGTGAAGAAGGCCAATTTGTGGCGTCTTTCCCTCCGGTATGTGTAGCCATGGGTAGCCTCCACCCGCCCGGAGCTCGCTGAGCGCCACCCGGCGCTCCAGCGTCCAGCCGCTGCCATCGTTGTCCAGCACGAAGGAGCTGAGAAGAAATGGTTCCTTTTGAGAGACCTCAACGTAGCGCAGCCGCCCTTCGCTGACACCCACGCGCCGGTACCTGACGGGCGCCTCCCTCCACCACACGTTGCCCTCAGCGTCAGGCAGCAGGCTCCCTCGGCGGAGCGCTTCGACCTGCGCACCTTCAGGCAGCACGCTGCCACTCGGCAGCTCGACGAAGGAGAGCTCCGGCCGATCGCTGAATGGGTCGGCGGAGAATGCGCCCCAGGTCACGTCGACCCACCAGAGCCGGCCCCGGAATACCAGCGCCTCCTGGTCTATATCCATTTGCCGCGCAGACGGGAGTTGGCACGGCGAGACCGCGACGTTCTCCCACTTGCCTTTCTCCGAGAGAAACCGGAGCATGCGGCTCCCCTCCTGCAGCTCGGCGACGGCGAACCTGTCAGGCGGCCCGTGGCCGCGGTCGCCTTGAGTGAGGAGGCCCAGGTGGCGGCCGAGCACAGGGTTGCGGGCGATGTCCGGGACCGGGAGGCGGGATAGCTGGTGCGTGAGAGGGTTGAAGACGAAGCGCGCCATGGCGGGGACGTGGGTGGGGTCCATGCCGATGGGCGGCTGCCGCAGCCGCTCGGCGCCCTGCTTGGCGAGGATGGGAGCCACGAAGCGCAGGTTTGAGAAGGCGAGGAGGAGGAGGCCGTCGCCGCTCGCGGCGCAGACCTCGCCGCCGACCACCGTCACGACGTCGCTGTCGGGGTCGGGGAAGTCGCCGGTATAGACGAGGTGCTCCGGGACGTACAGTTGGGAGACGCGCGGCGGGTGATAGAGGTACACCCCCGCGCTCGGCGCTCCGGCGGGCGCCGATGCCGTGGTGCCCATCACGGCCCACGGGGGATGCGAGGCGGCGGTGGTGATGGAGCGGCGGAGGCCGCCGGAGACGGCCGCGGACAGGCGAAGGAGGCGGCGGAGCGGCATCTCGCTGCCCTGACGCTGGCTGTGGGGATTGCCTTGACTGGTCGTGGACCGGTGGTGGGGAAAGCAGCGTGGATACAGGGTGGCAGGACGGAAAGCAGCGTGTGGTTGTTCCACTGGGTACTGCACCGTGAGGGCTGACCCTGGCACACATGTCACCGAGGCTGCGGTGCGGTGCATGGACCGAGTTCTGTGATATGAATGGCTTACTGTGCTGCAAAAGCATAGGAGGGAAGGATTGAGAGTTTGAACATGTGTTTCCAATTGGCTGGAGCTCTGGCGTCACCATTTCCCGCCAAAATTCTCATGGGCCTGGTGCTGGGTCGAGGGCCCATCAAGAACGTGAACATCTCAGGCCAGAACGCTCCGTTGTTCAAACTCAAAAGACACAGTGTAAAATCCTCACCAATTTTTTTTTAAGACACAGTGTAACGGCGCCTGTTGACGGAATATCTTCTAGCCACAGATAGAAGAAGATTGATTTTCCAACTACAGTTCTACGTATATGACACAATATCTTACATATATGAAGCTAAGCATTGCGATGACGTCGTTTCTATCATCTTCAGAGATCCTCCAAATGGGAAACAAACATCAGTTCGTCAAAGGCTCAAAGCTGCCGCCTCACAACAGAGTGGACGGGTAAACAGAGCAAGTATGGTGGTGTTCTCTGATGATCACTACACGCTGATTAAACCGAGTGGTTTCTACAGATCTCCCCAAAACGAGACAAGCGCAACAGCTAACTACAGCAAACCCAAACTTCTCCATGTATTCCCCAAAATGAGAGCTTGATAAACACCCATCCACCATCAGCTTCCTAGTTGATCAGATGACTTGTATCTGTTGGTTTGAAAAGAGGAAAAAGAAACATTAGGAGCGTTTAAATATGAAGGAAAAACAATCTAAAATGTATGAGGAAAAAAATGCTACTTTGGTCCATCAATACCCGTTTCCAAGTTAAGTGATGTTATATGTAATTCCGTTTCCTTGTCTTTATTGCAGCAGAAAATCACACCATCAGCAGTTGCCAATAGATACTGTAAGCTACTAGCTTGCATAGCTTGCTACACCATTAGCACTTGCCAATATATACTCCAGTAGTAAGTAGTTTGCCTACTACTGATGAAAGAAAATTACACCAACAGCACTGGGGTCGTAAGCAAGCGAACTTCACTTTCAGGGTACACCAGTTGTCAGCAAATATTTCACGGAGAGGAAACATAATTCACATACTGACGAAATATCTACCCACCTTTCAGGCTTTTATAAAGTATTCAGTAACACAGTGGTCAGGATGATCTTTAAAAAAAAAGGGGATCGGGATGATGAACAAGGGCACTCCACTATCATCCTATAGGCTCCTATACCTCTCTACACGGTGGTATGACCAATCTTTAGTTGCACACTTAATCAATCCTGCTAGTTCAGAAAATACTACTGACAGACTTGGATGAAAGATCCATGGTAAGACCCCAACTAATAGTTTCAGCGTATGGCAAGTTGCTTCTACGAGAATGCACGAGTAGAAAAATAGATTCAGGTCATTGTCAAAAAAAAAAAAGATTCTGGTAGCAAACTTCAAACAAAATAATCGTTTATACAAATTATCAGTGATGATTACGGATCTGAGAATATGTCCGCATACAAACTGTAGAATGTAAATTAGTTTTGGGCCCCAACAAATATTTCAAGTTCCATGAAACCCTGAGTAGAATTAACCGGAGACAATCAGGTATTCACTATGAAAGATGTCAGTATATTTGACAATACAGAGAGAACCAGTTGAAAACAGTATTAACTGGCTAAATATGCACAACATTGTTTTACAGATTATATGTTAGAATAAATCCGAGGCACTCCGTCGATCATCCGAGGACCAAGCAATCATACGAGCACGACACCGAGATTTGTTAACGAGGTTCACCAATATGGCTACATCCCCGGGGCCTGACTACAGGCGCTCCTCCCCGCAGGGCCGGTCTTGAGATTTTGGGGGCCCGGGGCGAATCTAAAACCCGGGGCCCCTTATATTATATATAAATTATAATAATAGCAATGGATACGTGATTTATTAAATCGCAACCTCATCTTCGCTCCTATAGTTATCCCCACAATCGTATCTACGAAATTATGTTTGGATGATCCTTTTTGTGAGATCCAGAAGTGTTGTCCATGACGAGTTGTGTTATTTCGGCATTGTATGCTCAATACGGTACTTTCTCTGTCCGGATTTATTAGTACTCGTTGGGTTTTTACTTTTGACCTAACATTTGACTAATAATCTATGTGTTATATATCACAAAATATAGAACATTCAAAACATCCTTGGAATACTAACCCAATGATAGTTTTTTTGGCATATAACTCATATTTTTTTATGAGTTAAATTTAAACCTGCTTTAGGCTCAACATTCGAAGTAGCCTAATAAATTCAAACGGAGGAATTTTGTAGTAGCATGTAGCGCAGCCGTCGTGTTGTATTTGGATTCTGATTAATATACACAAATACAAAATGATACGTAAAGACACTTAGTTAAAGAAAAAATATTTTATAGGTTGAATGACGCAAGATATGCATCGTGTATGCGGAAGTAAATTAGTTACTTAGCAATACGATTGAGATTGTGAGAAACATAATATGATATACCTGAAATCGATTGGATCAGCGTCCGTGATCGGACGACGCTGCTCGACGATGAGGCAAAGTGGACTGGTCCATGGCCCTGGCGGCAGGCGGGAGGCCATGGGCAATGGCGTCCAGCGATTGGGACATCGCATCAGGCTTGAGCAAACCATCGATTCAGCAATCGCTGCGGCCGATAGAAACAAACTCGCGAGATCGGGGCCTGAAGATATGGAATAAGGATCTCAATTTTGAAGGGAGAATGGACTACGTCTGTACATGACGACATGCACCTACAGATCCACTAGTTGAGGAATTGTCACGGTAGAAGAAGGCAAGCCGCGTCTACGTGCGTGATTTGCGTCTGCAAGATTAATGGAAAGCTGCGTCCCTGGCGGCCTGGCCTGTGCGATCCCTGCATCCCTGGCATGCCTCACTGGGCCGGCTACATATGTGCCTTGGGTGGGGGCCCCTTGACCTTGGGGGCCCGGGGCGGTCGCCCCCCCTGCCCCCCCCCCCTCAGGGCCGGCCCTGCCTCCCCGTGATACCGTCACAATACCGCACCCGGTCGCCCTAGACACCGGCACATGCCGCCGGCTTCCCCTGCGTTCCGGTGCTATTATGTTGGCATAGGTTACATCGTGTGTCTAGCCTCGCTATATATGAGAGGTCTAGGATACAAGTGTCCTATTAGAACACGACTCCATATCCTATCTAAACACAATACAACTACAAGTCCAACTGTAACCTACCTCGTACACTATATTCGACACAACTCCAACATTATAAAATGCATGGATTGAGTAACAGAGTATATAATAAGAATGCAGCATCATAGACATGTGAATCGGTATTAGCTAAGGGAAAGTACCAAGATATTCGTTAGCTGGTGAATCGGTACTCTTCAGGCCTTCGGGTGTTTGTCTGAACGAACTAGAACATCTGCCAGAGTCTTGTTTTTTGACAGGTCGTTCTTGCCTAAGAAAAGGTTATTTTGATCAGTGTACAAGATTTCAAACAACAGTTCTAATACTAACACACACAAAATCATAATATTAACAACAGTCCTAATCATAATACTAACAACAGTCCTACACTAACACAAAAAACATAATACTAACAACAGTCCTAATACTAACACAAAAAGAAAGAATAAAAGCACGTCTGCATCGCATACAAGAGCTACACAACTGATACCTAGAGCAGGTTGTCAAGAATTCAGTACAGCATGGCATAAGCCATGACAAGATAACAATCAGAGGAATACATTTATTATGCATAGGTGATTAAATGGATATAAATTCCTTAAGGAGCCTCCTGCCCTTCTAAAACTGCATTGCATAGAGAGAAATAAATATAGTACATGTTGTAAATTAGAAAACCATAGACAGGAGATAACTCTAATCACGTTTTAGACTGGATTCTAACTTGGAACAAATCACCAAAATAGGCTGCTGCTACTTCGTTGCGTTAACTAGCAGTCAACTAATGATAAGGGGCAGAAGAGAAGATATACACCGTTTCAATTGTTTAGATCAAAACTATTACCAAAGGTATGCCGGATTTCTCCAATGGAAATCCTCACAATAATTAACACCATTTAAGAAATAGTTTCAGAACAGAAATACACAGCTTCATAACTGAGAATATAAATCAACACTGATCATTATAGGATTGACCTATGCTACAAACAGCTCTAAAAATAGTTGTGTAGAAGCTAAATACTCATACTACTGCATACATGTTTCAAGATAATTTTTCTCTATGACCAAGGAAAAATCTGACATGATTAGAAAATCAATAGGTCGAAATGCTTGAAGAAAAATCTGGACAAACTGCAGGCATGCTCAATAACACAACCAATGTGGGACACAAGGGACCAAGCACACATGATTTGAACTAAACATATATGCAGAGTCTCACCAAGACAGTAATCATGTATACTTAGATACCATTGCAACTAAAGAGAAATGTGTGATTGTGATCACCTGGAATCGAGCTTGATCCGAGAAATGAGGGGAGCACACATGGCAGAACGAAGCTTGAGTTGCACTTGCTTGGATGAACGCCGCCACCACCTAATGCCATAGACTCAATCGGTCTCTTCGAGCGCATGTCCACGCCTAAACATAATGCTTTGGCCACAGGCACAGAGAGATCCACGCTTAAACACGATGCCTTGCCCACAAGCACGGTGAAATACAGCAAGTCGGGGTCGAGTGGATCAATGGCAGCAATCAAAGGTGTCGCCTTGGCATCGGAATAGAGGGTTCTCCACGACACCTGATGCTCCAGCGTCCAGCGGCCACTCTCGCCGTCCAGCGTGAACGACTTAATGCGGAACGGCTCCTCCTCAGAAACCTCGACAAACCGCAGCCTGCCGTCGCTGACCCCCATGCGCCTGTGTAGGAGGAGCTGCCACATCTCTATAGCGCTCTGTTGGTTCGGAAGCATGCTGCCTCCTGGCAGCTCGACGGGGCAGAGCTCAGGCCGGTCGCTGAACGGGTCGACGCTGACGGCGCCCCAGCTCACGTCCACCCACCAGAGCCGGCCCCCGAAGTCCAGCACCTCGTGGTTCATGTGCATCCGGCGCCCGGGCGGCAGCGGGGACGGCAGCACCAGTTCGTCCCACTTCCCTGTCTCTGAAGTGAGCCGGCGCAACAGGAATCGCCGTCCGCGGTCGACCGTGCTGAGCTGCGCGGCGGCGTACCTCCTGGGCGGCCCGTGCCCGCCGTCGGCGTGGGTGAGGAGGCCCGTGGACGCGGCGAAGGCGTCCTCCGTGCCTTCGAAGTCCGGGAGGCGCGCCATCTCGCCGGTGACGGGGTTGCAGACGAAGCGGGCGAGCCTCATCGGGTCGGAGCAGCACCACCGCTCGTAGACCTGGTCGAGGACCTCGAACGGGTCGGCGGTCGGGGCCCGGCCTTCGAACATTTCGAAGGCGTTGGCGCGGTTCTTGTAGGCGCCGAGCAGGAGGAGGCCGTGGCCGCTCGCGGCGAGGACGCTGCTGCCGAAGACGTTGATGAAGCGGCGGTCGGCGGGCGGGAGGGGGTCCAGGGCCAAGGCCCGCTTGGGAACGGTGACGCGGGAGGGGAGTGGGGGCGGGGCGAGCGAGAGGGACGCGCCCCGCGCCGATTCCTCCACCGTGGAGATCCGGTAGACCATCGCCCAGGCAGGGCGCGACGCGGCGGTGGAGAGGGAGCGGCGGAGGGGGCCGGAGAGGCGGCGGAGCGGGAGCGGCATCTCGCCGGAGGAGTCGGCGGTGGTCGATTTGGTGGCGCTACTGTAGCTAGCGGGCGAAGGGGGAGAGGGTTTTGTGCTTGTGGTGGGTGGAATCGGCCGGAGAAGCCGA
Source organism: Aegilops umbellulata (assembly GCA_032464435.1). NCBI lineage: Eukaryota > Viridiplantae > Streptophyta > Magnoliopsida > Poales > Poaceae > Aegilops > Aegilops umbellulata. The sequence continues at coordinate 446,208,886 of CP136054.1, forward strand.
CGAGGAATGGGCTGGTTCACTGGACTTGGTTCGCACAGCTCCGCCACAAGGCTTTTCCCCTGTGCTCGGCTTGGACCCCACCTGTCGGTGGGATGGCATACTGGTTGAAACTGAACAGTGCGTTTGGCATATTCTTCCAAGCACAACAAAGACCAAACACATTTGTTTTTAAAAAACAAGAGATCAAACGCCTCTTCCCCTCAAAACTGGTAGAAGACTAAGGGGGTGTTTGGTTACAGGGACTTGTTGGTGTAGGGACTTAAATAAGTCCCTTTAAGTCCCATCTAAACCAAACAGGAGGGACTTATAGGGACTTAAAGTGGGCATTTGAGACTTATGAAATAAGACTCTCAAGGAGGGACTTATAGGGACTTATAGTTGTAATATGGTTTTTTAGTCCATGTTAAGTCCCAGGAACCAAATAAGTAGGGACTTATTAGGGACTTGGGACTTATAAGTTAGGATTAAAAAAAGTCCTATGACTTATGAACCAAACAGAGCCTTATAACACATCTTTGTTCACCATGATAGTTCAACATTATTTTGAGGTCAAACAGTGGCAAACATGATCCCGTCTTCTATGCTCTCTTTCGAGCCTTATCAGAAGAAAAAAATGCTCTCTTTGGGGAAGGGCTCAAAGTGAAAGACATGGTTTGGCATCGAGCACACTTGACAAGAACTCAAATAGGAGTCATCTGCACGACTACTATGGTACCGGTTGCACTAGGCCGTGCTACTCCGTAGGTGCTATTTTCATGCCACGACAACAACGACGGTTGGTTCGATGGCAGGACATTCGTTAGACACTTTCCCGTAGTCCATGATCCATCTTCACGCGTGACGGTTTAAAGTGCCTCTGGCTCTAGGGTTCCCCTCATGAGATCGGGCCCTTCTCCCCAGATCAATCGTCTTCCTAGCGATCTTTGATGTTCTTTTCCGCAAAATTGAATGGAAGGAGATGGTCTGGACTGTTTACCAAACAAAAGGGAAAGAAATTTGCTCTTCAACATGGTATGTGGATGTTTAACAAGGAGGTGATAGTGCTAGAAGATTTCGGAGCAAAGAAGACCATAGATGAATACAAGTTTTTTTTCATACATGAGTAAGATTTCATGTTGTCCCCTTGGGCTGCATGAGCAATGAATCTATTGAAAAAATTAGGAGAATAATTGGTAAGGTGATTGAAGTACGTGTTGATGATGTGGGTACATCACTAGCAGAATACTTGTGCATAAAAGGTTAAGCTGGTATAACCAAGACACTCATGAGAAAATAACAGAAAAGGAGGATTTAGATGAAGAACTAGAGAGCATGGAAGAACAAAGACATAATGCGAGGGGGGATGGGGGATGAAAACGGTGACAAGAAAAAGAATAAGATGATATGCAAGATCAGTTATGAATTCTTGTTTGTGTACTACTTCAGTCGCGAGGTCATAGGTCATAATGAACGAGTGTGCTCAAAACTCATAACGAGAGTAGAAGACATTCCTTTTAAAGTGGATGAATGTATCTTTCCCAAAAATATGATTTAGATGATCAAGCTATAAACAAGCAAGTAAGGTTTATGAGAATAAGTACTTGTTCAGGGGGGTGGGAGAAGCAGGGAAATGGTGCAACTTCCTAGAAGAAAGAGCAAGAGGGATAGGAAAGCAATAGCAGTGGACATAAAGCAACTGAGGAGGCAGAGGTTATGATCCGCTAAAAAGTAATAAGCAAGACAACATGTTAGTAGCAAGAGGGACGAATCCTTCGTTGAGTTGAAGGTACATATATATGGATCCAAGAGAGAGCGGTCAAGCACGATCAGACTCAAAGATGGTGAAGCTAATAACAAGGAAAATGCATTTGACTTGATGATGGACAACCCAGAGAACAAATCAAAAGAGGTTGAAAAGTTCATAATATAGAAGAACCAAGAGAACCTAACTCCATTCTAGCGAAATATGGGAGGGAGATGTTGGGGAACGTAGCATGCAATTTCAAAAAAATTCCTACGATCACGCAAGATCTATCTAGGAGATGCATAGCAACGAGAGGGGAGAGTGGGTCCATGTACCCTCGTAGACCGAAAGCGGAAGCGTTATGTTAACGCGGTTGATGTAGTCGAACGTCTTCACGATCCAGCCGATCCTAGTACCGAACATACGGCACCTCCGTGTTCAGCACACGTTCAGCTCGATGACGTCCCTCGAACTCTTGATCCAGTAGAGGGTCTAGGGAGAGTTCCGTCAGCACGACGACATGGCGATGGTGTTGGTGATGTGATCTGCGTAGGGCTTCACCTAAGCACTACGACGCTATGACCAGAGGCGTAAACTGTGGAAGGGGGAACCACACATGGCTAAGAGAAATCTTTGTGTGCCTTTGGGGTGCTGTCGGTGTCAAAACCGACGGATCTCGGGTAGGGGGTCCCGAACTATGCGTCTAGGATCGATGGTAACAGGAGACGGGGGACACAATGTTTACCCAGGTTCAGGCCCTCTCTATGGAGGTAATACCCTACTTCCTGCTTGATTGATCTTGATGAATATGAGTATTACAAGAGTTGATCTACCACGAGATGGTAATGGCTAAACCCTAGAAGTCTAGCTTGTATGACTATGATAATGAGTATTCGGTCCTATAGACCTAACCCTCCGGTTTATATAGACACCACAGGGATCTAGGGTTACACAAAGTCGGTTATAGAGAAGGGAATCTTCATGTTTGATCACCAAGCTTGCCTACCACGCAAAGGAGAGTCCCATCCGGACACGTTGAGAGTCTTCGGTCTTCATATCTTCACAGCCCATCAGTCCGGCCCATGGCTAACAGGCCGGACGCCCGAGGGCCCCTAAGTCCAGGACTCCCTCAGTAGCCCCTGAACCAGGCTTCAATAACGAGGTGTCCGGCGCACTTGTCTTCGACATTGCAAGGCGGGTTCCCCTTTCCGAACTCCAAGATAGTTTTCTAACGCGAAGAATATATCTGGACCTGTAACACAAGCACCACACACAACCATAGAGAGTATAATATTTCACGAGTCTAATCCGCTGACAACTTTTTCGTAATGTGACATCACATCCACCCGGTCATTATTTCGAACCGTTTTCGTCTGCCGTTCCGTGTTTCGAGATGCGGTTTCCATTGGCACGTCTTGTCAAAGCAGAGATCATGTCCCCTTATTGCGGGATTCTCATCAATACGGGCGTGGGTAACCCAACCGTGTCGTGTGCACAGCCCTTGGGAATGGGTGAGTTTTAAGGCGAGTGGGGAGGCGCTTGATATTTACTGCCTTTATAAGGGGATAAGGATTCCCTTTCTTCACCCACGCCTTCTATCTCTCTGCCCTTCCGTTCTCGAGCTCCAGCGCCCAAGTTCTTGCTTTTTCCACCCCAAGAAAGCATTCCACCATGTCTGGATCTGGAGGGCAAGGCAAATGGATGGCCTCCTTCGTCAAGGAGAAGGACATCGTCAAGCCTTGGGGGGCCGGGTATCTGGCGAAAGAAATCGCCCACCGACTTCTAGCCAAGGGGCAAGTCGTCCCCACACCGAAGCCCAACGAGAGGGTGGTGTTCCTCCCTCATTTCGTCCGCGGGCTAGGGTTCCCACTCCACCCATTCGTCCGCGGACTGATGTTCTATTCCGGGCTAGATTTTAATGATATAGCCCCGAACTCCTTCCTCAACATCTCGGCGTTCATTGTTGTGTGTGAGGCTTTCCTCTGCATCCAGCCCCACTTCGGGCTGTGGCTCAAGATCTTCAACGTGAAGCCGAAGGTGGTGGATGGCCAACACGCGGAGTGCGGAGGAGCCATGGTGAGCAAGATGCCCAACGTCGCATGGCCCAAAGGTACGTTTGTGGAGACCGTCAAGGAGTGGCAGAAGCAGTGGTTCTATATCACAGAGCCTCGTGACGCCACTTGGGCCGCGGCTCCAGAGTTCAAGTCCGAAGCTCCAATGCGGCTCACCTCCTGGCTAAAGAAGGGCCTGGACTGGTCTTCGTCGGACGAACTGACAGCGCTGCAAATGCACGTCAAGAGCATGGTGGATAAAAACATCAAGCTCGTCAATGTGATCCAGGTGATGCTTGTTCGCCGGATCCTTCCATGCTAGAGCCGAACATACCCTCTGTGGGAATTTGATTCGGAGAAGCACCAGACTTTGGAGAGGCTCTTCGGAACCACTCATGAAGATGTCTAGAAGTTGCTCTTCAAGGGCACTGAGACGCCGCCGGCCATAGACTCGGACCGCGGGCACGATCTTGCCCACCCTGCCAGTGCGGTAAGTCATTTATGTCTCAAGGTGCGTCCTCCTCTTAGTTATTCATTGAAGATATCTAAAAACTTTACTGTTCACTTTTCAGGCATGGACAGAGAAAGTAGAGCAGATTCGATGTCCAGCTCTGCTGCCCGAAGAACCAGTCATCCCGCTCCTAGAGAAGATGCTGGTTCCAGCGCCCTACAAGACGCGGGAGAAGAAGGCCAAGAAAAAGGCCAAGGGGGTCCGAAGTGGCCCCCGTCGTAAGGGAGCTTCGGACATGTCGTCCGAAGACCAAACTCACTCCTCGGCCACCGACGATGACGAGGAGGAGGAGGAAGAAAGCAACTCCCCCCTTGAGGGGGGAAGGAAGAAGAGGGCGGCCTCTACAAATTTGGAGGCGGAGGCGCCCAAGAGGGGAAAAGGCCCTCTCCCGGATAACTCCGCGTGGGATGTCGACAGCAGTCCAGAGCGCCCCCTCAGGACCAAGCCCCTGGCCGCATCGTAAGTACTAAAAACTTTTGCATGTCCATGTGTCCAACCTCATGGTATTAATATATTAAATTGTGCTATGACAGTCCGGCCCACGACAACTTCCAGGGATCCTCATCAGGGGGTTCGTTGGATTCAAAGGCGATGGCCAGTGAGTCGCCGCCGACCGCCCGCTCTCCCACAGCCAAGGGCGACAACGAGGTGATGTCCCAAAGGACCATCCCAGGCCAGGGAGAGGTTCAGGAGGCCGTCAGGGTGGCGCCAGAGGATGACTCCTCGGCCGCCGGACACATGAGGGAGAAAGCCCCCATGGAGACTGGCAATGGGGGCCATGTCCAATTCGGCCCCCAGCCGAATATCATTCCGGAGACCTATACGGCTCCGGAGTCAAGCGGGCAGCCTTCCCCGAAAGGAGGAGGTATGCTTGTTCCGCCGGTGACCTCTGTCCAACCAGAGGCACCGGATAATCTGCTGGAAGCGCTACGAGGCACTTTCATTGTGGATGAGCACCGTATCCTTATGGGTACGGTGATTGAGAAGGTTCAGTCTGTCAAGAGCGAACTGACCGAAGCCTGCAGCAATCTGCTGGCCGGCTTTGAGGTAAGCGACGCAAAAGAAAAAGTCCCAATATAGACAGTAGCCCCTGAGACACTGTCCGGTGTTCGGAAAGAAAAAGCCGGACAGAGGATCAATACCCTATACGAAACTAATTAGATATGTATTATGTGACTGAGCAGGCGTCGCTATGATATGTCCATTTTGCATCATGCTTTTATATCGATATTTATTGCATTATGGGCTGTTATTACACGTTATGTTACAATACTTATGCCTATTCTCTCTTATTTTACAAGGTTTACATAAGGAGGGAGAATGTCGGCAGCTGGAATTCTGGGCTGGAAAAGGAGCAAATATTAAAGACCTATTCTGCACAACTCCAAAAGTCCTGAAACTCCACGAAAGTCATTTTTGGAAATAAAAAAAAATATTGAGCGGAAGAAGTTCACCAGAGGAGGACCCACCTGGCCACGAGGGTGGGGGGCACGCCCTACCCCCCCAGGGCGTGCCCCCTGCCTCATGGGCCCCCTGCTGGCTCTCCGATGGCCATCTTCTGCTATATGAGGTCTTTCATTGAGGAAAAAAAATCATAAGCAACCTTTCGGGACGAAACTCCGCCGCCACGAGGCGGAACCTTGGCGAAACCAATCTAGGGCTCCGACAGAGCTGTTCTGCCGGGGACACTTCCCTCCGGGAGGGGGAAATCATCACCATCTTCATCACCAATGCTCCTCTCATCGGGAGAGGGCAATCTCCATCAACATCTTCACCAGCACCATCTCCTCTCAAAACCCTACTTCATCTCTTGTATCCAATTCTTGTCTCCAAGTCCGGGATTGGTACTAGTAGGTTGCTAGTAGTGTTGATTACTCCTTGTAGTTGATGCTAGTTGGTTTATTTGGTGGAAGATCATATGTTCAGATCCTTTATGCATATTAATACCCCTCTGATTATGAACATGAATATGCTTTGTGAGTAGTTATGTTTGTTCCTGAGGAAATATGAGAAGTCTTGCTATTAGTAGTCATGTGAATTTGGTATTCGTTCGATATTTTGATGAGATGTATGTTGTCTAGCCTCTAGTGGTGTTATGTGAACGTCGACTACATAACACTTCACCATTATTTGGGCCTAGAGGAAGGCATTGGGAAGTAATAAGTAGATGATGGGTTGCTAGAGTGACAGAAGCTTAAACCCTACTTTATGCGTTGCTTCGTAAGGGGCTGATTTGGATCCATATGTTTCATGCTATGGTTAGGTTTACCTTAATACTTTTGTTGTAGTTGCGGATGCTTGCAATAGAGATTAATCATAAGTGGGATGCTTGTTCAAGTAAGAACAACACCCAAGCACCGGTCCACCCACATATCAAATTATCAAAGTACCGAACGCGAATCATATGAACGTGATGAAAACTAGCTTGATGATATTCCCATGTGTCCTCGGGAGGGCTTTTCCTTATATAAGAGTTTGTCCAGGCTTGTCCTTTGCTACAAAAAGGATTGGGCCATCTTGCTGCACTTTATTTACTTTTGTTACTTGTTGCTCGTTACAAATTATCTTATCACAGAACTATCTGTTACCACTTATTTTAGTACTTGCAGAGGATACCTTGCTGAAAACCGCTTATCATTTCCTTCTGCTCCTCGTTGGGTTCTACACTCTTACTTATCAAAAGGACTATGATAGATCCCCTATACTTGTGGGTCATCAAGACTCTTTTCTGGCGCCGTTGCCGGGGAGTGAAGCGCCTTTGGTAGGTGGAATTTGGTAAGGAAAAATTTATATAGTGTGCTGAAATTTACTGTCACTTGTTTCTATGGAAAGTAATCCTCTGAGGGGCTTGTTCGGGGTATCTTCACCCCGACCGGTAGAGCAAAGAGTTGCTCCTCAACCTACTGAACCTACTGAAAATGAAAATGTTCCCTTTGAAGTTCCTTCGGGTATGTTAGAAAAACTGCTAGATAATCCTTTTACAGGAGATGGAACAAAGCATCCTGATGAACACCTAATATATGTGGATGAAGTTTGTGGATTATTTAAGCTTGCAGGTATACCCGATGATGTTGTTAAGAAGAATGTCTTCCCTTTATCTTTGAAGGGAGATGCCTCGACATGGTATAGGCTATGTGATGACATGGGATCATGGAACTATAAATGAATGAAACTAGAATTTCATCAGAAGTATTATCCTATGCATCTTGTTCATCGTGATCGCAATTATATATATAAAATTTTTGGCCTCGCGAAGGAGAAAGCATCGCTCAAGCTTTGGGGAGGCTTAAATCAATGTTATAGTCATGCCCCAATCATGAGCTCTCAAGAGAAATAATTCTTCAAAATTTTATGCTCGACTTTCTCATAATAATCAATCCATGCTCGATACTTATTGTGCTAGCTCTTTTATGATGAAAACTATTGAATTCAAATGGAATTTATTGGATAGAATTAAACACAACTCTGAAGATTGGGATCTCGACGAAGGTAAGGAATCAGGTATGACACCTAAGTTTGATTGTGTTAAGTCTTTCATGGATACCGACGTTTTCCATAAATTTAGCACTAAATATGGACTTGACTCTGAGATAGTAGCTTCTTTCTGTGAATCTTTTGCTACTTTTGTTGATCTCCCCAAGGAGAAGTGGTTTAAATATCATCCTCCCATAGAAGTAAAAGTAGCTTCACCTATTAAAGTTGAAGAAAAGATTGTCACTTATAATGATCCTGTTGTTCATACTTCTTATGTTGAGAAACCACCTTTCCCTGTTAGAATAAAGGATCATGCTAAAGCTTCAACTGTGGTTTGTAAAAGCAATATTAGAACTTATACACCTCCTGAGCAAGTCAAAGTTGAACCTAATATTGCTATTGTCAAGGATCTCTTGTCTGATAATATTGATGGGCATGTTATTCAGTTCTTCGGGGAAACCGCTAGAATTGCCAAACCTTGTGCTAAAGATAAACATAGACCTGTGGTAGGTGTGCCTGTTATTTCTGTTAAAATAGGAGATCATTGTTATCATGGCTTGTGCGATATGGCTGCTAGTGTTAGTGCAATACCTTATGACTTATACAAAGAAATTATGCATGAAATTGCACCTGCTGAGATAGAAGATATTGATGTTACAATTAAACTTGCCAATAGAGATACTATATCAGCAATGGGAATTGTTAGATATGTTGAAGTCTTGTGTGGGAAAACTAAATATCCTGCTGATTTTCTTGTTCTTGGTTCCCCACAAGATAGCTTTTGTCCCATTATATTTGGTAGACCCTTCTTGAACACTGTTAATGCTAAGATAGACTGCGAAAAGAATGCTGTTACTATAGGCTTGGGTGATATGTCTCATGAGTTTAATTTCTCTAAATTTAGTAGACAACACTGTGAAGAAGAACTACCTAGTAAGGATGAAATTATTGGTCTTGCTTCTATTGCCGTACCTCCTAATGATCCTTTAGAACAATATTTGCTAGACCATGAAAATGATATGTTTATGAATGAAAGAAGGGAAATAGATGAAGTATTCTTTAAACATGAACCTATTCTGAAACACAATTTGCCTGTTGAAATCCTAGGGGATCCTCCTCCACCCAAGGGTGATCCTGTGTTTGAGCTTAAACCCTTGCCTGATAATCTTAAATATGCTTATCTTAATGAAAAGAAGATATATCCTATTATTATTAGTGCTAACCTTTGAGAGCATGAAGAAGAGAGATTATTGAAAACTCTGAAGAAGCACCGTGCTGCTATCACTACAAAAAAATACACTTCCGTGATGATACGTGTTTGTCACAGTAGGTCGCGTTTTTTGTCATGCATGTACATCCATGACAAATTTATGACAGAATCAAGATAGTCATACCCTGTGATGTCGTAGAAGTGTTCCATGACATTGCCAAAATTATCATCACGGAAGTGTCCACTTCCATGACGATAAATCGCGCATCACAAAAGTGCTTTCGTCAAGGGTGACTGATACTTCTCCAACGTATCTATAATTTTTTATTGCTCCATGCTATATTATCTACTGTTTTGGACTATATTGGGCTTTATTTTCCACTTTTATATTATTTTTGGGACTAACCTATTAACCGGAGGCCCAGCCCAGAATTGTTGTTTTTTTTGCCTATTTCAGTGTTTCGAAGAAACGGAATATCAAACGGAGTCCAAACGGAATGAAACCTTCGGGAACGTGATTTTCTCACCGAGCGTGATCCAGGAGACTTGGACCCTACGCCAAGGCATCAGAGAGGCAGTCACGAGGGTGGGGGGCGCCCCCCCTTAGGGCACGCCCCTGCCTCGTGGGCCCCTCGGAGCTCCACCGACGTACTTCTTCCTCCTATATATACCTACGTACCCCCAAACGAACAGATACAGAGCCAAAAACCTAATTCCACCGCCGCAACTTTCTGTATCCATGAGATCCCATCTTGGGGCCTGTTCCGGAGCTCCGCCGGAGAGGGCCGTCATCACGGAGGGCTTCTACATCATCATAGCCTCTCGGATGAAGTGTGAGTAGTTTACCTCAGACCTTCGGGTCCATAGTTAGTAGCTAGATGGCTTCTTCTCTCTTTTTGGATCTCAATACAAAGTTCTCCCCTCTCTCGTGGAGATCTATTCGATGTAATCTTCTTCTTTCTGCGGTGTGTTTGTTGAGACCGATGAATTTTGGGTTTATGATCAAGTCTATCTATGAATAATATTTGAATCTTCTCTGAATTCTTTTATGTATGATTAGTTATCTTTGCAAGTCTCTTCGAATTATCAGTTTGGTTTGGCCTACTAGATTGGTTTTTCTTGCCATGGGAGAAGTGCTTAGCTTTGGGTTCGATCTTGCGGTGTCCTTTCCCAGTGACAGAAGGGGCAGCAAGGCACGTATTGTATCGCTGCCATCGAGGATAACAAGATGGGGTTTATTTCATATTGCATGAATTTATTTCTCTACATCATGTCATCTTGCTTAAAGCGTTACTCTGTTTTCAACTTAATACTCTAGATGCATGCTGGATAGCGGTCGATGAGTGGAGTAATAGTAGTAGATGCAGAATCGTTTCGGTCTACTTGTCACGGACGTGATGCCTATATACATGAACATGCCTAGATATTCTCATAACTATGCTCAATTCTGTCAATTGCTCAACAGTAATTTGTTCACCCACCGTAGAATACTTATGCTCTTGAGAGAATCCACTAGTGAAACCTATGGCCCCCGGGTCTATTCTCATCATATCAATCTCCATCACTTTAATCTTGCTTTGCTTTTTTACTTTTCACTTTGCATCTCTATATCAAAAATACCAAAAATATTATCTATTAGATCTCACTCTCGTAAGTGACCGTGAAGGGATTGACAACCCCTAATCACGTTGGTTGCGAGTAGCTATCGTTTTGTGTAGGTATGAGGGACTTGAGCGTGTCCTCCTACGGGATTGATACCTTGTTCTAAAAAACTGAGGGAAATACTTACACTACTCTGCTGTATCATCCTTTCCTCTTCGGGGAAATCCAACGCAAGCTCAAGAGGTAGCAGTGACCGACACGTGGCATCCACCGTAACGGAACGCCGTTAAGCTATCGAGTCGGGTTTTGGATTCGACAACCCGTTAACAGCCCCGACCAATGGGAAATTTCCACGCGTAAAATTCTTATTGGCCGGACGAAACACGTGTCAGCTCGTCAGTGGGTCAGATAGGCGCCTATGATACATCGACACGTGGCACGGCCCAACAAAGGCCCATTCTTGTGAAAAGGCCGACCCGTTTGACTTGGTCAAAAGGTGGCGGGCCGGCCCATGTAATGCCTGTTAAAGGCCTGTTCGCATATAGCCCATTTACAGCCCGCTAACCCAAGGCCCATTACACCCTATCCAAGTTAGGCCCAGTAGCGTCATTTGGGCCACCCAATATGATTCCAGCCTGTTTTCACTTCTGGCCCATGTATGGCCCATGAAGTCTTTCGGCCCATATGCGTCCCTATGTAACTCTTGGCCTATTAACGGCCCGTGGTGAAACTGGCCCTTAATGAACACTGTATCACTTTACACCCATTAACGGCTCGTGGTGAAACTGGCCCGTAATGAACAGTGCATCACTTTTATACCCATTAACGGCCCGTTATTCCGTTGGGCCGTTTCCAGCCCATGTTATCTTTCGGCCTTCTCAGAGCCCATTTATTCTTGGGGTCATTTCCAGCATTCGTTTACTTACGGCCCGTTACTGTCATTTTCTGCTTGTGGGCCAAATTCAGCCCGTGGTTACAGTCGGCCCGTTTGTGGTCCGTTAATATGTTGGGCCGTTTTCATAGCGTCATCAAATACGGCCTATTAACGATGGCCCGTTATGGTCAGCCCATGAATGGACGATTCCAACTCTAGCCCATTTACGGCCATAATGCGGTCTATTTGGCCCATGTTTGGCCAATCAATCATACGGCCCGTATAAGGCCCATTGATTATACGGCCCGCAGAAGGCCCATTGTTTCTACGGCCCATAGAAGGCCCATTATTTCTATGGCCCATAGAAGGCCCACTGTTTCTACGGCCAGTAGGAGGCCCAGTGTCACTACAGTAAATATTAGCCCATGTTTATTGTGGCCTAGTTTTATAAAATAGGTTATTGCAGCCACTAGCTAACCGCGGAAAAAGAACTGCAATGACTACAAGCAAACAAATAAACAAGGAAATAAATAAGCAAGCAACTAACGCTAGGCTATCACGGCTATTACACATATTACATCCACTGGGCATCAAAGTTCACCACCAGTGCAAATATAGGGAACAAAGCAGCATATCATATACACTGGTTGTCAAAGTTGGCGACCAGCGCAAATAAACGCCGCAGCAAAACAAATCCAGAACTGAAACCACTTCAGAAGATCTCAAGAAACAATATCCTGGGTACCCATAATGCTGGCAAGATGCTTAGCAAGCTTATTAACTTTCTCTTGTTTGGCGCTTAAATCCTCCAGCGCTTGCTGTTGCACCAGAAAACATGCATCTGAATTCTGCAGGGACTTCCTCAGTCCTTCAGCTTCCTGTCGCAGCACATCTGATCGATGTCTTTTAACTTGAAGTTGAGACTCAAGAAGACGAACTGATTCAGGCAGCGAGTTCGAAGAGCTTGTGCCAGCAGTAGTGGCCAGTAACTCGAACACTACATCAAGACATGACTTTTGGGTTCCCTCACCGTCGTCAAGATAGTTTTTATTAGCTTTCTTGGAGACCAACAGGGATGTCTCACTATCTTGAACCTTATCTGCATTACTTCCTTTACCATTGGATGACGCGGTACTGTTCTCCAATATTTTGTCCGCATTCTAAAAGAGAAACAAGCAGACACATCACACGTTTACCATGTTGTATATGAAACTCATTTTGGTAAATGAGTTCAGTAGTAAAGTGGACAGGATAACAGCATGAAACAAACATATATCTATGTACCATGGTCACTTTATGGTCTATATCATTCTAGTTTTTGTTGCCAAATCAAGATAGAGACACAGTTCAAATAATATTTGTTCAAGACAAAGCAGAATAGACAGAATATAAGTGTGGGTAACTATAGAGAAATAACAACACTTGTAATGTGCATGACATGAGAACATAACTGTTTATTCAATGGAAACTGAAATCAACATAGAGCAGGTTACAACAGCAAACCAGTTAAAGAAACATGTTTAAAACATACCTGCTGCGCCATTGGAGTTTCAATTCCATCCTTCAAATTTGAAAATAGTTGGTATGAGTAAATACAGTAATACAAGAGCAAAGGAGTATGAACCATAGCTACAGAACCTGACCTGAGAACTAATCTTCTTCTCCTTTAAGCGTTGAGTTGGGATTCGGAGTGGTGGTCCTCGTGCTTTGGGCACTGCAGTTCCCTTAGTAACTGCTCGTGTTTGGGTGCTCTGTGGTGGAGACGGTGCTGTGTCAACTGGAACTGGGTTACTATCTGTCGGGGTTGGGGTTAGAAGGGGTGTAGCTGGTTCTCTGTCCAACTGGGTAGGGGTACAATCTGCGAGAGTCTGTGTTATGTGTGGTGGATCTGTTCCTTGGGCAAGTACAACCGTGGTTCTATCTGCATCAACTGGTAGCACTATCTTTTCTGAAGACCGTGTTGTTACTCCCTTAGATACTGCCACCACGCTCTCCAATTCAAATGGCTGATAAACAACAAAAGTAATTGAAAGTATAGACATTGTATGATAGACAGGTGCAATGGATAGCGGGGAATAAAAGAGGGCATGAAATAATTCATATTTATGTTGTCTAACCAAACAGGATAGCATGACACAATTTCACATATATGATGGCTAACTAAACAGGATAGCATGACACAATTTCACATTATGATGGCTAACTAAAAAAGTTGGAAAGACATAGTTCAAAATATGAGACTATGTAAACAGGATGACATGACATAACTATATAATGTGTTTATTAAATAGGTTGGCATGCCATAATTCACATACATTCACAGATAGAATGCCATAATTCAAAATATGATGACTGTAAACACTAAACAGGATGAGATGATATAACTATGTGATGTCTTTATTAAATGGGTTGCCATGCCATAATTCAGATAGATGATGTGTATGTACTATGTAAACATGATGGCATGATATAATTCAAATATATGATTTATATAATAAGAAAGTAAGCAGATGGCAATCCATATATGATGTAAAAACTAAGCAATGCAAGACAACATGCATGACATGGGTAATATAACCCTGCAAAGTTTGAGCATAGACCTCAGGGGGGAAATAGGACTGTTCATCAGTCTCCGAATCCTCCTCTGAGGAGCTCTCTATAACCAGCAAGATGTCTGCTTCAGCAGGTAGCATTGTCTGCTCTGAAAACTTGTTTTCACTCCAGATACTTCCATCACCGCTTCAAATGGCTGATGCACAGGAAGAGTAGTTGAATATACAAACGTTGTCGACAAATGGAACACGTAATACAAAAAAATGATAGTATGATATAATTCACATACATGATGACTGGCTAAACAGTATGGCATTGCATAATTCACATATATAATGCCTTTGCAACAAGATAGCATTATATAATTCACATATATACTGTCTTGCAACAAGATGGCAATGCATAATTCACATATATGGTAATTAGACACTGAACAGGTGGCATTCACACAAAGCATGTCTAAACTAATCAAATGACATAGCAATGCGAGACACCATACGCACGATATGAGCAACATAACCCTGCCAAGTTAGAGCATACACCTCGGGGGAATAGGACTAGTCATCTGTCTCTGAATCCTACTCTGAGGAGCTATCCGTAACCAGCGAGATATGCACTTCGTCAGATAGCATAGTCTGCTCTGAAGACCTTGTTTTCCCTCCAGAATTTGCCATCGCCATGTCAAATGGTTGATGCACACGAAGAGCAGTTGAATGTACTAACATTGTTGACAAATGTAATATGTAACGAAAAAAAAGGATGGCCTGATATAATTTACATATAAGATGACTGGCTAAGCAGGATGGCATTGCAAAATTCACATATATGATGCCTGGCCAAACAAGATGGCGTTGCATAATTCACATAAACGATGAATAAACTAAACAGATGGCATTCCCACAAAGGATGTCTAAACTAAGCAGATGACATATTTGATGTATAAAGTAAGCAATGCAAGACACCATATGCATGATATAACCAACATCAGCATGCCAAGTTAGAGAGAAGACCTCAGGGGGTAAATAGGAGTTGTCTTCTCCTTCTGAATCCCCCTCAGAACCGATATCTTCCTCTCAATTACAATCCGAAATGCGTGGAGGGGGGCTGCCTTTGCGCCTACCATGGAGCGACGTCTGCATGAAATTTTATTGCCACGCAAGGCTCGTCTCTTTTGCTCTACATGTTTAGTTCCATTGTTTACAATAACTGTCATGCATAGGAATAAAACATAGTGAGATTATGTAAGGAGTGCATGCAGAAATCCAGAGTGATGGTAGCAACCTGTGGATAGACCCAAAACCAATAATAGTAGGCAGATAATGGCTTCAGTTAAAAAATACAGATAATGGCTTCTTTACTGTTTGTTTCCCACCCAACATGAAACTCATAGTAGACACCGGAGATTAACCAGATAGTAGATAGATACTATTGATAGCGGCCCCGATATGTACCCCACAACCATTTAAAAACTCAAGTTTGACCATTAGTTTGGAGCTGACTCAGAGTCTAATCGGTGAAGAGGACGATAAAGTAGCATGTAATATTAAGCGATGCATAACGTAAGCAGACATGAAAGAGTGCGACCTCTCTTGCGGACCCGTGTAGTCCTCGAGGTCATCTGCTCGGTTGATGATGGTAATGCAGTTTTCATGGCTGCCAGCGGCGGGGAAGAAGATCTGAGGCGGCGAAAGACAGTCTAGAGGCCAGATCCTTGCTGTGCTGGACCCTTCTGTCGTTGGAGCAGCTGAGCTGGGGTGGACGACAGCGCAGCAGGAGCGGGACAAACCACGCAAGGTTTTCTTTGACAACAGGGCTCGTTTGAATTGGAGGATTCCAACAATGCAGGGATAGGAAATAGACAGGAATAGGATAGGAATGCACATGCAAAACAAAGAATTTAAAAACACAGGATTTCTGCCAATCTGGGTGTTTCATTCACAACAATTGGAAGATCACAGGATACAAAGAAGCATGGTGAGATTAAGTCAAACCACAAGAAAATGTACGGTTATAATGCTATTATGCTACTATCTCTTAGTCTTGTGCTTCATGAATAGGAATTTGAAAAGGATGACAAGTGAAAATTAAAATTCCTACATTTTTTTCTTTCAAGGAGACACTAAAGGAACAAATCCGTGTGCTCAGTGGACAATATATATATATAACATGTAGAGTAAAAAAGAGATGCAACAAGTGTACAACCTCTTTGGCGAAGCCATGTCGATCTCAGCGTGATTGGGTTGGTCGGTGAGGATGCTCCGACTGACTTTGCTATCGGAGGAGGGGAAGAAGATCTTAGGCGTCTGGAGATGGAGCCCGAGGTACTGCCCTGCTGTGATGGAGGGTTTCGTCGTTGGAGCAGCTCCGGTGAGTTGTACGACGCCGAGGCTGAAGCAGGACAAGAGAGACAACGAACAACGTTAACCTGAGTGGAATTCTAATAGCATCTCCAATACATGACGTAAAATACATAACCACAAAGTGCTAGATGTAAAATACATTAGCCGGTCATCTCTGAACTTAACTGTCGAAACTGAACTTAACTGTCGAAACTGAATTTTGCTGTCGAAACTGAATTTTGCTATCGAAACTGAACGCACTAGCAAGGTGAGGCTACACGTTGGTTGGCTGACTTTTTCATCTCTAGTCAGTCGATTTTGCAGCCGTTGGATACGAAATCAAGGGCATGCGGTTCATCTTCAACCTCCACCCCCCTGAGCCGGCCAAACAACAGCCCCCCACCGCCCGCGGCCGGTGGTGCGCCACCCCGCGCGCCCCGAAAACACTCCCCACCGCCGGTCCGCCGCCGCCCTGGCCATCCCTCTAGGCCCCCGTGTCGAGCTTTTTCTCTGGCGATCCCCACGCCACTGCCCCGCCAACGCCCCGCCACCGCCGGCGACCACCGCCCCCATCCTGAACCCTAAGATAGATAGTGGGGTACCTCTCCGGCGAGCCCCCCTCCCCGTTGTGGCTGGTTCTTCCTTCACCCCGGCGAGCCCCCCCCACCCCCTGAAAATCGATTGGCCCAAAAGTCGATTCAGTCGACTAAAGTGTAGCTAAATCAGAGCAGCATCGCAAGCAAGAGCAAGAGCAGCAGCGCGAGCTAGATCAATAGCAAGAGCAGACCAGGCAGGGGACCGAGAGCAAGAGCAGAACAGCAGCGCGAGCGAGAGCTAAAGCAGAGTAGGTCCTACTGATGTGGACGTTGCCGCCGAGGGAGCGACGCCATGGAGGAAGTGGCCGGCGACGCCGCCGTGGATGGAGCCGCGCCGTGTCGACTCGGGGCCGAGCGGCGGCAGCACCGTGAGATCGAATCAAGAAGAAAATGCGGCGAGTAGTGTACAACCTCTTTGGTGGCGCCGATTAGGCCGCAACTTCATCCGAGGAAACGGTGATGATGATGCTCTTCTGGTGGTGCAGGTGAAGACGGCGGTGTGGGAATGGAGGTGGCGCGAAAGACGAGGGGAACGTCAGGGCAGCTCCTTGGAGGTGGAGGACTGGGTGGCTGAACCGGCGGGACGACGAGATTGACGACGGATCCTCATCCGGTATGGTGGATGAGGGACGTCGAGGTGTTGCTGTGGACGACGTCGTCGGGGAAGAGGCTCCGGTTGGGTGGCGGACGGAGCAGGGTGTGGGGTTTCGTCGCGGGTTTTCGCGGCCTCGGTGTACGAATGGGTGAGCGGATGGGATGGCAGTGGGGAACCATGGCTTAGAGACGCGCTTGTCCGAAATGTGGGGTAAGTTACAAAAGTACCCCCACCGATTTGAGGCGGTTCTTACGGTTCAGGGGTACCACGGGCATTTCGCGTGTCGGGATTTCACAGGAGGTGGAAGTTTTCGCATGCGTTGTAATTTCGGAATAGCAAGGCGCGGGTTGAGATGGAGGGAGTTGTCGGAGCACAACGAGACAAAGATATATCTTAAATATTTTGGGCTAACAAGGCGCGGGTTGAAATTTCCGGACAAGCCTAACGTCTACTGTGCCAAATCAATGCGCACTACAAATGTCATTCAAAACTTTGAATTCATGTTATGTTCAATTAAAATATTTCGCTACGTGTATAATGCATGCAACCTACTACTCAAATGAACGTTTTAGTGCATTCCAGACGTATATACTACCGCTTCAATATGAACTAAATTTGAATTCGTTTCTCTATTTGAATAAGATCTACAGTAATGATTGTTGTGAAGTCAAAGCACTTGAATTCGTTTCTGTATTTTAATAAGATCCACAATCATCATTATTGTCAAGTTAAAACCATCGTTTGTGTATTATCTTCACAGCACACCACATGATTAGTCTCGAGTTACATATGAACTATGTGTACTATATGAACTCGAACTACATTTTTTGAATCCACTTTATTCTGATTTCAAATCACATTACGTTTCTAGCTCTAGCTAGATCTTCATAATCTAAACCATGTCTCATATGTATAATGTGTTTATCACATTATGTATGGTGCCCCGCCCCCTACGGCTACAAGTATTTAGCTGTGAGTTGCAAACACCACACATTACCACAAATTCAAATAAAATGTGAGAATGTTCGATATATAGTATTGTTTAGATTGTTCGATATTTAGTTGTAAGGTGCAAACGCCACACATTATCACAAATTCAAATAAAATGTGAGATTGTTTGATGTATAGTATGGTTTAGATTGTTCGGCATTTAGCTGTGAGTTGCAAACGCCATGCATTATCACATTATGGTATAACATGTGCACAGCACGTGTATCACCGCTATATTCATGCATGCAATGTTTAAAACACTATGATCTCCTATTCGAATATATGAATCCGCTTTCATATCAAATTATGATCTTTGTTAGTCTCTTACACCCACACAATCCTCTAACCTTTGTAGCTACCACTAACTTTCTCTCGTGCATGCACACGCCCTCCTCGCCCTCCCCCTCCCTCGGCATTCTATCCACCTGGCACATTCATTTTTTTCTTTAGGTCATTCTCCCAGAGTCTCCACAACTCCTTTCCGACACACACCGATCGATAAACCTCTCCAGCGATGCCTACCTACAACATACACACACACCTTCAATCTCCTCCTTTATGTGTCCTTGCCTCGTGTCTCTCATACGGTCAGACACACGTGTAAACTCTCGCCCCTCTTTTCATCGATCTCACAACCGCACACTCCTCCCCCTATCTAGCTAGTAGTTGGACCTCTCGCACCACCTCCTAGCTCCATTCTCTCTGTCTATCCGTCTCGCTGGGCCTTATTTGCCTCTAACAAATGGACACACACCGACCGATCTCTCGCTATACATATAGCTAGCTAGGTGCTTATAACTCGTTTTTACCCACACGTCAATCGATCTACCTCATTAGTTATGTCTCTCCCTTCCTCCGACAAACAACAATTGATCTACCGATCTAGTTAGGTTTTCTTACCAAACACATGGTTCCCCTTCATCATCCATGGATGCGTCCCGACAGATCTATCACGCACAGGCACACACAGAAACACATCCCCACTCTTATTGATAACATTGCAGTTCCACCCTCAGTTTGTCTAGTAGGCCTCTCCCACCATTTTCGAGAAGCAACTCCATCACCCATCCAACACTTTACCCCTCTCCCTCCCTCTCCCTCCCTCTCTCTCTCTCCTCTTTCTCTGTCCCATCATATTTCCCATCCTTTAGTTATGTATGGATGTCGACCGATCTCCCTCAAGACATAGCTGGGTCTCTCCTTCTCAACACATATACAAGTCGTTCTACCTCTATAGTTAGGCCTCTGCCTACCCCTCCCCCACCCCCCCACACACACCGATACATCAAGCGCTCTAGTCATGTCTCCCTGCCACACACAAACTTGACATGTGCCCTCTAACGTTCCGGTAGGCCAGTCTCCCTATATCTTTGACTTGCACACACACACAATTTCGATGGCTCTCTTCATTGATCTCGCACCCACCCACTTGATCCTCTCTTTGACTCTATCGATAGCTATGACCCCTCCCTCTCTTCTCGTGGATTGCCCGACCCTCTATGTATGATATGGATAGGCCTCCATTTCACACACATTGCATGCAAAAATTTGTTTGAGATGTCATCGACACATATTCCCACAAATAATTCACGAAATCAACCCCCACCCCACCCCACCCCAAAACAAAAAACACTCACGAACGCGGTTTGTATCTCTCACACACACCCACGTAGGTGGGCGACATGCAGGAAGAGAAGAGGTGCATGCACGGCGCACGTACTCCCATCTCTTTCCCAACCACACCCACGCGGGTACACGATGGAGCTCATTTCTGTACGAAAAAGGCAGTCCACGTGGTAATTTGGCACGTGTACTGGTTGTCCACTTGGTGGAGGGAGGATCGTCTATCACGGGTGAACAAACAAATTGCGACTTGACGCGTTATGTTAAGTTTAAAAAAGAGGCAAACCATGTGGGGCCTACCTTAGAGGCAAGGCTCTATACACTGGAGTACTTTTGATGTGTCCCGTCAACTCGCAGAACAAGGAGAAGCTTGCTTAGTACGCCGTCTCCCCCGCCCACGGGCGCGGTGGCTCGCAGGATGAGGTGAAGCTGCTCCGCCTTACGCCCGCTCCCTTGCCCATGCGCGCGGTGGCTCGCAAGACGAGGAGAAAAATTTACTACTCCCTCCGTTTACTCCTCGTCCCTACTACCTTGGTTATAGAGATTATACCATATTGTTTGGAATATATATGTCCTTTAGTAGACTTCAATATGAGCTACTAGTACATACTCCAAACACTGATGTATATTGACATATTTTAGAGTGTAGATTCACTCATTTTGCTCTGTATGTAGCACTCTCCCTCGCCCCTCGCCCCTCGACCCTCGCCCATGTGGTGGACGCACAGCAATTCATTCGGTCTCATATAGCCAGAACGATATATACTGCACTACCATTATTGCTCGACTTCCCGAAGAGGCGAAGAGCCAATCGCAAGGTTAATATTTTGGAGATGCCAAGCGCAAGGTTATAGGAGAACGAGTAGTAGGTGCCGCCTCATTTATAAATAAAGTTTTTTTCTTCAGTGGCACGTACGCAATATGATAGGTTCATATGGAGAGAAAAGGAAACCGGTCCACTATATACATAGTCAGGACGGGCCAGCCTACACGGTTGCTTGCTGGGGTTGCTCTCTTCACACTCTCTCGCACAAAACGATTGTGGCCACAACTCTAACATCCCGACGGATCACGTCCGCTTGGGGAAGGGGTGGATGCTTAGTGTAGATGCGGTGGCCGTCGCCGATGGCGAAAACCCACTGTCGGCACGTCCCGATCAGGGGTCCCCGCCGTTCTTTCTCACAAAGCCGGTGAGGTTGCCTTCGTCCCTTGCTCACTGCCGCGACGTGGGCAGTTGCCGCCTCCCGCCGCCTTCCTCAAGGTTGAGCTACGTCCCTCGGGTACAACTCCCTTTACAGCCGTCTTGCACCACTTCTCCAGCCGCCCACATCACTCCCTGTGGATATTTCTCTACTTCTTTGCCCCGCACATACCTCTACTGGCTTCTACGTACTGTATTTGTGATGAGTTTATGTCTCATCAACTAGTCCCAGTAATCTTATTCTAATCACGCTTCTTCAATTTCTTTGCCACAGGGATGCTCATCTCGATTTTGGTGAAACTACACAAAATGATCCGATGGTCAAAAGGTTGCAAACTTCATTTATTAGGAAGCTCGAACGTTGCCAGCAAATTGAAGCCTGGTCAGGGTTCACGGTTCAAGGGCTAGGGACTGCATGGATCGTTTTTTTCTTTAGCTACCTCTGTTCCAAAATAAGTGTCAACTTTAGTAGTAGTACAACTTTGTACTAAAGTTTGCACAAAGTTGAGACACTTATTTTGGAACGGAGGGAGTACATATTTGCTATGATCTGTCAATCATTGAGATGCAATAGCATGCATGTTAGTCTCCTTTGTATTTGATGAAATGTTGCAACGGGCAACCTTGGATGCAAGATACATGTAACAGCTTCATAACATTGTACAAATTTATCTCGCTGATAAATTACAGTACGTACTATACTAGTACTTCCTCCATTCTTAAATATAAGTCTTTGTAGAGATTTCACCATGAACCACATGCAGATGTATATAGATGCATTTTAAGTGTAGATTCATTCATTTTGTTCCGTATGTAGTGGAATCTCTACAAAGACTTATCTACTAGTAATAGCTAGCCCCCACTACTAAGAATTCTCTATCCTATCCTTGAGCCACATCATCAAAATTGATGTAGCCGTTAGATGAAGTGAATCAGTCCATAATAGCCGTCTGGTCTAGATGTTGAGAGGCTCCGCACTAAGCCACATGCAAGCATGCAGAAATACCGTGGCACATGCATGTGAGTGGGTTTTGAATCACATCAACATGTCTGCATGCAAGCATGCACCGGTAGCATGCATGTAAGTGAGGTTTTAAGTCCCATTAACATGTCAAAAAGAAAAATATAATCCCATTATGCAGTAGGAGTTGGCTGATCTTTTTTCCTCACGTGGGATGATCTAAATGATGATGGGAGTTTATTTAGTTTGGCTACCACATTTGTCATGCGGTTATAGAGTTTTTTTAGTTCTATGAAATCAATAATTTTCACTGCTCCTGTGATAGTGTGAGGTGGGCCATGTAATCACTGAACCTGCGTGTTTTCACTGCTCTTGCACGCCTCTGCTGTAAGAATGGAAAAAATTGTAATCTACTAGTAGTACCTCCTTTCACCGAAAGCGTGGGACATCCAGCAGTCCTACCACCTCAGTAATAAAGACCAATGAGCCGTCAAATCACATAGACCCAACAGTAAGTTGGACGGACGAAGCAACCATCACTCTTGCGCCAGTGAGAGGTCGCGTCCGCTCTGCCCGGGCATGAATGCGGCACCGATTCTTTGGAGCGGCGCTGACCGTTTCGGGCGGGAAGCGCGCGCTGTAAGTGCATCTAGTGCCCCTTAGTGATTTTGGTGTATTGAAGACTTATAGGTTAAGGATCTAATGTGTTTATGAGTGTACACAGGTCTATAAGTCTATGAGGAGTTTGATATTTACAGAGAAAGTCGACCCCTAAAAATGAAGTTCTTCGACTGAAGACTTTGATATTTTGAAGACTTTCTGAAGACTTTGAAAGTGAAGAAATTGGTGTAACCTTGAAGACTTGGTTATCATTTGAGGAACATGAAGCGTGAAGAATTTTGTTTTCATAGTTTCATTTTCTCTTTCTTGAGTCATAGGAAACACCGTACTGTTAAAGGGGGTCGAGGAAATACTAAGGAGAAAATTTCCAAGTGATGCTCAACTCAAATCCTACACCTACCAATCCCTTCGAGTGAAGCCATTGGAAATCTCATACAGTTCAGTCAATTTCTTCAGTGACAGAGACACAGTTCTTCTGGTCACTGAGGACTTTGCTCTGACTAAGGAGTTAGGAATTCGCCAGTGCGAATTGCCTACACTGTGAGGAACATGATAGCCCTGAGGAATTTGAACCTCAAATTTCCGACCGTTGCTGTGCTACGCGCCAGCTGTCCCAAAATATCTTATCCATCCAACGGTCATATCATTGAAGGACATTTATGTCTTATCATGTCGGACTGCTCCCTAGGCTATAAATAGCCGCCCCCTACAACCACTAGCTGGTTGGCTGCTCCGCGAGAACTTGACACTTGTCATTTGAGAGCAACCCATCCTCCGAGGACTTTGAGCGAAAATCATCAAGTGAGGAAAATCCAAACCCAAACCCAAAACACCTACAAACCCAAAGTGATTAAGCATCACTAAAGAGATTGATCCTGCGTGGATCCGATGCTTGTTACCTTTGAAGACTGTGCTTCTTCCAGACGGTTAGGCGTCATGGTCTAGGGCATCCAAGAGGAATTGTGGATCGTTGAGTGACCGAGTTTGTGAAGGTTTGGAAGTCACCTGAAGACTTACCACGAGTGATTGGGTGAGGACTGTGTGTCCTTAGCTCAAGGAGAATACGGTGAGGACTGTGTGTCCGGGACTGGGTCTCCTCGAGTTTAAATACTCAGCCGCTCCAACCAGATGTACAAGTGAGACAGCAGTTGGAACTGGTCTACCAAATCATTGTCTTCACCAAGCCAACTGGTTCTATTTCCTCAACACCTTCATTTCCTCATTACTGTGTTGTGTGTTTGTTCATATCTGTGTTTGAAGACTTTGAATGAAGACTTTATCAATTTCCTCAGTTCAATTTCTTCAGTCTGTTTGTCTTCATCTTGTGCTATCCTATGTTTACGCTTTCTGTACTCTGTGTTGATCTTCATTTCATCATGATGACCATGCATGTATTCTGCTATGTTTACTTCCGATTACTTATTCCGCTGCTAGTAGTTCTTCGCTAAGGAATTTCCTCACTAGCAAATTCCTCAGTGAAGAATTTCATAAAAATCGCCTATTCACCCCCCTCTAGTCGATATAACGCACTTTCAATCGGTATCAGAGCAAGGTACTCCCTTGTTCTGTGTGATTTTGGTTTAACCGCCTGGAGTTTTAGTTATGTTGACCGCAGATATGAAGAAAGTGACATGCCCCATCTTTGACGGTCACGAGTATCCCAAATGGAAGGCCATGATGAAGAAGCGTCTCATGGCGATGGATAGTGAGCTGTGGACCGTCACTGAGATTGGTCTGACCGATCTGTGCAAGATGGCGGAAGCTAATGACATTCGCAAGCACAACCATCTCAACCTCATAGCGAAGGCCGTCATCTGCTCCAGTCTGTCTCGAAATTAGTTCAGGAACGTCATGCATCTCGATCAGGCGAAGCTTATCTAGGACCGTATCTCTGATGTCTATGAAGGCCATCGAACCTGTCACGATCCTTGGTTTGAGGACTTCAAGAAATCTCTCAAGTCAATGACATTTGAACCAGAATCATCCTCCTCCTCACCATGTCTCATGGCAGATGGTGAACAGGTAACCGAATGCTATCTGTCTGAATCCAGTGATGATGAATCTGGTGATGAATTTGGACCCAGTTATGTCAAACTTGCCTCACTTGCTGCTAAACAACAAAGAGCTTTGGAAAGGGCTAACAACATGCTTAGTAAGAGCAATGATATGTTGGGTGAAGAAATGGATCAATCAACAGCTTTGGCTGAAAGTCTTCAGAGACTTCATTCTAAGTATGACTCCCTTCAAGATCAGCATAACTCTCTCTTGTCCGATCTTGAGAAGATAAGAGTGAGTTATGAAGATCTTCAGAAGGAGCGCGATTCATTACTTGCTCAACAAATCAGCGCTGCTCAGGAAGAATTCATTCCTCCATGTTTAAAATGCATTAAACGAGAATCTGCTAATTCCTCACCTGAATGTTCAAATGCTTCTAATGTTACAAGTTCTTCACCTGCCTCTGCTATCACTAATTCCTCATCTGAGGACATTGCTAGTATCACTGACGATGCAGGGCTGAAGGAATTGTACATGACAGGCATGTACAAAAGCCTCAAAGGGCATCAGACTCTTTGTGATATGCTTAAAAAGCAGATCCTCAACAGGAACCCTAGGAAAGAGGGTATTGCCTTTGAGAGGAAACTCAATGCTGATGGTACATATTGGAAGCCTGAGCAGTACCCCAAAACCTCATGGGTTGCTGCAAAGGGACCTCTAGTTGATCCATCTAATTTATCCGGTTATACATGTGAATCTTCTCATTCTTCTGATGAGTCATTTGACTCCAACTATAAACTGTTCAAAAATCAGAATGGCGAAGTATTTGCTAGATATGTTGGCACTAACTGCAGGAATGGTTCCCCTATGAAGAAAATCTGGGTTCCCAAAAGGTATCATGAAAGTCTTCAGGTGAATGTCCTCATGACACCACCTGTGAAGAAAAGGAACCTCAGATCAAATTCTTCATATGGACCAAATTCTTCATATGGATCCAAGTCCTCACACGGACCAAATTCCTCACGTGGATCAAATTCCTCAAAAGGATCAAAGTCCTCATATGAACATCATCGTGCTAACAACTCTGTTTCGCAGGGAAGAGCCAAGGGCTATGAATATGAGCATTATTCTTCTAATCATTATGTTCATAAGTCCTCGAAGAATTTCTCTGCTTATTCATATGCGTACTCTAACCCCTCTTATGTGAAACGTAATGGTCTGGCCGCTATGCCACCATTCTCATATGGAGCTCGCAGAGTGATGAACTCTTTGCCACCCCTTCAGATGTGGGTGGTGAAGAAAAAGAACTAATCTCTTACGCAGGGTCAGGTCTCCAGACGTACTGTAACGTCTGAAGAATTTGCTGGGGACCTGACAAAGTGCCTGAAAGGACGCAGGCTAACCATGATGAAATGAACTTTCATTTCACACGTCCTCCCTCTGTTTTATCTGTCCTACTGCTTGATGAAATTGATCTGATGAATTGTGATATCATATTCTATTGGAAATATGCCCTAGAGGCAATAATAAAAGCATTATTATTATATTTCCTTGTTCATGATAATTGTCTTTTATTCATGCTATAATTGTGTTATCCGGAAATCGTAATATATGTGTGAATACATAGACACCAATATGTCCCTAATAAGCCTCTAGTTGACTAGCTCGTTGATCAACTGATAGTCATGGTTTCCTGACTATGGACATTGGATGTCATTGATAATGAGATCACATCATTAGGAGAATGATGTGATGGACAAGACCCAATCCTAAGCAAGAGCACAAGATCGTATAATTCATTTGCTA
Organism: Aegilops umbellulata; assembly: GCA_032464435.1. Lineage (NCBI taxonomy): Eukaryota > Viridiplantae > Streptophyta > Magnoliopsida > Poales > Poaceae > Aegilops > Aegilops umbellulata. Next base: position 446,235,611 of record CP136054.1, read on the forward strand.
GAGCTTTTCCAATGTCAAGTATCTTTTCCTTAGACCATGAGATCGTGTAACTACCGGATACCGTAGGAGTGCTTTGGGTGTGCCAAACGTCACAACGTAACTGGGTGACTATAAAGGTATACTACGGGTATCTCCGAAAGTGTCTATTGGGTTGACACGGATCGAGACAGGGATTTGTCACTCCGTATGACGGAGAGGTATCACCGGGCCCACTCGGTAATGCATCATCATAATGAGCTCAATGTAATCAAAGTGTTTGATCACGGGATCATGCATTACGGTATGAGTAAAGTGACTTGCCGGTAACGAGATTGAACGAGGTATTGGGATACCGACGATCGAATCTCGGGCAAGTAAAATACCGATTGACAAAGGGAATTGCATACGGGATTGATTGAATCCTCGACATCGTGGTTCATCCGATGAGATCATCGAGGAGTATGTGGGAGCCAACATGGGTATCCAGATCCCGCTGTTGGTTATTGGCCAGAGAAGTGTCTCGGTCATGTCTGCATGTCTCCCGAACCCGTAAGGTCTACACACTTAAGGTTCGGTGACGCTAGGGTTGTAGAGATATGAGTATGTAGTAATACAAAAGTTGTTCGGAGTCCTGGATGAGATCCCGGACGTCACGAGGAGTTCCGGAATGGTCCGGAGGTGAAGAATTATATATAGGAAGTGCAGTTTCGGCCATCGGGAGTGATTCGGGGGTCACCGGTATTGTACCGGGACCACCGGATGGGTCCCGGGGGTCCACCGGGTGGGGCCACCCATCCCGGAGGGCCCCATGGGCTGAGGTGGGAGGGGGAACCAGCCCTTAGTGGGCTGGTGCGCCCCCCTAGGCCCACCCCATGCGCCTAGGGTTGGAACCCTAGGGTGGGGGTGGGGCGCCCCACTTGCCTTGGGGGGCACTCCACCCCCCTTGGCCGCCGCCCCCCTTGGAGATTGGATCTCCCAAGGGCCGGCGCCCCCCAGGGGGGCCTATATAAAGGGGGGAAGGGAGGGGGCAGCTGGACCCTTGACCCCTGGCGCCTCCCTCTCCCCTGTCACACCTCTCCCTCTCACGGAGACGCTCGGCAAAGCCCTGCTACAGGTGACAACTGCATCCACCATCATGCCGTCGTGCTGCTGGATCTCCATCAACCTCTCCCTCCCCCTTGCTGGATCAGGAAGGAGGAGACGTCATCCGCTCCGTACATGTGTTGAACGTGGAGGTGCCGTCCGTTCAGCACTCGGTCATCGGTGATTTGGATCACGGCGAGTACGACTCCATCATCCACGTTCTAGTGAACGCTTCCGCACGCGATCTACAAAGGTATGTAGATGCATCCGATCACTCGTTGCTAGATGAACTCATAGATGGATCTTGGTGAAACCGTAGGAAAATTTGTGTTTTCTGCAACGTTCTCCAACAGTGGCATCATGAGCCAGGTTTATGCGTAGTTCTCTTTGCACGAGTAGAACACAATTGTTGTGGGCGTAGATGTTGTCAACTTTCTTGCCGCTACTAGTCTTATTTTGCTTCAGCGGTATTGTGGGATGAAGCGGCCCGGACCAACCTTACACGTACGCTTACGTGAGACCGGTTCCACCGACTAACATGCACTAGTTGCATAAGGTGGCTGGCGGGTGTCTGTCTCTCCCACTTTAGTTGGAGCGGATTCGACGAAAAGGGTCCTTATGAAGGGTAAATAGAAGTTGACAAATCACGTTGTGGCTTTCACGTAGGTAAGAAAACGTTCTTGCTAGAAACCTAATGCAGCCACGTAAAACTTGCAACAACAATTAGAGGACGTCTAACTTGTTTTTGCAGCAAGTGCTTTGTGATATGATATGGACAAAGTTGTGATGAATGATGAATGATATATATGTGATGTATGAGATCATGTTCATGTAATAGGAATCACGACTTGCATGTCGATCAGTATGACAACCGACAGGAGCCATAGGAGTTGTCATTATTTTTTATGACCCGCGTGTCAATGGAAACACCATGTAAATTACTTTACTTTATTGCTAAACGTGTTAGCCATAGTAGTAGAAGTAATAGTTGGCGAGCAACTTCATGGAGACACGATGATGGAGATCATGATGATGGAGATCATGGTGTCGTGCCGGTGACAAGATGATCATGGAGCCCCAAGATGGAGATCAAAGGAGCTATATGATATTGGCCATATCATGTCAGTATTATTATTTGATTGCATGTGATGTTTATCATGTTTTGCATCTTGTTTACTTAGAACGACAGTAGTAAATAAGATGATCCCTCATAATAAATTTCAAGAAAGTGTTCCCCCTAACTGTGCGCTGTTGCGACAGTTCGTTGTTTTGAAGCACCACGTGATGATCGGGTGTGATAGATTCCAACATTCACATACAACGGGTGTAAGACATATTTACACACGCAAAACACTTAGGGTTAACTTGACGAGCCTAGCATGTACAGACATGGCCTCGGAACACGGAGACCGAAAGGTCGAACATGAGTCGTATGGAAGATACAATCAACATGGAGATGTTCACCGATGATGACTAGTCCGTCTCACGTGATGATTAGACACGGCCTAGTCGACTCGGATCATGTAACACTTAGATGACTAGAGGGATGTCTAATCTGAGTGGGAGTTCATTGAAATAATTTGATTAGATGAACTTAATTATCATGAACTTAGTCTAAAACCTTTGCAAATATGTCTTGTAGATCAAATGTCCACCGCTAACGTCAACATGAACTTCAACGCATTCCTAGAGAAAACCAAGCTGAAAGACGATGGCAGCAACTATACGGACTGGGTCCGGAACCTGAGGATCATCCTCATAGCTGCCAGGAAACAATGTGTCCTAGAAGCACTGCTAGGAAATGCACCCGTCCCGGAGAACCAAGACGTTATGAACGCTTGGCAGCAGCGTGCTGATGATTACTCCCTCGTTCAGTGCGGCATGCTTTACAGCTTAGAACCGGGGCTCCAAAAGCGTTTTGAGTAACACGGAGCATATGAGATGTTCAAGGAGCTGAAACTAGTTTTCCAAGCTCATGCCCGAGTCGAGAGATATGAAGTCTCCGACAAGTTCTACAGTTGTAAGATGGAGGAAAATAGTTCTGTCAGTGAAAACATACTCAAGATGTCTGGGTTGCACAACCGCTTGACTCAGCTGGAGATTAACCTCCCAGACGAGGCGGTCATTGACAGAATCCTTCAGTCGCTCCCACCTAGCTACAAGAGCTTTGTGATGAACTACAATATGCAGGGGATGGTAAAGACCATTCTTGAGGTATTTGCTATACTGAAATCAGCAGAGGTTGAAATCAAAAAGGAACATCAAGTGTTGATGGTCAATAAAACCACTAAGTTCAAGAAAGGCAAGGGTAAGAAGAACTTCAAGAAGGACGACAAGGATGTTGCCGCGCCTGGTAAGCAAGTTGCCGGGAAGAAGTCAAAGCATGGACCCAAGCCTGAGACTGAGTGCTTTTATTGCAAAGGGAAGGGTCACTGGAAGCGGAACTGCCCCAAATACTTAGCGGACAAGAAGGCCGGCAACACTAAAGGTATATGTGATATACATGTAATTGATGTGTACCTTACCAGTGCTCGTAGTAGCTCCTGGGTATTTGATACCGGTGCCGTTGCTCATATTTGTAACTCAAAACAGGAGCTGCAGAATAAGCGGAGACTGGCGAAGGACGAGGTGATGATGCGCGTCGGGAATGGTTCCAAGGTCGATGTGATCGCCGTCGGCACGCTACCTCTACATTTACCTACGAGATTAGTTTTAAACCTCAATAATTGTTATTTAGTGCCAAGTTTGAGCATGAACATTCTATCTGGATCTCGTTTGATACGAGATGGCTACTCATTTAAATCCGAGAATAATGGTTGTTCTATTTATATGAGTGATATGTTTTATGGTCATGCTCCGATGGTCAATGGTTTATTCTTAATGAATGTCGTGCGTGATAATACACATATTCATAGTGTGAATACCAAAAGGTGTAAAGTTGATAACGATAGTCCCACATACTTGTGGCACTGCCGCCTTGGTCACATTGGTGTCAAGCACATGAAGAAGCTCCATGCTGATGGACTTTTAGAGTCTCTCGATTATGAATCATTTGACACGTGCGAACCATGCCTCATGGGCAAAATGACCAAGACTCCATTCTCTGGAACAATGGAGCGAGCAACCAACTTATTGGAAATCATACATACTGATGTGTGCGGTCCAATCAGTGTTGAGGCTCGCGGAGGATATCGTTATGTTCTCACTCTCACGGATGACTTGAGTAGATATGGGTATGTCTACTTGATGAAACACAAGTCTGAGACCTTTGAAAAGTTCAAGGAATTTCAGAATGAGGTAGAGAATCAACGTGACCGAAAAATAAAGTTCTTACGATCAGATCGTGGAGGAGAATATTTAAGTCACGAATTTGGTACGCACTTAAAGAAATGTGGAATCGTTTCACAACTCACGCCGCCTGGAACACCTCAACGAAACGGTGTGTCCGAACATCGTAATCGCACTCTATTGGATATGGTGCGATCTATGATGTCTCTTACTGATTTACCGCTATCATTTTGGGGATACGCTCTAGAGACAGCTACATTCACTTTAAATAGGGCACCGTCTAAATCCGTTGAGACGACACCGTATGAATTATGGTTTGGGAAGAAACCTAAGCTATCGTTTCTAAAAATTTGGGGATGCGATGCTTATGTCAAGAAACTTCAACCTGAAAAGCTCGAACCCAAATCGGAAAAATGCGTCTTCATAGGATACCCTAAGGAAACCGTTGGGTATACCTTCTACCTAAGATCCGAAGGCAAGATCTTTGTTGCCAAGAACGGAACCTTTCTGGAGAAAGAGTTTCTCTCGAAAGAAGTAAGTGGGAGGAAAGTGGAACTTGATGAAGTATCACCTCTTGAACCGGAAAGTAGCGCAGCTCAAGAAAATGTTTCTGTGGTGCCTCCACCGGTTAGAGAGGAAGTTAATGATGATGATCATGAAACTACGGATCAAGTTACTACTGAACTTCGTAGGTCCACAAGGACACGTTCCGCACCAGAGTGGTATGGCAACCCTGTCCTGGAAATCATGTTGTTAGACAACGGTGAACCTTCGAACTATGAAGAAGCGATGGCGGGCCCAGATTCCAACAAATGGCTGGAGGCCATGCAATCCGAGATAGGATCCATGTATGAAAACAAAGTATGGACTTTGACAGACTTGCCCGATGATCGGCGAGCGATAGAAAACAAATGGATCTTTAAAAAGAAGACGGACGCGGATGGTAATGTTACCATCTATAAAGCTCGACTTGTCGCTAAGGGTTATCGGCAAGTTCAAGGGGTTGACTACGATGAGACTTTCTCTCCCGTAGCGAAGCTGAAGTCCGTCCGAATCATGTTAGCAATTGCCGCATACTATGATTATGAGATATGGCAAATGGACGTCAAAACGGCATTCCTTAACGGTTATCTTAAGGAAGAAATGTATATGATGCAGCCGGAAGGTTTTGTCGACCCTAAGAATGCTAACAAGGTATGCAAGCTCCAGCGATCCATTTATGGGCTGGTGCAAGCATCTCGGAGTTGGAACATTCGCTTTGATGAGATGATCAAAGCGTTTGGGTTTATGCAGACTTATGGAGAAGCCTGCGTTTACAAGAAAGTGAGTGGGAGCTCTGTAGCATTTCTCATATTATATATAGATGACATACTTTTGATGGGAAATGATATAGAACTTTTGGACAACATTAAGGCCTATTTGAATAAGAGTTTTTCAATGAAGGACCTTGGAGAAGCTGCTTATATATTAGGCATCAAGATCTATAGAGATAGATCAAGACGCCTCATAGGTCTTTCACAAAGCACATACCTTGAAAAGATATTGAAGAAGTTCAATATGGATCAGTCCAAGAAGGGGTTCTTGACTGTATTGCAAGGTGAGAAATTGAGCTCAGCTCAATGCCCGACCACGGCAGAAGATATAGAACAGATGAGTGTCATCCCCTATGCCTCGGCCATAGGGTCTATTATGTATGCCATGCTGTGTACCAGACCTGATGTAAACCTTGCCGTAAGTTTGGTAGGAAGGTACCAAAGTAATCCCGGCAAGGAACACTAGACAGCGGTCAAAAATATCCTGAAGTACCTGAAAAGGACTAAGGACATGTTTCTCGTTTATGGAGGTGACGAAGAGCTCGTCGTAAAGGGTTACGTCAACGCTAGCTTCGACACAGATCTGGATGACTCTAAGTCACAAACCGGATACGTGTATATGTTGAATGGTGGAGCAGTAAGATGGTGCAGCTGCAAGCATAGCGTCGTGGCGGGATCTACATGTGAAGCGGAGTACATGGCAGCCTCGGAGGCAGCCCATGAAGCAATTTGGATGAAGGAGTTCATCACCGACCTAGGAGTCATACCCAATGCGTCGGGGCTGATCAAACTCTTCTGTGACAACACTGGAGCTATTGCACTTGCCAAGGAGCCCAGGTTTCACAAGAAGACCAGGCACATCAAGCGTCGCTTCAACTCCATTCGTGAAAATGTTCAAGATGGAGACATAGAAATTTGTAAAGTGCATACGGATCTGAATGTCGCAGATCCATTGACTAAACATCTCCCTAGAGCAAAACATGATGAACACCAGAACTCTATGGGTGTTCGATTCATCACAATGTAACTAGATTATTGACTCTAGTGCAAGTGGGAGACTATTGGAAATATGCCCTAGAGGCAATAATAAAAGCATTATTATTATATTTCCTTGTTCATGATAATTGTCTTTTATTCATGCTATAATTGTGTTATCCGGAAATCGTAATATATGTGTGAATACATAGACACCAATATGTCCCTAGTAAGCCTCTAGTTGACTAGCTCGTTGATCAACTGATAGTCATGGTTTCCTGACTATGGACATTGGATGTCATTGATAACGAGATCACATCATTAGGAGAATGATGTGATGGACAAGACCCAATCCTAAGCAACAGCACAAGATCGTATAATTCGTTTGCTAGAGCTTTTCCAATGTCAAGTATCTTTTCCTTAGACCATGAGATCGTGTAACTACCGGATACCGTAGGAGTGCTTTGGGTGTGCCAAACGTCACAACGTAACTGGGTGACTATAAAGGTATACTACGGGTATCTCCGAAAGTGTCTGTTGGGTTGACACGGATCGAGACTGGGATTTGTCACTCTGTATGACGGAGAGGTATCACCGGGCCCACTCGGTAATGCATCATCATAATGTGCTCAATGTAATCAAAGTGTTTGATCACGGGATCATGCATTACGGTACGAGTAAAGTGACTTGCCGGTAACGAGATTGAACGAGGTATTGGGATACCGACGATCGAATCTCGGGCAAGTAAAATACCGATTGACAAAGGGAATTGCATACGGGATTGATTGAATCCTCGACATCGTGGTTCATCCGATGAGATCATCGAGGAGTATGTGGGAGCCAACATGGGTATCCATATCCCGCTATTGGTTATTGGCCAGAGAAGTGTCTCGGTCATGTCTGCATGTCTCCCGAACCCGTAGGGTCTACACACTTAAGGTTCGGTGACGCTAGGGTTGTAGAGATATGAGTATGTAGTAATCCGAAAGTTGTTCGGAGTCCCGAATGAGATCCCGGACGTCACGAGGAGTTCTGGAATGGTCCGGAGGTGAAGAATTATATATAGGAAGTGCAGTTTCGGCCATCGGGAGTGATTCGGGGGTCACCGATATTGTACCGGGACCACCGGATGGGTCCCGGGGGTCCACCGGGTGGGGCCACCCATCCCGGAGGGCCCCATGGGCTGAGGTGGGAGGGGGGACCAGCCCTTAGTGGTCTGGTGCACCCCCCTAGGCCCACCCCATGCGCCTATGGTTGGAACCCTAGGGTGGGGGGGCGCCCCACTTGCCTTGGGGGGCACTCCACCCCCCTTGGCCGCCGCCCCCCTTGGAGATTGGATCTCCCAAGGGCTGGCGCCCCCCAGGGGGGCCTATATAAAGGGGGGAAGGGAGGGGGCAGCCGGACCCTTGACCCCTGGCGCCTCCCTCTCCCCTGTCACACCTCTCCCTCTCACGCAGACGCTCGGCGAAGCCCTGCTGCAGGTGACAACTGCATCCACCACCACGCCGTCGTGCTGCTGGATCTCCATCAACCTCTCCTTCCCCCTTGTTGGATCAAGAAGGAGGAGATGTCATCCACTCCGTACGTGTGTTGAACGCGGAGGTGCCGTCCGTTCGGCACTCGGTCATCGGTGATTTGGATCACGGCGAGTACGACTCCATCATCCACGTTCTAGTGAACGCTTCCGCTCGCGATCTACAAAGGTATGTAGATGCATCCGATCACTCATTGCTAGATGAACTCATAGATGGATCTTGGTGAAACCGTAGGAAAATTTTTGTTTTCTGCTACGTTCTCCAACATATTCTTCACTGCTGAAGTATATGAGGTCGTAAGTTTCACTAATTCATCTGCAGGATGATCAACCCAAAGCCACTGAGTGGGTACTTGATAGTGGATGTACAAATCACATGACTGGTGACAGGAATCTGTTGATGGATGCTCCCTTATCGTCATCACATCTGAAGCCTATCATCTTCGCTGACAAGAGCAAAAGTCAGGTATTGGGTCTAGGTAAGGTTGCCATCACAAAGGATCGACACATGGACAAAGTCATGCTTGTTGAGTCCTTAGGATACAAACTTATGTCTGTCTCAATGCTTTGTGATCTTGATATGGTTGTTGTCTTTGGCAAGTATCGTTGTGTTGTGATTATGGAAGCTGACAAATCCAAAGTCTTCGAAGGCTTTAGGAGAGGAGACTTGTATATTGTTGATTTCTCTGCAGATTCACAACCAGCCGTGTGCCTACTTGCAAAAGCTTCAGAAGGATGGCTATGGCATCGACGACTTGGTCATGCAGGCATGAGGAATTTGCACACACTTGCGAAGAAGAAGCATGTTTTTGGCATTGAGAATGTCAAATTCCTCAAGGATCACTTATGCGGTGCCTGTGAAGCTGGAAAGAAGACCAAGGCCAGGCATCCAGCAAAGACCAGCATGACCACTAATCGACCATTCGAATTGCTTCACATGGATCTCTTTGGTCCTAATCACTATTCCTCTGTTTCAAATGAAGCATCTCAATATGGCTTTGTTATTGTTGATGATTACTCTCGTTACACATGGGTACACCTAGTCTCTTGCAAAACTGAAGTGCTGGAAGTCTTCAAACGATTTTCCTCGAGGGCTTCAACCAAATTTGGTGTGAAGATCAAGCACATCAGAAGTGACAATGGCACTGAGTTCAAGAATTCGGGTCTCGATGACTATCTTGATGAACTTGGTATTACTCATGAGTTATCTGCTCCTTATACTCCTCAACAGAATGGCGTCGTGGAGCGCAAGAACAGGACTCTTGCTGAGATGGCTCGCACTATGCTCGATGAGTACAAAACCCCTCGTCGTTTCTGGGTTGATGCAATTGATACTGCGTGCCACATCATCAACAGAGTATATCTTCACAAATTCTTCAAGAAGACTGCCTATGAACTCCTCACTGACAAGAAACCCAATAGAGCACCTACCTTCTGTGTTAGATGAACCAGCACCTGAGGATTCTATCAAGCACAAGGCTACTGAAGATGTCATTCCTACTGAAGAATCTGCTGAAGAATTCATTCCAGAACGTGAAGAACGTCGAGCTGATGCACCTGAAGAAAATGCCGAGGAAATTGATGCTGAAGAAAATGCTGATCAAATTCCTCAACGACAACCAGCTCATCCTCGCATTGCAAAAGAAGTGCAAGTGGAGAAGATCATCGATGACATTAGAGCACCAGGTCCTCTCACACGCTCAAAAGGTTCACATCTATCTAACTTTTGTGGGCATTTTGCTTTTGTCTCTATCACAGAGCCCACTAAGGTAGATGAAGCATTTCTAGAGCCTGAGTGGATTCAGGCCATGCAAGAAGAATTGCATCAGTTCAAGCTCAACAACGTCTGGGAACTAGTCAATCGTCCCGATCCTCGCAAGCATAACATCATTGGCACAAAGTGGATCTACCGCAACAAGCAAGATGAAAATGTTGTTGTGGTGAGGAATAAGGCACGACTAGTAGCTCAAGGCTACACACAGGTTGAAGGAGTTGATTTCGATGAAACTTTTGCACCTGTTGCTAGACTTGAGGCTATTCGCATATTGCTTGCTTATGCTAACCATCATGATATCATCTTATATCAAATGGATGTGAAAAGTGCATTCCTCAATGGTAAGCTTGAGGAAGAAGTATATGTTGCTCAACCCCCAGGTTTTGAAGATCCAAAACATCCTGACAAAGTCTTCAGACTTAACAAGGCCCTCTATGGCCTCAAGCAGGCCCCACGGGCGTGGTATGATACATTGAAGGAATTCTTCATGAAGAAAGGCTTCACACCCGGTTCACTCGATCCCACTCTCTTTACTAAATCTTATGATGGTGAACTGTTTGTGTGCCAAATATATGTTGATGATATCATCTTTGGCTGTACTGACCAACGTTAAAGTGATGAATTTGCCTATATGATGAGTGAAGAATATCAAATGTCTATGATGGGAGAGTTGAAATTCTTCTTAGGTCTTCAAATTCGTCAACAGCGCAATGGCATATTCATATCTCAGGAGAAATACCTCAAGGACGTCCTGAAGAAATTCGGCATGCAAGATTGCAAAGGCATCAAAATTCCTATGCCCACAAATGGTCAACTATGCACTGATGAAAATGGTATTGACTTCGATCATAAGGTATACCGCTCCATGATTGGTTCTTTATTGTACTTATGTGCATCTAGGCCAGATATAATGCTTAGTGTTTGCTTGTGTGCCCGATTTCAAGCTGCACCGAAGGAATCACACCATAAGGCTGTGAAGCATATTCTTCGATATCTAGCTCACACACCAACACTAGGACTATGGTATCCCAAGGGCTCGAATTTTGATCTCATTGGATATTCTGACTCTGACTATGCTGGTGATTGTGTGGACCGCAAGTCAACATCTGGTACATGTCATTTCCTCGGAGGATCCTTGGTCTGTTGGTCCTCGAAGGAACAGAACTGCGTATCACTGTCTACTGCTGAAGCTGAGTACATTGCTGCTGGTTCTTGCTGTGCTCAACTGCTATGGATGAAGCAAACACTCAAGGACTATGGCGTCAACGTGAAGAATGTGCCTCTCCTCTGTGACAATGAGAGTGCCATCAAGATTGCTCACAACCCAGTTCAGCACTCGAAGACAGAGCACATTCAGATTCGTCATCATTTTCTTTGTATTCATGTGTTGAAGGGCGACATTTCTATTGAGCATGTGAAGACTGAAGAACAACTAGCCGATATCTTCACTAAGCCCTTGGATGAGAAGAGATTTAGCAAGTTGCGGTGTGAGCTAAATATCTTAGAGTCTTCGAATGTACTTTGAAAAGGCACTCATCCTAACCCTTATGCAAAATTGATGACTTAGATGTGCAACACAGGAAGAAACATTTTTCTTCAATCAATGAAGAATAACACTCTAAGTGTGAAGAAATTAATGATGAATTTGATTCTCAGAACACTACGACAATTGTACGCGGTGTCTGAAATCATCATTCTTATATGGTGGGTCACGCCACCACAAAAGTTGAAAATATTCAATTTGAGTTTTTCCTCAACTTTTGAAATTCCTCAGTTGTTCAAATTCTTCAACTTGCAAAATCTTCACTTGTGCCGTCGTTTGTCTTCATTGGCTATATATATATATGAATTTATGTCCTCTACAACATTCACTTATAGCTATTTCTTCAAGTTGGGTTTTCTGCTAAGTGAATGTGATCGGACCCTTCCCCTCTATGCTATACTCAATCCAATCTGTTCACAAATTCTTCATGTGCGTTCTATTTGAAACTCGTTCAAAATCTTCACTGTGTCCTCATCAGCTGAAGAAATTGTGAACGGAACTTTAAAACCAATCTTATCCAAAATTTTCGGCTTTGCCGCTCAAACCGTTCCGCATCCCACGATGCATTATTTTATCCACCCACGATCTCACACGATCTCCACTACATAGTACATGGGTGACACATGTCATGAGAAGGAGAATGGTCAGGGGCACGTTCGTCCTAAATCTTCGGGCGAACAGTTTTTCAGTGCCTCTATAAATACCCCTCTCCCCTTCCTCACTTCTTTTACTCCGCTCGATCTCTCTCTCCCCGCTCGAGCTTCTCAAACCCTAGCGCCACCGCTACTCCATCGTCGCCAGTGAGGAAGAGCTTCACTGCCTCGACCTCGTCGCCGTCGTACTCGCGCCGACCGCAAAAATCTTCACCTCAGCCGCCGCCGTAGACGTCTTCCTCCGCCGAGTTAGGGCGTGGAAGATCTACATCGACGAACTCCACTGTTTCACCTCTCTGTTCGTCGTGTTCTTCATTCAGGGTAGTTAAAAGTTCTTTTTACTGCCCTCTTTGATTTGAAACTTTTCTACAAAATCTTCAAATGTGTTTTATTCTTCAAATCCTCACACACAAAACACCTCACATGTTATCTGTTCTTGATTCATTTCCCTAAGCATCATTTAGTTCAAGATTCCTCAATTGTGTGGATCTTCGATCTATACAACTCTGGAACCTAAGATATAGCGCGCTTAGTGAAATTCTTCAAGATGCATCTGGTCAAATTCCTCAAACTTGTTCTTTTTGAAAAACACTCTGAGAACGCATATGACCTCTCCAAATTCCTCGCAACTATACTCTGTTCACAGGTACACATGTCCGCTGCTGAATCATTAGGTTCTCATCAACTTAACTCGTTTGCAGCGTTCCTCGAAGAAAAACTGCATACTTCTTCAGAGAATTCGATTGTTCAAATTCCTCAACTGAAGAAAATGGCTGACGGTAAAAGGCCACAGAAAGGAGGAAAGAAGCCTAAGGTCATGACTGCTTTTGAAATCCCTGAGGACATTCATAAAGATTACTGCACGCCTGATGAAGCCAAGTTTGGCAAAGAAGATAAAAATCAGCGCAAGGTGCGCATTCAGAGGATTGAACGGAGATGGGCACGTGAATGGAGGGAGTACAGATACGTCACTCCAAAGTACATGAAGAAATTCGCACTGAACCCTCCATGCCCAAGAGCCCCATTGGCACCTAGCGAGGTGGCTGATCCCACTAGCATCAAACGCGGTGAGGATTTTCCTGAAGAATGGGCCAAGCGCCAAGCCAAATTGGCGAGACAAGCCAGAGAAGCAGTGAGGAAATTCAATGAAGATTCTGCTGCTGCTGCTGCTACTGAGGCCTCTGTCAAGCCGAGGAAATCAATGATTAAGAAGCCTGCTCGAAAGCCAAGTGCTTCACCATCAATGCCCGCACGGCCAAGTTCCTCAGCTGCGCCCTCACGGTAGGAAACTTCAAAATCTTCAAGGCAAATTCCTCAAGCTGCCCCTGCTCCTCCAAAATCCTCAGCACCTCCTCCAAAGTCCTCAGTTGTTCCGACAAAGTCCTCAGCACCTGTGCACCTGGCCTCGTGCCAAAGGACTGTAGGCCTCTCTATTGCCTCTGGTGTCTCAGCAAGTTCTTCAGCCGCGCCAAATTCTTCATCTGGCCCAACTTTGCTGAAGACTAAATCAACTGCTGGACGAGGTACTCGCCCAAGTCCGAAGAAGAATCAGGTTGCCTTTCAAGAGCCACCTGAAGATGATGAGGCTGATGATGATGAACTTGCAGAAATCATTAGAGACCGACAAGTCAGGGCCGCTAGAGCCAAAGGCACACCTGTGCCACTGCTACTAGATCCAAGGGTGATCCTCGATTACATTGATCTCTGGCATAAGGGTCATCATCAGCAAATTCCTCACTAGCAAATTCCTCAGTGAAGAATTTCATAAAAATCGCCTATTCACCCCCCTCTAGTCGATATAACGCACTTTCATGCGCGGGCGATGGAGGGGCTTTGGTTGGGCCAGGCTGTTCAGGAGCGGGCGTGGCAACTGTCCGCATGTCCCTACCGGACACGCCCGGAAACGAGAGGATGCATCGACTCTCGCGGCTAAAATCGTACACTACACAACATCTCTCTGTAGGAGTAGGTCGATCTGTCGCTCTCTCTAACACACACATGCTGTTAAACACACACACACACACACACACACACACACACACACACACACACACACACGCACGCACGCACGCGCGCGCGCGCACACGCACGCACCTTGGTCCCGTTGCACCTTCTAACATGACTTATTACACCTAGACGAAGGGAGTAGTAAGTATACGAGATACGGTGGCACACTGACTTAAGTCGAATACAAGTGCCCAAAATTTGTGTGCATGTTATAATAAGGATTCACTTAAAATAGTACGTGAGTGAACAGAGGGATCAATTGGACAGTGTTCCCGAGCAGTAGCGAGATGTGTGAGGTAAGATACACCGCTAGCTCTTTTAATTTTTCTTATTAATTTGTTTGTTTCACCCTCTGACTGGTGGGACCCAACATACTACATGGAGAGAGGTAAGGTGACTAAGGTTGCATTATTTCTGCACCAATGTGGATAGTCTTACCACCAAAGCCACATGACACGATTATGATTGAAATCCCAATGACTCCCACACACACAAGAAACACGGCATGCTTGTCACGGAATGCAGGAATGTATAAAAGGTTATTTCCCTCTCGTTGAACACAACGGGAGGGTTGTGTAGCTGGTTAGCCTGTTCGCTCATCAAACTTGAGGTCTCGGGTTCGATAACTACACTTGAGCATAATTTGTGCCAGGAGGATTCTTTGACTGGTCAAAATGTTTTCTAGGGTTTGCACGCTTCACTCTCTCTCCAGTATATATATACACGCTGGAGCCTCAGCGCTTTTAGTTTCTCTCTTCACACTCTCTCGCCCTCTCCCGCTGGAGCCTCAGCGCTTGTAGTTGCTCTCTTCACACTCTCTCGCCCTCTCCCGCTGGAGCCTCAGCGCTTGTAGTTGCTCTCTTCACACTCTCTCGCCCTCTCCAAATCTAAACAAGACTTCGTTGGCCTCTCTCTCCCCTCACTGCTGCTCAAAGAGCCGGCAGGATCCGTCCACCGGGAAGGGAAGGAGGCTTAACGTTGTCGCCGTCGGCGAGGGACTACCAGCGCAGCTGTTCACTTTCCACCCAGTGGCGGCGCGGGAGGGCCTCCGACCCCTTCTTCTTCGCCGTCGTCCCATCGCCCATCGAACCACGCCCTAAGAACCTTAAGGTATAATTTACTTACTCCACATGCATTGCTCTAGCTGCATATATACCATGAATCTAGGACGTGGTTTAAAGAGGAAAGGAGTGGGGGAAAGTAGTGGGAAAAGTTGTATGTAGCATGAATCTAGACGTGGTTCAAAGAGGAAATGAAGGGGGAAAGTTGTATAGCATGAATCTAGGACGTGGTTCAAAGAGGAAAGGAATGGGGGAAAGTAGTGGGGAAAGTTGTATCGCATAAATCTAGGACGTGGTTCAAATAGGAAAGGAAGGGGCAAAAGTACTAGTTCAAAAAGGAAAGGAAGGGACAAGGCTGTAGAGTTTGAGCAGGACTAGATTTGCTGCGCTCACATAGGGAAAGGTGTCTAAAGATAACAAAACTGGGACCAACACAAATATGCTCCTTGGTTGTTTGTTCTTTGTTGCAACAGACTGTGCATGACCACAGTACATCGGTAGATGCACATGGTGCTGGTGCGTCCACTGTCCCGTGCAACTCATTAGCTGTTGTTAATCTAAGGCCCTGTTTGGTTAAAAACTCCCGAGTCCCTACCTGCTTGGTTCCAAGGACTAAACATGGACTAGAGGTTATTAAATGACATGCTAAAATACCATGTTACCCCTAGTAATGAACTAATAGAGACAAGGTGCGATGCGTCGCAGGGGCAACTGTTGTAAAAAGTCCCAAAAAGACTCCCACGGGGTCTTCTTTCTTTAGTCCCAAATGCCCACTTTTAGTCCCTAAAAGTCCCTCCTGTTTGGTTTAGATGGGACTGACACGGAGTTTTTTTAGTCCCTACACCAAAATGTCCCTGTAAACAAACACCCTCTAATAATGCCGCTAGAAAATTGATGCAATGCCACAGTTAAATGCAAATTACATGTTTAACGAATTTTATTGTTAATATAATCTCTATGTTAATATTAATCAATGCCACCGTTTGAGAAATGCTACTGTCTTGCTTTCTTTCCCATTTAGATAAGGTAGATGCTTCTTTTTGTTGGCTTCTGTGTCATCCACCGTTATTGACCACTAATTGTTTCCTTTGCACCTCTGTGTAAACATGGTTATCTACTTCACCTCGTTGCCATTGTGACCTTTTGTTGCACTGCACAAAACACTTTTGTTTTAAGAGTGTTTTGTGCAGTTCAACCAAAATGTCACACCGACAACGTTGCTTGATTGCTTGATCTTAGTGGAACTGCACAAGAGGAGATCTTACTTCCTATCCGTTAAGGCGAATTTGGTTCAGATCTTCTTCTTGTGAGTTGTTTGAATTCCGCATCATGAGAGGTCAGTACTAGCCTTCTTTCACATGATTCTGCAGTGTGCTTTCATATGTTGTGCTACTTGTACGATAATGTTGCTTGATTTTAGTGAACTGCACAAATGGGGACAAGACTTCCAATCTGTATGTGCACCGTAATATCCCATTGAGGTAAGATAAGGATATTTCACAACTGTTGGCCTGTATTTTGCCACTTTCATCAGAAAATTAAGTTTAGTACTATACTTGTGCTCCCTAATTGACATGCCAAATTTTACATTGAAGGCGAAGCTTGTCTGTTATTGAACCAAGTGATGAAGGGGAAGAACAAGCGGAAGAAAAACAAAAATCAACTCCCGGTGCTGTAATGAAGCACTGGAACTGTGATGACACAAGTAATGATATAGTTTTGCATCTTAATTTATTGCTATGGCTGGAACGAGCAATTGTTTTGCCACTGATTTGATGCCACTCTTAATGTAATATGTAATTATCTCTACTTGTGCAAACAGGGATCTTCTTTGAAGATACCATATATTTTAGTGGAACTGCACAAGAAGATGTTGGAAACATTAAACTAATCGAGGAGTATATAGTAAGCATGGCCACCACCGTAGATAGCAACAGATGGTTCCGGAGAAGTGCTTCATCTGTATGCTCTACACAATAAGCCTCCTGACAAAGGTTGGTACTCGCCCACTGATTTCATCCATATGATTCAGCTTTGTCATCTCTATTGGTGTTGTGCTACTGTTTAGATACTATCATAAAAAAGTGGTATTGTCCTTGAGAAGTGCTTCATCTGTGCTGTTTTCAATATTTCCTTTCCTTTTTTTCGAGCAAACAGGGATGCTAGCATTTAGTAGTCCTCTTGTCTTTGCACAACAGGATCATCTTCCTCTGAAGAAGAATATGGAGTACGTGAAGTGACTAGTTCCGATTATGCCAGGATGAAGAAGCCCTGTCTATCTTCTCATCAGAAGGAGCAGTTGAAGGATGGTTACATTACTCCCCATAAGACCAAACTAACTTCAGCTCAGAAGGACTGAAATCTCCATTTTTTGCTATGATGCGCGAGTACAATGTTGTTCTAGGATTCTTTCTGGTGAGTTCCATTTTTCTAAAAGTGTGCTCTACATGGACCATGTATGTGCCTGTTGAAACTGTCAATTCATAGTACAGTTTGCTTTATACTAATCACTTTTTTGTATTTGTGCAAACAGGGGTGCTCAGCTTGATTTCAATGGGAACTGCACAAAATGTTCATGAATACATCGAATCATTCATTTCCACCACAAGAAAGGAGGTGCCGATAAGTTCAAGGCGTTGCAACATATAAGGGCGAAATCAAACAAGCTACGCGTGAATTTGGTTGATTTTGGTGGAACTGCACAAAAAGAACAACTGGTTTATTTTGCACGAGGTGCCATGTCAATGTCTGAACTGATGGCAAACACTGTCCATTCCACAATCGTAGGCATATTTTGGAATGGGACAACCTTGTCAAATTTTGCTCATTGATTTTAGCAAGACATGCGTTTGATATTTTCGAATGGGACGCCCTTTGCTGTCAGCAGCATCGATCAATTTTTTCTTTATTATTTAGTTGTGAAGTAAATATTGCCTCTAACATGTGAGTCACTGAGATGCATAATCATCGATTGTTTTGAATGTTCTCTATGAATTGCCAGGCCTGTGTGTTTGATTGCAATGTACAGAAACGCTAAAAAGCTGCTCAAACTCTTTGTACTCCTTCTGTTCCTTTTTACTTCGCACATTGTGAAAGTGCATACTCCCTCCGTCTAGGTGTGTAAGTCACATTAGAAGGTGCATCGTGACCTAGGTGCAAGCTGATTGGAAGAAAAGAAAATCTGGACCGGTCCTCCTTCCAATCACAATGCAGATTTCTTTCTTCTAAACGTAGCATTTAATCGTAGCAATTAAGAGGATGACGTTTTAGCTACCCACGTAGGCCCACGTTCTTCTAGCATGCAAAGCCGCTTTAATTTCTTACCTAATCAACGCATACACGTGCTGCATGCGGTCATTACCTGAGAAAAAACATGAGAAAATAAGTTATCGCTGGAAGATAATGAGGCATAGGAGACAAAACTCGCTGGTGAACGAGACTGGGAGGAAATCGAGAGGGGAAATTAATGAACCGCGCCTAAACGTTTTGGGAAAACCTGATTTTTGTAAGGTGACTTACACACCTAGATGGAGGGAGTACTTTTTTGTATAAGATTGGTCAAAGTAGAGATAGTTTGACTGCAGACAAAACTTGTATGCAGACTAGAAAGGACTGGAGGGAGTACATGTGAAATTGCTGCAAATGAGGTGATCACCCTGGGAATAATGCTAGTACGTATTGTTTTGCATGTTCATCCAATGCCAGTGATACTGGAATTCGAACTAATCGAAATAAATTCATTCATACACGGTCGGATTTCATATAAACATGCCAGATTTCATTACATTTCATACATTCTTCAACTAAAAAGGGGTGCGGAGGAGGTATAATTAATTAACCGAAGCTACCCACCTGTGTCCCGCTGAGCCGAACAGAAGCTTCAGTGACTTAACTGAAGGTGCAGTTGCGTAACTGACATGTGGCCTGTTGGGCCCACATGTCAGTCAGCCAACTGCACCAGCAGATAAGTAGAAGCAGCATTCTTCTCCAGCGCAGCTCTCCGACTCCACATCGCCGCCAAGAAGCTAACCGGCCGTCAATGGTCAACCCGCCTAGCTTGGCTTCAACCGGAGGGTAGCAGTGGTGGCCTTACTTGGACCCGAGCGGCGGTGACCTACCGTGTTCTACTCTTCCTCGTTTTCTATGTGGCGCGGCCTCGTTGGCAGCGGGGCGGGGCCTCGGCAGAGCCGGCGATGTCCTCTTTCTCGTTGCCGGCGGGCGGCGCCTCAGCAAAGCGGTGGAAATCCTCCCCCGCGTTGCCGGCAGGGTGGGGCCTCGGCTGAGCCGGCGATGTCCTCTGCCTCGTTGTTGGCGGGGCGGGGCCTCGGCGGAGCCAGCGGTGTCCTCTACCTCGTTGTTGGCGCCGCGAGGCCTCGGCGGAGCAGGGCCTCGTCGACGCCAGCGGAGTGGGGACTCGTCGGAGCCGACATTGTCCTTTGCCTCATTGTTGGCGCCGCGGGGCCTCGGCGAAGCAGGGCCTCGTCGACGCCAGCGGAGCGGGGACTCGTTGGAGCCGGCATTGTCCTCTGCCTCATCCATGGTCTCGCCAAACAACGCCTCGCCTGCTTCATCGCCCTCTTTGCTAGCCTCTTTGTAGGCGGCCGCAGCCTCTGCCACCCGCATGCGGTACCGCTAGCGCTCGAGGAGGCCCTTGCGGGCGGAGCGGTACGAGTCGAGCAGCGCCTCCTGCTCCACCCGCTCGGCGGTGATCTGCTCCTCCGCCCGCAGGTCCTCCTGGAGGATATGGTGGTTGTAGGCGGCGTCGGCATGTGCCTCCCGGAACTGCTCCGGGTGCATCTGTCTCACACTGTCCATATATTGGGCACGGGCCTCGCCGATGGTCATGGTGCAATGCACCAGCGAGGATGGTGCGGAGGAGGGGGTTGGCGCCGGATCGTCGACTACCATGTTCTCCATTGGGACGTCGTCGTTCTCTGGCTGCCTGCCGGCCAGCCGGTCGGCAGCAATGGCTGCCATCTCCTTGTGGTCCGTCGTCCGCCCGTCCCGAAGAGCGCTGGAGCGCGAGGAAGCCATGGTGGGCAGTAGTGGTGTGGACAGGAGAAAGGGAATGGATGCGGATGACTGCGGCTATGGCCGGCTCAGCAGTTTATATAGCAATGGTGGGCGGGCGGAGGGACAGACGTGTGGCGCCGGAGTAGCCGTTTCGGCAACCGCGTATCATTAATGTGGGCGGCAGATGGACGGACGGACAATACTTGTGTCGTTTGAAGGCGGAGCAATCGCCTGCATCGGGAAGCTGGGCGGGCGGCGCTGACTGTTTCGGGTGGAAAGAGCGCGCGGGTGAGGAGATGACTTTACTTGGAGAGGATGACAATGGGGACCCACCAGGTCCATAGCCTCACGTACGCAAGTGCCTCCTTATTATATATATATATATATATATATATATATATATATATATATATATAACTATAAATTATTTTGCTTCCTCCTGGTTTCCTGACATCACTGCAGAGTTTTTGAGGTGTGAGCACTGCAGAGTTTTTCGATGGTTAGCCCAAATAATAATTTTTCTCCTCTAAACAACAACGAAAACATCGCTGCAGGTATTAACTGGGCGGGCTGTGGCCCGTCTAGCCCAGGCCAGATATCCAGCCCAGATATTAATTTTTTGGGTTAATTAGATAAATGCCACTCCAATTATGGTGATTCATAAAAAT
The DNA here is from genome assembly GCA_032464435.1 of Aegilops umbellulata. Lineage (NCBI taxonomy): Eukaryota > Viridiplantae > Streptophyta > Magnoliopsida > Poales > Poaceae > Aegilops > Aegilops umbellulata. The sequence goes on from CP136054.1 coordinate 446,256,502, forward strand.
GCCACTGCAATTTCCAGACTTTGAAAAATGCCACTGCAATTTTTGCAAACTTTGAAAAACCCAACTGCAGACTTCGAAAAATGCCACTAGAAATGGTATGAAATGGCATTTTTCAAAGTTTGGAAATTGTGGTGGCATTTCTCGGAATCACCAAATTTGGAGTGGCATGTGTCAAATTAACCTATTTTTTTCAAGCTGAAAATGGCTAGCCCAGCTATAATTTTTTTTAGGAATACCCAGGCAAGGTCAAGTTGTTATTCTCCGCCCCGCTGGGCTGCAAATCTTTCCTAGGAGGGATGCATTAGGCTTAACAAGAAACTGGGCTTTAAGAAATAATAAATGGGATGTAATTAAAAAACTGGGCAGTAACTATAAAAAATGCACCAAACACGTGATTACTTTATAAAATATTATTTTTGGATATTGAAAATTTTAATTACATTAATTGTTGCGAGCGCAATGTTTCGTTGGATTTTTACGTAATATAAATTTATATTGAAATTGTATTTAATCTGACCAGAAATTTCGGGATAAAAATATTTCGGATCCCATCAAAATGTGGGAAATTTTATTGAATTCTGTTTTGAACGCTTGGTTGAAATGGGCTGTACTTTTAACAAATTGTAAATGGGCTATAGTAAATTCCATTAGAATTCAAAAATGGGCTACACATTCTTACAAATCTCAAATGAGCTATAAGTTCTCTGCCACACTTCTGGCCTTACTAAGTTGACGCGTCCCCTAAAAAAATAGAGTTGACGCGTATGCAAGGCTTTGTCAACTTATAGTCAACACACGGTTCTAGTAGCAGTGGCCGTTGGATGTCCATCCAACGGATGCCGTGCTTCTTCTTCAATCTCGGATATTCTAGCTTCACCCCCCAAAAAATGATTCCTCCCCCTGACATCTGGGGCGCACCGTTTCGAAAGCTGACCTGTGGGCCTACTAAGTTCACGTACCAAGGGCTTTGTCAACTTAGTCAATATAAACGATTCTAGCTGAAGTGACTGTACGATTTCCATCCAACGGCCGTCGTGCTTCTTCAACCTCTGGTGTTCTTGCTCCAGCCACCAAAAGCAGCGCCGGTCGTGCCGCCTGCTCCTGCCTCCCGTGGCTGGCTGTGCTGCCATGGAGGCCTCACTGCCCACTACTACTCCCAACGCTGGCCAGGCCATCCCTCCACTCACCCACACCCCCTGTTATTCTGCGGCGACGGCAGCGCAGCCAAACCAGTGAACCCTCGTACTCCTCTCCGCGTGTGCATCCACTGCCGCGTCTTCCCCCGGCTCCGCGTTGTCCCCTTCCTAGGCCTCGCCGTCGTCGACCGCCCTGGTGCTCTCGGCGTGGCGAGGTCAACGTGGTCAAGGAACGACTTCCATCGGACATGGACTGTACGTGGAGATGCTGACAGCTGGGTCCACGGCAGCCGCAAGGAAGTGCCTCCTTATTACCTGCAAAATAATTATTCCTCCACCTGACAGCGGGGACCCACCGGACGGGCCACGTATTTCGCAAAAAAAATGATTCGCCCCCTGACTGCTGGGACCCACGAGCTACATCTTCGCACGCAAGGAAGTGCGTCCGAAAAAAACGATTCACCCCCTGACTGCTGGGACCCACCAGCTACATCTTCGCACGCAAGGAAGTGCGTCCAAAAAAACGATTCGCCCCTTGACTGCTGGGACCCACCAGCTACACCTTCGCACGCAAGGAAGTGCGTCCGGGCAAAAAAAAACGATTCGTCCCCCTGACTGCTGGGACCCAGCAGCTACACCTTCGCACGCAAGGAAGTGCGTCCGGGCAAAAAAAAAACAAAACGATTCGCCCCCCTGACAGCTGGGACCCACCAGCTACATCTTCGCATGCAAGGAAGTGCGTCCGGGCAAAAAAAACGATTCGTCCCCCTGACTGTTGGGACCCACCAGCTACATCTTCGCACGCAAGGAAGTGCCTGACAGTCGGGACCCACCTGGTCGAAGCGTACGTAGCGTTGTCATTCTGGTCGCGAACGTATACGTACATACTGGTCGATGTAGAGGCGCGCATGTGTCGTAGTAGAGGCGCGCACGTAGCATGTATACGTACGTACAACGGCCAAGGTGCAAGAAAGAAAATACGGCCACGTACGTACATACGGGCAGGGTCTCGAACGCCTACTCGTGCATACGTATGGCGAGGGCTCGTGTACATGGCTGGGTCGGAACGGAGAAACAGCATCGTCGCCGTGTTCATGGGGAGGCAACAGAATGCGTCGTGTTCATGGGGAGGCAACGGAATGTGTCGTGTTCATCGGGAGGCAACGGAACGAGTGGGAGCCAACCGGCTGAGTCGGAACGGAATGCGTGGTCGTGTTCATCGAGAGGGCTTGGACGGAACAGGCGATGGAAACGAGGCCTGGCGTACCGCACAACGGAGGAAACGGACCTCCTACGTTCGGAACATGGCCCTGTTGATCGGGAGGGGTGTGGCATACCGCAAAACAGACGAAACGGACCTCCTACGGTCGAAACAGGGGTCCTGTTGATCGGGAGGGGTGTGGCGTACCGCAAAACGGACGAAACGGACCTCCTACGGTCGAAACGGGGGTCCTGTTGATCGGGAGGGGTGTGGCGTACCGCAAAACGGACGAAACGGACTTGTGTTGGAGCGCTACAGTCGAAATGGGGGTCCTGTTCATCGGGAGGGGTGTGGCGTACCGCAAAACGGGACTCCACGGGATACTGTTCATCTCCACCGTCGACCTCCTCCAGCCTCCACGGGCTACCATCGACCTCCTCTAGCCTCCACGGGCTCCTGTTCATCCAGCCTCCATCGCGTGCTACTCCACCGGCTACTGTTCAACCACCCCTCCACCGTCTATTGTTCATTCAGCCCTCCACACCACGGGGTCCTGTTCAACCACCCCTCCACGGGCACCCCTCCACCATCTACTGTTCATCCAGCCCTCCACCACACCATGGGGTCCTGTTCATCCAGAGGCAACGCCACCGCTCACTGTTCATCCAAACCCCCTGCAACGCTCACTGTTCATCCAATCGATCGGCTTTAGTTAGCAGCAGTAGCGAAGGAATCGCTCGATCAGGTTCAGTTAACAGCCATCGATCGATCGCTCGGGTTCAGTAACACGTAGCCTGCAGTGCAATTGCTCGGGTTCAGTTAGAGCCCAACGCCTTGCTCAGGTTCAGTTAGAGCCAACGCCTCGCACACACGCGCGTACGTGTACAAGAGAAATGCGCATCGCTTGGCCCCCGACCTCCCACCATAACCGGGAACTCCCCGAAATTCCCCCCCTCACTTCTACCACGGTTTTTTCCGTAATGGACGGCCCAAAGAATGTCATGCAGCTGCGTCTCCGGCCCATCCAGGACGAAAAGCCCATTTTCTGTCATGATCTTTTGTCATAGAAGTAGGAGCCCACCACATCTATGATGATACCGGGTTTTGTCACAGTTATCATCATAGAAGTGTCATATGTATGACAGAAAAAAAATTGTTTGGCCCAAAATGTCACGGATGTGTCTTTTTTTTGTAGTGTATTCGATATACTCTTGATGATCTTAAGGTCATTAGTCCCACTCTATGTCAACATAAAATAAATTTGGAAGAAGAGGCCAAACCAGTCCGTGATCATTAACGAAGCCTTAATCCTAAGATGAAAGAAGTGGTAAGAAAGGAAATACTAAAGCTTCTGGAGGCAGGTATAATTTATCCCGTTGCTGATAGTCAGTGGGTAAGTCTTGTCCATTGTGTCCCTAAGAAGGGAGGTATTACTGTAGTTCCTAATGATAAAGATGAATTGATTTCGCAAAGAATTATTACAGGTTATATGATGGTAATTGATTTCCGTAAATTAAATAAGGCTACTAAAAAGGATCATTACCCCTTACCTTTTATCGATCAAATGCTAGAAAGATTATGCAAACATACACACTATTGCTTTCTAGATGGTTATTCCGTTTTCTCTCAAATACCCGTGTCAGCTAATGATCAATCAAAAACTACTTTTACATGCCCTTTTGGTACTTTTCCTTATAGACGTATGCCTTTTGGTTTATGTAATGCACCTGCTACCTTTCAAAGATGCATGATGGCTATATTCTCTGACTTTTGTGAAAAGATTTGTGAGGTTTTCATGGATGGTTTTTCCGTCTATGGATCCTCTTTTGATGATTGCTTGAGCAACCTAGATCGAGTTTTGCAGAGATGCAAAGAAACTAATCTTGTCTTGAATTGGGAAAAGTGCCACTTTATGGTTAATGAAGGCATTGTCTTGGGGCATAAAGTTTCTGAAACATGTATTGAAGTTGATAAAGCCAAGGTTGATGCTATTGAAAAGATGCCATGTCCCAAGGACATCAAAGGTATAAGAAGTTTCCTTGGTCACGCCGGTTTTTACAGGAGGTTCATTAAGGACTTCTCAAAAATTTCTTGGCCTCTGAACAATTTATTACAAAAATATATACCATTTGTCTTTGGTGATGATTGTGTAGAAGCATTTGAAATACTTAAGAAAGCATTGATCTCTGGACCTATTGCTCAGCCACCTAATTGGAGTTTACCCTTTGAAATTGTGTGTGATGCTAATGATTATGCCGTAGGTGTTGTTCTAGGGCGAAGAGTTGATAAGAAATTAAATGTTATCCACTATGCTAGTAAGACTCTAGACAATGCTCAAATAAATAATGCTACTACTGAAAAAGAATTCTTAGCAGTTGTATTTGCTTGTGATAAGTTCAGACCTTACATTGTTGATTCTAAAGTAACTATTCACACTGATCATGCTGCTATTAAATATCTTATGGAAAAGAAAGATGCTAAACCTAGACTTATTAGATGGGTTCTCTTGCTACAAGAATTTGATTTGCATATTGTTGATAGAAAGGGAGCTGAGAACCCCGTTGTAGACAACTTGTCTAGGTTAGAAAATGTTCTTGATGACCCACTACCTATTGATGATAGCTTTCCTGATGAGCAATTAAATGTCATAAATACTTCTCGTAGTACTCCATGGTATGATGATTATGCTAATTACATTGTTGCTAAATTTATACCACCTAGCTTCACATACCAGCAAAAGAAAAAGTTTTTCTATGATTTGAGACATTACTTTTGGGATGACCCACATCTTTATAAAGAAGGAGTAGATGGTGTTATTAGACGTTGTGTACCTGAGCATGAATAGGAACAAATCCTACGCAAGTGCCACTCCGAAGCTTATGGAGGACACCACGCTGGAGATAGAACTGCACATAAGGTACTGCAATCCGGTTTTTATTGGCCTACTCTCTTCAAGGATGCCCGTAAGTTTGTCCTATCTTGTGATGAATGTCAAAGAATTGGTAATATTAGTAGACGTCAAGAAATGCCTACGAATTATTCACTTGTTATTGAACCATTTGATGTTTGGGAATTTGATTATATGGGACCTTTTCCTGCCTCTAATTGATATACAGATATTTTAGTTGCTGTTGATTATGTTACTAAGTGGGTAGAAGCTATTCTAACTAGTAGTGCTGATCATAACACTTCTATTAAAATGCTTAAAGAAGTTATTTTTCCGAGGTTTGGAGTCCCTAGATATTTAATGACTGATGGTGGTTCGCATTTTATTCATGGTGCTTTCCGTAAAATGCTTGCTAAGTATGTTATTAATCATATAATTGCATCTCCTTATCACCCACAGTCTAGTGGTCAAGTAGAATTGAGTAATAGAGAGCTCAAATTAATTTTGCAAAAGACTGTCAATAGGTCTAGAAAGAATTGGTCCAGGAAACTTGATGATGCATTATGGGCCTATAGAACTGCATATAAAAATCCTATGGGTATGTCTCCGTATAAAATGGTTTATGGAAAAGCATGTCATTTACCTCTCGAACTAGAACATAAGGCATATTGGGCTATTAAAGAGCTCAACTATGATTTCAAACTTGCCGGTGAGAAGAGGTTATTTGATATTAGCTCACTAGATGAATGGAGAACCCAAGCATATGAAAATGCCAAGTTGTTTAAAGAAACAGTTAAAAGATGGCATGATAAAAGGATACAAAAGCGTGAGTTTAACGCAGGTGATTATGTATTGCTATACAACTCTCATTTAAGATTTTTTGCAGGAAAACTTCTCTCTAAATGGGAAGGTCCTTACGTTATCGAGGAGGTCTATCGTTCCGGTGCCATAAAAATCAACAACTTCGAGGGCACAAATCCGAAGGTGGTGAATGGTCAAAGAATTAAACATTATATCTCAGGTAATCCTATAAATGTTAAAACCAATGTTATTGAAACCGTAACCACGGAGGAATACATAAGGGACACTTTCCAGAATGTTTCAGACTCTGAAAAGTAATAGGTATGTGGTATGGTAAGTAAACCGACTCCAAAACAGTTTTCAAAGCAATATTTCTCCGTTTTGAAATATTTAGAAAAATAGAAAAATAAGTAGCAGTCCGGGAAGGACACAAGGGCCCCATGAGGGTGGAGGGCGCGCCCTACCCCCCTGGGCGCGCCCCCTACCTCGTGGGCACCTCGTGTGCCTTCCGGACTCCGTTTTCTTGCACGATACGTATTTTGGTCGGTAAAAATTCATTATATATTCTCCCGAAGGTTTTGACTCCTATATCACGCAATTATCCTCTGTTCTTGTTTCGAGCTGTTTTTCTGACAGATCTAAATTATCAATGAAGTCCCCAAGTGCCTCCAAGGACAAGTTCTTCGAGCAGGTCATCAACCCTTACCTCGCGGAGGTGCTGCGACACCCTCAAACCATTGAGATTCGTGATGGGTTGATGCACATCCGCGATGTTGAGGGACCGAAGGGGACCGGAATCATGGAGACGAGGCTCGAAGCAATGGAGCAACAAGTTTTCAAGTGCCAGGGGATGGTGGAACGTGGACTCAACTCCAACCACATGATGATCACGGAGTTCACCAACAAACACAAGCTAGATGCCGACGGCATCGGGGAGGCCATCTTCAAACTTCACGAGAAGATCGAGCACCTTCAAGCCCAAATCTATGACCCGCAAAACCAAAACTATGAGTATGAATATAGATTCAAAAGGATGAGTTTGGATGCAGATTTGAGGATCCCGGAGACTCGTTCATCCTTCTATGATGGTGAGCCTATGCCTTGGAAGATGGACAATAAGCCCGCATCATCAACAACACCTCCACCTTCTTCACCAACGAAGGAGACATAATCACACGGGTATGGGCACTCCCCTTGGCAACTGCCAAGCTTGGGGGAGGTGCCCCGGTATCGTATCACCATCACACTCCTATCTTTACCGTTTTTCTTAGTTCGATCCTATTAGTAGTATCTTGTTATAGTAGAATAAAGTTATGGCATGTTCTAGTTTTGAGTTTTGCTTTATGATCTCTCTATGTAATCGAGTCCGTGAGCTATATATAATAAAGATTAGTGTTGAGTCAAGGGCTTGATTATTTTGCCATGATCTTGAGTGATTAAAAGAAAAGAAGAGAAAAAGAATAAAAATAAACAAAGAGTTCATATTGATCTTATTGAGAGTAATGACTTCACATAGAAAGAGTATGAAGATTAAAAGTTGTTGGGAGTTGACAAACATAGCTTTCGTCATCGTTGCAATTAATAGGAAGTAATAAGGAAAGAGAGGTTTCACATATAAATATACTATTATTGACATCTTTTATGATTGGGAGCACTCATTAAAATATGACATGCTAAAGAGTTGATGTTGGACAAGGAAGACAAGTAATGGGTTATGTTTTCTTATATCTGAGATAAAGTATGTTGTCATGGATCATCCAACATGTTGAGCTTGCCTTTCCCCCTCATGCTAGCCAAATTCTTAGCACCAAGTAGAGATACTACTTGTGCTTCCAAAAACCCTTAAACCAGTTTTGCCATGAGAGTCCACCATATCTACCTATGGATTGAGTAAGATCCTTCAAGTATGTTGTCATCGGTGCAAGCAATAAAAATTGCTCTGTAAATATGTATGATTGATTGGTGTGGAGGAAATAAGCTTTGTACGATCTTGTGATGTGGAAGAAATAAAAGCGACGGACTGCATAATAAAGGTTCATATCACAAGGGGCAATATAAAGTGACGTTCTTTCGCATTAAGATTTTGTGCATCCAACCATAAAAGCGCATGGCAACCTCTACTTCCCTCTGCGAAGGGCCTATCTATTATTATTATCTTCTACCTTATGCAAGAGTCATGGTGATATTCACCTTTCCTTTTTACACTTTACCCTTTGGCAAGCACAATATGTTGGAAAGATCCTGATAGATATATCTAATTGGATGTAGGGGAGCATGAGTTATTATTGTTGACATTACCCTTGAGGTAAAAGGTTGGGAGGTGAAACTATAAGCCCCTATCTTTCTCTGTGTCCGATTAAAACTCCGTAACCACAACTATTGCGTGAGTGTTAGCAATTATGAAAGATTAAATGATAGTTGAGTATGTGGACTTGCTATTAAGCTCTGACATAGACTCTGATACGTCTCCAACGTATCTATAATTTATGAAGTATTCATGCTATTATAGTATCCATCTTGGATGTTTTATGGGCTTTACTATGCACTTTTATATTATTTTTGGGACTAACCTATTGACCCAGAGCCCAATTCCAGTTCCTGTTTTTTTCCCTTGTTTCAGTGTTTCAAAGAAAAGGAATATCAAACGGAGTCAAAACGGAATGAAACCTTCTGGAGAACTTATTTTTGGAAGGAAAGCTACCCGATAGACTTGGAGTGCACGTCAGGAAAGAAACGAGGGAGCCACGAGGTAGGGGGGCGCGCCCACCCCCCTAGGGCGCGCCCTCCAACCTCGTGGGCCCCTCGTGGCTCCCCTGATGTACTTCTTCCTCCTATATATATCCATATACCCTAAAAACTTCGGGGAACAGAATAGATCGGGAGTTCCGCCGCCGCAAGCCTCTGTAGCCACCAAAACCCAATCGGGACCCTGTTCCGGCACCCTGCCGGAGGGGGGAACCCTCACCGGTGGCCATCTTCATCATCCCGGCGCTCTCCATGACGAGGAGGGAATAGTTCACCCTCGGGGCTGAGGATATGTACCAGTAGCGATGTGTTTGATCTCTCTCTCTCTCTCGTGTTCTTGATTTGGCACGATCTTGATGTATCGCGAGCTTTGCTATTATAGTTGGATCTTATGTTTCTTCTCCCCCTCTACTCTTGTAATGGATTGAGTTTTCCCTTTGAAGTTATCTTACCGGATTGAGTCTTTAATGATTTGAGAACACTTGATGTATGTCTTGCCGTGGGTATCTGTGGTGACAATGGGATATCACGTGATTCACTTGATGTATGTTTTGGTGATCAACTTGCGGGTTCTGCCCATGAACTTATGCATAGGGGTTGGCACACGTTTTCGTCTTGATTCTCCGGTAGAAACTTTGGGGCACTCTTTGAGGTTCTATGTGTTGGCTCAATAGATGAATCTGAGATTGTGTGATGCATATCGTGTAATCATACCCACGGATACTTGAGGTGACATTAGAGTATCTAGGTGACATTAGGGTTTTGGTTGATTTGTGTCTTAAGGTGTTATTCTAGTACGAACTCTAGGGCTGTTTGTGACACTTATAGGAATAGCCCAACAGATTGATTGGAAATAATAACTTTGAGGTGGTTTCGTACCCTACCATAATCTCTTCGTTTGTTCTCCGCTATTAGTGACTTTGGAGTGACTCTTTGTTGCATGTTGAGGGATAGTTATATGATCCAATTATGTTATTATTGTTGAGAGAACTTGCACTAGTGAAAGTATGAACCCTAGGCCTTGTTTCCTAGCATTGCAATACCGTTTACGCTCACTTTTATCATTAGTTACCTTGCTGTTTTTATATTTTCAGATTACAAAAACCTATATCTACCATCCATATTGCACTTGTATCACCATCTCTTCGCCGAACTAGTGCACCTATACAATTTACCATTGTATTGGGTGTGTTGGGGACACAAGAGACTCTTTGTTATTTGGTTGCAGGGTTGTTTGAGAGAGACCATCTTCAACCTACGCCTCATACAGATTGATAAACCTTAGGTCATCCACTTGAGGGAAACTTGCTACTGTCCTACAAACCTCTGCACTTGGAGTCCCAACAGCGTCTACAAGAAGAAGGTTGTGTAGTAGACATCAGACTCTTTTTTGACGTCGTTGCCAGGGAGGTGAGTGCTTGAAGGTATATATTTAGATCTTGCAATCAAATCTTTTTGTTTCTTGTTTTATCACTAGTTTAGTCTATAAAAGAAAACTACAAAAAAATGGAATTGAGTTTACCTCATACACTTCATCTTTTTATATCTTTCGTGAGTATGATGGGAAGGAAAATTGTGCCAAAGTGTTAGAAGAAGAATGCATTAAAATGTTGGCACTAAATCTTTGAATGATGAGCATGATTGCAATGTTGTTAGTATGAACTCCTTGAATATCTATGGTACTAATGATGATTGCACTAATTATGATGAAAATGTCTCCTATAAACATGTCATTTTTTGTGGAGTGCATTGGGTTTGTAAGTACACACCAAATAGGGAAGATAGATATTGCAAGAGGCATAAGTACTTAGAAACTAAATTGTTGCAAGAAAGGCTAGATGATTGTGCTGAAAATTTAAATTTTCTTGGCCGTACTTGTGGACTTTGCAATGAACAAGGTCATTTAGCTATCCGATGCAAATTATTTCATGATCTAATCGTGTCCAAAAATTGTGATGACTTGATTTCCCTTGCACATTATAATGAACTTAGTTTGCTTATGGGCTACGAAGAAATGAAACGTATAACTAAGCATCTTCCAGAATTTGCCCATTATAAACTTCTTGGTTTTGATCTAGAGAAAATTTATATGTATTGTGCGGTGAATTGCATTGAAAATCCTTATATTGCCAATTACATAAAGAAAACAAAGCAAATAGAAGATGAAGAGAATACTAATGAAAGGGAAGAGACTTCCCAATACCCTCCTATTATTTCTTATTTTTTCAAGGATGCGTCAAAAACTTGACGCATCAGAAGCATAAATAGAAAGTGCCAAGAATGGCAAACAAGTCTTTACAACTCCATGGCTTACAAAGCCAAAAGGATGATCCACATGCGGATCACTCGCCGCTATCCAACCTCACTACTCTACGTGGCAAGGAGCCGTGCTCACGGAGCAAACCCGCGGCCCTCCAGTCTTGCCCCTCCTCATCAATCCTCCTAAGCATTGCCTCTGCCGAGGGGGAAGCACCATTGAACACTATGTCATTCCGGTGTCTCCAGATCATCCATGCCACAAGGGTGACCACCGTCCAGATCTCTTTCATTAGCTGCCTCTGCGGAGTGAGGGCGGTCCACCATTGCACCAAGGTAGCATCTACCGTAGGCATCCAAGAAGGCTTACCCCACGCATTGGTAATACAGGACCAAACTTGCCTAGCAAACACACACCCCAACAGCAAGTGGTCAATGGTCTCCTGGGCTTGGTCACAAAAAGGACATGCAGAGGGGTGAGGCAAGTGACGTCTTTGGAGTCTATCTGCTGTCCAACATCTGTTCCGTGCCGCAAGCCATGCAAAGACCTTGCAAGTGGCCGGCGCCCTGGATCTCCAAATCTGAGTAGCGCCATTCGCCTCAATCCTACCCACAAAACATGCCATGTAAGCGGATTTAGCCGAGAACTGACCAGTGCTGTCCCAAGCCCAATGGATCCTGTCCTCCATCCCTGGCGTGAGATCCACATCCTGCATTCTGTCCACCAGAGCAATGAACTCGAGCAGAGCACGCGTAGTCATGTCCGCGGAAACATCTTGCCACCATCCTTCCACCATGGCCTGCCTGACCGTCTTCAGCCGCGCTGGCTTTCTCACAAAAGCATATAGGTTAGGCATTAGCTCCTCAATCCGGCCATCCTAGAGCCACCAATCAGTCCAGAAGCGCGCTGATTCGCCGTCGCCAAGCACGCAACGTGTTGCCGCTCTGTAGATCCCCAAGGACTCGCACGAAACATGCAGATTGCACTTGTTCCAAGGTCTGTGGGGGTTAGTTCTCTCGAGCCATGGCCATCTTGTCCGCAGCGTCGCGTTCAACAGTCTCAAATTGGGAATCCCCAGGCCGCCGAGCTCCTTGGGCGTGCAAACCTGATCCCAAGCCACTAAGCAGTGGCCTCCCTGCACGTCTCGACGTCCCTTCCACAGAAATCCACAACAGATCTTGTTGGCTGCAGTAATAGTATTGACAGGCAGATCTATCGCCATCATGGCAAGAATAGGCATGGAGGCAAGCGTAGTACGAATGAGCTCCAGCCTGCCCGCGCGGAAGAGAAGCCTGGCCTGCCAGGCAGGCAATCGGTCAGCCATCTTGTCGATTAGGTACTGTAACTGCGAGGCCGAAATCTTCCGTAAATCCAAGGGCAGCCCAAGGTACTGACAGGGCCAACCCAGCACCTGACACTCCATCTCGGTGGCGATCTGAAGCACCTGCTCCTCCGTACATCTGATTGGGTGGGCGGAACTCTTGATTAGATTCGTGTGTAGGCCCGACGCCGCGCCAAAGTCGTGAAGCAACACCGTGCATGCCCTGAGACTCTGCAGATCTGGCTTGATGAAAGTAACCATGTCGTCAGCATATATGGACGTGGTACTCCGAAGGCCATTGGGCGCGAGAGGCCGCAGCACCCCAGCCACCGAGGCCGAGCGCAGGAGGTGGTGAAGAGCTTCCATCACCAGGACGAACAGAAGTGGCGGGGCTGGGTCCCCCTGCCGCAGACCCTGTCTGTTGTAGATGATCTCGCTGGGAATGCCATTGAGCAGCACCCTAGTGGAAGAAGATGCAAGTAAGCCGGCAATCCACGACATCCACTTGGCTCCAAATCCCATGTGCCGTAACACATCCATCAAGAAGGCCCAGTTCACCATGTCGAAGGCCTTCGTAATATCTAGCTTGAGCATCACCGCATCCTTCTTAGTGGCATGTAGCTTCCTAGCCAGCCCTTGCACCATCATATAATTGTCATGGAGCCATCTCCCCTTGATGAACGCGCTCTGGTGCGCCCCGACCAAGTCCAGCATCTCCTCGGCCCTATTATTTCTTATGATGAATCAGGTAACGAGGAGGAGCCTTCTATTCAACCAACCTCATTAATAAGGAGCTCCAAAAAGAGGATTGAACCCACACATGAGGTGAAGAAAAATAAAAGAAAAAGGAAGAGAGGTAAAAAGATATCTCTCCCAAATAATGTTGCTCCTATTATTGTTGTGCCTCATGAAAATGAATCAAAAATAATTGTGGAAGATGATGCACTTGATGATGATCTAGTTATGCCTATTGCTTGTTGTGATGATTATGATTGGGAAGATAATGATACTTCTTATGATCTTAAAAATCTTTTTGGCACTTGCTTGGAAGAATATGATGATAATTGCTATACTATTGGTGCTGTCCATACTATTAATGATGAGAGTGATTATGCTTATGATATGAAAAGGCCCAAGCTTGGGGAATCTATGTTTGATGACGATGATGTTTTTGAGAATATATTTGCTGCAATTAATGTTTGTCCCAAGCTTGGGGATGCTACGTTTAATGAAGATGATATTTTTAGTCTCCCATGTTTTGATATGAAAATTTATAACGATGATAGCATGCCTTCTACCTATGATGATTATATTGATGAAAGTGGGTTTGGAAGAGAGTCAACTTTAGGAAGTAATGATCCCAATATTTTGGAGGATGTTGAATCTTATAATATTTATGAAAGTGGATTTGGAGAGGTCATGACTTTATTTAGTGATGTATCCACTATTTCGGAAGAGGTTTCAATTGATTATGATGAGAACAAAGTTGCTACTTATGATGATTATTGCGATGAAACTTATGCTATAAAGAGTAGTGATGATTATATTTATAAAACTTGTCATGATTATGAGTACCCTTTCTATGAACTTTACTCTTTTAATGTGGAAACAATTTATAGTATTCAAGTCTCTTATGATACTCCCATTATCCCGAATAAGAAGAATTTTGCTTATGTGGAGAGTAATAAAATTTATATGCAAGTAGATCATGAAAAGAATGCTTTAGGTGCTGGTTATATTGTTGAATTCATTCATGATGCTACTGAAAATTATTATTAGGGAGGAATATATGCTTGTAGGAATTGCAATAATATCAAGTTTCCTCTCTATGTGCTTAAAGTTTTAAAGTTATGCTTGTTTTGCCTTCCTATGCTAGTCGATTATTGTTCCCATAAATTGTTTGCTCACAAAATCCCTATGCATAGGAACTGGGTTAGACTTAAATGTGCTAGCCATATTCTTCATGATGCTCTCTTTATGTTTCAATTCTTATCTTTTATGTGAGCATCATTGAAATCATCATGCCTAGCTAGGGGCGTTAAACGATAGCGCTTGTTGGGAGGCAACCCAACTTTATTTTAGTTTATTGCTTTTTGGTTCTGTTTAGGAATAAATAATCCATCTAGATTCTGTTTAGATGTGGTTTTATGTTTTAATTAGTGTTTGTGCCAAGTAGAACCTTTGGGAAGACTTGGGTGAAGTCTTTATGATCATGCTGTAAAAAACAGAAACTTTAGCGCTCACGAGATTAGTTTCAACTTACTGGAGAGTGCTATTTAGTTGATTCTTTTTGAAGATAATTACTAGACAAATTCCTCAGGTCCACCAATTTATTTTAGAATTTTTTGAGTTCCATAAGTTTGCGTTAGTTACAGATTACTACAGACTGTTCTGTTTTTGACAGATTTTGTTTTTCGTGTGTTGTTTTCTTATTTTGATGACTCTATGGCTAGTAAAATTGTTTATAAGCCATACAGAAGTTGGAATAAAGTAGGTTTAACACCAATATAAATAAAGAATGAGTTCAATACAGTACCATGAAGTGGTGTTTTGTTTTCTTTCGCTAACGGAGCTCACGAGTTTTTTGTTAAGTTTTGTGTTGTGAAGCTTTCAAGTTTTGGGTAAAGATTCGATGGACTATGGAATAAGGAGTGGCAAGAGCCTAAGCTTGGGGATGCCCAAGGCACCCCAAGGTAATATTCAAGGACAACCAAGAGCCTAAGCTTGGGGATGCCTCGATGGCATCCCCTCCTTCGTCTTCGTTCATCGGTAACTTTACTTGGAGCTATATTTTTATTCACCACATGATATGTGTTTTGCTTGGAGCGTCATGTCATTTTCTTTAGCTTTGCTTGTTGTTTGAATAAAATACCAAGATCTGAAATTCTTCAATGAGAGAGAGTCCTCACATAGCTAAATAATTATTTAACTACTCATTGATCTTCACTTATATCTTTTTGGAGTAGTTTGTCATTTACTCGTGTGCTTCACTTATATCCTATGAGTAAATGGTTGAATGATTTGAATGTCATAAATCTGAAATTATACATGTTTCATATGCTTATCCCATGGGGAGTAATGACTTTACATATAAGAAGTAGAGGTAAATTTATTGAAGATTAGCAAACATTGTATTGGTCACTGTCGGTGTCAAAACCGGCGGATCTCGGGTAGGGGGTCCCGAATTGTGCGTCAAGGTCGGATGGTAACAGGAGACAAGGGACACTTTATTTTACCCAGGTTCGGGCCCTCTCGATGGAGGTAAAACCCTACTCCTGCTAGATTAATATTGATGATATGGGTAGTACAAGAGTAGATCTACCACGAGATCAAGGAGGCTAAACCCTAGAAGCTAGCCTATGGTATGATTGTGTATGATGATGGTTGTCCTACGGACTACAACCCTCCGGTTTATATAGACACTAGGTAGGGTTAGGGCTACACAGAGTCGGTTACAATGGTAGGAGATCTTGAATATCCGCACGCCTAGCTTGCCTTCCACGCCAAGAAAAGATCCTTCCGGACACGGGACGAAGTCTTCAATCTTGTATCTTCATAGTCCTGGAGTCCGGCTGAAGGTATAGTCCGGCTATCCGAACACCCCCTAATCCAGGACTCCCTCAGTAGCCCCTGAACTAGGCTTCAATGACGACGAGTCCGGCGCGCAGATTGTCTTCGGCATTGCAAGGCGGGTTCCTCCTCGAATTTCTTCAAGAAGATTACAAACACCAAAAATAGTGTCCGGCTCTGCAAAATAAGTTTCCACATATTGCCATATAGAGAATAATATTAACACAAATCAAATATGTTGACGTATTCCGCAGTTCGTCATAACACTGCGGCCAAGCTCTTTATATAAATTATTTTCATTGTTCCACCTCAGCGTGTTTAGCGAGGCGGTTTCCTTGGCACGTCTTGTCAAAGCAGAGATCGTGTCCCACTTTTAACGGGATTCTCATTAATACGGGCGTGGGTAACCCAGTCGTGCCCGTTAGCACGTTTTGCCTTAATTAAAGGCTAGTCCAAGACGGTTATGGGGAGGGCTCTTGGTATTCTGCCTCTTATAAAGAGACCAAGACCCTATTCCCCTCTTCTATTCTCAAAACGAGCTCGCCCGTCGCCTCGAGTTCCAACACCCTAGGCTTCCAAATTCCAGGCGCACCGGACCTTCGACAATGTCCAGCTCCGACCTCCAAGGCCGATGGATGCCCTCCTCCGTTACGGAGGAGGACGTATTAATGTTGAGGGAAGCTAGATTCTTGACCAGCGAGATTCCGCACAGGTTGCCTGTTCAAGGACAGGTGATCCCTAGCCCTCAGCCCGGTGAGAGTGTGGTATTCATATCCCACTTCCTTCGAGGATTAGGCTTCCCAATGGATCCCTTTGTAAGGGGGCTGATGTTTTATTATGGGCTGGAATTCCACGACTTAGCTCCGGAGTCCATCCTCCATATCTCCTCGTTCGTTCTTGTGTCCGAAGCGTTCCTCCATGTTACCCCTCACTTCGGATTATGGCTCAAGACCTTCAAAGTAGAACCAAAGATGATCGAGGGGCGCCACGCAGAGTGCGGAGGCGCTGCTATAAAAAGAAATGCCGATGCTCCATGGCCCGAGGGCGCTTTTCAAGAGGATCTTGGCTTATGGCAACAGGAGTAGTTCTATATCACCACTCCTCGGGGCACCGCATGGGTGGCGCCTCCTGCCTTTCGCTCGGGTCCCCCACCGCAGTTAGCGTCGTGGATCAACACTGGGTTAGATCGGGGCTTGCCCAAAGACGTACCTCTGCTGCAGGGCCGCATTAAGGATCTCTTGGAAGGAGACCTCAACCTGGTCAAGGTGACACAAGTCATGCTGATTCCCGAACACTGCCCGGCCAACGTCGCCCCCTTCGCCTGTGGGAGTTCAATCCAGAGGGACCGCGAGTTCTTTAGGATTTTATGGGCGTGACGCCCGCGGAGATGTATAGACTGTTCTTCGGATCACAAGAAGTGAGTCCGGATTTGACCGAGGATGTGGGTTTAAGCCTCAATCGCCCGAATACTCAAGTAAGTGACCTTGTGCCCGGACCTTCTATCCGCATAATTGACTCGCTCTTAACAGCGCTTCTCCTTTTAAGCAGGAGTGGATAGCGAAGGCGAAGCTGACCAGGTGTCCGGCTCCCCTTCCCGAAACCAGCTGGATCCCGTGCTAGTCAGGATGCTGGAGGTAGTGCCTTTGGAAGGAAATAAGGGGGAGGACAAGGAAACCATGGCCTCCTCGAAAGAGGCCATTCCGAAGGGGGGAATGGATAATTCCTCTCCTAAGGGAAAGAAAAGGGCCGCCTCTGACGACCCGGAGACCGTAGCCTCGAAGCGGGGGAAAGAATCCTTGTCAGAGGGCCCGACGCCGGGGAGCCCCTCGGACGAACTAAACCCTCAAAGGGACCAGCTCTCCAGCGAGCCGTAAGTAGAAGAAGACTTTTTCTTTTAAGAGAAATCCTTGATTTATATCTGAGAAGTTTTAACCGAAACCTTACTTTGTAGTTCGGACCTCAGCCCTTCTCAGCAGAACTCGTCCTCGGGGATCTTCTTCCGGAGATGATGGAGAGAGGAACGCCTCCTCCTTCGGTATCGCCTAGCAAGGCGGGCGACACTGAAGTGTCGTCGTGGAGGATTTCTCCGGATCCGACAGGGGCGGAAGGTGGCCATGTGGCCCTCCGAGGTTCTCCGCGTCCGGCCTTTGAGGGAGGCCATGGGACGAGTCCGGCACCATCTGGTGTTCGGCCGGAGGAGCTAAAGGTTCTGCTGGGGCGAGCCTCTGTCTCAGAGGAGCATCGTGCGTTGATGAACACGGTGATTGAAAAGATTTCATCCGCAGAAAGCGGATTGCACGAGGCCGTCAAAAGTTTACTGGCAGGCCTTGAGGTACGTTTTTAAATAATGTACACTTGTGTTAGTTGCACATAAATAAAGTGCGCCCTGTGTAGATAGTTGCCCCTGAGACTCTGTGCGTCGTTAAAAAGTGACGGCGCGCAGAGGATCTTAATCCCAGGTCCTTTAAGTGGCACCTTTATATGTAGGTGGTAGATTGTCCGGAGTCAAGCCAGACTCGTGAATTTGCCGAACTGAAGCGACAACTTGATGAGACAGAAGCCGACATCGCGCTTGTTAACAAGCGGCTTGATGATGCTCAAGGTATTGAAATCATCGGGCGATGGTTAGTAAGAGGAGCTTTATGTCAATATCTTACCGTGTGTATGCTTGACGCAGATGGTGCGGCCGCCGTGGAGGGTCTTAGGGCCGAACTCGCCCGAGCGAAGGAACAAGCCAGGAAAAGCGATGCGGCTGCCGTGAAAGCCCTTGAAGAGCTGAAAGCCGAACAGGCTGCCCATTGCCGAAGCAAGGAGGAGATGGCTGATATGGCCGTAAAGTTAAAGAGTGCTACTGACCGTTGCAAGCTTCTTGAAGAAGAGGGTCGGGCGAGGCAAACGAGCTTAGAGAAGGCTGTTGCTGACGCCAAGGACGCCCGCTCTATAATGAGAGCGGCAAGGGAAGATGCGTCAAGCTGGACAAATTGCGGATGGAAAGCCCTTTTCGCTGCGGAGAAAATTTTGTGATCCGAAGTTTGCCCCGTTAGACCAGATGTGGAGTGTAGAGGACACCTATCTGGATTTGGCAGCTAGTGCTGCTGATGCGACCGAACACTTTCGAGATAAAAAGGATCATGAAGTGGAGAAGCTCTTTTGGTCGCAATTCATCAATCCAGAGCGTCCACTGGCAGTGGACGATCGCCTGGCCCAATGGGCCGAACTGAATAGGTTGTCCGGACTCGCCATGAAGTACGTCATGGATCATCTGTGTCACGACCCTAGATCTGCTTGTAACTAGTTGCATGAAAGCTTTCATGTCATCATGTTTAAATTCAAGAAATTTGAAATGGGGATTGTTGAAACCCTAGCACCAAATGAATTTAACTAGGTTCAATAAAAATATTTTCAATAACCCAGAATGCCCTTTGGAAATGTTCATGATTTCTGTTAAAGGTGAAAACCTCTTCCAAAAATGATGAACATATTTATAGGCTATTCCTGGATTTTTGAATTAAATTATATAGTATTTGCATTTGGGCATTTAATTGCTAATAATATTTTAAATGCTCAAATAATCACAAACTGAAATGTTTCCTGTTGGAAATATTCCAAACAGTGACATGGAGCAGTTTCATGATTTTTGGTAATGCCCTGGCATTTTTAATAAAGCCCTAAAGTTTACAGAATAATAGAAAACATTAACAAAAACAGAAATAAAACAGAGAAAGAGAGGAACCCACCCGGGCCTTCTTACCTGGCGCGCCTGTAGCCCAAGTGGCCGGCCTAGCACGGCCCAGCCCACCTGGCCCCTCCCCTGTCGTCTTCCTCCTTGCCAGGAGGACGAGAGGCGCGTGGCCGCTGCGCGCACGGCCACCGACGGCCACCTCCTGCTTGCCGCTTCGCCCTGGCCCTCCCTGGCGCTGCCACGCACTCCCCTCGACCCTCTGCACTTCTCCCCTCCTCTCTGCTCTCTCCCTCGCCCTCTGCTTTCTCTCCCGAGCACACCCGAGCGGAGCTCGTCGTCGCCGACACAATTTGCCGCGACCACCGCCGTCCTGACGATGCCCCGAGCTGTTCCCAAGCTCCTGCACCTCGTCGCCAACCTCCTCACCGACTCACGCCACCAGGAGAGCCCCGAAGCGACGCCATCATCCGCATCCTCGCCGTCAGACGCCAGAGATCCCCCTCGCTGCCCCGCTCAGCTCCGGCATTCCCCGAGCCCACTTCGACGCCCGCCACAACCGCCGTGAGCTACTGCCCCTTCTCCCCCTCTTCGTTTTCTCGTTTGCATGCCGTAGTCGCTGCCCCGCCAATGATCGTAACCGCCGCCGCCTGAGCTCGTCGCCGACCCAGCTCCGGTGACCAAATGGTCGCCCCGAAAAGTCCAAACCTCTCCCCGTACCCCACAGCACCTCGCTAGCGCATCCGCTCGCCCACTAGCACGCCGCAGCAGCAAAACCACCGACGCCCGAACTCCGGCGGCCGCAAGAGAGCTCGCCGCCGTTGACTCCATCCACCCCCACTCGAACCACGGCCACCCGCAGATGCGCCTCGCTCCCCTCTTTCAAACGCGCCATTCCGCGCGTCAAATGGTGACCTGTAGGCGAAACCCGAGCCACTCCAGTGCGCCTCCACCGCGTTTGGGTCGCCGCCGGCATAACTCCGGCGATGGTGACGTGGCAGATTAGTTTAGGCTAATGATGCACTTAGTCAACACCTAGTGACACTGACAGCAGGGCTCCACCTGCTAATTAAACTTAGATTTGTTTTCGTTTAGTTTTAACCAATCTTAGTGGCCCCACGCGTCAGCGTTGACCACGCTGACGTGGCCATTGACTGGGTCCACATGTCAGTGACCCTAACTAGCACTGAGACACTGACCAGTGGGTCCCACTAGTCAGGTTTGACCTGGACCGGGTCTATTGACCTGCTGACGTCAGCATGACGCAATGCTGACGCAGTAATGCCTTTTCTGAATTTATCCTTATTCAGGAAATTCCAGAAAATGTTATAAACTTAAAAAATTCATAGAAAATCAACCGTAACTCAGAATGAGATAATTTATATATGAAAAATGATCAGAAAAATCCAATCTATCCATATGTACCATTTTCATGCATGTTTGAACAATTTTTGTCCTCTGTTTTGGACAAAACAAATAAAGGGCATTTAAATAATCACATATGGAGTTGGAATTTGAATCATGTATTCAAACCAACTTCATTTAAATCATAGCTAGATGCATTAGCTCAAATCACAGCATATTGCCATGTTATGATCATGCACCATATTGTTGCATTGCATTGATTGTGTTATTTCTCTGTTGCCGGTGATTGTCCCCTCTCGATAGACGTATTTCGACGATTAGATCGATGACACCGATGAAGAGCTATACTATCTTCAGAAGTGCCAGGCAAGCAAAACCCCCTTGTTCATTCCGATACAATCCCACTCTCTCGCTCCTGCTCTCTTTTACTGCATTAGGACAACAACGCTTCAACTGTTACATGCTGCGGTAGTTGAACCCCTTTCCTCTGCATGACCTGTCATTGCCACAGTAAATAGATGAAACCCACTAGCATGAGTAGGAGTTGTTTGAGCCCTGATGTGCCTACTCATTCATGCTTGTTTGTCATGCCTGCTATTGCTTAGAGTTGTGTCAGGTCCGATTCGTCGGGGATGAATTGGGTAGTTGTGAACATGTCCTACTGTTGAGAGCTAAGTGTGTGAACACGATTTGGTAAAGGTAGCGGTGAGAGGCCATGTAGGAGTACGTGGTGGGTTGTCTCATTGTAGCCGTCCTCAGGAACTGAGTTCTGTGTTTGTGATCCATGAACAGTTACTACCACACATTGGAATGCTTAAGTGCCCCTCTCGACTTATTAATCAACCTGATCTCTGTCCAGGAGTTGCAACTAGTTTCTGGTGTTTGTAGGTAGTGTTAGTAGTCTACCAAGTGGCACCCGGTACAGGTGGGCTTGGGACAGACTAGGCACCGTGGCCGGGTATGCCAAGCGTCGCCCGTTTGGTGGGCTTGGAACCCTGTACACATCGTTTGGGGCCGTGAGCGACACCCCGACCGGATCTCCTTGCGGATGGAACCCGAATAGGCGATAAACCTGGACTAGTGACTTGTGTGGTTAGTCAGGTCGTGGCCGACTCCCTCGCCTGGCTTCCGCTTGAAGGTTGCCGAGGTACATGACGTGTACAGGGCGGTAAGTGGTGAGAGCGTGTGTGAAGAAGTACACCCCTGCAGGGTTAACATCATCTATTCGAATAGCCGGATTCCTCGGATATGGAAACTTGGACCCCTTGCATAGTTCATAGACAAGTGAAAGTGGATACTCTAAAATGCGCAAGATAAGCATGAGTGCTATGGATGGCGTTCTCGTAGGGAGACGGGAGCGGATCCATAGTGGTGTATTGATATGGTGAATATGTGGACTCGTGTGCGCCACATCAAAAGAGTTACTTGCAGTCGTAGTTCAGGTTAGCCACTGAGTCAAAGCGGGCTTGCTGCAGTTAAACTCCACCATCCCCTTTATTGATACCGATGCATATGTAGCTAGTTCTGATGTAAGTCTTGTTGGGTACATTTGTACTCACGTTTGCCTATTTTATGTTTTTGCAGAGAGACGTCAGTCTCGCTAGTAGTTCCGTGTGGACTTCGACGTTTAGCTTGATACCTCAGCTACGATCTTGTGCCCTCGGCAGGATCTGGTAGATAGTCAGGCTTCTCAGCCTTTTTAATTTGTAGATGTTTGTACTCAGACATGTTAAGCTTCCGCATGTGCTTTGACTTGTATGCTCTGAATGTTGGGTCATGAGACCCATGTTTGTAATATCTCGCTCTTCGGAGCCTAATGAATAAATACTTTGAGTCGTAGAGTTATGTTGTGATGCCATGTTGTATTTACACATATCGAGCATATTGTGTGTATGATTGAAATGCTTGGTATGTGTGGGATCCGACAATCTAGTTGTTTATCCTTGGCAGCCTCTCTTATGGGGAAATGTAGTCTAGTGCTTCCTTGAGCCATAGTAGTCCGCTACAGCCCGGTTCACCGGAGTCCTGCTAGCCCAGCACTACTGCTCAGGACACTTGACTGGCCGGCATGTGTTTCACTTCGTTCCTGTGTCTGTCCCTTCGGGGAAATGTCACGCGGTGACATCCGGAGTCCTGCCTAGCCTGCTACAGCCCGGTTCACCGGAGTCCTGTTAGCCCAGTGCTACAGCCCGGATTCACACGCTGTTGACCGACATGCTCGAAGTTGATTCATGTATGCCTGTCCCCATGGGTTAGTGCCGCTTTGGGTTCACGACTAGCCATGTCGTCCCGGGTTCTTTATCATATGGATGCTAGCGACACTATCATATACGTGAGCCAAAAGGCGCAAACGGTCCCGGGCCAGGTAAGGTGGCACCCGTGGGAATACCGTGCGTGAGGCCGCAAAGTGATATGATGTGTTACATGCTAGATCGGTGTGACTTAGGATCGGGGTCCTGACAATCTGTGTCCGGGGAGATCGAAGCCGAAGAGTTATTTCAGCTTGGTGCAGCAATTTCTAGTCGTGGTGCGACGTGTCGATGCTATGAAGAGGTCAGCGTGCATAGAGGGCGCTCGGCTGGCTCTTGCCCGTGTCAAGACATACTGGGCAGATATGGAGCCCACCATTGTTGCGTCCCGGGATTCGGATAAAAGCCGAATACCTTCCGAGCACTATTTTAAGGAAGTCCTCGAAGGCGCTCGCGTAATAGAGACGCAGTGCTCGAAGGATGCTATATTATGATAGCATATGTAATCATAAAACAGTATTTTGATAAATTGTAGTGGCATTTTTTAGACTTGTGCCTTCAAGTATTAAGAACACCTCCTGTGCGGCCGTTTTAATATATAAATTCTGAAAGATTGCAGTCGTTGGCTTCAGCCCCCACGCACATAGTGCGGGGGTGCGCGCAGAAGACGCATTTTCACACTTAACCCAACGTCTTGGTCCTACAAAGGAGGTGATAGCGCAGCGGGATAGGCAACCGGACTATAATGCTTTAACACTTTCGCTTAGCCATAGGAGCTTGACAGTGGAACTCTTTAGGTAGCCCCTTAGTGGCGACTGCGCTTGCCCGAATTCGGGGCGCATACGTGCCTGACCGGGAAACGGCCCTTCATCAAAGCGGAGGAATCCGATAAATTCCTATAAGTCATCGAGTGGCGACCAGTCTCGCGCTACATCATGACAGTCGGTTTTCGGCTTTCTCTACTGAGGTGCTCACCCGGCCGAACCGGGGCACAATCGCAGTAGTTCTCCTGGTGCTACCTTAGCCGATAGAATGGAACGTAAGGTAGCCGAACTCAGGAGCCGGGCAACCCAACATTTGACCAAAGACATGATTCGGAGCTGATGCATATAGTGCCAAAACTCGCGACGCCGAACACTCCCTAAGGTGTTCGGTCTTTATGAGTGCGGGTGAAACAACACCCTTAAAAAAAAGAGCCCCTGGTGTCTAGGTACGAGCAAAAATTCTGGCGTGGCCACATGCCAAAACGCCAGCCTCCTCCTTGGTTATAGTAGAAAAAACCAGGGGATGTATAACAGCAAGAGACAGTAAAAAAGGTTTACGCAGGGTCTTAATCTAAAAAGAATCCTTAGGACGGGTCCCTACTGCACGTCTGCGCCTGTGTCTCCGTTGTGCCGTGTCCTGGACGGGCGTCGCACGACGTTCATCTGTAAAAGAGAGGAACTGAATTGAAAATGGGTCGTGTGGAACAAAAAGATAATAGACTAAATATAAAGTAAAAAATATATGAAGTTGAGCTTTATTGTCTCTGCGTATAGCCCCCGGTACGGGGGTATATGGCGTTTTAAGCCTGCGTTGATGATGGACTTGTGCCGAACTCATTTAGTCCGGGTTCGTGGCCTTTGATGACTTATATCGAGAAAGTCTTTTGGCTGGCGAGGCCACTTTATTGTGCGGCTGTTTAAGCGGCCGCGCAATCCTCCGTTTGGAGGAGGCGTATTTTAGTGCGCTCCCTTTAAAGAGATGATGCCTCGTGGACCGGGCATCTTAAGCGTGAGAGATGCATAGTGCGGTATTGCGTTAAAGCGAGCGAAAGCTCCGCGTCCCATTAGTGCTTGATAGCGACTTGAAAATGGGATGACATGGAAGGTCAGCTTTTCGCGACGGAAGTTATTGGCAGAGCCAAATATGACTGCAAGCCGGAGAAAACCCATACAATGGGTGTCCGGGCCCGGTGTTACCCCTTGAAAGGAGGTTTTGCTTTGGCGGATTCTTGCTAGGTTTATGCCCATGCGGTGGATTGTATCCTGATATATCAGGTTTAGTCCACTGCCGCCGTCCATAAGGACATTGGTAAACTGGAATCCGTCAATTATTGGATCGAGTATCAGGGCAGTCCGGCCTGCGTTTTTGATATTTCTAGAATAATCTAGCTGATAAAAAATGATTGGTTTTAATAACCAGTGGCGGGACCCCTGAGGGATAGGTTTTATTGTGCGTACCTTTATGGGTGCCACACGTTTTGTTACGTGAAGTGAGTTCACTATTTTAACATCTTGTGGGAAGTTCTTTTGTTTCCTGGTGTTCTACTTCTGGGGTTCGTCCTCGTCTTCGCTTGGTGTATCGAGCCCCTTGTGTTCGGCGTTAAGCCTTCCGGATTGTTTAAAAACCCAACAGTCTATGTGGGTGTGATTGGCAGGCTTCCCAGGAGTACCGTGTATCTGACATATTCTGTCCAGGATTTTGTTTAAGCTGGACGGATCGTCCCTATTATCCTGAAGGGGTGGTTTTGTCTGATTTTGCCGTGAGCTTTTGAATCCGGCATTGACTGCCGTGCTCTTCGGACTTTTTTCTTTGGTTCGGCGACGGTCCTTATTTCGTCGCGGTTTTCCATTTCCATCCCTGATTTCGGATGTACTTGGGTCGCTGGGGCTGCATCGTGCCAACCAGCTGTCCTCTCCTGCGCAAAAGCGGGTCATGAGGCTTGTGAGTGCGGCCATTGTTCTTAGCTTTTCCTGGCCGAGGTGTCTGGCGAGACATTCGTCTCGGACATTATGCCTGAAAGCTGCTAAGGCTTCGGTGTCCGGACAATCCACTATCTGATTCTTTTTAGTAAGGAATCTGTTCCAGAACTACCGAGCTGATTCTCCGGGCTGTTGAGTTATGTGACTGAGATCGTCTGCGTCCGGGGGCGGACATAGGTCCCTTGAAAATTTGCTCGGAAAGCATCCTCGAGCTCTTCCCAACTTCCAATTGTGTTTTCGGGAAGGCTTTTAAGCCAGTGCCGGGCTGGCCCTTTAAGCTTAAGGGGTAAATATTTGATGGCGTGGAGATCATCTCCTCTAGCCATATGTATGTGGAGGATATAATCCTCGATCTAGACTCCGGGGTCTGTTGTTCCATCGTACGCCTCTATGTTGACGGGTTTGAATCCCTCTGGAAATTCATATTCCAGGACCTCATCGGTGAAACATAGGGGGTGTGTGGCGCCCCTGTATTTGGGTGTGCCGGATTCTGATGATGGCTTTTTTGCATTGCTTGTGAGAGCTTGCTTTCTTGGCCCGTAAATGGACCTGGCTGGGCCATGATGCGAGTCTTTAATTGGGTCGCATGCCGCATTGAGTGCGGCGCCGCTTGCCGTTTTATGGTGGCCGTGGGGTCGTCTATCCGACCATGTGGCTTTTTTATTTTTTGAATGCGAGGGCTCTAGGGACTCTTGGTCGAATTCGGGCAGTAGTTTTCTCTTCGGATAGCTTTTAGTGCGGCGGCTGCCGCCGTATTTGTCTGCGGTCTTGATTACCTTACTCCATCTTATTCTGAGTGCATCTTCCGCCGTCTTTAGCTTCCGCTTCTGCTTTTTCAGGCTGCGTGCTGTGGCAACGAGCCTTTCGTGGAGATTCTTCTGCTCCGTGGTTTTATCCGGCGTGAGATCGTCCGGAGTTCTGTTATGGCCGGGGGAGGGCTGTCTGTCCTCTCTATCCGCGTTGCCCTGTTCGGACGGTTGCTTTGAGGCATGCTCGTCGTCTACCGGCTGATCCTGCTCTATGGCTGGGTCTTGATCGAGGCGGGGCTTGGCTCGGCATTTTCGTCGCCGCTTTGATTGCTTTTCGGAGGGTTTATCCCTTTTTTCGTCCCCTTTTTCCTCGTTGTCGTTTCCTTTAGGGGTATCCACCATGAATACATCGTTAGGTGGGGTGGCAGTCCAGTGCCCTATAGGTGCTGGTTCCTGTTCGTCTCCATCTTCGTCGTTCATACCGTCGAAGTCTTCGGATCCGAAGTCAAGTATGTCGGTTAAATCATCGACAGTGGCTATTAAGTGGGTGGTGGGTGGGCTTTGAATTTCTTCGTCGTCCGAATCCCAACCTTGCAGACCATAGTCCGGCCTGGGCTCTCCTGATAGAGAGAGAGACTTGAGAGAATTCAGGATATCACCAAAAGGTGAGTACTGAAAGATGTCCGCGGCGGTGAACTCCATTATAGGCGCCCAATCGGATTCGATCGGCAGGGGCACGGGAGGCCTGGAGTTCGGAGAAGAATCCGACTCCTTGGAGTCATGGGCCGTGCGGAGTACGGGGCTGGCGTTCGGCTCGATCGCCTTCAATATCGCAGCCCCCGAGGTGACGTCCAACCGTTCATCCTCAAAGAACGCAGCGGGCTCCGAGTCGAGGATCGGGGCCAGTGCGTGTGCGGCCTCCAGGGCACTATTCGGAGGCAGAGCTATATCATGCCCCTCGAGGTAGTGCGGCGCGCTTGGTTGTGGCTCGAACCCGTCAAAGATCAAGTCTCCGCGGATATCTGACGTGTAGTTTAAGCTTCCAAACCTGACTTGATGGCCAGGGGCGTAGCTTTCGATCTGCTCCAGACGACCAAGCGAATTGGCCCGCAGAGCGAAGCCGCCGAAGACGAAGATTTGTCCGGGGAGGAAAGTCTCACCCTGGACCTCATCGTTGTTGATGATCAAAGGAGCCATCGGGCCTAAAAGCGAAGACACAGAGGAACTCTCAATGAAAGCACCAAGGTCAGTGTCAAAACCGGCGGATCTCGGGTAGGGGGTCCCGAACTGTGCGTCAAGGTCGGATGGTAACAGGAGACAAGGGACACTTTATTTTACCCAGGTTCGGGCCCTCTCGATGGAGGTAAAACCCTACTCCTGCTAGATTAATATTGATGATATGGGTAGTACAAGAGTAGATCTACCACGAGATCAAGGAGGCTAAACCCTAGAAGCTAGCCTATGGTATGATTGTGTATGATGATGGTTGTCCTATGGACTACAACCCTCCGGTTTATATAGACACCGGGTAGGGTTAGGGCTACATAGAGTCGGTTACAATGGTAGGAGATCTTGAATATCCGCACGCCTAGCTTGCCTTCCACGCCAAGAAAAGATCCTTCCGGACACGGGACGAAGTCTTCAATCTTGTATCTTCATAGTCCTGGAGTCCGGCTGAAGGTATAGTCCGGCTATCCGAACACCCCCTAATCCAGGACTCCCTCAGTCACTTGAAGAATTCATGAAAGAATATTGAAGGAGAGAGATTTCACATATAAATATACTATCGTGGACATCTTTTGTAATTGTGAGCACTCATTAAAATATGTCATGATAAAAGGTTGATGTTGGACAAGGAAGACAACATAATGGGTTATGTTTTCTTATATCCGAAATAAAGTATATTGTCATGGATCTCCTAACACGTTGAGCTTGCCTTTCCCCCTCATGCTAGCCAAATTCCTTGGACCAAGTAGAGATACTACTTGTGCATCCAAAATCCTTGAACCAAGTTTCTTCCATGAGTGTCCACCATATCTACCTATATGCGGTATTTACCTGCCGTTCCAAGTAAATTTGCATGTGCCAAACTCTAAACCTTCAAATAATAATCTGTTTTGTATGCCCGAATCGCTCATGTAGCGACTACGGGTTAGCAGTATCTTCCATGCTAGGTGGGTTATTCTCACGATGAGTGGACTCCGCTCATCATTCATGAGAAAATGGCTGGTAACTGGGATGCCCAGTCCCATGATCAAAAGATCGAGATCAAATAAAAAATAATTGCAAACAAAACTCCCCCAGGTTTGATGCTAGTTGGAGGCACCCGTTGTTCCGGGCAAGCCATGGATTGATGATTGGTGGTGGAGGGGGAGTAAAAATCTTTACCTTTCTGTTTGGGAACCGCCTATAATGTATGTAGTATGGAAGTTATTGGGAACTCTTGGTCGTTATGTTGACAATGAAAGCATACCTCTCAAAATTATTTTCATCTCTATTTTTGCTTCGAGCTCTGGCACCTCTGCAAATACCTGCTTCCCTCTGCGAAGGGCCTATCTTTTACTTTTATGCAAGAGTCATGGTGATCTTCACCTTTCCCTTTTTCATTTTATCCTTTGGCAAGCACCTCATGTTGGAAAGATTCTGATATATATGTATATATATATATATATATATATATATATATATATATATATATATATCCAATTGGATGTAAGGCATCATGAACTATTATTGTTGACATTACCCTTGAGGTAAAAGGTTGGGAGGCGAATCTATAAGCCCCTATCTTTCTCTGTGTCTGATTAAAACTTTGAACCCATAAATATCGCTTGAGTGTTAGCAATTGTGAAAGACTAAATGATAGTTGAGTATGTGGAGTTTGCTAAATCAAAGCTCTGACATAGACTCTTCCTAAAAATAAGATGAATTGTAATTGTCTGATGACTAATAACATGGTTTGTTAGTTTTCAAGAAAGTTTATGATCTATACTTTAACATGTGAATAGCTTGTTACTTGTTCATCAAAAGTTCTATGAGTTGAGCTACTGTTATGACATATATTGATGCTAGATAAGGTGATTGAAATTATCGTTGATCAAACTTGTGCACCTGCTAGCATTCACACTTCATAAATTATTTCTTTTATCATTTACCTACTCGAGGACGAGCAGGAATTAAGCTTGGGGATGCTGATACGTCTCCAACGTATCTATAATTTATGAAGTATTCATGCTATTATATTATCCATCTTGGATGTTTTATGGGCTTTACTATGCACTTTTATATTATTTTTGGGACTAACCTATTAACCCAGAACCCAGTGCAGTTCCTGTTTTCCCTTGTTTCAGTGTTTCAAAGAAAAGGGATATCAAACGGAGTCGAAACGGAATGAAACCTTCTGGAGAAGTTATTTTTGGAAGGAAAGCTACCCGATAGACTTGGAGTGCACGTCAAGAAAGAAACGAGGGAGCCACTAGGTAGGGGGCGCGCCCTCCACCCTCGTGGGCCCTCGTGTCTCCCCTGACGTACTTCTTCCTCCTATATATATCCATATACCCTAAAAACTTCGAGGAACTGAATAGATCAGGAGTTCCGCCGCCGCAAGCCTCTGTAGCCACCAAAACCCAATCGGGACCCTGTTCCGGCACCCTGCCGGAGGGGGGAACCCTCACCAGTGGCCATCTTCATCATCCCGACGCTCTCCATGACGAGGAGGGAATAATTCGCCCTCGGGGATGAGGGTATGTACTAGTAGGGATGTGTTTGATCTCTCTCTCTCTCTCTCTCTCTCTCTCTCGTGTTCTTGATTTGGCACAATCTTGATGTATCGCGAGCTTTGCTATTATAGTTGGATCTTATGTTTCTTCTCCCCCTCTACTCTCTTGTAATGGATTGAGTTTTCCCTTTGAGGTTATCTTATCGGATTGAGTCTTTAATGATTTGAGAACACTTGATGTGTGTCTTGTCGTGCGTATCTGTGGTGACAATGGGATATCACGTGATTCACTTGATGTATGTTTTGGTGATCAACTTGCGGGTTCCGCCCATGAACTTATGCATAGGGGTTGGCACACATTTTCGTCTTGATTCTTCGGTAGAAACTTTGGGGCACTCTTTGAGGTTCTATGTGTTGGTTGAATAGATGAATCTGAGATTGTGTGATGCATATCGTATAATCATACCCACGGATACTTGAGGTGACATTGGAGTATCTAGGTGACATTAGGGTTTTGGTTGATTTGTGTCTTAAGGTGTTATTCTAGTATGAACTCTAGGGCTGTTTGTGACACTTATAGGAATAGCCCAACGGATTGATTGGAAAGAATAACTTTGAGGTGGTTTCGTACCCTGCCATAATCTCTCCATTTGTTCTCCGCTATTAGTGACTTTGGAGTGACTCTTTGTTGCATGTTGAGGGATAGTTATATGATCCAATTATGTTATTATTGTTGAGAGAACTTGCACTAGTGAAAGTATGAACCCTAGGCCTTGTTTCCTAGCATTGCAATACCGTTTACGCTCACTTTTATCATTAGTTACCTTGCTGTTTTTATATTTTCAGATAACAAAAACCTATATCTACCATCCATATTGCACTTGTATCACCATCTCTTCGCCGAACTAGTGCACCTATACAATTTACCATTGTATTGGTGTGTTGGGGACACAAGAGACTCTTTGTTATTTGGTTGCAGGGTTGTTTGAGAGAGACCATCTTCAACCTACACCACCTACAGATTGATAAACCTTAGGTCATCCACTTGAGGGAAACTTGCTACTGTCCTACAAACCTCTGCACTTGGAGGCCCAACAACGTCTACAAGAAGAAGGTTGTGTAGTAGACATCAGACTCTTTCTGATGTTATGATAAATTGCAATTGCTTCAATGACTGAAATTATAGTTTGTTAGTTCTCAATAAAGTTTATGATTCGTACTCTGCATTGTGAATAGGTTATTACTTGAGCATAAGTAATCATATGACAATATCCTTATGTGTTGCTGTTATAAGAATAATCATGATGCCTTCATGTCCGTATTTTACTTTTATCGACGCCTCTACCTCTAAACATGGGGACATATTTATCGTTATCGGCTTCCGCTTGAGGACAAGCGAGGTCTAAGCTTGGGGGAGTTGATACGTCCATTTTGCATCATGCTTTTATATCGATATTTTTTGCATTATGGGCTGTTATTACACGTTATGTTACAATACTTATGCCTATTCCCTCTTATTTTACAAGGTTTACATAAGGAGGGAGAATGCCGGCAGCTGGAATTCTGGGCTAGAAAAGGAGCAAATATTAAAGACCTATTCTGCACAACTCCAAAAGTCCTGAAACTCCACGAAAGTCATTTTTGGAAATAATAAAAAATATTGAGCGGAAGAAGTTCACCAGAGGGGGACCCACGTGGCCACGAGGGTGGGGGCGCGCCCTACCCCCAGGGCGCGCCCCCTGTCTCGTGGGCCCCCTGCTGGCTCTCCGATGGCCATCTTCTGCTATATGAGGTCTTTCGTCGAGGAAAAAATCATAAGCAACCTTTCGGGACGAAACTCCGCCGCC
The DNA here is from genome assembly GCA_032464435.1 of Aegilops umbellulata. Lineage (NCBI taxonomy): Eukaryota > Viridiplantae > Streptophyta > Magnoliopsida > Poales > Poaceae > Aegilops > Aegilops umbellulata. Next base: position 446,288,771 of record CP136054.1, read on the forward strand.
ACGAGGCAGAACCTTGGCGGGACCAATCTAGGGCTTCGGCAGAGCTGTTATGCCGGGGACACTTCCCTCCGGGAGGGGGAAATCATCGCCATCGTCATCACCATCGCTCCTCTCATCGGGAGAGGGCAATCTCCATCAACATCTTCACCAGCACCATCTCCTCTCAAAACCCTAGTTCATCTCTTGTATCCAACTCTTGTCTCCAAGTCCGGGATTGGTACTAGTAGGTTGCTAGTAGTGTTGGTTACTCCTTGTAGTTGATGCTAGTTGGTTTATTTGGTGGAAGATCATATGTTCAGATCCTTTATGCATATTAATACCCCTCTGATCATGAACATGAATATGCTTTGTGAGTAGTTACGTTTGTTCCTGAGGACATGGGAGAAGTCTTGCTATTAGTAGTCATGTGAATTTGGTATTCGTTCGATATTTTGATGAGATGTATGTTGTCTAGCCTCTAGTGGTGTTATGCGAACGTCGACTACATAACACTTCACCATTATTTGGGCCTAGAGGAAGGCATTGGGAAGTAATAAGTAGATGATGGGTTGCTAGAGTGACAGAAGCTTAAACCCTAGTTTATGCGTTGCTTCGTAAGGGGCTGATTTGGATCCATATGTTTCATGCTATGGTTAGGTTTACCTTAATACTTTTGTTGTAGTTGCGGATGCTTGCAATAGAGGTTAATCATAAGTGGGATGCTTGTTCAAGTAAGAACAGCACCCAAGCACCGGTCCACCAACATATCAAATTATCAAAGTACCGAACGCAAATCGTATGAACGTGATGAAAACTAGCTTGACGATATTCCCATGTGTCCTCGGGAGCGCTTTTCCTTATATAAGAGTTTGTCCAGGCTTTTCATTTGCTACAAAAAGCATTGGGCCACCTTGCTGCACTTTATTTACTTTTGTTACTTGTTGCTCGTTACAAATTATCTTATCAAAAAACTATCTGTTACCACTTATTTCAGTACTTGCAGAGAATACCTTGCTGAAAACCGCTTATCATTTCCTTCTGCTCCTCGTTGGGTTCGACACTCTTACTTATCAAAAGGACTACAATAGATCCCCTATACTTGTGGGTCATCACGCTACAGGCCGCGACCTCACACGCTGCCGAAGTCTCCGGTCTGAAGTAGAAACTGGAGCGGGCCGAGAACGAGCTCGGCCAAGCGAGGAAGCAGCTGGAAGACCAGCATGGTATGTAATGACTTTGCTATATATTCGGAAAGAATAAATGATGTTTATTGACCGTAGTGTCATGATATATGTAGGAACTACGACCGAGGTCGAGGCCCTTAAGAAGGCCCTGGCCGAAGCCGAGGAGAAAGCAGGCGAGGAGCAAGCCGCCCGTAAGAAGCTCAAGGCCAGGCTTGACGAGGTTCAGCAAGAGCTCCTGGATGCTGTGAAAAAATGCAAGGCCTTGGAGGGTGATGTTTCGGCTCGAAGCACCGAACTCGCCAAGGCGTGCCAAAGCGCAGAAGAGGCCCGGGTTGAAGCCCGGGGCGCCCTCCAGGAGATCCAGGAGGCCAAGAAAATCGCGGCGGGTAAGGTGTTTAGTATGCAAAGCCAGTATGTAAAGAAGAAGTATTTCTTACTAACCCGGATTCGGAGTTCTCTAGGAGCGTTTGCGGATCTGCCGCGTAGTATTTCTGATGCTGCGGAGTTCTTCCGTGCCGAAGAAGGGAGCTCAACGGAGAAGCTGTTCTAGTCGCAATACCTTGTACCAACACATTCGGTGCCCTTCAACGATCAGCTCAAATAGCTGGTCGAGCTGCATAGGGTGGCCGAACTGGCCATGAAGGATTTTATAATCTGGCTGTGGCCTGCCGAAGCTAGACCCAGCAGCTACTTCGGTCTCGTGAAGCGGCTAGTGAATGCCTGTCCTCGGCTGGATGTCATCAAGCGATCAGTCTACATCGAGGGCACACGTATGGCCTTCGCACGGGTCAAGGTTTGGTGGGCGAAGATGGACGCCAAGCTTGTGATCGAGGGGCCGCCTGAGGGCAAAGAGCACCGCAAGCCCGAACTGTATTTTGACAGTGTCCTGGAGGGATCCCGCATTGTGGCGGACCAATGTGCTAAGGATATTGTTTTTGAATGAATACATTCGAATTATCCCTGCCTTGTATGAAAAAACAGAGCCGTTATGTAATATAATGCTTGTATTTAAAATTTTGTTTTACCTCCTGCGCGGCCGTTTTTTATTAAATCTGAGAGTTGGCCAGTCGTCGGCTTCAGCCCCCATGTAGGAAGTATAGGGGTATTCGGTTGGCGCCAAAACACACTTGATCCCAAGATTTTTGGTCTGTTAAGGAGGTGTTAGCGTTGCGAACCAAGCAATCGGACTATACGGCTTTACCACCCTCACTTAGCCATAGGAGTTTGATAGATAAAAATTTAGGCGCAGCCCCTGGTGTTCGTAAGTCCGAACTTGGGATGCTGTAGACACCTGATCGGGTGAAAATCGATCCTTCGCGAAATGCGGAAAAAACCTCTAACGATTTGTAACCTCTCGAATAGCTGACCGGCTCACGCCGCATCATGGCAGTCAGTTTTCGGCTTTTTCTACTGAGGTGCTCGGCCGGATGAACCAGGGCACAATCGCAGTAGTTCTCCCTTTACTACCCTAGCCGATATAGCGGAACGTAAGGTAGTAAGCACAGGAGCCGGGCAACCCAACTATTGACCAAAGACATGATTCGGAGTCGATGCATATAATGCTAAAGATCGGGGTGCCGAACTATACTGTAAAAGTGTTCGGACTTTCTTGTCGTATTATGGGGCATAATGAAAGCGTACCAGAGTGTATGGGTGCAATTGATAAAAATATCAGGAAAAAAGAAAAAAGGAAAGGAAAAGTAAGCCAGTGCCACAAATATTGGGACTGCGAACTAGTTTCCATAATAGCATAATTAACACGTCAAAGCGTATTTGTACAAGTAGTGCAATAAGCAATAGGGCTATTTAACATGCCACAACCAATGCAAAGTTGCGTGCGGGTGCTGAAAACAGGTAGAGTGATCGTTGAAGGGGCCGCCTAGAGCTTCCCTTATGTGTCCGGGCTGCTTGCCGCCTTGGTGTATTTTATCCTTCGAAAGGGCAGGTGACCCGGCCTTCGGGGAGGGCCTATGGAAAAGAAACCTGAAAAGGAGAAAAGAGGGTGAAAGTGAACGCATGTGTGTATCCGGGGTCGGTCGATCCGTACTATGGATCACGGGCTAGTTATGCCTCCGTCGATGCCCATGGAATTTTGAGTGTGTAGTTATGTACACGCAGTACTAATGCCGCCACCTGATCGGGACCGGGACGGAGGCCGAATTGCTAATCGAGCTCTTGACGAGCCGTGCTATCATGCTGCAGAATAGTCTGGACCCTTTTGACAGTGTCAGGGAGCCTGGCCGCCGAATTAAGGTTCTGATTGAAAAGGCCGCTCTGTACTTCTGATGCTAAGGCAGCGGTATGCTCTTTGATACGAAGGGAGCGTTCCGTATTTCCATTGACTGTTATGACGCCGCGTGGTCTAGGCATCTTGAGCTTGAGATAGCGTAGTGAGGTACCGCGTTGAATCGAGCAAATGCGGTTCGTCCAAGCAGTGTGTGATAGCCGCTGCGAAAGGGGACGATATCGAAGGTTAACTCCTCGCTTCGGAAGTTGTCCAGAGATCCGAAGACAACCTCTAGTGTGATTGAGCCCGTACAGCGGGCCTCTACACCTGGTATGACCCCTTTAAAGGTAGTCTTTGTGGGTTTGATCCGGGATGGGTTTATGCCCATTTTGCGCACTGTATCCTGATAGAGCAGATTAAGCTACCGCCACCGTCCATGAGGACTCGCATCAGGTGGAATCCATCAATGATTGGGTCGAGGACTAGTGCGGCTAATCCGCCATGCCGGATACTAGTCGGATGATCCCGACGATCAAAAGTGATCGGGCACGACAACCATGGATTGAATTTTGGGGCGACTGGCTCTATTGCATAGACGTCCCGGAGTGCGCGCTTGCGCTCCCTCTTGGGGATGTGTGTGGCATATATCATGTTCACCGTTTTGACCTGAGGGGGAAACTTCTTCTGTCCCCCTGTGTTCGGTGGCCGGGTATCCTTGTCATCGTCCTTGCTTTGCGACCCCTTCTCCTTGTTCTCGACATTTAACTTGTCGGCCTGTTTGAAGACCCAACAATCTCTGTTTGTGTGGTTGGCTGGTTTTTCAGGGGTGCCATGTATCTGGCACGGACGATCGAGTATGCGGTCCAGACTGGATGAGCCCGAGTTGTTCTTATTGTACGGCTTCTTCCGCTGACCGGACTTGGAGCCACTGAATCCGGCGTTGACCGCCGTGTCATCGGTATGATTGCCATTGATTCGACGCTTGTGTCTGTTGCGTCGGGGCTTGCCGTTGCTATCCTTGGCTTCAGAGGTGATAGGTTCGCTTGCATTATTATTGCAACGGGCTAGCCAACTATCTTTGCCGCGCAAAAGCGGGTCATAAGTGTCGTAAGGGCCGCCATGGACTTAGGCTTTTCCTGCCCGAGATGTCAGGCGAGCCATTCATCGTGGATGCTATGCTTAAAGGCCGCTAGGGCTTCGGCGTCCGGGCAGTCGACGATCCGGTTCTTTTTAGTTAAGAACCTAGTCCAGAATTTCCGGGCTGATTCTCCAGCCTGTTGGACTATATGACTTAAATCATCTGCATCTGGAGGTCGGACGTATGTTCCTTGGAAGTTGTCCAGAAGGCTTCTTCCAAGTCTTCCCAGCTGTCGATAGAGTTTTCTGGCAGACTGTTCAACTAGTACCGAGCCGGTCCTTTGAGTTTCAGTGGGAGATATTTGATGGCGTGGAGATCATCGCCACGAGCCATATGAATAGGAAGGAGGAAATCCTCTATCCAGACCGCAGGGTCTGTTGTCCCATCATATGATTCGATGTTTACGGGTTTAAACCCTTCTTGGAATTCATGGTCCATTACTTCATCAGTGAAGCAAAGAGGGTGTGCGGCGCCTCTATATCGGGCCACATCGCGACGTAGCTCCGATGGAGTCCATAAGGGGAGTTCGGCCCGGGTGTGACCGGGCTTATTACGTCCAAATAGGTGGCCGTCGTCATGTGTCGGGACGCGCCCTCGCGATCCGTAGATCGATCTAGTATGTCCTGCATTATTATCCAATTTTTGCCGCAGGTCGTAGGTATGTCCCCGAGCTGTTTTATCTCTACCCTTACGGTGAGGTGGAGCAGGCTGGTGTTCGGCTTGAGTTGCCGCCTTGTCCCGACCCCGTGGTGGTCGGTCAGCCGCATTGCGCGATGATGGTATGGGCTCCAACGCATCATCATCAAACCGAGGTAGCAATTTACGCTGCGGGTAGATTTCGGCTGGGCGTTTAAGGCCGTATTCTTCAGCTGCCAGGACATCAGTCCATTTATCGTTGAGCAGATCTTGATCAGCTTGAAGCTGCTGCTGCTTATTTTTCAGGCTCCTTGCAGTGGCTATTAGCTGGCGCTTAAAGCGCTCCTGCTTGAGGGGCTCCTCAGGCACGATAAAGTCCTCATTGCCGAGGCTCACCTTATCCTCGGAGAGTGGATGATAACTACCGTCCTCCGAGTGTTCGTTTATGGCCTGTTCGTCGGGGCTGACTTGCCCATCCTCCTGATTGTCCTGCTCGGCAGTTTGTTCATCATGGTCTTCTACGTCTTCGGCATCGTCCGGAGTGTTGTCATCTCCTGTGCCGGTGTTGCTGTCTTTGCTGCGGCATGGTTTAGAGGGGCACCGCTGACGCCGGCGCTTTGGTTGTGTCTTAGGGGGGCTATCCTCCACTTGGTTTTTCTTGTCGTCGCCGCTATTATCTTTTGGCGTATTGAAAGCACAAGTGCTCCCTAGGTGGTTTTGGTAATTAATGTCAACATATCTCTTGTTGGACTAACACTTTTACCTAGTATGTTTCAGATAAGTTCAACAATGGAGTGGCATGGACTAGAGGATGTGGAACCCCTTCAAGATGCTAAGGACAAAGGATTGGCTCAAGCTTCAAGATCAAGACTCTACATTTTATATTTTAGTGATCCAAGATCACATTGAGTCTATAGGAAAAGCCAATACTATCAAGGAGGGATGAGGTGTTGTTTAATGAGCCTCTTGCTTCATGTGCTTAGTGATATGCTCCAAAATCCTCAACTACCTTTCCATATCCACATATGACCTAAACCAAAAGTCAAACTCGGCCCCACCGATTCTTTCTAACCGGAGCCACCGAGTTTCACATGTCATAGCCACTGCCACAAACCCTAGCAAATCGGTTTCACCGATAGGAATCTCGGTCTCACCGAGATGGGATTGCAATGTCACTGTGTATGTCCATTGCCAAAGCCGGTCTCACCAAGTTTGAGCAATCAGTACTACCGAGATTACAATGCAAATCCTCTGGTTAGCTTATTACCGATTCGGTCCCACCGAGTTTGTGTAATCGGTCTCACCGAGTTTGCCTGACCAACTCTCTGGTTAGCTTATTACCAAAATCGGTCTCACCGAGTTTGTGTAATCGGTCACACCGAGATTACGTTATGCCCTAACCCTAACCATATCGGTCCTACCGAGTTGCATCTCAGTCCCACCGAAAATCCTAACGGTCACTAGGTTTGCTAAATCGGTCCGACCGAGTTTAACTATTCGGTCCCACCGAGTTTGGCAGATTGTGTGTAACGGTTAGATTTTGTGTGGACGCTATATATACCCCTCCACCCACTCTTCATTCGAGGAGAGAGCCATCAGAACAGATCTTCACTTCCAATACACATTTTCTGAGAGAGAACCACCTACCCTTGTGTTGAGCTCAAGATATTCCATTCCTACCATATGAATCTTGATCTCTAGCCTTCCCCAAGTTGCTTTCCACTCAAATCTTCTTTCCACCAAATCCAAATCCTGTGAGAGAGAGTTGAGTGTTGGGGAGACTATCATTTGAAGCACAAGAGCAAGGAGTTCATCATCAACACACCATTTGTTACTTCTTGGAGAGTGGTGTCTCCTAGATTGGCTAGGTGTCACTTGGGAGCCTCCGACAAGATTGTGGAGTTGAACCAAGGAGTTTGTAAGGGCAAGGAGATCGCCTACTTCGTGAAGATCTACCACTAGTGAGGCAAGTCCTTCGTGGGCGATGGCCGTGATGGAATAGACAAGGTTGCTTCTTCGTGGACCCTTCGTGGGTGGAGCCCTCCGTGGACTCGCGCAACCGTTACCCTCCGTGGGTTGAAGTCTCCATCAACGTGGATGTACGATAGCACCACCTATCGGAACCACGCCAAAAACATCCGTGTCTCCAATTGCGTTTGAATACTCCAAACCCTTCCTTTACATTCTTGCAAGTTGCATGCTTTACTTTCCGCTGCTCATATACTCATTGCATGCTTGCTTGATATGTATTGTGTTTATTAAAGTTGTGCCTAAACTCCACCTAAACTTAAGAATTTTAAAAACTGCAACTTTTGGTACTTAGTGTCTAATCACCCCCCCTCTAGACACCTCTTCTCGATCCTCTCAATTGGTATCAGAGCATTGGTCTCCATTGCCTTGATTTAAACACCTTTGGAGGAAGATGGGTGTGTCTACTTTAGGGAGTCTTAGACATAGAGTGCCCATTCTTGATGGAGAGTATTTTCATGAGTGGAAAAATGAAATGCTTGAGATTTTTAATGAATATCATTCGAACAAGTACATTGCTAGTCCTTGTGCACCTCATGTTGATCCTTTGCACCCTACCCTAGATGAAGATATTGACATGATTCGCAATCTTAAAACTGTTGAGCTCATCATTAGAGGATTGCCCAAAAATTTGATTGCTAGTTTGCCTACTCTAAATTGTGCCTACACTATATGGAAATTTCTTGAGGAACGATTTCCCAATTATTCCTTGAAAAATTTAGACGAAATTCTCCATAAGTCTATTGCTTTGAGTGAGATGAACTCTAGTGATCCTAGTTTTGGTGATTGTCTATTTGAGCTTACCAATCTCATGCATGCTAAAGGAAATGTTGGAATCATTAGTGATATCATATCTGAAGCTATAAGAATTCATAAAGGTAACCAGTTTGATGATCATTTACCTAATGGATTACCCTCTCTAGGAATTGATCAATCACAAGATGATGTTGAACGTGGATATTATGATGAAGATGATGATAGTGACTATGATATTGATGATGCAATGAGACATTTTGGTCTTATGGCAAATCTTCGCGGCTACATGGCTGGAGGAAAGGAATGAGTCCTTGATAGTGGATGTACTGATCATATGACCGGAGATGAAGAGATGTTCCGTGAGCTTGCTGAAAATGACGGCCCTCGAAAATATGTCACCTTTGGTGATAATTCAAAGGGTAAGGTGGTTGGCCTTGGTAAGGTGTCCATCTCACATGATAGCTCCATACAAAATGTCATGCTCGTTGAATCCCTTGGATACAATTTACTTTCAGTTTCTAGACTTGCGGATTTCGGTTTCAATGTCTTATTCACTAAAGTAGATTGCCAAGTGTTTCGTAGAGACAATCATAAGATAGTCTTTACCGGTATATGTAGAGGAGATCTGGCTCAACCTAAAACTTTCTTAATTGCTAAATCTTCTAAAGGCTGGTTGTGGCATAGAAGACTAGGTCATGTTGGTATGCGAAATCTTGATAAGCTTATTAAAGGTGATCATATCCTTGGAATAAAAGATGTTGTATTTGACAAGGATAGACTTTGTAGTACTTTTCAAGCAGGGAAACAAGTTGGAGGAAGTCACCGCGCGAAGAAAATCATGACCACAAGAAGACCACTCGAGCTACTTCACATGGATCTTTTTGGTCCAAATGCATACAAGAGTCTCGGTGGTAACTCATTTGGTCTAGTCATAGTTGATGATTTTTCAAGATTTACGTGGGTGTTCTTTCTTGATGACAAATCGCAGGTCCAAAAGATCTTCAAAAACTTCGCTAGGAAGGCCCAAAATCAGTTTGACGTGAAGATCAAGAAGGTTCGGAGTGACAATGGAACGGAGTTCAAGAACTCAAATGTGGACACCTTTCTTGACGAAGAAGGGATTTCACACGAGTTCTCGGCTACGTACACACCTCAACAAAATGGAGTTGTTGAGAGGAAGAACCGTACTCTTATCGAGATGGCAAGAACGATGCTTGATGAGTACAAAACGCCAAAGCACTTTGGGGCGGAAGCGATTGAGACAGCTTGTCATGCAACAAATCGCTTGTATCTTCACAAGCTACTCGGCAAGACGGCATACGAGCTCCTCACCGGTAACAAAACCCAAGTTGGATACTTTCGAGTATTCGGCTCAAAGTGCTACATTCTTGATAAGCATCGTCATTCCAAATTTGCTCCTAAGTCTCATGAAGGTTTTCTACTTGGTTATGGCTCAAACTCTCACACTTACAGTGTCTACAACAATTTCACCCGGAAAGTTGAAGAGACGGTAGATGTGAAGTTTGATGAATCTAACGGCTCGCAAGTAGAGCAATTGCCAATTGATGTAGGAGACAAAGACCCTTCAGAAGCAATTCAAGACTTGTCCATTGGCAAGGTCCGTCCAACGGAAATGAAGGAGAGTACCTCGTCTGTCCAAGTGGAAGCTTCTACCTCACGTCAAGGTGAACCAAGAGTTGATACGGAGGCATCCACAAGTAGGACACGTCAAGATGAAGAAAACGAGGAAGTACACCAAGATGAACATCAACAACCTCCTTCTTCACCACGACAAGAGAACAACAACGTCAACAATGAAGAAGGCCAAGAATAAGAAGAAGAACAAGATGAAGAGGATGTTCCACCCCGACCCAAGCAAAAGCTTTCACGAGTTCGAGCAAGAATTGCCAAAGATCATCCCGTCGAGCAAATCTACAATGATATCCAAACCGGGAGAATCACTCGCTCTCAAACTCGCTTAGCTAACTTTTGTGAACATTACTCATTCATTTCTAAAATTGAACCTATGAAGGTTGAAGAAGCATTGAAGGATCCGGATTGGATAAATGCTATGCATGAAGAGCTACACAACTTCGAGAGAAATCAAGTGTGGACATTGGTCGAGAAGCCCGACAACAACCACAACATCATTGGTACCAAATGGGTGTTTCGCAACAAGCAATATGAAGATGGACAAGTGGTTCGCAACAAAGCACGTCTCGTCGCCCAAGGCTATACACAAGTTGAAGGTATGGACTATGGTGAGACATATGCTCCCGTTGCTAGACTTGAATCCATTCGCATCTTACTTGCCTATGCTAATCACCATGATATCACCTTATACCAAATGGACATTAAAAGTGCTTTTCTAAATGGCAAAATTGAAGAGGAAGTTTATGTTAAGCAACCCCCTGGCTTTGTTAATCCTAAGAAACCTAATCATGTTTACAAACTTCACAAAGCCCTTTATGGTCTTAAACAAGCTCCTAGAGCATGGTATAAATGCTTGACCAAGTTCCTTACTGAAAAAGGCTTTGAAATTGGTAAAATTGATTCTACTCTTTTTACTAAAAGGGTTAATGGAGAACTATTTGTGTGCCAAATTTATGTTGATGATATCGTATTTGGTTCAACTAACCCTCATTTTAGTGAAAAGTTCGGAAAGCTAATGTCGGAGAAGTTTGAGATGTCTATGATGAGTGAACTCAAATTCTTTCTTGGTTTGCAAATCAAGCAAACTAAGGAAGGTACCTTTGTCTCTCAAACGAAGTACACCAAAGACTTATTCAAGAAGTTCAATATGCAAGAATGCAAAGGTATGCCTACACCCATGCCTACTAGTGGACATCTTGATTTGACCAAAGATGGTGAACCGGTTGATCAAAAGGTTTATCGCTCAATGATTGGTTCATTGTTATATTTATGTGCCTCCCATCCCAATATTATGCTAAGTGTGTGCATGTGTGCACGATATCAAGCTGCTCCTAAAGAATGTCATCTTAAGGCTGTGAAAAGGATAGTGAGATACTTAATTCATACACCAAATTTTGGCATTTGGTATCCTAAGAGGTCCTCTTTTGATCTTGTTGGCTACTCCAATTCGGACTATGCCGGAGACAAGGTTGATAGAAAGTCAACTTCGGGTACTTGTCAATTCCTTGGTAGATCTCTTGTGTCTTGGTCTTCCAAGAAACAAAACTCGGTATCCTTATCCACCGCCGAAGCGGAATACATTGCCGCTGATTCATGTTGTGCTCAATTACTTTGGATGACCCAAACTCTTAAAGATTATGGGATATATGTGAAACATGTTCCATTGCTATGTGACAATGAAAGTTCTATTAAGATTGCTCACAATCCAGTGCAACACTCTCAAACTAAGCATATTGAAGTTCGTCATCATTTCATTCGAGATCATGTTGCCAAAGGGGACATTAACCTTAAGCATGTTCGCACCGATAAGCAATTGGCGGATATATTCACTAAACCACTTGATGATAAAGTGTTTTGCAGGTTAAGAGGTGAATTGAACATCATTGATGCTTCAAACTTGGAGTAGGAACTCCATTTGATACATGCGGGGCATGAGCCTATGACTAATCCTTGATATTTCTCTTATGATGCTATTCATATGTCTTGGATATGTTTGCACCTTGCATGTTATCTAACCCATGTAGGTACTTGGTTGAATCTAAATCTATGAGATTGCAACTCACTCACATCTTGAGCAATCTCTACATCACCAAGTCTCTACATCATGGTGGTTGAAGACAAGGAAGCACAAAACCATTCAAACATATCCTTTGACAAATTCTATGATTGTGTCTCATGATTGTCATTTTGGATACACAAGTGCTTTTCCTTGCAAAACTAACCCATGTAGGTAGATGAACTCAAACTCCAAATGGTTCTCCCAACTACATCAACCTTGAGCAACCCACACAAGTTCAACTACATGAGCAAGATCAACACCACTACCCAAGGTATGTTATTCCATCTTAGAGAATCTTTACTCCAAGTCATGAGTTAAAGCAACTCAACAAGATGTGAATACATCAAGACGCTTAAATGAAAAATGGTAACACCATTTTGAGCTTAAACGATGAGTATGACCTATGATCAAGTGCTCTCACTTGACTCCTAAGTCAATATACTCTAACATAGGCGACTTTGTCACTGCCCAACTCTAGATGAAGTTCTCTTATGTTCTTTTCTGTGCTATTGCATTTGTCCCTTGCATATTTGTTTCCTCTTTCAAAAAAAAACTTCATCTAGAACTTTTATTTTTCTTTTCTTTTCATTTGTTCTGCATTTTCTGCATCCAATTCATTGCAAATCTTTCAGTTAATTCCTTGCAAATCTTTGTGAGATTCTACCTGTCTAGTGAGCTGAGGTGACAATTGGTTCCACTTTGATGAACTCGGTCACACCGATTTGGTTTCTTCGGTCTAACCGAAATCTTTCGGTGCAACTGAAGCACACAACTCGGAGTCACCGATTTCATCACAGGAAAACCAACTTGCCACTTATTCCTGATTTCTATTTGCTCCAGCTCCAATCAGTGATTCTTGTCCTCTACCAGCATCATGTTACACATGCTGCTTTGCTCTGTGACTCAAGGATCAACCCATTTGTATCACATGTCCAGAAGACCCTTCTTGGAAATTGATGTAAAAGGGGGAGAGAGAGATCACATCAAAGCTCAATCCTTCCTATAGGGGGAGAAAGAGAGAATACTCAGGGGGAGAGAAAGTAGTATCATCAATGACCCCAGATGCTTGGTGTTCAAGAGGAGAGATGTCACATGTCTTTAAAAGGGGAAAGACATGTCTGTTTGTTTGCTTGCTTTAGCTCAAGCTCTGTTGATTATTTTTTATTGCTCTGATTTTCGGTTTCCTATCTTCTCCCAATATCTCATGTTAGATTCAGGGGGAGCAAGACATCTAAGGGAAGAAAATCTCTGATTTTATTGCATATCTTTACCTTTGGGGACATGTCTATATCCAATGTAGTACTTAGTACTCACTCTACATGTCATCCCAGTCTTGGTTCTATTGTGGTCCCTTTTGTTTGCTCTGGTTAGTAGGTGTATCTGTGTTATCTAACCTTATTTGTGCAGGTTCATCCCATCCTAAGCCAACTCAAGACCACAAGGTAAGTATATGCATCACAGTCATGTGAATGAGAAGTTCTTGCTGATGTACATACTGTTTGCAAGAAGGACTCATAAGCATGAAGGTACTTTTCTCATAGTGACATCATTTGCTCTGATGCATATAGCCAAGATACATGTAACACATTGCTTACTCTGTCATGATCATGCATTCACATGCTCCTATATTCAATATTCACATGATTGCATACATGTAGGGGGAGCATATGCATGTTACATGTCTTTCCAAAGCTTTACTTTCTATTCTCTATATCTCTATCTAAAGCTTTGATGTATGTTGTCATCAATTACCAAAAAGGGGGAGATTGAAAGCACAAGTGCTCCCTGGGTGGTTTCGGTAATTAATGTCCACACATCTCTTGTTGGACTAACACTTTTACCTAGTATGTTTTAGATAAGTTCAACAATGGAGTGGCATGGACTAGAGGATGTGGAACCCCTTCAAGAAGCTAAGGACAAAGGATTGGCTCAAGCTTCAAGATCAAGACTCTACATTTTATATTTTAGTGATCCAAGATCACATTGAGTCTATAGGAAAAGCCAATACTATCAAGGAGGGATGAGGTGTTGCTTAATGAGCCTCTTGCTTCATGTGCTTAGTGATATGCTCCAAAATCCTCAACTACCTTTTCCATATCCACATATGACCTAAACCAAAAGTCAAACTCGGCCCCACCGATTCTTTCTAACCGGAGCCACCGAGTTTCACATGTCATAGCCACTGCCACAAACCCAAGCAAATCGGTTTCACCGATAGGGATATCGGTCTCATCGAGATGGGATTGCAATCTCACTGTGTATGTCCATTGCCAAAGTCGGTCTCACCGAGTTTGAGCAATCGGTACTACCGAGATTACAATGCAAATCCTCTGGTTAGCTTATTACCGATTCGGTCCCACCGAGTTTGTGTAATCGGTCTCACCGAGTTTGCCTGACCAACTCTCTGGTTAGCTTATTACCAAAATCGGTCTCACCGAGTTTGTGTAATCGGTCACACCGAGATTACGTTATGCCCTAACCCTAACCATATCGGTCCTACCGAGTTGCATCTCAGTCCCACCGAAAATCCTAACGGTCACTAGGTTTGCTAAATCGGTCCGACCGTGTTTAACGATTCGGTCCCACCGAGTTTGGCAGATTGTGTGTAACGGTTAGATTTTGTGTGGAGGCTATATATACCCCTCCACCCACTCTTCATTCGAGGAGAGAGGCATCAGAACAGATCTTCACTTCCAATACACATTTTCTGAGAGAGAACCACCTACCCTTGTGTTGAGCTCAAGATATTCCATTCCTACCATATGAATCTTGATCTCTAGCCTTCCCCAAGTTACTTTCCACTCAAATCTTCTTTCCACCAAATCCAAATCCTGTGAGAGAGAGTTGAGTGTTGGGGAGACTATCATTTGAAGCACAAGAGCAAGGAGTTCATCATCAACACACAATTTGTTACTTCTTGGAGAGTGGTGTCTCCTAGATTGGCTAGGTGTCACTTGGGAGCCTCCGACAAGATTGTGGAGTTGAACCAAGGAGTTTGTAAGGGCAAGGAGATCGCCTACTTCGTGAAGATCTACCGCTAGTGAGGCAAGTCCTTCGTGGGCGATGGCCGTGATGGAATATACAAGGTTGCTTCTTCGTGGACCCTTCATGGGTGGAGCCCTCCGTGGACTCGCGCAACCGTTACCCTCCGTGGGTTGAAGTCTCCATCAACGTGGATGTACGATAGCACCACCTATCGGAACCACGCCAAAAACATCCGTGTCTCCAATTGCGTTTGAATACTCCAAACCCTTCCCTTTACATTCTTGCAAGTTGCATGCTTTACTTTCCGCTGCTCATATACTCATTGCATGCTTGCTTGATATGTATTGTGTTTATTAAAGTTGTGCCTAAACTCCACTTAAACTTAAGAATTTTAAAAACTGCAACTTTTGGTACTTAGTGTCTAATCACCCCCCCCCCCTTCTAGACACCTCTTCTCGATCCTCTCACGTATCCACCATGTATACGTCATATGAGGAAGTGGCCGTCCATCGCCCGGTGAACGGTGGGTTTTGGGCCTCCTCTTCTCCAGCATCGTCGTCCATACCATCGATGTCTTCGGAGTCATAATCGAGCGCATCGGTTAAGTCATTGACAGTGGCTATGGAGTGGGTGGTGGGTGGGAAATGAAATTCTCCATCATCAGCCTCCAATTTGAACCGGACATAATTCGGCTGTGAGTCTCCCGCCAAGGACAGATTCTTTAATGAGTTTAGCACATCGCTGAAAGGCGAGTGTCAGAAGATGTCTGCGGCGCTGAATTCGAAGATCGATAACCGATCAAGCTCGGCGTCCGCGGACGCGCATGGTTTAGAACTTATAGCCGAAAACGAGTCCGGAGTTCCGGTGACATAGATATCACATGAGGCTGAGTCTGTGTGCGGCTCCAACGCCGCGGAATCTGTGGCCTCCGTGGCGGGGTTGAGCTCCCTGTCTTCGGATGGCGCGATCTGCTCCGGATCTAAGGCCAAAGTGGTTACATGAGCTATCTCCTGGACGTGGTCCGATGACAGATTTAAGTCATGTTCATCGAGTTGACAAAGAGCAACTGCCGCGGTCTCGAATCCGTCGAAGGTCAAGTCTCCGCGAATGTCCGCGACGTAATTCAAGCTCCCGAATCTGACCTGATGGCCAAGGGCGTAGCTTTCGATCTGCTCCAGATGGCCAAGCGAGTTGGCCCGCAGTGTGAAGCCGCCGAATACGAAGATCTGTCCGGGGAGGAAGACTTCCCTTTGGACAACATCGTTGTATATGATCGAAGGGGCCATCAAACCTCTTTACAATGGCACAGTGGAACTCTCAATGAAAGCACCAATGTCGGTGTCAAAACCGGCGGATCTCGGGTAGGGGGTCCCGAACTGTGCGTCTAGGTTCGATGGTAACATGAGACGGGGGACACAATGTTTACCCAGGTTCAGGCCCTCTCTATGGAGGTAATACCCTACTTCCTACTTGATTGATCTTGATGAATATGAGTATTACAAGAGTTGATCTACCACGAGATCGTAATGGCTAAACCCTAGAAGTCTAGCCTGTATGACTATGATAATGAGTATTCGGTCCTATAGACCTAACCCTCTGGTTTATATAGACACCAGAGGGATCTAGGGTTACCCAAAGTCGGTTACAGAGAAGGGAATCTTCATGTTTGATCGCCAAGCTTGCCTTCCACGCAAAGGAGAGTTCCATCCGGACACGTTGAGAGTCTTCGGTCTTCATATCTTCACAGCCCATCAGTCCGGCCCATGGCTAACAGGCCGGACGCCCGAGGACCCCTTAGTCCAGGACTCCCTCGGGTGCCCCCCGCCCCCGTATATAAAGGAGGAGAGGGAGGAGGCCGGCAGCCTTGAAGGGGCGCGCCAAGGGGGAGTCCAACTAGGATTCCCAATCCTAGTTGGATTCCCTTTCCTATTCAAAGAGGGGAAAGAGGGAAGGAGAGGGAGAGAGAGAGGAAAGAGGTGGCTGCGCCCCCTCCCCTTTGTCCAATTCAGACTCCCTTGGGGGGGACCCTGCGGCTGCCCTCTCCTACTCCCTTATGTCCCATCAAGGCCCATAACTTCCCTGGGGGGTTCCGGTAACCCCTCGGTTCCCCGATAAATATCTGAAACGTCCCGAAAACCATTCTGGTGTCCGAATACCTCTGTCCAATATATCAATCTTTACCTCTCGACCATTTCGAGACTCCTCGTCATGTCCATGATCTTATCCCAGACTCCGAACAAACTTCGGTCACCAAAACACATAACTCATAATACAAATCGTCATCGAACGTTAAGCGTGCGGACCCTACGGGTTCGAGAACTATGTAGACATGACCGAGACACATGTCCGTTCAATAACCAATAGCGGAACCTGGATGCTCATATTGGTTCCTACATATTCTACGAAGATCTTTATCGGTCAAACCGCATAACAACATGCGTTGTTCCCTTTGTCATCGGTATGTTACTTGCCCAAGATTCGAACGTCGTTATCATCATACCTAATTCAATCTCATTACCGGCAAGTCTCTTTACTCGTTCTGTAATGCATCATCCCGCAACTAACTCATTAGTCACATTGCTTGCAAGGCTTATAGTGATGTGCATTACCGAGAGGGCCCAGAGATACCTCTCCGATACACGTAGTGACAAATCCTAATCTTGATCTATGCCAACCCAACAAACACATTCGGAGACACCTGTAGAGCATCTTTATAATCACCCAGTTACGTTGTGACGTTTGATAGAACACAAGGTGTTCCTCCGGTATTCGGGAGTTGCATAATCTCATAGTCAGAGGAACATGTATAAGTCATGAAGAAGGCAATAGCAATAAAACTAAACGATCATTATGCTAAGCTAACGAATGAGCCTTGTCCATCACATCATTCTCCTAATGATGTGATCCCCTTCATCAAATGGCAACACATGTCTATGGTCAGGAAACTTAAACATCTTTGATTAATGAGCTAGTCTAGTAGAGGCTTACTAGGGACACTGTGTTTTGTCTATGTATCCACACATGTATCAAGTTTTCGGTTAATACAATTCTAGCATGAATAATAGATATTTATCATGACATAAGGAAATATAAAATAACAACATTATTATTGCCTCTAGGGCATATTTCCTTCAGGAGAAATCCCACGGTCCCCGCATGGTGAATCTGAATGACAATCTTGGCTGAGTTGATGCACTATCAAAGGAGGTTCCCGGTGGTGGCCCTGGTGGCTATCTCCGGAGGAAACCATGGTGGATTTTCTCATAGTGATGAGTGGAACAGCTGTTAAAAGATATGCCATCAAGATAATGGCTAGAACACCACTCCGTATCCGGGGGTGAAAACATGTGGTCTGACCTTCACTAGTTGAAACCGGCAATGATAATCTTTTGTCGTCTCCTTGTTGAAGGTGTTATCTTTGTGTTGGTGCTCTAGCCTTGGCTGGTTTGACCCAACAGCCAAGATGGAGTCCTTTTCCTGACTTCTCGGGCCGGACTCGACGATGCTGGCGCAAGTGTTTATTCCCTTCTTGAAGTCACTCGGTGCAAAAGAGGGTGACTTAGTCGTAGTTTTTTCTTTATAATGTGTCCACCTTTGTTGGTCATTTATTTAATAATATAATGGTTGTGCGCATCCTAAAATACAAGATATAGCATTATTTTAAGGAAAATAATTGTAAGAGAAACACTGAATCCTAAGCCCATACAATTGGACTAAACCGTCCCAGATTTGCTACAGTGCTATACGTGCCAGATATGCTACAATGGTTAGAATTCGGTAGTTAAACACAATTCTCGTACGTGTCAGGCAGGTAGATAGCTCAGCAACAACAGTCATCATTGCCCTTATGATGGAATACATGATGTTTCATTTTATGTGTTTTAAAGAAAAAGCAAAGCACCGTAAATAACTTGTTGACTGATACTACATAAATATGTTGTGAATTGTCTAGGCAATTGACTCTCTAGTAGTGACATACTGACAACAAATTAATGGAGAGTCTTGCCTTTTTGAATCATAACCTACCTCTCGTTTTATGCAGTCATCAGGAAATAATGGATCCACAGGTACCGTGTAATTTGCAACGAAATGTGGTGGGCAACAGATGAACTTGACCTACCAAATCATCACGCGTGGAAGCCACAATGAGTTATAATCATTCTTACTTAACTAAAGATACAAGAGCAAAATATACCACAAATTAAACACAAAAGCAGAATTACTCAGGGCACGAATACTAACACTACATTAGAAGTGGAACAAATTGCCAATGCCGCATGGATAACATACACAGAGATCCCTAAATAAGATTTCTCCTAACATTAAACATGTCCAAGCAGCAATCTTTCCCTAAGAATGTATCATCTAGCTACTAGACACAGCATACACAACGTTCGGTGATCGACGTTACATGCTGATTAATTTTGCAAATTTGCTGGAATGCTCTGCTGTGAACCTATCGCCTAGAAAATCTCCACGATTTGCCCTCAAAACGGGATACAGTAAGTTGATCACGAAACTCCATCAGACCAAGATATCTCCAGATTTCCCCCAAAATGAGAGTTCAGTAAGCTACCACCATCAGCTTCCTAATTGATTACCCAGCAAAAAAATCTTCCTAGTTGATTATAGAGCAGCATCTGTAGTTTTGATAAACCTGAAAACAAAAATAAGAAACATTAGGCTCATTTGAGTAAACATGTCAACAGAATGAGGGATATGGAAAAACAGCAAAACGAAATTCAGTAAACAGAAACGCTACTATAATCCATCAATGTGCATTTCTAAAACTGAAATAATATAGTGAAATATCATCTGGATAACACGTTTATTTTCTATCCAAAGCCTGAATGTAGCATAAAATTACACCGTGGTCAATTTTAAGAAAAATCAAGCTTCAGTTTCTGGCTCTACTCAGCTGGTCATAATATTCAGGAAAAGGGAAGACAACGGCCATCATGATGGCAAGGCTAAATGTCCTTCAGATTCTAATACAGTGATCACCAGATGAACAAGGCTAGGAATCCTTTGTGCCTGATAGTTCAGAAACACTAATACACTTGAACGGAGGGATGGAAAGTTCATGCTGACACACCCGATAACTTTTGGCTGTGTGGCAAGTTGCTGCCAGAAGAATATGAACGGAATACAAAGTTCAGGTAGCACTCAATAACTATTCTATGGAGTGAATGTGTATTACTAGTCATCCCAGAAAGCATTTCTAGCTGAATTAAAGCACCAAACTAGACACTATAAGCAATATGTTGGAAAATACACAGAACCGGTTGAAAATAACTGCAGTAATTGTTTTTTCAGTCCATAAGCTGCATGGATTGAGTAAGAGAACTTGTATCAAGAATGCACCATCCTAAAATTGTGAATGGATCATACAACAATTGATCAATAAAGAAGCATGCATGAGCTAACACAAAGTGGAGAGAGATCATCAGCTGGAATTGGTACCTTCGCCCTTCCTACTGGATGTCTGAGCGAACAAGAACATCTGCCAAAGTCTTGTTTTTCTCGGCGTTCTTCTTGCCTGAAAAGGTTAATTTGATCAATATACTATAATTTGAACAGAAGCAGCAACAATACTAATGTAGCAAAATATATAACAGCAAGAATTCATGTGCATCGCATACAAGAATTAAGATAGCAAAAAATGTGATGATTAAAGAAGGTTCTCAAGAATTCAGCACTGTACCCATAAATGATGTCACTATAATAATTAGAGGCAGATAGCGATTGAGTAGTGTAGAGGAATTATAAAAAGGGATACACCTCCTTAAGTTACTTTCTCAAACTAAATTATATAGATATGGAAATATAATGTAGAACATAGTGTACTGTCAAAGCAACCAGAAACCTCTACCACCGTGAATATGTTTCAAGGAAAACCCTTGATTTGGAAGTTTCAAATCAAAGAAAGGTCCCATTCCATTAGGATACTATTGACTACAGCTTATGGAATGATATATTGGTGGCTAAGAGATCAATGCATTGTTCAAACCCAAGAAAAAAAACAGGGACAGACGTGGGAGAATAATTTGTGTTTTGAATATGATTGATTACAGCTTATGGAATGATATCTTCGTGCCTAGTAAGAGATCACTGCATTGTCAACAATCTTGGCCCACTCCATTGCAACTAAAGATAGTATACTCAAACACTTAGATAGACATGATTTCAACTAAAGAGAAATGGGTCACTGTGATCACCTGGAATCGAACTTGATCCGAGAAATGAGGGGAGCACACATGGCAGAACGAAGCTTGAGATGCACTTGCTTGGATTGACACCACACCCTAACTCCACAGACTCAACCGGTCTCTTCCAGCGCATGTCCACGCTTGCACAGAACCCTTTGCCCACGGGCACAGTGAGGTACAGCAAGTCGGCGCTGAGTGGATCAATAGCAGCAACCAAAGGCGCCGCCTTGGCTTCGGGACAGAGTGTTCTCCACGACACCTGGTGCTCCAGCATCCAGCGGCCACTCTCTTTGTCCAGCGTGAACAATTTGATGCGGAAGGGCTCGTCCTTGGCAACCTCTACAAACCTCAGCCTGCCGTCGCTGACCCCCATGCGCCTGCGCTGGAGGAGCTGCTTCATCTCTGCCTCGCCCTGTTGGTCAGGAAGCATGATGTCTCCCGGCAGCTCGACGGGGCAGAGATCGGGACGGTCGCTGAACGGGTCGACGTTGACGGCGCCCCAGCTCACGTCCACCCACCAGAGCCGCCCCCCGTAGTCCAGCACCTCGTGGTTCATGCGCATCAGGCGCCCGGCCGGCAAAGGGGACGGCAGCAGCAGCTCGTCCCACTCCCCTGTCTCCGAGGAGAGCCGGCGCAGCCGGAAACGCCGCCCCTCGTCGACCACGCTGAGCTGCGCGGCGGCGAACCTCCGGGGCGGTCCGCCGTGCCCGCCGTCGGCCTGGGTGAGGAGGCCCGTGGGGGCGGTGAAGGCGTCCTCCGCGCCGTCAAAGTCCGGGAGGCGGGCCAGCTCGCCGGTGACGGGGTTGCAGACGAAGCGCGCGAGCCTCATGGGGTCGCAGCAGGAGGAGCGCGCGTACGCCTGGTCGAGGACCTCGAACGGGGCGGGGGACGGGACCTGGTGCTGGAAGATGCTGGCGGCGCTGGCGCGGTTCCTGAAGGTGCCGAGCAGGAGGAGGCCGTGGCCGCTCGCGGCGAGCACGCCGCTGCCGAAGACGTTGATGAGGTTGTGTCCGGAGCCCGCCGGCTGGGGGGAGCCCTGCTCGCGGGCCGGGCCCGGGGTGGCGAAGCTGAAGAAGTTGACGGGCTTTCGGTCGGCGTTGGACGCGTCCCGGAGCGGGTCCAGGCCGAAGGCGTGCCTGGGGACGGAGACGCGGGAGGCGAGCGGGGGCGGGGGGCGAGCGGGGGCGGGGCGAGCGCGACGGACGCGCGCCGCGCGGCCGCGGACTCCTCCGCCGTGGAGATCCGGTAGATCATCGCCCAGGCGGGGCGCGACGCGGCGGTGGAGAGGGAGCGGCGGAGGGGACCGGAGAGGCGGCGGAGCATCTCGCCGGAGGAGTCGGCGGTGGTGGATTTGGCGGTGGTAGGCTGGTACGGGTGGCTAGCAGCCTAGCAAGCGAAAGGGAGAGGGTTTTGGAAGGGGACCGGAGAAGCAGAGGAAATGACGGGGGATTTTTTTTTTTTTAGCATCAGTACAGACACAAGCGCTCATATACACGCGCATACACTCACCCCTATGAACGCACACAGGCACACCCTACCCCTATGAGCATCTCCGAAAGACTGAGCCGGCATATCATCTTGAGATTTACGAAGTCACCGTAGGCGCCTCGTCGTCGACGGGAACGTCTCCTCCCACTAAAAGCGCATCGCCGGAAATCCTGAAATAAATCCAGGAATAATGCGAGCACCAAGATTTGAACCCTGGTGGGTTGGGGATACCACTGTCCACCTAACCAACTCAACCAGAGGTTGATTCGGTTCACATGGACTTGGTTCAGGCAGCTCTGCCACAAAGGCTTTTCCATGTGCTTGGCGTGGACCCCATCTGTCAGTGGGTCAAACAGTGCGTCTTGTCTATCCGAACGTTATGAAACGGTTATTCCGGAGCTCTCAGATGAGCAGACGCATTTGTTTAAAATAAAATAAAAGACTGAGCACATCTTTTCTTCTCTTCGAAACTGGAAGATTGAATACACCTTTTGGTCATCAAGGATTCAAAAGGTAGTTCAACAATCTTTCATGCCTCTTTGAGGGAGGATTTCAAGTGGAAGACATAGTTTGTTCCCGAGCACATTGACATGAACACGACATGAACATGACTAGGGCGGGTACGACGGCCATGCCATGCTAGGACCGTTTCATAGATGGCATGAAAACAACACTGACGGTTTCTACGGTAGACCATGGCTTTGGTCGGGATCCTAATTTCTCCTTTTCCTGCCGCCAAGCTAAAAACTTTGCCATGCATCCATTGTTGCTGCCGTGACAACAACTGGGGAGCGACAAGGTCCGTTCCTTCACTAGCCAGGCCAACACCAGTGGCCTTCAAGGAGGTGCGGCAGGCAGGGAAGGAGACGACGGTGACCTAGGCCACCGATTCTAGCACACGGATCGAGATGTTAGAATAATTTTAGGCACACATTGATCTACTGAATAGGAGAGGGCTTTGGAATGGAATCGGAGAAGCCAAGGAGGGGTGGGCTCTGGACTGTTATTTCACTTTCACATGGACTTGGTTCGCGCAGCTCTGCCACGAGGTTTCTCTAATGTGCTCAGCATTGACCCCGCCGGTCGATGGGATGGTATATTGGTCAAACGCATATTTTCTTTTCTTTCTTCTAAAACTAGAAGACTGAACTCATCTTTGCGACGGCCTCCTCCTGCTCGGCAACGCCAGTGCATGTGTCTTCAGCGAAGGGCTCCAAGTTTTCAAGTGGAAGACATGGTTTGGTATTGAGCACGGTTGACAAGAACACGGCGACTAGGAGCTGCCTGCAGCTTCAAGATTACAAGAACCGGCACAAATATTGAACAGTATAACTGTAAAACAAAGGATTGCTGGCTAGATTCGGTATTCATTCAGTTCAGCTCAGTGCATCTAAGTATATCTAGAGAAGTTAATTCGCTGCAACCATTGTAAAAGAGTTCATACTGCGAAGCCGTCTTCTAGTCACAAATACTAGCGGATTCGCATTTCCACGCCTTCTCAATTAACAGTAGCAATAGATCGACTGAAACTTAATACTCCCTCCGTTCCGAATTACTTGTCGCAGAAATGGATGTATATATAACTAAAAAATGTCTAGATACATCCATTTCTATGACAAGTAATTCCGAACGGAGGGAGTACTAGCAAGTAGAAACAGCTAAGCATATCCACCATTGAACACTTAGAAGTACCAAAAGGATGTCTTGCAACCAAAACTATAGGCTTAGCTGAGCACTTATCCTAGGATGTTCTAGTATGAACTTAAGGTCTGAACCAGCAACTCCCAGATTCTGCACAAAACAGGTTCATGAGCAAACTCTGAAAACACCCAAACTTATACAGATTTCCTGCAAAATGAGTGCCCCGCAAACTGCCGCCATCAGCTACTACTTCATTGTTAGCCTTAAGAAACCTGAAAATAGTAAATAAATAAATAAATATTAGATGCATTTGAACATAAACATATAAACAGAACAAGTGGCAGATAAAAAAGAAGAGGAAAGAAAACAGAGTAAGCAGAAATGCTACTATAGTCCATGTACATATGTCCCTTTTAGAATGAAATGAATAGGGAGCTATCATTTTGATTTGCAGGAGAGATACAGAGCGTATCAAATAGCAAGTATTCAGTTTCAAGATTCGATCAATTGGTTATAATATTTCAGATTTTCAGGAAAAGGAAAAGGCGAGGGCATTTAAGTGGAAGGCTAGGCATTCTTCAGATTTATATAAACGACATATGGGTCAGTTTGCAGTTATGCACTTGATATGTTAATCATGCACTCGTTTACATAATGAAACAAGTTCAGGGAACACTAACTCTCCTGGATGAAACGTCCATGCTAAAAGACATAGATAGTTTTCAGCAGCACTTTGTGGTGCTGCCAGAAGAACAAGTTCAATTAGCATTCTACAGAAACATCTGCCATGATTAAATATTTGAGCATGTGTACGGTAAAACAATAAATGACAACGCTTGGCGTAGACACACCGAAATGTGATTCTCTTTAGCTAGTGCGCATGCCAAACATATTACTAGTGCCACAAAACATGAACTAGAACTTAACAAGGACATGCTGATATTAGGCAACACCACAACAGTATATACTAGTAGTAATTGGCAAAAGGTGGACAAGATTGCTCTTCGAAATCATGAACTTGATGGATTGAGTAAGAGATATATGTAAGAAGAAAACAAACTCCTAAACATGTGCATAGATGACATACAACCAATGATGGATCAATATATATATAGAAGCATGAGCAGAGGGAGATATAGTACCCAGAGATGCATTGACTGATAACTTGGCACACTTTTCATTTTGTGTGGTGTCTATCTGAACGAACTAGAACATCTGCCAAAGTCTTGCTTTCTGTGCTGTCCTTCTTGCCTGAAAACAAACTCCTTTGATCAATATGCATGAACTTGAACAAATAGTAACACAATTCAGAGTATACGTGCCCACACTGATCAACAAATCCTACCATTAGGATACTTTACACAAGTTCTGTGGTAGATGATCCGCAAAACAACTTAATGGAAATGCACAGTACCACATGAGCCTCTAGGCACATCTAATTTAAATATATAATTTTACCATCTAACCATTTCAGCTGCCTCTGTGGGGAGGGGCCAGAAGTTTCAGGTTGACAACATGGTGTTTTAGGATTGAAAACAAGAGTTCCAAGTGCTACCACCAGTTTTAACCCAAGAAGAGAATGATAATTAGTGGCATGGTAATAATTTTAGACAAAATTGGTAGTGTATCTTACTCCCATATTGCAGAGTATAAGTGCAGGATATGTCTAAGCATTGTATATATATATATAGGAATTCATCCTAAGTCATTTTTGTCTTGCTTACAGAGAGAGCAATTTTATGCCTGGCCCAGTAGTGCTAATTGTTTGGTTAATATAAATAGGATGACTTTATCCGAGTTTGCCCACACTGATCAATTCGATGACTTGCAAAACAACTTAATGGAAATGCACAGTGCTACATGAGCCTCTAGGCACATGTAAATGTATATGGGTGCATTGCATAATATGTGACCTACAAAACAACTTATACTAAATGAGTAGTAAGCATGTACAGTAGCTTAATAGCAAGCAATTGAAGCAATGTAGCGATTACCTGCGGCAGAGTTCCGGCTGGATTCAAGCCACGGTGGAAGCACGCATGGTATGCACCCGGCTCCTCTGTCCAGAAAGCTCCCAATCACTTCCTGCTTGCTCATGTCCACGCTGATGCTGTGCATGCCGACCGCCAGGTAGATGACATTGCCGTTGAGTGGGTCAAGAGCGACAATTTGTGGCGTCGTCTTCTCCGGCAAGGGCAGCCACGGGTGGTCACCATTCGCCCAGAGCCGGCTGAGCACCACGCGGTGCTCCAGCGTCCAGCCGCTGCCCTCGTCGTCGAGCGTGAAGGAGCTGAGCACGAACGGCTCCCGGTTCCACACCTCGGCGTAGCGCAACCTTCCCTCGCTGACCCCCATGCGCCGGTACCTGCCCGGCGCGTCTTTGGACAGGGCCTCAAAACCCTCCAGGTCAAGCCACCCTGGCGCCGGCTCTGGGCGTGCAGGCATCACGCTGCCCCTCGGCAGCTCCACGAAGCGGGGCTCCGGCCGGTCGCTGAACGGGTCGGCCGAGATGGCGCCCCAGCTCAGGTCAGCCCACCACAGCCGGCCGCCGAAGGCGAACGCCTCTTGGTCGAACCTCCTGCCCGTCTCCGAGTGAAACCGCCGGACGCCCGGGAGTTGGCACGGCGTGGTGACCGCGACGTCCCACTCGCCCGTGTCCGAGAGAAAGCGGAGCATCGTGTTCCCCTGCAGCTCGGCGACGGCGACCCTGTCAGGAGGTCCGTCTCCGTGTCCGCGACCGGCTTGGGTGAGGACGCCCATGTGAGGGCCGCACACGAGCCGCCTCGGGCCGACGTCGATGGCCGGGAGACGGGTCAGTTGGCCGGTGAGAGGGTTGCAGAGGAAGCGCGTGGTGTCCGGGCTGTGCCCGGGGTCGAGGCCGGTCAGCCGGCGGACATGATTGGCGCCCTGCTTGGCGAGGATGGGAGCCGTGGCGCGGAGATCGTAGATGATGATAAGGAGGAGGCCGTCGGCGCTGGCGGAGCACACGCGGCCGACGAGGAGTTGCGTGACGTCGCTGTCCGGGTCGGGGCCGGCCCTGGTGTCGACCAGGAGCGCCGGGACGGTGATGCTGGAGAAGCGCGGCGGGTCGACGATGCGTACGGACGCGCCCAGCGCTGACCCGGCGGCCACGGACAGCTGGTCGACCAAGATCCAGGGAGGGCGGGAGGAGGCGGCAGTGGAGGTGGAGAGGGAGCGGCTTAGGCGGCCGGAGACGGCGGCGGAAAGGCCCAGGAGGCGCCGGAGCGACATGGTGGGGATGCGGCCGGTGAGGTGACGAGGGAGAGAGCAGGATTTCCGATGGTAAAAGATGCCTCTCGCGCTCTCGGTTCACGTGGGCTCGGTGCACACAGCTGAGGTATCGGGGGTGGGTTGGGTGGTGTCACTGTCAGCCGCGGATGAAAGCTGCGTGGGGTTGTTCCACTGCGTACTCCAGTTACAGCTGATTCAGGGCCCACAGGTCAGCGATTTAGTCTACATGGACCGGGTCTATGTATAGTTGCTTTCAAACTGCATCGTCCCATTGGCTGCGCGGCCTGTGGTGGGCATACGTCATCGTTTTCCCGCCAAAAAATTGCTGGGCAAGGAGGAGATGGGAAATGAAATTTCTAGCGCTAAACAAATCCAACGTCCATTCTTTGCATTAAGATGTGTGTTGCCCTTTTATGCATAAAGGAACAAATCGTTGTGTTCTGTAAGTACATACATATACGAGCTGAGGAGCGTCTCACTAACTTTAGTCTATTCATTCTCTAAGAAAAAATAAACTTTAATCTACTCATGCATGCATGCATGCTCTCAAACCACTCCATGCGTGGAAAAGCTAGCACTTTATTTTTCTTGTGAGATATTCATAACTTTATGTCCAATGTTAAATCTTGTTACACATTTGAATTTCCGTCGACGAGATCTTTAAAATACAATAAATTTGAATAGATTTTAAATGAGTTTAAAATTTATGAAACATATTTCACTAATTTCTAAAAAACATATCAAATTATTGCAGCGTCGGCACGCCGCTTTCGTATCAGATTATCCGGGTGTTTTTATTAAACTTATAGCCTTATTTTTTTATATAGAAAGACTGTAAGGAAACCCCCTACAGTATAATTGGTGAAACAAACCCAAATTGCAAGTACCATGCCTTGAACCTAGATGGGTGGGAAGGCATCAACCCCTCCCCATCACCAGGCTATGCCTTAGTCTGCCTTATAGCCTTATTTTGTTTTGTTGTTCTTCGAAAGGTGAATAGTACCCCTTGATCTTTTGCCCTTCAGCTCGAAGACCAACCGGACACTTGCACATTTCACTAGTGCAGAACCGGGCAATAGCACCGGTTCGTAAGACCCTTTAGTGCCAGTTCTGTAACCGGCACTAAAGTGTGGGCACTAAAGCCCCCCCCCCCCTTAGTATCAGTTCAGCACGAACCGGTGCTAAAGGGAAACCACGTGGCACGAGCCAGCTCCGAGGGCAGGGAGCCCTTTAGTACCGGTTGGTGAAACCAACCGGTATTAAAAGGTTGGGGGGGAGGGGGGTTGGGTTTATGATTTCTTTTTTATTTAATTTTGTGTTTTCCATTTAATTCTTTTTCGTTTGCTGGTATTTTACTATACTACACATTGTACACATTATGCATATATATAAATAGAATTTCTAGTAGAACCGATCATACACACACACACACACACACACACACACACACATATATATATCATCAAATGTCTCACAAACCACCATATTAATTCACACGTACACACATGTATAGCTATATACAATTTCTCCTACATGTTGGCTTCGGAGCCAGTGGCATTAGCCTAATTGGTGCCTTCGGAGCACGATGACAATTGGAAGTGGTTCATGGGGGCGGTAGCGGGTAATGGTATTCTCCCTTCGGATCTATGATCTGGTCGAGCAAAAATCCCGCTATTTCCTCTTGAAGTGCTTGTACGCGCTTCGTTGGTAGGAGCTTCTCCCGCACCTCTGTGAACTGTTAAGAAGGAGATCAATATGCATGTGTATTAGTTGTGTGACTACATATCGATAATGGTGTAAAAATTGTAAATAGTGTTCTGACAAACGTACCCATTCCTGTCTTTGAGATCTGCTCCTTTCGGACGTCATCATGCGAATGTTCTCGCAAACGCAGTATGCACACAGATCAGTCCCCGGCGCCTGCTTCAGGGCCTTTACGAGAATGGAATTTGATCAGATAATAATTAATCAAGCATGATAATTAAAGAGAAGGCAGCTAGCTAGCTAGTACTACTTAATTACTTACCTTGGGTCGAAACCATTTCAGTCTTTCTTTCCATTCGCCTGGAGTGACGCTGATGAACCTTGCCCAAGCCCTGCCCGCCGACAAAGAAAATGAATAAATGGGTTATTAAATAGTTAATATCAGGAAATGACGAATTACTAAATAGGTCGAGATATATAGTTAATAATGATTGAAATTACCTGTTGACTATCCCAAACAAGATGGTGCAGTCACTTTGTTTTTTAAGTAGTGAGTCCAGTAGTTCAACTGTTGCGGCGTCAATTTTAATGATACACAAGATCCAGTGAAATCTGCGTGCACACACGTTTGCATGTCTTAATTAAGCGGACATATGTAAGCAAAAACATGTAGCTAGCTAGTAGGCAAAAACAGAGAATTTGTAGTACATGACAGTGTGACTCACTGGAAGTTGTAAGGAAGTAGTATATCTTCATTGTATTTGAGGCGCTTCAAGAACTCTAGCATGCTGTCCTCTACATGCTCTTCATGATATGCATCTATTTTCCATGTGTATTCATTAACGGTGTTTGGGTCAGTGAACCCAATGCCATAGCGTCCGCCTTTTCTCATTTCATACATCTTCATCCTGCATAATACCACAGAAAAGAATATAGTGAGGATAATTACAGGTAATGATTGATCAAAAGGATCACTACAGCTAGCTTGAGACTTAAATTACAGAAAGAAATCACTTACAGACAATAGCAACTGACGATAGATTTGTCGAGTGCGTCTTGATTGTATAACTGAAACAGTTCATTATACTCAACGGCCACAGCTTTCTGATGGTAGTAATGATCCTTCTTGACTTCCACCATGAGGGACTCTCGATTGGAACTCTTGGTAATGTCCATGTACCATTGATGCAATTCATACATTCTCGTTGGGAGCTTCTTGACCTCGTCTGGCTTGACCAAAGGTTCGCCCGGGACATATTTCCGTTTTATTTCCTCCTCTGTAAGCACAGGCATGGGCTCGATCTCGAGGAGTTGTCCAACAGTGATATTGAGAATTTCAGCCTGCGTTATATGCTCCTTGGTTATTACCACATTGCCCATCTCGGGAACGTAAACTGTTTGCCCACAATAATATTGGGCGTGCGTACACTCACGTGTTTTTGGCACAACAAGCGGGGAGATCGATTGCGCCGCTTGTTCTCCCAGCTGGGGAACGGTTTTCCCGCATTTTTTGACAGCTGCTTGTTGTTTGCTCGAGCTCGAGCTCGCCTCCTTCTATGTACGTGCTCGATTTAACTTCCTGATGTGGCGCTCATAGTCTGTGTCAACAGGCTTGGGAGCTGGTGGTTGAGCCATACGAATAAAGTGGTCAATCTTTTCCTCAGGCACTTTCTCCCTTGGCGGCGGTGGCGGTTTCGGTGCAAAATGGGCTTCCACCTTGGCCTTCCATATGGCTGCGGCTTCCTCCTCGGACTTGTCATAAGGCCTCTGCGGAAGAGGCATGAGGCTTGGACCATATTTATATCGCTTGCCTCCGCCTGTACTTCCTGTACTACCTCGACTCGTACCGCTACACACCATAGCTGCGACATGTCTCTTCTGCGATTGCTGAGGCGGCGGAGACGACGTGGCTGAGTTGGACGAGGAGGAGTGGCTTGAAGCTGTGCCGGACTTGGAGGAGGAGTGGCCTGAAGTTGTGCCGGACTTGGAGGAGGAGTGGACGTCCGACGCTGTGTCGGACTTGGAGGAGGAGTGGCCTGACACTTTGCCGGACTTGGAGGAGGAGGAGTGGCCTCACGCGTTGGTGGACTTGGAGGAGCGTGAGTCTGCTGACTCGGTGGCGGACTTCGACGAGGAGTCGGGTGACGCGGTGTCGGTGGCCTTCGAAAGACGATGCAATCCTTTCTCCATAGGATGACACGATGTATGGCCTCTCCCAATGTGTGCTCGTCGTCACCTCCAGGAATGTCAAGCTGTAGCCCCGAATATGGGTCCACCACCTCATCAACCAAGACACGAGCATAGCTCGCTGGAATCAGGATGCAATGGAAGGTTGCCTCAGGGGGATTTGTAAAAGCAACGGCGTCCTCCACCTTCATGGATATGTTCTTCATTTTGAAGTGTAGCTCGCAGTTAGTGTTCTCCATGATGTCACCCACGAGGTATCTATCCAGCATTGCGTCGCCCGGGGTGGAACCCACGCTGCTTCTCGGCATGGATGGGGCGGTGCTATCCAAAGCTGGATCATCCGCTAGGCGCTGCAGCTGCTGAGACCCTCTTTGCTGGCTAAGTGAGTCGATTTGCTCCTGCTGCCGCTGGAATTTGACTGCCAAGTCCGCGTGCTTTGATTCTAGGCCTTGAAGGCGTTCATAGTCCAGCTCCCTCTGCTCCTCCTCCATCTTCCTCTTCTTCTCCTCCGCAATCTTCCTTCTCGCACGGGTTCTGTAGTCGGCGTTCCAGTCTGAAAACCCCTCATACCACGGAATAGCGCCCTTGCCTCATGTTCTTCCCGAGTGTTCAGGATTTCCCAGGGCACGCGTAAGCTCGTCGTATTCTCTGTTGGGCTGGAACGCCCCGATCGAGCCTCTTATATTGCAACAAGTAGGTTATCGTCGGCTCTGTTCAGACATGCCTTCGTCGAAACTTTGCCTGTCTTCGGGTCCAACTCCCCCCATGCGCATAGAACCAAGTCCTGCACCTGGGGGGCAGCTCCTAGTAACCGGAGTGACACTTGCATCCTCCATCTCTTTCTCAAACTTATCCCACTTAGGCATTGCCACCGCGTAGCCACCTGGCCCCAGCTTATGGAACTTATCCTTTTTTCGGCATTCTTCTTGTTTATTCTCGACCGTTCCTTAGCTAATTCCGAATCCTTGAATTTCACGAAATCGTCCCAATGAGCACTTTGCTTCTCTAGTGTTCCCTCGAATACTGGAGTCTTCCTTCCTCCCTTGACGTACTTGTCCCATACACGATTCTTGTGGTTGTTGAATGCAACCGCCATCTTCCTAAGAGCAGCGTCCTTGACTTTCTCCACATCTGCTTCTGTGAAATGATCTGGTAGGGTGAAATGTTCCATGAGAGTATCCCAAAGCAGACCTGTGACGCCCCCGATTCAATCGTACACTAATCATGCATGCAAACGTGTACGATCAAGATCAGGGACTCACGGGAAGATATCACAACACAACTCTAAAACATAAATAAGTCATACAAGCATCATAATACAAGCCAGGGGCCTCGAGGGCTCGAATACAAGTGCTCGATCAAAGACGAGTCAGCGGAAGCAACAATATCTGAGTACAGACATAAGTTAAACAAGTTTGCCTTAAGAAGGCTAGCACAAACTAGGATACATATCGAAAGAGGCGCATGCCTCCTGCCTGGGATCCTCCTAACTACTCCTGGTCGTCGTCAGCGGGCTGCACGTAGTAGTAGGCACCTCCGGTGTAGAAGGGGTCGTTGTCGAAGGTGGCGTCTGGATCCTGGTCTCCATCGTCTGGTCGCAGCAATCGGGTAGAGAAATGGGAAAAAGGGAGAACAAGGCAACCGTGAGTACTCATCCAAAGTACTCGCAAGCAAGGAGCTACACTACATATGCATGGGTATATGTGTAAAGGGCCATATCGGTGGACTGAACTGCAGAATGCCAGAATAAGAGGGGGATATCTAATCCTATCGAAGACTACGCTTCTGGCAACCTCCGTCCTGCAGCATAGAGAAGAGAGTAGACTGAAGTCCTCCAAGTAGCATCGCATAGCATAATCCTACCCAGCAATCCCCTCCTCGCTGCCCTGTTAGAGAGCGATCACCGGGTTGTATGTGGCACTTGGAAGGGTGTGTTTTATTAAGTATCCGGTTCTAGTTGTCATAAGGTCAAGGTACAACTCCAGGTCGTCCTTTTACCGAGGGACACGGCTATTCGAATAGATTAACTTCCCTGCAGGGGTGCACCACATAACCCAACACGCTTGATCCCATTTGGTCGGACACACTTTTCGGGGTCATGCCCGGCCGCGGAAGATCAACACGTCGCAGCCCCACCTAGGCACAACAGAGAGGTCAGCACGCCGGTCTAAACCTAAGCGCACAGGGGTCTGGGCCCATCGCCCTTAGCACACCTGCACGTTGCGTGGGCGGCCGGAAGTAGACCTAGCAACCTCCAGTACAACGGAAGTCACGTCACGCGGTCCAATCTGGCGTGAGCCGCTCAGTCGCTGACGTCACGAAGGCTTCGGCTGATACCACGACGCTGGGATACCCATAACTACTCCCGCGTAGATGGTTAGTGCGTATAGACCAAATGGCCAGACTCAAATCAAATACCCAGATCTCGTTAAGCGTGTTAAGTATCCGCGGACGCCGACCAGGGCCAGGCCCACCTTTCTCCTAGGTGGTCTAAACCTGCCCTGTCGCTCCGCCACAAAGTAACAGTCGGGGGCCGTCGGGAACCCAGGCCCACCTCTACGGGGATGGAGCCACCTGCCCCTTCAGCCCCCATCTCCGAGCAGTATCAGAGGTAATGTAACAGTGTAAAGTATATAGTATATGCCCGTGATCACCTCCCGAAGTGATCACGGCCCAGCAGTATAGCATGGCAGACAGACAAGAGTGTAGGGCCGCTGATGGAACACTAGCATCCTATACTAAGCAGTAGGATAGCAGGTAAAGGTAACAACAGTAGTAGCAAGGACAGGCTATGCACCAGTATATGATTAATTGAAAGCAGTAACATGCTACACTACTCTAATGCAAGCAGTATAGAGAAGAATAGGCGATATCTGGTGATCAAGGGGGGGGGCTTGCCTGGTTGCTCAGACAAGAAGGAGGGGTCGTCGATGTAGTCGATCACAGGGGTACCGGCATCGGTCTCAGGGTCTATCGGAAAGAAGTAACGGAGGGGGAACACAATAAATAACAGAGCAATCAAATGTAACAAAAAGCAAGAAGCGGCAATACATTGTGCTAGAGGTGACCTAACGTGGTAGGAGGTGATACCGGTGAAGGGGGGGACATCCGGGAAAGTATCCCCGGTGTTTCGCGTTTTCGGGCAGAGGAGCCGGAGGGGGAAAGTTGCGAGTTGGATATGTTAGGGATGTGTGGCGGACGAACGGGCTGCATATCCGGATTCGTCTCGTCGTTCTAAGCAACTTTCATGTAGAAAGTTTTTCCATCCGAGCTACGGTTTATTTTGTATTGATTTTAAAAGATTTAAATCATTTTTAGCATTTATCTAATTATTTTAATTCGAAATTGGATTTATGACATCAGCATGATGTCATGCTGATGTCAGCAGTCAGTCAACAGGAGTTGACTGGGTCAACCTGACGGTGGGTCCCGCATGTCATTAACTCAAAGTAATTAAACGGGGTTAATTAGCTTTAACTAAATGATTAGGTTAATCTAATCTGGTTTAATTAAGTTAATTAATTCTTTAATTAATATTTTAATTATTATATTTATTATTTATTTTATCTAATCTTTTTTTTAATAAAACGTTCTCAGGGGCTGGGCCCACTTGTCATAGGCCTGGGGGGCCTTAGCGGGCACGCGGTTACGGGCGTGCGGGCGTGCACCCGAATCCACACAGGAAGGGGGCTACGGGCGCCTGGACGGGCGCTCGCCCGCGGGGAGTGCGGCGGGGCGAGGACAGTGGCCAGGGCGGCGGGGTGGCGCGGCCGGGCCGGCGAGTGGCCAAGCGGGCGCGGGGCAGTACGCGAGCGGGAGCTGCGAGGCGGCGCGAGTGGGCACCGGCGGCTGTATTGCGGCACGAGCGGGGCGGGGCGGCAAGCCGGAGCGGGCAGCACAGCGGGGAACGGTGCAGGGGTCGGGGCGAAGGACGCGGGGCCTCCGAGCGGCGCCGCGGTGCAGTGGGCGGAGCCGGGCGACGGCAGCACAGCCCACGGGCAGCAGAAGCAGCAGGAGCAGCGTTGGACGGGGCGCGTCGAGGCCGCAACACCAGGTGGAGGCGAACAGCAGAGCGCAGAGGCGCGGCGGCTTGGCGTGAGCAGCGGCGGACGACCATGGCTGTTGCGGGCGATGGGACGACGGTGAGCGCGTGCATGTACGTGTGTACGTGAGCAAATGAGAGGAGGAGAGGAGTTCGGGTCCTCAAGGTCGAGTAGAGACCAGGGGGCGGCGGGGCTTGAGGGAGGCCGTTGGGGAGGAGGATGGGGATGCGTGCGTCGACGAAGTCGAGGCGGCACGGGGCTCCGGCGACGGCAAGGTCTTCGGGCGACGGTGGTGGCGCACAATGACGGCATCGGGTCCGTTGCCCCTTCCCGATCCCGATTGGGTCTGGGAAGAGGAGTGAGAGGGGAGGCGGGTTGAAGACGGGTGGCGAGGCGTGGCCATCGGGGCGGCACCAGGGGCAGCGGCCGTGTGCGCTGCGGGGGGGTGGGGGGTCGCCCCCCTTCCAGATCGGATCGGGTGAGGGGGGAGAGGAGCGACCGAGAGAGGGGATCGAGGAGAGCGAGTGGGGTTGTCGGTTAGGGTTTGGGGGAGTGGGGAGGCCTATGTAGGCCAGAGGCGTGGGCCGGCCTGGCTGGGCCATGGCCCAGTTGGGCCGAGGGGTACAGTGGGGGAAGGGGTCTTTGTCTCCCCCCTTTTATTTTTATTTTGACTTTTGTTTTATTTCTTTTCTTTTCTATTTTAATTTTATATTTTAAATACCTTAGTTTTATAGAATACATTAGTTGTACCTAAATTAGTATTAACAGATATGCCACCACCTCAATTAATTTGGCACCTAAAATAAAATAGTTTGCAATTGGTTATTAATTTAAAAACTTTTAAATAATTGGTGTTGTTACTGTTTTGTTCAACTTATAGTATTTAAGCATTTTATAAAGGGGTGGTTTCTCCACCATAATTTTCTATGCAATATTTGGTTCACTCCGAACATTTTAGTTTTAATATTTTAAAAGTTTTATTGTTTGCCTCTATTTTGAATTTGAATCGGTTTCGAACTAACGCGAACTTAGCAACAGTAATCGAGGTGACGTGGCATCATTAGCAGAGGTTACTGTAGCTTAATTACCCGGGCGTCACAATTCTCCTCCACTACAAGAAATCTCGTCCCGAGATTTAAGAGGGGAGTAAGGGGGAAGAATAGGTTACGAAATCCTAATGATTCTTCTTGATCTTTGTTGCTCTTCTCGAAGAGGTCGATCCATAACATTGATGTCTTCATACCTATGCTTTAGTCATCATGATGAAGCCGACATCCTTTCTCCAGGATCGCCATCGTACTTACGAAAGAATAGAGGGTGGGTATTCCAGAAGAACGGACCTTTGTAAGGTTGACTATCTGGTCGATAACATCGGGGAAGGTGGCGGAAAGTAACTCTCGAATTGAAACTTAAGAAGATATCGAGAGTAAAGTAAGGAGGTATCATGGGAAGTTTCAAGCAGGTAGGCAATCATTCATTGCCTGAAACAAAGTGTGAAAGGGCCCCAGAGCAACGAGAATAAGTATTGCGTGTGTTACCAAAATAGATCACTAGGAAGGTGGTCCGTGAATTACATACAAGGCCACGCACGAGGAACATCCTTGCGAATAGGGGGAGTACATGAGAGTTAGGTTTCGATCCTGAGGAACTGTGGGTTATGGGCCCACCATGTGGATTAAGAGTAGGAGGGGCGGTGACGTCCTGCACGACCATGTATGCATGGCAAGTCAGAGGATAGTCTGTCACTTATTTCGGTCAAAAGCAGCGGTACCAAGGGCGAGGGATGAAGAGAACCATTTTCCCGCTCGTTGAACGAGGCGGACCAATAGGCAAAGTTCTCATCCATCGGTGGTCACCGGAATGTCATCAACAATAGTAACAGGGTCTTACTGACATAGGTGTACATCGAGGTGTTTACATAAGTAGTGAGTTATTACTGCTTAGATCATATAGATCACAAGAAAGGTTAAACAAAAACAATGGAGAGGAAAAGGTGATCATCCTATTAAACAGTACAATGGAAAGGTAAATGTGTTTAAACACATTATTCAGGGGTATATCCTTCACAAGGACAAGCAGAGCATGATATCCATGACAGGATATAACATAGAAATCCATTTAGGTAACGGGAGAGGAAGTTCATGACATTACCCAATCAACGGTGTTTGGGGTAATTAATAAAGAAATTTTAGCCTTGTGCTTCAAATGTTCTTATTGAAAATCGGAGTACCACATACATGCTTCGAGATAGCGTCGACATGGTCTAAGCAAAGGTCAGACTTTGGAAACACAAAGGATTCATCGAAAACAACTTATAGGATAAGTCTTACAATTTCCTCATGGAAGAATGGATAACCTTGCTGAAAGGGAATCTATAACAATAGGTCATCCGGCCAGGTGTGTTGGGCATGCCATCACCTTACCGGGTCATGAAAGACCAGTGTTATAACTCTAGGAAAAATGTTCCAACCATCATATCTGACCGAGATTCGGATCTGATCGGTGTTAGGATACCTTAGACTCAGGATGCCTGAGAAGAAAAGGTGCAACACAAATTGTCAAGATGACATTGTAAGATTCTCTGGAATTGAACTGTGGAAGCAAGTTCCGAATCATGAGTTCGTTATTAAATCAAGGATAGAATGAGGAGGTGGCTGATGAACTCAGCGACAATTCATCGAGATTTCCAAAAGATGGATTTCCGCAATTATGTGAACAAGGAAATATCATTTGTTGGATCAATGATATAATGATGTATGCTCGAGGGAAACATACTCAACTGAACAATGATAGAAGGGTGCACCCAGGAATCTGGACTAGGTAGCACGATCAATGTTCAAATGATGATTCAATAAACAATAGACTTCTAATGAAACTGTAGACCAATAACTTCAAAGCAATAGGGTTGCTAGAAGTTTAGAATTTACACATCACAGACCATTTGTCGGTATTCCGGTTAGAAACAACACGGAGACCAAGAAGAATGGTGATGGCGAGAAGCATCACTGTATCAAGAATTCCTTATATATCTTGGAAGAGCTCAGGATGTTGATGATGATCATGACAAATTATGTCGAGAGGTTTCATGGAGATGTAATCGGTCGGCGATGACAGCAAGTCAAAGGAATGATGAAGCGAAATGATCTTGGGACCATGAGTAGGACACAAACTCGAAACCAAGCTCGATGTTCAAGGTGAAATGATATGATGAGGGAGACCGACATAAGCTTAGCTCATCGTCGAAAGTTGTGCTCCGGGAATAAGGACTAGGTAGCACATTTAAAATCAGCCGATAATGATATAGCCGATAAGGCTAGGAATGACTTGAAGGATTATTGAACTCGTAAGCAATGAGAATTACTTAGAGTTTTTGAATCGGAGTGCGGAATCGATTCACTTATCGGTGTTCTTGAGTGACTAATAACCCAGAACCTGGGAGGGGGGAATCTGAGATCGGTGAGAAGCAATACTAGATGAAGACTCGCGGGGAGCAACACAATTCTCGAGATACCAGAGGTTAATACTCGAGGAAGATTAAAATAGAGGTTGCGGAGATGTATCGATTAACAGAAGACAAGTGCCTTAACTTGTCTAAGAGATGGAATCAAGGAGAAAATGTGGTCAGGACCATGATTGCAAAGTATCAATACATGGATATCAGATGATATCAAATCAAGGAAATAGTTATTATTCCAAGAAGCTTCTATGATAGGATCTACATCGTGTCCATGGGCATGAACACAAAGTTCAACGTCGACTCCCACTTCTCCAATGCATAACCTTTCATTCACTTCTCGCCTTCGATGAAGTTGTAGTGTTCAAGTCTTATCTGACATAACAAAAGTAGAGTATGACCCGTAATAGTTTCCGGGTTCACACAGATTCGAAAAGGCATAGGTGCAACCCTTAGGGGCATCTTGGGAACTTATACTACAAGATTCAATAGTAAATAACACAAGCTCGATAGTAGAGCATGGGTGACAAAACGAGAGGATACAATTTACCAAAGGCATTATGTATCCGAGGGAAGGCTCACAAGGTTATTGAATATGGAGGACGTTGTTGGATAACACTCAACAAAGGGTCTAGTGGTCCACAAGGTATCTGATGTGAGCATCGGTACCCAACCAGAGGGAGAAAGAATGCAAGGAGATCAGATTATAGAAACAACTGACTAATTCAAAGCTCAAATGTAAAGGAATTATGATTTCTCACCCAGGGATCAGAAGCAAACGCTCTGATTAAGAATG
This sequence comes from Aegilops umbellulata, assembly GCA_032464435.1. NCBI lineage: Eukaryota > Viridiplantae > Streptophyta > Magnoliopsida > Poales > Poaceae > Aegilops > Aegilops umbellulata. Next base: position 446,328,190 of record CP136054.1, read on the forward strand.
GATAAGTTGAATAGACTTAGGGGTACATTCGACGACAACTTGATTGGTCGAGGACCAACTCATGTTCAAAATGACGTCTGAGCCGGAAGGATGAATTCTAGGATCTGATTGAGGATTGCGAGCATTCGCAACATATTGAATCAAGTGACTCAAAATGATAGTGACAGAGGATGTCAACGGAGATTACCAGAAGTATGGAATTAACCATAATGTAGGAAGGCAAGGAAATCAAGAGCAATGGGCTGCTGAGGATTTTCAGAAAATCGAATGGTATTTCGAGGACTTATGTGAAGCACATGAACGGCTAGGGATGAGCGGATACTCGACAAGTGCGAGGAATTATCCGTAGGGGTATTTATGTGGCTAGTAACTGCAAGGCAGTAGGCACAAAGTATTCTCGAAATATCCGAAGTATTTCAGGGTATCTTGTAATAACAAGAACAATTGGAAGTGAAGCTATGGACAACAAGTGTATGTAGTTATCCATAAAGATTTATCGGTGGTAGGGATCGCAATGGCAAAGGGCACAAGGGTCTCGGGAAAGCATCAGAGACTGTCTTCAGAATCTTCTGGTGCAGCAGGCGATCATCTGGCCTGAAGGGGCTCTCCGGAAGGAAGTATTTGCGAGAACCTAAAGTTAGATTTTAGCAAAATCATTTAACCCGAATAGAAGAGAGTTCAGAGTCCCAGAGTAAAGGTCGAGGAATAAAAGATTCTAATACCACCCAATGGCGACGTGGGCCCGTAAGGCACACAGCCATGTTAGTAAAGGTTTTGTAATGCCTAGACTCGACTTCGGCCAAGGAGTTTGGAAGGGGGATTCCTACAGGCAGTTGGCTCTGATACCAACTTGTGACGCCCCCGATTCAATCGTACACTAATCATGCATGCAAACGTGTACGATCAAGATCAGGGAATCACGGGAAGATATCACAACACAACTCTAAAACATAAATAAGTCATACAAGCATCATAATACAAGCCAGGGGCCTCGAGGGCTCGAATACAAGTGCTCGATCAAAGACGAGTCAACGGAAGCAACAATATCTGAGTACAGACATAAGTTAAACAAGTTTGCCTTAATAAGGCTAGCACAAACTGGGATACAGATCGAAAGAGGCGCATGCCTCCTGCCTGGGATCCTCCTAACTACTCCTGGTCGTCGTCAGCGGGCTGCACGTAGTAGTAGGCACCTTCGGTGTAGAAGGGGTCGTCGTCGAAGGTGGCGTCTGGATCCTGGTCTCCATCGTCTGGTCGCAGCAATCGGGTAGAGAAATGGGAAAAAGGGAGAACAAGGCAACTGTGAGTACTCATCCAAAGTACTCGCCAGCAAGGAGCTACACTACATATGCATGGGTATATGTGTAAAGGGCCATATCGGTGGACTGAACTGCAGAATGCCAGAATAAGAGGGGGATATCTAATCCTGTCGAAGACTACGCTTCTGGCAACCTCCGTCCTGCAGCATAGAGAAGAGAGTAGACTGAAGTCCTCCAAGTAGCATCGCATAGCATAATCCTACCCGGCAATCCCCTCCTCGCTGCCCTGTTAGAGAGCGATCACCGGGTTGTATCTGGCACTTGGAAGGGTGTGTTTTATTAAGTATCCGGTTCTAGTTGTCATAAGGTCAAGGTACAACTCCGGGTCGTCCTTTTATCGAGGGACACGACTATTCGAATAGATTAACTTCCCTGCAGGGGTGCACCACATAACCCAACACGCTTGATCCCATTTGGCCGGACACACTTTTCGGGGTCATGCCCGGCCGCGGAAGATCAACATGTCGTAGCCCCACCTAGGCACAACAGAGAGGTCAGCACGCCGGCCTAAACCTAAGCGCACAGGGGTCTGGGCCCATCGCCCTTAGCACACCTGCACGTTGCATGGGCGACCGGAAGCAGACCTAGCAACCTCCAGTACAACGGAAGTCACGTCACGCGGTCCAATCTGGCGCGCGGCGCTCAGTCGCTGACGTCACGAAGGCTTCGGCTGATACCACGACGCCGGGATACCCATAACTACTCTCGCGTAGATGGTTAGTGCGTATAGACCAAATGGCCAGACTTAGATCAAATAACAGATCTCGTCAAGCGTGTTAAGTATCCGCGAACGCCGACCAGGGCCAGGCCCACCTCTCTCCTAGGTGGTCTAAACCTGCCCTGTCGCTCCGCCACAAAGTAACAGTCGGGGGCCGTCGGAAACCCAGGCCCACCTCTACCGGGATGGAGCCACCTGCCCCTTCAGCCCCCATCTCCGAGCAGTATCACAGGTAATGTAACAGTGTAAAGTATATAGTATATGCCCGTGATCACCTCCCGAAGTGATCACGGCCCAGTAGTATAGCATGGCAGACGGATAAGAGTGTAGGGCCGCTAATGGAACACTAGCATCCTATACTAAGCAGTAGGATAGCAGGTAAAGGTAACAACAGTAGTAGCAAGGACAGGCTATGCAGCAGTATAGGATTAATTGAAAGCAGCAACATGCTACACTACTCTAATGCAAGCAGTATAGAGAAGAATAGGCGATATCTGGTGATCAAGGGGGGGGGGCTTGCCTGGTTGCTCAGACAAGAAGGAGGGGTCGTCGATGTAGTCGATCACAGGGGTACCGGCATCGGTCTCAGGGTCTACCGGAAAGAAGTAACGGAGGGGGAACACAATAAATAACAGAGCAATCAAATGTAACAAAAAGCAAGAAGCGGCAATACATTGTGCTAGAGGTGACCTAACGTGGTAGGAGGTGATACCGGTGAAGGGGGGAACATCCGGGAAAGTATCCCCGGTGTTTCGCGTTTTCGGGCAGAGGAGCCGGAGGGGGAAAGTTGCGAGTTGGATATGTTAGGGATGTGTGGCGGACGAACGGGCTGCGTATCCGGATTCGTCTCGTTGTTCTGAGCAACTTTCATGTACAAAGTTTTTCCATCCGAGCTACGGTTTATTTTGTATTGATTTTAAAAGATTTAAATCATTTTTAGCATTTATCTAATTATTTTAATTCGAAATTGGATTTATGACATCAGCATGATGTCATGCTGATGTCAGCAATCAGTCAACAGGTGTTGACTGGGTCAACCTGACGGTGGGTCCCGCATGTCATTAACTCATAGTAATCAAATGGGGTTAATTAGCTTTAACTAAATGATTAGGTTAATCTAATCTGGTTTAATTAAGTTAATTAATTCTTTAATTAATTAATTAATTAATATTTTAATTATTATATTTATTATTTATTTTATCTAATCTTTTTTTAATAAAACGTTCTCAGGGCTGGGCCCACTTGTCATAGGCCTGGGGGCCTTAGCGGGCACGCGGTTACGGGCGTGCGGGCGTGCGCCCGAGTCCACATGGGAAGGGGGCTACGGGCGCCTGGACGGGCGCTCGCCCGTGGGGAGTGCGGCGGGGCGAGGACAATGGCCCGGGCGGCGGGGTGGCGCGGCCGGGCCGGCGAGTGGCCAAGCGGGCGCGGGGCAGTACGCGAGCGGGAGCTGCGAGGCGGCGCGAGCGGGAACCGGCGGCTGTAATGCGGCACGAGCGGGGCGGGGCGGCAAGCCGGAGCGGGCAGCACAGCGGGGAACGGTGCAGGGGTCGGGGAGAAGGACGCGGGGCCTCCGAGCGGCGCCGCGGTGCAGTGGGCGGAGCCGGGCGACGGCGGCACAGCCCACGGGCAGCAGAAGCAGCAGGAGCAGCGCTGGACGGGTCGCGTCGAGGCCGCAACACCAGGTGGAGGCGAACAGCAGAGCGCAGAGGCGCGGCGGCTTGGCGTGAGCAGCGGCGAACGACCATGGCTGTTGCGGGCGATGGGACGACGGTGAGCGCGTGCATGTACATGCGTACGGGAGCAAGGGAGAGGAGGAGAGGAGTTGGGGTCCTCACGGTCGAGTAGAGACCAAGTGGCAGCGAGGCTCGAGGGAGGCCGTTGGGGAGGAGGATGGGGACGCGTGCGTCGACGGAGTCGAGGCGGCACGGGGCTCCGGCGACGTCAAGGTCTTCGGGCGACGGTGGTGGCGCACAACGACGGCATCGGGTCCGTTGCCCCTTCCCGATCCCGATTGGGTCTGGGAAGAGGAGTGAGAGGGGAGGCGGGCCGAAGACGGGTGGCGAGGCGTGGCAATCGGGGCGGCACCAGGGGCAGCGGCCGCATGCGCTGCGGGGGGGGGGGGGGTCGATCCCCTTCCAGATCGGATCGGGTGAGGGGGGGAGAGGAGCGACCGAGAGAGGGGATCGTGGAGAGCGAGTGGGGTTGTCGGTTAGGGTTTGGGGGAGTGGGGAGGCCTATGTAGGCCAGAGGCATGGGCCGGCCTGGCTGGGCCATGGCCCAGTTGGGCCGAGGGGTACAGTGGGGGAAGGGGTCTTTGTCTCCCCCCTTTTATTTTTATTTTGACTTTTGTTTTATTTCTTTTCTTTTCTATTTTAATTTTATATTTTAAATACCTTAGTTTTATAGAATACATTAGTTGTACCTAAATTAGTATTAACAGATATGCCACCACCTCAATTAATTTGGCACCTAAAATAAAATAGTTTGCAATTGGTTATTAATTTAAAAACTTTTAAATAATTGGTGTTGTTACTGTTTTGTTCAACTTATAGTATTTAAACATTTTATAAAGGGGTGGTTTCTCCACCATAATTTTCTATGCAATATTTGGTTCACTCCGAATATTTTAGTTTTAATATTTTAAAAGTTTGTTTGTTTGCCTCTATTTTGAATTTGAATCGGTTTCGAACTAACGCAAACTTAGCAACAGTAATCGAGGTGACGTGGCATCATTAGCAGAGGTTACTGTAGCTTAATTACCCAGGCGTCACAAGACCTTTTTGTCTGTCGTCGACAAAAGTAAGATTTGGACGTGGCTTTGCTGGCTCTCTCCATTCTTGAAGGGAGATCGGGAGTTGGTCCTTCACAAGAACTCCGCACTGACGAACGAACTTGTCCGCAATCTTCTTAGGCGCTAATGGTTCGCCATTAGGTCTGATGGCCTCGATATTGTACTTTACGCCCTCCTTCAACTTTTTGTTCGGGCCTCGTTTCGTCCTGTTGCCTGAAGATTTGCTCGATCCGGATGGCTGAAAGAAGAAAGATCGATTGGTTAATATATCTTCAAGTCATTTAAAACATGTGATGATCACCAGATGCCTGCTTATATAAATATATATACCTCACCGGTCTTTGTTGTCTCAAGATCAACATTTTCTTCGTCATCATCATAATCATAGTTCATGACTTCATCAATTCGGTTGTCGCGATCGAATATCATATCACCCTCCCGGTGTTGTTTAGAAATTCGGAGCAGTCATAATCTTCTTCATTCTGATCATCATCTGGCCCGCGAGGATGGCGTATCATATCGAACAGGGCCTGTTCTCCCTCTCTGCCGGTATTGTCCGCCATATCTTTTATTTAACTAATCCAAAAGAAATATAAAACAATTTAGTATTCAAATTACATCGTCTCGAATAATAGATATAATCTCGAATACATCGTCTCGAATAATAGATATAATCTCGAATACATCGTCTCGAATAATATATAATCTCGAATACATCGTCTCGAATATTATATATAGAATACATCACTGGCTAGGTAGCTAATAAAGATCGAATACTACAGAAGAATCTAGGACACTCGTGGTTCCTGCGGTGCGGACGGTGGACACCCAAAGAGAAGGAACCCTCACAGGATCATAGCTGAAGTGAGATCCCTGAAGAAACTGCCAGGTATTGGAAAACCTGCCGCCCTCTAACGCAACCATGTAGCGATGGACGTGCTCGTCCTCCTCCCTGACACGACGACGTACCACCTCCGGCAGGGCCGGCTCCCTCCGCACCGAAACTAGCCCAGCGAACGCCACCAAACGAGATCAGGGTCGACGACGGGACCCGGGGTCGGGTTCCTCATCAAGCGGCGCGCCCCTCCAGGCAACACCTCCCAGTGCCAGCCCGGCGGAGCCCAGTCCCGGACATGGGTTAGCCGGACGTCGTCGCGGACGGGTCGACGGCGAGGATGCTGGCCGGGCATCATCGAGAACAAATACTAGCTATATGCCCGCAAAAAGTAACATTTTTTTAATGGTTGGATTTTGATAACTAAAATTTCTAACATTTCTATATAACTAACATTTCTATAACATTTCTAACAATTCTATATAACTAACATTTCTATAACATTTCTAATATTTCTATAACTAAAAAACAGAAAAAAAAATTATAACATTTCTATATATATAACTAACATTTGTATAACATTTCTAATATTTCTATAACTAAAAAAAAGAAACATTTCTAACTTTTTTATAACTATTTCTATAACTAAAAAACAGAAAAATTTCTAACAATTCTAACATTTATATAACATTTCTAACAATGCTATATAACTAACTATTTCTATAACTAAAAAAAAGAAAAACTTCTAACTTTTTTATAACTATTTCTATAACTAAAAAACTAAAAAAAAAGTGTGTGTGCTCACCGGCGAGGCGAGAGGCGACGGGGGGCGGCGACGGGGACGGCGACGGGCACGGCAACGACGGGGATGGCGACGACGGGGACAGGGACGGGGCAGCGACGACGGGGACGGGGACGTACGGGCCGGGGCGGCGACGACGGGGACGGGGCGGCGACGACGGGGATGGGGACGACGCGGGGCGGGCCGGGACGGGGCGGTGGCGACGACGGGGACGATGGGGACGGGGACGACGGGGCGGCGACGACGGGGAAGGGGCGGCGAGAGGGATATGGAGACGGGGGCGGCGGACGACGGGGCAGAGAAGAAGAAGCACATGAGAAACTGAAATTTTTGTAGTGTTTTCTTATATAGGATGGACCTTTAGTACCGGTTGGAGCCACCAACCGGTACTAAAGGCCTGTTTTGGCCACGCCAAGCGGTGGGAAGCGCACCCCCTTTAGTACCGGTTGGTGGCTCCAACCGGTACTAAAGGCCCCCCTTTAGTACCGGTTGGAGCCACCAACCGGTACTAAAGGGGGTGCGCTGGCGCAGGTGCGGTGCAGCAAGTTTAGTCCCACCTCGCTAGTCGAGGGGCGTTCGCACTGGTTTATAACCCCCCGTGCGGTAGCTCTCTCGAGCTCCTCTCCAAAGCAGGCCTACTGGGCCTACATGTTCTGTCCTGCCCTGTTGGCCTACTGGGCCTTTGCGGGCCTGCATCCTGGCCCAACAACAGGTTGGGTTTCTAGTCGTATGCAGGCCGCTCTGGCCCAGTAGGTGGGCTTTATTTATTTTATTTTTGCTTTATTTATTTTTGAGTTGTTTTTTTGTGTATTTAGAGTTTCTTTGTGAATATTTTTGCTTTAGGTACAAAAAATTACAAACTTTCTGTTAGTGCCCGTAGTTTTCAAATTTGAATAGTTTAAATTTTGAATTATTTAAAATTAGTGTGAATCACTAGTTTGTGAATAACTTAACTTTAAAAATTAGTAAAGGCATGAAAGAATTTGTTTGCACATAAAATTTCTTCGCGTTTCAAATGCCAAAATATATAACTACCCTAACTATTACAGAGATTCCCTCCTGGGTGTGAAACACAGAAGAAAGTGATGATAGTGAAGCCGATCACATCCCAGATCTTTGGGTGTGAAACTTTTTCTTTGCGTGTGTCCCTTTGCGCCGTAACCATGGAAAATCTTCATCATTTAACGGGATGCTCGGGTCAATATTCATTGTGAATGGAGAAATTTCATCAAACTTTTCATAATCTTCTGACATGTCTGTCTTGTCATCCACTCCCACGATATTTCTCTTCCCAGAAAGAACTATGTGCCGCTTTGGCTCATCGTATGATGCATTCGCTTCCTTATCTTTTCTTTTTCTCGGCTTGGTAGACATGTCCTTCACATAGAAAACCTATGCCACATCATTGGCTAGGACGAATGGTTCGTCTGCATACGAAAGATTGTTGAGATCCACTGTTGTCATTCCGTACTGCGGGTCTTCCGTTACCCCGCCTTGTGTCATATTGACCCATTTGCACCGAAACAAAGGGACCTTCAAACCATGTTGATAGTCAAGTTCCCATATGTCCTGTATATAACCATAATATGTTTCCTTTCCCGTCTTGGTTTCTGCATCAAAGCGGACACCACTGTTTTGGTTGGTGCTCTTCTTATCTTGGGCGATCGTGTAAAAATGTATTACCATTTATCTCGTACCCTTTGAAAGTCATTATATTCGAAGATGGTAACTGGGACAGCAAGTACATGTCATCTTCAATAGAGGCGTCATGCATGGTACGTGTCTGCAACCAGCTTGCGAAACTCCTGGTTTGTTCACGTGTAATCCAGTCATCAGACCGCTCTGGGTGTTTGGAGCGTAGCAAATTCTTGTGTTCATCCATATATGGAGCCACCAAGGTGGAATTCTGTAGAACTGTGTAGTGTGCTTCAGTGAGAGAATGTCCGTCCATACATATTATTTGTTCCCCTCCCAGCATGCCTTTTCCATCCAGTCTGCCCTTATGCCGTGATTCAGGAACACCAATCGGCTTAAGGTCAAGAATAAAGTCAATACAAAACTCAATGACCTCCTCATTTTCATGGCCCATGGAGATGCTTCCTTCTGGCCTAGCACGGTTATGAACATATTTCTTTAAGACTCCCATGAACCTCTCAAAGGGGAACATATTGTATAGAAATACAGGACCCAAAATGTTAATCTCTTCGCATAGGTGAACTAGGACATGTGTCATGATGTTGAAGAAGGATGGTGGGAACACCAACTTGAAACTGACAAGACATTGCACCAAATCATTCTCTAACCTTGGTATGACTTCTGGATCGATTACCTTCTGAGAGATTGCATTGAGAAATGCACATAGCTCCACAATGGCTAATCGAACGTTTTCCGGTAGAAGCCCCCTCAATGCAACCGGAAGCAGTTGCGTCATAATACAACCAAGGAGGAAGGTTATACGAACATAGAGTCACATGCCAGGTGCTATGGTTGCTGCTCTGCTCCCCAAAAGGATTAATGCCATCTGCGCTTAGACCAAACCATACGCTCCTTGCGTCATCTGCAAACTCCTTCCCGTACTTTCTTTCGAATTTTCTCCACTGCGACCCGTCAGCGGGTACTCTCAACTTTCCGTCTTTCTTACGGTCTTCTCTGTGCCATCGCATCGCCTTGGCATGCTCTTTGTTTTGGAACAAACATTTCAACCGTGGTATTATAGGAGCATACCACATCACCTTGGCAGGAATCTTCTTCCTGGGGCGCTCGCCCTCGAAATCACCAGGGTCATCGCGGCTGATCTTATAGCGCAATGCACCGCATACCGGGCAAGTGTTCAAATCCTCGTACTCACCGCGGTAGAGGATGCAATCATTAGGGCATGCATGTATCTTCTGCACCTCTAACCCTAGAGGGCAGACAACCTTCTTTGCTTCGTACGTACTCTCAGGCAATTCGTTGTCCTTTGGAAGCATATCCTTTATCATTACTAGCAACTTTCCAAATCCCTTGTCAGATACACCATTCTCTGCCTTCCATTGCAGCAATTCCAGTGTGGTGCCCAGCCTTTTCTGACGAAAAAGGGTTTCCCCCGCTTTGTATTACAAAGCAACCACCGATACATCCAACGATAGGTGCTGGGGCCGCAGCTCAAATAAGCCCAAAAAAAACAAAGAAGAAAGGAAGAGAAACAAATGCCAACAGTGGCAGATCGACGAAACGAAGATGACCGGCGACCGCTGCACCCTCCGGAGAAGTATCACCACGTACCCAGCACCCGAAGCGCCGCGTACCAAGCAACACCTTCAAGAAGGAGGCGACAACGACGCCGCTGCTGCCCGGACTAGTCCTTGGGTTTCCCCCGGTACGCAGGAGGGCAGTGAGGGGAGGGGTGTACCCGACGCCCTTCAGGAAGGTCCGACGGCACCCACAGGCATCGCCGCGTTGGGGCCGGACGAGCCGCCAGAGATTTCTCCCAACCCAAACCCCCACCACCACCCCAGACGAATCATAGTGCACCGCCCATCGCGCCTCCCACCAACATGTGCCACCACGATCACCGGATCAACTCCGCCGTCTCCCTGAGGTCATCGACACGAGACTTGGAGGATGGAAGAAGGGAGAGTGTCCTTGGGGGCATCCGCAACATCACCGACGTGAGGGGACAACCACCACCGCCACCGCGGAGCCAACCGGACGCGCGGACAAGGGGCCTGCCAGGCACCGAGGCCCGGCCGAACCCAACAAGGTCCGGACAGCCCCTGCCGACACGCTGCAGCTCATCGGCCGACGAAGCCGCCACCGCCCGCAGACCACCGCCACTTCACCACCAACCAGGGAGCAGCGTGTGACACCCCAAAAATTTTGGCCTTGTTTATTTAATTAAAATTTTTGCCAGGACTTAAAACCTTTATTTTATGAGCTCCCTTTTGATCTTTAACCTTGTCATTATGGAGTTTTTCCCCTAAGTGTGAACTTTTCAATTATGTTATTCGACTTGTTTAACCTCTCAAGAAAAACTTTACTTTTATCAGTGCAACTAACTGCACAATTAATTTGCTTGATCTTCACTTTCTTGAAAATGGTTTTTCAAGGTTAAATGGCCATATTTGAACTACAACCATTTGATAGATTCACTTAAAATTCCCACAAGAATTTGGAGATGTCATGTGATGTTATTAAATAACTTTTATGCAAAAACATCTTTATTTCATGAAATATTTTGAGCTCTACACCCTTTTTTCTTCTCTGCTCCAGTGGGCAATTTTGCACTACAACCCATTTAAATATTTTCTTCTAGCCTCTACCAAAATTATGGGATGTTAGTAATATCATATGATTCAACTTTATGCAAAAACCCAGTGATGTTATTTGGAAATTTTGAGTGAATCAGCATCATCTTCATTCTGGACCAGACTGGTGTTTTCTACTGCAACCCTATTATTTCTTGCTCCAGTGACCTTGTGTTTTCTCATGCTCATAGTCCTCCCTACCAAACCCCTAAGTCCAGGAGCATGCACCCTTTGGGGCAATTTTGGTTCATGAAATGATGCCATTTATTTCCTGTCCAGAATTGTAGTTTTGTAAAATTTGCACTAGCAAGTTTCTCATTTTATCCAAATGACCTCACCACCCTCTTGTGCATCCAAGGAGACACTGATCTGGAGTTTTTGACCACTCCAAGACTTGCCTAAGTGCCCTTGGCATTTTGTCAAACACCTGGTGGGCATGATCTGTTTTGGCATGATTCTTGTCATTGCACTATGATCTTGCACCTATGATCAAACTAGCATGTCCACTAGACTCCCTGTTTCCCCTAACCTCGATCTGCTAAACCCCAACCTCACCTGTGGCCTGTAGCATGCCGCGGCATTGTGTCGAACATCTCCCATGCATGCACTGGACACGCCCAGAGCGCGCGTATTGCACGATGCCGCGCCCGAGCCGACACGCTGGCCCCCTGGTTTTGGCCCGCTCTGCAGCGCCACGCCACACACTCACCGCCTCACCACTACACGCCAGCCCGCCCTGGCGCCCTACAGCGCCGCCACCAGAGTCCCTTTGGCGGCACGCCACGGTCGCCCGACAGCCCCTGCTCATGTCGGCGCCGCCCGAGCCACCCCGGCTCGCCACCTGGCCCCTGGAGCAGTGCAAGCTCATCCGCAAGCGTGTCTGCTAGCCCTCGTCGCCGCCACGTCGCCCTAGCTACAGAGAGGCGGTTCGCCGGAGAGCTTATCCACGGCCGCCGCGAACCGACTTGATTGTGCTATAAGAGAGGCCCCGAGCTCAAACCCGTGCGCAGGCAGTCTCACAGCACTTCACTCTTGCCCCTTTGGCCGTCAATCGAAGGAAGGGAGTCGTCTTCTTCCTCTCCGGCAGCTCCATCCGCCACCATTGCCCCGACCATTCCGGCGCTACCAGGGTCTCCCCCTCTCCACTCTCTCCACCAGGAACCCCCACATCCTCCCGTGAGCCCATTCCACTACTCAATCTTGATCAAGACTCGCCGCGGGCAAGTTTCCGCTTTCTCCGACGACCGCCGTCCGCCGCAGAGCTCATCGCCGCCAGCTCCGTCCACCCCAGAGAGCAAAGCAACCACCGGAGTGACCGCCTTGGTCTTGCGGATCCATTCCGACCCTCTGGAACCCGCGGGGAGCCGCCGTTCGCCAGCGACGACCACCGTTGCCCCGCCTCCGTTCGGGCATAGGAAGGGGAGGGAGGGATAGACCGGTCAAACCTGACCAGTGGGCCAGGCGGGCCCACTGTCAGTGACACGCGAGCCGTCCGCGCTGTAATAAGTGAAAGCGCATAGTGCCCAGTACGTATCTCCTACTTAGAAAACGTATTTTCCCCGAAAACGTTTTGTTTTCTGTTTTGTTTTAAAACAGATTTTGACCACAACTTTGACTGCCTATAACTTTTTAAATATAACTCCAAATGAGTTGATTCTTTTTCCTACCTTCCTCAAATTTGATATAGTTTATTTTAAGATTTATTTGAAGATTTTTCAAAACCACTTTTTGTACTGTTTTGAGATGTGTGTTAATTCAAATATTTTTAAAATAGGATTTTGGAGAGAGGGAAGAATCTTTCAAAAAATTTGGAGAGCACCTCACCCCTCCACAACTTCAAGGCAAGCATCTTGAACCCTGGCATAATATTTTTGATGTGTTGGTTGACACATTTATAACACCACCTCATTTCGGTGGAATTGATATTTCATGTGACATGATCATTTGCATGGAAGCATATCAACGATTTCCTTGCTATTGGAAATGAAAATGATTGTGATGGTAATCATCCTCATGTGCCTTGCATGCATACCGGAAAGGAATCCGGGAAAGCCTCGGCCTTAGGTAGGCGTGAGCTTGTTGCCGGTCCTCGTCGGGACGGTTATGTCCGGTATGGCATGGTAAGGTACATTGAGTGGAGCTTTCTTCAATTGTATTACATTTGATATACATGTCATGCAGGAACTTATAACCTCCTAAGTCGACCGCAGATCGAGTCTTGTTCCAGTAACCCCCATACTTGCCTCGTACTACCACTCGTCCCTGCCGCAGGTAGGGTACGGTTCAGTAAGTTGTCAACCCCTTTCCAGCACACACCGTACAGAGAGGCCATGGTGGAAGATATCGGTTGTAGCCGTTAGGCATGCCACCTGGTCAGGGGGCATGGGTGTTTCCGGTTGGGACTGAGAGGGGAGGCCACCCCTTAGAGCGCGCGATATAAATTTGATCCCATGCTACGCGAGGTTGTAGCCTCCCCACTTAGAGTTTTGCTTGACAAGTGTCGTGGGTGATTCCAGACACCGATGAGTTAAGCTGGTGTGTGCAAGTTAGGCGTGTATTCAACTAAAAGGCCGTAGACGGAATTAGTCCCGATGGACTAAAGGAATCCGTTACTCGTGGGTAAAGAGTACACCCTCTGCAGAGATTAAACCTATTCGAATAGCCGTGTCCATGGTTAAGGACTAGAGTCTGGGATGGGTCAAGCGTCGGTCTTAGTGTCGGTCTTCGGAGGTGAAACGGTTAAACCAGAACGGGAACTACTACTTGTGACTTGTGATGATTATGATTATTACTATTGTTGACTAACCCGTGATATTATTGTTATCATCGAATATCTCTGGGATGGTTCTACCTCCGGGATATTTCACTATGATTATTTAATCTTTTAAAGCCCTTTATGTGGTGTCGCTCAGACGCCCGACTGTGGCATTTCTTTTAAAGCCCTTTATGTGGTGTCGCTCAGACGCCCGACTGTGGCATTTATTTTAAAGCCCTTTATGTGGTGTCGCTCAGACGCCCGACTGTGGCATTTCTTTTAAATCCCTTTATGTGGTGTCGCTCAGACGCCCGACTGTGGCATTTCTTTTAAAGCCCTTTATGTGGTGTCGCTCAGACGCCCGACTGTGGCATTTATTTTAAAGCCCTTTATGTGGTGTCGCTCAGACGCCCGACTGTGGCATTTCTTTTAAAGCCCTTTATGTGGTGTCGATCAGACACCCGACTGTGGTATATTTATTACTCTGCATTTATCCGCTCGAGGAGTCTTTCAGACACTCGTTTGGTACCAGTATTTATTATTCTGCATTTTTTCGCTCGAGGAGTCTTTCAGAAACTCGTTTGGCACCAGTATTTACTACTCTGCATTTTTCCGCTCGAGGAGTCTTTCAGACACTCGTTTGGCACCAGTATTTATTATTCTGCATTTTTTTTCCGCTCGAGGAGTCATTCAGACCCTCGCTTGGCACCCAGTACTTATTACCTCTATGTGGCCATTGCATAAATTTCCGGTTGCGTATGAATAACCTGTTTTACATGCATCAAGATATTTATTTATGACTAACTAAGTGAGTATAAGGATATTGCAAAGCATGAGCATCAACGGCTATATTATTCCTGTGTTCTTAATGTTTGCGAGTACATTCAAAGTACTCACTGGCTTGTCCCTGGCTATTGTCTTGGCCAGATTTATTGCTTGGGGAGGAGCGTTGCGACGACCGCCTCGGAACCTGAGCAACGGTGATAGCAGCCTCGTGAAGATAGGAGTTAACCTGGCCAGCTGTTCCCGTGGGAAATGGAGTCCCATAGCCGTAGTGATCCACAAACCGCTTCCGCCCTCAACCACTAGAAACCATTTGTTGTACTCATAGGCCACAATGGTCTTGTAGTACATATTTTGTACCTTTGCTTGGAATTTATGTAACAAGTTGGTGCCTCATCAGCTAACAGTAATCCTGGGGCTGATGAGCTCGACGGCCATTTTCTGGAATTTTAATGTCTGGAAAACCGGTCGCGACACAGCGCCGGCACGCACCGGGTCACCGGCCTGCCCTAGCCCAGATGGGGCCCGAAAGGGCCCAGATCTGGGTCGCTCGAGCGCCGCCGGCCACCAGCACCGCCACGCCGCCCCGCGACCAACGGCCGCGCTACCGCACCGAGAGCCACGGAGCTCGTCGGACTCCCGCCGCCGAACCCCACCGCAGAGGCCGAGCAACACCGCCGCCATCGGGAGGCCCCCGCACCAGCCAAGTGTGAGCGGGGAAGGGACGGCACGCCACCGCCAGCGTCGCGCGAGCAGGGCGCAGTGGCTCCAGCCGGCGGCGGCGGGGATGGAGAAGGACGGGGAGGAGGCCGAAGGAGAAGGGGCAGGGGGCCGCCCGTCACCCGCGGGGGGGGGGGGGGAGGGGGCGAGCGGGCGGACAGGTGCGCGGGGGAGGGGGAGGGGGAGGAGGAGTGGGGAGAGCGCTGCGGCGGCCAACGGAGGCGGGAGGGGGCGGCAGGCGGCAGCGGCGGGGGGGGGGGGAGCGAGGCTAACCCTAGTCGCGGGAGCTCCTTTCCATATGTTGTTTTCTGCCCAGCATTTTCTTGTCACCTACGCAGTTCGGGTACAACAATTTTTTGTGATCCTCTAACATGCACTGCAACTTCTTCTTCTCCAAATCACTTGTGCAGTTTCTATTTGCATCGGCAATGGCCCGACCTAGATCATCAATGGGCTCATCCGATGCCTCTTCTTCAGCTTCTTCCCACATTGCCGGCTCAGCTTCTTCCCGCATTACCGGCTCAGCTTCTTCCCCCATTGTTGTATCATCGTATTCAGGGAACCTGAGGGAGTCCTGGATTAGGGGGTGTTCGGGTAGCCGGACTATACCTTCGCCGGACTCCTGGACTATGAAGATGCAAGATTGAAGACTTTGTCCCGTGTCCGGATGGGACTTTCCTTGGCGTGGAAGGCAAGCTAGGCGATACGGATACTCAAGATCTCCTACCATTGTAACCGACTCTGTGTAACCCTAACCCTATCCGGTGTCTATATAAACCGGAGGGTTCTAGTCCGTAGGACAACCATCTTCATACACAATCATACCATAGGCTAGCTTCTAGGGTTTAGCCTCCTTGATCTCGTGGTAGATCTACTCTTGTACTACCCATATCATCAATATTAATCAAGCAGGAGTAGGGTATTACCTCCATCGAGAGGGCCTGAACCTGGGTAAAAATATCGTGTCCCTTGTCTCCTGTTACCATCCGGCCTTGATGCACAGTTCGGGACCCCCTACCTGAGATCCGCCAGTTTTGACACCGACATTGGTGCTTTCATTGAAGAGTTCCTCTGTGTCGTCGCCTTTAGGCCCGATGGCTCCTCTGATCATCAACAACAACGAGATCCAGGGTGAGACTTTTCTCCCCGGACAGATCTTCGTCTTCGGCGGCTTCGCTTTGCGGGCCAATTCGCTTGGTCATCTGGAGCAGATCGAAAGCTACGCCCCTGGCCATCAAGTCAGGTTTGGAAGCTTAAACTACACGGCTGATATCCGCAGAGACTTGATCTTCGACGGGTTTGAGCCACAGCCAAGCGCGCCGCACTATCCCGAGGGGCATGATCTAGCTCTGCCTCCGGACAGTGTCCTGGAGGCCGCATACGCACCGGTTCCGACCCTTAACTCGGAGCCTATTGTGCCAAGCGAGGATGGACGGTTGGACGTCAACTCGGGGGCTGCAATCTCAAAGGCGATCGAGCCGAACGCCAGCCTCGCACTCCGCGTGACCCGTGACCCCGAGGGTCCGGACTCCTCCCTGGACGTCGAACCCCCCGCGCCCCTGCTGGTCGAATCCGATTGGGCGCCAATAATGGAGTTCACCGCCACGGACATCTTTCAGCACTCGCCTTTTGGCGACATCCTGAATTCTCTCAAGTCTCTCTCTTTATCAGGAGAGCCCTGGCCGAAGTACGGTCAGCGGGGATGGGATACGGACGATGAAGAAATTCAAAGCCCACCCACCACCCACTTGGTAGCCATTGTCAACGATTTAACCGACATGCTTGACTTCGGCTCCGAAGACTTCGACGGTATGGACGACGAGGTAGGAGACGAACAGGAACCAGCACCTGTAGGGCGCTGGACAGCCACCTCGTCATATGACATATATATGGTGGATACTCCAAAAGATGGGGATGGCGAGGGAACAGTGGGGGATGACACCTCCAAGAAACAACCGAAGCGCCGACGTCAGCGGCGCCGCTCTAAATCCCGCCAAAGCAAAAACGGTGATTCCAGCACCGGAGATAATAGTACCCCGGATAGTGCCGAAGAACACCCTCCCCAGCAAAATTCGGCGTAGGAAGATGGAGAAGCCAGCCCTCATGAGAGAGCGGCAGACCGAGAGGTTGAGGATGATAACTATATGCCTCCCTCCGAAGACGAGGCCAGCCTTGATGACGACGAATTCATCGTACCATCGGACCCCGCCGAACAAGAGCGTTTCAAACGCAGGCTTTTAGCCACGGCGAACAGCCTCAAGAAAAAGCAGCAACAGCTTAGAGCTGATCAAGATCTGCTAGCTGACAGATGGACTGAAGTCCTTGCGGCTGAAGAGTATGAACACGAACGCCCCTCCAAGAGCTACCCAAAGCGCAGGCCGCTACCCCGATCAGAGGAGGAAGCGCCTTCATCACCAGCGCATGACATGGCAGACCGGCCACCTCGCGGCCGCGACAGAGAGGCCTATCGGCCCTCAACACAAGCCATGCCCCGACGCCGCTCAACTACGGCACGGGAAAACGCGCCAGACCTGCGAGATGTGCTGGAGGATAAGGCAAGGCAAACAAGATCGATCTACGGATCGCGCAGGCGCCCTACGACACGTGACGATGATCTTCACTCTAGATACAACAAATCCGGCAGGGCCGAACACAGCAGACATAGCTCTTCTGAACTGCGTCGAGATATAGCCCAGTATAGAGGCGCCGCACACCCACTATGCTTCACAGATGAAGTAATGGATCATAAAATCCCAGAGGGCTTCAAACCCGTCAACATCGAGTCATACGATGGCACAACAGACCCGACGGTATGGATCGAGGATTATCTCCTTCACATCCACATGGCACGTGGCGATGATCTACACGTCATCAAATACCTCCCGCTCAAACTTAAAGGACCGGCCCGGCATTGGCTTAACAGCTTGCCAGCAGACTCAATTGGTTCTTGGGAGGACCTAGAAGCCGCATTCCTCGACAACTTCCAGGGCACTTACGTGCGACCACCGGATGCCGACGACCTCAGCCACATAATTCAGCAGCCAGAGGAGTCGGCCAGGCAATTCTGGACACGGTTCCTAACAAAGAAAAACCAGATAGTCGACTGTCCGGACGCAGAGGCTCTAGCAGCCTTCAAGCATAACACCCGTGACGAGTGGCTTGCCCGGCACCTGGGACAGGAAAAGCCGAAATCTATGGCAGCCCTCACGACACTAATGACCCGCTTTTGCGCGGGCGAAGATAGCTGGCTAGCTTGCAACAACAACTTATCAAAGAACCCTGGTAATTCGGATACCAAGGACAAAAGTGGCAGGACACATCGAAATAAGCAAAAGCGCCATGTTAGCAGCGATAGCAATGAAGATACGACAGTTAACGCCGGATTCAGAGGCTCAAAATCCGGTCAGCGGAAAAAGCCATTTAAAAAGAATACTCAGGGCCCGTCCAGTTTGGACCGAATACTCGACCGCTTGTGCCAGATCCATGGCACCCCCGAAAGGCCAGCCAATCACACCAACAGGGATTGTTGGGTGTTCAAGAAGGCAGGCAAGTTAAGAGCCGAAAACAAAGACAAGGGGCTGCATAGCGACGATGAGGAGGAGCCCAGGCCGCCGAACAACAATGGACAGAAGGGGTTTCCCCCACAAGTGCGGGCGGTGAACATGATATACGCAACCCACATCCCCAAGAGGGAGCGGAAGCGTGCGCTACGGGACGTATACGCGATGGAGCTAGTCGCCCCAAAGTTCAACCCATGGTCCTCTTGCCCGACCACTTTTGATCGAAGGGACCACCCCACTAGCATCCGTCATGGCGGCTTTGCTGCGTTGGTTCTCGACCCAATCATCAACGGATTTCATCTCACAAGAGTCCTCATGGACGGCGGCAGTAGCCTGAACCTGCTTTACCAGGATATAGTGCAGAAAATGGGAATAGATCCGTCAAGGATTAAGCCCACAAAAACAACCTTTAAAGGCGTTATACCAGGTGTAGAAGCCAACTGTACAGGCTCAGTAACACTTGATGTGGTCTTCGGATCTTCGGATAACTTCCGAAGCAAAGAGTTAGTCTTCGATATAGTCCCGTTTTGCAGTGGCTATCACGCCCTACTCGGACGAACCGCATTCGCAAAATTCAATGCGGTGCCGCACTACGCATACCTCAAGCTCAAGATGCCAGGCCCCCGAGGAGTAATCACGGTCAACGGAAACACCGAACGCTCCCTCCGTACGGAGGAGCACACGGCGGCTCTCGCAGCAGAAGTACAAAGCAGCCTTTTTAGGCAATTCTCCAGTCCAGCCGTTAAACAGCCAGACACTGTCAAGCGCGCCCGGGGTAACCTACAACAAGACTGCCTGACACGTTCTGAGCAGGCGTAGCAATGCGTCCCCAACCCCAGACATCGCGACATAGCGAAGCTAGTACCTCGCGTACATAATTACGCCCTTGAAATACCATGGGCACAGGGGAAAGGGCACACTAACGACATGCCTGAAATACGGCTTAAAACGTACTAGGGGCTGCCAGATTCTTTTTTTTTACTTTCAGGACTCCACACTTCGGATGACCTGTTCGGCAATTCGACTGCCACATAAACGATGCAAGATCCAGGGAAGCAGACAAAGCTACGCCGCACTATGGAACTCCCAGGTGGTCTCTGTTACGAGCGGTATACCTATTTTGAATACAATTCCGCGGCCTACCCCTGGTCAGGACATGTCAAATAGTCTAATATCTTTTTGCTTATCGCACTATTTGTATCATTCGGCTTTGATAAATAGCCTCTTTATAAACAATGCATAGCTTTTTGTCTATTTTTTGCATTATCCTCTTTTAATATATATGTTTATTAAATAAACATGATCGCACCCGTACACCATGGTACGGCAAACACGCCAGGGGCTTCAGTACCCTTCGATCTGGTGTGAGAAGTCCGTACACTTTCATAACTGCGGCACCCCGAACTTATAGCACTATATGCATCGGCTCCAAATCATGATTTGGGTCAATAGTTGGGTTTGCCCGGCTCCTATGTTTTGGTGCCTTACGTTCCGCTATATCGGCTAAGGTAGCACTAGGAGAACCACTGCGATTGTGCCCCGGTTCAGCTGGGTTAAGCACCTCAGTGGAGAAAGCTAAAACTGACTGTCATGATAAGGCGAGAGACTGGTCGCTGTTCGAGAGGGTTTTTCGAGTCCCTAAAGACTTATGCCGCTTCGAGCGAGGAGTTGGCTTTGTCCGGCCAAGGCATGGATAGCGCCCCGAACTCGGTCTTCCGAACTAGGGGCTTCACCGAAATTTAAAATTATAAAGTTCTATGGCTAAGTCAGAGTGTTCAAGCATTATAGTCCGATTGCCTGGTTCGTTGTGCTGAGCGCCTCCCTCGAAGGACCCAACCATGGGAAAAAGAGCGCTCAGGTTTATCCTGAACACCCCAGCACTAGAGGCATGGGGGCAGAAGCCGACGACTGGCCATCTCTCAATTTTTGATAAACGGCCGCACAGAAAATAATATTTTAAATTCCATAAGCATTGCTTAGCGCATATGAACAAGTTTTCAGCGCACAGGATAAACACGAGCGAGTTCATTCAAAAATTACATCTTTGGTACATTCATCCGCAATAAGGCGGGCACCTGCAAGAACATCCTTGTAGTAGTACTCGGGCTTGCGATGCTCCTTCCCCTGCGGCGGCCCATCCTTCACCAGCTTCTCACCGTCAAGCTTACCCCAATGCACCTTTGCAAGGGCAAGGGCCCGACGGGCACCCTCGATGCAGACGGAGCGCTTGATGACATCGAGCCTTGGACAAGCCTCCCCCAGCCGCCGCACCAGCCCGAAGTAGCTTCCTGGCAGGGCCTCTCCGGGCCACAGCCGAACTATGAAGCCTTTCATGGCTTGTTCAGCCGCCTTGTGGAGCTCGACCAGCTGTTTAAGTTGGTCGCTCAAGGGCACAAGGTGTCCGGCCTCAGAATACTGAGACCACAACACACTCTCCATCGAGCTGCCCTCTTCAGCTCGGTAGAATGCGGCGGCATCGGATACGCTGCGGGGAAGATCTGCGAACGCCCCTGGAGAACTCCGGATTCGGGTAAGTGACAAGTAGTTTACTTTTATATTTTTACTTTGCATTGAGAATGCCTTACTGTAGGATCGGAAGTATGTCTAGAGGGGGGGGGGGTGATTAGACTACTTGACCAAATAAAAACTTAACCTTTTCCCAATTTTAGTTCTTGGCAGATTTTAGCAACTTTAGGACAAGTCAAGCAATCATCACACAATTCAAGCAAGCATGCAAAGAGTATATAGGCAGCGGAAAGTAAAGCATGCAACTTGCAAGAATGTAAAGGGAAGGGTTTGGAGAATTCAAACGCAATTGGAGACACGGATGTTTTTCCCGTGGTTCGGATAGGTGGTGCTATCCTACATCCACGTTGATGGAGACTTCAACCCACGAAGGGTAACGGTTGCGCGAGTCCACGGAGGGCTCCACCCATGAAGGGTCCACGAAGAAGCAACCTTGTCTATCCCACCATGGCCATCGCCCACGAAGGACTTGCCTCACTAGCGGTAGATCTTCACGAAGTAGGCGATCTCCTTGCCCTTACAAACTCCTTGGTTCAACTCCACAATCTTGTCGGAGGCTCCCAAGTGACACCTAGCCAATCTAGGAGACACTACTCTCCAAGAAGTAACAAATGGTGTGTTGATGTTGAACTCCTTGCTCTTGTGCTTCAAATGATAGTCTCCCCAACACTCAAGTCTCTCTCACAGGATTTGGATTTGGTGGAATGAAGATTTGAGTGGAAAGCAACTTGGGGAAGGCTAGAGATCAAGATTCATATGGTAGGAATGGAATATCTTGGCCTCAACACAAGGGTAGGTGGTTCTCTCTCAGAACATATGAGTTGGAAGTGTAGATGTGTTCTGATGGCTCTCTCCATGAATAAAGAGGAGGTGGAGGGGTATATATAGCCTCCACACAAAATCCAACCGTTACACACAATTTACCAATCTCGGTGGGACCGAATCAACAAACTCGGTCGGACCGAAATAGTAAACCTAGTGACCGTTAGAGATTTACGGTGGGACTGACATGCAACTCGGTGGGACCGATATGGTTAGGGTTAGGGCATAACATAATTTCGGTGAGATCGATTACACAAACTCGGTGAGACCGATTTGGTAATTAGCTAACTAGAGAGTTGGTCAGGTAAACTCAGTGGGACCGATTTGCTCTTTCGGTGAGACCGAAAAGTTACAAAAGGGAAACAGAGAGTTTACATTGCAATCTCGGTGGGACCGATCCGCTCTTTCGGTGAGACCGAAAAGTTATGAAAAGGAAACAAAGAGATTGCAATCCCATCTCGGTGAGACCGAGATCCCTATCGGTAGAACCAATTTGCTAGGGTTTGGCAGTGGCTTATGATATGTGAAACTCGGTGGCGCCGGATAGAAAGAATCGGTAGGACCGAGTTTGGCTTTGGGTTTAGGTCATTTGTGGATATGGGAAAGTAGCTGAGGATTTTGGAGCATATCATTAAGCACATGAAGCAAAAAGCTCATTAAGCAACACCTCATCCCTCCTTGATAGTATTGGCTTTTCCTATGGACTCAATGTGATCTTGGATCACTAAAATGTAAAATGAAGAGTCTTGAGCTTTTGAGCTTGAGCCAATCCTTTGTCCTTAGCATTTTGAGGGTTCCACTTTCACTATCCATGCCATGCCAATCATTGAGCTTTCCTGAAATAATTGTCTTGGAATAGCATTAGCTCAATGAGCTATATGTTGTTATGAATTACCAAAACCACCTAGGGATAGTTGCACTTTCAATCTCCCCCTTTTTGGTAATTGATGACAACATATAGATCAAAGCTTCGACAAATGATAATAAGAATGAATTATATCGTCGCTTTGAGAAGTATGTGATAAGTAAGAGCTCCCCCTAAATTTGTGCATATTTAAAATTTGCTTTGGACTGCCAATGCACAAAGAGTTAGAATTATGGGTTACTCTTCCATGTCACATACATTTTGGTGGAGCGCTCAAAATGATAATAATGAAATACATGCACTCATCACCAAGGCAAAGTGAATGACCACATAAGATAGATAAGATATATCAAGCATGCATAAGTGTAGCTTATGATCAAACACATGATCATCAATGTCTCACAAGCATATCAAACTATCTCGACCAAAAGCAAACAATGTTTTAAAAACCACCAAATAAAGCAAGAGAGAAAAACAACACACTCTCTCTCGAAGCCTATGATCTATACATTGTTCTCCCACTTTGGCAACAAGTTACCAAAAAGTTCCTAGAAAATGTATAGTGCTAGATCGACACTCAGGCTTGATCTTCTGGTGGTGGTGGAGTCTGGATCACTCCAAGGATGAAGGCTTCCGTAGACGTGGTTGGAGCTGGAGCTGAAGTAGATGCTGGAGCTGGTTGGGCTGGTGCTGTGGCTGGAGCTGAGGCGGTGGCTCTTGTGTCAGGAACTGGCACTGCACTGGACCTCAGAGCTCGTGGCACTCTGGCAAATGCATCAGTGGTAGTCTTCCCTTTCCTCTCCTGCATGTTATCTTGAAGTTGCTCCACTGCAGTCTGAATCTCTGTCACTTTAACATCCAAGTCATAGAACTTTTGTTCTACGATTCTCTCTAAGCTCTCCTGGTTCTGAGTGAGGGTGGCCAGTCCTTTCTCAATCCTCAGGGTGGATGCAATCAAGTAACTAAGCTGCTCTTGCTTTTTTTTCAAGAAATAATCAGATGCCTCCTCTTGAGTTGGCATCTTGGCAGCTTTCTCCTTCCTTGCCTTCTCCTTCTTAGCTTGTTCTTGAGCTGATGATGGTTCATTTTCATTCATCACAACTTGGCTTTCCTTGAAATCTGGATGAATAGGCAAATGTTCCTTACCCAACAAGTATGTGCCTGTGCCCATTCTTGAGTTAATCAACATCTGGATCTGAGGGGCATAACCACAACTCCTCTTCTGATCTGCTGCAGTCCTCTTGATAGTCTCTACTATGAGGCTCATGACTTTAAATTTCTGAGGCACATCAAATATATGTAGCAGGTTAATGGCATGACCTCTGATCATCCTGTGATCTCCAGATTTGGGCAAAAGTGTGTGCCTAAGGATCCAGTTGATCATAGGCAGTCCTGACAACAAGTGTTTTACAGACCCAAACTGGTGAGTGTCAAGATCATCTGCTGGAATCTCCTTGTACATATTTGCCATTGTGTTATGATTCATCTTTTTCTTGGCATAGACATCCAAGTCATCTTCATTTTCCTCTGGGCATTGATCAACTTTGCCCATTCCTCAACAGTTGATTGGTACCTTGTACCTTCAGACATCCATGCAATCCTTCCATCTGGATAGAAGTGTGATGTGGAGTAGAATTGCATGATCAGCTCCTCATTCCACTTTGTGAGCTTCTGCCCAACAAAGTCAGCTACTCCACATGCCTTGAAGCTGTCTTGCACTCCAGGGTAGTGCTCTTCATTGTCCTTGATGTATTCCCAGTCTACCCATCTCATATCACACACAATGGGCTTCTTGTCCAACAAGACTGTCTCATAGAAGTCCTGCTGTTCCTTAGTGTGGAACCTGTAGTCAACAACAGTCCTCCTCCTGGTAGCATATGGATCCTCTGCTCTCAACTTTCTTAGCCCAGAGTCTCTTCTGATCTTCATATCCTCAGCCACAGGATGAGCATCATTGTGGTCTGGGATCTTGGGCTTCAACTTTCTCAGCACTTGGCCTTCCTGTTCTTCTGCAATGTCAGGCACTGGGGCCTTGTTCTTCTCAGCAGCTGGGATGCTCCTTGTATTTCTCTTTGGTTTTGGCTTTGGAGCTAGCTTGGCCTTGAATGCAGCCTTGGGGGCTTCCTTGGGCTTAGATGCAGTTGCCCCTGATCTTATAGCATCACCCATCAGCTTGGGTGCCTTAGGTGCTGGTGCAGCAACCTCTTCTTCTTCCTCATCAGAAGAATGCTGTTCAAATTCAGCCATGGGATCAACTTTCTTGCACCATCTGCCTCTTTTCCTTTCCTTCTTCCCTTCAGCAGGAACTGGCTCTTTGGGTGCAGGCTTCTCAGGAATCTTTGTTGAGGCTCTGGCCTTTGGCATGGGCTACCTGCCTGCTGGCCTTTTGACCTTTAAGCCTGGCTTGGTGCTCTGTCTTGAGCCATGCTCTTTCTTGAGTTCAACTTTCTTGGAGGTTGCTTCCTCCTCTGCCACATAGTCCTCATCCTCTAATTCTGAGGTTCTCTTCTTCCTTTGTCTTGTGGCAGCTTTTGGCAGGTTGCTGGGGGTGCTCCTGCTGCCTTCATCTGAAGAGCTGGAGGGACTAGTGCCCTCACTCATATGCACTGGCTGTTCTGACATGTTCTGGCTATCACTCTGGTCTGACATGATGAACAAGCTGACTGTTGACCCTGTGAATAGTTTATTGATGAGGTAGAGTGGATGAGCATCACAAAATGCAGAGATTTTTGCAAAAGAATGATTCAAAAACTTAGTTTTAGTTTCCCACAGAAAGCATTTCGGATCTACCGATTTTTAAACTCGGTGATACCGGCGCAGTTTTGGAACCTAAACTAGTGAACTCGGTAAGACCGAGTCACAGTTCGGTGGCACCGAGACTGCTAGGGTTTCACAAAGTTCCAAAATCTGTCACACCGATTAGCAATACTCGGTCAGACCGAGTCTTACTTGTGCAATGGCATAAGCCAAATCGGTGGGACCGAGTTTTTCAACTCGGTGGGTCCGAGATGGTTTCGGCGGAAAACTAACCCTAAAATTTTCGAATCAACCCTATTCTACGAGTTCATTGACTGGATAGGAGTTTATCAAACGTGGCAAGAATCATTATGATCACAATGTGCTAGGAATAGGACTGGGGAATAGTGCAAAGATCGAGTCCATACCCTAGTTCGGCGGAGACTCGCTACGGCGGCAACGGCGGGGTTGAATCCCGTTGACGGCGACGAAGACCAGCGACTGGAGGCGGCTGGCGGCGAGGAGACGATCCGGAGACCACTTTGGCAGAGCGATCTATCGCGCAGGCGAAGGGGTTCGGAGAAATTTCCAAATTTTTGCCCATGTCTATATATAGCCCGACCCTATCGGTGTGACCGAGTGGAACAACTCGGTGGCACCGAGATGCAAAACTGTATACAGTTATTGCAACTCGGTGTGACCGAATGGTTTGAATCGGTTGCACCAAGATTGAAAACATAGATCAAATTAATGATCTCGGTAAGACCGAAAGTGAGGTATCGGTCAGACCGAGAATCACAATGAGGTTTTGGAAGTTTAAGTCTATGACGAATCAGGGACTCCGAGTGCTCCTCACACAGAGTGGTTCGAATCTGACTTGATCAATTTTGTGCTGTAGCATGAATAGAGTTTGAGATCAGAAAAGCATAGATAGCTAGAGGAGGTTCTTAGGCATTCTTGTCCATCCACTTGGCAAAAGAAAAATAAAGCCAAACAATCAAAACAACAAGTGGATGTCCTCGAATGAGTAAAATATGCAACCAACATGCTCACACAATAAAATGGCAATTGAAATACGTGACAAGGCATGCACAACCAATTCTAGCATCTATCAAGCAATTGGCGATGACTAGGTCATCTATATATGAGTATATTGACTTAGGAGTCAAATGAGAACATTTGATCATAGGTCATACTCATTGTTTAAGCTCAAGTGGGGTTACCACTTTTACATAAAGCATTGTTGTGTTCACATCATTAGAGTTGCTTTAACTCAAGTCTTAGAGTAAAGCTCCCCCTAGATGTGATATCCCCCCTAAGAGGGATGAACTAACCTTGGGTTTTGTCGATGATGACTTCATGTAGATGTTGAAGATGTGGATGCTCAATGTTCATGTAGATCACTTGGAGCTATCCTTTTGAGTGAATTGCACTTTCAATACCTACATGGTTAGTCCCACAAGGAACAAACAAGGATGTCCATAGACATAGAGTGATGCACACACAAGATAATGTCTATGAAAGCTTTTAGGTTACCTTGTCCCTTGACTTACCAACAAGAGGGTTTGTGACTCCTTGAACTAGTGCAAGATGTGGAAGTTGATTGCACTTGTTCTTGCCAAAATGATAAGAGTGAAGTATGTTGGCGGAGTCACCCTCAAGAACTCTCTAGTTCTTCTTCTTTTGGATCCACACCATCTTGATGGGAATCCTTAGAGTTGTAGTCGTACTTTATGAAGTGGAACTTGAAGTAGTCTTGGGAATCCACTTGACTAAGGTCTTAGGAGCTTCTTCAAATGCATCAATTTCCTCTTGAAGCTTGTCCTTGCCTTTTTTGCTTGTAGTCTTGTGGTGGAAGATCATCTTGAGTTTGTGTCCCCTTGAAAGAACTAGGATCATACTTCTCTTGTTGAGGAACAAACTTTGTCTTGGGGTATTGATCTTCTTCCCACTCAACTCCATTAGCATTGAACTTTCGTTCAAAACCAACACCTTGATTCTTCCGGTGCCTTCCTTGCTTGCGTACAATCTCCTCGAATTGCTTACTTCCGGCAAGGCTTTTGTACACTCCTTTCTCTATGATTCCCTTCAATAAGCTATTTTCTTGCTCAAGTGTAACTTGGCTAAGAGAATCATTAGTGGAATCAAGAGAACTACTAGAAGCAACAATATTGGATTTAACATGATCATTGTTACTACTAGAGGAAGAATCTTTCTTGTTCTTGTTACTAGACTTGACTTGAGGCATGTAAGTGGATAAGAGTAAACGCTTGGCAATGTAAGAAGAACTTTTCTTGCGGAGATCATCATTGATTGCCTTTAAAAACTCATGCTCTTGCTCAAGATTGAGCTTTTCAAAGCGTAACTTCTCATGAGCTCTTAAAAGTTCTTGATGATCTTCGAAGATAGTTTCATGAGCTAACTTAAGAGTGTTTAGTTCTTTAGTTAGAGCCTCAATTTTCTCCTTATCATTGTCATTCGTTTTATCTTGATTAGCATGATTAATTGACGTTTCATCATAGTATTCATCACTAGAGTTGTCAACAAGTAAATCATCATCACCTAACAAGTCATCTTCATCACTATTGAAATCAACATACTCAGGGTGAGTTACCTTAGGACCTTTGGTCATGAAGCATCTTCCAATTCCTTCATTTGGTGAGTCAAATATGTCGTAGGAGTTGGTTGACACAAGTGCTAGACCGGAAACACCTTCATCTTGAGTATATTCGGAATCGGAGTGATAACTTCTCTCGGAGTGGTTGTCGGAGTCGGAGCCGGATACCCATTCACCAACATGAGCTTGATGTCTTCGTTTTGTGTAGCTCCTTGATGATTTTTCTTTCTTTCCGAATCATTGCTTCTCCATGAGTATCTTCGTTCATAACGATCATCTCTACTCCTTCTCTCTCTTGATGGTGATTCTTCTCTTTTGCCTCTTCTTTTTGGAGAATCTTCTCTTCTTTTGTAGGGAGCCGTACACTCATTGGAATAGTGTCCAGGTCTTCCACAATTTTAGCAGTTTCGCTCTCGACTAGAAGATCTTTTGTCATTGTAGGACCTTGACTTGGAGCTTCTATCTTTGCTTCTACTCTTGTAGAACTTGTTGAAGTTCTTCACCATTAGGCTCAATTCTTCGTTGAAGTTTTGTTTCTCACTTGACGATGTGGGGGCTTCACATGAGGCTTTGTAGGCACCACTTGATTTGTTGTGAAGTTCCTCTTTATCCTTGAGCGACATCTCATGAGCAACAATTCTTCCAATGACCTCCGTTGGCTTGAGATCTTTGTAATTGGGCATCATTTGGATCAATGTGCACACGGTATCATATTTACCATCCAAGTCTCTCAGGATCTTCTTGATGATGAATCTGTCGGTCATCTCTTCACTCCCTAAGCTGGCAATCTTGTTTGTGATGAGAGCAAGCCTAGAGTACATTTCAGCGACACCTTCACCATCCTTCATTTTGAACTTGTCAAGTTGACTTTGAAGCACATCCAATTTGGATTCCTTGACGGAGTCGGTACCTTCGTGCATATCAATCAAAGTATCCCAATTTTCCTTTGCATTCTCAAGACGGCTGATTTTGTTGAATTCTTCGGGGCACAATCCGTTGAAGAGAATATCACAAGCTTGAGCGTTGTATTGTAGCATCTTCAACGCATCCGCGGTAGCTTCACGGTTTGGTTCTTTCCCATCAAAGAAGTCACCTTGCAAACCAACACACACAATAGCCCAAACGGCGGGGTTATGTCCAAGAATATGCATTTTCATTTTATGCTTCCAACTAGCAAAATTAGTACCATCAAAGTAAGGACCTCTACGGTGATAATTTCTCTCGCTAGACGCCATACTCTCCTAGTTTATGAAACCAAGGCTAAGACCACCAAAAGCTATGGAAATCAAAGCAAATGGAGACCAAAGCTCTGATACCACTTGTAGGATCAGAAGTATGTCTAGAGGGGGGGTGATTAGACTACTTGACCAAATAAAAACTTAACCTTTTCCCAATTTTAGTTCTTGGCAGATTTTAGCAACTTTAGGACAAGTCAAGCAATCATCACACAATTCAAGCAAGCATGCAAAGAGTATATAGGCAGCGGAAAGTAAAGCATGCAACTTGCAAGAATGTAAAGGGAAGGGTTTGGAGAATTCAAACGCAATTGGAGACACGGATGTTTTTCCCATGGTTCGGATAGGTGGTGCTATCCTACATCCACGTTGATGGAGACTTCAACCCACGAAGGGTAACGGTTGCGCGAGTCCACGCAGGGCTCCACCCACGAAGGGTCCACGAAGAAGCAACCCTGTCTATCCCACCATGGCCATCGCCCACGAAGGACTTGCCTCACTAGCGGTAGATCTTCACGAAGTAGGCGATCTCCTTGCCCTTACAAACTCCTTGGTTCAACTCCACAATCTTGTCGGAGGCTCCCAAGTGACACCTAGCCAATCTAGGAGACACCACTCTCCAAGAAGTAACAAATGGTGTGTTGATGATGAACTCCTTGCTCTTGTGCTTCAAATGATAGTCTCCCCAACACTCAACTCTCTCTCACAGGATTTGGATTTGGTGGAAAGAAGATTTGAGTGGAAAGCAACTTGGGGAAGGCTAGAGATCAAGATTCATATGGTAGGAATGGAATATCTTGGCCTCAACACAAGGGTAGGTGGTTCTCTCTCAGAACATATGAGTTGGAAGTGTAGATGTGTTCTGATGGCTCTCTCCATGAATGAAGAGGAGGTGGAGGGGTATATATAGCCTCCACACAAAATCCAACCGTTACACACAATTTACCAATCTCGGTGGGACCGAATCAACAAACTCGGTCGGACCGAAATAGTAAACCTAGTGACCGTTAGAGATTTACGGTGGGACTGACATGCAACTCGGTGGGACCGATATGGTTAGGGTTAGGGCATAACGTAATCTCGGTGAGATCGATTACACAAACTTGGTGAGACCGATTTGGCAATTAGCTAACCAGAGAGTTGGTCAGGTAAACTCGGTGGGACCGATTTGCTCTTTCGGTGAGACCGAAAAGTTACAAAAGGGAAACAGAGAGTTTACATTGCAATCTCGGTGGGACCGATCCGTCTTTCGGTGAGACCGAAAAGTTATGAAAAGGAAACAGAGAGATTGCAATCCCATCTCGGTGAGACCGAGATCCCTATCGGTAGAACCGATTTGCTAGGGTTTGGCAGTGGCTTATGACATGTGAAACTCGGTGGCGCCGGATAGAAAGAATCGGTAGGACCGAGTTTGGCTTTGGGTTTAGGTCATTTGTGGATATGGGAAAGTAGCTGAGGATTTTGGAGCATATCATTAAGCACATGAAGCAAAAAGCTCATTAAGCAACACCTCATCCCTCCTTGATAGTATTGGCTTTTCCTATGGACTCAATGTGATCTTGGATCACTAAAATGTAAAATGAAGAGTCTTGAGCTTTTGAGCTTGAGCCAATCCTTTGTCCTTAGCATTTTGAGGGTTCCAATTTTACTATCCATGCCATGCCAATCATTGAGCTTTCCTGAAATAATTGTCTTGGAATAGCATTAGCTCAATGAGCTATATGTTGTTATGAATTACCAAAACCACCTAGGGATAGTTGCACTTTCAATCTCCCCCTTTTTGGTAAATGATGACAACATATAGATCAAAGCTTCGACAAATGATAATAAGAATGAATTATATCGTCGCTTTGAGAAGTATGTGATAAGTAAGAGCTCCCCCTAAATTTGTGCATATTTAAAATTTGCTTTGGACTGCAAATGCACAAAGAGTTAGAATTATGGGTTACTCTTCCATGTCACATACATCTTGGTGGAGCTCTCAAAATGATAATAATGAAATACATGCACTCATCACCAAGGCAAAGTGAATGACCACATAAGATAGATAAGATATATCAAGCATGCATAAGTGTAGCTTATGATCAAACACATGATCATCAATGTCTCACAAGCATATCAAAGTATCTCGACCAAAAGCAAACAATGTTTGAAAAACCACCTGTCGGTGTCAAAACCGGCGGATCTCGGGTAGGGGGTCCCGAACTGTGCGTCAAGGTCGGTTGCTAACAGGAGACAAGGGACACTTTATTTTACCCAGGTTCGGGCCCTCTCGATGGAGGTAAAACCCTACTCCTGCTAGACTAATATTGATGATATGGGTAGTACAAGAGTAGATCTACCACGAGATCAAGGAGGCTAAACCCTAGAATCTAGCCTATAGTATGATTGTGTATGATGATGGTTCTGTCCTACGGACTACAACCCTCCGGTTTATATAGACACCGGATAGGGTTAGGGTTACACAGAGTCGGTTACAATGGTAGGAGATCTCGAATATCCGCACGCCTAGCTTGCCTTCCACGCCAAGAAAAGATCCTTCCGGACACGGGACGAAGCCTTCAATCTTGTATCTTCATAGTGCTGGAGTCCGGCCGAAGGTATAGTCCGGCTATCCGAACACCCCCTAATCCAGAACTCCCTCAGTAGCCCCTGAACCAGGCTTCAATGACGACGAGTCCGGCGCGCAAATTGTCTTCGGCATTGCAAGGCAGGTTCCTCCTCCAAGTTCTTCAAAAAGATTATAAACACCAAGAATAGTGTCCGGCTCTGCGAAACAAGTTTCCACATTTTGCCATGTAGAGAATAATATTAACACAAATCAAATATGCTGACGTATTTCGCAGTGCGTCATAACACTGCGGCCAAGCCTTCCATATAAATTATTTTCATCGTTCCACCTCGGCGCGTTTAGCGAGGCGGTTTTCTTGGCACGTCTTGTCAAAGCAGAGATCGTGTGCCCCTTTTAACGGGATTCTCATTAATACGGACGTGGGTAACCCAACCGCGCCATTTACCACGACGCTCAAAAGGTAAGTGAGTTTTATGAGGTAGGTGGGGACACACAACCGCATCCGCCTATATAAGGGGATAAAGATCCACCTTTTTTACCTACGCCTTCTTCCTCCTTTGCCCATCCATCTCTCGCGCACTCAAGCTCTAGCGCCCAAGTCCGCTCTTCCTTCCTCAACCTTCTCCAGCAATGTCCGGAGCGGGAGGCAAGTGGATGGTTTCCTCCGTCACGGAGGCTCAAGTAAAAAGGCTCAGGAAGGCCGGATACCTGTCCAAGGACATCCCGCACCGGCTTCCTGAGGCGGGGCAGCTTCTTCCCACCCCAAGGCCCAATGAGAGGGTAGTTTTTCTTCCCCATTTCCTCCGCGGACTGGGTTTTCCACTCCATCCTTTTGTCCGGGGGCTCATGTTCTACTACGGCCTGGATTTCCACGATCTGGCCCCGAACTTCATCCTCAATGTCTCGGCGTTTATCGTCGTGTGTGAGGCCTTTCTCCGCATCCGCCCCCACTTCAGCCTCTGGCTCAAGACCTTCAACGTCAAGCCCAAGGTGGTGTCCGGCACCCATGCGGAGTGCGGAGGAGCTATGGTTGGCAAGATGACCAACATCCTCTGGTTCGATGGCTCCCTTGTGGAGTCCTTAAAGGGGTGGCAAGCTGGGTGGTTTTACATCATCGAGCCACGCGATCCGAAATGGGTCGCAGCCCCCGAGTTCCGATCCGGACCCCCCATGTGGCTCATGTCCTGGAAAGAGACGGGCCTGTCGCGGGGCAACGAAGAAGAAGTGACCGGATTGCAAACTTGCATCCAGTCCCTGGTGAACAAGCCAATCCGGCTTGTCAGTATCATCCAGGTTATGCTCGTCCGCCGGATCCTCCCATGTCAAGAACGGGACTTTACTTTATGGGAATTCGACCCGACGCAGCACCAAACCCTCAATAGGCTCTTCGACACGATGTATGAAGACGTCTGGAAGGTGCTGACCAAAGGCGCCGAGTGCCCCACATCCGCTTCCGAGGATCGCGGATACAGCTCGCAGCGCGACGATCGTGAGGTAAGCTATCTATACCTTTGATAGGTTCGTTAAGCTCTTCTTCATAGATTGACTCCATGCGGGATCCAAACTCCCTTTACCTTTGACAGGCGTGGCTGAAGATAGCCGGAACAATTAACTGTCCGGCTCCTCTGCCCGAAGACCCAACCCCAGCTCTCCTAGAGAAGCTGCTGGCTCCGGCGCCTTATGTGGTGCCGGTGAAGAAGGTCAAGAAGAAGAAAACCACCGGGACTCGAAAGAGTTCCCGCAACGTGGTGGTGTCGAGCTCGTCATCTGGCGAGTCTGTGACGCCCTCCTCTCGTGAAAACGAGGAGGAGGAGCAAGGAAGCTCTCCCCCCCTAGTGAGGGGAGAAAAGAAGAGGAAGGCCACCCCAACGGGGGAGGCCGAGGGGTCGAGGAAAAGGAAGACCCCTCCGCCGGACTACTCCCACGACGCCGAAGAGGGCAGAAATGAGTGGCCGGACAGAACCAAGCGTCCGGCAATATCGTAAGTATTTACATACCAGAGTGACTCATAATATTTTCTAGTGCGCGGCCTTCCCTAATGTCGAGCGTTATTTGTGCAGCCCGCCCTGGGCCAGACTCGACGATTCGTCGGGCGGCTCCATGGATTCGTCGGACATAAACTCTGTTCCGCCCGCAGTCTCCCCCAGCGGGGCGGAGGACACCGAAGTGGCGCCTCGCCAAATAGGGCAGGAGGAGGTGGTCCTGGAGGAGCCGCAAGGCAATCCCCCGGACCCCAGGAGTACAGGGGATGAAACCCCCCAGGGCTCCAAGTCCGACTTTGTGCCGGACACCGCGCCGGACTCAACAGTCCTGGTCCGCGGTGGGCGAATCCTTCCAAGAGGAGTAAGCCGTCTGGGCGGCGACCTCTGTCCAACCAGAGGCGCCGGATAATCTGCTGGAGGCGCTTGAGGGCGCCACCATCGACGAGGAGCACCGTACTGTTATGAGTGCGGTAATCCAAAGGGTTCAGTCCGCCAAGAGCGGACTGACTGAAGCTTGCGCTAGCCTTCTAACAGGCTTCCAGGTAAACAGAAATATGTTGAATTATTTACCGCATAGACAGTAGCCCCTGATGCTCTGTTCGGTGTTCGGAAAGAAAAGCCGAATAGAGGATCTAGTAATTTTCGCAGGAGTCTAACAAAAAAGGTCAAATATGCGTTTGCAGGCTTCACTGCTGTCCACCGCCGCACTGACTGCGCAGGTGGAAGTCCTTAAAAAGGACCTCGGGCGGTCCGAGGAAGAGCTCGGCCTTGCCAAAAGGCAGCTCGAGGAGAAAGAAGGTAAGAAATACCCTAAAAAAAGGGGTGCCTATAGAGAGGCTTGATTTCAAAAAGAAATAACAGGATTGTGCTGCTTATTGTAGGGGCCACAACCGAGGTGGCAACCCTGAAGCAGGCGCTTGCTGAGGCCGAAAAGAAAACGGCCGAGGAGCGCGCCGAGCGAGAAAAGCTTGGGGTCCAAGTCGGCGAGGTGCAGCAAGAGCTGCAGGCTCTCATGAAAAAACATGAGGGTTTGGAGCTTGAGGCGAAAACGCAAGCATCCGAGCTCGCATCGGCCATTCAGACCACCAAGAGTGCCAAGGCCTAAGCCCAGAAGGCCCTCCAAGAGTTGGAGGAGGTAAAAAAGATAGCAGCGGGTAAGGCATACCCAATGCAAAGTAAGAATATAAAAGTAAATTACCTATTACTTACCCGAATCCGGAGTTCTCCAGGGGCGTTCT
The DNA here is from genome assembly GCA_032464435.1 of Aegilops umbellulata. Lineage (NCBI taxonomy): Eukaryota > Viridiplantae > Streptophyta > Magnoliopsida > Poales > Poaceae > Aegilops > Aegilops umbellulata. The sequence continues at coordinate 446,363,355 of CP136054.1, forward strand.
TCGATCTTCCCCGCAGTGCATCCGACGCCGCCGCGTTCTACCGAGCTGAAGAGGGCAGCTCGACGGAGAGTGTGTTCTGGTCTCAGTATTCTGAGGCCGGACACCCTGTGCCCTTGAGCGACTAGCTGAAACAGCTGGTCAAGCTCCACAAGGTGGCCGAACAGGCCATGAAGGGCTTACTAGTTCGGCTGTGGCCTGGAGAGGCCCTGCCTGGGAGCTATTTCGGGCTAGTGCGGCGGCTGGTGGAAGCCTGTCCACGGCTTGAGGTCGTGAAGCGCTCCGTCTGCATAGAAGGTGCCCGTAGGGCCCTTGCCCGTGTAAGGGTACACTGGGGTAAGCTGGACGGAGAGAAGCTGGTGAAGGACGGGCCGCCGGCGGGGAAGGAGCATCGCAAGCCCGAGAACTACTACAAGGAAGTTCTTGCCGGAGCTTGCCTTGTCGCGGATGAATGTACTAAAGATGTAATATTTCAATAAACTCGCTCGTTTGTATCCTGTGCGCTGAAAACTTTTTCATATGCGCTAAGCAATGCTTGTTTAATTTAAAATATTATTTTCTGTGCGGCTGTTTATCAAAAATTGAGAGATGGCCAGTCGTCGGCTTCTGCCCCCATGCCACTAGTGCTGGGGTGTTCGGGATAAACCTGAGGGCTCTTGTTCCCATAGTTGGGTCCTTCGAGGGAGGCGCTCAGCACAGCGAACTAGGCAATCGGACTATAATGCTTGAACACTCTCACTTAGCCATAGAACGTTATAAGTTTAAATTTCGGTGAAGCCCCTAGTTCGGAAGGCCGAATTCGGGGCGCTATCCACGCCTTTGGCCGGACATAACCAGCTCTTCGCTCGAAGCGGCATAAGCCTTTAAGGACTCGAAAAACCTCTCAAATAGCGACCGGTCTCACGCCTTATCATGACAGTCTGTTTTAGCTTTCTCCACTGAGGTGCTCAACCCACCTGATCTGGGGCACAATCGCAGTGGTTCTCCTAGTGCTACCTTAGCCGATATAGCGGAACGTAAGGCACCAAAACATAGGAGCCGGGCAAACCCAACATGTGACCAAAATCATGACTCGGAGCCGATGCATATAGTGCTATAAGTTCGGGGTGCCGCACTTGTGAAAGTGTACGGACTTCTCACACCAGATAGAAGGGTAATAAAGCCCCTGGCGTGTTTTGTCGTACCATGGCATACGGGTGCGATCTTGTTATTGAATAAACATATATATAAAAAGATGATAATGCAAAAGATAGACAAAAAGCTATGCATTGTTTATAAAGAGGCTATTTCTCAAAGCCGAATGATACAAGAGGTGCGATCAGCAAAAAATATACTAGGCTATTTAACATGTCCTGACCAGGCGCAGGCCCCGGAATTTAGAAACACATATATCACTCGAAATAGAGACCACCTGAGAGTTCCGTAATGCGGCGTAGTTTTGTCTGCTTTCCTGGGTCTTGCATCGTTTGTGCGGCAGCAAGGCCGAACATATTATCCAGAGTATGGAGTCCTGAAAGTAAAAAAGGAAAATTCGGCAGCCCCTAGTACATTTGACGCCGTATTGTAGGCATGCCGTTTAATGTGCCCCTCCCCCTGTGCCCATGGAATTTTAAGGGCGTAATTGTGTACTCTAGGTACTAGCTCCGCTATGGTGCGATGGCTGGGGTCGGGGCCGTATTGCTACGCTTGCTCCGATCATGCCGAACGGTCTTGTTGCAGGTTACTCCGGGCGCGCTTTGCATTGTCTGGCTTTTTAACGGCCGGACTGGAGAGTTGCCTTAAAAGGCTGCTTTGTACTTCCGCTGCGAGGGCCGCCGTATGCTCCTCCGTACGGATGGAGCGTTCGGTGTTTCTGCTGACCGTGATTACTCCTCGAGGGCCTGGCATCTTGAGCTTGAGATATGCGTAGTGTGGCACCGCATTGAACTTAGCGAATGCGGTTCGTCCAAGCAGGGCATGATAGCCACTGCGGAACGGGACTATATCGAAGATTAACTCTTCGCTTCGGAAGTTATCCGGAGATTCGAAGACCACATCAAGTGTTATCGAGCCTGTGCAATTGGCCTCTACACCTGGGATGACGCCTTTAAAGGTCGTCCTTGTGGGCTTGATCCTTGATGGATCTATGCCCATTTTCCGCACTGTATCCTGGTAAAGCAGGTTCAGGCTACTGCCGCCATCCATGAGGACTCTTGTAAGGTGAAATCCGTCAACGATTGGGTCAAGAACCAATGCGGCGAAACCGCCGTGACGGATGCTATGGGGTGGTCCCTTCGATCGAAAGTGATCGGGCAAGAGGACCATGGGTTGAACTTTGGGGCGACTGGCTCCATCGCGTATACGTCCCGTAGCGCACGCTTCCTCTCCCGGTTGGGAATGTGAGTCGCATATATCATGTTCACCGTCCGCACTTGTGGGGGAAACCCCTTCTACCCATTGTTTTCGGCAGCCTGGGCTCCTCCTTGTCGTCGCTATTCAGCCCCTTGCCTTTGTGTTCGGCTCTTAACTTGCCTGCCTGCTTGAACACCCAACAATCCCTGTTGGTGTGATTGGCTGGCCTTTCGGGGGTGCCATGAATCTGGCACGAGCGGTCGAGTATCCGGTCCAAACTGGACGGGCCCTGGGTATTCTTTTTAAATGGCTTTTTCCGCTGACCAGATTTATAGACTCTGAATCCGGCATTTACTGCCGTATCCTCATTGCTGTCGCTGCTAACGCGTCGTTTGTGTTTATTCCGACGTGACCTGCCACCTTTGTCCTTGGTATCCGAATTACCGTGCTTCTTCGATAAGTTGTTGCTGCAAGCCAGCCAGCTATCTTTGCCCGCGCAAAAGCGGGTCATGAGTGTCGTGAGGGATGCCATGGATTTCGGCTTTTCCTGTCCCAGGTGTCGGGCCAGCCACTCGTCGCGGATGTTATGTTTGAAGGCTGCTAGGGCCTCTGCGTCCGGACAGTCGACTATCTGATTTTTCTTTGTTAGGAACCGTGTCCAGAATTGCCTGGCCGATTCTTCTAGCTGCTGAATTATGTGGCTTAGGTCGTCGGCGTCCGGTGACCACACATAAGTTCCTTGGAAGTTATCGAGGAATGCGGCCTCCAGGTCCTCCCAAGAACAAATTGACTCTCCTGGGAGGTTGTTAAGCCAGTGTCGGGCTGGTCCTTTGAGCTTAAGGGGTAAATATTTGATGGCGTGCAAATCATCGCCACGTGCCATGTGGATGTGGAGGAGATAATCCTCAATCCATACTGCTGGATCTGTCGTACCATCGTACGACTCGATATTGACGGGTTTGAAACCCTCTGGGATTCTATGATCCATTACTTCGTCTGTGAAGCATAGTGGGTGTGTGGCGCCCCTGTACTGGGCTATGTCACGACGCAGTTCGGAAGAGCTGTGCCTGTTGTGTTCGGCCCGGCCGGATTTATTATGTCCGGAGTGAAAATCATCACATGCCGTCGGGCGTCCGCGCGATCCATAGATCGATCTTGTTTGCCTTGCTTTATCCTCCAGGACGTCTCGCAGGTCTGGTTCGTTTTCCTGTGCCTTAGTTGAGTGGCCCCGAGGCATGGTTTGTTTGAATGTTCGACAGGCCTCTCTGTCGCGGCCGCGAGGTGGCCGGTCTGCCATGTCATGTGCTTCCTCCTCTGATTGGGGTAGCGGCTTGCGCTTAGGATAATTTTTGGAGGGGCGTCCGAGTTCATACTCTTCGGTCGCAAGGACTTCAGTCCATCTGTCAGCTAGCAAATCTTGATCAGCTCTAAGCTGTTGCTGCTTTTTCTTTAGGCTGTTCGCCGTGGCTAGAAGCCTGCGTTGGAAGCGCTCTTGTTCGGCGGGGTCTGATGGTACGACGAATTCATCGTCGCCGAGGCTTGCCTCGTCTTCGGAGGGAGGCAAGTAGTTATAATCCTCAACCTCCTGCTCCGCCGCTCTCTCGTGAGGGCTGGCTTTTCCATATTCCTGCGCCGAATCTTGCTGGTTTTGGTGTTCTTCGGCGCTGTCCGGGGTAGTATTATCTCTCGTGCCGGAATCACCGTTTCTGCCGTGGCGGGATTTAGAGCGGCGCCGTTGGCGCCGGCATTTTGGCGGCTTTCTCGAGGTGCCGTCCTCCGCTGTTCCATCGCCATCTCCATCCTTTGGAGCGTCCACCATATATATGTCGTATGACGAGGTGGCGGTCCAGCGCCCTACAGGTGCTGGTTCTTGTTCGTCTCTTCCTTCGTCGTCCATACCGTCGAAGTCTTCGAAGCCGAAGTCAAGCATGTCGGTTATGTCATCGACAGCGGCTATTAAGTGGGTGGTGGGTGGGCTTTGAATTTCTTCGTCGTACGAATCCCAACCTCGCAGACCATAATCCGGCCTGGGCTCTCCTGACAAAGAGAGAGACTTGAGAGAATTCAGGATATCACCGAAAGGTGAGCACTAAAAGATGTCCGCGGCGGTGAACTCCATTACAGGCGCCCAATCGGATTCGATCGGCGGGGGCACGGAAGGCCCGGAGTTCGGAGAAGAATCCAGCTCCTTGGAGTCATGGGCCATGCGGAGTGCGGGGCTTGCGTTCGGCTCGATTGCCTTTAAGATCGCAGCCCCCGAGGTGACGTCCAACCATTCATCCTCAAAGGACACAGCGGGCTCCGAGTCGAGGATCGGGGCCGGAGCGTGTGCGGCCTCTAGGGCACTATTTGGAGGCAGAGCAATATCATGTCCCTCGGGATAGTGCGGCGCGCTTGGCTGTGGCTCGAACCCGTCGAAGATCAAGTCTCCGAGGATATCTGCCGTATAGTTTAAGCTTCCAAACCTGACTTGATGGCCAGGGGCGTAGCTTTCGATCTGCTCCAGATGACCAAGCGAGTTGGCCCGCAGAGCGAAGCCCCCGAAGACGAAGATTTGTCCGGGGACGAAAGTCTCACCCTGGACCTCATCGTTGTTGATGATCAAGGGAACCATCGGGCCTAAGGGCGACGACACAGAGGAACTCTCAATGAAAGCACCAATGTCGGTGTCAAAACCGGCGGATCTCGGGTAGGGGGTCCCGAACTGTGCGTCAAGGTCGGATGGTAACAGGAGACAAGGGACACTTTATTTTACCCAGGTTCGGGCCCTCTCGATGGAGGTAAAACCCTACTCCTGCTAGATTAATATTGATGATATGGGTAGTACAAGAGTAGATCTACCACGAGATCAAGGAGGCTAAACCCTAGAAGCTGGCCTATGGTATGATTGTGTATGATGATGATTCTGTCCTACGGACTACAACCCTCCGGTTTATATAGACACCGGATAGGGTTAGGGTTACACAGAGTCGGTTACAATGGTAGGAGATCTCGAATATCCGCACGCCTAGCTTGCCTTCCACGCCAAGAAAAGATCCTTCCCGACACGGGACGAAGTCTTCAATCTTGTATCTTCATAGTGCTGGAGTCCGGCTGAAGGTATAGTCTGGCTATCCGAACACCCCCTAATCCAGGACTCCCTCACCACCAAATAAAGCAAGAGAGAAAAACAACACTCTCTCTCTCTCTCTCTCTCGAAGCCTATGATCTATACATTTTTCTCCCACTTTGGCAACAAGTTACCAAAAAGTTCCTAGAAAATGCATAGTGCTAGATCGACACTCAGGCTTGATCTTCTGGTGGTGGTGGAGTCTGGATCACTCCAAGGACGAAGGCTTCCGTAGACGTGGTTGGAGCTGGAGCTGAAGTAGATGCTGGAGCTGGTTGGGCTGGTGCTGTGGCTGGAGCTAAGGCGGTGGCTCTTGTGTCAGGAACTGGCACTGCACTGGACCTCAGAGCTCGTGGCACTCTGGCAAATGCATCACTGGTAGTCTTCCCTTTCCTCTCCTGCATGTTATCTTGAAGTTGCTTGCTCCACTGCAGTCTGAATCTCTGTCACTTTGACATCTAAGTCATAGAACTTTTGTTCTACGATTCTCTCTAAGCTCTCCTGGTTCTGAGTGAGGGTGGCCAGTCCTTTCTCAATCCTCAGGGTGGATGCAATCAAGTAACTAAGCTGCTCTTGCTTGTTTTTCAAGAAATAATCAGATGCCTCCTCTTGAGTTGGCATCTTGGCAGCTTTCTCCTTCCTTGCCTTCTCCTTCTTAGCTTGTGCTTGAGCTGATGATGGTTCATTTTCATTCATCACAACTTGGCTTTCCTCGAAATCTGGATGAATAGGCAAATGTTCCTTATCCAACAAGTATGTGCCTGTGCCCATTCTTGAGTTAATCAACATCTGGATCTGAGGGGCATAACCACAGCTCCTCTTCTGATCTGCTGCAGTCCTCTTGATAGTCTCTACTATGAGGCTCATGACTTTAAATTTCTGAGGCACATCAAATATATGTAGCAGGTTAATGGCATGACCTCTGATCATCCTGTGATCTCAAGATTTGGGCAAAAGTGTGTGCCTAAGTATCTACTTGATCGTAGGCAGTCCTAACAACAAGTGTTTTACAGACCCAAACTGGTGAGTGTCAAGATCATCTTCTGGAATCTCCTTGTACATATTTGCCATTGTGTTATGATCCATCTTTTTCTTGGCATAGACATCCAAGTCATCTTCATTTTCCTCTGGGGCATTGATCAACTTTGCCCATTCCTCAACAGTTGATTGGTACCTTGTACCTTCAGACATCCATGCAATCCTTCCATCTGGATAGAAGTGTGATGTGGAGTAGAATTGCATGATCAGCTCCTCATTCCACTTTGTGAGCTTCTGCCCAACAAAGTCAGCTACTCCACATGCCTTGAAGCTGTCTTGCACTCCAGGGTAGTGCTCTTCATTGTCCTTGATGTATTCCCAGTCTACCCATCTCATATCACACACAATGGGCTTCTTGTCCAACAAGACTGTCTCATAGAAGTCCTGCTGTTCCTTAGTGTGGAACCTGTAGTCAATAGCAGTCCTCCTCCTGGTAGCATATGGAGCCTCTGCTCTCCACTCTCTTAGCCCAGAGTCTCTTCTGATCTTCATATCCTCAGCCACAGGATGAGCATCATTGTGGTCTGGGATCTTGGGATTCAACTTTCTCAGCACTTGGCCTTCCTCTTTTTCTGCAATGTCAGGCACTGGGGCCTTGTTCTTCTCAGCAGCTGGGATGCTCCTTGTATTTCTCTTTGGTTTTGGCTTTGGAGCTGGCTTGGCCTTGAATGCAGCCTTGGGGGCTTCCTTGGGCTTAGATGCTATTGCCCCTGATCTTATAGCATCACCCATCAGCTTGGGTGCCTTAGGTGCTGGTGCAACAACCTCTTCTTCTTCTTCCTCATCAGAAGAATGCTGTTCAAATTCAGCCATGGGATCAACTTTCTTGCACCATCTGCCTCTTTTCCTTTCCTTCTTCCCTTCAGCAGCAACTGGCTCTTTGGGTGCAGGCTTCTCAGGAATCTTTGGCATGGGCTACCTGCCTGCCGGCCTTTTGTGACGCCCCCGATTCAATCGTACACTAATCATGCACGCAAATGTGTACGATCAAGATCAGGGACTCACGGGAAGATATCACAACACAACTCTACAATAAAATAAGTCATACAAGCATCATAATACAAGTAGGGGCCTTGAGGGCTCGAATACAAGTGCTCGATCATAGACGAGTCAGCGGAAGCAACAATATCTGAGTACAGACATAAGTTAAATAAGTTTGCCTTAAGAAGGCTAGCACAAACAGGGATACAGATCGAACGAGGCGCAGGCCTCCAGCCTGGGATCCTCCTAACTACTCCTGGTCGTCGCCAGCAGGCAGCACGTAGTAGTAGGCACCTCTGGGGTAGTAGTCGTCGTCGACGGTGGCGTCTGGGTCCTGGGCTCCATCGTCTGGTTGCGGCAACCGGGTAGAAGGGAAAGGGGAAAAAGGGGGAGAAAAGCAACCGTGAGTACTCATCCAAAGTACTCGCAAGCAAGGAGCTACACTACATATGCATGGATATATGTGTAAAGGGCCATATCAGTGGACTGAACTGCAGAATGCCAGAATAAGAGGGGGATAGCTAGTCTTATCGAAGACTATGCTTCTGGTCGCCTCCGTCTTGCAGCATATAGAAAAGAGTAGACTAAAGTCCTCCAAGTAGCATCGTATAGCATAATCCTACCCGGCGATCCCCTCCTCATTGCCCTGTTAGAGAGCGATCACCGGGTTGTATCTGGCACTTGGAAGGGTGTGTTTTATTAAGTATCCAGTTCTAGTTGTCATAAGGTCAAGGTACAACTCCGGGTCGTCCTTTTACCGAGGGACACGGCTATTCGAATAGATAAACTTCCCTGCAGGGGTGCACCACATAGCCCAACACGCTTGATCCCATTTGGCCGGACACACTTTCCTGGGTCATGCCCGGCCTCGGAAGATCAACACGTCGCAGCCCCACCTAGGCACAACAGAGCGGTCAGCACGCCGGTCTAAACCTATGCGCGCAGGGGTCTGGGCCCATCGCCCTGAGCACACCTGCACGTTGCGTACACGGCCGGAAGCAGATCTAGCCCCCTTAATACAAGTGCGAGCTTACGATCCAATGCGGCGCGCGCCACTCAGTCGCTGACGTCAAAAAGTGCTTCGGCTGATACCACGACGCCGAGTGCCCATATCTTTCCCGCGTAGTTGGTTAGTGCGTATAGACCAAATGGCCAGACTCAGATCAAATACCCAGATCTCGTTAAGCGTGTTAAGTATCCGCGAACGCCAACAGGGCCAGGCTCACCTTACACCCAGGTAGCCCCGAACTGCCCTGCCGCTCCGCCTCAAAGATCCACTCGCGGGTACTCCTCGAGCCAACCCGACTTTGGGCACCACATGTATCATGTATATAGTATAATATATATCCATGATCACCTCCCGAGGTGATCACAGCCCAGTAGTATAGCATGGCAGACAGACAAGAGTGTACGGCCACTGATGGAACACTAGCATCCTATACTAAGCAAGTAGGATTGCAGGTAAAGGTATCAACAGCAGTAGCAAAGACAGGCTATGCATCAGGATAGGAATAATGAAAGCAGTAACATGATACACTACTCTAATGCAAGCAGTATAGAGGAGAGTAGGCGATATCTGGTGATCAAGGGGGGGCTTGCCTGGTTGCTCTGGCAAGAGAGAGGGATCGTCAACTCCGTAGTCGAACGGGGCAGCAGCAGCGTCGGTCTCGGTGTCTATCGAGAGAAGATGGGGGAGAAACAATAAATATTTAAGCAAGCAGATGCATAGTGATGCATGACATGACAAGTAACGGCGTTAGAGGTGCCCTAACGCGGTATGCGGTGATACCGGTGAAGGGGGAAAACATCCGGGAAAGTATTCCCGGTGTTTCACGTTTTCGGGCAGAGGAGCCGGAGGGAGAAAGTTGCGAGTTTGATATGTTAGGAATGTGTGGCGGATGAACGGGCTGCGTATCCGGGTTCGTCTCGTCGTTCTGAGCAACTTTCATGTAGAAAGTATATTCATCTGAGCTATGGTTTATTTTATATTAATTTTAAAAGATTTAATTCATTTTTAGAATTTATTTAATTATTTAAATTCAACATTATCCAGAACAGTGCACGCTGACGTCAGCATGACGTCAGCAGTTAACAGAGGTGTTGACTGGTCAACTGACGTGTGGGTCCCATTCGTCATTGACTGATTAGTCTAATTAGGGTTCAATTAAACTATCTACTTGATTAGATTAGTTAAACAGGATTATTTAACTTAATTAATTCATTAACTATTTTAGTTATTAATTAATTAATTAATTATATATTTACTTTTTTATTTTTAATTATTATTTTTTTCTTTTTTTTAGACGTTCTGGGGCGTGGGCCCCATTAGTCATAGGCCCTAGGGCCAAACGGGTGCGGGTGCTAGTGGGCATGGACGTGGGAGCCCGACTGGCGCGGGTGCCGGGCGCGGCGTCGCCCAAACGGGCGAGCAGGGCGGCTGCGACACGGGCGTGCGGGGAGCGAGACATAGCAGAGCAGTGGGGGCAGCGGGCGCGACGCGAAGCAGACGGCACGACGCAAGCAGCGAAGAGTCAGGCGGGGGGAGCGGCGAGCCGCGGTGCATGGCGGGCGCGGTGGCACGGCCGGGCGAGGACGGCGCCGGAGCAGGGGGCGGCCGCGCGGGGAGGCTGGTGCGGCGCAGTGGACGTAGAGGAGGGAGGTCGCCCATGGCGAGCAGGGCTTGAGGCGACGGCGGCCTCGCTTGGCAGCTAGAGGAGGCCGAGCCACGGAAGTGCTGGGCGGAGCCAGTGCAGCTCGGCAGCAGGTGAAGGCAGAGGGGGGCATCGAGGCGGCGATGCGGGCGGCGGCCGGAGTTACGGGTGGTGGGGAGGACATGCAGGAGCTCGTATCCGAGCTTGGGAAGGCACAGGGGGTGTGGCGGAGCTCACAGTGATGTTGTAGGGACAGGCAGCGGGCTCGGGGTGGTCCGACGAGGTAGATCGACGACGGGGGCGAGGTGGCAGCGACGACGAATGGCATCGGGTCAACGACGAGGCGAGGCCGCGGCTTCAGTTGGGCGCCGCGCGAGGGAGAGGAGGGCGAGGAGTCCGGGAGGGGCGGCGCCGACGCCGGCTTGCATCGGGCGCTAGCGTGCGGAGGGAGAGGGGGGGTCGAACAGGTGCGCCCCTCTCTCGGGCACATGCGTGGGTGTGGCGGCGCTGGGAGGGAGACGAGGGGTACGAAGGGGATCGAGAGAGAGAGAGTGGGGATCGATCTAGGGTTCCTGTGGGGAGTGGGGTTAAGGGGGGAGCGAGGTGGGCTATGGGGCCGGCCTAGGTGGTGGCCTGGTGGGCCGAGGCCCATGAGTGAGAGGGGGGTGGCCTTTATTTTTATTTTAGTTTTTTTGTTTTCCGTTTTACTTATTTTCTCCTTTTTTTTATTGTTCAATTCATTTTTGTTTTGTAAAATACACCATTTGGCATCTAAATTAGTGTTCTAATTTAAGCCTCTGCAATAACAAGTTTGACTACTAAATAAAATAGCTTAGTATTTTAAAATAATAAAAAGGCATTTAGTTAAACATTTAAATCAATGTTTTATTAATTTTTGAACATGCAAACACATTATAAAAATGTGGTTTCTCCTCTAATATTTATTATGGATTATTTGAAAACTTTTATTGTTTGCCTGATTTTTTGAATTTGAAATTTGAATCGGCTTCGAACTAACTCGAGATTAGCAACTATAATCGAGGTGACGTGGCATCATTAGCGGAGGTTAAATGTAGCTTGATTATCCGGGCGTCACAATTCTCCTCCACTACAAGAAATCTCGTCCCGAGATTTAGGAGGGGAGTAAGGGGGAAGGGATTGGGTTACGAAAAATCTAACGGATCTTCTCGGTCTTGATTGCTCTTCTCGAAGAGGTCGATCCATCACATTGTTGTCTTCATTCCGTTGTTTCAGGTCATCATGATGAGGTTGTCGTCCTTTTCTTCGGGGACTCCATCGTACTTACGAATAGGTAAGGGGCAGCTCAGCTACGACAGAATGTTTATGAGGGAAACCATCTGGGGTTAACATAAGAATGAGCATAAGATTATATCTCGAGTTGAACATATAAAATACATCGAGAGTAAGGTACGAAGGTACCATAAGAGGTTCCAAGCGGATAGATAGTTGCTCGAAGTCTAAACCAGAGTGAGACAGAGGTTTAGAGCAGCGAGAGTAAGTATTGCGTCTGGTACCCGAATAGATCACTTGGCAGGTGGCCCGTGAGTTACATAAGAAGTCAAACGCGAGGAATAACCTTGGAAACCGGGGGTGTACAGGAGAGTTAGGTTTCGATCCTGTGGAACTGTGGCTTATGGGCCCACCATGTGGTTCAAAAGTAGGCAGGGCGGAGACGTCTTGCGTGATCATGCAAGCAAGGCACGTTAGAGGATAGACTATCGATTATGTCGGCAACAACGTCGGTACCAAGGGTGAGGGACGAAGAGGATTTTTTTTGTTCGTTCAATGAGGCGGCCAATAGGCAAAGTTCTCATCCATCGGTGGTTACCGGAATGTCATCAACAGTAGAAACAGGGTCTTACTGACACGGTTGTACACCAAGGTGTTTACATAAGCAGAGGAATATTACTGCTTAAATCATATGGATCACGAGGAAGATTAAACAAATCAATGGAAAGGAAAATGTGTTTAAACACATTATTCAGGGGTATATCCTTCGCTAAGGACAAACAGAGCATGATATCCATGACAGGATATAATGTAGAAAACCTTTTAGGTAAGGTGAGAGAAATTTCATGACCTTACCCATACAACGGTGTTTGGATAATCGAGCGAGAAACATTTAGCATTGGGCTTCAAATGTTCTTGTTGAAAATCGGATTACCACATACATGTTTCGAGATAGCATTGACATGGTCACTGGGTAAGGATCAGACTTTGGATACACAAAGGATCCATTAGGAACAACTTATAGAATAAGTCTTACAATTTCCTCATGGAAGAATGGATAGCATTGCTAAAAGGAAAATTATAACAATAGGTCCTCCGGTCAGGTGTGCTCGGCATGACAGCACCTTACCGGGTCATATAAAGACCAATGTTATAACTCTTGGAAATAGGTTCCAACCATCATATCTGACCGAGATTCAGATCTGGTTGGTGTCAGGATAACTCAGACTCAGAATGCTTGAGAAGAAAGGTGCAACACAAATTGTCGAGATGACATTGTAAGATTCTCGGGTAATGAACTATGGAAGCCAGTTCTGAAACAAGAGTTCATCAGTAAACTAAGGAGAGGATGAGGAGGTGGTTGATAGGCTCAGCAACAAATCATCGAGATTTCCAAAGGTTGGATTTCCACAATTATGTGAACAAGGAAATATCATTTGTCGGATCAAATGATATAATAATGTATGCTCGAGGAAAACATACACAATTGAACAATGATAGGAGGGTGCACCCAGAAACCTGGGCTAGGTAGCACGATCAATGTTCGAATGATGATTAAATAAGCAATAGACTTAGAATGAAACTGTAGACCATTAACTTCAAAGCAATAGGGTTGCTAGAAGTTTAGAATTTACACATCACAAACCATTTGTTGGTAATCCGGTTAGAAACAATCACGAGGACCAAAGAATGAACGGATATGGCAAAAGGTATCACCTGCATCAAGAATTCTTAAGAGGTGGTGAAATTACCATGACATTCTTGACATCAAAGATGGTAATACTCCGCGGTAGAACATAACATAAGTTGGATAGCAAGGAACTCAAGGTACAACACAAAACAGGAACATGTTTTGTGTTGGAGGGAATGCAATATTGTGGTCGATGATAACCCAATTCATCGAGGGCAAAGGATGCTATTTCTCATCATGAATTCGATAGATATCTTGGAAGACCTCGTAAGGTTGATGTTGTTCACGACACATTTGTCGAGAGATTTCAAGATGTAATCAATCAGCGACGATGTCAAATCAAACGAATGATGAAGCGGAAGGTTATTGGAACCATGGGTAGGACACAAACTTGAAATCAAGCTTGTTGTTCAAGGTGAACTGATATGACGAGGAAAATCGACGTAAGCTTAGCTCATCGTCAAAAGTTGTGCTCCGAAATAAGGGCCAGGTAGCACAGTTAAAATTTAGCACGATAATGATATAGCCGATCAGGCTTGGGATGACTGGAAGGATTATTAAGCTCGTAAGCAACGAAAATTAGTTAGAGTTATTGAATCAGAGTGCGGACTTGATTCACTTATTGGTGTTCTCGGTTGACAAACAACCCAGAACCCATGAAGTGTCAAAGACAGGGAAAGGTAGTACTTCATCGAAAATTCATAATATGTAGTGCAATGGCATGATATCCCCGAGATACTAGGGGGTAATACTCGACGAAAGATCAAAGTAAAGGTTGGACTGGTGTATTAATCCACAGAAGACAAGTGCTTAAACTTGCCCGAGAAATGGGATCTAAGAAGAACATATGGTCGGAACCATGATTGCAAAGGATCAATTCACTGTTACCAAAGGATATTATATCAAGGAAATAGTTATTACTACAAGAAGCTTCCATGATAAGTTCCACATCAGGTCCATGGGCATGAACACAAAGTTCAAGGTCGACTCCCACTTCTTTAATGCATAACCTTTCATTCACTTCTCATCTTCAAAGAAGTTGCAGTGTTGAAAATTTATCTGGCGAAGCACCATAAGAGTATGACTCGTGAAAACCTTCGGGTTCACACGGTTTTTAGAGAAGGTATAGGTTTCACTCATCAGGGTATCGTGGAAACCTATACCACAAGCTTCAATAGTAAATACCACCAGCTCAAAAGCGGAGCAGGGTTGGCCAAGCAGATGATACAATTTACCAAGGGCATTAAGTATCAGGTAAATACCTCACAATAATTTTGGTTGTGAAGGGCATTGTCGGATAATAACCCGGCAATGGGTATGGCGGTCCACAACGGGGCTGATGTGAGTATAGGTACTCAATCAGAGGAAGAAGAATGCACGGGCATCATATTATAGAACATCTGAATAATTTGATGCTTAGATAACAAATGAATTATGTTTTCCCAAACAAAGGATCAGAAGCAGACGCTCTTATTAAGGATGGATAAGTTGCGTAGACTTAGGGGTACAATCGATGGCAATCCGACTGGTCGGGAACCAACTCATGTTTAAAAGGATGTCTGAGCCAGAAAGATAATTTAGAAGGGTTGATAGATGATTGTGTGCATTCGCACACATGTTGAATCAATAGGACCAAAATGACGGTGTCAAACGATACTAGTGAATATTGTTAGTGATATGGGAGCATCCATAATGTAAGCATACAAGTATTTGCAGAGCATTAGTTGCTAAGGATTTTCGGAGGATTGAATAGTATTTCAAAGACTTTTGTGAATCACCTGAACAACTGGGGATGAGCGGATACTCGGAAAGTGCAAGAAATTACTCTTAGGGGTATTCATGTGGCAAGAACTGCAAGGCAGTAAGCACAAAATATTCTCGGGGTATCTTGTAATAACAAGATCGACTGGGAATAAAAGTAAGCACGACAGGTGTAAGTATTTATCCATAGGGATATTTCGGTGGAAGGTAATTGCAAAAGCAACGGGCACAAGGTCTAGAGAGAATATCGGAGAGTATCTTCGAAATCTTCTGGTGTAGCCGGCGATCATCTGGACTGAAGGGGCTCTCCGGGAGAAAGTATTTTCGAGAACCTAAAGTTAGATTTTAGTAAAATCGTTTTACCCGAATAGAAGAGAGTTCAGAATCCCAGAGTAAGATCGAGGAGTAAAAGATCCTAATACCACCCAATGGCGACGTGTGCCCGTAAGACACACAGCCATGTTAGTAAAAGTTTTGCAATGTCTAGACTCGACTTCGGCCAAGGAGTTGGAAAGGTGGATTCCTACAGGCAGTCGGCTCTGATACCAACTTGTGACGCCCCCGATTCAATCGTACACTAATCATGCACGCAAATGTGTACGATCAAGATCAGGGACTCACGGGAAGATATCACAACACAACTCTACAATAAAATAAGTCATACAAGCATCATAATACAAGCCAGGGGCCTCGAGGGCTCGAATACAAGTGCTCGATCATAGACGAGTCAGCGGAAGCAACAATATCTGAGTACAGACATAAGTTAAATAAGTTTGCCTTAAGAAGGCTAGCACAAACAGGGATACAGATCGAACGAGGCGCAGGCCTCCTGCCTGGGATCCTCCTAACTACTCCTGGTCATCGCCAGCAGGCAGCACGTAGTAGTAGGCACCTCCGGGGTAGTAGTCGTCTTCGACGGTGGCGCCTGGGTCCTGGGCTCCATCGTCTGGTTGTGGCAACCGGGTAGAAGGGAAAGGGGAAAAAGGGGGAGAAAAGCAACCGTGAGTACTCATCCAAAGTACTCGCAAGCAAGGAGCTACACTACATATGCATGGATATATGTGTAAAGGGCCATATCAGTGGACTGAACTGCAGAATGCCAGAATAAGAGGGGGATAGCTAGTCTTATCGAAGACTACCCTTCTGGTCGCCTCCGTCTTGCAGCATATAGAAAAGAGTAGACTGAAGTCCTCCAAGTAGCATCGTATAGCATAATCCTACCCGGCGATCCCCTCCTCGTTGCCCTGTTAGAGAGCGATCACCGGGTTGTATCTGGCACTTGGAAGGGTGTGTTTTATTAAGTATCCAGTTCTAGTTGTCATAAGGTCAAGGTACAACTCCGGGTCGTCCTTTTACCGAGGGACACGGCTATTCGAATAGATAAACTTCCCTGCAGGGGTGCACCACATAGCCCAACACGCTTGATCCCATTTGGCCGGACACACTTTCCTGGGTCATGCCCGGCCTCGGAAGATCAACACGTCGCAGCCCCACCTAGGCACAACAGAGCGGTCATCACGCCGGTCTAAACCTATGCGTGCAGGGGTCTGGGCCCATCGCCCTGAGCACACCTGCACGTTGCGTACGCGGCCGGAAGCAGATCTAGCCCCCTTAATACAAGTGCGAGCTTACGATCCAATGCGGCGCGCGCCACTCAGTCGCTGACGTCAAAAAGTGCTTCGGCTGATACCACGACGCCGAGTGCCCATATCTTTCCCGCGTAGTTGGTTAGTGCGTATAGACCAAATGGCCAGACTCAGATCAAATACCCAGATCTCGTTAAGCGTGTTAAGTATCCGCGAACGCCAACAGGGCCAGGCTCACCTCACACCCAGGTAGCCCCGAACTGCCCTGCCGCTCCGCCTCAAAGATCCACTCGCGGGTACTCCTCGAGCCAACCCGACTTTGGTCACCACATGTATCATGTATATAGTATAATATATATCCATGATCACCTCCCGAGGTGATCACAGCCCAGTAGTATAGCATGGCAGACAGACAAGAGTGTAGGGCCACTGATGGAACACTAGCATCCTATACTAAGCAAGTAGGATTGCAGGTAAAGGTATCAACAGCAGTATCAAAGACAGGCTATGCATCAGGATAGGAATAACGAAAGCAGTAACATGATACACTACTATAATGCAAGCAGTATAGAGGAGAGTAGGCGATATCTGGTGATCAAGGGGGGGGCTTGCCTGGTTGCTCTGGCAAGAGAGAGGGATCGTCAACTCCGTAGTCGAACGGGGCAGCAGCAGCGTCGGTCTCGGTGTCTATCGAGAGAAGAGGGGGGAGAAACAATAAATATTTAAGCAAGCAGATGCATAGTGATGCATGACATGACAAGTAACGGCGTTAGAGGTGCCCTAACGCGGTATGCGGTGATACCGGTGAAGGGGGAAAACATCCGGGAAAGTATTCCCGGTGTTTCGCGTTTTCGGGCAAAGGAGCCGGAGGGAGAAAGTTGCGAGTTTGATATGTTAGGAATGTGTGGCGGACGAACGGGCTGCGTATCCGGGTTCGTCTCGTCGTTCTGAGCAACTTTCATGTAGAAAGTATATTCATCTGAGCTACGGTTTATTTTATATTAATTTTAAAAGATTTAATTCATTTTTAGAATTTATTTAATTATTTAAATTCAACATTATCCAGAACAGTGCACGCTGACGTCAGCATGACGTCAGCAGTCAACAGAGGTGTTGACTGGTCAACTGACGTGTGGGTCCCATTCGTCATTGACTGATTAGTCTAATTAGGGTTCAATTAAACTATCTACTTGATTAGATTAGTTAAACAGGATTATTTAACTTAATTAATCATTAACTATTTTAGTTATTAATTAATTAATTACTTTTTTATTTTTAATTATTATTTTTTCTTTTTTTTAGACGTTCTGGGGCGTGGGCCCCATTAGTCATAGGCCCTAGGGCCAAACGGGTGCGGGTGCTAGTGGGCATGGACGTGGGAGCCCGACTGGCACGGGTGCCGGGCGCGGCGTCGCCCAAACGGGCGAGCAGGGCGGCTGCGACGCGGGCGTGCGGGGAGCGAGGCATAGCAGAGCAGTGGGGGCAGCGGCCGCGACGCGAAGCAGACGGCACGGCGCAAGCAGCGAAGAGTCAGGCGGGGGGGAGCGGCGAGCCGCGGTGCAGGGCGGGCGCGGTGGCACGGCCGGGCGAGGACGGGGCCGGAGCAGGGGGCGGCCGCGCGGGGAGGCTGGTGCGGCGCAGTGGACGTAGAGGAGGGAGGTCGCCCATGGCGAGCAGGGCTTGAGGCGACGGCGGCCTCGCTTGGTAGCTAGAGGAGGCCGAGCCACGGAAGTGCTGGGCGGAGCCAGTGCAGCTCGACAGCAGGTGAAGGCAGAGGGGGGGCATCGAGGCGGCGATGCGGGTGGCGGCCGGAGTTACGGGTGGTGGGGAGGACATGCAGGAGCTCGTATCCGAGCTCGAGAAGGCATAGGGGGTGTGGCGGAGCTCACAGTGATGTTGTAGGGACAGGCAGCGGGCTCGGGGTGGTCCGACGAGGTAGATCGACGACGGGGGCGAGGTGGCAGCGACGGCGAATGGCATCGGGTCGACGACGAGGCGAGGCCGCGGCTTCAGTTGGGCGCCGCGCGAGGGAGAGGAGGGCGAGGAGTCCGGGAGGGGCGGCGCCGACGCCGGCTTGCATCGGGCGCTAGCGTGCGGAGGGAGAGGGGGGTCGAACAGGTGCGCCCCTCTCTCGGGCACATGCGTGCGTGTGGCGGCGCTGGGAGGGAGACTAGGGGAGCGAAGGGGATCGAGAGAGAGAGTGGGGATCGATCTAGGGTTCCTGTGGGGAGTGGGGTTAAGGGGGGAGCGAGGTGGGCTATGGGGCCGGCCTAGGTGGTGGCCTGGTGAGCCGAGGCCCATGAGTGAGAGGGGGGTGGCCTTTATTTTTATTTTAGTTTTTTTGTTTTCCATTTTACTTATTTTCTCCTTTTTTTTATTGTTCAATTCATTTTTGTTTTGTAAAATGCACCATTTGGCATCTAAATTAGTGTTGTAATTTAAGCCTCTGCAATAACAAGTTTGACTACTAAATAAAATAGCTTAGTATTTTAAAATAATAAAAAGGCATTTAATTAAACATTTAAATCAATGTTTTATTAATTTTTGAACATGCAAACACATTATAAAAATGTGGTTTCTCCTCTAATATTTATTATGGATTATTTGAAAACTTTTATTGTTTGCCTGATTTTTTGAATTTGAAATTTGAATCGGTTTCGAACTAACTCGAGATTAGCAACTATAATCGAGGTGACGTGGCATCATTAGCGGAGGTTAAATGTAGCTTGATTGTCCGGGCGTCACACCTTTTGACCTTTAAGCCTGGCTTGGTGCTCTGTCTTGAGCCATGCTCTTTCTTGAGTTCAACTTTCTTGGAGGTTGCTTCCTCCTCTGCCACATAGTCCTCATCCTCTGATTCTGAGGTTCTCTTCTTCCTTTGTCTTGTGGCAGCTTTTGGCAGGTTGCTGGGGGGGCTCCTGCTGCATTCATCTGAAGAGCTGGAGGGACTAGTGCCCTCACTCATCTGCACTGGCTGTTCTGACATGTTCTGGCTATCACTCTGGTCTGACATGATGAACAAGCTGACTGCTGACCCTGTGAATAGTTTATAGATGAGGTAGAGTGGATGAGCATCACAAAATGCAGAGATTTTTGCAAAAGAATGATTCAAAAACTTAGTTTTAGTTTCCCACAGAAAGCATTTCGGATCTACCGATTTTTAAACTCGGTGATACCGAAGCAGTTTTGGAACCTAAACTAGTGAACTCGGTCAGACCGAGTCACAGTTCGGTGGCACCGAGACTGCTAGGGTTTCACAAAGTTCCAAAATCGGTCACACCGATTAGCAATACTCGGTCAGACCGAGTCTTACTTGTGCAATGGCATAAGCCAAATCGGTGGGACCGAGTTTTTCAACTCGGTGGGTCCGAGATGGTTTCAGCGGAAACCTAACCCTAAAATTTTCGAATCAACCCTATTCTACGAGTTCGTTGACTGGATAGGAGTTTATCAAACATGGCAAGAATCATTATGATCACAATGTGCTAGGAATCGGACTGGGGAATAGCACAAAGATCGAGTCCATACCCTAGTTCGGCGGAGACTCGCTACGGCGGCAATGGCGGGGTCGAATCCCGTTGACAGCGACGGAGACCAGCGACTGGAGGCGGTTGGCGGCGAGGAGACGATCCGGAGACCACTTTGGCAGAGCGAGCTATCGCGCGGGCGAAGGGGTTCGGAGAAATTTCCAAATTTTTGCCCGTGTCTATATATAGCCCGACCCTGTCGGTGTGACCGAGTGGAACAACTCGGTGGCACCGAGATGCAAAACTGTATACAGTTATTGCAACTTGGTGTGATCGAATGGTTTGAATCGGTTGCACCGAGATCGAAAACATAGATCAACTTCATGATCTCGGTAAGACCTAAAGTGAGGTATCGGTCAGACCGAGAATCACAAAGAGGTTTTGGAAGTTTAAGTCTATGACGAATCGGGGACTCCGAGTGCTCCTCACACAGAGTGGTTCGAATCTGACTTGATCAATTTTGTGATGTAGCATGAATAGAGTTTGAGATGAGAAAAGCATAGATAGCTAGAGGAGGTTCTTAGGCATTCTTGTCCATCCACTTGGCAAAACAAAAATAAAGCCAAACAATCAAAACAACAAGTGGATGTCCTCGAATGAGTAAAATATGCAACCAACATGCTCACACAATAAAATGGCAATTAAAATATGTGACAAGGCATGCACAACCAATTCTAGCATCTATCAAGCAATTGGCGATGACTAGGTCATCTATATATGAGTATATTGACTTAGGAGTCAAATGAGAACATTTGATCATAGGTCATACTCATCGTTTAAGCTCAAGTTGGGTTACCACTTTTACATAAAGCATTGTTGTGTTCACATCATTAGAGTTGCTTTAACTCAAGTCTTAGAGTAAAGCTCCCCCTAGATGTGATATCCCCCCTAAGAGGGATGAACTAACCTTGGGTTTTGTCGATGATGACTTCATGTAGATGTTGAAGATGTGGATGCTCAATGTTGATGTAGACCACTTGGAGCTATCCTTTTGAGTGAATTGCACTTTCAATACCTACATGGGTTAGTCCCACAAGGAACAAACAAGGATGTCCATAGACATAGAGTGATGCACACACAAGATAATGTCTATGAAAGCTTTTAGGTTACCTTGTCCCTTGACTTACCAACAAGAGGGTTTGTGACTCCTTGAACTAGTGCAAGATGTGGAAGTTGATTGCACTTGTTCTTGCCAAAATGATAAGAGTGAAGTATGTTGGCGGAGTCACCCTCAAGAACTCTCTAGTTCTTCTTCTTTTGGATCCACACCATCTTGATGGGAATCCTTGGAGTTGTAGTCGTACTTGATGAAGTGGAACTTGAAGTAGTCTTGGGAATCAACTTGACTAAGGTCTTAGGAGCTTCTTCAAATGCATCAATTTCCTCTTGAAGCTTGTCCTTGCCTTTTTGCTTGTAGTCTTGTGGTGGAAGATCATCTTGAGTTTGTGTCCCCTTGAAAGAAGTAGGATCATACTTCTCTTGTTGAGGAACAAACTTTTTCTTGGGGTATTGATCTTCTTCCCACTCAACTCTATTGGCATTGAACTTTCATTCAAAACCAACACCTTGATTCTTCCGGTGCCTTCCTTGCTTGACGGACTCGGTACCTTCGTGCATATCAATCAAAGTATCCCAAATTTCCTTTGCATTCTCAAGACGGCTGATTTTGTTGAATTCTTCGGGGCACAATCCGTTGAAGAGAATATCACAAGCTTGAGCGTTGTATTGTAGCATCTTCAACTCATCCGCGGTAGCTTCACGGTTTGGTTCTTTCCCGTCAAAGAAGTCACCTTGCAAACCAACACACACAATAGCCCAAACGGCGGGGTTATGTCCAAGAATATGCATTTTCATTTTATGCTTCCAACTAGCCAAATTAGTACCATCAAAGTAAGGACCTCTACGGTAATAATTTCCCTTGCTAGACGCCATACTCTCCTAGGTTGTGAAACCAAGGATATGACCACCAAAAGCTATGGAAATCAAAGCAAATGGAGACCAAAGCTCTGATACCACTTGTAGGATCGGAAGTATGCCTAGAGGGGGGGGTGATTAGACTACTTGACCAAATAAAAACTTAACATTTTCCCAATTTTACTTCTTCGCAGATTTTAGCAACTTTAGGACAAGTCAAGCAATCATCACACAATTCAAGCAAGCATGCAAAGAGTATATAGGCAGCGGAAAGTAAAGCATGCAACTTGCAAGAATGTAAAGGGAAGGGTTTGGAGAATTCAAACGCAATTGGAGACACGGATGTTTTTCCCGTGGTTCGGATAGGTGGTACTATCCTACATCCACGTTGATGGAGACTTCAACCCACGAAGGGTAACGGTTGCGCGAGTCCACGGAGGGCTCCACCCACGAAGGGTCCACGAAGAAGCAACCTTGTCTATTCCACCATGGCCATCGCCCACGTAGGACTTGCCTCACTAGCGGTAGATCTTCACGAAGTAGGCGATCTCCTTGCCCTTACAAACTCCTTGGTTCAACTCCACAATCTTGTCGGAGGCTCCCAAGTGACACCTAGACAATCTAGGAGACACCACTCTCCAAGAAGTAACAAATGGTGTGTTGATGATGAACTCCTTGCTCTTGTGCTTCAAATGATAGTCTCCCCAACACTCAACTCTCTCTCACAGGATTTGGATTTGGTGGAAAGAAGATTTGAGTGGAAAGCAACTTGGGGAAGGCTAGAGATCAAGATTCATATGGTAGGAATGGAATATCTTGGCCTCAACACAAGGGTAGGTGGTTCTCTCTCAGAACATATGAGTTGGAAGTGTAGATGTGTTCTGATGGCTCTCTCCATGAATGAAGAGGAGGTGGAGGGGTATATATAGCCTCCACACAAAATCCAACCGTTACACACAATTTACCAATCTCGGTGGGACCGAATCAACAAACTCGGTCGGACCGAAATAGTAAACCTAGTGACCGTTAGAGATTTTCGGTGGGACTGACATGCAACTCGGTGGGACCGATATGGTTAGGGTTAGGGCATAACGTAATCTCGGTGAGACCGATTACACAAACTCGGTGAGACCGATTTGGTAATTAGCTAACCAGAGAGTTGGTCAGGTAAACTCGGTGGGACCGATTTGCTCTTTTGGTGAGACCGAAAAGTTACAAAAGGGAAACAGAGAGTTTACATTGCAATCTCGGTGGGACCGATCCGCTCTTTCGGTGAGACCGAAAAGTTACGAAAAGGAAACAGAGAGATTGCAATCCCATCTCGGTGAGACCGAGATCCCTATCGGTAGAACCGATTTGCTAGGGTTTGGCAGTGGCTTATGACATGTGAAACTCGGTGGCGCCGGATAGAAAGAATCAGTAGGACCGAGTTTGGCTTTGGGTTTAGGTCATTTGTGGATATGGGAAAGTAGCTGAGGATTTTGGAGCATATCATTAAGCACATGAAGCAAAAAGCTCATTAAGCAACACCTCAGCCCTCCTTGATAGTATTGGCTTTTCCTATGGACTCAATGTGATCTTGGATCACTAAAATGTAAAATGAAGAGTCTTGAGCTTTTGAGCTTGAGCCAATCCTTTGTCCTTAGCATTTTGAGGGTTCCACTTTCACTATCCATGCCATGCCAATCATTGAGCTTTCCTGAAATAATTGTCTTGGAATAGCATTAGCTCAATGAGCTATATGTTGTTATGAATTATCAAAACCACCTAGGGATAGTTGCACTTTCACTTACCCGCTGCTATCTTTTTCATCTCCTCCAATTCTTGGAGGGCCTTTTGGGCTTTGGCCTTGGCACCCTTGGCGGTCTCAAGGGCCGACGCGAGCTCGGATGCTTGCGCCTTTGACTCAAGCTCCAAGCTCTCATGTTTTTTCATGAGAGCCTGCAGCTCTTGCTGCACCTCGCCGACCTGAGCCCCAAGTTTCTCTCGCTCGGTGCGCTCCTCGGCCAGGTTCTTTTCGGCCTCAGATAGCGCCTGCTTGAGGGTCGCCACCTCAGTTGTGGCCCCTACAATAAGCAGTACGATCCTGTTATTCTTTGCAATCACGCCTCTCTATAGGCACCTTTTTCTGTAGGGTATTTCTTACCTTCCTTTTCCTCGAGCTATCGTTTGGCAAGGCCGAGCTCTTGCTCGGTCCGCCCAAGGTCCTTTTTTATTACATCCACCTGTGCAGTCAGTGCGGCGGTGGATAGCAGCGAAGCCTGCATACGCATATTGACTCTTTATTGTTAGGCTCCTGCGAAAATTACTAGATCCTTTATTCGGCTTTTATTTCTGAATGCCAAACAAAGCATCAGGGGCTACTGTCTATGCGGTAATATTTTGACATATTTTTACTTACCTCAAAGCCTGTCAGAAGGCTAGCGCAAGCTTCAGTCAGTCCGCTCTTGGCAGACTGAACCTTTTGGATCACCGTACTCATAATAGTACGGTGCCCCTTGTCGATGGAGGCGCCGTCAAGCACCTCCAGCAGATGGTCCAGCGACTCCGGTTGGACGGAGGTCACTGGCTTAGAAGGCTTGCTCCTTTTGGAAGGAGTTCGCCTACCGTGGCTCGGAACTGTTGAAGATTCCGGCACGGTGTCCGGCACAAGGCCGGACTTGGAGCCCTGGGGGGTCTTGTCCCCTTCACTCCTGGAGTCTGGGAGGTTGCCTTGCGGCTCCTCCAGGACCACCTCCTCCTGCCCCGGAGCTTGTCGCGACTCCACTTCGGCGTCTTCCGTAGTGCGGGGGGAGACAGCGGGCGGAACCGAGTTCACGTCCGATGAGTCCAGGGAACCGCCCGACGATTCGTTGTATTTGGACTGGGGCGGGCTGCATAAATTACATTCGACATCAGGGAAAGTTGTGCATTAAAGGAACATCATGAGTTACTCTGATATCCGAACTTATGATTTCGCCGGACGCTTGGCCCTGTTCGGCCACTCCTCTCCGCCCTCTTCGGCATCATGGGAGTAGTCCGGCGGAGGGGTCTTCCTTTTCCTAGACCCCTCGGCCTCCCCTGCTGGGAGGGCCTTCTTCTTCTCTTCTCCCTCCGCTGGGAGGGGGAGAGCTTTCTTCTTCCTCCTCCTCATTTTCACGAGAGGAGGGCGTCTCGGACTCGTCAGACGACGAGTCCGACACCACCACGTTACGGGCACTCTTTCGAGTCCCCGTGGTCTTCTTCTTGTTGACCTTCTTCTCCGGCACCACATAAGGTGCCGGAACCAGCAGCTTCACTAGGAGCGCAGGGGCTGGGTCTTCGGGCAAAGGAGCCAGACAGTTAATTGGTCCGGATACCGCCTGCCAAGCCTGTCAAAGGTAAGGGAGTTTAGATCCCGCACAGAGTCAAGCTGTGAAAGGAAAAGAAAAGAGCTCAGTATCCTGTAAAAGGTGAAGATAGCTTACCTCGCTAGCGTGACGCTGCGAGCTGTATCCGCGATCCTCGGAGGCGGATGCGGGAGCCTCGGCGCCCTTGAAAAAGCACCTTCTAAGCATCTTCGTACGTCGTGTCGAAGAGACCCTTGAGGGTTTGGTGCTGCGCCGGGTCGAACTCCCACAAATTAAAGTCCCGTTGTTGGCACGGGAGGATCCGGCGGACGAGCATAACCTGGACTATATTGACAAGCCGTATTGGCTTGTTCACCAGGGACTGGATGCAAGTTTGCAATCCGGTCACCTCTTCTTCTTTGCCCCACGACAGGCCCGTCTCTTTCCAGGACATAAGCCGCGTGGGGGGTCCGGATCGGAACTCGGTGGCTGTGACCCATTTCGGATCGCGTGGCTCGGTGATGTAAAACCACCTTGCTTGACACCCCTTCAGGGTCTCCATGAAGGAACCATCGAACCATAGGATGTTGGCCATATTGCCCGCCATGGCGCCTCCGCACTCCGCTTGGCTGCCGCGCACCACCTTGGGCTTGACGTTGAAGGTCTTGAACCAAAGGCCGAAATGGGGGCGGACGCGGAGGAAGGCCTCACACACGACGATAAACGCCGAGAGGTTGAGGATGAAGTTCGGGGCCAGATCGTGGAAATCTAGGCCGTAGTAGAACATGAGCCCCCAGACGAATGGGTGAAGTGGGAAACCCAGTCCACGGAGGAAGTGGGGAAGGAAAACTACCCTCTCATGGGGCCCTGGGGTGGGGAGAAGCTGCCCCTTCTCGGGAAGCCGGTGCGGGATGTCCTTGGACAGGTATCCGGCTTTCCTTAGCTTTTTTACTTGAGCCTCCGTGACGGAGGAGACCATCCACTTGCCTCCCGCTCCGGACATGGCTGGAGAAGGTTGAGGTGGGAAGAGCGGGCTTGGGCGCTGGAGCTTGAGTGAGCAAGAGATGGATTGGCAAAGGAGGAAGGAGGCGTAGGTAAAAAGGTGGATCCTTATCCCCTTATATGGGCGGATGTGGTTATGCGTCCCCACCTACCTAATAAAACTCGCTTGCCTCCCAAGCGTTGTGGCAAATGGCGCGGTTGGGTTACCCACACCCGTATTGATGAGAATCCCGTTAAAAGGGGCACACGATCTCTGCTTTGACAAGACGTGCCAAGGAAACCACCTCACAAAACGTGCTGAGGGTGGGAAAGTGAAAACGATTCGTAAAAAGGACTTGGCCGTAGTATGATGACACACTGCGGAATATGTCAGCAGATTTGATTTGTGTTAATATTATTCTCTCTATGGTGATATGTGGAAACTTATTTTGCAGAGCCGGACACTATTCTTGGTGTCTACAATCTTCTATGAAGGACTTGGAGGAGGAACCCGCCTTGCAATGCCGAAGACAATCTGCGCGCCGGACTCGTCGTCATTGAAGCCTGGTTCAGGGGCTACTTAGGGAGTCCTGGATTAGGGGGTGTTCGGGTAGCCGGACTATACCTTCGCCGGACTCCTGGACTATGAAGATGCAAGATTGAAGACTTCGTCCCGTGTTCGGATGGGACTTTCCTTGGCGTGGAAGGCAAGCTAGGCGATACGGATACTCAAGATCTCCTACCATTGTAACCGACTCTGTGTAACCCTAACCCTATCCGGTGTCTATATAAACCAGAGGGTTCTAGTCCGTAGGACAACCATCTTCATACACAATCATACCATAGGCTAGCTTCTAGGGTTTAGCCTCCTTGATCTCATGGTAGATCTACTCTTGTACTACCCATATCATCAATATTAGTCAAGCAGGAGTAGGGTATTACCTCCATCGAGAGGGCCCGAACCTGGGTAAAAATATCGTGTCCCTTGTCTCCTGTTACCACCCGGCCTTGACGCACAGTTCGGGACCCCCTACCCGAGATCCGCCGGTTTTGACACCGACAGAACCCATGGCCAGGATAGCTGTCGTCGTCCTCTTCTTCTTCATTGTCTTCCATCATAACCCCTCTTTCTTCGTGCTTGCTCCAAACATTATAGTGGGGCACGAAACCGGACTTAAACAGGTGGACGTGAATGATTCTTGACTTAGAGTAATTTTGACCATTCTTACAGACAGCACATGGACAAGGCATAAAACCATCCGCCCGCTTGTTTGCCTCAGCCGCAAGCAGAAAATTTTGCACGCCATTAATGAACTCGGGAGAGCATCGGTCATCGTACATCCATTGTCGACTCATCTTCAATACACAGCACCAAAAACACCAACTTAATACAAGTTCATACATAAAGTTCATACAACACTTAAATGCAACAAACAAATAACTCTCTAGCTAAAGCATTTAAATGCAACAACAAATGCGATCAAGATCGCAACTAAGGTAACAATTGATCCAACAGCATAATGATACCTAGCCTCACTATCGATGGCATATTTTCTAATCTTTCTAATCTTCAAGCGCATTTTCTCCATCTTGATCTTGTGATCATCGACGACATCGGCAACATGCAACTCCAATTCCATCTTCTCCCCCTCAATTCTTTTCAATTTTTCTTTCAAGTACTCGTTTTCTCTTTCAACTAAATTTAACCTCTCGACAATAGGGTCGGTTGGAATTTCCGGTTCACATACCTCCTAGAAAAAATATCTATGTCAACTTGATGGGCATAATTTGTCATAAACATGAAATGCAACTAGTTTTAAAAGAGAATATATATACCACATCCGAATCATAACAAGGACGAGGGCCGACGGGGACGGATATCAAAACCATGGCACTATGTATAACAAACAACGTACGGGTAAGATAATTATACGAGTAACTATATATCCAAATCACACAAACATCAATTTTTATATAAAATTTCATGAACAAGAGGCTCACCACAAGGTGGTGCCGGCGACGGGACGGTGCGGGCGATCGACGGTGGTTACGGCGGAGATTTAGAAGGCACTAAGTAAACCACACCTACATATGCAAACTAAGTGTTATTTTTTACCTCAAATTGCATATAAATCAAATACTAGAACATATAATTCCTCCCAAATTACTAAACTCACAAATTAAACACTATATATAGCATTGCAAGAGCTAATCTAGCAATGAGAGATGAAAGGACAAAGTTGCTAACCTTTGTGATCATTTGAATCGATGGGGACCTTCAAATCTTGACAAATTTTGGGCAAAATGTGTGATGAGCTCGAGAGGAAGAGGGGAAGAACAGAGATGGAGGGGAAAGGGGAAGAACAGAGCGAGCTCGGGTGGACGAAGGGTTTATGTAGGATGACCTTTAGTACTGGTTCGTGACACGAACCGGTACTAAAGGTGCTGGAGGGGCCCCAGACTGACAACATCCTGCCACCACTCTCATTAGTACCGGTTCGTGGCACGAACCGGTGCTAAAGGTTCACCATGAACCGGTACTAATGAGAGCGGCCAGGCTAGCCGTTGGAACCGGCACTAATGTACACATTAGTGCCGGCTCAAATTTAAACCGGCACTAATGTGCTTCACATTTGACCCTTTTTCTACTACTGTTTCCACGAGACACTAATTAAAATTACTTTAGAAATGCAAAATAAATATTCTCGAAATGAGTCAGGAGTTTATGTGTGGTCTTGTTATATTATATGTCAGCTACACATCAAATCTCGTTTGATTCAGAGTCCGTTTGCTACACGAATATTTGAATATGCGAGGCATAGTACCGTTTAAATAATAAATAATTTTTGAAAGAAAAAAATTGCTATAAGGGCAACCACTTCCCTCTTTTCTCTAAGCCCAAGAGCCTCTAAAATTGGTATCGGGCCAACCACTTCCCTCTTTTCTCTAAGCCCAAGAGCCTCTAAAATTGGTATCGGGCCAACCACTTCCCTCTTTTCTCTAAGCCCAAGAGCCTCTAAAATCAGCTCAAAAACCCTACTAACCTCCCTATTTAAGGTAGCCAACCCCCCACCAAAAATGGACAAACCCTACCCTCCTAAACCCTCTATTTAAGGTAGCCGACCCCTACCAAAAATGAACAAACCCTAGCCTCCTAACCCAAATCCCCAACCCTAGCCGCCACCTGGTCGTCTCCCTGTTGGGGAACGTAGTAATTTCAAAAAAAATCCTATGCACAAGCAAGATCATGGTGATGCATAGCAACGAGAGGGGAGAGTGTTGTCCACGTACCCTCATAGACCGAAAGCGGAAGCGTTAGCACAACGCGGTTGATGTAGTCGTACGTCTTCACGATCCGACCGATCAAGTACCGAACGCATGGCACCTCTGAGTTCAGCACACGTTCAGCTCGATGACGTCCCTCGAACTCCGATCCAGCCGAGCTTTGAGGGAGAGTTCCGTCAGCATGACGGCGTGGTGACGATGATGATGTTCTACCGACGCAGGTCTTCGCCTAAGCACCGCTATGATATTAACGAGGTGGATTATGGTGGAGGGGGGCACCGCACACGGCTAAGAGATCAAGAGATCAATTGTTGTGTCTCCAAGGGGTGCCCCCTCCCCGTATATAAAGGAGTGGAGGAGGGGGAGGGCCGGCCCTCTCTATGGCGCGCCCTAGGAGGAGTCCTACTCCCACCGGGAGTAGGATTCCCCCCTTCCAAGTAGTAGGAGTAGGAGTCAAGGAAAGGGGAGAGAGAAGAGAAGGAAGGAGGGGGCGCAACCCCTCGCCCTAGTCCAATTCGGACTAGGCCTTGGGGGGCGCAGCCTCTCCTCTCTCTTTCCCCTAAAGCCTAATAAGGCCCATATACTCCCCGGCGAATTCCCGTAACTCTCCGGTACTCCCAAAAATACCCGAATCACTCGGAACCTTTCCGATGTCCGAATATAGTCGTCCAATATATCAACCTTTACGTCTCGATCATTTCGAGACTCCTCGTCATGTCCCCGATCTCATCCGGGACTCCGAACTACCTTCGATACATCAAAACACATAAACTCATAATATAACCATCATCAAACTTTAAGTGTGCGGACCCTACGGGTTCGAGAACTATGTAGACATGATCGAGACACGTCTCCGGTCAATAACCAGTAACGGAACCTGGATGCTCATATTGGCTCCCACATATTCTACGAAGATCTTTATCGGTCAGACCGCATAACAACATACGTTGTTCCCTTTGTCATCGGTATGTTACTTGCCCGAGATTCGATCGTCGGTATCTCAATACCTAGTTCAATCTCGTTACTGGCCAGTCTCTTTACTCGTTCCGTAATACATCATCCCGCAACTAACTCATTAGTTGCAATGCTTGCAAGGCTTATAGTGATGTGCATTACCGAGTGGGCCCAGAGATACCTCTCCGACAATCGGAGTGACAAATCCTAATCTCGAAATACGCCAACGCAACAAGTACCTTTGGAGACACCTGTAGAGCACCTTTATAATCACCCAGTTACGTTGTGACGATTGGTAGCACACAAAGTGTTCCTCTGGTAAACGGGAGTTGCATAATCTCATAGTCATAGGAACATGTATAAGTCATGAAGAAAGCTATAGCAACATACTAAACGATCGAGTGCTAAGCTAACGGAATGGGTCAAGTCAATCACATCATTCTCCTAATGATGTGATCCCGTTAATCAAATGACAACTCATGTCTATGGCTAGGAAACATAACCATCTTTGATCAACGAGCTAGTCAAGTAGAGGCATACTAGTGACACTCTGTTTGTCTATGTACTCACACATGTATTATGTTTCCGGTTAATACAATTATAGCATGAATAATAAACATTTATCATGAAATAAGGAAATAAATAATAACTTTATTATTGCCTCTAGGGCATATTTCCTTCAGTCTCCCACTTGCACTAGAGTCAATAATCTAGATCACATCACCATGTGATTAACATCGATAGTTCACATCATCATGTGATTAACACCCATAGTTCACATCGCCATGTGACCAACACCCAAAGGGTTTACTAGATTCAGTAATCTAGTTCACATCACTATGTGATTAACACCCAAAGAGTACTAAGGTGTGATCATGTTTTGCTTGTGAGAGAATCTTAGTCAACGGGTCTTTCACATTCTGATCCGTTATGTATTTTGCAATTTTCTATGTCTACAATGCTCTGCATGGAGCTACTCTAGCTAATTGCTCCCACTTTCAATATGTATCTAGATCGAGGCTTAGAGTCATCCAGATCAGTGTCAAAGCTTGCATCGACGTAACTCTTTAGGACGAACCTTTTGACACCTCCATAATCGAGAAACATATCCTTATTCCACTAAGGATAAGTTTGACCGCTGTCCAATGATCTACTCCTAGATCACTATTGTACTCCCTTGCCAAAATCAGTGTAGGGTATACAATAGATCTGGTACACAGCATGGCATACTTTATAGAACCTATGGCTGAGGCATAGGGAATGACTTTCACTCTCTTTCTATCTTCTGCCGTGGTCGGGCTTTGAGTCTTACTCAATTTCACACCTTGTTACACAGGCAAGAACTCTTTCTTTGACTGTTCCATTTTGAACTACTTCAAAATCTTGTCAAGGTATGTACTCATTGAAAAAACTTACCAAGCGTCTTGATCTATCTTTATAGATCTTGATGCTCAATATGTAAGTAGCTTCACCGAGGTCTTTATTTCAAAAACTGCTTTCAAACACTCCTTTATGCTTTGCAGAATAATTCTACATTATTTCTGATCAACAATATGTCATTCACATATACTTATCAGAAATGCTGTAGTGCCCCCACTCACTTTCTTGTAAATACAGGCTTCACCGCAAGTCTGTATAAAACTATATGCTTTGATCAACTCATCAAAGCGTATATTCCAACTCCGAGATGCTTGCACCAGTCCATAGATGGATCGCTGGAGCTTGCACATTTTGTTAGCACCTTTAGGATCGACAAAACCTTCTGGTTGCACCATATACAACTCTTCTTTAAGAAATCCATTAAGGAATGTAGTTTTGACATCCATTTGCCAAATTTCATAAAATGTGGCAATTTGCTAAGCATCGCTGCGAGTGAGAAAATCTCATCGTAGTCAACACCTTGAACTTTGTCAAAAACCTTTTTCCGACAAGTCTAGCTTTGTATATAGTAACACTACTATCAGCGTCCGTCTTCCTCTTAAAGATCCATTTATTTTCTATGGCTTGCCGATCATCGGGCAAGTCAACCAAAGTCCACAGTTTGTTCTCATACATGGATCCCATCTCAGATTTCATGGCCTCAAGCCATTTCACGGAATCTGGGCTCATCATCGCTTCCTCATAGTTCGTAGGTTCGTCATGGTCAAGTAACATGACCTCCAGAACAGGATTACTGTACCACTCTAGTGCGGATCTCACTCTGGTTGACCTACGAGGTTCGGTAACAACTTGATCTGAAGTTTCATGATCATCATCATTAACTTCCTCACTAATTCGTGTAGGTGTCGCAGAAACCGGTTTCTGCGATGAACTACTTTCCAATAAGGGAGCAGGTACAATTACCTCATCAAGTTCTACTTTCCTCCCACTCACTTCTTTCGATAGAAACTCCTTTTCTAGAAAGATTCTAAATTTAGCAACAAAAGTTTTGCCTTCGGATCTGTGATAGAAGGTCTACCCAACTGTCTCTTTTGGGTATCCTATGAAGTCACATTTCTTCGATTTGGGTTTGAGCTTATCAGGATGAAACTTTTTCACATAAGCATCGCAACCCCAAACTTTAAGAAACGACAGCTTAGGTTTCTTGCCAAACCATAGTTCATATGGTGTCGTCTCAACGGATTTAGATGGTGCCCTCTTTAACGTGAATGCAACTGTCTCTAATGCATAACCCCAAAACGATAGTGGTAGATCGGTAAGAGACATCATAGATTGCACCATATCTAATAAAGTACGGTTATGACGTACGGACACACCATTACATTATGGTGTTCTAGGTAGCCTGAGTAGTGAAACTATTTCACATTGTTTTAACTGAAGGCCAAACTCGTAACTCAAATATTTTACCTCTGCGATCATATCGTAGAAACTTTTATTTTCTTGTTACGATGATTCTCCACTTCACTCTGAAATTCTTTGAACTTTTCAAATGTTTCAGACTTGTGTTTCATCAAGTAGATATACCCATATCTGCTCAAATCATATGTGAAGGTCAGAAAATTACGATACTTGCCGTGAGCCTTAACACCCATCGGACCACATACATCAGTATGTATTATTTCCAATAAGTCAGTTGCTCGCTCCATTGTTCCGGAGAACAGAGTCTTAGTCATCTTGCCCATGAGGCATGGTTCGCAAGCATCAAGTGATTCATAATCAAGTGATTCCAAAAGCCCATCAACATGGAGTTTCTTCATGCGCTTTACACCAATATGACCTAAACGGCAGTGCCACAAATAAGTTGCACTATCATTATTAACTTTGCATCTTTTGGCTTCAATATTATGAATATGTGTATCACCACGATCGAGATCCAACAAACCATTTGCGTTGGTGTGTATGACCATAGAAGGTTTTATTCATGTAAATAGAACAATAATTATTCTCTAACTTACATGAATAATCGTATTGCAATAAACATGATCAAATCATATTCATGCTCAACGCAAACACCAAATAACATTTATTTTACGTTCAACACTAATCCCGAAAGTATAGGGAGTGTGCGATGATGATCATATCATTCTTGGAACTACTTCCAACACACATCGTCACTTCACCCTTAACTAGTCTCTGTTCATTCTGCAACTCCCGTTTCGAGTTACTACTCTTAGCAACTAAACTAGTATCAAATACCGCGGGGTTGCTACAAACACTAGTAAAGTACACATCAATAACATGTATATCAAATATACCTTTGTTCACTTTACCATCCTTCTTATCCGCCAAATACTTGGGATAGTTCCGCTTCCAGTGACCAGTCCCTTTGCAGTAGAAGCACTTAGTCTTAGGCTTAGGTCCAGACTTGGGCTTCTTCACTCAAGCAGCAACTTGCTTGCTGTTCTTCTTGAAGTTCCCCTTCTTCCCTTTTCCCCTTTTCTTGAAACTAGTGGTCTTGTAAACCATCAACACTTGATGTTTTTCTTGATTTCTACCTTCATCGATTTCATCATCATGAAAAGCTCAGGAATCATTTTCTTCATCCCTTGCATACTATAGTTCATCACGGAGTTCTACTAACTTGGTGATGGTGACTAGAGAATTCTGTCAATCACTATCTTATCTGGAAGATTAACTCCCACTTGATTCAAGCGATTGTACTACCCAGACAATCTGAGCACATGCTCACTGCTTGAGCTATTCTCCTCCATCTTTTAGCTATAGAACTTGTTGGAGACTTCATATCTCTCAACTCAGGTATTTGCTTGAAATATTAACTTCAACTCCTGGAACATCTCATATGGTCCATGATGTTCAAAACATCTTTGAAGTCCCGATTCTAAGCCGTTAAGCATGGTGCACTAAACTATCAAGTATTCATCATATTGAGCTAGCCAAACGTTCATAACGTCTCCATCTGCTCCTGCAATAGGTCTGTCACCTAGCGGTGCATCAAGGACATAATTCTTCCATGCAGCAATGAGGATAATCCTCAGATCACGGATCCAATCCGCATCATTGCTACTAACATCTTTCAACTCAATTTTCTCTAGGAACATATCAAAATAAAACAGGGGAGCTAAACGTGAGCTATTGATCTACAACATAGATATGCTAATACTACCAGGACTAAGTTCATGATAAATTAAAGTTCAATTAGTCATATTACTTAAGAACTCCCACTTAGATAGACATACCTCTAATCATCTAAGTGATCACGTGATCCAAATCAACTAAACCATAACCGATCATCACGTGAAATGGAGTAGTTTTCAATGGTGAACATCACTATGTTGATCATATCTACTATATGATTCACGCTCGACCTTTCGGTCTCAGTGTTCCGAGGCCATATCTGCATATGCTAGGCTCGTCAAGTTTAACCTGAGTATTCTGCGTGTGCAAAACTAGCTTGCACCCGTTGTAGATGGATGTAGAGCTTATCACACCCGATCATCATGTGGTGTCTGGGCACGATGAACTTTGGCAATGGTGCATACTCAGGGAGAACACTTTAATCTTGAAATTTAGTGAGAGATCATCTTATAATGCTACCGTCAATCAAAGCAAAATAAGATGCATAAAAGATAAACATCACATGCAATCAAAATATGTGACATGATATGGCCATCATCATCTTGTGCCTTTGATCTCCATCTCCAAAGCATTGTCATGATTTCCATCGCCATCGGCATCACACCATGATCTCCATCATCTTGATCTATATCAATGTGTCGTCACATAGTCGTCTCGCCAACTATTGCTCTTGCAACTATTGCTATCGCATAGCGATAAAGTAAAGAAATTATTTGGCGCTTGCATCTTATGCAATAAAGAGACAACCATAAGGCTTCTGCCAGTTGCTGATAACTTCAACAAAACATGATCATCTTATACAACAACTTATATCTTATCACATCTTGACCATATCACATCAAAACATGCCCTGCAAAAACAAGTTAGACGTCCTCTACTTTGTTGTTGCAAGTTTTACGTGGCTGCTACGGGCTGAGCAAGAACCGTTCTTACCTACGCATCAAAACCACAACGATAGTTTGTCAAGTTAGTGATGTTTTAACCTTCTCAAGGACCGTGCGTACCCACACTTGATTCAACTAAAGTTGGAGAAACTGACACCCGCCAGCCACCTGTGTGCAAAGCACGTCGGTAGAACCAGTCTCGAATAAGCGTACGCGTAATGTCGGTCCGGGCCGCTTCATCCAACAATACCGTCGAACCAAAGTATGACATGCTGGTAAGCAGTATGACTTATATCGCCCACAACTCACTTGTGTTCTACTCGTGCATATGACATCTACGCATAAAACCAGGCTCGGATGCCACTGTTGGGGAACGTAGTAATTTCAAAAAAATCCTACGCACACGCAAGATCATGGTGATGCATAGCAACGAGAGGGGAGAGTGTTGTCCACTTACCCTCGTAGACCGAAAGCAGAAGCGTTCGCTCAACGCGGTTGATGTAGTCGTACGTCTTCACGATCCGACCGATCAAGTACCGAACGCACGGCACCTCCGAGTTCAGCACATGTTCAGCTCGATGACGTCCCTCGAACTCCGATCTAGCCGAGCTTTGAGGGAGAGTTCCGTCAGCACGACGGTGTGGTGATGATGATGATGTTCTACCGACACAGGGCTTCGCCTAAGCACCGCTACGATATTATCGAGGTGGATTATGGTGGAGGGGGGCACCGCACACGGATAAGAGATCAAGAGATCAATTGTTGTGTCTCCAAGGGGTGCCCCCCTCCCCGTATATAAAGGAGTGGAGGAGGGGGAGGGCCGGCCCTCTCTATGGCGCGCCCTAGGAGGAGTCCTACTCCCACCGGGAGTAGGATTCCCCCCTTCCAAGTAGTAGGAGTAGGAGTCAAGGAAAGGGGAGAGAGAAGAGAAGGAAGGAGGGGGCGCAGCCCCTCCCCCTAGTCCAATTCGGACTAGGCCTTGGGGGGGCGCAGCCTATCCTCTCTCTTTCCCCTAAAGCCCAATGAGGCCCATATACTCCCCGGCGAATTCCCGTAACTCTCCGGTACTCCCAAAAATACCCAAATCACTCGGAACCTTTACGATGACCGAATATAGTCGTCCAATATATCGATCTTTACGTCTCGACCATTTTGAGACTCCTAGTCATGTCCCCGATCTCATCCGGGACTCTGAACTACCTTCGGTACATCAAAACACATAAACTCATAATATAACCGTCATCGAACTTTAAGCGTGCGGACCCTACGGGTTCGAGAACAATGTAGACATGACCGAGACACGTCTCCGGTCAATAACCAATAGCGGAACCTGGATGCTCATATTGGCTCCCACATATTCTACGAAGATCTCTATCGGTCAGACCGCATAACAACATACGTTGTTCCCTTTGTCATCGGTATGTTACTTGCCCGAGATTCGATCGTCGGTATCTCAATACTTAGTTCAATCTCGTTACCGGCAAGTATCTTTACTCGTTCCGTAATACATCATCCCGCAACTAACTCATTAGTTGCAATGCTTGCAAGGCTTATAGTGATGTGCATTACTGAGTGGGCCCAGAGATACCTCTCCGACAATCGGAGTGACAAATCCTAATCTCGAAATACGCCAACCCAACAAGTACCTTTGGAGACACCTGTAGAGCACCTTTATAATCACCCAGTTACATTGTGACGTTTGGTAGCGCACAAAGTGTTCCTCTGGTAAACGGGAGTTGCATAATCTCATAGTCATAGGAACATGTATAAGTCATGAAGAAAGCTATAGCAACATACTAAACGATCAAGTGCTAAGCTAACGGAATGGGTCAAGTCAATCACATCATTCTCCTAATGATGTGACCCCGTTAATCAAATGACAACTCATGTCTATGGCTAGGAAACATAACCATCTTTGATCAACGAGCTAGTCAAGTAGAGGCATACTAGTGACACTCTGTTTGTCTATGTACTCACACATGTATTATGTTTCCGGTTAATACAATTCTAGCATGAATAATAAACATTTATCATGAAATAATTAAATAAATAATAACTTTATTATTGCCTCTAGGGCATATTTCCTTCACTCCCACCTCAGGATCTCCCTAACGAGCCGAAACCCTAACCCAGTCCAGCCCCCACCGATCTAGATCGTCCGACCCAGATCGAGGGGGGCACCCAATTCCCTAATTCATCCCCTGCAGCGTGCCGCCAGCATCGCAACCCGCCTGGACCGAGGAGGCCCCTCAAAGCCCATCTGGCGACCAGAAGTAGCCCACAGCCACGCAAACCCCTTAGTTCCCATCCATCAGGACAGGAGCTCCTCGTCGCCGTTCGGCAGCGCCAACAAGCTGCCATCCGAGCTCCGGTAGAGTAACCTCTGCCCTCCCGCCTCCCTAATATCAGTGCTAAACCTGATGAATCTCGGGTAGGGGGTCCCAAGCTGGTGATCTTGGTCCGATGGTAACATGAAGTAAAGGGGCATTGTATTTACCCAGGTTCGGGCCCTCTCGAAGAGGTAAAGCCCTACGTCCTACTTGTATTGATTGTGGATGGGGTACAAAGTACATGATGATCTACCCCGTGATCGTATGAATGTATTCTAGTCTAAAAACCTTGCCTCTACAGACTAAACCCCTCGGCTTATATAGGCACTGGGGGTATCTAAGGTTACAAGTATGTCGGGTATAACTACGGATAATATGTCGATCATTTGAATATGCCTCGAAGTGTATGCCAAGTCTGCGGAGGATTCCTCTTGAGTACGCTGAGGGCCATGGCCTGCATGGCCTATTCTTCAGTTGTTGGTGGGTCCTCAGCGAGGCCCATGAATGGCGAGCTGAAGTGTTGTGCACCCCTAATCTAGGACACAGTCAGTAGCCCTGAACTAGTCTTCAAGCCGAGGGCTTTGGCTCCTCCCTTGGGACAACTTCATCTTTCTCGTCTTCGGCTTCGAAGGTGAGTTCCATCTTCCCACATTGTCTTTTAAATCTAAGGATATATTCGGATCCGAGGTCTTTTTATGCTTCACCATATTCTCCTTCAATTACGACCACACATAAGTTTGCGCTATCGTTACTCTAGGCAACGAGCGGCATCTTTTAACAAGGCCATTTTTGACACAACTTATTTTAACTGGGTTTGAAGACTCTCTTAGCTTAGCCATGAAGGCCTGTCATGTGGGCGCATTAGATTGAGTGCTGACAACTTTCGGCCGAAAACTGAACCGCCACCACTTACCATAGAATCGAATAGTCTCATCAATAGTCATTACTGGGTATATCGTGGCCCAAGGCTATTTCTATTTGCACATTTTATCAATAAATGGATCGTGCCCTGGATTTTCAGGGATATCATTAACAAAATCCCTCAACTCTTGCGTGCATATATTGCACGCCGTATTAGGAACTGGCGATTTTTACTGCCCACCGTGGTGACCCTTGGTCTTTTACTGACCTATAAAAGGGAAATGACGAACCTAATTTACTCCACGCTCTCATTCTTGCTCTATCACCAAGAACTCTCGCAAGCTCAAGCACTCTGAGATCTGCTTTACGCTCCATTTTCTTCCCATTCCCTTCCTCCACGAAAGATGGCCGGCAAGGGGAAAGGTGTTGTTGCTCCGGCGGCCGTGACTGCCAGCAAGAGGGGGCAGTGAATGCCCTCCAAAGTCACCGTCGATACCATCACCGAGCTCCAGGCCAACGAGTAGAGTTTTGGAGCATTCTAGAGGACCAAACACATTTGTTTAAGATAAAATAATTAAAACCTCAAATTCATACTAGAGCCACGATAATTTGTGAACACACATTCTGTTTTCTTCCCTTTTAAACTAGAAGAGTGAACTCATCTTTGTTTATCATGGTAGTTGAACAATCTTCCATGTCTATCTGAGGAAGGGCTCAAAGTTTCAAGTGGAAGACATGGTTTGCTATTGAGCACGGTTGACAAGAACACGATGAATAGGAGATGCTTGCACGGCTACGACAGCACCAGTTGTAGGTCTAAGGACATGTACTGTGATGGTTAAGGCAATTTTGTTCTAAGCCTGCCACATAATCTAAAAAAACAATAAAAAGTGTGTGCGTGTGTACAATGTGTTACTTATTAGTCTTATATAGTAATAATTAGATCCAAAATGTATGGTCAGAGATATTGTTGCTAAGAGATCATCTCTTAATTAAGAAAAGACAAATATTTTCTTATGACTCCCTTTCCTCAACCTCAACGTTTATCTTCCGTGTCAAACATAAGATAGCATCGTTAGAGTAGACACACCATGAAGTGCCTCTTTGGCTCCATAAGCGGATATTGCGGTTGGCCTGGCTGGGGAAGAATGCAAGAAGCTAACCTACGACGTCCATGCTACAATGACAAGCCGATGGAGTGTGAGTCCCTCGCTCGCAGTTATACCTAGCCATAAGTCAGGACGGGCATAAAAAGGCCCGCAGCAGAAAACCCAGGCCCGGGCACGACCCGGCCGCCGAGCCTAGATATCAGGCCCAAGCCCGGCCCATCGGTGGAAAAGCCCGTCGGGCCTCGAGCCGGGCCTCTTCCCTAAAACGCACGTATGTCAAGCCCAAGCCCGGCCTGACCTGGCATTCAGGCTCAAAAACTAGGCCCATGCGGCCAGGCCCAACCCGTGGGCAAGGTCGGGCCAGGCCGGGTTGGGCTATTTCAGGCCGGGCCGGATCAGACCGGGTTTCCCATGCCAGGTATACTCACAGTACATGCTCTGCTACTCGGTTCACCGGCAGATCAGATCACAAAGACGCACGCCTCATACATCACCCATACAGTACCAGCTCACTAGTAGTAGTAGACACGCCCTGGTACTAACTACAATTAATGGAAAATCGGCAGCTTCAAAATTACAAGAACCGGCATGAATATTGTACGAACAATATAAATGTAAAATATAGGATTGCTGGCTAGCTAGATTCGTTATTCATGCATTTCAGTTCAGTGCATCTATATCTGAAGAAGTTAATTCACTGAAAGGAGTTCATACTGCAAAGTCGTCTTCTAGTCGCAAATACTAGCGGATTTGCTTTTCAATGCCTTCTTAATCAACAGTTGCAATAGATCGACAGAAACTTAATACTAGCAAGTTTAAGTAGTCACAGCTAAGCATATCCACTAGTGAACACTTGCTACCAAAAGGATGTTCTACTATGAACTTAAAGTCTGAACCAATTCCCAGATTTTCCACAAAAACAAGTTCATGAGCAAACTCTGAAAACACACAACCTTCTCCAGATTTCCTGCAAAATGAGTGCCCCGCAAACTGACACCCTCACCTACTGCTTGATTGTTAGCCTTAAGAAACCTGAACATAAAATAAATAAATAAGCATCAGATGCATTTGAACATAAACATATAAACGGAACGAATGGCAGGGAAAAATCAGAGTAAACAGAAATGCTACCATATAATCTCGCAAAAAAGAAAGAAAGAAATGCTACTACATAGTCCAAGCACATTTTTTTTCTAAAATGAAATGAATAGGGAGCTATCATTTTGATTTGCAGGGGAGGTACAGAGCGTACGAAATAGCAAGTTTCAGTTTCAAGATTTGATCAATTGGTTATAAACTTACAGGAAAAAAGGTAATGGTTATTGGATATTCTGCTGAGAAGGCTATCTTCAGGTTTATATAAACGATATATGGGCCAGTTTGCAGTTATGCAGTTGATATGTTAATCATGCCTGCTAGATCAGAAGCACTCCTTTAGATAATGAAATATAGTTCAGGAAACACTAATTCTTCTGGATGAAAGGTCCATGCTAAAAGACATAAATAGTTTTCAGCAGCACTTTGTGGTCCTGCCACAAGACTGTATGACTGGAAGAACAAGTTCGATTAGCATGCTTGGCATTCTACAGAAACATCTGACATGATTAAATATTTGATCATGTGTATGATAAAACAATCAGAGATGTGATTCTTTTAGCTAGTGTGCATGCCAAGCATATTACCAGTACCAATAAAACATGAACTAGAACTTACGATAGGCTGATATTGGGCAACACTGCAACAGTATATACTAGTATTAATTGGCAAAAAGTGCACAAGATTGCTCTTCCAAATCATGAATGGCATGGATTGGGTAAGAGATAGTACATGTAAAAGGAAACAAAACAAACTCCTAAACATGTGCATGGATGACATACAGCCAATGATGGATCATAGAACCATGAGCAGAGAGATATATAGTACCCAGAGATGCATTAACTGGTAACTTGGCACACTTTTGATTTTGTGTTGTGTCTATCTGAACGAACTAGAACATCTGCCAGAGTCTTGCTTTCCGTGTCGTCCTTCTTGCCTGAAAACAAACTCCTTTGATCAAGATGCATGAACTTGAACAAATAGTAACACAATTCAGAGTATACGTGCAGTATGTATCTAAGCATTGTATATAGGAATCCATCCCAAGTAATTACTGCCTTGCTTATAGAAAGAGGGATTTTATGCCTGGTTCAATAATGCTAAACGTTTGATGATTAATATAAATAGGATGACTTTATCTGAGTTTGCCCACACTGATCAACAAATGCTACCATTGGGATACTTTACACAAATTCTGTAGTAGATGACCTGCAAAACAACCTAATGGAAATGCACAGTACCACCTGAGCCTCTAGGCACATCTAATCTAAATGTATAATTTTACCATCCAACCATTTCAGCTGCTTCATGGGGAGGGGCCAGAAGTTTCAGGTTGACAACATAGTGTTTTAGGATTGAAAACAAGAGTTCCAGGTGCTACCACCATTTTGAACCGAGGAAGAGAATGATAAATTAGTAGCATGGTTACAATTTTAGATTAAATTGGTAGTGTATCTTACTCCTATATTGCAACTACTGTTAGTACAATATCTTGGAAGCAAAGATAGTGTATCGCCAATCATCCAGCATTCACGCAGTCCCCTCTTTGAACCTATTACCCAGAAAGTCCTTTCTGAGCCCGAGCTCAAATGAGCTCGGGTGAACAGTAAAATCGAAAAATAATTTAAAAATGTTCAAAAAATTCTGAATTTTTTTTGTGGTAAACCTTGACAAATATTCCAACTGCTTGCAAAATTTCATCTTCAGATCACATTCGTACAAGGCGTGGCAAAAAAAAAAATCAGTGCTCCAAAATGCTTTGAAAGTAGAATTTTCAGAGTATTGATTTTGTTTTTTTTTGTCACGCCTTCCACGAATGTGATTTGAAGATGAAATTTTGCAAGAAGTTAGAACATTTATCAAAGTCCACGACAAAAAAATTCAGAATTTTTTGAACATTTTAAAAATGTTTTTTGATTTTACTGTTCACCCGAGCTCATATGAGCTCGGGTGTAGATACTCCGCG
The DNA here is from genome assembly GCA_032464435.1 of Aegilops umbellulata. Lineage (NCBI taxonomy): Eukaryota > Viridiplantae > Streptophyta > Magnoliopsida > Poales > Poaceae > Aegilops > Aegilops umbellulata. The sequence continues at coordinate 446,406,500 of CP136054.1, forward strand.
TCCCCTATTACCTATATATATCCCTTGTTCTAGTTGTTACTAGACATGGATAAAAATTAATTCCCAGCCATAGTTGTTATGTAAAGAGAAAATTGTATGGATTATCCAGCAACCCTAATTGCTTTTAATTTGGTACGCTTGGAACACTTGTAGACAGATTCATTGAAATAAGATGACAGAGAAAACAACTCATGTGCAATTGAAGCGATCTACTAGCAATTACCACTGGGAGAGATCCAACTCGATTCGAGCCACGGTGGAAGCACGCATGGTACACACAAACTGGCGCCGTTGTGCCGAGAGCTCCCAATCACCTCCTCCTTGCTCATGTCCACGCCGATGCTGTGCATGCCGACCGTCAGGTAGATGACATTGCCGTTCAGTGGGTCAAGAGCGCCAATTTGTGGCGTTGTCTTCTCCGGCAAGGGCAGCCACGGGTGGTCACCATTCGCCCAGAGCCGGCTGAGCACCACGCGGTGCTCCAGCGTCCAGCCGCTGCCCTCGTCGTCCAGCGTCCAGGAGCTGAGCACGAACGGCTCCCGCTGCCACACCTCGGCGTAGCGCACCCTTCCATCACTTACCCCCATGCGTCGGTACCTGCCCAGAGCGCGTTTGGACATGGCCTCCGCTCCCTCCAGGTCAAGCAGCCCTGGCACTCGCTCTGGGCGTTCAGGCATCACGCTGCCCTTCGGCAGCTCGACAAAGCAGGGCTCCGGCCGGTCGCTGAACGGGTCAGCCGAGATGGCACCCCAGGTCAGGTCAACCCACCACAGCCGGCCGCCGAAAGGAAACGCCTCTTGGTCACGCCTGCCCGACTCCGAGTAAAACCGCCGGCAGAGCGGGAGTTGGCACCGCGCGGTGACCGCCATGTCCCACTTGCCCGTGTCCGAGAGAAAGCGGAGCATCCTGTTCCCCTGCAGCTCGGCGACGGCGAGCCTGTCGGGAGGCCCGTGCCCGCGACCGGCTTGGGTGAGGACGCCCATGTGAGGGCCGCACACGAGCTTCTTCGGGACGACGTCGATGGCCGGGAGGCGGATCAGTTGGCCGGTGAGAGGGTTGCAGAGGAAGCGCGTGGTGTCTGGGTCGTGCTCGGGGTCGAGGCCGGTGGCCCGGCGCACATGATTGGCGCCCTGCGTGGCGAGGATGGGAGCCGTGGCGCGGGCATCGTAGACGGTGATAAGGAGGAGGCCGTCGGCGCTGGCGGAGCACACGCGGCCGACGAGGAGTTGCATGACGTCGCTGTCGGGGTCGGGGCCGCGCTGGTGTCGACCAGGAGCGCCGGGACGGTGAGGGCGGAGAAGCGCGGGGGCTCGACGATGCGCACGGACGCGCCGAGTGCTGCCGACTCGGTGGCCGTTGTCGCCTGGTCGACCAAGATCCAGGGAGGGCGGGAGGAGGCGGCCGTGGAGGTGGAGAGGGAGCGGCTTAGGCGGCCGGAGACGGCGGCGGGGAGGCCTAGGAGGCGCCGCAGCGACATGGTGGAGAGAGAGGGAGAGAGAGCGCGCAGGATGATTCCGATGGTAAAGGGGCCTCGGTTCACGTGGACTCGGTGCACACAGTTGGGAGAGATATGGGGGCTGGTGGTGGCAGCCATGGATGAAAGCTGCGTGGGGTTGTTCTACTGCGTGCTCACGTTAGAGCTCTTTCAGGCCCACCTGTCGGTAAGGTTGGTCTACACGGACCTGGTCTATGCATATATGGCTTTGGACCGCGTTGCCCCATTGGCTGCGCAGCCTGCGCTGAGCACACGTCATCATTTTTCCCGCCAAAATTTCCTGCGTTAGCGGGAGGTACCGCTCAAAAAAAAAAAAAAAAAAACAGGAGGTGGCTTTAAGCTCTATTGTACGGTTGTCCGCTAGAAGCCTAGAACCGGAAGTGTGCCCAATCATATTCCACCGTCCCGATTCCGATCCAACACCCTCAAAACTTAAGTTGGTAGTCTAAAAATCAACAGGAGAGATTCAGCCTGTGAATTTTCAGAAACTTCAGTGGGCGAGGATGGTGAGTCTTTTGAAGAACATGGGCTCGTCAAGGTGGAAATATGTGTTTGGTGACGACCCCCTGACTTGTCCAGGTTCATGAACTAGATGAGGGAGATTGTACATGTCGCCTAAAGGGGAAGGATGAATAGGCGCTTTAAAATAATTACGGTTTATGCTTGAACAAATGTAGAATAAAACTAGCGTTTAATTTGTCAAGCACAAAACCTAAAACAACTAGGCTCATCTTTGTGCACCAACAACTTATGCTAAGCAAGATAAACAACTATGTGATAGCAAGACATGTAACATGAAACACTATGACTATCAGAAAGTAAAGTGCACAAGTAAAGGGCTCGGGTAAGTGATAACCGAGGCACGCGGAGACGACGATGTATCCCAAAGTTCACATCCTTGCGGATGCTAATCTCCGTTTGGAATAGTGTGGAGGCACAATGCTTCCCAAAAAGCCACTAGGTCCACCATAATCTCCTCACGTCTGTAGAAAAGCTAGCACTTTTATTTTCTTGTGAAAAGCTAGCACTAACTTTAATCTAACATATGCATGCATGCTCTCAAACCACTCCATGCGTAGAAAAGCTAGCAATTTTATTTTCTTGTGAGATATTAATTCATCGATAACTTTTGAATAAAATGTCCATTGTTAAATCTTGTTACATATTTGAATTTCTGTCAACGAGATCTTTAAAACAAGATCAAATTTGAATATATTTTGAATGAGTTTAAAATTCATGAAACATATTTCACTAATTTCTAAAAAAATGTATTGCATAATTTCTTTAAAAAATGATTTCACTCGTCCAGAAAACAGATTCCATTCATTTCACTCAATTCAAACTAATATTTTTACTCATTTGAATTATCCCGATTTCACTCATTTTAAAATACTGATTTTACTCATTTAGAAAGAGGGTTTCTATAAGCACATATATCGACTAAATGAGGAGTGAACGGGTGATTTTTTAAAATTTACTTATCTTGAGATGAACTAATCGAAGTAAAACAGAGACAACTATCAAGGGACAATGTTGTAGAGAAGACTATAGTCAAAAGAATGTTGCAGAGAAGGCAAACTGCTCAAACAAAAAAAGTACTTAATAGTAAAACAAACTAACATGTCACATACAAAAGTATAAGCAAGGTAGCATATGACACGCCGAAGGAAAACCTAAACATAACAAGTGTGAGAGAGTGGAAAGGAATGCATCATAGTCTTTGAAGAGGATAACATAGAGGGAGTAAGAACTTCACAATACAAAGTACGACAGTAAATTCAGAGCGAGGAAGTAGAACCCAAAGGCTTGGTGAAGACAATGATTTGTTCACCCAGTTCAAGTTGTTGGCATGGCTCTAAGTCTGGTTGGAAAGACTGAGATTTAACTCGGAAGACAAAGTCTTCGCCTTATTCTCCTTTAGCTACAGTCAACTATGACTACGCCAATCAGTCATGGCAGATCTCCAATACCTTCACAGACTTGTTCTTTAGGCAGTCCACAATTACACTTAGATGTTGTAACTGCCGAGAATAATCTAGTTATTACTATTTGTGCATCATCATGAAGTCATCATCATTGCAGCGCCACCATGTCACCTTCGTATCAGATTATCCGGATGTTATTTTATTAAACTTATAGCCCTATTTTGTTTTTCGTTGTTCTTTCGAAAGGTGAATAGTACCCTGATGTCTACTACACAACCTTCTTCTGGTAGACGTTGTTGGGCCTCCAAGTGCAGAGGTTTGTAGGACAGTAGCAAATTTCCCTCAAGTGGATGACCTAAGGTTTATCAATCCGTGGGAGGTGTAGGATGAAGATGGTCTCTCTCAAACAACCCTGCAACCAAATAACAAAGAGTCTCTTGTGTCCCCAACACACCCAATACAATGGTAAATTGTATAGGTGCACTAGTTCGGCGAAGAGATGGTGATACGAGTGCAATATGGATGATAGATATGAGTATTCGTAATCTGAAAATATAAAAACAGCAAGGTAACAAGTGGTAAAAGTGAGCGTAAACGGTATTGCAATGCTAGGAAACAAGGCCTAAGGTTCATACTTTCACTAGTGCAAGTTCTCTCAACAATAATAACATAACTGGATCATATAACTATCCCTCAACATGCAACAAAGAGTCACTCCAAAGTCACTAATAGCGGAGAACAAATGAAGAGATTATTGTAGGGTACGAAACCACCTCAAAGTTATCCTTTCTAATCGATCTATTCAAGAGTCCGTAGTAAAATAACACGAAGCTATTCTTTCCGTTCGATCTATCATAGAGTTCATACTAGAATAACACCTTAAGACACAAATCAACCAAAACCCTAATGTCACCTAGATACTCCAATGTCACCTCAAGTATCCGTGGGTATGATTATACGATATGCATCACACAATCTCAGATTCATCTATTAAACCAACACAAAGAACTTCAAAGAGTGCCCCAAAGTTTCTACTGGAGAGTCAAGACGAAAACTTGTGCCAACCCCTATGCACAAGTTCACAAGGTCACTGAACCCGCAAGTTGATCACCAAAACATACATCAAGTAGATCACGTGAATATCCCATTGTCACCACAGATAAGCACATGCAAGACATACATCAAGTGTTCTCAAATCCTTAAAGACTCAATCCGATAAGATAACTACAAAGGGAAAACTCAATGCATTACAAGAGAGTAGAGGGGGAGAAATATCATAAGATCCAACTATAATAGCAAAGCTCGCGATACATCAAGATCGTGCCAAATCAAGAACACGAGAGAGAGAGAGAGAGAGATCAAACACATAGCTACTGGTACATACCCTCAGCCCCGAGGGTGAACTACTCCATCCTCGTCATGGAGAGCGTCGGGATGATGAAGATGGCCACCGGTGAGGGATCCGCCCTCCGGCAAGGTGCCAGAACAGGGTCCCGATTGGTTTTTCGTGGCTCTGGAGGCTTGCAGCAGCGGAACTCCCGATCTAGGTTGTGTACTAGAAGTTTGGGTATATATAAGAGGTTTTGGCGTCGAGAACAAGTCAGGGGGGTCTCCGGGCTGTCCACGAAGTAGGAAGGCGCGCCCAGGGGGGCGCGTCCCCCACCCTCGTGGGCAGCCCGGGACTCTTCTGGCCCAACTCTTTTACTCCATGGCCTTCTTCTGGTCCAAAAATAAGCTCCGTGAAATTTCAGGTCAATTGGACTCCGTTTGATTTTCCTTTTCTGCGAACTCAAAAACAAGGACAAAACAGAAACTGGCACCGGGCTCTAGGTTAATAGGTTAGTCCCAAAAATCATATAAAAGAGTATATTAATGCCCATTAAACATCCAAAACAGATAATATAATAACATGGAACAATCAAAAATTATAGATACGTTGGAGACGTATCAAGCATCCCCAAGCTTAATTCCTCCTCGTCCTCGAGTAGGTAAATGATAAAAATAGAATTTTTGATGTGGAATACTACCTAACATATTTATCAATGTAATCTTCTTTATTGTGGCAAGAATATTCAGATCCATAAGATTCAAGAAAAAAGTTTAATATTGACATAAAAACAATAATACTTCAAGCATACTAACAAAGTAATCATGTATTCTCAAAATAACACGGCCAAAGAAAGTTCATCCCTACAAAATCATATAGTTTGGCTATCCTTCCATCTTTGTCACACAAAATATCCAAATCATGCACAACCTCGGTTTCAGCCAAGCAATTGTTTCATACTTTAGCCTTTTCAAACTTTTTCAACTTTCACGCAATACATGAGCGTGAGCCATGGACATAGCACTATGGGTGGAATAGGATATGATAATGGGGGTTGTGTGGATAAGACAAAAAAGGAGAAAGTCTCACATTGACGCGGCTAATCAACAGGCTATGGAGATGCCCATCAATTGATGTCAATGCAAGGAGTAGGGATTGCCATGCAACAGATGCACTAGAGCTATAAATGTATGAAAGCTCAACAAAAGAAACTAAGTGGGTGTGCATCCAACTTGCTTGCTCAAGAAGACCTAGGGCATTTGAGGAAGCCCATCGTTGGAATATACAAGCCAAGTTCTATAATGAAAAATTCCCACTAGTATATGAAAGTGACAAAACAAGAGACTCTCTATCATAAAGATCATGGTGCTACTTTGAAGCACAAGTGTGGAAAAAAAGATAGTAGCATTGCCCCTTTTTATTTCTTTTCTCTTTTTTTTTGGGGGGGGGCTTCCTTTTTTTATTGGCCTTTCTCTTTTTTTTGGGACAATGCTCTATGAATGATGATCATCACACTTCTATTTATTTACAACTCAATGATTACAACTCGATACTAGAACAAAATATGACTCTATATGAATGCCTCCGGCGGTGTACTGGGATGGGCGATGAATCAAGAGTGACATGTATGAAATAATATGCTTGGTGGCTTTGCCACAACTACGATGTCAACTACATGATCATGCAAGGCAATATGACAATGATGATGCGCGTCATAATAAACAGAACGATGGAAAGTTGCATGGCAATATATCTCGGAATGGCTATGGAAATGCCATAATAGGTAGGTATGGTGGCTGTTTTGAGGAAGATATAAGGAGGTTTATGTGTGATAGAGCGTATCATATCACGGGGTTTGGATGCACCGGCAAATTTTGCACCAACTCTCAAGGTGAGAAAGGGCAATGCACGATATCGAAGAGGCTAGCAATGATGGAAGGGTGAGAGTGCGTATAATCCATGGACTCAACATTAGTCATAAAGAACTCACATACTTATTGCAAAAGTCTACAAGTCATCAAAACAAAGTACTACACGCATGCCCCTAGGGGAAGGGTTGGTAGGAGTTAACCATCGCGCGATCCTGGCCTCCACACAAAGGAAGGCAATCAAAGAAATACCTCATGCTTCAAATTTGTCACACAACGGTTACCATACGTGCATGCTACGGGACTTGCAAACCTTAACACAAGTATTTCTCAAATTCACAACTACTCTACTAGCATGACTCTAATATTACCATCTTCATATCTCAAAACAATTATCAAGTATCAAACTTCTCATAGTATTCAATGCACTCTATATGGAAGTATTTATTATACCCATCTTGAATGCCCATCATATTAGGACTAAATTCATAACCAAAGCAAATTACCATGTTGTTCTAAAAGACTCTCAAAATAATATAAGTGAAGCATGATATTTCATCTATTTCTTTAAAATAAAACTACCTCCGTGCTCTAAAAGATATAAGTGAAGCACTAGAGCAAACGACAAACTAAACCGAAAGATATAAGTGAAGATCAATGAGTAGTCGAATAATTATGTAACTATGTGAAGACTCTCTAACATTTAAGAATTTCAGATCTTGGTATTTTATTCAAATAGGAAGCAAAACAAAAGAAAATAAAATGACTCTCCAAGCAAAACACATATCATGTGGTGAATAAAAAAATAGCTCCAAGTAAAGTTACCGATGAACGAAGACGGAAGAGGGGATGCCATCCGGGGCATCCCCAAGCTTAGGATCTTGGTTGTCCTTGAATATTACCTTGGGGTGCCTTGGGCATCCCCAAGCTTAGGCTCTTGCCAGTCCTTATTCCATAGTCCATCGAATCTTTACCCAAAACATGAAAACTTCACAACACAAAACTCACAGAAAACTCGTAAGCTCCATTAGTATAAGAAAATAAATCACCACTTAGGTACTGTTGTGAACTCATTCTAAATTCATATTGGTGTAATATCTACTGTATTCCAACTTCTCTATGGTTCATACCCTCCGATACTACTCATAGATTCATCAAAATAAGCAAACAACATAATGAAAGCAGAATCTGTCAAAAACAGAACAGTCTGTAGTAATCTGTATCAAACGTATACTTCTGGAACAACAAAAATTCTGAAATAAATTGGTGGACCTGAGGAATTTGTCTATTAATCTTCTGCAAAAAGAATCAACTTAATACCACTCTTCTGTAAAAAAAATGACAGCTAATCTCGGGAGCGCAAAGTTTTTGTTTTTTACAGCAAGATCATAAAGACTTCACCCAAGTCTTCCCAAAGGTTCTACTTGGCACAAAAACTAAATTAAACATAAAACCACATCTAAACAGAGGCTAGATGAATTATTTGTTACTAAACAGGAGCAAAAACAAAGAACAAAAATAAAATTGGGTTGCCTCCCAACAAGCGCTAACGTTTAACGCCCCTAGCTAGGCATGATGATTTAAATGATGCTCACATAAAAGATAAGAATTGAAAACATAAAGAGAGCATCATGAAGAATATGACTAGCACATTTAAGTCTAACCCACTTCCTATGCATAGGGATTTTGCGAGAAAACAACTTATGGGAACAATAATCAACTACTATAGGAAGGCAAAACAAGCATAACTTTAAAACTTTAAGCACATAGAGAGGAAACTTGATATTGTTGCAATTCCTACAAGCATATGTTCCTCCCTCATAATAATTTGCAGAGGCTTACAGTGGGGATGCAATTAATGTATGTCTTACCGTGAGTATCTGTGGTGACAATGGGATATCACGTGATTCACTTGATGTATGTTTTGGTGATCAACTTGCGGGTTCCGACCATGAACCTATGCATAGGGGTTGGCACACGTTTTCGGCTTGATTCTCCGGTAGAAACTTTTGGGCACTCTTTGAGGTTCTTTGTGTTGGTTGAATAGATGAATCTGAGATTGTGTGATCCATATCGTATAATAATGCCCACGGATACTTGAGGTGACATTGGAGTATCTAGGTGACATTAGGGTTTTGGTTGATTTGTGTCTTAAGGTGTTATTCTAGTACGAACTCTATGGCTGTTTGTGACACTTATAGGAATAGCCCAATGGATTGATTGGAAAGAATAACTGTCGGTGTCAAAACCGGTGGATCTCGGGTAGGGGGTCCCGAACTATGCGTCTAGGCGGATGGTAATAGGAGACAAGGGACACAATGTTTTACCCAGGTTCGGGCCCTCTTGATGGAGGTAAAACCCTACGTCCTGCTTGATTAATATTGATGATATGGGTAGTACAAGAGTAGATCTACCACGAGATCAAGGAGGCTAAACCCTAGAAGCTAGCCTATGGTATGATTGTTGTCTGTTGTCCTACGGACTAAAACCCTCCGGTTTATATAGACACCAAAGAGGGTTAGGGTTACACAAAGTCGGTTACAATGGTAGGAGATCTAAATATCCGCATCGCCAAGCTTGCCTTCCATGCCAAGGAAAGTCCCATCCGGACATGGGACGAAGTCTTCAATCTTGTATCTTCATAGTCCAGGAGTCCGGCTGAAGATATAGTCCGGCTACCCGGACACCCCCTAATCTAGGACTCCCTCAGTAGCCCCTGAACCAGGCTTCAATGACGACGAGTCCGGCGCGCAGATTGTCTTCGGCATTGCAAGGCGGGTTCCTCCTCCAAGTACTTCATAAAAGATTTTAAACACTAAGGATAGTGTCCTGCTCTAGAAAATAAGTTTCCACATATTGCCATAGAGAGAATAACATTTACACAAATCTAATCTGCTGACGTATCCCGTAGCGTGACATCACACTACGGCCAAGCCTTTATTCGATTCATTTTTACTCCCCCACCTCAGCGTGTTTTGCGAGGCGGTTTCCTTGGCACGTCTTGTCAAAGAAGAGATCGTGTCCCCTTTATTTACGGGATTCTCATCAATACGGACGTGGGTAACCCAACCGCGCCATTTATCACGGCGCTTCGGAGATAAGCGAGTTTTACTAGGCTGGTGGGGACGCATAGTCGCATCCGCCCATATAAGGGGAAAAGGGGCAGCTCCTCCCCACCCCAAGGCCCCATGAGATGGTAGTATTCCTTCCCCACTTCCTCCGTGGACTGGGTTTTCCTCTCCACCCATTCGTCCGGGGGCTCATGTTCTACTATGGCCTGGATTTCCATGATCTGGCCCCGAACTTCGTCCTCAACATATCGGCGTTTATCGTCGTGTGCGAGGCTTTCCTCTGCATCCGCCCCCATTTCGGCCTATGGCTCAAGACTTTCAACGTCAAGCCGAAGGTGGTGCGCGGCAACCAGGCGGAGTGCGGAGGCGCCATGGCGGGCAAGATAGCCAATGTCCTATGGCTCGAGGGCTCCTTTGTGGAGACCCTGAAGGGGTGGCAGTCAGGGTGGTTTTACATCACCGAGCCACGCGATCCGGAATGGATCGCAGCCCCTGAGTTCCGGTCCGGACCCCCACGCGGCTCACGTCCTGGAAAGAGACGGGCTTGTATTGGGGCTACAAAGAAGAGGTGACTGGACTGCAAACATGCATCCAAACTCTGGTGAACAAGCAGCTCAAGCTTGTCAATGTAGTCCAGGTTATGCTCGTCCACCGGATCCTCCCGTGTCAACAACGGGCCTTCAATCTGTGGGAGTTCGACCCGGCGCAGCACCAAACTTTGAGCAGGCTCTTCGACACGACGTACGAAGATGTCTGGAAGGTGCTATTCAAGGGCGCCGAGGCTCCCGCATCCGCTTCCGAGGATCGCGGATTCAACACACATCGTCAAGCTAGTGCGGTGAGCTATTTTTACCTTTTACAGGATGTTAGTTTTTCATAGTCTGACTCTATGCGGGATCTAAGCTCCCTTACCTTTGACAGGATTGGCAGGTGAAATCCGGACAGATCGACTGTCCGGCTCCCTTGCCCGAAGACCCAGCCAATGCTCGTTTAGCGAAGCTGCTGGTTCTGGCGCCCTATGTGGTGCCGGAGAAGAAGGCCAAGAAGAAGGCCACAGGGACTCGAAAGAGTGCCCAGCGTATGGAGGTATCAGATTCATCATCCGACGAATTCGAGACGCACTCCTTCCGTGAAGACAAGGAGGAGGAAGAAGAAACCTCTCCCCCTCCAGCGGGGGGAGGAAAGAAGAGGAAGGCCGCCCCAACAGGGGAGGCCGAAGGTTCCAAGAAGGGGAAGACCCTTCCTCCGGACTACTCCACGACGCCAACGAGGGCGAAGAGGAGTGGCCGCACAGGGCCAAGCGCCCGGCGAAGTCGTAAGTATTCGGATACCAGAGTAACTCATAATATTCCTTTGATGCACAACTTTTCCTTATGTCGAATATAATTATGCAGTCCGCCCAAGGCCGGGCTCGACGAGTCGTCGAGCGGCTCCCTGGATTCATTGGACGTGAATTCAGTTCCGCCCGCTACCTCCCCCCGCACTGCGGACGACGCCGAAGTGGCGTCGCAACAAGTTCCGGGCCGAGAGGAGGTGGTCCTGGAGGAGCCGCGAGGCGACCTCCCGGACTCCAGGAGTAAAGGGGACAAGACCCCCCAGGGCTCCAAGTCCGGCTTTGAGCCGGATACCGCGCCGGAATCTTCAATGGTTCCGGACTGTGGTAGGCGAACTCCTTCCAAGAGGAGCAAGCCTACTGAGCCGGCGGCCCCCGTCCAACCGGAGGCGCCGGAAAATCTGCTGGAGGTGCTTAACGGTGCCTCCATCGACGAGGAGCACCGTACTATTATGAGTACGGTGATCTAGAAGGTTCAGTCCGCCAAGAGCGGACTGACTCAAGCTTGTGCCAGCCTTCTAACAGGCTTCGAGGTAAGTAAAAAATATGTAAAAATATTACCGCATAGACAGTAGCCCCTGATGCTCTGTTTGGCGTTCGGAAAGAAAAGCCGAATAGAGGATCTAATAAATTTCGCAGGAGTCTAACAAAAAATGAGTCAATATGCGTATGCAGGCTTCGCTGCTTGCGACCGCTGCACTGACTGTGGAGGTGGGCACACTGAAGCAGGGCCTCGAGCGGTCCGAGCAAGAGCTCGGCCTTGCCAAGCGGCAGCTCAAGGAGAAAGAAGGTAAGAGATACCTTATAGAAATATATATATAAAAAGACGCAATTGCAAAAAATGACAGGATTACGCTGCTTATTGTAGGGGCCACAACTGAGGTGGCGACCCTCAAGCAAGCGCTGGCCGAGGCCGAGAAGAGAGCGACCACGGAGCGCACCGAGCGGGAGAAATATGAGGCGCAATTTGGCGAGGTACGACAAGAGCTCCAGGCTCTCATGGAGAAACATGAGAGTTTGGAGCTTGACTCAAGGACGCGAGCGTCCGAGCTTGCGGCGGCTATTGAAAGTGCCAAGTCTGCCAAGGCCGAATCCCAGAAGGCCCTCTGGGAGTTGGATGCGGTGAAAAAGATAGCGGCTGGTAAGGCATTATTTATGCAAAGCAGACATACAAAAGTAAGCTACTTGCTACTTACCCGAATCCAGAGCTCTCCAGGAGCATTCGCAGATCTTCCTCGTAGCGTATCCGATGCCGCCGCATTCTACCGAGCCGAGGAGGGCAGCTCGACGGAGAAGGTGTTCTGGTCTCAGTATGCTGAGGCCGGACACCCTGTGCCCCTGAGCGACCAGCTGAAGCAGCTGGTCGAGCTCCACAAGGCGGCCGAATAGGCCATGAAGGGCCTCAGAGTTCGGCTGTGGCCTGGAGAGGCTCTGCCTGGGAGCTACTTCGGGTTGGTGCGGCAGCTGGTGGAGGCTTGTCCAAGGCTCGAGGTCATCAAGCTCTCCGTCTGCATCGAAGGCACCCATAGGGCCCTTGCCCGTGCTAAGGTGCACTGGGGCAAGCTGAACGGTGAGAAGCTTGTGAAGGACGGGCCACCGCCGGGGAAAGAGCATCGCAAGCCCGAGAACTATTATAAGGATGTTTTGAAGGGTGCCCGCCTTATGGCGGATGAATGTACCAGGGATGTAATTTTGAGTAAACTCGCTCGTGTTGTCCTGTGCGCTGAAAACTTGTTCATATGTGCTAAGCAATGCCTTTTGAATTTAAAATATTACTTTCTGTGCGGCCGTTTATCAAAAATTGAGAGATGGCCAGTCGTCGGCTTCTGCCCCAATGCCACTAGTGCTGGGGTGTTCGGGATAAACCTGAGCGCTCTTTTTCCCATGTTTGGGTCCTTCGAGGGAGGCGCTTAGCACAACGAACAAGGCAATCGGACTATAATGCTTGAACACTCTCACTTAGCCATAGAACTCTATAATTTTAAATTTCGGCGAAGCCCCTAGTATTCGGAAGACCGAGTTCGGGGCGCTATCCACGCCTTGGTCGGACAAAGCCGACTCCTCGCTCTAAGCGGCATAAGTCTTTAGGGACTTGAAAAACCTCTCGAACAACGACCAGTCTCTCGCTTCATCATGACAGTCAGTTTTAGCTTTCTCTACTGAGGTGCTCAGCCCAGCTCAACTGGGGCACAATCGCAGTAGTTCTCCTAGTGCTACCTTAGCCGATATAGCGGAACGTAAGGCACCAAAACATAGGAGCCGGGCAAACCCAACTATTGACCCAAGACATGATTCGGAGCCGATGCATATAATGCTATAAGTTCGGGGTGCCGCACTTGTGAAAGTGTTCGGACTTTTCGCACCATATTGAGGGGTACTTAAGCCCCTGGCGCATTGGTCGTACCACAGTGTACGGATGCAACATGTCACTAATGAACATATATTCATAAAAAGAGTAATGCAAAAATAGATAAAAGCTATGCATTGTTTATTAAAAATGCTGCGATCAAAGCAGAACGATACAAATAGCGCGATAAGCAAAAGGTTGGACTATTTAACATGTCCGGTCCAGGGGCAGGCCGCGGAATTGTATGCAAAACAGGTATACTGCTCGTGATAGAGACCACCTGGGAGTTCCATAATGCGGCATGGCTTGTCTGCTTCCCTGGTTCTTGCATCGTTTGTGCGGCAGTTGAACTGCCGAACAGGTCGTCCGAAGTATGGAGTCCTGAAAGTAAGAGAAAATAAAGAAATCGGCAGCCCCTAGTGCGGTTTAAGCCGTGTTTCGGGCGTGCCGTGATAGTGCCCCTCCCCCTGTGCCCATGGTATTTCAAGAGCGTAGTTATGTACGCGAAGCACTGGTTTCGCTATATCGCGAGGGCTAGGGTTGTGGCCGCATTACTACGCCTGCTCAGAACGTGCCAGGCGGTCTTGTTGTAGGTCACTCCGGGCATGCAGCTGCCGACCCAACAAGCTGGGCAGGCACCTGCGTGGCAACATGCAGCCTTTCGTGGATGCTCCACCACCGCGCCACCTCAGCTGCCTGTCAGCCTACATGGCACCGCATGCATCGCTGGCCAGGGCGTGTGTCGAAGCTTGGAGGAGCGGCGGCGGACGGGATGGGCCTCGCCCCCGTCCCCGATAAAGTGAAGGGACACCTGCGCAATGCATTAAATGCGTCTTGTCCTATAATACGAAGGATAACCATGCAACACTGTTGCCTTTCCACCTCCTGTGTGCCACTGTGGCAACCCCTTTTTCTATAAAAGGAGGCCCAAGGCGACGAGGAGGGGGATTCGGCTTTTTGGAGCTCGTTACACCCCGTAGCTAGTTCAAGAACTCACATATACATCCACCAAAGCAGGACTAGGGTTTTACGCATCCTCGCGGCCCGAACCTGGATAAGCGAACCGCGTGCTCTCTGTTAGACCTGCTCTTCTCTCAATCCCGCGCCCCGCAACCGCAGTAGGGATTCTTGTGATCCCATAGGTGTCGTTTTCCACCGAAATCTTTGGCGCGCCAGGTAGGGGGCGCGTTTGTGAGAATCAGTTTTAGCAGTCAAGTGAGCGTTTCTTCATCGTGATGGCTCTAAGGGAAGTAGGAGAGGGGGTCGAAAGATCGACGTCGGCGCGACTACAAGCAGAAGCTAAGTCACACCGAACCCTGACTACTTTCTTTCCTTTTTATATGAGGTTATTTCCCTCGGAGATGTCGTGCCTTTGTATGGAAAACCTGCACGCCAGGGGGCTCTCCCGCTATCGGCAACGCCTTTGTCCTATTTCGAGTCTGCTCAACAGCTCAAGCGGCTGCGTCGAGAGCGGCAGGGTAGCCTTCCGCGACTGACAACGCTCTCGATTCTGACTCGAGTCAAGCTCGACAGTTCGAGCGGCCGCGTTAAGAACGGTAAGGTGGCTCGCCCGGCAGCACGCATACCCAGCAAGCCAATGGGGATCCGTCCCCAAGATGCTGCCTTGGGCTTCCGCACCGGCGAGCCTGCCCAGTTGGCGTAGGGTGCGTATACAAAGGGAAATTGAACAGGGAAATAACATGCATCGTACTGAAAGTGCTGCACAGTTATGTTACATCAAATTGTTGCCGCGGTTCTAACTATAGATAGTAATTGTCTTGGTTGTGAACCCGCAACGGCAATAAGGAACGGGATGCCTAATCCCGGCGCTGGCCCTCCACCCTCAGAATTCCGCCGACACGGCTGATGATGGGCTTGATGCGCTCCCTGAGCGGCGCGAGGTCGACACCCTCCGGCAAGCTCTCCAGCGCGGCGTCGAAGTCGCGGTCGGGGTACCAGTGCGCCACCTTGGTGAGAACCTTGGTCATGGCGCCCTGACAAAGCATCCGGGACTCCTCGGCCAGTGAGGCCACCCGGTTGGCGTGGAGCCGCTCCAGAGCATGGATGACCTTCTCAAAGAACAAGGCCAGGCTGCAATTGGCGCTCACGCTCCGCTCCGGGACGTACCTCATGTCTGGCATCCCCATGGTGGCAAGCTGCGTGGCGGCCTGGTTGGCGACGGTGGCAAGGCGTTCGAGCCAACGGTTCTCACCCGCCACATGATCGGCAAAGTTGAGGCCTTCGTTCTCCCGCAACTGCTTCTCGCCCTCCAGCGCCTTGGCCAGGGCTTCCCCTCGGGTCTTGGCCTCCTCCAGTGCCTCCTCGAGACCCTTCAGCTTCAGCTTGAGATCCCCGATGGAGTTGTTGGCCTCGGCAAGCTCCCCAGCCTTCCTAATGACCATGCCATGTGCCTCAGTCAGAGCACCGTTAAGCGTGCCCTTCTCCCGGGACAGCTTCAACGCCTGCTCCTTCAGCCCGTCGCGCTCCTCCTCCAGCTCCTTCACCTTGCTGGCGTGAACCTGGGCCTGGGCATTGAGTGCCTCCTTGTGCCTCTGCTCCAGCTCACTGGTCCGCTGCAGGACAAGCTTCTCCACCTCGGCATCTTTGCCATGAAGTATGGCGGCGAGCTTCTCCTCGCGTGTGGCAAGGTCCTCCTCCTAGGTGTTCAGCGCGGCCTCACGCTGGGTCCGAATGGCCTCGGCCGAGTTCTTCGCCGCCTCCTGAGCTCTCTCGACGTCGGCAAGCTTCATGGAAAGCTCCACGTCATGCTTGGCCTGCTCGTCCTGGGCCGCCTTGAGCTCCTGGTGGGCCTCACGGAACCAATCCCGTGCTTCGGCGACGCGCTCCTGGAGGTCCGCCTCCGTCGTCTCCACCACCGCCATCCTGGACTTAACCTTGTCCAGGCAGGCGGGTGGAGCGCCTGGAGCTTCCGGAAGCTGGAGCCCATAGCGTGCAGGAGCCGCTCTTCCTGCGAACTGCCGCCGCCAATGATTGGCTCGTCGACGACTTTGAGCCCGGCGGCGGCCAGCACCTCATCGTCGAACACCTCTCCTTCAACAGGCGTCCTGGTGCTCGATGCGCCTGGGAGGTGGATGAACAAGCCACCGCTCACCCTCAGGTACTTGGCGGAGCCGGAAGCAGTAGAGGAGGAAGGACGATCACCAGCCTCCTCCTCCGTCTCCCCGGCAAGCCCCTTGCCGTCCTCCTCAGCGGCAGCCTTGTCGGCCTCCCCGGTAGGCCCCTCGACGGCCTCCTCGGCAGCGACCTTCTCGGTGTCCGCCTCGGTGGCCTTGGCGACGCCCTTGATGACGGCATCCACGTCCTCTGGGTCCACCGAGAAGGAATCTGGGCGCCAAAGACAGGGGTGAGGCAAAGCCAAGACCAAGAACCGGAAAGAAGAAGAAGCAGGGACGAACGGCGAACGACTTACCGATGCCAGCACCCGGCTGGGAAGCGGAAGTCCCCTCCCCGCCAACATTTGGCGTCGAGGCAAAGCCACTGGTGCCCAAGTTCTCTTCCTCTTCCTCCATGTGGGTGGGCTCGGTGCTTGGCGCCCTTGCCGGGGATGTCCCTCGGGGCGGCGTGGTCGATGGGGGCGGCGTGTTGGGAGTAGCCGCCCGTGGCTCCTCCTGCCGCTGCTCCCCTCCTACACACCTGGCAATGTCAGCACCAAAGTGTCGCGCCCCTGACACATGTCGAAGAGAGAAGAATGATGAACTTACGCTGGGGGCTTTGCCGGGGGCTGCTGTCCGGGCTGCTCAATACCACCAAGGGCGCCCTCGAAGTACCAGCCAGGGGCTGGCCAGCCGCCGAGACCTTGGCCCTTTTTACTCTCTGGGCCAGCGTCTCCGCATCCCTACAAAGATGAAAACAAGTCGAGATCAGTAACGCAGGTTGGGGAGGCAAAGATAACGGAGAGGAACTGGATGCTTACTCATCGTCCTCCTCCTCCTCAGTTGTCTTCCTCTTCTTCCTCGGACTGAGTCCATAATCAAAGGTGATCCCCGCGCCGACGTTCGCCGGAGGAGGGGAGGGAGGCGGCGTCTGGGCGCGCTTGGATGAAGAAGGAGCGGCCGTCTTCTTCTTCACTGCGACCTTTGCCGGCTTCTTCTCCGCCGCAGCCCTCGTGTGGGGCCGGGACCCCTCCAAGGTCAGCTGCGGCTGCGCAGCCCTGCGGGGCCGAACCGGCTCACCGGAACTGGCCCGCCGCAAGACTCGCCCCCTCCCCGTAGGTGGCGTCGGGTCTGCGGTCTCGGCCTCCTTCTCCGACGACTCACCGGTCACATCCTCAACCAGTGGAGCCTCGGTGCCGGCACTGCTAGCTCCCCCGGCGGCCGCCGCCCACAGGGCAAGCTCCTCCTCCTCCGCGGCCGTCGCGGCCTTGTCCTCCACACCGCCATCGCTGCCAGCCTCCCTAGCGAGCTGTGCCTCCCTCGCCCTGGTGGCGATGTAGTCCAGCTCCGCCTGGGTGGTGTCCATGACAAGCAGTTGCTCGGCGTCAGCATTGACGTACCCCTCGTGCAGGGTGTCAAAGAACTACTGCACCTCGACGTCCTTTGGCTCCTCCCAGCTCGGGTCGGGGACATGCGCGTTGCATTCCGGCATCATAGCAATGATATCAGACTGACGCGAGTTGTTACACAACGGGACCACCGCCGTTGGCAGCTTGAACAACGGCCCCTTGAGGACCTTGCCGGACTTCGCGGCGGCCCTCGCAACCTTGCCGGTCAGCTCGACCTCGCCGTCGCGGCCCACGTCAAGCTGGAAGAGCCGCTGGCAGAAATGGGCGTGTGCCATCACCGTAAAGTTGTGGTCAAGGCCAGGGCGGAGTCGCATGATGTCAGCGGGGTTCGTGAAGAGCCAGGCTGGCCTTCCCTTGTTATGCAACGGAGCAATCCGGCGGCGGATGAAGTCTGCCCCGATCATTTCAAGGGTGAGCCCGGCCTGGGTAAGCCGGAGAATCCTGGTGGTGGCGACCGTGAGCTTTCCGTCGGCGGCGTAAACATCGCTCCAATCGCTGCCGCGAACCGGCGGCGCCCGGTGAACTTTGCAGAACACCGGCGGGTCCTTCTCTTCAATCCAGCATCACCGACCCCGCCATTCCTCCCACCTATCCGTCATGGCGCCGTCCGGGTACGCCCCCTTGGATCTTGGGATCCAGGTGACGCAACCAGAGATGGCACCCCCCGTCTGGATCCGAGGGAAGAAATAGTGGCGGAAGAGCGCCGTGCTGGGGTGCACCCCGGCAAAGCCTTCGCAAAGGTGCGCCAAAAGGGCCATGCACGCCACCGCATTCGGAGTAAAATCCAAAGACGGAAGCCGAAGGTGTGCATGATGTCGCTGAAGAAATCGGAAAAGGGAGGGCAGAGCCCGCAAGAAAAGTAATCAACGAAGATGGGGTACCGATTTGGGGCAGGCTCGGCGCAGGCGGCGGGGATGACGCGCGTGGTCGGGTGCCCCGAATCCTCCCCCCGTCTTCACTCCCCACAAGGGTCTGAAGAAGTCCCAAAGCTCGAACACATCGACCATCGAGGGGAAGAAGAAGGCGGACTACGTCCGTTGCCCCGACAGCGTGCTCTCCGGTGGCACACAGCCTCGGCATCCTTGGCCACCCCTTTGCCCTTGGTGGATTTTGGCGCCATGGTGGCTGAAGGAGGAGGGAGGAGCGGAGGGCGGCAGAAGCACAACGGCGGCGAGCGGAGACGAAGCTTGGAGAAGAGGAGGGAGACAGGCGGAGGTTTCTGAGATTGGGGTTGCGCGAAGGGTAAAAGGAACAGTGCGCCTGCGGTTATCCCTTTTATGGGGAAGCCTCGGGTCGCGCCGCCCATTTACTGCGACGTGACGCATGCGTGTGAAAACCGCCCCACGCATGCCGCCCACGTCACGCACGCCCCTCCACGCCGTGCCACGCGCGCGCATCGTGGGAAGCACAGCGCGTGAAAAATCTTACCACGGTAAAATCCGCCCCAACTGCCCGCGCACCGTTCTGGGCCTGTCCCAACAACGTGCTGCGCTTATGTGTGGCCCAGGCCCGGGGGCTCCTATCGGTGTACAAAAGTAGGGGCTCTCCTTTTGACCCCTTTACTTGTGCACGGGCAATCAGAGCCTCCCGCCACGGCCGCGCATAACAGGGCAGGGAAAGGGGAGCCGAAGAGAAGTCGAAGGCACAAGACGAAGCAAAGCAACGACAAGGACCAAGGCCACAAAGATCAGATGGACGAAGCAGGTTTCCCCGACAAGGACCCTTGCCGGGGCAGCCTCAGCAGCCCCGGCAAGACCCTTGCCGGGGCAGCTCGCCCACGCCAGCTGAGCGAGCCACCCTCGAGCCCACCAACACTCGATAAATGCATTGGGACAGGGCTCGGGAGGCACCTCTGTGGTGGCATGCAGATCTTTCTGAAGACAAAGAATAGTCAAAATCAAATGTGGATAGGAAGGCAGCCATCCTCACCCAAGAAATCCAGAAGACCCCCGGCAAGATCCTTCCCAGGGACACCTGCGCGCCACGTCAAGACCCTTGCCGGGCCCCCGGCAAGGCCCTCGCCAAGCGCACCAGCAGGGCCACCGTCAGGCCCGCACCAGCCAAGTCTCCGCCACCGTTCGCATGCAGCTGTCGACCCAACCAGCTGGGCAGGCACCTGCGTGGCAACATGTAGCCCTTCGTGGAGGCTCCACCACCGCGCCACCTCAGCTGCCTGCCTGCCTACATGGCACCGCATGCATCGCTGGCCAGGGCGCGTGTCGAAGCTTGGAGGAGCGGCGACGGACGGGACGAGCCTCGCCCTCGTCCCCGATAAAGTGAAGGGACACCTGCGCGATGCATTAAATGCATCTTGTCCTGTAATACGAAGGATAACCACGCAACACTATTGCCTTTCCACCTCCTGTGTGCCACTATGGCAACCCCTTTTCTATAAAAGGAGGCCCAAGGCGACGAGGAGGGGGATTCGGCTTTTTGGAGCTCGTTACACCCCGTAGCTAGTTCAAGAACTCAGATATACATCCACCAAAGCAGGACTAGGGTTTTACGCATCCTCGCGGCCCGAACATGGATAAACGAACCGCGTGCTCTCTATTAGACCCGCTCTTCTCTCAACCCCGCGCCCGCAACCGTAGTAGGGATTCTTGTGATCCCATAGGTGTTGTTTTCCGCCGACAAGTAGTTCATTGATCATCCTAGCTGACTCCAATTAGCACATGATGACACCACCTTCCTTGTGAGTGAGCCGAGCATCCAATGCATCTCCAATTGCTCCTAGAACAACAACACAAACAAAATGGTACCCAAACTCATTGGGATCAAAGAGTTAGAGAACCAACAATACATAGGACAACCTCCACATAAATATGTGCATATAGATATGAAAATGAATTTCATGCACATCTCATCCAATTTGAGACTTGGTGGAGTTTCCCCTATATATTGGGTCCAAGAAAGAAAGCATGCTAAAAATAGTACATCAAATTAATATGCATGCTCAAGACTTTCAAGAACCGATACCAAATGACAAAAAAAACCAAGTGAAGAAAAGATACCAAATGAATAAATCATCACTTGGAGGATATCCATAATAGATACATCGAGGAATGAGATATCAGTTGATACACACTAAATAAAAGATATCAAACTCCCAAAAGAGAGGATGGTTCCAAACAAACCAAGCTCTCTACAAAGTTTCATGATGGCACAAAGTACCAAAAAGAAAATGACTTGCCTTCCACCAACACACACTTGATAAGGAGCGCAAGATGAGTGTTTTGTAGAAAATAGGATAGCTCCCCCAAGACTAGTGCATTATAGAGAATTTGCATTTGAATACAAAATGCACAAGGTGGGATCACCACTTTCACTATATCTAGAAAACACTAGACAAGATCAAGAAATTAACAAGATCCACAAGTGGTATGGAAGACAAAGGGAGTTGATACATTCCTAGGCAAGAGATAAGGCAAATAAAAGCAAAGGCCAATGTAGAGATGATCAATAATTTATACCACACATAAGTGAGTACCAATTGTCAAAAGACAAGAAGTATTTGGAAATGATTCCCGTTGGTAGATAGCAAGGATATCCAACATCATCTTCACACCGAACACAAGCAAATTGCAACTTGTAGAGTTAACATGCCACCTAAGAACAAGATAATTTACAATATCAATTCTAGGTGACAATATCTCAAATGTACACATTTCTAGGCTTGTAATATGCACATAGCATATGACTCCCCCATAACGTGATACCAATAAAAACTTAACAAGAGGCAATAAGAGGATCCAACAAGAGATAATTAATGGACTATTTAGAATTTGAATTTCGCATGAGAAGACATACCACATAGCGCCTAGATTATCTTGAAATATCAATACTAGATGGTATTACTCATGTACACACATTTATAGGATTGTGAGGTGCACAAAGCATATCACTCCCCCATAATGGGATATTCCATTAATCTCTCACAAGAGCTAACTAAGATACAAACAAGATGCACAAAGGTTCAATGTACGACACACATGTACATGAAGTGCAAACCAACATACATAAACTTGATTACTCAAGATAAGCAATTTGGAGACACAACATATACAAAGACATGCAAGGAACAAAACCAAAACATGCAAAGGGGCAAGTAACTTTCAATGTAAACAATTTAAGTACAAGTTACAGCAAGGAGGCACATTGGATATAAGATAGAAACTTGATAACCCAATTGACTTGGCTTGAGACAATAAGAATGATGAAGTCCCCTTAATTCTTCATAATGTACCCAAGTCTACAATGACCTCCAACAACACCTATTGATCAAGTATGAGCTAGTTGGTCCCCAACCAAGTTGGGTCCTAAGAGGTTAGTCACAATAGGCTTGGCTACCCAAATGGTTCTTTTCTTGACACCACTTTGAGTACCAACAAATTTGGCAAACACATTGCCAACCTTATCCTTCCCAAGAGAATAGATATCATCAATTAGAATATGGTTGGATAAGGTACCATTCGTGCATGAAGAAGCGACGTGACCTTTTTCACGACATAGGTAGCAACGTCTACTCTTCACTTTCTTCTCACTTGATTTCTCAACTTGAGAAGCATTAGCTTGAGTCTTCTTGGGAAGAGGCCTTTCTTCAACTTGAGGTTGAGCATGAGAATGCACTTGTAGCCGCTTCCCTTGTTGCTTGTCACTAATGGCCTTCTTCTTCAATGGGCAAGATCTAACATGATGCCCTTCAATTTTGCAGTTGAAGCAAATAATCTTGGCCGAACTCTTGACTTGTTTTTGTCCCTTCTTGTTGTTGCTATTGGACTTCTTCTTCTTATTGGAGTTGAACCCAAGTCCACCTTTGTCATTGGGGGATTTTTGTACACTCAAGATATTTTTGAGTGTGGCCTTCCCTTCATGACACTTTTCCAAATCTTTCTTCAAAGAAGTGACTTGGGCCTTGAGCTCTTTGATTTCCTCTACATGGTTAGTCTCAACACAAGCACTAGAGGAAGTATAAGCTTCATCGTTAGAGCAACAAGGCAAGGAAAGCAATTCATCACAAGATGTACCAACGTTATGCATGGATGAATCGCGAGGGCTAGCACAAGGCAATATAGCATTTTGAATAAAAGTAGTGCTAGTGTCCACATGAGGCTTACTAGATGTTACCTTAGCAATCATGTCCTCATGAGCTATCTTTAGCACATTATGGGATACTAGAAGATAATCATGAGAGCTTGCGAGCTTTTCATGGCATTCTTCCAATTTCCCATAATTGCTAGATAGCAACTCAAGTTGAGCCCGTAGCTCAACGTTCTCCTTTAAAATGGATGCTTCACAAGAAATAGAGTTAGTAGCACAAGCATCATCATTAACAACAAGGGGAGAAGGCAACTAGGCAAGCTCTTTTAAATAAGAAGCTTCAATTTGAGCATGAGACTCGGTGAGTTTGATGAGCTCACCCTTGATGACCCTTGAGCCATTTTCGAGGTGCTCAAAATCCTCAAGGAGTCTAGCATGAGCAACTTCAAGCTTAGCATTTTTAGTTTCAAAAACATTGGCCACGTCAAGAGCTCTATCATGAGATTCCTTCACTCTAGATAACTCTAGAGCAAAAGTCTCCTCAAGAGATTCCTTGGTGGTTTGTTCAATTTCAAGAGCTTGAGAGAGGTCCACAATCTCATTAGCGTAATCACGCTCATGACCTTCCATTTTATCAATGGTGACCTCATGCTCCTCAAGACGAGATTCCAACTCATCAATATATTTCTTGCCCTCAATAGCAATAGACATGATTTCCATGAAGTTGGAACGAGCAATTTTATTAT
This sequence comes from Aegilops umbellulata, assembly GCA_032464435.1. NCBI lineage: Eukaryota > Viridiplantae > Streptophyta > Magnoliopsida > Poales > Poaceae > Aegilops > Aegilops umbellulata. The sequence continues at coordinate 446,430,174 of CP136054.1, forward strand.
TAAGAAGAGCTTTAAAAATTATTTCCCCCTTAACTTTTAAGGAGGCAACATCATCATTCTCTTCATCATAATCGACATCATCATCACTCTTGCCATCATCAATATTATCACAAGATATATTGGGATTCAAAGTGGGAGATACCTTTGAAGCCTTGGCCATAAGGCAAAAAGCAATAGAGGATGATGTGGGATCCCTTGAAGCACCATTCAAGACCACATCTTGTTCCATGGAGTGTTGGGTTTCCTCTACATTGTTAGCACAACAACTCAAGGAAATACATGCATTTTTATCATGGCAACGCGACATAGCAAGCATATCATCATGAGATTTAGTCAAGAAATTTCTACATGATATGCAAGGACTACCAACACGAGCATGTGAAACATGTAAGGTGCTCGAAGTGTTAAACTCCAAAGAAGGACCATTGCAATAAGATAGTGATGAAGAATCACCAAGAACAAGCACACTATCATCATTGCAATGACCACCACTACTCACCCTAGCATTACCTTGTGGCAATCCACATGTAGGTGAACTATAAGAAGTTGAGAAGGCAACACGGATGGAGGTGGAGGGAGAACAATCATCCCCACAAATCTTGGACACACCATATTTATCTTGAAGCTTTGTCCATAACTCATGAGCATCCCGGAACGACATGAGTTGAAATATAACTACATTGCTCAAAGCATCGAAAAGCACATTAGAAGCTTGAGCATTGAGATAAGAGTTGTTCTCATCCTCTAAAGATAATCTTTGGGGATCTTTTGGAGGAGAAAAACCCATATCTACAATTCGCTCTAAATTTGGGTCCATGACCTTAAAGATATTAAGCATGCGAATTACCCAAACATCAAAATTTGTGCCATCGAAACTAAGTGTGTCAAAGAATCCTAATCCCCTAGTCGACATCTTTACTCTCTAGACGGTTAAGCCTAACAAAGAGAGACGAGGCTCTGATACCAATTGAAAGATCGTGGATGTCGCCTAGAGGGGGGGGGGGTGAATAGGCGCTTTAAAATAATTATGGTTGAGGCTTGAGCAAATGCGGAATAAACCTAGCGGTTAATTTGTCAAGCACAAAACCTACAACAACTAGGCTTACCTATGTGCACCAACAACTTATGCTAAGCAAGAAAAACTACTTAGGTGATAGCAAGATATATGACAAGAAACAATATGGCTATCACAAAGTAAAGTGCATAAGTAAAGGGCTCGGGTAAGAGATAACCGAGGCACGCGGAGACGACGATGTATCCCGAAGTTCACACCCTTGCGGATGCTAATCTCCGTTTGGAGCGGTGTGGAGGCACAATGCTCCCCAAAAAGCCACTAGGGCCACCGTAATCTCCTCACGCCCTCGCACAATGCAAGATGCCGTGATTCCACTAAGGGACCCTTGAGGGCGGTCACCGAACCCGTACAAATGGCAACCCTTGGGGGTGGTCACTGAAGCCGTACACTTTGGCAACCCTTGGGGGCGGTCACCGGTACCCGTAAAATTGCTTGGGGCGATCTCCACAACCTAATTGGAGACCCCGACGCTTGCCCGGAGCTTTACACCACAATGATTGAGCTCCGAACACAACCAACCGTCTAGGGCGCCCAAGCACCCAAGAGGAACAAGCTCAAGGGTACCAAGCACCCAAGAGTAATAAGCTTCTCAACTTGTAACTTCCACGTATCACCGTGGAGAACTCAAATCGATGCACCAAATGCAATGGCAAGGGAACACGGAGTGCCCAAGTCCTTCTCTCTCAAATCCCACCGAAGCAACTAATGCTAGGGAGGAAAATGAGAGGAAGAACAAGAAGGAGAACACCAAGAACTCCAAGATCTAGATCCAAGGGGTTCCCCTCACATAGAGGAGAAAGTGATTAGTGGAAATGTAGATCTAGATCTCCTCTCTCTTTTCCCTCAGAAACTAGCAAGAATCCATATAGGGATTGAGAGTTAGCAAGCTCGAAGAAGGTCAACAATGGGGGAAGAATACGAGCTCAAAGGATAAGGTTCATTAGGGAAGAAGACCCCCTTTTGTAGGTGGGGAAAAATCCAACCGTTATGCTCACAGCCCGCATCGAGCGGTACTACCGCTCCAAGGAGCGGTACTACCACTAGAGTGGTAGTAACCCTTTGAAACACAATAGCGAGGAGGCAAAAAAGCCAGAAGAACCGTCGGAGCGGTAGTACCGCTTGACCTCACGGTACTACCGCTAGGGGTAGCGGTACTACCGCTAAGGGTAGCGGTACTACTGCTTGCAAGCGGTACTAAAAAATTACATCCGTGCCTACCACTGCTGGACTTGTGACGAGTTTTTGGTCCCGAGCGGAAGTAGCCACGGAAGTAGTCGCGGTAGTACCGCCGCTCCCAAGAGCGGTACTAAAAAATTACATCCGCATCAGCCCCTTTTAAGGACACCAAAATTGACACAACTTCTGCAAACGGACTCCGAATTCGACGAAACCAAGTTTGTTGGAAAGCTAGCGACAAGGGCTAACACAATCTTGATAGAAATACCAATAAGAAGCAAATGATAAAAGGCCCAAAATAAAATGGTGATAAACCTTCCTCGGAAAAGACCAGTAAAACCTCCAACACCGAAATCATCATAGAAGACGCATGCAAACTCCGTTTTCGATGAACTCAAGCTTGTCATCAAGATGACCATAAGCTCTAAGACTCACAAAGAGAACCAAACAATAACCAAGAAACATGATGCAAGGATGCAATGGTTTGAGCTCTCGACGAACGATACGATCAAGCTACTCACTTGAGAGCCTCGCTTGATAGTACGGCTATCGATCCTATAACCCGGTCTCCCAACTACCACCATGAGACCGGTAAAATAGAAAACCTATCAAGGGAAAACCTTTGCCTTGCACATGATCCACTTGAGATAGATGATGACGATCTTGTCCTCCTCAAGATGGACCACCTTTCTTTGATTGCGTTGGGTCGATGGAGACTAGATGATTGCTCCCCCATACTCCACTATGGGTGAGCCACTCTTCGACACATCTTCACAAGTCCGTTGACACCACAATGGATGGCAAGCTTCAAGCACTTGATCTCTTCGTGATTCTCCACTTGAACTTGCACACGACAATCTTGATGACGATCACCACTTGATGTCATCCTTTCCATGGGTTGTATGATATCTTCCTCTTGACGCAAGCCCATGGACACGTACCTAACCCCACATAGACTCTCACATAGACCATGGGTTAGTACACAAAGTGAAATGGACAATGCTTACCATACCATGGGATCACTTGATCCCTCTCGGTACATCTTCTATGCTTTGTGAGTTGATCAACTTGATTCACTCTTGACTTAGTCTTGATCAACCTTGAATCTTTACAACTCACTTCGTTTGGATGATGTCTTGAAGGTAAACATGAATGATCACACAATCTTCTTCTTCAAGACATACTTGCAATAAGCTCAACACTCACATGACCAATCTTTGGATAATTCGTTAATAGCACCTTGGTCAACCCATAAACTCCTTGAAACCAACACATGGACTTCAAGAGATGCCTATGGAAAAATCCATCAAAAATAACTCAATGCAACCGTTAGTCCATAGAGAATGTCATCAATTACTAAAACCACACATGGGGGCACCGCATGTCCTTTCAAATGCCATGTTAGTCATACGGGTATATGTTTTGATATGAAGCACCCTGATAATGAACGCCAACCGTTTCATAGTGCAGCATCCCTCGTGAAGAGGTTTCATTGCTTCTTCATTAAGCTTTTAAAAATGTCTCTTCTTTATTTCCAGATTTCTTGCCCATGTCATCCACTTATTGAACTCGATCGCTCTCTGATACCATGTAGAGATGCATATTCAAGCCAATGCAAACAAAAGATCTGATGGAAGAGACTAAACAATATATTTATACGTCAACAGTCAATACTCTTTTTCACGTATGTGTGCAAGTGCAACACGAACTATAACCTCTTATTTTGTTTGTCAAACAAATTAACTGTGAGCACGGATTCAACCCAGGACTGGCTTCACTGTTTGTCACCGTGCCAATCAAAACGTCCTTCAGCTAACATGCAATTGCCTCCCGAGCACCACGGGCACACGATTGCAACATTACACTACTGTGTCGTTGCAGCATGTAGCCAACAAAAATCAACTAAGCATCACCATTAAACAAAGACGTTGTAATTCCCTAAAAAATAAAAATAAATTCGCAAGCATTTGCACGCCCATCCACCGCCACTCACTCTATAAACGGCCAATACCATCCACAGTTACTATATTTTATTAAGGCTGCCAACAAAAAGAGTTTCCTTGCAGTGTGAGACGACAGCAGCTTCGCACGAAAAACGGCAGTTCCACACGGAGATAAATACATTGGTGGTCATTGAAGTTGAGGTCGAAGCACATTACCGTCACCGGACTTCAGAATACGCTTAATACGGTCATTGAATACGAGTTGCGGTCATTATATGGTCACTGGCTCGTCGTAGAGTTTCATATTTTGTCCGTCAAATCTTTATACGTGGAAACTACTATTGCATGGTCATCGCTACGATCCTCTGCCTGTCTCATGAGTCCCACCTGTCAGCTGATGAAATAAACAAACATATAAAAAACGAGAACTATGCGCGCAGAGCAGGGGGTTCGAACCCGGAATCTCCGGCTTGGTGATCACGTAGACTAACTATTTGTTGAATGCTAATGTACAGATCATTTTTTTAGGACTATACTAACTTCCTAACGTATTGAATTTAAGCAACAGATCCGAACACATTTTTATTTGATTCAATTAATTAGTTTGCATGTATGCGTGGCGTGTGTGCATCTATATGCATGTCCACAAGTACTTAGTTTAATTAGCAACACCTAATTACATACATGCAGAAGAATCAAAAGTGATGATGTCAGCAGATTCTTTTTAAGATTAAAAAATCAAAATGTTTTGTAGCTAAAACGGTTCGTCGGATTGAAAAACTGCCTTCACATAAAAGATTCGTCGCGATGAGATCTTTGAAATAGATTCTGTGTTGATATGTTTTTCCGATTTTTTCAGCTCCAATGTTACTGGCACGTACTACGTCAGTTATCACGTCTGCAACACATCAGTTACCAAGCTGTTTTCATAGAAATTACCGGGCATGAGAAATGGTTTTCAAACCTTTCTTCCCATGCGCACATGCATGCATGTACTAGATGACAAAAATGTCATCCTAGATTCTCCCTATTTCTAAACTTTAAAATATTTTGTCGCTCAAACCGTCAACCTAATCGAAGAACTATTTTCGCATAAAAGATTCACCGCGACAAAATCTTCGAAACTAGGTCCCATGTTGGTCAGTTCCGACGTCTTTTTTTCGGGTAAAAAGTTATCACGGATGTGCTACGCAAGTTATCCTGGCAGTTGAGCATAAGTTATCATGTTGTTTACACAAAAATGTCAGGATATAAAAAATGCTAATGTTAGGAAAGATTCTACCGAAATTCAAAAAATCTGAAATGTTTTGTAACTCAAATTGTCGCTCCGATACAAAAATCATTTTCTAAAAAATCGTTGTGGCGATACCTTCGAAACTAGATCTCATGTTGATATATTTCGACAACTTTGTTGGGCCAAAACGATGTCAGACCTGGGCTAACTAAGTTGTCAACACTATTGTGTGTATATTATCATGCTATTCACACACGAGTTATCGAAGAGTGTTTTTCAAACAAGTCCCATCCCCCCCCCCCCCCGTTTCAAAAGTTATCACACCTGGACTATGTAAGTTATCGGCCAATTTTAAAGTAATAGAAATGTAACTTCTTTGCATTGTTGATCGACAATATGGTGTGTATTGAACCATCAAAATATTTATGCTTGTTGTGTCTTGCCCCCCCCCCCCAACAACCTCAAATCCTGAGTCCACCCCTGACATCAAGTCGATGTAGTCGTAGACCAAGCCCGTGTCCATCAAGGAGGCGGGATGAGCTAAGCCAGAGCCAGCCACGAATGGGCTTGTGGTCACCGCATACGCGTTCGGCGTCGGACCGTCGTCTTGTACTTCATCTCCTCTGCTATCCAACATGAATACCCCTGTGACGATCGATGACCATACCATGGCGGGAGTCCAGTCACGGTGCCTGCTGCGGATGAATGCGGCCACCCCGGCAACGTGAGCACAGGAATTTGACATGTCAGACATCATGTGGAACTCCACAGCATTGCCGGGCCACGCCGCGACTATGTTGATGCCCGGCAGAGGCGGTGCTAGACAAAAACCTTTGGGGGACGTAAATGACAAAGATCTGAGGGGCAAAAGGCTATTTTTTTCCTCATATAGACCCTTAAAAAATATATTTCTTCGGTGTTTTTCCTAAAGCTGGGGGCAGTGACCCTCCCCCCCCCACCCGCGCTCCAACTTAGCTTCGCCACTGATGCCTGGCGCGGTGACGTCCGGCTTCAGAATCTCAGGGGCAGCCGTTGGTGTAGGCCCTGTAGACTGAGAGCCAGGCCCTTGGTGCGACGCCGCTGGCGTCACCACGGGCAAACGCTCCAACGCCAGCGTCCCTCACCTTCGCGCCGGCAGCCGTCGACGTCGACGTCCCTCGGGTACGTGATCTTTCCCGGACGACCCTTCCTCTCTTCTGATCTTTAACCTTGTTGCGGACGCCCTCTTGGCCATGATCAATAAGGCTAAGGGTGCCGGCCACATCCGCGGTGTCGTCCCACACCTCATCCCTGGAGGGGTCACGCACCTCCAATATGCGGACGACACCATGTTGCTCTTCGAGCCGGACGAACATAGTATAGCCTCGATCAAGCTCATTCTTCTTGCTTTCGAGATCGTCTCTGGCCTTAAGATCAACTTTCTCAAGAGCGAGGTGATAGCCATAGGGATGGCCGAACCTCTCACTACTCGAGTAGCCAACCTTCTTAACTATAAGCTTGGGAGCTTTCCGTTTAAGTATTTGGGCCTCCCTATCTCAGACAAACACATATCTATCCATGAGTGGGAAACCTTGTATGGCAAGGTGGCGAACCGGGTTAGTCCTTGGCGTAGTAGGTTTATGTCTTCGGCTGCAAGGCTTATTCTGACGAACACTAGCCTCTCCTCCTTGCCCATGTTTACCATGGGCATGTTTCTCCTGGCAGACGATGTTCATGCCAAGCTCTACACTCCCCGATCCAAGTTCTTTTGGGAAGGAACTGGGTCCAAAAAGAAGTATCACTTGATTAAGTGGGCAGTGTTATGTCGTCCAAAGAAATATGGCAGCCCAGGGATTCTCAACTCCAAACTTATGAACGTTGCTCTCCTTACCAAGTGGCTCTGGAAACTCGCCCGAAACGAGCAGGGGCTCTGGGCGGATATCCTTCAAGCGAAATATTTCCCTGATGGGAATTTCCTTACTTCTAAGGCCAAAGGGTCGACCTTCTGGAACGGGATCCAGGCCGTCAAACCAGCGCGTTAGGAGCTAAGCTTAGTGTTAACGATGGCAACTCCACGAGATTCTAGTTAGATCGCTGGTATGGTTCGGAGCCATTGTGGCACAGCCACCCCTCCATCTACCAACTCGCCACTAATATTGAAATCCTCGTTGCCGATTGTAGGATCAGAAGTATGTCTAGAGGGGGGGTGATTAGACTACTTGACCAAATAAAAACTTAACCTTTTCCCAATTTTAGTTCTTGGTGGATTTTAACTACTTTAGGACAAGTCAAGCAATCATCACACAATTCTAGCAAGCATGCAAAGAGTATATATGCAGCGGAAAGTAAAGCATGCAACTTGCAAGAATGTAAAGGGAAGGGTTTGGAGAAATCAAACGCAATTGGAGGCAAGGATGTTTTTCCCGTGGTTCGGATAGGTGGTGCTATCCTACATCCACGTTAGTGGAGACTTCAACCCACGAAGGGTAACGGTTGCGCGAGTCCACGGAGGGCTCCACCGACAAAGGGTCCACGAAGTAGCAACCTTGTCTATCCCACCATGGCCATCGCCCACGAAGGACTTGCCTCACTAGCGGTAGATCTTCACGAAGTAGGCGATCTCCTTGCCCTTACAAACTCCTTGGTTCAACTCCACAATCTTGTGGGAGGCCCCCAAGTGACACCTAGCCAATCTAGGAGACACCACTCTCCAAGAAGTAACAAACGGTGTGTTGATGATGAACTCCTTGCTCTTGTGCTTCAAATGATAGTCTCCCCAACACTCAACTCTCTCTCACAGGATTTGGATTTGGTGGAAAGAAGATTTGAGTGGAAAGCAACTTGGGAAAGGCTAGAGATCAAGATTCATATGGTAGGAATGGAATATCTTGGTCTCAACACATGAGTAGGTGGTTCTCTCTCAGAACATATGAGTTGGAAGTGTAGATGTGTTCTGATGGCTCTCTCCATGAATGAAGAGGAGGTGGATGGGTATATATAGCCTCCACACAAAATCCAACCGTTACACACAATTTACCAATCTCGGTGGGACCAAATCAACAAACTCGGTCGGACCGAAAAGGTAAACCTAGTGACCGTTAGAGATTTTCGGTGGGACTGACATGCATCTCGGTAGGACCGAAGTGGTTAGGGTTTGGGCATAACCTAATCTTGGTGAGACCGATTACACAAACTCGGTGAGACCGATTTGGTAATAAGCTAACCAGAGAGTTGGTCAGGCAAACTCGCTGGGACCGATTTGCTCTTTCGGTGAGACCGAAAAGTTACAAAAGGGAAACAAAGAGTTTGCATTGCAATCTCGATGGGACCAATCGCTCTTTCGGTGAGACCGAAAAGTTACGAAAGGGAAATAGAGAAATTGCAATCCCATCTCGGTGAGACCGAGATCCCTATCAGTGAAACCGATTTGCTAGGATTTTGGCAGTGGCTTATGACATATGAAACTCGGTGGCGCCGGATAGAAAGAATCGGTATGACCGAATTTGGTTTAGGGTTTAGGTCATAAGTGGATATGAGAAAGTAGCTGAGGATTTTGGAGCATATCATTAAGCACATAAGGCAAAGAGCTCATTAAGCAACACCTCATCCCTCCTTGATAGTATTGGCTTTTCCTATGGACTCAATGTGATCTTGGATCACTAAAATATAAAATGAAGAGTCTTGAGCTTGAATGTATAGCCAATCCTTTGTCCTTAGCATTTTGAGGGTTCCACTTTCACCATCCATGCCATGCCAATCATTGAGCTTTCCTGAAATAATTATCTTGGAATAGCATTAGCTCAATGAGCTATATGTTGTTATGAATTACCAAAACCACCTAGGGATAGTTGCACTTTCAATCTCCCCCTTTTTGGGAATTGATGACAACATAAAGATCAAAGCTTCAACAAATAATAAGAATGAATTACATCGTCGCTTTGAGAAGTATGTGATAAGTAAGAGCTCCCCCTAAATTTGTGCACATTCAAAAATTTGCTTTGGACGGCAAATGCACAAAGAGTTAGAATCATGGGTTACTCTTCCATGTCACATACATCTTGGTGGAGCGCTCAAAATGATAAATGATGAAATACATGCACTCATCACCAAGGCAAAGTGAATGATCACATAAGATAGATAGGATATATCAAATATGCATAAGTGTAGCTTATGATCAAACACATGATCATCAATGTCTCACAAGCATAATAAAGTATCTCAACCAAACGCAAACAATTGTATCAAGAACCACCAAATCAAACAAGAGAGAAAAACCAACACTCTCTCTCTCTCTCAAAGCCTATGATGAGAAAAACCAACACTCTCTCTCTCGAAGCCTATGATCTATACATCTTCTCCCCCTTTGGCAACAAGTTACCAAAAAGTTCCTAGAAAATGCATAGTGCTATTTCGACACTCAGGCTTGGTCTTCAGGTGGTGGTGTAGTCTGAATCACTCCAAGGACGAAGGCTTCTGTTGATACTGATGGAGTTGGAGCTGAGGTGGATGCTGGAGCAGGTTGGACTGGTGCTGCGGCTGGTGCTGAGGTTGTAGCTCTTGTGTCTGGAACTGGTACTGCAGACGACCTCGGTCCTCGTGGCACTCTGGCAAATGCATCTGTGGTAGTCTTCCCTCTCCTCTCCTGCATGTCATCCTGGAGCTGCTCTACTGCTGTCTGTATCTCTGTCACCTTAATGTCCAAGTCATAGAACTTCTGTTCTACGATCCTCTCTAGGCTCGCCTGGTTCTGAGTCAGGTTGGCAAAACCTTTCTCAATCAGCAGGGTGGATGCAATCAGGTAACTGAGTTGTTCTTGCTTAGTCTTCAAGAAGTATTCTGATGCCTCCTCTTGAGTTGGCATCCTAGCAGCTTTCTCCTTCCTTGCCTTCTCCTTTTGAGCTTGGGCATGAGCTGATGAAGGTTCTTCCTTGTTCATCACAACTTCATTATCTTCAAATTCAAGATGAATAGGAAGATGTTCCTTGTCCAAAAGATAGATGCCTGTGCCCATCTTGGAGTTAATGAGCTCCTGGATCTGAGGAGCATATCCACAGCTTCTCTTCTGGTCTGCTGCTGTCCTCTTGATTGTTTCAATCATCAGGCTCATGACTTTGAACTTTTGAGGCACATCAAAGATATGAAGTAGGTTGATAGCATGACCTCTGATCATCTTGTGATCTCCAGACTTGGGCAACAGAGTATGCCTTAAGATCCAGTTGATAGTGGGCAATCCAGACAGAAGGTAATGTACAGATCCATACTTGAAAGATTCAAGTGCCTTATCAGGGATTTCTTTGTACATGTTGACCATTGAATTGTGGTCCATCTTCTTCTTGGAATAGACATCCAAGTCATCTTCACTCTCTTTGGGGGCTTTCATCAGCTGAGCCCATTCTGCAATAGTTGACTGGTACCTTGTACCTTCGGACATCCAGACTATCTTCCCATCGGGGTAAAAGTGAGCTGTGGAGTAGAACTGCATAATAAGTTCCTCATTCCACTTTGTGACCTTTTTCCCAACAAAGTCTGCTACCCCACAAGCTTTGAAGCTGTCCTCCACTCCTGGAAAGTGCTCTTCATTTTCCTTGATGTATTCCCAATCAACCCATCTCATGTCACAGACAATTGGCTTCTTATCCAACAGAACTGTCTCATAGAAATCCTGCTGTTCCTTTGTGTGGAATCTGTAGTCCACAGCAGTCCTTCTCCTGATAGCATAAGGATCTTCAGCTCTCCACTTTCTTAATCCAGAATCTCTCCTTATGTTCATGTCTTCAGCCACAGGATGAGCATCATTATGGTCTGGGATTTTGGGCTTTAATTTCCTCAACACTTGCCCTTCCTCTTCTTCTGCAACATCAGGCACTGGGGCCTTGTTCTTCTCAGCAGCTGGAATATTTCTTGTATTCCTTTTGGGTTTTTGCTTGGGAGCTGTCTTGGCGGCTTCCTTGGGCTTGGATGCAGCTGCCCTTGACCTAATAGCATCACCCATTAGCTTGGGTGCCTTGGGTGCTGGTGCAGCACCTTCCTCTTCCTCTTCTTCTGAATCTTTTCTCATAGAAGGCTTCCCAATGACTTTGGCAATGGTAGTTCTTGCTCTCTTCTTTTGCTTGCCCTGGCTAACATCTTCTCCTTCAGATTCAATTGTGAACTTCATGGTTTCCTCAGGCACAGCCTTCCTAGGCTTGGAGGTTGGAACTCTTCTGGGAGGTGCATTCTTTTGCATTCCTGGTTTGGTGGCTGCAGCTGAGCCATACTCTTTCTTCAGTACAACTCTCTTGGAGGTTGTCTCCTCCTCTGCCACATAGTCTTCATCTTCAGAATCTGAGTTTCTTTTCCTTCTCTGTCTGGTGGCAGCCTTTGGCAGATTACTTGGAGTACTTCTGCTGCCATCATCTGATGAGATTAAGGGACTAGTGCCCTCACTCATGTGCACTATCTGTTCTGACTGATTTTGGCTGTCACTCTGGTCTGACATGTTGAACAACTGACTGCTGACTGCTGACCCTGTGAATAGTTTATAGATGAGGTAGAATAGATGAGCATCACAAACAACAGAGATTTTTGCAAAAGAATGATTCAAAAACTTAGTTTTAGTTTCCCACAGAAAGCATTTCGGATCTACCGATTCCTAAACTTGGTGATACCGAAGCAACATTTGGAACCTAAACTAGTGAACTCGGTCAGACCGAGTCACAGTTCGATGGCACGAGACTGCTAGGGTTTCACAAAGTTCAAAAATCAGTCACACCGATTAGTTACACTCGGTCAGACCGAGTTTCACTTGTGCAATGGCATAGGCCAAATCGGTGGGACCGAGTTTTTTTTAACTCGGTGGGTCCGAGATGGTTTCGGCGGAAACCTAACCCTAAAATTTTTGAATCAAACCTAATCTATGGATTCTTTGACTGGATAGGAGTTTAGCAATCGTGGCAAAGATCATTATGACCACAATGTGCTAGTAATCAGATTGAGGAATAGCACAAAGATCGAGTCCGTACCCTAGTTCGGCGGAGACTCGCTACGGCGGCAACGACGGAGGTGATTTCCGTTGACGGCGACGGAGACCAGCGACTGGAGGCTGCTGGCGGCGACAAGACGATCCGGAGACCACGTTGGCAGAGCGAGCTATGGCGCGGGCGAAGGGGTTCGGAGAAATTTCCAAATTTTTGCCCGTGTCTATATATAGCCCGACCCTGTCGGTGTGACCGAGTGGAACAACTCGGTGGCACCGAGATGCAAAACTGTATACAGTTATTGCAACTCGGTGTGACCGAATGGTTCAAATCGGTTGCACCGAGATCAGAAACATAGATCAACTTGATGATCTCGGTAGGACCGAAAGTGGAGTATCGGTCAGACCGAGAATCAAAAAGAGGTTTTGGAAGTTTAAGTCTATGACGAATCGGGGACTCTGAGTGCTCCTCACACAGAGTGGTTCGAATTTGACTTGATCAATTTTGTGATGTAGCATGAATAGAGTTTGAGACGAGAAAAGCATAGATAGCTAGAGGGGGTTCTTAGGCATTCTTGTCCATCCACTTGGCAAAAGAAAAGATAAAGCCAATCAATCAAAACAACAAGTGGATGTCCTTGAATGAGTAAAATATGCATCCAGCATGCTCACACAATAAGATGGCAATAGAAATATGTGACAAAGCATGCACAACCAATTCTAGCATCTATCAAGCAATTGCGATGACTAGGTCATCTATATATGAGTATATTGACTTAGGAGTCAAATGAGAACATTTGATCATAGGTCATACTCATCGTTTAAGCTCAAGTGGGGTTACCACTTTTACATAAAGCATTGTTGTGTTCACATCATTAGAGTTGCTTTAGCTCAAGTCTTAGAGTAAAGCTCCCCCTAGATGTGATATCCCCCCTAAGAGGGATGAACTAACCTTGGGTTTTGTCGATGATGACTTCATGTAGATGTTGAAGATGTGGATGCTCAATGTTGATGTAGATCACTTGGAGCTATCCTTTTGAGTGAATTGCACTTTCAATACCTACATGGGTTAGTCCCACAAGGAACAAGCTAGTATATCCATAGACATGGAGTGATGCACATGCAAGATGATGTCTATGAAAGCTTTTAGGTTACCTTGTCCCTTGACTTACCAACAAGAGGGTTTGTGACTCCTTGAACTAGTGCAAGATGTGGAAGTTGATTACACTTGTTCTTGCCAAAATGATAAGAGTGAAGTATGTTGGCGGAGTCACCCTCAAGAACTCTCTAGTTCTTCTTCTTTTGGATCCACACCATCTTGATGGGAATCCTTGGAGTTGTAGTCGTACTTGATGAAGTGGAACTTGAAGTAGTCTTGGGAATCCACTTGACTATGGTCTTAGGAGCTTCTTCAAACGCATCTATTTCCTCTTGAAGCTTGTCCTTGCCTTTTTGCTTGTAGTCTTGTGGTGGAAGATCATCTTGAGTTTGTGTCCCCTTGAAAGAAGTTGGATCATACTTCTCTGGTTGAGGAACAAACTTTGTCTTGGGATATTGATCTTCTTCCCATTCAACTCCATTGGCATTCAACTTTCGTTCAAAACCAACACCTTAATTCTTCCGGTGCCTTCCTTGCTTTCGTACAATCTCCTCGAATTGCTTACTCCCGGCAAGGCTTTTGTACACACCTTTCTCTATGATTTCCTTCAATATGCTGTTTTCTTGCTCAAGTGTAACTTGGCTAAGAGAATCATTATTGGAATCAAGAGAACTACTAGAAGCAACAATATTGGATTTAACATGATCATTGTTACTACTAGAGGAAGAATCTTTCTTGTTCTTGTTACTAGACTTGACTTGAGGCATGTAAGTGGATAAGAGTAAACGTTTGGCAATGTAAGAAGAACTTTTCTTGCGAAGATCATCATTGATTGCCTTTAAGAGTTCATGCTCTTGCTCAAGATTGAGCTTTTCAAAGCGTAACTTCTCATGAGCTCTTAAAAGTTCTCGATGATTTTCGAAGATAGTTTCATGACCTAACTTAAGAGTGTTTAGTTCTTTAGTTAGAGACTCAATTTTCTCCATATCATTGTCATTCGTTTTAGCATGATTAATTGACGTTTCATCATAGGATTCATCACTAGAGTTGTCAACAAGTAAATCATCATCTCCTAACAAGTCATCTTCATCACTATTAAAATCAACATACTCAGGGTGAGTTACCTTAGGACCTTTGGCCATGAAGCATCTTCCAATTCCTTCATTTGGTGATTCAAATATGTCGTAGGAGTTGGTTGACACAAGTGCTAGTCCGGCAACACCTTCATCTTGAGTATATTCAGAATCGGAGTGATAACTTCTCTCGGAGTGATTGTCGGAGTCGGAGCCGGATACCCATTCACCAACATGAGCTTGATGTCTTCGTTTTGTGTAGCTCCTTGATGATTTTTCTTTCCTTTCCGAATCCTTGCTTCTCCGTGAGTATCTTCGTTCATAACGATCATCTCTACTCCTTCTCTCTCGTGATGGTGATTCCTCTCTTTTGCTTCTTCTTTTTGGAGAATCTTCTCTTCTTTTGTAGGGAGCCATACACTCATTGGAATAGTGTCCGGGTCTTCCACAATTGTAGCAGTTTCGCTCTCGACTAGAAGATCTTTTTTCATTGTAGGACCTTGACTTGGAGCTTCTATCCTTGCTTCTACTCTTGTAGAACTTGTTGAAGTTCTTCACCATTAAGCTCAATTCTTCATTGAAGTTTTGTTTCTCACTTGATGATGTGGGGGCTTCACATGAGGCTTTGTACGCACCACTTGATTTATTGTGAAGTTCCTCTTTGTCCTTGAGTGACATCTCGTGAGCAACAATTCTTCCAATGACTTCCGTTGGCTTGAGATTTTTGTAATTGGGCATCATTTGGATCAATGTACACATCTTCTTGATAATGAATCTGTCAGTCATCTCTTCACTCCCTAAGCCGGCAATCTCATTTGTGATGAGAGCAAGCCTAGAGTACATTTCAGCGACACCTTCACCATCCTTCATCTTGAACTTGTCAAGTTGACTTTGAAGCACATCCAATTTGGATTCCTTGACGGAGTCGGTACCTTCGTGCATATCAATCAGAGTATCCCAAATTTCCTTTGCATTCTCAAGACGGCTGATTTTGTTGAATTCTCCGGGGCACAATCCATTGAAGAGAATATCACAAGCTTAAGCATTGTATTGTAGCATCTTCAACTCATCCGCGGTAGCTTCACGGTTTGGTTCTTTCCCTTCGAAGAAGTCACCTTGCAAGCCAACACACACAATAGCCCAAACGCCAGGGTTATGTCCAAGAATATGCATTTTCATTTTATGCTTCCAACTAGCAAAGTTAGTACCATCAAAGTAAGGACCTCTACGGTGATAATTTCCCTCACTAGACGCCATACTCTCCTAGGTTGTGAAACCAAGGCTATGATCACCAAAAGTTATGGAAATCAAAGCAAATGGAGACCAAAGCTCTGATACCACTTGTAGGATCGGAAGTATGTCTAGAGGGGGGGTGATTAGACTACTTGACCAAATAAAAACTTAACCTTTTTCCCAATTTTAGTTCTTGGTGGATTTTAACTACTTTAGGACAAGTCAAGCAATCATCACACAATTCTAGCAAGCATGCAAATAGTATATAGGCAGCGGAAAGTAAAGCATGCAACTTGCAAGAATGTAAAGGGAAGGGTTTGGAGAAATCAAACGCAATTGGAGGCAAGGATGTTTTTCCCGTGGTTCGGATAGGTGGTGCTATCCTACATCCACGTTAGTGGAGACTTCAACCCACGAAGGGTAACGGTTGCGCGAGTCCACGAAGGGCTCCACCAACGAAGGGTCCACGAAGTAGCAACCTTGTCTATCCCACCATGGCCATCGCCCACGAAGGACTTGCCTCACTAGCGGTAGATCTTCACGAAGTAGGCGATCTCCTTGCCCTTACAAACTCCTTGGTTCAACTCCACAATCTTGTCGGAGGCCCCCAAGTGACACCTAGCCAATCTAGGAGACACCACTCTCCAAGAAGTAACAAACGGTGTGTTGATGATGAACTCCTTGCTCTTGTGCTTCAAATGATAGTCTCCCCAACACTCAACTCTCTCTCACAGGATTTGGATTTGGTGGAAAGAAGATTTGAGTGGAAAGCAACTTGGGAAAGGCTAGAGATCAAGATTCATATGGTAGGAATGGAATATCTTGGTCTCAACACATGAGTAGGTGGTTCTCTCTCAGAACATATGAGTTGGAAGTGTAGATGTGTTCTGATGGCTCTCTCCATGAATGAAGAGGAGGTGGATGGGTATATATAGCCTCCACACAAAATCCAACCGTTACACACAATTTACCAATCTTGGTGGGACCAAATCAACAAACTCGGTCGGACCGAAAAGGTAAACCTAGTGACCGTTAGAGATTTTCGGTGGGACTGACATGCATCTCGGTAGGACCGAAGTGGTTAGGGTTTGGGCATAACCTAATCTCGGTGAGACCGATTACACAAACTCGGTGAGACCGATTTGGTAATAAGCTAACCAGAGAGTTGGTCAGGCAAACTCGGTGGGACCGATTTGCTCCTTCGGTGAGACTGAAAAGTTACAAAAGGGAAACAGAGAGTTTGCATTGCAATCTCAGTGGGACCGAATCGCTCTTTCGGTGAGACCGAAAAGTTACGAAAGGGAAACAGAGAAATTGCAATCCCATCTCGGTGAGACCGAGATCCCTATCAGTGAAACCGATTTGCTAGGGTTTTGGCAGTGGCTTATGACATATGAAACTCGGTGGCGCCGGATAGAAAGAATCGGTATGACCGAATTTGGTTTAGGGTTTAGGTCATAAGTGGATATGAGAAAGTAGCTGAGGATTTTGGAGCATATCATTAAGCACATAAGGCAAAGAGCTCATTAAGCAACACCTCATCCCTCCTTGATAGTATTGGCTTTTCCTATGGACTCAATGTGATCTTGGATCACTAAAATATAAAATGAAGAGTCTTGAGCTTGAAGCTATAGCCAATCCTTTGTCCTTAGCATTTTGAGGGTTCCACTTTCACCATCCATGCCATGCCAATCATTGAGCTTTCCTGAAATAATTATCTTGGAATAGCATTAGCTCAATGAGCTATATGTTGTTATGAATTACCAAAACCACCTAGGGATAGTTGCACTTTCACCGATGCGCTTAGATCCTCCCCACCAGCTATTTCTTTGAAAAGGCCTCTACTTGATCCTGAACGGGCTTGTTGGGAGGGGCTATGTAATACACTAGCTAGCGTGGTGTTGCGACCCGAGCCCGATAAGGTCTCTTGGTCTCTCACGAGGTCCTGGAAGTTCTTGGTCAAGTCGCTGTACGCTAAGTTAACGGAGGGCCTGGCAATAGATATAGCTAGGGGGCTATGGAAAGTGTCAATCCCCCTCAAAATAAAAATATTCCTTTGGCAAATGTTCCGTGACCGTCTCCCATCATCTAACAACATTGTGAAACGAAATGGGCCGTCTGATGGCACTTGCGTGATGTGTGGTGCGCATGAAGATGCAAACCACAAAGACGAAAGTTTGCCTTAGTGATCCGACGGTGCCGAGTGGAAGGGCCGTCGCCAACTTCCTTAACCTTCCGGCACTGGGCAGGCGTCAGCCCCCATACATGGTCTTACGACTTTGCGGAGACCTGTGTTTTTGGTAAACAGTCGCCCGGGCCTGGTCACTGTGGCCCCCTTTTGTGAGGGGGCACCCCTTCTCCCGAAGTTACGGGGCTATTTTGCTGAGTTCCTTGGAGAAAGTTGTATATTCTTCAACTGCCACTTAGCTCGTTTCGCTTGGACTGCGGTCTGTGACGCCTTCAATCAGAACTGGAACCCTCACTCAGGCAGTGTGCTCCGTGATATTCTCTTGGCTCATAGGGGTGGTTTCGGCTGAGTTTTATGGTGATGCGTAGGGGTGCTTTTATGGGCTCTTTGGACTATCAGAAACAAAATCACTATAGAGCACAAATTCCCTTCTCACCCCGCTAACATTATTTTCAAATGCCACTTGTTCCTCTAGACCTGGATGCCGTTGGGGAAACGACGGGACGCTGAGCGGATGCAGGAGGCTATGGAGAGGATCCGCTTGATCCAGATTACTGCTCGTCACTAAGCTGCTGTGGATCTGCTTCTTTTCTGGCCGGTGTCGTCATGTTAAGACTGTTTCATCTTATTCAGGCCTAGGCCAGTTGCATGTATCAAACTTGAGCTTCGGCCATGACTATCTTTTGTTTTCCTCTGTCTCGTTTGTTGGATGCTGCCTGTTGGAGGGCTTTATTAATTTAAAGTCGGATGCTTCTTGTGTCTTCGTTCTAAAAAAACGTGATCCTGCCTTGCTCGTCTGTGATGAACGACCGAACTCCCACGATCTTGGCGTTGCAGTTGAAGGAGCCCTTGGCGCCGGGGGTGCACCTGCTCCTCCAGCTCATCCGGACGGGGCTCAAGTCAATGTCGTTGAAGCTCAAGTGCTCCGGCCAGATGCCAGAGTCAATTACGCTGATAATGATGTCGTCACCGTAGCTCGTCTCCTACCACGCGCCCAGGCCAGGGCTCAGGCCCAGGAACCCCGGCGACCTCGTGGTACGGGCATGCAGAACCCGGCTCTCGTGCATGGAGGCCACACCATTGATGCCCGCCAGCACTTTAGCCTCGTCCTCCCTCAGGTTCACGGCGAACCCCTTAAAGACCGCATCGTAGGTGTACAGGATGCCCTTGGCTGTGGACGGCAGCATCGATGCATACCACTGGCGCTGAGTGGGGAAGGGTCGTGGCCTCGCATGGTGGTTGGTAAGCACGATGAATGTTTTGCCGGGGTCAGAGTCATTTTGCGCAGTTGCGGCAACTACCGATGCATCTGACACCACACATTTGTTTAAAGGTTCGTGCTAATCCATGACCCATCATCATGTATATTTCCTGTATTGATTTCTCATATGTTGGTATATCCATTAGTTATACCATTAGTTTTCTTTCTTCGAAGAGAGGAAAGAAAGGCAATCTCGACTGGCCGCTGGGGGTCGCCAGATCCACGCGTGTGGACAATTTTAGGCCAAACTTGCTTAGTTTTTAGGCTATTAATCGTCTTGGCTTCGGCAACGGCGATGGCGGCGCTCAACAAAGTTTCTTCATATCCTACTCCGACAAGACGATCGGTCCTTTGATTGGGGATGGATTTGGAATCCAGCCTGTTCAAACAAGGATGGTGCAATGGCGACGGCATCCTTGTGGTGGACCCGTGTCCTCGGGCTCCGTCGTTGCGACGACGTTTGCTCCAGTGTCGGCACGGAGCTTGGGAGGTAGTCCATGAGCGAATGCGGTTTGTCGTCTGCATCGGCGGCATCTAAAAGATGGTGGATCATGTGTTGGGTTTGTGGTATGTGGATGGCAGTTATGGTTTCCCCCTCCGACGTCTTAGTCATGTGTAGGGTTGCCAGATCTCGAGTTCGATGTCGTGTTCGGGGTGTTTCCTCGGTCTGATTCGTTCAACGTTAATGGTTTTGCCTTTGGCGAGCCACCTTGGAGGTCCGCAAAGCTGCATATCAGTGATGGAGCTGCGTCGAGCTCGAGTGTGTAGGTGATCCGTCATTTTCTCTTTGGTGGTTGCTGTGGTGCCAAAGGCAGGTGATGGGCGTTGGTGTCAAGTTCAGAGATTTCTTTGAGTTTTGTTCGTAGTTTTACACTTGGCTGGTGTTCTTTTGTGCAAAGGCTAGCGTTCTGCTATTTGTTCAGTTTTGTCAGGTTACGTGACTTGTACAATGTTTCCTATGATATAAATGAGACACATATTACCATACAAAAAAATCATTATCTGGCCCTACCATTATTACCCTTCCCCTCAGATTCACTCTCTCTCTCCTCCCCCATATAATAAATCCACAGTTTTATTCTACTATGGCAAAACAATATCATGCATGTCTTTCAAATTATTATTTCATTTTTGAAACTTTTTTTATATTTGAACTCCCGACACCGAGCGCTTTAGAACATGATCAAACATGGATACATTCCAAACACATTTAAATTTCAACATCACATTCCATACGTGAATCAAACCTTTTTCACTAGAAAGATGTGAAACCCAACTATTTTCTTAGAAACCTTGTTAACACAGATATGAAACTGAAATATCAACTTTTCAAACTGATTATTTGAAAGTGTGTAAAAGTTTATTTCAAGTGAGTCAAATATGTTATGATGTGTTATTATGAAAATCTTTTGTGAAACAAGCAAGTGAAAAGTGAAAATGTAGGTTTTGAATTGTGAAATTGTAACTATAACAAGTGAAATTATAATGTATTATTGTGAAACTGATTATTTTGAAATGTGTAATAATTTATTTTAAAAGAGTGAAAAGATTTTTTTAAATGTGCAACTGAAGCAGATGTGGCTTTTGTGAAAAAGCTAGCAGAATGTGAAATGTAGGTTCTAAATTGTGAAATAGTAACCAAAGAGAGTGAAATTATAATATATCAATGTGAAAATGATTATTTAAAAATGTAAAACAATTATTTTCAAATGAGTGAAATGTGTTATTTTGAAATTTTTAGAATTGAAATAGATGTTTTTTGTGAAACAAGCCAGTGTAGAGTGAAATATAGGTTATGAATTGTAAAATTGTAACTACATAAAGTGAAATTATAATATATGGATGTGAAAATGATTATTAGAAAATGTAAAACAATTATTTTCAAACTAGTGAAGTGTGTTATTTTGAAAAATCTGCAATTGAAATACATGTTTTTTGAAACAAGCTAGTGTGGAGTGAAATATAGGTTATGAATTGTGAAATAGTCATTACATAAAGTTAACATGTAATATATCTTTGTGAAACTAGTTATTTCGAAATGTGTAACTTTATTTTAAAAGAGTGAAAAGATTATTTGAAGAATGTGTAATTGAAATAAATGAGTTTTTTGTGGAAAAAGTCAACCAAATGTGAAATGTTGGTTATGTGAAATAGTAACAACGGAAAGTGGAATTTGCAATGCACGATCGTGAAACTGGTTATTCCGAAATGTGAAATATGTGTTCAAATTTAAAAGTGGCTGAAAATACCCAAGATTGGTCTCATTTGAAAGGTTGTGATGCAAGGAGCTCAAATATATAAAAGTTTCAAAAATGAATAAATGATTTAAAAGATATGGATGTTTTAAATTAGCCAGGTGAAGGAAATGGTTGCATGCATTTATTGTGTGGGTGGAGAGAGAGAGAGAGTGAGAGTGAGAGAGAGACCGTATTGCTGTGTATTTAGTTTAAAAAATGATTCACATACTGTATAAGAATCTGACGCGCCAATCTTAGGCTAACTCCAACGCACAACTCCAAACGAACATCCGTTTTGTCCGGATTTTGTCCGTTTAGGTTGGGCAATGGGATGGCATCCGACCATTTTTCTAGATGCGCCGGCCGTGTGCCCAACTCGCGGCCGCATCTCAACCGCATCCCGTCCGGCTGCATGCAAAATTTTGCAAATAACAAAGCAACCAAGACGTAGCTCATGCCAACGGCCATGGTTCATGCCGATAACAAAGCCAGAGGCCGGCAAACATATGCTAGCCAACAAAATGGTCAAACCCCCAAGTTTCATGCTCGCAACAAAGCCAGCGGCCGGCACACTAGCTAGCCTTCAAAAAGAACAGTCATAGTCCACGGCCGAGGCCCCCTAGTTCAGGCCGTCTTGGTCGAACATCTCCTTTTGTTGGTTCGCGAACCCAGTCTTTCTCTTCAGGGACGTGTTGATCAAGTGATGCTCATGATTGCTAGCGCCACTTCTTTTGCTTTGATGTCGGCATTGGTGGCCTTGATTGCGAGCTTCTTCAATTGGGGGGCCTCCTCCATGTCGAGCTTCCTCCTCTTGGCGGACTCTTCCATGTCAAGCTTCTTTGTTAGGAGCTCCAGATATATCTTCATTTGCTCGTCCTTTCCTTTGCTCCTCCCTTCTCCCTCACTTTCTTTTGAGTCATCATGTTGTGCAAAGTTTCTTGCAAGGAGATGGATGACGCATCACGCTTCTCGTCAGCCTTCGAGTTGGCCTTACCCCTCGGCCTCTTGAGCAAGTCTCCATTCCCAGCCACAACCGACATCCCTCCTTTCTTCTTTAGAGCGGCATATTGATCTTTGAACTTGGGACAATCTTTGATGAGCGACCAACAATGTGTGAGAGGAAAGGCTTGTTCTTATGCCGGGCCTTGAAGCCTTCCAAAGATTGAAATGTCTACACAATCAAAGAGAAGGCCACAAATGTAGTAGCAAAGTACACAAGATGTAACAAACACGAACATGGCATAGCAATCAAATTATGAGAGGTCATACCAAGTCACCCACGCCTAGGCCACTCACGGGATGGGCTTCGACGCTTCAAGCGCGGCATAATACTCCCTCCGTTTCTTTTTAGTCCGCATATAAGTTTAGTCAAAGTCAAGCTTTGTAGAGTTTGACTAACTTTATATTAAAAAATAGAAACATTCACAATATGAAATCAATATTATCAAATGCACCATGAAACGTATTTTCATACTATATAGTTTTAGTATTGTAGATGTTCATATTTTTTTATATAAATTTGGTCAAACTTTGTGTAGTTTGACTTTGACCAAATCTTATATGCGGAGTAAAAAGAAATGGAGGGAGTACTTGTTGCATTCTTGTTGAATGAACCCCCATCTCTTTTGGATTGAGTTGATTCCTTGGGTTCTCGCAAACTTGTAGGGCGCAAACTTCCTTCGCTCATGAATAGTTTTATGAACTCTCATCCAAAAGTCGGATCATTTTTGCTCGGCACCGGTCTTGGGATCTTGGCCTATCTTCATCAAACTCTCGCAAATCAAAGTGTCCTCTTCTTTGTTGTATGATCCCGTACGAATGCTTTGCTTCCTCCTTTGTGCGGCGGCTCTTTGGGTGAGCTCATCGATAAACAATGGCTCCTCCGCAATGTCGACCTCTTCTTCCTCATCTTCGCAATACATGTCATCATCTTAATGCCATGAGTTGATCGTCGCTACCTGTGTGGCCTCGGCGAGGATGGCCTCGTTCTAGTCGACGGCGGCCTTGTGCTGTAAGGCCACGGTCTCAACGGCGTATTTGGCAGTGGCTTTCTTCTTCGCCTCACTTGTCCGCCGATCCCTCCTATTGGCCAGTTCCTCATCGGTCCACGCGAGCTCCGCCGGCATGAGTTGCGGCCGGTCCTTCTTCGGGCCCTTCTTCTTCGCCGCGGGGCGCGTGGTGGCCGTAGGTTCACTGGGTCTCCGGGCGCCGACCATGGAGGAGGGAGGGGAGGGGGAGCACGAGAGCGTTTTGGGGAAAGGGAGGGAAAGTTGGCGGGTGTGCCACCGACGGACGGGCCAGGTGAGAACAACGATGCATGTTCCATCCGTCCGCACACTGTCTGTTTAGACACAAACACGACCTAAATTTGGGCCGGGAATGGGTCAAAGCGGAATGAAAGCAAACATTTGTCCGTTTGCTCCCCCGCGTTAGACCACATTATATGCCCGTTTATCCCCAAACGGATGCGGGCAGACTATTTGGGGTCGTCGTTGGAGTTGGACTTAAACACTGAAAGGACAACAGACGGTTTGCCAGCACCAAGCGGTACGGCGCAATTTTCCGTTTTGTTGACGAGCTCTTCACTGGCGATGGTGGTTAAGGTTGTGCACGCCACAAGGAAGAAGAGAAGTAAGAAGGAGATGGACGCCATGGTCACTGAGTAGCGAATGAATTCCCATCGTACCACGCGACTACCTGCACGGACCTATATGAGCCACCAATGTCGGTGCTAAATCCGGCATATCTCGAGGGAGGGGTCCTAAGCTAGGCGTCTTCAAACAATGGTAGCATGAACATGTGATTTTACCCGGGTTCGGCCGGGCTCTCTCGAAGAGATAATACCCTACGTCCTGCTTTTGATTGTATTGATATGGGGTATAGTACAAAGTATACGTATCTAACACGAGATTGTTCTAATGAATATGAGATGATCTATTGACCAAACTAGCCTCGATTTATATAAGAGTTAAATACATCATGAGTGCTTAAACTTGTCCGTTGCGATCAGTTTAGTGCCTAAACTTATAAAGTACACAAAAGTGGTGCTACAACTTGTCGCACGGTGCATATATGGTGCCTCCGTCCGTATGCCACCGTATTTGCTTTCCGTATGACGTGACAGCTGGCGGCTGGCCCACAGATCAGTGGGTGAGTGTTGCCTTGGATGAAATGCGTACAAGTTTTTTTTTTCCAGAAAATCCCGTCAGATTTAATCAAAGTCACAAATAAGACATTGCTATGTATGCTAATAACAGGAAAAAAATATACTGCATCATTGAATTGGTTTCGACCATGGGACCTCCAGGTTAAATAGCAAGCACGCTAGACGCCAAGACTCAGCAATTTCCATTATATATTTTTCAAGTTGCTGTTTGCTAGACGCCAAGACTCTGCAATTTCCATTATATTTTTTTCAAGTTGCTGTTTGGTTTTTACAATATATGTAAAATTTCCAATATACAAATATGCGACTATTGTCTATTAAACTATTTATTCTATTTTTATTATTTGTAGTTCGAAGAGGTAAACACGAACTGTTTGTAAAATTTATGTGGATTTAAAGAGTTGAACGTATATTATGAAATATTGTGTAATTTTTTTGTATCTTCACTCAGGACCACAAGTACGGATAATTATTTTGTATCTTCATTGTATTTTTAGAATACATAATTAGTAAAAAGAACAACAAAGTTGTATTTTGAAAAATGTTCAATACTTATTAAAAATGATTGTGTAAAAACAATAAATTCTATAAATGGGTTAAAACATGTTAAACGTGTTTGTAGAAATGTAAGAATAATTTTACACAATAATTATTTTAAAACATATCGAGAATTTTATGAAATAGATGTTGTAATTTTTTTGAATGCGTGACGGGCATTTTTCAAATACACGTTTACAATTTCTTAATACAAGTGAGAATTTTCCCAAAATATCTTGTTTTTTAGAAAAAAAATGCACTAACACTTTTTTAAGTTGATCGCAGGTAATATGTTGAGTTGTTCTCTTTTTTTTAAACGTGAGAATTTCTTAATAATTTTTAAAATTTTCTGCGAGTCAACCTTCTTCTTTTTTATTCTCTTTATTATTTCGTCCGATATCCCTGACAAATAGTAGTGCATCTGGATAGTGCACAGATAACTGTTCTTGGCTTATTGGTTAGCACATGTGCATGTTGTGCGTGAGGTAATGAATTCGAATCCGGCGGGTGCGCTATTTTTTTGTTATTATACTCTACTTTATCCCACGTGCTGACATGCGGGGCCTAGATCTAAGAGGTGAGATCAATGCAGTTTGGCATATTTAAATAAAATATCAAGAGCTTTTGTGCAAATTATTTGAAGTACAAGGAATTTTCTGTAAAACAACCAGCCTACTCCTCTCACAAGAATTGACATGTGGGTCGACGCCATATTGGCACACCATGTGAGCTGTGCATATGCCCGGATACGGACGGAGGCACCGTATTTAAACGTTCAAACAAGTTACGGCACCAGTTTCATGTATTTTACAAGTTTAGACATCAAAGTGATCGCATCGGACAAGTTGAGGCACCCGTGATGTATTTAACTCTTTATATAATGCACCAGAGGCCTAGGGTTATAGGAGTCCTTATCTTATGCGCCAAGTCTTGTGGAGACCTCCTTGTCTACATCATGGGCCTTCCGAACCGCCATGAGGTCCTCGGTCCGACCCACCTGATCAGAAGGCGACGTGGTGAGTACCCCCTAGTCCAAGACTCCATCACCCCGCTAGGTCACTGGGGCAGGCGCAGAGGTCGAGCCTCCACCCCTATCCATCCATGACCGATGGAGGGCGGCGCGCACAGCGAGCTCCTCGTCCTGCTCCATCACGAGGGTGTCCTAGTCAATAGGGTCGGCTTTTTCTCGAAGGAGGAGGCGCCACCTAAGCCGGACATGGTGGCGACGGACCACGGAGAGGGGAGAAGATTGGGGAGATTTGTTCTTTCCAGACAATGTCTAGCCTGTTCACCGGGACACATAGAGTGAACACCAATTAGAGATGCTGTTATTCGTGCCGCTGGAGCGAGCTTATTCATTCACATGGATGGATGTGTATCCTTCTCTTTCCTTGTTTTTACACATATCCCTTTCCTTCCATGCTTCCCGTGCCAACAAATCAAATCAACTACCGTATATCTCAAAAGAGAAAATCATCTTCTTTTTAGGGGTACAGAAAATCATCTTGTACATCTCATTCCTCCTTGGATGAAGCATAGAGGACCAGGATGGATCATGGATGGATGGGAATGGAATAGCCAACCGGTTGTACTGTACTAGTATAGTGCCACACAAATGCTCAGCCATTGTATTTTTCTACATTCGTAGATGCATATCCTCTTGTTACTACATACAGAGATGGTCTGAAACGAATGCTGTATTTTCTCCGGGATACTGGCCAGAAGCATCTTTGGTCGATCCCTCACAACCGATTAGATCCCTAAGAGCATCTTTAGCACACCACTTATATCGCGTTGAACAGTAAAATAACCGTCAGTTTACAGCTTTGCGTCAGAAAAGCGGCCCGAACAGACACCTTAAACGACCACGACCCTTAATTTTTTTTGAGGGGCGCGGTAAATTGCCCCCCTCCCCCCCGACCTGCGAGAACACAGGTTTCCCCCGCCCCACCCTGTATCATGGAAAAGCAGTTGGCAGGAGGGACATTTCAGCCTGTGCGCGTTTCCCTCCCCCATTCCATATCCACCCACCGGCTTCGCTTCTGGCCATATCCGCCGGCGAAAACACACCGCCGGGCCGCTGCAGACCCGGGTCCACCACGCCGCTTCGCCGGCGCCCCGGATCCGCCGTGCCCAACCGCCCCCAGGTCGCCGCCGCCCCGGATTGACCGCCGCCGAGTCATCACCAGCCTCGGATCCGTCGGTGAGTCCTTTTCTTCCCCTTCAAGTTAGATTTAGCGAATGATTTCCGTTCATGCGAGCTCTGTTGCGGTTTCTAGATGAATTTGAACCCTTGCGAGAAATTTTGCTCGAGAATTTATCCCGTTCGACGACTCGGACATAGAGACACTGCTCGAGAACAATCGGCAGCAGATGGTGGTGGTGGTCCTCGCTGTGAAGGAGCTCGAGGATAGGGACAGAAAGAGACGACGAGAATCGACCGTCGGGAACATGATGCTGATGCAAGACTACTTCGCGGCGTCACCTACATATCTGCCGCACCTCTTCCCGGGAAGGTATCAATGCGCCGATCCCTCATCGTAAAAATAGTAGAAACTTGCGAGGCCAGTTCTTGATTTTTTACCCAAACGAGAAACGTCATGGGCTTAAAGGGTTTTAGCGCATATCAAAACATCTCGGCAGCTATGTGGTTGATTGCATATGGCATTCCGGGTGATTGTAATATTCAAATTTTAATTTATATTGATTTCATATTTCTATGTAATATGACACATATGTGTCAAACTGAGAAAAAACCGTCGAGGGATGGCGCGGGCTGCGGCCGAACAGACCCCGCAAGGCCAAACGGTAAAACAGTATCCAGTTTTACCGTTCGTCCTTATGAGGTCTGTTCGGCCGCGGCCCGCGCCAACCCTCAAAACATGTTTTCTGCAACCCTTGTACTCATTTTTTAAAGGTCCGCGCGATAAGGGATCTGCTAGAGATGATCTAAGTTTTTATGTTTTCAGGACCTAGCCGACCCATCATCTGCTTTAACTCCTAAAAATTTTACTCCTTACGTTGGTCATTGCTTATATTTACTTGGCCGCGGCTCGTTCTTAGGATAATTCCCCCCTTCCCTGCGCCCGCTGCTCTCACCCACTCGGCCGCATCCACTTCGGCGTGGTCGTCCTTGCCTCCACCGGTGGACAAGCACCACCATAAACACCGCGTAGCACCCACCGTTCCTCCGCCCACTTCGATTCAGCTGCCGCTCGTCGCCACCGCCAGAATGGACGTATCTACGTACGTCAGCGTTGTTGCCAGTTTCGAAGCACCTAGGCCCTGGCGCCATCACGTTTCATCAAGAGTCATCGGAAACCGAATCGTGCAGCCACCTGAGCACTTTGTGACGCCTCGCGGTGTTTCTTCCTTTTCTTGGTGCTCGCATCTCGCTGGCCGTTCAACTGCGGGCGCATCCTCGTCCACCAGTCAGTCGGGCTCAGTCTTCCCATATTAACTTGTCAGCAAGCCTCTGTAGGTCATCAAGTGTGATGATTGTTCGCGGTTGTTGTTGCGACGGGTCTCCAAGGCGGTAGAACATCCTGAATGGGTTTTCTACAAGTGTGAAATGGACAAACTAAGTGCAATTCTGTGTGGTTGTTCTTCAGTTCAAAGCAATTTGTGGGACTTGGGGTTTGTGAGCACGAGCTCACATGCCCCAAAAAAACAAAATCGATTATCCAATTTATTTTTTGTTTTCGAAAACATTTTGGATCACCAATTTTGTTATTTTTGCCTAGACTTCTATGAATTTTGAATCACCGGCTAGAGATCATCATAGATGAAGTAAATTGATTTGTGAGCCAAGTCAATCAGCACTAGCAGAAAAGAAATTCCTTTTTTGAAAGGCAATTTTAAAGACAATTTCTTTGGTGACAAAAGACGATTTCGAAAATGCAAAATGTTTTTTGTTTTGAATTTCTTGGACGGATAAGTTAAAAAAGTGTCAATTTTTGGGAAGTGCCCTTGGTCTTGAGAAACAAAACAAGGAACTCACAAAATTGCACTAGTTTGTAGCATAGTACAGTGCCACATTCTACAAGGAACAGAAATGTCCAGCCATTGTTATGTATCTCCATATATCTTCTTGTTTCTACAGATGATGTGGAAATGAATGCAAATACTTTTCGCTCCTCACATCAATCCTACATGACCGTGAGTATGTGTGTTCCGGAACATACGTACGATGGTTTTCCTCCCAAATTATTTTTGAAAGAATCAGTAGGGACATGAGGGCACCGCACATAATGACATGAGGCACAAGGTTACCAAACATGCTGGATGAACATGAACCAGTAGGGACAGCAAGCACACTCCACGCAGAAGAAAACATGATTCACAAACTGGGGCTGGAAGCTAGGATCTGAACAGAAATATGGCATCACAGAACATGATTATTAAAAAACAGTAGTAGCACGTCAAAAACCCCAATTTTGTCATGCGGTTCGATTCGATCGTCCACGAATAAGATGCAACTACGACACCTCACTAGTACCATACAGATTGGTCGTCTCACAGATAAGATGCGGTTCAACACTACACTACTACTCCCTCCGTCCGGAAATACTTGTCAAATGAATGGATATATCTAGATGTATTTTAGTTCTAGATACATCCATTTTTATTCATTTCTACAACAAGTATTTCGGACGGAGGGAGTACATTGATTACCTAGGAAGCTAAGATAAATTGCAACTGGCCGTCCACAAATTAATTAAACAAATACGGAGTAGTAGTAGCATAGCAGCAGAGTAATCTGACTGAACCAACTGAACTGAAATCATAAGGTTGCATGTACTAAACGACTGAGATAGGAGGAGCATGCAGAAGAATCATAAGGTTACATGAACTAAACGACTGATAGGAGGAGCATGCAAAAGAAACACGATTCGCAAACTGGGAATGCACTTCATTAGTATAGATGGCTATCACGTGATCGGAACAGAAAAAATGACATCACAAAACATGATTAAAACAGACAGTAGCACATTTGAAATCCCAATTTTGTCATGTTCAATTTGATTGAATCGTCCACAAATAAGATGCAGCTAAGATAAGTGTAAATTTCTTGTGCATGTACAGAGACCGTAAGTGTACATAAGGAGAAGATTACATACTAAAAAATATGAGGAGCAGATTACTAAACATGCTGGAAAAGGGTCATCCTCCCAAACAACCAGCAAATGTAGGATGCAGTCCATCATGAGTTTCTCAGTGACTGTGGATCAGTTATCACAATTCACAACCATAAAAGACATATATAACTTTTACGCCATGCAGAACAAGATTAAGGAATGAACATTTAAAATAATAGCAACTGAGGGTGCAAACAACATTAATCCAGATTACTATCCTATGATCAAAGCAAATGCCATCCCAGACAAATGATTAAACACATGGTTGTAGCTTGTCCAAAATCCCAATTTTCACATGCGCTGAAACTGCAACTCCATTTGGTTGTCCCACAGATAAGATGCATATCAACATTACCCGCTAATGAAGATAGTCATGGTTCTCCCGAAATAAAACACAGATATTAGCAGCAGAATAAACTGGCCGAACTGAAGTGATATCAAAAGGTTACATGAACTAGAGAGCATAGATGAACAGAGCGACAAATAGAGTGATTCAAAATAATTAGGGACATCAGCACACCACACATAATAACACAAGGCAGAATAGGCCGGGTATTACCTCATTCTAAAATAACACAATGCAGAAGCAGAAGGTCTGAGTTAACGGGGAAATCAAGCAAATTGTGCCTGGTCAATGCTTCCAGTCCAAGATAACCAGCATGTTGAAAGATTACAAAGATGTTGGTGACTATATATGGATCATCACAAACACCATGCAGAAGAAAACACGATTCCCAAACGGGGGATGCATGCCATTAAGAGATCTTGCTATCCTTGCTAGGAGTCGAAGACCGGAACAAAAAAGTGGCATCACAAAACATGATTATAACACGCCCGAAATCACCATTTTGTCATGCAATTCATGATCATCCATGAACAAGATGCAGCTACGACATTGTACTAGTACGACAGATGAAGCTGATTAATTAAGATACCTCCTGCGATTCGATTCGATCGTCCCATAGATAAGATGCAGTTCAACATTACACTACTAAATAGATTACCCCTAATAGATGAGGAATTAGTTAAACACAGACAGTAGTAGCATAGCACACTAAATAAATCTGACCAAACTGAACTGAAACCACAAGTCTGCATATATAATGATTGAAGACGATAGATGAAGTAATTAAATGAGTGATAGGAGGAGCATGGCTTCAAAAGGGATCCTACCACCCTTCAGAGTTCAGTCCCATGTCGACGGCGTCGATGGATCAGGTGAAGTAGTGGGCTGGCTAATCTGCAGTGAGATGAATCGGACTGTCAGATTGATGCTCGTGCCGCCGGTACACCTAGGGAGGAAGAAGAGAAGCGGACCTCAACTCCTAGGTAGGCACCACGGTCGGTCAACTTGGTGAGGCGGGCGAGCTCCTTGCGGTCGAGGAAGCGGGAGAGGACGGCGACGGCGAGGTCGATGTGCTTGATGGCGAGGGCCGTGATCCGGTTCGCGCGGCACAGGTAGTCGAGCGCCTTGTCAATGTCGCCGTCGCTGGCTACGTGACGGGTCTTGGCGGTGGCGTCCGGGTCGTCGGACAGATCGGTCTTGGCGAGGCTCTCGGTGGCGGCGGCGACCGGGTCGCGGGGCTTGCCGGGGACGGGGGCGTGGCCGCCGACGAGGCACTCGACGCAGCGCGGGAGGTGGTGCTCCTCGAGCATCTTGACGGCCAAGATGGCGGACTCGACGCGGGCGATGGCCTGGGCCTGGGTGGTGGGGCGGGCCGGGAGCTTCTGCGCGAGCAGCGCGTCGTAGAGCTGCTCGTCGGGCAGGAGCGCGAAGGCGATGTTGACGGCGGAGACGGCGCGGTTCTTGACGGCGGTGTCGAGGCAGACCCAGAGCATCCTGGCGCCGGGATCCAAGCCGAGGTAGTAGACCTTGAAGACGTCCGAGGCGATCTTCCCGAGCCTGGCCTCGGCGTCGGCAGGGGTGGGGGCGGGGGCGGCCCGGTGGCGCTCCAGGCGGCGGTGGAGCTCCAGGAGGCGGTCGCGCTGCGTGCGCACGTTCTTGGCGGCCATCATGGCCTGCATGAGGACCAACTCCAGGTTCTCCTTGCTCAGCTCTCGCGCCATGGCCGCCGCTCCGCTTGTCTCTCTCTCGCTGTGAGCCTGAGGCCGGAGGTGAGAATTCTTGGGGAGGAGAGGAGAGAAAGGTTGGAAGAGCAGCGAGCGCCAGGCAGATCCGGCTGCAGGGGATGGGCCCACCAACCAGAACAGGAGGGGTTGCGTGCTCCCTCCGCTACCACAAGACAACCCTTCTCGCTCTAGTTCAAGTTGATTTTCGAAATCTCAAAATGCTAGTCCATCAATAGAATGAACATTCAAAAACATGAGATTCCAAGCAAGGAGGAATATGTTTTCTTAGAATTGCCTTGTGGAAACAAATATTGTTATTACACACATCCTGGTGCAAAAAGTAGGGGTGTAAATGGCAAATGAACGATGCCCGCAAGTCCCGTTTAGTTAGATTTAGCTAGCTCGATTGTTCATTTTCTTCAGGAGAAACTTGATTGAACTGTTAGACCAAAGGTGGATTAAATGAGACCCGGTTTACATCCCAGCAAAAACAACCCATCCGCGGAAGGCCGTGTGTAAAAAAAGTGCAACATCATCTTCAGTCGGGCAACTGTTTTTTGCACACATTTCTTTGTGAGATAAGGAGCAGTCATCTCTTTCACATTTTATATCTTCTCACATGTGTGTTCACCAACATATGTTTTATATTAGATAACTATGTGACCTTTTGTCAAATGAACACTAGCCAGGGGCATCCATCCAGACAATGAGCCCAAAGCAGACATTCTCATTTCTAGTCTTGGTGATCTTCACTCTCTTTTGTACCTCATACTCAGAGATGGCTTGCCAAATCTCCTCAATTGTTTCGAAACTCATGCCATGCTTGAAATCTGGTTTCTCCATGCCTACAACATTGATAAATGGTTAGAAGTTGAATTTCATGTTCCCCTCTTCTTCTGGAAGCTTGAGAACAGAAGAAAAAAATGGCTCATCTTCCTCGTACAACTTGGTCTTCGCTTTCTCATGACTTAATCCATCCTTCTCGGCATGATCTACATTCTTTTCATATAATTCGTCATCTCCACTGTATATGTCATACTCACTATCACTGATTGCTCATCTCGATCATCACTGTCACTGTCTTCGGCCTCTTCTTTTGTTCCTCCTTCCACTACTCAATTTCCTACTGTCTCACTTCGTCCTTTCCCTATGTCCTCATGTTTAGTAGGGAAGACTATAACTCTAGGCAACTCACTTAACCCAACTACCACGACATCATACTAGTGTTGTTGCTCAATTATATTGACATGATCAACATATATTGTAAGATGATTTGACTTCTATGATACATGTATCATCTTCAAAGCATCATCATCTGTTTTTAGAAGCGACCCGCCTTTCAACTCGTGTTTTTATTGGAAAACACCAATATATTTTCAGTCGAGGTGACAATGCATAACCAAGTTCATTCATAAATGCAGTTATCCACACTAATGATCATGTCTCACAACTCACAACGTCAAATCAAGCAATGTGTACATGCATGCAAGTTCTCTTAGGTCCAATACCTCCAAAATCATGATTATGTATTTCCTGAGTGAATTGATGAACAACATCGACTACATTACAAAATTCAGTTCATGGGGCTGAAGTAGGTGTCGTTCAAGCTAATGAGCATTTCTTTTCTTTTCTTGGGGCAGAAGGAGGTGCCATTGGTCAGAAAGAAAGGCAATGGCACCAACATGAAGCTCCTGCTGCTGCGAGCCATTCGACGGGGGCCTCTCCATTGCTTTGCCATGTCCTTTTGTGATACTAATATACTACTCCCTCCGTTCGAAATTACTTTTCTCGGAAATGGATGTATCTAGAACTAAAATATGTCTAGATACATCCATTTGTACGATAAGTAATTCTGAACGGAGGGAGTAGTCTAGAAGCGACCACCACACCCGTCCATGGCTCGCCACCCCACACATCAGAACTGGCGGCAACGCGGAAGGAGATGCGCATGTGACCGAGGAGCGGGTCACTGCGGTGCATGACACCATGGCAGAACACCGGAACCGGCTCAACCAGTTGTGCATCACCATTCAGACACCGGCGGCAGGATGGGCACCCCATCGGGTGGACATGGACACACTAGTGGAGGCGCGGGTGACCATCGACGACGTCTGGGTCGCACTATCGGAGTGCATGGGGAGCTTGCGGGCCATCTGTGCGCTGGTCGGCTCGTTCAACCGCCGGATGGTCATTTGGGTGGTCAGCCAAGAGGAGAGACACAAGGCTACCCAATCAATGCCATCATCGGAGGGCAAGCGGTGCAAGCTCAGCTCAAGAGGCTTGACAACCGGCTGCGGGACCTGGCCTTCCTGTTTGGTAGTGATGCCACACGGGATGCCCTCCTCGACGTAGACACTAATGTCGCCCACCTCATCAGCGTCGTCCAAGAGTAGGACGAGATGTTGTTGGCTCAGGTGTTCGTGGGCGCGCACACCACACCAATTTCCTTCCTCTTCCCTATTTAATTTTTGTTGCAGTCGAGGGAGAGTTGGATCGATCGGGTTCCTTCCTTCTACAACACCTACATTTAGTACTAGTACCAAGGGAAGGGGGAGGTCCAGTCAGGGGGCAGGAGAGAGTGATAGCGAACACAGTGGCGGCGGCGCAGCTCCACCAGCGCCTTTATGGCTAACTCAACCAAGCGATGGTGTTGCTTTTCCAGCCACAATACTACCTCACGCACTCGATCTTGCCACTTCTCCAAGCATGCGAGCAGCCATCCGCGCACCAGATAGCCACCCATAATGCAAATGAGCAGGGCGGCGCGTGTTGTGATCGCTCATCTCGCCAACACAATTAACCAGTTGGAGTTCATCGCGGAGGTCGCGTCCACCCTAAAGGATGCCTTCGAGATCGGCGCCGTGTGGGACGCCCTCCAGATTGATCGATGGAGGCTATCGTCAAGCGATCCAAGGGTTGAGATTCCTAGGGGCTACTTCATCACTCTTCTGTTCATCTATGATATCTGCTACTTCATTATGCAGTTACCCACAGTGATTTTGGTTCAAATTGGTTAGATCGATACAACTAATGCATTTAATCAATTTTTGGACATAATATCATGGCTATCATCTTGAGTGGTCTCATCAAATATGTGTAATTAGTTTAATATCCATTTGCTCTGATACTTAATTTGGTTGGTTAATGTGTTTTGCTCATACCCTTCACCTATTTATACTAAATATTTTTTCCTCATTATTAATCATTTTATTTTGGAATGTGAGATTTTTTCATCTATATAACCTTTACTATAAAATATTCATCACTATATTGTCTACTATATCTAACTACCTCAAAAAGATATGATGTTGTTTTTCTCAATCTTTCTTTGAGACATTTAGTTGCAAAATATTCCATCCAAATCTAAATAAAATAAATAAAAATTGAAAATAAAATAAAGATACCATTCATCTTTTTAATACTTTATCATCTTACGTGTTTATATTATTTCAATTTTAATATACCTAAGTATTTGGATGGAGTGTTTACAGTATACGACTCTCACAAATATCTTGATAGATAACTATTTGACCTTTTGTGAAATGAAGACTTAGAAAGCCAGGGGCATCCTCCACATAATGAGCCCAAAGTAGGCATTCTCATTATCTAATCTTGGTGATCTTCACTCTCTTTTGTACCTCATACTTAGAGATGTCATGCCTAATCTCCTCAATTGTTTTGAAACTCATGCCATGCTTGAAATCTGGTTTCTCCATGTCTACAACAGGGATAAATGGTTTGAAGTTGAATTTTACGCCCCCCACTAGTAGAGAAAAGCCTAGCTACGGTGTGCCAAAAACAGCCTTGGTGGCGTGGACACCCGACGCCACCAATATGGCGCCAGTGTTAAAAATTAGCGCTGGCGTTGGCACCTACGCCATCAATAGTTTGGACGGTAATGGAGTGTCGCGTTGTCCACGCCAGTAGTATTCGCCATCAGTTGTGACGTTCCATGTTTTCTCGACGCCAGTAATTTGATTTTCAAATTTGAAATAAAAGCTGTACAGCAGTGATTACAGCCAAAATGACAGCATAATCCAGTTTAAGAACAATCAATAAATCAACTATAAATATACCCAATGACAGCATTTAAGTTCAACAATGCACTTATTGATATAGTTCAACAAAGTAGGCAAAGTAAGACACATATGAATGTACAAGTTCAAATAAATAGAGGTGATAATAACATGATATCTTCCATGCATGCCAACTAGCTAACTACGGCTTTTCGGTAGGCGGAGTCATGGTCATAGTCTGGAGTAAGTGAACCATCATCGCTGCCAGTAGGCCTGTAGTAGACCATGATCTCGTCACGATCGTAGTAGAGGGAGAACATGGCTCTCTCCCCGGCTTCCATCTCGTAAGGATTTGCAAGGCCTTCCCAACCAAGGCAACCAAAGTAGGTGCAGTTTGCGTCGTTGGTGACAAGACAATTGAATTTTTGGGCCGTCGGCATCTTCATGAGGATGCACTAGAATGTGATGGTGGCATCAACTGGAACTTTAAACTTCTCTAAAAAGTCACATCTTGCCTCGCAAGGGATGACCTGAGCAAAATTGAAAGAAAGAAGTAGTTAGCTAGTTACACAATTTTGGGCACAACTGTATACATCATATGAAACTCAATCAAAACATGTTCAACTAAAACCTATCATCCTATGAAGAACTTCTTATCCCTTTGGTATCTCATCCAAAGACATGTCTCACATGGGGCATCCATTTAGTGCTTTCATGAATGAAATTGAGAAAAATAAGCATACATAATATGCATATAAATATAATGCAACATAATTAAGCAGTTGGTTCTAACCAGCGCTATCTGCGCATCTAGTTATTAACACATACGTACTTGTAATAAAACAGTTCTACAAACCATGTGTAGTTCAAACAAAAAACATGCCTAAATTTAAACAGTTCATATGAAATATGTAGCGCACGCTAAGCTAGTGCCCAAAGGGACTGGCCTTGTGGTCTTGCCTAGTCGACCTACACTAGTGCAGAACCGGGCAATAGCACCGGTTCGTAAGGCCCTTTAGTGCCGGTTTAGGAACCGACACTAAAGTGTGGGCACTAAAGGCCCCCCCTTTAGTACCGGTTCAGCATGAACCAGTGCTAAAGGGCAACCACGTGGCACGAGCCAGTGCCGGGGGCCGGGAGCCCTTTAGTACCGGTTGGTAACACCAACCGGTACTAAAGTGTTTGGGGGGTTTTTGGTTTTATGATTTCTTTTTCATTTAATTTTGTGTTTTCCATTTTAATTCTTTTTCGTTTCACCCGCAGATATATATATAATAACTCATGCATGCTCGCATCATACATCATCATATATAATAACAAGTCCTACTAGCTAATTAATCAACAAGCATCATCATACAACTTCTACTCGTTATTAATAATAAGTCATACGACCATCATCCTCATAGTCATCGAACCCAACCCTACATAATTGTTCTTAGCACATTATCATCAGTATCAGGTAGGATCGGACCTAAACACACTTAAGGTAAAATAGCATAAAACAATATAGACCCTGAATCTCCATTAAGAAGAATGGAGATCATCCTGTCTCCAATTCTTGCGCCTCGCTTTCTTTTGCTTCCAAGAAGCTCCTTACGACTGTCCATACATTTTTTCCATCCTTTGATTGTCATGTCTCCACTTCTTTTAGAAATCCGGTATGGACAGTTGAGATTCGTAGGATGACCTGGATATATGTTCAAAACATGAACGCTGCCGCCATTCTGATACATCAAATGAGGCACACAATCCTCTGGGATAAGTTGTTGAAAAACATAGTAATAACTTCGTAGTTAGCAATGATGTACTAGTTTTAGAAGTATGCAAAAAGATGCATGTCGGTGTCAAAACCGGCGGATCTCGGGTAGGGGGTCCCGAACTGTGCGTCAAGGTCGGATGGTAACAGGAGACAAGGGACACTTTATTTTACCCAGGTTCGGGCCCTCTCGATGGTGGTAAAACCCTACTCCTGCTGGATTAATATTGATGATATGGGTAGTACAAGAGTAGATCTACCACGAGATCAAGGAGGCTAAACCCTAGAAGCTAGCCTATGGGTATGATGATGGTTATGATGTGTTCGTCCTACGGACTACAACCCTCCGGTTTATATAGGCATCGGATAGGGTTAAGGTTACACAGAGTCGGTTACATTGGTAGGAGATCTTGAATATCCGTACGCCTAGCTTGCCTTCCACGCCAAGGAAAGAACCTTCCGGACACGGGACGAAGTCTTCAATCTTGTATCTTCATAGTCCTGGAGTCCGGCTGAAGGTATAGTCCGGCTATCCGAACACCCCCTAATCCAGGACTCCCTCAGTAGCCCCCGAACCAGGCTTCAATGACGTCGAGTCCAGCGCACAAATTTGTCTTCGGCATTGCAAGGCGGGTTCCTCCTCTGAATCTTGTGTACCTGTATGAATAATGTCTAATTTTTGTAACGTAGCGCTCCTCGGTCTCAGTGCCCATTAATTGCCGTCTTCCACGTGTTGAACAAATGCGAAAAGCCCGGGGGTGTTTTTATATTCACTCCCTTAGTCATATAAACGAGCCGCCTATTTAACGGGATGGGGATCTAGATCCAAACCACATCTTCTCCTCTCCGCGAGTTATCATCAGAGCGTCTCCAGCAAAGGTCCATTCCAACATGGCCAGCCGTCGTAGCTCCTCCCCTCGCTCCTCCAGCCCCAAATCCGGAGACTGGGAGAGTTGCACCATCCCACACAGCGAGCTAGTGTCACTGCAGGCCAAGGGATTCCTTCCCCAGGCATATATGGTCCCGGTCCGAGCCGGACTCGCCACCTACAATGGTGGAAAGCAAGCGGAGAGCACCCCCAATCCTTCTAAAGGAGAGCGGGTGTGCCTCGTCCCTTATTTATTAAGGGGACTGGGATTTCCAATTCATCCATTCCTCTGCGGGCTTCTGGAGTTCTGCGGCCTCCAGCTGCACAATCTCACGCCCGGCTCTGTACTACATATTGCAGGCTTCGTTGCCCTTTGCGAGCTATTTTTAGGCGTCGAGGCTCATTTTGCGTTGTGGAAGAGGTTGTTCTGCTTGGTGCCCCGTTCTCAGAAGGGGTCTATATACCAAGTGGGCGGAGCCGAAATATGGCGCATCGCCGGGACCGGATACCTATCCGGAACCCCAAAGAAGGCGTCCGAGGACTGGCCTTCAGAATGGTTCTACATAGACGACGTCCCGCTGCCGGACCCTGTTCGGGTCGGCCTCCCTGACTTCAGCATGGCTCCCTTAAAGAAACGCTTAAGTTGGCGTCCGCAGAGCTCTCAGAGAGAAAGCAACAGAGACGTTCTTTACCTGATGGGCCGGATGAGACTGTTGGCTCATTCCGGACTAACCATGATTGGAGTCATGGCCACATGTATTATGCGGGGGGTGCAGCCGCTTCAATATAGAAGCCATCCCATGTGGGATTTCAACGGGGAGGATGACGCTACCCGTTATGGCCGTAAAGGACCAACTTCAGCTGCCGCTTTGGTAGAGATATTAACATCTTTGTACAAGGGAGAAAAGGAGGATTTCCTCCACGTTAACCTGCGGGCCGGATTCTCTATGTACGAACCTCCAAGTTGGGTAAGTGAATAATTACACCTGCCCGTTTGCTTTAATATTCCCATGTTTAGACGTGCAATCTGACAACCTTTAGCGCAGGAACTGCGACAGGAAGTGAAGGACATCGACAGCCGCCCTCCACAGCCCGAGGACCCAGAGAGGTCCCACAATCCGGACTCCGAAGAGGATCCGGACATAGCAGTGGAGCTTATCGACGGGGTGTTCCATCAATTGAGCAAGGATAATACCTTGGTAGCCATTACGGCTGATTACCCTGGGTTAATCCCGGCCTCCCAGGTGACAGAAACCGGAG
This sequence comes from Aegilops umbellulata, assembly GCA_032464435.1. Taxonomy (NCBI): domain Eukaryota; kingdom Viridiplantae; phylum Streptophyta; class Magnoliopsida; order Poales; family Poaceae; genus Aegilops; species Aegilops umbellulata. The sequence continues at coordinate 446,470,438 of CP136054.1, forward strand.
CGTTTATTCCCACAAGAGAGATTCCGTTCTCACATATTCCGGCGTTTCTGATGACAACCGTATTTTACAGGGGAGATTTCCGAGGAGGGAGGCCGAACCTGCGGCGGCTAGCCAACGAGGAGCCGCCGGGCTCCGTGGGGTAAAAAGGGATGAAGTCCGGACTGAGAGTTTGGCACAAAGGTATAACGCGCCCTCTGTCTTCCTGGCGTTATTTTGTCAGGGCATGTTAACATTCGTACTGTTTCCAGGACGAAGAGGCCTCGCCGGACTATATCCGGAGGGGCCGCCAACCGCGCCTCTACCAGCCAGGCTCCAACGTCTGGTCCGGAGGCGGGGACGAACACCAGGCTTGCGCCGGACGCTCCTCCAACAGAGGACGCGGACCGGCTATCTGCCACAAATTCAGAAGTGGAGAGCGCCATGAACCATAGGCGTCGCCGGACAGTTCTACGCGACGCTTGTTTCTCCCAAGAGGCCTTAGACGCCTTCAATTCGGGAGATGCGTACCTTCATGCTGCTCAAGATGGTTTAGCCAGAGCCACGGAGCAGTATGTGAAAGACATACGGGTAAGAAAATTTAAATATATATATACCAGTAGCCCCCGAGACTTGAAACAGTTAAACTAACTGATTTAAGGATCATATAATATGTAGGTTCTTACTGAGAAGAACACCGTGTTGTCCAAGGAGCTGAAAAAGTGCAAGGCCCAACTAGAGGCCGCACTAGCCGCAACAGGGGATCCCAAAGGGACCCCCTCAGGTACGATATACTTTGAGAGATTAGTATTGTGCGGCTTATGTGCGAATCTGACAATTAATGTTGCAGATGGTGCCGGACTAGATCCGGAGAGGCAACAACTCTTACGCCAGTTAAAGGCTGGCGAGAGTACGTTGACAAGGGTGAGGCGAGAGAAGAATGATCTTCAGGATGCCAACACCAAGCTGGATGTTGAACTGAAAGACGTTCGTGGCCAGCTATCTGACTCCACGAAGGAGAATCAGCGTCTTCGACGCGGCATATTTAGTAAATGCTTGAGCGAACTCTTGAAAAAAAGGGGTTCGGCGAGGAAGACGAATAACAGAATTATGTCTGTAGGTATGCTCACAGGTCGTCCTGCGGAGGAGATGCCCGGTTCTACGGGTGACCTTCTCCCCGAACTCCTGCCACTGCACGAACGAATTCGGCAGGCAATGCAAGGGGTTACCCGGGCCTTATGGCCTGCCCACTCCACGCCCGAGGGCCTTGGAGAGCTTGCGGAGAAGCTGACAGGAGCTCGGCGGCGCATCCGGTTGTGGAAGATATCAGCCTGCCGACAAGGCGCGAGGGAGGCCTGGGCCATGGTGAAGATCCGCTTTACGAAGTCTGACCCCAATCATATGGCCGAGGTCGGACCAGTGGGGCCTGACGGGAAGGAGATCCCTGTGAGCTTGGTGTATGGCCAGGTAGAGCTGGCCGCAAAGTATTCCCAGCAGGACTGTAAATTAGACAGCCTGTTAGATGGTATAGAGGAGGAATACGATCAGTCAAGATGACTATGTAATTTATAATTGACATGTGTAATGCCTTCTAGCCAGATTGTAGATCGTTTGTCGTTGCCGACCTTTTCGCTTCGACCTCGGGACCTGACGGTCCGGAGTGTGTCCGAATACCATAACGGCTATATAAAAGCCGGGGTATGCATGGAGACTAGGCGTAGGGGTCATTAGTGCTTTATCAGACAAGTGCCCAACTAGTTATGTTATATTACATGGTTAGTAAGAAACATCTTCCAGAGAGAATAGTTCCGTTAAGGGTTCCTTTCGCTGGGGTGGCGTGCCCTAAAGTGCATGTCCGGACTGCAAATGCAGAAGATCATATAGGGGCATGTATAAAATAAAAAGGTTCATCTTTTAGTTCACCGACCGAATATTCCCTTAAGAACGCTAGCTTTTGGCTTCACCCAGTCTGAGGTACACATCTGGCTTATCCGGTAATAACAATCGCAGAGGTGCTCCCTTTACCGCCTAGCCGAACAATCGGGAACGTAGGGGTAAGCACAGGAGCCAGGCAACCTAGCTTGGCCAAAACTTAAGTCATATCGATGCATATAATGGCGAAGAAAAGGTGCATGCGGAAGTCTGACGCATGCGTTGGGTGTGAAACCCATATAGACAAGCTTCTGTTAAAGAAGCCCCCAGGTTTAAGGAGCGCGGATAGCGCGTCACATAATGAGCCTTTTAAGGGCTAGAAAAGAAAAGAGTAGGAGACAAAGTAAAAAAAAGGTATAAATGTAAAAAATGGACAGAGGAAGGAGATAAACACAGAGTCCGGCGCTAGGCGTAGAATCTCCGGAGGCGTGTGGCGTTCCATGGGTTCGGCTCGAGTCGGTTGTCCGACGCATCTCGCAGGCGGTACGCTCCACCAGTTAGGACTTGGTCGATTATGAATGGACCTTCCCATTTGGGCTTGAGTTTTTTCTTTTGCTTATCCGGCAGGCGTAGAACTAGTTCACCAACATTGTAATTTTTGGCCCGTACTTCTCTGCTTTGATATCTTCGAGCTTGCTGTTGATAGAATGCGGAACGGGATTTAGCCACGTCTCGCTCCTCCTCTAAAGCGTCCAAGTCGTCCTGCCGATCGAGCTCGGCTTCTCTTTCTTCGTACATGCGCACTCGAGGTGAGTCGTGAATTATGTCGCAGGGCAGAACCGCCTCAGCGTCGTACACCATGAAGAATGGTGTGAATCCGGTGGTGCGATTTGGCGTGGTTCGCAGCCCCCAGAGTACGGAGTCGAGCTCCTCTACCCAGTGCATATCAGATTCCTTGAGGGACCGCACTAGTCTGGGTTTGATGCCGCTCATTATGAGACCATTAGCTCGTTCGACCTGACCGTTAGTTTGTGGGTGATAGACAGAAGCATAGTCGAGCTTAATGCCCATATTTTTGCACCACAACTTTACTTCATCAGAGGTGAAGTTTGTGCCGTTATCGGTGATAATGCTGTGGGGGACACCGTAACGGTGTACGACCCCGGATATGAAGTCTATCACAGGTTCGGATTCGGCCGTCTTGACAGGCTTGGCTTCTATCCATTTGGTGAATTTATCCACCATGACCAATAAGTATTTTTTCTTGTGGGTTCCACCTTTAAGGGGTCCCACCATATCGAGCCCCCAGACCGCAAAAGGCCAAGTGATGGGGATAGTTCGGAGGGCGTTGGGTGGCATATGGCTTTGGTTGGCAAAGAGCTGGCAACCGACGCACCGTTTGACTAGGGCCTGAGCGTCTGCTCGAGCCGTCGGCCAATAGAAACCCGTACGGAAAGCCTTGTTTACAAGGGACCGAGCCGCGGCGTGATGGCCACCGAGTCCGGCATGAATTTCAGCCAACAGACTCCGCCCTTCCTCTTTGGAGATACACCTTTGAAGTACTCCTGTAGTGCTTTTCTTGTATAGCTCTCCCTCGTAGACTTTATAGGCTTTAGATCACCGCACTATGCAGCGTGCCTTGTTTTGGTCCTCCGGGAGTTCCTGCCTAGTAAGGTAGGCTAGGAATGGTTCTGTCCACGGGGCGATGACCGCCATTATTGCGTGGGTTGAGGGTGTAATTTCGGTGGCGGGGCCGCCGATTATGTCTGATTGTTCGGCATTGGGTTGTGCGGTTATGCCCGGGCTATTATCCGAGGGTTCCCCCTCCCATGTTACGGATGGTTTGAATAATCTTTCTAAGAAGATGTTGGGGGGGACTGCGTCTCGTTTTGCTCCGATGCGTGCCAGGACGTCCGCAGCCTGATTATTTTCTCGGGCTATGTGGTGGAACTCCAGTCCCTGGAACCGAGCTGACATTTTTAGTACGGCATTGCGATAAGCTGCCATTTTCGGGTCTTTGGCGTCGAAGTCACCATTTATTTGGGATATCGCGAGGTTTGAATCCCCGCGTACTTCCAGGCGTTGAATGCCTATGGATACTGCCATCCGGAGACCATGTAGGAGGGCCTCGTATTCGGCTGCATTGTTGGAGTCCGTGTACATGATTTGGAGTACATATTGGACTGTATCTCCTGTAGGGGACGTCAGAACAACGCCAGCCCCCGGTCCAGCCAACATTTTGGAGCCGTCGAAATGCATGACCCAGTTTGAGTACGTGCCGTACTCTTTAGGGAGTTCGGCCTCTGTCCATTCGGCGACGAAGTCGGCTAGGACTTGCGATTTAATTGCTCGCTGTGGCTTGTAGGTTATATCGAACGGGAGGAGCTCTATGGCCCATTTTGCTATCCGGCCCATTGCATCACGGTTGTTGATAATATCGTTGAGTGGTACTTCCAAGGCTACTGTAATAGAACACTCTTGAAAGTAGTGTCGTAGCTTCCGGGATGCCATGAATACCGCGTATGCGATTTTTGATAATGCGGGTACCGTGATTTGCATGGTGTGAGGACAGTGGACACGTAGTAAACCGGCCTTTGAAGGGGTAATTTGTGTCCGTCCGTTATCCGTTCGACGACGAGTACTGCGCTAACAACTTGATGGGTTGCGGCAATGTACAATAGCATGGGTTCGCCGGTATTCGGCGCGGCCAGGACGGGGTTTGTTGCCAAGATGGCCTTTATTTCCTCGAGTCCGGCCGTGGCAGCGTCCGTCCACTCGAAGTGTTCAGTGCGCCTAAGGAGGCGGTAAAGGGGCAGTGCCTTTTCTCCCAAGCGGGAGATGAAGCGGCTTAAGGCCGCCAAGCATCCGGTGAGTTTCTGAATTTGCTTGAGATCTTTTGGGACATCCAATTGCGACAGAGCTCGGATTTTAGCTGGATTCGCTTCAATTCCTCTGCTGGATACAATGAAGCCCAGGAGCTTGATGTCGTATTTTCGCAGGTTGTCAAATGTAAGTCTCAAGTCGTCTACTAGAGATTCGACGTGTCTTGATTTAACGACCACATCGTCTACGTACGCCTCCACTGTTTTGCCGATCTGGTTTGCCAGACATGTTTGAATCATGCACTGATATGTCGCACCGGCGTTTTTGAGCCCAAAGGGCATTGTGTTGAAGCAGAATGGGCCGTATGGCGTGATGAATGCTGTTGCAGCTTGGTCGGATTCTGCCATCTTTATTTGATGGTAACCGGAGTATGCGTCGAGGAAACACAGGGAATCGTGTCCTGCAGTGGCATCGATGATTTGATCAATTCGAGGGAGGGGAAAGGGATCCTTTGGGCAGGCCTTATTAAGGTCTTTGAAGTCGACACACAGGCGCCAGGATTTGTCCTTCTTTGGTACCATTACCAGGTTTGCTAGCCAGTCCGGGTGTTTGATATCTCTAATGAATCGGGCCTCCAATAATTTGGCTAGCTCCTCTCCCATGGCCTGTCTCTTTGGTTCGGAGAAACGCCGACGGGTTTGTTTGACAGGTTTGCATCCTTTCTGGATATTTAAGCTGTGCTCGGCCAGCCTGCGTGGGATTCCTGGCATATCTGAGGGGTGCCAAGCGAAAATGTCCCAGTTCTCTCGTAGGAACTCGCGCAGTGCGGCGTTTACATCAGGGCTCAATTGTGCCCCGATGGAGGCTGTTTTATTGGGGTCCGCTGGGTGGACCTAGAATTTGACTATTTTGTCCGCTGGTTTGAAGGATGTGGATTTGGATCTCTTATCGAGTATCACATCATCCCTGTTAACCGTGGATCGCGGCGCCGTCAGCTCTTCGGCCGCTAAGGCTTCAGATAGTGCCTCGAGGGCCAATGCGGCAGTCTTGTTTTCGGCGCGGAGTGCTATGTCCGGATCACTAGCGAGAGTGATAATTCCGTTTGGCCCAGGCATCTTAAGCTTCATGTACCCGTAATGGGGTATGGCTTGGAAAACTGTGAATGCCTCTCGTCCTAATATAGCATGATATTCGCTTTTGAACGGGGCCACCTGGAACGTGATTTGTTCGGACCTGTAATTATCCGGCGTGCCGAATACCACATCTAGTGTGATCTTTCCGGTGCAGCGCGCTTCCTGACTGGGGATTATTCCTCTAAAGGTTGTGCTGCTTCGCTCAATGCGGTTCCAGTCTATTTCCATCTTTTGGAGGGTTTCCTCGTAGATGAGGTTCAATCCGCTACCTCCGTTCATAAGAGCATTACTAGTAGTGCCCTCAAACCCTCAAACCCCTAAAAATAACCGTTTTTTTACAGTTTTCGCCGGAAAAATGCCGTAGACTAGAACCTCTAAACCCTCAAACCCGTAAAAAAATTTAGAGGTCCAACCCTCAAACCAAATTTCAATCTGTAGAAGTAGGGGTTGAGGGGAAAATCTCCCCCCAACCCGCACTCCTCTTCATCACTGCCTCTTCTTTGGCGCGGGAGCCAACTGCTCCCTTCCGCCCGCTTCCCCCGCCGCCCTCCTCCTCGGCGCCGGCCATGGAAGGCGTCTCCGCCGCCGCGCCACCGCCCGCCGCGGCTGCCGCTCCCGCCCCGCCCGTCCCGCCCGCTTCCCCCGCCGCCCCGCCCGCCCCGGCGCCCGCACCCGCACCCTCCCCCGCCCCCGCCCCCGCCCTACCGGCCGTGGCCGACGTGGTCGCGGCGACCCACGTCGGGGCCAAGCGGCGGCGGGCGGGCCTTCCACTACCTCCTGCCGCCGCCGCCCCTCCCGCCCCCGTAACCACCCAGCCCGCCCCGCCCGTTCCGGCACCCGCCCGCCCCGCCTCACCGCCGCGTGCCGCCCCGGCTGTGAAGAAGATGAGGAAGAAGGCGGCCTCCCTTGGGACGCGAGGGGCGGCCTCGAAGTCGCGGAAGAAGCCCGCGGCGCGGAAGAAGCCCGAGGCGGTGGCCGTCGCCCAACCTCCTCCCGTCGCGCACGAGGTGTTCGAGGAAATGGCAAACCCATCCTCGTTCATGGACCTCCTCCGAAACGCGGAGGTGGACCTCGAAGCTCCGCCTCTAGACCCCTTTAGGGTTGGAGATGACTTGGAGGAGAAGGAGGAAGATGAGGAAGAGGTGGGGGATGACGAGGAGGAGGTGGCTGAGATAGGGGAGGAGGCATTCACCGCCGCTTCCCGCCCACACGCGCGGTCGACAAACTACACCGAGGCGGAAGATGTCCTCTTGGTTCGTGCTTGGGCAGCTGTGGGAATGGATGCAACCACCAGCACCGATCAAACCGGTAAACGGTATTGGCAAAGGATCGAGGACGTCTATTGTAAGATCAAGCAAAGAATAGTGGGTTCATCCATCGCTCTTTCCGGTCGCTTCAAGGCCGGTGGGAGTTGATCAAGCCCGCTTGTTCTCGTTGGAGTGCGGACATGGACCAAGTGATAGATGCACCACCTAGTGGAACCGTGGAGAGTGACTATGTGAGTACATATTTCTTCACTCTTTTGATTATGTGTGTGCACTATGCTATTGGTGGTTTCTTATGTGATTTATGTGTGGTTGATAGGAGACAATTGCCGGCATGAGGTACAAGGAGATGGCCGCTTCCAAGGGCAAGGCATTCCCATTTAAGCATGTTTGGTCAATTCTTCAAACCTTTGACAAGTGGAAGTTGAGGGATCAAGAGACCGCACCCAAGAAGTCGGCCATGCTAAGGATGGATGATAGTGAAGATGAGGAGGAGAGGAACTTGGGCAAGCCCGAGGGAACCAAGAAGGGCAAGCTAAGGGTGAAGATGGAAGAAGAGGCGTCAAGCCTAAGGGAGAAGATGGACCACATGATGAAGGCAAGAGAAGAATTGACAACGAAGACATTGGAGACGAAGCTTCTTATCACCGAGAAGAAGAAAGAGGTCAAGCTTGCACAAGTTGAAGCAAAGCGTGAAGAAGCAAAGCGCAAGGCCGAGTTGGAGGAGAGGATGATCAAGCTCAAAGAGGCAAAGGTATGGAAAGAACTCATGGTGGAGGAGAAAGAGCACATGATGATATCCAAGAAGGACATGGATGAAGATCAATTGCAATGGTGGAAGGACTACAAGGAAGACATCGCGGAGAGGAAGCGGATGTTCCGTGTTGCGTCCTCTACTTTTCGAGGTGACACTCCGATGAGTAGTTGTGGTGATGGCGGTGTGTACGACTCCACCGGTGCCCATGGAGATGCTTGATGGAGCTCGCTTGTGGTCTATGAGATGGCGCCGAGGTGCAACTTTTGGGTGATGGTGCCGATGAGAGGAGGAAGATGATGATTTTGTGATGTAAACTATTAAACCATGCATCAATGATTGTCATTCGGTAGTTTGTTTGGAAGTTGATTGTGTTCTTGTTGTCATGAATTGTGAGATGTCAAATGATAGATTTAAAGGTTGGGGTCGAGGCAAAGAATAGAACCCTCAAATCCAATCCTTAAAGCAGTTTACGGGATGGGTTTGAGGGTTCTAGTATTTGCCTCTGTTTTTCAACCCTTAAAAGTGTCAAAAAGTGGCACAACTCAACCCTTAAAACTGCTTTTCAGATTTGAGGGTTTGAGGGTTCTACTAGTAATGCTCTAAGTACCTTTGCGAGGCGACAGTCGTCCACTATGGGACTGAGAACCAATGCGGCTGGTGCTCTGGCTGTTCGAAATTTGGGTTCGTCGCTCGCGTTGAAGGTAATAGCAGTATTGCTCCATGGATTTATTGTCGCTACTTGGTAGACTTCGGCGAGGCTGCGAAGTGTTCTTTTTCGCATGTTATTTGATGCGAAAGTCTCGGAGATTGTGAGAACGGTGCTGAAATTCTCGGGCTGGTTTCCTTCGACCTCTGGATTTAGGAGGTCCTCGCCAATTTTGGCCACCTGCCGGAGTATCCAACATGCCCTGAGGCTGTGAGTTGGGGTGGCATCCTTTGCACTATGAATCTTGCAGGCTCCATCGAGCCACTTTTCTAGCACGGTTCCATGCCCCCTAGAGGGTTCTGATTTTTTGTTTAATCCGGGCGCCTTGCTGTAGTGTGCCCTTTTGATTCGGACGGGATTGCTATTCGAGGCCGGATTATCCCAAAATTTAATTTCGGGTTTCCAAGCACTTTCCATCGCACAGTATTTTTGTACTATGGACGCCAAGTCAGCAAAGCGCGTAATATTACGACGACTTACGGCGTTGAGTATCCCCTTGTCCGTGCAGTTACTGCAGAAGATTGAAATCGCGTCTCCCTCGTGGCAGTCCTTTATCCTGTTCATAAGCAGGAGGAATCTGGCCCAGTAATGATGTACTGTTTCTTCGGGCATCTGCTTGATTTGGGAGAGATCGCTTAAGATCGGACGGGCGGAATTCATTAGATCTGATACTTCGCCCGGTTTGCTGTTCGGAGGCCGAACGACCTCCGGATTCTGAGATCCGGAGTCTTGTATGTTTTCCGGTTTGCCTGGTTCCAAGCCCAGGTCTTGGATTGTATCCTCCCCTCCGTGGATATCCGGCATGGAGGGTTCCGGAATTCGTACGTAACTGGTGCTTAAGATTGATGAAGGGTCACCACATTGTGTTTCCACCACAGCAACATGATGGGTGGCTTGGGGAGAGTTGATTTCCCTTAGATCGGATTTAGGCCCAACCTGGTCGTAGTTTGTAGCGACCCCCAAGGCGGCGATGCGATCCAGGAGCTCGTTTATTGAGGAGAGCTCCAACGGATGTAGCTGCTTGGCCAATTCCGAGCTGACGCGGAGATTGTTTTCGATGACCCAAGAGGTCACCGTCGGCGTAATGGCTGAAAGGGCGGTCATGAGAAAACCACCCAGCCGGAGGGTTGGGCCGATAGCCAAAGCTCCCTCAGTGACGGCGCCGTCTTTAAAGACGGGAAAAGGCATCCTTCCTGATCGCGACGGCACAGAGGAACTCTCAATGAAAGCACCAATGTCGGTGTCAAAACCGGCGGATCTCGGGTAGGGGGTCCCGAACTGTGCGTCAAGGTCGGATGGTAACAGGAGACAAGGGACACTTTATTTTACCCAGGTTCGAGCCCTCTCGATGGAGGTAAAATCCTACTCCTGCTGGATTAATATTGATGATATGGGTAGTACAAGAGTAGATCTACCACGAGATCAAGGAGGCTAAACCCTAGAAGCTAGCCTATGGGTATGATGATTGTTATGATGTGTTCGTCCTACGGACTACAACCCTCCGGTTTATATAGGCATCGGATAGGGTTAGGGTTACACAGAGTCGGTTACATTGGTAGGAGATCTTGAATATCTGTACGCCTAGCTTGCCTTCCACGCCAAGGAAAGAACCTTCCCGACACGGGACGAAGTCTTCAATCTTGTATCTTCATAGTCCTGGAGTCCGGCTGAAGGTATAGTCCGGCTATCCGAACACCCCCTAATCCAGGACTCCCTCAATGCACTTAGTAAAAAAACTTACCAGGGTATCTCCATGGTAGTTACCGTAGTTCAACACGTGCACTAGTGGCACGTATTGACCATAATGTTCAGGAGTTCGATTGTAGATATTGTAATTCTCAATATCATTACAAAATCCAACCAGATGAGTTTTCTCCTTGTAAGTTAACTCAGAGCCATCGGTGTAGTAATTTCTATCTACCATATTCTGCACATTCTTTGATACTTCAAACTAAGCTGTCAATGGAAATAAGTTGTGAACTATTTTGAAATGAACAATATAAGTTCTATTAATAATTAACTATGTTTGAGAAACTCACATAGCGGTAGAACTGGAGGAGTATCAACAAGGACCCAAATGTCCATATTGTCTTGCTCGATTTCAGGATCACCAAGATCCATGGTGACAAGCATACCCTCATCAAAACCATACAATTTGCAAAATGCTTCCCAATTTTTGCAACCAAAATGGGTTACGCTCTTAGCATTATACAACTTTACTTCAAAATCCACATCATGATGGGTCCTTAGGTGAATTTTCTTTGTTTCAAAATTTTCATGGTCTTCAAAATCCATCCTCTCCAAGACATAGCGTCTTGCATGGCATGGGATCAACTATACTCGAATTGTAAAAGATGAAAATTACACGTTGAAATAGTTGAAGTCATGCTTAATTATGAAAAAAAAACACTTGTCGTCGTTGCGTACCGTTTCAACTTCGAAAGTCTCCTCCAGCTTAATACTGAAGCGCCGACCATCGTCCAGGTGAGGCCTGTCGCACTCACCTCGATCGTCGTGGCACCAGTCGCACTCCCCCGGGAGACTTTCGTCCTCCGATGATGACATTTCCTATACGTTCATAATTGAAAGACTAAATTAGATCATTATTATTCAAATAATCATATGCATATGCCTTGCATAGTGCTCTCCAATTTGAGCATTCAATAAGAAAAATCAAATCGCAAAATTAAGTAGTATTCAAATTAGGATGCCTTCAATTATAAGAAAAACTACATCATCTCCATGTGTCCGTACATCGAATATTATCACTAATACATGTCGAATACTATATATCATACATATCGCCAGTACAGCTAGAACCGTAGCGCCCGACGGGTATCGGCGCGGGCGGTGGACACCCAAAGGGAAGGAACCATCACAGGATCATAGCTCCAGTGAGATCCCTGAAGAACCTACCAGGTATTCTCGAACCTGCCCTCCAACGCAACCATGTAGCGACGGACGTGCTCGTCCTCCTCGCTGACACGGTGACGTACCACCTCCGCGGTGTCCGGAAGCCTCGGGATCGTCACTGGCCCACGCGACCGCCACCAAACAAGGATCGGGTCAACGACGGGCTGGCTCCTCATCAAGCTACGCCCGCCCGGAAGGTAGCGCCTCCCAGTACCACCCCGGCGGAGCCCAGTCCCAGACATGGCCCATCTGGTCAAGCAGGTGTCGTCCTCTACCGACTCGACGACGAGGATGCGGGATAGGCATCGTCCACGTCGATGCGGGAATAATTGCTTTAACTAAAAAATAAACTAGTTCTATTAATTTTCTTGATAAAAATAAACTACTTCTATAGTAAAATGAACCAGTTTTATTAAATCAACTAGTTCAACCAGTTCTATTAATTTTCTTGACATTACTATATATTAATTAGATCATGAAATATCAGATACCTAAATTTTCTTACTAAAAATAAACTAGTTATATTAATTATTGAACTAGTTCAAATCTCATGCATATACCTAAAATAAACTAGTTCGACAATTTTCTTACTAAAAATAAACTAGTTATATTAATTATTCAACTAGTTGAAATCTCTAGTTCGACAATTTTCTATCTAGCTAATTCATCTAACATTAGATCATCTAATTAACTTTTCTAAGAAACAGAAAATAAGTAAAAAAATATGTGTGTGTATGTGTATGTGTGCATGTACGTGTACGTATATGTGTGTGTATATGTGTGTGTGTCCCCGTACGCCGCCGCCCCGTACGTACGAGCGGGGGCGGCGCACGTACGGGCGGGGGTGTACGGGGCGGGGGCGTACGTGTGCGACGACGACGGACGGCGGTGGGGAGAGCGAGAGAGACGCGTGTACCGCGGCGGGGACGACGACGACGACGGGCGGCGCGGCGGGGACGATGACGGGCGGCGGCGGGGACGACGACGACGGGCAGCGGCGGGGACGACGACGACGACGCGCGACGGACGACGGGCGGCGGCGACGACGACGGGCGACAGGCGCGCGAGAGGTGTTGAGACGAAAGAAGTGGAGATCTAACTGAATTTTCGCAAGTGTTGTATATATAGGAGAGGCCTTTAGTACCGGTTTGAGCCACAAACCGGTACTAAAGGCCAACTTTCGCCAGGCCAAGAGGCGGGAAGAGCAGGCCTTTAGTACCGGTTGGTGGATCCAACCGGTACTAAAGACCACCCTTTAGTACAGGTTGGAGCTACCAACCGGTACTAAAGGCCTCGCGCTGCCACCCCAAAGTTTAGTCCCACCTCGCCTGGCGAAGGGCAGCCGCACTGGTTTATAAACCCAGCCGCGGCTGCCCTTTCGAACTCCTCTTTAAGCAGGTTTGTGGGCCTAAACTCTGCGCGCTGCCCTTTGAGTCTGCTGGGCCATTAAGGCCTGTAATTGCACACACTGGGCCTAGCAGGCCCACAGGACAGCGCCCCAATTTTTGGATAGTCTTTTTCATTTCTGCTTTATTTTCTTCTATTTATTTCTGCGTAGTTTTTTGTATAGTTTTTTCTTTTTTGTTATATTTATTTTCTTCTATTTATTTGTGAGTAATTTTATTCATCTACTTTGCCAAAATTCAACATTTTCAGAGTTCATTTTGTAGTGATTTTCAATTTCACGGTCATTTTGTAAACGATTGAAAAATAGCAAATATAATTTTTTCCTTTTCTGCTTTATTTTTCTTCTATTTATTTCTAAGCAGTTTTTTCTTTTCTGCTATATTTATTTTGTTCTATTTATTTCTGAGTAGTTTTTTATATAGTTTTTTATATAGTCTTTTTCTTTCCAGCTATAGTTTTTTTCTTTTCTGCTATTTTTTCTTTCCTGCTATTTTTTCTTTTCTGCAAAACTTGATGGTCAAAGTCTGGAGTTATAACCAAAGTTAAAAAAAAGAAATGCCGACGTGCAATTAGTTTTTGCCATAACACAATAAGTCCAGAGTTGTAATAAGTTATTAAAAATAAAAAAGAGGTGTAATGCTTCGTTAATTTGCTTCAAGCCTTTTGGAATAGTGTAAACTGCACTGCGCGTAGCTCCGTGCAATCTACCATATTCCCGAAGGCTTGAAGCTAAGCAACGTGAGCATTGAGCCTCTTCTTCATCGTCTCTGCAATCAGGGCTTATAAACCGCTCCTAGTCTCTCTCTCTTGGCGAGGTGGGACTAAAAAACAGCTTACTAAGAAACTGTAGTACTGGTCACCCTTTAGCACCGGTTGGAGCCACCAACCGGTACTAAAGGTGGTGCTATGCCTGCACAAAATTTAGTGTCATTTAGTTCAAAACAAATCATCGAATGCATGAAAAATAGCAAATGAAGGCAGAAATGGTTGAAAGTTGATGGTTTCACTTTGAATGGTGCATACTGAACGCAAAAAAATTCTGGAGTTGTAATAAGTTTAAAAAAATAAAATGCCTTTGTAACAGATTAGTTTAATTTTGTCAGAAACCTGACTACTTCGAAAGAGATTGTTCAGTTTGTAAACGAAGTGCATCCAGTTTTAGCCGTAAGCCTCTCTACTTTCTTGCACATGCTATGTGGGTGAAATGATGATACCATGCCAAGTTTCAACTTTTTCAGAGTTCATTTGTAGTGCTTTTCAATTTCCAGGTCATTTAGTTCTCAAAACAAATCATTGAATGCATGAAAAATAGCAAATGAAGGCAGAAATTGTTGAAAGTTGATGGCTTCGCTTTGAATGGTGCATACTGAATGCAAAAAAATTCTGGAGTTGTAATAAGTTTTAAAAAATAAAATGCCTTTGTAACAGATGAGTTTAATTTCGTCAGAAACCTGACTACTTCGAAAGAGATTGTTCAGTTTGTAAACGAAGTGCATCTAGTTTTAGCCGTAAGCCTCTCTACTTTCTTGCACATGCTATGTGGGTGAAATGATGATACCATGCCAAGTTTCAACTTTTTCAGAGTTCATTTGTAGTGCTTTTCAATTTCCAGGTCATTTAGTTCTCAAAACAAATCATTGAATGCATGAAAAATAGCAAATGAAGGCAGAAATGGTTGAAAGTTGATGGCGTCGCTTTGAATGGTGCATACTGAACGCAAAAAAATTCTGGAGTTGTAATAAGTTTTAAAAAATAAAATGCCTTTGTAACAGATGAGTTTAATTTCGTCAGAAACCTGACTACTTCGAAAGAGATTGTTCAGTTTGTAAACGAAGTGCATCCAGTTTTAGCCGTAAGCCTCTCTACTTTCTTGCACATGCTATGTGGGTGAAATGATGATACCATGCCAAGTTTCAACTTTTTTAGAGTTCATTTGTAGTGCTTTTCAATTTCCAGGTCATTTAGTTCTCAAAACAAATCATTGAATGCATGAAGAATAGCGAATGAAGGCAGAAATTGTTGAAAGTTGATGGCTTCGCTTTGAATGGTGCATACTGAACGCAAAAAAATTCTGGAGTTGTAATAAGTTTTAAAAAATAAAATGCCTTTGTAACAGATGAGTTTAATTTCGTCAGAAACCTGACTACTTCGAAAGAGATTGTTCAGTTTGTAAACGAAGTGCATCCAGTTTTAGCCGTAAGCCTCTCTACTTTCTTGCACATGCTATGTGGGTGAAATGATGATACCATGCCAAGTTTCAACTTTTTCAGAGTTCATTTGTAGTGCTTTTCAATTTCCAGGTCATTTAGTTCTCAAAACAAATCATTGAATGCATGAAAAATAGCAAATGAAGGCAGAAATGGTTGAAAGTTGATGGCATCGCTTTGAATGGTGCATACTGAACGCAAAAAAATTCTGGAGTTGTAATAAGTTTAAAAAAATAAAATGCCTTTTTAACAGATGAGTTTAATTTCGTCAGAAACCTGACTACTTCAAAAGAGATTGTTCAGTTTGTAAACGAAGTGCATCCAGTTTTAGCCGTAAGCCTCTCTACTTTCCTGCACATGCTATGTGGGTGAAATGATGATACCATGCCAAGTTTCAACTTTTTCAGAGTTCAATTGTAGTGCTTTTCAATTTCCAGGTCATTTAGTTCAAAACAAATCATTGAATGCATGAAAAATAGCAAATAAAGGCAGAAATGGTTGAAAGTTGATGGCGTCGCTTTGAATGGTGCATACTGAACGCAAAAAATATAAGAGCATTTACATCATGATCTTATATTTCTTTACAGTCTAAATTGTCAATATGATCTTATAACATAGAAAATACTTTGATCATCAACGATCTTTGTGTGTACAATCTGAATTGTCAATATGAGTCATCAACGATTTATAAACCGATGAAGACTCATATTGCGGCCACAAATTCTACACATAGAGTTCAATGAAGACCAAGTGCTTGTGATAGTTTGAGTAATAACATATTTAAGGTGGTAAAAGGCTTGTTAGGGGAGCGAGGTGGGACTAAAAACAGCCTGCCACAACGTCATTAGTACCGGTTCGTGGTTCGAACGGGCACTAAATGGTGATGGTGGGGCCATAGCCTGACCGCAGGCTGACACAGCCTCTTTAGTGCCGGTTCGTGGTACGAACCGGTACTAAAGTTTCGCCACGAACCGGTACTAATGATCGCCGCCACGAACCGGCACTAGTGTACACATTAGTGCCGGCTGAAATTCAAACCGGCACTATTGTGCTTCACAAAAGACCCTTTTTCCACTAGTGCTACGATGACACCCCTGCTGACCCTCCTCCTCACGCTCCAAGGCATCCCAGTCTATGGGATCCTCCTCTGCGCTCTTCCTGACTGCATACTGAAGTAATTAACATCATGTTGTTGGCCTCCACGAGTTTGTCATTTCTCGCAAGCTCGCTCATCAATGGGTTAAAGAACTGCATATCAGCCTCTTCGCTCTCCTTCTCCTCAACCCTAGTGCATATCCTCATGTCCTGAGGCGTGAGGAACATCACGAACTGACGACACTCGGGGAAGTTCAGATTCGCCTCTTCCTGAAAGAACTCTACTGCCATGGCATCATAAGCGCGCGCCGCTAACTCCGGGGTGTCCCAATGGCCAGGTTCGTGGACGACATTGCCCTTCCTAATGGTGGCATAGTACTTATTTCTCTTCTGTCGCACACCACGAAACTTCGAAGCCATCTATGACGATGCATATATATAACTATCAAGTTAGTAAAAATGGGCATATTAACAAGTACCTTCAAAACCTAGAATGCATAAACATTCTTTCACCACAAGTACACTACTAGAAATACAATAAAATTACATTATCTAAAATCATAGCCAGTCTACAACTACACTACTTTCTTTCACCACAAGTAAACTACTAGAAACACAATAAAATTACACTATCTAAAATCATAGCTAGTCTACAACTACACTACATTTTTTCACCACAAGTACTACTAGAAATACAATAAAATTACACTATCTAAAATTATAGCTAGTCTACAACTACATTGCATTCTTTCACCACAAGTACACTACTAGAAATATGATGACCCACAAGTACAGGGGATCAATTGTAGCTCTTTTCGATAAGTAAGAGTGTCGAACCCAACGAGGAGTAGGAGGAAATGACAAGTAGTTTTCAGTAAGGTAATGTCTGCAAGTGCTGAAATTGTAAGTAACGAAGTAGTTTGATAGCAAGATAATTTGTAACGAGCAAGTAACAATAGTAGTAACAAAAGTGCAGCAAGGTAGCTCAATCCCTTTGAGGCAAAGGACAGGCCAAAACCGTCTCTTATGATAAGCAAAGCGTTTTTGAGAGTACACGGGAATTTCATCTAGTCACTTTCATCATGTTGGTTAGATTTGTGTTCGCTACTTTGATAATTTGATATGTGGGTGGACCGGTGCTTAGGTGTTGTTCTTACTTGAACAACCCCCTACTTATGATTAACCCTCCAAAAGCATCCGCAACTGCGAGAAAAGTATTAAGAATAAATTCTAACAATAGCATTAAACTTTTGGATCCAATCGGTCCCTTACGAAATAGCGCATAAACCGGGGTTTAAGCTTCTGTCACTCTCGCAACCCACCATCTAATTGCTACTCCACAATGCATTCCCTTAGGCCCAAATATGGTGAAGTATCATGTAGTCGACGTTCACATGACACCACTAAGGGAATAACAACATACATACTATCAAAATATCAAGCACATATGATTACTTGCAACATGATTTCTCTCGTGACCTCAAGAACAAAAGTAGCTACTCACAAATGATAAACATGTTCATGATCAGAGGAGTATTAAATAGCATAATGGATCTGAACATATAATCTTCCACCAAATAAACCATATAGTAATCAACTACAAGATGTAATCAACACTACTAGTCACCCACAAGCACCAATCTATAGTTCCAGTAACAAGATTGAACACAAGAGGTGAACTAGGGTTTGAGAGGAGATGGTGATGTTGAAGATGTTAATGGATATTTCCCTCCCCAAGATGGGAGAGTTGTTGGTGATGATGATGACGATGATTTCCCCCTCCGGGAGGGAAGTTCCCCTGATGGAATCGCTCCGCCGGAGGGCAAAAGTGCTCCTGCCCAAGTTCCGCCTCAAGGCGGTGGCGCTTCGTCCCAAAAGTCTCCCCTTTATTTTTTCTAGGTGTTGGGGATATAACTATTAGGTATGACCCGCCCAGGAGGGGCCGGGTTATACCGATGGTGGCTTATTATGACAAAGCCCGTTAAGAGGGCGGTTCACGAAGCAGGCTTATTAGAGGCCCAAAACCCAAAGGCGGCTTAAGGTCAGGAGGTGTAAACCGCCATATATGTTTGGCTTGTAGTATAAGGCATGTGTAATTAGTCATCGAGCCGGACACGCTATGTATGAGCCGACCGGGACTCTATAAGCCGCTGGGCGTCAACCTGTGTATATAAAGGGACGACCCAGCGGCAGTTTAGGGACAAGAAACAAGAGAGATCGAAAGCTAGGTTAAGCCTATTCACTCCCTGGTAATCGAAACCCAAGCAATACCACCTCAACTTGAGTAGGCTTTTTCCTTCATAGCAAGGGTTCGAACCAGTATAAACTCCTGTGTCCTTTTGTCCTGTTTAACCCCTTTAAGCTAACCTAGTTGCAATGGCTCCATGACTAAGTCCTTTTGCTAGGACATCTGTCGTGACAATTCCATGACAGTTGGCGCCCACCGTGGGGCCAGCGCATGGTGGTTTTGAGTTCTTGAAGGGCAACTTCGAAGGGATCAAGGGATACGCTGTGGGCCGGATGACCAAGAGTCGTCGCGGCAAGCTCTATATCGACGATGCAGGATGGGGCCCCGAGACCGGCTCAATCGAGTACGGGTACCAGGCCCCTTCGGCGGAATTCACGTCTTCATTGGCAAGATCGGCGAACCGGGCCCTGAGCTGGACATCTGCGCACACATCACCGAGACGGCTCAGCGTGAACGACCTGCCCAGGTTCAACCCTCCATGAAGCGTGCCTTTGTTGGTTTCATCCATGGGGCGGAAATTGAGGATGGATCTGTATCTGGCGGTGAGACGGCCATCTATTCTGATGGTGAGTCGTCCACAGGCGATACCAAATCATTGTATCAAATTGAAGACGACCGGCTTGGGGGCTATTCTGATGGTGACAGTATTTCAGACCCCTGCGAGACGCCGAACAGAGTTGCGGTTTTCATGGCTGGTACACAACCGGTGCTCGGTTCATCAACCGCTGCGGCCATGACCTCTAGCTCAATGGCCACGACGGCGGCTGGTGCTGGTGGCTCTGCATGCCCGCCGGCTCAAGTTCTCACCGAGTTGTTGGAGGCACTGACAACTTTGATGGGGGTGGAGGTAACCCCGGACAACCAAGATCAGCATAAGGTGGAAGTGGCTGAGTTGCGAGATGGGATCGCTCAAGCTAAGGAAGACTTGGCGGCTGAGAACACCAGAATGGCTGCAGAACGGGCCGTTTTGGACGCACAGGCGCAACGAATCCAAGCCGACTCCTTCCGGCTCATGTTGGATCAGAATGCTTCAAATGAAGTCATGAGAAGGAGACACTGGAGTCATCTACCCCCGGTTTATGAGCCAAGAAACCTCTTTAACACGCCTGGAGCAGGGACCACTAGTAGAAAACGGGCCTATTGTCCCGGTTTGTAAGGGCCTTTTGTCCCGGTTCTTGAACCGGGACTAAAGGGTCGTTACTAATGCCCTGACCCTTTAGTCCCGGTTCTAACCAGAACCGGGACAGATGGGCCTCCACGTGGCCTGCACGCTGAGCCCAGGCAGGAGGGCCTTTGGTCCCGGTTGGTGGCACCAACCGGAACCAATAGGCATCCACGCGTCAGCATTTCTGTGGCTGGGGTTTTTGTTTTTTTAAGGGGGGTGGGGGTTGGGGGTTTTGGGGGGGTTAATTTAGGTATTTCATATATTGTGTTAGCTAGCTAATTAATAGAGAGAAGTGTCCTCTCTTATGTCCGTGCTTGGTCGACGCGACGTACTATACATACGTATAGAGAGGACTAGACACGCTAGCTAGCTAGTAAGCAAACGAAGGAAACAGAAGATCGTCATGAAGATATATGCATACAGAGAGAAGTGATATCTACCACCTCTCCTTCTCCGAGAGATTGGTCGAACAACAAGTTCTCGTATATCTATCCGACACTACCGGCTACATATATACAATAATTATCTCTTACAAATGTAATCTCCTAAATTACGGACACATGGTCCACATAGTATTCTCCGTCTTCAGCGATCACGTGGTCAAGAAATAATGCCGCCAATTCCTCTTGAATTGCTCGCATGCGATCTGGTGCTAGGAGTTCATTCCGCATCCGAAACATCTAATTTGAAGAAGGGGGTCAATAGATATATATATGAATGAATGAAACTCAACACAAATGATGGTAATAAAATAAAATTGTGAATATTGTTATTTACGCACTTCATATTTTTCGTCAGAGTAGCCCCGCTCACAGGTCATGTGGCAGATGGACTCGCAGACGTAGTATCCACAGAAATCATTCCCTTGTTCCTGCCACAACCACTTTACAAGAAATAGAGGTCAATCAAACTGATAAGCAAGAATGCCAAATGGTATTGATGAAACTAGCGCTTGAATCACTAGGAGATGCGCGGAACATGCTACTATAGTACTTACTTTCGGGTGTCTAAATTCCAGCACCTTCGGCAGCCCCGGAGCTTTTCTGGTGAATTTTCTCCAAACCCTGTTGGACAAAGAAAACAATTACTTGATATCAGAAATGAACAAACTTGCTGATACGGTGGATAATGATCGATTTAACTTACTTCTCGAGCATTTGAGTCATGTCCGCATACTCCTAGGGATCTTTTCGTCTAGAGTCCAAGACAGTTACTACTCCCTGCTCAAGCCTAATCTCTAGGAGAATATAGTGGTACCTGCGCACGCATGCATAACTCATCAATTACATTACTATAACCTGGACTAATATATAAGGGAAACCGAATGTGCACAAGACAGTAACACTCACTTGAAGTTGTAAGGAAAGAGTATTATATCTTTGTGTTCATTTATTTTGAATGATCGTAGCAAGTTGGCCTCGGTTTTTGCGGCATGAAATTTAACCTCAACTGCATCTATGAGATATGTGTTAATGAACCCAATATCACTGACTTGTCTTTTCTTCAATTCGGAGATCTTCAATCTGCATAATTAATATAGTGAGGATAATTATAAATACATGCAATGAAAGAGCTGAGCTATATAGAGAGACTTAATGACAAAAGTAGTAGTACTTATAGACAGTAGCAGGTGACCGTTGCTTTATCGAGGGCCAATTGATTGAAAAACTGATAGAACTCCTCAAATGGAATAGGCAACAAATCAATTCCAACGAGGTCATGCTCCTTTTTAACTCTCACATATAAAGTACTCCTCCCCCAGACTCTCCGCAGATTTTCAAGTACCAATCATGCAATCTTCGCATCATCATTGTTAGAGATTTTTCATCTTTGACGAGAGGCTTCCCGTACTCGTATCTGTGTATCTGCACGTCCATGGGATCATAATGTACATCGTCGGGCAGGTAATCTTCAAGATTGCTATAACCGGGCACCATCCTCGTATCGACGATGTCGCTAGGCACCTTGAGCAGGGGGCACGATTGATTCCCTTGTTCGCCGAGCTGGGCAATTTGTTTCCCAGCTGCTCGTCGTTCTTTCATCCTTTGATCACTAACTGTACTTCCCGACCGCTCCGCTTCGGCCCATGTCTTTCCAATAATGCGCTCATAGTTGCCTTTCGGCGGAGACTTGGGTGGTTTTGCCAGGGCAGCCAGAGTGCGCTTCACTTTCACCGGATCTACCTTCTCCTCCAGAGGTGGATGTCTCTTTGCTTTCAACCCTTGAAACCAGCCATCCACTTCGGTTCGCGCGATCTTCGCATTCTCCTCCGGGGTCCTCTCGTATGGTAACGTCTCTGGAGTCTTCAGAGAAGGACCGAATCTGTATGTCCTCCCGCCTCTGGCTGTACTGCTAGACACCGGCCGAACAGACGGAGCAGCTGTCTTCTTTACTTGCTTACGAGGTGGAGGAGAAGGACTATGACGCGCCGGAGCAGCTGCTGGAGCGGCGGCGGGTCTCTTCCGCCCTTGCTGATGAGGCGGAGAAGGAGGAGGCTGGCTGCTCGGGCGCGTCGGCGCAGGCGGAGAAGGAGGCGGAGTGCCGCCACGTGCCGGAGAAGGAGCCAGGCGAGGGCCCTGATTGTCACTCGCCGGAGGAGGCGGCGGTGGAGGAGGCGGAGTGCCCTGACTCGCCGGAGGAGGAGGAGAAGGAGGCGGAGGCGTCCAGTTCGGAAGGTTGATGAGCTCCTTCCGCCATAGGCATGGAGTCTTCAGAGAAGAACCCATCCGAGTCTCCCCTTCTCCGGTAGGGTAGTCAAGCGGGAGGTCCTCAAATCCCTCCATTATTTCATCCACCATCACCTTAGCATATCCTTCTGGAATCGGCCGGCAGTGAAAATTTGCGTCGGGTTCATTAGGAAAAACAAAGCCAACAGCCGCCTTGACCTTCATATTAATCCATTGCGTCATAAGGTGGCAATTTTGAGCCTCCGTGATAGCATCCACGGGATAGCTGGCAGGAGCCGTCAAGACAAGCTCCGGCTGAAGCAGCTCGGTGGAAGCCACGCTGCTTCTCCGCTGAGATGGCGGGGTAGCTTCAGGGGAAGCTTCGACAAGTCGTTTGCTGCGATTTACTTCTCGTTCCTCTATCATGTGTACCCTTGCGTGCAACGCCTGCAGTTCGGTCTGCTGCACTTTCTTCCTCCTCTCGTGGCTTTTGTAACCGCCTGCGTCCGGAAACCCAGCCTTCCATGGAATGGAGCCTAGCGTGCCTCGTGTTCGTCTAGGGTGCTCAGGATTTCCGAGGGCCTTTGTGAGCTCGGCGTTCTCTCTGTCTGGAAGGAACGTCCCTTTCTGCGCTGCATCGATATAGTACCGAAGCTTCTTCAAGGGTATATCAAGTTGCTCGTCCGTCCAAATGCACTTCCCTGTTACAGGGTCCAAGGATCCGCCAGCCCCGAAGAACCAAGTCCGGCAACGGTCTGGCCAGTTCATTGTCTCTGGTTCGATCCCTTTATCAAGCAGATTAGTCTCAGCCTTTGCCCACTTAGGCCGGGCTTTGAGGTAGCCACCTGAACCCGTGCGATGGTAAAGCATCTTCTTCGCAGCATTTTTCTTGTTTGTCTCCGACATCTTCTTACTCTTATCCAATGTCTTGTGGTCCACAAATGCGGGCCATTGATCTCTGATCTTCTCATATTTGCCCTTGAATTCTGGTGTCTCTTTTTTGTCGACAAACCTTTTAAGCTCATTCTTCCACCTCCTGAATAGCTCTGCCATCTTCTTAAGAGCAGCAGAATTAATTAATTGCTCTATAACCGGCTTCTCTGGATCCTCCTCTGGCGGTAGGGTGAAATTTGCCTTCAGCTCCTTCCAAAGATCATCTTTCTGCATATCATTGACATAAGACACCTCAGGGTCTTCTTCAGCCGGCTTAAACCATTGGTGGATGCTGATCGGGATCTTGTCCCTAACAAGAACCCCGCACTGAGCAGTAAATGCATCCTTCGTCCGGATGGGTTCAATCGGTAGGCCGTCGCGCGTGATTGCTGTGATCTCAAACCTTTCATCCTCGCGCAACTTTTTCTTCGGGCCTCGTCTCTTTACCGAAGTTGTGCTCGATCCGGAGGGCTAGAAAAAAGAAGAAAGACGAGAGTTAATTAATATGTGTATGTACCAAAACAATGAATGCATCAATTAGCTAGTCTCAGCACAGGCTTAACTAATATATTTACCTGGCCGGACTCTGTTCGGTCACCGGAGCCGTCACCCTGTTCTTCCGGACCTGCTTCTTCACCTTGCTGTTCTTCCAGGCCTGCTTCTTCACCCTGCTGTTCTTCCAGACCATCATTGTCGTTAAGAAAACACGACATGACATCACCTCCGTCTAAGATTATGTCCCGCAACCTCTCTTCTGCTTCCTTGTCTCGTCCGTGCTCCATATTGTTTCTGCAAATATATATTACAACATGGCAATTATTACACAAGCATGACAGCACGTGGATATATTAGTTTGGGTGTACTCCTCGAGAGTTTTCACTGTCGAAGTTATCCGGGAGTGGGTAATATCGACAACGATGAGATACATACATGGGAAAATAATATTATCGGGGAGGGGGTATATATATCTACCCCCCCATGTGTTGAAGTTATCGGGAGGGGGTAATATCGACAACGATGAGATACGTACACGGGAAAATAATGTTATCAGGGAGCGGGTATATCGACCCCCCCCCCCACGTGTTGAAGTTATCGGGAGGGGTTTATATATCGATAACGACGACATACGTACATGGGAAAATAATATTATCGGCGAGGGGGTATATCGACCCCCCCCCACGTGTTGAAGTTGTCGGGAGGGGGTATATATATCGACCCCCCTCATGTTAAAGTTACCGGGAGGGGGTAATATCGACAACGATGAGATACATACACGGGAAAATAATGTTATCGGGGAGGGGGTATATCGACCCCCCATGTGTTGAAGTTATTGGGAGGGGTACGTATATCAACGACGACAGACCCGATAAAACATAAGAAAACGAAGAAGAAATAAAAAGAGGAGAAGAAGAAAGGAATAGCTAGGGGAGAAGATCGAAGAAAAAAAAGAGGAGAAGAAGAAAGGAATAGAGGAGAAGAAGAGAAAATAGAATAATATTATATTTTCTCTTCTTCTCCTCTATTCCTTTCTTCTTCTCCTCTTCTTTTTCTTCTTTTTTCTTCTTCTTATTTATTTCTCCTCTTCTTCCTCTCCCCTCTTCTTCTCCTTTCTTCCTCTTCTTGTTTCCTTTTTCCTCTCATTCTTTTTCTTCTTCTTCCTTCTTAAAAATACATGAAGTAGTATTGCCTAATTCATTGTTCATATGAATATACAAACATTTGCATATTTACAATAATTAATATCACCAAAAAAAATCTATGAATAGAAAAAAATCCTAATTTTTCTAAAAAACTATCTTTTGCATATATACATGAACATATATATACACAGAGAACATATATACATATATATATATATATATAACAAGCATATATATGAAAAAAAGCATATATATGAAAAAATGCTAGCTAGGGAGGGCGCCGGCCGGACCAGGAGGACGGCGGGGTCGGCGGCGAGGATGGCGATGGGGCAGTGGGCGCACGCTCGGGGTAGGGGGCGCGGGCGACGGCGACGGCGGGCTGGGGCGGCGCGCGTCGGAGAAGGGGCCGACGCGGGCGACGGCGAGGGCGGGCCGGGGCAGCGCGCGTCGGGGCAGGGACGCGGGCGACGGCGACGGCGACGGGGGTGGGCCGGGGTGGCGCGCGTTGGGGCAGGGGCACGGGCGACGGCGACGACGGGGGCGGGCGGCGTCGGCGTCGTCGGGGGCGGCAACTGCAAGATGAGAGTGAAAATCTCCTAAGTGTGGACTTATATAGCAGAGCCTTTAGTCCCGGTTCGTGGCAGCAACCGGGACTAAAGGTGGGCATTAGTCCCGGTTTGTGCCACCAACCGGGACCAAAGGCCACTTTTCAGCAGCCCAAAGGGCGGGAAGCGGCGGCCTTTGGTTCCGGTTGGTGGCACCAACCGGGACTAAAGGGGGTCATTGGTACCGGTTCGTAGCACCAACCGGGACCAATGCCCCCCTTTAGTCCCGGTTGGTGCCACCAACCGGGACCAAAGGCCTTGTGCTGCTGCGCCCGCGTCGAAAGTTTAGTCCCACCTCGCTAGTTGAGAGGGGTGCGCAGTGGTTTATAAGCCCCACTGCCGCACCCCTCTTGAGCTTCTCTCCATTGCAGGCTTTCGGGCCTAATTGTCACTGCTATGCCTGTGGGCCTACTGGGCCTCCTGCGGGCCTGAATCCTGGCCCATGGATGGGTTTCTAATCGTATTCAGGCTGTGGGGGCCCAGTAGGTGGCATTTTTTTGTTGCTTTATTTATTTTTTTGTATTTTTTGTTGCTTTATTTATTTTATTTTATTTTGTTTTTTGCTTTATTTTTTAATTCCATATGCTTTTAGTTTTAGAAAAATTATAAACTTTTTGTTATTGCCATTAGTTTTCAAATTTGAAAACACTTTTTTTTTGTTTTCTTTGTAGCTTTATTTATTTTATTTTGTTTCTACTTACAACAAAATACTTATTGTTGCTATTTTTATTTTTATTTCAGTTTTTTTGTTTTGTTTTCTGCATTATTTATTTTCTTTTGTTTTTTGCTTTATTTTTTAATTCTTTTTGTTTTTAGTTTTAGAAGAATTATAAACTTTCTGTTAGTGCCATTAGTTTTCAAATTAGAATAGTTAAAATTTGAATTCTTTGAATTTGTGTGAATCACAAGTTTGTTACCCTCTTGAGAGTGTTCTTGGTGAAAACATTGTTGACAAGGAGTGAACCGGGATTAATGGTATTACGAGGGCCAAACCATAAGACATTAAAGCATTTGAAATGAACTCTAAAAAAGTTGGCATAGCATGTGCATGTACAAAACGGAGAATGGTATCATACTCGTCTGTTACAAAGTTGGCATGGTATCATCATAATAGTTGCGGGAGAAAGTCTTCACTTTTTCTTCGCTTGTGTCATTTGTTTATTGCACCGTAACCATGGATAATCTTCATCGTTTATCAGGATGCTTGGGTCAGCCTTGACTTTGAAGGGAGGAATTTCATGAAACTTTTCATAATCTTCAGACATGTCTGTCTTGCCCTCCACTCCCACGATGTCCCTTTTTCCTGAAAGAACTATGGGGCGCTTTGGCTCATCGTATGATGTATTCACTTCCTTATCTTTTCTTTTTCTCGGTCTGGTAGACATGTCCTTCACATAGATAACCTCTGCCACATCATTGGCTAGGACCAATGGTTCATCAGTGTACCCAAGATTTTTCAAATCCACTGTTGTCATTCCGTACTGTGGGTCTACCTGTACCCCGCCTCCTAACAGATTGACCCATTTGCACTTAAACAAAGGGACCTTAAAATCATGTCCGTAGTCAGGTTCCCATATGTCCACTATGTAACCATAATATGTGTCCTTTCCCTTCTCGGTTGTTGCATCAAAGCGAACACCGCTGTTTTGGTCGGTGCTCTTTTGATCTTGTTCAATCGTGTAAAATGTATTCCCATTTATCTCGTATCCTTTGTAAATCAATACAGTCAAAGATGGTCCCCTGGACAACAAGTACAGCTCATCACAAACAGTGTTGTCACCTCTGAGACGTGGTTCCAACCAACTGCTGAAAGTCCTGATGTGTTCACATGTAATCCAATCGTCGCACTACTCCGGGTGTTTGGAGCGCAGACTATTCTTGTGTTCATCGACATACGGGGTCACCAAGGTAGAGTTCTGTAAAATTGTGTAGTGTGCTTTAGACCAAGAATGCCCGTCCCTACATATTATTGAGTCCGCTCCTAGTGTGCCTTTTCCAGTTAGTCTCCCCTCATACCGCGATTTTGGGAGACCTATCTTCTTAAGGCCAGGAATGAAGTCAACACAAAACCCGATGACATCCTCTGTTTGATGGCCCATGGAGATCCTTCCTTCTGGCCTAGCGCGGTTACGAACATATTTCTTTAGGACTCCCATGAACCTCTCAAAGGGGAACATATTGTGTAGAAATACGGGCCCCAGAATGACAATCTCGTCGACTAGATGAACTAGGACGTGCGTCATGATATTGAAGAAGGATGGTGGGAACACCAGCTCGAAACTGACAAGACATTGCGCCACATCACTCCTTAGCCTTGGTATGATTTCTGGATCGATCACCTTCTGAGAGATTGCATTGAGGAATGCACATAGCTTCACAATGGCTAATCGGATGTTTTCCGGTAGAAGCCCCCTCAATGCAACCGGAAGCAGTTGCGTCATAATCACGTGGCAGTCATGAGACTTTAGGTTCTGGAACTTTTTCTCTGGCATATTTATTATTCCCTTTATATTCGACGAGAAGCCAGTCGGTACCTTCATACTGAGCAGGCATTCAAAGAAAATTTCTTTCTCTTCTTTCGTAAGAGCGTAGCTGGCAGGACCTTCATACTGCTTCGGAGGCATGCCATCTTTTTCGTGCAAACGTTGCAGGTCCTCCCGTGCCTCAGGTGTTTCTTTTGTCTTCCCATACACGCCCAAGAAGCCTAACAGGTTCACGCAAAGGTTCTTCGTCACGTGCATCATGTCGATTGAAGAGCGGACCTCTAGGTCTTTCCAGTAGGGTAGGTCGAAGAATATAGATTTCTTCTTCCACATGGGTGCGCATCCCTCAGCGTCATTCGGAACAGCTAGTCCGCCGGGACCCTTTCCAAAGATTAC
Source organism: Aegilops umbellulata (assembly GCA_032464435.1). Lineage (NCBI taxonomy): Eukaryota > Viridiplantae > Streptophyta > Magnoliopsida > Poales > Poaceae > Aegilops > Aegilops umbellulata. The sequence goes on from CP136054.1 coordinate 446,498,728, forward strand.
ATGTAAATCATTGACCATAGCAAGTACGTGATCACCGGTACGCATGGCGGGCTTCTTTCGGTGATCTGCCTCGCCTTTGAAATGCTTGCCTTTCTTTCGACATTGATGGTTGGTCGGGAGAAATCGATGATGGCCCACGTGCACATTCTTCCTACATCTGTCCAGGTATATACTTTCGGTGTCATCCAAACAGTGCGTGCATGCGTGGTATCCCTTGTTTGTCTGTCCTGAAAGGTTATTGAGAGCGGGCCAATCGTTTATGGTCACGAACAGCAACGCCTTTAGGTTAAGTTCCTTTTTATTGTGCTCATCCCACGTACGTACACCGTTTCCATTCCACAGCTGTAAAAGTTCTTCAACTAATGGCCTTAGGTATACATCAATGTCGTTGCCGGGTTGCTTAGGGCCTTGGATAAGAACTGGCATCATAATGAACTTCCGCTTCATGGACATCCAAGGAGGAAGGTTATACATACATAGAGTCACGGGCCAGGTGCTGTGATTGCTGCTCTGCTCCCCGAAAGGATTAATGCCATCCGCGCTTAAAGCAAACCATACGTTCCTTGGGTCCTTTGCAAACTCATCCCAGTACTTTCTCTCAATTTTTCTCCACTGCGACCCGTCAGCGGGTGCTCTCAACTTCCCGTCTTTCTTACGGTCCTCACTGTGCCATCGCATCAACTTGGCATGCTCTCCGTTTCTGAACAAACGTTTCAACCGTGGTATTATAGGAGCATACCACATCACCTTTGCAGGAACCCTCTTCCTGGGGGGCTCGTCGTCAACATCACCAGGGTCATCTCGTCTGGTCTTATACCGCAATGCACCGCATACCGGGCATGCGTTCAGATCCTTGTATGCACCGCGGTAGAGGATGCAGTCATTAGGGCATGCATGTATCTTCTGCACCTCCAATCCTAGAGGGCATACGACCTTCTTTGCTGCGTATGTACTGTCGGGCAATTCGTTATCCTTTGGAAGCTTGTTCTTCAATATTTTCAGTAGCTTCTCAAATCCTTTGTCAGGCACAGCATTCTCTGCCTTCCACTGCAGCAATTCCAGTACGGTACCGAGCTTTGTGTTGCCATCTTCGCAATTCGGGTACAACCCTTTTTTGTGATCCTCTAACATGCGATCGAACTTCAGCTTTTCCTTTTGACTTTCGCATTGTGTCCTTGCATCGACAATGACCCGGTGGAGATCATCATCATCGGGCACATCGTCTGGTTCCTCTTGATCTTCAGCAGCTTCACCCGTTGCAGCATCATTGGGCACATCGTCTGGTTCCTCTTGATCTTCACCAGCTCCCCCTGTTGCAGCATCACCGTATTCAGGGGGCACATAGTTGTCATCGTACTCTTCTTCTTCGCCGTCTTCCATCATAACCCCTATTTCTCCGTGCCTTGTCCAAACATTATAGTGTGGCATGAAACCCTTGTAAAGCAGGTGGGTGTGAAGAATTTTCCGGTCAGAGTAAGACTTCGTATTCCCACAATTAGGGCATGGACAACACATAAAACCATTCTGCTTGTTTGCCTCAGCCGCTTCGAGAAATTCATGCACGCCCTTAATGTACTCGAAGGTGTGTCTGTCACCGTACATCCATTGCCGGTTCATCTGCGTGCGTTATATATAATTAAGTGTGTCAAAAACCATTACAGAACATCATGAATAGATAATTAAGTGACCAAATTAATATAAGTTCATCATCACATTAAAACCAAAGTACATACATAGTTCTCATCTAACAACATATAGCTCTCTAGAGCATCTAATTAATTAAACCATACATTGAAACTATGTAAAACATTTCAATGCGAAAACAAACGCGATCATAATCGCAACCAAGGTAACAATTGATCCAACGGCATAATGATACCAAGTGTGCTCTGCTCTTGCGCGAGGGGGTATATATAGGCACCACCATTGGCCCCGGTTGGTGGCTTGAACCGAGACTAAAGGGGGGCCTTTGGTCCCAGTTCATGTCACCAACCGGGACCAATGGTGGTGGGCCAGGAGCCAGGCCCATTGGTCCCGGTTCGTCCCACCAACCGGGACCAAAAGGTCTAGACGAACCGGGACCAATGGCCCACGTGGCCCGGCCGGCCCCCTGGGCTCATGAACCGGGTCCAATGCACCCATTGGTCCCAGTTCTAGACTGAACCGGGACTAATGGGCTTACTCGGCCTGAACCTTTGCCTCCTTTTCTACTAGTGGACCAATGACCCGCCGGTGGTATACCAGACGACTGAAGCGCCTAGGGGTGGAGCGCCGGTTCATCCACGAGTGATGGGCTCTCCACGTGTGAACAATACCTCGCCTCAACATGCACTACTAGGGAAAAGCCTAGCAGTAGCGCCAGTTTTTGGCCTATCAGTAGCGCGGGTAGGCGCGCTACTGATAAGGCGCTGCAACTAATGCTTAGCAGTAGCGCCTACAGGCACTCGCTACTGCTATATCTACTTAGTAGTAGCGCTTGCCTAGTCAAGCGCTACTGCTAATTACTAGTAGCGCTTTCGAAAACAATCGCTACTACTATTATCCCCTATTCAATTTCTCTTGAATTTTAGGTCGTATTCATATACCTGTATACAATTTTTCATACAGTAGCAATTTAGAGATTGTTTTTACATCATAATGAGTTATTAAATCACTAGGTGAAAGAACCTTGGATTAGTTTCAAGTGCATGGATCCAAAGTAACCAATGGTCACTTTGGATCCATCCATTTGAAACTAATCGGCGGTTCTTTCACCCACTGACATAATAACTTATCATCATCATCATAATATCATTAACAACTTATCATAATAATACATCATTGTCACATAACTCCTCATAATCATCATTTTCGTCCAATGTCATATAACAACTTCGTCGCTAGTTATAATAACAACTCCTCCTCATCATCATCATAGTAATCATAATCACTACTCCTACTCAGCATCACCATCATGTCTAAGACATTGTAGTCATATATAATCAACACTAACTAATTGTTCTTAATACTTAGGACCTACTCCTCTCTCCTAGCTAAAATACCATAAAACAGATAAACCGGTCCTTCACCATAATGGAGAATGGACATAAACCTATCTCCAACTTGTGGCTTGCGCACATTCATTTTGTCTCCAATTATTTGCGTGTGCGCATTCATCACTTTGCTCCATTCTTTGATTTTGAACCTTCCATCATTTGAAGAAATTGAGTATGCAGTATGGTAAGCCTCCGAAGGAGTTGGTCGTAAGCTAACCATATGCATATCACCTTCGGTAAATAGCATATCAGGCACAACCTGCTTCGGGAGCCTCTGTTCAAAAATGGAATAGTAACATATATAGTTAGCAATGGTTTACTTAAGAATAATGTATGCAATGAAGTTACCATCATTAACAAAATCTTACCAAGTTTTTGGCAATGAAGTTATCATCAAGCAATGTATGGACTAGTGGCACGTATTTAGTATAATTTGGGCTGATAGAGTGACTATTTTTGAAGGCCTCAACATCTTCTATGAATGAGACAAGATAACCTTTCTCCTCACATTAAGCTTGGAGTCATAGCTGTAGTATGTGTTGTGTAACACCCCGGATGTAACTTGCCATAATTGTAACTCCAACTCTTGCCATTTTCGGCAATGTGATATGATATTCCCTCCGTGGTTGGGTTTCCCGTCGTTTTGCGTTTGGCTCATGTCATGCATTTCATATCATGTCATCATGTGCATCGCATTGGCATACGTGTTCGTCTCATAAATCCGAGCATTTTCCCCGTTGTCCGTTTTGCAATCCGGCGCTCCTATGTCCCACGGCGTCCTCTTTTACCTTTTTCCGTGTGCGGGTATTAAACCTTCTCGGAATGGACCGAGGTTTGTCAAGCGGCCTGGGTATAGCACCGGTAGACCGCCTGTCAAGTTTCGGGTCATTCGGAGGTCGTTTGATACTCCAACGGTTAACCGGGTAACCGTGAAGGCCTCGTATGTGTTGCAGCCCAAAACCCCTCCAAGACAGCCCAACAACCCATCTAAGACAATCCCATGTCCGTCGCCGTTCGATCACGATCGCGTGGCCGAAAACCGCACTCCATTTGGAGCTCCCTAGCTCCTTCTACCTATAAATATGTGACCATCCCCGAAATTTCCGGGCAAACCCTAGTCTTCCCTTTCCTCCGAGCGCCGGACACGTCCGGTCCGCGCCGGACGAAACCCGCCGCCGCGCCCCAGCCACTCCGGGCCTGCCACGTGGCACCCCGGCCGCCGCCCGCAGCCGCCGGCCCGCCGGCCCGCGCGCGGCCCCCGCGGCCCGCACCGCGCCTCGCCGCCCCCGCGCCTCGCCCCGCGCCCCGCGCTGCTCCAGCCCGGCGTCGGCGCCGCCCCGCCGTCCGCCGCCCGGGCCCGCACCTCGTCGCCGACCGCCGCCGCCGCCCGGTGCCGCCGCGCCTCCCCGCTTCCCGCGCCGCCCCGCGCCGGCTCCGGCCCCGCCGCCTCCAGATCCGGCCGGATCCGGCAAGGAGCGCCCGGATCCGCCCGAGCCCGGCCGTCTCCTTCCTCCCCGGCGCCAGATCCGGCGATCCTCGGTCCGCGCGCCGCCTCGGTTGACTTTTCCTCTCCTCCAAATTCCACTAAGTCGCGGATGATTCTTGCATCATTGTCGCATGTTCATCGCATCATAACTTGCTGTATATTGCTTCGTTTCGTGCGTATAATATGTCAAATTGTTCGCCTCGATGAGTAAATCATTTCATTCCATTTCATTATTTTCATTTGAGTTCATCTTGATGCCCGAAATGCTGTTGGAAGAGGGCTATGTGATGTTAGTATCTGATTCTTATCAGAACTTGCACTTTTGTCATTTTTGCCATGATTGATGTGTGCATCCTATGAAGTTGAGTCCTACATGTGTTTTGTAATATGCCATATCATATTTCCAGAGATTTATTCCATGTATTTTTTGTTATCTTTGTGGTGACTAGCACAAGCATGCAAACTAGGATACTTAATGTTGCTGATTTCAGAGACTTAGTAATTTCACTAAGTCCCTGCCTGCTGTTATTTTTATGCCATGTGTTCATGTTGTTTCCGAGAGATCTATGCCACTTTTGAGCATGATAAGTAAGAGTGTTTTGAGAATATGTATTTGCTCTATCCATACATGCCTTTGTTTGTAATTATGGAGTGCCATAGCTTGAGTCAATCGAGCTCTACTTTTGCTATAAAATGTTGCTGGCAGATTGTTTATATGTTATTCGATTTTGCCAAGCTTGTTGTAGTTGATCCTTGCATGCTATGATGTTGTTCTTACCATGTATTGTTTCTATGCCATGTCTTATGGATGTATGTATGCTTAGTTTATGATGTAATGCTCTGTAGTGAGTGAATCGAGCTCACGAACATGCCTACTTGGTATCTGTTTTTGACATGTCCAGTTTTCTGCTAAGTCTGAAATCTGTAACGAAACTTGCTTAATTGACATGGGTGTTATTATATTTTCTGATCCTTTTTGGCTTATGGTCAGTAAGGGACTTTTGTTAAGTGCTTTGAGTAGATTCATGCCATGCCTTATTTTGCTATGTCATGTTCCTGTAGCATGCTGTTTCATTGCTCTAAACAAGGTCATCCTGATGTTAATTTCTGGCATGTTATTTTCACCAAGTCTGTGAACCTGTTATCTTTTGCACTTTTGCCATGCTTGTTTGAACCTGTTGTGGTGTGATTTAGCCGTAGCTCAGTGTTCATCTTTTGTCAAGCATCCTGAGTAGATCACTGCCATATGCTTTGCTGGTACGTTTGGGTGCAGTAGCTTAATTTCTTGTTGCTTGCTAAGTAGCATCATGCTGTTAATGGCAGAATATTGTCATTCTTGTTTTGCTTGTCATTTGCAAACCGTGCATCCGATCCCGGTGATCTTTATATCGGTTTCAACCAAAATCACCTCACCTATCCAGTGGCATACTTGGTTTGCCAAGATTATGCCTTGTTCATCTTTTTCCTTCCGAAGCACGCATATGCATTGCATATCACATCTCGCATATCATGCCATGTTTTGCATCATGTTGTTTGTGCATTGCATCGTGATTGATGTTTGTCCCCTTTGCTTGTGTTCTTGCTTTGGGTAGAGCCGGGAGACGAGTATGTGAACGAGGAACCTGTTGAGAATGCTTACGAGGACCAAGCTCTCGACAACTCTGAGAACCTTGCAGGCAAGATGACCATACCCTCGAAATCACTTCTATCTTTGCTTGCTAGATGCTCGCTCTTTTGCTATGCCTATGCTGCGATACCTACTACTTGTTATATCATGCCACCCATATTGCCATGTCAGCCTCTAACCATCCATGTCCTAGCAAACCGTTGTTTGGCTATGTTACCGCTTTGCTCAGCCCCTCTTATAGCGTTGTTAGTTGCAGGTGAAGATGAAGTTTGTTCCTTGTTGGAACATGGACTTGTTGTTCCTTGTTGGAACATGTTTACTTGTTGGGATATCACAATACCTCTTATTTAATTAATGCATCTATATACTTGGTAAAGGGTGGAAGGCTCGGCCTTATGCCTGGTGTTTTGTTCCACTCTTGCCACCCTAGTTTCCGTCATACCGGTGTTATGTTCCTTGATTTTGCGTTCCTTACACGGTTGGGTGATTTATGGGACCCCCTTGACAGTTCGCTTTGAATAAGACTCTTCCAGCAAGGCCCAACTTTGGTTTTACCATTTGCCACCTAAGCCTTTTTCCCCCGGGTTTTCGCGAGCCCGAGGGTCATCTTTATTTTAACCCCCGGGCCAGTTCTCCTTCGATTGTTGGTCCAAACCGAGCGATGCCCGGCGCCCCTTGGGCAACCAGGGTCTATGCCAACCCGACGTCTTGCTCATCCGGTGTGCCCTGAGAACGAGATATGTGCAGCTCCTATCGGGATTTGTCGGCACATCTGGGCGGCTTTGCTGGACTTGTTTTGTTACTGCCGAAATGTCTTGTAGTCCGGGATTCCGAGACTGATCAGGTCTTCCCGGTAGAAGGAATATCCTTCGTTGACTGTGAGAGCTTATAATGGGCTAAGTTGGGACACCCCTGCAGGGTATTATCTTTCGAAAGCCGTGCCCGCGGTTATGAGGCAGATGGGAATTTGTTGATGTCCGGTTGTAGAAAACCCGAAGTTGACCTTAACTAAAACACATCAACCACGTGTGTAACCGTGATGGTCTCTTCTCGGCGGGGTCCAGGAAGTGAACACGGTGTTGGAGTAATGTTTGACGTAGGTTGTTCTAGGATCACTTCTTGATCACTTCTAGCTTCGCGACCGTGCTTTGCTTCTCTTCTCGCTCTCTTTTGCGTTGTGACCACCATATATGCTAGTCGCTTGCTGCAGCTCCACCTCACAATCCTTTCCTACCTATAAGCTTAAATAGTCTTGATCTCGCAGGTGTGAGATTGCTGAGTCCCCGTGACTCATAGATTCTACCACAACAGTTGCAGGTACCAATGATGCCAGTGCAGATGACGCGACCGAGCTCACGTGGGAGTTCGACGAGGAACGTGGCTGTTACTATGTGTCTTTTCCTGATGATCAGTAGTGGAGCCCAGTTGGGGAGATTCGGGGATCTGTGTAGCAGTTGGGGTAGTCTTCTTTCATTTTGGTACCGTAGTCGGACCTTGAGTGTAATTTGAATGATGGATGTTTATTTATGTATTGTGTGAAGTGGCGACTGTAAGCCAACTATGTATCTTTTTCCCTTATGTATTACATGGGTTGTGTGAAGATTACCTCACTTGCGACATTGCTTTCAATGCGGTTATGCCTCTAAGTCGTGCCTCGACACGTGGGAGATATAGCTGCATCGAGGGTGTTACATGTTGTCTACTACCTTTTGAGTATTTCTTGAAGATAAGAAATAAGCTAAAAATTATAAATAAATAAGTTTAGTACGGGCGAACACCAAATAGTTTTAAATTAACAACATAAATTACTGAATTTAACAAATTAGTTTGGCAAACTCACATCTAGGAAAAACTGGAGGCATATCCACATCCACCCAGATGTCGATATTATCATCATCATCATAATCTTTGGGACGAATATCAAATCTTATTCGCATTCCCTCCTCAAATCCATATGACTTGCAGAGAGCTTCCCAATTAGAGCAACCAAAATGGGAGCGATCGACCGCATTGTAGAACTTAACCAGAAACTCATAACCATGTTTAGTTCTTAAGTGAGCCCTCCTCGTCTCCACATTCTCAAAGTCATCTAAACCAAAACCAAGCTTCTCTAATACATATGGTCTAGCATGGCATGGGATGTACTAATCGAATTGAAAAAAATCCATAAATTACACGTTGAACAAAAGAAGCACAAGTGATGATATTAATTACGATGAAATGCTTGTCGTTGCGTACCGTACAAACATCGAAGGTCTCTTCCATCTTCACGGTGAAAAACCTATCGTTTTGTAGGTGAGGAAACCTGTCGCACACACCTCGGTCATCGTAGCAGTACACACACTCCGGGATCCCATCGTCATCAGACATCTACTGTGTTCAAAATTCAAAGATTATAACTCGACGGCAAAACCCAAAAAATCCGGTATGACCTTTGCTAAAAAAGGACATATCGAGCGCCTGAATTTGCCGGAACGGAAATTAATCAACACTCCGGCAAAACATAGGCCACTTATCGATGGTCATTGCATTTCAATGGTTCAAAATATGAAAAAAAAACATTTCAAAATATCTTATATAATCCTAACACTAAATAAACTAGTTTTATTAACTACTTACTAAATAAACTAGTTCTATTAAGCACTTACTAAATAAAGTAGTTCTATTAAGCACTTAATATAGATAAACTAGTTATAATAATCACTTACTAAATAAACTAGTTACCTATGATTTGCAAAAACAGAGACAAGGGAGGGAGGGAGGGAGGGAGGAGAGAGGAGGGGGAGGGGCCGGTCAGAGGAGGAGGAGGAGGGGCCGGCCGGAGGAGGAGGAGGGAGGGGCGGTCGGAGGAGGAGGAGGGAGGGACGGTGGGAGGAGGGCTGTCGACGGAGGAGGGAGGAGGAGGGAGGAGGGCACGGTGGGAGGAGGATGGACGGAAGGAGCGAGTACCTCAGTGGCGGACGGACGACGGCGGCGGCGGCGACGCACGACAACGGTTATTGGCGCGGGCGGGAGTGTCTGAGAGAGGGAGAGTGAGTGAGAGAGACAGGGTCGGACGTATGTGTGGGGATAAGGTAGGGTTAGTAGTAGCGCGGGCATGAGAAAGCGCTACAACTAAGGAGAATAGCAGTAGCGCGGTAAGTCATAAGGCGCTACTGCTATAACTAGCTGGATGGCGAGGTCATGGCAATGGGAGCAGCAACACGGTTTAGAGATGACGCGCTACTGCTATTTTCTATTCAGCAGCGTGTTTTCCCGGAATGCGCTGCTGCTAAATAGCAGTAGCGTCGTATTTTGAAGAGCGCTGCTGGTAATATTCTGTGTATAAGGTTTTCCCTAGTAGTGATGTTTTGACGCCGCCGGGACATTATTCCAACCCTTTGGACAATATGATTGCTGTAGCAACACGATTGGCGGCTCTACTGGTTGAAGGCGAGTCCCCAATGGCGGTTGAAACGCGGAGGGCCAGAGAACTTCTTTAGACAACATTGGAGCAGCAAGAGGCTTATTCTTATAGTCATGAGTGGATTCACTCAACCCCTTGTCCAAGCCGGAGTTACAACAGGCACATTGAGTCACCAGCGGTTTCAAGTACTGAACAACGCTGTAATCAGCCCCATGGACATGACCCGGCGCGCGATGATGCCAATACGCAGGCTCTGGTGGATCAGGGCATGGCACGTCGGGAGGCCGAGCTGGCGGCTTAGCAAGCAGCTCACCGACAGTCTACGGTTTACCCGACAACCTCAGTGGAAACAAGCATGACCTGTAAGACCTTGGGCGTGCCTTGCTTAGTGTCAGCTCTGCATAATGAGCGTTTGCCCAAGGACTTCAAGGGTCCTCGCAAGGTGCCTAATTACACAGCAGATCATCCTCTTGAAGCTTGGGTTGAAAGTTATGAGATGGCCATACAGATGCTGGAGTTTAGTGAGGTTGCGTGTGCTAAGTATTTCACCCTGATGTTAGGAGGGTCGGCTCGTACTTGGTTGAAGGGACTGCCGGACAATTCTATCAGGTCGTGGGTGGAGCTAAAGGCCCGCTTTATTCAAAACTTTAAGGATACATGCAAGCAGCCTATGTCGATCGTGGATTTGGTGTCTTGTTTCCAAGGTGAAGGCGAGTCAACAACCAACTGGGTGCGCCGGGTCTCAACTATCATACACTCATCAGAGAATATCAACGTCGGCTCAGCAGTTTTAACGTTGGAGAAAAATTGTCGTTTCCTCCCTCTTAAACAGAAGCTTGGGCGACTTAAGCACCATTGCGGTGACATGGGGGAGCTCATGGCATCCCTTGTCAAGTATGCCGACTCCGATAGTACCAAAGACCCCGAGTCTGATGACGAAAAGACGGGTATGGGAAAGAAGAGTAGCGGCATGAAGGGACATCAGTATAACCCGGCCAGTCAGGGTGGTAACGGTAAGCGCAGAGTTGAGGGAATTTTAGACTTCATGGCCAACACTGGTGCACGGAATAATAACCAGCGTCGCAAGGGGTGGCCAGCTTAGTCTGGAGGGGGAGAACTCGACCTTGAGGCAGTAATGAATCAGCCGTGTCCGAGGCACGGAACACAGGAGAGGCCATCTAAATATTTGTGGAAGGATTGTTTTATCATGAAGGAATTCAAGAATTCCCATCTTTTCCAGAATAACCATGGCCCGAATGGCGGCTCGGGATCCGGTTCTCATGGTCCGGGTCATGGAGGTGGCGGTTCAAATTCCGGGTTTCAAGGCCAAGGCAATCAGGGCGGTTACAATCAACAGAACAATCAGGGGAATCAGCAGCAATTTGGTTATCAGAGTAACCCGAAGCAATTGAATAGTGGGCAATACCACGTTTTCAGCATGATTTTATGTAAGCGGGATCGGAAGCTCCATAAAAGGGGAGTGAATGCCGTTGAACCGGCGGTGCCCCGTTACTTGCGATGGTCTGAACACCCTATTCTCTGGAGCCGTGAGGATCACCCGCCCCGGGTTGATAATCCGGGTCATTTGGCGCTGGTAGTGGCACCTTAGGTTGGAGGATACAAGTTCACTAAGGTACTCATGGATGGAGGCAGCAGCATTAATATCCTTTATTATGAAACTTTTCGTCGCATGGGATTGACAGACAAAAATCTTAAGCCCTCGAACACTGTTTTTCATGGTGTAGTGCCTGGTAAGTCGGCATATCTAGTGGGTAAAATATATTTGGAGGTTGCCTTTGGAGATGAGTACGATTCCAGATCTGAGGTGTTGACCTTTGAAGTGGTTAAGATCAAGAGCCCTTATCATGCTCTGTTTGCGCGGCCGGCTTATGCTAAATTCATGGCAAGGCCTTGTTATATTTATTTGCAGCTGAAGATGCCGGGTCACAAGGGCACCATCACAGTGCATGGGAGTTGCAAGATAGCCTTGGAGTGTGAAGAGGGTGACGCTGATTATGCTGAGTCTGTCTGCGCCACAGAGGAGCTGAAATTTTATAAAGATAATGTTGACCCGGCAGATATGACATCCTTGAAGAGCCAAGCACAGAGCACAACCACTTGTTAAAGTTTAAGTCGGCAAGTGATACTAAGCTAGTTGAATTCGTTCCTGGTGACTCATCCAAGCAGTTCAGCATTAGTGCTAATCTGGATCTATAATAGGAAAGCACGCTCGTCGAGTTCATCCATGAGAATCGGGACATCTTTGCATGGAAGCCTTCAGATATGCCAGGTCTCCCGAGGGAACTCGCTAAGCACACTCTCAATATTGATCCAAATTTTAAACCGGTCAAACAATTCCTTCGCCATTTCAATGAAGAGAGGCGTAAGGCTATTGGTGAGGAGGTAGCCCGGCTCTTCGCGGCGGGGTTCATTATCGAAGTTTTTCATCCTGAGTGGTTGGCTAACCCGGTGCTAGTGCTTAAGAAAAACGGCACCTGGCGCATGTGCGTGGACTATACGGACTTAAACTAAGCTTGTCCAGCTGATCCCTTTGCTCTCCCCCGTATTGATCCGATTATTGATGGTACGGCGGGTTGTGAGCATTTGAGTTTTTTGGATGCATATTCTAGTTATCATCAGATCAAGATGGCAGTTAAGGATCAGGAGAAAACAACTTTCATCACTCCCTTTGGAGCCTTCTGTTACGTGTCTATGCCTTTTGGACTCAAGAGTGCCCAGGCGACTTACCGGTGATGCGTGCAAATTTGTCTTCATGATCAAATTGGGCGCAATGTTCATGCCTACGTGGATGATATTGTGGTAAAATCCAGGAAGAAGTAAACCTTGATATATGATTTAAAAGAAACCTTTGACAATCTCCGGGTCTACAAGATGATGCTTAACCCGGCCAAGTGTGTCTTTGGTGTGCCAGTAGGCAAGCTTTTGGGTTTTCTGGTTTCAGAAAGGGGTATTGAAGCTAACCCGGAGAAGATCAAGGCTATCACCTCTCTGTCTAAACCGACGTGTATCAATGATGTTCAACGTTTGGCAGGTCGTATTGCGGCCTTAAGCCGGTTCATAAGCCGGTTGGGTGAGAAGGCTATCCCTCTGTACCAGATGATGAAGCAGACAGATCATTTTGTTTGGAGTGATGCTGCTGATCAGGCGTTTGAGGCATTGAAGAAACAGTTGGCTGAGCCGCCGGTTCTTGCTGCTCCCATTGATAAGGAGCCTTTATTGTTATATGTGGCTACCAATAGCCGAGCCGTCAGTGTAGCCATTGTGGTGGAAAGAAAGGAATCGGGCAAGGAGCATCCGGTTCAGCGGCCAGTTTACTACATCAGTGAGGTGCTTATTTCGTCCAAGCAGAGGTATCCACATTGGAAGAAGCTTGTATATGGGGTGTTCATGGCTAGCCGGAAGCTCAAGCAGTACTTTCTGGGTCTTCCCATCACTGTAGTTAGTTCTGATCCCCTAGGGGATATTATTCAAAACAGAGAAGCCACAGGTCGGGTAGCCAAATGGGCCATTGAGCTTGGACCCCATGGTTTAAAGTATATGCCTCGCACAGCCATCAAGTCTCAAGCACTTGTGGATTTTATCAATGATTGGACAAAGTTGCAGATGCCTGAGGAGAAGCCGGATAGCACATATTGGACTATTCACTTTGATGGATCTAGACAGTTGGAGGGCTCGGGGGCTGGAGTTGTCTTGACCTCCCCATGAGGTGATAATTTTTCTTACGTTCTCTGGTTAATGTTCCCTTGTACTAACAATGCAGCTGAATATGAGGCACTGCTTTACGGTCTTCGGATGGCCAAAGAGATGAACTTAAGCCGGGTAAGGTGTTTTGGCGACTCAGATCTGGTGGCTCAGCAAGTTTCTGGTACATGGGATTCTAAGGATCCACTCATGGCGGCTTATCGCCGAGAGGTTGATGCTATCGTTGGCCATTTCAAAGGTTATCAAGTGGAACATGTTGATCGCAGGAGAAATGAGGCGGCTGATGCTTTGAGTCAGTTAGGGTCCCAGAGTAAGCCGGTGCCACCTAACACTTTCCTGGATATTCTGCATAACCCTTCAGTCAAATTACCTACAGAGGAGGATTTAGCTATTCCTGACCCGGAAGCACAACTGGTGGCGGCTCTTCATGTTATCCCTAATTGGACAGTTCCGTACTTGGCTTATATGACCCAGGGCGAGTTACCTAAGAATGAAACTTTGGCCAGGCACATAACCCGGCGGTCTAAGTCAATGACTATTGTCAATGGAGAGTTACATCATTGCAGTGTCACAGGGGCGTTTCAACATTGTGTTTCTCCTGAAGAAGGCTGTGAGATTCTGCGAGAGATTCATGAAGGAGATTGTGGTCATCATGCCGGTTCTAAGTCTCTCGTAGCCAAGGCTTTTTGTCATGGGTTTTATGGGCTGACGGCTCATGCTGATGCTGAGCTTTAGTCAGTAAATGTGATGGTTGTCAGAAATTTGCGCGATGAGATCATGTGTCGGCTCAAGAATTGAGGATGATTCCAATTGATTGGTCATTTGCAGTCTGGGGGCTTGATATGGTTGGGCCTTTTAAAAGGTACAAGGACAAAAAAAACACCTCATGGTGGCGGTTGATAAATTTACAAAGTGGGTTGACGCATAGCCGGTTAGTAAGTGTGACGCAGCAACGACGGTTCAGTTCATCAAAAAGGTGATCTTCCAGTTTGGTTTTGCCCATAGCATGATAACTGATAATGGCACTAATCTTTCCAAGCGTGCTATGAAAGAGTTTTGTCAGCGAGAGCATATTCGACTTGACGTATCATCACTGGCTCACCCCGAGTCCAATGGTCAAGCTGAAAGGGCCAATCAAGAGATTCTGCGAGGCATCAAGCCCCGGCTTATGGTCCCTTTACAAAGGACGTCGGGTTTTTGGGTAGAGGAGTTACCCTCAGTGTTATGGAGTATCAATACTACCCCCAACAGATCTACGGGTTACACACCTTTCTTCATCGTTTACGGAGTAGAGGCAGTTCTCCCTAGTGACATCCGTCATGATTCGCCCCGTGTGGCGGCCTATGTGGAAGCTGATAATGAAAAAGCACGACATGACGCACTTGACTTGTTGGATGAGGAGCGTGACCTTGCGGCGGCTCGTTCGGAAATTTACCAGCAAGATCTGCGCCGTTATCACAGCCGCCGGTTTAAAACCAGAACCTTTCACGAAGGCGCCTTGGTGCTCCGGCCTATCCAGGATCAGACTGATATGCATAAACTATCCCAACCTTGGGAAGGGCCTTTTGTGGTCAGCAAGAATCTGAATAATGGGTCATACTATCTTATCGATGTTCGAGACCACAAGGACTCACGCACATCGGAGGAGGAGACTCGTCGGGCGTGGAATATCGCTCATCTTCGGCCTTACTATATGATACGTCTCCAACGTATCTATAATTTTTGATTGTTCCATGCTATTATATTATCTGTTTTGGATGTCTAATGGGCTTTGTTATGCACTTTTATATTATTTTTGGGAATAACCTATTAACCAAAGGCCCAGTGCAAATTGCTATTTTTTTGCCTATTTCAATGTTTTGCAAAAAAAGGAATATCAAATGGAATCCAAATGGAATGAAAGCTTCGGGAGAGTTATTTTTGGAACAAACGTGATCCAGGAGACTTGGAGTGGACGTCAAGAAAGAAGCGAGGAGGCCACGAGGAAGGAGGGTGCGCCTAGGGGGTAGGCGCGCCCCCACCCTCGTGGGCCCCTCGCAGATCCACCGACGTCCTTCTTCCTCCTATATATACCCATATACCCCGAAAACATCTAGGAGCACCACGAAACCCTATTTCCACCGCCGCAACCTTCTGTACCCGTGAGTCCCATCTTGTGGCCTTTTCCGGTGCTCCGCCGGAGGGGGAATCGATCACGGAGGGCTTCTACATGAACACCATAGCCTCTCCAATGATGTGTGAGTAGTTTACCACAGACCTTCGGGTCCATAGTTATTAGCTAGATGGCTTCTTCTCTCTCTTTGGATCTCAATACAAAGTTCTCCTCGATTCTCTTGGAGATCTATTCGATGTAATTCTTTTAGCGGTGTGTTTGTCGAGATCCAATGAATTGTGGGTTTATGATCAAGATTATCTATGAAAAATATTTGATTCTCCTCTGAATTATTTTATGCATGATTTAAATATCTTTGCAAGTCTATTCGAATTACCAGTTTGGTTTGGCCTACTAGATTGATCTTTCTTGCAATGGGAGAAGTTCTTAGCTTTGGGTTCAATCTTGCGGTGTCCTTTCCTAGTGACAGCAGGGGTAGCAAGGCACGTATTGTATTGTTGCCATCGAGGATAAAAAGATGGGCTTTATATCATATTGCTTGAGTTTATCCCTCTACATCATGTCATCTTGCCTAATGCGTTACTCTGTTCTTATGAACTTAATACTCTAGATGCATGCTGGATAGTGCTCGATGTGTGGAGTAATAGTAGTAGATGCAGAATCGCTTCGGTCTACTTGTCGCGGGCGTGCTGCCTATATATATGATCATGCCTAGATATTCTCATAACTATGCGCTTTTCTATCAATTGCTCGACAGTAATTCATTCACCCACCGTAGAATTTGCTATCTTGAGAGAAGCCACTAGTGAAACCTATGGCCCCCGGGTCGATCTTTCATCATATTATTTTCCTCTCTACTTGCTATTTCCATAGTTGTTTATTTTGCAATCTTTATTTTCGAATCTATACAATAAAAATACAAAAAATATTTATCTTATTATCTCTACCAGATCTCACTTCCATAAGTGACCATGAAGGGATTGACAACCCCTTTATAACGTTGGTTGCGAGGTTCTTGTTTGTTTGTGCGGGTACAAGGCGACTTGTGTGTTACCTCCTACTGGATTGATACCTTGGTTCTCAAAACTGAGGGAAATACTTACATTACTTTGATGCATCACCCTTTCCTCTTCAAGGAAAAATCAACACAAGCTCAAGAGGTAGCAAGAAGGATTTCTGGCGCCGTTGCCGGGGAGGTTTACACCAAGTCAAGTCAAGCTTTGATCTCCCGCCAACGTGCGGATTTCTGGCACCGATACCAAGTACCCATCACAAACTCTTATCCCTCACATTACATTATTTGCCATTTGCCTCTCGTATTCCTCTACCCCACTTCACCCTTGCCGTTTTATTCGCCCTTTTTCCGTTCGCCTCTTTTAGCTTGCTCCTTGTGTGCTTGTGAGTTGGATTGTTTGTCACGATGGCTCAATTGTGTGACTTTTCCAATACCAACAACAATGATTTTATTAGTACTCCGATTGCTCCTCTTACCGATGTTGAATCCTGTGAAATTAATTCTGCCTTGCTGAATCTTGTCATGAAAGATCCGTTTTCTAGCCTTCCTAGTGAAGATGCCGCTACCCATCTAAACAACTTTGTTGATTTGTGTGATATGAAAAAGAACAAAGATGTGGATAATGATATTGTTAAATTGAAGTTATTTCCGTTTTCGCTTAGAGATCATGCTAAAACTTGGTTTTTGTCTGTGCCTAAAAATAGCATTGATTCATGGAATAAGTGCAAAGATGCTTTTATCTCTAAGTATTTTCCTCCCGCTAAGATCATCTCTCTTAGAAACGATATTATGAATTTTAAACAACTTGATCATCAGCATGTTGCACAAGCTTGGGATAGAATGAAATTAATGATACGTAATTGCCCTACTCATGGATTAAACTTATGGATGATCATACAAAAAATTTATGCTGGATTGAATTTTGCTTCTAGAAATCTATTAGATTCTGCCGCAGGAGGCACTTTTATGGAAATCACCTTAGGAGAAGCTACTAAACTCCTACATAATATTATGGTTAATTATTCTCAATGGCACACCGAAATATCTACTAGTAAAAAGGTTCATGCTATAGAAGAAATTAATTTTTTGAGTGGAAAGATGGATGAACTTATGAAATTGTTTGCTAATAAGAGTGTTTCTTCTGATCCTAATGATTTGACGTTGTCTACTTTGATTGAGAATAATAATGAATCTATGGATGTGAATTTTTTTGTAGGAACAATTTCGGTAACAAGGCGTATAGAGGTAACTTTAATCCTAGGCCGTTTCCTAGTAATTCCTCTAATAATTAGGGTAATTCCTACAACAACTCTTATGGAAATTTTAATAAGATGCCCTCTGATTTAGAGACTAGTGTTAAAGAATTTATGATTTTGCAAAAGAATTTCAATGCCTTGCTTGAAGAAAAATTGCCTAAGATTAATGAGTTGGCTAGGAAAGTGGATAGAATTTCTCTTGATGTTGATTCTCTGATACTTAGATCTTTCCACCTAAGCATGATATGAATGAGTCTCTCAAAGCCATGAGAATTTCCATTGATGAGTGCAAGGAGAGAACCGCTAGGATGCGTGCAAAAAAAGATTGCTTTATGAAAGTGTGTTCTTCTTGTTTTCATGATAATAAGGATGAAGATCTAAAATTGATTGATGTGTCCCCTATTAAATCTTTGTTTTGCAATATGAATGTTGATAATGATGGGACTGGAGATGAGTCAACTTTAGTTAAAAGGCATCCCAATGATTCGGTGTTTTTAGATCTTGATGCAAAAATTGGTAAAAGTGGGATTGAAGAGGTCAAAACCTTACATAGCAATGAACCCACTATTTTGGATTTCAAGGGATTTAATTATGATAATTGCTCTTTGATAGATTGTATTTCCTTGTTGCAATCCGTGCTAAATTCTCCTGATGCTTATGATCAAAATAAAGCTTTTACCAAACATATCGTTGATGCTTTAATGCAATCTTATGAAGAAAATCTTGAATTAGAAGTTTCTATCCCCAGAAAACTTCATGACGAGTGGGAACCTACTATTAAAATTAAAATTAAAGATCATGAATGCTATGCTTTATGTGATTTGGGTGCTAGTGTTTCCACGATTCCAAAAACTTTGTGTGATGCGTTAGGTTTCCATGGATTTGATGATTGTTCTTTAAATTTGCACCTTGCGGATTCAACTATTAAGAAACCTATGGGAAGGATTAATGATGTTCTTGTTGTTGCAAATAGGAATTATGTGCCCGTATATTCCATTGTTCTTGATATAGATTGCAATCCTACATGTCCTATTATTCTAGGTAGACCTTTCCTTAGAACGATTGGTGCAATTATTGATATGAAACAAGGAAATATTATATTCAAATTTCTGTTAAGGAAAGGCATGGAACAATTTCCTAGAAAAAAATTTAAATTACCTTATGAATCTATTATTAGATCCACTTATGGATTGCATACCAAAGATGTGAATACCTAGATCTATTCTTGCTTTTATGCCTAGCTAGGGGCGTTAAACGATAGCGCTTGTTGGGAGGCAACCCAATTTTGTTTTTGTTTCTTGTTTCTTGTTCCTGTTTAGTAATAAATAATTCATCTAGATTCTGTTATTATTGTGTTTTTTATGTTTCAATTAATGTTTGTGCCAAGTAGAACCTTTGGGAAGACTTGGGGGAAGTTTTTGCGATCTTGCTGTAAAAAACAGAAACTTTAGCGCTCACGAGATTTGCTGCCATTTTTTACTGGAGAGTGCGATTAGGTTGATTATTTTTGCAGATGAGTAATAGACAAATTCCTCACGTCCACCAATTTATTTCAGAATTTTTGGAGTTGCATAATTATACGAAACCTTCAGATTACTACAGAATGTTCTGTTTCTGACAGATTCTGTTTTTCGTGTGTTGTTTGCTTATTTTGATGAATCTATGGCTAGTATCGGGGGGTATGAACCATAGATAAGTTGGAATACAGTAGGTTTAACACCAATATAAATAAGTAATAAGTTCATTACAGTACCTTGAAGTGGTGGTTTGTTTTCTTATACTAACGGAGCTCATGGGATTTTCTGTTGAGTTTTGTGTTGTGAAGTTTTCAAGTTTTGGGTAAAGATTTGATGGATTTTGGAACAAGGAGTGGAAAGAGCCTAGGATTGGGGATTCCCAAGGCACCCCAAGGTAAAATTGAAGGACAACCAAAAGCCTAAGCTTGGGGATGCCCCGGAAGGCATCCCCTCTTTCGTCTTCTTCCATCGGTAACTTTACTTGAGGCTATATTTTTATTCACCACATGATATGTGTTTTTCTTGGAGCGTCTTGTATGATTTGAGTATTTGCTTTTTATTTTACCACAATCATCCTTGCTGTATACACCTTTTGGGAGAGACACACATGAATCGGAATTTATTAGAATACTCTATGTGCTTCACTTATATTTTTTGAGCTAGATAGTTTTGCTCTAGTGCTTGACTTATATCTTTCAGAGCACGGTGGTGGTTTTATTTTATAGAAATTATTGATCTCTCAAGCTTCACTTATATTATTTTGAGATTCTTTTATAACAGCATGGCAATTAGCTTTGGCTATAAAATTAGTCCTAATATGATAGGCATCCAAGATGGGTATAATAAAAACTTTCATAAAAAGTGCATTGAATACTATGAGAAGTTTGATACTTGATGATTGTTTTGAGATATGAAGATGGTGATATTAGATTCATGCTAGTTGAGTAGTTGTGAATTTGAGAAATACTTGTTCTGAAGTTTGTGATTCCCATAGCATGCACGTATGGTGAACCGTTATGTGATGAAGTCGGAGCCTGATTTATTTATTGATTGTCTTCCTTATGAGTGGCGGTCGGGGATGAGAGATGGTCTTTTCCTACCAATCTATCCACCTAGGAGCATGCGTGTAGTACTTTGTTTCGATAACTAATAGTTTTTTGCAATAAGTATGTGAGTTCTTTATGACTAATGTTTAGTCCATGGATTATACACACTCTCACCCTTCCACCATTGCTACCCTCTCTAGTACCGCGCAACTTTCACCGGTACCATAAACCCACCATATACCTTCCTCAAAACAGCCACAATACCTACCTATTATGGAATTTCCATAGCCATTCCGAGATATATTGCCATGCAACTTTCCACCGTTCTGTTTATTATGACACGCTTCATCATTGTCATATTACTTTGCATGATCATGTAGTTGACATTGTATTTGTGGCAAAGCCACCGTTCATAATTATTTCATACATGTCACTCATGAGTCATTGCACATCCCGGTGCACCGCCGGAGGCATTCATATAGAGTCATATTTTGTTCTAGTATCGAGTTGTAATTTTTGAGTTGTAAGTAAAGAAAAGTGTGATGATCATCATTATTAGAGCATTGTCCCATGTGAGGAAAGGATGATGGAGACTATGATTCCCCCACAAGTCGGGATGAGACTCTGGATGAAAAGAAAAGAAAAGAAAAAAGGTCATAAAAAAGTCCCAAATAAAAAAATGAGGGAAAAAGAGAGAAGGGACAATGTTACTATCCTTTTACCACACTTGTGCTTCAAAGTAGCACCATGATCTTCATGATAGAGAGTCTCCTATGTTGTCACTTTCATATACTAGTGGGAATTTTACATTATAGTACTTGGCTTGTATATTCCAATGATGTGCTTCCTCAAAATGCCCTAGGTGGTCTTCGTGAGCAAGCGAGTTGGATGCACACCCACTTAATTTCTTTTGTTGAGCTTTCATATACTTATAGCTCTAGTGCATCCGTTGCATGGCAATCCCTACTCACTCACATTGATATCTATTGATGGGCATCTCCATAGCCCGTTGATACGCCTAGTTGATGTGAGACTATCTTCTCCTTTTTTGTCTTCTCCACAACCACCATTCTATTCCACATATAGTGCTATATCCATGGCTCACGCTCATGTATTGCGTGAAGATTGAAAAAGTTTGAGAACATCAAAAGTATGAAACAATTGCTTGGCTTGTCATCGGGGTTGTGCATGATTAAATACTTTGTGTGATGAAGATAGAGCATAGCCAGACTATATGATTTTGTAGGGATAACTTTCTTTGGCCATGTTATTTTGAGAAGACATGATTGCTTTGTTAGTATGCTTGAAGTATTATTATTTCTATGTCAATATTAAACTTTTGTCTTGAATCTTTCGGATATGAACATTCATGCCACAATAAAGAAAATTACATTGAAAATTATGGTAGGTAGCATTCCACATCAAAAATTCTGTTTTTTATCATTTACCTACTCGAGGACGAGCAGGAATTAAGCTTGGGGATGCTTGATACGTCTCCGACGTATCTATAATTTTTTATTGTTCCATGCTATTATATTATTTGTTTTGGATGTTTAATGGGCTTTGTTATGCACTTTATATTATTTTTGGGACTAACCTATTAACCAAAGCCCCAGTGCAAATTGCTGTTTTTTTTTACCTATTTCAGTGTTTGGCAGAAAAGGAATATCAAACGGAATCCAAACGGAATGAAACCTTCGAGAGAGTTATTTTTGGAACAAACGTAATCCAGGAGACTTGGAGTGGACGACAAGAAAGAAGTGAGGAGGCCACAAGGCAGGAGGGCGTGCCCAGGGGGGTAGGCGCGCGCCCACCCTCGTGGGCCCATCGCAGCTCCACTGATGTACCTCTTCCTCCTATATATACCCATATACCCTGAAAACATCCAGGAGCACCACGAAACCCTATTTCCACCGCCGCAACCTTCTATACCCGTGAGATCCCATCTTGGGGCCTTTTCCGACACCATAGCCTCTTCGATCATGGAGGGCTTCTACATCAACATTGCTTTGTGAAAGTGTGTTTGTGATGGGTACAAGGCGACTTGTGTGTTACCTCCTACTGGATTGATACCTTGGTTCTCAAAACCGAGGGAAATACTTACGTTACTTTGATGCATCACCCTTTCCTCTTCAAGGAAAAATCAACACAAGCTCAAGAGGTAGCAAGAAGGATTTCTGGCGCCGTTGCCGGGGAAGTTTACACCAAGTCAAGTCAAGCTTTGATCTCCCGCCAACGTGCGGATTTCTGGCACCGATACCAAGTACCCATCACAAACTCTTATCCCTCGCATTACATTATTTGCCATTTGCCTCTCGTATTCCTCTACCCCACTTCACCCTTGCCGTTTTATTCGCCCTTTTTTCCGTTCGCCTCTTTTAGCTTGCTCCTTGTGTGCTTGTGAGTTGGATTGTTTGTCACGATGGCTCAATTGTGTGACTTTTCCAATACCAACAACAATGATTTTATTAGTACTCCGATTGCTCCTCTTACCGATGTTGAATCCTGTGAAATTAATTCTGCCTTGCTGAATCTTGTCATGAAAGATCCGTTTTCTAGCCTTCCTAGTGAAGATGCCGCTACCCATCTAAACAACTTTGTTGATTTGTGTGATATGCAAAAGAACAAAGATGTGGATAATGATATTGTTAAATTGAAGTTATTTCCGTTTTCGCTTAGAGATCATGCTAAAACTTGGTTTTTGTCTGTGCCTAAAAATAGCATTGATTCATGGAATAAGTGCAAAGATGCTTTTATCTCTAAGTATTTGCCTCCTGCTAAGATCATCTCTCTTAGAAACGATATTTTGAATTTTAAACAACTTGATCATCAGCATGTTGCACAAGCTTGGGATAGAATGAAATTAATGATACGTAATTGCCCTACTCATGGATTAAACTTATGGATGATCATACAAAAAATTTATGCTGGATTGAATTTTGCTTCTAGAAATCTATTAGATTCCGCCGCAGGAGGCACTTTTATGGAAATCACCTTAGGAGAAGCTACTAAACTCCTACATAATATTATGGTTAATTATTCTCAATGGCACACCGAAATATCTACTAGTAAAAAGGTTCATGCTATAGAAGAAATTAATTTTTTGAGTGGAAAGATGGATGAACTTATGAAATTGTTTGCTAATAAGAGTGTTTCTTCTGATCCTAATGATTTGACGTTGTCTACTTTGATTGAGAATAATAATGAATCTATGGATGTGAATTTTTTTGTAGGAACAATTTTGGTAACAAGGCGTATAGAGGTAACTTTAATCCTAGGCCGTTTCCTAGAAATTCTTCTAATAATTAGGGTAATTCCTACAACAACTCTTATGGAAATTTTAATAAGATGCCCTCTGATTTTGAGACTAGTGTTAAAGAATTTATGATTTCGCAAAAGAATTTCAATGCCTTGCTTGAAGAAAAATTGCCTAAGATTGATGAGTTGGCTAGGAAAGTGGATAGAATTTCTCTTGATGTTGATTCTCTGATACTTAGATCTTTCCACCTAAGCATGATATCAATGAGTCTCTCAAAGCCATGAGAATTTCCATTGATGAGTGCAAGGAGAGAACCGCTAGGATGCGTGCAAAAAACAGATTGCTTTATGAAAGTGTGTTCTTCTTGTTTTCATGATAATAAGGATGAAGATCTAAAAGTGATTGATGTGTCCCCTATTAAATCTTTGTTTTGCAATATGAATGTTGATAATGATGGGACTGGAGATGAGTCAACTTTAGTTAAAAGGCGTCCCAATGATTCGGAGTTTTCAGATCTTGATGCAAAAATTGGTAAAAGTGGGATTGAAGAGGTCAAAACCTTACATAGCAATGAACCCACTATTTTGGATTTCAAGGGATTTAATTATGATAATTGCTCTTTGATAGATTGTATTTCCTTGTTGCAATCCGTGCTAAATTCTCCTCATGCTTATGATCAAAATAAAGCTTTTACCAAACATATCGTTGATGCTTTAATGCAATCTTATGAAGAAAATCTTGATTTAGAAGTTTCTATCCCTAGAAAACTTCATGACGAGTGGGAACCTACTATTAAAATTAAAATTAAAGATCATGAATGCTATGCTTTATGTGATTTGGGTGCTAGTGTTTCCACGATTCCAAAAACTTTGTGTGATGCGTTAGGTTTCCATGGATTTGATGATTGTTCTTTAAATTTGCACCTTGCGGATTCAACTATTAAGAAACCTATGGGAAGGATTAATGATGTTCTTATTGTTGCAAATAAGAATTATGTGCCCGTATGTTTCATTGTTCTTGATATAGATTGCAATCCTACATGTCCTATTATTCTAGGTAGACCTTTCCTTAGAACGATTGGTGCAATTATTGATATGAAACAAGGAAATATTATATTCAAATTTCTGTTAAGGAAAGGCATGGAACACTTTCCTAGAAAAAATTTAAATTACCTTATGAATCTATTATTAGATCCACTTATGGATTGCATACCAAAGATGACAATACCTAGATCTATTCTTGCTTTTATGCCTAGCTAGGGGCGTTAAACGATAGCGCTTGTTGGGAGGCAACCCAATTTTTTTTTATTTCTTGTTTCTTGTTCCTGTTTAGTAATAAATAATTCATCTAGATTCTGTTATTATTGTGTTTTTTATGTTTTAATTAATGTTTGTGCCAAGTAGAACCTTTGGGAAGACTTGGGGGAAGTTTTTGCGATCTTGCTGTAAAAAACAGAAACTTTAGCGCTCACGAGATTTGCTGCCATTTTTTACTGGAGAGTGTGATTAGGTTGATTATTTTTGCAGATGAGTAATAGACAAATTCCTCACGTCCACCAATTTATTTCAGAATTTCTGGAGTTGCATAATTATTCGAAACCTTCAGATTACTACAGAATGTTCTGTTTCTGACAGATTCTGTTTTTCGTGTGTTGTTTGCTTATTTTGATGAATCTATGGCTAGTATCGGGGGGTATGAACCATAGAGAAGTTGGAATACAGTAGGTTTAACACCAATATAAATAAGGAATAAGTTCATTACAGTACCTTGAAGTGGTGGTTTGTTTTCTTATACTAACGGAGCTCATGGGATTTTCTGTTGAGTTTTGTGTTGTGAAGTTTTCAAGTTTTGGGTAAAGATTTGATGGATTTTGGAACAAGGAGTGGAAAGAGCCTAAGATTGGGGATTCCCAAGGCACCCCAAGGTAAAATTGAAGGACAACCAAAAGCCTAAGCTTGGGGATGCCCCGGAAGGCATCCCCTCTTTCGTCTTCTTCCATCGGTAACTTTACTTGAGGCTATATTTTTATTCACCACATGATATGTGTTTTTCTTGGAGCATCTTGTATGATTTGAGTCTTTGCTTTTTATTTTACCACAATCATCCTTTCTGTATACACCTTTTGGGAGAGACACACATGAATCGGAATTTATTAGAATACTCTATGTGCTTCACTTATATTTTTTGAGCTAGATAGTTTTGCTCTAGTGCTTCACTTATATCTTTTACAGCACGGTGGTGGTTTTATTTTATAGAAATTATTGATCTCTCAAGCTTCACTTATATTATTTTGAGATTATTTTATAACAGCATGGCAATTAGCTTTGGCTATAAAATTAGTCCTAATATGATAGGCATCCAAGATGGGTATAATAAAAACTTTCATAAAAAGTGCATTGAATACTATGAGAAGTTTGATACTTGATGATTGTTTTGAGATATGAAGATGGTGATATTAGAGTCATGCTAGTTGAGTAGTTGTGAATTTGAGAAATACTTGTTCTGAAGTTTGTGATTCCCGTAGCATGCACGTATGGTGAACCGTTATGTGATGAAGTCGGAGCCTGATTTATTTATTGATTGTCTTCCTTATGAGTGGCGGTCGGGGATGAGAGATGGTCTTTTCCTACCAATCTATCCACCTAGGAGCATGCGTGTAGTACTTTGTTTCGATAACTAATAGTTTTTTGCAATAAGTATGTGAGTTCTTTATGACTAATGTTTAGTCCATGGATTATACACACTCTCACCCTTCCACCATTGCTACCCTCTCTAGTACCGCGCAACTTTCACCGGTACCATAAACCCACCATATACCTTCCTCAAAACAGCCACAATACCTACCTATTATGGAATTTCCATAGCCATTCCGAGATATATTGCCATGCAACTTTCCACCGTTCTGTTTGTTATGACACGCTTCATCATTGTCATATTGCTTTGCATGATCATGTAGTTGACATTGTATTTGTGGCAAAGCCACCGTTCATAATTATTTCATACATGTCACTCATGAGTCATTGCACATCCCGGTGCACCGCCGGAGGCATTCATATAGAGTCATATTTTGTCCTAGTATCGAGTTGTAATTTTTGAGTTGTAAGTAAAGAAAAGTGTGATGATCATCATTATTAGAGCATTGTCCCATGTGAGGAAAGGATGATGGAGACTATGATTCCCCCACAAGTCGGGATGAGACTCTGGATGAAAAAAAAAAGAAAAAAGGTCATAAAAAAGGCCCAAATAAAAAATGAGGGAAAAAGAGAGAAGGGACAATGTTACTATCCTTTTACCACACTTGTGCTTCAAAGTAGCACCATGATCTTCATGATAGAGAGTCTCCTATTTTGTCACTTTCATATACTAGTGGGAATTTTACATTATAGAACTTGGCTTGTATATTCCAATGATGTGCTTCCTCAAAATGCCCTAGGTGGTCTTCGTGAGCAAGCGAGTTGGATGCACACCCACTTAATTTCTTTTGTTGAGCTTTCATATACTTATAGCTCTAGTGCATCCGTTGCATGGCAATCCCTACTCACTCACATTGATATCTATTGATGGGCATCTCCATAGCCCGTTGATACGCCTAGTTGATGTGAGACTATCTTCTCCTTTTTTGTCTTCTCCACAACCACCATTCTATTCCACATATAGTGCTATATCCATGGCTCACGCTCATGTATTGCGTGAAGATTGAAAAAGTTTGAGAACATCAAAAGTATGAAACAATTGCTTGGCTTGTCATAGGGGTTGTGCATGATTAAATACTTTGTGTGATGAAGATAGAGCATAGCCAGACTATATGATTTTGTAGGGATAACTTTCTTTGGCCATGTTATTTTGAGAAGACATGATTGCTTTGTTAGTATGCTTGAAGTATTATTATTTCTATGTCAATATTAAACTTTTGTCTTGAATCTTTCGGATATGAACATTCATGCCACAATAAAGAAAATTACATTGAAAATTATGGTAGGTAGCATTCCACATCAAAAATTCTGTTTTTTATCATTTACCTACTCGAGGACGAGCAGGAATTAAGCTTGGGGATGCTTGATACGTCTCCAACGTATCTATAATTTTTTATTGTTCCATGGTATTATATTATTTGTTTTGGATGTTTAATGGGCTTTGTTATGCACTTTATATTATTTTTGGGACTAACCTATTAACCAAAGCCCCAGTGCAAATTGTTGTTTTTTTGCCTATTTCAGTGTTTGGCAGAAAAGGAATATCAAACGGAATCCAAACGGAATGAAACCTTCGAGAGAGTTATTTTTGGAACAAACGTAATCCAGGAGACTTGGAGTGGACGACAAGAAAGAAGTGAGGAGGCCACAAGGCAGGAGGGCGTGCCCAGGGGGGTAGGCGCGCCCCCACCCTCGTGGGCCCCTCGCAGCTCCACTGATGTACTTCTTCCTCCTATATATACCCATATACCCTGAAAACATCCAGGAGCACCACGAAACCCTATTTCCACCGCCGCAACCTTCTGTACCCGTGAGATCCCATCTTGGGGCCTTTTCCGACACCATAGCCTCTTCGATCATGGAGGGCTTCTACATCAACACCATAGCCTCTCTTCTCTCTCTTTGGATCTCAATTCAAAGTTCTCCTCGATTCTCTTGGAGATCTATTCGATGTAATTCTTTTTGTGGTGTGTTTGTCGAGATCCGGTAATTTTGGGTTCATTATCAAGATTATCTATGAACAATATTTGATTCTCCTATGAATTCTTTTATGCATGATTTAAATATCTTTGCAAGTCTCTTCAAATTATCAGTTTGGTTTGGCCTACTAGATTGATCTTTCTTGCAATGGGAGAAGTGCTTAGCTTTGGGTTCAATCTTGCGGTGTCCTTTCCTAGTGAAAGCTGGGGCAGGAAGGCACATATTGTATTGTTGCCATCGAGGATAAAAAGATGGGGTTTATATCATATTGCTTGAGTTTATCCCTCTACAGCATGTCATCTTTCCTAGTGTGTTACTCTGTTCTTATGAAGTTAATACTCTAGATGCATGCTGGATAGCGGTCGATGTGTGGAGTAATAGTATTAGATGCAGAATTGTTTCGGTCTAGTTGTCGTGGACGTGATGCCTATATACATGATCATGCCTAGATATTCTCATAACTATGCGCTTTTCTATCAATTTCTCGACAGTAATTCGTACACCCACCGTAGAATTTGCTATGTTGAGAGAAGCCACTAGTGAAACATATGGCCCCCGGGTCTATCTTCCATCATATTATTTTTCCTATCTGCTTGCTATTTCCATAGTTGGTTATTTTGCAATCTTTATTCTCCAATCTATAAAATAAAAATGCCAAAAATATTTATCTTATTATCTCTATCAGATCTCACTTTCGTAAGTGACCGTGAAGGGATTGACAACCCCTTTACCGCGTTGGTTGCGAGGTTCTTGTTTGTTTGTGCAGGTACAAGGCGACTTGTGTGTTACCTCCTACTGGATTGATACCTTGGTTCTCAAAATTGAGGGAAATACTTACGCTACTTTGTTGCATCACCATTTCCTGTTGAAGGGAAAACCAACGCAAGCTCAAGAGGTAGCATCATGCTTTATTATTTTTCACCAGCAAACTCGTCAGGCCGGCTTAACTATATAATCCTGAACCAGCACAATTTTTCTATCAGCTGATCAAAAATGGCCAAGACATACACTGCTTGCAACTGGGTCCCCTCCCGGGTTACCGAGGAAGATTTGAACAACTACGTTGCAACTGGTGCTTTAGCCAAAAAAGAAGTCATTCACTGGAGGGTCCCTGGTGAAGAATTTCCTCCTGAACCCAAGGACGGAGAAGTGATTGTTTTTACTGATTACCTGAGTCGGGGGTTCAGCCCACCCGGCTCAAAGTTATTCCGTGATGTGCTTCATTTTCTCCAACTTCACCCTCAAGATATCGGACGCAACTTTGTGTCCAATATTTACAATTTCCAAGTGTTCTGCGAAGCTTATCTTCAAGAGGAGCCCACAGTTGACTTATTCAGAGAGTTCTACTATTTAAACCGCCAGACTGAGTTTGTTGATGGGCCCAACACCAAACTTGGTGGGGTTTCAATTCAAAAGAGGAAAGACGTCAGCTTTCCCTATGCTAAGCCGCCAAGTCACCCCAAAGACTGGAACCAGACTTGGTTCTATTGCCAAGACACATCTCCAGCCGATGAAAATCCATTACCGGGTTACCGCGATCACCATCTTAGCAGCACGCATCCACTCCCCTCACTGCTCAGTGCAAAGGATCGGGCCAAATATGCCCCATCATTTTCAAAGCTCAGAGCCCTTATGGCCAATGGTTTAACCGGCGTCGACCTTGTATGGTGCTGGGTGTCCTGGAGTATCTTGCCATTATGTCGTCGCCCCGGCTTAATGTGTGAATATACTGGCAAGCGCCACTGTGACATCCAACTGTCCGATGCAGAAATCAATGAAGCCACCAAGAAATTGCTGAACGAACCTTTAAAAGAATGCAGCAAAACAGGACTTAGTCCTCTTAGCACCTTCAACAAGCCGCTAGCCGTAAGTTTGTGTATCTTCCGCTCAATCAGTATTTTCAATAATTATGCCCACTCATGATCTTTTGACTTTAACAGGCTGATTCTCCTTTTTGGAAGAAGAAACTCAAGATAAGTCGGTCAAGCTAGCTCGTACCAAAACCAAGGTTACCAAAAATCTTGCCAAGAAGAAGATGTTGGGGAACGTAGTAATTTCAAAAAAATTCCTACGCACACGCAAGATCATGGTGATGCATAGCAACGAGAGGGGAGAGTATTGTCCACATACCATTGTAGACCGTAAGCGTTATGACAACGCGGTTGATGTAGTCATACGTCTTGACGATCGACCGATCTAGCATCGAAGGTACGGCAACTCTGTGATCTGCACACGTTCGGCTCGGTGACGTCCCGCGAACTCACGATCCAGTAGAGCTTCGAGGGAGAGCTTCGTCCGCACGACGGCGCGATGACGGTGATGATGTTGCTACCGGAACAGGGCTTCGCCTAAGCACCGCTACGGTATTACCGAGGTGGATTATGGTGGAGGGGGGCACCGCACATGGCTAAAAGATCAATGATCAACTTGTGTGTATGGGGTGCCCCCTCCCCCGTATATAAAGGACTGGAGGAGGGGGAGGGCCGGCCCTCCTATGGCGCGCTCCAAGGGAAGTCCTACTCCCTCCGGGAGTAGGATTCCTCCCCTTTCCATGTAGTAGGAGTACGAGAAGGAAGGAGGAAAGAGGGAGAAGGAAAGGGGGGTGCCGCCCCCCTTCCTCGTCCGATTCAGACCAGAGGGGGAGGGGGCACGTGGTCTGCCCTGGCAGCCCCTCTCTCTCTCTCTCCACTAAGGCCCATAAGGCCCATTAAACTCCCCAGGGGGTTCCGGTAACCCCCCGGTACTCCCGTATATGCCCGAACTTCACTCGGAACCCTTCCGATGTCCAAACATAGTCATCCAATATATCGATCTTTATGTCTCGACCATTTAGAGACTCCTCGTCATGTCCGTGATCATATCTGGGACTCCGAAATACCTTCAGTACATCAAAACACATAAACTCATAATACCGATCGTCACCGAACGTTAAGCGTGCGGACACTACGGGTTCGAGAACTATGTAGACATGACCGAGACTCGTCTCCGGTCAATAACCAATAGAGGAACATGGATGCTCATATTGGCTCCTACATATTCTACGCAGATCTTTATCGGTCAAACCGCATAACGATATACGTTGTTCCCTTTGTCATCGGTACGTTACTTGCCTGAGATTCGATCGTCCGTATCTCAATACCTAGTTCAATCTCGTTACCGGCAAGTCTCTTTACTCATTCCGTAATACATCATCCCATAACTAACTCATTAGTCACATTGCTTGCAAGGCTTATAGTGACGTGCATTACCGAGAGGGCCTAGAGATACCTCTTCGACAATCGGAGTGACAAATCCTAATCTCGATCTATGCCAACTCAACAAACATCATCGGAGATACCTGTAGAGCACCTTTATAATCACCCAGTTACGTTGTGACGTTTGGTAGCACACAAAGTGTTCCTCCGGTATTCGGGAGTTGCATGATCTCATAGTCATAGGAACATGTATAAGTTATGGAGAAAGCAATAGCAACAAACTAAACAATCATTGTGCTAAGCTAACGGATGGGTCAAGTCAATCACATCATTCTCTAATGATGTGATCCCGTTAATCAAATGACAACTCATGTCTATGGTTAGGAAACATAACCATCATTGATTCAACGAGCTAGTCAAGTAGAGGCAAACTAGTGACACTCTGTTTGTCTATGTATTCACACATGTACTAAGTTTCTGGTTAATACAATTCTAGCATGAATAATAAACATTTATCATGATATAAGGAAATATAAATAACAACTTTATTATTGCCTCTAGGGCATATTTCCTTCAGTCTCCCATTTGCACTAGAGTCAATAATCTAGATTACATTGTAATGATTCTAACACCCATGGAGTCTTGGTGCTGATCATGTTTTGCTCGTGAGAGAGGCTTAGTCAATAGGTCTGCAACATTCAGATCCATATTTATCTTGCAAATCTCTATGTCTCCCTCCTTGACTTGATTGTGGATGGAATTGTAGCGTCTCTTGATGTGCTTGGTTCTCTTGTGAAATCTGGATTCCTTTGCCAAGGCAATTGCACCAGTATTGTCGCAAAAGATTTTCATTGGACATGATGCACTAGGTATGACACCTAGATCGGATATGAACTCCTTCATTTGGTGCTTCCGAAGCAGCTATCTATTCCGTTTCACACGTAGATCCCGCCACGACGCTCTGCTTGGAACTGCACCAACTGACAGCTCCACCATTTAATAAAAACATGTATCCGGTTTGTGACTTAGAGTCATGCGGATCAGTGTCAAAGCTTGCATCAATGTAACTGTTTACGACGAGCTCTTTGTCACCTCCATATACGAGAAACATATCCTTAGTCCTTTTCAGGTATTTCAGGATATTCTTGACCGATGTCTGGTGATCCACTCCTGGATTACTTTGGTACCTCCCTGCTAAACTGATAGCAAGGCACACATCAGGTCTGGTACACAGCATTGCATACATGATAGAGCCTATGGTTGAAGCATATGGAACACCTTTCATTTTCTCTCTATCTTCTGCAGTGGTTGGGCATTGAGTCTGACTCAACTTCACACCTTGTAATACAGGTAAGAACCCTTTCTTTGCCTGATCCATTTTAAACTTCTTCAAAACTTTATCAAGGTATGTGCTTTGTGAAAGTCCAATTAAGCGTCTTGATCTATCTCTATAGATCTTGATGCCCAATATATAAGCATCTTCACCGAGGTCTTTCATTGAGAAATTCTTATTCAAGTATCCTTTTATGCTATTCAGAAATTCAGTATTATTTCCAATCAACAATATGTCATGTACATGTAATATCGGAAATGGTACGGAGCTCCCACTCACTTTCTTGTAAATATAGGCTTCTCCAAAAGTCTGTATAAAACCATATGCTTTGATCACACTATCAAAGCGTATATTCCAACTCCGAGAGGCTTGCACCAGTCCATAAATGGATCGTTGGAGCTTGAACACTTGGTTAGCACCTTTTGGGTCGACAAAACCTTCTCGTTGCATCATATACAACTCTTCTTTAAGATATCCATTAAGGAATGCAGTTTTGACATCCATTTGCCAAATTTCATAATCATAAAATGCAGCAATTGCTAACATGATTCGGACGGACTTAAGCATCGCTACGGGTGAGAAGGTCTCATCGTAGTCAACTCCTTGAACTTGTCAAAAACCTTTTGCAACAAGTCAAGCTTTGTAGATAGTAATATTACCGTCGGCGTCAGTCTTCTTCTTGAAGATCCATTTATTCTCTATGGCCTGCCGATCATCGGGCAAGTCAACCAAAGTCCACACTTTGTTCTCATACATGGATCCCATCTCAGATTTCATGGCTTCAAGCTATTTTGCGGAATCTGGGCTCATCATCGCTTCCTCATAGTTCGTAGGTTCATCATGGTCAATCGACATGACTTCGAGAACAGGATTACCGTACCACTCTGGTGTGGATCTTACTCTAGTTGACCTACGAGGTTCGGTAATAACTTGATCAGAAGTTTCATGATCATCATCATTAGCTTACTCACTTACTGGTGTAGGAATCACTGGAACTGATTCCAGAGATGAACCATTTTCCAATAAGGGAGAAGGTACAAATACCTCGTCAAGTTCTACTTTCCTCCCACTCAGTTCTTTCGAGAGAAACTCCTTCTCTAGAACGGATCCATTCTTAGCAACGAATATCTTGCCTTCGGGTCTGTGATAGAAGGCGTACCCAACAGTCTCCTTTGGGTATCTATGACGACACATTTCTTTGATTTGGGTTTGAGCTTATCAGGTTGAAGCTTTTTCACATAAGCATCGCAGCCCCAAACTTTGAGAAACAACAACTTGGGTTTCTTGCCAAACCACAGTTCATAAGGTTTCATCTCGATGGATTTATATGGTGCCCTATTTAACGTGAATGCAGCCGTCTCTAAAGCATAACCCCAAAACAATAGCGGTAAGTCAGTGAGAGACATCATAGATCGCACCATATCTAATAAAGTGCGGTTACGACGTTCGGACACACCATTACGTTGTGGTGTTCCAGGTGGCGTGAGTTGCGAAACTATTCCGCATTGTTTCAAATGAAGTCCAAACTCATAAATCAAACATTCACCTCCACAATCAGATCATAGAAACTTGATTTTGTTGTTATGATGATTTTCCACTTCACTCTGAAATTCTTTGAACTTTTAAAATGTTTCAGACTTATGTTTCATTAAGTAGATATACCCATATCTGCTCAAATCATATGTGAAGGTGAGAAAATAATGATATCCGCCGCGAGCTTCAATGTTCATTGGACCACATACATCAGTATGTATGATTTCCAATAACTCTGTTGCTCGCTCCATTGTTCCGGAGAACGGAGTTTCAGTCATCTTGCCAATGAGGCATGGTTCGCAAGTACCAAGTGATTCATCATCAAGTGATTCCAGAAGTCCATCAGAATGGAGTTTCTTCATGCGCTTTATACCAATATGACCTAAACGGTAGTGCCACAAATAAGTTTTACTATCATTATCAACTCTGCATCTTTTAGCTTCAATACTATGAACATGTGTATCACTACTATCAAGATTTAGTAAAAACAGACCACTCATCAAGGGTGCATGACCATAAAAGATATTACTCATATAAATAGAACAACCATTATTCTCTGATTTAAATGAATAACTATCTCGCATCAAACAAGATTCAGATATAACGTTCATGCTCAACGCTGGCACCAAATAACAATTATTTAGGTCTAAAACTAATGCGGAAGGTAGATGTAGAGGTAGCGTGCCGACGGCAATCACATCGACTTTGGAACCATTTCTGTCGTGGAATTGTCACGGCAGATGTCCTTAGTGTCAGGACTTGGTCGCGAGGCCAACGCATCTATGCGGTAGCTTGAAGGGGTTGATCAGAATAGAGAGACGCAACACACAGGACAAGGGTTTAGACAGCTTCGGGCCCCGGGAAACATCATCCGGTAATAACCCTACATGTTGTTTGTGGCTAGATCTCATTATACTCATGAGAGAGTCGCCGGTAAGCCGGCTCTTTGTGTCGAGCCCTAGAGATTATTTTCTGTCCCCCTCTTTGGGGTGCCCTGCCCCTCCTTATATAAGTTAGAGGGGCGGGTTTCATGTGGAGTCCAAATAGGATTAGGACTAGCCTATCTTGATTCCTTGTAAGGGAGATATTCCTCACGCCTTTCCTCTTAAGCCTTTCCTTTTAAGCCTTTCCTCTTGAGCCGGCCTACCATAACGTAAGCCGGCCTTCTGGGCCTTGAGCCTCCTGGGCTCCCGGGTCTTGTCGCTCCATTGATCCGCTTGCCAGGTCACCCATAAGTCGCCAGGATTGGGCGGGTCACTTAGTAAGTCGCCAAGTCCGGCTGGGTTATACATCCAGCCGGGTCATACTGATAACCCACAAGTATAGGGGATCGCAACAGTTTTCGAGGGTAGAGTATTCAACCCAAATTTGTTGATTCGACACAAGCGGAGCCAAAGAATATTCTCAAGTATTAGCAGCTGAGTTGTCAATTCAACCACACCTGGAAACTTAGTATCTGCAGCAAAGTGTTTAGTAGCAAAGTAATATGATAGTGGTGGTAACGGTAACAAAGTAAAGACAACAAAAGTAATGTTTTTGGTATTTTTGTAGTGATTGTAACAGTAGCAACGGAAAAGCAAATAAGCGTAAACCAGTATATGGAAAACTCGTAGGCACCGGATCAATGATGGAGAATTATGTCGGATGTGGTTCATCATGTAACAGTCATAACATAGGGTGACACAGAACTAGCTCCAGTTCATCAATATAATGTAGGCATGTATTCCGTAAATAGTCATACATGCTTATGGAAAAGAACTTCCATGACATCTTTTGTCCTACCCTCCTGTGGCAACGTGGTCCTATTGGAAACTAAGGGATATTAAGGCCTCCTTTTAATAGAGAACCGGAACAAAGCATTAACACATAGTGAATACATGAACTCCTCAAGCTATGGTCATCACCGGGAGTGGTCCCGATTATTGTCACTTCGGGGTTGCCGGATCATAACACATAGTAGGTGACTATAGACTTGCAAGATAGGATCTAGAACTCACATATATTCATGAAAACATAATAGGTTCAGATCTGAAATCATGGCACTCGGGCCCTAGTGACAAGCATTAAGCATAGCAAAGTCATAGCAACATCAATCTCAGAACATAGTGGATACTAGGGATCAAACCCTAACAAAACTAACTCGATTACATGATAAATCTCATCCAACCCATCACCGTCCAGCAAGCCTACGATGCAATTACTCACCCACGGCGGTGAGCATCATGAAATTGGTGATGGAGGATGGTTGATGATGACGACGGCGACGAATCCCCCTCTCCGGAGCCCCGAACGGACTCCAGATCAGCCCTCCCGTGAGAGATTAGGGCTTGGCGGCGGCTCCGTATCGTAAAACACGATGAAACTTTCTCTTTGTTTTTTTCTCCTCGAAAGCCAATATATGGAGTTGGAGTTGGCGTCGGAGGGCCACCAGGGGGCCCACGAGGTAGGGGGCGCGCCCAGGGGGGAGGGGCGCACCCCCCACCCTCATGGACAGGGTGTGGGCCCCCTGGTCTTCATCTTTGGCGAGGATTTTTTATTATTTATTCTAAGATATTCCATGGAGTTTCAGGTCATTCCGAGAACTTTTGTTTTCTGCACATAAAACAACACCATGGCAATTCTGCTGAAAACAGCGTCAGTCCGGGTTAGTTCCATTCAAATCATACAAGTTAGAGTCCAAAACAAGGGCAAAAGTGTTTGGAAAAGTAGATACGACGGAGACGTATCAACTCCCCCAAGCTTAAACCCTTTCTTGTCCTCAAGCAATTCAGTTGACAAACTGAAAGAGAAAAAGAAAAACTTTTACAAACTCTGTTTGCTCTTGTTGTTGTAAACATGAAAAGCCAGCATTCAAGTTTCAGCAATTATTATGAACTAACCATACTCACAATAACACGTAGGTCTCACAATTACTCATATCAATAGCATAATCAGCTAGCGAGCCATAATAATAAAACTCGGATGACAACACTTTCTCAAAATAATCATAACATGATATAACAAAATGGTATCTCGCTAGCCCTTTCTGAGACCGCAAAACATAAATGCAGAGCACCTTTAAAGATCAAGGACTGACTAAACATTGTAATTCATGGTAAAAGAGATCCAGTCAAGTCATACCCAATATAAACCAATCATAATGAATGCAAACGACAGTGTGCTCTTCGGCGGGTGCTTTTTAATAAGAAGGGTGATGACTCAACATAAAAGTAAATAGATAGGCCCTTCGCAGAGGGAAGCAGGGATTTGTAGAGGTGCCAGAGCTCGATTTTTGAAATAGAGATAAATAATATTTTGAGCGGCATACTTTCAGTGTCAATGCAACAACTATGAGATGGCTGTATCTTCCATACTACATGCATTATAGGCAGTTCCCAAACAGAATGGTAAAGGTTTATACTCCCCCTCCTCCACAAGCATCAATCCATGGCTTGCTCGAAACAACGAGTGCCTCCAACATTCAATGGGTCCCAGGGGGAGTTTTGTTTAATTATTTTGATTTGCTTTGATCTTTTTGGATCACGGGACTGGGCTTCCCGGTTACCGGCCCTTTCTCGTGAATGAGGAGCGGAGTCCACTCCTCTTGAGAATAACCCACCTAGCATGGAAGATATAGGCAGCCATAGTTGCACATGAGCTGCTCGAGCATACAAAACAGAATTTCATTTGAAGGTTTGGAGTTTGGCACATACAAATTTACTTGGAACGGCAGGTAGATACCGCATATAGGAAGGTATAGTGGACTCATATGGAACAACTTTGGGGTTTAAGGAGTTTGGATGCACAAGCAGTATTCTCGCTTAGTACAGGTGAAGGCTAGCAAAAGACTGGGAAGCGACCAACTGAGAGAGCGACAACAGTCGTAAACATGCATTAAAATTAATTCTCACCGAATATAAGCATGAGTAGGATATAATCCACCATGAACATAAATATCATGAAGGCTATGTTGATTTGATTCAACTACATGCGTGAACATGTGCCAAGTCGAGTCACTCAATTCATTTAAAGGAGGATACCATCCTATCATACCACATCATAATCATCTCAATAGCATGTTGGCACGCAAGGTTAACCATTATAACTCATAGCTAATCAAGCATGGCACAAGCAACTATAATCTCTAAATGTCATTGCAAATATGTTTACTTCATAACAGCTGAATCAGGAACGATGAATCATCATATTTACAAAAACAAGAGAGGTCGAGTTCATACCAGCTTTTCTCATCCCAATGAGTCCATATATCATCATTATTGCCTTTCACTTGCACGACCGAACGGTGTGTATAGTAATAAGAGTGCACATGCATTGGACTAAGCTGGAATCTGCAAGCATTCAACTCAAGAGAGAAGACAAGTAATATGGGCTCTAAGTTAAATAAACAATCTTGCATATAAGAGCCACTAAGCATTTTCAATATAGTCTTCTCGACCCCCAAAGAAAGGAAAAAAAATAAAAACTATTTACACGGGAAAGCTCCCAACAAGCAAAAGAAGGACGGGAAATATTTTTGGGTTTTCTTTTTAATTCTACTACAAGCATGGAAAGTAGACTAACTAATTTTTTTTGTTTTTTTCTTAAGGTTTATCAAACACACAAGAAGAAAGCTAGAAAAATAAATTTAAACAAACATGGATATTACAATGAAAGAGTATGAGCACCGACATCTAGCAATGAGTGTGTGTGAACATGAATGTAATGTCAGTGGGAAATATGTACTCCCCCAAGCTTAGGCTTTTGGCCTAAGTTGGTCGATTGCCAGGGATAACCTGGCTGATATCCGTAGGTGAAGCTGGGGTCGTACTGCGATGAAGAATAGTTGGGATCATAATGTGATGAAGAGGACTCTGACTGCCACTGGCTGGCAACCGCCTCAGGATCCCAAGAATAAACAGACATTCGTGGAGGCTCCGGTTCCGAGGCTGGTGTAGGATTCCGATAGGCTTGAACAGCCGCCCACGGAACAATGTAAGTACCTGCAGACAAGTTAAACAAAGAGGGAGCAGGCAAGGTAATAGTCTCAGGGTGATGTTTATCAAAGTACAATTTATATTTAAGCACCCCTTCGCGATTCTTAACAAGAAAATCATGTGCTACCATACTCTTATAATCTAAATAAGCACGGGGCAGCGCTGTTTCTTCTTTCTCCTCATGCCTAATAGGTATTTCAAAATGTTCAGCTAGGCGTGAAGCATAAATGCCTCCAAAGATGGGGCCCTTACACTACTAGGGAAAACCCTAGCAGTAGCGCTGGTTTTGTGCTCACTAGTAGCGCGGGTAAGCGCGCTACTAATAAGGCGCTACAGCTATTGCTTAGCAATAACGCGTGCCGCACGCGCTACTGCTAGGACAAATAGCTACAGCGCTTGTTCACTCCCACGCTGCTGCTAATGTAACTACTGGCAGCGTGTTTTCTTTCCATCGCTACTAGTATTTTTTTAGTGTATTTATGCGCCATCGTACAAATATTGGTACAATACCAGTTATGAGGTTTACATCATTATGTCCATAACAGTGTGTCAAATGAAGGTGGATTAGGTTCAAGTGGAGGCAATATGTGGTGCATGTCAAAAGTATACTACTAATCCAAACTTGATCTAGTTTGGACTAGTAGTACTTTCGATGTGCACCACATGTTGCCTCCACTTGAATCTAATCCGCCAGCACAAGCTATTTAATCATCATCATAATCATTACCACCAATAATATTTATTTAATCACCACTAACACTAGCTAATAATAATCATCAGTCATTACCACCAACACTAGCTATTTTATCATCATAGTAATAGTGTAGCACATCATCATCCTCCAACTCATTTCTAGCTAATCACTCCTGCTGCTCTCTCTTAGGTAAAACAACATAAAACATGTGTAGCTCTCCTCCTTGATCAAGTTGGAGCATGCAGATGAACATGTCTCCTAATTTTGGGTAGCACATCTGTTTGCTGCCCCCTAGTACTTCTCTGCGCTCCCCCATTACATATCTGGTCTAGTCTTGCACTATTAAGCATTCACCCTTGATCTTGAATGCACTAAAGTAACATGTAGGATATCTTGGCCGTAAGCTAATAATACTCATGGTACCTTTAGTCTCGATCCCATAAGGCACAACATTCATCGGGAGTCCCTGTTGAAGAACATCGTATGGTCACATACTTAGCAATGAAGTTTAGCTTCACAAATAATGTATGGAAAAGATGCACTGAGGACAAATAGTAAAAATCTTACCATCCTTCCTAAATAGATGTGACCGTAGTTCATGACGAACACTATTGGTCGCACGTTTTCAGTACTAAGATTTCTAAGTCCAGGAAGAAAATTTGACTTGACATTATCAAGATCCTCAAGCCATGAAACATAATGACTTAGCTCCTCGCAGTTTAGTTCAGCCCCGGGACAGTAGTAGGTCCTGTCTACCAAGCGTTGGACATGTTTGCTTGCACCGAAATAAGCTGACAATACAAATTAGTTGTCAACTATTTTTGAATAAACAATATCAAAGACATAAATATGGTTGAGAAACTTACATTTTGGTGTAACTGGAGGCGTCTGCACATCGACCCAGATGTCGGTATTACCTTCAATATCATCTTCCGGACGAATATCAAAGGTGATAACCATATCAGGCTGAAATGCATAAGTCTTGCATAGTGCTCGCCATGTTTTGCATCCAAAATAGGTGTAGTCGTCTGAATTGTATAATTTTGCGTGGAAAATATAACCATGCTCGGTCTTCAAATAAACTTTCTTTACTTCCATAGTATGACTGAAACCTATCTTATCCAATACAAAAACTCTTGCATGGCAGGGGATACGCTAGTAGAATAGTAAAAAAATATAAGTTGAAGCAAATGAAGCAGATGTCATGCTTAATTACGAAAAAAGACTTGTCGTTGTGACTTACTGTATCCATTTCGAAGTTCTCGTCCATCTTGATGTTGAAGCGCCTATCATCATCTAGGAAGATTCCGTCGCACAGGCCGCGCTCGTCCTCGCAGTATTTGCAAATACCGAAATCCTTTTTGTCGTCAGACATTTCCTATGTTCATAGTTAAAACATTAATTGAAAATTGATAGAAGACAACTACCAGGATACTCAACAAACAAATCCGGGGCACTCGATATTTCCTACATATTCTGGCAAAAGTCATGCCAAAATTCACGGAAAAATCCGGCATGACCTTTGCTAAAATAGGATATATCGAGCGCCTGAAATTTACCGGAATGGAAATGAATCAACACTCCGGCAAAACATAGGCCACTCGGCCACTTGGATATTGAGCAACACAAGATATACATTTCAAAATATCTTACAAGACTAAAATTAGCATGCATTCAATAAGCAAAAGTAAATCATCTCATGCGTCCGTACATCATCGAATATTATGACTAATACATCCCGAATAGTGCCATACATATAACATCACTAGTACAACTAAAACCCTAGCACACGACGGGTATCGGCGCGGGCGGTGGACACCCACAGAAGAAACCATCACGGGATCATAGCTCCAGTGAGATCCCTGGAGAACCTGCCAGGTATTGGAGAACCTGTGCTCCAACGCAAACATGTAGCGACGGACGTGCGCGTCCTCCTCACTGACA
The DNA here is from genome assembly GCA_032464435.1 of Aegilops umbellulata. Taxonomy (NCBI): domain Eukaryota; kingdom Viridiplantae; phylum Streptophyta; class Magnoliopsida; order Poales; family Poaceae; genus Aegilops; species Aegilops umbellulata. The sequence goes on from CP136054.1 coordinate 446,540,555, forward strand.
CGGTGACGCACCACCTCCACGGAGTCCTCGAGCCTCTGGACCGTCACTGGCCCACGCGACCGCCACCAAAGAAGGTTCGAGTCAACGACAGGCTGGCTCCTCACCAACTGCGCCCCCGGTAGGTAGCGCCTCCCAGTACCACCCTGGCGGAGCCCAGTCCCGGACATGGCCCATCTGGTCAAGCAGGTGTTGTCCTCCGCCGACTCGACGACGAGGATGCGGGATAGGCATCGTCCACGTCGATGCGGGAAAATTGCTTTAACTAAAAAAATAGCAACAAGTTCTTACTAACTAGTTCTATTAATTCAACTAGTTCTTACTAAAAATAAACTTACTATAAATAAAAATATTCTAGTACCTAATTAGTACCTAGTTCTTACTAACTAATTAGTACCTAAGAACCCTAACAAGTTCTTACTAACTAATTAGTACCTAAGAACCCTAACAAGTTCTTACTAACTAATTTGATTCCACCCTAACTAATTTGATGGAGGTAGAAACCCTAGGCAGAGGTAGGGGAGAGGGAGGAGCAGGCGTGCTCACCTCGGGTGCCTGCAACGAGGGAGGGGCAGGCGGCGTCGAAGTCGTGGTCGGGGCTCTGGGGCGGCATTGAGGTCGGGGGGGCGAGGGCGGCGTCCGGGGCGGCGTCGAGGTCGGGGTCGGGGGTGGCGTCCGGGGCGGCGTTGAGGTCGGGGGTGGGGGCGGAGTTGAATCTGGGGTCGGGGTGGCGTAGAGGGTGTGCGGAGAGCGCGCGGCGGCCGAGGGGCGATGGCGGCGGCGAGAGTGGAGTTGGATTTGGGGGATGAAGTGGCCGTGGGGGAGGACAAACCACGTGGTTAAGTCAGAAGTACCAGTAGCGCGTTCCAGATAGGGCGCTACTGCTACGTTAGCTACAGCGCGTTCTGGAATACACGCTACTGGTACACCATTCTCTTTTTTCCCTTTTTCATTTAGTTTTCTTCACTTTTTTTTTCCTTTCACCTTATTCTATTTCCTTCATTTTCAATTACCTTTCTATTTGCTTTCCATTTAATTTTGTATCCTCTATCAGTAGCGAGTTTAGACTAAAAGGCGCAGCTACAAAGAAAGTAGTGGTAGCGCGGTTCGTTATAGGTCGCTACTACTATGTGTAGCCTATCGGCTAAGCCGTGGGAATTTTAGTAGTAACGTGTTTAGAAGAAGACGCGCTACTGCTAGAACTTTATCTGCAGCGCGGTTTGCGCAGGCGCGCTACTGCTACTTAGCACCAGCGTGCTTTTTTGACCCTCACTACTGCTAAAGTTCTATGTATAAGGTTTTCCCTAGTAGTGTTAGTACGGTTCATACTCAACCGTCTAGCAACAATTCCACCCATACTAACAGAGTTATTGCGGTATAAACCATGGAGCAAAATAATAATATCAGGAATACTAAGGTTCCCACAGTTCCCGCGACCAATCAAGCAACGACTAGCAAATAAGGCAAAGTAGCGTAAAACAGGGAAATGTATGCTAGTAATTCTTGCATCAGAAACCTTCCTGGTTTCTCCCACAGTGATATTTTCAATATAAGCTTCCACTTCATTACGGTGTGGTTCATCTAAAGAACCCTCGAAAGGTATTTTGCAAACCTCGCAAAATGCAGCTAATGTCATCTCCCTAGCAACATCATATAAATGGAACTCTACTGTTGGAGGTGATTTCTTAGGGAAAAAGTAGAAGTTCTGCACAAAAGTATTTGTGAGTAAGAGATACTGATGACGTTGGTCGCGGAGGAAGTTGGTGAGGCTGGCGTTCTCAATCAATAGATAGAAATCTTCATAAATCCCGGCACTCCTCAAGAAGTCATCGGAAGGCCATTCACACGGCCGGACCTCCGCGATACAAGGCAGATTAAATTTGGGCTTCTGTTCTTCTTCCTTTTGTTTCTCCTTAGAACTTCGGCTCAACGAGCCCCTCAAAAGTCTCTTCATTATTTCTGAAACAATCTGAAATTTTTAGTAACTTCAAACAAAGTGAACCAACTTCAATAAGATTGATAGCAACTACTCATACAAGTGCCTAGAGCATATATCAAGCATTAGAACTACTTGGAACCATATATATTTGACATGCAAGCTCAAGAACATGGTCACCTATGCAGCACAAATTTGCAATGAATAAAGCACTAGAACAAAAACTAATTGGACCAATGGAGGAGTCACAAACCAAGGAACAATCTCCCCAAGCAGTTTTGCGAGAGGTGCTTTGAGCAAGGAGATCGAAAATCGCAGCAAAAGTTGCTGGAACACGAGCTTGAGTTGGTTTTTCGGGTTTCTGCGAGACAGAGGAAGAAGATGGGTGCAGGAATAAGTGGAGGAGGGCCACTGTGGGCCCACGAGGTAGGGGGGCGCGCCCTCCACCCTCGTGACCAGGTGGCAGCTCCCCCCGCGGTAATTTTTGCACTAAAAATCCTTAAATATTCCCGAAAAAATCATATTAAATTGGCATGGCATTCTGAGGACTTTTATTTTTGGGATATTTTTATATTGCATGGATAAGTCGGGAAACAGAAGAAAAATACTATTTTACTTTATTTCTACTAAAGAACAGAAAATATAAAGAGGGTACAGAAGGTTGTGCTTCTAGTTTCATCCATCTCATGCTCATCAAAAAGAATCCACTAACAAGGTTGATCAAGTCTTGTTAACAAACTCATTCCGATAATCATGGAACCAGAGAAATTTCGAATAACACTATGTTACCTCAACGGGGATATGGACATCCCCAACAATATATATCATATTTCTTTTTGACAGTAGGAAGAGGAAATTCAAAACCTCCAAATATAATCGATGGAATTTTTCCAATAGAGTTGATACTATAAACTTGAGGTTGTTTCCTCGGAAAGTGCACCGTATGCTCATTACAATTAACATGAAAAGTGACATTGCCTTTGTTGCAATCAATAACAGCCCCTGCAGTATTAAGGAAAGGTCTTCCAAGAATAATAGACATACTATCATCCTCGGGAATATCAAGAATAACAAAGTCCGTTAAAATAGTAATGTTTGCAACCACAACAAGTACATCCTCACAAATACCGACAGGTATAGCAGTTGATTTATTAGCCATTTGCAAAGATATTTTAGTAGGTGTCAACTTATTCAAGTCAAGTCTATGATATAAAGAGAGAGGCATAACACTAACACCGGCTCCAAGATCACATAAAGCAGTTTTAACATAATTTCTTTTAATGGAGCATGGTATAGTAGGTACTCTGGATCTCCAAGTTTCTTTGGTATTCCACCCTTAAAAGTGTAATTAGCAAGCATGGTGGAAATTTCAGCCTCCGGTATCTTTCTTTTATTAGTAATGATATCCTTCATATACTTAGCATAAGGATTTGTTTTGAGAACATCAGTCAATCGCATACGCAAAAAGATAGGTCTAATCATTTCAGCAAAGCGCTCAAAATCCTCATCATCCTTTTTCTTGGATGGTTTCGGAGGAAAAGGCATGGGTTTTTGAACCAATGGTTCTCTTTCTTTACCATGTTTCCTAGCAACGAAGTCTCCTTTATCATAACGTTGATTCTTTGATTGTGGGTTATCAAGATCAACAGCAGGTTCAACTTCTACATCATTATCATTACTAGGTTGAGCATCATCATGAACATCATCATTAACATTTTCACTAGGTTCATGTTCATTACCAGATTGTGTTTCAGCATCAGACATAGAGATATCATTTGGATTATCAGGTGGTTCAGCAATAGGTTCACTAGAAGTTTGCACAGTTCTATCATTTTTCTTTTTCTTCCTTTTAGAAGAACTAGGTGCATCAATATTATTTCTTTGAGAATCTTGCTCGATTCTCTTAGGGTGACCTTCAGGATACAAAGGTTCCTGAGTCATTCTACCAGTTCTAGTAGCCACTCTAACAGCATAATCATTTTTCTTACTATTCATTTCATCAAGCATTTCTTTCTGAGCTTTAAGTACTTGTTCTACTTGAGTGGTAACCATAAAGCATGTTTGCTAACAAGTTTAAGTTCACCTCTAATATTATCCATATAATCACTCAAGCGTTTAATCATAAAGGTATTCTGCTTTAATTGTCTACCAAAATAAGCATTAAAGTCATCTTGCTTAAACATAAAGTCATCAAACTCATCCAAGCACTGACTAGCAATTTTAGTAGGAGGGACTTCAACTTTATCATATCTATAGAGAGAATTTACCTTTACTACCTGTGTCGGGATATCGGGAGGTTCTTCAGTAAATAAGTAATTGAGGTCATATACTTCTTCAACAGGCGGCAAATTAAGACCATGTATTTCTTCAATAGGAGGTAAATTCTTAACATCTTCAGCTTTACTACCTTTTTCTTTCATAGATTTCTTTACCTCTTCATATCTTCGGGACTGAGAAATAGAACACCTCTCTTCTTCGGAGTTGGTTTAGGAATAGGCTCAGTAATTGGCTCAGGAGCTGGCTCAGGAGTTGGCTCGGGAGGTGGCTCAGGAGGTGCCCAATTATTTTCATTTGCCAACATATTATTCAATAAAATTTCAGCGTCATCCGGTGTTCTTTCCCTGAAAAGAGAACCAGCACAACTATCCAGGTAATCTCTGGAAGCATCAGTTAGTCCATTATAAAAGATATCAAATATTTCAGGTTTCTTAAGAGGATGATCAGGCAAATCATTAAGTAACTTGAGAAGCCTCCCCCAAGCTTGTGGGAGACTCTCTTCTTCAATTTGCACAAAATTGTATATTTCCCTCAAAGCAGCTTGTTTCTTATGAGCAGGGAAATATTTAGCAGAGAAGTAATAAATCATATCCTGGGGACTTTGCACACAGGCAGGATCAAGAGAATTAAACCATTTCTTAGCATCACCCTTTAATGAGAACGGAAATATTTTGAGTATATAAAAGTGGCGCGATCTCAGATTATTAGTAAACAGGGCAGCTATTTCATCTAACTTACGAAGATGTGCCACAACAGTTACAGATTCATAGCCATAAAAAGGATCAGATTCAACCAAAGTAATTATATCTGGATCAACAGTAATATCATAATAATCCTGATCAGGAACACAGATAGGTGAAGTAGCAAAAGCAGGGTCGGGTCTCATCCTACCTCTAAAAGATTCCTTACTCCACTTAATTAGTAACCTCTTACGTTCAGGTTTATCCGGACAAGCAAGAATAGCTTCATAAGATTCATTATTAAAAAGATAACCCTCAGGAATAACAGGCATAGGTTCATCATCACTAACATCATCGTGTTCAGGTTCACTAATTTCTCTTTCTCTAGACTTAGAAATTTGCTCATCTAGAAATTCACCAAGTGGCACCGTAGTATCAAGCATAGAAGTAGTTTCATCATAAGTATCATGCATAGCAGAAGTGGCATCATCAATAACATGTGACATATCAGAATTCATAGCAGTAGTAGGTTTAGGTGTCGCTAGCTTACTCATAACAGAAGGTGAATCAAGTGCAGAGCTAGATGGCAGTTCCTTACCTCCCCTCGTAGTTGAGGGATAAATTTTTGTCTTAGCGTCTTTCAAGTTCTTCATAGTGTCTAGCAGATATAAATCCCAAGTGACTCAAAGAATAGAGCTATGCACCCCGGCAACGGCGCCAGAAAAAGGTCTTGATAACCCACAAGTATAGGGGATCGCAACAGTTTTCGAGGGTAGAGTATTCAACCCAAATTTGTTGATTCGACACAAGGGGAGACAAAGAATATTCTCAAGTATTAGCAGCTGAGTTGTCAATTCAACCACACCTGGAAACTTAGTATCTGCAGCAAAGTGTTTAGTAGCAAAGTAATATGATAGTGGTGGTAACGGTAACAAAGTAAGGACAGGAAAAGTAATGTTTTTGGTATTTTTGTAGTGATTGTAACAGTAGCAACGGAAAAGTAAATAAGCGTAAACCAGTATATGGAAAACTCGTAGGCACTGGATCAATGATGGAGAATTATGTCGGATGTGGTTCATCATGTAACAGTCATAACATAGGGTGACACGGAACTAGCTCCAGTTCATCAATATAATGTAGGCATGTATTCCGTAAATAGTCATATGTGCTTATGGAAAAGAACTTGCATGACATCTTTTGTCCTACCCTCCCATGGCAGCGGGGTCCTATTGGAAACTAAGGGATATTAAGGCCTCCTTTTAATAGAGAACCGGAACAAAGCATTAACACATAGTGAATACATGAACTCCTCAAACTATGGTCATCACTGGGAGTGGTCCCGATTATTGTCACTTCGGGGTTGCCGGATCATAACACATAGTAGGTGACTATAGACTTGCAAGATAAGATCTAGAACTCACATATATTCATGAAAACATAATAGGTTCAGATCTGAAATCATGGCACTCGGGCCCTAGTGACAAGCATTAAGCATAGCAAAGTCATAGCAACATCAATCTCAGAACATAATGGATACTAGGGATCAAACCCTAACAAAACTAACTCGATTACATGATAAATCTCATCCAACCCATCACCGTCCAGCAAACCTACAATGCAATTACTCACGCACGGCGGTGAGCATCGTGAAATTGGTGATGGAGGATGGTTGATGATGACGACAGCGACGAATCCCCCTCTACGAAGCCCTGAACGGACTCCAGATCAGCCCTCCCGAGAGAGATTAGGGCTTGGCGGCGGCTCGTAAAACGCGATGAAACTTTCTCTCTGATTTTTTTCTCCTCGAAAGCCAATATATGGAGTTGGAGTTGGCATCGGAGGGCCACCAGGGGGCCCACGAGGTAGGGGGCGCGCCCAGGGGGAAGGGCGCGCCCCCCACCCTCGTGGACAGGGTGTGGGCCCCCTGGTCTTCATCTTTGGCAAGGATTTTTTATTATTTATTCTAAGATATTCCGTGGAGTTTCAGGTCATTCCGAGAACTTTTGTTTTCTGCACATAAAACAACACCATGGCAATTCTGCTGAAAACAGCGTCAGTCTGTGTTAGTTCCATTCAAATCATACAAGTTAGAGTCCAAAACAAGGGCAAAAGTGTTTGGAAAAGTAGAAACGACGGAGACGTATCACATACCGCGGGGTATATCCCCGACATTAGCCCCAAGTTTAATTTGGATTTATCCATGTTGAACTGATCTGCAACATAAACACAAGAACAAACTGACAGGTTGTACTCCGGGTTAAATATTCTTGTAAGCCGGCACCTGATCATTTTTTTAAATCCTTGTCATTTCCTTCTTGATACATGCCCATGTACTCATAGCAAATCTCCTTTAGTAGATATGTTCAAACTTTGTGAATGCAAAAAATTCAGATACTTCTTTTGAGAAATCCGGGTAAATAGGCCAGCTTCAGAGTCATTTGCTGACATTGGTATCTTGTAGAGAAATATTGTAAGAAATAATCCACTTGAATCGGCTTCCAAAGCGCCGGCTTAAAACATATTGGTCTTGAAATACTCATCTGACTTTCAGCCGGCTTGATGAGGTAAAACTTGCCGGTTTATCATAACCAAAATTGTCGGCTTGTAAATATTGATAGCACCGGGTCATAACTATAGCTGACGTCGGGTCATAATTATTGGTGACACCGGATCATGATTAGTGCAAACACCGGGTCAATCCGATCTGCTCAAAACTGATAATTTGAACAGATTTCTCCCTTATATCCATATTACCTGTAGCCCCCAAGGGTCGGTTTAATCAGCATGAATAAGCCGGGACTTATCACCATGGCTTTAAATAAAATCCAGCTGTGTAGCCCCCATGAGTCAGCTATAGTCATAGTAGTGTAGCCGGGTCATCCTAGAATTGTCTTCAGCAAAGAGCAATATGCATTAACCGCCAAGTGTCGGGTCATTATGTAATAATGATCAGGGACTTTGTAAATATGATGATGTAAATTTGAGCAGTAACGTGTAGCCCCCAAGGGTCGGCTTAGTAAGATAATACTGAGCTGGGACTTTTCATTGAAAATAATATCATATGATGTTACCCCCATCCTGGGGCTTGAACCCACGTCCACAAGGATAAGAGCTTTGTGCTTTACCAACTGAGCAGTGGATCCTTCAATATATAATGGAATAAGGCTTGTGTATCTTGAATTTTAACAGGAGCAATTGGTAACCCCCAAGGGCCGGCTCATTACAATGGGATGAGTCAGGTCTTCAATAAGGCCAATAAAAATGACTTTGCATTAGCCCCCAAGTGTCATGGTGCATGCTTGCAGTGACATGAGACTTGCATATTTGATGTAACCTCAACTTGAATAATGTAGCTCCCAAGTGTCGGGTCGTAAGCCTGCAGCGACTCGGGACTATTTCCTCCATTGTAAAATAAATCATGCCCATTGATAAAGATAATAGTTGTTGCGCTAAAGCGACTTTGAAAACCTCAATCATAATACTGGTTATTGATAATCATAATAGAAATCCATCCATGTCGGCTATTCAAGATTTGAATAATATAATCTGGTATGAAAACCTCAATCATTCAATATCATCATGAAAATCCAGCCATGTTGGCTATTAAAGATTTGAAAAACCCGGCTTAAAAACCTCAATCATTCAATATCATAACGAAAATCCAGCCAAGTTTGGCTATTTAAAGATTTCAAATACCTTATCTGTTGACAAGTAAATCCGGAGTTTAAATACCCGGCGGCTCTTGGCCGATGGTGATTCAATACGCCTTCATTGTAAACCGGAATTTTCATGACCCGGCGGCTTATAGCCTTTTGAGAAAAATCCAGAACGGATAATCATTTTGAAGCATCAACTTTGGTAATGAGCTTGAACTTAATCATCTATATGTCATATTTCTGCAAATCCTGCAGAGAGTTTAAACAACATATGCCCTGGCGACTTAGCGTCAAAACCAGGGCGGGTCATAATATCTCATAGATAACCACTGTGATATTGAATTTGTACCGCCGGTTTACATAACCTGTGCAGTAAGGGTGATAACCCAATCCTTAGAAGCCAATGCTTCCATATAGATGATGATTGTCATAAACTGGCGACTTATAGTCAAAAGTCAAGCCGGGTTAAGCATAAAACACTTATATATATTTGAGATATAATCCCAAGAAGGTATCAAGTTAAGTAATTGTGGCTGCAATAAACTTTACCAGAGACAGAATAAAACTTTTTGAGGCTTCTGATTTGGATACGATCAGTAAACCATTCCAAAGGGGTTAAGCTAAGATTCGAATACGATCATACAGCCCCCAGTGGCTTTGGCGATGCCAATCAAGAGGGTATCCACAGCTATGTTCTCTTTGGTTCGAATATGACCTATGTTTGAACAGGAAGCCCCCAAATGACCTTGAGAGTTGTTTAACGACGATGATTCAAATACGATCCACGTCGGACCCAAAGGGGTTGAGCTATGATTCGGATACGATCAAGAAGCCCCCTAGTGAGTTTGGCAGTATGCCAATCAAAAGGGTTTCGACAGCTATGTTCTCTTTGGTTCGAATACGACCTATGTGTGAACAGGAAGCCCCCAAGTGACCATAATAAGATAAGCCGTAAGGCGGGATACCCATGTTTGAACCGTGCATCATGGCAGCAAGCTCTTTTTGGCACCCTTTAATCTTTATGAGAACTCGAACTTGCGAGAGATTAATTCTTTTTGAACCGGAAGTTTAAACCGGATTAGAAAGCTTCAAAACTTTGTGAGAGATAAATTTACCTTGAGCCGGATTTGAACCGGATTTGAGAGATTCAAAGCTTTGTGGTAAATAAATTCCCTTGTACTGGATTTTAAACCGGATATTAAGAGCTTCAGTACTTTGTGGGAGAAAGATGTATCTTGAACTGGATTTTAAACCGGAATCGCCGGAAATTTTCTGACGGCCTTTAAATTTTTCACCAATATAATGGTAGTATCCTCCGGGACCGGGTTATCTTCCCCTCCAGCGTCCTGGGGTTATTGACTTCACTGAAAACCAGCAACATTTTGCTGAGTCATATCATTGTAGCCCCCGAGTCTCAAGGCGACTCGAGGAGTTGGCTTGAGATTCTCCATATTTGACCGTGATATAAACCAGCATAAGTCGTATATCATTGGTGTTGATAGTTCGATGTGAATCCACATAAGGTTGAGGTGACTGCGGCGGGTTATAAATGATCCCGTATGAGCCGTGACAGCAACTCGGCCAATGGTTCCTTCCAACTAGTTGTTTGAAGCTTAACCAAACTGTAGTGGCGGCGATTTGTGCGCCTGCCCATTGAGCCATCCAGTGCAGACGGCGGTTGATAATATATGATAATTTGCCTCCAATTTGTTGGAAGAGAAAACCAGGCTTCCCAAGCAGTGACTTGCTCATACTCAATAAACAACTCATGCAGACAGATGTGGCCCGATGTGTTGATGTAGACCAGGCCGCGAGAGGCGGACGGTAAAGACGTCCGCAACATCTGAGGCGGCACAAACAGATGAACCGGCCGTGGCGTTGTAAGCCGGTGCGGACGGGCAAGTTGTCCTCCTTGTTGTAAACCGGCGTGGTCGCGAGAGACGGCCACGGCGTTGTAAGCCGGCGTGGTCGCAAGAGACGGCCACGGCGTTGTAAGCCGGTGCGGGAGTCCGTTGAGTAACGACGACCACCTGTGCCAAAAGATGTTGGCATGCCTCCATCTCCGCGGCATAATATCACTTTTTGTCATAAATAATTGCCCTGCATAAACAGTATTGCAGACCAAGGCAAAGATAAACTTGTTCTTTGACAAAAACGACATGTGCTCATAAAACAAATTTGGATGGATATCACCTGATTTGTTTGGACGACGGATGATCCGTTTATCGCGACAGAGGTGGCTCAGGCAGACCAGCGACTCAATATAGTTCCGGCGGCTTAGGCTGACCGGCGACTTAATATAACCCTGGCGGCTCAAAGCGGCAAGGGCGGCTCAACGCGGCTCCGGCGGGTTGATGTAGATTAATTTGTACGGGCGGCGACTTGCGCACACCTGTTCCATCAGTAAGCGGGCGCAGATGTGAGCGTGATGGTGCTGACGTACACTTCATAGGCACAACATGGCACCACCTTTGCTGTACATAAAAATATACAGACCAAAGTAATTGTTCTTTGATGAAAACAATATGTTTAATAAAATAAATTTGGATGGACATCACCTGATTTGTTCGGATGACGGATGATCCGTTCAACGCAACAAAGGCGGCTCAAGCAAACCGACAACTCAATATAACCCATGGAGGCTCAATTCGGCAGAGGTAGCGTAATGCGGCCCCGTTGGTTGACCGGCTCATCCAGGGGCGGTTTGACCGCGGCGACTCATTGCGGCCGCAGGAGGTGGCGCCGGAGAGACGGCCGGCGGCTCGCATATTTCCATTGGGCAGCGCGGTCCCGGTGAGTTGATGTAGACCGGACCGCTGAGGCGGCGATCTGCGCACATCCGTTAAGCCATTTGACATAGTACAGATGTAGACGCGACCTTCAATGACAGTGCGCAAGGTCCGGATCATACTTTTAGCCATGAGTTTACAAAAATAGCAACTGATTGTGGTAAGGGCCGGCACGAGGCTGTTATAGCGGCGGTGAATGGCGAATCAGCGGCCGCGCAGGGTGGCTTGAAGTAGTGCAAGGTAGCCGGCAAGCTACTCAAAGGCCGCCATGGCAGTTTAAGCAACAACATGCCACAACAGTAGCTCAGAAGGAGGCCGTAGCAGAGGGTGGCTTAGATTGGGCTGGCTCCTTGACGATTTAGGCGAAGACAATGGAGCAGTAACTTGAAGTCGAGGCCACAGTGTGGAGGACGGCGACGGCTCGGAAACCGCCGGGGCGCTCGCGAGGCAGCAGAGGCGCAAGAGGAATCTGGATCGTGGCCGGTCTCCGTTTCCGGGTCGTGGCCATATTTTTTTTTAAATTTCGCTGATCCTTGGTGTTTTGCCTTTTGACCACGTGACAGTGAATTTGCTAAAGCAGATCCCATCTGGTCGCTTCTTCATGTAACAGTTTTAGCCAATAAAAAAATTGGAATTGTAGATCAATCTGTCCATCACGTGGTAGAGTACTAATTGAAGTAGTACAATCGCTACTGTTGCCTCGTATGAACTGAGGTGTCTTCCCGTTGTTTTGCATTATTTTGCACGCTTCACGTGAGGACACCGCAGGACCGATCCCCCTTGCATGTACGTGCATCCAGCTTGATCCACTGGAGAAAAACAAGGAACTACGGTGACTTAACCACATCGTAGGATTGCTTTGCGTCGGTTTCGGTGTATCTGCTCCTTCGCGTCGGTTTCGGTGTATCTGCCCCGTAACCCGAGTAGGAAAACTGCAAACGGAAAGTTTAATCTCGGTTTCGACGATTCCTCTGGACGGCAGCGACGGCGCACACAACCCTAATCTCTCAATCTTCAAACTTGCATCTTCCAATCTCAAAATTAATCATACTTCTGAACAAAAACCGACGAACGTGTCGGCTTTGTCCAGGGCTGTTTCACGCCGGGTTATCCCGCGTGCTTTTCATGCTGGCGCTTTTTCCTCTGACATACCGCGAGCTTCTCAATCCCTGAAGAGATCTCTCCAAGAACTTAACACCACCGTGCGCATGCCCCACGGTGGGCGCCAACTGTCGTGGAATTGTCATGGCAGATGTCCTTAGTGTCAGGACTTAGTCGCGAGGCCAACGCATCTATGCGAGAGCTTGAAGGGGTTGATCGGAATTGAGAGACGCAACACGCAAGACAAGGGTTTAGACAGCTTCGGGCCCCGAGAAACATCATCTGGTAATAACCCTACATGTTGTTTGTGGCTAGATCTCATTATACTCATGAGAGAGTCGCAGGTAAGCCAGCTCTTTGTGTCTAGCCCTAGAGATTATTTTTTGTCCCCCTCTTTGGGGTGCCCTGCCCCTCCTTATATAAGTTAGAGGGGCGGGTTTCATGTGGAGTCCAAATAGGATTAGGACTAGTCTATCTTCTACTACAAGCCGGATACCAGTCCGGTTCTTGATTCCTTGTAAGGTTGATATTCCTCACGCCTTTCCTCTTAAGCCTTTCCTTTTAAGCCTTTCCTCTTAAGCCTTTCATGTTAAGCCGGCCTACCATAACGTAAGCCGGCCTTCTGGGCCTTGAGCCTCCTGGGCCCCCGGGTCTTGTCGCTCCATTGATCCGCTTGCCAGGTCACCCATAAGTCGCCAGGATTGGGCGGGTCACTTAGTAAGTCGCCAAGTCCGGCTGGGTTATACATCCAGCCGGGTCATACCGCGGGGTATATCCCCGACAATTTCCCACGCGCATCGTCACCTCGTCCTTAGCCAATCTTCGCTTAATCCGTAGCCCCTGTTTCGAGTTGCAAATGTTAGCAACCGAACCAGTATCAAATACCCAGGCGCTACTGCGAGCATTAGTAAGGTACACATCAATAACATGTATATCAAATATACATTTCACTTTGCCATCCTTCTTCTCCGCCAAATACTTAGGGCAGTTCCACTTCCAGTGACCAGTCCCTTTGCAGTAGAAGCACTCAGCCTCAGGCTTCGGTCCAGACTTGGGCTTCTTCACTTGAGCAGCAACTTGCTTGCCGTTCTTCTTGAAGTTCCCCTTCTTCCCTTTACCCTTTTTCTTGAAACTGATGGTCTTGTTGACCATCAACACTTGATGATCCTTCTTGATTTCTACCTGGCAGCCTTTAGCATTGTGAAGAGCTCGGGAATCGTCTTATCCATCCCTTGCATATTATAATTCATCACGAAGCCCTTGTAGCTTGGTGGCAGTGATTGAAGAACTCTGTCAATGACACTATCATCAGGTAGATTAACTTCCAGCTGAGTCAAGTGGTTGTGGTACCCAGACATTCTGAGTATATGTTCACTGACAGAACTATTCTCCTCCATTTTGCAGTTGTAGAACTTATTGGAGACTTCATATCTCTCAATCTGGGTGAGGGAGTCCTAGATTAGGGGGTCCTTGGACAGCCGGGCTATATTATTTCCAAGAAGTCTGTTGCTCGCTCCATTGTTCCGAAGAACGGAGTTTTAGTCATCTTGCCCATGAGGCATGGTTTGCAAGAATCAAGTGATTCATAATCAAGTGATTCCAAAAGTTCATCAGCATGGAGTTTCTTCATGCGCTTTACACCAATATTGTTGGAAATATGCCCTAGAGGCAACAATAAGATGGTTATTATTGTGTTTCCTTGTTCATGATAATTGTCTTGCTATAATTATATTAACTGGAAACCGTAATACATGTGTGAATACATAGACCACAACATGTCCCTAGTGAGCCTCTAGTTGACTAGCTCGTTGATCAATAGATGGTTATGGTTTCCTGACATGGACACTAGATGTCATTGATAACGGGATCACATCATTAGGAGAATGATGTGATGGACAAGACCCAATCCTAAGCATAGCACAAGATCGTGTAGTTCGTTTGCTAAAAGATTTTCTAATGTCAAGTATCTTTTCCTTAGACCATGAGATTGTGCAACTCCCGGATACCGTAGGAATGCTTTGGGTGTACCAAACGTCACAACGTAACTGGGTGGCTATAAAGGTGCACTACAAGTATCTCCGAAAGTGTCTGTTGAGTTGGTACGAATCGAGACTGGGATTTGTCACTCCGTATGACGGAGATGTATCTCTGGGCCCACTCGGTAATGCATCATCATAATGAGCTCAATATGACTAAACAGTTAGTCACGGGATCATGCATACGGAACGAGTAAAGTGACTTGCCGGTAACGAGATTGAACGAGGTATAGGGATACGGACGATCAAATCTCGGCCAAGTAACATACCGATTGACAAAGGGAATTGAATACGGGATTGATTGAATCCCCGACATCGTGGTTCATCTGATGAGATCATCGTGGAACATGTGGGAGCCAATATGGGTATCCAAATCCCGCTATTGGTTATTGGCCAGAGAGGTGTCTCGGTCATGTCTGCATGGTTCCCGAACCCGTAGGGTCTACACACTTAAGGTTCGGTGACACTAGAATTGTTATGGGAAATAGTATGTGGTTACCGAAGGTTGTTTGGAGTCCCAGATGAGATCCCGGACGTGGCGAGGAACTCCGGAATGGTCCGGAGGTGAAGACCGATATATTGGACGAAGGGTATTGGAGTCCGGAATTGTTCTGGGAGTACAGGGTGACGACCAGCGTGACCGAAAGGTGTTTCAGAGGCCCCGGCAAGCGTTGGGGGGCCTTATGGGCCAATGGGAGGGGGCGCATCAGCCCACTAAGGGGTTGTGCGCCCCTCCCACCCCATCTCACGTAACGTGGAGAGGTGGGGGCACCTCCCCTAGGGGCCGATTTTCGTGTTTTGACCCTTTGCGTAAAGTTTAGCCGGATCTGACCCCGATTCAAAATTATTTTGAGATCTGACCCTTTTTCTACCGCCAAGGACAACGGCGGTAGGGTTACACAACCTACCGCCAAATTCAATGGCGGTAGCAATTAACTATACCATCACAGCCGTTTACCATGAAAAATACCCTACCGCCAGGGCCTCTGGCGGTAGGTTGTATAACCCTACCGCCGTGGCCATTGGGGGTAGGTGCTGAGCTTTTTTCTCGACCATAGACGTACGTTCTGCCAATCTTATCAGAAGGAAAGCCGTCTGTGCCTGCCCATAGCTACAAAGAGCAAAGAAAAAAAGGCAAAGTGTTGAGCTGGCAAGCATGCATGCATGCAGGTAGTCTACGCCGGATTGTTTAAGTGTGCATGCTTGTTAGCCTAGGCGCCAGGAGCAGGCCGCTCAGTCTACACTAGCTACCCTAGTTTGAACAGTTGTCGCTGCATGTGACGGGATGTAGTAGCCTAATAAACAAACTACAAATAAACTCGAATGCAATGCATGCATGTGTGCATGTGGTAGTGCCCTGTAGTGTTGAGAGCACCTACCGCCAAGACTTTTGGCGGTAGGGTTATACAACTTACCGCCAGAGACCCTGGCGGTAGGGTATTTTTCACGTTAAATTGATATAATGGCACCATTAAGCCCTACCGCCATTTACCTTGATGGTAGCCTGTTCTAACCTACCGCCAAACTCTCTGGCGGTAGCAAAAAGGGTCAAATCCTGAAATACTTTTGAATCAGGGTCAGATCCGACTAAACTTTGCCTAAAGGGTCAGAACACGAAAATTGGCCTCCCCTAGGGCAGCCACCCCTCCCGGCTTGGGGGGCAAGTTTCCTAGGGCTGGGGGCGCCCAAACCCATCTAGGGTTTCCTCTGTGGCCGCCGCCCCTCCCCTAGGGAACCCTAGGGCGCCTCCTCCACCCCCCCCCCCTTCCCCCTATATATATTGAGGGAGAGAGAGAGGGCAGTCGCACCCCTTCTCCTGGCGCAGCCCCTCCCTCCTCCAACTCTTCCTTCTCCTCCGTAGAGCTTGGCGAAGCCCTGCAGGAATACCACAAGCTCCACCACCACGCCGTCGTGCTGCCGGAGTTCTCCCTCAACTTCTCCTCTCCCCTTGCTGGATCAAGAAGAAGGAGACGTCCCCGGGCTGTACATGTGTTGAACGCGGAGGCGGTGTCCGTTCGGCGCTAGATCGGATCTTCCGCGATTTGAATCGCCGCGAGTACGACTCCATCAACCGCGTTCTTGTAACGCTTCCGCTTAGCGATCTTCAAGGGTATGAAGATGCACTCCCTCTCTCTCTCATTGCTAGCATCTCCTAGATTGATCTTGGTGACACGTAGGAAAATTTTGAATTATTGCTACGTTCCCCAACAGTGGTATCAGAGCCAGGTTTATGCGTAGATTCTATGCACGAGTAGAACGGAAAGTAGTTGTCGGCGATGATTTGTTCAATTTGCTTACCGTTACTAGTCTTATCTTGATTCAGTGACATTGTGGCATGAAGCGGCCCGGACCGACCTTACACATACTCTTACGTGAGACAGGTTCCACTGACTGACATGGACTTGATGCATAAGGTGGCTAGCGGGTGTCTGTCTCTCCCACTTTAGTCGGATCGTATTCGATGAAGAGGGTCCTTATGAAGGGTAAATAGCAATTGGCATATCACCGTTGTGGCTTTTGCGTAGGTAAGAAACGTTCTTGCTAGAAACCCATAGCAGCCACGTAAAACATGCAACACCAATTAGAGGACGTCTAACTTGTTTTTGCAGGGTATGCTATATGATGTGATATGGCCAAAAGGATGTGATGAATTATATATATGTGATGTATGAGATTGATCATGTTCTTGTAATAGGAATCACGACTTGCATGTCGATGAGTATGACAACCGGCAGGAGCCATAGGAGTTGTCTTAATTTATTGTATGACCTGCGTGTCATTGAAAGCGCCATGTAATTACTTTACTTTATTGTTAACTGTTAGCCATAGTAGTAGAAGTAATAGTTGGCGAGACAACTTCATGAAGACACGATGATGGAGATCATGATGATGGAGATCATGGTGTCATGCCGGTGACGAAGGTGATCATGTCGCGCCTCGAAGATGGAGATCAAAAGGCGCAAGATGATACTAGCCATATCATGTCACTTTATGATTTGCATGTGATGTTTGTCATGTTTACATCTTATTTGCTTAGAACGACGGTAGCATAAGTAAGATGATCCCTCGCTAAAATTTCAAGAAAGTGTTCCCCCTAACTGTACACCGTTGCGAAGGTTCATTGTTTCGAAGCACCACGTGATGATCGGGTGTGATAGATTCTAACATTCGCATACAATGGGTGTAAGCCAGATTTACACATGCGAAACACTTAGGTTGACTTGACGAGCCTAGCATGTACAGACATGGCCTCGGAACACAAGAGACTGAAAGGTCGAACATGAGTCGTATAGTAGATACGATCAACATGAAGATGTTCACCGATGATGGCTAGTCCATCTCACGTGATGATCGGACACGTCCTAGTTGACTCGGATCATGTATCACTTAGATGACTAGAGGGATGTCTATCTAAGTGGGAGTTCATTAAATGATCAGATGAACTTAACTATCATGAACATAGTCAAAAGGTCTATGCAAATTATGTCGTAGCTTACGCTTTAGTTCTACTGTTTAAGATATGTTCGTAGAGAAAATTTAGTTGAAAGTTGATAGTAAAAATTATGCGGACTGGGTCCGTAAATTGAGGATTATCCTCATTGCTGCACAGAAGGCTTATGTCCTTAATGCACCGCTCGGTGTGCTGAACCTCGAGCATCGTCTGTAGATGTTGCGAAACATCTGACATACACGTTTTGATGACTACGTGATAGTTCAGTGCGTAATGCTAGCGGTTTAGAATTGTGGCACCAAAGACGTTTTTTGAAATGTCGCAGAACATATGAGATGTTCCAAAGACTGAAATTGGGATTTCATACTAGTGCCCACGTCAAGAGGTATGAGACCTCTGACAAGTTTCTTAATCCTGCAAACTAAGGGAGAAAAGCTCAATCGTTGAGCATGTGCTCAGATCGTCTGAGTACTACAATCGCTTGAATCAAGTGGGAGTTAATCTTCCAGATGAGATAGTGATGGTTCTTCATAGTCACTGCCACCAAGCTATTAGAGCTTCGTGATGAACTATAACATATCAGGGATAGACATGATGATCCTTGAGCAACTCATGATGTTTGACACCATGAAAGTAGAAATCAAGTGGGAGCATCAATTGTTGATGGTTAGTAAAACCACTAGTTTCAAGAAGGGCAAGGGAAAGAAGGGATACTTCATGAAACGGCAAATCAGTTGCTGCTCTAGTGAAGAAACCCAAGGTTGAACCCAAACCCGAGACTAAGTGCTTCTGTAATGAGGGGAACGGTCACTGAAGCAGAACTACCCTAGATACTTGGTAGATGAGAAGGCTGGCAAGGTTGACAGAAGTATTTTGAATATACGTTATATTATTGTGTACTTTACTAGTAATCCTAGTAGCACCAGGGTAATAAGTACTGGGTCAGTTGCTAAGTGTTAGTAACTCGAAATAAAAGGCTACGGAGACTAGCTAAAGGTGAGATGACGATATGTGTTGGAAGTGTTTCCAAGGTTGATGTGATCAAACATCGCACGATCCCTCTACCATCGGGATTGGTGTTAAACCTAAATAATTGTTCTTTGGTGTTTGCATTGAGCATAGACATGATTGGATTATGTTTATCGCAATACGGTTATTCATTTAAGGAGAATAATGGTACTCTGTTTATTTGAATATAATACCTTCAATGGTCTTGCACCTAAAATGAATGGTTTATTGAATCTCAATCGTAGTGATACACATGTTCATGCCAAAAGATATAAGATAGTAATGATAGTACCACATACTTGTGGCACTGCCATTTGAGTCATATTGGTATAAAACGCATGAAGAAGCTCCATGTTGATGGATCTTTGGACTCACTCATTTTTGAAAAGATTGAGACATGCGAAACATGTCTATTGGTAGATATGCATGAAGAAACTCCATACAGATGGATCGTTTGGACTCACTTGATTTTGAATCACTTGAGACATGCAAATCATACCACATGGGCAAGATGACTGAAAGGCCTCGTTTTTCAGTAAGATGGAACAAGAAAGCAACTTGTTGGAAGTAATACATTTTGATGTGTGCAGTCCAATGAGTGCTGAGGCACGCAGTGGATATCGTTATGTTCTTACTTCACAGATGATTTGAGTAGATGCTAAGTATATTTACTTGATGAAACACAAGTCTGAATTATTGAAAGGTTCAAGTAATTTTAGAGTGAAGTTGAAGATCGTCGTGACAAGAAGATAAAATGTCTATGATATGATCATAGAGATGAATATCTGAGTTACGTGTTGGTACACAACTAAGACATTGTGGAAATTGTTTCACAACTAATGCCGTCTGGAACACCATAGTGTGATGGTGTGTCCGAACATCATAGCTGACCTATTGGATGTGGTGCAAACCATGATGTCTCTTATCGAATTACCACTATCGTTTATGGGTTAGGCATTAGAGATAACCACATTCACTTTAAATAGGGCACCATGCAATTCCGTTGAGACGACACTGTATGAACTATGGTTTAGAGAAACCTAAGCTGTCGTTTCTTAAAAGTTTGGGGCTGCGACGCTTATGTGAAAAGTTTCAGGCTGATAAGCTCGAATCCAAAGCGGATAAATGCATCTTCATAGAATACCCAAAACAGTTAGGTATACCTCCTATTTCAGATCCAGAAGCAAAAGTGATTGTTTCTAGAAACGGGTCCTTTCTCGAGGAAAATTTTCTCTCGAAAGAATTGAGTGGGAGGATGGTGGAGACTTGATGAGGTTATTGAACCGTCACTTCAACTAGTGTGTAGAAGGGCACGGGAAGTTGTTCCTGTGGCACCTACACCAATTGAAGTGGAAGCTTATGACAGTGATCATGAAACTTCGGATCAAGTACTACCAAACCTCGTAGGTCGACAAGGATGCGTACTACTTCAGAGTGGTACGTAATCCTGTCTTGGAAGTCATGTTGCTAGACAACAATGAACCTACGAGCTATGGAGAAGCGATGGTGGGCCCGGATTCCGATGAATGGCTCGAGGCCATAAAATCCGAGAGAGGATCCATGTATAAAAACAAAGTATAGACTTTGGAAGAACTACTTGATGGTCGTAAGGCTATTGGGTACAGATGGATTTTAAAAGGAAGACGGACAATGATGGTAAGTATCACCATTAAGAAAGCTCGACTTGTCGTTAAGATGTTTTCCGACAAGTTCAAGGAGTTGACTACGATGAGACTTTCTCACTCGTAGCGATGCTAAGAGTCTGTTGGAATTGTATTAGCAGTTACTGCATTATTTATGAAATCTTGCAGATAGGATGTCAAAACATTGTTTCCTTGACGATTTTCTTGAGGAAAGGTTGTATGTGATACAACCAGAAGGTTTTGTCAATCCTGAAAGATGCTAACAAGTATGCAAAGCTCCAGCAATCCTTCTAAGGACTGGAGTAAGCATCTCGGAGTTGGAATATACGCTTTGATGAGATTATCAAAGATTTTGGGTTTATACAAAGTTTATGAGAAACTTGTATTTCTAAAGAAGTGAGTGGGAGCACTATAGAATTTCTGATGAGTATATGTTGTTGACATATTGTTGATCAGAAATGATGTAAAATTTCTGGAAAGCATATAGGGTTATTTGAAAAGTGTTTTTCAATGGAAAACCTGGATTAAGCTACTTGAACATTGAGCATCAAGATCTATAAGGATAGATGAAATAACGCTTAATAGTACTTTCAAATGAACCGTGATAAGATTTTGAAGGATTTCAAATAGATCAGCAAAGAAGGAGTTCTCGGCTGTGTTATAAGGTGTGAGCATTGAGTAAGACTCAAGATCTGACCATGGCAGAAGAGAGAGAAAGGGCAAAGGTCGTCCCCTATGCTTTAGACGTAGGCTCTACAGTATGCTATGTTGTGTACCGCACATGAAGTGTGCCTTGCCATGAGTCAATCAAGGGGTACAAGAGTGATCCAGGAATTGATCACATGACAGCGGTCAAACTTATCCTTAGTAACTAGTGGACTAAGGAATTTTCTCGATTATGGAGGTGGTAAAAGAGTTTGTCGTAAAGGGTTACGTCGATGCAAACTTTGACACTAATCCGGATGACTCTGAGTAGTAAACCGGATTCGTATAGTAGAGCAGTTATTTGGAATAGCTCCAAGTAGTGTGTCGTAGCTGCATCTACAAGATGACATAGAGATTTGTAAAGCACACACGGATCTGAAAGGTTCAGACCCATTGACTAATAACCTCTCTCACAAGCGAGATATGAACAAACCCCATGGGTGTTGAATTAATTACAATCACATAGTGATGTGAACTAGATTATTGACTCTAGTGCAAGTGGGAGACTGTTGGAAATATGCCCTAGAGGCAATAATAAAATGGTTATTATTGTATTTCCTTGTTCATGATAATTGTCTATTGTTCATGCTATAATTGTATTAACTGGAAACCGTAATACATGTGTGAATACATAGACCACAACATGTCCCTAGTGAGCCTCTAGTTGACTAGCTCATTGATCAATAGATGGTTATGGTTTCCTGACCATGGACACTAGAAATGACAACGGGATCACATCATTAGGATAATGATGTGATGGACAAGACCCAATCCTAAGCATAGCACAAGATCGTGTAGTTCGTTTGCTAAAAGCTTTTCTAATGTCAAGTATCATTTCCTTAGACCATGAGATTATGCAACTCCCGGATACCGTAGGAATGCTTTGGGTGTACCAAACGTCACAACGTAACTGGGTGGCTATAAAGGTGCACTACAGGTATCTCCGAAAGTGTCTGTTGAGTTGGTATGAATTGAGACTGGGATTTGGCACTCCGTATGACGGAGAGGTATCTCTGGGCCCACTCGGTAATGCATCATCATAATGAGCTCAATATGACTAAGCAGTTAGTCACGGGATCATGCATTACGGAACGAGTAAAGTGACTTGCCGGTAACGAGATTGAACGAGGTATTGGGATACCGACGATCGAATCTTGGGCAAGTAACACATCGATTGACAAAGGGTATTGAATACGGGATTGATCGAATCCCCGACATTGTAGTTCATTCGATGAGATCATCGTGGAACATGTGGGATCCAATATGGGTATCCAAATCCCGTTATTGGTTATTGGCCGGAGAGGTGTCTCGGTCATGTCTGCATGGTTCCCGAACCCGTAGGGTCTACACACTTAAGGTTCGGTGACACTAGAGTTGTTATGGGAAATAGTATGTGGTTACCGAAGGTTGTTCGGAGTCCCGGATGAGATCCCAGACGTGACGAGGAACTCCAGAATGGTCTGGAGGTGAAGATCAATATATTGGACGAAGGGTATTGGAGTCCGGAATTGTTCTAGGAGTATCGGGTGACGACCAGCGTGACCGAAAGGTGTTTCAAAGGCCCCGGCAAGCGTTCGGGGGCCTTATGGGCCAATGGGAGGGGGCACATCAGCCCACTAAGGGGCTGTGCGCCCCTTCCACCCCATCTCACATAACGTGGAGAGGTGAGGGCACCTCCCCAAGGGCAGCCACCCCTCCCGGCTTGGGGGGCAAGTTTCCTAGGGGTGGGGCGCCCAAACCCATCTAGGGTTTCCTCTGTGGCCGCCGCCCCTCCCATAGGGAACCCTAGGGAGCCTCCTCCACCCCCTTCCCCTATATATATTGAGGGAGAGAGAGGGCAGCCGCACCCCTTCTCCTGGCGCAGCCCCTCCCTCCTCCAACTCTTCCTTCTCCTCCGTAGAGCTTGGCAAAGCCCTGCAGGAATACCACAAGCTCCACCACCACGTCGTCGTGCTGCCAGAGTTCTCCCTCAACTTCTCCTCTCCCCTTGCTGGATCAGGAAGGAGGAGACGTCCCCGGGCTGTACGTGTGTTGAACGTGGAGGCGCCGTCCGTTCGGCACTAGATCGGATCTTCCGCGATTTGAATCGTCGCGAGTACGACTCCATCAACCGCGTTCTTGTAACGCTTCCGCTTAGCGATCTTCAAGGGTATGAAGATGCACTCCCTCTCTCTCGTTGCTAGCACCTCCTAGATTTATCTTGGTGACACGTAGGAAAATTTTGAATTATTGCTACGTTCCCCAACAAATATGACCTAAACAGAAGTGCCACATATAAGTTGCACTATCATTATTAACTTTGCATCTTTTGGCTTCAATATTATGAATATGTGTATTACTACGATCGAGATTCAATAAACCATTTATATTGAGTGTATGACCATAGAAGGTTTTATTCATGTAAATAGAACACTACTAGGGAAAAGCCTAGCAGCAGCGCGGGTTTTGGGCCTATTAGTAGCGCGGGGGCCGGCGCTATTAATAAGGCGCTACAGCTAACGTATAGCAGTAGCGCGGGTGCAACCCGCGCTACTACTACGTCCGTTAGTAGTAGCGTGGGTAAAAACCCGCGCTACTACTAACCCGAGCTTTGAAATCTAAAAATATCGATTTTTTTGCCCAAATTTTCAAATTTCTGAATTATTTTAACCTCTAATCTCCAATCACCCCTCATCGCTGCTCAATTTAATCTCTAATCACCCCTCATCATTCCAAATCATCTAACTTCCTGGATGGTCACCCATCCTCTCACTACTCCAGCCTGAGCACGCTTAACTTCCGGGTTCTATTCTCCCTCGATTCCAAGTCTGCACTTGTTGTTTTCCTGACAATAGTAAGATGTCAATCCTATTAACCCTCGGGAGTTTAGCTTGAGCATGAAGTCACACATTTCACTGTTTGAGTTTAAAACTATTGTTCTAAAAAACAATAATTATTTAGTAACACTAATTTTTCTTGAATAAGTAGTTTGACCACATTTTGACCAAAGTTTGACCACAGTTTGACCAGATTTGACCAAACATCCAAAAAACTGAAATAATTATTTAGTAACACTAATATTCTTGAATAATTATTTAGTAACACTAATACTTCTTGAATAAGTAGTTTGACCACAGTTTGACCAGATTTGACCAAAATTAAAAAAACTGAAATATGAACATATCTTTTTTTCCTTTTGGAATTTGAGGATTCTAAAAATTTGCAAACAGGCTGTAGGCGGTCTCCATCGGATGAGGATTTTCGTGCTGAACATTTTGATATATTATACGTTTTTTTCTGACATCGTATGCAAAAGTTATAGCTGTTTTACATTTTCCCTACACTTTTTGCAAAACATGTCCAAATTTAAGTTTTTAAATTTTCCTAACTAGTAGATGTAGTAACATAACTACATCTCGAAGGATTTTAATTTTTGAAACATTTTGATATATTTTACATTTTTTTCTAACATCGTATGCAAAAGTTATAGCCGTTTTACATTTTCCCTACACTTTTTGCAAAACATGTCCAAATTTAAGTTTTTGAATTTTCCTAACTAGTAGATGTAGTAACATAACTACATCTCGAAGGATTTTAATTTTTGAATTTTTTATCATTTTCTTTTGCTTTTTACAAAACTGAAAAGGCGATCCACGGGGGGGTAGAGTTTCAAAATGGGACCTTTAGTAGTAGCGAGGGATTTTACCCCTCGCTACTACTATGGCATGTCCCGGAGGGGCACGGTTGAGACCTCTTAGTAGTAGCGAGGGGTAAAAACTTAGTAGTAGCATGGGTTTATAACCCTCGCTACTACTATGGCATGGCCCAGGGGCACGGTAGAGACCGCTTAGTAGTAGCGAGGGGTAAAAACCAGCGCTGCTGCTATCAACTTAGTAGTAGCGAGGGTTAAAAACCCGTGCTACTACTATGGCATGTCCCGGGGGGCACGGTAGAGACCGCTTAGTAGTAGCGAGGGTTAAAAACCAGCGCTACTTCTATCAACTTAGTAGTAGCGAGGGTTAAAAACCCGCGCTACTGCTACTTAGCAGCAGCGCCTGATTTTAAAGCCCGCTGCTGGTAAGATTCTGTGTATAGGTTTTTCCCTAGTAGTGGAACAACAATTATTCTTTGACAAAAATGAATAACCATATTGCAGTAAACATGATCCAATCATATTTATGCTCAACGCAAACACCAAATAACATTTATTTTAGGTTCAACACTAATCCCGAAGGTAAAGGGAGTGTGCGATGGTGATCTTATCAACCTTGGAATCACTTCCAACTCACATCATCACCTCTCCCTTAACTAGTCTCTGTTTATTTTGCAACTCCCGTTTCGAGTTACTACTCTTAGCAACTGAACAAGTATCAAATATTGAGGGGTTGCTATAAACACTAGTAAAGTACACATCAGTAACATGTATATCAAATATACTTTTCTTCACTTTGCTATCCTTCTTATCTGCCAAGTATGTAGGGCAGTTCCACTTCCAGTGACCATTTCCTTTGCAGTAGAAGCACTCAGTTCCAGGCTTGGGTCTAGCTTTGGGCTTCTTCATGGGAGCAGCAACTTGCTTGCTATTCTTATTTCAAGTTCCTCTTTCTTTCCCTTTGCCCTTTTCTTGAAACTAGTGGTCTTGTTAACCATTAACACTTGATGTTATTTCTTGATTTCTACCTTCGCTGATTTCAGCATCGCGAAGAGCTTTGGGAATTACTTTCGTCATCCCTTGCATATTATAGTTCATCACTAAGTTCTAGTAACTTGGTGATAGTGACTAGAGAACTTTGTCAATTACTATCTTATCTGGAAGATTAACTCCCACTTGATTCAAGCAATTGTAGTACCCAGACAATTTGAGCACATGCTCACTGGCTGAGGTATTCTCCTCCATCTTGTAGGCAAAGTACTGTCAGAGGTTTCCTACCTCTCAACACGGGCATGAGTATGAAATACCAATTTCAACTCTTAGAACATCTTATATGCTCTCTGGCATTCAAAAACATTTTTTAAGTCCCGGTTCTAAGCCGTAAAGCATGGTGCACTAAACTATTAAGTAGTCATCATACCGAGCTTTGTCAAACGTTCATAACGTCTGCATCTCCTCCTGCAATAGGTCCGTCACCTAGCGGTGCATCAAGGACATAATTCTTCTATGCAGAAATGAGGATAATCCTCAGATCACGGACCCAGTCTGCATCATTGCTACTATCATCTTTCAACATAGTTTTCTCTAGGAACATATCAAAAATAAACGGAGAGCTACATCGCGAGCTACTGATCTACAACATAGTTATGCAAATGCTATCAGGACTAAGTTCATGATAAATTAAAGTTCAATTAATCAAATTACTTAAGAACTCCCATTTAGATAGACATCCCTCTAATCATCTAAGTGATCACGTGATCCATATCAACTAAACCATGTCCGATCATCACGTGAGATGGAGTAGTTTTCAATGTTGAACATCACTATGTTGATCATATCTACTATATGATTCACGCTCGACCTTTCGGTCTCGGTGTTCCGAGGCTATATCTGCATATGCTAGGCTCGTCAAGTTTAACCTGAGTATTCTGCGTGTGCAAAACTGGCTTGCATCTGTTGTATGTGAACGTAGAGCTTATCACACCCGATCATCACGTGGTGTCTCGGCACGACGAAGTATAGCAACGGTGCATACTCAGGGAGAACACTTACACCTTGAAATTTAGTGAGAGATCATCTTATAATGCTACCGCCGAACTAAGCAGAATAAGATGCATAAAGGATAAACATCACATGCAATCAATATAAGTGATATGATATGGCCATCATCATCTTGTGCCTTTGATCTCCATCTCCAAAGCACCGTCATGATCACCATCGTCACCGGCTTGACACCTTGATCTCCATCGAAGCATCGTTGTCGTCTCGCCAACTATTGCTTCTACGACTATCGCTACCGCTTAGTGATAAAGTAAAGCAATTACATGGCGATTGCATTCCATATAATAAAGCGACAACCATATGGCTCCTGCCAGTTGCCGATAACTCTGTTACGAAACATGATCATCTCATACAATAAAATTTAGCATCATGTCTTGACCATATCACATCACAACATGCCCTGCAAAAACAAGATAGACGTCCTCTACTTTGTTGTTGCAAGTTTTACGTGGCTGCTACGGGCTGAGCAAGAACCGTTCTTACCTCTGCATCAAAAACCACAACGCGGTATAGTGATTGCTTTTTGATCTTCAAAAAGAACCCTGTTCATTGAATCCGATTCAACTAAAGTTGGAGAAACTGACACCCACTAGCCACCTGTGTGCGAAGCACGTCGGTAGAACCAGTCTCGCGTAAGCGTACACGTAATGTCGGTCTGAGACGCTTCATCCAACAATACCGCTGAATCAATAATCAACTAGTGACGGCAAGCAATATGTATATACTCACGTCCACAACTCCTTTGTGTTCTACTCGTGCATATAACATCTACGCATAGACCTGGCTCGGATGCCACTGTTGGGGAACGCAGTAATTTCAAAAAAAATCCTACGCACACGCAAGATCCATCTAGGTGATGCATAGCAACGAGAGGGGAAGAGTGTTGTCCACGTACCCTCGTAGACCGTAAGCGGAAGCGTTATGACAACGTGGTTGATTTAGTCATACGTCTTCACGATCCGACCGATCCTAGCACCGAAGGTACGGCACCTCCGCGATCTGCACACGTTCAGCTCGATGACGTCCCGCGAACTCTAGATCCAGCTGAGTGTCGAGGGAGAGTTTCGCCAGCACGACGACATGGTGACGGTGATGATGAAGCTACCGGCGCAGGGCTTCGCCTAAGCACTGCAACAATATGAACGAGGTGGAAATCTGTGGAGGGGGGCACCGCACACGGCTAAGAGATCAACTTGTGTGTCTATGGGGTGCCCCCTCCCCACGTATATAAAGGAGGGAGGGAGGAAGAGGCCGGCCTAGGAGGATGCGCGCGCCAAGGGGAGGCAATCCTACTCCAAGTAGGTTTGCCCCCCCTTCCTATTCCTACAAGGAGAAGGAGGAAAGAGGAGGAGGGGAGAAGCTTTCTCCACTAGGGCCCAATAAGGCCCATAGACTCCCTGGGGGGTTTCGGTAACCTCCCGGTACTCCGAAAATACCCGATACACTTTGGAACCCTTCCGGTGTCCGGATATAACCTTCCAATATATCAATCTTTATGTATCGACCATTTCGAGACTCCTCGTCATGTCTGTGATCACATCCGGGACTCCGAACTACCTTCGGTACATCAAAACACATAAACTCATAATACCGATCGTCACCGAACGTTAAGTGTGCGGACCCTACGGGTTCGAGAACTATGTAGACATGACCGAGACTCATCTCCGGTCAATAACCAATATCGGAACTTGGATGTTCATATTGCTTCCTACATATTCTACGAAGATCTTTATCGGTCATACCGCATAACAACATACGTTGTTCCCTTTGTCATCGGTATGTTACTTGCCCGAGATTCGATCGTCGGTGTCTCAATACCTAGTTCAATATCGTTACCGGCAAGTCTCTTTACTCGTTCTGTAATGCATCATTTCGTAACTAACTCATTAGTCACATTGCTTGCAAGGCTTATAGTGATGTGCATTACCGAGAGGTCCCAGAGATACCTCTCCGACAATCGGAGTGACAAATCATAATCTTGATCTATGCCAACTCAACAAACACCATCGGAGACACCTGTAGAGCATCTTCATAATCACCCAGTTACGTTGTGACGTTTGATAGCACACTAAGTGTTCCTCTGGTATTCAGGAGTTGCATAATCTCATAGTCATAGGAACATGTATAAGTTATGAAAAAAGCAATAGCAACAAACTAAACGATCATAGTGCTAAGCTAATGGATAGGTCTTGTCCATCACATCATTCTCTAATGATGTGACCCCGTTCATCAAATGACAACACATGTGTATGGTCAGGAAACATAACCATCTTTGATTAACGAGCTAGTCAAGTAGAGGCATACTAGGGACACTTTGTTTGTCTATGTATTCACACGTGTATTAAGTTGCCGGTTAGTACAATTCTAGCATGAATAATAAACATTTATCATGATATAAGGAAATATAAATAACAACTTTATTATTGCCTTTAGGGCATATTTCTTTCAGAGAGTACCAAATAAAAAAATAATAATTTTATATTTCACAAAAATAGTTTCATATTTTCTCGATGTGTAGTTCATGTTTTTAGACGGAAAACATTTTTGTTGTTTAAGAATTTATGGGGACAATTGTTAAAAAATGGATGATAATAGAGAGGTAACATTCCTTATAAGAGGACCTTGGCACGAACAAACATTCCCTTGCGTAGGCTTATTTGAGTGAACGACGGCACCAGAGAATGCTCCCTCAAAAAGCCATTTCGGGAGAAATGTTCAAGAGTTGTCATGCTATAATATAGAGATTTGTCCTGCTATTACATAGAGATTTTCCATGCTAAGAAAAATAATTGTCATGTTACATCAGAAAGAATTGTCATGCATTTCGGAGATTTGTCACACCGCAGCAGAGAGAATTGCCAACGCATTTCATGGATTTGCCATGTCGTGCTAGAGAGAATTTCAAATGGCCAATGACCTGTGGGCTTGGCCTCGCGTGCTAGCCGTTTTGGGGTGCGCGAGCACCCCCTCCTCATGCACCGCATGCGCCTCGTAGGGTAGGTTGTGACCCCTCCCCCAATCCCCTCGCCCAAACGCTGATCCCTCCCTCTCTCCTCAATCTCTCTCCCACGCCAGCCGCAATGGCACGAAGCAACAAACATTCTACGAACGATTCATCAACCTACATTTCATTCATATATAGGGGCCGAAAATGAGTCGCACTACGACTTAATACATATACAAAATAACTAAAGCGGGACTAGTGCGACGGCTGGACTTTCCGGCGCAAGATGCGTCAACGCAGGCATCGACAAGCCTCGTGATATTGCGGCATCAATGGTGTGGAAATGAGCCAGGGCAACCTCTACTGCCAGCGGCCACGGCTTCCTCCTCCTGGGCACCCTCAAGTCCCGCTCCAGTGCTCACCCGCTCTCCGACCTAGGCCTTCCCGTCGAGGTGCTCCTCATGGTCGCCCCTTTGTAGCTCGTCTACCGCAAGTTCACACGCTTTGTCTGCAATCCCGTCTTTGCCTAGCTGTTCCGCCTCCAAGAGTTCGAGGAGTCCACTGACGGATGCATTTGCGAGTCAGCTTTGGAGATGCGCCCAGCCCTTCTCCCGGTTTTGAATCTTTCCTTCAACTACCATGATGAGATTGGGATTGTGGGAAGGAAGAGCAACTCCAACCAGGCAACCCATTTTGTCCGTCCACGTCTATTTAGGTCGCCGCGGACAAAAATGCCGGCCCAACGCACCGACTCATTCCCAAAATCCGTCCGCTTCACGTCCGCGTGCACCCTTCCGGCTCAAAATTGCGCCTGAAATGCGTCGGCGCGGAGCGTCCGCGCCGCGCGTCCCCTCGTTATCCGCCGCGGCCCCGCATGTCGACCGCCCAACTATCGCCCATGGTCATATTTATGACGACCACCGACACCGGGCCCGCCTGGCAGTGTGTAGAAGGGTCGCGTGCCCGTCCCTTTTAATGGATGCGTGCGGCGAGGCCGGCCTCATCCACAACCCTCGTCCACATCTGGCCGCCTTTGCTCCCTCGCCGGCGACCAGGAAACCCTAGCCAGCCAGCAAGCATCCAGCTAGCCATGGGATTCTTCAATGGGAAGGGAAGGAAGAAGGGGAAGTTCAGCGCCGGAGCGAGCTCTTCCCGCGGGCAGCCTGCTACGTCGCCGTCGGCTAGACGCGGCACGCCACCGCGGGTGCAGGAGCGGCTGTACATCTCGGTCCACCAGGCACGATGGCAGTGGCAGTACCGCCAGCCCGTGCCATATCCAGATGTCAACCTGCCACACGGCTGGCATCTGGACCCACAGTGCATCCCCATCACGGCGGCGCCGCGGCCCGCGTGGGCGTACGCTGAGGAGGTTCGCCGGTGGCGTGAGCTCCTCATGCCAGCGCGCCATGCGTGAGTACGCGCCAGACTCCCCCAACTGGGAGCACTGGTTTGCTCTAGAGCACAAGGAGGAGCGCCGCCTCGGCGTCCGCATCAACCACGACCTTCCACCGCAGCCCCTGCGGGTAAAACCAGAGGAAGAGAAAGCGGAGGCGGAGTACCAAGCCGCCCTCGAGGAGGCCCTGCAGCACGCGCTGGAGGCAAGTCGGCTCGAGGAGGACACCCATTGGGATGGGCTAGAACAAGCCCTAGCTTTGTCCGCGGCGGGGAACTCCGTCCAGGCACCCCTGTTCGTGCCGCCACCGCCGCTGGCGCCACCCCTCGTCGAGCCCAAGGCCAACCCGGAACTGGAGCGCGACCAACGCCCACGCACAAGCGGTCACCGCCACCCTCCACTTGGCCGGAGCAGTCCTATTCGTGGGCCAGCCGGCTCCACGAGTGGACTTTGGCCGATGTTTGACCGGCCATTTATGTATAATTATGCTTAATTAGTGGCCACATTGACATTAATGGGCCGACCTCCCGTTGGACGTACCCGCCGACTCAACTGAAAACCTGATGTGCTCTTTTCCACTGTCAGTGACAGTGACACGACCTATTGGCTATTGGTTCCTCGCGTGGTCTATCCCAACCTGCCAACTATAGGCCAACTCCACCGCGTGACCCCAAACGGACGTCCGTTTTGTCCGGATTCTGTCCGTTTGGGTAGGGATTTGGGGTCGTGTCCGGGCGTGTCCTGGGATGCGGTGGCCATGCGCCCAGCGCGCGGCCGCATCCATTTGCCCCATCCTGTCCGCGTCTATTTAAAAAATTAAAAGCAACGTTTCAAATGCCAAGCCCTAGTTCAGGCCAGCGGCCCCGGTTCATCACGCCGGCAACAGAGCCAGCGGCCTACACGTCCATCGTCGGCAACACAGCCAGCCTCCAAAATGAATAGTTGTCCTCGCCGGCAACACAGCCGGCCTTCAGAATGAATGTTTTTCTCGCCGGCACACTACCAGCGGCCCAGCGGGCGGCACCCATGCCAGCCTCCAAAAAAGAACGGCCGCGGCCGATCAGACGACCTAGTTCAGGCCTTCGGCGTCGAGCATCACCTTCTACCTGGCCTCGAACCAGGCCCTCGTCTTCTCGCTCATCTTCGACAAGTCCACGCTCATGATCGCAAGGGCCACCTCCTTCGCTTTGGTTGCGGCATTACTGGCCTCGATGTTGAGCGGCCTCTGCCTGGCCTTGACGTTGTCGGCCTTGATGTCGAGCTGCCTTTGTCGGGCCGCCTCCTCCATGTCGAGCTGCCTTTTCTGGGCCATCTCCTCCATGTCGATCTTCCTCCGCTTGGCCGCCTCCTCCATCTCAAGCTTCTGTCTTTGAAGGTCTAGGTATTGCTTCATTTGCTCGTCGTTGCTTTGCCGCTTCTTCTCGTCCCTCACATCCTTTTGGGACATCATGCCATGCAAAGTCTCATGCAAGGCAATGGATGAGGCATCATGTATGTTGTCAGCCTTGGAGTTGGTCTTGCCCCTCGGCCTCTTCAACGCCTCGCCATCTCCACCTCCACCTCCGGCGAACTTGGCCGTCTTCTTGCCTCTCTTCCTTTGTATTTCACGGTATTGGTCCTTGAACTTAGGGAAATTGTTGATGATCGTCCAACAATGCGTAAGAGTGAATGGCTTGTCATTGTGCCGGGCCTTGAATGCCTCCAAAGATTGAAATGCCTACACCGCATGATCAACAACAAGTGAACATGCAAACATATACACGGCCGAAGTCTCATGGCCGTAGCAAGGAAAGGGCTAGGAAGAGGAGAGCATACCATGTCCCCAACACCAAGACCACTCACGGGTCGTGCTTCAATGCTCTCAAATGTGGCGCGATATTTATTGCACTCTTGTCGGATGAACAACCATCTCTTTTGAATCGAGCCGATGACACGGTTGCTTGTAATTTGGTAGGGCTCAAACATCTTCCTTTCATGGAATGTTTTGTGGACTCTCGTCCAAAAAACAATGCCCTTTTGTTGCGCGCCGGTCCTCGGATCTTGGCTAATCTACATCCAAGCTTGACAAATCAACTTCTCCTCATCTTGTGTATATGACCCCGTGTGAATGCTCTTCCTCTTCTTTTGTGCTTCCGCTCTTTGGGTGAGCTCATCGATGAACAATGGCTCGCCACTAATATCAACGTCATTGCCTTCTTCTTCATCACCATCACCTTCGACATAGATGTCATCGTCTTCATGCCACGAGTCACCATGGTCGTAGTCAGCACGGTCGTCGGCCTCTTCATCGCGGACGTACTGGGCGCGGCCATCCTGACTTTGGGTCTCCTCGGGGTCGTAGGCACGGACATGCCCACCCTCAAAGATCACGTCCTCCATGTACTGGTTGTAGAAGGGGTCGTCGACCGTTGGCGTTGGGGTTGGCATTCCGTCAAACAAGACGCTGGGGGCCGGCATGGTGCCAGTGAACGGTGCCTGTGCCTGCTTTCTTTGCATCTCGACGGACGACCGACCGCCGCTGCTGGACCCAGGCGTGGCGTTGAGGTAGATGACGTTGAGGAAGAGAAAGCGGAGGCGGAGTACCAAGCCGCCCTCGAGGAGGCCCTGCAGCACGCGCTAGAGGCAAGTCGGCTCGAGGAGGACGCCCATTGGGATGGGCTAGAACAAGCCCTAGCTTTGTCCGCGGCGGGGAACTCCGTCCAGGCACCCCTGTTCGTGCCGCCACCACCGCTGGCGCCGCCCCTCGTCGAGCCCAAGGACAACCCCGAACTGGAGCGCGAGCCAACGCGCACGCACAAGCGGTCACCGCCGCCCTCCACTTGGCCGGAGCAGTCCTATTCGTGGGCCAGCCGGCTCCACGAGTGGACTTTGGCCGATGTTTGACCGACCATTTATGTATAATTATGTTTAATTAGTGGCCACGTCGACATTAATGGGCCAACCTCCCGTTGGGCGTACCCACCGACTCAGCTGAAAACCTAACGTGTTCTTTTCCACTGTCAGTGACAGTGACACGACCTATTGGCTATTGGTTCCTCGCGTGGTCTATCCCAACCTGCCAACTATAGGCCAACTCCACCGCGTGACCCCAAACGGATGTCCGTTTTGTCCGGATTCTGTCCGTTTGGGTAGGGATTTGGGGTCGTGTCCGGAAGTGTCCTGGGATGTGGTGGCCATGCGCCCAGCGCGCGGCCGCATCCATTTGCCCCATCCTGTCCGCGTCTATTTAAAAAACTAAAAGCAACGTTTCAAATGCCAAGCCCTAGTTCAGGCCAGCGGCCCCGGTTCATCACGCCGGCAACAGAGCCAGCGGCCTACACGTCCATCGCCGGCATCAGCCAGCAGCCGGCAACACAGCCAGCCTCCAAAATGAATAGTTGTCCTTGCCGGCAACACAACCGGCCTTCAGAATGAATGTTTTTCTCGCCGGCACACTGCCAGCGGCCCAGCGGGCAGCACCCATGCCAGCCTACAAAAAAGAACGGCCGCGGCCGATCAGACGGCTTAGTTCAAGCCTTGGGCGTCGAGCATCACCTTCTGCCTGGCCTCGAACCAGGCCCTCTTCTTCTCGCTCATCTTCGACAAGTCCACGCTCATGATCGCAAGGGCCACCTCCTTCGCTTTGGTTGCGGCATTGGTGGCCTCGATGTCGAGCAGCCTCTGCCTGGCCTTGACTTTGTCGGCCTCGATGTCGAGCTGCCTTTGTCGGGCCACCTCCTCCATGTCGAGCTGCCTTTTCCGGGTCGCCTCCTCCATGTCGATCTTCCTCCGCTTGGCCGCCTCCTCCATCTCAAGCTTCTGTCTTTGTAGGTCTAGGTATTGCTTCATTTGCTCGTCCTTGCTTTGCCGCTTCTTCTCGTCCCTCACATCCTTTTGGGACATCATGCCATGCAAAGTCTCATGCAAGGCAATGGATGAGGCATCACATATGTCGTCAACCTTGGAGTTGGTCTTGCCCCTCGGCCTCTTCAACGCCTCGCCATCTCCACCTCCACCTCTGGCGATCTTGGCCGTCTTCTTGCCTCTCTTCCTTTGTAGTTCACGGTATTGGTCCTTTAACTTAGGGCAATTTTTGATGATCGTCCAACAATGCGTAAGAGTGAATGGCTTGTCATTGTGCCGGGCCTTGAATGCCTCCAAAGATTGAAATGCCTACACCACATGATCAACAACAAGTGAACATGCAAACATATACACGGCCGGAGTCTCATGGCCGTAGCAAGTAAAGGGCTAGGAAGAGGAGACCATACCATGTCCCCAACACCGAGACCACTCACGGGTCGTGCTTCAATGCTCTCAAATGCGGTGCGATACTTATTGCACTCTTATTGGATGAACAACCATCTCTTTTGAATCGAGCCAATGCCACGGTTGCTTGTAATTTGGTAGGGCTCAAACATCTTCCATTCATGGAATGTTTTGTAGACTCTCGTCCAAAAAACAATGCCCTTTTGTTGCGCGCCGGTCCTCGGATCTTGGCTAATCTACATCCAAGCTTGGCAAATCAACTTCTCCTCATCTTGTGTATATGACCCCGTGCGAATGCTCTTCCTCTTCTTTTGTGCTTCCGCTCTTTGGGTGAGCTCATCGATGAACAATGGCTCGCCACTAATATCAACGTCATTGCCTTCTTCTTCATCACCATCACCTTCGACATAGATGTCATCGTCTTCATGCCACGAGTCACCATGGTCGTAGTCAGCACGGTCGTCGGCCTCTTCATCACGGACGTACTGGGCGCGGCCATCCTGACTTTGGGTCTCCTCGGGGTCGTAGGCACGGACATGCCCACCCTCGAAGATCACCTCCTCCATGTACTGGTTGTAGAAGGGGTCGTCGACCGTTGGCGTTGGGGTTGGCATTACGTCAAACAAGACGCTGGGGGCCGGCATGGTGCCCGTGAACGGTGCCTGTGCCTGCTTTCTTTGCATCTCGACAGACGGCCGACCGCCGCTGCTGGACCCAGGCGTGACGTTGAGGTCGATGACGTTGAGGAAGAGAAAGCGGAGGCGGAGTACCAAGCCGCCCTCGAGAAGGCCCTACAGCATGCGCTGGAGGCAAGTCGGCTCGAGGAGGACGCCCATTGGGATGGGCTAGAACAAGCCCTAGCTTTGTCCGCAGCGGGGAACTCCGTCCAGGCACCCCTGTTCGTGCCGCCACCGCCGCTGGCGCCGCCCCTCGTCGAGCCCAAGGCCAACCCGGAACTGGAGCGCGAGCCAACGCCCACGCACAAGCGGTCACCGCCGCCCTCCACTTGGCCGGAGCAGTCCTATTCGTGGGCCAGCCGGCTCCACGAGTGGACTTTGGCCGATGTTTGACCGGCCATTTATGTATAATTATGGTTAATTAGTGGCCACATCGACATTAATGGGCCGACCTCCCGTTGGGCGTACCCACCGACTTAACTGAAAACCTGACGTGTTCTTTTCCACTGTCAGTGACAGTGACACGACCTATTGGCTATTGGTTCCTCGCGTGGTCTATCCCAACCTGCCAACTATAGGCCAACTCCACCGCATGACCCCAAACGGACGCCCGTTTTGTCCGGATTCTGTCCGTTTGGGTAGGGATTTGGGGTCGTGTCCAGGCGTGTCCTGGGATGCGGTGGCCATGCGCCCAGCGCGCGGCCGCATCCATTTGCCCCATCCTGTCCGCGTCTATTTAAAAAAACTAAAAGCAACGTTTCAAATGCCAAGCCCTAGTTCAGGCCAGCGGCCCCGGTTCATCATGCCGGCAACAGAGCCAGCGGCCTACACGTCCATCGCCGGCATCAGCCAGCAGCCGGCAACACAGCCAGCCTCCAAAATGAATAGTTGTCCTCGCCGGCAACACACCCGGCGTTCAGAATGAATGTTTTTCGCGCCGGCACACTGCCAGCGGCCCAGCGGGCGGCACCCATGCCAGCCTCCAAAAAAGAACGGCCGCGGCCGATCAAACGACCTAGTTCAAGCCTTCGGCGTCGAGCATCACCTTCTGCCTGGCCTCCAACCAGGCCCTCGTCTTCTCGCTCATCTTCGACAAGTCCACGCTCATGATCGCAAGGGCCACCTCCTTCGCTTAGGTTGCGGCATTGGTGGCCTCGATGTCGAGCGGCCTCTGCCTGGCCTTGACGTTGTCGGCCTTGATGTCGAGCTGCCTTTGTCGGGCCACCTCCTCCATGTCGAGCTGCCTTTTCCGGGCCGTCTCCTCCATGTCGATCTTCCTCCGCTTGGCCGCCTCCTCCATCTCAAGCTTCTGTCTTTGAAGGTCTAGGTATTGCTTCATTTGCTCGTCGTTGCTTTGCTGCTTCTTCTCGTCCCTCACATCCTTTTGGGACATCATGCCATGCAAAGTCTCATGCAAGGCAATGGATGAGGCATCATGTATGTTGTCAGCCTTGGAGTTGGTCTTGCCCCTCGGCCTCTTCAACGCCTCGCCATCTCCACCTCCACCTCCGGCGAACTTGGTCGTCTTCTTGCCTCTCTTCCTTTGTAGTTCACGGTATTGGTCCTTGAACTTAGGGCAATTGTTGATGATCGTCCAACAATGCGTAAGAGTGAATGGCTTGTCATTGTGCCGGGCCTTGAATGCCTCCAAAGATTGAAATGCCTACACCACATGATCAACAACAAGTGAACATGCAAACATATACACGGCCGAAGTCTCATGGCCGTAGCAAGGAAAGGGCTAGGAAGAGGAGACCATACCATGTCCCCAACACCGAGACCACTCACGGGTCGTGCTTCAACGCTCTCAAATGCGGTGCGATACTTATTGCACTCTTGTTGGATGAACAACCATCTCTTTTGAATCGAGCCGATGCCACGGTTGCTTGTAATTTGGTAGGGCTCAAACATCTTCCTTTCATGGAATGTTTTGTGGACTCTCGTCCAAAAAACAATGCCCTTTTGTTGCGCGCCAGTCCTCGGATCTTGGCTAATCTACATCCAAGCTTGGCAAATCAACTTCTCCTCATCTTGTGTATATGACCCCATGCGAATGCTCTTCCTCTTCTTTTGTGCTTCCGCTCTTTGGGTGAGCTCATCGATGAACAATGGCTCGCCACTAATATCAACGTCATTGCCTTCTTCTTCATCACCATCACCTTCGACATAGATGTCATCGTCTTCATGCCACGAGTCACCATGGTCGTAGTCAGCACGGTCGTCGGCCTCTTCATCAGGGACGTACTGGGAGCGACCATCCTGACTTTGGGTCTCCTCGGGGTCGTACGCACGGCCATGCCCACCCTCGAAGATCACGTCCTCCATGTACTGGTTGTAGAAGGGGTCGTCGACCGTTGGCGTTGGGGTTGGCATTACGTCAAACAAGACGCTGGGGGCCGGCATGGTGCCCGTGAACGGTGCATGTGCCTGCTTTCTTTGCATCTCGACGGACGGCCCACCTTCGCTGCTGGACCCAGGCGTGACGTTGAGGTCAATGACGGCCGCGGGGCGTGGTGTGGACGGCGCGAACAAGCCCACGTCCGGCGACCCCGAGAAACGGGTCTGGCCGTCGTGCCTTGGCGGAGGAAAGCCTTTCGACATGGGCGAGGTCCGCGACGTCGGCGACTGGCAGTGCGGAGGCCGGGCGACCGACGAGCCTGTACTCGCCGGGACAACGGAACCCGGCCGGACGGCCCATGCCAAGCATGAGGATGGCGTGCGCTTTGTTGACGAGGTCCTCCTTCTCGTCGGCCGCAGCCTCCATCTCATCGCGTTGGGCGGCGAACTTGGCCGCGGCGGCATTGACCTTGGCGACCGCTCTCTGTTCCCTCCTCTTCGTCGATTCTGCGTCCAACTTGACGATCTCCTCCGGCGTGCACTCCGACCACGGCTTCCTTGGCGCCTTCTTCTTCACCTTTGTGGGCGGGTCGACGGCCAAGCCGCCGGAACTCGGCGGGGCATCGGCCATGGACGGGGGAGAGAGGGGGCGGCGGGAGGGACGTGTGAGGGTTTGGGGAAATGGCGCCAAATGGGCGTGGGGGGCGTGGGGGGGTTGGTTTCTCCCACCGACAGGCGGGCCAGGGGAGGACAAGCGCGCGCGTCCCGCCCGTTCGTGCGCTGTCCGTTTCACCCCAAAACCGGCGCAAATTTGGGCCGGGTATGGGTCGAAAGCGGACATAAAGCGAACAAAAGTCCGTTTGCGCCCGCACTGGGCCGTCTCGTTTGTCCCTTTTACCCTAAACGGACAGGGGCGGACAGAATAGGGTCGCGCAGTGGAGTTGACCTTATGGACCGGCAATGCTTCGAGCAACTCTAACACGCTGATCCAAACGAACATGCGCTTTGTTTGCTTTTCGTCCATTTGAATCGATAAAGCAAATGTGCGCGCTATAAAGTTGGCCGGTTGGGATAGACCACGCGAGGAACCAATAGCCAATAGGCCGTCTCACTGTCAGAAAGCCTGATTGTGAGGGGGAGGCCAGAGCTGCGGGAACCAGTGCCCGTGAACCAGCCACGGCCAGGCAGAGGTGCCTCGCCTTCTCTCTCGGCCTCTCCGCTCCGGTTGCACACAACAGAAGTACTCCTCCCTTCCCTTCTTCTTCTTCTTCTTCTTCTTCTTCTTCTTCTTCTTTTTTTTTTTTTGCGAGAATCCTCCCCTCCCTTGCCCCCCCACCAAATCCGCCGCCGCCAAAATGCTGTCCCTTCTCCCCGCCGCCGTCTCCGGCCGCCTTCGCCGCACCCTCTCCACCGCCGCCGCGCGCCCTCCCTGGGCGATGATGTACCGGATCTCCCAGGGGCCCAACTCCACGGGAAGCGTGTCGTCCTCGCTCGCCCCGCCGCCGTCCGTCTCCTCCGTCTCCATGCCCAGACACGCCCTCGACATCGACCCCTTTCCGCCCCAACCCAACTGCGTCAGCCTGTTTCAGGGCCTCGTCCACGCCGCCAGCGGCCACGGCTTCCTCCTCCTGGACACCTGCATAGCCCGCCTCCAGACTCATGACCTCAAGCTCCTCTACCAGAGGTTCGCGCGCTTCGTCTGCAACCCGGTCACCGGCCAGCTGCTCCGCCTCCCGGACTTCGACGGCGCCGAGAAGACCTTGACCGACGGCATGGGGCTCCTCACCCAGGCTTACGGCGCCAGCGAGCCGCCCAAGAGGTATGCCGCTGCTCAGCTCACCGAGGTCGACGGCGGGCGGCGCTTCCTGCTGCGCCGGTTCTCCTCGGAGTCGGGGGACTGGGAGGAGCTGGTCCTGCCTTCCCCGATGCCGCCTCACCGGCGAATGTACATGATTCACGAGGTGCTGGACTTCGGAGGCCGGCTCTGGTGGGTGGACGTGAGCTGGGGCGCCATCTGCGTCGATCCGTTCAGCGACCGGCCTGAACTCTGCCCCGTCGAGCTGCCGGCACAAAGCATGCTTCCTGACCAACTGGCCGAGAGCGAAATGAGGCGGCTTATCAAGCATCGCCACATGGGGGTCAGCGCCGGCAGGCTGCTCTTTGCCGAGGTCGACCCGTTCCATATCAGATCCTTCACGCTCGACGACGAGAGCGGCTGCTGGACGCTGCAGCACGAGGTGTCGGTTGATCTTTTGCCTAGTGGAGGTAATGCCAAGGAGATGCCTTTTGTTGCTGCTGTCGATCCACTGGACACCAACCTGCTGCATCTCAACATGGACAGAGTTAATTTCAGCATCGACATGTCCAGGAAGAGGATGATTGAGATTACTGCAATACCTACTGACACGTATCCTCCGAGCGAGTCCGCAACAACCTCCTATCTACCTTGTGTGCTCCCCTCATTTCTTCTATCAAGCACGATTCCAGGTGATCACAGATTCACAGTGACACATTTCTTGAAAAAGGAGCTGTGTTGATGAGACTCCATATATATGCTTAGTCTAATTCATGTGTGTTTGGCCCCTTGTGTTCCACATTTGTTGTGTTCTTGGGGCATGCTTCTAGTTTGTCCAAATGTCTCTTCAAGCATTTCAACCTGATGGTTTTCCAATCATGTTAGCTATTGCCTTGGTCATAGAGAAATTATCTTGAAACATGTATGCAGTATATGAGTGATTTAGCTTTTGAACAGCAATTTCTAGAGCTATGTTCCCTGTCCTGGTACACTGTAGCTTAGGTTATTCCTATATAGTACTCCCTCCGTCCCATAATGTAAGAAGTTTTTTGACATTACACTAGAGTCAAAAAACGTCAAACATTATGGGACAGAGGGAGTAGTTAACGTATTCTCAGTTATGAAGCTGTCCACTTCTTTTCTGAAACTATTTCTCAAATGGAGTTCGTCATTGTGGGGATTTTCATGGGAGAAATGCAAGTCTTTGGCAATAGCAGTGATGTAAAGTTCTAAACAACTGAATCAGTAGTTGATTCCTAGTTAACGCTGCCAAGTAGCAGCAGCCTTCTTTGGTGATTTGTTCCAAGTTCAAATTTCCAGGCTAAAACATGATTAGAGTTATCTGTTGTTTATGAATTTCTAATTTACACTGCATGTTCTATATTTGACATTCTAATCAAGTTAGGTATTGTCTTGGTCAGAGAGTTTCTTGACAAATATTTACGTGGTAATTTGTACGATTTTAGCTTCTGGTTGCTAGCTTATAATTGTATAAAATGCGATATACTGTACGAACAAATTGTTTCCTGTTACTATTCTGTTCAAATTCTTGTACCTTGATGAAAGGAACCCCTTTTCAGGTAAGTGTGTCACGAAAAACAAGACTTTGGCAGATGTTCTGGTTCGTGTAGACAGACATCACGCTAGATGAAGCGTGCCAAGTTACCATCCAATGCGCCGCTGGGTACTATCTCTTAGCTCATGCTTCTATATTGATCCATTATTACCTGTATGCCATCCACTCACATGTTTAGGATGATATATCTCTTACCCAGTCCATACATTTATGATCTGGCGAAATAATGTTCTGTCCTTTTGCCAATTACAATTAGTATGTGTTGCCTTATATAGTTATATATCATCATCCTCCAGTGAAAAAATGTCATCGTCATTTAAGTTAGCCCGTAATTGGTTAAGTTCTAGTTAGTGTTGCAGTGGAACTAGTATTATTTGTTTTTAATTGGCGCAGATCTCTGTAGAATGTTAGCTACTTGAACCTGTTCCTCCAGTCGTACAGTCTTGTGGTAGCAATTTGTAATCCTGCTAAAAACTATCAACAAGTTTTTTAGCATGGACTCTTTATCTAGGAGTACAGTTTTTTAGCATGGACTCTTTATCTAGGAGTACAGTTTTTTAGCATGGACATTATTTGTACTAGCGGCAATGATTAACTGATAAAATGCACAACTATAAATTGGGCAATACATCGTTTTGAGACCTGAAGTGCCATCATAATGTCCAATTGACCATTTTCTTCGCAGCAGTCCTGATGTCAAGACATGCATGTCATTCCAGATGATAACTCGTTATTCATTTCACTTTTGAAAAGGACATGCTTTGGTTTTCTATATCTTTTTTTCTTTATGGTGCATTCTTTTACATGTGCCTAATCTCTTGTGTCTATCCTCAGGTTTCTAACAATCAAGTAGTAGCTAATGCGCGATAGGTGATGGTGGGACTCAGATTTTGTGGGAAATCTGGAGATGTTTGGGTTTTGAGATTTTGATGCTTGTTCAGGCTCCATACTAAGGCAGCCCGCGCTCATCCCTTCGTAGCAAAAGGCGGATGCATCCATATGTTTAACTCCCTTGAGAGAAACTTATTTGTATGAGACATGTGACGAATCGATGATGAGCGTTTCAGTATTATGCTTATTTGCATATTATTATTAAGTGTCATTCAATTTACTTATACTATGTGATCAAATTAATATGGAAATGGTAGCTGACGTACGTCAGCCAGGAGGCAAGAGCCAGCGAACGCCCTCATCGTTGTACATTGCACATGCACGGATCTCGGCGCAAGGCCACTGCCACGCAGATCTTATCTAGTCATTCGTGGCACACTGATTCCTGGCGGACGCGTCACAAAGGTCATGAGGTAGGGGGTGGAACCCATGACCTCCTGTGCATTACCAATAGGAGTTTTTTTATTTCTTATGGCATGGAATTTTTATTACCAACAGGATGGTATTGTTATCAATAATAGGATGGAATTTTTATTATTGAGAAGATGGCATTTTTATTATCGATAGATCGCATTTATATATTTGAGAGATGCCATTTTTATTTCTCATGTCATGGCATTTTTATTACCAAGCGCAAGGCATTTTTATTACCAATGGGATGGTATTTTTATCAATAATAAGATGGACTTTTTATTATTGAGAAGATGGCATTTTTATTATTTGAGAGATGTCATTTTTATTTTTAATGACATGGCAGTTTTATTAACAGCAGGATGACATTTTTATTGACAATAGGATGGCATTTTATTATTGAGGGGATTGCATTTTTTTATTATAGATAGGATGGCATTTTTTAATGTTTGAGAGGATGTCATTTTATTATAGAGGATGGCATTTTTATTATTGAGAGATGGCATTTGTATTTTTGAGAGATGGCATTTTTATATCTCATGGCATGGCATTTTTATTTACCAATAGGATGGTATTTTTATCAATAACAGGCGGTAATTTTTATTATTGAGAAGATGGCATTTTTATTATTTGATAGATGGCATTTTTATTTTTAATGACATGGCAGTTTTAATAACAGTAGGGTGGCATTTTTATTAACAATAGGATGGCATTTTTACTATTGAGAGGATGACATTTTTTTATTATAGATAGACATTTTTTAATGTTTGAGAGGATGACATTTTAATGTTTCAGGGGACGATATTTTTTTTTATAAACAGGATGACATTTTTTAATGTTTGAGAGGATGGCATTTTTATTTTTAGTGGCATAACAGTTTCTTTTTGGAGATAAAATTTTTTATCTAGAGGATGGCAGTTTTACAATGTAGCACGGCAAAAAACAATTAAAGCATGGTATTTACTCTTTCTCAATTTATAAAGTTCCTTTCCGTTCGCTGGTTGTTTCCTTCTCCAGCAAACGATTTCGTTCATTTGGAGGATCGCTCCCAGCTAACGGCAGCCAACCATTGGCGTCCAATTAATATAACACA
The DNA here is from genome assembly GCA_032464435.1 of Aegilops umbellulata. Classification (NCBI taxonomy): domain Eukaryota; kingdom Viridiplantae; phylum Streptophyta; class Magnoliopsida; order Poales; family Poaceae; genus Aegilops; species Aegilops umbellulata. The sequence goes on from CP136054.1 coordinate 446,584,891, forward strand.
CTTTCCTTTAGAAAAATACTAATAATAAGTAAGAAGTTGCGAATAAGGAAAACAATCTGAATCAATCCAACCTGCTACTTGTGAAACAATCAGAAGTTGATCTGAACTCTATCTAAATAATCACAACACATTAACTTGTGTTCATATGTATGAAGCACAGGTTGAGATGAACTGTATACCTAATAATCTACTATAGAATCCTGGAGTATCTACGAGCTCAACTTCTCTATCTAAGCTGCAGAACTAGCATATCTAACTAATTGTTGGTGAACGGTGAGAAGTGATTTATTTTCATTTAAAAATGTTTCCAAAATTTAAATTAATGTTCACAAGTTTCAAACAATATTCAGAATCTTTTTTAAATGTTCAGATTTGTCTAAATCATATTTTTCGAAAAATGTTCACAAAAGTCTTACAAATTTTCTTGTTTATAAAAAAATGTTCTCAATTCTTTTAAAAAATCATGCTTTCTGCAAAACCAAAATAAAATAATGAAAAAACTAGTAAAAACAAATGAATCGTTCGCTACAATCAGCTAGAGCGCTGAACACTAAGGGCGTGTTTGGTTGCCTAGGTAGCTCCACCCTGCATCGCATGGAGGATCTTGGCCGAGTCTGAACTGGTTGAGCTGATGCAAAACTGAACCGAGATGTATGTTTGGTGGACTGTTGGATATTTGTGCATGAGAGACATTGTATACAAACAAATGTTATTTGGTAGACTGCATTAGAAATTCTGAAATAAAAATCAGCTTCAATTTTATTTATAAAAAATTCCTCAAACAAGTAAAACAAATCTAAACAAAAACCTCCGTGCATGAGCTTAATTCAATGAACTAGATTAATAACTTAGTCCATGAAAATAATATAAAAGTACACCAAAACCATATATAATTGATGTAAATATAACATAAATACTTCATAAATTATAGATACATTGGAGACAGATTAGCGTAAGATTTCAGAAAGTCCACCTTAGGCAAAGCAAGTTTCAACGACTGAAAAAGCATATTGAATGTCCTTTCGTCATACAGGTATATGTTTTGATATGAACACTACTAGGAAAAGGGCTATTAATGGCGCACCAGTTTTGCCTACTAATGGCGCATCACTGGTGCGCCATTAGTATCACGCCACTAGTATTTTTTACTAATGGCGCACCACTGGTGCGCTATTAGTATCTGGTATACTAATGGCGCACCACTGGTGCGCCATTAGTATAGGCAACGGTGCGCCATTAGTATTTTTGAATTTTGAAGGCGGAAAAATAGTAGTGACGCACCGTCTAACCCCCACCGTGCGCCATTGCTATTTTTGAATTTTGAATTTGGATCTGGATCATGATTTTTTTGCCCATTTTTTTCTCATTTTTTTGCTCGTTTTTTGGCACGATATTATTTCAAAAAAATTTCCTGTTTTCGGATCTTGTACGTTCTTTTGCCGTGTTCTTTTGCCGGAGAGGAGTCGCCGGAGAGGAGGAGGAGGAGGTCACCGGAGAGGCGCTCGCCTACATCGCCGGAGAGGAGGAGGAGGTCGCCGGAGAGGAGTTCACTGGAGCATCGGAGAGGAGGAAGGAGAAACCATGAGGGGATGGGAGGAGAGGAGGGAGGAGCTCACCAGAGAGGAGGGAGGAGGAGCTCACCGGAGAGGAGGGAGGAGGAGCTCACCGGAGAGGAGGGAGGAGAAACCGTGAGGGGAGGGGAGGGGAGGGGAGGAGAGGAGAGGAGGGAGGAAGAGGTCGCCGGAGAGGAGGAGGGTAGTATGGTGGAGGAGAGAAGGGAAGATGGAGTGGAGGAGAGGAGGAGATGGAGTGGAGGAGAAGAATGAAGAGGTAAGGAGGAGAGGACCACGCCCAGCCATATATACGACATAGTAATGGCGCACCGCGGGCAGGTGCGCCATTGCTAACTTTTTTATTTTTTTGGTTTATTTTGAATTTTGAAGGCGGGAAGATAATAATGGCGCACCATGGGCAGGTGCGCCATTACTAACTTTTTTTTATTTTTTTGATTTATTCTGAATTTTGAAGGCGGGAAGATACTAATGGCGCACCATGGGCAGGTGCGCCATTAGTAATTTTATTATTTTTTTGACTTATTTTGAATTTTGAAGGCGGAAAGATAGTAATGGCGCACTATGGGCAGGTGCGCCATTAGTAAGTTTGAATTTTTTTGCCTCTCCAGATCTTAAAAGCCCCGTATTTTTTTTCTGTTAGGTTTTTGAGGATTTTGAAAATGTTTGACGGTGTTCCCCCGTTAATTTCGGATGTAACTTTTTGAGTAGATGATTTTTCATATAAAAAACTTTTTCATCCGAGTTCGTACGCAAAAGTTATGCCCATTTTACAAATTCTCGAGAGATTTCGCAAATAAAGTCGAAATTCATATTTGTAAATTTTCACAACAACTAGACCACATATCACATGGAAAACTTATTTTCTTTTATTTTTTTGACATTTCCATCATTCTTTTTATTTTTTTTAAAACTGAAAAGGCGGTCCACCGGCGGCGGTGCATTCGGTGGAAGTGATGGCCAAGTTACTAATGGCGCACCGTGGCATGATGCGCCATTACTAGTTCAACTAGTAATGGCGCACCACTCCCACGATGCGCCATTAGTAGTTTTGAAGAAATTTTTTTTTACTAATGACGCATCGTGGATGTGGTGCGCCATTAGTATTTGCACACTAATGGCGCACCAACACATGGTGCGCCATTAGTATTTAGTAATGGCGCACCACATGTCTGATGCGCCATTAGTGTTAATTTCATCTATAGCCCTTTTCCTAGTAGTGGAAGAACCTTGATAATGAATGCCAACTATGTCATAGTGCTGCATCCCTCGTGAAGGGGTTTCATCGCTTCTTCTTTGAGCTTTTGGAAAATGTCAAACCCACCTGATACATCTTCTTTATTTTCAGATTTCTTGAGCATGTCATCCATAAGAGCTCCCGGCATATCATACACAAATTGATTAATCAGCTCAAAATACCAGCCATGTATGGTGGCGGCAGCTTCGTTCCATCAGTAATCCATCTACTATCCATTGCCTGCACAACATCAAAAGTAAATATAACCAGCTCTGAGATCGGGTTTAGAAAACCATGAGGCACCGAACACGACGATGGCTCCATTCCGGGTGGTAATACACAGGTATAGGATTTCCTGTAATGATGTGAAACTGTATATTCAGAGAAATAGCTTAGTTTGAGAGGGGACCTAAAATTTTGCAAAGATGTTTTTCAGTAAAGAGATCTAACCTGAAATTACCCCTATTTCACTCCGCTGCAATCACGCGTGACTTGTCCCTGCAACAGGGGCGCGTGTCCTCGTCGTACCGTCGCAGTAACATTCGCCTCGCTGTGTCGGCCTCTCGACTCGCCGGGAACGTAGTATGAGAGGAGGGGCCTAACCCGACGTTCCCAGTTCCCTTTGTTAGGAGGGAACCGGATGGTTCCGATTCAAAGTTCCCGCTATTATGGAAAGAGATCCTGCTAAATGAGTCAGCTAAAAAACAAATACTTGTTATTTCTCTATTTACGTTTACAAAAAAAGGACCCCCAACATTTATTGTGACACTGAGACTCGCCGCAGAATATGCACATGCGACAGCTGAAAACTTCGCCGAAAATCAGCCCAGAAACGTCACCAAAGTTGCCGAGGGCGCTGCCCCGGGAGGAAAACACCTGGTGACAGTTGACCATCATTGAAAATGATCTTTGGTGATGGTTTGTTCTTCGTCACCAGGGTTTTTGTCAGAATAGAGCAAATTTTGTAGTGTAGTGAGTAGCAGAGAAGAAGGGAGAAAAGCGAAAGTGCTATTCTGAGCTCGAGCTCAGATGCACCTGTTATCACAGCCGTTCTTTCGCGCTAAGATTCACATCAGGGATTGTTTTTTAGTCCGCATTCTCTATAGTATGTCTGCTTTTTCACAGACTATGGCCCACTTACCTACCGCATTCATTTGGACGTCCGTCATCCCGTGCGAGCCGGCTCAGATGAAACTTCGCGTCGTGGTCCACGGCTCATCCGTTATCTTCCCAAAAGGTGCCCTCCAGGGATATTTTAATGTTTCTGCACTGCGTCGCCAGCACCACCCCTTGCTCTCGAAGATTCATCTACGCCCCGCTCCTCACCCTTATCCTCTCCTTGGCGACCATGGCTGCTTCTTCTTCCTCATCACAGCCAGACGAAGGGCTGCCACTGATTCCTTGCCCCAAATGCTTAAGGTGGTCACCTTCGTCTCTCGCGGCGGAACTCGGTACTACCAGTGCGTCAGGAAAGATGTAAGTGCCCGCCTTCCATGATGAACAATCACTTTTAGATCTGCCACTCCTAATCCGGTGCTGAACTTAGGATCCACGCAGGCTAGGCTATGCCAGTTCATGAGATCCACCGAGACGTACCTGCCGGAGCTGACTCGTCATGGCCTGTTGCAGCCGTATGTGCTGCAGGCTGCATCACTCCCTTGCCGTCCACCCGTCCCGCCGTCCGGTCCTCTCCAGCAGAGACTAAGACGAGAGCACAACTTCGACGACGGCGGACAGGCGGAGATTCAGCCTGCCCATGTAAGCAACCAGCCACCGCTGCAGCAGTCCACTGTTGCCCGCGCGGCGCGTCAATGCTGCTTCACTGACAGCCAACGTACGGCGCTGCTCCTAGCCGGAACCAACTTCATCCTCGTCATCGCCATGCTGAAGCAGCTAGTTTAGTGGTCAATGATCCATGTAGTATGGAGGAGTCGTCTAGTTAAGTCCACTGTTTTTTAGTTTGATTATTCCACTATGTGCCTCCGGTCTAGTTTCTACTGCTCGCTTTTGTGTTCAACTCGACCATCCCGACGCATTTTGTCAGGTCATTTGTATGCCAGCATGGATATGTAAATTAACGTACTGCTCAGAGTGTTTGAGGTTCTCTGGTAATCACCGTGTCCCGTGCTTCCCATGCCACTCTTCTAATGTTCACCCTTTTTATTCACCGGTTGGATCAGCCAGATCCTCATTAGGAGTTGGTAGATTTGGCAGCCACATATGCCTAGTTCGCTCCATAGAAATCATTTCAAACCAAGACGGATGTCCATAACTTATAATTACTTTTTTATTCACGCTTCAGATGCAGCCAATACATCTCTACATTCAGTTTCTAGCTTGAGTGTATAAGAAAATATAGGTTTCAGAGTTTAATTAGATTCAGATTCCAGAACCATCATCTACAGTCACTACGATACTAGAGATTCCATATTTTGTTGGGTTCATCTATACAGTTATTGAAAACCATCATCTACTATCAGTCTCAATCCATTTTAGATCTGCATCATGTGACTCCATTGGTTAGGGACTGTATATCAGGTTTAATTTCTCTGATCATGTTGCAGACCCAACATGTCCGATGAAGATAGCTGTGAAGGGGATACGGGCGATGCCAACCTACAGATTCCTAGCACCATAAATAGTGATGATTCAGCGGAGAATGATGCCACATGCTGCGGTCCAGCACCAACATCTCGTATATCTGTCAAGCATGTTGTTGAGGTTATTCGGACATTCAATGAGTTCAAGCGATTCCTTGTGACGAGCATCGCCTTTGGTGGCATGCTCGACCTCCAGTTGCTGCAGAAACCAAACCTCAAACATAGCTCACTTGTTGTCCTCTGGAAAGTGTAACCGCACCTGTCGTCATGCCGATGAAGTGTGCCAATAGTCTGTGGAACCTCCAATGCTTCTGCTTGCATGGAAACTCCAGGAGTCACTGGACCAGTTGAATGTTCTGCACCCAAACCATGTTTTCATATTTCAGTGCATATATGAATAGAAATCATGGTAAAACAGTCAGCAAGGTAAGCATGTGCACTGACCAGGATTATTGACTACGGAAACATTTGCGACCTCTGCAGCAGGCGCAGCAACTCGCCCCACATCTGTTGCCACCCACCCACACCTCACTGGCATAGTATTTCGTCTCGATGTTGGCAACTCCTGAAGATTTTCCCAATGCTTTATTGTCACACACACACATATATGAAACATGTATACAAAATTGACAAAGGGATCGGTCTACGTACTATATGTGGTAGCAATGTTCCCGTCATCTGTGTTGTTGTCGTCTGATTCAGAGCTTTCTGTTGGACAGATCGTCTGAACAATATTTGAGAACCTCGTTGTTTAGCCCTCCCCTTTCTTGATTTCTTGCTGCACTTACGTTTCTTCCGAATGACACATCTCCGTCCTGCAAATAAAAAATGTTTAGCATCCTTGTTTAGCCAGTCATATGCTACTTCTACTCATCTCACAACAATACCTTCAGTGGTTCGTTGTCTGCCCAGACCAGTCCGACAGTGGAAAAAATCGTCCAACCTCATATGAACCCCTACGTCTACAAAGCAAGAAAATTCATCACACGCACTTGTGAATGTGAAATCATTCTGTCAATACGAATTGATTTTTTTCCACAAATGCACCTGATGCTCTATGACCACCTGCCCCTGTTCCCTGACCATGATGTGTGGTCGCCACCCTGATTTGCTCGTCAGTGGCTACACAAAAGACACAAAGGCATTAGCTACCCGCAACATGGCCATCATTTCTACAAAAAAACATCTACTTGTATTTGTATCCCACCCACCATTCGGGTCATACATCTTCTGATACATACATGCAACCTGATCATCATTTGCCAACTGCTCCATTGCCTTCTGTTCAATCTCTTGCTGACACTTACTTGCAAGCTCTTCATCTTTCACCTGCTGCTCCTTTGATTCTCTTTCTGCCTCTTCCTGACGTTTCTTTGCCAGTTCAGCGTCTTTATCTTCTTGCTCCTTTAGTCTCCTATCAATCTCCACCAGCCAGTCATGCTCATGATCGGACCATTCTTTGAATTCAGCATCTTTGCTGCCATCAGTGTCCACCACGCACACAACCACTCCCGGGGTAATCATTGATTTTAGTCGGTTTGCTTGACGGCTTGCTTCCTCAATCACATCTGCAGTAAATACATATGGCTTAGTCATTAATTTAACCTCTATTTGTTTTTTGACTACGCTATGTACAACACAAATATATCTCCAGTCTTGGAAAAAAATAAGTTACTTACATTCCTTGTCCAGCTCTTGAGCTGCCTCGCACACTCCCCGTCAATGTCTAGCACACGAGGCTGTCTACTGCTACCCTCATCGTTCTCATGTTTCACAGTGACATTCCTGGCTCTAGCACACTCCATGCCAATCGTTATATTTTTGCACGATGAAATTACATGTCTTCTCCCCCATCTACAGCAGTAGCTTGCATTTCTGTGATCTCTTGCAAGATATTCCCCATTTCATTTTCATCTCCTGTCAAGCCCAACAGTTCCATTTTAATTAGTTTGTTCAGGAGATCCCTGTTTTCATTCAGTGAACACTCAACATACCTTCTGTCTGTTGCACACCAACAGATGTGGCTGTGCTAAGCCCGAAGCCCGGGGGACCTGCATCAATGGCATTATGCCTTGACACAACAGTCGTTGTATTCACCACTTGCCTCTGATGCATTGGTCCTACATTTTTCAGCACAAACAGCATGATCAAAACATACTCACAAACAAATGGCATCCGCCGGCCAATGTATCTGCGATATACCAGCCATTATCCTCTGCTCATAGCAGCCTTATCAGAGCAGGGCATTCGCAACGACATGACCTTGTGTTCTCCACACCAGCTTTCCCCTGCATAAATTTCCGGAAATTCAGTCAATGTACAGCAACTCTGCTCTGTCAGTAGCCCCAGCAAAAAAGCAAAAATTTCATACTCACCGAGCAACCACAGACTATTTCCTACATGCACTTTGTCCTCTCAACATTCAGTCGGCTCTTACCGTATCGAATACCAAAGCCCTTTTCCCATGAATACAGATTGTAAAAGTCGTATACCTCCCCAACCGAGTCGAACGTTCTGCCGACAGTTGGGGTTATTACATTCTCAGTTCGGTTTTCGGCATAGCTACGAACGGCCTTCTCAAATGCACTGGTGCGGTTTGGGCAAGGTGGGCAACTTGGAGCTGCAGCAACGGTCCTCAACCTACAGACCATCATCCATGTATAGCTTTATTTTTGCAACATTAAGGAAACACAACGTTCGAACGAGAAATTAAAAATATTAATGCCACCACTATACATTCTGTATGGTTGCAACAACAACCAGACTTTAAACTGCCTCCTTAGTCTAATGTTAGCTATATCCACTGAAATTTTTCACACCTAGTTAGCTACATGCCGTTACACTTATACGTACTATTTATTTCGATGATGAAAAACCGCCTAACTGTCATTTCTCTAACTACCAGGGAGTCAGCGAACCCTGAACAGGTGCAATTACATTGCTAGCACTGGCAACTATGCTTCTAGGCATGCAACCCCCAGATCAAAGCAAAATGCAAGAGGGTCAGCAACACTGAATACTGCAAGTTCAATAAATCAACTCTCTGCTTTGTTCATCTGGAAGCATTTGAACTTGACAACTGCCCCCACAGGGAAGCACTGGAACACACCACCTGCAATTTTCTGTTCTTGTTCCCGTGTCAAGCTTTGAATCCCTAGTAAACTTTTGACATACAACTATGCATCTAAACACTCAGAGGTACATCAAAGAACTCATTAATGCAGCTAGGTTCCATCGAGTGGAAACACCGAAATGTTGTCTGCCAGACGTGAATTTAAGTGCCCACAGACCCAGGTAGAATGAATAATTGAACTGCATATGCCTGGGTAACTACACGATGAAATCCACTACTGACCTCTTATTCCATCCAGGCGCTTGGGTGTTCATCTTCCCAGTTGACAGCTCCGAACTGGGTGGAGAACTGTCTTTCCTCTCCGCCGCCGCTTCACTGCCCGGCAAGATTTGTGCCTTCGCTGTGAAAGCCGGACCCTCCGGCTCCGGTTGCGCCTGATCCAGCATCTTTTGCGACGCCACCTCAAGCTCCACTACCGTACCGACCGCTATGGGCTCCGCCACCACCGGGGTGGGCACCAAACACTCATCGACCTCCTCAAGGAAAGTGGATCTGAGGCAGGCCAAACGAAATCCATTTAGAACGAGTACTTACGCTGCGTACAGAACGAAGAGGCAGTGTGGGGAAGGATTACGGCTGCCATGCTGGTCGCTGCTGCCGCCGGAATCCGCGAGAGCTCCCAAAGTTAGGTCAACTGTGTGCTGTCGAAGGTACCGGACGACCCATTCAATTACCGCCCGAGCCCACACACGGAACGGAAAGCAAACTTCCTGGGCCACGGATCAGACGTCTACGCGCTATCTGATCCTCGGCCCAAGTCGTCAGCGACAAACGACGTCCCAGCTCTCGTCAAAACGAGGCCCACCACACGTGCCTGTCCTATACGTATTACGCTACAGTCCGCATTTTTTAGCAGCCCACCGCCAGGAGTATAAACAAATGGCACAGATCCTGATGTACTTTTGAAGGGCCTAGATAAAGAGCTCATTTGAGCCCGAGCTCAATTACTCCATGTCCGGAGAAAAGGTTACTCTGCCCCAAAAGTAAACTAATGGCTAACTCTTAGGAATGATGTTTCTAAGCCCTATGGGTTGGCCTCAGTCCAAAGACGCGCCTCGTCCTGGATGATCAGGGCCAGAGGGATAGACGATTGATTGCCCTTGAAGACGCTGCTATTCCGGTGTTTCCACAGCCACCAAGCAATGAGGTTGATGAGGGAGGAGATAGCCTTGCGTAGAGAAGATGGAGTGTGATCACATGTGTTTTCCCATCAAGAGCGAAAGGGAAGGTCACAATGGGGGATGCTCGCTCTGGTTTGAGCCCAAGCGAGAACCTCATGCCAGACCTGCCTAGAGAAGGGGCATCCTACGAGGATGTGTTGCATGTTCTCGACCTCTTGATCACAGAGCATGCAGGAAGGTGAGTGGGGAAGGCCACAACAAGCAAGGCAGTTGGTCGTCCAACATCGGTTCTGCAAAGCCAACCATATAAAGATCTTGATTCGTAGCGAAGACCAACTCTTCCAAGTGAGCCTCCAAGGGGAATCCTTGCAAGAGCCAACAAAGAGCGTTGAGTAGCAAGACTTGGTGGAGTACTACACTAAGGTGGTCCACTTCCAGTAGAGCTTACCTGGCTTAGCCGAGGAGCAAACAAGCGGAGGCGCCGCCCGAGGTCAATGTGTTGCACCACGATGACAAGCTTGAGAGCGCCCTGGATGTCCCGGCACCAACATCTAGGGTGAAGGCCCTCCTGCACAATGCGGCACTTATGGCAACGGCGAGGGACTAGGGCGAAGATGAATAGGGCAAGCTCGGCCACTGATCTTCCATCAATCTAGTGATTTTGTAAAAAAAAAACTAGTAAGAATTTAAGAAAATGCTAGCATTTTTAAAACTGATATTTATTGTTCGTAGATGAAAAATGAAGAAAATTAAAATAAATATAAAAGTAACAAAAATGAAAATTAATAAAAGATGTAAATGTGAAACTGAATGGAAGGTAGTGTTCGTCATATATTAAATGTTTATCGTGTACTCCAGAAATATTTGTAGTGTATTAAAATATGTTCATGTAAACTAAAATTTGTTTCCATATTTCATGAACAACAATACGACCAATTTTCATATACACGACGAACATTTTTTTAAACATGAAAAACATACTGTACATTTTTTAGGAATGCACGTGGAAACTTTTCAGAAACAGAATGAATATTTTCTTAAACATGGTTAGTATTTCTTGAATATACCTGTGAACATATTTTACAAATACACTATGAACAATTTTAAAATGCACAATGACCCTTTTCAAAAAGCAGGATTAATAATTTTCATACATGATGCACAATTTTTCCAAATACACAATATTTTCTAAAAAAATATACTATAGATAATTTTTGAAAAAATAATGAACATTTTATAAATGCATGAAAATAATTTAAAGAAAATATAATGATTTTCTTCAAATATACTCCTGAACTTTTTAAGAAATAGGTGTTGAACACTTTAAAATGCAAGATGAACCTTTTCTGAAAATTATGATAAACATTTTGTTATACACGTACATTATTTCCAAGTCCTTGATGAACCATTTTTGAAAATTTACAATGAACACTTCAATAAATACACAATGAACATTAAATAAACAATAAATACACTTCAATAATGAAATTGTTTGCACATTGTTTAAAACATAATGGCAAAAATTTGATAACCAGAGGAAAAAAGGGAAATTGAGCAAAAACTAAAAGTAAGTTGAACTAATAGGAGAAAAGAAAAGAAAAAGAAGTAAAAAGGACCATGTATTTTAAATGAAAGGAATAAAGGAAACATAAACGAAAATTTTAAAAAATATATTCATATAACAAAAAAAACGTTTGGCGCATTTTACCAAAATGTTCTTACATTTATGGAAAAAACTAAATAGAAAACATGAAACATAAAAAGAAGAAAACAAAAGAAATGGGAAAAGGAAAACAAAAACAAAAAACAAAACGGAGAAAGTAATAGAAAATAGCAATAAAACCAGTGTATGATTGGTCTAGGTTGGTAACACACTTCGCCTTGTGCGAAGGAAAGAAGAAAAACAGTGGACGCTTTGTGAAGAAAATCCGCATATATGGGCTGGCCTAGGCATGGTCGCGTGGGAATCTGCGGTTGAGGTTCATCTATGACTTATTCTCAAAAAGACAAAAAAAAGGTGTATCCATGAGTTACAAAAAGCAAGATATAGCTTTTCTTCATGTTTGTACCGGCGCTTTCGTTGATTTTTTATAAGAAAAATATGCAATGAATACTTATGTGATATAAAATAAAATGTCTATGTATTTTTATAAACATATAAAAAGCATTTGAATATATTTAAAAATTTGTCACGACTACATTCCAAAATTCTTGTCATGGTTTTAGTTTAAATTATTTCTTCAAATTTGAACTAAAATCATGATAAGAATTATGAAACGGAGGGAGTACCAAATTAAAACAATAATTATATTTCAAAAAAATAGTTCATATTTCGATGTGTAGTTCATGTTTTGAGACAGAAAACGTATATGTAGTTTAAGAGATTATGGAGACGATCGTCAAAATTGGATGCTAACATTACTTTTAAGAGGACCTTGGAACCAACGAACATTCCCCCAAGCAGGCTCATTTGAATGAACGACTGCACCAGAAAATGTTCCCTCAAATAGCCATTTTGGAAGAACATTCAAAAATTGTCACGCTATAACACAGAGATTTGCCGTGCTATTACAGAGAGATTTGCCATGCTAAGAAAAAAATTTGCCATGTTACATCAGAAAGAATTGCCATGTGTTTCGAAGATCAGTCACACCATAGTAGAGAGAATTGCGATGTATTTAAGGGATTTGGCATGCCGTGGTAGAGAGAAATTTTTAGGCTGTGAAAAAGGTGAAGTTATCCACATGTTTAAGAATTTCCATGCTATACAGACTAGTTGCCATACATGCTTCTAGTAAGTGCCATGCTACATCATATGAGGGTGTCATGCTACAGACAGATCATTCCCTTAGGAGGGTGTATGGAAACGAAAGATTGAGTTGTTCCCTGGGAGGGGGCATAAGAGCGAACTGTGTGCGCCATGAAAATTAGCATGTGCCACCATTTTAAGATTCACGTGTGGAATCGGACACACCAGAAAGCGTTCCCTAAAAAACCACATAGCATATTCGTTAAAAATTATGGAGGCTTCAAAGTCTACGCGCAAACTAAGAATCTACTCCCCCCGTTTCTAAATATTTGTTTTTTTAGAGATTTTAAATGGATGTATATAGACATATTTAGAGTGTAGATTCACTCATTTTGATTAGTATGCAGTCACTTGTTGAAATCTGTAGAAAGACAAATATTTAGGAACGGAGGGAGTATGTAATACAGCCTTCAAAATTTCCTTGCATATGGCACCCATATGTCCTTGGCTAACTATTTCTTCTTCAATTCCCCACCCAAGCACAACATGCAAATTCATTGAAATATAATTAAAAATGATTCACTCAACTAGAACTACAAATGATTCATCGAACTACATTTCATTCATATACAGGGCGGAAAATGAGCCGCACTATGACTTAAATACGTATGAAAAATAACTAAAGCGGGACTGGTTGCGGGACTTGTCGGTGCATGATGCAACGACGCAGGCATCGGCAGAGAACACGACATTGTGGGCCTCAATGGTGCGGAAATGAGGTAGAGCGACCTCGTCCCACTCCGATCATCCATGGGCTACATTGTGAGCCTCTATGTCATGGAAACAGGTCAAGGTGGTCTCCTTCCACTCAGGCCATGTGCCATCGTCCGCGGCGTCGAGCGCACGATCCCAAATTCGGCGCTCTCTCTTGGCTCCATCTTCGGAGCAGCCTCCATTTAATCTTTCAGCCCTTCTTCCCATTTGAATATTTCAGGCAACTCCCGTGATGAGATGGGATTGTGGGAAGTAATCGTGTTTGGTCCTGGTGTATTTGTCTTTGCAGGACCATAAAGTTGACTAGTTGTGATAGAGCAGCGAGTTAGAACAAATTATTTTTCATTTGCATATTCGTGTTACTTGCGTCAAGGCTATTCTTGAATACATTTTAATAACATTTACATTTTGACTAAGTTTTAAATATTAAATCTTGATAATTGTAATATTAAGTTTTTACCAAGTTTATCAAGATTCATTTGCTTTTAGAGTGTAGGGTTTAGGATTTCGGGCCTAGGGTGCACGATTTAAGTTTTAGTATTTGAAACTTGTTGAATTCATTTTCCGTTTTAGTCAAGTTTTAACAGTTGAAAGTTGGTGAAGATTTTAAAACTTATCGAAACATATTCAAGAATGGTCTTGTTCCAAAGACCTCGTCGCAAGAAAGCCTAACATGCAAATGAAACATAAATTGACCCGCACAAAAACATAAATTAGACTTTTGATTCAAAAAAATAATATATTTAAATTTAAAAATCAAAGGGAAAAGTATGGAATGTACCTTGCTAGTAGCCCACTTGAATGTCTCAGCCCCTTCTCCTCAAGTTGAATCTTTCAGATTGATGCAGCTACCTCGACGAGATGGGCGATTGTGGGAGGGATTGTGTTTGGTCTGGGTGTAGGATAGCAAACTACTCTAGCTACAATGCACTCAAAAAAGGAGGTACATTTGAATCTTTCAGCCCCGATTTGAATATTTCGTTCAACTATCACGATGAGAGCAACTCCAGCCGAGTCCCCAACAGGTCCTCCCCAGACAATTTTTTAGCGTCGGCGTCCAAAAATCGGCTCAGTCGTGTCCCCAGGAGTCCCTTTTTCGCCGGTTTGGGCCAAAACTGGCGCCGGGGACCCAAGCCGAACCCGGCGCGCTGGGGGGCGCCAGGGCGAGCGGTTTTGGCGTGAAAGAGCCACGGGCCCGCAGAGTCAGCGACAGGCGCCTCGTCTTCCCTTAGAACGCCTCGGTTTCCTGCGGGGAATCAATGGCAAGGCTGCCGGCGGTCAGCCTTGCCATTGATTCCTCACGGGCGGCGCGTCACGGGCGGCGCGGCGACGCCTCTCCTTCCACCATGCGTACACACGACACGGGCTATAAAACCAGCGGTTGCCCCTCCCGCTGGCCACACCAGCCCTAGCCCAAACCCTCTGCCCCTCGCTGCTCGCCGCCGAGCTCCCTTTCTTCCCGTCCACCGGCGTTCTTCCCCTTCCCTCTCAGCGATGGCTGAACGCTTCCCCGGCGACGCGGCGGCGGCCAACGGCTTCGGTCGCCGCTCGCTCCACGAGTGGGAGGCGCACCTCTTCTTCGAGGCCAACATCCTGGCGCCGCAGGACATGTGCGCCGGGCCGACGGGGTGGAGGCTCAGCAACGGAGGCGTCCCCATCCCCCCGGTGCCCGACGTCGACACGCGCCCCGCCATCTTCACGGCCGAGGTCAACCGCGTGCGGTCGTCCTTGACAGAGGAGTAGCGCGCCCTCCCCCAATACACCGCCGACAACCACGCGTCATGGTCGGCGTACTTCCAGCGCCGGCAGGCGCAGCGGCTGACGTCCACCAACGGGGCGCCGGTGGTGGGCAGCGTCAAGAACAGCGAGAGGCGCCGCATGTGGTGGGGCGCCGCATGTGGTGGGGCGTGTTGGAAATATGCTCTAGAGGCAATAATAAAAGGATTATTATTATATTTCCTTGTTCATGATAATTGTCTTTTATTCATGCTATAATTGTGTTATCCGGAAATCGTAATACATGTGTGAATACATAGACACCAACATGTCCCTAGTATGCCTCTAGTTGACTAGCTCGTTGATCAATTGATAGTCATGGTTTTCTGACTATGGACATTGGATGTCATTGATAACGAGATCACATCATTAGGAGAATGATGTGATGGACAAGACCCAATCCTAAGCATAGCACAAGATCGTATAATTCGTTTGCTAGAGCTTTTCCAATGTCAAGTATTTTTTCCTTAGACCATGAGATCGTGTAACTCCCGGATACCGTAGGAGTGCTTTGGGTGTGCCAAATGTCACAAAGTAACTGGGTGACTATAAAGGTATACTATGGGTATCTCCGAAAGTGTCTGTTGGGTTGACACGGATCAAGATTGGGATTTGTCACTCCGTATGACGGAGAGGTATCACTGGGCCCACTCGGTAATGCATCATCATAATGAGTTCAATGTAATCAAAGTGTTTGATCACGGGATCATGCATTACGGTACGAGTAAAGTGACTTGCCGGTAACGAGATTGAACGAGGTATTGGGATACCGACGATCGAATCTCGGGCAAGTAAAATACCGATTGACAAAGGGAATTGAATACGGGATTGATTGAATCCTCGACATCGTGGTTCAACCGATGAGATTATCGAGGAGCATGTGGGAGCCAACATGGGTATCCAGATCCCGCTGTTGGTTATTGGCCAGAGAGCCGTCTCGGTCATGTCTACGTGTCTCCCGAACCCGTAGGGTCTACACACTTAAAGTTCGGTGACGCTAGGGTTGTAAAGATATGAATATGCAGTAATCCAAAAGTTGTTCGGAGTCCCGGATGAGATCCCGGACGTCACGAGGAGTTCCGGAATGGTCCGGAGGTAAAGAATTATATATAGGAAGTGCAGTTTCGGCCATCGGGAAGATTCGGGGGTCACCGGTATTGTACCGGGACCACCGGATGGGTCCCGGGGGTCCACCGGGTGGGGCCACCCATCCAGGAGGGCCCCATGGGCTGAAGTGGGAGGGGTAACCAGCCCATAGTGGGCTGGTGCACCCCCCTTGGCGCACCCCCTTGCGCCTAGGGTTGAAACCCTAGGGTGGGGGGGCGCCCCACTTGCCTTGGGGGGTACTCCACCCCCTGGCCGCCGCCCCCCTTGGGAGATGGGATCTCCAGGGCCGGCGGCCCCCAGGGGGCCTATATAAAGGGGGAGGGAGGGGCTGCCGCACTCTGAAGCTCTGGCGCCTCCCTCTCTCCTGCAACCTCTCTCTCTCTCTCTCTCTCTCTCTCTCTCTCTCTCTCTCTCTCTCTCTCTCTCTCTCTCTCTCTCGTAGAAGCACGACGAAGCCCTGCTGCGGTGACCACTGCATCCACCACCACGCCGTCGTGCTGTTGGATCTTCATCAACCTCTCCTTTCCCCTTACTGGATCAAGAAGGAGGAGACGTCATCCGCTCCGTACGTGTGTTGAACGCGGAGGTGCCGTCCGTTCGGCGCTTGACATCGGTGATTTGGATCACGGCGAGTACGACTCCATCATCCACGTTCTAGTGAACGCTTCCGCTCGCGATCTACAAAGTATGTAGATGCAATCTGAATACTCATTGCTAGATGAACTCATAGATGGATCTTGGTGAAACCGTAGGAAATTTTTTGTTTTCTGCATCGTTCCCCAACAGTGGTATCAGAGCCAGATTTATGCGTAGTTCTCTTTGCACGAGTAGAACACAATTTGTTGTGGACGTAGATGTTGTCAACTTTCTTGCCGCAACTAGTCTTATTTTGCTTCAGCGGTATTGTGGGATGAAGCGGCCCGGACCAACCTTACATGTACGCTTACGTGAGACCGGTTCCACCGACAAACATGCACTAGATACATAAGGTGGCTGGCGGGTGTCTGTCTCTCCCACTTTAGTTGGAGCGGATTCGACAAAAAGGGTCCTTATGAAGGATAAATAGAAGTTGACAAATCACGTTGTGGCTTTTACGTAGGTAAGAAAACGTTCTTGCTAGAACCCTATTGCAGCCACGTAAAAGTTGCAACAATAATTAGAGGACGCCTAACTTGTTTTTGCAGCAAGTGCTTTGTGATATGATATGGCCAAAGTTGTGATGAATGATGAATGTTATATATGTGATGTATGAGATCATGTTCATGTAATAGGAATCACGACTTGCATGTCGATGAGTATGACAACCGGCAGGAGCCATAGGAGTTGTCATTATTTTTTGTATGACCTGCGTGTCATTGGAAACGCCATGTAAATTACTTTACTTTATTGCTAAACGTGTTAGCCGTAGTAGTAGAAGTAATAGTTGGCGAGCAACTTCATGGAGACACGATGATGGAGATCATGGTGTCATGCCGGTGACAAGATGATCATGGAGCCCCAAGATAGAGATCAAAGGAGCTATATGATATTGGCCATATCATGTCACTATTATTATTTGATTGCATGTGATGTTTATCATGTTTTTGCATCTTGTTTACTTAGAACAACGGTAGTAAATAAGATGATCCCTTATAACAATTTCAAGAAAGTGTTCCCCCTAACTGTGCGCCGTTGCGACAGTTCGTTGTTTCGAAGCACCACGTGATGATCGGGTGTGATAGATTCCAACGTTCACATACAACGGGTGTAAGACAGATTTACACATGCAAACACTTAGGTTGACTTGACAAGCCTAGCATGTACATACATGGCCTCGTAACACAAGAGACCGAAAGGTCGAACATGAGTCGTATGGAAGATACGATCAACATGGAGATGTTCACCGATGATGACTAGTCTGTCTCACGTGATGATCGGACACGGCCTAGTCGAGTCAGATCATGTTTCACTTAGATGACTAGAGGGATGTCTAATCTGAGTGGGAGTTCATTATATAATTTGATTAGATGAACTTAATTATCATGAACTTAGTCTAAATAAACTTTGCAATATGTCTTGTAGATCAAATGGCCCACGCTAATGTCAACATGAACTTCAACGCGTTCCTAGAGAAAACCAAGCTGAAAGATGATGGCAGCAACTATACGGACTGGGTCCGGAACCTGAGGATCATCCTCGTAGCTGCCAGGAAACAATATGTCCTAGAAGCACCGCTAGGTGAAGCACCCATCCCAGAGAACCAAGACATTATGAATGCTTGGCAGCAGCGTGCTGATGATTACTCCCTCGTTCAGTGCGGCATGCTTTACAGCTTAGAACCGGGGCTCCAAAAGCGTTTTGAGCAACACGGAGCATATGAGATGTTCGAAGAGCTGAAAATGGTTTTCCAAGCTCATGCCCGGGTCGAGAGATATGAAGTCTTCGACAAGTTCTACAGTTGTAAGATGGAGGAAAATAGTTCTGTCAGTGAACACATACTCAAGATGTCTGGGTTGCACAACCGCTTGACTCAGCTGGAGATTAACCTCCCAGACGATGCGGTCATTGACAGAATCCTTCAGTCGCTCCCACCTAGCTACAAGAGCTTTGTGATGAACTACAATATGCAGGGGATGGTAAAGACCATTCCTGAGGTATTTGCTATGCTGAAATCAGCGGAGGTAGAAATCAAAAAGGAACATCAAGTGTTGATGGTCA
This sequence comes from Aegilops umbellulata, assembly GCA_032464435.1. Classification (NCBI taxonomy): domain Eukaryota; kingdom Viridiplantae; phylum Streptophyta; class Magnoliopsida; order Poales; family Poaceae; genus Aegilops; species Aegilops umbellulata. The sequence goes on from CP136054.1 coordinate 446,603,656, forward strand.
ATAAAACCACCAAGTTCAAGAAAGGCAAGGGTAAGAAGAACTTCAAGAAGGACGGCAAGGATGTTGCCGCGCCCGGTAAGCCAGTTGCCGGGAAGAAGTCAAAGCATGGACCCAAGCCTGAGACTGAGTGCTTTTATTGCAAGGGGAAGGGTCACTGGAAGCGGAACTGCCCCAAATACTTAGCGGACAAGAAGGCCGGCAACACTAAAGGTATATGTGATATACATGTAATTGATGTGTACCTTACTAGTGCTCGTAGTAGCTCCTGGGTATTTGATACCGGTGCCATTGCTCATATTTGTAACTCAAAACAGGAGCTGCGAAATAAGCGGAGACTGGCGAAGGACGAGGTGACGATGCGCGTCGGGAATGGTTCCAAGGTCGATGTGATCGCCGTCGGCACGCTACCTCTACATTTACCTACGGGATTAGTTTTAAACCTCAATAATTGTTATTTGGTGCCAAGTTTGAGCATAAACATTGTATCTGGATCTCCTTTAATACGAGATGGCTACTCATTTAAATCCGAGAATAATGGTTGTTCTATTTATATGAGTGATATGTTTCATGATCATGCTCCGATGGTCAATGGTTTATTCTTAATGAATCTCGTACGTGATAATACACATATTCATAGTGTGAATACCAAAAGGTGTAAAGTTGATAACGATAGTCCCACATACTTGTGGCACTGCCGCCTTGGTCACATTGGTGTCAAGCGCATGAAGAAGCTACATGCTGATGGACTTTTAGAGTCTCTCGATTATGAATCATTTGACACATGCGAACCATGCCTCATGGGCAAAATGACCAAGACTCCGTTCTCCGGAACAATGGAGCGAGCGACCAACTTATTGGAAATCATACATACTGATGTGTGCGGTCCAATGAGTGTTGAGGCTCGCGGAGGATATCGTTATGTTCTCACTCTCACGGATGACTTGAGTAGATATGGGTATGTCTACTTGATGAAACACAAGTCTGAGACCTTTGAAAAGTTCAAGGAATTTCAGAATGAGGTAGAGAATCAACGTGACCGAAAAATAAAGTTCTTACGATCAGATCGTGGAGGAGAATATTTAAGTCACGAAGGCACACACTTAAGGAAATGTGGAATCGTTTCACAACTCACGCCGCCTAGAACACCTCAACGTAACGGTGTGTCCGAACGTCGTAATCGCATTCTATTGGATATGGTGTGATCTATGATGTCTCTTACTGATTTACCGCTATCATTTTGGGGATACACTCTAGAGACAGCTACATTCACTTTAAATAGGGCACCGTCTAAATCCGTTGAGACGACACCGTATGAATTATGGTTTGGGAAGAAACCTAAGCTGTCGTTTCTAAAAGTTTGGGGATGCGATGCTTATGTCAAGAAACTTCAACCTGAAAAGCTCGAACCCAAGTCGGAAAAATGCGTCTTCATAGGATACCCTAAGGAAACCGTTGGGTATACCTTCTACCTAAGATTCGAAGGCAAGATCTTTGTTGCCAAGAACGGATCCTTTCTGGAGAAAGAGTTTCTCTCGAAAGAAGTAAGTGGGAGGAAAGTGGAACTTGATGAAGTATTACCTCTTGAACCGGAGAGTAGCGCAGCTCAAGAAAATGTTTCTGTGGTGCCTCCATCGGTTAGAGAGGAGGTTAATGATGATGATCATGAAACTTCAGATCAAGTTACTACTGAACTTCGTAGGTCCACAAGGACACGTTCCGCACCAGAGTGGTACGGCAACCCTGTCCTGGAAATCATGTTGTTAGACAACGGTGAACCTTCAAACTATGAAGAAGCGATGGCGGGCCCAGATTCCAACAAATGGCTGGAGGCCATGCAATCCGAGATAGGATCCATGTATGAAAACAAAGTATGGACTTTGACAGACTTGCCCGATGATCGGCGAGCGATAGAAAACAAATGGGTCTTTAAGAAGAAGACGGACGCGGATGGTAATGTTACCATCTATAAAGCTCGACTTGTCGCTAAGGGTTATCGGCAAGTTCAAGGGGTTGACTACGATGAGACTTTCTCTCCCGTAGCGAAGCTGAAGTCCGTCCGAATCATGTTAGCAATTGCCGCATACTATGATTATGAGATATGGCAAATGGACGTCAAAACGGCATTCCTTAACGGCTATCTTAAGGAAGAACTGTATATGATGCAGCCGGAAGGTTTTGTCGACCCTAAGAATGCTAACAAGGCATGCAAGCTCCAGCGATCCATTTATGGGCTGGTGCAAGCATCTCGGAGTTGGAACATTCGCTTTGATGAGATTATTAAAGCGTTTGGGTTTGCGCAGACTTATGGAGAAGCCTGCGTTTACAAGAAAGTGAGTGGGAGCTCTGTAGCATTTCTCATATTATATGTAGATGACATACTTTTGATGGGAAATGATATAGAACTTTTGGACAGCATTAAGGCCTACTTGAATAAGAGTTTTTCAATGAAGGACCTTGGAGAAGCTGCTTATATATTAGGCATCAAGATCTATAGAGATAGATCAAGACGCCTCATAGGTCTTTCACAAAGCACATACCTTGAAAAGATATTGAAGAAGTTCAATATGGATCAGTCCAAGAAGGGGTTCTTGCCTGTGTTGCAAGGTGTGAAATTGAGCTCAGCTCAATGCCCGACCACGGCAGAAGATATAGAAGAGATGGGTGTCATCCCCTATGCCTCCGCCATAGGGTCTATTATGTATGCCATGCTGTGTACCAGACCTGATGTAAACCTCGCCGTAAGTTTGGTAGGAAGGTACCAAAGTAATCCCGGCAAGGAACACTGAACAGCGGTCAAGAATATCCTGAAGTACCTGAAAAGGACTAAGGACATGTTTCTCGTTTATGGAGGTGACGAAGAGCTCGTCGTAAAGGGTTACGTCGACGCTAGCTTCGACACAGATCTGGATGACTCTAAGTCACAAACCGGATACGTGTATATGTTGAATGGTGGAGCAGTAAGCTGGTGCAGCTGCAAGCAGAGCGTCGTGGCGGGATCTACATGTGAAGCGGAGTACATGGCAGCCTCGGAGGCAGCACATGAAGCAATTTGGGTGAAGGAGTTCATCACCGACCTAGGAGTCATACCCAATGCGTCGGGGCCGATGAAACTCTTCTGTGACAACACTGGAGCTATTGCACTTGCCAAGGAGCCCAGGTTTCACAAGAAGACCAGGCACATCAAGCGTCACTTCAACTCCATTCGTGAAAATGTTCAAGATGGAGACATAGAAATTTGCAAAGTGCATACGGATCTGAATGTCGCAGATCCGTTGACTAAACCTCTCCCTAGAGCAAAACATGATCAACACCAGAACTCTATGGGTGTTCGATTCATCACAATGTAACTAGATTATTGACTCTAGTGCAAGTGGGAGACTGTTGGAAATATGCCCTAGAGGCAATAATAAAAGGATTATTATTATATTTCCTTGTTCATGATAATTGTCTTTTATTCATGCTATAATTGTGTTATCCGGAAATCGTAATACATGTGTGAATACATAGACACCAACATGTCCCTAGTATGCCTCTAGTTGACTAGCTCGTTGATCAACTGATAGTCATGGTTTCCTGACTATGGACATTGGATGTCACTGATAACGAGATCACATCATTAGGAGAATGATGTGATGGACAAGACCCAATCCTAAGCATAGCACAAGATCGTATAATTCGTTTGCTAGAGCTTTTCCAATGTCAAGTATTTTTTCCTTAGACCATGAGATCGTGTAACTCCCGGATACCGTAGGAGTGCTTTGGGTGTGCCAAATGTCACAACGTAACTGGGTGACTATAAAGGTATACTATGGGTATCTCCGAAAGTGTCTGTTGGGTTGACACGGATCAAGACTGGGATTTGTCACTCCGTATGACGGAGAGGTATCACTGGGCCCACTCGGTAATGCATCATCATAATGAGCTCAATGTAATCAAAGTGTTTGATCACAGGATCATGCATTACGGTACGAGTAAAGTGACTTGCCGGTAACGAGATTGAACGAGGTATTGGGATACCGACGATCGAATCTCGGGCAAGTAAAATACCGATTGACAAAGGGAATTGAATATGGGATTGATTGAATCCTCGACATCGTGGTTCATCCGATGAGATTATTGAGGAGCATGTGGGAGCCAATATGGGTATCCAGATCCCGCTGTTGGTTATTGGCCAGAGAGCCGTCTCGGTCATGTCTACGTGTCTCCCGAACCCGTAGGGTCTACACACTTAAGGTTCGGTGATGCTAGGGTTGTAAAGATATGAATATGCAGTAATCCAAAAGTTGTTCGGAGTCCTGGATGAGATCCCGAACGTCACGAGGAGTTCCGGAATGGTCCGGAGGTAAAGAATTATATATAGGAAGTAAAGATTCGGGGGTCACCGGAATTGTACCGGGACCACCGGATGGGTCCCGGGGGTCCACCGGGTGGGGCCACCCATCCCGGAGGGCCCCATGGGCTGAAGTGGAAGGGGGAACCAGCCCATAGTGGGCTGGTGCGCCCCCCTTGGCCCACCCCCTTGCGCCTAGGGTTGAAACCCTAGGGTGGGGGGGGCACTTGCCTTGGGAGATGGGATCTCCAGGGCCGGCGCCCCCAGGGGGCCTATATAACGGGGGGAGGGAGGGGAAGCCGCAACCTGAAGCTCTGGCGCCTCCCTCTCCCCTGCAACACCTCTCTCTCTCTCTCTCTCTCTCTCTCTCTCTCTCTCTCTCTCTCGTAGAAGCACGACGAAGCCCTGCTGCGGTGACCACTTCATCCACCACCACGCCGTCGTGCTGCTGGATCTTCATCAACCTTTCCTTTCCCCTTGCTGGATCAAGAAGGAGGAGACGTCATCCGCTCTGTACGTGTGTTGAACGCGGAGGTGCCGTCCGTTCGGCGCTTAACATCGGTGATTTGGATCACGGCGAGTACGACTCCATCTGTTGGGGAACGTAGTAATTTCAAAAAAATTCCTACGCACACGCAAGATCATGGTGATGCATAGCAACGAGAGGGGAGAGTGTTGTCTACATACCCACGTAGACCGAAGCGGAAGCGTTGACGCAACATAGAGGAAGTAGTCGTACGTCTTCCCGATCCGACCGATCCAAGCACCGTTACTCCGGCGCCTCCGAGTTCTTAGCACACGTTCAGCTCGATGACGATCCCCGTGCTCCGATCCAGCAAAGCTTCGGGGAGGAATTCCGTCAGCACGACGGCGTGGTGACGATCTTGATGTATTACCGACGCAGGGCTTCGCCTAAGCACCGCGACAATATGACCGAGGTGGAATATGGTGGAGGGGGGCACCGCACATGGCTAAGGAACGATCACGTTGATCAATTGTGTGTCCTGGGGTGCCCCCCTGCCCCCGTATATAAAGGAGCAAGGGGGAGGGGGCGGCCGGCCTAGAGGGGCGTGCCAAGGAGGAGTCCTACTCCCACCGGGAGTAGGACTCCTCTCCCTTTCCTTGTAGGAGAAGGAAGGAGAGAGGGGGAAAGGAAAAAGGGGGGCGCCGCCCCCCCTTCCTTGTCCTATTCGGACTAGGGGGGAGGGGGCGCGCGGCCTGCCCTGGCCGCCCCTTCTCTTTTCCCTTAAGGCCCATATGGGCCCATTAACCCCCGGGGGGGTTCCGGTAACCCCCCGGTACTCCAGTTAAATGCCGATTTCACTCGGAACCATTCCGATGTCCAAATATAGGCTTCCAATATATTAATCTTTATGTCTCGACCATTTCGAGACTCCTCGTCATGTCCATGATCTCATCCGGGACTCCGAACTAACTTCGGTACATCAAAATGCATAAACTCATAATATAACTGTCATCGAAACCTTAAGCGTGCGGACCCTACGGTTCGAGAACAATGTAGACATGACCGAGACTCGTCTCCGGTAAATAACCAATAGCGGGACCTGGATGCCCATATTGGCTCCTACATATTCTACGAAGATCTTTATCGGTCAGACCGCATAACAACATACGTTGTTCCCTTTGTCATCGGTATGTTACTTGCCTGAGATTCGATCGTCGGTATCCAATACCTAGTTCAATCTCGTTACCGGCAAGTCTCTTTACTCGTTCTGTAATACATCATCTCGCAACTAACTCATTGGTTGCAATGCTTGCAAGGCTTATGTGATGTGCATTACCGAGAAGGCCCTGAGATACCTCTCCGACATTCGGAGTGACAAATCCTAATCTCGAAATACGCCAACCCAACAGATACTTTCGGAGACACCTGTAGAGCACCTTTATAATCACCCAGTTACGTTGTGACGTTTGGTAGCACACAAAGTGTTCCTACGGTAAACGGGAGTTGCATAATCTCATAGTCATAGGAACATGTATAAGTCATGAAGAAAGCAATAGCAACATACTAAACGATCGGGTGCTAAGCTAATGGAATGGGTCATGTCAATCAGATCATTCAACTAATGATGTGACCTTGTTAATCAAATGACAACTCCTTTGTCTATGGTTAGGAAACTTAACCATCTTTGATTAACAAGCTAGTCAAGTAGAGGCATACTAGTGACACTCTGTTTGTCTATGTATCCACACATGTATTATGTTTCCGGTTAATACAATTCTAGCATGAATAATAAACATTTATCATGATATACAAGGAAATAAATAATAACTTTATTATTGCCTCTAGGGCATATTTCCTTCAGTCTCCCACTTGCACTAGAGTCAATAATCTAGATTACACAGTAATGATTCTAACACCCATGGAGTTTTGGTGCTGATCATGTTTTGCTCGTGGAAGAGGCTTAGTCAACGGGTCTGCTACATTCAGATCCGTATGTATCTTGCAAATCTCTATGTCTCCCACCTGGGCTAAATCCCGGATGGAATTGAAGCGTCTCTTGATGTGCTTGGTTCTCTTGTGAAATCTGGATTCCTTTGCTAAGGCAATTGCACCAGTATTGTCACAAAAGATTTTCATTGGACCCGATGCACTAGGTATGACACCTAGATCGGATATGAACTCCTTCATCCAGATTCCTTCATTCGCTGCTTCCGAAGCAGCTATGTACTCCGCTTCACATGTAGATCCCGCTACGACGCTTTGTTTAGAACTGCACCAACTTACAGCTCCACCGTTTAATGTAAATACGTATCCGGTTTGCGATTTAGAATCGTCCGGATCAGTGTCAAAGCTTGCATCAACGTAACCGTTTACGACGAGCTCTTTGTCACCTCCATACACGAGAAACATCTCCTTAGTCCTTTTCAGGTACTTCAGGATATTCTTGACCGCTGTCCAGTGATCCACTCCTGGATTACTTTGGTACCTCCCTGCCAAACTTATAGCAAGGCACACATCGGGTCTGGTACACAGCATTGCATACATGATAGAGCCTATGGCTGAAGCATAGGGAACATCTTTCATCTTCTCTCTATCTTCTGCAGTGGTCGGGCATTGAGTCTTACTCAACTTAACACCTTGTAATACAGGCAAGAACCCTTTCTTTGCTTGATCCATTTTGAACTTTTTCAAAACTTTGTCAAGGTATGTACTTTGTGAAAGTCCAATTAAGCGTCTTGATCTATCTCTATAGATCTTAATGCCCAATATGTAAGCAGCTTCACCGAGGTCTTTCATTGAAAAACTTTTATTCAAGTATCCCTTTATGCTATCCAGAAATTCTATATCATTTCCAATCAGTAATATGTCATCTACATATAATATCAGAAATGCTACAGAGCTCCCACTCACTTTCTTGTAAATACAGGCTTCTCCAAAAGTCTGTACAAACCCAAATGCTTTGATCACACTATCAAAGCGTTTATTCCAACTCCGAGAGGCTTGCACCAGTCCATAAATGGATCGCTGGAGCTTGCATACTTTGTTAGCTCCCTTTGGATCAATAAAACCTTCCGGTTGCATCATATACAACTCTTCTTCCAGAAATCCATTCAGGAATGCAGTCTTTACATCCATTTGCCAAATTTCATAATCATAAAATGCGGCAATTGCTAACATGATTCGGACAGACTTAATCATCGCTACGGGTGAGAAGGTCTCATCGTAGTCAATCCCTTGAACTTGTCGAAAACCTTTTGCGACAAGTCGAGCTTTGTAGACAGTAACATTACCATCAGCGTCAGTCATCTTCTTGAAGATCCATTTATTCTCTATTGCTTGCCGACCATCGGGCAAGTCAACCAAAGTCCATACTTTGTTCTCATACATGGATCCCATCTCAGATTTCTTGGCTTCAAGCCATTTTGCGGAATCTGGGCTCACCATCGCTTCTTCATAGTTCGTAGGTTCACCATGATCTAGTAGCATGATTTCCAGAACAGGATTGCCTTACCACTCTGGTGCGGATCTTACTCTGGTTGATCTACGAGATTCCGTAGTAACTTGATCTGAAGTTGCATGATCATGATCATTAACTTCCTCACTAATTGGTGTAGGTGCTTTAGAAACAGATTTCTGTGATGTACTACTTTCCAATAAGGGAGCAGGTACAGTTACCTCATCAAGTTCTACTTTCCTCCCACTCACTTCTTTCGAGAGAAACTCCTTCTCTAGAAAGGATCCATTTTTAGCAACAAATGTCTTGCCTTCGGATCTGTGATAGAAGGTGTACCCAACAGTTTCTTTTGGGTATCCTATGAAGACACATGTCTCCGATTTGGGTTCGAGCTTATCAGGTTGAAGCTTTTTCACATAAGCATCGCAGCCCCAAACTTTAAGAAACGACAACTTTGATTTCTTGCTAAACCATAGTTCATAAGGTGTCGTCTCAACGGATTTCGATGGCGTCCTATTTAATGTGAATGCGGCCGTCTCTAGAGCATAACCCCAAAACGATAGCGGTAAATCTGTAAGAGACATCATAGATCGCACCATATCAAGTAAAGTGCGATTACGACGTTCTGACACACCATTGCGTTGTGGTGTTCCGGGTGGCGTGAGTTGCGAAACTATTCCGCATTGTTTCAAATGTAGACCAAAATCGTAACTCAAATATTCTCCTCCACGATCAGATCGTAGAAACTTTATTTTCTTGTTACGATGATTTTCAACTTCACTCTGAAATTCTTTGAACTTTTCAAATGTTTCAGACTTGTGTTTCATTAAGTAGATATACCCATATCTGCTTAAATCATCTGTGAAGGTGAGAAAATAACGATATCCGCCACGAGCCTCAACATTCATTGGTCCACATACATCTGTATGTATGATTTCCAATAAATCTGTTGCTCTCTCCATAGTACCGGAGAACGGTGTTTTAGTCATCTTGCCCATGAGGTACGGTTCGCAAGTACCAAGTGATTCATAATCAAGTGGTTCCAAAAGTCCATCAGTATGGAGTTTCTTCATGCGCTTTATACCGATATGACCTAAACGGCAGTGCCACAAATAAGTTGCACTATCATTATTAACTCTGCATCTTTTGGCTTCAACATTATGAATATGTGTATCACTACTATCGAGATTCATCAAAAATAGACCACTCTTCAAGGGTGCATGACCATAAAAGATATTACTCATATAAATAGAACAACCATTATTCTCTGATTTAAATGAATAACCGCCTCGCATCAAACAAGATCCAGATATAATGTTCATGCTCAACGCTGGCACCAAATAACAATTATTTAGGTCTAATACTAATCCCGAAGGTAGATGTAGAGGTAGCGTGCCGACTGCGATCACATCGACTTTGGAACTGTTTCCCACGCGCATCGTCACCTCGTCCTTTGCCAGTGTTCGCTTAATCCGTAGTCCTTGTTTTGAGTTGCAAATATTAGCAACAGAACCAGTATCAAATACCCAGGTACTACTGCGAGCTCTAGTAAGGTACACATCAATAACATGTATATCACATATACCTTTGTTCACCTTGCCATCCTTCTTGTCCGCCAAATACTTGGGGCAGTTCCGTTTCCAGTGACCAGTCTGCTTGCAGTAGAAGCACTCAGTTTCAGGCTTAGGTCCAGACTTGGGTTTCTTCTCTTGAGCAGCAACTTGTTTGCTGTTCTTCTTGAAGTTCCCCTTCTTCTTCCCTTTGCCCTTTTTCTTGAAACTAGTGGTTTTGTTAACCATCAACACTTGATGCTCCTTTTTGATTTCTACCTCCGCAGCCTTTAGCATTGCGAAGAGCTCGGCATTGTCTTATCTATCCCTTGCATATTATAGTTCATCACGAAGCCTTTGTAGCTTGGTGGAAGTGATTGGAGAATTCTGTCAATGACGCAATCATCCGGAAGATTAACCCCCAGTTGAATCAAGTGATTATAATACCCAGACATTTTGAGTATATGCTCACTGACAGAACTATTCTCCTCCATCTTGCAGCTATAGAACTTATTGGAGACTTCATATCTCTCAATCCGGGCATTCTGTTGGAATATTAACTTCAACTCTTGGAACATCTCATATGCTCCATGATGTTCAAAACGTCGTTGAAGTCCCGGTTCTAAGCCGTAAAGCATGTCACATTGAACTATCGAGTAGTCATCAGCTTTGCTCTGCCAGACGTTCACAACATCTGGCGTTGCTCCAGCAGCAGGCCTGGCACCCAGCGGTGCTTCCAGGACGTAACTTTTCTGTGCAGCAATGAGGATAATCCTCAAGTTACGGACCCAGTCCGTGTAATTGCTACCATCATCTTTCAACTTTGCTTTCTCAAGGAACGCATTAAAATTCAACGGAACAACAGCACGAGCCATCTATCTACAATCAACATAAACAAGCAAGATACTATCAGGGACTAAGTTCATGATAAATTTAAGTTCAATTAATCATATTACTTAAGAACTCCCACTTAGATAGACATCCCTCTAATCTTCTAAGTGACCACGTGATCCAAATCAAACTAAACCATAACCGATCATCACGTGAAATGGATTAGTTTTCAATGGTGAACATCATTATGTTGATCATATCTACTATATGATTCACGCTCGACCTTTCGGTCTCCGTGTTCTGAGGCCATATCTGCATATGCTAGGCTTGTCAAGTATAACCCGAGTATTCTGCGTGTGCAAAACTGGCTTGCACCCATTGTAGATGGACGTAGAGCTTATCACACCCGATCATCACGTGGTGTCTGGGCACGACGAACTTTGGCAACGGTGCATACTCGGGGAGAACACTTCTTGATAATTTAGTGAGAGATCATCTTATAATGCTACCGTCAATCAAAGCAAGATAAGATGCATAAAAAGATAAACATCACATGCAATCAATATAAGTGATATGATATGGCCATCATCATCTTGTACTTGTGATCTCCATCTTCGAAGCACCGTCATGATTACCATCGTCACCGGCGTGACACCTTGATCTCCATCGTAGCATCGTTGTCGTCTCGCCAATCTTATGCTTCTACGACTATCGCTACCGCTTAGTGATAAAGTAAAGCATTACAGGGCGATCGCATTGCATACAATAAAGCGACAACCATATGGCTCCTGCCGGTTGCCGATAACTCGGTGACAAAACATGATCATCTCATACAATAAAATTTAGCATCATGTCTTGACCATATCACATCACAACATGCCCTGCAAAAACAAGTTAGACGTCCTCTACTTTGTTTGTTGCAAGTTTTACGTGGCTGCTACGGGCTTAAGCAAGAACCAATCTTACCTACGCATCAAAACCACAACGATAGTTTGTCAAATAGACTCCGTTTTAACCTTCTCAAGGACCGGGCGTAGCCATACTCGGTTCAACTAAAGTTGGAGAAACTGACACCCGCCAGCCACCTGTGTGCTAAGCACGGCGGTAGAACCAGTCTCGCGTAAGCGTACGCGTAATGTCGGTCCGGGCCGCTTCATCCAACAATACCGCCGAACCAAAGTATGACATGCTGGTAGGCAGTATGACTTGTATCGTCCACAACTCACTTGTGTTCTACTCGTGCAAAACATCAAACCATAAAAACCTAGGCTCGGATGCCACTGTTGGGGAACGTAGTAATTTCAAAAAATTTCCTACGCACACGCAAGATCATGGTGATGCATAGCAACGAGAGGGGAGAGTGTTGTCTACGTACCCACGTAGACCGAAGCGGAAGCGTTGACGCAACATAGAGGAAGTAGTCGTACGTCTTCCCGATCCGACCGATCCAAGCACCGTTACTCCGGCGCCTCCGAGTTCTTAGCACACGTTCAGCTCGATGACGATCCCCGTGCTCCGATCCAGCAAAGCTTCGGGGAGGGATTCCGTCAGCACGACGGCGTGGTGGCGATCTTGATGTATTACCGACGCAGGGCTTCGCCTAAGCACCGCGACAATATGGCCGAGGTGGAATATGGTGGAGGGGGGCACCGCACACGGCTAAGGAACGATCACGTTGATCAATTGTGTGTCCTGGGGTGCCCCCTGCCCCCGTATATAAAGGAGCAAGGGGGAGGGGGCAGCCGGCCTAGAGGGGCGCGCCAAGGAGGAGTCCTACTCCCACTGGGAGTAGGACTCCTCTCCCTTTCCTTGTAGGAGAAGGAAGGAGAGAGGGGGAAAGGAAAAAGGGGGGCGCCGCCCCCCCTTCCTTGTCCTATTCGGACTAGGGGGGAGGGGGCGCGCGGCCTGCCCTGGCCGCCCCTCCTCTTTTCCCTTAAGGCCCATATGGGCCCATTAACCCTCGGGGGGGGGGGTTCCGGTAACCCCCCGATACTCCAGTAAAATGCCGATTTCACTCGGAACCATTCCGATGTCCAAATATAGGCTTACAATATATCAATCTTTATGTCTCGACCATTTCGAGACTCCTCGTCATGTTCGTGATCTCATCCGGGACTCCGAACTAACTTCGGTACATCAAAATGCATAAACTCATAATATAACTGTCATCGAAACCTTAAGCGTGCGGACCCTATGGTTCGAGAACAATGTAGACATGACCGAGACTCGTCTCCGGTCAATAACCAATAGCGGGACCTGGATGCCCATATTGGCTCCTACATATTCTACGAAGATCTTTATCGGTCAGACCGCATAACAACATACGTTGTTCCCTTTGTCATCGGTATGTTACTTGCCTGAGATTCGATCGTCGGTATCCAATACCTAGTTCAATCTCGTTACCGGCAATTCTCTTTACTCGTTCTGTAATACATCATCTCGCAACTAACTCATTGGTTGCAATGCTTGCAAGGCTTATGTGATGTGCATTACCGAGAAGGCCCTGAGATACCTCTCCGACATTCGGAGTGACAAATCCTAATCTCGAAATACGCCAACCCAACAAATACTTTCGGAGACACCTGTAGAGCACCTTTATAATCACCCAGTTACGTTGTGACATTTGGTAGCACACAAAGTGTTCCTACGGTAAACGGGAGTTGCATAATCTCATAGTCATAGGAACATGTATAAGTCATGAAGAAAGCAATAGCAACATACTAAACGATCGGGTGCTAAGCTAATGGAATGGGTCATGTCAATCAGATCATTCAACTAATGATGTGACCTTGTTAATCAAATGACAACTCCTTTGTCTATGGTTAGGAAACTTAACCATCTTTGATTAACAAGCTAGTCAAGTAGAGGCATACTAGTGACACTCTGTTTGTCTATGTATCCACACATGTATTATGTTTCCGGTCAATACAATTCTAGCATGAATAATAAACATTTATCATGATATACAAGGAAATAAATAATAACTTTATTATTGCCTCTAGGGCATATTTCCTTCACCATCATCCACGTTCTAGTGAACGCTTCCGCTCGCGATCTACAAAGGTATGTAGATGCAATCTGAATACTCGTTGCTAGATGAACTCATATATGGATCTTGGTGAAACCGTAGGAAAATTTTTGTTCTCTGCATCGTTCCCCAATAGGGCACCCCCGGCCGCACGCTCGACGTGGTGCTGGCATACCTCGAGGGCGGCAATGACCCGCCGCTGGCACACCCTGCCGCGGCGGCTGCCCTGGCCCCCACCGGAGCATCGGGCAATGGATGCCCAGGAGGTTCGGCTCCTCCTCTTCCTCGTCCTCCCAGTCCTCCTCCCGCTCCTCCTCTCATTCCTCGGGCTCGCTGGCGCTGTTCGGCGTCAAGGCCGAGCCCGCCGCGAAGACGCCGCTCGGCCGGCGCACCCGCATCGCCGATATCGTCATCAATGAGGGCGGCAGGCGCGCCCCCTCCCCGGCTCCTCCGCGCTACGTCAAACCAAAGACGGAGCCGGGGCTCGTCGCCGTCAAGACGGAGCCGGGGCTCGCCGGCGGCATCACGGAGGAGCTCGAAGACGCGGCGGCCCTCAAGTGCGCGCGTGAAGACTGGGCGCACACGGAGCTGGAGCGCCAGCGCCTCGCCTACGCACGGTTTGAAGCTCGGCGCCGTGGTCGGGACGAGGGGGGCGTCGTCGTCCTCGACGACAGCGATGACGACGCGCCGCCGCCTGTCCGCCAGGGCAACGCCGGGCAGGGATCCAGCAGGGGCGGCCGCGTCAAGTCGGAGAAGGCCGCCGACGACAACGAGGATGGCGACGACGTCGGCGACTTCGTCGCGCTCAGCGAGTTCTTCACCCCTTAGTTGGGTTTTTTAATAACTTATTATGTAACGCCGAACATGTTAAATATATGTCAAAGTTGCCGAAGTTTAGACAAAATTTACCGAAATTTATCAAATTCTTAAAAAAACACGTCTGAGAATGACTATGGGACCGGCGACTGGGTGACCGCTCACCCTCACAACGATTTTAGCGCCAGCTCGGCTTCATACGGTGATTTTACTCGCCCCCCTCGGGGGCAACGGCTCGAGTTGCTGTGAGCTGAGATTGTGGGAAGGAAGCATTGCCGGTCCATAAAGCTGGGCTGTTGGGATAGGCCACGCGAGGAAGCTAAGCTAAACTGACAATGGAAAAGAAAGCCTGATTGTCAGAGGCTCAGAGCTCCGGGTACCAGTGCTCGTGAACCCGCCTCCCCGCTTGCACACACAAGAGTAGTACCACACCACCAAATCCGCCACCGCCGCCTCCGCCTCCGCCGAAATGCCGCCGCTCCTCCGCGGCGTCGTGTCCGGCCGCCTCCGCCGCTCCCTCTGCACCGCCGCAGCCGCGAGCCCTCCCTGGGCGATGGTGGACCGGGGCACCCTGATGAAGAAGTCCGAGGGGAGCGTCTCCTTCTCCTTCGCCCGGGCCCCCGCCGTCTCCTACGTCACCATCCCCATCTTCGGCCGGGCCTTCATGTCGAAGCCTCCCCCGGACGGCCGCGTGTACTCCGACATGCTCCGCAGCCGCGTCCTCGCCGCCAGCGGCCACGGCTTCCTCCTCCTCGGCACCCTCAAGTCCCGCTACAGGGCTCACCCGCTCTCCGGCCTGGACCTCCCCGCCGAGGTGCTCCTCAAGGTCGCCCCTTTGGAGCTCCTCTACCGCAAGTTCACGCGCTTCGTCTGCAACCCCGTCTCCGGCCAGCTGTTCCGCCTCCCGGAGTTCGAGGAACCGGAGGAGAGGACCTTGTCGTTTGCAGACGGCATGGCGGGCATGGGCCTCCTCACCCAAGCCGACGGCGGTGGTCCCAACCTCGCGCCCAAGAGGTATGCCGCCGCTCAGCTCACCGAGGTCGACGGCGGGCGGCGCTTCCTGCTGCACCGGTTCTCCTCCGAGACAGGGGATTGGGACGAGCAGGTGCTGCCGTCCCCGCTGCCGCCTCGGCGGCGGATGCACCTGGGCCACGAGGTGCTGGACTTCGGAGGCCGCCTCTGGTGGGTGGACGTGAGCTGGGGCGCCGTCTGCGTCGACCCTTTCAGCGACCGGCCCGAGCTCTGCCCCGTCGAGCTCCCTCCTGACAGCATGCTTCCGAACCAACAGGGCGAGACAGAGATGGAGCAGCTTGTGCAGCGCCGGCACATGGGGGTCAGCGCCGGCAGGCTGTGCTACGCCGAGGTCGACCCCTTACACATCAGGTCCTTCGTGCTCGACGACGACCAGAGCGGCCGCTGGACACTGGAGCACCAGGTGTCAGTTCCGGATCTTTGGCGCAATGGGGGCAATGCCAAGGCGACGCCTTCGATTGCTGCTATCGACCCACTCGACACTGATGCTCTGCATCTCAGCGTGGACAAAATCCATGTCAATCTGGACATGGGCAAGAGGACGATCAAGGGTTCTGTGTGCACTGATGAAAGCCAGATGGCGTCAGGTTCATATCTTCCATGTGTGCTTCCGTCGTTTCTCTGGTCAAGTCCGATTCCAGGTGATACATTTGTGTTACTGTTGTACATAGATGCATTGCAGTATCGTAGAAATACAAGTTAGTAGTTATGTTCCAAGTTCTTATATCTTGATCAAAGGAACTTTATATGCAGGCAAGAACAAAACTTTGGACATGGCGAAAAACACGACTTTGGCAGATGTTTTGGTTCGTTCAGACCGACAGCAAACGAAATGAAGGTGAGAAGTTACCATCCAAAGTATCTCTGGTACTGTTTCCTATCTCATGCTTATATTGCTCCACTATTAGATGCATGTCATCCGTTCGCATGTTTAGGATGTTGTATTTTCTTAGATATATCTCCTACTCAGTCTATATGCAGTTTATGATCTGTTGAAATAATGTTCTGCTCCTTTTGCGAATCACAACTGCTTATATATCATCATCCTCCAGTAAAATAGAAATGTCGTCGTTTTTAAAGTTAGCCTGTATATTGGTTAAGTTTTAAGCTAGTGTTGCAGTGGAACTAGTACTAATATTTATTTATTATAAGAATGCTCGAACTAATAATCGGCACAGGCCACTCTGTAGAATGCTAGCAACTTGAACGTGTTCCTCCAGTCGTAGTCTTGTGGTAGCAACTTGCAATTCTGCTAAAAACTATCAACATGTCTTTTAGCATGGACCCTTCATCTAGTAGTATAGTGTTTTCTGAACTACTCCCTCCGTCCCATAATATAAGAATGTTTTTGACACTAGTGTCAAAAACACTCTTATATTATGGGACGGAGGGAGTAGCTTCCATTATCTAAAGAAAGAAGTGGTTTCTGTCTGCAGCACTAGCTATCATGATTAACAGATAAAGTGCAGAACTATAAATTGTGAAACACATTATATCATCACCAATAAATCAAGTCTGAATCTGAAGCTGAAGTGTCATCATAATTTCCAATTGACCATTTTCTTATTATTTTCCTGAAATATCATCACCAATACATCAAGACTGAATCTGAAGCTTGTGGTGAAATATCAACACCAACTGATCACCAATTCATGCTCATCTCGGAGCCTTTTTTTTGCCGCAATCTCGCCGTCAAGGCGTGTCATTGAGGCATACTTTGATTTTTCCATCTCTTTTTTCACTATGGCGGATTATCTTTACATGTTCTTTATCTTCAGGTTTCTTAAGACTAACAATGAAGTAGCAGCTGATGGCGGGACTCTGAATTTGCGGAAAATATGGAGATGTTTGGGTTTTGGGAGTAACTTATCTCGTTTTGGGGAAAATCTAGGAGTCATAATAACGAAGGTAAAAGGTGGATGCATCCATATGTTTAACTCACTTGTGAGGAACTTATTTGTATGAGACATGTGACGAATTGATGATGAGCGTTTCAGTACTATGCTTGTTTATATTCTTTAGTTGCTTAGCTAAAATTCAAACACTTAAAATCTGATCATTTGGTTTTCCTTCCAATTATTAAACTGTTAGTTTCGTATATTATGGCTAGTTGCCCCTTTTTTCCTGATCTACCATTCACTTCATTTTACCTGCAAAGCATGTTTTGAAGGCTGCACTCCTCCTGGCTTATATTGTTTAGAATGAAGATAATCAATTATTTAGTTTCAAGTTTTTGCTTTTCATTTGGAGAGGGCTGATGAGAGGATGTGTTAAGACAGTCGCAATCGATCCAATCGATTATTTAGTTTTCTTCTCCATTTGTAAAAGGCTGTATGATACTATCAATAAGTTACGAAAAAAACAATCTGAACCAAGCCAATCTGCTATTTGTGACTAGAAGCTGATCTGTACTATATCTGAATGATTACAGTGAATTGACTTGTGTCGATATGTATGAAGCATGTATACCAAATCTACTCTGGTAATAATCCTGTATCTATCAATTAGCTTAGTTTCTCTATCTACGTGCACAGCAGAAGCTGCATACATATGAAGAATTGAGCATTTTCTTCTTTTCCTGAAATATCAAAACCAACACCAATTGATCAAGCCTGAATCTCAAGCTTGTGCTGAAATATCAACACCGTACAAACTGATCACCAGTTCATGCTCATTTAGGAGCCTGATTTTATCTGATCTTTTCCCTATGGTGCATTCTCTTTATATTCACACATGCCGAATGGCTTTCATCTTTATCTTCGGTTTCTTAGGGCTAACAATGAAGTAGCAGCTTTGGGAAAATCTGGAGAGTTTTCTGGAGTTTACTAACCAATTATATCGTTTTGGTGAAAATCTGAGAGTTATTTCAGACTCATAACTAAGGCAAAAGGTGGACGCATCCACGTGTTAAACTCCCTTGTGAGGAACTTAGAAACATGTGACGAATTGATGATGATCGTTTCACTATTATGCCTATTTATATGTTTAGTAAAGTGTCAACCAATTTAGTGATACTATCAAGTAGCAAAAATTTACGGGGAAAAAACAATCTGAACCAATCCAATCTGCTATTATGACTGGAAGCTGATCTGAAGTCTAAATTCTATCTGAATAATCGCAGCGAATTAACTGTGTGTATGTCTGAAGGACATTCGACTGAACTGTAGTAGATCTAATCTACTCCGGTAGCAATCCTGTATCTATCTACCTACGAGCTTAATTTCTCTATCATCTATACGCGCACAGCCGAAGCTGCAGAACTAGGAACTTACATCTAACTAATTCTTGAACTGCGCGATGTGGGTCTCGATGATCTGGTCGGCGATGGCCTTGTAGGCGGCCTGCGTGGGGTGCACGGCGTCGAAGAACATGTACTGCGCCGGCGACTTGCACTGCGGCAGCAGGCCGGTGCACATGGCTCCCATCTCCAGCAGCCCCGTGCCGCAGCACCCCTGCCCCGTCTGCGTGAACCCGTACTTCTTGGGCTGCGCCACCATGTCCATGAGCGGCGCGTAGGTGTCCACGTACGAGAGGCTGGCGCCGGCGCTCGCCGCCTCCAGCGCCGCCAGCGCCTGCTGCAGCTTGGCGTTGTACCGCTGCACCTCCTCGTTCTGCAGGTCCACGCACCCGTGCCCCAGCGGCGGCTGCCGCCCCCTCAGGCTCTTCTGCATCGGCAGGCACCCCACCGGCGGCATGCCGGCGACGATGAACCTCCTCGCCCCCAGCTTGTACAGGCTCTGCATGTCATGTATACTTGCTTGTCAATCGATCGGTACTATATAGATGAACTGAGTGGACGAGAAGAAGAAGAAGATGAAGATCTGACCTGGATGTAGGACTGGTAGCGGCCGATGAGGTAGTCATGGTAGGCGTCGATGGTGGGGTACTCGAGGGCGCGGAACGGCAAGTCGTAGTAGTTCATGGTCACGTCGTTGGTGCCGGCGGAGAGGATGAAGAGGGCCTTGGCGGCGATGTCGGCGGCCTGGGGCTCGCCGATGCGGGAGAGGAGCTGCTGGAAGTCGGCGATCTGGGACGAGAAGGTGGACACCATGACGGCGTGCGCGGTCATGTCGTCGAGGCCGGAGCCGCCGGACGCGAAGCTGGCCCCGGTGGTGGCGTTGGCGTGGGTGACCCCGCTGGCATGGTACGCCGGGAGCAGGTCCTTGATGCCGAGCGCGGCGACGATGTAGTCGGTGATGAGCTTGCCGTCGGAGAAGCGGCCCGAGGGGGGCACGCCGGCCGGGAAGGCGCGGCCGTAGGGCGCGTGGTCGGCGCGCACCACCGTCAGCAGCCGGTTGTTGTTGCCCGGGTCCAGCGTGGAGTCGCCGAACGCGAACACGGCCGGGATGTCGTGCGGCCCGGCTGCCGCCTTGGAGGAGGAGCGCGGCCTCGCCGCGGACGCCGGGGAGGCGGCGAGGACGAGGAGCGCGGCGAGGAAGAGCGCCGCGGCGGGGGCTGGGCTTGGTGGCGCCATCGTGGAACGATCGATCGCGATGGGATTCTGGTTGAGGCGTGAGGGTCGGGTAAGGTATATATAGGGGCGCGGGAAGAGATTAGCGTGTGCACGTACGAGGTTTGAAGTTTAAACGATTGCGGTGAGGCGGTGGTTGTTGCGAGCTAGAGTACGAACGGGCGCCGTCGATCGGGCTGCTCGTGCGTGTCCGTGTTATCTTACACGTACGTAGGTTACCAGCGCAGATAGATACGGCTGTAACGACTTTTTTTTTAATCTAATATACGGCTGTAACGACTTTACGACTCTACGCTTCAAGTTTCTGTTCTAAAATTCTATCTGTAACGGTTCTGGACGATTGATCTCCAGACTCCAGTTGCCCTACGTCCAAGTAAGAAGATTTCTTTTTCTTTTTTGACATGAAGTAAGAAGATTTGGTCGCGCAAGGACGGGAAGATTGGCTTTATCGTGTCGAAGAGAGTCTTTTTAAGTTTAACTTCCTCCTAACCTGTCCAACAAGACATAGCTAGGTATATACCTACACGGAGTACGGTTCATTCGTTGAGGGAACCACGACTAGCTTAACTATACTGCCCGCAAAAAAAAAAAACTAACAAAATGTAGGACGTTTTTAAGCATTATTAGTTGGAAGTTGGAATGTGGGAGGGCTCAATTGCTCGGATGGTAGGACTACTGTGAGCGAGGCCATTTCCGCCTTTCCTTGCAACCTCCTTTGCACCCAAGAATCCAAATGAGCACCTCCCATCAAAAAAAGATGTGTGGTTTGTTGGTTCAACCAGTGCGGGTCTCGTTGCCAGATCAATGCGCAGGATGCGTCTCTGGTCCAAAGAGTTCGTAAACTTTGCTAACCTATATGTTATCACCTATTTTGAATATGATGCAACTACAAAGTTTTGAAGTGACAAATCTTCTGCCAGTGATAGGGCCTCTCGACAGGCGATAGCTTCCAATGTTGCGACGTTTGTGACACCCGGCACCACCAGGGCTGACTCCCTAGGTAGCGACCCCATGCATCACGGCACACGGCTGCTGCCGCGCGCCCCCAACCCCGATCTAGCAACGCTAATATCCACATGTATCTTCGCATAACCGTGTGGCGGAGCTTTGGGTCTCGCACTTATACTCGCTGCTATTGCATGTGTTGTTGTTCCTTGATGTGGGACAATCTCCAACTCAGAGATAAATCTGGTTATGAACTGATGTGCAGCCGAAGGAGATTGGTAAATTTCCTCGTGGATCTCATGTTTCCTCGCCCACCAAGTCACCCATAGTGTTACTGATAACCTGATAAAGGGTTCCTGGGACGGAGTGTCAATCATCGAAAACAACCATTGTTTCTCACTCGGCTCCATAGTTTCACACAAATGTTCTGCCACGTCTTTGTCAACAAGTTCCCAAACGCATCTCGCCGTTGTGCATTCTAGAAGCGACCAATAGCTCCACGTATAGCGCATGATGCATCTCGGGTCAGTTTGGTTGCTGCGGCAGCTTCATCTAGGCCCGTATGGATGCAACTTCGGGCCCACTGTGTTTCCATCGACCATGCATATTAACTCATCTCCGTTCTTGGTTTTATTTTTATAGCACTTGTGAGTTTGTTGAGATATTAAATCCAAATCATCACCAAGTATATGCAAACTTACTGCCTTTACATGATTTAGGGCAAGCATGTACAGATCATTATCCATGTCTTTTTTATGATCAAATTATTGATATATTACAATGAGTCTTTATGTTGGCCTCAATGTTGCAAGACTGTAAATCAATGGCCTCATGCTATTATCTTTGTGGTTAGTTTTGTTGTGACCAAGCCTAGTAGCTAATGCACTTCAGCTTCTTGTGTACTTCATAGTATCATATAACCACTCCCTCTAGGACACATCTAATGTTGTAGTTGTAGGCATCTAATGTTTCCTAAGTCATCAGTTTTTGAATGACGCATGTTGTATCTGCATAATGCAATCTGTTCTAGCATATGTGGTAGCTAGTGCATATTCATGTGCTTCTTGCATTTATTATGTGTTCTTTTATTGCACCACAGTTGTACTTTTCCAAGACAAAGTCACTGTTCTCAAGCATGAAAGTTCGCTTACATCATGCACTTGTACTAAAATGTAACATCTTGCTTCTGTTCATGCGCTTCTTGCATTTGTTATGTGTTTTGAAATTGTTTAGCAGAAATAGTATATGCATCCTTTGATTTCAACTAACAGTTGTCACCAGCGAAGGAACTTATTATCCTGGCTAGTAAATGTTGGGGAACGCAGTATTTCAAAATTTTCCTACGATCACGCAAGATCTATCTAGGAGATGTATAGCAATGGGAGAGGAGAGTGTGTCTACGTACCCTCGTAGACCGAAAGCGGAAGCGTTTAACAATGCGGTTGATGTAGTCGTACACCTTCACGATCCGTCCCGATCAAGTACCGAACGTACGACACCTCCGCGTTCAGCACACGTTCAGCTCGATGACGTCCTCGCCTTCTTGATCCAGCAAGAGGGGCAAAGTAGTAGATGAGTTCCGGCAGCACGACGGCGTGGTGACGGTGTTGGTGAAGAACAATCTCCGCAGGGCTTCGCCTAAGCACTACGAAAACTATGATGGAGGATAAACTAGAGGGGACGGGGTTGCCGGCACACAGCTTGGTGTTTCTTGATGTGTCTTGGGTGCTAGCCCTACCCCTCTATTTATATGTTGAGCCCTGGGATCAAAACTTGGAGTAAAAGCCTCCTCAAAGTCAGTTTTGCCCGAAAGGCACGAGTCCTTCTCGGACTCCAGGGCTAGACGCCAGGGTTCCCGGCGTCTACCCCCTAGACGCCAGGGTTCCTGGCGTCTAGCCTCTGGTCTTCGCAAAACTTCCTTCTGCACTTTCCAAAAGCCTCGTGGGCTTTCCCCTTTGGCCCAAATAAAGTGTTATCGTACCCAAACATTTTGAAGACATCCGGAACCCCTTCCGGAGATCAAACACTACTATCCCATATATTAAACTTTACCTCCGGACCATTCCGGAGCTCCTTGTCATGTCCATGATCTCATCAGGGACTCCGAACAACATTCGGTCACCAACATACATAACTCATATAATACTATATCGTCAATGAACGTTAAGCGTGCGGACCCTACGGGTTCGAGAACTATGTAGACATGACCGAGACACCTCTCTGGTCAATAACCAATAGCAGAACCTGGATGCCCATATTGGCTCCTACATATTCTACGAAGATCTTTATCGGTCGAACCGCATAACAACATACGTTGTTCCCTTTGTCATCTGTATGTTACCTGCCCGAGATTCGATCATCGGTATCACTATACCTAGTTCAATCTCGTTACCGGCAAGTCTCTTTACTCGTTCCGTAATGCATCATCCTGTAACTAACTCATTAGTTACATTGCTTGCAAGGCTTATAGGGATGTGCATTACCGAGAGGGCCTAGAGATACCTCTCCGACAATCGGAGTGACAAATCCTAATCTCGATCTATGCCAACTCAACAAACACCATCGGAGACACCTGTAGAGCACCTTTATAATCACCCAGTTACGTTGTGATGTTTGGTAGCACACTAAGTGTTCCTCCGATATTCGGGAGTTGCATAATCTCATAGTCATAGGAACATGTATAAGTCATGAAGAAAGCAATAGCAAATAAACTAAACGATCAAGTGCTAGGCTAACGGAATGGGTCAAGTCAATCACATCATTCTCTAATGACTTGATCCTGTTAATCAAATGACAACTCATGTCTATGGCTAGGAAACTTAACCATCTTTGATTCAACGAGCTAGTCAAGTAGAGGCGTACTAGTGACACTCTGTTTGTCTATGTATTCACACATGTACTAGTTTCCGGTTAATACAATTTCTAGCATGAATAGTAAACATTTATCATGATATAAGGAAATATAAATAACAACTTTATTATTGCCTCTAGGGCATATTTCCTTTAGTCTCCCACTTGCACTAGAGTCAATAATCTAGTTCACATCGCCATATGATTTAACACCAATAGTTCACATCGTCATGTGATTTAACATTTTATAGTTCACATCGCCATGTGACCAATACCCAAAGGGTTTACTAGAGTCAATAATCTAGTTCACATCGCCATGTGATTAACACCCAAAGAGTACTAAGGTGTGATCATGTTTTGCTTGTGAGAGAAGTTTAGTCAATGGGTCTGCCACATTCAGATACGTATGTATTTTGCAAATTTCTATGTCTACAATGATTTGCACGGAGCTACTATAGCTAAATGCTCCCACTTTCAATATGTATCCAAATCGAGACTCAGAGTCATCCAGATCGGTGTCAAAGCTTGCATCGACGTAACTCTTTACGACGAACTATTTATCACCTCCATAACCGAGAAATATTTCCTTAATCCTCTAAGGATAATTTTTGACCAATGTCCAGTGATCTACTCCTAGATCACTATTTTACTCCCTTGCCAAACTCAGGGCAGGGTATACAATAGGTCTGGTACACAGCATGGCATACTTTGTAGAACCTATAGCTGAGGCATAGGGAATGACTTGTATTCTCTCTCTATCTTCTGTCGTGGTCGGGCTTTGAGTCTTACTCAACTTCACACCTTGCAACACAGGCAAGAACTCCTTCTTTGACTGTTCCATTTTGAACTACT
This sequence comes from Aegilops umbellulata, assembly GCA_032464435.1. Taxonomy (NCBI): domain Eukaryota; kingdom Viridiplantae; phylum Streptophyta; class Magnoliopsida; order Poales; family Poaceae; genus Aegilops; species Aegilops umbellulata. Next base: position 446,628,281 of record CP136054.1, read on the forward strand.
TCAAATTTTTTGTTAAGGTATGTACTTATTGAAAAAACTTATCAAGCATCTTGATCTAGCTCTATAGATCTTGATGCTCAATATGTAAGTAGCCTCACCAAGGTCTTTCTTTGAAAAAACTCCTTTCAAACACTCCTTTATGCTTTCCAGAAAATTCTACATCATTTCGACAATATGTCATTCACATATACTTATCAGAAAGGCCGTATTGCTCCCACTCACTTTCTTGTAAATATATGCTTCACCGCAAGTCTGTATAAAACTATATGCTTTGATAAACTTATCAAACCGTATGTTCCAACTCCGAGATGCTTGCACTAGTCCATAGATGGATCGCTGGAGTTTGCATATTTTGTTAGCACTTTTAGGATTGACAAAACCTTCTGGTTGCATCATATACAACTCTTCTTTCATAAATCCATTAAGGAATGTAGTTTTGTTTATCCATTTGCCAGATTTCATAAAATGCGGCAATTGCTAACATGATTCGGACAGACTTAAGCATCGCTACGAGTGAGAAAATCTCATCGTAGTCAACACCTTGAACTTGTCAAAAAACCTTTTTCGATAAGTCTAGCTTTGTTGATAGTAACACTACTATCAGTGTCTGTCTTCCTCTTGAAGATCCATTTATTTTCTATTGCTTGCCAATCATCGGGCAATTCAACCAAAGTCCATACTTTGTTCTCATACATGGATCCCATCTCAGATTTCATGGCCTCAAGCCATTTTGTGTAATCTGGGCTCATAATCGCTTCCTCATAGTTCGTAGGTTTGTCATGGTCTAGTAACATGATTTCCAGAATAGGATTTCCGCACCACTTTGGTGTAGAACGTATTCTAGTTGACCTACGAGGTTCGGTAGTGACTTGATCTGAAGTTTCATGATCATCATCATTAACTTCCTCACTGATCGGTGTAGGCATCACTGGAACTGATTTCTGTGACGAACTACTTTCCAACTCGGGAGAAGGTACAATTACCTTATCAAGTTCTACTTTCCTCCCACTCACTTCTTTCGAGAGAAATCCTTCTCTAGAAAGGATTCATTCTTAGCAACAAAGATCTTGCCTTCAGATCTGTGATAGAAGGTGTACCCAACAATTTCTTTTGGGTATCCTATAAAGATGCACTTCTCCTATTAGGGTTCGAGCTTATCAGTCTGAAGCTTTTTCACATAAGCATCGCAACCCCAAACTTTAAGAAACGACAACTTAGGTTTCTTGCTAACCACAGTTCATACGGTGTCGTCTCAATGGATTTAGATGGTGCCCTTTTCAACATGAATGCAGCTGCCTCTAATGCATAACCCCAAAACGATAGTGGTAAATCGGTAAGAGACATCATAGATTGCACTATATCCAATAAACTACGGTTATGACGTTCGGACACACTATTATGCTGTGGTGTTCCAGGTGGCATGAATTTGTGAAACTATTCCACATTGTTTTAATTGAAGACCAAACTCGTAACTCAAATATTCGTCTCCGCGATCAGATCGTAGAAACTTTATTTTCTTGTTACGATGATTTTCCACTTCACTCTGAAATTCTTTGAACTTTTCAAATGTTTCAGACTTATAATATATCAAGTAGATATACCCATATCTGCTCAAATCATCTGTGAAGGTCAGAAAATAACGATACCCACCGCGAGCCTCAACACTTATTGGACCGCATACACCAGCATGTATTATTTCCAATAAGTCAGTTGCTCGCTCCATTGTTCCGGAGAACGGAGTCTTAGTCATCTTGCCCATGAGGCATGGTTTGCAAGCATCAAATGATTCATAATCAAGTGATTCCAAAAGTCCATCTGCATGGAGTTTCTTCATGCGCTTTACACCAATATGACCTAAACGGCAGTGCCACAAATATGTTGCACTATCATTATCAACTTTGCATCTTTTGGCATCAATATTATGAATATGTGTATCATTACGATCGAGATTCAATAAACCATTTATATTGATTGTATGACCATAGAAGGTTTTATTCATGTAAATAGAATAACAATTATTCTTTGACATAAATGAATAACCATATTGCAATAAACATGATCCAATCATATTCATGCTCAACGCAAACACCAAATAACATTTATTTTAGGTTCAACACTAATCCCGAAGGTAAAGGGAGTGTGCGATGGTGATCTTATCAACCTTGGAATCATTTCCAACACACATCGTCACTTCGCCCATAACTAGTCTGTGTTCATTCTGCAACTCCTGTTTTTAGTTACTACTCTTAGCAACTAAACCAGTACCAAATACTGAGGGGTTGCTATAAACATTAGTAAAGTACACATCAAATATACTTTTGTTCACTTTGCCATCCTTCTTATCCGCCACGTATCTAGGGCAGTTCCACTTCCAGTGACCATTTCCTTTACAGTAGAAGCACTCAGTTCCAGGCTTGGGTTTAGCTTTGAGCTTCTTCATGAGAGTGACAACTTGTTTGTCATTCTTCTTGAAGTTCCCTTTCTATCCCTTTGCCCTTTTCTTGAAACTATTGGTCTTGTTAACTATCAACACTTGATGCTTTTCTTGATTTCTACCTTCGCCGATTTTAGCATCGCGAAGAGCTTGGGAAATGTTTTCTTTATCCCTTGCATATTATAGTTCATCCCGAAGTTCTAGTAAGTTGGTAATAGTGACTAGAGAACTCTGTCAATCACTATATTATCTGGAAGATTAACTCCCACTTGATTCAAGTGATTGTAGTACTCAGACATTCTGAGCACATGCTCGCTAGCTGAGCTATTCTCCTCCATCTTGTAGGCAAAGTACTTGTAAGAGGTCTCATACCTCTTGACACGGGCATGAGTATGAAATACCAATTTCAACTCACGGAACATCTTATATGCTCCATGGCATTCAAAATGTTTTTGAAGTCCCGGTTCTAAGCCGTAAAGCATGGTGCACTAAACTATCAAGTAGTCATCATACCGAGCTTGTAAAACGTTCATAACGTCTGCATCTGCTCCTGCAATAGGTCTGTCACCTAGCGGTGCATCAAGGACATAATTCTTCTCTGCAGCAATGAGGGTAATCCTCAGATCACAGACCTAGTCTGCATCATTGCTACTATCATCTTTAAACTTATATTTCTCTAGGAACATATAAAAATAAACGGGGAGCTACATCGCGAGCTATTGATCTACAACATAGATATGCTAATACTACCAGGTACTAAGTTCATGATAAATTAAAGTTCAATTAATCAAATTACTTAAGAACCTCCACTTGGATAGACATCCCTCTAGTCATCTAAATGATCACGTGATCCATATCAACTAAACCATGTCCGATCATCACGTGAGATGGAGTAGGTTTCAATGGTGAACATCACTATGTTGATCATATATACTATATGATTCACGCTCGACCTTTCGCTCTCAGTGTTCCGAGTCCATATCTGCATATGCTAGGCTTGTCAAGTTTAACCCGAGTATTCTGGGTGTGCAAAACTGGCTTGCACCCGTTGTATGTGAACGTAAAGCTTATCACACCCGATCATCACATGGTGTCTCGGCACGAAGGACTGTCGCAACGGTGCATACTCAGGGAGAACACTTATACCTTGAAACTTTAGTAAGGGATCATCTTATAAAGCTACCGCCGAACCAAGCAAAATAAGATGCATAAAGGATAAACATCACATGCAATCAATACAAGTGATATGATATGGCCATCATCATCTTGTGCCTTTGGTCCCCATCTCCAAAGCACCATCATGATCACCATCGTAGCATCATTGTCGTCTCACCAACTATTGCTTCTACGACTATCGCTACCGCTTAGTGATAAACTAAAGCAATTACATGGCGATTGTAGTTCATACAATAAAGCGACAACCATATGCCTCCTGCCAGTTGCCGATAACTCTCTTACAAAACATGATCATCTCATACAATAAAATTTAGCATCATGTCTTGACCATATCACATCACAACATGTCCTGCGAAAACAAGTTAGACGTCCTCTACTTTGTTGTTGCAAGTTTTACGTGGCTGCTACGGGCAGAGGTAGAACCGTTCTTACCTACGCATCAAAAACCACAACTTTTTTTTCGTCAAGTGTGCTATTTTAACCTTCAACAAGGACCAGGCGTAGCCACACTCGATTCAACTAAAGTTGGAGAAACTGACACCCGCCAGCCACCTGTGTGCGAAGCACGTCGGTAGAACCAGTCTCGCGTAAGCGTACGCGTAATATCGGTCCGGGCCGCTTCATCCAACAATACCGCCGAATCAAAGTATGACATGCTGGTAAGCAGTATGACTATTATCGCCAACAACTCATTTGTGTTCTACTCGTGCATATAACATCTACGCATAGACCTGGCTCGGATGCCACTATTGGGGAACGCAGTATTTAAAAATTTCTTACGATCATGCAAGATCTATCTAGGAGATGCATAGCATCGAGAGGGGAGAGTGTGTCTACGTACCCTCATAGACCGAAAGCGGAAGCGTTTAACAACGCGGTTGATGTAGTCGTACACCTTCACAATCCGTCCCGATCAAGTACCGAACGTACGACACCTCCGCGTTCAGCACACGTTCACCTCGATGACGTCCTTGCCTTCTTGATCCAGCAAGAGGGGCGGAGTAGTAGATGAGTTCCGGTAGTACGACGGCGTGGTGGCGGTGTTGGTGAAGAACAATCTCCGTAGGGCTTCGCCTAAGCACTACGAAAACTATGATGAAGGATAAACTAGAGGGGACGGGGTTGCCGGCACATGGCTTGGTATTTCTTGATTTGTCTTGGGTGCTAGCCCTATGCTACCTCTTGAGCACTGCGTTGGTTTTCCCTTGAAGAGGAAAGGGTGATGCAGTAAAGCAGCCTAAGTATTTCCCTCAGTTTTTGAGAACCAAGGTATCAATCCAGTAGAAGGCCACGCACGAGTCCCTCGCACCTACAAAATAAAAAAAAATCCTCACAACCAACGCGATAAGGGCTTGTCAATCCCTACACGGTCACTTACGAGAGTGAGATCTGATAGGATAATATTTTTGGTATTTTTATAATAAAGATGCAAAGTAAAATAGAAAGCAATAAAAATAACTAAGTGTTGGAAGATTAATATGATGGAAAATAGACCCGGGGGCCATAGGTTTCACTAGTGGCTTCTCTCAAGAGCATAAGTATTTTACGGTGGGTGAACAAATTACTGTTGAGCAATTGACAGAATTGAGCATAGTTATGAGAATATCTAGGTATGATCATGTATATAGGCATCACGTCTGAAACAAGTAGACCGACTCCTGCCTGCATCTACTACTATTACTCCACACATCGACCGCTATCCAGCATGCATCTAGAGTATTAAGTTCATAAGAACAGATTAACGCTTTAAGCAAGATGACATGATGTAGAGGGATAAACTCATGCAATATGATATAAACCCCATCTTGTTATCCTCGATGGCAACAATACAATACGTGCCTTGCTGCCCCTACTGTCATTGGGAAAGGACACCACAAGATTGAACCCAAAGCTAAGCACTTCTCCCATTGCAAGAAAGATCAATCGAGTAGGCCAAACCAAACTGATAATTCGAAGAGACTTGCAAAGATAGCCAATCATACATAAAAGAATTCAGAAGATTCAAATATTGTTCATAGATAAACTTGATCATAAACCCACAATTCATTGGTCTCAACAAACACACCGCAAAAGAAAATTACATCGAATAGATCTCCACAAGAGAGGGGGAGAACATTGTATTGAGATCCAAAAAGAGAGAAGAAGCCATCTAGCTAATAACTATGGACCCGAAGGTCTGAAGTAAACTACTCACACTTCATCGGAGAGGCTATGGTGTTGATGTAGAAGCCCTCCGTGATCGATGCCCCCTTCGGCAGAGCTCCGGAACAGGCCCCAAGATGGTATCTCACAGGTACAAAAGGTTGAAGCGGTGGAATTAGGTTTTTGGCTCCGTATCTGGTAGTTTGGTGGTACGTAGGTATAAATAGGAGGAAGGAGTACGTCGGTGGAGCAACATGGGGCCCACGAGGGTGGAGGGCGCGCCCAGGGGGGTAGGCACGCCCTCCTACCTCGTGGCTTCCTGGTAGCTTTCTTGACGTAGGGTCCAAGTCCCCTAGATCATGTTCGTTCCGAAAATCACGTTCCCGAAGGTTTCATTCCGTTTGGACTCCGTTTGATATTCTTTTTCTGCGAAACTCTCAAATAGGCAAAAAAACAGCAATTCTGGGCTGGGCCTCCGGTTAATAGGTTAGTCCCAAAAATAATATAGGAGTGTATAATAAATCCCAATAATGTCCAAAACAGAAGATAATATAACATGGAGCAATAAAAAATTATAGATACGTTGGAGACGTATCAAGCATACCCAAGCTTAATTCCTGCTCGTCCTCGAGTAGGTAAATGATAAAAATAGAATTTTTGATGTGGAATGCTACTTGGCATAATTTCAATGTAATTCTTCTTAATTGTGGTATGAAATTCAGATCTGAAAGATTCAAGATAAAAGTTCAATATTGACATAAAAATAATAATACTTCAAGCATACTAACTAAGCAATTATGTCCTCTCAAAATAACATGGCCAAAGAAAGTTCATCCCTACAAAATCATATAGTTTAGTCATGCTCCATTTTCGTCACACAAGAATGCTCTCATCATGCACAACCCCGATGACAAGCCAAGCAATTGTTTCATACTTTAGTAATCTCAAACTTTTTCAACCTTCATGCAATACATGAGCGTGAGCCATGGATATAACACTATTGGTGGAATAGAATATGATGATGGAGGTTATGTGGAGAAGACAAAAAAGGAGAAAGTCTCACATCAACGAGGCTAATCAATGAGCTATGGAGATGCCCATCGATTGATGCTAATGCAAGGAGTAGGGGTTGCCATGCAACGGATGCACTAGAGCTATAAATATATGAAAGCTCAACAAAAGAAACTAAGTGGGTGTGCATACCTAGGGCACTTGAGGAGGCCCATTGTTGGAATATACAAGCCAAATTATATAATGAAAAATTCCCACTAGTATATGAAAGTGACAAAACAAGAGACTCTCTATCATGAAGATTATGGTGTTACTTTGAAGCACAAGTGTGGTAAAAGGATAGTAACATTGTCCCTTCTCTCTTTTTCTCTCTTTTTTTGGGACTTCTCTTTTTTATGGCCTTTCTCTTTTTTATTATCATTCCTCACTTGGGAGAATGCTCTAGAAAATTATGATCATCACACTTCTATTTATTTACAACTCAATGATTACAACTCGATACTAGAACAAAGTATGACTCTATATGAATGCCTCCGGCGGTGTATCGGGATATGCAATGAACCAAAAGTGACATGCATGAAAGAATTATGAATGGTGGCTTTGCCACAAATACGATGTCAACTACATGATCATGCAAAACAATATGACAATGATGAACGTGTCATGATAAACGGAATGGTGGAAAGTTGCATGGCAATATATCTCGGAATGGCTATGGAAATGCCATAATAGGTAGGTATGGTGGCTGTTTTGAGGAAGATATAATAAGGTTTATGTGTGAAAGAGCGTATCATATCACGGGGTTTGGATGCACCGGCGAAGTTTGCACCAACTCTCAATGTGAGAAAGGGCAATGCACGGTACCGAAGAGGCTAGCAATGATGGAAAGGTGAGAGTGCGTATAATCCATGGACTCAACATTAGTCATAAATAACTCACATACTTATTGCAAAAATATACAAGTCATAAAAAACCAAGCACTACGCGCATGCTCCTAGGGGGATAGGTTGGTAGGAAAAGACCATCGCTCGTCCCCGACCGCCACTCATAAGGAGGACAATAAAAGAACACCTCATGTTTCAAATTTGTTACATAATGTTTACCATACGTGCATGCTACGGGACTTGCAAACTTCAACACAAGTATTTCTCAAATTCACAACTACTCAACTAGCACAACTTTAATATTACCACCTCCATATCTCAAAACAATCATCAATCATCAAACTTCTCTTAGTATTTAGAACACTCATAAGAAAGTTTTTACTAATCTTGAATACCTAGCATATTAGGATTATTTAAGCAAATTACCATTCTATTTAAGACTCTCAAAATAATCTAAGTGAAGCATGAGAGATCAATAGTTTCTATAAAACAAATCCACCACGGTGCTATAAAAGATATAAGTGAAGAACTAGAGCGAAAACTATATAACTCAAAAGATATAAGTGAAGCACATAGAGTATTCTAATAATTTCCGAATCATGTGTGTCTCTCTCAAAAGGTGTGTATAGCAAGGATGATTGTGGTAAACTAAAAAGAAAAGACTCAAATCATACAAGACGCTCCAAGCAAAACACATATCATGTGGTGAATAAAAATAAGCTCCAAGTAAAGTTACCGATGGAAGTAGACGAAAGAGGGGATGCCTTCCGGGGCATCCCCAAGCTTTGGCTTTTAGGTGTCCTTAGATTATCTTGGGGGTGCCATGGGCATACCCAATATTAGGATCTTTCCACTCCTTGTTCCATAATCCATCAAATCTTTCACCCAAAACTTGAAAACTTCACAACACAAAACTCAGCAGAAAATCTCGTGAGCTCCGTTAGCGAAAGAAAACAAAAGACCACTTCAAGGTACTGTAATGAACTCATTATTTATTTATATTAGTGTTAAACCTACTGTATTCCAACTTCTCTATGGTTTATAAACTATTTTACTAGCCATAGATTCATCAAAATAAGCAAACAACACACGAAAAACATAATCTGTCAAAAACAGAACAGTCTGTAGTAATCTGTAACTAACGCAAACTTCTGGAACTCCAAAAAAGTCAGCCAAAATAGGACGACCTAGAAAATTTGTTTATTGATCAGCAGCAATTGGAATCAATATTTTATCACGTTCTGGTGATTTTGAACAATTATTTTCGTGAACAGAAAGTTTCTGGAATTTTCTGCAAGATCAAATAACTATCATCCAAGAAGATCCTATAGGTTAAACTTGGCACAAACACTAATTCAAACATAAAAACACATCTAACCAGAGGCTAGAACAAATATTTATTCCTAAATATAAGCAAAAATAAAAAAACTAAAAATAAAATTGGGTTGCCTCCCAACAAGCGCTATCGTTTAACGCCCCTAGCTAGGCATGATGATTTCAATGATGCTCACATGAAAGACAAGAATTGAAGCACAAAGAGAGCATCATAAAACACATGACAAACACATCTAAGTCTAACATACTTCCTATGCATAGGCATCTTATAGGTAAACAAATTATCAAGGCAAGCAAAAACTAGCATATGCAAGGAAGCGGAAAGAAACAATAGCAATCTCAACATAACGAGAGGTAATCTAGTAACATGAAAATTTCTACCACCATATTTTCCTCTCTCATAATAATTACATGTAGGATCGTAAGCAAATTCAACAATATAGCTATCACAAAACATATTCTTAACACTATCCACATGTATGAAAAGTTGACATTCTTCCAAAATAGTGGGATTAACATTAACTAAAGTCATGACCTCTCCAAACCCACTTTTATCAAAAACTTCATAAGATTGAACATTCTCCAAATATGTGGGATCTAAAGTTGACACTCTTCCAAACCCACTTTCAATATTATTACAAACACTATTATCAATCTCATATTCATCATGGGGCTTAAATAAAATTTCAAGATCAAAAGAAGAATCATCCCAATCATGATCATTGCAACAAATAGTAGACATAGCAAAACTAGCATCCCCAAGCTTAGGGTTTTGCATATTAATAGCACAGTTTACATTAATAAAATTTATAATAACATTATTGCAATCATGGTTTTTATTGAAGGAACTATCAACTATGGGTGCAATAGCAACGATCTCATGTTTAACATAAGGAACTATAGCAAATTCATCTTCATAAATATTGGCATCATGGTCACAAGAATAGCAAACATCATGTTCATAAAGGGATACTTCAATCAAATCATCGGAATTATCATTATCTATAGATTCATGCATATCATTATTTCCTCCCAAAGCAACGGTCATTCTCTCAATAAATTCTTTGACATAGACATTATGAGCATAGTTTTCATAGCAATATTTAAGTATGTCAAATTTTTCAGATTCGTAGAGAGTATTTTCATACTTTTAAATCAAAGAAGCAACTTCATAAGCACCCTTAAAAGCAACAAATTCTTCAATTTGTTCGATATCATAGTAACTATAAACACCCTTAGCATAAGAAGAAAAGATTTCATTGTCATTAAACTCACATAGGTAGGGAAGGTGTTTTTTAGGGTTCTTAGAGCAACAAGTAAAATCACAAATTTCACAAAGATTCCAAGCATAACATAGCAATCTGTTTATTTGATTCCATAAGAGTTTCCCTTTTTCAGACAAACGGTGACGCACAAAATGAGCATGCTCACCTAAAGATTTCCCATCAACTAGGCTAGTTGGGGTTTCAGCACGAGCGCATAAGGATCGAAGATGATCCAAGTAGAACACTTTAAGTGGATCCATATCAATAGATTTTTAGCAAGCAAAGATGCAAGCAAATAGAAGGCACGTGGAAACACAAACAGAAAGGCATACGGGAAGAAGGCGAATAAAACGGCAAGGGTGAAGTGGGGGAGATGAAAACAAGAGGAAAATGGCAAATAATGTAATGCGGGAGATAAGGGTCTGCGATGGGTACTTGGTATGTTGACTTTTGCGTAGACCTACCCGGCAACGGCGCCAGAAATCCTTCTTGCTACCTCTTGAGCACTGCGTTGGTTTTCCCTTGAAGAGGAAAGGGTGATGCAGTAAAGCAGCATAAGTATTTCCCTCAGTTTTTGAGAACCAAGGTATCAATCCAGTAGGAGTCCACGCACGAGTCCCTCGCACCTACACAAACAAATAAATCCTCGCAACCAACGCGATAAGGGGTTGTCAATCCCTACATGGTCACTTATGAGAGTGATATCTGATAGATATGATAGGATAATATTTTTGGTATTTTTATGATAAAGATGCAAAGTAAAATAGAAAGCAATAAAAATAACTAAGTGTTGGAAGATTAATATGATGGAAAATAGACCCAGGGGCCATAGGTTTCACTAGTGGCTTCTCTCAAGAGCATAAGTATTTTATGGTGGGTGAAAAAATTACTGTTGAGCAATTGACAGAATTGAGCATAGTTATGAGAATATCTAGGTATGATCATGTATATAGGCATCACGTCTGAAACAAGTAGACCGACTCCTGCCTGCATCTACTACTATTACTACACACATCGACCGCTATCCAGCATGCATCTAGAGTATTAAGTTCATAAGAACAGATTAACGCTTTAAGCAAGATGACATGATGTAGAGGGATAAACTCATGCAATATGATATAAACCCCATCTTGTTATCCTCGATGGCAACAATACAATACGTGCCTTGCTGCCCCTACTGTCATTGGGAAAGGACACCACAAGATTGAACCCAAAGCTAAGCACTTCTCTCATTGCAAGAAAGATCAATCTAGTAGGCCAAACCAAACTGATAATTCGAAGAGACTTGCAAAGATAACCAATCATACATAAAAGAATTCAGAAGATTCAAATATTGTTCATAGATAAAATTGACCATAAACCCACAATTCATTGGTCTCAACAAATACACCGCAAAAGAAGATTGCATCGAATAGATCTCTACAAGAGAGGGGGAGAACATTGTATTGAGATCCAAAAAGAGAGAAGAAGCCATCCAGCTAATAACTATGGACCCGAAGGTCTCAAGTAAACTACTCACACTTCATCGGAGAGGCTATGGTGTTGATGTAGAAGCCCTCCATGATCGATGCCCCCTCCGGCGAAGCTCTGGAACAGGCCCCAAGATGGCATCTCACGGGTACAGAAGGTTGCGGCGGTGGAATTAGGTTTTTGGCTCCGTATCTGGTAGTTTGGGGGTACGTAGGTATATATAGGAGGAAGGAGTACGTCGGTGGAGTAACATGGGGCCCACGAGGGTGGAGGGCGCGCCCAGGGGGGTAGGCGCGCCCCCTACCTCGTGGCTTCCTGGTAGCTTTCTTGACTTAGGGTCCAAGTCCCCTGGATCATGTTCGTTCCGAAAATCACGTTCCCGATGGTTTCATTCCGTTTGGACTCCGTTTGATATTCTTTTTCCGCGAAACTTTGAAATAGGCAAAAAACCAGCAATTCTGGGCTGGGCCTCCGGTTAATAGGTTAGTCCCAAAATAATATAGAAGTGTATAATAAAGCCCAATAATGTCCAAAACAGAAGATAATATAGCATGGAGCAATCAAAAATTATAGATACGTTGGTGACGTATCACCCTACCCCTCTATTTATATGTTGAGCCATGGCGTCGAAACTTGGAGTAAAAGCCTCCTCAAAGTCGGTTTTGCCCGAAAGACAAGAGTCCTTCTCGGACTCCAGGGCTAGACGCCAGGGTTCCCGGCGTCTACCTCCTAGATGCCAGGGTTCCTGGCGTCTAGCCCCTCGTCTTCGCAAAACTTCCTTTTGCACTTTCCAAAATCCTCGTGGGCTTTCCCCTTTGGCCGAAATAAAGTTTTCTTGTACCCAAACATTTCGGGAGACATCCGGAACCCCTTCCGGTGAATTCCGAAACCCTTCCGGAGATCAAACACTACTATCCCATATATTAAACTTTACCTCTGGACCATTCCGGAGCTCCTTGTCATGTCCATGATCTCATCAGGGACTCCGAACAACATTCGGTCACCAACATACATAACTCATATAATACTATATCATCAATGAACGTTAAGCGTGCGGACCCTACGGGTTCGAGAACTATGTAGACATGACCGGGACACCTCTCTGGTCAATAACCAATAGCGGAACCTGGATGCCCATATTGGCTCCTACATATTCTACGAAGATCTTTATCGATCGAACCGCATGACAACATACATTGTTCCCTTTGTCATCCGTATGTTACTTGCCCGAGATTCGATCGTCGGTATCACTATACCTAGTTCAATCTCATTACCGGCAAGTCTCTTTACTCGTTCCGTAATGCATCATCCCGTAACTAACTCATTAGTTACATTTCTTGCAAGGCTTATTGTGATGTGCATTACCGAGAGGGCCCAGAGATACCTCTCTGACAATCGGAGTGACAAATCCTAATCTCGATCTATGCCAACTCAACAAACACCATCGGAGACACCTGTAGAGCAACTTTATAATCATCCAATTATGTTGTGACGTTTGGTAGCACACTAAGTGTTCCTCCGGTATTCGGGAGTTGCATAATCTCATAGTCAAAGGAACATGTATTAGTCATGAAGAAAGCAATAGCAAATAAACTAAACGATCAAGTGCTAGGCTAACGGAATGGGTCAACTCAATCACATAATTCTCTAATGATGTGATCCCGTTAATCAAATGACAACTCATGTCTATGGCCAGGAAACTTAACCATCTTTGATTCAACGAGCTAGTCAAGTAGAGGCATACTAGTGACACTCTGTTTGTCTATGTATTCACACATGTACTAAGTTTCTGGTTAATACAATTCTAGCATGAATAATAAACATTTCCTTCAGTAATTTGGTTACATACGAATCCTGCATGTTGTCTCCCATCTTTCTTTTTTTGCGGCAAATGTTGTCTCCATCTTTGAAGGGACCTAGGGTCCAGTTTGAGGTGTTCTTTTTTCTTTCTTTCTTTCTTTCTTTCTTTTTGCAATCGGAGATAGTAAATTAGGACAAATAGTTTGCTTAGTTCCAATCTAGGTTAGCTTGCCAACAATCAGTGTTAACTATTTTAGTTAACTTAGGTAGCAGTAATCTACTCTGATTCTAACATAGATGAGTATAAGTAAGTCACGGTAGCACATAGTACATAGGCTGCATTCCCATCAAAGCCGCCCATGTTTATTACTTGTTTTCATTGTCAAAACTCCCCTGGACATAACCAATATGTTGATATGTTTCTTTTTTGGAGCAGGAGGTGTTGCTTCGGGTGATCCCAACTTCATATCGATTTCACAAGTGGATCTAACAAGTGACGCAATTTCTCATATGGATTCCTCTACCAATGGCGAACCCGCTTCTCCTCAATCAATCTTGTAGCAGGTCTGTCCTCTTTTGATCTTCAAGGCCCAAGGGCATCAAGAAGATATGAAGCTGAGCCTGCAACATTAACCAACTCTAAACAAAAGGGAGTAGAACCAATGAAAAAGAGGAAGCAAAGCCAGGTCACTTTGGCACTCAAGGACTAGATAGATTTTTGGAAGAAGCAAACTACAAAATTAGTTGAAGAGTTAAAGGAATCGAATAAAGAGGACTTGTTTTCAATTGGAAATTGTGTGGCTTCTCTAAGACAATTGAAGAGCTATTTTTTGCAGAAAAAGCAAAGGCGATGCGACTTTCGAATTCCCAATGAATCAAGATATATTCATTGATACCAAGAACCCAGGTCTTGGGATTTTTTGGTTAAAGGAGGAGATTACTGCAATGGAGAGAACATAAGGTATTCATCTTTGTCATGTAGTTTCTTATCCTCTCCTAGCTAGCTAGACATCCTGTACTAGACTACATATTTCTCGCATATGAAATATAGACTAGTGAGCCTGTACTAACCAATGCAAGGTGATTTGTCATGCATTTCAATATCAGCTTGTAATTATTTGGTTTCTGGTTGATGCATGGTTGGTGTGCTAGCTCTAGGTTCGAATATTTCTTAGTATATTGGTTTTACTAATGATGCTTATAGTTGGTTGAGGTCTTTTGGCGAACAATAACAAAATTCTTATTTATGAACCTTGATACCTTGATAAGTAGCAGCAAATGCTTGCTCTTTTTGTTTTGTGGTTGCGATGATGTATGCACGATAGTAATATATACTAATATGTGATGATTTAACCATCCTCACCTCACAAGTGAGCATAGCCTCGTTTACCTCCTTGTTCATTAGATAAGCAAAAGCACAATTGTCCATATAGTTGTTGGGAAACGTTGCATGGAAAACAAAAGAAATCTATGCACGCGCAAGATCTATCAAAGAGATGCATAGCAACAAGAGGGGAGAGTGTGTCTATGTACCCTCGTAGACCATAAGCGGAGGCGTTTAGTAACGCGGTTGATGTAGTCGAACTTCTTTGCGATCCAACCGATCAAGTACTGAACATACGACACCTCCGTGTTCAGCACATGTTCAGCTCGGTGACGCCCATGCCTTCTTGATCCAGAAAGATGCGAGTGTCGGTGTCAAAACCGGCGGATCTCGGGTAGGGGGTCCCGAACTATGCGTCTAAGGCAGATGGTAACAGGAGGCGGGGGACACGATGTTTACCCAGGTTCGGCCCCTCTCGATGGAGGTAATACCCTACTTCCTGCTTGATTGATCTTGATGATATGAGTATTACAAGAGTTGATCTACCACGAGATTGTAGAGGCTAAACCCTAGAAGCTAGCCTATGGTATGATTGTTGTTCTTGTCCTACGGACTAAACCCTCCGGTTTATATAGACAGAGGGGGCTAGGGTTACACAGAGTCGGTTACAAGGGAGGAGATCGTGTCCCATTATCACGGGATTCTCATCAATACGGGTGTGGGTAACCCAACCGCGCCATTAATTACGGCGCTCGGGGAATAAGCAGTTTTACCAGGCAAGTGAGGAGGCGCGGAATCCTTGCTGTCTTTATAAGGGGATAAGGACTCCCTTTCGCACCCACGCTCTCTACTTCCCAATTCATTCCCCTCCGCCCAAGCTCCATCGCCCAAGCATTCATCTTTTCTGCCCACAAAAGGCCTTCCAAAGATGTCCGGATCCGGAGCAGGAGGCAAATGGATGGCCTCTACCGTTCGAGAGAAGGATATCAAAAAGCTTCGGGAGGCCGGGTACCTGGCCAAGAAAATCAGCCACCGTCTCCCGATGGCAGGACAGATCGTCCCTACTCTGGAACCCCACGAGAGGGTTGTATTCCTCCCTCACTTTGTCCACGGGCTAGGGTTTCCCCTCCACCCGTTCGTTCGTGGCATCATGTATTATTATGGGATTGATCTTCATGATCTGTCCCCTAATTCCTTCCTCAACATCTCGACATTCATTGTCGTGTGCGAGGCTTTTCTCCGCATTTCGCCGCACTTCGGTTTATGGCTGAAGATTTTTAATGTGAAGCCCAAGGTGGTGGGCGGCGAGCACACCGAGTGCGGGGGCGCTATGGTGAGCAAGATGCCCAACGTCATATGGACAACATGAACCTTTAATGATTCTGTCAAGGAGTGGCAACAACAATGGTTTTATATCACTGAGCCGCGTGGCAAGGAATGGGCCGCCTCTCCCGAGTTTCGATCCGGTGCCTCCCTGCGGCTTACATCCTGGGTTAAGAAAGTCCTGGACTAGTCCTCGTCCGATGAACTGTCGGTGCTCCAGACGCGCGTTGAGGATATGGGAGACAAGAACATTGAACTTGTCAATGTGGTCCAGGTGATGTTAGTTCGCCGAATCTTTCCTTGTCAGCACTGGACCTGCAATTTATGGGAATTTGATCCGGCCAGGCACCAGACCTTGTGAGAGCTTTTCGGCTCCTCGCACAAGGACATTTGGAAGGTGCTTTTCAAGTCCAGCAAATCATGGACGGACTTCGCCGAGGACCGCGGGTACCAACTGTCCCGCCCTGCAAGTTTGGTGAGTCATCAAAACTTTTTATCCGCGTAACCCAAGGGAAGTGCTTAACGCGTTTTATTAAACTCTCCCAGGGCTGGACAAAGAAGGCAGAGCGGATCCATTGTCCGGCCCCGCTGCCCGAAAAACCGGACATCCCACTTCTGACGAAGATGCTGGTCTCGGCGCCTTACAAGGTGCCAAAGAACACGGCCGAGAAGGAGGCCAAAAAGACCCGGGGCGGCCTTCATCGGCGCGGCACTTCAGACACAATATCCGAAGGCTCCAATGCCCATTCCGCCTCCGAAGAGGACGACGAGGAGGAGGAAGATGAATCCCCTGCAGGGGGAAGAAAGAAGAGGACGACCTCCGCACACTTGGAGGCCGAGCTGCCCAAAAGGGGAAAGTCTCCTCTTCCGGAGGAGTCCACTGCTGCCGCCGACAGCGGCCCGACATGGGATCCCAGGCCCCAGCCCCTGGTGAACTCGTAAGTATATAGAATCCGAGTATGTTTTAGGCGTCCGGACTCATCGTGGCTTAGTATTTTAACCTAAGCCATATTTTTTGTAGTCCGGCGAGGTCCCGTACCAAACAATCCTCATCAGAGGACTTGCTGAGATCAAATGCTATGGAGAGCGAGACGCCCCCAAAGGCCACTTCCTCCAAACAGGTGCATAACACCGAGGCATCGTCCCAGAAAGACCCCGGCAAAGGGGGAAAGGAAAAAACCATGAAGGCGGCGCCTGGAGGTCAAACCTCAGGGGCCGGACACGTGGGGGAAAAGATTCCCATGGGGGCTGACGGCGGGGGCGATCCTGAGTTCGACTCCTAGCCGGATGCGATTCTAGAGACCTATACGGCTCCGAATCAAGCAGGCAGCCTTCGGCTGGAGGGGGCGTGCCTGTTCCATCGGCGACCTCTGTCTATCCAGAAGTGTCGGATGCTTTGTTGGTGGCGTTGAAAGACGCCTCCATCGTTGATGAACACCGTGCCCTTATGGGTGCGGTGATTGAGAAGATTCAGTCAACTGAGAGTGGACTGAACGAAGCTTGTATCAGCCTTATAAGAGGCTTTGAGGTATGTCTTATGGGTTGTCGAAGAGTTTCATAGTATAGATAGTAGCCCCTGATACTCTGTTTGGTGAAAGAAAGAACTGGACAGAGGATCGAATTTTATGTTCGCAGGAAGACTCATTGAATGGCATCAATTTCTCTTCTGTTATAAGCAGGTGTCTGTAGCGGCTGCTACTTCTCATACTGTGGAGATCTCCGGGCTGAATCAAAGTCTGGAGCGGGCCACAGAAGAACTTGGCCAATTGAAAATGCAGTTGAGGGATAAACAAGGTATGCACAAGTCTTGTTTGCGTTTATTATGAATGAATTTTCAGTATGAACTGGGCTTTATGACTTGCGCTAGGGATTGTGACCGAAGTCGAAGCCCTTAAGAAGGCTGTGGCCGAGGCCGAGAAAAAGGCAGCCACTGAGCAGGCTCTTCGTGAGAAGCACGAGGCCAGGGTTACTAAAGCTGAGCAGGAGCTGCAAGAGGCCGCGAGGAAATGCGAGACCTTGGAGTAGAGTTTAACGGAGAAGGAATCCGAACTCACCAAGGCGCATCAGGCCACGAGCGATGCCCGGGGGATACCCAAAGCACCCTGCAGGAGATCCAAGAGGCGAGAAAGATCGCGGCTGGTAAGGCTTTTTCCCTGTAGAGTAAGTATTTGGGGGGAAAACTTATGTTTCTAATTTTCAATCCGGATTTCTCAGGGGTATTTGCCGAGCTACCTCGCAGCATATCAGATGCCGCCCAATTCTACCGAGCCAAAGAAAGGAAAACCGCAGATAAGCTCTTCTGGTTGCAGTATTTGGCACCGAATTATTCGGTGCCTTTTACCGATCAGCTGAAACAGCTGATCGAACTGCATAAGGCGGCGGAACTAGCCATGAAAGATTTGGTTATCGGCTATGGCCTGCCGAGCCGATTCCAAGCAGCTACTTCGGGCTCGTGAAGCGGCTCGTAAGCGCTTGCCCTTGACTTGACGTCATCAAGCGGTCGGTCTGCATAGAAGGTGCGCGAATGGCCTTCGCCCGCGCAAAGGTGCACTAGGGGAAGATGGATGCCGAAAAGCTGATGACCGAAGGACCGCCAGAGGGGAAGGAGCACCGCAAGCCTGATATTACGAGAGTGTCCTGAAAGGATCCTACCTTGTAGCGGAGCTATGCACCAAGGACATCATATCTCCATGAATGCCAATCATGTTGTCCTTTGTAATGTTTGAACAAGGTCGTTTATTTGTCGCCTGTTATATAAAAGTTTACCCTCCTGTGTGGCCGTTTTATATGTTAAACCTGAGAGTTGGCCAGTCATCGGCTTCTGCCCCCACGTAAGAAGTACGGGGGTTGTCGGTGTCAACACCGGCGGATCTCGGGTAGGGGGTCCCGAACTGTGCGTCTAGGCGGATGGTAACAGGAGACGAGGGACACAATGTTTTACCCAGGTTCAGGCCCTCTTGATGGAGGTAAAACCCTGCGTCCTGCTTGATTAATATTGATGATATGGGTAGTACAAGAGTAGATCTACCACGAGATCGAGGAGGCTAAACCCGAGAAGCTAGCCTATGGTATGATTGTTGTATGTTGTCCTACGGACTAAAGCCCTCCGGTTTATATAGACACCGGAGAGGGTTAGGGTTACACAAAGTCGGTTATAATGGTAGGAGATCTAAATATCCGCATCATCAAGCTTGCCTTCCACGCCAAGGAAAGTCCCTTCCGGACACGGGACGAAGTCTTCAATCTTGTATCTTCATAGTCCTGGAGTCCGGCTGAAGGTATAGTCTGGCTATCCAGACACCCCCTAATCTAGGACTCCCTCAGTAGCCCCCGAACCAGGCTTCAACAACGACGAGTCCGGCGCGCAGATGGTCTTCGGCATTGCAAGGCGGGTTCCTCCTCCAAGTACTTGATAGAAGATTTTGAACACAAAAGACAGTGTCCGACTCTACAAAATAAGTTTCCACATATTGCGATAGAGAGAATAACATTTACACAAATCTAATCTGCTGACGTATTCCGTAGCGCGACATCACACTACGGCCAAGCCTTTATTCGAATCGTTTTTACTCCCCCACCTCAGCGCATTTTGCGAGGCGGTTTCCTTGGCACGTCTTGTCAAAGCAGAGATTGTGTCCCGCCATTTACGGGATTCTCATCAATACGGACATGGCTAACCCAACCGCGCCATTTATTACGGCATTTGGGTGATAAGCGAGTTTTACCAGGCCGGTGGGGATGCTTAGCCGCATCTGCCCATATAAGGGGATAAGGATCCACCTTTTTACCTACGCCTTCTTCCTCCTTTGCCTATCCATCTTCCGCGCACTCGAGCTCTAGCGCCCAAGCCCGCACTTCCCACCTCAACCTTCTCCAGCCATGTCCGAAGCGGGAGGCAAGTGGATGGTCTCCTCCATCACGGAGGGCCATATAAAGAAACTGAGGAAAGCCAGATACTTGTCTAACGACATCGCGCACCGGCTTCCCGAGAAGGGGCAGCTCCTCCCCACCCCAAGGCCCCATGAGAGGGTAGTATTCCTTCCCCACTTTCTCCGCGGACTGGATTTTCCTCTCCACCCATTCGTCCGAGGGCTCATGTTCTACTATGGCCTGGATTTCCACGATCTGGCCCCGAACTTTGTCCTCAACATCTCCGCGGACTGGGTTTTCCTCTCCACCCATTCGTCGTGTGTGAGGCCTTCCTCTGCATCCGCCCCCATTTCGGCCTATGGCTCAAGACTTTCAACGTCAAGCTAAAGGTGGTGCGTGGCAACCAGGCGGAGTGCGGAGGCGCCATGGCGGGCAAGATGTCCAACGTCCTATGGCTCGAGGGCTCCTTTGTGGAGACCCTGAAGGGGTGGCAGTCAGGGTGGTTTTACATCATCGAGCCCCGCGACCCTGAGTGGGTCGCAGCCCCCGAGTTCCGGTCCGGACCCCCTACGCGGCTCACGTGTTGGAAAGAGACGGGCCTGTCGTGGGGCAACCAAGGAGAAGTAACTAGACTGCAAAAATGCATCCAAACCCTGGTGAACAAGCAGCTCAAGCTTGTCAATGTAGTACAGGTTATGCTCGTCCGCCGGATCCTCCCGTGTCAGCAACGGGGTTTCAATCCGTGGGAGTTCGACCCGGCACAGCACCCGACCCTGAGAAGGCTCTTCGACACGACGTACGAAGACGCCTGGAAGGTGCTATTCAAAGGCGCCGAGGCTCCCGCATCCGCTTCCGAGGACCGCGGATTCAGCACGCAGCGTCATGCTGGTGTGGTAAGATATTTTTACCTTTTACAGGATGTTGGTTTTCCATAGTTTGACTCTATGCGGGATCTGAACTTCCTTTCCTTTAACAGGATTGGCAGGCGAAGTCCGGACAGACCGACTGTCTGGCCCCTTTGCCTGAAGACCCAGCCGGTGCTCACATAACCAAGCTGCTGGCTCCGGCACTTTACGTGGTGCCGGAGAAGAAGGCCAAGAAGAAGGCCACAGGGACTCGAAAGAGTTCCCGACGCTTGGAGGTGTTGGATTCATCATCCGACGACTCCGAGACGTGCTCCTCCCGTGAAAATGAGGAGGAGGAAGAAGAACCCTCTCCCCCTCCAGCGGGGGGAGGAAACAAGAGAAAGGCCGCCCCAACAGGGGAGGCCGAGGGGTCCAGGGAGGAGAGGACCCCTCCTCCGGACTACTCCGCCGATGCCGACGACGGCGAAGAGGAGTGGCCACACAAGGCCAAGCGCGTGGTGAGATCGTCCGTTATTCGGTTGCCGGAGTAACTCGTAGTATTCCTTTGCTGCACAGCTTTCCCTTATGTCGAATATATCTATGCAGTCCGCCCAAAGTCGGGCTCGACGAGTCGTCGAGCGGCTCCCTGGATTCGTCGGACATGAACTCCCTTCCGACGGCTACCTCCCCCCGCCCTACGGACGACGCCGAAGTGTTGTCCCAACAGGTTCCAAGCCAGGAGGAGGTGGTCCTGGAGGTGCCACAAGGCGACCTCCCGGACTCCAGGAGTAAAGGGGATAAAACCCCCTAGGGCTCCAAGTCCGGCTTTGAGACGGACACCGCGCCGGAATCATCAACGGTTCCGGACCGCGGTAGGCGAACTCCTTCCAAGAGGAGCAAGCCTACTGAGCCGGCGGCCCCCATCCAACCGGAGGCGCCGGACAATCTGCTGGAGGTGCTTAACGGCACCTCCATCGACGAGGAGCACCACACTATTATGAGTGCGGTGATCCAGAAGGTTCAGTCCGCCAAGAGCGGACTGACTGAAGCTTGTGCCAACCTTCTAACAGGCTTCGAGGTAAGTATAGAATATGTAAAAAATATTACCGCATAGACAGTAGCCCCTGATGCTCTGTTTGGCGCTCGGAAAGAAAAGCCGAATAGAGGATCTAATAAAATTTGCAGGAGTCTAACAGAAAAAGAGTCAATATGCATATGCAGGCTTCGCTGTTGGCGACCGCCGCACTGACTGTGGAGGTGGGCACATTGAAGCAGGGCCTCGGGCGGTCCGAGCAAGAGCTCGGCCTTGCCAAGCGGCAGCTCGAGGAGAAAGAAGGTAAGAGATACCTTATAGAAAAAACAAAAATATAAAAGTGCAATTGCAAAAATATGACAGGATTAACATGGCTATTGTAGGGGCCGCAACTGAGGTGGCGACCCTCAAGCAAGCGCTGGCCGAGGCCGAGAAGAGAGCGGCCGCGGAGCGCACCGAGCGGGAGAAATATGAGGCACAAGTTGGCGAGGTGCGGCAAGAGCTCCAGGTTCTCATGGAAAAACATGAGAGTTTGGAGCTTGACTCAAAGACGCGAGCGTCCGAGCTCGCGGTGGCTATTGAAAATGCCAAATCTGCCAAGGCCGAATCCCAGAAGGCCCTCCAGGAGTTGGATGCGGTGAAAAAGATAGCGGCGGGTAAGGCATTCTTTATGCAAAGCAAACATGTAAAAGTGAGCTTCTTGTTACTTACCCGAATCCGGAGCTCTCCAAGAGCATTAGCAGATCTTCCCCGTAGCGTGTCCGATGCTGCCGCATTCTACCGAGCTGAATAGGGCAGCTCGACGGAGAAGGTGTTCTGGTCTCAGTATGCTGAGGCCGGACACCCTGTGCCCCTGAGCGACCAGCTGAAGCAGCTGGTCGAGCTCCACAAGGCGGCCGAACAGGCCATGAAGGGCCTCATAGTTCGGCTGTGGCCTGGAGAGGCTCTGCCTGGGAGCTACTTCGGGCTGGTGCGGCGGCTGGTGGAGGCCTGTCCAAGGCTCAAAGTCATCAAGTGCTTCGTCTGCGTCGAAGGTGCCCGTAGGGCCCTTGCCCGCGCTAAGGTGTACTGGGGCAAGCTGGATGCTGAGAAGCTTGTGAAGGACGGGCCACCGCTGGGGAAAGAGCATTGCAAGCCCGAGAATTATTATAAGGACGTTCTGAAGGGTGCCCGCCTAATGGCGGATGAATGTTCCAGGAATGTAATTTTGGAGTAAACTCGCTCATTTTGTCCTGTGCGCTGAAAACTTGTTCATGTGCGCTTAAGCAATGCGTTTTGAATTTAAAATAATACCTTCTGTGCGGCCGTTTATCAAATTTGAGAGATGGCGAGTCGTCGACTTCTGCCCCCATGCCACTAGTGCTGGGGTGTTCGGGATAAACCTGAGCGCTCTTTTTCCCATGTTTGGGTCCTTCGAGGGAGGCGCTCAGCACAACGAATAAGGAAATCATACTATAATGCTTGAACACTCTCACTTAGCCATAGAATTCTATAATTTTAAATTTCGGCGAAGCCCCTAGTATTCGGAAAACTGAGTTCGGGGCGCTATCCATGCCTTTGGCCGGACAAAAGCCGACTCCTCGCTCTAAGCGGCATAAGTCTTTAGGGACTTGAAGAACCTCTCGAACAGCGACCAGTCTCTCGCTTCATCATGACAATCAGTTTTAGCTTTCTCTACTGAGGTGCTCCGCCCAGCTCAACCGGGGCACAATCGCAGTAGTTCTCCTAGTGCTACCTTAGCTGATACAACGAAACAGAAGGCACCAAAACATAGGAGCCGGGCAAACCCAACTATTGACCCAAGACATGATTCGGAGCCGATGCATATAATGCTATAAGTTCGGGGTGCCGCACTTGTTAAAGTGTTTGGACTGCTCTCACCATATTTGGGGGGTAATGAAGCCCCTGGCGTATTGACCGTATCAACGTGTACGGGTGTAACATGTCGTTAATGAACTTATATGTGTAAGAAAGAATAATGCAAAAATGGACAAAAGCTATGCATTGTTTATAGAAAGGCTGCGATTAAAGCCGAACGATACAAATAGTGTGATAAGCAAAAGCAGGACTATTTAACATGTCCTTTCCAGGGGCAGAATGCGGAATAGTATGCAAAACAGGTATACTGCTCGTGATAGAGACCACCTGGGAGTTCTATAATGCGGCGTAGCTTTTCTGCTTCCCTGGTTCTTGCATCGTTTGAGCGGCAGTTGGATTGCCGAATAGGTCTTCCGAAGTATGGAGTCCTGAAAGCAAGAGAAAATAAAGAAATCAACAACCCCTAGTGCGGCTTAAGCCGTGTTTCGGGCGTGCCGTGATGGTGCCCCTCCCCTTGTGCC
This sequence comes from Aegilops umbellulata, assembly GCA_032464435.1. NCBI lineage: Eukaryota > Viridiplantae > Streptophyta > Magnoliopsida > Poales > Poaceae > Aegilops > Aegilops umbellulata. The sequence continues at coordinate 446,652,532 of CP136054.1, forward strand.
CATGGTATTTCGAGAGCGTAGTTATGTACGCGAAGCACTGGTTTCGCTATTTCGCGAGGGCTGGGGTTGGGGCCGCGTTGCTACGCCTGCTCGGAATGTGCCAGGCGGTGTTGTTGTAGGTTACTCCGGGCACGCTTGACAGTGTCCGGACGTTTAACGGCCGGACTGGAGAGCTGCCTTGAGAGGCTGCTTTGTAGTTCCGTTGCGAGGGCCGCCGTGTGCTCCTCCATTCAGAGGGAGCACTCGGTGTTTCCATTGACCGTGATTACACCTCGAGGGCCTGGCATTTTGAGCTTAAGGTATGCGTAGTGCGGCACCGCATTGAATTTTGCAAATGCGGTTCGCCCGAGCAGTGTGTGATAGCCACTGCGGAACGGGACTATGTCGAAGATTAACTCCTTGCTTCGGAAATTATCCGGAGATCTGAAGACCACTTCAAGTGTGACTAAGCCTGTACAGTTGGCCTCTACACCTGGTATGATGCCTTTAAAGGTCGTTTTGGTGGGCTTAATCCTCGAGGGATCTATGCCCATTTTCCGCACTATATCCTGGTAAAGCAGGTTCAGGCTGCTGCCGCCGTCCATAAGGACTCTTGTGAGATGAAATCCGTCAATAATTGGGTCTAGAACCAATGCGGTGAATCCGCCATGACGGATGCTAGTGGGGTGGTCCCTTCGATCGAAGGTGATCGGGCAGGAGGACCATGGGTTGAACTGTGGTGCGACTGGCTCCATCGCATATACGTCCCTTAACGCACGCTTCCGCTCCCTCTTGGGGATGTGGGTTGCGTATATCATGTTCACCGTCCGCACTTGTGGGGGAAAACCCTGCTGTCCACTATTGTTCGGCGGCCGGGGCTCCTCCTCGTCATCGCTACGCAGCCCCTTGTCTCTATTTTCGCCATTTAGCTTGCCTGCCTGCTTGAACACCCAACAATCCCTGTTGGTGTGATTGGCTGGCTTTTCGGGGGTGCCATGTATCTGGCACAAGCGGTCGAGTATTTGGTCCAAACTGGACGGGCCCTGAGTATTTATTTTGAATGCCTTTTTCCGCTGACCGGATTTGTAGCCTCTGAATCCGGCATTGAATGCCGTATCCTCGTTGCTGTCGCTGTTAACGCGGCGCTTTTGCTTGTTCCGACGTGACCTGCCACTGTTGTCCTTGGTGTCCGAATTACCGAGGTTCTTGGTCAAGTTATTGCTGCGAGCTAGCCAGCTGTCTTCTCCCGCGCAAAAGTGGGTCATGAGTGTCGTGAGGGCTGCCATAGATTTCGGCTTTTCCTGTCCAAGGTGTTGGGCAAGCCACTCGTCGTGGATATTATGCTTGAAGGCTGCTAGGGCCTCTGCGTCTGGACAGTCGACTATTTGGTTTTTCTTTGTTAGGAACCGTTACCAGAATTGCCTAGCTGATTCTTCTGGCTACTGAATTATGTGGCTTAGGTCATCAACGTCTGGTGGTCGCACATAGGTACCCTGGAAATTGTCGAGGAATGGGGCTTCCAGGTCCTCCCAACAACCGATTGATTCTGCCGGCAAGCTGTTAAGCCAATGCCGAGCTGGTCCCTTATGTTTGAGTGGGAGGTATTTGATGGCGTGTAGATCATCGCCGCGGGCCATGTGGATATGAAGGAGATAGTCCTCGATCCATATCGCGGGGTCTGTTGTGCCATCGTATGATTCAATGTTCACGGGTTTGAAACCCTCAGGGATTTGATGATCCATTACTTCATCTGTGAAGCATAGGGGGTGTGCGGCGCCTCTGTATTGGGCTATATCACGACGCAGCTCAAACGAGCTTTGCCAATTGTGTTCGGCCCGGCCGGATTTATTATATCGGGAGTGACGATCACCGTTACGTGTCATGGGGCGCCCGCGCGATCCGTAGATCGATCTTGTTTGTCTCGCCTTGTCCTCCAATATGTCTCGCAGGTACGACGCATTTTCCCGTGCCTTAGAATGTTTTGAGCGGCGTCGGGGTGCGGCTTGAGTGGAGGGCCGGGAGGCCTTTCTGTCACGGCCACGCGGTGGCCGATCGGCCGTATCATGCGCTGGTGATGTAGGTTTAGGTGCTTCCTCCTCTAATCAGGGTAGCAACCTGCGCTTTGGGTAGATCTTGGAGGGGCGTTCGAGTTCATGCTCTTCGGCCGCAAGGACTTCAGTCCATCTGTCGGCTAGCAAATCTTGATCAGCTCTAAGCTGTTGCTGTTTTTTCTTGAGGCTGCTTGCCGTGGCCATAAGCCTGCGTTTGAAACGCTCTTGTTCGACGGGATCCTATGGCATGATGAATTCGTCGTCGTCATCGAGGCTTGCCTTGTCTTCGGAGGGAGGCATATAATTATCATCCTCGACCTCTGAGGGAGTCCTGGATTAGGGGGTGTTCGGATAGCCGGACTATACCTTCAGCCGGACTCCAGGATTATGAAGATACAAGATTGACGACTTCGTCCGTGTCCGGAAGGTTCTTTCCTTGGCGTGGAAGGCAAGCTAGGTGTGCGGATATTCAAGATCTCATACCAATGTAACCGACTCTGTGTAACCCTAACCCTATCAGGTGGCTATATAAATCGGAGGGTTGTAGTCCGTAGGACGAACACATCATAACCATCATCATACCTATAGGCTAGCTTCTAGGGTTTAGGCTCCTTGATCTCGTGGTAGATCTACTCTTGTACTACCCATATCATCAATATTAATCTAGCAGGAGTAGGGTTTTACCTCCATCGAGAGGGCCCGAACCTGGGTAAAATAAAGTGTCCCTTGTCTCCTGTTACCATCCGACCTTGACGCACAGTTCGGGACCCCCTACCCGAGATCCGCCGGTTTTGACACCGACATTGGTGCTTTCATTGAGAGTTCCTCCGTGTTGTCGCCTTTAGGCCTGATGGCTCCTTTGATCATCAGCAACGATGAGGTCCAGGGTGAGACTTTTCTCCTCGGACAGATCTTCGTCTTCGGCAGCTTCGCTCTGCGCGCCAACTCGCTTGGCCATCTAGAGCAGATCGAAAGCTACGCCCCTGGCCATCAAGTCAGGTTTGGAAGCTTAAACTACACGACAGATATCCGTGGAGACTTGATCTTCGACGGATTCGAGCCACAGCCAAGCGCGCCGCACTATCCCAAGGGGCATGATATAGCTCTGCCTCCGAACAGTGTCCTGGAGGCCGCATATGCTCCGGCCCCGATCCTCGACTCGAAGCCCGCTGCGTCCTTTGAGGGTGAACGGTTGGACGTCGGAGGCTGCGATCTTAAAAGCCATTGAGCCGAACGCAAGCCCCGCACTCCGCATAGCCCATGACTCCGAGGAGCCGGATTCTTCTCCGAACTCTGAGGCTCCCGCGCGCCTGCCAATCGAATCAGATTGGGCGCCTGTAATGGAGTTCACCACCGCGGACATCTTTCAGTGCTCACCTTTCGGTGATATCCTGAATTCTCTCAAGTCTCTCTCTTTGTCAGGAGAGCCCAGGCCGAACTATGGCCTGCGAGGTTGGGATTCGGACGACGAAGAAATTCAAAGCCCACCCACCACCCACTTAATAGCCACTGTCGACGATATACCCGACATGCTCGATTTCGGCTCCGAAGACTTCGACAGTATGGACGACGAAGGAGGAGACGAACAAGAACCAGCACCTGTAGGGCGCTGGACGGCCACCTCATCATATGACATATACATGGTGGATGCTCCAAAAGATGGAGACGGCGACGGAACAGCGGAGGATGGCACCTCGAAAATGCCTCCAAAACGCCGGCATCAGCGGCGCCGCTCTAAACCCCGCCACAGCAGAAATGGTGATTCCGGCACGGGAGACAATACTACCCCGAACAGCGCCGAAGAACACCAAAACCAGCAAGATTCGGCGCAGGAAGATGGAGAAGACCGCCCTCACAAGGGAACGGCAGAGCGAGAGGTCGAGGATGGTAACTACATGCCTCCCTCCAAAGATGAGGCAAGCCTCGGCGACGATGAATTCGTCGTACCATCAGACCCCGCCGAACAAGAGCGCTTTCAACGCAGGCTTTTAGCCACGGCAAACAGCCTAAAGAAAAAGCAGCAACAGCTTATAGCTGATCAAGATCTGCTAGCTGACAGATGGACTGAAGTCCTTGCGGCCGAAGAGTACGAACTCGGACGCCCCTCCAAGAATTATCCCAAGCGCAGGCCATTACCCCAATCAGAGGAGGAAGCACAAGACATGGCAGATCGGCCACCTCGCGGCCGCGACAGAGAAGCCTGTAGAACATTCAAACAAACCATGCCCCGCAGCTGCTTCACCAATGCACGGAAAAACGAGCCAGACCTGCGAGACATCCTGGAGGACAAAGCAAGGCAAACAAGATCGATCTATGGATCGCGCGGACGCCCGACAGCACGTGATAATTTTCACCCCGGACATAATAAATCCGGCCGGGCCGAACACAATAGGCACAGCTCCTCCGAACTGCGTCGTGACATAGCCCAGTACAGGGGCGCCGCACACCCACTATGCTTCACATACGAAGTAATGGATCATAGAATCCCAGAGGGTTTCAAACCCGTCAATATCGAGTCGTACGATGATACGACAGATCCGGCAGTATGGATTGAGGACTATCTCCTCCACATCCACATGGCACGTGGCGATGATTTGCACGCCATCAAATATTTACCCCTTAAGCTTAAGGGACCAGCCCGGCACTGGCTTAACAGCCTCCTAGCGGACTCGATCGGCTCTTGGGAGGACCTGGAGGCCGCATTCCTCGATAACTTTCAAGGGACCTATGTGCGGCCACCAGACGCCGACGACCTAAGCCACATAATTCAGCAGCCAGAAGAATCGGCCAGACAATTCTGGACACGGTTCCTAACAAAGAAAAATCAGATAGTCGATTGTCCGGATGCAGAGGCCCTAGCGGCCTTCAAACACAACATCCGCGACGAATGGTTGGTCCGACACCTGGGACAGGAGAAGCCGAAATCAATGGCAGCGCTCACGACACTCATGACCCGCTTTTGCGCGGGCGAAGATAGCTGGCTAGCTCGCAGCAACAACTTATCGAAGAAGCAAGGTAATTCGGATACCAAGGAAAAAGGTGGCAGGTCACGGCGGAACAAACAGAAATGCCGCGTTAGCAGCGACAGTAATGAAGATACGGTAGTAAATGCCGGATTCAGAGGCCATAAATCCGGTCAGCGGAAAAAGCCATTTAAAAAGAATACCCAGGGCCCGTCCAATTTGGACCGGATACTCGACCGCTCGTGCCAGATTCATGGCACCCCCAAAAGGCCAGCCAATCACACCAACAGGGATTGTTGGGTGTTTAAGCAGGCAGGCAAGTGAAGAGCCGAACACAAAGACAAGGGGCTGGACAGCGACGATGAGGAGGAGCCTAGGCCGCCGAACAACAATGGACAGAAGGGGTTTCCCCCGCAAGTGCGGATGGTGAACATGATATACGCGACTCACATTCCCAAGCGGGAGAGGAAGCGTGCGCTACGGGACGTATACGCGATGGAGCCAGTCGCCCCAAAGTTCAACCCATGGTCCTCTTGCCCGATCACCTTCGATCAAAGGGACCACCCCACTAGCATCCGTCACGGCGGTTTCGCCGCATTGGTTCTTGACCCAATCATGGACGGATTTCACCTTACAAGAGTCCTCATGGACGGCGGCAGTAGCCTGAACCTGCTTTACCAGGATACAGTGCGGAAAATGGGCATAGATCCATCAAGGATCAAGCCCACAAGGACGACCTTTAAAGGCGTCATCCCAGGTGTAGATGCCAATTGCATAGGCTCCATAACACTTGATGTGGTCTTCGGATCTCCGGACAACTTCCAGAGCGAAGAGTTAGTCTTCGACATAGTTCCTTTCCGCAGTGGCTATCATGCTCTGCTTGGACGAACCGCATTCGCTAAATTCAATGCGGTGCCGCGCTACGCATATCTCAAGCTCAAGATGCCAGGCCCTCGAGGTGTAATCACGGTCAGCGGAACACCGAATGCTCCATCCGTACGGAGGAGCACACGGCGGCCCTCGCAGCGGAAGTGCAAAGCAGCCTCTTAAGGCAACTCTCGAGTCCGGCCGCTACAAAGCCGGATAAAGCAAAATGCGCCCGGAGTAACCCGCAGCAAGACCGACTGGCGTGTTCGGAGCATGCGTAGCAATACGGCCCCAACCCCAGCCATCGCTACATAGCGGAGCTAGTACCTCGAGTACACAATTACGCCCTTAAAATTCCATGGGCATAGGGGAAGGGGCACATCAAACGGCATGCCAACAATACGGCGTCAAACGTACTAGGGGCTGCCGGATTCTTCTTTTCTTTCAGGACTCCATACTCTGGATAAAGTGTTCGGCCTTGCTGCCGCACAGACGATACAAGACCCAGGAAAGCAGATAAAACAACACTACATCATGGAACTCTAAGGTGGTCTCTATTTCGAGCGATATATCTGTTTCTAAATTCCGCGGCCTGCGCCTGGTCAAGACATGTTAAATAGTCTAAAAAATTCTTTTTTTATCGCACTACTTGTATCGTTCGGCTTGAATAAACAGCCTCCTTATAAATAATGCATAGCTTTTTTGTCTATTTTTTGCATTATCTTCTTTTAATATACATATGTTTATTCAAATAACATGATCGCACCCGTACACCATGGTACGGCAAACCACGCCAGGGGCTTTATTACCCTTCTATCTGGTGTGAGAAGTCCGTCCACTTTCACAAGTGCGGCACCCCGAACTTATAGCATTATATGCATCGGCTCCGAGTCATGATTTTGGTCATATGTTGGGTTTGCCCGGCTCCTATGTTTTGGTGCCTTACGTTCCGCTATATCGACTAAGGTAGCACTAGGAGAACCACTACGATTGTGCCCCAGATCAGGTGGGCGAGCACCTCAGTGGAGAAAGCTAAAACAGACTGTCATGATAAGGCGTGAGACCGGTCGCTGTTCGAGAGGTTTTTCGAGTCCTTAAAGGCTTATGCCGCTTCGAGCGAGGAGCTGGTTAAGTCCGGCCAAAGGAGTGGATAGCGCCCCGAATTCGGCCTTCCGAACTAGGGGCTTCGCCGAAATTTAAAATTATAACGTTCTATGGCTAAGTGAGAGTGTTCAAGCATTATAGTCCGATTGCCTGGTTCGCTGTGCTGAGCGCCTCCCTCGAAGGACCCAACAATGGGAACAAGAGCCCTCAGGTTTATCCCGAACACCCCAGCACTAGTGGCATGGGGGCAGAAGCCGACGACTGGCCATCTCTCAATTTTTGATAAACAGCCGCACAGAAATAATATTTTAAATTAAACAAGCATTGCTTAGCGCATATGAACAAGTTTTCAGCGCAACAGGACACAAACGAGCGAGTTTATTCAAAAATTACATCTTTAGCACATTCATCCGCGACAAGGCGGGCTCCGGCAAGAACTTCCTTGTAGTAGTTCTCGGGCTTGCGATGCTCCTTCCCCTGCGGCGGCCCGTCCTTCACCAGCTTCTCTCCGTCCAGCTTACCCCAGTGTACCCTTACACGGGCAAGGGCCCTCCGGGCACCTTCAATGCAGACGGAGCGCTTGACGAGTTCAAGCCGTGGACAGGCCTCCACCAGCCGCCGTACTAGCCCGAAATAGCTCCCAGGCAGGGCCTCTCCAGGCCACAGCCGAACTAATAAGCCCTTCATGGCCTGTTTGGCCGCCTTGTGGAGCTCGGCCAGCTGTTTCAGCTGATCGCTCAAGGGCACAGGGTGTCCGGCCTCAGAATACTGAGACCAGAACACACTCTCCGTCGAGATGCCTTCTTCAGCTTGGTAGAACGCGGCGGCGGCGGATGCGCTGCGGGGAAGATCGAAGAACGCCCCTGGAGAACTCCGGAGTCGGGTAAGTAATAGGTAATTTACTTTTATATTCCTACTTTGCATTGAGAATGCCTTACCCGCTGCTATCTTTTTTACATCCTCCAACTCTTGGAGGGTCTTTTGGGCTTCGGCCTTGGCACTCTTGGTGGTCTCAACAGCCGACGCGAGCTCGGAGGCTTGCGTTTTCGCCTCAAGTTCCAAACCCTCATGTTTCTTCATGAGAGCTTGCAGCTCTTGCTGCACCTCGCCGACTTGGACCCCAAGCCTTTCTCGCTCGGCGCGCTCCTCGGCCGCTTTCTTCTCGGCCTCAGCCAGCGCCTGCTTCAGGGTTGCCACCTCAGCTGTGGCCCCTACAATAAATAGTACAATCCTGTTATTTCTTTTTGCAATCAAGCCTCTCTATAGGCACCTTTTTTAAGGGGTATTTTGTAACACCCCGGATGTTACTTGCCATATTTGTAATCCAACTCTTGCCATTTCCGGCTATGTGATATGATATTCCCTCCGTGGTTGGGTTTCCCGTCATTTTGCATTTTGTTCATGTCATGCATTTCATATCATGTCATCATGTGCATCGCATTTGCATACGTGTTCGTCTCACGAATCCGAGCATTTTCCCCGTTGTCCGTTTTGCAATCCGGCGCTCCTATGTTCCCCGGCGTCCCCTTTTACCTTTTTCCGTGAGCGGGTATTAAACCTTCTCTGAATGGACCGAGGTTTGTCAAGCGGCCTTGGTATAGCACCGGTAGACCGCCTGTCAAGTTTCGGGTCATTCGGAGGTCGTTTGATACTCCAACGGTTAACCGGATAACCGTAAAGGCCTCGTGTGTGTTGCAGCCCGAAACCCCTCCAAAACAGCCCAATAACCCATCTAAGTCACTCCCATGTCCATCGCCGTTCGATCACGATCGTGTGGGCGAAAACCGCTCTCCATTTGGAGCTTCCTAGCTCCTTCTACCTATAAAAACACCTCCCCCTCCGAAATTGCGGATCAATTCCACCCTAACCCTAGCCCCCATTCTTCCTCCGCGCGCCGGACGCGTCCGCCCGGCGCCGGACACCGTTCGCCGCCGCCCGCGGCCAATCGGGGGGCGCCACGCGTCCTCCCCGCGTCGTCCCCGCCGCCGGCCCGTCGGGCCCGCCGCCGGCCCCCGCGGCCCGCAGCGCCGCGCCTCCTCCGCCTCCCGCGCCGTCCCCGCGACCGAGGAGCCCGCCGCCGCCTGGCGCCGCCCGCCGCGCCCGCGTCCCGCAGCCGCCGGCGCCGCCCGCCGCGCTCGCCGGCGCCGCCGTCCCGCGGCCTCCCCGCCGTCCCGCGGCCTCGCCCGCCGGCCTCCTCCGCCGCCCGCGACCAGATCCGGCCCCGGCCTCGCCGGATCTCGCCTCTCCGTCCGCCTCCGCACGAACCCCGGCTATCCTCGGTTCGCGTGCAAACCTAAGGTTGACTTTCCCTCGGGCCCGAAATCCGCTAAGTCATTTTTTCTGTCATAATATTGTTGCATGTTCATCGCATCATATCTCTGCATCTGTGGCTCCGTTTCGGGCGTATAGCATATCAAATTGTTCGCCCTGACGAGTATATCATTTCATTCCATTGCATCATTTTCATTTGAGTTCATCTTGGTGCCCGTAATGCTGTTAGAAGAGGGCTATGTGATGTTAGTTTCAGATCTGTTTCAGAACATGCACTTTTGTCATTTTTGCCATGATTGATGTGTGCATCCTATGAAGTTGAGTCCTACATGTGTTTTGTAATATGCCATGCTATCTTTCCATGGGTGTATGCCATGTATTTTTGTGATCTTTGTGGTGACTAGCACAAGCATGCAAACTAGGGTACATAATGTTGCTGATTTCAGAGACTGAGTAATTTCACTAAGTCCTTGCCTGCTGTTATTTTTATGCCATGTGTTCATGTTGTTTCAGAGAGATCTATGCCTCTTTTGAGCATGATCAGTAAGAGTGTTTTGAGCATATGGATTTGCTATATCCATCCGTGCCTTTGTTTGTAATTATGGAGTGCCATAGCTTGAGTCAATCGAGCTCTACTTTTGCTATAAAATGTTACTGGCAGATTGTTTACATGTTATTCGATTTTGCCAAGCATGGTGTAGTTGATCCTTGCATGCTATGATGTTATTCTTGCCATGTCTAACTTCTATGCCATGTCTTCATGATGCATGTATGCTTAGTTTATCATGCAATACTCTGTAGTGAGTGCATCGAGCTCGTAAACATGCCTACTTGTTATCTGTTTTTGACATGTCCAGTTTTCTGCCAAGTCTGAAACCTGTAACGAAACTTGCTTAATTGACATGGGTGTTATTGTATTTTCTGATCATTTTTGGCTTATGGTCAGTAAGGGACTTTTGTTAAGTGCTTTGAGTTGATTCATGCCATGTCTTATTTTGCTATGTCCTCTTCCTGTAGCATTTTGTTTGCCTGCTCTAAACATGTCATCCTGATGTTAATTTCTGGCATGTTGTTATTTTCACTAAGTCTGTGAACCTGTTATCTTTTGCACTTTTGCCATGCTTGTTTGAACCTGTTATGATGTGTTTTAGCCGTAGCTCAGTGTTCATATTTTGTCAAGCATCTTGATTATATCACTGCCATATGCTTTCCCGGTACGTTTGGTTGTAGTAGCTTAATTTCTTGTTGCTTGCTATGTAGCATCATGCTGTTAATGGCATAATATTGTCATTCTTGTTTTGCTTGTCATTTGCAAACCGTGCATCCGATTCCGGTGATCTTTATATCGATTTCAACCGAAATAACCTCACATTTCCAGTGGCATACTTGGTTTGCCAAGATTATGCCTTGTTCATCTTTTTCCTTCCGAAGCACGCATATGCATTGCATACCACATCTCGCATATCATGCCATGTTTTGCATCATGTTGCTTGCGCATTGCATCGTGGTTGATAGTTGTTCCTTTGCTTGTGCTCTTGTTTTGGGTAGAGCCGGGAGACGAGTAGGTGAACGAGGAACCTGTTGAGAACGCTTACGAGGACCAAGCTTTCGACAACTCTGAGAACCTTGCAGGCAAGATGACCATACCCTCGAAATCACTTCTATCATTACTTGCTAGATGCTCGCTCTTTTGCTATGTCTATGCTGCGATACCTACCACTTGCTATATCATGCCACCCATATTGCCATGTCAGCCTCTAACCACCCATGTCCTAGCAAACCGTTGATTGACTATGTTACCGCTTTGCTCAGCCCCTCTTATAGTGTTGCTAGTTGCAGGTGAAGATGAAGTTTGTTCCTTGTTGGAACATGGACTTGTTGTTCCTTGTTGGAACATGTTTACTTGTTGGGATATCACAATACCTCTTATTTAATTAATGCATCTATATACTTGGTAAAGGGTGGAAGGCTCGGCCTTATGCCTGGTGTTTTGTTCCACTCTTGCCACCCTAGTTTCCGTCGTACCGGTGTTATGTTCCTTGATTTTGCGTTCCTTACACGGTTGGGTGATTTATGGGACCCCCTTGATAGTTCGCTTTGAATAAGACTCTTCCAGCAAGGCCCAACATTGGTTTTACCATTTGCCTACCACCTACACCTTTTTCCCCCGGGTTTTCGCGAGCCCGAGGGTCATCTTTATTTTAACCCCCCCGGGCCAGTGCTCCTCCGAGTGTTGGCCCGAACCGAGCCGCCTGCGGGGCCACCTCGTGGAAACTCGATGCCTTGTTTTACTCGTAGCCTGTCTCATCCGGATGTGCCCTGAGACCAAGATATGTGCAGCTCCTATCAGGATTTGTCGGCACAATCGGGCGGCTTTGCTGGACTTGTTTTATTACTGTCGAAATGTCTTGTAGTCCGGGATTCCGAGACTGACCGGGTCTTCCCGGTAGAAGGAATATCCTTCATTGACCGTGAGAGCTTATAATGGGCTAAGTTGGGACACCCCTGCAGGGTACTATCTTTCGAAAGCCGTGCCTACGGTTATGAGGCAGATGGGAATTTGTTAATGTTCGGTTGTAGAAAACCCGAAGTTGATCTTAATTAAAACACATCAACCGCGTGTGTAACCGTGATGATCTCTTCTCGGCGGGGTCCGGGAAGTGAACACGGTGTTGGAGTTATGTTTGATGTAGGTTGTTCTAGGATCACTTCTTGATCATAGTTCATCGACTGTGCTTTGCCTTCTCTTCTCGCTCTCATTTGCGTATGTTAGCCACCATATATGCTAGTCGCTTGCTGCAGCTCCACCTCATACCTTTTAGCCTACCTATAAGCTTAAATAGTCTTGATAGCGCGGGTGTGAGATTGCTGAGTCCCCGTGACTCACAGATTATACCAAAACAGTTGCAGGTACCAACGATGCCAGTGCAGATGACGTGACCGAGCTCACGTGGGAGTTCGACGAGGAATGTGGCCGTTACTATGTGTCTTTTCCTGATGATCAGTAGTGGAGCCCAGTTGGGGTGATTCGGGGATCTGTGTAGCATTTGGGGTAGTCTTCTTCCATTTTGGTTCCGTAGTCAGACCTTGAGTGTAATCTGGATGATGGATGTTTATTTATGCATTGTGCGAAGTGGCGACTGTAAGCCAACTATGTATATCTTTCCCTTATGTATTACATGGGTTGTGTGAAGATTACCTCACTTGCGACAGTGCTTTCAATGCGGTTATGCCTCTAAGTCGTGCCTCGACACGTGGGAGCTATAGCCGCATCGAGGGCGTTACAAGTTGGTAATCAGAGCCTTCCCCGACCTTAGGAGCTCCCACTGATTGATCGTTTTTAGCGGCCGAGTTGTGTCTAAAAAATGTTTTGAGTCATTTAGGAATTATATATCGGAGAGTTTAGGAATTCTTTTTACTTCCCAGTCTCCTCATCGCTCTGGTAAGGCATCCTGACGTAGAGTTTTAACTCTTCTCTTCTCAAATTTCACTAAATTTTTTTTAGGATCACGCGGGTATCTTAGAATCGTTCCGATGGTTTTATGATGACAACATTGTCTTGGTGCCTCCCGTCACCAGGGGTTTAGTGGAGGTGTCCCGGGGAGTTGAGCTCCGAGGTGTTGTCGTCATAATTTTATCGTTGCGGTTCTGGAATACCTGAGTTTAGTACGCCGACATCGAAAATCTCTTTTGTACAGTTGTTGGTGAGATAACCCTGATAGCCCAGTACTGAGGCGAGTGCGGGAGTATTGCCATAACTCGTATAACGGATGCTTTTCGAAGGTTGAGGTAGATGATTTCTGAGAATTTCTTGGTTATGTGTTGAAGGATGGATACAGCTGGATCTAGGTATTGTTAGTTTGGGTGATATATTTTGTGTCCCCTGTATCCCCAACACCTAATTGCATAACCAGAAAGTTTCGGGAGTTTATAAGTGGGAATTCATGTAGCTCTAGTATTTCTTCTCGCAGATATTTGGTTCGTGATTGGGTAATCCTTACCAAGCATTTGTTCACATCCGTACCTTGTTGATTTTATTTCATACCTTTTATCTAAATGGCTTCTCAGCTTATGAAAGTGTGATGCTTTACTTTGGAATTCATTCGTTCATTCTCGTTCGGATGTTTATTGTGAAGACTATATGTTGCAATTTCGATCCTTTGATTCAGCTTGAATATATGTCTTTCAAGATGCTAATGGATGTCACCCTCTTCAGGATGGCTCCGCCAACGCGTCAGAATCCGGAACGCAATGAAGGAAGTTAGGCTAACCCTCCACCACCACCTCCGCCTCCGGAGGCATGGCAAGCCCTGATGACTGCCACAAATGCCAACGCTCAGATTCTGATTCAGCTCTTGCAAGATCGCAACCAAGGGCAAGGTAATCAAGGAAATCAAGGCCAAGGCAACAATCAGCCGCACTTCGCTTCACTCAATCAGTTCCTTGCTAATCAGCCAAAGACCTTCAGCTACTGTGTCGAGGCCATAGACGCCGATGATTGGCTAGTGGATATCAGCAAGCATTTCGAGTGCAGCAATGTCAGACCTGAGGACTTTGTCAAGTTTGCCTCTTTTCAACTCAAGGATCAAGCTGCTGAGTGGTTCCAACAATACAAAGATTCCAGAGGAGGTCGCATGATTACCTGGGATGATTTCTGCTGTGACTTCAAAGCTCACCACATTCCAGAAAGGGTTGTTGAGAGTAAGCGTGAGGAATTCCGCAATCTCAAGCAAGGCAACATGTCTGTGTATCAATACAACACTCAGTTCCAGAAGCTCTCTCGCTTTGCTAAGCAGGACATCCCTGATGAAAGGAGTATGATCTACCAATTCAGGCGTGGTCTCAAAGAAGATTTGCAACTAGCTCTCGTGCTTTTTGAGCCGTTAAAGTATGATGAATTCTACAACATGGCACTGAAACAAGAAGCTGCTCAGCTCAAGTGTGAGGCTTCTAAGAAGAGAGTCAGAGACGCAGTTCAGTCTTCTTCTTCCTCACTGGTGGCAACTAAGCAACAGAAGTTCTGGTTGCCTCCTCCTCCGTTCCGTCAGCCTTATCAGCAGAAGAACTCAGGTGGTCGTGGATCTTCCCACCCACCCAACCCTGGCTATCAGAACAAGTCTCAGAATCAAGCTCCAAGGCCAAATGCTTCTTATCACCGTCCGCTCTCAGAGGTGACTTGTAACAAATGTCAGCAAAAGGGTCACTACGCGAACAAGTGCTTCAACCAAAGGCGCCTTCCGCCTCCTCCTCCTGTGAGATCTTCCAGTAATGCAGTGGTCAAGCATAATTCCAAGTCTGCAAAGGTGAACATGATGAATGCAGCTCAAGCGGAGGATTCTTCTGAAGTGATCATGGGTAATCTTCCTGTTAATGATATTCCTGCAAAAGTCTTATTCGATACTGGTGCATTGCATTCTTTCATGTCATATCCTTTTGCATCGAAGCACAATTTTGACACAGAGGCGTTACCTAAAGCTTTGCAAGTTGTTTCCCCGGCTAAACGTTTGAGATCTACCATGTGCGTTCCGAATGTCGGTATCAAGATGGGCGACTATAGATTCTTGGCTAAACCAATTGTTCTTGGTGACTCCGATATTGATCTTATTCTCGGGATGGACTGGCTTTCTAAGCACAAGGCTCAGCTTGATTGTGCTGCCAGGGAAATTCAATTGACTCACTCTTCTGACAATGTGATCATTTATGCCGCTCGTGATGATACCATTCGGTTGTTTTCTCTCAATGAGAAGGGCGAATTGGATGCTATCTCTCAGATTCCAGTCGTTTGTGAGTACCAAGATGTCTTTTCAGAAGAGCTTCCGGGTATGCCTCCTCACCGGCCAGTTGAATTCGTTATCGATCTTGAGCCTGGCACGGAACTCGTTTGCAAGCGTCCTTACAAGCTTGGGCCAAAAGAGTTGAAGGAATTGAAGAAACAACTTGATAAACAAGAGCGTCTGGGTCTGATCAGACCGAGTTCTTCTCCTTGGGGTTGTGGTGTTCTTTTTGTCCAGAAGAAGGATGGCACTGACCGACTTTGCGTCGATTACCGTCCATTGAACAAGAAGACAATCAAGAACAAGTACCCACTTCCCAACATCAATGAGCTATTCGAGCAACTTAAAGGTGCTAAAGTGTTCTCCAAGCTTGACCTTCGTATGGGTTATCATCAGATTCGCATTCGTGAAGAAGATATTCCCAAGACAGCTTTCAGAACAAGCTTTGGTTCTTATGAATATACTGTCATGTCTTTCGGCCTTGTCAATGCTCCTCCAACGTTCTCTCGAATGATGAACTTCATCTTCAACCCCTACACCAATGAATTCGTCTTGGTCTATCTCGATGATATATTGGTCTTCTCCAAGAATAAGAAGGATCATGCCAAACATTTGCGATTGGTGCTCGACAGGCTCAGAGAGTATAAATTCTATGCAAAGTTCTCCAAATGTGAATTATGGCTTGATGAAGTTCTTTACCTTGGGCATATCATCTCTGCCAAGGGCATTGCTATTAATCCAGAGAGGGTGTCTGCAGATTTGAATTGGGAACCTCCTCAGAATGTCAAGCAGCTTCGCAGTTTTCTTGGACTTGCAAGCTATTGCAGAAGATTTGTTGAGAATTTCTCTAAGGTTGCAAAGCCTCTTTCCAACCTCCTCCAGAAGCATGTGAAGTATGTCTGGTCTCCTGAGTGTGACGTTGCTTTCAACACTATCAAAGAGAAACTCGTCACTGCTCCAGTTTTGACACCTCCTGACGAAGACAAGCCTTATGAAGTTTTCTGTGATGCTTCTCTTCAAGGCCTGGGTGCTGTCTTAATGCAAGAGAAGAAGGTTGTGGCCTATACCTCTCGTCAGTTGAAGCCCAACGAAAAGAACTACCCCACTCACGATCTTGAGTTGGCGGCAGTTGTCCACGCACTAATAACATGGAGACATCTCCTGTTGGGAAGGAAAGTGGACATATTCACCGATCACAAGAGTCTCAAGTACATCTTCACTCAGCCCAACCTCAACCTCAGGCAAACTCGATGGGTCGAAATGATTCAAGAGTATAATCCGAGTATTGAATATACTCCAGGCAAGGCTAATGTGATTGCAGACGCTTTGAGCAGGAAGGCTTATTGCAACAGCTTAATCCTCAAGCCTTTCAACCGGATCTTTGTGAAGCTTTTCGCAAGTTGAATCTCCAAGTTGTTCCTCAAGGTTTTCTTGCCAACCTCATCGTGTCTCCTACTTTGGAAGATCAAATTCGTGAGGCACAACTGATGGATACCATGGTGAAGAAGGTGAAACGTGGTATTGACAAGGGCATTTCCAAATACAAGTGCTATCGCGTTGATGACAGAGATACTCTTTTCTTCGAGGACCGGATTGTGGTTCCAAAGGGTGATCTCCGTAAAGTCATTATGAACGAGGCGCACAATTCTCTTCTGTCAATTCATCCTGGAAGTACGAAGATGTACCATGACCTCAAGCAGTCTTATTGGTGGACTCGAATGAAGCGACAAATTGCTCAATTCGTGAATGAATGTGATGTCTGCAGAAGGGTGAAAGCAGAACACCAACGACCAGCTGGTCTACTCCAATCTCTTACTATTCCAGAATGGAAGTTTGATCATATCGAAATGGACTTCGTGAATGGATTTCCTAAGTCCAAGCGTGGAAATGATGCTATCTTCGTCGTCATCGACAAGCTCACCAAAGTGGCTCATTTTCTTCCTATCAAAGAGTCTATCACAGCAGCGCAGCTGGCAGAGCTCTACACCTCCAGAATTGTCTCCTTGCATGGCATTCCACAATTGATCTCTTCAGACCGTGGCAGCATCTTTACACCCAAGTTTTGGGATTCTTTTCAAAAGGACATGGGCACAAATATTCGCTTCAGCACAACTTTTCACCCTCAATCTAGTGGACAAGTCGAGCGTGTCAACCAAATTCTTGAAGATATGCTCAGGGCTTGTGTTATCTCTTTCGGCATGAAGTGGGAGGATTGTCTTCCTTATGCTGAGTTCTCTTACAATAACAGCTTTCAAGCCAGCTCGGGCAAAGCCCCATTCGAGATTCTCTATGGCAGAAAGTGCCGTACTCCTCTCAATTGGTCTGAAACCGGTGAACGCCAACTGCTTGGCAACGATTTGATCTCAGAGGCTGAGGCAACGTGCAAGGTCATTCGTGAGAACCTCAAAGCCGCGCAATCGCGCCAGAAGAGCTATTACGATAGCAAACATTGTGATTTGGCATTCGAGATCGGAGACCATGTCTACCTCTGCGTCTCTCCAATGAAAGGAACTCGTCGCTTCGGTATCAAGGGGAAACTTGCCCCTAGATACGTGGGCCCTTTCAAGATCATCGGCAAACGAGGCGATCTCGCCTATCAACTTGAGCTTCCCTCCAACTTTGCAAATGTGCACGATGTCTTCCACGTGTCACAGCTTTGCAAGTGCTTCAAGACGCCTGAGCGCACCATCAACTTCGAAGAGATTGATCTTCAAGAAGATTTGTCCTATCATGAGCATCCCATTGCTATTCTTGAAGAAATTGAGTGCAAGACTCGCAACAAGTCAATCAAATTCCTGAAAGTGAAATGGTCATACCATTCAGACCAAGAAGCCACCTGGGAGTGCGAGGACCACCTCCGTTCTGAATATTCGGAGTTCTTTCAGTCCTAGATCTCGGGACGAGATCCTCTCGTAGTGGTGGAGTGTTGTAACACCCCGGATGTAACTTGCCATATTTGTAATCCAACTCTTGCCATTTCCGGCTATGTGATATGATATTCCCTCCGTGGTTGGGTTTCCCGTCAATTTGCATTTTGTTCATGTCATGCATTTCATATCATGTCATCATGTGCATCGCATTTGCATACGTGTTCGTCTCAGGAATCCGAGCATTTTCCCCGTTGTCCGTTTTGCAATCCGGCGCTCCTATGTTCCCCGGCGTCCCCTTTTACCTTTTTCCGTGAGCGGGTATTAAACCTTCTCGGAATGGACCGAGGTTTGTCAAGCGGCCTTGGTATAGCACCGGTACACCGCCTGTCAAGTTTCGGGTCATTCGGAGGTCGTTTGATACTCCAACGGTTAACCGGGTAACCGTAAAGGCCTCATGTGTGTTGCAGCCCGAAACCCCTCCAAAACATCCCAATAACCCATCTAAGTCACTCCCATGTCCATCGCTGTTCGATCACGATCGTGTGGGCGAAAACCGCTCTCCATTTGGAGCTTCCTAGCTCCTTCTACCTATAAAAACACCTCCCCCTCCGAAATTGCGGATCAATTCCACCATAACCCTAGCCCCCATTCTTCCTCCGCGCGCCGGACGCGTCCGCCCGGCGCCGGACACCGTCCGCCGCCGCTCGCGGCCAATCGGGGGGCGCCATGCGTCCTCCCCGCGCCGTCCCCGCCGCCGGCCCGTCGGACCCGCCGTCGGCCCCGCGGCCCGCAGCGCCGCGCCTCCTCCGCCTCCCGCGCCGTCCCCGCGCCCGAGGAGCACGCCGCCGCCCGGCGCCGCCCGCTGCGCCCGCGTCCCGCAGTCGCCGGCGCCGCCCACCGCGCTCGCCGGCGCCGCCGTCCCGCGGCCTCGCCCGCTGGCCTCCTCCGCCGCCCGCACCTAGATCCGGCCCCGGCCTCGCCGGATCTCGCCTCTCCGGCCGCCGCCGCACGAACCCCGGCCATCCTCGGTTCGCGTGCAAACCTAAGGTTGACTTTCCCTCGGGCCCGAAATCCGCTAAGTCATTTTTTCTGTCATAATATTGTTGCATGTTCATCGCATCATATCTCTGCATCCGTGGCTCCGTTTTGGGCGTATAGCGTATCATATTTTTCGCCACGACGAGTACATCATTTCTTTCCATTGCATCATCTTCATTTGAGTTCATCTTGATGCCCGTAATGCTGTTAGAAGAGGGCTATGTGATGTTAGTTTCAGATCTGTTTCAGAACATGCACTTTTGTCATTTTTGCCATGATTGATGTGTGCATCCTATGAAGTTGAGTCCTACATGTGTTTTGTAATATGCCATGCTATCTTTCCAGGGGTGTATTCCATGTATTTTTGTGATCTTTGTGGTGACTAGCACGAGCATGCAAACTAGGGTACATAATGTTGCTGATTTCAGAGACTTAGTAATTTCACTAAGTCCTTGCCTGCTGTTATTTTTTTGCCATGTGTTCATGTTGTTTCAGAGAGATATATGCCTCTTTTGAGCATGATCAGTAAGAGTGTTTTGAGAATATGGATTTTCTCTATCCATCTGTGCCTTTGTTTGTAATTATGGAGTGCCATAGCTTGAGTCAATCGAGCTCTACTTTTGCTATAAAATGTTACTGGCAGATTGTTTACATGTTATTCGATTTTGCCAAGCATGGTGTAGTTGATCCTTGCATGCTATGATGTTATTCTTGCCATGTATAGCTTCTATGCCATGTCTTCTTGATGTATGTATGCTTAGTTTGTAGTGAGTGCATCGAGCTCGTAAACATGCCTACTTGTTATCTGTTTTTGACATGTCCAGTTTTCTGCCAAGTCTGAAACCTGTAACGAAACTTGCTTAATTGACATGGGTGTTATTGGATTTTCTTATCCTTTTTGGCTTATGGTCAGTAAGGGACTTTTGTTAAGTGCTTTGAGTAGATTCATTCCATGCCTTATTTTGCTATGTCCTGTTCCTTTAGCATTTTGCTTGCCTGCTCTAAACATGTCATCCTGATGTTAATTTCTGGCATGTTATTTTCACCAAGTCTGTGAACCTGTTATCTTTTGCACTTTTGCCATGCTTGTTTGAACCTGTTACGATGTGTTTTAGCCGTAGCTCAGTATTCATCTTTTCTCAAGCATCTTGAGTAGATCACTTCCATATGCTTTCCCAGTACGTTTAGGTGCAGTAGCTTAATTTCTTGTTGCTTGCTAAGTAGCATCATGCTGTTAATGGCATAATATTGTCATTCTTGTTTTGCTTGTCATTTGCAAACCGTGCATCCGATTCCGGTGATCTTTATATCGATTTCAACCGAAATCACCTCACCTTTCCAGTGGCATACTTTGTTTGCCAAGATTATTCCTTGTTCATCTTTTTCCTTCCGAAGCACGCATATGCATTGCATACCACATCTCGCATATCATGCCATGTTTTGCATCATGTTGCTTGCGCATTGCATCGTGGTTGATAGTTGTTCCTTTACTTGTGCTCTTGTTTTGGGTAGAGCCGGGAGACGAGTACGTGAACGAGGAACCTGTTGAGAACGCTTATGAGGACCAAGCTTTCGACAACTCTGAGAACCTTGCAGGCAAGATGACCATACCCTCGAAATCACTTCTATCTTTGCTTGCTAGATGCTCGCTCTTTTGCTATGTCTATGCTGCGATACCTACCACTTGCTATATCATGCCACCCATATTGCCATGTCAGCCTCTAACCATCCATGTCCTAGCAAACCGTTGATTGGCTATGTTATCGCTTTGCTCAGCCCCTCTTATAGCGTTGCTAGTTGCAGGTGAAGATGAAGTTTGTTCCTTGTTGGAACATGGACTTGTTGTTCCTTGTTGGAACATGTTTACTTGTTGGGATATCACAATACCTCTTATTTAATTAATGCATCTATATACTTGGTAAAGGGTGGAAGGCTCGGCCTTATGCCTGGTGTTTTGTTCCACTCTTGCCACCCTAGTTTCCGTCATACCGGTGTTATGTTCCTTGATTTTGCGTTCCTTACACGGTTGGGTGATTTATGGGACCCCCTTGACAGTTCGCTTTGAATAAGACTCTTCCAGCAAGGCCCAACATTGGTTTTACCATTTGCCTACCACCTACACCTTTTTCCCCCGGGTTTTCGCGAGCCCGAGGGTCATCTTTATTTTAACCCACCGGGCCAGTGCTCCTCCGAGTGTTGGCCCGAACCGAGCTGCCTGCGGGGCCACCTCGGGGAAACTCGATGCCTGGTTTTACTCGTAGCCTGTCTCATCCGGATGTGCCCTGAGACCGAGATATGTGCAGCTCCTATCAGGATTTGTCGGCACAATCGGGCGGCTTTGCTGGACTTGTTTTATTACTGTCGAAATGTCTTGTAGTCCAGGATTTCGAGACTGATCGGGTCTTCCCGGTAGAAGGAATATCCTTCGTTGACCGTGAGAGCTTATAATGGGCTAAGTTGGGACACCCCTGCAGGGTACTATCTTTCGAAAGCCGTGCCCGCGGTTATGAGGCAGATGGGAATTTGTTAATGTCCGGTTGTAGAAAACCCGAAGTTGATCTTAATTAAAACACATCAACCGCGTGTGTAACCGTGGTGGTCTCTTCTCGGCGGGGTCCGGGAAGTGAACACGGTGTTGGAGTTATGTTTGACGTAGGTTGTTCTAGGATCACTTCTTGATCATAGTCCATCGACCGTGCTTTGCCTTCTCTTCTCGCTCTCATTTGCGTATGTTAGCCACCATATATGCTAGTCGCTTGCTGCAGCTCCACCTCATACCTTTTAGCCTACCTATAAGCTTAAATAGTCTTGATCGCGCGGGTGTGAGATTGCCGAGTCCCCGTGACTCACAGATTCTACCAAAACAGTTGCAGGTACCAACGATGCCAGTGCAGATGACGCGACCGAGCTCACGTGGGAGTTCGACGAGGAACGTGGCCGTTACTATGTGTCTTTTCCTGATGATCAGTAGTGGAGCCCAGTTGGGGTGATTCGGGGATCTGTGTAGCATTTGGGGTAGTCTTCTTCCATTTTGGTTCCGTAGTTGGACCTTGAGTGTAATCTGGATGATGGATGTTTATTTATGCATTGTGTGAAGTGGCGACTGTAAGCCAACTATGTATCTCTTTCCCTTATGTATTACATGGGTTGTGTGAAGATTACCTCACTTGCGACAGTGCTTTCAATGCGGTTATGCCTCTAAGTCGTGCCTCAACACATGGGAGCTATAGCCGCATCGAGGGCGTTACATATTTCTTACCTTCCTTTTCCTCGAGCTGCCTTTTGGCAAGGCCGAGCTCTTGCTCGGACCGCTCGAGTCAGTGCGGCGGTGGACAGCAGGGAAGCCTGCATACGCATATTTGACCTTTTATTGTTAGACTCCTACGAAATTTACTAGATCCTCTATTCGGCTTTACTTTTCCGAACACCGAACAGAGCATCAGGGGCTACTGTCTATGCGGTAAATAATGTAACACATTTTCTGTTTACCTCGAAGCCTGATAGAAGGCTAGCGCAAGCTTTAGTCAGTCCGCTCTTGGCGGACTGAACCCTTTGGATTACCGTACTCATAACAGTACGGTGCTCCTCTTCGATGGTGGCGCCCTCAAGCGCCGCCAGCAGATTGTCCGGCGCCTCTGGTTGGACAGAGGTCGCCGGCTCAGACAGCTTACTCCTCTTGGAAGGAGTTCGCCTACCGCGTACCGGGACTATTGAGTCCGGCGCGGTGTCTGGCACAAAGCCAGACTTGGAGCCCTGGGGGGTTTCATCCCCTTTACTCCTGGGGTCCGGAGGATTGCCTTGCGGCTCCTCCAGGACCACCTCCTCCTGCCCTGTTTGGCGGGGCGCCACTTCAGCGTCGTCCGCCCCGCTGGGGGAGACTGCGGGCGGGACAGAGTTTATGTCCGACGAATCGTCGAGTCTGGCCCGGGGCGGGCTGCATAAATAACAGTCGACATTAGGGTAAGCTGCACACTTGAAGATACTATGAGTCATTCTGGTATGTAAATACTTACGATATCGCCGGACGCTTGGTTCTATCCGGCCACTCCTCTCCGCCCTCTTCGGCGTCGAGGGAGTAGTCCGACGGAGGGGTCTTCCTTTTCCTCGACCCCTCGGCCTCCCCCGTTGGGGCGGCCTTCTTCTTCATCGCTCCCCTCACTGGAGGGGGAGAGCTTCCTTCTTCCTCCTCCTCGTCTTCACGAGAGGAGGGCGTCGCAGACTCTCCAGATGACGAGCTCGACACCACCATATTGCGGGCACTCTTTCGAGTCCCGGTGGTCTTCTTCTTCTTGACCTTCTTCTCCGGCACCACATAAGGCGCCGGGGCCAGCAGCTTCTCTAGGAGAGCTGGGGCTTGGTCTTCGGGCAGAGGAGCCGGACAGTTGATTGGTCCGGCTATCTTCAGCTACGCCTGTCAAAGGCAAAGGGAGTTTTTTAGATCCCACATGGAGTTAATCTATGAAGAAGAGCTTAAATGAACCTGTAAAAGGTATAGATGGCTTACCTCGCAAGCGTCGCGCTGGGAGTTGTATCCGCGATCCTCGGAAGCGGATGTGGGGCACTCGACGCCTTTGGTTAGCACCTTCCAGACGTCTTCATACGTCGTGTCGAAGAGCCTATTGAGGGTTTGGTTCTGCGCCGGGTCAAATTCCCACAAAGTGAAATCCCGTTCTTGGCACGGGAGGATCCGGCGGACGAGCATGACCTGAATGATATTAACATGCCGGATTGGCTTGTTCATCAGGGACTGGATGCAGGTTTGCAGTCCGGTCACCACTTCTTCGTTGCCCCACGGTAGGCCCGTCTCTTTCCAGGACATGAGCCGCGTGGGGGGTCCGGATCGGAACTTAGGGGCCGCGACCCATTTCGAGTCGCGTGGCTTGGTGATGTAAAACCACCCTGCCTGCCACCCCTTTAAGGACTCCACAAAGGAGCCATCGAACCAGAGTGCGTTGGCCATCTTGCCGGCCATGGCACCTCCGCACTCCGCCTGGGTGCTGGACACCACCTTGGGCTTGACGTTAAAGGTCTTGAGCCAGAGGCCGAAGTGGGGGCGGATGCGGAGAAAGGCCTCACAAACGATGATGAACGCAGAGATGTTGAGGACGAAGTTCGGGGCCAGATCGTGGAAGTCCAGGCCATAGTAGATCATGAGCCCCCAGACAAAAGGGTGGAGTGGAAAACCCAGTCCGCGGAGGAAGTGGGGAAGAAAAACTACCCTCTCATTGGGCCTTGGGGTGGGAAGAAGCTGCCCCGCCTCGGGAAGCCGGTGCGGGATGTCCTTGGACAGATATTCGGCCTTCCTAAGCTTTTTGATTTGACCCTCCGTAACGGAGGAAGCCATCCACTTGCCACCCGCTCCGGACATCGCTGGAGCAGATTGGGGAAGAAAGAGCGGACTTGGGCGTTGGAGCTTGAGTGCGCAGGAGATGGATGGGCAAAGCAGGAAGAAGGCGTAGGTGAAAGAGGTGGATCTTTATCCCCTTATATAGGCTGATGCCGTTATGCGCCCCCACCTACCTAATAAAACTCGCTTGCCGCTCAGGCGCCGTGGTAAACGGCATGGTTGGGTTACCCGCGTCCGTATTAATGATAATCCCGTTAAAGGGGGCACACGATCTCTGCTTCGACAAGACGTGCCAAGGAAACCGCCTCGTTGAACGTGCTGCGGTGGAACAACAAAAAATAATCCATACAGAAGGCTTGGTCGCAGTGTTATGACGCACTGCGGAATACGTCAGCAGATTTGATTTGTGTTTGTATTATTCTCTATATGGCAATACGTGGAAACTTGTTTTGCAGAGCCGGACACTATTTTGGGTGTTTATTATCTTCTTGAAGAACTTGGAGGAGGAACCCGCCTTGCAATGCCGAAGACAATTTGCGCGCCGGACTCGTCGTCATTGAAGCCTGGTTCAGGGGCTACTGAGGGAGTCCTGGATTAGGGGGTGTTCGGATAGCCGGACTATACCTTCAGCCGGACTCCAGGATTATGAAGATACAAGATTGAAGACTTCGTCCCGTGTCCGGAAGGTTCTTTCCTTGGCGTGGAAGGAAAGCTAGGCGTGCGGATATTCAAGATCTCCTACCAATGTAACCGACTCTGTGTAACCCTAACCCTATCCGGTGTCTATATAAACCGGAGGGTTGTAGTCCGTAGGACGAACACATCGTAACCATCATCATGCCTATAGGCTAGCTTCTAGGGTTTAGCCTCCTTGATCTCGTGGTAGATCTACTCTTGTACTACCCATATCATCAATATTAATCTAGCAGGAGTAGGGTTTTACCTCCATCGAGAGGGCCCGAACCTAGGTAAAATAAAGTGTCCCTTGTCTCCTGTTACCATCCGACCTTGACGCACAGTTCGGGACCCCCTACCCGAGATCCGCCGGTTTTGACACCGACAACCTCTCTGTCTGCCGCTCTCTCATGAGGGCTGGCTTCTCCATCCTCCTATGCTGAATCTTGCTAGAGGGGGTGTTCTTCGGTGCTATCCGAAGTATTATTATCTCCCGTGCCGGAATCACCGTTTTTGCTTTGGCGGGATTTAGAGCGGCGCCGCTGACGCCGACGCTTAGGTTGTTTCTTGGAGGGGTCATCCCCCGTCGTTCCATCACCATCTCCTTCTTTTGGGGTATCCACCATGTATATGTCGTATGACGAGGTGGCTTTCCAGTGCTCTATAGGTGCTGGTTCTTGATCTCTGCTGCATCGGCATCCATACCGTCGATGTCTTCGGAGTCAAAGTCGAGCATGTCAGTTAAATCATCGACAGTGGCTACAAAGTGGGTGGTGGGTGGGCTTTGAATTTCTTCATCGTCTGCATCCCAACCTTGCTGACCCCAGTCCGGCCAGGGCTCTCCTGATAAAGAGAGAGACTTTAATGACTTCAGAATATCGCCAAAGGGCGAGTGCTGAAAGATGTCTGTGGCGGTAAACTCCATGATCGGCGCCCAATCGGATTCGATTGGCAGGGGCGTGGAGGGCTCGGAGTTTGGACAGGAGTCCGGCCCCTCGGAGTCACGGGCCTTGCAGAGTGCGGGACGGGTGTTCGGCTCGATCGCCGCTGGGATCACAGTCCCCGAGGTGGCATCCAACCACTCATCCTCGATCGGCGCAGTTGGTTCCGAATCGAGGGTCGGAACCGATGCGTGCGCGGCCTCCAGGGCACTATTCGGTGGCAGAGCTAGATCATGCCCATCGCGACAGTGCGGCGCGCTCGGCTGTGGATCGAATCCGTCGAAGATCAAGTCCCCGCGGACGTCAGCCGTGTAGTTTAAGCTTCCAAATCTGACCTGATGGCCAGGGGCGTAGCTTTTGATCTGCTCCAGATGGCCAAGCAAATTGGCCCGCAGTGCGAAGCCGCCGAAGACGAAGATCTGTCCGGGGAGAAAAGTCTCACCCTGGACTGCATCGTTGTTGATGATCGGAGGAGCCATCGGGCCTAAAAGCGACGACACAGAGGAACTCTCAATGAAAGCACCAATGTCGGTGTCCAAACCGGCGGATCTCGGGTAGGGGGTCCCGAACTGTGCGTCTAGGCGGATGGTAACAGGAGACAAGGGACACAATGTTTTACCCAGGTTCGGGCCCTCTTGATGGAGGTAAAACCCTACGTCCTACTTGATTAATATTGATGATATGGGTAGTACAAGAGTAGATCTACCACGAGATCGAGGAGGCTAAACCCTAGAAGCTAGCCTATGGTATGATTGTTGTATGTTGTCCTACGGACTAAAGCCCTCCGGTTTATATAGACACCGGAGAGGGTTAGGGTTACACAAAGTCGGTTATAATGGTAGGAGATCTAAATATCCGCATCGCCAAGCTTGCCTTCCACGCCAAGGAAAGTCCCTTCCGGACACGGGACGAAGTCTTCAATCTTGTATCTTCATAGTCCTGGAGTCCGGCTGAAGGTATAGTCTGGCTATCCGGACACCCCCTAATCCAGGACTCCCTCAGGGGTGTTCGGGATAAACCTGAGCACTCTTTATCCCAGTTTTGGGTCCTTCGAAGGAGGTGCTCAGCACAACGAACCAGGCAATCGGACTATAGGGCTTTATCACTCTCACTTAGCCATAGGAGCTTTAGTATGGTAGGCGCAGCCCCTGGTGTTCAGAAGACCGTACTAGGGGCTCTATAAGCACCTGATCGGAGAAAGAACCGATCCATCGCACGCTGCATTGGTTATGGCATTATGCGGGATAAATCCTGAAAGATTTTGTGACCACTCGAACAGCTGACCAGCTCTCGCCGTATCATGACAGCCAGTTTTCGGCTTTCTCTACTAAGGTGCTCGTCCGGAAGAACTGGGACACAATCGCGGTAGTTCTCCCAATGCAACCTTAGCCGATATAGCGGAACGTAAGGTACCAAAACATGGGAGCAGGGCAAACCCAACTATTGACCCAAGACATGATTCGGAGCTGATGCATATAATGCTATAGGTTCGGGGTGCCGAGCTTCCATGAAGGTGTTCGGACTTTATTGCCATGTTATGGGTAAAACAAAGCCCCTGGCATTTTTAAGGCATATCGCTGTGTATGGATGCCTCTTGACAAAATGATTTCAATAAGAAATAACAGCAGGTAAACGTCATATAAATCCACATGTTGTATTTGAATAGTACGTCTATGCGTATGGGTTCAAGTAATGTGATAAAAAAAGCAATATGATTGCGGAACCTGCTGAGACCAGGGGGAAGAGGCTGAGTGCGGATCCTTGATATAGCCGGACGATCACTGCGGGGAATGTCTAAGGATTCCCTTACGCATTCAAGCTGCCTCCGTGTAGCCCGTCCTGGTCGGTGCAAAGGTGAACCTGCGAAGGAAATGTAAGAAATATTTATGTGCCGGAGGGTGGTTGAGCCGCTGAGTTCGGCCTGTCCTGGCCTTCACCAGAGTGTTTAGTTGATCCCTAGACTGGCCGGGCTATCCTTCCGCGAAGTAGTTCGGAGTCCCTTGACGGTGTCCGGAAGCCTGGACGTCGGCTCGAGGTTCGGCTGCGAGGTGCTGCTCGTTGTTTCTGCTGCTAAGGCAGTGGTGTATTCGTTGGTGCCGAGGGAAGCTTTGGCCTTGCCATTAACCGTGATGACGCCGCGTGGACCGGGCATCTTGAGCTTACCTAAGCATAATGTGGCACCTCGTTGAATCGAGCGAATGTGGTTCGTTCGAGCAGCGCTTGATAATCACTGCGGAAATGGACGATTTCAAAGATTAACTCTTCGATACGGTAATTTTCTGGTGATCTGAAGACTACCTCAAGGGCAATGGAGCCTGTACAGCGAGCCTCCTCACCTGGTATAATGCCTCTGAAAGTGGCTTTAGTGGGTTTGATTGCCGAATGGTTGATGCCCATCTTGCACACTGTGTCCTGGTAAAGCAGATTTAGACTGCTACCGCCGTCCATAAGGACTCGAGTGAGGTGGAACCCGTCTATTATTGGGTCGAGGACTAGTGTGGCTGGATTGCCCTGATTGGCGTTAACCGGACGATGCGTGCGGTTGAAGGTGAACGGCCCTAGTTTATATTGTGGGACGACTAGTTCCGTTGAGTTGCCATCCCTAAGGATGCATATCCGGTCTGAGTTGGTAATTTGGGTGGTATTTACCACATTCACCGATTGAATATGCGGGGGAAATTTCTTTTGCCTCCTGTGTTCGGTGGTCTGGGCTCTTCGTCGCTATCGTCGCATTGAGACCCCTCTTCGTCTTTGGTGCCTGCCCTGCCGACTTTTTTGAAGACCCAGCATTCTCTGTTGGTATGGGTGGTTCGCGTTTCTGGGGTGCCATGAATTTGGCATTGGCAATCGAGTATGCGGTCCAGCTGGATGGACCCGGATTCTTATTTTTGGGTGGCCCTTTCCGCTGACCAGACTTTGAGCCCCTGAACCCGGCATTAACTGTCGTATTTTCGGCGTTTTCACCATATTTGTGGCGCTTGTGTTTGTTGCGTCGTGGTTTGCCGTTGCTATCCCTGGCTTCTGATATGCCAGGTTTGCTTGTTGTATTGGTACTACGAGCCAACCAGCTATCTTCGCCCACACAAAAGTGGGTCATAAGGGTCGTGAGGGCTGGCATGGATTTTGGCTTCTCTTGGCCGAGGTGTCGGGCGAGCCATTCGTCACGGATATTATGCTTAAATGCCGCTAAGGCCTCTGCATCCGGACAGTCGACTATTTGGTTCTTCTTGGTTAGGAACCGGGTGCAGAATTTCCTGGCCGATTCCCCTGGCTGCTGAGTTATATGACTTAAATCGTCAGCGTCCGGTGGTCGCACATAAGTGTTGGGGAACGTAGTAATTTCAAAAAATTTCCTACGCACACGCAAGATCATGGTGATGCATAGCAACGAGAGGGGAGAGTATTGTCTACGTACCCTCGTAGACCGAAGCGGAAGCGTTTACACAACGTAGAGGAAGTAGTCGTACGTCCTCCCGATCCGACCGATCCAAGCACCGTTACTCCGGCGCCTCCGAGTTCTTGACACACGTACAGATCGATGACGTTCTCTGGGCTCCGATCCAGCAAAGCTCTCAGGGACGAGTTTCGTCAGCACGACGGCGTGGTGACGATCTTGATGAACTACCGACGTAGGGCTTCGCCTAAGCACTGCGACAATATGACCGAGGTGGAATATGGTGGAGGGGGGCACCGCACACGGCTGAGGAACGATCACGAAGATCAACTTGTGTGTTCTAGGGTGCCCCCTGCCCCCGTATGTAAAGGAGCAAGGGGGGAGGCCGGCCGGCCCTATGGGGCGCGCCAAAGGGAGGGGGGAGTCCTCCTCCTAGTGGGAGTAGGACTCCCCTTTCCTAGTCCAACTAGGAAGAGAGGGGGAAGGAAAGAGAGGGAGAGGGAGAGGGAAAGGGGGCCGCGCCCCCCTCCTTGTCCAATTCGGACTCCCCATGGGGGGGGGGCGCCACCTCCTGTCCGCAACCCTCTCTCTCCCGTCGGGCCCAATAAGGCCCATTACTTCCCCGGGGGGTTCCGGTAACCCCTCCGGCACTCCGGTTTTATCCGAAACCACTCGGAACCATTCCGATGTCCGAATATAGTCATCCAATATATCAATCTTTACGTCTCGACCATTCCGAGACTCCTCTTCATGTCCGTGATCTTATCCGGGACTCCGAACTAACTTCGGTACATCAAAATGCATAAACTCATAATAACTGTCATCGTAACCTTAAGCGTGCGGACCCTACGGTTCGAGAACAGTGTAGACATGACTGAGACAAATCTCTGGTCAATAACCAATAGCGGGACCTGGATGCCCATATTGGCTCCTACACTTTCTACGAAGATCTTTATCGGTCAGACCGCATAACAACATACTTTGTTCCCTTTGTCATCGGTATGTTACTTGCCCGAGATTCGATCGTCGGTATCCAATACCTAGTTCAATCTCGTTACCGGCAAGTCTCTTTACTCGTTCCTTAATACATCATCTTGCAACTATCTTATTGGTTGCAATGCTTGCAAGGCTTATGTGATGTCCTACCGAGAAGGCCCTGAGATACCTCTCCGACATTCGGAGTGACAAATCCTAATCTCGAAATACGCCAACCCAACAAATACTTTCGGAGACACTTGTAGAGCTCCTTTATAATCACCCAGTTACGTTGTGACGTTTGATAGCACACAAAGTGTTCCTACGGTAAACGAGAGTTGCATAATCTCATAGTCAAAGGAACATGTATAAGTCATGGAGAAAGCAATAGCAACATACTAAACGATCGGGTGCTAAGCTAATGGAATGGGTCATGTCAATCAGATAATTCAACTAATGATGTGACCTTGTTAATCAAATGACAACCCTTTGTCTATGGTTAGGAAACTTAACCATCTTTGATTAACAAGCTAGTCAAGTAGAGGCATACTAGTGACACTCTGTTTGTCTATGTATCCACACATGTATTATGTTTCCGGTTAATACAATTCTAGCATGAATAATAAACATTTATCATGATATATAAGGAAATAAATAATAACTTTATTATTGCCTCTAGGGCATATTTCCTTCAATAAGTGCCCTGGAAATTGTCCAGGAATGCCTCTGCCAGGCTCTCCCAACTTCCGATGGAGTTTGTCGGCAAGCTATTGAGCCAATGCCGAGCCGACCCTTTGAGTTTTAGCGGGAGATACTTGATGGCATGTAGATCATCCCCGCGGGCCATGTGAATGTGGAGGAAGAAGTCTTCTATCCATACCGCGGGGTCTGTAGTACCATCGTATGATTCAATGTTTACGGGTTTAAACCCTTCTAGGAATTCGTGATCCATTACTTCATCAGTGAAGCATAGGGGGTGTGCGGCACCTCTGTGCCGGGCTATATCACGACGCAGTTCATACGAGTCTTGTCTGCCGTGTTCGGCTCGGTCGGATTTTCTTTTAGTGTATCCGGCGTGATGATCATCGTCACGTGTTGGTGCACGCCCCCGTGATCCGTAGATCGATCTTGCATGTTTTGCCTTGTTTTCCAATACATCTCGCAGGTCCCGCGTGTTGCCTCGGGCCTTGGTATTTTTGTTTGATTGGCGGCGGGGTGCGGGCTGGACTTCGGGCTGAAATGCCTCTCTGTCTCGGCCACGAGGTGGCCGATCTGCCGCATCATACGCTGGTGATGTAGGTTTCAATGCTTCCTCCTCTAGTTCATGTAGCAACCTTCTCTTTGGATAACTCTTGGTTGGGCGTTCGAGTTCTTATTCCTCGGCCGCAAGGACTTCAGTCCATCTGTCTGCTAGCAAATCTTGATCAGCTCGAAGCTATTGTTGCTTTTTCTTCAGGATATTTGCCGTGGCTATAAGCCGGCGCTTGAAGCGCTCCTGCTCGACAGGATCCTCAGGCACTATAAATTCTTTGCCGCCGAGGCTCACCTCGTCTTCGGAGAGAGGCATGTAATTGTCATCCTTTGTTTCTTCATCTGCTGCATGTTCTGGAGGGCTAGCTTGTTCATCCTCCCGCTCTAAATCTGGCTGGAGGGGATTGTCGTCGTCTTCGGCACTATCCGGAGTGTTATTGTTTCTTGTGCCGGTATCACTACTTTTGCTATGGCGGGACTTAGAGTGGTGCCGCGGACGTCGATGTTTGGCTTGCTTCTTGGAGGGATTATCCTCCGTTGTCTTGTTGCCATCGCCTTCTTTGGGGGTATCCACCATGTATATATTATATGATAAGGTGGCGGTCCAGCGCCCTGTGGGTGGTGGTTCCTATTTGTCTCCTGCATCATCGTCTACCGTCGATGTCTTCAGAGTCGAAGTCGAGCATGTCGGTTAAATCGTCGATAGTGGCTACTAAGTGGGTGGTGGGTGGGGAGTGAATTTCTTCGCCGTCCGCATCCCATTCTAGCTGGACATAGTTCGGCCAAGGTTCTCCTGACAAGGAGAGAGACCTTAATGATTTTAGCACATCGCCAAAAGGCGAGTGGTGAAAGATATCCGCGGAGGTAAACTCCATGATCAGTGCCCAATTGGATTCGATAGGCATGGACGCAGGCGGCTCGGAGCCCGTGGCCGGGGACAAATCCAATGGTTCGGCAACACGACTCTCGTAAGGGGTGAAGTCAGTATTCGGCTCTATCGCCACTGAGAGTGCAGCCTCCATGGCGGGGTCTATCCACCTGTCCTTGGATGGCGCAATTTGTTTTGGATTGAGGGCCGGAGTAGTTGCAGGTGTGATCTCCCGAACACTGTCCGACGGCAGAGTTACGTCATGCTCGTCGTGATTGTGCGGCGCACCCGACATGGGTTCGAATCCGTCGAAGATTAAGTCTCTACGGATGTCGGCAGTATAGTTCAAGTTTCCGAACCTGACCTGATGGCCAGGGGCGTAGCTATCGATCTGCTCCAGATAGCCAAGCGAGTTGGCCCACAGTGCGAAGCCGCCGAATACAAAGATCTGTCCGGGGAGGAAAACCTCACCCTGGATCGCATCGTTGAAGATGATTGACGGAGCCATCAAGCCTTATGGTGATGACATAGTGGAACTCTCAATGAAAGCACCAATGTCGGTGTCAAAACCGGCGGATCTCGGGTAGGGGGTCCCGAACTGTGCGTCTAAGGCGGATGGTAACAGGAGGCGGGGGACACGATGTTTACCCAGGTTCGGGCCCTCTCGATGGAGGTAATACCCTACTTCCTGCTTGATTGATCTTGATGATATGAGTATTACAAGAGTTGATCTACCACGAGATCGTAGAGGCTAAACCCTAGAAGCTAGCCTATGGTATGTTTGTTGTTCTTGTCCTACGGACTAAACCCTCCGGTTTATATAGACACTGGAGGGGGCTAGGGTTACACAGAGTCGGTTACAAGGGAGGAGATCCACATATCCGTATCGCCAAGCTTGCCTTCCACGCCAAGGAGAGTCCCATCCGGACACGGGTCGAAGTCTTCAATCTTGTAGCTTCATAGTCCAACAGTCCGGCCAAAGGATATAGTCCGGCTGTCCGAGGACCCCCCAATCTAGGACTCCCTCAGCGAGGTAGTAGATGAGTTCCGACAGCATGACGACGTGGTGACGGTGAAGGTGAAGCTATCTTTGCAAGGCTTCGCCTAAGCACTACAAAAATATGACCGAGGGTGTAAACGGCGGAGGGGGGCGCCGCACACAGCTAACAGATTCTCGTGGTTATGTGTGGCGCCCCCTCCCACATATATATAGGTGGGGGAGAGGGGAGCAGGTAGGAGGTGCCCCAAGTAGGGCCGTATCCTACTTGGGCTCCTGCCCTGGCCACCCCCCACCCTTTCCATATTTGTCGGAGGGGAAAGGAAAGGGGGAAGACCCCCTTTTACTTCTCTCCACAAGGGTTGCGGCCTAGGAGGGGCACACCGGCCCCTTGTGGGCTGGTGTGTTCCCCCCTTTGGCCCATATGGCCCATTAACCTCCCGGGGTGTCCGAAACCCCTTCCGATGACCCGATTTCTAGCTGGTACATCCCGAAACTCTTCCGGTGTCCAAATATCATCATCCTATATATATCAGTCTTTACCTCTGGACCATTCCAGAGGTCCTTGTCAATTCCATGATCTCATCCGGGACTCCGAACAACATTTAGTCACCAAATCATATAACTCATATAACACTATATCGTCAACGAACGTTAAGCGTGCGGACCCTATGGGTTCGAGAACTATGTAGACATGACCGAGACACCTCTCTGATACTTTGCTTGCAAGCTTCTTGTGATGTGTATTACTGAGAGGGCCCAGAGATACCTCTCTGATACTCCGGGTGACAAATCCTAATCTCGATCTATGCCAACTCAACAAACACCTTCAGAGATACTTGTAGAGCGTCTTTATGATCGCCCAGTTGCGTTGTGACATTTGAAAGCACACAAGGTAGTCCTCCAGTATCCGGGAGTTGCATAATCTCATAGTCGAAGGAATATGTATTTGACATTAAGAAAGCAATAGCAATAAACTGAACGATCAATATGCTAAGCTAATAGATGGGTCTTGTCCATCACATCATTCTACTAATTATGTGATCCCGTTATCAAATGACAACACATGTTTATGGTTAGGAAACCTTAACCATCTTTGATCAACGAGCTAGTCTAGTAGAGGCTTACTAGGGACATAGTATTTGTTTATGTATTCACACATGTATTTATGTTTCTGATCAATACAATTCTAGAATGAATAATAAACCTTTATTGTGAATAAGGAAATATAAAATAACAACTTTATTATTTCCTCTAGGGCATATTTCCTTCAGTATCCCACTTGCACTAGAGTCAATAATCTAGATTACATTGTAATGAATCTAACAACCATGGAGTCTTGCTGCTGATCATGTTTTTCTCACGGAAGAGGCTTAGTCAACGGGTCTGCTACATTTAGATCCGTATGTATTTTGCAAATCTCTATGTCTCCATCCTTGACCTTTTCACGAATGGAGTTGAAGCGTCTCTTGATGTGTTTGGTTCTCTTGTGAAACCTTGATTCCTTCACCAAGGTAATTGCTCCAATGTTGTCACAAATGATTTTCATTGGACCCGATGCACTAGGTATTACACCCAGATCGGATATGAACTCCTTCATCCATACTCCTTCATGTGCTGCTTCCGAAAGAGCTATGTACTCCGCTTCACACGTAGATCCCGCCACGACACTCTGCTTGGAACTGCACCAGCTGACAACTCCACCATTCAATATAAATGCGTATCCGGTTTGTGACTTAGAGTCATCTGGATCAGTGTCGAAGCTAGCATCGGCATAACCATTTATGACATGCTCTTCTTCACCGCCATAAATGAGAAACATATCCTTGGTACTTTTCCGGTACTTCAGGATATTCTTGAGCACTGTCCAGTGATCCACACTCCTGGATTACTTTGGTACCTGCCTGCCAAACTTATGGCAAGACACACATCAAGTCTGGTACACAGCATAACATACATGATAGAACCTATGGCTGAGGCATAGGGAATGACTTTCATTTTCTCTCTATCTTCTGCAGTGGTCGCACTACAAAAAAATACACTTCTGTGATGATACGTGTTTGTCACAGTAGGTCACGTTTTCTGTCATGCATGTACATCCATGACAAATTTATGACAGAATCAAGATAGTCATACATGTGCTGTCGTAGAAGTGTTCCATGACATTACCAAAATTATCATCACGGAAGTGTCCACTTCCATGATGATAAATCACGCGTCACAGAAGTGCTTTCGTTAAGGGTGACCGACACGTGGCATACACCGTAACGGAACGTCGTTAAGGTATTGGTTCCGGTTTTGGATCCGATAACCCATTAATAGCCCGGACCAATGGAGATTTTCCACGTGTAAAAACATCATTGGCCAACGATCGAGCTTGGACCGCAGGACCGCATCGTTCGTGCTGACATGGCTGTGCATCCAGTCCCTCCCCTCAACCACGATTTCCTCGCCATTGCGAAGGTCAACAGACATGTCCCACATCATCAGAAAGCTGCTCTTCGGGAGGTAATCACTGGTTTGCTGCATGAATCCCATTTCTTTCCTTCTGAAGTTGATGATCATCCGCTGGGCATTGCTATCTATGGATTTGCAAACCATTTAGTGAGGGACAATGTTGTCGGCACCACATTTGAGATTGATGCTGAGGAAGAAGGGGATATAAACACTATTGTTTCTTTCGTTCCGCACGATGAGGCACTGAATATGCGGCTAACCACCTATGGCCCTGCTGTTTGGATCTTGTATGTTTGTTTCCCCTACAATTATCAGACCTATCACTACCTGCATCGGTCTGTGGACAGTTTTGGTAGCCTCATACACTGGCACAATCCTAGGGGTGATCGAAAGCTGGTTCTGATTCGTGTTAAGGTCATCAGTCTTCGTCTTGTACCAAAGAGCCTTGTGATCCATCAGTTGGGCGGAGACAGACACAGTTGGACGGTTTGTGTCACTATGCTGCGTAGTAGCGACTGGAACACGCATTTGCCTGAAGTCCCACCTGCTGGAGAAGATCCCCCACCTGACAATGGCATCCCACACCCCCTCTATGGTGATGAATTTACAACAGAGCAACTCTACCAAATGCAGCTCAACAACTGGATAGCACAACAAGGAGCTGCTAACAATGCGGCTGCAGAAAATGGTGGTGAAGGCTTACAAAATGTGGAAGTGGAATTTCAGCCTATCTAGGGAGAATGGCCTGCTCCCCCACCTCAGGCACCTCCTGCCCTGTATAACTTCCAAGAATGGCTTGCCAATGAGGGGCTTCAGGTCCAAGATGGTGTCCTCCCACCTGACAATCTTCAGGACAGCCCTGCGGCTGCATGGAATGACTCCATTTCTTTTCATAGCAGCTCTGCCTCTAGTTCTGATTCTGAGGCCATGGTTCTTGTGCCAGTGAATATCATGCATGCCTTGCAGAGGAGTAGCTCCTTGGTCCTTAGCTCTGCCCCCTCTCAGGACATGGATGTCAGAAACAATTCTGAAGTTATATCCTCCAGCTCTGCAACTCCAACACAACAACTTCAGTTCAATCTTCAGGTATCTAATGCAGGCATCAATATCAGTTTCTCTGCTGACAATGAGATGATCAACTCCATGCTGCTGAATGAGCCATTGTCTTATATACATGTTACAAACTTCCTGTCAAGCAGGCTCATGCCAACTCTGGCTACATTTGGGCCTTGGGCACATGGTTATGGTATTAGGCCAGCTAGTCTGAACATTCAGTTAGTGGTGACCACCACCGAAGATGGTCAGTTGGATGCTGCTGCTACTGTCACCTCCTTTGATGCTGCAGGTAGCTACAGTTCTTCCATGCAGCTTTGGACTCTTCCACCTACTGCATCAGTTCAGGCTAGCACTGCCACTATAACTGAACTCAATGAGGATCTGCAGGCATCCTCTGATGATCTAGCTGTCACTGGCTCAGAGATTGCATCAGGTGACTCTTCTGTTGGAGAAAATAAGAACAAATGTGGTAAATCTAAAGCTCCAGTCATTGTCACACAGGTTCGTCGCAGCAGTCGGTCCAACAAATATGATGGATGTAAGGTACCTCTCATCACTGACAGTAAGGCAAAGACCTCCAAAGTTAAACCAAGAGTGATCCCAAATGTGGCCTCTGCTGTGGTCATCTCTGAACTGCCTGAAGATCAACCTACTGATGTACCCCCTCCACTGTCAATTGCTGAGATCCAACACATTGGCTCCACCAGATGCGCCATCCCTCCTGAAGAACTCTCAGAAGATGTGCTTCTTGCTGATCAGGAAGGGGGCCCCTCCAATGCTTAATTACTGTCTCTTGCTTTTAATTTAAGCTTTTTATGGTTCTTCTTTCAAATTGGAACATACTCTGTTGGAATGTCAGGGGTCTGAACTCCGATCCTAAGCTTTTGGCTTTATCGAACACTATATCCTCTAGTGGTTGTGCTGTGATTTGCTTGCAAGAAACCAAAAAGGCCTCTTTTGATAACACGTTCATTAAATCCTGTTGCCCTAAAAGATTTGATAAATTTGCTTATATTCCTTCTACTGGGGCCTCGGGAGGTATTGTAACTATTTGGAACAGCTCCATATTCAATGGCACAGTACTTTTGGAAGAGGAATTTGCTCTGGTAATTAAATTTAAATCCACACGCTCGGGTCAAGAATGGACTCTCGTAAATATCTATGGGCCTTGTCAAGGAGACCTTAGAGTGGATTACACAAATTGGTTACTTAACCTAGACATTCCTTCTGATGAAGAGTGGCTTTTACTTGGGGATTTTAATTACATCTGAAGTCCTACTAACCGCAATAAACTTGGTGGCAACATTAATGATATGATTACTTTCAATCATTTCATTCGATTTAAACAGCTCATTGAACTACCAATTAAAGGCAGGGCATACACCTGGAGTAATATGCAGCATGAACCTCTCCTCGAGCAACTTGATTGGTTCCTCACTTCTATCAATTGGACCCTGTCATATCCAAATACCATGGTAAAACCCCTTGGGAAGCCAGTCTCGGACCACATCCCCTGTGTAGTCACAATTGAAACTTCTATACCGAAAAGTAATCTGTTCAGGTTTGAATCTTTTTGGATACAGCACCCAGGGTTTATGGAACTTGTATCAGAAGTTTGGAATAAACCAATCAACTCTCCTAATGCTGCCACTGTGCTCTGCCGCAAATTTAAGATGCTACGATATGAGCTCAAACACTGGAGTAAAAAGATTTCCAAACTCTCCCTTGCCATAGAAAATTCAAACTCCACACTGGCAGACCTTGACGCTAGAGAAAACAAACGGCTCTTATCATTTCCTGAAAGTAACTTCAGGAACATCCTAAAGAAGCACATCCTTCGGTTGTTAAACTACCAAAAGCAATACTGGAAAAAGAGATGCACCATTCGCTGGGTCCAATTTGGGGATGAGGATCCAAAAGTTCTTAAAGCCCTTGCTTCTGAAAGGTATAGAAGGAATAACATAACCTCTCTCCGACTTGATAATGATGCAATAGTGGAAGACCATGCTGGTAAGGAGGCTCTCATATATCATACCTACAAGGACAGGCTTGGCTCTTCTGGTAACTTTCAAATGAAATTTGATCTTCCTACCATCATTAAAAGGGTGGATGACTTGGATCAACTCACTGTTCCTTTCTCCAAGCAAGAAATTGACGATGTCATCAAAGAAATGCCAGCTGATAGAGCACCTGGTCCGGATGGCTTCACGGGTCATTTCATTAAAACTTGCTGGCACATCATCAAAGAGGATTTTTATAGACTTTGTGATCAGTTTCATGAAGGGACCTTAAACCTAGAAAGCATCAATGAGGGCTTTATTACACTAATACCTAAAGTTCCCTCGCCAGAGATGGTCAACGACTTTAGACCGATCACATTGCTAAATTGCTGCCTCAAAATAATCACCAAACTATTGGCCAACCGTCTGCACAAGATCATTCTCAAAATTATACATCGTAACCAATATGGTTTCATCAAACGTAGAACTATACAAGATTGTCTTGCTTGGGCCTTTGAGTACATTCATCAATGCCAAGTTTCCAAGAAGAAAATCGTTCTCCTCAAACTTGATTTCACTAAAGCCTTTGACACTGTAGAACATGGGGCTATGCTTGAGATTATGAAACATATGGGGTTCAACGATAAGTGGCTTTCCTGGATCAAGTCTATCTTCTCCTCTGGTAAATCTTCCGTGCTCCTCAATGGCGTACCAGGCAGACAATTCTTATGTAATTGTGGTGTCCGACAAGGAGACCCATTGTCTCCCCTCCTCTTTGTTATTGCAGCGGATCTCCTCCAAGCTGCCATTAATGATGCATTTAGACAAGGGAAAATCCATCTACCGTTTGATAGACAGCGCCAACAGGACTACCCGGTTATTCAATACGTGGATGATACAATAGTTATCATGCCTGCGTGCCCAGCACAAGCGCGCACTATGAAAGGAATCCTCAATGACTTTGCCACGTCTATTGGTCTCAAGATAAACTTTCATAAATCGACACTCATTCCGATGAACTGTGAGATAGAACTTACAAATGAGCTTGCCAGTATCTTTGAATGCACAATTGGTAACATGCCGTTCACATACCTTGGCCTCCCCCTGGGGACTAGTAAACCCTCCATCCAAGATTTAATGCCGATGGTATGCTCTGTTGAACGAAGACTGACTTCCACTCTGGCTATGATGTCATATGGAGCAAAACTTTCGTTGCTAAATACAGTCATCACCTCGCTCATCATGTTTGCCCTATGCACTCTAAAGTTCCCACCGAAAATCCTGGAGTTATTGGACAAGATTCGTCGAAAATGTCTCTGGACAAAGAAAACTGAACAAGGAGAAAAATGTAACTCCTTGGTTGCCTGGGATAGGATCTGCCGCCCAAAAGATAGTGGGGGCCTTGGGATCATCAACTTAAAGATACAAAGTGATGCGCTCCTCCTCAAATACCTGCACAAGTTCTACAACCAGCATGACCTCCCTTGGGTTGATCTGATTTGGTCTACATACTACACGGACAAGATACCCCATGCTTCTGACCCCTGTGGCTCCTTCTGGTGGAGAGATGTCCTCAAACTAACTCCAACTTATCGAGGCATCACAAAGGTTGAGGTCAACTGTGGTGACAATGTACTCATGTGGAAGGACCTCTGGCTCGAGGAAACCCTAATTGAATCACACCCAAGGGCCTTTTCATTTGCCAAGAATGAAGATGTCTCAGTAAAAAAATTTCTACGTGTTTCCTCATTAGACGAGGCGTTTCATCTCCCCCTCTCTATAGATGCTCATGCAGAGGTTCGTGACATACAACGCCTGGTGGCTCACGTTGCTTTAGATACTGAGCACACCACAAGGGACGTATGGTCCTACTCCTAGGGGACTACAGAATACACTGCACGAAGATTCTATAAATTCTGCTTCAAAGATGTTAAAGCCCATCAAACATATCACTGGCTCTGGAAATCCAAGGTCACAATTAAGATAAAGGTTTTTGGTTGGCTTCTACTCTCTGATCGCCTCAATACACGAAACATGCTCAAACGCAGACACTACAATGTGGGAAATGACCTGACATGCCTCTTATGCGGCCATACAGAGGAAGATGTTGATCATATGATTCTAAACTGCCCGTTCAGTAAGCACTGCTGGTCCCAACTTGGGATCAATCCTGGACATCATGTTACGCGGCTACCCTGTTTGGAAACGGCCAAGAAAAATTGGAACAAACCCATGTTCATGGATATCTTCCTACAAGCATCTTGGAGTATTTGGAAGGAGCGCAATAACAAACTCTTCAGAAACATCAGTCCATCCTACAACTCTTGGCTAGCTAGATTTAAAACAGATTTTGGATTACTTCAATATAGAGTTAAAGACAATATGAAGGACTTTATCTTCCTACTCTTAGACTCCCTCCCTTCTGACTAGTCCCCACTACTAGCTACACCTGGGCCACAAAATGGCCAGGGATGCTTCTTGTACAGTCCTTACACAATGTACATTGTAACTTTTGAAAATTAATATTTCACAGTGGGAGCCTCTCCCACTGTCACAGGTTTAAAAAAAACACGTGTTGCCTCACCGTTGGGACAGATGTCATCCAATCATTGGACAGGAGGCGCCTATGATAGGTCGACACATCGCACGGCCCAACAGTGGCCCATTCCAGTGAAAAAGGCCGGCCCGGTAAAAAATAGCAGGCGGGCCCATATAAGGCCCACTTGTGTCAGGTCCATTTAAGCCCATGGCCCATACGAGATGTGCCAATTTGGCCCGTCAACGGCCCGTTAAAGATTTGACACCATTGCAGCCCATCGTCAGTTCAAGCCCGTTAACAGCCCGCTATATATTTGGGCTCAATATCGACCCGATGAGATTTCGGACTGTTAACGGCCCATTCAGTGGAAGGGCCAATTTTCACAATGTACATCTTTCGGCCTTTTAGTGACTGAGGGAGTCCTGGATTAGGGGGTGTTCGGATAGCCGGACTATACCTTCAGCCGGACTCCAGGACTATGAAGATACAAGATTGAAGACTGCGTCCCGTGTCCGAAAGGATCTTTTCTTGGCGTGGAAGGCAAGCTAGGCATGCGGATATTCAAGATCTCCTACCATTGTAACCGACTCTGTGTAACCCTAACCCTATCCGATGTCTATATAAACCGGAGGGTTGTAGTCTGTAGGATAACCATCATCATACACAATCATACTATAGGCTAGCTTCTAGGGTGTAGCCTCCTTGATCTCGTGGTAGATCTACTCTTGTACTACCCATATCATCAATATTAATCTAGCAGGAGTAGGGTTTTACCTCCATTGAGAGGGCCCGAACCTGTTTAAAATAAAGTGTCCCTTGTCGCCTGTTACCATCCGACCTTAATGCACAATTCGGGACCCCCTACCCGAGATCCGCCGGTTTTGACACCGACATTGG
The DNA here is from genome assembly GCA_032464435.1 of Aegilops umbellulata. NCBI lineage: Eukaryota > Viridiplantae > Streptophyta > Magnoliopsida > Poales > Poaceae > Aegilops > Aegilops umbellulata. The sequence goes on from CP136054.1 coordinate 446,694,846, forward strand.
TGCTTTCATTGAGAGTTCCTCTGTGTCGTCGCTTTTAGGCCCGATGGCTCCTTTGATCATCAACAACGATGAGGTCCAGGGTGAGACTTTCCTCCCCGGACAAATCTTCGTCTTCGGCGGCTTCGCTCTGCGGGCCAATTCGCTTGGTCGTCTGGAGCAGATCGGAAGCTACGCCCCTGTCCATCAAGTCAGGTTTGGAAGCTTAAACTACACGGCAGATATCCGCGGAGACTTGATCTTCGACGGGTTCGAGCCACAACCAAGCGCGCCGCACTACCTCGAGGGGCATGATATAGCTCTGACTCCGAATAGTGCCCTGGAGGCCGCACACGCACCGGCCCCGATCCTCGACTCGGAGCCCGCTGCGTTATTTGAGGATGAACGGTTGGACGTCACCTCAGGGGATGCGATCTTGAAGGCGATCGAGCCGAACGCCAGCCCCGTACTCCGCATGGCCCATGACTCCAAGGAGTCAGATTCTTCTCCGAACTCCGGGCCTCCCGTGCCCCTGCCGATCGAATCCGATTGGGCGCCTATAATGGAGTTCACCGCCGCGGACATCTTTCAGCACTCACCTTTCAGTGATATCATGAATTCTCTCAAGTCTCTCTCTCTATCAGGAGAGCCCCGGCCGGACTATGGTCTACGAGGTTGGGATTCGGACAATGAAGAAATTCAAAGCCCACCCACCACCCACTTAATAGCCACTGTCGATGATTTAACCAACATACTTGACTTCGGCTCCGAAGACTTCGACGGTATGGACGATGAAGGAGGAGACGAGCAAGAACCAGCACCTGTAGGGCGCTGGAGCGCCACCTCATCATATGACATATATATGGTGGACGCTCCAAAGGATGGAGATGGCGATGGAACATCAGAGGATGACACCTCGAAAAAACAGCCAAAACGCCGGCGTCAACGGCGCCGCTCTAAATCCCGCCACAGCAGAAACGGTGATTCCGGCACGGGAGATAATACTACCCCGGATAGCGCCGAAGAACACCAAATCCAGCAAGATTCGGCGCAGGAAGATGGAGAAGCCATCCCTCATGAGAGAGCGACAGAGTGAGAGGTTGAGGATGATAACTACATGCCTCCCTCCGAAGACGAGGCAAGCCTCGACGACGACGAATTCGCCGTACCATCAGACCCCGCCGAACAAGAGCGTTTTAAACGCAGGCTTCTAGCCACGACGAATAGTCTAAAGAAAAAGCAGCAACAGCTTAGAGCTGATCAAGATTAGCTAGCTGACAGATGGACTGAAGTCCTTGCGGCCGAAGTGTATGAACTCGAGCGCCCCTCCAAAAATTATCCTAAGCGCAGGTCGCTACCCCAATCAGAGGGGGAAACACCTACATTACCAATGCATGACATGGCAGACCAGCCACCTCGCAGCCGCGACAGAGAGGCCTGTCGAACCTCTGAACAAGCCATGCCCCGGTGCCGCTCAACTAAGGCACGGGAAAATGAGCGAGACCTGCGAGACGTACTGGAGGATAAAGCAAGGCAAACAAGATCGATCTATGGATCGCGCGGACGCCCGACGACACGTGATGATCTTCACTCCGGACACAATAAATCCGGCCGGGCCGAACACAACAGGCATAGCTCTTCCGAGCTGCGTCGTGACATAGCCCAGTACAGGGGCGCCGCACACCCACTATGCTTCACAGATGAAGTAATGGATCATAAAATCCCAGAGGGTTTCAAACCCGTCAACATCGAGTCGTACGATGGTACAACAGATCCGGCAGTATGGATTGAGGATTATCTCCTTCACATCCACATGGCACGTGGCGACGATCTACACGCCATCAAACATCTCCCCCTTAAGCTCAAGGGACCAGCCCGGCACTGGCTTAACAGCCTACCAGCGGACTCAATCAGTTCTTGGGACGACCTCGAAGCCGCATTCCTCGACAACTTCCAGGGGACCTATGTGCGGCCACCGGACGCCGACGACCTAAGCCACATAATTCAGCAGCCAGAAGAATCGGCCAGGCAATTCTGGACACGGTTCCTAACAAAGAAAAATCAGATAGTCGATTGTCCGGACGCAGAGGCCCTAGCAGCCTTCAAACATAACATCCGCGACGAGTGGCTTGCCCGGCACCTGGGACAGGAAAAGCCAAAATCTATGGCAGCCCTCAGGACACTCATGACCCGCTTTTGCGCGGGCGAAGATAGTTGGCTAGCTCGCAGCAACAACTTATCGAAGAACCCTGGTAATTCGGATACCAAGGACAAAAGTGGCAGGACACATCGAAATAAGCAAAAGCGCCGCGTTATCAGCGACAGCAATGAGGATACGGCAGTAAATGCCGGATTCAGAGGCTATAAATCCGGTCAGCGGAAAAATCCATTTAAAAAGAATACCCAGGGCCCGTCCAGTTTGGACCGGATACTCGACCGCTCGTGCCAGATTCATGGCACCCCCGAAAGGCCAGCCAATCACACCAACAGGGATTGTTGGGTGTTCAAGCAGGCAGGCAAGTTAAGAGCCAAACACAAAGACAAGGGGCTGCATAGAGACGACGAGGAGGAGCCCAGGCCGCCGAACAACAATGTACGGAAGGGGTTTCCCCACAAGTGCGGACGGTGAACATGATATACGCGACCCACATTCCCAAGAGGGAGTGGAAGCGTGCGCTACGGGACGAATACGCGATGGAGCCAGTCGCCCCAAAGTTCAACCCATGGCCCTCCTGCCCGATCACTTTTGATCGAAGGGACCACCCCACTAGCATCCGTCACGGCAGTTTCGCCGCATTGGTTCTTGACCCAATTATTGACGGATTTCATCTCACAAGAGTCCTCATGGACGGCGGCAGTAGCCTGAACCTGCTTTATCAGGATACAGTGCGGAAAATGGGCATAGATCCATCAAGGATCAAGCCCACAAGGACGACCTTTAAAGGCGTCATACCAGGTGTAGAGGCCAATTGCACAGGTTCGGTAACACTTGATGTGGTCTTCGGATCTCCGGATAACTTCCGAAGCGAAGAGTTAATCTTCGATATAGTCCCGTTCCGCAGTGGCTATCACGCCCTGCTCGGACGAACCACATTCGCTAAATTCAATGCGGTGCCGCACTACGCATATTTCAAGCTCAGGATGCCAGGCCCTCGAGGAGTAATTACGGTCAAGGGAAACACAGAACGCTCCATCCGTACGGAGGAGCACACGGCGGCCCTCACAGTGGAAGTACAAAGCAGCCTTTCAAGGCAACTCTCCAGTCCGGTCGTTAAAAAGCCGGACAATGCAAAGCGCGCCCGGAGTAACCTGCAACAAGACCGCCTGGCACGTTCGGAGCTAGCGTAGCAATACGGCCCCAACCCCAGCCATCACAACATAGCGGAGCTAGTACCTCGAGTACACAATTACGCCCTCGAAATTCCATGGGCACAGGGGGAGGGGCACATTAACGGCATGCTTACAATACGGCGTCAAACGTACTAGGGGCTGCCGGTTTTTTTTACTTTCAGGACTCCACACTCTGGATAACCTGTTTGGCTTTGCTGCCGCACAGACGATGCAAGACCCAGGAAGGCAGACAAAGCTATGCCGCATTACGTAACTCTCAGGTGGTCTCTATTTCGAGCGATATATCTATTTCTAAATTCCGCGGCCTGCGCCTGGTCAGTACATGTTAAATAGTCTAATATCCTTTTTGCTTATCGCACTACTTGTATCGTTCGGCTTTGATAAATAGCCTTTCTTTAAACAATGCATAGCTTTTCGCCTATTTTTTGCGTTGTCCTCTTTTAATGTATATGTTCATTAAAATTAAAAAACATGGTCGCAACCGTACACCATGGTACGGCAAAACACGCCAGGGGCTTCATTACCCTTTTATCTGGCGTGAGAAGTCCGTACACTTTCACAAGTGCGGCACCCCGAACTTATAGCACTATATGCATCGGCTCCGAATCATGATTTTGGTCACATGTTGGGTTTGCCCGGCTCCTATGTTTTGGTGCCTTACGTTCCGCTATATCGGCTAAGGTAGCACTAGGAGAACCACTGCGATTGTGCCCCAGTTCAGGTGGGTTAAGCACCTCAGTGGAGAAAGCTAAAACAGACTGTCATGATAAGGCGTGAGACTGGTCGCTGTTCAAGAGGTTTTTCGAGTCCTTAGAGACTTATGCCGCTTCGAGTGAGGAGCTGGCTATGTCCGGCCAAAGGCGTGGATAGCGCCCCGAATTCGGCCTTCCGAACTAGGGGCTTCGCCGAAATTTAAAATTATAACGTTCTATGGCGAAGTGAGAGTGTTCAAGCATTATAGTCCGATTGCCTGGTTCGTTGTGCTGAGCGCCTCCCTCGAAGGACCCAACTATGGGAAAAAGAGCCCTCAGGTTTATCCCGAACACCCCAGCACTAGTGGCATGGGGGCAGAAGCCGACGACTGGCCATCTCTCAATTTTTGATAAACGGCCGCACAGAAAATAATATTTTAAATTCAATAAGCATTGCTTAGCGCATATGAACAAGTTTTCAGGGCACAGGATACAAACGAGCGAGTTCATTCAAATACTACATCTTTAGTACATTCATCCGCGACAAGGCGGACTCTGGCAAGAACTTCCTTGTAGTAGTTCTCGGGCTTGCGATGCTCCTTCCCCGACGGCGGCCCGTCCTGCACCAGCTTCTCTCCGTCCAGCTTACCCCAGTGTACCCTTACACGGGCAAGGGCCCTCCGGGCACCTTCAATGCAGGCGGAGCGCTTGATAACCTCAAGACGTGGACAGGCCTCCACCAGCCGCCGCACTAGCCCGAAATAGCTCCCAGGCAGGGCCTCTCCAGGCCACAACCGAACTAGTAAGCCCTTCATGGCCTGTTCGGCCGCTTTGTGGAGCTCGACCAGCTGTTTCAGCTGATCGCTCAAAGGCACAGGGTGTCCGGCCTTAGAATACTGAGACCAGAACACACTCTTCGTCGAGCTGCCCTCTTCAGCTCGGTAGAACGCGGCGGCGTCGGATACGCTGCGGGGAAGATCGGCGAACGCCCCTGGAGAACTCCGGATTCGGGTAAGTAACAGGTAGTTTACTTTTATATTCCTACTTTGCATTAAGAATGCCTTACCCGTTGCTCTCTTTTTCACCTCCTCCAACTCTTGGAGGGCCTTTTGGGCTTCGGCCTTGGCACTCTTGGTGGTCTCAAGGGCCGACGCGAGCTTGGATGCTTGCGCTTTTGACTCAAGCTCCAAACTCTCATGTTTTTTCATGAGAGCTTGCAGCTCTTGCTGCACCTCGCCGACCTGAACCCCAAGGCTTTCTCGCTCGGCGTGCTCCTCGGCCATTTTCTTTCCGGCCTCATCCAGCGCCTGCTTCAGGGTTGCCACCTCGGTTGTGGCCCCTACAATAAGCAGTACAATCCTGTTATTTCTTTCTGCAATCAAGCCTCTCTATAGGCACTTTTTTTCTTTTTTTAGGGTATTTCTTACCTTCTTTCTCCTCGAGCTGCCGTTTGGCAAGGCCGAGCTCTTGCTCGGTCCGCCCGAGGTCCTTTTTAAGGACATCCACCTGCGCAGTCAGTGCGGCGGTGGACAGCAGCGAAGCCTGCATACGCATATTTGACCTTTTGTTGTTAGACTCCTACGAAAATTACTAGATCCTCTATTCGGATTTTCTTTCCGAACACCGAACAGAGCATCAGGGGCTACTGTCTATGCGGTAAATAATTTGACATATTTTTACTTACCTCGAAGCCTGTTAGAAGGCTAGCGCAAGCTTCAGTCAGTCCGCTCTTTGCGGACTGAACCCTTCGAATCACCGTACTCATAATAGTACGGTGTTCCTCGTCGATGGAGGCGCCGTCAAGCACCTCCAGCAGATTGTCCGGCACCTCCGGTTGGACGGAGGCTACCGGCTCAGAAGGCTTGCTCCTCTTGGAAGGAGTTCGCCTACCGCGAACCGGAACTGTTGAAGAGTCCGGCACAAAGCCGGACTCGGAGCCCTGGGGGGTCTTGTCCTCTTTATTCCTGGGGTCCGGGAGGTCGCCTTTCGGCTCCTCCAGGACCACCTCCTCCTGCCCCGGAGCTTGTCGCGACGCCACTTCAGCGTTGTCTGTAGTGCGGGGGAGACAGCGGGCGGAATTGAGTTCACGTCCGACGTATCCAGGGAGCCGCTCGACGAATCGTCGAGTTCGGCCCGGGGTGGGCTGCATAAATTACGAGCGATATTAGGGAAAGCCGCGCATTAAAATAATATCATGAGTCACTCTGGTATATAAATACTTACGATTTCGCCGGACGCTTGGTTCTGTCCGGCCACTCCTTTCCGCCCTCTTCGGCATCGTGGGAGTAGTCCGGCGGAGGGGTCTTCCTTTTCATCGACCCCTTGGCCTCCACCGTTGGGGTGGCCTTCTTCTTCTTTTCTCCCCTCGCTGGGGGGGCGAGAGCTTTCTTGTTCCTCCTCCTCGTTTTCACGAGAGGAGAGCGTCGCGGACTCGTCAGATGACGAGTCCGACACCACCATGTTGCGGGAACTTTTTCGAGTCCCGGTGGTTTTCTTCTTATTGGCCTTCTTCTCCGGCACCACATAAGGTGCCGGAGCCATCAGCTTCACCAAGAGAGCTGGGGCTGGGTCTTCGGGCAGGGGAGCCGGACAGTTAATTGGTCCGGATATAGCCTGCCAAGCCTGTCAAAGGTAAAGGGAGTTTAGATCCCGCATAGAGTTAATCTATGAAGAAGAGCTTAACAAACTTGTCAAAGGTATAGATAGCTCACCTCGCTGGCATTATGCTGCGAGTTGTATCCGCGGTCCTCGGAAGCGGATGTGGGGGACTCGGCGCCTTTGATTAGCACCTTCCAAACGTCTTCATACGACGTGTCGAAGAGCCTGTTGAGGGTTCGGTGCTGCGCCGGGTCAAACTCCCACAAATTGAAATCCCGTTGTTGGCACGGGAGGATCAGACGAACGAGCATGACCTGGACTATATTGACCAGCCGGATTGGCTTGTCTACCAGGGACTTGATGCAGGTCTTCAGTCCGGTCACCTCTTCCTCGTTGCCCCATGACAGGCCCGTCTCTTTCCAAGACACACGCCGCGTGGGGGTCCGGATCTGAACTCGGGGGCTGCGACCCATTTCGGATCGCGTGGCTCGGTGATGTAAAACCACCCAGCCTGCCACCCCTTTAGGGACTCCACACAGGAGCCCTCAAACCAGAGGACATTGGCTATCTTGCCAGCCATAGCACCTCCGCACTCCGCTTGGCTGCCGCGCACCACCTTGGGCTTGACGTTGAAGGTCTTGAGCCAAAGGCCGAAATGGGGGCGGATGCGGAGAAAGGCCTCACACACGACGATAAACGCCGAGATGTTGAGGACGAAGTTCGGGGCCAGATCATGGAAATCCAGGCCGTAGTAGAACATGAGCCCCCGGACAAATGGGTGAAGCGGAAAGCCCAGTCCGCGGAGGAAGTGGGGAAGAAAAACTACCCTCTCATGGGGCCCTGGGGTAGGAAGAAGCTGCCCCTTCTTAGGAAGCCGATGCGGGATGTCCTTGGACAAGTATCCGGCTTTCCTTAGCCTTTTTACTTGGGCCTCCGTAACGGAGGAGGCCATCCACTTGCCTCCCGCTCCGGACATTGTTGGAGAAGGCTGAGGAAGGAAGAGCGGACTTGGGCGCTGGAGCTTGAGTGCGCGAGAGATGGATTGGCAAAGGAGGAAGTAGGGGTAGGTTAAAAAGGTGAATCCTTATCCCTTTATACAAGCAGGTGCGGTTAGGCATCCCCACCTACCTAATGAAACTCACTTGCCTCCCAAGCGCCGTGGTAAATGGCGCGGTTGGGTTACCCACGTCCGAATTAATGAGAATCCCGTTAAAAGGGGCACACGATCTCTTCTTTGACAAGACATGCCAAGGAAACCGCCTCGCTAAACACGCTGAGGTGGAACGATGAAAACCATTTATATAAAGAGCTTGGCCGCAGTGTTATGACGCACTGCGGAATACGTCAGCAGATTTGATTTGTGTTAATATTATTCTCTATATGGCAATATGTGGAAACTTATTTTGCAGAGCCGGACAATATTTTTGGTGTTTACAATCTTCTTGAAGAAATTGGAGGAGGAACCCGCCTTGCAATGCCGAAGACAATCTGCGCGCCGGACTCGTCGTCATTGAAGCCTGGTTCAGGGGCTACTGAGGGAGTCCTGGATTAGGGGGTGTTCGGATAGCCGGACTATACCTTCAGCCGGACTCCAGGACTATGAAGATACAAGATTGAAGACTTCGTCCCGTGCCCGGAAGGATCTTTTCTTGGCGTGGAAGGCAAGCTAGGCGTGCGGATATTCAAGATCTCCTACCATTGTAACCGACTCTGTGTAACCCTAACCCTATCCGGTGTCTATATAAACCGGAGGGTTGTAGTCCGTAGGACAACCATCATCATACACAATCATACCATAGGCTAGCTTCTAGGGTGTAGCCTCCTTGATCTCGTGGTAGATCTACTCTTGTACTACCCATATCATCAATATTAATCTAGCAGGAGTAGGGTTTTACCTCCATCGAGAGGGCCCAAACCTGGGTAAAATAAAGTGTCCCTTGTCTCCTGTTACCATCCGACCTTGACACACAGTTCGGGACCCCCTACCCGAGATCCGCCGGTTTTGACACCGACATTGGTGCTTTCATTGAGAGTTCCTTTGTGTCGTCGCTTTTAGGCCCGATGGCTCCTTTTATCATCAACAACGATGAGGGCTTTAGTCCGTAGGACAACATACAACAATCATACCATAGGCTAGCTTCTCGGGTTTAGCCTCCTCGATCTCGTGGTAGATCTACTCTTGTACTACCCATATCATCAATATTAATCTAGCAGGAGTAGGGTTTTACCTCCATAGAGAGGGCCCGAACCTGGGTAAAATAAAGTGTCCCTTGTCTCTTGTTACCATCCGACCTTGACGCACAGTTCGGGACCCCCTACCCAAGATCCGCCGGTTTTGACACCGACAGCGACCCATTTAAATATTGGGCTAATTTCCGGCCCGGTGTGTCTTTCAGCCTCTTGACGGCCCATAAATCAGTTGGGCCATTTGTAGTCGGACCTGAGTTTTGGCCTTTTAGCGACCCATTTAAGTGTTGGGCCAATTTACGGCTCGTTGTGTCTTTCAGCCTGGTGACGACCCATATATCTGTTGGGCCATTTGTAATCGGACCCGAGTTTTGGCCTTTTAGCGACCCATTTAATTGTTGGGCCAATTCCCGGCCCTGTGTGCCTTTCAGCCTGTTAACGGACCATAAATGAGTTGGGCCATTTGTGTCGGACCTGAGTTTTGGCCTTTTAACGGCCCATGCCCTTCATGGTCCAATACCAACCCGGTTTCTCTTCGGCCTGCTAAAGTCCCACAACACAGTTGGGCCATTTACAATACGACCTGACTTTCGTCCTCTTAGCGGCCCATGCTCTTCATGGTCCAGTACAAGCCCGCTGTCTCTTTTGTCCTGCTAAAGGCCCATAGTATAGTTGGGCCATATGTAGCCCGAACTTAGTAACGGCCTATTAACGGCCCGTGAAATCAATTGGGCCCACCTGTTGCCCGCTTTGATGTCAGCCTGTTAACGACCCGAGAGTTAAGAGGGCCGACCATTAACTTTCGGCCTGGTAACGGCGCATTAACTTAATGGGCCCACTAAAGTTCGTACCTGTCTTTAGGCCAACTTAGATAATTTGAGCCCATTACGACGAGCAATTATGCACAGCACCAAAACCGATCAAGCAAAAGGTACGACATACAGGGAAAAACGTTGCACATCCAGCATATATTACAGGAGATTACATCCACTGGGCAATCAAAGATTGATGCCAGTGCAAATAAATGAACAGAACCTAATGATCTACAACGTCACAATCTGCAACCTCAGCACGGATGACGCCCATAAGCATGTGGGCAAGTTCTTGCTGCTTTGCTACACTCTCTCTGAAAACATTGATCAGTTGTTGTGTCGCATGACTCTGCACCTCTGATTCCTCCACCATTTCCATCATTCCTTCAGCCATTTATTGGTTCACAAACATACATTTTTTCCGTTGCATTCGAGACAGAGGATACTGAACAGATTCGGATGGCGATTTTGGCAGGCTTGTATTATTGATAGTGGAGAGTGTCTCGACCACTCCATCATAAGATGAATTAGGAGGGGAACCAAACAAATTAATCATGAGTTATTGGCATATTACCTGGCCTAGATTTATTGGAAAGAAACAATGGGGTTGCCTTGCTGTTTTTAGAGTTTGTCTTCTTATCTTCAGCAACCTGCACCAAATTAAGACACTAGAATTGCTATCATTGGCCAAGTCAGATAATAGGAAAGCAACATTGGCACCACGAATGTTTGGGTAACTAGCCAACACCAAATTAACACAATATGGCACAGCTATCATCAGCCAGGTAAGGTAATACGAAAGCAACATTGACACAATGAATGAATGGGCAACCAGAGCAGCACTACAATTCAGTAATGTGCATGATATGAGATAGTACACTCATGCAGCTCAGTATGCAAAACTACCAGGCAATTTTCTTTACAAAAATCAACATTGGCGCCTTTAACATTTTGCAACAACTAATTTTTAGATCAGACAAAGGTTGGATTCACGCCGATTAACAAAATACATGCTGATGTAAAAATATAGTGATATACAACAGGTACTTACATCAGCATTGGAGCACAAAGAATTCCCGCAAGATGTTTTCCTTGAATACAATCCCAATGAAGGAAATCTTCTATCTGTTAAGCTTATTTTCTAAAAGAGAGATGGGTAAGAAACATGTAGAAAATATGATCAGCATGCTATAAAATTTCATGATGCAAGGATACGCACACGCTTCTTAGAATGGAGTTGACATATTTTTTGCTGGACTGGAGCGGACTAGTTCTTTGGCCACTAGAATCTGCTTATTATCAGTAGGAGTTGGGTTTCACTGTGCTGGAGCAGTATCTATAAAAACTGAAGTTGGTTTATTATGTCCTGGCGTTTGGATCTTTTGCAAAGACCTGGTTTGTAACCCTTCAGATTCTAACATAGTCGTCTTCCCCTTGCATGCCTTGTATAGTAGAATGGTGCTTCAGTTATAAAGCATGCTACAGCAGAGAGATGGAATAGGTACTGAAGAATAGAAAGGCATGACATATTGACATGTATTCCGTCCATCCGAAAAAATGGATGGGTCTAGGCGTATTTCAGTTCTAGATACATCCTTTTTTATCCATTTCGGCAACATGTAATCCGGACGGAGGGAGTATGGTGTAAGAGCTAGGGATACATGAAAACACAGTAAAAAACACTAGTTGAATGTAAAACTGTATCCTAGCGGAATACATACAGAAAAAACTAAGGCAGCATACACATGTATGATCGGGAAACTAAGATGGCATTGCAACAGAGCACTAGAACAACACTTCAATGTAAAAAACATGGTATGGTAGATAGATGAAGTACGTACTGATGAATAACAATTCATAAGATATTCAGAAGCATGATGTCCAAATTAAGCAGATGGCATTGCGATAGAGTAGAATGACAGTACTTGAATTTGAAAACATGTTATCATGAATGGAATAAGTACTGAAAAACAGGAAGGCATGACATATTTACATGCATGATGAGCATGCTAAGCACATGGCATTGCAACAGAGTAGATACACTCCAGGACATTATATGCATGTTGTACCCATATCACGGGCCAAGTTAGAGAAAGGACCTTGTGGGGTGAAGAGGATTCAACATCTTTCTGCAAGTCTTTTGAAGAACTGCCTTTACATGTTCCATCATATTTGGTATCATTGACATCAAGTTTGTTGGCCTTTACATTGCTCCGTGAGGTTCTTGTGGATATATCAGTGTGTGCAATTATATCTGACATGCATGGAAGACAACTAGTAGTTAGATTTATGTAATGAGTGCCTGTAGGAGATGATATAAATAGTAGGACCGGGGTTAACTAGCAGCAACAAGTCTCAAAAACTAAAGGGAGAACACATATGAAAGCTACAAAATATGTATCGTTTGTACTCGAGATTAACTAGATGGCACACAAAAGTATTAAAGAACAACATAGGTAATACTAGAAGTGGTATAATACTATAATCACCAGCCTGTGGGGTAGCATTGGCTGATGTATGATAACTGTCGGTGTCAAAACCGGCGTATCTCGGGTAGGGGGTCCCGAACTGTGCGTCTAGGCGGATGGTAACAGGAGACAAGGGACACGAAGTTTTACCCAGGTTCGAGCCCTCTTGATGGAGGTAAAACCCTACGTCCTGCTTGATTAATATTGATGATATGGGTAGTACAAGAGTAGATCTACCACGAGATCAAAGAGGCTAAACCCTAGAAGCTAGCCTATGGTATGATTGTTGTATGTTGTGTTGTCCTATGGACTAAAACCCTCCGGTTTATATAGTCATCGGAGAGGGTTAGGGTTAGACAAAGTCGGTTACATTGGTAGGAGATCTAAATATCCGCATCGCCAAGCTTTCCTTCCACGCCAAGGAAAGTCCCATCCAGACACGGGACGAAGTCTTCAATCTTGTATCTTCACAGTCCAGGAGTCCGGGTGAAGGTATAATCCGGCTACCCGGACACCCCCTAATCCAGGACTCCCTCAGTAGCCCCGGAACCAGGCTTCAATGACGACGAGTCCGGCGCGCAGATTGTCTTTGGCATTGCAAGGCGGGTTCCTCCTCCAAGTACTTCATAAAAGATTGTAAACACTAAGCATAGTGTTCGGGTCTGCAAAATAAGTTTCCACATATTGCCATAGAGAGAATAATATTAACACAAATCTAATCTCCTGACGTATTCCGTAGCGTGACATCACACTACGGCCAAGCCTTTATTCGAATCGTTTTTACTCCCCCGCCTCAGCGCATCTTGCGAGGCGGTTTCCTTGGCACGTCTTGTCAAAGCAGAGATCGTGTCCCCTTTATTTACGGGGTTCTCATCAATACGGACGTGGGTAACCCAATCGTGCCCGTTAGCACGTTTTCTCGATTAAAGGCGAGTCCCAAACGGTTACGGGGAGGGCCCTTGGTATTCAACCTCTTATAAAGAGACCTAGGCCTTACTCCTTTCTTTCAATCTCAAACGAGTTCGCCCGTCGCCTCGAGTTCTAACACCCTAGGCTCTAGATTTCAGGCGCTTCGTACCTTCAACAATGTCCGGTTCCGACCTTCAAGCCCGATGGATGCCCTCCTCCGTCACGGAGGAGGACGTGCTAAAGTTGAGAGAGGCCAAGTTCTTGACCGGCAAAATTTCGCATATGTTGCCTGCTCAAGGGCAGGCTATTCCCAGTCCCCATCCCGGTGAGAGCATGGTGTTCGTGTCTCACTTCCTTCGGGGGTTAGGCTTCCCCATGGATCCCTTTGTGAGGGGGCTGATGTTCTATTATGGGCTGGAATTTCACGACCTAGCTCCGGAGTCCATCCTCCATGTTTCCTCATTCATCGTCGTGTGCGAAGCATTCCTCCGTGTTACTCCTCACTTCGGATTATGGCTCAAGACCTTTAAGGTGGAGCCAAAGATGATTGAGGGACGACACGCAGGGTGCGGAGGCGCTGTTATAAGCAAGAAGGCTGATGCTCCATGGCCCGAGGGCCCTTTTCAAGAGGAGCTCGGCTTGTGGCAACGGGAGTGGTTCTACATCACCGCTCCCAGGGGAACCAAGTGGGTGGCGCCGCCTGCCTTTCGCTCGGGTCCCCCAAAGAAGCTAGGGTCGTGGGTCAATAAAGGCCTAGATTGGGGGCCACCCCAGGACATGTCTTTGTTGCGGGGCCGCATCAGGGATCTCTTAGAAAGAGGTCTCAGCTTGGTCAAAGTGACGCAAGTCATGCTGATCCGCCGAACACTGCCTGGCAAACGTCGCTCCCTTCGTTTGTGGGAGTTTAATCCGGAGGGGCCACGAGCTCTCCAGCATTTTATGGGCGCAACGCCCGTGGAGATGTATAAACTGTTCTTCCGATCACAAGCAATGTGTCCTGATTTGACCGAGGACGCAAGTTTGAGCTGCTACTCAAGTAAGTATCCTTGTGCCCGGACTCGTTATCCGTATATTTGTCATAAACTTGCCCCTAAAAGAGCTGTCCTTTTAAACAGGAGTGGATAGCGAAAGCAAAGCTGATCAGGTGTCCGACTCCCCTCCCCGAGACCAGGCCGGATCCCGTGCTAGTCAGGATGCTGAAGATTGTGCCTTTGGGGGAAAGTGAGGGAGGGGACAAGGAAACTACGGCCTCCTCGAAGGAGGCTGTTCAGAAGGGAGGAACCGAAAATTCCTCTCCTCAGGGGAAGAAGGGGACCGCCTCTGAAGACCCGGATACTATGGCCTCAAAGCGGGGGGGGGGGGGGGGGGGGGGGGCGGGGGAATCCTCGTCAGAGGGTCCTACGCCGGGGGATACCTCGGCCGAACTATGCCCTCAAGGGGATCAGCCCTCCAGCGAGCCGTAAGTAGAGAAAGATTATATTTTTGAGAGATGAGAGAAATCCTTGCTTTACATCTGAGAAGATTAACCGAAATTTCACCTTGTAGCTCGGACCTCAGCCCTTCTCAGCAGAGCTCGTCTTCGGGGGACCTTCTTCCGGAGATGATGGAGAGCGGGACGCCTCCCCCTGCCGTACCACCTAGCGAGGCGGGCGACCCTGAGGTGTCATCGCAGAGGGCTTCTCCGAATCCGGCAGGGGCGGAAGGTATCCATATGGCCCCCCAAGGTTCTCCGCGTCTGGCCTTCGAAAGAGGCCATAGGACGAATCCGGCACCGTCCGGTGCTCGGTCAGAGGAGCTGAAGAATCTGCTAGGGCGAGCTTCTATCTCAGAGGAGCATCGTGCATTGATGGGCACGGTGATTGAAAGGGTTTCGTCCGCGGAAAGCGGATTGCACGAGGCTGTCAGAAGTTTACTGACAGGTTTTGAGGTACGTGAAATAATGTACATTTTCGGACAGTTGCGCATAAATAAGATGCGCCCTGTGTAGATAGTAGCCCCTAAGACTTTGTGCGTTGTCAAAAGTGACGGCGCACAGAGGATCATAATCCTAGGTCTAAAATGTCGCCTTTGTATGTAGGTGGCGAAGTGTCCGGAATCCAGCCGGACTGATAATTTTGCCGAGCTAAAGCGGCAACTTGACATGGCAGATGCCGAAATCGCGCTCGTCAACAAGCGGCTTGACGAGGCTCAAGGTATGTAATTCCTCGGACGGCACCTGGTAAGAGGAGCTTTATGCCAGTATCTTACAATGTGTGTGCTTGACGCAGATGGTGCGGCCGCCGTGGAGAGTCTTCGGGCGGAACTTGCCCAAGCTAAGGAACAAGCCAGAAAAAGTGATGCGGCTGCCGAGAAGGCCCTTGAAGAGGTGAGAGCCGAACAGGCTGCTCACTGCCGAAGCAAGAAAGAGGTGGCCGAGATGGCCGTGAAGCTAACGAGCGCTGCTGACCGTTGCAAGCTTCTTGAAAAAGAAGAGCGGGCGGGATAGACGGACTTAGAGAAGGCCGTTGCCGATGCCAAGGATGCTCATTGTGCGGTGAGAGCTGCGAGGGAGGAGCTGCGTCAGGCTGGAGAGATCGCAGCTGGAAAGCGCTTTATGCTGCGGAGGAAGTTTTGTGATCCTAAGCATGCTCCGTTGGACCGGTTGTGGAGTACGGCGGACACCTATCTGGATTTGGCAGCGAGTGCTGCTGATGCGACCAAACACTTTTGAGATCAAGAAGATCGCGAAGTGGAAAAGCTTTTCTGGTCGCAGTTCCACAATCCAGAGCGTCCACTGTCAGTGGCCGATCGTCTGGCTGAATGGGCCAAACTGAATAGGTTTTCCGGACTCACCATGAAGTGCGTCATGAGTCACCTGTGGCCGGGGAGATCGGAGCCGAAGAGTTATTTCAGCTTGGTGCAGCAGTTCCTTGGTGCGGTGCCGCGTATTAATGCAATTAAGAGGTCAGCATGCATAGAGGGTGCGCGGATGGCTCTTGCCCGTGTCAAGACATACTGGGCGGAAATGGAGACCATCGTTGTTGCATTCCAAGATTCGGACAGAAGCCGAGTACCTGCCGAGCACTATTTTCAGGAAGTTCTGCAAGGCGCTCGTGTAATAGAGATGCAGTGCTCGAAGGATGCTATGTTCGAATAGCATATGCAATTGTAAAACGGTAGTTTGATAAATTGTAGGAACTTTTTATACTTGTGCCTGCAAGTATTGTAACACCTCATGTGCGGCCGTTTAAAATATATAAAATCTGAAAGATGGCAGTCGTCGGCTTCAGCCCCCACGCAAAATGCGGGGGTGTTCGCAGAAGGCGCATTTTCACACTTGATCCAACGTCTTGGTCCTACAAAGGAGGTGATAGCGCAGCGAACTAGGCACTCGGACTATAATGCTTTATCACTTTCACTTAGCCATAGGAGCTTGACAGTGATGCTACTTAGATAGCCCCTGGTGGCGACTACGCTTGCCCGAATTCGGGGCGCGTATGCGCCTGGCCGGGAAACGGCCCTTCGTTAATGCGAAGGAATCCTATAGATTCTGGTGAGTCATCGAGTGGTTGACCAGTCTCACGCTATATCATGACAGTCAGTTTTCGGCTTTCTCTACTGAGGTGCTCGCCTGGCCGAACCGGGGCACAATCGCAGTAGTTCTCCTGGTGCCGCCTTAGCCGATAGAGCGGAACGTAAGGCGGCCGAACACAGGAGCCGGGCAACCCAACACTTGACCGAAGACATGATTCGGAGCTGATGCATATAAGGCCAAACTCGCGATGCCGAACACTCCCTAAGGTATTCGGTCTTTATGAGGGCGGGTGGGACAACACCCTTAGGTATAAGCCCCTAGTGTCCAGGTACGCGCAGGAATTCTGACGTGGCCACATGCCAAGACGCCAGCCTCCTCCTTGGTTATACTAGAGAAAACCAGGGGATGTGTATCAACAAGAGACAATAAGAAAGGTTTACGCAGGGTCTTAATCTGAAAAGAATCCTTGGAACGGGTCCCTGCTGCACGTCTGCGCCTGTGTCTCCGTTGTGCCGTATCCTGGACGGGCGCAACATGATATTCATCTGTAAAAGAGAAGAACTAAGTTGAAAAAGGGGCGTGCCGAACAGAAGTTATATTAAATAAACAAAGTATAAATTGAAATGGGTAAAATTGAGCTTGATTGTCTCTTATTTTATATGCGCGGAGCCCCTAGAGCAGGGGTATACAGCCATTAAGCCTTTATCAATGATATTCTTGTGCCAGACTCGTCTAGCCGTGTCAGTGGTCTTAATGACCTGTTTAGATGTTTTGGCTGGTGAAGCCATTTTATTGTGGGGCTGTTAAGGTGGCTGCACAATCCTCCGCACGCGCAGGGGGGGGAGGAGCACTCAAAGCTTCCCCTTTAAAGAAATGATTCCTCGTGGACCGGGCATCTTAAGCGTAAGAGATGCGTAATGCGGTATTGCGTTAAAGCGGGCGAAAGCTTCGCGTCCCAGCAGTGCTTGATAGCGACTTGAAAATGGGACAATGTGGAAAATTAGCTTTTCACGATGGAAGTTATCGGTGGAGCCGAATATAACTTCAAGCCAGAGAAAACCGATGCAATGGGTATCCGGACCTGGCGTTACCCCTTGAAAGGAGGTTTTGCTGTGGCGAATTCCTGTTGGGTCTATCCCCATGTGGCGGATTGTGTCCTGATATATCAGGTTTAGACCGTTGCCACCGTCCATCAGGACATTTGTAAACTGGAGTCCGCCAATTATTGGATTGAGTACCAAGGCATTCCAGCCTGCGTTCCTAATACTTCTAGAATAATCTAGATGATCGAAGATGATTGGTTTTGACAACCAGTGGCGAGACTCCTTTGGGATAGGCCGTATGGCGCGTACCTTTATGGGCGCGGAACGTTTTGTTATGTGAAGTAAGTTTACTGTTTTTACTTCTTGTGGAAAATTCTTTTGATTCCTGGTGCTCTGCTTTTGGGGTTCGTCATCGTCTTCGCTTGGTGTGTCGTGCCCCTTGTGTTCGGCGTTGAGTCTGCCGGATTGTTTGAAGACCCATCAATCTCTGTGGATATGGTTAGTAGGCTTCTCGGGAGTACTGTGTATTTGACATATCATGTCCAAGATTTTGTTTAGGTTGGATAGCTCGTCCCTGTTATCCTGGAGGGGCGGCTTTTTCTGATTCTGTCGTGAGCTTTTGAATCCGGCGTTTGTCGGCGTTCTGGGAACGGGGGTCCCCAGACTTGCCTGCTTGCGGCCTGCGGCGTGGCTCAAAGGAGGCCCCAGCACGGCCCATCTTCATCAACACAGACCCAAGACCCTCGCAAGGGGCCAAGCCTCACGGGGCTGACGACACGGAGCTTCCTCAGGCACGGCCTCATCAGGCTGGCTCGCGAGGAGGCGGAGAGATCAAGGCGGGGTACATCACAAGGTGCCCGTGACGCAAGCCATGACAACCAAGGGCGCCAGTGTCACGACCGGTTTTCCAATAAAAATATTTATTGAGAAACCAATCTTTAGAACCCAGTTTGAGATAAAACCTCCTCATTGGCAGACAAACTTTTGATACAATAAGCCAGTAGCATAAATATATTACAGGGTTGACCTGACGATGCTCAATGATTTATTACAAGCGTGCCAATAATTATACATAAAGGCGATTTATGTCACAAGAGAGTGGTGGCATACTACTGACTCGCAAATATGGTAGAGGTGGAGTATCGCAGTGGGGAGTGGGTATGGGATTCTCAAACTAACATCCCATCAAGCGTCGAGGTGAGACTCGATGAATTTATTTGGGTGGTGGAAGCGGATATAATACAGTGACCAACTCCAGGGTCGCACGAGACTGACTGGGACTCCTCTAGGCGTCGGATTCGCTATCGAACTCTTCATCCATGAGATCACCTTCGTCACCATCTGGCCAAATCAACAAGCCAGTGAGTACTTTGAAAGTACTCGCAAGATAGTTCGGACGTAAGATATAACAAATGCATGCATGAGTGCGTCGTGGTTAATTTACCAATGCATAATTGAAATATTAGCAGGCAAGGTAAATAAATGAAAAGGGAAACGGCGGTAGTCCGCCTGAGATCCCAACAGTAAAGTAATGGAAAACAATTGAGTGTCTAGAGCGACGCCACGAAGGTGAATTGGTAAAAGAAAGAAAATACATGCCACAGTCGGGCGTCTTAGCGAGACCTCATAAAGGGCTTATAAAGAAATGCCACAGTCGGGCGTCTGAGCGACACCACATAAAGGGCTTTAAAAAGAAATGCCACAGTCGGGCGTCTGAGCGACACCACATAAAGGGCTTTAAAAAGAAATGCCACAGTCAGGCGTCTGAGCGACACCACATAAAGGTCTTTAAAAAGAAATGCCACAGTCAGGCGTCTGAGCGACACCACATAAAGGGCTTTAAAAAGAAATGCCACAGTCGGGCGTCTTAGCGACACCACATAAAGGGCTTTAAAAAGAAATGCCATAGTCGGGCGTCTGAGCGACACCACATAAAGGGCTTTAAAAAGAAATGCCACAGTCGGGCGTCTGAGCGACACCACATAAAGGGCTTTAAAAAGAAATGCCACAGTCGGGCGTCTGAGCGACACCACATAAAGGGCTTTAAAAAGAAATGCCACAGTCGGGCGTCTGAGCGACACCACATAAAGGGCTTTAAAAAGAAATGCCACAGTCGGGCGTCTGAGCGACACCACATAAAGGGCTTTAAAAAGAAATGCCACAGTCTGGCGTCTGAGCGACACCACATAAAGGGCTTTATCTGATAAAGAAATAATATATTCATCATAAATATATTCAACTCATGGAATTAAACGGGTTAGTCCATCCACAAGAATAAACATTTAACCGGTCTTAGTGCTCATGTGTCCCACCGGGTAATTTGTCACCAAACTGGCACATGACTGTTAGCAGGGAACTTGGATATAGATAAGATGATCTAAAGATAGAGAGCTCTGCAGAGTTTGTACAAAAAAATTCCCACAGTCGACGGATTTCCGTAGTCACCAGGACTAGTTCCGTTATGGTATTTCAAAAGGAAACACAGCTAACCAGTACACACCCATCCAACCTCTCGATGCCAGGAATCACCCTCAACATCGTCCAAGAAAAACTATTGAGATGGGGAGATCACAATCTCGAATAGCATGGGATCAAATTTATATATGCGCGCTCTAAGGGGTGCCCCCCACTCGGTCCCAACCGGAAACACCCATGCCCCCTGACCGGATGCCTGGCTTTAATCCAGGGCCATGGAACCATCATCCCGGCCTCTCCTTTTTGGTGTGTACCAAGAAAGCGGTTTGCGACTTACTAAACCATATCCCTTTCGGGAAACATGCGGTAGTACAGGGAAAGGAAATGGATATGAACCCAACCGATATGGGTTGGTACTGAAGATAACTTGCATGGCCTAAGACTGGCATGCTACAACACTGCCATCTTACCCATCTTCATGCCAACACATGGCCTTGCATACTCACGTCCAACGACGTCTGAAAACATCAGACTTACTTGCCTCAACAATGCATATGGACGGTTCATCGGTATGCTTCACACATGCCATGAAACTAACTAAATGCAAAACATGCCAAGACACTCATCATATCAAAAGTTCAAACATGCTTGCCTGGTTCAGAGTAGTCGGAGCCTAGCTCGGTGAAGTTCGTGGCCCCGTCACCTTCTTCGGTATCTACGGTATAGAGAAAACATACGCGCTAACGTGAATACCGAGAGGTGCAGAAAAAGTATTGCAAATATTTTTCAAATAAATCTGATAAAAAACTAGACAAAATTTTGAAGAGAACAAAAAAAGAATCACTCAAAAATATGCTCCTGTTAAAAAGATATAAAGGTCTTTGTCCAGGGACCTATCTGTAATGAAACAGAAACTTCCCAGGGTTTTTATTATAAAAACAGAAAACGTTTTGATAGCAATTACGCCGGCCCAGAGGGAAAGCGTATTCTGGCAAAAGACGTTTTCAGAAAACGATTCGTTTAAAACGAGTTGAGAGGTTGACGGGCGGGTCCCACCCATCAGGTTTAAATTCAAAAGAGGCGGGTCGGGGCTCGCAGGTGCCCGAGAGCCGTGGTGGTCGCCGGCGATGATCCACGGCGAGGTAGGGAGATCAGAGAGTACCAACGTGTTCAGGGCGCCATTCCGCGTCGGTTGGTGGTGGTGGTGGTCGGCGGGAAGCACCACGTCGACGGTGGGCCCTGCTCCGGCGGACGGCGGTTCGGGCGTGGATGGAGGTCGCCGGAGAGGGCTGCAAGCATGAAATTGAGGCGGGGGTCAGGCCTCTGGTAGCTAGAGGAGGTAGCTGACGGAGGTTGGGCGCCGGAGACGGCGTCACCGAAGTGAATCGAGCTGGAGGCCGAGGCGGAGCGGGGTGGCCGAAGTCGGGGGAGGAGACCTCCTCGAGGTCCTCCCAGTGGCCTGGCAGGGCGTTGGTGTGGTGTAGGGGTGGTGCGTGCTCGAGGGAGGGCTCGGGGTCTCCTTTTATAGGCGATCCGAGGCGGTGGCCGAGAACGGCGTTCTCCGGCGAGGATTACGGCGGTGCAGTGCTTGGTCGGGAGAGTTTAGGAGCTGAGCCCCGTCGTGGAGGTTCACGGAGTCAGTTTAGGTGCCAACAGCGCCGGGTTTTGCTCGATTGGGCGACGTTCGACGGAACGGGAAGGCGCGGACCCGTCGGCGGCAGAGGGCACACGCTGTGCGTGTCGCGCCACGGCGTGCGCTGGCGTGGAGATGGCCACGCGGAGCCATCAGCGGGGTTGGGCGGTGCTGAGCGGCGTTGAGTCGCCGTTCTGCTCCCTGTTGGCTGCCACGGCGGTTCAGCCGCCGCAAGACAGCCGGTGTGGTCGGGCCAGGGCGCCACCGACGCCAGGAAGAAGCCAAGCGCGCGTGCGGGGCTCCGGACAAGCAGACTAGGCGGCGAGCAACGTGCCAAGGGCACTGTGGGCGCGTGACTGAAGATGATCAACGGTGTTCGACAGTGAAACTGAATTTTAACTGAACTTGGCTGAAACAGCGCATGCAAGGTGTTCGACGAAACGATTCAGGCATGTAGGGATTTTCCCTTGAGCTGAAACTTGGTGGAGTGGTCACTCATTGCACCAGTAGGTTGCCTGAATTTTGGTGGAATTTTTGGGGAAGTGTAGATATGAATTTCACTAAATTTGGCAAATCTGGTCCAAACTTGCAGGGAGTGAAATTTGAAAAATTTGAAAAGGAGAAGAGTGGATCAAGATGGTTCTGGGTTGTGGGTTCAAAGGACTAGCCAATAGAGTTGGTTTGAGTTCAAATCTCAATTGAAATGGGGTACTTGCTTTAAAAATCCATTTGGCTCAAAATAATTGATAGAAAAATATTTGAGAGATGAAACAATCAAAATAAAATCCAAAACTTGCTTGGATGAGTTGGGACAGGGAACTTAGATTGATAACAAGGAGGAGAGGAGGTTTTGGAGTGGTTTTACCACATGGGAGAAAATACAAGGTCATGGGTGGTTATCAATAGAATGAAAATTCCAAATTTTCATAGAGTTTTTCTTTTTAAAAAGAAAAGATTAAACTCCCAAAATAAATTTGGGGAAGGGAACCAATAGAGGAGAAGTTTTTTAAAAGATCAAACCCAAGGTGTTGAAGAAGGAAACAGAAATAACAATCCCAGCCAAGAAAAGATTTTTAAGAGGATGTTTTTTTTTCTGAAAATAAAAAAAAGCCTTATTTCACAAAAAAAACCAGCAAGGTTTTTGCTAAAAACCAAATAAAATCTTTGGAGTGTCACAGCCAGGCGGGCGCCAGCACGCGCAGTGTCCTCCTTTCCTCTTTGGTGCAAAGGGAGCAAGCGCAGGTGAGAGCATCAAGAAAAGGCACCCATTTCGGTGCAACGAGACCAAGACCAGCCCAACGGCAGGGAGGAAGTCATTGTGGAGCCCAAGCCAGCGTCACCACCAGAGCCTTTGGCAGGCGAGGACCAACTTTAGTCAGGATAAGTTTACCAGATGTTCCCCTTCAAAATGGCCAATTGTTGGCGCCCTTCCCGCTCAATATTTGGGAAGAGGCCCAGGGCCTTTGCCTATAAATAGGACTAGCCACCCCCAGGGTAGAGACAGATAGCATATAGAGAATCTAGAGAGAGAGAAGGGTGACTGAACTCCTCCTAGCAGTTCATCGCCCCAGCCAAGAACAGACCCTCGCGAGGCTGTTCTTCCTTGTATTGCTCTTCATCATCAGCCCAAGAGGCAATCCACCACACCACACACTCGAGTAGGGTATTGCACCACAACGTGGCCCGAACCAGTATAAACCCTGTGTCTCTTGAGCTGTTCTTTCCATAGCTTAGATCTTAGCGAGGCGGTGGGGTGCAGGTAGGTAGAAGGCAAAATCTCCGCGCACACCCAGTGTTCGAACCTCAAGGGTCTGCCGGAACCCGAAATCCGACATTTGGCGCACCAGGTAGGGGTGCGCCGGAATCCACCTTCTATGCTTCGTGTCCCGTCGCGTCGTCATCACCATGTCCGGGTACCAGGCGGGCAACCCAGATTCTTGGGTGGCGTGGCCCGCCCGCGCAGAGCCGCTCGCCTCGGGCGACCCCGTGCCCCAGGCAGCTCGCGGTCCAAAGGGCGCTGCGGACCGCGGGCGACGCGGACAGGCTTCGATAGCTCTCACACTACGGCAGGCGCGGTCGGCAGCAAGGGCCTCCAATCACGCCGCGACCACGACACCGTACACCCGCCGGGAGCAGGCGAACTCGAGGGCCGCGCTCACGGTGGCCCGAGAGCTGCTGCAGTGCAGGCTGCTGGAGGGCGACCGCGACGTGCTGCTGGAGCGGGTGGCAGAGCTCCTGGGCTTTGCCGCCTCGGGGGCTCACCCCTTCTGCACCCAGCTCCCATCTCAAGCCCAGGGCGGCCCGCGCGGGGGCTCCGCGCGCGCCCGCGGGCTCCAAGGCTACTCCAACGCCAGCGAAGCTGTCAGCACCGGACCGGCGGCGGTGCTGCCCCCGCTCCCGGTCCGCGAAGAAGAAGGACTCGACGCGACCCATGGCCCCAATGGACAGCCGCGCTACCACCCCACGGTGGGCGCGTCAAGCAAAGCTACATGGCACGCGGAGCACTACGACATGGCCTTCGGGATGACGGCGCCAGTAGAATACGTGCCCCACATGATGGACCAAGGGCACCCTCACGAGGGCGAACAAGGCTCGCTCGTCAGCCCAAGCTGGGGGGACGAGGTGCCAGAAGCTGAGCTCTTCCAGGAGCCCCGGGACGGTCCCACTGGCCACGCTGGAGGCAACGATTATCGGGTACCGCTAATTCCTCAGGAGCAGGCATACGCTTATCATGGATCGCAGGAGGTGCAGGTCGCCACAGCGAGCAGCTGCCCTGCTCCCACAGTCTCCTACCCCTCGGGAGGAGAGCGCAGGGGGCTGCAGGAGAGGGGCCAAGATCCGACATCACCACCGCGGCGTTGGGAGCAAGTTGTTCTCAAGAGGTAGGCCCTCTGCTGGGGAGGTGCCTCAGGGCCTGCCCCTGGTGGAGGACCCGTGGTCGTCGGGGGAGCCGCTGGCGATAGCTCTACCCCATCGGCGGCGTCCTGGTTTCCGGTCGTCGTTGGTGGCACTAGAGTGTGGCGCAAGGCGGGGCCCTCGTCTGGCGATATGAAGCAAGGCCGGTACCTGTGAAGAAGGCCCAATGCCTGTGAAGCTCGCCGCCCCGTGACACTCTCACGTAATAATGAGTGGGACTGTACACGCCCCGGAGTCTCAAGGGTGCTGGCCTTAGGCGCTGGGGCTCCCTCCCACGCCCAGTGGCAGCACTTAGCTCCGCGCTGGTGAGAAGACGTCCAAGACTAGATTAGGTGTCGGACGCGACCTTTTGTCTGCTTTCATTGCTTTTCCCTTTGGTTGTCACTTTCCCCCGCTGGATTTAAGTTGGATTTGAATTTGAGATTTGCGTGTGTTCGGGGAAGGGGTGCTTAGTCTCGTTCGAGCAATTTCTCGCGTTTTGATTACCACTTCGCCTCAGCTGCCTCCCCTCGTGAGCCCCTCGCGAGCCGGGTCAGGCCTAGCTTGCGCGCAGCCCAGACTGCCACCGCCGCATCCTCTCAGGAGGGATTCTTTTACTGCAGATCCTACGGATTCGATCAGAGAACACTCGGGACACCACAGCCTCCCACAGGCTACCTCAGGGACCGCACGGAATGAAGGTAAACTAGCCAACCAGCACGTCGCTTAGCCAACCACTTGGCGCGGGCGCATGGGCAATGTAACATCTACTAATACGATGAACACAAGTTTTGCATGAGGGGCTCCCCCTCCCAAAATGCTCTCACAGCCATCAGGCCAAAACCTGAGTTCTATTCATGCAGGGTAAGGAAATAGGAACGATGCATAATCAGTCGGATAAATCCCCCAATGCGTCCTCAGGAGCACCCCCCGAACTGTTGCTGGCGTCGCTGGACTCGCCATCGCTGTCTGCGTTGCCGCCAGCGGCGTCAGGGCCGTTCACCACGCCGCCCTCGTCGGCAGCCACGATCACGCCGTCGTTGTCTGAAGCGAAGGCCCTGACAAGAGCATCCACATTGTCTTCCACCCAGTGCGCCAGGTCGTCTCGGACGGCCTGGGGGACTGGGGCGATGGCGGCATCGAAATCGAAGTGGGGATCCATGTTCCGGAGATGGCTGAAGACGCGAGAAAAGGTGCGCCCGAGCAGGGCACGGCTCCTCTCCTCCACCAACCTGTCGGCCCTGACCGACCGCGCCTCCAGCTGTGTCACCACGTCGGTGAAGAACTGAAGGTTGCCGGCGTAGTTGACTGCGTGCGGCTCACCAACAGCCGCCTCGCAGATGTTGCCCAAGGCTGTGTTGGCTCTCTCCCAGAGCGTGGTGAGCATCGGGTCGTGCTCATGCTCCAGGATTCGCCGCTGACGTATCTCGTCCGCATTCTGCCGCGCGACGGCCTCAGCCTCCTCCACCCGATGGCGAAGAAGGAGCACCTCGGCCTGGGAGGTGGTTGACTCCCCTTGCGCTACCTCAAGGGTGGCCCGAAGAGCATCGGCCCGCCGCGTCGCTTCCTCCAACTTGGCCCTCAAGGCAGCAATCCTACCTTCAGCCTCGGCCCGGATCAACCCCAGCCTCTCCTCGAACTCGCGCTCGAGGTTCAAGCGCGCCATCGCCACCCGACGTCCGACCTCCTCCAGGACACGGGCTTCCCATGCAGTGACATCATCCTCCGTCTGCGTCACCAAGCGCTCCCTCGTCTCCAGACGCTCGTACTCGCGTGCACGTTTGGCGGCTTCCAGCGTCAGCGCCTCCTCATGCTTCTGGAGCTCTGCTGGGTCACCAGGGGCCACCTTCATCAACGCAAGGGCTGCCTCGCGCAGCTCCACTTGCTCCTCCAGTGAGTGGCACCGGGCCAGGAGCTCCCGAGCCCGCTCCTCCGCCGCCTCTCGCCGCCGGTCAGCTTCCCGGGCATTCTCAGCGGCCCGAGACCGGGCCTCCTGAGAGGCCACCAACAACGCCTTGGCCTCTTCGTCGTCAAGATCGCGCTGATGGCGCGCAAGGGCGATGGCGCCCTCCAGCTCGCGCCTCTCTGCAGCCAGGCGCAGGCCCTCGGCCTCAAGGCGCGCGTCGTCATCAGCAAGCTCCTCACCAAGCAGGTTCACCGCGCCAGGCGCCCTTCGAAGGAATTATTGGCGAAGAGCGCGACGCTCCCGGGCGCGCTCGAGCACGTCTTCCACACCATCGTCTACCCCAAGCAAGCGCCGAGGGCCACGAATCAGCAGTTCCCCTCCGGGCAGGGGGCTGGGGGATGGCACCCTCGCGACGGCCGGGCACGCCACGCCAGAAGCCCGGCCTGGAGCCAGCCCGTCCCCAGATGAAGAGTACAGGGAGCGCCTCAGCCAATCATAGTCCACGACCAGGCGAGAAGCCCACGCCAGGCTGGCTATGCCACGAGAAGGCCCGCGAAGGAGGATCGCGAGGTGCGCAGGGCCTCGATGCGCCTCGGGACGATTCGCCTCCCCGATCGCCCTCACCATAAGGGCTCTGCTGCTCTGAGCGCTTGAGGACGGTAGAGGGGGCGAAGCCAAGGGGGACGACACCTCAGCCATCTCCACGAGCTTGGCTGGAAGGGGCCTGCGGAGCTAGCATCAGTAAAAGCAACAGAAGGATCGGGAGCTGGAAAAGGAGAAGGCTTACTCATCAGTGGCAAAGTACTTCCTACGCTTCAGCAGGCGACAAGGGTAATCGTCGCCCAGGGCCTCCCTTCTCTTCCGGAGGGCCTCAAAGTCCACGCGGAAGAGGCCCAAGAGTTGAGCGCAGGGATCAACTTGCGATGAGAACAAAGCGTCAAGGCGATCCACGTCAGGGGCGCCTGCCTGATGCGCACTGCTGGTCGCCTCGCCAAGAGAAGCGGCTGGAGCCTTAGGGGCCTCAGCCGCAGGCGCTGAGGGCAGCTGCTTGCCGCCCTCAGCCTCAGTGGCACGGGCTACAAGAGCTGCTCCCTCATGAGCATTGCCCGGCGCTGTCACCCCGCCGGGAGCCCCCTCGGCCTCTGGCGCCTCATGCCTCCCTGCTCCGCCACTTGAGGAAGAGTCGCCCTGGCCGACTGGAAGGGTAGTCACCATCACTGGGTTCTCGCGAGGACCTTGGAGGCCGGCGGGGCGCGGCCCCCACTCATCAAAGATAGGCATCTGATTCACAAAATCGCCCCTGTTCTGGCAGAGGTACACCAAGGCCCCTCCCTGCTGGATGCTGCCAGGGTTGGGGTCCCCAGTCAGGATCAAGAGCACTATCCTTAGCACTTCAGGCGTCAGGTCCTATTCCTGGAGCCTCATACGATCATCACTCCCGCTGAAGGCCCACATCCGGCGAGAGTGGCGTTGGAGAGGAGCAATGTGGCGTAGCAGGAACTCCTTCACCACCTTGGGCGCTGTCACGCCAAGCGACCTCAAGAACGTGAAGCGGTGCCAGACAACCACGAGCAGGGTGCTCTCGAGCGTTTCTTGGCCCCAACCCGAATTGGGGACAGCAGGCAAAGTTGGCTCCGATAGCAGGGGCTGGGCACCCCTACATCCACATATAGCCACCGCTCACGGAACCCAGCCGCAGGCGGAGGGAGCCTGAAGTCAATCCCTGAGGCCGCTGTCTCAGACGCGGCAGTGAAGCTCATGCACGCCGAGCATTGGGTAGGGTCGACAAGGCGCAGAGAGAAGAAGTGGCGCAGCAAGGCCACCGAAGGAAGGATGTCCATCATTGCCTCGCAAACAAAGGCGAAGACCGAAAGAAGGGTAATGGATTCAGGACCCAGATGCATCATGTGGATCTGATAGTGGGAAAGCACGACATTGAAGAAATCAGAAAAGGGGGGAACCAGACCCGCCCGTAGGGCGTCGGCGAAATACTGGACCTCGGTGACTATCTTGTCAATGGAGAAGTGAGACGCGGGCCAGGCCGTCGTCCTCCCGCATTCGTTGAAGATAGTGGCCAGAGCCGAGATGACCTTGCCCAGGCCCTCTCGATTGATTATGATCGACCGGTCGACGGTGGGGGCCGCCAACGGCGGCGAGCGAGGCGGAGGCATGGGTTTCTTCCCTCTTCCCTTCTTCGTCGGAGCCATGGCGACAGGAAGGGGGGGGAGGTTCGAGATTGGGTTGAAAACAGAAGCTGGAGTTCGAGAGGAGGAAGGACAGAGGGCGCTCGAGCAACAGAAAGGGGAGAGGCCGTGTACGACTATGAGTCCGCCTAGCATGGCACAAAATAAGGGGGCGTGGGGAACAGTGCCGCCCACGTCCAATCAACCACCACGCGGCGCCCCAGGGCCGCAGGCTGTTAGGGCCCGCGGCGCTTCGCCCTTGCCCTTTCGCCTCCCTGCACGGCCATGTCCGGGCACGCCTTGGGCCCGGGGGCTACTGTCGACATTCTGGGAACGGGGGTCCCCAGACTTGCCTGCCTGCGGCCTGCGGCGTGGCTCAAAGGGGGGCCCAGCACGGCCCATCTTCATCAACACAGACCCAAGACCCTCGCGAGGGGCCAAGCCTCGCGGGGCGGACGACACGGAGCTTCCTCAGGCACGGCCTCATCAGGCTGGCTCGCGAGGAGGCGGAGAGATCAAGGCGGGGTACCTCACGAGGTGCCCGTGATGCAAGCCATGACGACCAAGGGCGCCAGGCGGGCGCCAGCCCGCGCAGTGTCCTCCTTTCCTCTTTGGTGCAAAGGGAGCAAGCGCAGGCGAGAGCATCAAGCAAAGGCACCCGTTTCGGTGCAACGAGACCAAGACCAGCCCAACGGCAGGGATGAAGTCATTGTGGAGCCCAAGCCAGCGTCACCACCAGAGCCTTTGGCAGGCTAGGACCAACTTTAGTCTGGATAAGTGTACCAGATGTTCCCCTTCAAAATGGCCAATTGTTGGCGCCCTTCCCGCTCAATATTTGGGAAGAGGCACAGGGCCTTTGCCTATAAATAGGACTAGCCACCCCCAGGGTAGAGACAGATAGCATATAGAGAATCTAGAGAGAGAGAAGGGTGACTGAACTCCTCCTAGCAGTTCATCGCCCCAGCCAAGAACAGACCCTCGCGAGGCTGTTCTTCCTTGTATTGCTCATCATCATCAGCCCAAGAGGCAATCCACTACACCACACACTTGAGTAGGGTATTACACCACAACGGTGGCCTGAACCAGTATAAACCATGTGTCTCTTGTGATGTTCTTTCCATAGCTTAGATCTTAGCGAGGCGGTGGGGTACAGGTAGGTAGAAGGCGAAATCTCCGTGCGCACCCCAGTGTTCGAACCTCAAGGGTCTGCCGGAACCCGAAAACCGACAGCGTTGACTACCGTGCCCTACGGCCTGTTTTCCTTAGTCCGGCGACGATCCTTGTTGCGTCGCGGTTTTCCGTTTCCATCCCTAGTTTCGGATGTACTTGGGTCGCTGGTGCTACATCTTGCCAACAAGCTGTCCTCTCCTGCGCAAAAGCGGGTCATGAGGCTTGTTAATGCGGCCATTGTTTTTGGCTTTTCTTGGCCGAGCTGTCGGGCGAGCCACTCGTCTCGAACATTATGCCTAAAAGCTGCTAAGGCTTTGGCGTCCGGACAGTCGACTATCTGATTCTTTTTAGTAAGAAATCTGTTCCAGAATTGACGAGCTGACTCTCTGGGCTGTTGAGTTATGTGACTGAGATCGTCTGCATCCGGAGGGCGGACATAGGTCCCTTGAAAATTTGCTCGGAAAGTGTCGGGGATATACCCCGCGGTGTAAACCGGCTGGAAGTTAAACCGGCCGGTCTTGACGGTTTAGCTAAAGACCCGCCCTGACCTTGGCGGTTTACAAGCAACCCGCTTGGACGTTGTAACTCAATGGTAACCCGACGGACGGGACAGAGGAGCGACCAGACCCGGTGGCCCGTCTGGCGGTTCATGGAGGCCGGTTCAACTATTGTGGGCCAGTTCAAGAGAAAAGGAATATTTACCTTACAAAGAGTTAAAGACCAGGACTTGTATCCGGTTTGTATTAGAGATAGACTAGTCCTAATCCTAATAGGACTCCACATGTAAACCGCCCCTTCAGCATATATAAGGAGGGGCGGGGCTCCCCAAAGCGGGAGGAGTTAGAAGCTACAAGCTACGAGCAATCAATAATCTCTAGGGCTAGACACAAGAGCCGGTTTACGGCGTCTCCCTCGGGATGATAATAAGACCTAGCCTCAAACAGCATGTAGGGTTATTACCGGATGATGTTTCCCGGGGCCCGAAGCTGTCTAAACCCTTGTCTTGCGTGTTGATCCGCCCTGCGTCTCTCGTCCCACTCAACCCCTCTCAAGCTACCACATGGATGCGTTGGCCTCGCGACTAAGTCCTGACACTAAGGACATCTGCCGTGACAAATCCACGACAGTTGGCGCCCACCGTGGGGCCCGCGCACGGTGGTGTTGAGTTCTTGGAGGGATTTCTTCTAGGGATTGAGAAGTTTGCAATTTATTTGGATGAAGATGAGCCGTTTCGGAAGGATCTGCATCAAGTGCAAGTTTACTAGGTTGAGATGAAACTGATTATGGTTTTATGCTCTGTGCGCCGCCGCGGATTAAATCACCGCTTCGGCTGTGTCATCTCCGGCGCACCGGCCCGAGTCGCCGCTCCCGCTCACCTGTCTTTATAGCCATGGGCTACCTTGCTGTCCGAGCCGCCGTTTCAAAGCCTCCGGGCCTCCCCACGTCGAGCTGCCGCGGAGAGCCGCCCCGTCGAGCCACCTTCGAGCCGCCCTGGCCAAGTGCCCACTAGTTGCTACCATCGAACTCGCTTGAGCGCTCCGTTTACTCGCCTCTGTTGCCGTAGCCTTGCCACCACGGGATCATCGGCGCGCTGAGCCGCTGCCTCCGCCTCCGAGTCGTCCTAGAGCCGTCGGTATAGACTGACGGGGCGCAGGGATTGTCCTCACGACAAGCAGAGGACTCGAGTCAGGCCTGTCCGATATGCGCATGGTGTCCTGGCCAGGATCGAGTTTGACTAAAGTCAAATCCATGCATGCTGATGCGTCAATATAGAAGAAAGATTACTACTATGTATTTGCACGCACAGATTTTCTTTGAGATCAGCCTCGGTTACCAGCCTTGCTTTGCTACAGCGAGATTCAAACTGCACTAGCAGTGCTGCCATGGAGTTTTATCCGCCGTTTGTCATCTCACTGAGCTGCTGAAGAGCGTCTTGTTTCCGCGCAGTTTCAAATCGGCCCCCTGTTACCGCTAAGCCGCCCCGGGCCGACCATGCTAACTCCGTCGCCCTGGCCTCGCTTTGTGCGGCCGCCTGAGCCCGTCTATGGAAGTTGCTGCCCATTCTGGTGACCGTGCCCTGCTTGGTCCTTGCTCCATACTGGTCAAAGCGTGCAAGCCATCATAGCTATGTTCAAAAAGTTTTTATATCTTCAGATCGTCCTGATCAGTCAATTTACTGCCCAATTCCGCCCTCATCAACAACAACCACAGAAAGATTTTTTATCATGACCGCTGCAGATGATCTGGTGCAGTCTGGGTTGACTGTCATGAAAAGGCACAATGGCACAATTTCCAAGAAAGAGCATCAACCATCACGTGAGAAACACTGGTCAAAATGATGAATCAATTACTCCATTATTGGTGATACTTTGTTATTACTACCGGTCTGTCTAAAACAAGACTGACAGAAGAGCAAGTGCGTCTGCCGTACCGGCGCCAGCATCCGGGTTCATCCGGCAAAAAATACCAGGTGTTATTTTTCTTATGTATTTTATAAATACACGTTAATTTATCGACCAACAATTACTCTGGCCTGTAATATTTTTATGCAGAAAGGCTATTTAGGAAAAAGAGGATGGTATTATACCACGGAGGCGCGTTCGGCTGTGCCGCACAGCTTCACGGACACGCGTATCGCGGTCCGGTTTACATCGACGCGCCGGCCAACTTACCCGTCCGACCCACCTTACCACGCCACGGATGACTTGGCCGTCCGCTCTCGCCGCTGGTTCACGCGTCTGCACCGGTTTATAACATGGAGGACAACTGGCTTGTCTGTGCCGGCTTACAAGGCCGCGACCGACCCATCACTCTGAAGCCGCTTCTGATGCTGCAGTGGTTTTACTGTCCGCCCAAACATCAGGTGGTATTCATTTAAATTTATGTATTAAATATTTATTGTTTTTTGTCGAAGAACAATTACTCTGTCCTGTAATATTTTTGCACAGGACAATTTTTATGCCATTCACGGACACGAGTATCGTGGTCCGGTTTACATCAACACGCCACGGACGAGTCGCCCGTCTGCCCTCGCCGCCGCGGTCGATTCATCCGTTTGCTTGTATGGCCAACTCGCTCCGTCTGTGCCGGCTTACAAACATCACGACCGACTCGCCCATCCGCACCGGTTTACTACACTGTGGCCGGTTCACCCGTGATTGATTTTAGCTTCATACAATTATCATCAACTTCATGGCGGGTTATTTCCGGCCCAAACGAATCAGGACAATTATTCGCCACAACATTGGTGTTAGACCATGCATATGGAGCGTGCACCGGCGTCATTATATATTGGCTTTTGACCGTTCCACACTGCTTAACGGACGCGCATAAACCGCCGGTGGTCCGGTTTACATCAACACGCGACCGGTTCTCCATCTGCGCCGGCTTACAACACCCGTATAGGCCGACTCTCCGTCTGCGCCAGTTTATAATGCCCACAGGCGACTCTCCGTCTGCGCCGGTTTACAACTCCTGAGGCCGACATGGTGATCATCAACTCTACGGTGGATAACCCCTGGCGTGCTATATCAAGTGAAATCCATCCGGACAAATTGTCTATTGCAAAAAGGAATTATGATATCGCTGACCTATTGCACAACCCGTGCCGGTTTATATCGCGATCCAGTCCGCGTCAACTCGTCAGGGCCATGCGAATTACCCAATAGCGCGTGCACAAGCTGCCATCCCCCGCAGTCCGGTCTACATCAACATACCGGGCCGCACCTGTCTGCATGAGCCATTTATTGAGTATGAACAAGTCACAACTTGGGTAGCCCGGTTTTCTTTCAAATTGGAGGCAAATTATCATCAACCGCCGTCTGTACTCGGTGGATCAATGGGCAGGCGCACAAGTCGCCGCCGCTACGGTTTGGTTAACTTGAAATCACCAGTTCGAAGGAACCATTGGCCGAGTTGCTGACACGGTTCATACGGGATCATTTACAACCCGCCGCAGTCACCTCAACCTTCTGTGTATTCACATCGTGTTATCAACACCAATGATATCCAAGTTATACCGGTTTATATCACGGTCAAATATGGAGAATCTCAAGCCAACTCCTCGAGTCACCTTGAGACTTGGGGGCTACAATGATATGACGCAGCAAGTCTTGCCAGTTTCAGCCGGTTTAAGAACCCGAGGATGATGGAGGGAAAGATAACCCGATCCCGGAGGCTACTGTTATGTTAATGAAAATTTAAAGGCCGTCAGAAAATTTCCGGCTTAGAAAGTATATGACAGTTACAAAATCCCGACTCAATGAAGAAGTTTCGGATTATCAGAAAGGATTCCGGTTTGAAACCTGGCTGAAGGGAAGTCAGTATCACTGAAGCTCTCAAATATCTGGTTTACAATCCGGTTCAAGAGAAATCTATTCTCCCACAAAGTTCTGAAGCGCTCAGATCCGGTTGAACAATGTCCGGTTCAAAAAGGAATTAACTTCTCGCAAGTTCGAGCTTAAAGGCCGTCAGAAAATTTCCGGCTGAAAATGAAGATTCCAGTTTAAAATCTGGTTCAAGGGAAAGATGTCTCCCACAGCTTTGAAGCTTTCAATATCTGGTTCAAGATCCCGGTTCAAGAAGAATTTATCTCTTGCAAAAAGGTTAAAAATCACCGAAGAGGACCTGCTGCCATGATGCGCGGTTCAAACATGGGGCTTCCTGTTCAAACATAGGTCGTATTCGAACCGAAGAGAACATAGTCATCCTTACAAAGTCAGTTGGGGACCTAGTCGACTTGAACCGTAGCTACACCTCCGGGGAGCTTGGTCATGTCTTGACGACGGTAATGCCTTCTGGCTGGCACATTTGCCACTAAGTCAGTTGGGGACCTAATCGACTTGAACCGTAGTTACACCTTATGGGAGCTCGGTCATGTCTTGATGATGGTAATGCCTTCTGATCGGCTTTTTAGCCAATAAGTCATTTGGGGGCTTGGTCGTGTCCGAACCAATGCAATGCCACTTGATCGGCCCTAGGCCACTAAGCCACTTGGGGGCTTGGTCGAATCCGAACCAATGCAATGCCACTTGGCCGGCGTAATGCCACGAGTCTTTTGGGGACCTGGCCGACTGGCACCATCGCTACGCCTTCGGGGAGCTTGGTTGTGTCTGACCATGGTAACACCATCTGACCGGCTCAGTAGAGACTTTCTTTTTGCAAATAGTTTTATCATTGCCTTTGCTTGAAATTTTGTTTTTTATAAGTATTTCTTTTGTTGCGATTTTAAACCGACAATTCTTGAACCGGTTCGATTGTCAAATTATAAATTGACGAAACACGGTCAAATCTTAATCCGGAGGCCAACTGCCCGGTTTAATTTTCTGTTACCATCTTATTATGGAGTAAAACCGGTGTTTATCAACCCGGCTCGGCTTTCAACTACAAGTTGTGAGTACATGATCAAGTTATAATCCGGAGATTATCTGCGCGGTTTGATTTTCTGTTACCATCCTGTTATGGAGTAAAACCGTTGTTTATCAACCCGGCTCGGTTTTCAACTATAAGTTGTGAGTCCGTGATCAAGTTATAATCCGGAGATTATCAGCCCGGTCTGGTTTGACTACAAGTCACCAGTATTATATATTGCTAAACCGGTGTTTGTCACAGCCCGGTACGGTTTTATCGTAAACCGGCGCAACATGGAAGGAGTTATCATTACTCAAGATTGGGGTTATCACTCTTACTACAAAAAATTGGTAAACCGACTATATCACAGGTATGATATATTTCATATTTTTAAGTGCAGCCTTGGTTATAAACCTAGGTTATATATTGGGCATTATGACCCGTCCGGCGGTAAACCGCCAGGACACTTTAAACTTGTTGTATGCAGAAACAGGTTGAATAACGCATGATTACAACTTATCCGGTGTTTGTTAAACCGGCCTGGCTTTAAGACGATAAGTCGCCAGTATGATGATAAATTATCCGGTGTTTATTAAACCGACCCGGCTTTAAGACGATAAATCGCCAGTCTATGATGAGAGATTGTCCGGTGTTTATTAAACCGGTCTGGCTTTGGACTATAAGTCGCCAGTATATATTTGGATTGCGCCATTGGAATCTTGCGCTCATAAATTATTGGATTATATTATTTAAATAGCCAAACTTGGCTGAATTTTTCATTATGATATTGGATGAATAAGGTTTTTTATACCAAATTATATTATCTTGAATAGCCATCATGGCTGGATTTTTATTATGGTTATCAATAACCAGTATTATAATTAAGGTTTTCAAAGTCGCTTTAGCGCAATGGCTATCATATTATCAATGGATACGATTTATTCTACAATTGAAGGAATAGTCCCGAGTCGCTGCAGGCTTACTACCCGGCACTTGGGGGCTACATTGTTCAAAGTTGATATTCAAAAATGCAAGTCTCATGTTGCTGCAAGCATGCACCATGACACTTGGGGGCTAATGCAAGGTCATTTTTTGCTCATCTTATTGAAGACCCAACTCATCACATTGTAATGAGCTGGCCCTTGGGGGCTACCAATTGCTCCTGTCAACTATTCAAGGTACAAAGCTTTTTATCTATTATATTGAAGGGTCTACTGCTCAGTTGGTAAAGCACAAGGCTCTTAACCTTATGGACGTGGATTCAAGCCCCATGATGGGGGGTTACATCATATGATATTATTTTCATAGAAGTTTATATCAAAGTCCCAGCTCAATATTATCTTACTGAGCCGGCCCTTGGGGGCTACACATTGCTGTTCAAAGTTTACAGGATTCTATTTACAAAGTCCTTGCTGATTATTACATAATGACCCGGCCCTTGGGGGCTACATTGGTTGAAGTTTTATGGGCATCAGTCAATTACAAATCCCAGGTTGCTGCAAGCATGACAACCCGGCACTTGGGGGCTACAGGTATTATATTATCTATATTATTATCGAAGAAAGATTTTCAAAATTCTCTGTTGAGCAAATCAGATTGACCCGGCGTCACCAATCATAAACCGATGTTGGCAACAATCATGAACCGGTGTATGCAACAATCATAATCCGGGGTCATCAGTTTTTGTAACCCGGCCATTTGGTAATGTTAAACCGGCAAGTTTTCAAGACCGGGATCATCTTTAAACCGGCAAGTTTTCAAGACCGGGATCCTCTTCAAACCGGCTGAATATCAGATGAATATTTCAAGACCAATATTTCTTAAACCGGCGTTTTTGAAGCCGATTCAAGTGGATTATTTCTTCTGTGAGAAACCAATGTCAGCAAATTGAGTATGACACTGGCTTATTGACCTGGATTTTCTAGAAGGAGGAAATGACAAGGACTTAAGGATGATCAGGTGCCGGTTTACAAGAATTCTTAATCCGGAGCACAACCTGTCAAATTTGTCCTGGTGTTTATTTGCAGCATAAGTTTACCATGGATAAATCCAAGCTAAACTTGGGGGCTAATGTCGGGGATATACCCCGCGGTGTAAACCGGCCGGAAGTTAAACCGGCCGGTCTTGACGGTTTAGCTAAAGACCCGCCCTGACCTTGGCGGTTTACAAGCAACCCGCTTGGACGTTGTAACTCAATGGTAACCCGACGGACGGGACAGAGGAGCGACAAGACCCGGTGGCCCGTCTGGCGGTTCATGGAGGCCGGTTCAACTATTGTGGGCCGGTTCAAGAGAAAAGGAATATTTACCTTACAAAGAGTTAAAGACCAGGACTTGTATCCGGTTTGTATTAGAGATAGACTAGTCCTAATCCTACTAGGACTCCACATGTAAACCGCCCCTTCAGCATATATAAGGAGGGGCGGGGCTCCCCAAAGCGGGAGGAGTTAGAAGCTACAAGCTACGAGCAATCAATAATCTCTAGGGCTAGACACAAGAGCCGGTTTACGGCGTCTCCCTCGGGATGATAATAAGACCTAGCCTCAAACAGCATGTAGGGTTATTACCGGATGATGTTTCCCGGGGCCCGAAGCTGTCTAAACCCTTGTCTTGCGTGTTGATCCACCCTGCGTCTCTCGTCCCACTCAACCCCTCTCAAGCTACCACATGGATGTGTTGGCCTCGCGACTAAGTCCTGACACTAAGGACATCTGCCGTGACAAATCCACGACAGAAAGCGTCTTCGAGCTCTTCCCAACTTCCAATTGTGTTTTCAGGAAGGCTTTTAAGCCAATGCCGGGCTAGCCCTTTAAGCTTGAGGGGTAAGTATTTTATGGCGTGGAGGTCATCTCCTCTGGCCATATGTATGTGGAGGATATAATCCTCGATCCAGACTCCAGGGTCTGTTGTTCCGTCGTACGCCTCTATGTTTACGGGTTTGAATCCCGCTGGAAATTCATAATCCAGGACCTCATCGGTGAAACATAGGGTGTGTGCGGCACCCCTGTATTTGGGTGTGTCGTGGCGTTCGGATACTGGTTTTGTTGCATTGCTTACGAGAGCTTGCTTTCTTGGCCCATAAATAGACCTGATTGGGCCAT
This sequence comes from Aegilops umbellulata, assembly GCA_032464435.1. Classification (NCBI taxonomy): domain Eukaryota; kingdom Viridiplantae; phylum Streptophyta; class Magnoliopsida; order Poales; family Poaceae; genus Aegilops; species Aegilops umbellulata. The sequence continues at coordinate 446,733,047 of CP136054.1, forward strand.
CTTCTTGATGCGAGTCCTTGAGTGGGTTGCATGCCGGCTTGAGTGCGGTGCCGCTTGCCGCTTTATGCTGGCCACGGGGTCGTCTATCCGATCGGGTGGCTTTCTTACCTTTTGAATGCGAGGGCTCTAAGGCCTCTTCGTCGAATTCAGCCAGTAGCTTTCGCTTCGGATAGCTTTTAGTGCGGCGACTGTCGCCGTATTTGTCTGCGGTATTGATTACTTTGCTCCATCTGATTCTGAGTGCATCTTCCGCAGTTTTTAGCTTCCGCTTCTGCTTTTCAGGCTACGTGCGGTTGCAACGAGCCTTTTGTGGAGGTTCTTCTGCTCCGTGGCCTTATCCGGCGTAAGGTCGTCCGGAATGCCGTTTTCGCCGGGGACGGGTTGTTCGGTTTCTTTATCCGAGTTGCCCTGTTCGGACGGTTGCTCTAAGGCATGTTTGTCGTCTGCTGGCTCGTCCTGCTCTATGGCTGGGTCTGTGTCGAGGCGGGGCCTGGGGCGGCGTTTACGCCGCCGCTTTCATTGCTTTTCGAGAGATCGATCCCTCGTTGCATCCCCGTGTTCCTCGTTGTCGCTTCCTTTAGGTGTATCCACCATGCACACATCATGAGATGCCCTATAGGCGTTGGTTCATATGCGTCTCCTACATCGTCGTCCATACCGTCGATGTCTTCGGAGTCGAAATTGAGCACGTCGTTTAAATTATCGACGGTGGCTATTAAATGGGTGGTGGGTGGGCTTTGAATTTCTTAATCGTCCGTATCCCAAACTTGCTGACCGTAGTACGGGCAGGGCTCTCCTGATAAAGAGAGAGACTTTAGTGACTTCAGGATGCCGCCGAAGGGCGAGTGCTGAAAGATGTCCGCGGCGGTGAACTCCATGATCGGCACCCAATAGGATTCGATCGGCAGGCGCGCGGAGGGCTTGGGGTCCAGAGAGAAATCCGGCCCCTCGGAGTCACGGGCCTTGCGGAGTGCAGGGCTGGTGTTCGGCTCAATCGCCTTTGAGATCGCAGCCCCCGAGGAGGTGTCCAACCGCTCATCCTCGATCGGCGCAGCCGGCTCCGAATTAAGGATCGGAACCGAAGCGTGTGCGGCCTCTAGGGCACTGTTCGGCGGCAGAGCTAGATCATGCCCATCGAGACAGTGCGGCGCGCTCGGCTGTGGCTCGAATTCGTCGAAGATCAAGTCCCCGCGGATGTCGGCCGTGTAGTTTAAACTTCCAAATCCAACCTGATGGCCAGGGGCGTAGCTTTCGATCTGCTCCAGATGTCCAAGCGAATTGGCCCGCAGTGCGAAGCCGCCGAAGATGAAGATCTGTCCGGGGAGAAAAGTCTCACCCTGGACTGCATCGTTGTTGATGGTCGAAGGAGCCATCGGGCCTAAAAGCGACGACACAGAGGAACTCTCAATGAAAGCACCAATGTCGGTGTCAAAACCGGCGGATCTCGGGTAGGGGGTCCCGAACTGTGCGTCTAGGCGGATGGTAACAGGAGACAAGGGACACGAAGTTTTACCCAGGTTCGGGCCCTCTTGATGGAGGTAAAACCCTACGTCCTGCTTGATTAATATTGATGATATGGGTAGTACAAGAGTAGATCTACCACGAGATCAAAGAGGCTAAACCCTAGAAGCTAGCCCATGGTATGATTGTTGTATGTTGTGTTGTCCCACGGACTAAAACCCTCCGGTTTATATAGACACCGGAGAGGGTTAGGGTTACACAAAGTCGGTTACAATGGTAGGAGATCTAAATATCCGCATCACCAAGCTTGCCGTCCACGCCAAGGAAAGTCCCATCCGGACACGGGACGAAGTCTTCAATCTTGTATCTTCACAGTCCAGGAGTCCGGCTGAAGGTATAGTCCAGCTACCCGGACACCCCCTAATCCAGGACTCCCTCAATAACTATGGAACAACGTTACCTAAAGAAAAAGTATCTTCGCTGAACTATGGAACAACGTTAACTCCTGAACAAGACCCATAAGAGATCAGCATGAATATACAGTGAAATGTGATAATCTATTTTCCATGCTTAGATGAATAAAAAGGCCATAAATGTTGCACACTAGTAAGATGAGGGTACAACCTATCTGGCCGCCATCCATGGGAGTGAGCATCATGTGCTGACTTGTCGATGGCCCTGCAGTTGTTGTGGCTGTCCATGTCAGGCACGCGCATTCGATGCATGGAACTATTGAGTGGGGACTATAGCTCCCTTCTGGTGTATGCTTCCCTTGTTGGAGAAATTGCGGTGAGTCGGAAGATGGTGTGGCTGAAGATGCAGATAACGCATAATGTTAAGAACGACACATCTCTTTGATCTAAAGAAATACACTAAGAGATCAACAGCAAGGTACGAGAGTGGTCACACGTCAGTTGACTGAGACTAAATTGGGGTCACACGATTTTATTTTATTTTCGTACTGTCCGATTTACGCCGGATGGCTTGATGGCCGTCTTGTGCCTCCCGGCTGACACTGTTAGGAATCTTCCCCGAAGAGCCAGCGACCAACGCCAGAGCAGCTTGCCTCCGCCATCCGTGGCCCCGGCCAAAACCCCGCTCCCCGCCCCACCGCACTGCCGTGGTTGCGCCACCCTCAGGCCAATCCACAAAGACTCCCCATCATCCAGATCCGGTGGCGGCAGTACCTTGAACCCACACAACTCTAAGATAGCCATCTAAGAACTGCTACCGCGGCGAACTTGCGGCCCCACACCCTTACATTAGAGACAAGCCAAACGGCAGCCTAGGAGCTCCACCGCCTTGAGGGGTGCTGCTTCCCATTGGGAATCGATTGGCCTAGATTAAAAATTCAGACAATTGACGCCTAAATAAAGTGATTTGAGATGAGGGTGCGACCTATCTGGCGGCATGGTGAAGTAGGCAGGTCCAGCTGCTGAGTCGGTGAGGCCGGCGCGGTTGTGGTGGCCACCGGTGGCAGGGAAACAGCGATGTCACGACGGTCGACGGCTACGGGGAAGCAGCGTCGGGACTCTGGACGAATCCGAAGTTGGAGCCGCTCCGGCGCCGTGTACAACGGCGGGGGTGTATCGGCTCCGGTACGGTTCACGCGGCCGTCGTCGAGGCAGCTCTAGCAGCACAGAGTAAGAGGCACACGGCCCAGTGCACGACGGCAAATGGATAACGTCTCCGGCATTAGGAAGGAGGGCGGCTGTGAAATTGGTGCGGTGGAGGGCGCCATGGAGGAGGGGCTGAGGTATCGCGGCTCGGGAGAAGGTGATTTGGCGCCCACGAGGTATGAATTGGGGGGGATTGGGAGGGGAGTGGAACCATGTTTTACGGACGCATTTGTTTAAAATGTGAGGGGGAGTTACAGTTCTACCCCTGCCTTTAGGCTTCTCGGCTTGGGTCTGTGTACTGGGGGTCGGGGATAGTAGAGTAAATTTGCTTCTCCCCAAATAGTGGGTGGGAGCGATTTTGGGCGAGGAGGGCGTGTTTTGAAATATAGTGGGCGCGAGCGATTTCGGGCGAGGAGAGCGTGTTTCAAAAAAGTGGGCACGAGCTATTTCGGGCGAGGAGAGCGTGTTTTGCCGACCATGGTTTATGAATTATTCGGCACATGTCATTTTGGCCGAGGAGAAGGCGCGCTTGGATGAAGTTACGAACCTACCCTCGATGCACAACGGTCCAATTAATGTGTCTCCCACATAGGACAGTAATTTCGCGTCTCCCTTTTATTTGCTCGGGCGAATTCCACTGAACAGAGGATGTTTAACAGTTCGTTCAAAATTTGGGAGAACGAGCATCCACGTCTACCTTACCAAGTCGATTCGAATCAAATTTAGAAATATTAGCTCACTACTTCTTTTTTAGATGGAGAGATGATGCTCGGGAGTAATGTGTTTTTACATGCTCGTTGCTAGCGATTTACTATATGACAAATAGTTGACCCACTCAAAAACGGGAATCAAACCCAAAATGAAATATCTCGATTCAATGAAATAGCTCGTTAACCAGGTCAAAATATTGAAATAAATCTGAAATTGAACACCACAATCGAATAGCATGTTGTACATTATTATAGTACTCCATGAACATGTTGAAAGTCAAATTAATGAACTTGTTTGATATACGCATATATCCGTTCATGTGTGGATTGCAGACAACATGTTCTCCAATTTAAATATTTGAATGCAAGTTTATATCGAAACATGGTTTATATTAGTCTTTGATGCATAAAACGCGACCTCCCCCTCTCCCGGACTCCTGCTCTCTCTCTCTCTCTCTCTCTCTCTCTCTCTCTCTCTCTCTCTCTCTCTCTCTCTCTCTCTCTCTCTCTCTCGCCGACAATCTTCAATTCTGTCGCATGCATCCAACACACAAATCTTGTTGGTCCTCTCTCTTTCTCTCCATCCCTCTCTCTCTCTCTCTCTCTCTCTCTCTCTCTCTCTTTGTGTGTGTGCGTGGGGGGGGGGGGTCTTTCTAGTTTGCATGCATATATACTCCATCTATAGGTCTCTCTCACACACTATGTATGATTCTCTAGTCCAAGCGAGATATCTTGGGTGCACTCATCGTACGCACACAAATTCCTTGGCTCGTTGCCCGTAACTCTCTCACGCACCACTCTGTCGTCTCAAAGCTCTCCCCCTCTCTCTCAAACTCTCCATCTACCTGGGTCACACATACACATGCATATCTCACTCGCACTCGATAGGCCCATCTAAAACTCTATCTCTCTCCCTCGTTCTCTCTCCATCTCACACGCACACACACACACACACAATCTCATGCCTAGCTAGCCAAGTATGACGGTCTCTCACTCAATTGTAGGCACACGCAGTCCCCCCCTATATGTATATGACTAGCTAATCTTAGTCTCCATCACAAACATGTGCATGGTCTATCTCGATTTCTCTCTGGGCATCTTTCTATCGCGCACGCACCTCCCTCGATCACCCACCCATATAGTCCCCTCACGATCTCGAGGGGGTCTCTCTATCACAAACACACCCTCTCGCCCTCCCCATGTGTCCATGTTCTCCATGTGTCCCTCTCGACCTTTGTTCCTTGTTGGCCAGACCTCTATTGGACATGTGCTATAGGGGTGTCTCTCTCCATTGCAAACAATCACACACTAGCTATCTTCGTGTATCTCCTCGCCTCGCTTTTGTATCTCGGAGATGCATGCATGATATGTTCACCTAAGAAACGAAAAAACACACACTCTCTCTAATTTATCATTTGTTGTCACTTTCTCTTTCACACACATACTCTTTTTGCACACTTACTCATTCTCCTTCACACGCACTTGATCCCTCTCGACTTAGGCACTCTCCTCGGTCCATAGCATATTGATTTACTAAAAAGTCAAACATCACAAAGTTTGACCATGTATGTGGAGAAAAACAATTACATCTGGAACGGCAAACATATACCATTAGATTCACCATGAGATGTAGTTTCGTATGATGTATCTTTGGTATTGAAGATATAAATAACATTTGTGTAAACCTGGTTAAAGTTTCCAAAGCTTGACTTCTAAAAAAATTACATGCACTTCATTATCGAGCGGATGGAATATCTCTTTCCCTCTCTCAGCTATATGACGCACCACTCAGCCTTATTGGGGCTCCTCAATCTCTCTCAAACTTTATATCTCCCTGGTTCACACATACACATGTCTCGCTCGCGCTATACGTATAGACCCATCCAACACTCTCCGCCCTTGTTCTCTCTCTATGTGACATGCACCCCCCTAATAAGTACCATAATCCCTCACTCCATCATAGGCGCAAGCACTCCCCCCCTAAGTATGATTATCTCTCACTAGCCATCAGGAACACACGTATTGTCTCATTCCATCCATACGTCTATCTCAATATCTCTCGCGGTATCTTCTATCGCGCGCACACCTTGTCACTCGATCTCCCACCCATGTAGTCCCATCATGATCTCCATGGGATCTCTCTATGACAAACATACACTCTCTCCTCCCCATGTCTGCATTTTCTCCGTACGTCTCTCTCGACCTCTCTCCCTTATTTGTCAGACCCCTCTTGGCCACGTGCTAGGGGTCTTGCTCTCTCGGTTGCAAACAACCACACACTATCTCCTCACCTTGCTTCCGTTGTCGAAGATGCATGTGTGATATGTTTGCATAAGACACACACATTTTTTCTCGACTTTTATCGAGTGTTGTCCATGTCTCTTTCACACACGCACACACACTTTTTCACTCACTCTTTCTATTCCACTCTCTCTCTCTCTAGTTAGGCACTCTCTCATGTCCATAAGCATATGGATGTTTTGAAAAGTCAAACCTCAGAAAAGTTTGACCAGGTATTGTGGAGAAAAACATTTACATCTAGAAAGATCATTAGACTCATCACAACATGTACTTACTTCATACTATCATTTATCTTTGATATTGTAGATATAAGTAATTTCTTTATAAACTTGGTCAAAGTTTCAAAAGTTTGACTTTAAAAAAAATGTTGGAACTACATTATCGAACGGAGGGAGTAGCTCTCTCTCTCTCTCTCTCTCTGCTATCTCTCACGGGCCTCCCCTCTCACACGAACACTCTACACCGACGGATTATATGCTCAATGTGTCAGCGTATAGCTCCTATTGTTTAGTTGACCATTCAACCAGTCCACATGCTGGTTTGTCAGCTCGTGTTCTGTATTTTCGTGTGCTGGCCCATGTGGCAGTGGGTGAAAATAAGTAAACTAGAGGCCCATCTGACACGCGGTGAAGTAAACAAAGTTGAAACCACTCGGGGTAGCACCCCGCACGCTAGTAAATTGAGGGCGCATTGAGGACGCACTTCTTCCACGTGGAGGACGCACTTGTGCACAATTCACCACTGCGCGGCGGCATGCACAGAAGTATGCACTCGCGCACACCCAGCACACAACACACACCAGCACAAGTGTACACCGGCGTCGCCGCCGATTGAGATGGACGGCGAGGCAGCCAACAAGCGGAGGCGGCTCGAGCCAAAACAGTATCCGGCGAGCCTGGACTTCATGAGCAGCCTCCCTGACGACATGCTGCTCATCATCATCAGCCTCCTCCCCACCAAATCTACTGTGCGGACCGCCCTGCTCTCCCGGCGGTGGCGCCCCCTCTGGCGCCACGTCTCCCTCAACCTCACCGTCGACAGCTGCCTTTGCGACGGGGATTGCAAACGCATGGCCGCAGTCTCCAAGATCCTTTCATCGCACCCTGGGCCAGCCAGACGCCTTGACATCCGCATGTTCAGTACCAACTGCAAGGTCCAACCCAAGTTCGACGAGTGGTTCTTATCCCACGCCCTATATCAGCTCGAGGAGCTCAGCTTTGAAGCTGGACGATGTCGCTCTCTGCCGTCGTCCGTGCTCCGCCTCGTGCCAACGCTGCGCTGCGCCAGCTTCAGCTCCTGCTATCTTCCCCAGATTAATGTCGCCCGCCCTTCTTCTCCCTCAACTCAAGCAGCTCGACCTATTCGACGTTGTCATCTCGAAGAAGGCTATGGAGCACCTGCTCCGCAGCTGTACTGCGCTCGAGTACCTTCGTCTTGAGCAGATCCACGGGTTCATTAACCTCCGCATCGCCTTGACGAATCTCTGATGGATTTATGTGTCTTGTTGGCCCTACAACAAGACATCAATTGGGAAGAGATCACTCTAGATATTCCATGTTATGGTCATTGAGAATGCGCCTTTCCTTGAGAGATTGCTTGTATCGGATCTAGAAGGTCCAACAAAAATCAGGGTCATTGACGCGCCGAAATTGACAGCGTTGGTGCACTCGTTTGCCAAATTCTCCGAACTCTTTATTGGATCCGTAATCGTTCAGGTACAACACTCATCTTCTTCTCCGTCTTCTTGAAATTCACATTTTTAAATTTCTTCTTGATGCATTTACGACCGTCTTCCAGAAAATGATTCTCACAAGCTTGACCCAGTCTATGCGCACAATGAAGATCTTGGCAATAAAATCTATCGGCCCCAATCTAGATCAAGTTGTTGGATTCCTTACATGCTTTCCGTGCACGGAGAAGCTACTCATCAAGGTGAAACTTCTTTCCTATTAGTAAACAGTAATCACAACGTAGCTCAAATTTTTGTAATTTTCCCAAATTAGGATGACAAGTGTAGTGTTCAAAACTGCATCTACGCACTGCACTGAAAGAAATGTTTTTAGTATTTTTTCTCACGTGATCACCTGCATCATTTTTTTGTTGTACTACTATAGTAGCCTAGGCTAGTCATAGTGGAAAGTAACTTAGACTACTCCAGTAACTCTATGGTTACCCTAAGAGCAAGTACTACCTCCGTCCTGGTTTTCTCTTCCTATTTTGTAGTATCAAAATTTGACCATAGATTTAACTGACAAAATTTTAATGCATGTCACTAAGAACTATATCGTTGGATCCGTATTTGAACATAATTTCAAATGGTGTAATTTTTAGTGACATGCATTGGCATTTTCTTGCATAAATATATGGTCAAAATTTTATACTAAACAAGATGTAGTACAAAAGTGGGCTATAACGGCCCTCCACTATGTAGGCCAAAACACGTGCCAAATTCACTTGTGATGCATTTGGCATCGATGCCCCTCCATTGCTCACCTGGTGCCCAATCTGGATCACGTACTTTGCTCCAGTGCCAAATTAACTCACGCAATGAAAAAACACTTGCGTGGGAGAGAGAGAGGACTGAGGCAATAAAAAAACACTTGTTTGGGAGAGTGAGAGGCTGGTGTAGTTGGTTTGATTGATTTGTTTATACATGTGGGTCTGTGGGCACAGCGGTGCCAAGTCTCTCACATCGCGAGAGCGGTGCCAAAATCTTTTGATTTGACATCGATGCGTATTATGGCATCTGCCACATAGTGGAAGGCAACAAATGCCCAAGCTCTTCACGTACTCCTAGGTAAATGAGAGGAAAGAGAAAGAGAGAGAGAGAGAGAGAGAGAGAGAGAGAGAGAGAGAGAGAGAGAGAGTGAAAAATATCACTAGCCAGCCAACCCTATCGTATGAGCGAATGATATTGGTACCTCTTGATGTCACGGCAATCTTATACAGCCAGCTTCTCTAATATGTTCTCTTCTTTTGCAGATAAAAAAAGACCCGGAAGTGAAAAATGTGCTGCACTATAACAATCTCATCGAATGCCTTGATCTCCATCTTACAGAAATTGATTTGATCGACTACCGAGGCAGCACATCTGAGATTAAATTGGCCAGGTTCTTTGTTCTAGAGGCAACTGTGCTCAAGGTAATGAGGTTTGGTGTTCTCTGGCGCAACAATGAATGGCGTGCTGATCACCGCAAGCGTCTAAGCCTAAATGACAAAGTCTCCGCAGAAGCTGAATTTGTTTTTGAAGCATCAAGTGGCCAGAGACTCGAAACATTATTTGCCCATTAGTGACTTGTCAGGGCGATGGATTTTAGTTTGTATGATAATGTTGCATCCACCTAAAGTAATGAAAGTTCTTACGTAAACTTCCTAGTAATTCCCTCTTCGTAGGTGCAGCATTACTCCTAACATTTGTAATATCAGTTTGAAACTTGTAATATTGCCGTGTCCTATTCCTGCGTTTTCAAAATCGTGCGAATCAAACAGGTCCTGAGTTGGTGATGATGTTGTGCCTGCCATCTTTCACCAATAGCCGTCGGATCTAGATCTGACGCATACAAACCAAACTTCTCCAGTTTTGCAAAAAGATGCCCGCACCTGTTCCCTATTTACAAACAACTCCTTGTCTCTCACAATCAGCCTTATCTCCTCCCCACCACATCTAGAAGGCCATGGAAAAATCTGGCGCGATGGCCGCTGTCGGCGCCGTCCACCCCCCAATCTTGGTGTTCCGTGTAATGCACGGGCATCTATGCATGGGAAATTATGTCGAACACGGCTAGTTGTAAGAAGTCTAGGTGAGGGAGTTCTGGATTAGGGGGTGTTCGGATTACCGGACTATACCTTCAGCCAGACTCTTGGACTATGAAGATACAAGATTGAAGACTTCGTCCCGTGTCCGGAAGATTCTTTCCTTGGCGTGGAAGGCAAGCTAGGCGTGCGGATATTCAAGATCTCCTACCAATGTAACCGACTCTGTGTAACCCTAACCCTATTCGGTGTCTATATAAACTAGAGGGCTTCGGTCCGTAGGACAACCATCATCATACACAATCATACCATAGGCTAGCTTCTAGGGTTTAGCCTCCTTGATCTCGTGGTAGATCTACTCTTGTACTACCCATATCATCAATATTAATCTAGCAGGAGTAGGGTTTTACCTCCATCGAGAGGGCCCGAACCTGGGTAAAATAAAGTGTCCCTTGTCTCCTGTTACCATCCGACCTTGACGCATAGTTCGGGACCCCCTACCCGAGATCCGCCGGTTTTGACACCGACATTGGTGCTTTCATTGAGAGTTCCTCTGTGCCGTCGAGATCAGGAAGGATGCCTTTTCCCGTCTTTAAAGACGGCACCGTCACTGAGGGAGCTTTGGCTGTCGGCCAGACCCTCCGGCTGGGTGGTTTTCTCATGACAGCCTGTTCGGCCGTTGCACCGACGGTGACCTCTCGGGTCATCGAAAGCAATCTCCACGTCAGCTCGAAATTTACCGAGCAGCTGGATCCGGTGGAGCTCTCTTCCGTAAACGAGCTCCTAGATCGCATCGCCGCCTTGGGGGTCGCTAGAAATTACGACCAGGTTGGGCTCAAACCCGATCTAAGGGAAATCAACTCTCCCCGAGCCACCCACCATGTTGCTGTGGTGGAGACACAATGCGGCAACCCTTCATCTATCTTAAGGAACAGCTACGTCCGTATTCCGGAACCCTCCATGCCGGATATCCACGGAGGGGAGGATACAATCCAAGACCTGGGCTTAGAACCAGGCAAACCGGATAACATACAAGACTCCGGATCTCGGAATCCGGAGGTTTTTCGGCTTCCGAACAGCAAACCGGGCGAAGTATCAGATTTAATGAATTCTGCTCGCCCGATCTTAAGTGATCTCTCCCAAATCAAGCAGATGCCCGAAGAAACAGTACATCATTACTGGGCCAGATTCCTCCTGCTTATGAACAGGATGAAGGACTGCCACGAGGGAGACGCGATTTCAATCTTCTGCAGTAACTACACGGACAAGGGGATACTCTACGCCGTAAGTCGTCGTAATATTACGCGCTTTGCTGACTTGGCGTCCATAGTACAAAAATACTATGCGATGGAAAGTGCTTGGAAAACCGAAATTAAATTTTGGGATAATCCGGCCTTGAATAGCAATCCCGTCCGAATCAAAAGGGTGCACTACAGCAAGGCGCCCGGATTAAACAAAAAATCAAAACCCTCTAGGGGGCATGGAACCGTGCTAGAAAAGTGGCTCGATGGACCCGGCAAGATTCATAGTGCAGAGGATGCCACCCCAACTCACAGCCTCAGGGCATGTTGGATACTCCGGCAGGTGGCCAAAATTGGCGAGGACCTCCTAAATCCAGAGGTCGAAGGAAACCAGCCCGAGAATTTCAGTACCGTTCTCACAATCTCTGAGACTTTCGCATCAAATAACTTGCGAAAAAGAACACTTCGCAGCCTCGCTGAAGTCTACCAAGTAGCGACAATAAATCCATGGAGCAATACTGCTATCACCTTCAACGCGAGCGACGAACCTAAATTTCGAACAGCCAGAGCACCAGCCGCATTGGTTCTCAGTCCCATATTGGACGGCTGTCGCCTCGCAAAGGTACTTATGGACGGAGGCAGCGGATTGAACCTCATCTACGAGGAAACCCTCCAAAATATGGAAATAGACTGGAACCGCATTGAGCGAAGCAGCACAACCTTTAGAGGAATAATCCCCAGTCAGGAAGCGCGCTGCACCGGAAAGATCACACTAGATGTGGTATTCGGCACGCCGGATAATTACAGGTCCGAACAAATCACGTTCCAGGTGGCCCCATTCAAAAGCGGATATCACGCTATATTAGGACGAGAGGCATTCACAGTTTTCCAAGCCATACCCCATTACGGGTACATGAAGCTTAAGATTCCTGGGCCAAACGGAATTATCACTCTCGCTAGTGATCCGGACATAGCACTCCGCGCCGAAAACAAGACAGCCGCATTGGCCCTCGAGGCACTATCTGAAGCCTTAATGGCCGAAGAGCTGACAGCGCTGCGATCCACGGTTAACAGGAATGATGTGATACTCGATAAGAGATCCAAATCCACATCCTTCAAACCAGCAGACGAAATAGTCAAATTCCAGGTCCACCCAACGGACCCCAACAAAACAGCCTCCATCGGGGCACAACTGAACCCTAATGTAGATGCCGCACTATGCGAGTTCCTACGAGAGAACTGGGACATTTTCGCTTGGCACCCCTCAGATATGCCAGGAAGCCCATGCAGGCTGGCCGAGCACAGCTTAAATATCCAGAAAGGATTCAAATCTGTCAAACAAGCCCTTCGGCGTTTCTCCGAACCAAAGAGACAGGCCATGGGAGAGGAGGTAGCCTAATTATTGGAGGCCAGATTCATTAGAGATATAAAACACCCGGACTGGCTAGCGAACCTGGTAATGGTACCAAAGAAGGACAAATCCTGGCGCCTGTGTGTCGACTTCAAAGACCTTAATACGGCCTGCCCAAAGGATCCTTTTCCCCTCCCCCGAATAGATCAAATCATCGATGCCACTGCAGGACATGATTCCCTGTGCTTCCTCGACGCATACTCCGGTTACCATCAAATAAAGATGGCAGAATCAGACCAAGCCGTAACAGCTTTCATCACACCATAAGGCCCATTCTGCTTCAACACAATGCCCTTTGGGCTAAAAAACGCTGGCGCCACATATCAGCGCATGATTCAAACATGTCTGGCAAACCAGATCGGCAAAACAGTGGAGGCGTATGTAGATGATGTGGTCGTTAAATCAAGACATGTCGAATCTCTAGTAGATGACTTGAGGCTTACATTCGACAACCTCAGAAAATATGACATTAAGCTCAATCCGGAAAAATGCGTTTTCGGCGTTCCAGCCGGAAAGCTCCTGGGCTTCATTGTATCTGGTAGAGGAATTCAAGCAAATCCAGCTAAAATCCGAGCTTTGTCACAATTGGATGTCCCAAAAGACCTCAAACAAATACAGAAACTCACCGGATGCATGGCGGCTTTAAGCCGCTTCATCTCCCGTCTGGGAGAAAAGGCATTGCCCCTTTACCGTCTCCTTAGGCGCACCGAACACTTCGAATGGACGGACGCTGCCACGGCCGGACTCGAAGAAATAAAGTCCATCTTGGCAACAAACCCCGTCCTGGCCGCGCCGAATACCAGCGAACCCATGCTGTTGTACATTGTCGCAACCCATCAAGTTGTTAGAGCAGTACTCGTCGTCGAACGGATAACGGAAGGACACAAACTACCCCTTCAAAGGCCGGTTTACTACGTGTCCACTGTCCTCACACCATGCAAATCACGGTACCCGCATTATCCAAAAATCGCATACGCGGTGTTCATGGCATCCCGGAAGCTACGACACTACTTCCAAGAGTGTTCTATTACAGTAGCCTCGGAAGTACCACTCAACGATATTATCAACAACCGCGATGCAACGGGCCGGATAGCAAAATGGGCCATAGAGCTCCTCCCGTTCGATATAACCTACAAACCACGGCGAGCAATTAAATCGCAAGTCCTAGCCGACTTTGTCGCCGGATGGACAGAGGCCGAACTCCCTAAAGAGTACGGCACGTACTCAAACTGGATCATGCATTTCGACGGCTCCAAAATGCTAGCCGGACTGGGGGCTGGCGTCGTTTTGACGTCCCCTACAGGAGATACAGTCCAATATGTACTCCAAATTATGTACACGGACTCCAACAACGCAGCCGAATACGAGGCCCTTCTACATGGTCTCCGGATGGCAGTATCCATGGGCATTCAATGCCTAGAAGTACGCGGGGACTCAAACCTTGCGATATCCCAAATAAATGACGACTTCGACGCCAAAGACCCAAAAATGGCAGCTTATCACGATGTCGTACTAAAAATGTCAGCTCGGTTCGAGGGACTGGAGTTCCACCACATAGCCCGAGAAAATAATCAGGCAGCGGACGTCCTGGCACGCATCGGAGCAAAACGAGATGCAGTCCCCCCCAACATCTTCTTAGAAAGATTATTCAAACCATCCGTAACGTGGGAGGGGGAGCCCTTGGATAACAGTCCGGACATAACCGCACAACCCGACGCCGAACAATCAGACATAATCGGTGGCCCCGTCACCGAAATAACACCCTCAGCCCACGTAATAATGGCGGTCATCGCCCCGTGGACGGAACCATTCCTAGCCTACCTTACTAGGCAGGAACTCCCCGAGGACCAAAACGAGGCACGCTGCATAGTGCGGCGATCTAAAGCCTATAAAGTCCACGAGGGAGAGCTATATAAGAAAAGCGCTACAAGAGTCCTTCAAAGGTGTATCTCCAAAGAGGAAGGGCGGAGTCTGTTGGCCGAAATCCATGCCGGACTAGGTGGCCACCACGCCGCAGCTCGGTCCCTTGTAAGCAAGGCTTTCGGTACGGGCTTCTATTGGCCGACGGCCCGAGCAGACGCTCAGGACCTAGTCAAACGATGTGTCGGTTGCCAGCTCTTTGCCAACCAAAGCCATATGCCACCCAACGCCCTCCGAACTATCCCCATCACTTGGCCTTTTGCGGTCTGGGGGCTTGATATGGTGGGACCCCTTAAAGGCGGAACCCACAAGAAAAAATACTTATTGGTCATGGTGGATAAATTCACCAAATGGATAGAAGCCAAGCCTATCAAGACGGCCGAATCCAGAACGGTGATAGACTTCATATCCGGGGTAGTACACCGCTACGGTGTCCCTCACAGCATTATCACCGACAACGGCACAAACTTCACCTCTGACGAAGTAAAGTTGTGGTGCAAAAACATGGGAATTAAGCTCGATTATGCTTCTGTCTATCACCCACAAACTAACGGTCAGGTCGAACGTGCAAATGGTCTAATCATGAGTGGCATCAAACCTAGACTAGTGCGGTCCCTCAAGGAATCTAATATGCACTGGGTAGAGGAGCTCGACTCCATACTCTTGGGGCTGCGAGCCATGCCGAATCGTACCACCGGATTCACACCATTTTTTATGGTGTACGGCGCTGAGGCAGTTCTACCCTGCGACATAATTCATGACTCACCTCGAGTGCGCATGTACGAAGAAAGAGAAGCCGAGCTGGATCGGCAGGACAACCTGGAAGCCCTAGAGGAGGAGCGTGACGTGGCTAAAGCCCGTTCCGCATTTTATCAGCAGCAAGCTCGAAGATATCAAAGCAGAGAAGTACGGGCCAAAAATTACAATGTTGGTGAACTAGTTCTACGCCTGCCGGACAAGCAAAAGAATAAACTCAAGCCCAAATGGGAAGGTCCATTCATAATTGACCAAGTCCTGACTGGTGGAGCGTACCGCCTGCGAGATGCGTTGGACAACCGACTCGAGCCGAACCCATGGAACGCCGCACGTCTCCGAAGATTCTATGCCTAGCACCGAACTCTGTGTTCGTCTCCTTCCTCTGTCCATTTTTTCATACATGTTTTTCTGTTTTTCTTTATCTCCTCCTACTCTTTCCTTTTATAGCCCTTAAAGGCTCATTATGTGACGCGCTACCCGCGCTCATTAAACCTGGGGGCTTCTTTAACAGAAGCTTGTTAACACGGGTTTCACACCCAACGCACGCGTCAGACTTCCGCATGCACCTTTTCTTCACCATTATATGCATCGATATGACTTAAGTTTTGGCCAAGCTGGGTTGCCTGGCTCCTGTGCTTACCCCTACGTTCCCGATTGTTCGGCTAGGCGGTAAAGGGAGCACCTCTGTGATTGCTACTGCCGGATAAGCCGGATGTGTACCTCAGACTGGGTGAAGCCGAAAGCAAGCATTCTTAAGGGAATATTCGGTCGGTGAACTAAAGATGAACCTTTTTCTTTTTTACATGCCCCCAGATGATTTTCTGCATTTGCATTCCGGATGTGCACTTTAGGGCATGCCACCCCAGCGAAAGGAACCCTTAACGGAACTATTCTCTCTGGAAGATGTTTCTTACTAACCATGTAATATAACAGAACTAGTTGGGCACTTGTCTGATAAAGCACTAATGACCCCTACGCCTGGTCTCCATGCATACCCTGGTTCATATATAACCGTTATGGTATTCGGACACACTCCGGACCGTCAGGTCCCGAGGTCGAAGCGAAAAGGTCGGCAACGACAAACGATCTACAATCCGGCTAGAAGACATTACACATGTCAATTATAAATTACACAGTCATCTTGACTGATCATATTCCTCCTCTATGCCATCTAACAGGCTGTCTAATTTACAGTCCTGCTGGGAATACTTTGCGGCCAAATTTACCTGGCCATACACTAAGCTTACAGGGATCTCCTTCCCGTCAGGCCCCACTGGTCCGACCTCGGCCATGTGATTGGGGTCAGACTTCGTAAAGCGGGTCTTCACCATGGCCCAGGCCTCCCTAGCGCCCTGCCGGCAGGCCGATATCTTCCACAATCGGAAGCGCCGCCGAGCTCCTTTCAACTTCTCCACAAGTTCTCCAAGGCCCTCGGGTATGGAGTGGGCAAGCCACAAGGCTTGGGCAATACCACGCATCACCTGTCGAACTTGTTCGTGTAGTTGCGCGAGTTCGGGAAGAAGATCGCCCGTTGAACCGGGCATCTCCTCTGCCGGACGACCTCTCAGCATACCTACAGACATAACTCTGTTATTCGTCTTCCTCGCCGAACTCCTTTTTCAAGAGTTCGCTCAAGCACTTACTAAATATGCCGTGTCGAAGCCGCTGATTCTCCTTCATGGAGTCAGATAGCTGGCCACGAACGTCTTTCAGTTCAACATCCAGCTTGGTGTTGGCATCCTGAAGATCATTCTTCTCTCGCCTAACCCTTGTCAACGTACTCTCGCCAGCCTTTAACTGGCGTCAGAGTTGTTGCTTCTCCGGATCAAGTCCGGCGCCATCTGCAACATGAATTGTCAGAATTGCGCACAAGCCGCACAGTATTAATCTTTTGAAATATATCTTACCTGAGGGGGTCCCTTTCGGCTCCCCTGTTGCGGCTAGCACGGCCTCTAGTTGGGCCTTGCACTTTTCAAGCTCCTGGGACAGCACGGTGTTCTTCTCGGTAAGAACCTGCAGATTATATGTTCCTTAAATCAGTTACTTTAACTATTTCAAGTCTCGGGGGCTACCGGTATATATATATTTAACCAAAATTTTCTTACCCGTATGTCTTTCACATACTGCTCCGTGGCTTTGGCCAAACCATCTTGAGCGGCACGAAGGTACGCATCTCCCGAATTAAAGGCATCTAAAGCCTCTCGGGAAAAACAAGCGTCGCGCAGAACTGTCCGACAACGCCTGTGGTTCATGGCACTCTCCACTTCTGAATTTGTGGCAGACAGCCGGTCTGCATTCTCTGTTGGAGGAGCGTCCAGTGCGCGCCTGGTGCTCGTCCCCGCTTCCGGACCAGACGTTGGAGCCTGGCTGGTGGAGGCGCGATTGGCAACCTCTCCGGATAGAGTCCGGCAAGGCCTCTTCGTCCTAGAAAAAGCACGAGTGTTAATATGCCTAGACAGAATAGCACCAGGGATACAGAAAGCGTGTTATACCTTTGAGACGGAATCTCAGTCTGGACTACATTTCTTTTCGCCCCACGGGGCCCTATGGCCCCTCGTTGGCTGGCCGCCGCAGGTTCGGCTTCCCGCCTCGGAAATCTCCCCTGCAAAATACGGTTGCCGTTTGAAACGCCGGAATAGGTAAGAATGGAATCTCTCTTGAGGGAATAAACAATCCGGTTTCTGTCACCTGGGAGGCCGGGATTAACCCGGGGTAATGAGCCGTAATGGCCACCAAGGTATCGTCCTTGCTTAACTGATGGAACACCCCGTCGATAAGCTCCACCGATATATCCGGATCCTCTTTGGAGTCCGGATCGAGGGACCGTTCTGGGTCCTCGGGCTATGGAGGGCGGCTGTCGATGTCCTTCAGTTCCTGCGTTAAAATCGTCAGGCTACACATCTAATCATGGGAATATTAAAACAAACGGGCGAGTGCGATTATTCACTTACCCAACTTGGAGGGTCATACATGGTGAATCCGGGCCGCGGGTTGACGCGGAGGAAATCCTCCTTTTCTCCCTTATATAAAGATGTTAAAATCTTTACTAGATCGGCAGCTGAGCTGGGTCCTTTACGGCCATAACGGGTGGCGTCCTCCTCCCCGTTGAAATCCCACATGGGGTGGCTTCTATATTGCAGCGGTTGCACTCCTCGCATAATGCATGCGGCCATGACTCCAATCATGGTTAGTCCGGAATGAGCCAACAGTCTTATCCGGCCCATCAGGTAAAGGACGTCCCTGTTGTTTTCTCTCTGAGAGCTCCGCGGACTCCAACTTAAGCGTTTCTTCAAGGGAGCCCCGCTGAACTCAGGGAGGCCGGCCCAGATAGGGTCCGGCAGCGGGACGTCATCTATGTAAAACCATTCTGAAGGCCAGTCCTTGGACGCCTTCTTTGGGGTTCCGGATAAGTATCCGGTCCCCGCGATGCGCCATATTTCGGCTCCGCCCACTTGATATATAGACCCCTTTTGAGAACGGGGCACCAAGCAGAACAACCTCTTCCACAGCGCAAAATGAGCCTCGACGCCTAAAAATAGCTCGCAAAGGGAAACAAAGCCCGCAATATGTAGTACAGAGCCGGGCGTGAGATTGTGCAGCTGGAGGCCGTAGAACTCCAGAAGCCCGCGGAGGAATGGATGAATTGGAAATCCCAGTCCCCTTAATAAATAAGGGACAAGGCACACCCGCTCTCCTTTAGAAGGATTGGGGGTGCTCTCCGCTTGCTTTCCGCCGTTGTAGGTGGCGAGTCCGGCTCGGACCGGGACCATATATGCCTGGGAAAGGAATCCCTTGGCTTGCAGTGACACTAGCTTGCTGTGTGGGATGGTGCAGCTCTCCCAGTCTCCGGATTTGGGACTGGAGGGGCGAGGGGAGGAGCTGCGACGGCTGGCCATGTTGGAATGGACCTTTGCTGGAGACGCTCTGATGATAACTCGCGGAGATAAGAAGATGTGGTTTGGTCTAAATCCCCATCCCGTTAAATAGGCGGCTCGTTTATATGATTAAGGGTGTGAATGTAAAAACACCCCAAGCTTTTCACATTCGTTCGACACGTGGAAGATGGTCGTTATGGGGCACAGAAGCCGAGGAGCGCTACGTGGATCAAACATAATTCATACAGGTACACAGGATTTGAAGTAGGAACCCGCCTTGCAATGCCGAAGACAATTTGCGCACGGGACTCGTCGTCATTGAAGCCTGGATCGGGGGCTACTGAGGGAGTTCTGGATTAGGGGGTGTTCGGATTGCCGGACTATACCTTCAGCCGGACTCCTGGACTATGAAGATACAAGATTGAAGACTTCGTCCCGTGTCCGGAATATTCTTTCCTTGGCGTGGAAGGCAAGCTAGGCGTGCGGATATTCAAGATCTCCTACCAATGTAACCGACTCTGTGTAACCCTAACCCTATCCGGTGTCTATATAAACTGGAGGGCTTTAGTCCGTAGGACAACCATCATCATACACAATACCATAGGCTAGCTTCTAGGGTTTAGCCTCCTTGATCTCGTGGTAGATCTACTCTTGTACTACCCATATCATCAATATTAATCTAGCAGGAGTAGGGTTTTACCTCCATCGAGAGGGCCCGAACCTGGGTAAAATGAAGTGTCCATTGTCTCCTGTTACCATCCGACCTTGACGCACAGTTCGGGACCCCGTACCCGAGATCCGCCGGTTTTGACACCGACACTAGGTCTACAGCCATGATGATAGTGACTGCAGACGGCGAGGCTGACTATGGTATGCCGAACACGGCGCCTATACTCAGGTGTCATCTCCGCCGTAGGGTCTTGTCACTTCACTGTGAGGAGCAGCACGTAATAATTTGACCAACGGGTAGTACAGTGCTACTACATTGGTAGTAGTACTACTACTAGTACTAGCACCACCGTCTGGATTTAGTAGTACTACCACGTCCATCTGGATTTAGTATTTGACTAGCAATATCTAGTAATGCATGTCACAAAAAATGTACTACTCCCTCTGTAAATAAATACATGGTGTATTGTTTTATTCCTATCAGCGAGGTAACTTAATGTATTTTTGCTACTTAATAGGATTACATGCAATGAACTAACCACTGCATGTGATGTTTGGTAGTCTCAAGTCATTCAAAGCACTCACAGGCACGGAGGGGGATGTAGCTTCATTGTCTTACTGCACCTGCCTTTGGGTGTATGACACGTGGGTCCAACGGGTGGCTGGCCAACCTGTCATACAGCCAAAGGCAGGTGCAGTAGAGGGGCGAGGAGTAGATGGCCAACACGCATGTGAATTCAACGCAGTCTGCACTTCTCATATAAAGGCTCTCACCAGTCCAATCTACGAAATCCTACGCACCTACGCACCCAAGGGCAAGAGTGATCACTCCAATTGCAAGATCAGTTGACTAGAAGCTAGACCCATGGAGGCGATGAGCGCGAGCACCAGCCGGCTGTGCCAGATGGTCCACGACGCCGGCCTGTGGCCCGGCACCGAGGAACGTCTCCATGTAGTGCTTGAGGCTGCCAGGGCGAGGGGCCGCTTGGACGACAGCTTCGTCTCCTTGTTCGATGAGGTGCTCGTCGACTTCCTCGATAAGTTCACCATCGTCAAGAAGCTCGCAGATGACCTTGACGTACGCCTCCAGCCCACGCGCCCAGGCTCTGTGATGCCTGCCACCCTCAACGGCCTCTATGGTGACAACCTCTTCGACGCACTGGTGGCCCTGCGACAGCCCGCCGTCGCACTGGAGAATGTCCACCTCGAGGTCGCGCTCGCCGCGCAGCGCCTGGCGCAGCAAGACACCATCGACATAATCTCCCACGTCTACGCGCAAATCGTCCACAAGGACTACTACATGCAAGAGGAGGACGATAGGACGCTGGCCTTCTTGGACCGCAGGGCAACCTTGGACGGCATTGTTCAGAAGCACGTTGAGCTTGCCGCCAATGCTGCTGCTCCTCACACGTCGGTTGGTCACCCGGTGCACTAGGGCGTGAGGATGTCGTTGATGGATCCGTATGTATCTTTATCTTTCCGTCAAATCCATGTAGTAGTATATGGTACTACTAGTAATTATCTTACCTTTCACATCAACTTCATAATTTTCCTACATACTCCATGCATGAACAGCGCCAGAACCAAACTTCTCATTACTCTAAGGGAAAATCGTTATTTCTATCTATCGGTCGCCCCATGGAGCAGAACCAAATTTTACAAGTTACAAGTTCAAAAGGAAAAGCCTGCCGTGTTCGCGTCGCACCCCCACACGGTTTGTCCGGCACGCCGCTCAAGGGGGAATGCGTGTTCTGTTGCATTTTCACTTACATGTGGGACCATAGTTGAGCAAACTGACTATCGGCAAACCCCCACCCCGCCCACCGCGCGATGGCTGAGAAAACAGGAGGGAGAAGAGATGGTTGTAGCTAGCATGGACTCCAAGAAAATTGGTGTCGGATGGGACTTGTGTGGGTGGCGCGTGCCGTACTGCTAGACATGAATGCTAGTTATGACCCATTTCACCCCACTATATCGAGGTGCTGGTTACTCCACTATATCGAGTACGTAGAACAAATTTCCTGGAGTCCGTGCTCAGCCCTCCTCTATCTCTCTTCTCAGCCAGCCAGCAGACGCGCGGAGCCCATCGTCTGTTTGCTCATATGTGGTCCCACATGTTAGTGAAAACGCAAGAGGACCCACTAAACCTGCACATCTTTCACCTCGACGTGCTGGTGATGAAAAACAAATCCAATAAAGGTCTTCGGTGGCCGCTTTTGGAGTTACTCAAGAGTAGTAAGATTCTATTTACAGTTTAACCCAAGATGCACATCACGTGGCTTCACCTACCACTCTATTCTCTTGCATGACACGACCTGGATGTCCCACGTGTCGGCAAAAGGAGGACGAACTCGACCAAATCTTCGGTTGTGCTCTCGGATTATACTAGTTGTGCCAACTTAAAATTTTATTGTGTAGAATGGATGCAAGTTTTGGTATTGGGAAGAAGAGTACAACGATATATTGATAGAGCGCAATTCAGTAGATGTTCTAGCACTTTTAGCTAGCATAGAGGCTAGAGATGAGACTAGTGCAGTTGTTGATAGAATAGAGGCTAGACACGTCTACTTCTTTACACTCGAAGAAGAAAGAAGCACACAAGATCGAGCCTCCGCAGATCAACAATGAATGCATCGAGAAGGCACTAATCCAACTTACAGGAGCAGTTATGGAAGTTGGATATCTCCTAAAATGTATTCTTGTGGTTCTTGTTTTCTTTGGTCTTGCTTTTCTAGTCAAAATTTTGGTGATGTATTTCCATGTACCAAAAAATCAATGATGAAAAAAAGATATGTGTTTGCAAAGAAAAATGTACACGGCCGGGATGCGGTCGCGCGTTCGGCGCACGACCACCGCATCCGAGAAATGGCCTGGACACGACCCCATTGCCCTACCCAAATGGACAGAATCCGGGTAAAACAGAGGTCCGTTTGGGGTCATGCATTGGAGTTGGCCTTATAAGTGGGACCGCAGTTGAGGAGACTGACTATCGGCAAACCCCCACCTCGCCCCCCGTGCGATGGCTGAGTTAGAGAAACGGGGAGGTTGAAGAGATTGTTGTAGCACGGAATCCAAGAAATATGGTGTCAGATGGAAGTCGTGTTGGTGGCGTGTGCCGTACTCCTGGACGTGAATGCTTCGAGGATTCGAGGACAACTCCCACCCTACTACTCCTACTACTACTCCTATCGAGGATTCGAGGTGCTGGTTACGTACAACAAACACATTAACATATGGCACACCTCACACTGTGGCCAAATTTCCTGGAGTCCGTGCTAGGTTAAAAAGTGTTCTTTGTGAGGATGGGTGGCTGGTCTCAAGTTTAAAACTTGTTGTATTACGTACGTAGACGTAAAGATAGTGCAACATGTGAAGCTAGTACAAATAGTGTACTATTGTTGATTGGCCTCATCCGATAACCTGTTGCAATGCACGTACAATTATGTATTCGGAAAAAAAATTGCCTCGTCGCAGCACCCACTTAGAGAAGCGACTCGATAGCCATTCATAAATTTAGTAAGTTTATCACAGGCATATCATTTTATTACATACAACAGGTCATCAACCCACAACGACAACGAGGATACATTATAAATACTAAAGTTTTCATCACACAACAAATAACAAGCAATGAAATGAACTTCAACTCAACCAATCCTTGGCGTTGGAAACGCTTGCTTTGAACCACAAGCGATTCTTTGGGAAGAGCCAGCTACTGTCAATCTCGAGACCAACGCAGGACTGATCATCCAGGCTGAAGCGGCCTACTATATCACGACCAGGGTAGGGAACCAACGCAATGTCCGACGTATAGATACATTTGCTTCTCATAAATGGTAGTAACGTTGTGTCAACAGCAGTTGGATCGCCTTTCACCATCATTGGATAGTTCTGTCCAAGGAAGAGCGAGTTTTCTCCAAGACTATCAATACTGTACCAGGGAGAAGGTGTTGGCGCTAGCACACTAGTATCCATCCCGAATACCATGCAACGGGTGTTGGAATAGGTCCGGAGAGTGCGACCATGGGAGACAACACCTGCTCTCTCAGTAGTAACATTAGAAGTGGGCTGTATACAGACAAGAAGGGGTGATCCATCGGAAGTTGCCAGGCGCCACTGAGTATATGGGCCCTCCTCGTCCACATGCTCGTGATCATCACCATCTTCATCTCCCCCTTGGTTATAAAATTTTTCAAGTATAGGCGGTGGAATGTTCACAGGACCTTGGAAACACAAGAAGAAGGTTAATTAGTAGAGAAGGGAAACTTGCTAACTCGCATGCATGTGGATGAAACAATTATAATTATGGTGGAAGACAAACGTACCGAAACTACGAGGATCCCATGCAAAAACAGTGCCACGAGTGGTGGCAGCAAACACAAGACCCTCGTATTCAATTGCATCACAGTACACATCCGTGTATAGAAACTGATTTTTGAGCAATATCCATCCAGTCGAATCACGAAGGACGACAACAAGCTTGTCGAAGATAGCAACAACTTGATAGTTCTTGTAATTCCAAGAGCGGTTGGGAACTCAAGAAATTGCTATCTTCCGTAGACGACAATCACCTTGATCATATTTGAACGTACGTAGATCATCTCTGTGCTCAACCTTAGGGCACTCGGAGATTTTTGGAAGTGGAATCCGCTGACGAGTGTACACATTCACAAGTTCCCACTCGCAATTGTACCCAATATAAACAACCCAATCTCCATTTGCGCCTGCCCAAGCCTTGCCCTCAAGCGATGGCATCTTAACATCATATGTATCATTATCAAGTGGCATCAACTTGCACAAGGCGAGGCTTCCCTCGTCCCCGCGCCAGTCAGCAGGGTCACGGCAAAGAAGATATGGGAGATCAAACCACTCCTGGACCCTTGGGTTCCTTGTAATGATGTTATTAGTTGAGTCGAGAATGTTCTTGAACGAACCTGCCATGCTAGCCGAGGTGATGATGTCGCACCGATCAATGAGTTCCCCCACCACGTCATATTTTAGACCGGGGCAAGAATAACGGGGTCGTTTCCGGCTTGTTCCCTCCATGGAGAAGACGATCGAACAATGGCAGAAGGAAGGGTGCAGGCAAATGGAGGAGGGAGGAAGAGCGTGTGACAGCAGTTCCAAATCGAGAGGGAAAGGCGAAGAGTCGATGGACGGTTGCCAGTTTGCCACGGTACACGAAGAGGCGCCCCGGCGTACACGTCCTTTCAGAAATTGTACAAAAGGACTCGCCGTCTTCTCACTGACATGTTGGAACGAGACCACTTGTCAACGAAACATGGTGTGTAATTTCATGTGCAAAATGCGATCTGGCCGCATTGGCCCGTGGTGCCGCATTAGTTATCGACCTTTATTTTTTAACATACAATCTGAGTGGATAGCTCCTGTGGTCATCACAAGTGAGTGGATATATAGGTGGGCTAGGTGGGCAGGCGGCAACAATCTAAGTGCTAAAAGAGTTTATCTCGAAAAAAGAGTTGATCCAATGCTTGGTTTTGTTTGGATTTTCCAACTATGACCATTGGATAGAGTGAATCAATGGCTTACATTCAAACTTATTCCCATACTATAGAATGGTATAGGAACGTGGAGTGACTTGGTTGATTTTATATCGCTGAATAATATAAAATATTATGAGTGCAGGCGCCCCACCCCGAGGTTTGTAGCACCTTCTCAGTCGTCACGAATCTATGTTCTTCCACTCTTTCATTTAAGACATGAGCTTTGTTCATCCTGTTGCCGACACGTGGGACATCTATATGCCTCCATTTTACAAAATCATACTATATGCCTCCATGACACGCGGGACATCTAGCATCAAGGTGGCGTGTCATGCAAGAAAATTGAGATATGCAGTGCGTAAGTGAGTCGTGCACTTCGATGGCACCTAGTACTACGCAATATTTTTTCTCCTCGATGGCACGTGAATAGTGCACGTACTCAATGGCCCTGTTTGGATACTCTAACTCAATTAGAGGTTAGAGTTAGATTCTAACCCTAAACTAACTCTAACCAAAGAGTTGTTTGGATGGTAGGGTTAGATTGACAATAAATATTCTTTCTCAATCATTTGACTACTTTGAACCCTGTTTGGATGGGAGGGGTAACTTTTTCTACTAATTTTTCTAGTGGGCCAAGGAGAACTAACCCAAATAAGCTCCTTTAGTGTGGGCTAGTTTTTGGGGGTGGGTTAGATCCAACTAACCCAAATTAACCCATAATGTCTGGATACTTTTGGGTTATTTGAGTCCCAACTAACTAAAACTAACTCTAACTTAGGGATCCAAACAAGGCCAATGACAGAGCACGGGATGGTAGCCATGGACAT
Source organism: Aegilops umbellulata (assembly GCA_032464435.1). Taxonomy (NCBI): domain Eukaryota; kingdom Viridiplantae; phylum Streptophyta; class Magnoliopsida; order Poales; family Poaceae; genus Aegilops; species Aegilops umbellulata. Next base: position 446,759,094 of record CP136054.1, read on the forward strand.
GGTCGGCCCTTTTTGAAGAGAGTACTAATAAATAACTTTGATGTGTCCTGTCAACTCGCAGAATGACGAGAAGCTTGCTTACTATGCCTTCTCCCTCGCCAACGCGTGCGAAGTGGCTCGCAGCACGAGGAGAAACTTTTGCTTACAAGCGGTGGACGTGCAGTAGTTCATTTGGTGTCAGATTGCCAGAAGTACTACTGTAGTACCATCATTATTGTTTGACTTCCGGAAGAGGAGAAGAGCCAAGCGCAAGGTCACCTACTAACCTAGTACAGTACTACTATAGCCAAAGCTGGTCCACCTTTTTAGAGCATGATTAATTAATATAGGCGGCTCTTGCAGCGGCACATCATTTAGAGCAAGTACTCTCTTCGTAGTAACAAAGGAAGTGAAAAAAAAGTTGGAGTGGATGTTAGATTGCCAATTAGAACATGATTACATAGGGGCAAAATCCTATAGCATTCTATCCTATGAATCAAACGACCAATGTAGGAAAATTATGAGGGCGGTCTCTCCAACAGTACTCCTTGGCTCGCACCTAGCATCACAGTGGTCGAACTTGGAGTCATTCATCTGGTACACGTGGCATCTCAGATCTGGACACAAGGTGACGCAACCTCTCACTTCCTCCGCCATTTGAAGCGGCGCGCTAGTGGAGGGCTAGCATACTCCAATATTAGGTTGGCTCTATGTGATGTGGCAACTTCATATACTAACCGGATGCTGGCTATACTACTATGGTACTTACACTCCAAGTAGTGACTCGAAAACCATTCATAAATTGAGTCTATGACATGCATTTGCAACTGAAATGTACCATTCATTAAATACAACAAGTCATCAACACACAACGACAATGAGGATACATGTTGGATTATAGATTATTTCCAACAAAACATTCTAGCAAATACTCAAGTTTTCATCACACAACAAATAAGAAGCAGTGAAATGAACTTCAACTCAACCAATCCTCGGCGTTGGAAACACTTGCTTTGAACCATAGGTGCTCTGGGAAGGGCCAGTTATTGTCAATATCGAGAGCAGCGCAGGACTGATCATCCAGGCTGAAGAGGCATATATCAGGACCAGGATAGGGAACCACCGAAATGTCCGAGGTATAGATAAAGTTGCTTCTCATAAATGGTAGTAACGTTGTGACAACAGCAGCTGGATCGCCTTTCACCATCATTGGATAGTTTGGTCCAAGGAAGAGCGAGTTTGCTCCAAGACTAACAATACTGAACCAGGGAGAAGGTGTTGGCGCTAGCACACTAGTATCTGTCCTGAATGCCATGCAACGGGTGTTGGAATAGGTCAGGAGAGGGCGACCATGGGAGACAACACCTGCTTCCTCAGTAGTAACAGTCTAATTGCACTGTATACAGACAAGAAGAGGTGATCCATAGGAATTAGTTGCCAGGCGCCACTGAGTATATAAGTTCTGCTCGTCCTTGATACGTCTCCAACGTATCTATAATTTTTGATTGCACCATGCTATATTATCTACTGTTTTGGACTATATTGGGCTTTATTATCCACTTTTATATTATTTTTGGGACTAACCTATTAATCGGAGGCCCAGCCCAGATTTGCTGTTTTTTGCCTATTTTAGTGTTTCAAAGAAAAGGAATATCAAACGGAGTCGAAACGGAACGAAATCAACTGGAGAAGTTATTTTTGGAAGGAAACCTACCAGATGGGCTTGGACCCCACTTCAGGAGCAAAGGGAGGTGCTCACGAGGGTGGGGGCGCGCCCACCCCCCTAGGGCGCTCCCCCTACCTCGTGGGGCCCCCGAAGCTCCACCGACGTACTTCCTGCACCCATATATACCTACGTACCCTCAAACTTCCAGAACAGAGAATAGATCGGGAGTTCCGTTGTCGCGATCTTTGCTATTATAGTTGGATCTTATGTTTCTTCTCCCCCTCTTCTCTCTTGTAATGGATTGAGTTTTCCCTTTGAAGTTATCTTATCGGATTGAGTCTTTAAAGATTTGAGAACACTTGATGTATGTCTTGCCGTGTGTATCTATGGTGACAATGGGATATCACGTGATTCACTTGATGTATGCTTTGGTGATCAACTTGCGGGTTCTGCCCATGAATCTATGCATAGGGGTTGGCACACGTTTTCGTCGTGATTCTCCGGTAGAAACTTTGGGGAACTCTTTGAGATTCTATGTGTTGGTTGAATAGATGAATTTGAGATTTTGTGATGCATATCGTATAATCATACCCACGGATACTTGAGGTGACATTGGAGTATCTAGGTGACATTAGGGTTTTGGTTGATTTCTGTCTTAAGGTGTTATTCTAGTACGAACTCTAGGGTTGTTTGTGACACTTATAGTAATAGCCCAACGGATTGATTGGAAAGAATAACTTTGAGGTGGTTTCGTACCCTACCATAATCTCTTCATTTGTTATCCGCTATTAGTGACTTTGGAGTGACTCTTTGTTGCATGTTGAGGGATAGTTATATGATCCAATTATGTTATCATTGTTGAGAGAACTTGCACTAGTGAAAGTATGAACCCTAGGCCTTGTTTCCATGCATTGCAATACCGTTTACGCTCACTTTTACCACTTGTTACCTTGCTGTTTTTATATTTTCAAATTACAAAAACCTATATCTACCATCCATATTGCACTTGTATCACCATCTCTTCGCCGAACTAGTGCACCTATACAATTTACCATTTTATTGGGTGTGTTGGGGACACAAGAGACTCTTTGTTATTTGGTTGAAGGGTTGTTTGACAGAGACCATCTTCATCCTACGCCTCCCACGGATTGATAAACCTTAGGTCATCCACTTGAGGGAAATTTGCTACTGTCCTACAAACCTCTGCACTTGGAGGCCCAACAACGTCTACAAGAAGAAGGTTGTGTAGTAGACATCAAGCTCTTTTCTGGCGCCGTTGCCAGGGAGGTGAGTGCTTGAAGGTATATCTTTAGATCTTGCAATCTAATCTTTTTGTTTCTTGTTTTTATCACTAGTTTAGTTTGTTAAAAAAATTACAAAAAAATGGAATTGAGTTTGCCTCATACGCTTCATCTTTTTAATATCTTTCGTGAGTATGATGGAAAGGAAAATTGTGCCAAAGTGTTAGAAGAAGAATGCATTAAATTGTTTGGCACTAAATCTTTGAATGATGAGCATGATTGCAATGTTGTTAGTATGAATTCCTTGAATATCCATGATGCTAATGATATGCAAAGCCACAAGCTTGGGGAAGCTATGTTTGATGAAGATGATATTTTTTGTCCCCCAAGCTTTGATGAGCAAATTTACAATGATGAAAGCATGCCTCCTATCTATGATGATTATTGTGATGACACGTATGCTATAAAGAATAATAACCATGAAACTTTTCATCTTGATCTTAATTTTCAATCACATGATAGTTATTTCGTTGTGTTTGCTCCCACTATTATTCATGAGAAGAAATTTGCTTGTGTGGAGAGTAATAAAATTTCTATGCAAGTAGATCATGAAAAGAATGCTTTAGGTGCTGGTTATATTTTTGAATTCATTCATGATGCTACTGAAAATTATTATGAGGGAAGAACATATGCTTGTAGGAATTGCAATAATATCAAGTTTCCTCTCTATGTGCTTAAAGTTTTGAAGTTATGCTTGTTTTGCCTTCCTATGCTAGTTGATTATTGTTCCCATAAGTTGTTTGCTCACAAAATCCCAATGCATAGGAAGTGGGTTAGACTTAAATGTGCTAGTCATATTCTTCATGATGCTCTCTTTATGTTTCAATTCTTATCTTTTATGTGAGCATCATTGAAATCATCATGCCTAGATAGGGGCGTTAAACGATAGCGCTTGTTGGGAGGCAACCCAATTTTATTTTTGTTTCTTGCTTTTTGGTTTTGTTTAGGAATAAATAATCCATCTAGATTCTGTTTATATGTTGTTTTATAATTTAATTAGTGTTTGTGCCAAGTAGAACCTTTGGGAAGACTTGGGTGAAGTCTTTATGATCATGCTGTAAAAAACAGAAACTTTAGCGCTCACAAGATTAGCTTCAACTTTTTACTGGAGAGTGATATTTAGTTTATTATTTTTGAAGATGATTACTAGACAAATTCCTCAGGTCCACCAATTTAGTTTCGAATTTTTGGAGTTCCGGAAGTTTGCGTTAGTTACAGATTACTACAGACTGTTCTGTTTTTGACAGATTCTGTTTTTCGTGTGTTGTTTGCTTATTTTGATGACTCTACGGCTAGTAAAATAGTTTATAAACCATAGATAAGTTGTAATACAGTAGGTTTAACACCAATATAAATAAATAATGAGTTCATTACAGTACCTTGAAGTGGTGATTTGTTTTCTTTCACTAACGGAGCTCACGAGTTTTCTGTTAAGTTTTGTGTTGTGAATTTTCAAGTTTTGGATAAAGAATCGATGGACTATGGAATAAGGAGTGGCAAGAGCCTAAGCTTGGGGATGCTCAAGGCACCCCAAGGTAATATTCAAGGATAACCAAGCGTCTAAGCTTGGGGATGCCCCGGAAGGCATCCCCTCTTTTGTCTTCGTTCATCGGTAGCTTTACTTGGAGCTATATTTTTATTCACCACATGATATGTGTTTTGCTTGGAGCGTCATTTTATTTTCTTTAGCTTTGCTTTCTTTTTGAATAAAGTATCAAGATCTTAAATTATTAAATGGGAGAGTCTTCACATAGTTGCATAATTTTTCGACTACTCATTTATCTTCACTTATATCTTTCAGAGTAGTTTGTTGTTTGCTCTAGTGCTTCACTTATATCTTTTAGAGCATGGTGGTAGTTTTATTTTGAAGAAATATATGAACTCTCATGCTTCACTTAGATTATTTTGAGAGTCTTAAATAGCATGGTAATTTGCTTAAATAATCCTAATATACTAGGTATTCAAGATTAGTAAAAACTTTCTTATGAGTGTTCTAAATACTAAGAGAAGTTTGATGCTTGATGATTGTTTTGAGATATGGAGGTAGTAATATTAAAGTTGTGCTAGTTGAGTAGTTGTGAATTTGAGAAATACTTGTTTTGAAGTTTGCAAGTCCCGTAGCATGCACGTATGGTAAACGTTATGTAACAAATTTGAAACATGAGGTGTTCTTTGATTGTCCTCCTTATGAGTGGCGGTCGGGGACGAGCGATGGTCTTTTCCTACCAACCTATCCCCCTAGGAGCATGTGCGTAGTGCTTGGTTTTTGATGACTTGTATATTTTTGCAATAAGTATGTGAGTTCTTTATGACTAATGTTAAGTCCATGGATTATACACACTCTCACCTTTCCATCATTGCTAGCCCCTTCGGTACCGTGCATTGCCCTTTCTCACATTGAGAGTTGGTGCAAACTTCGCCGGTGCATCCAAACACGCTCTTTCACACATGAACCTCCCTATATCTTACTCAAAACAGCCACCATACCTACCTATTATGGCATTTCCATAGCCATTCCGAGATATATTGCCATGCAACTTTCCACCATACCGTTCTTCATGACACATTCATCATTGTCATATTGCTTAGCATGATCATGTAGTTGAAATTGTATTTGTGGAAAAGCCACCATTCATAATTCTTTCATACATGTCACTCTTGATTAATTGCATATCCCGGTACACCGCCGGAGGCATTCATATAGAGTCATACTTTGTTCTAAGTATCGAGTTGTAATCATTGAGTTATAAATAAATAGAAGTGTGATGATCATCATTCAATAGAGCATTGTCCCAAAAAAAGGCCAAAAAATAAAAAGAAAGAAGGCCCAAAAAATAAAAAAATAAAAAGGGGCAATGCTACTATCCTTTTTTTCCACACTTGTGCTTCAAAGTAGCACCATAATCTTCATGGTAGAGAGTCTCTTGTTTTGTCACTTCCATATACTAGTGGGAACTTTTCATTATAGAACTTGGCTTGTATATTCCAACGATGGGCTTCCTCAAATGCCCTAGGTCTTCGTGAGCAAGCAAGTTGGTTGCACACCCACTTAGTTTCTTTTGTTTAGCTTTCATACATTTATAGCTCTAGTGCATCCGTTGCATGGCAATCCCTACTCCTTGCATTAACATCAATCGATGGGCATCATCATAGCCTATTGATTAGCCTCGTTGATGTGAGATCTCCTCCTTTTTTTGTCTTCTCCACATAAACCCCATCATTATATTCTATTCCACCCATAGTGCTATATCCATGGCTCTCATGTATTGCGTGAAGGTTTATAAGTTTGAGATTACTAAAGTATGAAACAATTGCTTGGCTTGTCATCGGGGTTGTGCATGATGAGAGTATTCTTGTGTGACGAAAATGGAGCATGACTAAACTATATGATTTTGTAGGGATGAACTTTCTTTGGCCATGATATTTTGAGAAGACATAATTGCTTAGTTAGTATGCTTGAAGTATTATTATTTTTATGTCAATATGAACTTTTATCTTGAATCTTATGGATCTGAATATTCATATCACAAGTAAGAAGATTTACATTGAAATTATGCCAACTAGCATTCCACATCAAAAATTATCTTTTTTTTCATTTACCTACTCGAGGACGAGCAGGAATTAAGCTTGGGGATGCCTGATACGTCTCCAACGTATCTATAATTTTTGATTGCTCCATGCTATATTATCTACTGTTTTGGACTATATTGAGCTTTATTATACACTTTTATATTATTTTTGGGACTAACCTATTAACCAGAGGCCTATCCCAGATTTGCTGTTTTTTGCCTATTTCAGTGTTTCGAAGAAAAGGAATATCAAACGAAGTCAAAACGGAACGAAATCAACTGGAGAAGTTATTTTTGGAAGGAAACCTACCGGATGGGCTTGGACCCCACGTCAGGAGCAAAGGGAGGTGCTCACGAGGGTGGGGGGCACGCCCCCTGCCTCGTGGGCCCCCCGAAGCTCCACTGACGTACTTCCTGCACCCATATATACCTACGTACCCTAAAACTTCCAGAACAGAGAATAGATCGGGAGCTCCGTCGTCGCAAGCCTCTGTAGCCACCAAAAACCTCTCGGGACCCTGTTCCGGCACCCTGCCGGAGGGGGGAACCCTCACCGGTGGCCATCTTCATCATCCCGGCGCTCTCCATGATGAAGCTGAGGGTATGTACCAGTAGCAATGTGTTTGGTCTCTCTCTCTCATGTTCTTGATTTGGCACGATCTTGATGTATCGCGAGCTTTGCTATTATAGTTGGATCTTATGTTTCTTCTCTCCCTCTTCTCTCTTTTAATGGATTGAGTTTTCCCTTTGAACTTATCTTATTGGATTGAGTCTTAAAAGATCTGAGAACACTTGATGTATGTCTTGCCGTGCAAATCTGTGGTGACAATGGGATATCACGTGATTCACTTGATGTATGTTTTGGTGATCAACTTGTGGATTCCGCCCATGAACCTATGCATAGGGGTTGGCACACGTTTTCGTCGTGATTCTCCGGTAGAAACTTTGGGGCACTCTTTGAGATTCTATGTGTTGGTTGAATAGATGAATCTGAGATTTTGTGATGCATATCGTATAATCATACCCACGGATACTTGAGGTGACATTGGAGTATCTAGGTGACATTAGGTTTTTTGTTGATTTGTGTCTTAAGGTGTTATTCTAGTATGAACTCTTGGTCTGTTTGTGACACTTATAGGAATAGCCCAATGGATTGATTGGAAAGAATAACTTTGAGGTGGTTTCGTACCCTACCATAATCTCTTCGCTTGTTCCCCGCTATCAGTGACTTTGGTATGACTCTTTGTTGCATGTTGAGGGATAGTTATATGATCCAATTATGTTATTATTGTTGAGAGAACTTGCACTAGTGAAAGTATGAACCCTAGGCCTTGTTTCAACGCATTGCAATACCGTTTACGCTCACTTTTACCACTTGTTACCTTGCTGTTTTATATTTTTAGATTACAAAAACCTATATCAACCATCCATATTGCACTTGTATCACCATCTCTTCGCCAAACTAGTGCACCTATACAATTTACCATTGTATTGGGTGTGTTGGGGACACAAGAGACTCTTTGTTATTTGGTTGCAGGGTTGTTTGAGAGAGACCATCTTCATCCTACGCCTCCCACGGATTGATAAACCTTAGGTCATCCACTTGAGGGAAATTTGCTACTGTCCTACAAACCTCTGCACTTGGAGGCCCAACAATGTCTACAAGAAGAAGGTTGTGTAGTAGACATCACTCCTCATGCTCGTGATCATCACCATCGTCATCTCCCCCTTGCTTATAAATTTTTTCAAGTATAGGTGGTGGAATGTTCACAGGACCTTGGAAACACAAGAAGAAGGTTAATTAGTAAAGGGAAACTTGCTAACCCACATGCATGTGGATGAAACAATTAGATTTACGGTGGAAGACAAACATACCGAAACTACGAGGATCCCATGCAAAAACAGTGCCATGAGTGGTGGCAGCAAACACAAGACCCTCGTATTCAATTGCATCACAGTACACATCCGTGTATAGAAACTGATTTTTGAGCAATATCCATCCAGTCGAACCACGAAGGATGACAACAAGATTGTCAAAGATAGCAACAACTTGATATTTCTTGTAATTCCAAGAGCGGTTGGGAACTCGACAAATTGCTATCTTCAGTAGACGATAGTCACCATGATCGTATTTGAACGTACGTAGATCATCTGTGTGCTCAACCTCAGGGCACTCGGAGATTTTTGGAAGTGGAATCCGCTGACGAGTGTACACATTCACAAGTTCCCACTCGCAATTGTACCCAATATAAACAACCCAATGTCCATTTGCGCCAGCCCAGGACTTACCCTTAAGCGATGGCATCTTGACATCACACGTATCATTATGAAGCGGCATCAACTTGCACAAGACGAGGCCTCCGTCGTCCACGCCCATGCGAACAGGCTTATAGAGAAGAAGATAAGGGAGATCAAACCGCTCCTGGACCCTTGGGTTCCTTGTAATGATGTTATTAGTTGAGTCGAGAATGGGCTTGAACGAACCTGCCATGCTAGCCGAGGTGATCACGTCGCACCGATCAATGAGTTCCCCCACCACGTCATCTTTTAGATCGGGGCAAGAATAACGGGGTCGTTTCCGGCTTGTTCCCTCCATGGAGAAGACGATCGAACAATGGCAGAAGGAAGGGTGAAGGCAAGAGGGAGGAAGAGCATCCGACATCAGTTCCAAATCGAGAGGGAAAGGCGAAGAGTCAGTGGACGGTTGCCAGTTTGCCACGGTACACGAAGAGGCACCCCGGCCTACACGTCCTTTCGGAAATTGTACAAAAGGACTCGCCGTCGTCTCACTGACATGTTGGAACGGGACCACATGCCAACGGAACATGGTGTGTAATTTCTTGTGCAAAATGCGATCTGGCGGCGTTGGCCCAAGGTGCCGCATTATTTCTTGACTTCATTTTTTTAATGCCGTGCCGTTTAGTTTTGAATCACAACTAACTGGTACTGTTTGCAGAGAAAATATAAACTACTCTACCACTACTCCACCTCTAGTACTAGTAGTATAAAAAAGATATAGGCTGGAGCTTCACATCTTTCTTGCTAAGGGCTGCCCACTTGCTTCTCGCACTATCACCCTCTCACCAGATCTAAAAAAGACGGCCTATCTCTCCCTCCTCAACGGTGGTCACAGATCCGCTGGGGAAGAAAAGGACGTGCAGTATTGACGCACTCGTCGGCGGCGAGCGAGGTCACGCACTGACGACAAGGTCGTCCTCTCAGACCTAGCACCCACGCGGGATGGCCCCCGTCCCCAAGCTCGTTGCCGTAGTGCGTGCGGAGGACGACGACCACGAGCGAAGCCACTTCCCGCTGACCCTCAGGCATGCTACCTCTTTTCGAACCATACTCATTTTCTATTGCCCCATCTGCCATGTCGCTGCATGTGGATCTTTTTCCACTCCACCATCTTCCCAATTTTCTATCCTCTGCTCTGTTGGTCACGCAGACGAAAACCATAATTTGCACTATTAAAGGAAACCCTACTTCATGCAGACTAATCCATTTTTGGGTTGAATAAGGAAAGGAAGGGAGACTGTATTGTCCAAGAGAGTAGGCATCGAACCCGCATCTAGGTTGAAAAGGGGAAAATCAGTAGCTAAGGAACGAGTCTCGTGTCTCTTGGTTGAAGAGGGGTAGAAAGGCATGACAACGCAATAGAGAATGACTAGGTCGATCGGTTTGTTGTCCTCGCATAGGAAAAAGGTGGCTAAACATAAGACAAAAATGGGACGTAATCCACATATGCTGCCTGAATATTTGTTGCTCTGGGCAACCATACCTCCCTCACCACTCTATGCGTCCGTGGAGGTACATCGTTGTCGGTGTACAAAAAGGGGGTGCATTTTTTGTACCCCTATACCTGTGCACGGGCAGTCAGAGCCGCGCCCACGGTCACACCAAGAAAAGCAAGGGAGGTGAGCCAAGGTAATACCAGAGTCCAAGACGATCGAAGCAACGCCAAGACTAAGACCACAAAGAGCAGAGAGACAAAGAAGGTTCCCCCAGCAAGACCCTTGCCGGGGCAACCTCAGCGGCCCCGGCAAGATCCTTGCTGGGACAGCTTGCCCCACACCAAAAGAGCGAGCCACCCTTGAGCCCATGACCGCCCACGCCGTCATCAACGTGGGGCCAGGGCTCGGGAAGGCACCTCTATGGTGGCATGCAGATCTTTGTGAAGACATATTCAAGGTCAGATGAGGATTAGAAGACAGCAATCCTCGGCAAGATCCTTGCCGAGGGAGGCTACCAAGGCCCTCGGCAAGACCCTTGCCGGGGACAACAGCACGCCACGGCAAGACCCTTGCCGGGCCACCCGCCAAGGCCCTCGCCAAATACGCCAACGAGGCCACCACCAGGCCCACATCGGCCAAGCTTCCCCCGCCTTTCGCATGCGGCTCCCAGGCCAACTCATCAAACGCATGCGTGGCGGCATGCAGATCTTCGTGAAAGCTCCACCATCGCGCCACCGCAGCTGCCTGCTTGTCTACATGGCACCGCACGCACCACTGGCCAGGGTGCATGTCGAAGCGAGGAGGAGCGGCGACGGATGGGACCGGCCTCGCCCCCGTCCCCAATAAAGCAAGGGGGCACCTAAGAGATGCATTAAATGCATCTTGTCCTGTAATACGAGGGATAACCTCACAACACTGTACACCTTTCCACCTCCTGTGTGCCACTGTGGCGACCCCTTTTTCCTATAAAAGGAGGCCCAAGGCGACCAGGAGAAGGATTTGGCTCTTTCGAACCACGCACTGACCACAGCTAGTTCGAGAGCTGCAGAACTCTCAGAAATACATCCACCAAAGCAGGACTAGGGTTTTACGCATCCTCGCGGCCCGAAACTGGGTAAACGATCCTTGTGTTGTCTACTAGCCCTACTCTCCTCGCAACCCTACGCCCCGGCAACCGTAGTAGGGATTCTCGTGATCCCATAGGTCTCGTTCCACACCGACATCTTTGGCGCGCCAGGTAGGGGGCGCAATTGTGAGAATGTGGTCTGGTAGTTGGCCTCGCAGTTCTTCATGGCCTCCGGTTTCTGAGAAGAAGACGACTGGAGGAACGACGCCGGCTCGGCAACAGAAAAGCTAAGTTATTCAGAGCCTTGGATTATTTCCTTTTATACTTAAGGTTATCGTCCTCGGAGATCTGGCCAATGTATGGGAAACCTGCACACAAAGGCCCCCCCCCCCCGCAATTGGCAACACCTTTGTTCTGTTTCGAGTCCGCTCAACAGCTCAAAGATGCCGCGTCGAGAGCGGTGGGGTAGCCTTCCGCACCTGGCAACGCTCCTGACTCTGACTCGAGTCAAGCTCGACAGTTCGGGCGGCTGCGCTAGGGGCGGCAAGGTGGCCCGCCCGGCAGCAAGCACACCCGGCAGGCCAATGGGGATCCGTCCCCATGACGCCACATTAGGTTTACGCGCCGGCGAGCCTACCCAATAGCATAGGGTGGACATACAAAGGAAAATCGAACAGGAAAATAACATGCATGATATTGAAAGTGTTGCAGAGTTATATCAAATTGTTGTTGCGGTTCTAACTAGAGATAGCAATTGTCCTGGTTATGAACCTGCAGCAGCGGCAAAGAATGGGGTGCCTAATCCCCGTGCTGGCCCTCCACCCTCAGAATTCTGCCGACTCGGCTGATGATGGGCTCGATGTGCTCCCTGAGCTGCACAAGGTCGGTACCCTCCGGCAAGCTCTCCAGCGCGGCGTCGAAGTCGAGGTCGGGGTACCAGTGCGCCACCTTGGTGAGAACCTTGGTCATGGCTCCCTGGCAAAACCTCCGGGACTCGTCGGCCAGTGAGGCCGCCCGGTTAGCGTGAAGCCGCTCCAAAGCGCCGCTGACCTTCTCAAAGAACAAGGTCAGGCTGCAATTGGCGCTCACGCTCCGCTCCGGGACGTACCTCACATCCGGCATCCCCATGATAGCCAGCTGGGCGGCGGCCTGGTTGGCGACGGTGGCAAGGTGATCGAGCCAACGGTTCTCGCCCGCCACGTGATCCGCGAAGTTGAGGCCCTCGTTCTTCCGCAACAACTTCTCGCCCTCCATCTCCTTGGCCAAGGTCCCCTCTCGGGTCTTGGCCTCCTCCAGCGCCTTCTCGAGACCCTCCAACTTCAGCTTGAGGTCCTTGATGGAGTTGTTGGCCTCGGAGAGCTCTCCGGCCCTACTGACGACCGCGCCCTGCGCCTCTATCGGAGTGCTGTTAAGTGTGTCCCTCTCCTGGGACAGGTTCAGCGCCTGCTCCTTCAGCCCATCGCTCTCCTCCTCTAGCTCCTTCACCTTGCCAGCGTGAACTTGGGCCTGGGCATTGAGTGCCTGCTTGTGCCTCTTCTCCAGGTCACTGGTCCGCTGCAGGACAATCTTCTCCACCTCTGCGTCCTTGCCACGGAGCATGGCGGCGAGCTTCTCCTTGCATGCGGAAAGGTCCTCTTCCTGGGAGTTCAGCGCGGCCTGGTGCTAGGTCCGGGCGGCTTCGACGGCCGCAGCCAAGTTCCTCGCTGTCTCCTGAGCCTTCTCGACGTCGGCAAACTTCATGGTGAGCTCCACGTCATGCTTGGCCAGCTTGCCCTGGGCGGCCTTGAGCTCCTCGTGGGCCTCACAGAACCAGTCCTGCGTCTCGGCGATGCGCTCCTGGAGGTCCGCCTCCGCCTTCTCTGCCACCGCTGTCCTGGACTTAACCTTGTCCAGGCGGGCGTGGTGGAGCACATGGAGCTTCCGGAAGTTGGCGCCCATGATGTGGAGGAGCCGCTCTTCCTGCGAGCCGTCGCCGCCAACAATCGGCTCGTCGATGATTTGAAACCCGGCAGCGGCAAGCACCTCGCCGTCGAACACCTCTCCCTCGACGGGTGTCCTGATGCTCGACGCGCCTGGAAGGTGGACGAACAAATTGTCAATCACCCTCAGGTACTTGCCGGAGCCGGAAGCAGCAGAGGAGGAAGGCTGGTCACCAGCCTCCTCCTCCTCCTTGGCAGCGGCCCTGCCAGCTTCCCGAGCAGGCCCCTTGCCGGCCTCCTCAGCGGCAGCCTTGTCGGCCTCCTTGGTAGGCCCCTCGGCGGCGTCCTCGGCAGCATCCTTGGCGGCCTCCTCGGCGGCGATCTTCTCGGCGTCCGCCTCGGCGGCCTTGGCAACGCCCTCGATAATGGCTTCCACGTCATCTGGGTTCACTGAGGAGGAATCTGGGCGTCGAAGAAGGCGGTGAGGCAAGGCCAGGATCAAGAGCCAAAAAAAGAAGAAAGAAAGAAAAGCAGGGACGAAAGGCGAATGACGTATCGGTGCCAGCGCCCGGTTGGGAAATGGGAGTCCCCTCCCCGTCAACATTTGGCGTCGAGTCAAAGCCGCCGGCACCCAAGTTCTCTTCCTCCTCCTCCATGTGTGTGGGCTCGGTGCTTGGCGCCCTTGCCGGGGACGTCCCTCGGGGCGGCATGGTCGATGGGGGCGGCGTGTTGGGAGTAGCCCTCTATGGCTTCTCCTGCCGCTGCTCTCCTCCTGCATACCTGGCGAGGTCAACACCACAGTATCGTGCCCCTGACACATGTCGAAGAGGGGAGAATGATGAACTTACGCTGGGGGCTGTGACACGTCTCCAACGTATCTATAATTTTTGATTGCTCCATGCTATATTGTCTACTGTTTTGGGCAATATTGGGCTTTGTTGTCCACTTTTATATTAATTTTGGGACTAACCTATTAACCGAAGGCCCAGCCCAGATTTGCTGTTTTATGCCTATTTTAGTGTTCCGAGGAAAAGGAATATCAAACGGAGTCGAAACGGAACGAAATCAACTGGAGAAGTTATTTTTGGAAGGAAAGCTACCGGATGGACTTGGACCCCACGTCAGGAGAGAAGGGAGGTGCTCACGAGGGTGGGGCGCTCCCCCTGCCTCGTGGGGCCCCCGAAGCTCCATCGACGTACTTCCTGCACCCATATATACTCACGTACCCTCAAAATTCCAGAACAAAGATTAGATCGGGAGTTCCGCCGCCGCAAGCCTCTGTAGCCACCAAAAGTCAATCGGGACCCTGTTCCGGCACCCTGCCGGAGGGGGGAACCCTCGACGGTGGCCATCTTCATCATCCCGGCGCTCTCCAAGACGAGGAGGGAGTAGTTTACCCTCGAGGCTGAGGGTATGTAACAGTAGCTATGTGTTTGATCTCTCTCTCTCTCTCGTGTTCTTGATTTGGCACGATCTTGATGTATGTATTTCCATGCGTATCTGTGGTGATAATGGGATATCACGTGAATCACTTGATGTATGTTTTGGTGATCAACTTGCGGGTTCCGGCCATGAACCTATGCATAGGGGTTGGCACACATTTTCGTCGTGATTCTCCGGTAGAAACTTTGGGGCACTCTTTGAGGTTCTATGTGTTGGTTGAATAGATGAATTTGAGATTGTGTGATGCATATCGTATAATCATACCCACGGATACTTGAGGTGACATTGGAGTATCTAGGTGACATTAGGGTTTTGGTTGATTTGTATCTTAAGGTGTTATTCTAGTACGAACTCTAGGGCTGTTTGTGACACTTATAGGAATAGCCCAACGGATTGATTGGAAAGAATAACTTTGAGGTGGTATCATACCCTACCATAATCTCTTCATTTATTCTCCGCTATTAGTGTCTTTGGAGTGACTCTTTGTTGCATGTTGAGGGATAGTTATATGATCCAACTATGTTATTATTGTTGAGAGAACATGCACTAGTGAAAGTATGAACCCTAGGCCTTGTTTCCTAGCATTGCAATATCGTTTGTGCTCACTTTTATCATTAGTTACCTTGCTGTTTTTATATTTTCAGATTACAAAAACCTATATCTACCATTGAGGGAGTCCTGGATTAGGGGGTGTTCGGATAGCCGGACTATACCTTCAGCCGGACTCCAGGACTATGAAGATACAAGATTGAAGACTTCGTCTCGTGTCCGGAAGGATCTTTTCTTGGCGTGGAAGGCAAGCTAGGCGTGCGGATATTCAAGATCTCCTACCATTGTAACCGACTCTGTGTAACCCTAACCCTATCTGATGTCTATATAAATTGGAGGGTCGTGGTCCGTAGGACAACCATCATCATACACAATCATACCATAGGCTAGCTTCTAGGGTTTAGCCTCCTTGATCTCGTGGTAGATCTACTCTTGTACTACCCATATCATCAATATTAATCTAGCAGGAGTAGGGTTTTACCTCCATCGAGAGGGCCTGAACCTGGGTAAAATAAAGTGTCCCTTGTTTCTTGTTACCATCCGACCTTGACACACAGTTCGGGACCCCCTACCCGAGATCCGCCGGTTTTGACACCGACATTGGTGCTTTCATTGAGAGTTCCTCTGTGCCGTCGCGATCAGGGAGGATGCCTCTTCCCGTCTTTAAAGACGGCGCCATTACAAAAGGAGCCTTGGCTGCCGGCCAAACTCTCCGGCTAGGTGGTTTTCTCGCAACCACCTGTTCGGCTGTTGCGCCGACGGTGACCTCCCGGGTCATCGAAAGCAACCTCCACGTCGGCTCAGAACTCACCGAGAAATTGGATCCGATGGAGCTCTCTTCTGTAAACGAGCTCCTGGATTGCATCGCTGCACTGGGTGTCGCTACAAATTACGACCAGGTTGGGCTTAAACCCGATCTAAGAGAAATTAACTCTCCCCAAGTCACCCACCACGTTGCTGTGGTGGAGACACAATGCGGCGACCCTTCATCTATCTTAAGGACTAGCTACGTCAGAATTCCTAAACCCTCCATGTCGGATATCTGCAGAGGGGAGGATACAATCCAAGACCTGAGCTTAAAATCAGGCAAATCGGATAACATCCAAGACTCCGGATCTCAGAATCCGGAAGTTCTTCGGCCTCCCAACAGCAAACAAGGCGAAGTCTCAGAGTCAACGACACCCGCCCGCCATCTTTCCCAAATCAGGCAAATGCCTGAAGAAACAGTACATCATTGCTGGGCCAGATTCCTCCTGGTTATGAACAGGATAAAGGACTGTCGCGAGGGAGATGCAATTTCAATCTTTTGCAGTAACTGCACGGACAAGGGAATACTCAACGCCGTAAGTCGTCGTAATATTACACGCTTTGCTGACTTGGCGTCCATAGTACAAAAATACTATGCGATGGAAAGTTCTTGGAAAACCGAAATAAAATTTTGGGATAATCCGGCCTTGAATAGCAATCCCGTCCGAATTAAGAGGGCGCACCACAGTAAGGCGCCCGGACTAAATACCAAAAAGTCAAAACCCTTTAGAGGGCATGGAACCCTACTGGAAAAGTGGCTAGATGGACCCTGCAAGATTCCTAGTGCAGAGGACGCCACCCCAACTCACAGCCTCAGGGCATGTTGGATACTCCGGCAGGTGGCCAAAATTGGCGAGGACCTCCTAATTCCAGAGGTCGAAGGAAACCAGCTCGAGAATTTCAGTTCCGTTCACACAGTCTTTGAGACTTTCGCATCAAATAACATGCGAAAAAGAACACTCCGCAGCCTCACTGAAGTCTATCAAGTAGCGACAATAAACCCATGGAGTAATACTGCTATCACCTTCAACGCGAGTGACGAACCTAAATTTTGAACGGCCAGAGCACCAGCCGCATTGGTCCTCAGTCCCATAGTGGACAGTTGTCGCCTCGCAAAGGTACTCATGGACGGAGGCAGCGGATTGAACCTCATTTATGAGGAAACCCTCCAAAATATGGAAATAGACTGGAACCGCATTGAGCGAAGCAGCACAACCTTTAGAGGAATAATCCCCAGTCAGGAAGCGTGCTGCACCGGAAAGATCACACTAGATGTGGAATTCGGCACGCCGGATAATTACAGGTCCGAACAGATCACGTTCCAGGTGGCCCCGTTCAAAAGCGGATATCACGCTATACTAGGACGGGAGGCTTTCACAGTTTTCCAAGCTATACCCCATTACGGGTACATGAAGCTTAAGATGCCTGGGCCAAACGGAATTATCACTCTCGCTAGTGATCCGGACATAGCACTCCGCGCCGAGAACAAGACAGCCGCTGTAACGCCCTCGATGCGGCTATATCTCCCACGTGTCGAGGCACGACTTAGAGGCATAACAGCATTGAAAGCAATGTCGCAAGTGAGGTAATCTTCACACAACCCATGTAATACATAAGGGAAAAAGGATACATAGTTGGCTCACAGTGGCCACTTCACACAATACATAAATAAACATCCATCATTCAAATTACACTCAAGGTCCGACTACGGTACCAAAATGAAAGAAGACTACCCCAAATGCTACACAGATCCCCGAATCATCCCCAACTGGGCTCCACTACTGATCATCTGGAAAAGAAACATAGTAACGGCCACGTTCCTCGTCGAACTCCCACATGAGCTCGGTCGCGTCATCTGCACTGGCATCGTTGGTACCTGCAACTGTTTTGGTAGAATCTGTGAGTCACGGGGACTCAGCAATCTCACACCCGCGAGATCAAGACTATTTAAGCTTATAGGTAGGAAAGGATTGTGAGGTGGAGCTGCAGCAAGCGACTAGCATATATGGTGGCTACAACGCAAAAGAGAGCGAGAAGAGAAGCAAAGCACAGTCGTGAAGCTAGAAGTGATCAAGAAGTGATCCTAGAACAACCTACGTCATACATAACTCCAACACCGTGTTCACTTCCCGGACCCCGCCGAGAAGAGACCATCACGGTTACACACGCGGTTGATGTGTTTTAGTTAAGGTCAACTTCGGGTTTTCTACAACCGGACATCAACAAATTCCCATCTGCCTCATAACCGCGGGCACGGCTTTCGAAAGATAATACCCTGCAGGGGTGTCCCAACTTAGCCCATTATAAGCTCTCACGGTCAACGAAGGATATTCCTTCTACCGGGAAGACCCGATCAGTCTCGGAATCCCGGACTACAAGACATCTCGACAGTAATGAAACAAGTCCAGCAAAGCCGCCCGATTGTGCCGACAAATCCTGATAGGAGCTGCACATATCTCGGTCTCAGGGCACATCCGGATAAGCGAAGCGTACAGGTACCAACATAACTCAAGTTGCCAAGGGACGGTCCCGCACGGTGCTCTAGTTTGGACCAGCAATCGAAGGAGAACTGGCCCGGGGGGGTTAATATAAGATGACCCTCGGGCTCGCGAAAACCCGGGGGGAAAAGGCTTAGGTGGCAAATGGTAAAACCAATGTTGGGCCTTGCTGGAAAAGTCTTATTCAAAGCGAACTGTCAAGGGGGTCCCATAAATCGCCCAACCATGTAAGGAACGCAAAATCAAGGAACATAACACCGGTATGACGGAAACTAGGGTGGCAAGAGTGGAACAAAACACCAGGCATAAGGCCGAGCCTTCCACCCTTTACCAAGTATATAGATGCATTAATTAAATAAGAGGTATTGTGATATCCCAACAAGTAAACATGTTCCAACAAGGAACAACAAATCCATGTTCCAACAAGGAACAAACTTCATCTTCACCTGCAACTAGCAACGCTATAAGAGGGGCTGAGCAAAGCGGTAACATAGCCAATCAACGGTTTGCTAGGACATGGATGGTTAGGGGCTGACATGGCAATATGGGTGGCATGATATAGCAAGTGGTAGGTATCGCAGCATAGGCATAGCAAAAGAGCGAGCATTTCGGGCATCAAGATGGGCTCAAATGAAAATGATGCAATGGAATGAAATGATGTACTCTTCGATTCGAACAATTTGACATACTATGTGCATGAAAAGGAGCTACGGAATCCGAGATATGATGCGATGAACATGTGACAATGATGCAAAAATATAGGACTTAGAATATTTCGGGGGAGAGAAAGTCAACCGATCCAGTGCTCAGATCTGGATCCGGCGCGGCTCGAGGCGGGTTCCGGCGATGGCGGTGGAGCTCCGGCGTGAGGGAGCTCGGGGCGCGAGCTCGAGGACGCCGGGCGGCAGGCAGGCGGCGCGGTCGAGCAAGCCTTCAGTTAGTTGCGGGATGATGTATTACGGAACGAGTAAAGAGACTTGCCGGTAACGAGATTGAACTAAGTATTGGATACTGACGATCGAATCTCGGGCAAGTAACATATCGATGACAAAGGGAACAACGTATGTTGTTATGCGGTCTGACCGATAAAGATCTTCGTAGAATATGTAGGAGCCAATATGGGCATCCAGGTCCCGCTATTGGTTATTGACCGGAGATGTGTCTCGGTCATGTCTACATTGTTCTCGAACCGTAGGGTCCGCACGCTTAACGTTACGATGACACTTATTATGAGTTTATGCATTTTGATGTACCGAAGGTTGTTCGGAGTCCCGGATGTGATCACGGACATGACGAGGAGTCTCGAATTGGTCGAGACATAAAGATTGATATATTGTAAGCCTATGTTTGGACATCGGAAGTGTTCCAGGTGAAATCGGGATTTTACCGGAATACCGGGAGGGTTACCGGAACCCCCCGGGAGCCAAATGGGCCAACATGGGCCTTGGTGGAAAGGTGAAAGGGCTGCCCTCATGGGCTGCGCGCCTCCCCCCTTCCCCTAGTCCTATTAGGACTAGGGAAGGTGGCCGGCCAGCCCCTCTCTCTTTCCCCACTTGGGGAGTCCTATTAGGAATAGGATTGGAGGGGAGTCCTACTCCCAGCGGGGGTAGGACTCCTCCTATGGCTGCCGCGCCCCTCCCCCTTTGCCCCTTTATATACGGGGGCAGGGGGCACCTCTAGACACACAATTGATCATTGAGATCTTTCCTTAGCCATGTGCGGTGCCCCCTGCCACCAAATTCCACCTCGGTCATATTGTCGCAGTGCTTAGGCGAAGCCCTGCGTCAGTAGTACATCAAGATCGTCACCACGCCGTAGTGCTGACGGAACTCTTCCTCGACGCTTTGCTGGATCGGAGCCCGAGGATCATCATCGAGCTGAATGTGTGCTAAGAACTCGGAGGTGCCGGAGTAACGGTGCTTGGATCGGTCGGACCGGGAAGAAGACGTACGACTACTTCCTCTACGTTGTGTCAAACGCTTCCGTTGCGATCTACAAGGGTACATAGATCATACTCTCCCCTCGTTGCTATACATCACCATGATCTTGCGTGTGCGTAGGAAAATTTTGAAATTACTACGTTCCCCAACAGTGGCATCCGAGCCTGGTTTTATGGTTTGATGTTATTTGCACGAGTAGAACACAAGTGAGTTGTGGGCGATATAAGTCATACTACCTACCAGCATGTCATACTTTGGTTCGGCGGTATTGTTGGACGAGACGATCTGGACCAACCTTACGCGTACTCTTACGCGAGACCGGTTCCCTCGACGTGCTTTGCACATAGATGGCTTGCGGAAGACTGTCTCTCCAAATTTAGTTGAACCGAGTGTGGCTACGCCCGGTCCTTGAGAAGGTTAAAACGGAGTCTATTTGACAAACTATCATTGTGGTTTTGATGCGTAGGTAAGATGAGTTCTTTCTTAAGCCCGTAGCAGCCACGTAAAACTTGAAACAACAAAGTAGAGGACGTCTAACTTGTTTTTGCAGGGCATGTTGTGATGTGATATGGTCAAGACATGATGCTAAATTTTATTGTATGAGATGATCATGTTTTGTAACCGAGTTATCGGCAACTGGCAGGAGCCATATGGTTGTCACTTTATTGTATGCAATGCAATCGCGATGTAATGCTTTACTTTATTACTAAGCGGTAGTGATAGTCATGGAAGTATAAGATTGGCGAGACGACAACGATGCTACGATGGAGATCAAGGTGTCACGCCGGTGACCATGGTGATCATGACGGTGCTTCGGAGATGGAGATCACAAGCACAAGATGATGATGACCATATCATATCACTTATATTGATTGCATGTGATGTTTATCTTTTTATGCATCTTATCTTGCTTTGATTGACGGTAGCATTATAAGATGATCTCTCACTAAATTATCAAGAAGTGTTCTCCCTGAGTATGCACCATTGCAAAAGTTCTTCGTGCTGAGACACTACGTGATGATCGGGTGTGATAGGCTCTACGTTCAAATACAACGGGTGGAAAACAGTTGCACACGCGGAATACTCAGGTTATACTTGACGAGCCAAGCATATGCAGATATGGCCTCGGAACACAGAGACCGAAAGGTCGAGCGTGAATCATATAGTAGATATGATCAACATAACGATGTTCACCATTGAAAACTACTCCATATCACGTGATGATCGGTTATGGTTTAGTTGATTTGGATCACGTGATCACTTAGAGGATTAGAGGGATGTCTATCTAAGTGGGAGTTCTTAATTAATTTGATTAACTGAACATAAACTTATCATGAACTTAGTACCTGATAGTATCTTGCTTGTTTATGTTGATTGTAGATAGATGGCTCGTGCTGTTGTTCCGTTAAATTTTAATGCGTTCCTTGAGAAAGCAAAGTTGAAAGATGATGGTAGCAATTACACGGACTGGGTCCGTAACTTGAGGATTATCCTCATTGCTGCACAGAAGAATTACGTCCTGGAAGCACCGCTAGGTGCCAGGCCTGCTGCTAGAGCAACACCAGAAGTTATGAACGTCTGGCAGAGCAAAGGTGATGAGTACTCGATAGTTCAGTGTGCCATGCTTTACGGCTTAGAACCGGGACTTCAACGACGTTTTGAACGTCATGGAGCATATGAGATGTTCCAGGAGTTGAAGTTAATATTTCAAGCAAATGCCCGGATTGAGAGATATGAAGTCTCCAATAAGTTCTATAGCTGCAAGATGGAGGAGAACAGTTCTGTCAGTGAGCATATACTCAAAATGTCTTGGTATAATAATCACTTGATTCAATTGGGAGTTACTCTTCCAGATGATTGCGTCATTGACAGAATTCTCCAATCACTGCCACCAAGCTACAGGAGCTTCGTGATGAACTATAATATGCAAGGGATGAACAAGACTATTCCCGAGCTCTTCGCAATGCTAAAAGCTGCGGAGGTAGAAATCAAGAAGGAGCATCAAGTGTTGATGGTTAACAAAACCACTAGTTTCAAGAAAAAGGGCAAAGGGAAGAAAAAGGGGAACTTCAAGAAGAACGGCAAGCGAGTTGCTGCTCAAGAGAAGAAACCCAAGTCTGGACCTAAGCCTGAAACTGAGTGCTTCTACTGCAAGCAAACTGGTCACTGGAAGCGGAACTGCCCCAAGTATTTGGCGGATAAGAAGGATGGCAAGGTGAACAAAGGTATATGTGATATACATGTTATTGATGTGTACCTTACTAATGCTCGCAGTAGCACCTGGGTATTTGATACTGGTTGTGTTGCTAATATTTGCAACTCGAAACAGGGACTACAGAATAAGCGGACACTAGCAAAGGACGAGGTGACGATGCGCGTGGGAAACGGTTCCAAAGTCAATGTGATCGCGGTCGGCACGCTACCTCTACATCTACCTTCAGGATTAATATTAGACCTAGATAATTGTTATTTGGTGCCAGCGTTGAGCATGAACATTATATCTGGATCTTGTTTAATGCGAGACGGTTATTCATTTAAATCAGAGAATAATGGTTGTTCTATTTATATGAGTAATATCTTTTATGGTCATGCGCCTTTGAAGAGTGGTCTATTTTTGATGAATCTCGATAGTAGTGATACACATATTCATAATGTTGAAGCCAAAAGATGCAGAGTTGATAATAAAAGTGCAACTTATTTGTGGCACTGTCGTTTAGGTCATATCGGTGTAAAGCGCATGAAGAAACTCCATACTGATGGACTTTTGGAACCACTTGATTATGAATCACTTGGTACTTGCGAACCGTGCCTCATGGGCAATATGACTAAAACACCATTCTCCGGTACTATGGAGAGAGCAATAGATTTGTTGGAAATCATACATACCGATGTATGTGGACCGATGAATATTGAGGCTCGTGGCGGATATCGTTATTTCCTCACCTTCACAGATGACTTAAGCAGATATGGGTATATCTACTTAATGAAACACAAGTCTGAAACATTTGAAAAGTTCAAACAATTTCAGAGTGAAGTTGAAAATCATCGTAACAAGAAAATAAAGTTTCTACGATCTGATCGTGGAGGAGAATATTTGAGTTACGAGTTTGGTGTATGTTTGAAAAATTGTCGAATAGTTTCGCAACTCACGCCACCCGGAACACCACAGCGTAATGGTGTGTCCGAACATCGTAATCGTACTTTACTAGATATGGTGCGATCTATGATGTCTCTTACTGATTTACCGCTATCGTTTTGGGGATACGCTCTAGAGACGGCCGCATTCACGTTAAATAGGGCACCATCTAAATCCGTTGAGACGACGCCTTATGAACTATGGTTTGGCAAGAAACCAAAGTTGTCGTTTCTTAAAGTTTGGGGCTGCGATGCTTATGTGAAAAAGCTTCAACCTGATAAGCTCGAACCCAAATCGGAGAAATGTGTCTTCATAGGATATCCAAAGGAAACTGTTGGATACACCTTCTATCACAGATCCAAAGGCAAGACTTTTGTTGCTAAGTTCGGAAACTTTCTAGAGAAGGAGTTTCTTTCGAAAGAAGTGAGTGGGAGGAAAGTAGAACTTGATGAGGTAACTGTACCTACTCCTTTATTGAGAAGTAGTACATCACAGAAAACTGTTTCTGCGACACCTACACCAATAAGTGAGGAAGCTAATGATGATGATCATGAAATTTTAGATCAAGATACTACTGAACCTCGTAGATCAACCAGAGTGAGATCCGCACCAGAGTGGTACAGTAATCCTGTTCTGGAGTTCATGATATTAGATCATGATGAACCTACGAACTATGAAGAAGCGATGGTGAGCCCAGATTCCGCAAAGTGGCTTGAAGCCATGAAATCTGAGATGGGATCCATGTATGAGAACAAAGTATGGACTTTGGTTGACTTGCCTGATGATCGGCAAGCAATTGAGAACAAATGGATCTTTAAGAAGAAGACTGACGCTGATGGTAATGTTACTGTCTACAAAGCTCGACTTGTTGCAAAAGGTTTTCGACAAGTTCAAGGGATTGACTACGATGAGACTTTCTCACCCGTAGCGATGCTTAAGTCTGTCCGAATCATGTTAGCAATTGCTGCATTTTATGATTATGAAATTTGGCAAATGGATGTCAAAACTGCACTCCTGAATGGATTTCTGGAAGAAGAGTTGTATATGATGCAACCGAAAGGTTTTGTCGATCCAAAGGGAGCTAACAAAGTGTGCAAGCTCCAGCGATCCATTTATGGACTGGTGCAAGCCTCTCGGAGTTGGAATAAACGCTTTGATAGTGTGATAAAAGCATTTGGTTTTATACAGACTTTCGGAGAAGCCTGTATTTACAAGAAAGTGAGTGGGAGCTCTGTAGCATTTCTAATATTATATGTGGATGACATATTACTGATTGGAAATGATATAGAATTTCTGGATAGCATAAAGGGATACTTGAATAAAAGTTTTTCAATGAAAGACCTCGGAGAAGCTGCTTACATATTAGGCATAAAGATCTATAGAGATAGATCAAGACGCTTAATTGGACTTTCACAAAGCACATACCTTGACAAGATTTTGAAGAAGTTCAAAATGGATCAAGCAAAGAAAGGGTTCTTGCCTGTGTTACAAGGTGTGAGATTGAGTAAGACTCAAAGCCCGACCACTGCAGAAGATAGAGAGAAAATAAAAGATGTTCCCTATGCTTCAGCCATAGGCTCTATCATGTATGCAATGCTGTGTACCAGACCTGATGTGTGCCTTGCTATAAGTTTAGCAGGGAGGTACCAAAGTAATCCAGGAGTGGATCATTGGACAGCGGTCAAGAACATCCTGAAATACCTGAAAAGGACTAAGGATATGTTTCTCATATATGGAGGTGACAAAGAGATCACCGTAAGAGGTTACGTTGATGCAAGCTTTGACACTGATCCGGACGATTATAAATCGCAAACCGGATACGTGTTTACATTAAACGGTGGAGCTGTCAGTTGGTGCAGTTCTAAACAAAGCGTCGTAGCGAGATCTACATGTGAAGCGGAGTACATAGCTGCTTCGGAAGCAGCAAACGAAGGAGTCTGGATGAAGGAGTTCATATCCGATCTAGGTGTCATACCTAGTGCATCGGATCCAATGAAAATCTTTTGTGACAATACTTGTGCAATTGCCTTGGCAAAGGAATCCAGATTTCACAAAAGGACCAAACACATCAAGAGACGCTTCAACTCCATCCGGGATCTAGTCCAGGTGGGAGACATAGAGATTTGCAAGATACATACGGATCTGAATGTTGCAGACCCGTTGACTAAGCCTCTTCCACGAGCAAAACATGATCAGCACCAAGACTCCATGGGTGTTAGGATCATTACAGTGTAATCTAGATTATTGACTCTAGTGCAAGTGGGAGACTGAAGGAAATATGCCCTAGAGGCAATAATAAAGTTATTATTTATTTCCTTATATCATGATAAAGGTTTATTATTCATGCTAGAATTGTATTAACCGGAAACATAATACATGTGTGAATACATAGACAAACAGAGTGTCACTAGTATGCCTCTACTAGACTAGCTCGTTAATCAAAGATGGTTATGTTTCCTAACCATGAACAAAGAGTTGTTATTTGATTAACGAGGTCACATCATTAGTTGAATGATCTGATTGACATGACCCATTATATTAGCTTAGCACCCGATCGTTTAGTATGTTGCTATTGCTTTATCCATGACTTATACATGTTCCTATGACTATGAGATTATGCAACTCCCGTTTGCCGGAGGAACACATTGGGTACTACCAAACGTCACAACGTAACTGGGTGATTATAAAGGAGTACTATAGGTGTCTCCAATGGTAGATGTTGGGTTGGCGTATTTCGAGATTAGGATTTGTCACTCCGATCGTCGGAGAGGTATCTCTGGGCCCTCTCGGTAATACACATCACTTAAGCCTTGCAAGCATTGCAACTAATGAGTTAGTTGCGGGATGATGTATTACGGAACGAGTAAAGAGACTTGCCGGTAACGAGATTGAACTAACTATTGGATACTGACGATCGAATCTCGGGCAAGTAACATACCGATGACAAAGGGAACAACGTATGTTGTTATGCGGTCTGACCGATAAAGATCTTCGTAGAATATGTAGGAGCCAATATGGGCATCCAGGTCCCGCTATTGGTTATTGACCGGAGATGTGTCTCAGTCATGTCTACATTGTTCTCGAACCGTAGGGTCCGCACGCTTAATGTTACGATGACAGTTATTATGAGTTTATGCATTTTGATGTACCGAAGGTTGTTCGGAGTCCCGGATGTGATCACGGACATGACGAGGAGTCTCGAATTGGTCGAGACGTAAAGATTGATATATTGTAAGCCTATGTTTGGACATCGGAAGTGTTCCAGGTGAAATCGGGATTTTACCGGAATACCGGGAGGGTTACCGGAACCCCCCGGGAGCCAAATGGGCCAACATGGGCCTTGGTGGAAAGGTGAAAGGGCTGCCCTCATGGGCTGCGCGCCTCCCCCCTTCCCCTAGTCCTATTAGGACTAGGGAAGGTGGCCGGCCAGCCCCTCTCTCTTTCCCCACTTGGGGAGTCCTATTAGGAATAGGATTGGAGGGGAGTCCTACTCCCAGCGGGGGTAGGACTCCTCCTATGGTTGCCGCGCCCCTACCCCTTTGCCCCTTTATATACGGGGGCAGGGGCACCTCTAGACACACAATTGATCATTGAGATCTTTCCTTAGCCGTGTGCGGTGCCCCCTGCCACCAAATTCCACCTCGGTCATATTGTCGCAGTGCTTAGGCGAAGCCCTGCGTCAGTAGTACATCAAGATCGTCACCACGCCGTAGTGCTGACGGAACTCTTCCTCGACGCTTTGCTGGATCGGAGCCCGAGGATCATCATCGAGCTGAATGTGTGCTAAGAACTCGGAGGTGCCGGAGTAACGGTGCTTGGATCGGTCGGACCGGGAAAGAAGACGTACGACTACTTCCTCTACGTTGTGTCAAACGCTTCCGTTGCGATCTACAAGGGTACGTAGATCATACTCTCCCCGCGTTGCTATGCATCACCATGATCTTGCGTGTGCGTAGGAAAATTTTGAAATTACTACGTTCCCCAATAGGAGCTAGGAAGCTCCAAATGGAGTGCGGTTTTCGGCCATGCGATCGTGATCGAATGGCGATGGACATGGGAGTGTCTTAGATGGGTTATTGGGCTGTTTTGAAGGGGTTTTGGGCTGCAACACACACGAGGCCTCCACGGTTACCCGGTTAACCGTTGGAGTATCAAACGACCTCCGATTGACCCGAAACTTGACAGGCGGTCTACCGGTGCTATACCGAGGCCGCTTGGCAAACCTCAGTCCAATCCGAGAAAGTTTAATACCCGCTCACGAAGAAAAGGTAAAAGGGGACGCTGGGGAACATAGGAGCGCCGGATTGCAAAACGGACAACAGGGAAAATGCTCGGATTCTTGAGACGAACACGTATGCGAATGCGATGCACATGATGACATGATATGAAATGCATGATATGAACAAAATGCAAACTGACGGGAACCCAACCACAGAGGGAATATTATATCACAATGTCGAAAATGGCAAGAGTTGGATTACAAATATGGCAAGTTACATCCGGGGTGTTACAACACTCCACCACTACGAGAGGATCTCGTCCCGAGATCTAGGACTGAAAGAACTCTGGATACTCGGAACGTAGGTGGTCCTCGCGCTCCCAGGTGGCTTCCCGGTCTGAATGGTGTGACCACTTCACTTTCAGGAATCTGATTGACTTGTTGCGAGTCTTGCGCTCAGTTTCTTCAAGAATAGCAACGGGATGCTCATGATAGGACAAATCTTCTTGAAGATCAATCTCTTCGAAGTTGATGGTGCGCTCAGGCGTCTTGAAGCACTTGCGAAGCTGTGACACGTGGAAGACATCGTGCACATTAGCAAAGTTGGAGGGAAGCTCAAGTTGATAGGCGAGATCGCCTCGTTTGCCGATGATCTTGAAAGGGCCCACGTATCTAGGGGCAAGTTTCCCCTTGATACCGAAGCGACGAGTTCCTTTCATTGGAGAGACGCGAAGGTAGACATGGTCTCCGATCTCGAATGCCAAATCACGATGTTTGCTATCGTAATAGCTCTTCTGGCGCGATTGCGCGGCTTTGAGGTTCTCACGAATGACCTTGCACATAGCCTCAGCCTCTGAGATCAAATCGTTGCCAAGCAATTGGCGTTCGCCGGTTTCAGACCAGTTGAGAGGGATACGGCACTTTCTACCATAGAGAATCTCGAATGGGGCTTTGCCCGAGCTGGCTTGAAAACTGTTGTTGTAAGAGAACTCAGCGTAAGGAAGACAATCCTCCCACTTCATGCCGAAAGAGATAACACAAGCTCTGAGCATATCTTCAAGAATTTGATTGACATGCTCGACTTGTCCACTAGTTTGAGGGTGGAAAGCTGTGCTGAAGCGAATATTGGTGCCCATGGCCTTCTGAAAAGAATCCCAAAACTTGGAGGTAAAGATGCTGCCACGGTCTGAAGAGATCAATTGTGGAATGCCGTGCAAGGAGACAATTCTGGAAGTGTAGAGCTCTGCCAGCTGCGCTGCTGTCATAGACTCTTTGATAGGAAGAAAATGAGCCACTTTGGTGAGCTTGTCGATGACGACGAAGATAGCATCATTTCCACGCTTGGACTTAGGAAAACCAGTCACGAAGTCCATTTCGATATGATCAAACTTCCATTCTGGAATAGCAAGAGGTTGGAGGAGACCAGCTGGTCGTTGGTGTTCTGCTTTCACCGTTCTGCAGACATCACACTCATTCATGAATTGAGCAATCTCTCGCTTCATTCGAGTCCACCAATATGACTGCTTGAGGTCATGGTACATCTTCGTACTTCCAGGATGAATTGACAGAAGATAGTTGTGCGCTTCATTCATAATGACTTTATGAAGATCACCCTTTGGAACCACGATCCGGTCCTCGAAGAAAAGATATCTCTGTCATCAACTAGATAGCACTTGTATTTGGAAATGCCCTTGTCAATACCACGTTTCACCTTCTTCACCATGGTATCCATCAGTTGTGCCTCACGAATTTGATCTTCCAAAGTAGGAGAGACGATGAGGTTGGCAAGAAAACCTTGAGGAACAACTTGGAGATTCAACTTGCGGAAAGCTTCACAAAGATCCGGTTGAAAGGGCTTGAGGATTAAGCTGTTGCAATAAGCCTTCCTGCTCAATGCGTCTGCAATCACATTAGCCTTGCCTGTAGTATATTCAATACTCGGATTATACTCTTGAATCATTTCGACCCACCGAGTTTGCCTGAGGTTGAGGTGGGGCTGAGTGGAGATGTACTTGAGACTCTTGTGATCGGTGAATATGTCCACTTTCCTTCCCAACAGGAGATGTCTCCATGTTATTAGTGCGTGGACAACTGCCGCCAACTCAAGATCGTGAGTGGGGTAGTTCTTTTCGTTGGGCTTCAACTGACGAGAGGTATAGGCCACAACCTTCTTCTCTTGCATTAAGACGGCACCGAGGCCTTGAAGAGAAGCATCACAGAAAACTTCATAAGGCTTGGCTTCGTCAGGAGGAGTCAAAACTGGAGCAGTGACGAGTTTCTCTTTGAGAGTGTTGAAAGCAACGTCACACTCAGGAGACCAGACATACTTCACATGCTTCTGGAGGAGGTTGGAAAGAGGCTTTGCAATCTTTGAGAAATTCTCAACGAATCTTCGGCAATAGCTTGCAAGTCCAAGAAAACTACGAAGCTACTTGACATTCTGAGGAGGTTCCCAATTCACAACTGCAGACACCTTCTCAGGATTAAAAGCGATGCCCTTGGCAGAGATGATATGGCCAAGATAAAGAACTTCATCAAGCCAAAATTCACATTTGGAGAACTTCGCATATAATTTATACTCTCTGAGTTTGTCGAGCACCAATCGCAAATGTTTGGCATGATCCTCCTTATTCTTGGAGAAGACCAAAATATCATCGAGATAGACTAAGACAAATTCATTGATGTAGGGGTTGAAGATGAAATTCATCAAGCGAGTGAATGCTGGAGGAGCATTGACAAGGCCGAAAGACATGACAGTATATTCATAAGAACCAAAGCTTGTTCTGAATGCTGTCTTGGGAATATCTTCTTCACGAATGTGAATCTGATGATACCCCATACGAAGGTCCAGCTTGGAGAACACTTTAGCACCTTTAAGTTGCTCGAATAGCTCATTGATGTTGGGAAGTGGGTACTTGTTCTTGATTGTCTTCTTGTTCAATGGACGGTAATCGACGCAAAGTCGGTCCGTGCCATCCTTCTTCCGAACAAAAAGAACTCCACAACCCCATGGAGAAGAACTCGGTCTGATCAGACCCAGACGCTCTTGTTTATCGAGTTGTTTCTTCAATTCCTTCAACTCATCTGGTCCAAGCTTGTAAGGACGCTTGCAAACGGGTTCCGTGCCAGGCTCAAGATCAATCACGAATTCAACTGGCCGGCGGGGAGGCATACCCGGAAGCTCTTCTGGAAAGACATCTTGATACTCACAAACGACTAGAATCTGAGAGATAGCATCCAATTCACCATTCTCATTGAGAGAAAACAACCGAATGGTATCATCACGAGAGGCATAGATGATCACATCGTTAGAAGAGTGAGTCAATTGAATTTCCCTGGCAGCACAATCAAGCTGAGCCTTGTGCTTATAGAGCCAATCCATCCCGAGAATTAGATCAATATCAGAGTCACCAAGCACCATTGGAGAAGATAGAAATTTATAGTCGCCCATCTTGATAGAGACATCAGGAACTAACGAGTTTGCTCTCATTGACTTCCCCGGAGAAATAACACCCAAAGGTTTATCCAGGTAAGTCCAAGAAAAATCATTCTTTGCAAAGAACGATCTTGACATGAAACAATGTGATGCACCAGTATCAAATAAGACTTTTGCAGGAATATCATTAACAGGAAGGTTACCCATAATGACATCTGAAGAATCCTTCGATTGAGCTGCATTCATCATGTTCACCTTGGCATGCTTAGGATTATGCTTGACCACTGCATTGTTAGAAGATCTCACAGGAGGAGGAGGCGGAAGGAGCCTTTGGTTGAAGCACTTGTTCGCATAGTGACCCTTCTGCTAACATTTGTTACAAGTCACCTCTGAGAGCGGACGATGATAAGGAGCACTTGGCCTTGGAGCTTGGTTCTGAGACTTGTTCTGATAGCCAGGGTTGGGTGGGTGGGAAGATCCACGACCACCTGAGTTCTTCTCCTGATAAGGCTGATGGAACGGAGGAGGAGGAGGCAACCAGAACTTCTGTTGCTTAGCTGCCACAAGTGAAGAAGAAGAAGACTGAACTGCGTCTCTGACTCTCTTCTTAGATGCCTCACACTTCAGCTGAGCAGCTTCTTGTTTCAGCGCCATGTTGTAGAATTCATCATACTTTAATGGCTCGAAAAGCACGAGAGCAAGTTGCAGATCTTCTCTGAGACCACGCCTGAATTGGTAGATCATACTCTTCTCATCAGGGATGTCTTGCCTCGCAAAACGAGAGAGCTTCTGGAACTGAGTGTTGTATTGATACACGGACATGGTGCCTTGCTTGAGATTGCGGAATTCCTCACGCTTACTCTCAACAACACTTTCTGGAATGTGGTGAGCTTTGAAGTCACGGCGGAAATCATCCCAGGTAATCACACGACCTCCTCTGGAATCTTTGTATTGCTGGAACCACTCAGCAGCTTGATCTTTGAGTTGAAAAGAGGCAAACTTGACAAAGTCCTCATGTCTGACATTGCTGCACTCGAAATGCTTGTTGATGTCCACGAGCCAATCATCGGCGTCTGTGGCCTCGACATAGTAGCTGAAGGTCTTTGGCTGATTAGCAAGGAACTGGTTGAGTGAAGCGAAGTGCGGCTGATTGTTGCCTTGGCCTTGATTCCCTTGATTAGCTTGCCCTTGGTTGCGATCTTGCAAGAGCTGAATCAGAATCTGAGCATTGGCATTTGTGGCAGTCATCAAGGCTTGCCATGCCTCCGGAGGCGGAGGTGGTGGCGGAGGGTTAGCCTGACTTCCTTCATTGCGTTCCGGATTCTGACGCGTTGGCGGAGCCATCCTAAAGAGGGTGACATCCATTAGCATCTTGACAGATATATATTCAAGCTGAATCAAAGGAACGAAATTGCAACATATAGTCTTCACAATAAACATTCGAACGAGAATGAACGAATGAATTCCAAAGTAACGCATCACACTTCCATAAGCTGAGAAGCCACTTAGAAAAGAGGTATGAAATAAAATCAACAAGGTACGGATGTGAACAAATACTTGGTAAGG
Source organism: Aegilops umbellulata (assembly GCA_032464435.1). Taxonomy (NCBI): domain Eukaryota; kingdom Viridiplantae; phylum Streptophyta; class Magnoliopsida; order Poales; family Poaceae; genus Aegilops; species Aegilops umbellulata. The sequence continues at coordinate 446,791,922 of CP136054.1, forward strand.
ATTACCCAATCACAAACCAAATATCTGCGGGAAGAAATACTAGAGCTACAAGAATTCCCACTTATAAACTCCCGAAACTTTCTGGTTATGCAATCAGGTGTTGGGGATACAGGGGACACAAAATATATCACCCAAACTAACAATACCTAGATCCAGCTGTATCCATCCTTCAACACATAACCAAGAAATCCTCGGAAATCGTCTACCTCAACCTACGAAAAGCATACGTTATACAAGTCATGGCAATACTCCCGCACTCGCCTCAGTACTGGGCTATCAGGGTTATCTCACCAACAACTGTACAAAAGAGATTTTCGATGTCGGCGTACTAAACTCAGGTATTCCAGAACTGTAACGATAAAATTATGACAACAACACCTCGGAGCTCAACTCCCCGGGACACCTCCTCTAAAACCCCTGCTGACGGGAGGCAACCAAGACAATGTTGTCATCATAAAACCATCGGAACGATTCTAAGATACCCGCGTGATCCTAAAAATATTTTTTAGTGAAATTTGAGAAGAGAAGAGTCAAAACTCTACGTCAGGATGCCTTACCAGAGCGATGAGGAGACTGGGAAGTAAAAAGAATTCCTAAGCTCTACGATATATAATTCCTCAATGACTCAAAACATTTTTCTAGACACAACTCGGCCACTAAAAACGATCAAACAGTGGGGGCACCTAAGGTCGGGGAAGGCTCTGATTACCAACTTGTAACGCCCTCGATGCGGTTATATCTCCCACGTGTCGAGGCACGACTTAGAGGCATAACCGCATTGAAAGCAATGTCGCAAGTGAGGTAATCTTCACACAACCCATGTAATACATAAGGGAAAAAGGATACATAGTTGGCTTACAGTCGCCACTTCACACAATACATAAATAAACATCCATCATTCAAATTACAGTCAAGGTCCGACTACGGTACCAAAATGAAAGAAGACTACACCAAATGCTACACAGATCCCCGAATCATCCCCAACTGGGCTCCACTACTGATCATCTGGAAAAGAAACATAGTAACGGCCACATTCCTCGTCGAACTCCCACGTGAGCTCGGTCGCGTCATCTGCACTGGCATCGTTGGTACCTGCAACTGTTTTGGTAGAATCTGTGAGTCACGGGGACTCAGCAATCTCACACCCGCGAGATCAAGACTATTTAAGCTTATAGGTAGGAAAGGATTGTGAGGTGGAGCTGCAGCAAGCGACTAGCATATATGGTGGCTACAACGCAAAAGAGAGCGAGAAGAGAAGCAAAGCACGGTCGTGAAGCTAGAAGTGATCAAGAAGTGATCCTAGAACAACCTACGTCATACATAACTCCAACACCGTGTTCACTTCCCGGACCCCGCCGAGAAGAGACCATCACGGTTACACACGCGGTTGATGTGTTTTAGTTAAGGTCAACTTCGGGTTTTCTACAACCGGACATCAACAAATTCCCATCTGCCTCATAACCGCGGGCACGGCTTTCGAAAGATAATACCCTGCAGGGGTGTCCCAACTTAGCCCATTATAAGCTCTCACGGTCAACGAAGGATATTCCTTCTATCGGGAAGACCCGATCAGTCTCGGAATCCCGGACTACAAGACATCTCGACAGTAATAAAACAAGTCCAGCAAAGCCGCCCGATTGTGCCGACAAGTCCTGATAGGAGCTGCACATATCTCGGTCTCAGGGCACATCCGGATAAGCGAAGCGTACAGGTACCAACATAACCCAAGTTGCCAAGGGACGGTCCCGCATAGTGCTCTAGTTTGGACCAGCAATCGAAGGAGAACTGGCCCAGGGGGGTTAAAATAAGATGACCCTCGGGCTCGCGAAAACCCGGGGGAAAAAGGCTTAGGTGGCAAATGGTAAAACCAATGTTGGGCCTTGCTGGAAAAGTCTTATTCAAAGCGAACTGTCAAGGGGGTCCCATAAATCACCCAACCGTGTAAGGAACGCAAAATCAAGGAACATAACACCGGTATGACGGAAACTAGGGTGGCAAGAGTGGAACAAAACACCAGGCATAAGGCCGAGCCTTCCACCCTTTACCAAGTATATAGATGCATTAATTAAATAAGAGGTATTGTGATATCCCAACAAGTAAACATGTTCCAACAAGGAACAACAAATCCATGTTCCAACAAGGAACAAACTTCATCTTCACCTGCAACTAGCAACGCTATAAGAGGGGCTGAGCAAAGCGGTAACATAGCCAATCAACGGTTTGCTAGGACATGGATGGTTAGGGGCTGACATGGCAATATGGGTGGCATGATATAGCAAGTGGTAGGTATCGCAGCATAGGCATAGCAAAAGAGCGAGCATCTAGCAAGCAAAGATAGAAGTGATTTCGAGGGTATGGTCATCTTGCCTGCAAGGTTCTCAGAGTTGTCGAAAGCTTGGTCCTCGTAAGCGTTCTCAACAGGTTCCTCGTTCACGTACTCGTCTCCCGGCTCTACCCACAACAAGAACACAAGCAAAGGGGACAAACATCAATCACGATGCAATGCACAAGCAACATGATGCAAAACATGGCATGATATGCGAGATGTGATATGCAATGCATATGCGTGCTCCGGAAGGACAAAGATGAACAAGGCATAATATTGGCAAACCAAGTATGCCACTGGATAGGTGAGGTGATTTCAGTTGAAATCAATATAAAGATCACCGGAATCAGATGCACGGTTTGCAAATGACAAGCAACACAAGAATGACAATAATCTGCCATCAACAGCATGATGCTACTTAGCAAGCAACAAGAAATTAATCTTCTGCACCCAAACCTATCAACAAAGCATATGACAGTAATATGCTAAAGATGCTTGACAAAAGATAAACACTGAGCTACGGCTAAATCACACCACAATAGGTTCAAACAAGCATGGCAAAAGTGCAAAAGATAACAGGTTCACAGACTTAGTGAAAATAACAACATGCCAGAAATTAACATCAGGGTGACATGTTTAGAGCAATGAAACAACATGCTACAGGAACAGGACATAACAAAATAAGGCCTGGTATGAATCTACTCAAAGCACTTAACAAAAGTCCCTTACTGACCATAAGACAAAAAGGATCAGAAAATATTATAACACCCATGTCAATTAAGCAAGTTTCGTTACAGGTTTCAGACTTAGCAGAAAACTGGACATGTCAAAACAGATAACAAGTAGGCATGTTCGTGAGCTCGATGCACTCACTACAGAGAATTGCATGATAAACTAAGCATACATACATCAAGAAGACATGGCATAGAAGCTATACATGGCAAGAATAACATCATAGCATGCAAGGATTAACTACAACAAGCTTGGCAAAATCGAATAACATGTAAACAATCTGCCAGCAACATTTTATAGCAAAAGTAGAGCTCGATTAACTCAAGCTATGGCACTCCATAATTACAAACAAAGGCATGTATAGATATAGCAAATCCATATGTTCAAAACACTCTTACTGAACATGCTCAAAAGATGCATAGATCTCTCTGAAACAACATGAACACGTGGCATAAAAATAACGGCAGGCAGGGACTTGTTGAAATTACTAAGTCTCTTAAATCAGCAACATTAAGTACCCTGGTTTGCATGCTTGTGCTAGTCACCACAAAGATCACAAAATACATGGCATAAATCTCTGGAAAGATAACATGGCATATTACAAAACTCATGTAGGACTCAACTTCATAGGGTGCACACATCAATCATGGCAAAAATGACAAAAGTGCATGTTCTGATAAGAATCAGAAACTAACATCACATAGCCCTCTACTAACAGCATTTCGGGCATCAAGATGGGCTCAAATGAAAATGATGCAATGGAATGAAATGATATACTCTTCGAGTTGAACAATTTGACATATTATACGCACGAAAAGGAGCTACGGAAGCCGAGATATGATGCGATGAACATGTGACAATGATGCAAAAATATAGGACAGAATATTTCGGGGGAGAGAAAAGTCAACCGATCCAGTGCTAAGATCTAGATCCGGCGCGGCTCGAGGCGGGTTCCGGCGACGGCGGTGGAGCTCCGGCGTGAGGGAGCTCGGGGCGCCAAGCTCGAGGACGCCGGGCGGCAGGCGGCGCGGTCGAGCAAGGCGCAGGTGGCGCGGGCTCCGGTGCGGGCGCGCGGGCTGCGGAGGTCGGGGGGCCGCGAAGACGGCGTGGTGGCGCCGGCCGGCGGAGGCCCGGGGCAAGGGCGGAGGAGCGCGGGGGCGAGGCGCCTGGGCGCGGGGCGGCGGAGTCGTGCTGGGACGGCCCCGCATGGGCCTCGCGGGCCCGCGGGGTCGGCGGCGAGCGGGAGCGGCGGCGCGCCACGTGTCGCGCCCTGGTTGGCCCGGGGCGGCGGCGCGGACGGTGTCCAGCGCGGCTCGGACACGTCCGGTGGCGTCGGGGACGAACGGGGCTAGGGTTAGGGTGGTTTGATCCGGGATTTGAGGGGGGGATGCCTTTTTATAGGTAGAAGGAGCTAGGAAGTTCCAAATGGAGTGCGGTTTTTGGCCACGCGATCGTGATCGAACGGCGATGGACATGGGAGTGTCTTAGATGGGTTATTGGGCTGTTTTGAAGGGGTTTTGGGCTGCAACACACACGAGGCCTCCACAGTTACCCGGTTAACCGTTGGAGTATCAAACGACCTCCGATTGACCCCGAAACTTGACAGGCAGTCTACCGGTGCCATACCGAGGCCGCTTGGCAAACCTCGGTCCAATCCGAGAAAGTTTAATACCTGATCACGAAGAAAAGGTAAAAGGGGACACCGGGGAACATAAGAGCGCCAGATTGCAAAACGGACAATGGGGAAAATGCTCGGATTCATGAGACGAACACGTAAGCGAATGCGATGCACATGATGACATGATATGAAATGCATGATATGAACAAAATGCAAACTAACGGGAACCCAACCATGGAGGGAATATTATATCACAATGCCGAAAATGGCAAGAGTTGGATTACAAATATGGCAAGTTACATCCGGGGTGTTACAGCCGCATTGGCCCTCGAGGCACTATCCGAAACCCTAGCGGCCGAAGAACTGACTGCGCTGCGATCCACGGTCAATAGGGATGATGTGATACTCGATAAGAGATCCAAATCCACATCCTTCAAACCAGCGGACGAAATAGTCAAATTCCAGGTCCACCCAACGGACCCCAATAAAACAGCCTCCATCGGGGCAAGACTGAACCCTGATGTAGGCGCCGCACTGCGAGAGTTCCTACGAGAGAACTGGGACATTTTCGCTTGGCACCCTTCAGACATGCCAGGAATCCCACGTAGGTTGGCCGAACACAACCTAAATATCCAGAAAGGATTCAAACCTGTCAAACAAGCCCTTCGGCGTTTCTCCGAACCAAAGAGACAGGCTATGGGAGAGGAGCTAGCCAAGTTATTGGAGGCCGGATTCATTAGAGACATAAAACACCCGGACTGGCTAGCAAACCTGGTGATGGTACCAAAGAAGGACAAATCCTGGCGCCTGTGTGTCGATTTCAAAGACCTTAATAAGGCTTGCCCAAAGGATCCTTTCCCCCTTCCTCGAATAGATCAAATAATTGATGCCACTGCAGGACACGATTCGATGTGCTTCCTCGATGCATACTGCGGCTACCATCAAATCAAGATGGCAGAATCAGACCAAGCCGCAACAACATTCATCACACCATACGGCCCATTCTGCTTCAACACAATGCCCTTTGGGCTAAAAAACGCCGGCGCAACATATCAGCGCATGATTCAAACATGTCTGGCAAACCAGATCGGCAAAACAGTGGAGGCGTATGTAGATGATGTGGTCGTTAAATCAAGACATGTCGAATCTCCAGTAGACGACTTGAGGCTTACATTCGACAACCTCCGAAAATACGACTTTAAGCTAAATCCGGAAAAATGCGTTTTCGGCGTTCCAGCCGGAAAGCTCCTGGGCTTCATTGTATCCGGTAGAGGAATTGAGGCAAACCCAGCTAAGATCCGAGCTTTGTCACAATTGGATGTCCCAAAAGACCTCAAACAAATACAGAAACTCACCGGATGCGTGGGGGCTTTAAGCCGCTTTATCTCCCGCCTGGGAGAAAAGGCATTGCCCCTTTACCGCCTCCTCAGGCGCACCGAACACTTCGAGTGGACAGACGCTGCCATGGCCGGACTCGAGGAAATAAAGGCCATCTTGGCGACAAACCCAGTCCTGGCCGCGCCGGACACTGGCGAACCCATGCTATTGTACATTGCCGCAACTCATCAAGTTGTTAGCGCGGTACTCGTCGTCAAGCGGGCAACGGACGGACACAAACTCCCCCTTCAAAGGCCGGTTTACTACGTGTCCACTGTCCTCACACCATGCAAATCACGGTACCCGCATTACCAAAAGATTGCATACGCGGTGTTTATGGCATCCCGGAAGCTACGACACTACTTTTAAGAGTGTTCTATAACAGTAGCCTCGGAAGTACCACTCAACAATATTATCAAAAACCGCGATGCAACGGGCCGGATAGCAAAATGGGCCAGAGAGCTCCTCCCGTTTGACATAACCTACAAACCATGGCGAGCCATTAAATCGCAAGTCCTAGCCGACTTCGTCGCCGAATGGACAGAGGCCGAACTCCCTAAAGAGTACGGCACATATTCAAACTGGATCATGCATTTCGACGGCTCCAAAATGTTGGCCGGACTGGGGGCTGGCGTCGTTTTGACGTCCCCTACAGGAGACACAGTCCAATATGTACTCCAAATTATGTACACAAACTCCAACAATGCAGCCGAATACGAGGCCCTTCTACATGGTCTCCGGATGGCAGTATCCATGGGCATTCAACGCCTGGAAGTACGCGGGGACTCAAACCTCGCGATATCCCAAATAAATGGCGACTTTGACGCCAAAGACCCAAAAATGGCAGCTTATCGCAATGCCGTCCTAAAAATGTCAGTTCGGTTCGAGGGACTGGAGTTTCACCATATAGCCCGAGAAAATAATCAGGCAGAGGACGTCCTGGCACGCATCAGAGCAAAACGAGATGCAGTCCCCCCCCCAACATCTTCTTAGAAAGATTATTCAAGCCATCTGTAGCATGGGAGGGGGAACCCTCGGATAACAGTCCGGACACAACCGCACAACCCGACGCCGAAAAATCCGACATAATCGGAGGCCCTGCCACCGAAATCACACCTTCAGCCCACGTAATAATGGCGGTCATCGCCCCGTGGACAGAACCATTCCTAGCCTACCTTACTAGGCAGGAACTCCCAGAGGACCAAAACGAGGCACGCTGCATAGTGCGGCGATCTAAATCCTATAAAGTCCATTATGGAGAGCTATATAAGAAAAGCACTATAGGAGTCCTTCAAAGATGTATCTCCGAAGAGGAAGGGCGGAGTCTGTTGGCTGAAATTCATGCCGGACTCGGTGGCCACTAAGGGAGTCCTGGATTAGGGGGTTTTCGGATAGCCGAACTATACCTTCAGCCGGACTCCAGGACTATGAACATACAAGATTGAAGACTTCGTCCCGTGTCCGGAAGGTTCTTTCCTTGGCGTGGAAGGCAAGCTAGGCGTGCGGATATTCAAGATCTCCTACCAATGTAACCGACTCTGTGTAACCCTAACCTTATCCGGTGCCTATATAAACCGGAGGGTTGTAGTCCGTAGGACGAACACATCATAACCATCATCATACTCATAGGCTAGGTTCTAGGGTTTGGCCTCCTTGATCTCATGGTAGATCTAATCTTGTACTACCCATATCATCAATATTAATCAAGCAGGAGTAGGGTTTTACCTCCATCGAGAGGGCCCGAACCTGGGTAAAATAAAGTGTCCTTTGTCTCCTGTTACCATCCGACCTTGACGCACAGTTCGGGAACCCCTACCCGAGATCCGCCGGTTTTGACACCGACATTGGTGCTTTGATTGAGAGTTCCTATGTGTCGTCGCCTTTAGGCCCGATGGCTCCTTTGATCATCAACAACGACGAGGTCCAGGCTGAGACTTTTCTCCCCGGACACATCTTCGTCTTCGGCGGCTTCGCTCTGCGGGCCAACTCGCTTGGCCATCTGGAGCAGATCGAAAGCCACGCCCCTGGCCATCAAGCCAGGTGGGGAAGCTTAAACTACATGGCAGATACCCTCGGAGACCTGATCTTCGACGGATTCAAGCCACAGCCAAGCGCGCCGCACTATCTCGAGGGGCATGATATAACTCTGCCTCCGAACAGTGTCCTGGAGGCCGCATACGCTCCGGCCCCGATCCTCGATTCGGAGCCCGCTGCGTTCTTTGAGGATGAACGGTTGGACGTCACCTCGGGGGCTGCGATCTTAAAAGCCATTGAGCCAAACGAAAGCCCCGCACTCCACATGGCACATGACTCCAAGGAGCCGGACTCTTCTCCGAACTCCGAACCTCCCGCGCCCCTGCCAATCGAATCAGATTGGGTGCCGGTAATGGAGTTCACCACCGCGGACATCTTTCAGTATTCGCCTTTCGGTGATATTCTGAAATCTCTCAAGTCTCTCTCTTTTTCAGGAGAGCCCAGGCCGAACTGTGGCCTGCGAGGTTGGGATTCGGACGACGAAGAAATTCAAAGCCCACCCACCACCCACTTAATAGTCACTGTCGACGATTTAACCGACATGCTCGACTTCGGCTCCGAAGACTTCGATGGTATGGACGACGAAGACGGAGACGAACTGGAACCAGCACCCATAGGGCACTGGACCTCCACCCCACTTAATGACATATTCATGGTGGATACACCTGAAAAAACTCACAATGAGGAAGAAGGAGGCGAAAAGAAGGGTAAACCCTCCGAAAAGCACTCAAAGCGGCGACGTAAACACCGAGCGAAGCCCCGCCTCGATCAAGACCCAGCCATAGAGCAGGACGAGCCGGCAGATGTCGAACGCATCCCAGAACAGCCGTCCGAACAGGGTAACACGAGCAGAGAGGACGAACGGTCCTCCCCCGGTCATAACAGAACTCCGGACGATACCACGCCGGATAAAATCATGGAGCAGAAGAATCTCCAAGGAAGGCTCGTCGCCACAGCACGAAGCCTGAAGAAGCAGAAGCAAAAGCTAAAGACGGCGGAAGATGCACTCAAAAAAAGATGGAGCAAAGTAATCAAGACCGCAGACAAATACGGCAGCAGCCGCCGCACCAAAAGCTATCCGAAGAGAAAGCTACTGCCTGAATTCGACCAGGAGGCCCTAGAGCCCCCAAACTCGAAAAACAAAAAGGCTACACGGTCGAATAAACAACCTCTCGGCCACTACAAAACGGCAAACGGCGCCGCACTTAATGCGGCATGCGACCCAATCAAAGACTCGCATCATGGCCCAGCCAGGTCCATTTACGGGCCAAGAAAGCAAGCTCTCACAATCAATGCAAAAAATCCACCATCAGAATCTGGCACACTCAAATATAGGGGTGCCGCACACCCTCTATGTTTCACCGATGAGGTCCTGGAATATGAATTCCCAGAGGGATTTAAACCCGTTAACATAGAGGCGTACGATGGAACAACAGACCCTGGAGTCTGGATCGAGGATTATATCCTCCACATACATATGGCTAGAGGAGATGATCTCCACGCCATAAAATATTTACCCCTTAAGCTTAAAGGGCCAGCCCGGCACTGGCTTAAAAGCCTTCCCGAAAACACAATTGGAAGTTGGGAAGAGCTCGAGGACGCTTTCCGAGCAAATTTTCAAGGGACCTACGTCCGTCCCCCGGACGCAGACGACCTCAGTCACATAACTCAGCAATCCGGAGAATCAGCTCAGCACTTCTGGAACAGATTCCTCACTAAAAAGAATCAAATAGTGGATTGTCCGGACGCCAAAGCCCTAGCGGCTTTCAGGCACAATGTCCGAGACGAATGGCTCGCCAGACACCTCGGCTAGGAAAAGCCAAGAACAATGGCCGCACTCACAAGCCTCATGACCCGCTTTTGTGCAGGAGAGGACAGCTGGTTGGCATGATGCAGCCCCAGCGACCCAAGTACATCAGAAATCAGGGATGGAAACGGGAAACCACGGCGAAACAAGGACCTTCGCCGAATCAAAAGAAAAAGTCCGAAGAGCACGACAGTCAATGCCGGATTCAAAGGCTCACGGCAAAATCAGACAAAATCACCCCCTCAGGATAATAGGGAAGATCCGTCCAGTCTAAAGAGAATCATGGACAGGATATGTCAGATACACAGTACTCCTGGAAAGCCTGCTAATCATACCCACAGAGACTGTTGGGTTTTCAAACAATCCGAAAGGCTTAACGCCGAACACAAGGGGCTCGACACACCAAGTGAGGAAGAGGACGAACCCCAAAAGCAGAACACCAGGAAGCAAAAGAACTTCCCGCAAGAAGTCAAAACAGTGAACTCACTTCACATAACAAGGCATGAGGCACCCATAAAGGTCCGCACATTCAAGCCTATCCCTCAGGAGTCCCACCACTGGTCACTAAAGCCAATCATTTTTTATCAGCTAGATTATTCCCGCAATATCAAACACGCAGGCCGGACTGCCCTGATACTTAATCCAATAATAGACAGATTCCAGTTTACCAACATCCTTATGGACGGTGGCAGTGGACTAAATCTGATATATCAGGATACAATTCACCGCATGGGCATAAACCCAGCACGAATCCGTCACAGTAAAACCTCCTTTCAAGGAGTAGCACCAGGCCCGGACACCCACTGTATGGGTTTTCTCCAGCTTGTAGTCATATTTGGCTCTGCCAATAACTTTTGTCGCAAAAAGCTTATCTTCCACATAGTCCCGTTTTCAAGTCGCTATCAAGCACTAATGGGACGCGGAGCTTTCGCTCGCTTTAACGCAATACCGCATTATGCATCCCTCACGCTAAAGATGCCCGGTCCTCAAGGCATCATCTCTTTAAAGGGAGCATACTAAACTACGTCTCCTCCAAACGGAGGATTGCGCGGCCGCTTAAACAGCCGCACAACAAAATGGCCTCACCAGCCAAAAGACTTTTTAGATGTAAGTCACAAAATGCCGCGGACCCGGACTCAATGAGTTCGGCACAAGCCCATTTTCGTTATAGGCTTGGTACGCCTCACCAGGGGCTGTACGCAGAGACAATAAAGCTTGACCGTATCTATTTCTCACTTTACATTTCATTTATTATTCTTTTCGATCCGCACGACCCATTTTCAATTTAGTTCTTCTCTTTTACAGATGAACGTCGTACGGCGCCCGTCCGGGACACGGCACAGCGGAGACACAGGCGCAGACGTGCAGTAGGGACCCGCCCCAAAGGATTCTTCTTAGATTAAGACCCTGCGTAAACCTTTTTTACTGTCTCTTGCTGCTATACATCCCCTGGTTTACCTCACTATAACCATGGAGGAGACTGGCGTTTTGGCATGTGGCCACGCCAGAATTCTTGCTCGTACCTGGACACAAGGGGCTTTTCTATTTTTCAAGGATGTTGTTTCACACGCACCCACAAAGACCGAACACCTTAGGGAGTGTTCGGCGTCACGAGTTTTGGCACTATATGCATCAGCTCCGAGTCATGATTTTGGAAACATGTTGGGTTGCCCGGCTCCTGAGTTCGGCCACCTTACGTTCCGTTCTGTCGTCTAAGGTTGCACCAGGAGAACTACTGCGATTGTGCCCCGGTTCGGCCGGGTGAGCACCTCAGTAGAGAAAGCCGAAAACCGACTGTCATGATGTAGCGCGAGACTGGTCGCCACTCGATGACTTATAGGAATTTATCGAATTCCTCCGTTTTGACGAAGGGCCGCTTCCCGGTCAGGCACATATGCGTCCCGAATTCGGGTAAACGCAGTAGCCATTAAAGGGCTACCTAAAGAGTCCCACTGTCAAGCTCCTATGGCTAAGTGAAAGTGTTAAAGCATTATAGTCCGGTTGCCTAGCCCGCGGCGCTATCACCTCCTTTGTAGGACCAAGACGTTGGGTTAAGTGTGAAAATGCGTTCTCCGCGTGCACCCCCGCACTATGTGCGTGGGGGCTGAAGCCAACGACTGCAATCTTTCAGAATTTATATATTAAAACGGCCGCACAGGAGGTGTTATTAATACTTGAAGGCACAAGTCTAAATTATGACATTACAATTTATAAAAATATTGATCTACGATTACATATGCTGTCATAAAACAGCATCTTTCGAACACTGCGTCTCTATTATACGAGCGCCCGCGAGGACTTCCTCAAAATAGTGCTCGGAAGGAATTCGGCTTTTATCCGAATCACGGGACGCAACAACGGTGGGCTCCATATCTGCCCAGTATGTCTTGACACGGGCAAGAGCCAGCCGCGCGCCCTCTGTGCAAGCTGACCTCTTCAGAGCTTCAATCCGAGGCACCACGCCAAGAAATTGCTGCACCGAACTGAAATAGCTTTTCGGCTTCGATCTCCCCGGACACAGGCGATCCATGGCATACTTCATGGCGAGTCCGGACAACCTATTCAGCTCGGCCCATTGGGCCAGGCGATCATCCACTGATAGTGGACGCTCTGGATTAGTGAACTGCGACCAGAAGAGCTTTTCCACTTCATGATCTTTCTTATCTTGAAAGTACCTGGTCGCATCAGCGGCACTAGCCGCCAAATCCAGATAGGTGTCCTCCACGCTCCACGCTCGGTCCAACGGGGCGAACTTCGGATCACAGAATTTTCTCCGCAGCAGGAAGGGCTTTCCATCCGCAATTAGTCCGGCTTGACGCAGCTCTTCCCTTGACGCTCTCATACCAGAGCGGGCGTCCTTGGCGTCGGCGACAGCCTTCTCTAAATCCTTCTACCGGGCCCGACCTTCCTCTTCAAGAAGTTTGCAACGGTCAGTAGCACTTTTCAACTTCACGGCCATATCAGCCATCTCCTCCTTGCTTCGGCAATGGGAAGCATGTTCGGCTTTTAGCTCTTCATGGGCTCTTCCGGCAGCCGCATCACTTTTTCTGGCTTGTTCCTTTGCTTTGGCGAGTTCGGCCCTAAGTCCTTCTACGGCCGCCGCACCATCTGCATCAAGCATACACACGGTAAGATATTGACATAAAGCTCCTCTTACTAAGAATCGCCAAATAAACTCAATACCTTGAGCATCATCAAGCCGCTTGTTAACAAGCAAGATGCCGGCTTCTGCCTCATCGAGTTGCCGTTTCATTTCGGCAAAATCTCGAGTCCGGCTCGACTCCGGACAACCTGCCACCTACATACAAAGGTGCCACTTAAAGGACCCGGGATTAAGATCCTCTGCGCGCCGCACATCTTTGCGGCACACAGAGTCTCAGGGGCTACTATCTACACAGGGCGCATGTTATTATGCACAATTAACACTAATGTTCGTTATTCAAAACGTACCTCAAGGCCCGCCAGTAAACTCTTGACGGCCTCGTTCAGTCCGCTTTCCGCAGATGAAATCTTTTCAATCACCGTGTGCATCAACACACGATGCTCCTCTGAAACAGAGGCTCGGCTCAGCAGAACCTTCAGCTCCTCCGACCGAACACCAGATGGTGCCGGACTCGTCCCATGGCCTTCTTTGGAGGCCGGACACAGAGAACCCCGGGGGGCCGCATGATCACCTTCTGCCTCTGGCAGATTCGGAGAAATCCTCTGCGACGACACTTCGGCGTCACCCGCCTTGCTAGGCGATGAAGGAGGAGGCGTTCCGCTCTCCATCATCTCCGAAAGAAGATCCCCCGATGACGAGCTCTGCTGAGAAGGGTTGAGGTCTGAACTACAAGGTAAGGTTTCGGTTAAAACTTCTCAGATATAAATTAAGGATTTCTCTTTAAAGAATGACTCTCTTTCTAATTACGGCTCGTTAGAGGGCTGCTCCTTTTGAGGATTTAGTTCGGCCGAGGGATTCCCCGGCGTCGGGTCCTCTGACGCAGATTCTTTCCCCCGCTTTGGAGCTACGGCTTCCGGGTCGTCAGAGGCAGCCCTTTTCTTCCCCTTAGGAGAGGAGTTATCGATTCCCCCCTTTGGGATGGCTCCTTTCGAAGAGGCCACGGTTTCCTTGTCCGCCCCTTCATTTCCCTCCAGAGGCGCCACCTCCAACATCCTGACTAGCACAGGATCTAACCTGGTCTCGGGAAGGGGAGCCGGACACCGGATCAGCTTCGCCTTCGCTATCCACTCCTACGTAAAAAGGAGAAGTACTGTTAAAAAATAAGTCAATTGTATGGATAGAAGGTCCGGACGCAAGGTCACCTACTTCTGTATCCGGGCGGTTGCGGCTTAAACCAGCATCCTCGGTCAAATCCGGACTCACTCCTTGTGGTCCGAAGAACAGCCTATACATCTCCGTAGGCGTCACGCCCATGAAATTTCGGAGAACTCGCAGCCCCTCTGGGTTGAACTCCCACAAGCGGAGGGGGCGACGTTGGCCGGGCAGTGTCTGGCGAATCAGCATGACTTGTGTCACCTTGACCAGGTTGAGGTCTCCTTTTAGGAGATCCTTTATGCGGCCCTGCAACAGAGGAACGTCTTTGGGCAAGCCCCGGTCTAACCCTGTGTTGATCCACGTTGTTAAACGTGGTAGGGGGCCCGAGCGAAAGGCGGGAGGCGCTACCCAAGTGGTGCCCCGAGGAGAGGTGATGTAGAACCACTCCTGTTGCCATAAGCCGAGCTCCTCTTGAAAGGCGCCCTCGGGCCATGGAGCATCGGTATTCTTTTTTATAACAGCGCCTCCGCACTCTACGTGACGCCCCTCGATTTTCTTTGGTTCTACCTTGAAGGTCTTGAGCCATAATCCGAAGTGAGGAGTGATATGGAGAAACGCTTCACACACAACAATGAAGGAGGAGATATGGAGGATGGACTCCGGAGCTAGGTCATGGAGTTCCAGCCCATAATAAAACATCAGCCCCCTTATGAAAGGATCAGTTGGGAAGCCTAATCCCCGAAGGAAGTGGGAGATGAATACTACGCTCTCACCGGGCTGAGGGCTTGGGATCGCTTGTCCTTGAACAGGCAACCTGTGCGGAATCTCGCTAGTCAGGAACCTAGCCTCCCTCAACCTTGATACGTCCTCCTCCGTAACGGAGGAAGGCATCCATTGGCCTTGAAGGCCGGAGCCGGACATTGTCGAAGGTCCGGTGCGCCTAGAATCTAAAAGCCTGGGGTGTTGGAACTCGAGGCTATGGGCGAGCTTGTATTGAGAACACAAGAGGGGAGCAAGGTCTCGGTCTCTTTATAAGAGGCAGAATGTCAAGATCCCTCCCCGTAACCGTCTTGGACTAGCCTTTAATTAAGGCAGGGCGTGCTTAACGGGCACGGTTGGGTTACCCACGTCCGTATTAATGAGAATCCCGTTAAGAGGGGCACACGATCTCTGCTTCGACAAGACGTGCCAAGGAAACCGCCTCGTTGAACATGTTGCGGTGGAACAACAAAAAATAATCCATACAGAAGGCTTGGTTGCAGTGTTATGACGCATTGCGGAATACGTCAGCAGATTTGATTTGTGTTTGTATTATCCTCTATATGGCAATACGTGGAAACTTGTTTTGCAGAGCCGGACACTATTTTTTGGTGTTTATTATCTTCTTGAAGAATTTGGAGGAGGAACCCGCCTTGCAATGCCGAAGACAATTTGCGCGCCGGACTCGTCGTCATTGAAGCCTGGTTCAGGGGCTACTGAGGGAGTCCTGGATTAGGGGGTGTTCGGATAGCCGAACTATACCTTCAGCCGGACTCCAGGACTATGAAGATACAAGATTGAAGACTTCGTCCCGTGTCCGGAAGGTTCTTTCCTTGGCGTGGAAGGCAAGCTAGGCGTGCGGATATTCAAGATCTCCTACCAATGTAACCGACTCTGTGTAACCCTAACCCTATCCGGTGCCTATATAAACCAGAGGGTTGTAGTCCGTAGGACGAACACATCATAACCATCATCATACTCATAGGCTAGCTTCTAGGGTTTAGCCTCCTTGATCTCGTGGTAGATCTACTCTTGTACTACCCATATCATCAATATTAATCTAGCAGGAGTAGGGTTTTACCTCCATCTAGAGGGCCCGAACCTGGGTAAAATAAAGTGTCCCTTGTCTCCTGTTACCATCCGACCTTGACGCACAGTTCGGGACCCCCTACCCGAGATCCGCCGGTTTTGACACCGACAGCCACCACGCCGCAGCTCGGTCCCTCATAAGCAAGGCTTTCCGTACGGGCTTTTATTGGCCGACGGCCCGAGCAGACGCTCATGACTTAGTCAAACGATGCGTCGGTTGCCAGCTCTTTGCAAACCAAAGCCATATGCCGCCCAACGCCCTTCGAACTATCCCCATCACTTGGCCTTTTGCGGTCTGGGGGCTTGATATGGTGGGACCCCTTAAAGGTGGAACCCACAAGAAAAAATACTTATTGGTCATGGTGGATAAATTCACCAAATGGATAGAAGCCAAGCCTGTTAAGACGGTCGAATCCGGACCTGTGACAGACTTCATATCCAGGGTCGTACACCGTTACGGTGTCCCCCACAGTATCATCACCGATAACGGCACAAACTTCACCTCCGACGAAGTAAAGCTGTGGTGCAAAAACATGGGCATTAAGCTCGACTATGCTTCTGTCTATCACCCACAAACTAACGGTCAGGTCTAACATGCAAACGGTCTCATCATGAGCGGCATTAAACCCAGACTGGTGTGGTCCCTCAAGGAATCTAATACGCACTGGGTGGAGGAGCTCGACTCCGTACTCTGGGGGTTGCGAACCACGCCGAATCGTACCACCGGATTCACACCATTCTTTATGGTGTACGGCGCAGAGGCAGTTCTGCCCTGCGACATAATTCATGACTCACCTCGAGTGTGCATGTATGAAGAAAGAGAAGCCGAGCTTGATCGGCAGGACAACCTGGACGCCTTAGAGGAGGAGCGCGACGTGGCTAAAGCCCGTTCCACATTTTATCAACAGCAGGCTCGATGATATCAAAGCAGAGAAGTACGGGCCAAAAATTACAACGTTGGCGAACTAGTTCTACGCCTGCCGGATAAGAAAAAGGACAAACTCAAGCCCAAATGGGAAGGTCCCTTCATAATTGACCAAGTCCTGACTGGTGGAGCGTACCGCCTGCGAGATGCGTCGGATAACCGACTCGAGCCGAACCCATGGAACGCCGCACGTCTCCGAAGATTATATGCCTAGCGCTGAACTCTGGGTTTGTCTCCTTCCTCTGTCCATTTTTATATATATTATTTCTGTTTTTATTTTGTCTCCTCCCACTCTTTCAATTTATAGCCCTTAAAGGCTCATCATGTGACTCGCTACCCGCGCTCCTTAAACCTGGGGGCTTCTTTAACAGAAGCTTGTTTATATGGGTTTCACGCCCAACGCATGCGTCAGACTTCCGCATGCACCTTTTCTTCACCATTATATGCATCGATATGACTTAAGTTTTGGCCAAGCTGGGTAGCCTGGCTCCTGTGCTTACCCCTACGTTCCCGATTGTTCGGCTAGGCGGTAAAGGGAGCACCTCTGTGATTGCTACTGCCGGATAAGCCGGATGTGTACCTCAGACTGGGTGAAACCGAAAGCTAGCGTTCTTAAGGGAATATTCGGTCGGTGAACTAAAGATGAACCTTTTTTACTTATACATGCCCCCAGATGTTTTCCTGCATTTGCAGTCCGGACGTGCACTTCAGGGCACGCCACCCCAGCGAAAGGAACCCTTAACGGAACTATTCTCTCTGGAAGATGTTTCTTACTAACCATGTAATATAACATAACTAGTTGGGCACTTGTCTGATAAAGCACTAATGACCCCTACGCCTGGTCTCCATGCATACCTCATTCTTATATAACCGTTATGGTATTCGGACACACTCCGGACCGTCAGGTCCCGAGGTCGAAGCGAAAAGGTCGGCAACGACAAACGATCTACAATCCGGCTAGAAGGCATTTCACATGTCAATTATAAATTACATAGTCATCCTGACTGATTGTATTCCTCCTCTATACCATCTAACAGGCTGTCTAATTTACAGTCCTGCTGGGAATACTTTGCGGCCAATTCTACCTGGCCATACACTAAGCTCACAGGGATCTCCTTCCCGTCAGGCCCCACCGGTCCGACCTCGGCCATATGATTGGGGTCAGACTTCGTAAAGCGGGTCTTCACCATGGCCCAGGCCTCCCTAGCGCCCTGCGGGCAGGCCGATATCTTCCACAACCGGAAGCGCCGCCGAGCTCCCTTCAACTTCTCTGCAAGTTCTCCAAGGCCCTCAGGTATGGAGTGGGCAGGCCACAAGGCTTGGGCAATACCTCGCATCGCCTGCCGAACTCGTTCGTGCAGTTGCGAGAGTTCGGGAAGAAGATCGCCCGTTGAACCGGGCATCTCCTCTACAGGACGACCTGTCAGCATACCTACAGACATAACTCTGTTAGTCGTCTTCCTCGCCGAACTCCTTTTTCAAGAGTTCGCTTAAGCACTTACTAAAAAATGCCTCGTCGAAGTCGCTGATTCTCCTTATTGGAGTCCGACAGCTAGCCACGAACATCTTTTAGTTCAACATCCAGCCTGGTGTTGGCATCCTGGAGATCATTCTTCTCCCGCCTCACCTTTCTTAGCACGCTTTCACCAGCCTTTAACCGGCGTAGAAGCTGTTGCCTGTCCGGATCGAGTCCGGCGCCATCTGCAATACCATTTGTCAGATTGGCACTTAAAACCGCACAATACTAAATATTCTGGTGTATTGTTTACCTGCAGGGGTCTCTTTAGACCCCCCCTGCTGCCGTTAGTGCGACCTCTAGTTGGGCCCTGCACCTTTCCAGCTCCTGGGACAGCGCGGTGTTCTTCTCGGTAAGACACTGCATGTTATATGATTCTCGAATCAGTTATTTCCACTGCTTCAAGTCTCGGGGGCTACTGGCATATCTATATTTACCAAAATTTTCTTACCCGTATGTCTTTTACATACTGCTCCGTGGCTCTGGCTAAACCATTTTGAGCGGCACGAAGGTACGCGTCTCCTGAATTGAAGGCATTTAAAGCCTCCTGGGAGAAACAAGCGTCGTGAAGAACTGTCCGACGACGCCTGTGGTTCATGGCACTCTCCACCTCGGAATGGGTGGCAGACAGCCTGTCCGCATCCTCTGATGGAGGAGCGTCCGGTGCGTGCCTCGTGCGGGCCTCCGCTTCTGGGCCGGGCGTTGGAGTCTGGCTGGTGGAGGCACGATTGGCAACCTCTCCGGATATAGTTCGGCGAGGTCTCTTCGTCCTGAAGATAGCCCAAATGTTAATATACCCTGGAGGAGTAAAACACCAGGGAAAAAGAGGGGGTACGCCATACCTTTGCTCTGGCACCTCAGTCCGGACTACGTTCCTTTTTGCCCCACAGGGCCCTGCGGCCCCCCGCCGGCTAGCTGCAGCGGGGTCGGCTTCCCGCCTCGGGAATCTCCCCTACGAAGCACGGTTGCTGTCAGAACGACCAAACCTGTGAAAATGGAACCCCTCTTAAGGGGGTAAAGCTCCGGTATTTGTCACCTGGGAGGCCGGGATTAACCCTGGGTAATCAGCTATAATAGCTACCGAGGTATCGTCCTTGCTTAGCTGATAAAACACTCCGTCGATAAGCTCCACCGCTAAGTCCGGATCCTCTTCGGAGTCCGGATCGAGGGACCGTTCTGGGTCCTCTGGCTGTGGAGGACGGCTGTTTATGTTTTTCACCTCCTGACGCAGGTCCTGCGTTGAAGTCGTTAGACTGCCTATTTAATCATGAGAATGCAAAATGAACAGGGAAGCACGATTGTCCGCTTACCCAATTCGGCGGACTATACATGGAAAATCTGCCCTGCGGGTCGACGCGGAGGAATTACTCTTCTTCTCCCTTGTACAAAGAGGATAAGATCTTTATTAGAGCGGCAGGCGAGTCCGGCCCTTTACGGCCGTAACGGGTGGCGTCATCTTCCCCGTTGAAATCCCACATGGGGTGGCTTCTGTATTGGAGCGGCTGCACCCCCCGCATAATGCATATGCCCATGACTTTAATCATGGTTAGTCCGGAATGAGCCAGTAGCTTAATCCGGCCCATTAAGTAAAGGACGTCTCTGTCATTCTCTCTTTAAGAGCTTCGAGGGCGCCAGCTCAGGCGTTTCTTCAGGGGAGCGTTATTGAACTCAGGGAGACCGGCCCAGATAGGGTCCGGCAGGGGGACGTCGTCTATGTAAAACCATTCTGAAGGCCAGTCCTCGGACGCCTTCTTCGGGGTTCCGGACAGGTATCCGGACCCAGCGATGCGCCATACTTCGGCTCCGCCCAGTTGATATATGGACCCATCTTGGGAACGGGGCACCAGGCAGAATATCTTCTTCCACAGCGCGAAATGAGCCTCGACGCCTAAAAATAGCTCGCAAAGAGCAACGAAGCCCGCGATGTGTAACACGGAGCCGGGCGTAAGGTGGTGCAGCTGGAGGCCATAGAACTCCAGAAGCCCGTGGAGAAAGGGATGAATTAGAAATCCCAGTCCCCTTATTAGGTAAGGGACCAGGCACACCCGCTCCCCTTTAGAGGGACTAGGTGAGTTCTCCGCTTGTTTTCCGCCTTCATGAGTGGTGAGTCCAGCTCGGACCGAGACCATATAGGCTTGAGGGAGAAATCCCTTGGCTTGGAGCGACACTAATTCGCTATGCGGGATGGAACAACTCTCCCAGTCTCCATGGATAGGACTGGAAGGGCGAGAGGAGGAGCTATGGCGGCTGGCCATGTTGGAATGGATCTTTGCTGGAGACGCTTTGATGATTTCTCGTGGAAGGGGGAGGTGTGGTTTGGATCTGAATCCCCATCCTGTTAGATGGGCGGCTCATTTATACGGCTAGGGGCTTGGATGTAAAACCGCCCCAGCTTTTCGCATTCGTTTGACACGTGGAAGGCGACCATTATTGGGCGTGAAAACCAAGGACCGCTACATTATAAAAATCGGACGTTATACCCGCAGGTACACAAAGTTTGAAGGAGAACCCGCCTTGCAATGCCGAAGACAATCTGCGCGCCGGACTCATCGTCATTGAAGTCTGGTTCGGGGGCTACTGAGGGAGTCCTGGATTAGGGGGTGTTCGGATAGCCGGACTCCAAGACTATGAAGATACAAGATTGAAGACTCCGTCCCGTGTCCGGAAGGATCTTTTCTTGGCGTGGAAGGCAAGCTAGGCGTGCGGATATTCAAGATCTCCTGCCATTGTAACCGACTCTGTGTAACCCTAACCCTATCCGGTGTCTATATAAAC
This sequence comes from Aegilops umbellulata, assembly GCA_032464435.1. Lineage (NCBI taxonomy): Eukaryota > Viridiplantae > Streptophyta > Magnoliopsida > Poales > Poaceae > Aegilops > Aegilops umbellulata. The sequence goes on from CP136054.1 coordinate 446,813,138, forward strand.
CGGAGGGTCGTAGTCCGTAGGACAATCATCATCATACACAATCATACCATAGGCTAGCTTCTAGGGTTTAGCATCCTTGATCTCGTGGTAGATCTACTCTTGTACTACCCATATCATCAATATTTATCTAGCAGGAGTAGGGTTTTACCTCCATCGAGAGGGCCCGAACCTGGGTAAAATAAAGTGTCCCTTGTCTCCTGTTACCATCCGACCTTGACGCACAGTTCGGGACCCCCTACCCGAGATCCGCCGGTTTTGACACCGACAACCATCCATATTGCACTTGTATCACCATCTCTTCGCCGAACTAGTGCACCTATACAATTTACCATTGTGTTGGGTGTGTTGGGGACACAAGAGACTCTTTGTTATTTGGTTGCAGGGTTGTTTGAGAGATACCATCTTCATCCTACGCCTCCCACGGATTGATAAACCTTAGGTCATCCACTTGAGGGAAATTTGCTATTGTACTACAAACGTCTGCACTTGGAGGCCCAACAACGTCTACAAGAAGAAGGTTGTGTAGTAGACATCAAGCTCTTTTCTGGCGGCGTTGCCGGGGAGGCTAAGGTAAGCGGCACTCACACCCCGTCAACTAAGCAGTTTCTGGCGCCGTTGCCGGGGAGGTGAGTGCTTGAAGGTATATGTTTAGATCTTGCAATCGAATCCTTTTGTTTCTTGTTTTAGCACTAGTTAGTTTATAAAAGAAAATTACAAAAAATGGAATTGAGTTTGTCTCATATGCTTCATCTTTTTAATATCTTTCGTGAGTATGATGGAAAGGAAAATTGTGCCAAAGTGTTAGAAGAAGAATGCATTAAAATGTTTGGCACTAAATCTTTGAATGATGAGCATGATTGCAATGTTGTTAGTATGAATTCTTTGAATATCCATGATGTTAATGATGATTGCAGTAGTTATGATGAAAATGTCTCCTATAAACATGTCAATTTTTGTGGAGTGCATTGGGTTTGTAAGTACACACCAAATAGGTAAGATAGATATTGCAAGAGGCATAAGTACTTAGAATTGCAAGAAGAGCTAGATGAATGTGTTGAAAGATTCAATATTTTTTGCGCCCCTTGTGAACTTTGCAATGTACATGGTCATAAAGCTACAATGCTATTTGTTTCATGATCAAGTCGTGTCCAAATATTGTGATAATTTGATTACCCTTGAGCATCATAAAGAGCTCAGTCTTCTTTTGGGTTATGAAGAAATGAAACGTATAACTGAGGGTATTCCAAAATTTAATCTCAATAAATTTCTTGATTCTGATCTAGAGAAGATTTATATGTATTATGCGGTGAATTGCATTGAAAATCCTTATATTGCCAATTACATAAAGAAAATAAAACAAATAGAAGATGAAGAAAATGCTAATGAAAGGGAATAGACTTCCCAATATCCTCCTATTATTTCTTATGATGAATCAGGTAATGAGGAGGAGCCTTCTATTCAACCAATCTCATTAATAAGGAGCTCCAAAAAGAGGATTGAACCCACACATGATGTGAAGAAGAAGAAAAGAAAAAGGAAGAGAGGTAAAAAGGTATCTCTCTCAAATAAAGTTGCTCCTATTATTGTTGTGCCTCATGAAAATGAAGATGATACACTTGATGATGATCTCGTTATGCCTATTTCTTGTTGTGATGATTATGATTGGTAAGATAATGATACTTATTATGATCTTGAAAATCTTTTTGGCACTTGCTTGGAAGAATATAATAATTGCTATACTATTGGTCCTATCCATACTATTAATGATGAGAGTGATTATGCTTATGATATGAAAAGGCCCAAGCTTGGGGAAGCTATGTTTGATCAGGATAACATATTTGAGAATATATTTGCTGTAATTAATGTTTGTCCCAAGCTTGGGGATGCTATGTTTAACAATGATGATATTTTTAGCCTCCCAAGTTTTGATATACAAATTAGTTATGATGATAGCATGCCTTCTACTTATGATGATTATATTGATGAATGTGGGTTTGGAAGAGTGTCAACTTTAGGAAGTAGTGATCCCACTATTTTGGAGGATGTTGAATCTTATAATATTTATGAAAGTGGATTTGGAGAGGTCATGACTTTACTTAGTAATGATTCCACTATCTTGGAAGAGGTTTCAATCGATTATGATGAGAACAAAGTTGCTACTTATGATGATTATTGTGATAGAACTTATGCTATAAAAAGTAGTGATGAATATATTTATAAAACTTGTCATGATTATGATTACCATTTTCTGAACATTACTCTTTTAATGTGGAAACAATTTATAGTATTCAAGTCTTTTATGATACTCCCACTATTCCGAATGAGAAGAATTTTGCTTATGTGGAGAGTAATAAAATTTCTATGCCAGTAGATCATGAAAAGAATGTTTTAGGTGCTAGTTATATTGTTGAATTCATTCATGACTATACTGAAAATTATTATGAGGGAGGAATATATGCCTGTAGGAATTGCAATAATATCAAGTTTCCTCTCTATGTGCTTAAAGTTTGGAAGTTATGCTTGTTTTGCCTTCCTATGCTAATTGATTTTTGTTCCCATAAGTTGTTTGCTCGCAAAAACCCTATGCATAGGAACTGGGTTAGACTTAAATGTGCTAGTTATATTCTTCATGATGCTCTCTTTATGTTTCAATTCTTATCTTTTACGCGAGCATCATTGAAATCATCATGCCTAGCAAGGGGCGTTAAACGTTAGCGCTTGTTGGGAGGCAACCCAATTTTATTTTCGTTTCTTGCTTTTTGGTTCTGTTTAGGAATAAATAATCCATCTAGCTTCTGTTTAGATGTGGTTTTGTGTTTTAGTTACTGTTTGTGCCAAGTAGAACCTTTGGGAAGACTTGGGTGAAGTCTTTATGATCATGCTGTAAAAAACAGAAACTTTAGCGCTCACGAGATTAGCTTCAACTTTTTACTGGAGAGTGATATTTAGTTGATTATTTTTGAAGCTGATTACTAGACAAATTCCTCAGGTCCATCAATTTATTTTAGAATTTTTGGAGTTCCAGAAGTTTGCGTTAGTTACAGATTACTACAGACTGTTCTGTTTTTGACAGATTCTATTTTTCGTGTGTTGTTTGCTTATTTTGATGACTCTATGGCTAGTAAAGTAGTTTATAAACCATAGAGAAGTTTTAATACAGTAGGTTTAACACCAATATAAATAAAGAATGAGTTCATGACAGTACCTTGAAGTGGTCTTTTGTTTTCTTTTGCTAACGGAGCTCAAGAGATTTCTATAGAGTTTTGTGTTGTGATGTTTTCAAGTTTTGGGTGAAATATTTTGATGGATTATGGAACAAGGAGTGGCAAGAGCCTAAGCTTGGGGATGCCCATGGCACCCCCAAGATAATACAAGGAAACCAAAAAGTCAAAGCTTGGGGATGCCCCGGAAGGCATCCCCTCTTTCGTCTACTTCCATCGGTAATTTTACTTGGAGCTATATTTTTGTTCACCACATGATATGTGTTTTGCTTGGAGCGTCTTGTATTATTTGTGTCTTTGTTTGTTAGTGTGCCACAATCATCCTTTCTTTACACACCTTTTGAGAGAGCCATACATAATTTGGAATTTGATAGAATACTCTATGTGCTTCTTTTGAGCTTTATAGTTTTGCTCTATGTGCTTCACTTATATCTTTTGAGCTTTATAATTTTGCACTATGTGCTTCACTTAGATATTTAGAGCACGGTGGTGGATTTGTTTTATATAAACTATTGATCTCTCATGCTTCACTTAGATTATTTTAGGAGACTTGAATAGCATGGTAATTTGCTTAATAATAATATGCTTGGTATCAAGATTTGCAAAACTTTCTTTTGAGTGCGTTGAATACTAAGAAAAGATTGATGCTTGATAATTGTTTTGAGATATGAAGATGGTGATATTAGAGTCATGCTAGTTGAGTAGTTGTGAATTTGAGAAATACTTGTGTTAAAGTTTGTGATTCCCGTAGCATGCACGTATGGTGAACCGTTGTGTGATGAAGTCGGAGCATGATTTATTTATTGATTGTCTTCCTTATGAGTGGCGGTCGGGGACGAGCGATGGTCTTTTCCTACCAATCTATCCCCCTAGGAGCATGCGCGTAATAGTTTGCTTTGATAACTTCTAGATTTTTGCAATAAGTATATGAGTTCTTTATGACTAATGTTGAGTCCATGGATTATACGCACTTTTCCCATCCTTCCACCATTACTAGCCTCTCTAATACCGCGCACCTTTCGCCAGTATCATACACCCACCATATATCTTCCTCAAAACAGCCACCATACCTAACTATCATGGCATTTCCATAGCCATTCCGAGATATATTGCCATGCAACTTTCCACCGTTCCGTTTATTATGACACGCTCCATCATTGTCATATTGCTAGCATGATCATGTAGTGGACATCGTATTTGTGGCAAAGCCACCATTCATAATTCTTTCATACATGTCACTCTTGATTCATTGCATATCCCGGTACACCGCCGGAGGCATTCACATAGAGTCATATTTTGTCCTAAGTATCGAGTTGTAATTGTTGAGTTGTAAGGAAAATAAAAGTGTGATGATCATAATTTTTAGAGCATTGTCCCAAGTGAGGAAAGGATGATGGAGACTATGATTCCCCCACAAGTCGGGATGAGACTCCGGACGAAAATAAAAAAGAAAGAAAGAAAAGAGGCCATAAAAAAGGCCCAAATAAAAAAACAAAAAAATGAGAGAAAAAGAGAGAAGGGACAATGTTACTATCCTTTTACCACACTTGTGCTTGAAAGTAGCACCATGATCTTCATGACAAAGAGTCTCTCATTTTGTCACTTTCATATACTAGTGGAAATTTTTCATTATAGAACTTGGCTTGTATATTCCAATGATGGGCTTCCTCAAAATGCGCTAGGTCTTCATGAGCAAGCGAGATGGATGCACACCCACTTAGTTTCTTTTGTTGAGCTTTCATATACTTATAGCTCTAGTGCATCCGTTGCATGCCAATCCCTACTCACTCACATTGATATCTATTCACGGGCGTCTCCATAGCCCGTTGATACGCCTAGTTGATGTGAGACTATCTTCTCCTCTTTTTGTCTTCTCCACAACCACCATTCTATCCCAACAAGTAAACATGTTCCAACAAGGAACAACAAATCCATGTTCCAACAAGGAACAAACTTCATCTTCACCTCCAACTAGCAACGCTATAAGAGGGGCTGAGCAAAGCGGTAACATAGCCAATCAACGGTTTGCTAGGACATGGATGGTTAGGGGCTGACATGGCAATATGGGTGGCATGATATAGCAAGTGGTAGGTATCTCAGCATAGGCATAGCAAAAGAGCGAGCATCTAGCAAGCAAAGATAGAAGTGATTTCGAGGGTATGGTCATCTTGCCTGCAAGGTTCTCAGAGTTGTCGAAAGCTTGGTCCTCGTAAGCGTTCTCAACAGGTTCCTCGTTCACGTACTCGTCTCCCGGCTCTACCCACAACAAGAACACAAGCAAAGGGGACAAACATCAATCACGATGCAATGCACAAGCAACATGATGCAAAACATGGCATGATATGCGAGATGTGATATGCAATGCATATGCGTGCTCCGGAAGGACAAAGATGAACAAGGAATAATCTTGGAAAACCAAGTATGCCACTGGATAGGTGAGGTGATTTCGGTTGAAATCGATATAAAGATCACCGGAATCGGATGCACGGTTTGCAAATGACAAGCAACACAAGAATGACAATAATCTGCCATCAACAGCATGATGCTACTTAGCAAGCAACAAGAAATTAAGCTTCTGCACCCAAACCTATCAACAAAGCATATGACAGTAATCTACTAAAGATGATTGACAAAAGATGAACACTGATCTACGGCTAAATCACACCACAACAGGTTCAAACAAGCATGGCAAAAGTGCAAAAGATAACAGGTTCACAGACTTAGTGAAAATAACATGCCAGAAATTAACATCAGGATGACATGTTTAGAGCAATGCAACAACATGCTACATGAACAGGACATAACAAAATAAGGCATGGCATGAATCTACTCAAAGTACTTAACAAAAGTCCCTTACTGACCATAAGCCAAAATGGATCAGAAAATATGATAAAACCCATGTCAATTAAGCAAGTTTCGTTACAGGTTTCAGACTTAGCAGAAAACTGGACATGTCAAAACAGATAATAAGTAGGCATGTCCGTGAGCTCGATGCACTCACTACAGAGTATTGCATGATAAACTAAGCATACATACGTCAAGAAGACATGGCATAGAAGCTATACATGGCAAGAATAACATCATAGCATGCAAGGATCAATTGGCAAAATCGAATAACATGTAAACAATCTGCCAGCAACATTTTATAGCAAAAGTAGAGCTCGATTAACTCAAGCTATGGCACTCCATAATTACAAACAAAGGCATGGATGGATAGAGCAAATCCATATGTTCAAAACACTCTTACTGAACATGCTCAAAAGAGGCATAGATCTCTCTGAAACAACATGAACACATGGCATAAAAATAACGGCAGGCAGGGACTTGGTGAAATTACTAAGTCTCTGAAATCAGCAACATTAAGTACCCTAGTTTGCATGCTTGTGCTAGTCACCACAAAGATCACAAAATACATGGCATAAATCTCTGGAAAGATAACATGGCATATTACAAAACTCATGTAGGACTCAACTTCATAGGGTGCACACATCAATCATGGCAAAAATGACAAAAGCGCATGTTCTGATAAGAATCAGAAACTAACATCACATAGCCCTCTACTAACAGCATTTCGGGCATCAAGATGGGCTCAAATGAAAATGATGCAATGGAATGAAATGATGTACTCTTCGATTCAAACAATTTGACATACTATGCGCACGAAAAGGAGCTACGGAAGCCGAGATATGATGCGATGAACATGTGACAATGATGCAAAAATATAGGACTTAGAATATTTCGGGGGAGAGAAAGTCAACCGATCCAGTGCTCAGATCTGGATCCGGCGTGGCTCGAGGCGGGTTCCGGCGACGGCGGTGGAGCTCCGGCGTGAGGGAGCTCGGGGCGGCGAGCTCGAGGACGCCGGGCGGCAGGCGGCGCGGTCGAGCAAGGCGCGGGTGGCGCGGGCGCGCGGGCTGCGGAGGTCGGGGGGCCGCGATGGCGGCGCGGTGGCGCCGGCCGGCGGAGGCCCGGGGCGAGGGCGGCGGAGCGCGGGGGCGAGGCGCCTGGGCGCGGGGCGGCGGAGTTGGGCCGGGAGGGCCCCGCACGGGCCTCGCGGGCCCGCGGGGTCGGCGGCGAGCGGGAGCGGCGGCGCGCCACGTGTCACGCCCTGGTTGGCCCGGGGCGGCGGCGCGGACGGTGTCCAGCGCGGCCCGGACACGTCCGGTGGCGGCAGGGACAAACGGGGCTAGGGTTAGGGTGGTTTGATCCGGGATTTGAGGGGGGATGCCTTTTTATAGGTAGAAGGAGCTAGGAAGCTCCAAATGGAGTGCGGTTTTCGCCCACGCGATCGTGATCGAACGGCGATGGACATGGGAGTGTCTTATATGGGTTATTGGGCTTTTTTGAAGGGGTTTTGGGCTGCAACACACACGAGGCCTCCACAGTTACCCGGTTAACCGTTGGAGTATCAAACGACCTCCGATTGACCCGAAACTTGACAGGCGGTCTACCGGTGCTATACCGAGGCCGCTTGGCAAACCTCGGTCCAATCCGAGAAAGTTTAATACCCGATCACAAAGAAAAGTTAAAAGGGGACACCGGGGAACATAGGAGCGCCGGATTGCAAAACGGAGAACGGGGAAAATGCTTGGATTCATGAGACGAACATGTATGCGAATGCGATGCACATGATGACATGATATGAAATGCATGATATGAACAAAATGCAAACTGACGGGAACCCAACCACGGAGGGAATATTATATCACAATGCCGAAAATGGCAAGAGTTGGATTACAAATATGGCAAGTTACATCAGGGGTGTTACAGCCGCATTGGCCCTCGAGGCACTATCCGAAACCCTAGCGGCCGAAGAACTGACTGCGCTGCGATCCACGGTCAATAGGGATGATGTGATACTCGATAAGAGATCCAAATCCACATCCTTCAAACCAGCGGACGAAATAGTCAAATTCCAGGTCCACCCAACGGACCCCAATAAAACAGCCTCCATCCGGGCAAGACTGAACCCTGATGTAGGCGCCGCACTGCGAGAGTTCCTACGAGAGAACTGGGACATTTTTGCTTGGCACCCTTCAGACATGCCAGGAATCCCACGTAGGTTGGCCGAACACAGCCTAAATATCCAGAAAGGATTCAAACCTGTCAAACAAGCCCTTCGGCGTTTCTCCGAACCAAAGAGACAGGCTATGGGAGAGGAGCTAGCCAAGTTATTGGAGGCCGGATTCATTAGAGACATAAAACACCCGGACTGGCTGGCAAACCTGGTGATGGTACCAAAGAAGGACAAATCCTGGCGCCTGTGTGTCGATTTCAAAGACCTTAATAAGGCTTGCCCAAAGGATCCTTTCCCCCTCCCTCGAATAGATCAAATCATCGATGCCACTGCAGGACATGATTCGATGTGCTTCCTCGACGCATACTCCGGCTACCATCAAATCAAGATGGCAGAATCAGACCAAGCCGCAACAGCATTCATCACACCATACGGCCCATTCTGCTTCAACACAATGCCCTTTGGGCTAAAAACGCCGGTGCAACATATCAGCGCATGATTCAAACATGTCTGGCAAACCAGATCGGCAAAACAGTGGAGGCGTATGTAGATGATGTGGTCGTTAAATCAAGACATGTCGAATCTCTAGTAGACGACTTGAGGCTTACATTTGACAACCTCCGAAAATACGACATTAAGCTCAATCCGGAAAAATGCGTTTTCGGCGTTCCAGCCGATAAGCTCCTGGGCTTCATTGTATCCGGTAGAGGAATTGAGGCAAACCCAGCTAAGATCCGAGCTTTGTCACAATTGGATGTCCCAAAAGACCTCAAACAAATACAGAAACTCACCGGATGCGTGGCGGCTTTACGCCGCTTTATCTCCCGCCTGGGAGAAAAGGCATTGCCCCTTTACCGCCTCCTCAGGCGCACCGAACACTTCGAGTGGACAGACGCTGCCACGGCCGGACTCGAGGAAATAAAGGCCATCTTGGCGACAAACCCAGTCCTGGCCGCGCCGAACACTGGCGAACCCATGCTATTGTACATTGCCGCAACTCATCAAGTTGTTAGCGCAGTACTCGTCGTCAAGCGGGCAACGGACAGACACAAACTCCCCCTTCAAAGGCCGATTTACTACGTGTCCACTGTCCTCACACCATGCAAATCACGGTACCCGCATTACCAAAAGATTGCATACGCGGTGTTTATGGCATCCCGGAAGCTACGACACTACTTTTAAGAGTGTTCTATAACAGTAGCCTCGAAAGTACCACTCAACGATATTATCAAAAACCGCGATTCAACGGGCCGGATAGCAAAATGGTCCATAGAGCTCCTCCCGTTTGACATAACCTACAAACCATGGCGAGCCATTAAATCGCAAGTCCTAGCCAACTTCGTCGCCGAATGGACAGAGGCCGAACTCCCTAAAGAGTACGGCACATATTCAAACTGGATCATGCATTTCGGCGGCTCCAAAATGTTGGCCGGACTGGGGGCTGGCGTCGTTTTGACGTCCCCTACAGGAGACACAGTCCAATATGTACTCCAAATTATGTACACGGACTCCAACAATACAGCCGAATACGAGGCCCTTCTACATGGTCTCCGGATGGCAGTATCCATGGGCATTCAACGCCTGGAAGTACGCGGGGACTCAAACCTCGCGATATCCCAAATAAATGGCGACTTTGACGCCAAAGACCCAAAAATGGCAGCTTATCGCAATGCCGTCCTAAAAATGTCAGTTCGGTTCGAGGGACTGGAGTTTCACCATATAGCCCGAGAAAATAATCAGGCAGCAGACGTCCTGGCACGCATCAGAGCAAAACGAGATGCAGTCCCCCCCCCAACATCTTCTTAGAAAGATTATTCAAGCCATCTGTAGCATGGGAGGGGGAACCCTCGGATAACAGTCCGGACACAACCGCACAATCCGACATAATCGGAGGCCCTGCCACCGAAATCACACCTTCAGCCCACGTAATAATGGCGGTCATCGCCCCGTGGACAGAACCATTCCTAGCCTACCTTACTAGGCAGGAACTCCCAGAAGACCAAAACGAGGCACGCTGCATAGTGCGGCGATCTAAATCCTATAAAGTCCATGATGGAGAGCTATGTAAGAAAAGCACTACAGGCGTCCTTCAAAGATGTATCTCCGAAGAGGAAGGGCGGAGTCTGTTGGCTGAAATTCATGCCGGACTCGGTGGCCACTGAGGGAGTCCTGGATTAGGGGGTGTTCGGATAGCCAAACTATACCTTCAGCCGGACTCCAGGACTATGAACATACAAGATTGAAGACTTCGTCCCGTGTCCGGAAGGTTCTTTCCTTGGCGTGGAAGGCAAGCTAGGCGTGCGGATATTCAAGATCTCCTACCAATGTAACCGACTCTGTGTAACCCTAACCCTATCCGGTGCCTATATAAACCGGAGGGTTGTAGTCCGTAGGACGAACACATCATAACCATCATCATACTCATAGGCTAGCTTCTAGGGTTTAGCCTCCTTGATCTCGTGGTAGATCTACTCTTGTACTACCCATATCATCAATATTAATCAAGCAGGAGTAGGGTTTTACCTCCATCGAGAGGGCCCGAACCTGGGTAAAATAAAGTGTCCTTTGTCTCCTGTTACCATCCGACCTTGACGCACAGTTTAGGACCCCCTACCCGAGATCCGCCGGTTTTGACACCGACATTGGTGCTTTGATTGAGAGTTCCTCTGTGTCGTCGCCTTTAGGCCCGATGGCTCCTTTGACCATCAACAACGACGAGGTCCAAGGTGAGACTTTTCTCCCCGGGCAGATCTTCGTCTTAGGCGGCTTCGCTCTGCGGGCCAACTCGCTTGGCCATCTGGAGCAGATCGAAAGCCACGCCCCTGGCCATCAAGCCAGGTGGGGAAGCTTAAACTACAGGGCAGATACCCTCGGAGACCTGATCTTCGACGGATTCAAGCCACAGCCAAGCGCGCCGCACTATCTCGAGGGGCATGATATAACTCTGCCTCCGAACAGTGTCCTGGAGGCCGCATACGCTCCGGCCCCGATCCTCGATTCGGAGCCCGCTGCGTTCTTTGAGGATGAACGGTTGGACGTCACCTCGGGGGCTGCGATCTTAAAAGCCATTGAGCCAAACGAAAGCCCCGCACTCCGCATGGCACATGACTCCAAGGAGCCGGACTCTTCTCCGAACTCCGAACCTCCCGCGCCCCTGCCAATCGAATCAGATTGGGTGCCGGTAATGGAGTTCACCACCGCGGACATCTTTCAGTATTCGCCTTTCGGTGATATTCTGAAATCTCTCAAGTCTCTCTCTTTTTTAGGAGAGCCCAGGCCGAACTGTGGCCTGCGAGGTTGGGATTCGGACGACGAAGAAATTCAAAGCCCACCCACCACCCACTTAATAGTCACTGTCGACGATTTAACCGACATGCTCGACTTCGGCTCCGAAGACTTCGACGGTATGGACGACGAAGACGGAGACGAACTGGAACCAGCACCCATAGGGCACTGGACCTCCACCCCACTTAATGACATATTCATGGTGGATACACCTGAAAAAACTCACAATGAGGAAGAAGGAGGCGAAAAGAAGGGTAAACCCTCCGAAAAGCACTCAAAGCGGCGACGTAAACACCGAGCGAAGCCCCGCCTCGATCAAGACCCAGCCATAGAGCAGGACGAGCCGGCAGATGTCGAACGCATCCCAGAACAGCCGTCCGAACAGGGTAACACGAGCAGAGAGGACGAACGGTCCTCCCCCGGTCATAACAGAACTCCGGACGATACCACGCCGGATAAAATCATGGAGCAGAAGAATCTCCAAGGAAGGCTCGTCGCCACAGCACGAAGCCTGAAGAAGCAGAAGCAAAAGCTAAAGACGGCGGAAGATGCACTCAAAACAAGATGGAGCAAAGTAATCAAGACCGCAGACAAATACGGCAGCAGCCGCCGCACCAAAAGCTATCCGAAGAGAAAGCTACTGCCTGAATTCGACCAGGAGGCCCTAGAGCCCCCAAACTCGAAAAACAAAAAGGCTACACGGTCGAATAAACAACCTCTCGGCCACTACAATACGGCAAACGGCGCCGCACTTAATGCGGCATGCGACCCAATCAAAGACTCACATCATGGCCCAGCCAGGTCCATTTACGGGCCAAGAAAGCAAGCTCTCACAAGCAATGCAAAAAATCCACCATCAGAATCCGGCACACCCAAATATAGGGGTGCCGCACACCCTCTATGTTTCACCGATGAGGTCCTGGAATATGAATTCCCAGAGGGATTTAAACCCGTTAACATAGAGGCATACGATGGAACAACAGACCCTGGAGTCTGGATCGAGGATTATATCCTCCACATACATATGGCTAGAGGAGATGATCTCCACGCCATAAAATATTTACCCCTTAAGCTTAAAGGGCCAGCCCGGCACTGGCTTAAAAGCCTTCCCGAAAACACAATTGGAAGTTGGGAAGAGCTCGAGGACGCTTTCCGAGCAAATTTTCAAGGGACCTACGTCCGTCCCCCGGACGCAGACGACCTCAGTCACATAACTCAGCAATCCGGAGAATCAGCTCAGCACTTCTGGAACAGATTCCTCACTAAAAAGAATCAAATAGTGGATTGTCCGGACGCCAAAGCCCTAGCGGCTTTCAGGCACAATGTCCGAGACGAATGGCTCGCCAGACACCTCGGCCAGGAAAAGCCAAGAACAATGGCCGCACTCACAAGCCTCATGACCCGCTTTTGTGCAGGAGAGGACAGCTGGTTGGCACGATGCAGCCCCAGCGACCGAAGTACATCAGAAATCAGGGATGGAAACGAGAAACCACGGCGAAACAAGGACCTTCGCCGAATCAAAAGAAAAAGTCCGAAGAGCACGACAGTCAATGCCGATTCAAAGGCTCACGGCAAAATCAGACAAAATCACCCCCTCGGGATAATAGGGAAGATCCGTCCAGTCTAAAGAGAATCATGGACAGGATATGTCAGATACACAGTACTCCTGGAAAGCCTGCTAATCATACCCACAGAGACTGTTGGGTTTTCAAACAATCCGGAAGGCTTAACGCCGAACACAAGGGGCTCGACACACCAAGTGAGGAAGAGGACGAACCCCAAAAGCAGAACACCAGGAAGCAAGAAGTCAAAACAGTAAACTCACTTCACAAAACAAGGCATGAGGCACCCATAAAGGTCCGCACATTCAAGCCTATCCCTCAGGAGTCCCGCCACTGGTCACTAAAGCCAATCATTTTTGATCAGCTAGATTATTCCCGCAATATCAAACACGCAGGCCGGACTGCCCTGATACTTAATCCAATAATAGACGGATTCCAGTTTACCAACGTCCTTATGGACGGTGGCAGTGGACTAAATCTGATATATCAGGATACAACTCACCGCATGGGCATAAACCCAGCACGAATCCGTCATAGTAAAACCTCCTTTCAAGGAGTAGCACCAGGCCCGGACACCCACTGTATGGGTTTTCTCCAGCTTGTAGTCATATTTGGCTCTGCCAATAACTTTCGTCGCGAAAAGCTTATCTTCCACATAGTCCCGTGTTCAAGTCGCTATCAAGCACTAATGGGACGCGGAGCTTTCGCTCGCTTTAACGCAATACCGCATTATGCATCCCTCATGCTAAAGATGCACAGTCCTCGAGGCATCATCTCTTTAAAGGGAGCATACTAAACTACGTCTCCTCCAAACGGAGGATTGCGCGGCCGCTTAAACAGCCGCACAACAAAATGGCCTCGCCAGCCAAAAGACTTTTTAGATGTAAGTCACAAAAGGCCGCGGACCCGGACTCAATGAGTTCGGCACAAGCCCATTTTCGTTATAGGCTTGGTACGCCTCACCAAGGGCTGTACGCAGAGATAATAAAGCTCGACCGTATTTATTTCTCACTTTACATTTCATTTATTATTCTTTTCGATCCGCACGACCCATTTTCAATTTATTTCTTCTCTTTTACAGATGAACGTCGTACGGCGCCCGTCCGGGACACGGCACAGCGGAGACACAGGCGCAGACGTGCAGTAGGGACCCGCCCCAAAGAATTCTTCTTAGATTAAGACCCTGCGTAAACCTTTTTTACTGTCTCTTGCTGCTATACATCCCCTGGTTTACCTCACTATAACCATGGAGGAGACTGGCGTTTTGGCATGTGGCCACGCCAGAATTCTTGCTCGTACCTGGACACAAGGGGCTTTTTTCTTTTTCATGGGTGTTGTTTCACACGCACCCACAAATACCGAACACCTTAAGGAGTGTTCGGCGTCGCGAGTTTTGGCACTATATGCATCAGCTCCGAGTCATGATTTTGGTAACATGTTGGGTTGCCCGGCTCCTGAGTTCGGCCACCTTATGTTCCGTTCTGTCGGCTAAGGTTGCACCAGGAGAACTACTGCGATTGTACCCCGGTTCGGCCGGGTGAGCACCTCAGTAGAGAAAGCCGAAAACCGACTGTCATGATGTAGCGCGAGACTGGTCGCCACTCGATGACTTATAGGAATTTCTCGAATTCCTCCGTTTTGACGAAGGGCCGCTTCCCGGTCAGGCACATATGCATCCCGAATTCGGGTAAACGCAGTAGCCATTAAAGGGCTACCTAAAGAGTCCCACTGTCAAGCTCCTATGGCTAAGTGAAAGTGTTAAAGCATTATAGTCCGGTTGCCTAGCCCGCGGCGCTATCACCTCCTTTGTAGGACCAAGACGTTGGGTTAAGTGTGAAAATGCATTCTCCGCGCGCACCCCCGCACTATGTGCATGGGGGCTGAAGCCAACGACTGCAATCTTTCAGAATTTATATATTAAAACGGCCGCACAGGAGGTGTTATTAATACTTGAAGGCACAAGTCTAAATTATGACATTACAATTTATAAAAATATTGATCTATGATTACATATGCTGTCATAAAACAGCATCTTTCGAACACTGTGTCTCTATTATACGAGCGCCCGCGAGGACTTCCTCAAAATAGTGCTCGGAAGGAATTCGGCTTTTATCCGAATCACGGGACGCAACAACGGTGGGCTCCATATCTGCCCAGTATGTCTTGACACGGGCAAGAGCCAGCCGCGCGCCCTCTGTGCAAGCTGACCTCTTCAGAGCTTCAATCCGAGGCACCACGTCAAGAAATTGCTGCACCAAACTGAAATAGCTTTTCGGCTTCGATCTCCCCGGACACAGGCGATCCATGGCATACTTCATGGCGAGTCCGGACAACCTATTCAGCTCGGCCCATTGGGCCAGGCGATCATCCACTGATAGTGGACGCTCTGGATTAGTGAACTGCGACCAGAAGAGCTTTTCCACTTCATGATCTTTCTTATCTTGAAAGTACCTGGTCGCATCAACGGCACTAGCCGCCAAATCCAGATAGGTGTCCTCCACGCTCCACGCTCGGTCCAACGGGGCGAACTTCGGATCACAGAATTTTCTCCGCAGCAGGAAGGGCTTTCCATCCGCAATTAGTCCGGCTTGATGCAGCTCTTCCCTTGACGCTCTCATACCAGAGCGGGCGTCCTTGGCATCGGTGACAGCCTTCTCTAAATCCGTCTGCCGGGCTCGACCTTCCTCTTCAAGAAGTTTGCAACGGTCAGTAGCACTTTTCAACTTCACGGCCATATCAGCCATCTCCTCCTTGCTTCGGCAATGGGAAGCCTGTTCGGCTTTTAGCTCTTCACGGGCTCTTCTGGCAGCCGCATCACTTTTTCTGGCTTGTTCCTTTGCTTTAGCGAGTTCGGCCCTAAGTCCTTCTACGGCCGCCGCACCATCTGCATCAAGCATACACACGGTAAGATATTGACATAAAGCTCCTCTTACTAAGAATCGCCAAATAAACTCAATACCTTGAGCATCATCAAGCCGCTTGTTAACAAGCAAGATGTCGGCTTCTGCCTCATCGAGTTGCCATTTCATTTCGGCAAAATCTCGAGTCCGGCTCAACTCCGGACAACTTGCCACCTACATACAAAGGTGCCACTTAAAGGACCTAGGATTAAGATCCTCTGCGCGCCGCACATCTTTGCGGCACACAGAGTCTCAGGGGCTACTATCTACACAGGGCGCATGTTATTATGCGCAATTAACACTAATGTTCGTTATTCAAAACGTACCTCAAGGCCCGCCAGTAAACTCTTGACGGCCTCGTTCAGTCCGCTTTCCGCGGATGAAATCTTTTCAATCACCGTGTGCATCAACACACGATGCTCCTCTAAAACAGAGGCTCGGCCCAGCAGAACCTTCAGCTCCTCCGACCGAACACCAGATGGTGTCGGACTCGTCCCATGGCCTTCTTCGGAGGCCGGACACGGAGAACCCCGGGGGGCCGCATGATCACCTTCTGCCTCTGGCAGATTCGGAGAAATCCTCTGCGACGACACTTCGGCGTCACCCGCCTTGCTAGGCGATGAAGGAGGAGGCGTTCCGCTCTCCATCATCTCCGGAAGAAGATCCCCCGATGACGAGCTCTGCTTAGAAGGGTCGAGGTCTGAACTACAAGGTAAGGTTTCGGTTAAAACTTCTCAGATATAAATTAAGGATTTCTCTTTAAAGAATGACTCTCTTTCTACTTACGGCTCGTTGGAGGGCTGCTCCTTTTGAGGATTTAGTTCGGCCGAGGGATTCCCCGGCGTCGGGTCCTCTGACGCAGATTCTTTCCCCCGCTTTGGAGCTACGGCTTCCGGGTCGTCAGAGGCGGCCCTTTTCTTCCCCTTAGGAGAGAGTTATCGATTCCCCCCTTTGGGATGGCTCCTTTCGAAGAGGCCACGGTTTCCTTGTCCGCCCCTTCATTTCCCTCCAGAGGCGCCACCTCCAACATCCTGCCTAGCACAGGATCTAACATGGTCTCGGGAAGGGGAGCCGGACACCGGATCAGCTTCGCCTTCGCTATCCACTCCTACGTAAAAAGGAGAAGTACTGTTAAAAAATAAGTCAATTGTATGGATAGAAGGTCCGGACGCAAGGTCACCTACTTCTGTATCCGGGCGGTTGCGGCTTAAACCAGCATCCTCGGTCAAATCCGGACTCACTCCTTGTGGTCCGAAGAACAGCCTATACATCTCCGTAGGCGTCACGCCCATGAACTTTCGGAGAACTCGCGGCCCCTCTGGGTTGAACTCCCACAAGCGGAGGGGGCGACGTTGGCCGGGCAGTGTCCGGCGAATCAGCATGAATTGTGTCACCTTGACCAGGTTGAGGTCTCCTTTTAGGAGATCCTTTATGCGGCCCTGCAACAGAGGAATGTCTTTGGGCAAGCCCCGGTCTAACCCTGTGTTGATCCACGATGTTAAACGTGGTGGGGGCCCGAGCGAAAGGCGGGAGGCGCTACCCAAGTGGTGCCCCGAGGAGAGGTGATGTAGAACCACTCCTGTTGCCATAAGCCGAGCTCCTCTTGAAAGGCGCCCTCGGGCCATGGAGCATCGGTATTCCTTTTTATAACAGCGCCTCCGCACTCTACGTGACGCCCCTCGATTTTCTTCGGTTCTACCTTGAAGGTCTTGAGCCATAATCCGAAGTGAGGAGTGATATGGAGAAACGCTTCACACACAACAATGAAGGAGGAGATATGGAGGATGGACTCCGGAGCTAGGTCATGGAGTTCCAGCCCATAATAAAACATCAGCCCCCTTATGAAAGGATCAGTTGGGAAGCCTAATCCCCGAAGGAAGTGGGAGATGAATACTACGCTCTCACCGGGCTGAGGGCTTGGGATCGCTTGTCCTTGAACAGGCAACCTGTGCGGAATCTCGCTAGTCAGGAACCTAGCCTCCCTCAACCTTGATACGTCCTCCTCCGTAACGGAGGAAGGCATCCATTGGCCTTGAAGGCCGGAGCCGGACATTGTCGAAGGTCCGGTGCGCCTAGAATCTAAAAGCCTGGGGTGTTGGAACTCGAGCCTATGGGCGAGCTTGTTTTGAGAACATAAGAGGGGAGCAAGGTCTCGGTCTCTTTATAAGAGGCGGAATGTCAAGAGCCCTCCCCGTAACCGTCTTGGACTAGCCTTTAATTAAGGCAGGGCGTGCTTAACGGGCACGGTTGGGTTACCCACGTCCGTATTAATGAGAATCCCGTTAAGAGGGGCACACGATCTCTGCTTCGACAAGACGTGCCAAGGAAACCGCCTCGTTGAACATGCTGCGGTGGAACAACAAAAAATAATCCATACAGAAGGCTTGGTTGCAGTGTTATGACGCATTGCGGAATACGTCAGCAGATTTGATTTGTGTTTGTATTATCCTCTATATGGCAATACGTGGAAACATGTTTTGCAGAGCCGGACACTATTTTTTGGTGTTTATTATCTTCTTGAAGAATTTGGAGGAGGAACCCGCCTTGCAATGCCGAAGACAATTTGCGCGCCGGACTCATCGTCATTGAAGCCTGGTTCAGGGGCTACTAAGGGAGTCCTGGATTAGGGGGTGTTCGGATAGCCGAACTATACCTTCAGCCGGACTCCAGGACTATGAAGATACAAGATTGAAGACTTCGTCCCGTGTCCGGAAGGTTCTTTCCTTGGCGTGGAAGGCAAGCTAGGCGTGCGGATATTCAAGATCTCCTACCAATGTAACCGAATCTGTGTAACCCTAACCCTATCTGATGCCTATATAAACCGGAGGGTTGTAGTCCGTAGGACGAACACATCATAACCATCATCATACTCATAGGCTAGCTTCTAGGGTTTAGCCTCCTTGATCTCGTGGTAGATCTACTCTTGTACTACCCATATCATCAATATTAATCTAGCAGGAGTAGGGTTTTACCTCCATCGAGAGGGCCCGAACCTGGGTAAAATAAAGTGTCCCTTGTCTCCTGTTACCATCCGACCTTGACGCATAGTTCAGGACCCCCTACCCGAGATCCGCCGGTTTTGACACCAACAGCCACCACGCCGCAGCTCGGTCCCTCATAAGCAAGGCTTTCCATACGGGCTTTTATTGGCCGACGGCCCGAGCAGACGCTCATGACTTAGTCAAACGATGCGTCGGTTGCCAGCTCTTTGCAAACCAAAGCCATATGCCGCCCAACGCCCTCCGAACTATCCCCATCACTTGGCCTTTTGTGGTCTGGGGGCTTGATATGGTGGGACCCCTTAAAGGTGGAACCCACAAGAAAAAATACTTATTGGTCATGGTGGATAAATTCACCAAATGGATATAAGCCAAGCCTGTTAAGACGGCCGAATCCGGACCTGTGATAGACTTCATATCCGGGGTCGTACACCGTTATGGTGTCCCCCACAGTATCATCACCGATAACGGCACAAACTTCACCTCCGACGAAGTAAAGCTGTGGTGCAAAAACATGGGCATTAAGCTCGACTATGCTTCTGTCTATCACCCACAAACTAACGGTCAGGTCGAACGTGCAAATGGTCTCATCATGAGCGGCATTAAACCCAGACTAGTGCGGTCCCTCAAGGAATCTAATACGCATTGGGTGGAGGAGCTCGACTCCGTACTCTGGGGGCTGCGAACCACGCCGAATCGTACCACCGGATTCACACCATTCTTTATGGTGTACGGCGCAGAGGCAGTTCTGCCCTGCGACATAATTCATGACTCACCTCGAGTGCGCATGTACGAAGAAAGAGAAGCCGAGCTTGATCGGCAGGACAACCTGGACGCCTTAGAGGAGGAGCGCGACGTGGCTAAAGCTCGTTCCGCATTTTATCAACAGCAGGCTCGATGATATCAAAGCAGAGAAGTACGGGCCAAAAATTACAACATTGGCGAACTAGTTCTACGCCTGCCGGAGAAGAAAAAGGACAAACTCAAGCCCAAATGGGAAGGTCCCTTCATAATTGACCAAGTCCTGACTGGTGGAGCGTACCGCCTGCGAGATGCGTCGGATAACCGACTCGAGCCGAACCCATGGAACGCCGCACGTCTCCGAAGATTCTATGCCTAGCGCTGAACTCTGGGTTTGTCTCCTTCCTCTGTCCATTTTTATATATATTATTTCTGTTTTTATTTTGTATCCTCCCACTCTTTCAATTTATAGCCCTTAAAGGCTCATCATGTGACGCGCTACCCGCGCTCCTTAAACCTGGGGGCTTCTTTAACAGAAGCTTGTTTATATGGGTTTCACGCCCAACGCATGCGTCAGACTCCCGCATGCACCTTTTCTTCACCATTATATGCATCGATATGACTTAAGTTTTGGCCAAGCTGGGTTGCCTGGCTCCTGTGCTTACCCCTACGTTCCCGATTGTTCGGCTAGGCGGTAAAGGGAGCACCTCTGTGATTGCTACTGCCGGATAAGCCGGATGTGTACCTCAGACTGGGTGAAGCCGAAAGCTAGCGTTCTTAAGGGAATATTCGGTCGGTGAACTAAAGATGAACCTTTTTTAATTATACATGCCCCCAGATGTTTTCCTGCATTTGCAGTCCGGACGTGCACTTCAGGGCACGCCACCCCAGCGAAAGGAACCCTTAACGGAACTATTCTCTCTGGAAGATGTTTCTTACTAACCATGTAATATAACATAACTAGTTGGGCACTTGTCTGATAAAGCACTAATGACCCCTACGCCTGGTCTCCATGCATACCTCGTTCTTATATAACCGTTATGGTATTCGGACACACTCCGGACCGTCAGGTCCCGAGGTCGAAGCGAAAAGGTCGGCAACGACAAACGATCTACAATCCGGCTAGAAGGCATTTCACATGTCAATTATAAATTACATAGTCATCCTGACTGATTGTATTCCTCCTCTATACCATCTAACAGGCTGTCTAATTTACAGTCCTGCTGGGAATACTTTGCGGCCAATTCTACCTGGCCATACACTAAGCTCACAGGGATCTCCTTCCCGTCAGGCCCCACCGGTCCGACCTCGGCCATATGATTGGGGTCAGACTTCGTAAAGCGGGTCTTCACCATGGCCCAGGCCTCCCTAGCGCCCTGCGGGCAGGCCGATATCTTCCACAACCGGAAGCGCCGCCGAGCTCCCTTCAACTTCTCCGCAAGTTCTCCAAGGCCCTCAGGTATGGAGTGGGCAGGCCACAAGGCTTGGGCAATACCTCGCATCGCCTGCCGAACTCGTTCGTGCAGTTGCGAGAGTTTGGGAAGAAGATCGCCCGTTGAACGGGGCATCTCCTCTGCAGGACGACCTGTCAGCATACCTACAGACATAACTCTGTTAGTCGTCTTCCTCGCCGAACTCCTTTTTCAAGAGTTCGCTTAAGAACTTACTAAAAAATGCCTCGTCGAAGTCGTTGATTCTCCTTATTGGAGTCCGACAGCTAGCCACGAACATCTTTTAGTTCAACATCCAGCCTGGTGTTGGCATCCTGGAGATCATTCTTCTCCCGCCTCACCTTTGTTAGCATGCTTTCACCAGCCTTTAACCGGCGTAGAAGCTGTTGCCTGTCCGGATCGAGTCCGGCGCCATCTGCAATACCATTTATCAGATTGGCACTTAAAACCGCATAATACTAAATATTCTGGTGTATTGTTTACCTGCAGGGGTCTCTTTAGACCCCCCCTGCTGCCGTTAGTGCGACCTCTAGTTGGGCCCTGCACCTTTCCAGCTCCTGGGACAGCGCGGTGTTCTTCTCGGTAAGACACTGCATGTTATATGATTCTCGAATCAGTTATTTCCACTGCTTCAAGTCTCGGGGGCTACTGGCATATCTATATTTACCAAAATTTTCTTACCCGTATGTCTTTTACATACTGCTCCGTGGCTCTGGCTAAACCATTTTGAGCGGCACGAAGGTACGCGTCTCCTGAATTGAAGGCATTTAAAGCCTCCTGGGAGAAACAAGCGTCGTGAAGAACTGTCCGACGACGCCTGTGGTTCATGGCACTCTCCACCTCGGAATGGGTGGCAGACAGCCTGTCCGCATCCTCTGATGGAGGAGCGTCCGGTGCGTGCCTCGTGCGGGCCTCCGCTTCTGGGCCGGGCGTTGGAGTCTGGCTGGTGGAGGCACGATTGGCAACCTCTCCGGATATAGTTCGGCGAGGTCTCTTCGTCCTGAAGATAGCCCAAATGTTAATATACCCTGGAGGAGTAAAACACCAGGGAAAAAGAGGGGGTACGCCATACCTTTGCTCTGGCACCTCAGTCCGGACTACGTTCCTTTTTGCCCCACAGGGCCCTGCGGCCCCCCGCCGGCTAGCTGCAGCGGGGTCGGCTTCCCGCCTCGGGAATCTCCCCTACGAAGCACGGTTGCTGTCAGAACGACCAAACCTGTGAAAACGGAACCCCTCTTAAGGGGGTAAAGCTCCGGTATTTGTCACCTGGGAGGCCGGGATTAACCCTGGGTAATCAGCTATAATAGCTACCGAGGTATCGTCCTTGCTTAGCTGATAAAACACTCCGTCGATAAGCTCCACCGCTAAGTCCGGATCCTCTTCGGAGTTCGGATCGAGGGACCATTCTGGGTCCTCTGGCTGTGGAGGACGGCTGTTTATGTTCTTCACCTCGTGACGCAGGTCCTGCGTTGAAGTCGTTAGACTGCCTATTTAATCATGAGAATGCAAAATGAACAGGGAAGCACGATTGTCCGCTTACCCAATTCGGAGGACTATACATGGAAAATCCGCCCTGCGGGTCGACGCGGAGGAATTCCTCTTCTTCTCCCTTGTACAAAGAGGATAAGATCTTTATTAGAGCAGCAGGCGAGTCCGGCCCTTTACGGCCGTAACGGGTGGCGTCATCTTCCCCGTTGAAATCCCAGATGGGGTGGCTTCTGTATTGGAGCAGCTGCACCCCCCGCATAATGCATATGCCCATGACTTTAATCATGGTTAGTCCGGAATGAGCCAGTAGCTTAATCCGGCCCATTAAGTAAAGGACGTCTCTGTCATTCTCTCTTTAAGAGCTTCGAGGGCGCCAGCTTAGGCGTTTCTTCAGGGGAGCGTTGTTGAACTCAGGGAGACCGGCCCAGATAGGGTCCGGCAGGGGACGTCGTCTATGTAAAACCATTCTGAAGGCCAGTCCTCGGACGCCTTCTTCGGGGTTCCGGACAGGTATCCGGACCCGGCGATGCGCCATACTTCGGCTCCGCCCAGTTGATATATGGACCCCTCTTGGGAACGGGGCACCAGGCAGAATATCTTCTTCCACAGCGCGAAATGAGCCTCGACGCCTAAAAATAGCTCGCAAAGAGCAACGAAGCCCGCGATGTGTAACACGGAGCCGGGCGTAAGGTGGTGCAGCTGGAGGCCATAGAACTCCAGAAGCCCGTGGAGAAAGGGATGAATTAGAAATCCCAGTCCCCTTATTAGATAAGGAACCAGGCACACCCGCTCCCCTTTAGAGGGACTAGGTGAGTTCTCCGCTTGTTTTCCGCCTTCATGAGTGGTGAGTCCGGCTCGGACCGAGACCATATAGGCTTGAGGGAGAAATCCCTTGGCTTGGAGCGACACTAATTCGCTATGCGGGATGGAACAACTCTCCTAGTCTCCAGGGATAGGACTGGAAGGGAGAGAGGAGGAGCTACGGCGGCTGGCCATGTTGGAATGGATCTTTGCTGGAGACGCTCTGATGATTTCTCGCGGAAGGGGGAGGTGTGGTTTGGATCTGAATCCCCATCCTGTTAGATGGGCGGCTCATTTATACGGCTAGGGGCTTGGATGTAAAACCGCCCCGGCTTTTCGCATTCGTTTGACACGTGGAAGGCGGCCATTATTGGGCGTGAAAACCAAGGAGCGCTACATTATAAAAATCGGACGTTATACCCGCAGGTACACAAAGTTTGAAGGAGAACCCGCCTTGCAATGCCGAAGACAATTTGCGCGTCGGACTCATCGTCATTGAAGTCTGGTTCGGGGGCTACTGAGGGAGTCCTGGATTAGGGGGTGTTCGGATAGCCGGACTCCAAGACTATGAAGATACAAGATTGAAGACTTCGTCCCGTGTCCGGAAGGATCTTTTCTTGGCGTGGAAGGCAAGCTAGGCGTGCGGATATTCAAGATCTCCTGCCATTGTAACCGAGTCTGTGTAACCCTAACCCTATCCGGTGTCTATATAAACCGGAGGGTCGTAGTCCGTAGGACAACCATCATCATACACAATCATACCATAGGCTAGCTTCTAGGGTTTAGCATCCTTGATCTCGTGGTAGATCTACTCTTGTACTACCCATATCATCAATATTTATCTAGAAGAAGTAGGGTTTTCCCTCCATCGAGAGGGCCCGAACCTGGGTAAAATAAAGTGTCCCTTGTCTCCTGTTACCATCCGACCTTGACGCACAGTTCGGGACCCCCTACCCGAGATCCGCCGGTTTTGACACCGACAACCATCCATATTGCACTTGTATCACCATCTCTTTGCCGAACTAGTGCACCTATACAATTTACCATTGTATTGGGTGTGTTGGGGACACAAGAGACTCTTTGTTATTTGGTTGCAGGGTTGTTTGAGAGATACCATCTTCATCCTACGCCTCCCACGGATTGATAAACCTTAGGTCATCCACTTGAGGGAAATTTGCTACTGTCCTACAAACGTCTGCACTTGGAGGCCCAACAACGTCTACAAGAAGAAGGTTGTGTAGTAGACATCAAGCTACTGTCGGGGCTGCTCAACACCACCAACGGCACCCTCGAAGTGCCAGCCGGGGGCTGGCCACCCGCCGAGACCTTGGCCCTTTTTGCTCTCTGGGCCAACGTCTCCGCCTCCCTGCAAGGACGAGAACAAGTCGAGATAAGCAACACAGAGTGAGGAGGCAGAGATAACGAGGAGGAACCAGATACTTACTCGTTGTCCGCTTCCTCCTCTGTTGTCTTCCTCTTACTCCTCGGGCTGAGGGATCCATAATCGAAGGTGACCTCCGTGCCAACATCCACCAGAGGAGGGGAAGGAGGCGGCGTCTGGGCACGCTAGGATGAAGAAGGGGCGGTTGTCTTCTTCTTCACTGCGACCTTCGCCGGCTTCTTCGCCGCCGCGGCCCTCGTATGGGGCCGGGACCCCTCCAAGGTCAGTTGCGGCTGCACAGTCCTACCGGGCCGGACCTGCTCGCCAGAACTGGCCCGCCGCAAGACTCGCCCCCTCCCCATAGGTGGCATCGGGCCTGCGATCTCGGCCTCCTCCTCCGATGACTCGCCGGTCACATCCTCAACCAGAGGAGCCTCGGTGTCGGCGCTGCTGGCTCCCCCGGCGGCCACCGCCCACCAAGCGAGCTCCTCCTCCTTCGCGCCCATCGCGGCCATGTCCTCCACGCCGCCAGTGCTGCCGACCTCCCTGGCGAGTTGTGCCTTCCTCGCCCTGGTGGCGATGTAGTCCAGCTCTGCCTGGGTGGTGTCCTGGACAAGCAGCCGCTCAGCGTCGGCGCTGACATACCCCTCGTTTAGGGTGTCAAAGAATTGCTGCACTTCGGTGTCCCCCGACTCCTTCCAGCTTGGGTCGGGGCCATGCACGTTGCAGTCCGGCATCATGGCGATGATCTCGGACCGACGTGAGTTGTTGCACAACGGGACTACCCCCGTCAGCAGCTTGAACAGAGGCCCCTTGAGGACCTTGCCGGCCTTCGCAGCGGCCCGCGCAACCTTGCCAGTCCGCTCGACCTCGCCATCGCGGCCCACGTCGAGCTGGAAGATCCGCTGGCAGAAGTGAGCATGCGCCATTACTATGAAGTTGTGGTTGAGGCCGGGGCGGAGCCGCAAGATGTCGGCGGGGTTCGTGAAGAGCCAGGCTGGCCTCCCCTTGTTATGCAGAGGGGCGACCCGGTGACGGATGAAGTCCGCCCCGATCATCTCAAGGGTGAGCCCGGCCTGGGTAAGCCGGAGAATCCTGGTGGTGGCAACCATGAGCTTTCCGTCGTCGGCGTCGACGTCGCTCCAATCACTTCCACAAAGCGGCGGCGCCCGATGAACTTTGTAGAAGGCCGGCGGGTCCTTCTCTTTGATCCAGCACCACCTGCCCTGCCATTCTTCCCACCTCTCCTTCATGGCGCCGTCCAGGTACGCTCCCTTGGATTTTGGGATCCAGGCGACGCACCCTGAGATTGCACCTCCTGTTTGGATCCGAGGGAAGAAGTAGTGGCGGAAGAGCGCTGTGTTGGGGTGCACCCCGGCAAAGCCTTCGCAGAGGTGCGCAAAAAGGGCCATGCATGCCACCGCATTCGGAGTAAAATACAGAAGGCGGAAGCCGAAGGTATGCATGATGTCGCTGAAGAAATCGGAGAAGGGAGGACAGAGCCCACAAGAAAAATAATCTATGGAGAAGGGGTACCGATTTGGGGAAGGCTCGGTGCAGTCAGCGGGGATGACGCGCGTACCTGGATGCCCCGAATTCGCCCCCCCCCCCCCCCCGTCTTCACTTCCCACAAGGGCCTGAAGGAGTCCCGAAGCTCAAACACGTCAACCGCCGAGGGGAAGAAGAAGGCAGACTGCGTCCGCTGCCTCGACAGCGCGCTCTCCGGCGGCTCCACAGCTCCGGCGGCCTTGGGCACCCCCTTGCCCTTGGTGGATTTTGGCGCCATGGCGGCTGGAGGAAGGGAGCAGGACAGAGGGCAGCGGAAGCGCAACGGCGGCAAGCAGAAACAAAGCTTGAAGAAGAAGAGGAAGCCGGGCGGAGGTTTCAGAGATTGGGGTTGCGCGAAGGATAAAAGGAATAGTGCGCCAGCGGTTATTCCCTTTTTATGGGGAGGCCGCGGGTCGCACCGCCCATTCACTATGATGTGCCCCACGCATGCCGCCCACGTCACGCACACCCCTCCACGCCGCGCCACGCGCGCGGGTCATGCAGGCGGAGCGTGCGAAAAGTCTTACTGCGGTAAAAACCGCCCCGCCTGCCCGCGCACCGTTCTGGGCCTGACCCAACAACGCATCGCGCTTATGTGTGGCCCAGGCCCGGGGGTTCCTGTCGGTGTACAAAAAGGGGGGTGCATTTTTTGTACCCCTATACCTATGCACGGGTAGTCAGAGCCGCACCCACGGTCACACCAAGCAGAGCAAGGGAGGTGAGCCAAGGTAAGACCAGAGCCCAAGACAATCGAAGCAACGCCAAGACCAAGACCACAAAGAGCAGAGAGACAAAGCAGGTTCCCCCGGCAAGACCCTTGCTCGGGCAACCTCAGCGGCCCCTGCAAGATCCCTGCCGGGACAGCTCGCCCCACACCAACAGAGCGAGCCACCCTTGAGCCCACGGCCGCCCACACCGTCATCAACATGGGGCCAGGGCTCGGGAAGGCACCTCTGTGGTGGCATGCAGATCTTTGTGAAGACATATTCAAGGTCAGATGAGGATTAGAAGACAGCAATCCTCGGCAAGATCCTTGCCGAGGGAGGCTACCAAGGCCCCCGGCAAGACCCTTGCCGGGGACGACAACACGCCATGGCAAGACCCTTTCCGGGCCACCCGGCAAGGCCCTCGCCAAAGACACCGACGAGGCCACCGCCAGGCCCATTTCGCATGCGACTGCCAGCCCAACCAGCTGGGCGGGCACCTGCGTGGCAACATGCCGCTCCCAGGCCAACTCATCAAATGCGTGCGTGGCGGCATGCAGATCTTCGTGAAAGCTCCACCACCGCGCCACCATAGCTGCCTGCCTGTCTACATGGCACCGCACGCACCACTGGCCAGGGCGCATGTCGAAGCGAGGAGGAGCGGTGACGGACGGGACGGGCCTCGCCCCCGTCCCCGATAGAGCAAGGGGACACCTAAGCGATGCATTAAATGCATCTTGTCCTGTAATACGAGGGATAACCTCGCAACACTGTACACATTTCCACCTCCTCTGTGCCACTGTGGCGACCCCTTTTTCCTATAAAAGGTGGCCCAAGGCGACCAGGAGAAGGATTCGGCTCTTTCGAACCACGCACTGACCACAGCTAGTTCGAGAGCTCTAGAACTCTCAGAAATACATCCACCAAAGCAGGACTAGGGTTTTACGCATCCTCGCGGCCCGAACCTGGGTAAACGATCCTTGTGTTGTCTACTAGCCCTGTTCTCCTCGCAACCCTGTGCCCCGGCAACCATAGTAGGGATTCCCGTGATCCCATAGGTGTCGTTCCACACCGACAATCGTAGTGGTGCGTCCACTGTCCGAATGGGCCTCCCATGCTCTTAGTGTCACTTTTTTGCTATTAGTATAACGCCAGCAGTCAAGTCAAGCAATGCTACTGCTAAAGTGATGCCACATTTAACTAATGCCACACTCAGTCTAATGCCACCGATAAATTTAAGCAATGCCATTTAATGTCACTGGATTATTTCAGGGTTAGTTGTTGATTGTGGATGCATTAAAGATTTTTCAGCTAAGGCATTCTAATGTTGTTGCACAGCTAGTATACCAACGATGAAACTTGTTACTACCTTCAGATTTTTGCATTGTTAATGCTTATAGATTACATACCTCATGCTACCTCTTGAGCACTGCGTTGGATTTCCTCGAAGAGGAGAGGATGATGCAGCAAAGTAGCGTAAGTATTTCCCTCAGTTTTTGAGAACCAAGGTATCAATCCAGTAGGAGGCCACGCGCGAGTCCCTCGTACCTACACAAAACAAATAGCTCAATGCAACCAACGCGATTAGGGGTTGTCAATCCCTTCACGGTCACTTACGGGAGTGAGATCTGATAGAGATGATAGATAATATTTTTGGTATTTTTGATATAAAGATGCAAGGTAAAATAAAAGGTAAAAGTAAAAAAGCAAAGCAATAATAAAGTGATGGAGAATTGATATGATGAGAATAGACCCGGGGGCCATAGATTTCACTAGTGGCTTCTCTCAAGAGCATAAGTATTTTACGGTGGGTGAACAAATTACTGTTGAGCAATTGACAGAAATGAGCATAGTTATGAGAATATCTAGGTATGATCATGTATATAGGCATCACGTCCGAGACAAGTAGACCGACTCATGCCTGCATCTACTACTATTACTCCACTCATCGACCTCTATCCAGCATGCATCTAGAGTATTAAGTTAATGAAAACAGAGTAACGCCTTAAGCAAGATGACATGGTGTAGAGGGATAAATTCATGCAATATGATATAAACCCCATCTTGTTATCCTCGATGGCAACAATACAATACGTGCCTTGCTGCCCCTACTGTCACTGGGAAAGGACACCGCAAGATTGAACCCAAAGCTAAGCACTTCTCCCATTGCAAGAAAAACCAATCTAGTAGGCCAAACCAAACTAATAATTCGAAGAGACTTGCAAAGATAACAAATCATACATAAAAGAATTCAAAGAAGATTCAAATATTGTTCATAGATAATATTGATCATAAACCCACAATTCATCGGTCTCAACAAACACACCGCAAAAAGAAAAATACCTCGAATAGATCTCCACGAGAGAGGGGGAGAACATTGTATTGAGATCCAAAAAGAGACAAGAAGCCATCTAGCTACTAACTATGGACCCGAAGGTCTGAGGTAAACTACTCACACTTCATCGGAGGGGCTATGGTGATGATGTAGAAGCCCTCCGTGATCGATTCCCCTTCCGGCGGAGCTCCGGAACAGGCCCCAAGATGGGATCTCGTGGGTACAGAAGGTTGCGCTGGTGGAATTAGGTTTTTGGCTCCGTATCTGATCGTTTGGGGGTACGTAGGTATATATAGGAGGAAGGAGTACGTCGGTGGAGCTTCGAGGGGCCCACGAGGCAGGGGGCATGCCCTAGGGGGCCCGCCCTCCACCCTCGTGACCGCCTCTCTTCTTTCTTGACGGAGGGTCCAAGTCTCCTGGATCATATCTGATGAGAAAATCACGTTCCCAAAGGTTTCATTCCATTTGGACTCCGTTTGATATTCCGTTTCTTCGAAACACTGAAATAGGCAAAAAAACAGCAATTCTGGGCTGGGCCTCCGGTTAATAGGTTAGTCCCAAAAGTAATATAAAAGTGGAAAATAAAGCCCAATATGGTCCAAAATAGTAGATAATATAGCATGGAGCAATCAAAAATTATAGATACGTTGGAGACATATCAGGCATCCCCAAGCTTAATTCCTACTCGTCCTCGAGTAGGTAAATGATAAAAAAGAATTTTTGATGCGGAGTGCTACTTGGCATAATTTCAATGTAAATCTTCTTAATTGTGCTATGAATATTCAAATCCGAACGATTCAAGACAAAAGTTCATATTGACATAAAAATAATAATACTTCAAGCATACTAACAAAGCAATTATGTCTTCTCAAAATAACATGGCCAAAGAAAGTTATCCCTACAAAATCATATAGTCTGGCTATGCTCTATCTTCACCACACAAAGTATTTAAATCATGCACAACCCCGATGACAAGCCAAGCAATTGTTTCATACGTTAACATTTTCAAAACTTTTTCAATCTTCACGCAATACATGAGCATGAGCCATGGATATAGCACTAAATGTGGAGTAGAATGGTGGTTGTGGAGAAGACAAAAAGAGGGGAAGATAGTCTCACATCAACTAGGTGTATCAACGGGCTATGGAGATGCCCATTAATAGATATCAATGTGAGTGAGTAGGGATTGCCATGCAACGGATGCACTAGAGCTATAAATATATGAAAGCTAAACAAAAGGAACTAAGTGGGTGTGCATCCAACTCGCTTGCTCACGAAGACCTAGGGCAAATTTAGGAAGCCCATCATTGGAATATACAAGCCAAGTTCTATAATGAAAAATTCCCACTAGTATATGAAAGTGACAAAATGAGAGACTCTCTATCATGAAGATCGTGGTGCTACTTTGAAGCACAAGTGTGGTAAAAGGATAGTAACATTGTCCCTTCTCTCTCTTTCTCTCATTTTTTTGGGGCCTTTTTCTCTTTTTTTATGGCTTCTTTTCTTTTTTTTCGTCTGGAGTCTCATCCCGACTTGTGGGGGAATCATAGTCTCCATCATACTTTCCTCATTTGGGACAATGCTCTAAAAATGATGATCATCACACTTTTATTTTTCTTACAACTCAATAATTACAACTCGATACTTAGAACAAAATATGACTCTATATGAATGCCTCCGGCGGTGTACCGGGATATGCAATGAATCAAGAGTGACATGTATGAAAGAATTATGAACGGTGGCTTTGCCACAAATACGATGTCCACTACATGATCATGCTAGCAATATGACAATGATGGAGCGTGTCATAATAAATGGAACGGTGGAAAGTTGCATGGCAATATATCTCGGAATGGCTATGGAAATGCCATGATAGGTAGGTATGGTGGCTGTTTTGAGGAAGGTATATGGTGGGTGTATGATACCGGCGAAAGGTGCGCGGTATTAGAGAGGCTAGCAATAGTGGAAGGAAGGAAAAGTGCGTATAATCCATGGACTCAACATTAGTCATAAACAACGCATATACTGTCGGTGTACTAGAGTAGGGGTACCCTAGTATCCCGAACTTGTGCACAGGCAGTCGCAGCCTCCCGCGGCAAGGCTTGCCAGGTGACCGCCAAAGTCCTCCGTGGTTCCTCTGGAGCCATGCAAGAACAAAGTATTCAAGCCAAGGATACAAGGCCCCGGCAAGAGGAGTTTGCCGGGAAGGCCACTCAAGGCAGAAGGCCCCGGCAAGAGGAGCTTGTCGGGAAGACCACTCAAGGCACAAAGCCCCGGGAAGAGGAGCTTGCCGGGAAGGCCAAACAAGGCATCTCAAGGAACTTGCCGCGACGCGCCACGCGTCCCGGCAAGGCCCGGCAAGCGACAAGCTTCCGGACGCGACAAGACAACGACCGCGGCAAGGCATTTGCCGCGACAAGCAACCACTCTGTACCCACGCTCCAGCGCATCCACCAACGTGTCGCTCTGGGACCTTTCCAGGCGTACGTGGCGGGAGGCTGTGCAGCCAGGGGTACACTGTGGCAAGCGGCGCTGACAATATCGCCATCGTGGCGAGCGGTGGCGTCCCTGACGGTCGCTTTTCTGCACTGTTTGGGCGATGCAGGCGGGCATTTAATGCCCTTGTCCCGTGCCGTCAGGGTTAGGTACGATACACTGTACAGGTAGCTGTACCAACCGCAGCACCTTTTCCATTTTTGCCCTTGCCTACGTTGCCACCTGTCGGTGACCCCTTGAGCATATAAAAGGAGGCCCATGTGCAACGTACGAAAAGGAGGAGAACACTCACGCTCGGTCTGGCTAGCTGCTTAAGTGTACTGTAGCACTCAGCGCTCCCGAGCAAGAACACAATACAATCCACAAAGCAGCAGTAGGGTTTTACGCATCCGTGCGGCCCGAAGCTGGGTAAACCGCTCGTGTGCCTCGCCTCGATCCGCTCTTCATGCACGTCCGGCCCCCGCCGAACCGAAAGGGGCTCCGTCCCCATAGGTGCTCGTGGAGCCAGTTTCCCCGACATCTTTGGCGCGCCAGGTAGGGGGTGTCGAGGTTGTGTGAACCTGATCCGGCATTCACACGAGCTAGATCTTCACATCTTCATCGACATGCCGCCGAAGAAGAAGGCTTCGGAGGCGGTTGATCCGTCCGCGTCAAACCCACCACCGCTGGAGCCAACGGCTGGTGGGGTAGGCGCCGACGGAGGAACGGGCGTCGGCGAGGAAGCTCACAATGTCGCGGCGTCCGAGCATGCACCGCGCCCATCTCAGGAGGCGCGGGACCGGCAGCGTCATGGTACTCACGGTACCATACGCTCGCTGGACCCAGAACGAGCTGGCGGATCTCGGGATGCTCAAGGCCAGCATACGCGCCAACATGCTGGCCCGAGCGAGGTACGGTCTCCAGGACGAGATATTGCTCCTTTTAACGTAGTTAGAAGTCCGAGCATATCCCGCTCCTCGCACCGTTCGCCACCGCTACCCGCCACTCCAGCAGAAGCTTTGGCTCGAGCTCAACTGCTCCTAGACTTCCCTCCAATGGCGGACAAGATCGACAACTGGAGGGCCACCATTCAGAGTCTCATCGGCTTCGCCAACGGCGACACACCGCGGCAACCAACTACATCACAGCCGTGGCAAGTCAGCCAGGTGCGAGCCGATGGCGACAAGACCGGTGGGGGTGCAACCACCATGCACTCCCCGCCCCGAAGGCCAAGATCGCCGACTCGCCGGGCCCACCACGACAGCGACTCCACTGCTTCATTAGATCCGCGAGCTCGTCGCGATCAGCGCCAAGTTCTTCACGAACAACAGAAAGAAGAAAGGCAAAGATGTACTAGTTGTTGAGCAGTCCGGCAATGAAGGTGGCGCCAAGACAGCTAAGGCTGGTAGCTCCGGCAAGGAGGTTGCCGCATGCACCAACTGCCAGGTTGTGGCGGCCGCCGACAAGCAGGACGGCACCAACAAACAGTACTGCAAGATCCACCGCACCAAGGGCCACGACCTCCAGAGCTGCAAGAAGGTCGAGCAGCTTGTCGAGCTGCAAAAGGCCAAGTACGAGCGACGCGACAAGGAGAAAGCCCAAGGAGGTGCTGGAGGATCCGGCACGAAGCGTCCCGCCCGGGGAGGACGCCGCGGCAAGGCCAAGCAGCGGCAAGGAGACAGACCTCCCCGCGGCCGCGACAAGGATGAAGATGACGACGACGACGAAGACATGGAAGATGACGAGGCCAGTGAGAAGGAGTTCCAGAAAGCCACAGAGGTCTTGTGCATTGACGGCGGTGCTTCTCTGCATACTTCACACCGCCAACTCAAGCAGTGGGTGCGGGAAGTCAATGCGGCAGAACCACCCGTCGAATCACGCAAACTTCTGAAATGGTCCAGCACGCCTATCGTCTTTGATATTGAGGACCACCCTGATCGCACAACTGCAGTCGGGTGCTTGCCGATGTTGGTTTCACCAACTATCCGCAACCTCAAGGTCACTAAGATGCTAGTTGACGACGGGGCCGGCTTGAACCTGATCTCCTTCGCTGTGCTCCGGAAACTCCAGGTCCCTGACAGCGAGCTCGAAGAGACCGGCACATTCCAAGGAATCAACCCGGGAAGGAGCAAGCCGAAGGGGAAGATCACGCTGCCGGTGACATTTGGCAGCGAGTTGAACTTCAGGACTTAGAGGATCACTTTTGATGTTGCCGATTTTCCTTAGCCCTACAATGGAATTCTCGGCCGTCCAGCGCTCGCCAAGTTCATGGCGGCCTCTCACTATGCGTACAACATGATCAAGATGCCAGGCCCGATAAGTGTCATTTCTGTCCCTGGCGACAAGAAGGATGCGCTTATCTGTGCCGACAAGATTTACCGGGAAGTAGCAGCCGCAACAGATCACAAGACACTTGCCGCTGAAGCTCCCGGGGGGAAGAAGAAGACCAAGTCCGGCAAGAGTTCTGATGCCCACTCCGGCAAGCGCACCTCTTCGGAGTGCTGCGCTACCGTCAAGGACGCACCATCGAGCTCCACCGGCAAGTGTAAGAAGACGATGGCAGCTCCGCCAGCGACCAAGAAGGTGTCCGCCAAGGAGGACGGCACTGGTGGTACCTTCACCATCAGTGCCACTCTCGACCCTAAATAGGAAAGCGCGCTCATTGCTTTCCTGCGGGCGAACGTTGATGTGTTTGCGTGGCAACCATCTGACATCCCCGGTGTTCCCAGGAAGGTAATTGAGCACCACCTTGCCGTCTGTCCTCATGCACGGCCCGTCAAGCAGAAAGTCAGGAAGCAAGCAGTGGAGCGCCAAGAATTCATCGCAGAAGAAATCAAGAAGTTGGAAGCAGCATGCCTTGTCAGAGGAGTGCTCCATCCTACGTGGTTGGCAAATCCTGTAGTCGTGCGCAAGGCAAACGGGAAATGGAGACTTTGTATAGACTTTACCGATGTTAACAAAGCTTGTCCCAAAGACCCATTTCCCTTGCTGCGCATTGACCAGATTGTTGACTCCACGACCAGATGTGATTTGCTTTCATTTCTTGACGCATACTCAGGATACCATCAGATCTTCATGGCAGAAGAGGATGAGGAGAAAACCGCATTCATCACTCCATGTGGCACGTACTATTTCATACGGATGCCTTTTGGTTTGAAGAATGCTGGTTCAACATTTGCAAGGGTAGTCCATACCGCTTTTGAGCCACAAATACACAGAAATGTGGAAGCCTACATGGATGACATAGTGGTCAAGAGCAAGGACAAGTCAACTCTGATTCAAGATTTAGAAGAGACTTTTGCAAATCTGCGCAAGATCAGCCTCAAGCTCAACCCCGAGAAGTGCGTGTTTGGAGTCCCTTCCGGCAAGCTTCTCGGGTTCTTCGTGTCTCAGCGGGGAATTGAAGCCAATCCCGACAAGATCAAGGCCATTGAGCAGATTGAAGCACCAAAGCGCGTCAAGGATGTACGAAGACTTGCCGGTTGCGTGGCGGCTCTCAGCAGGTTTATTTCTAAGTCTGCTGAGCGTGCCCTGCCGTTTTTCAAAATATTGAAAAAGGCAGGTCCAATGAAATGGACTCTGGGAGCGGAAGCTGCGCTGCAAGACTTGAAGAGATACCTGTCCTCCACTCCAATACTTGTCGCACTTAAGCCACAAGAGAAGTTGCTGTTGTATCTAGCGGCAACCAATCAAGTGGTTAGTGCTGCGTTAGTAGCGGAGAGGGAGGCAGATGATGAGCCAGCAACCGCGGCAAGCGCATCCGGCGACAAGCAGGGGGTTTCCCCGACAAGCTCTGGTCCCGACAAGGATGGATCTGCGCAGGAGCGTGTGGAGATACAGAAGAAGAGAATGGTGCAGCGCCCAGTTTACTTTGTCAGCTCCCTTTTGCAGGGGGCTAGGTCAAGGTACTCTGGTGTGCAGAAATTGCTTTTCGGCCTTCTCATGGCCTCGAGAAAGCTGCGCCATTACTTCCAAGCACATGAGATCACAGTTGTCACTCGCTTTCCGCTGAAGAGGATACTGCAGAATCCAGAAGCGACAGGCAGGATTGTCGAGTGGGCACTGGAACCGTCAAGCTTTGGTCTCAAGTTTGAGAGCACTTCAACTATCCAAAGCAGAGCATTGGCAGAATTCATAGCAGATTGGACGCCAACACCAGATGAAGAAATTCCAGAGACGAGCATCCCCGGCAAGGAAGCAAGCAAAGAGTGGCTGATGTACTTTGATGGTGCCTTCTCACTGCAAGGCACCAGTGTTGGTGTGCTGCTTGTCGCACCCACCGGAGAGCACCTCAAGTACGTGGTCCAGATGCACTTTTCCAAGGAGCAAGCTGTGACACTCCAAAATCTTCATTTGGGTTTTTGCAAAATCCTTGCTGGATTTTCCTTGAAATTTGAGGCTCTCAGTAAAACAACCCTCTTAAAATTCCTTTTCCTTGACTAGAGTTTGCTATTTCTGTTTTCTCCTTCAAGCCTTGGGTTTAACCTTCTTAAAAACACCTTCTCTCTATTGTTTCCCTTCTCATATTTTATTTTTGGGAGTTTTCTTTTTAAGAAAAACTCTATGGAAAAGATTTGGGATTTTCATTCTATTGAAAACCATCCATGACCTTGAATTTTGCCCATGAGGTAAAACCACCACAACATCTTCTCCCCTCCTTGTCAACAACTTAAGCTTCCTATCCCAACTCATCCAAACAAGTTTTGAATTTTGTTTTATCTGTCAAATATTTTTCTGTCAATTATTTTTAGCCTAATGGATTTTCAAAGCAAGTACCATTTTCCATTTGAGATTTGACTTCAAACCAACTCTACTGGCTAGTCCTTTGCACCCACAACCCAGAACCATCTTGATCCACTCATCTTCTTTTCAAATTTTTTCAACTTACACTCCCTGCAAGTTTGGACCAGATTTGTCAAATTTGGTGAAATTCATATCTACACTCCTTCAAAAATTCCACCAAAAATCAGGCAGCCTACTAGAGCAATGAGAAGTCACTCCACCAAATATCAGCCCAAGGAAAAATCCCTACAGGCCTGGATCATTCTGTCGAACACCTTGCATGCACTGTTCGAACACTTTCAGTCAAATTCAGTCTTCAGTGTTGTTTTCTGCAGATCATCTTCAGTCACGCGCACACAGTGCCCTTGGCACGTTGCTCGCCACCTGGTCTGCGTGTCCAGAGCCCTGCACGCGCGCTTGGCCTCTTCCTGGCGTCGGTGGCGCTCTGACCCGACCACGCCGGCGTGTCCCGCGGCGGCTGAACCGCCGTGGCAGCCAACAGGGAGCAGAACGGCGGCTCAACGCCGTTCCGCGCCGCACAGCCCCGCTGATGGCTCCGCGTGGCCATCTCCGCGCCAGCGCACGCATGCAGCACCGTCGCCGTGGCGCGACGCGCACAGCGCGCGCTCTCTGCCACCGTTGAGCCCGTGCGGTCACCTCACCGTGGACGGACGCCATTACGCCGGGGCCAACTCCGTTTAGTAGCAGAACGAGTTCAGTAACCTCCACTGATGCTGCCCGACCGCTCAAGCCACCCTCTAATCCACTGCTCCGCCGTAATCGCTCGCCGGAGATTCTCCGTTTACGGCCCCCCGTCGATCTGCCTATAAATAGAGGCCCCGAGCTTCAGCTCGAGCACCCACTAGCCATGCACTCCCCCTAGAGCACGCCAGGCCTCTGGAAGGGCCCCGAGGAGGTCTCCTTCCTCGACTCCGACCGCTGCGACCCGCCACTGGATCCAGCCCGATTCGCCCCCGTGTGTGCTCCTCCACCTCCATTCTCTTGCCAGTAGCTTCTCCACGCATCCCTCTTTCTGACCCGCACTTCAATTTGAAGCTTGCAGCCCTCCACCGGAGTTCCCCATCCTCACCCGAACCGCCGTCCGCCGGAGTTAGTGTCGCCGTCGACGTGGTGCTCCCTGTTGGACGAGTCCACCACCCACCGACGTGGAAGAAGACACCGAAGCTCTTGGTACCCTCCGTTTCTCCTAATTCGCCGTAGTTCGACGCCGGCGTCCACCGCCGCCTTCGGGCGCCGGCGAGCCTTTTCAAACCTGACATGCGGACCCCGCATGTCAGCCTCTGCTCTTTTATTTGCGAAACGTTTTCTGTTGACGCCTTCGGGCAAAATACGCTTTCTCTGTTGCGCTTGCGCATTTCCAAACGAAACGTTTTCTGTTTTCTCAGTTAGAACCCTGGGAAGTTTCTGTTTCATTACAGATGAGTCCCTGGGCAAAAACCTTTATAACTTTTTATTAGAAGCATATTTTTGATTGATTCTTTTTCTGTTCTCTTCAAAATTTTGTCTAGTTTTTTATCAGATTTATTGGAATAATATTTGCAATACTCTTTCTGCACCTCTCGGTATTCACGTTAGCGCGTATGTTTTCTCTGTACCGTAGATACCGACGGAGGTGACGGGGCCGCGAACTTCACCGAGCTAGGCTCCGACTACTCTGAACCAGGCAAGCATGTTCGAACTTTTGATATGATGAGTGTATTGGCATGTTTGCATGTAGATAGTTTCATGGCATGTGTGGAACATACCGATGAACCGTTCATTATGCATTGTTGGAGCAAGTAAGCCCGATAATTTCACGCGTCGATGGACGTGAGTATGAAAGGCCATGTGTTGGCATGAAGATGGGTAAGATGGCCGTGTTGTAGCATGCCAGTCTTAGGCCATGCAAGTTATCTTCAGTACCAACCCGTATCGGTTGGTTCATATCCATTCCCTATCCCTGTACTACCACATGTTTCCCGAAAGGGATATGGTTTAGTAAGTCGCAAACCGCTTTCTTGGTACACACCAAAAAGGAGAGGCCGGGATGCTGGTTCCATGGCCCTGGATTAAAGCCAGGCATCCAGTCAGGGGGCATGGGTGTTTCCGGTTGGGACCGAGAGGGGGGCACCCCTTAGAGCGCGCGTATATAAATTTGATCCCATGCTATTCGAGATTGTGATCTCCCCGTCTCAATAGTTTTTCTTGGACGATGTTGAGGGTGATTCCTGGCATCGAAGAGTTGGATGGGT
Organism: Aegilops umbellulata; assembly: GCA_032464435.1. Lineage (NCBI taxonomy): Eukaryota > Viridiplantae > Streptophyta > Magnoliopsida > Poales > Poaceae > Aegilops > Aegilops umbellulata. The sequence continues at coordinate 446,852,080 of CP136054.1, forward strand.
GTGTACTGTATTGCCGTGTTTTCTTCTGAAATGCCGTAACGGAACTAGTCCTAGTGACTACTGAAATCCGTCGACTGTGGGAAATTTTTGTACAAACTCTACAGAGCTCTATACCCTTAAATCATATTATCTGTTTCCAAGTTTCCTGCTAACAGTCATGTGCCAGTTTGGTGACAGATTACCCGGTGGGACACATGGGCACTAAGACCGGTTAAATGTTTATCATTGTGGATGTACTAGCCCGTTATTCTCCATGAGTTAAATATATACATGATGATATATTATTTCATTATCAGTCAAAAGCCCTTTATGTGGTGTCGCTCAGACGCCCGACTGTGGCATTTCTTTTAAAAGCCCTTTATGTGGTGTCGCTCAGACGCCCGACTGTGGCATTTCTTTTAAAAGCCCTTTATGTGGTGTCGCTCAGACGCCCGACTGTGGCATTTCTTTTAAAAGCCCTTTATGTGGTGTCGCTCAGACGCCCGATTGTGGCATTATTATTCCGCATTTTCCGCTCGAGGAGTCTTTCAGACACTCGTTTGGCACCAGTATTATTATTCTGCATTTTCCGCTCGAGGAGTCTTTCAGACACTCGTTTGGCACCAGTATTATTATTCTGCATTTTCCGCTCGAGGAGTCTTTCAGACACTCGTTTGGCACCAGTATTATTATTCTGCATTTTCCGCTCAAGGAGTCTTTCAGACACTCGTTTGGCACCCAGCATTATCACCTCTATGTCTGATCGTACTGGTTAACTTATCCATGTGTTTCATGTTGGCATTTGTTATATCTTACGTCCGAACTGTCTTGCGAGTACTTTCAAAGTACTCACTGGCTTGTTGATTTGGCCAGATGCTGACGAAGGTGATCTCATGGATGAAGAGTTCGATAGCGAATCCGACGCCTAGAGGAGTCCCAGTCAGTCTCGTGCAACCTTGGAGTTGGTCACTGTTTCATATCCGCTTCCGCTACCCTAATAAATTCATCGAGCTTCACCTCGACGCTCGATGGGATGTTAGTTTGAGAATCCCATAACCACTCCCACTGTGATACTCCACCTCTACCGTATTTGCGAGTCAGTAGTATGCCACCACTCCCTTGTGTCATTAAGCGCCTTTATGTATAATTATTGGCACGCTTGTAATAAATTGTTGAGTATCGTCAGCTCAACCCTGTAATATATTTATGCTACTGGCTTATTGTATCAAAAGTTTGTCTGCCAGTGAGGTGGTTTTATCTCAAACTGGATTTCTATAGATTGGTTTCTCAATAAATATTTTATTGGAAAACCGGTCGTGACAAGCTTGGTACCAAAGCCAGGCTGACTGTAGGAAGCCACTAGGTGCGATCGCTAATCGGTTATTAGCATGATAGAGCTTATTCATGTTTTTACAATAGTAGTCATTTTTCTGACAGTCAGCATATATTTATGATCTGACCATTCAGGATTTTTGCCCACTTTTGTAGATGGCCGACCGCAGCTGCGAGTCTCAGACCTTCGCCAACGTACCCGATGGGTTCGTCAAGCTTCTCTCCTTCGTCGTTCAGGTCGCGATGGGGCCGTCTGTGCGCCCAGTCGTCACTCTCTGTCAGCACAGAGTCAACGACAGTCTGACTATGCACTAGGCCGTGGTGCAGTTCAAGGGAGGGCGTGGTGATCTACGCCGCTTCCGGTTCTTGGGGAGAGCCATGCCTACGGAGAAGCATGCCATCCAGATGGCAGCCCGCGAGGCGATAGCTCGTCTCAGGGATGCCCTTCCCGCAATGAAGGCTCGTCGCTACCGCTATCTTCCTTGCCATGTGCCCTACACCTGTCACTACGCATTCTCCTACCACAGAGGAGAACGGGACGAGGCTTTTGAGATGCTTATTGAGTATCTCCGGGCCTTGGAGGCAGCCTTCGACAACTTGGTGGATGACTTTGTGGCCGCCCGCATGGACTCAGTCCACGGATGTGCCGCCAACAGGAGGGAGCTTCTGCCTACTGCACCGCCACTGACTTTCGTCTCGTCCTCTGCATCCCACGCTCCTGCTCGTCGCCTGCCTACCACCGAGGAGTTCAACCAGGTCATTGCGCCCACTCCAGCGCGCACTGCACCGCCACTCGCACCGACTCCAATCCATGTCGTTCCGCCCCTGGCACCCGCTCCATCTACTCGGCGCAGCACTACTCGCATGGAGCCTATTAGCGAGGAGGAAGTCGAGTCCCCGGCTTCGCTACGCCTCACCCTTGGCAGGGCCAAGGACGTCATCAACATCTCCGACTGAGTACGCGTAGCCGCCATGCGTTGCATCACCATGTAAGATGTTGTGAGAAGTAGCTTATTTGCGCATCATGTAGGATCTGGAGAAGTGCACTAGCCTAAATAACATGTCAGGATTATGTACGCATATCCTGAGTGATGTATTGTATAATTATCGTCGCGTGTAAGATGTGTAATGATGCAGTCCTTCTCTATGCGCAAATCGATTTGTTTTCCCTTGAGTATCTTGGTTTTAAAAAAAATGTCAACCTCGTGCATTATGGGTTTTATCTTCGCAACCCTTCCATTTTTTCTTATGGGTTTTATAAATACATCCCCAGAGTGAAAAATGTCTTGTCCTTGGACCCGCTCCATGCCAACTCCACCAGAGGAAGATTATGACAACCAACCGGGCAACAACTTTGCACAAGGGCAGTCAAGTCAACACTATAATACTCAATCAGGCAACAATTTTACACGAGGTCAGACAAGTCAACAGGACAGTGAAACGGCACTTTCCCAAATGTGCCGCCTTTATGAACAGAGTCAGCAACAACATCGAGAAATGATGAACCAAGTTATTAACATGGGAAATCACGATGGGCAGTATCCGCAGCATTCCAAGTTATCTGAGCTACAGAAGACACGTCCCTCAACATTTTCTCATACTGACAAGCCACTTGAGGCCGAAGACTGGCTTCGCGATATGGAGAGAAAGTTAATTATTGCAAAATGCTCAGACCCAGAAAAGGTACTGTACGCACCGCATTATCTCACGGGAGCAACCGCATCCTGGTGGGAAAATTTTCTGCACATGCATCCCAACGAAAATGATATAACCTGGGATGATTTCAAAGAAGGTTTCCGTGGCGCGCATATTCCTAAGAGTATTATGAAAATCAAGAAAAGAGAGTTCGATGACCTCAAGCAAAGGAACATGACAGTGTCAGATTACAACAGCCATTTTACTCTGTTATCCCGCTACGCCAACGAAGAGCGTATGACTGAAAGCAAGAAAATGGAGAAGTTCCTTGACGGCCTAGCACCCGCGCTTAAATGCCAACTGGTCATACACACTTTCCCAGATTTTAAGACGCTGGTGGATAAAGCCATTACTCTGGAAAATGAAAGACGCAGTTTGGATGATATCCGCAAGCGAAAAAGGGACCAGACTAACCATACTCGCAATCACCGAAGTAAGACCGATTTTCAGAAGGGTGGGACGCACAAATCATCATCCAACGTCTCACGCCCAACAAAGAATTTCCATGCTAGGGACAAGGAGTTCACCTATCGCCCAGGTGTTACTTGTTACGCCTGTGGAGAAGAAGGACACTATGCCAAGCAGTGTCCCAAGCCAAGAAGCTCAGCACCAAAACCGAACAATGGCAACAATAATTCAGCGCCCAAGCGAAACAACTTCAATCCCAACAATAACTACAGGAAAGGTCATCTGAACCACGTGACCAAAGAGGAGGCACAAAATGCTCCGGATATCGTACTCGGTACGTTCCCTGTCAACACAATACCTGCAACGGTTTTGTTTGATTCTGGAGCTTCTCACTCTTTTATTTCGAAAAGTTTTGCTTCGCAAAATAATTTTTCGATGCTTCCTTTGGAGAAATCCATGATCATCAAGTCCCCTGGAATTCAGCAAGTTACTCAGAATTACTGTCAGGATGTGACTATTGAGTTCAAAGGGTTGAAGTTTCACGCCAATCTCATTGTGTTGGAAAATAAAGGACTAGATGTCATCCTAGGGATGGACTGGTTAACCACTAACAAAGGTTTCACTGATTGTTTCAATCGGACCGTAATTCTCACACACCACCATGGTAAAACAATAAGAGTATCCGCCAAAGAGAGAGAAATACCCAGACAACCAAGACTGAACAAGGTAGACATTTCTGAATTAAACAAGGTTCCAGTAGTACGTGAATTTCCAGACGTATTTCCCGAAGAGCTACCAGGCATGCCACCCGACCGAGAGATAGAATTCAGCATTGAGCTAGCACCAGGAACCACCCCCATATACAAGAAACCATACCGAATGGCACCGTCCGAGTTGGTTGAACTGAAGAAACAAATAAAGGAGTTGCTTGACAAGGGATACATTCGAGCCAGTTCCTCACCATGGGGATCGCCAATTTTGTTTGCCAAAAAGAAAGATGGAACCCTGCGATTGTGTATTGACTGCCGAGCACTCAACATGGTCACGATCAAGAACAAATACCCGATGCCAAGAATAAATGATTTATTCAATCAACTCGCTAAGGCCAAGGTATTCTCAAAAATCGACCTAAGGTCAGGATACCATCAATTAAAGGTACGAACAGAGGATATCCCCAAGACAGCCTTCACCTCCAGATATGGACTGTATGAGTTCACAGTAATGCCTTTTGGATTAACAAATGCCCCTGCATATTTTGTTCACCTTATGAACAAAGTATTTATGAAGTTTATGGACAAGTTCGTTGTGGTATTCATCGACGATATTTTAGTATACTCCAAAACACCAAAAGAACACGCTGAACATCTCAGAATTGTACTAGGAGAACTCAGGAAACACCAATTGTACGCCAAGTTCAGCAAGTGTGAGTTTTGGTTAAGGCAAGTAGGTTTTCTAGGCCACGTGCTAACCCAAGACGGGATCGCCGTGGACCCAGAGAAAGTCAAGGCCGTACTTGGCAGGAAGTCACCAGCCAGCGTAACGGACATACGAAGTTTCTTGGGAATGGCAGGATATTACCGCAGATTTATTGAAGGATTCTCCACCATAGCCAAGCCAATGACGCAGTTGCTCAAGAAAGATAAGAAATTTGAATGGACCGAAGCCTGTGAGAAGAGTTTCCAAGAGCTAAAACGGAAATTAACAACAGCACCAGTATTGATTGTGCCAGACATACGCAAGAATTTTGAAGTATAATGTGACGCGTCCAGGAAGGGACTCGGATGCGTATTAATGCAAGAAGGCAAGGTTGTCACATACGCTTCAAGGCAACTTCGCAAGCATGAGGAAAACTATCCCACTCATGACTTAGAAATGGCAGCAGTTATTCATGCACTCAAGGAATGGAGGCACTTCCTACTTGGAAATCGATGTGAAATATATACGGACCATAAAAGTCTCAAATATATTTTCACACAGCCAGAGCTGAATTTAAGGCAACGACGCTGGTTGGAGCTAGTAAAGGATTATGATGTCGGAATCCACTATCATCCTGGAAAAGCAAATGTAGTAGCCGATGCTCTTAGTCGGAACCCCAACGCCAACAACAACAGTCTGCCCAACTTAAGACCCGAATTCCAACGGGAATTTGCCAGACTCAACTTGTTGATGGTAGCAGAAGGCACCATAACAAACTTGGAGATACAGCCCAACCTTGTGGCAAGAATCAAAGAAGCCCAGCCGGGTCACCCCAGCATTGAAGGTATCAAAAGAAAGGTGAGTATGGGCAAGGCCTCGGAATTCATCATAGACGAAGAAGGGACACTATGGTACGGAAACAGACTCTGCGTGCCAGACATAGAAGACCTCAAACGGCAAATTCTAGCTGAAGCCCACACCGCTCCATATTCGATCCACCCTGGAGAAACCAAGATGTATAAGGATATCCAAGAAGGATTCTGGTGGCACGGTATGAAAAGGGACATAGCCACCTTCATTGCATGCTGCGACTCTTGTCAACGTATAAAGGCCGAACATCAGAGACCAGCTGGACTACTGCAACCAAATAAAATACCTGAGTGGAAATGGGATGAAATAGGGATGGATTTCATTGTCGGACTACCTCGATCACGACACGAGAACGATGCCATATGGGTTATCACCGACAGATTGAATAAGGTGGCACATTTCATTCCAGTAAAGACGACCCACACCACTCAGAAGCTTGCCAAAATATATCTCTCTCGCATAGTTTGTCTGCACGGTGTCCCGAAGACTATAATATCTGACAGAGGAACACAGTTCGTCTCGAGATTCTGGGAGCAGTTACAACAGGCTCTAGGAACTCAACTAGCCTTCAGTACGGCATACCACCCCCAGACAGATGGACAAACAGAACGGGTAAACCAGATTTTAGAGGACATGCTGAGAGCATGTGTCCTCACCTACGGAGCCAGTTGGGAAGACAGCCTGCCATACGCCGAGTTCGCGTACAACAACAGTCATCAGGCCAGCCTGCAAATGGCACCATTTGAAGCCTTGTATGGGCGAAGATGTCGTACCCCGTTAAATTGGTCAGAGACCGGAGACAGCCGTATCTTCGGCCCACACGTGCTCAAGGAAGCCGAGGAAAAGGTCCAACTAATCAGAGATCGACTCAAGACCGCCCAAAGCCGGCAAAAGAGTTATTACGATCAGAAACATCGTGGGGTCAACTTCGAACCCGGTGAATTCGTGTACCTACGAGTGTCACCTATGAGGGGGTTGCAGCGATTCAAAATTAAGGGAAAGCTAGCGCCAAGATTCATCAGGCCATTCTGTATAACGGCACGAAAAGGCACAGTAGCATATCAGCTAGACCTACCTGAGGAACTATCAGATATCCACAACGTGTTCCACGTTTCGCAATTGAGGAAATGTGTGAACAACCCAGAGAAACAAGTATCCCATGAGAGCATAGACGTGCATCCAGACCTCACTTATCGGGAACACCCAGTAAGGATACTAGAGGAGTCTGAAAGGAGGACCCGACAGAAAACCGTCAAATTTTTCAAAGTTCAGTGGAGTAATCACACCGAAAGTGAAGCAACATGGGAAAGAGAGGATTTTCTTCGAGCAGAGCATCCACACTTATTTAAGGATCAATTGAAATCTCGGGGACGAGATTTTTCCTAAGGGGGTAGGTGTTGTGACACTCCAAAATCTTCATTTGGGTTTTTGCAAAATCCTTGCTGGATTTTCCTTGAAATTTGAGGCTCTCAGTAAAACAACCCTCTTAAAATTCCTTTTCCTTGACTAGGGTTTGCTATTTCTGTTTTCTCCTTCAAGCCTTGGGTTTAACCTTCTTAAAAACTCCTTCTCTCTATTGTTTCCCTTCTCAGATTTTATTTTTGGGAGTTTTCTTTTTAAGAAAAACTCTATGGAAAAGATTTGGGATTTTCATTCTATTGAAAACCATCCATGACCTTGAATTTTGCCCATGAGGTAAAACCACCACAACATCTTCTCCCCTCCTTGTCAACAACTTAAGCTTCCTATCCCAACTCATCCAAACAAGTTTTGGATTTTGTTTTATCTCTCAAATATTTTTCTGTCAATTATTTTTAGCCTAATGGATTTTCAAAGCAAGTACCCTTTTCCATTTGAGATTTGACTTCAAACCAACTCTACTGGCTAGTCCTTTGCACCCACAACCCAGAACCATCTTGATCCACTCATCTTCTTTTCAAAAAATTTCAACTTACACTCCCTGCAAGTTTGGACCAGATTTGTCAAATTTGGTGAAATTCATATCTACACTCCTTCAAAAATTCCACCAAAAATCAGGCAGCCTACTAGAGCAATGAGAAGTCACTCCACCAAATATCAGCCCAAGGAAAAATCCCTACAGGCCTGGTGTCAGGACCCCGATCCTAAGCCACATCGATCCAGCGTGTAACACATCATATCACTTTGCGGCCTCACGCACGGTACTCCCACGGGTGCCACCTTACCTGACCCGGGACCGTTTGCGCCTTTTGGCTCACGTATATGATAGTGTCGCTAGCATCCATATGACAGAGAACCCGGGCCGACATGGCTAGTCGTGAACCCAAAGCGGCGCTAGCCTATGAGTACAGGCATACATGAATCACATTGAACATGTCGGTCATCAACGTATTTATTCGGGCTGTAGCACTGGGCTAACAGGTCTCCGGTAACCCGGGCTGTAGCAGGCTAGGCAGGACTCCGAATAACAGCGCGTGACATTTCCCCGAATGGACAGACATAGGAACGACGTGAAACACATGCCGGCCAGTCAAGTGTCCAAGCAGTAGTGCTGGGCTAGCAGGACTCCGGTGAACCGGGCTGTAGCGGACTACTATCGCTCAGAAGCACAAGACTTACATTTCCCCATATGAAAGGCTGCCAAGGATAAACAACTAGATAGTCGGATCCCACTCATACCAAGCATTTCAATCATACACACAATATGCCCGATATGAGTAAATACAACATGGCATCACAACAGTACTCTACGACTCAAGTACTTTATTTAGAAGGCTCCGAGGAGCCATACATATCATCCATACAGATAGGGGTCACATGACCCAACACTCAAGTCATACAAACATACAAGCACATGCGGAAGCAAAGTAGTCTGAGTACAGACACAAGAAAGAAAGAAGGCTTGACGAAGCCTGTCTATCTACAACGACTCTTCACAAGTCTTGGATCACCACCTGGTGATAAGTCACTCGTCAACGTCGAGGTCTACATAGAACCCATCAGAGGGGTTTGTGCAGTCGTCTGAAAAACATGATTAAAGCAACATGAGTACGGAGGTACTCAGCAAGTCTTACAACAGGAACCTATCATACATGCACATTCTCAAGAAGGTAGTGGGGTTGTTGCAGCAAGCCAGCTTTGACTCTTGGCTAAGCTATCCTACGATAGACACCACTTGTAAATCATTTGTCGCACACGAGTCCACTATCACCATCACAATACTCCACCGTGGATCCTCTCTCGCCATCCTACGAGAGGGCCATCCGCGATACTCACACTTATCTTGAGATTTTTAGTAGTATCCATTTAACTTGTCTATGAACTGATATAGGCAACCCAGAAGTCCATTACCGCGGACACGGCTATTCGAATAGTTCATTTATAACCCTGCAGGGGTGTACTTCTTCACACATGTTTCCACCACTTAGCGTCTGCACACGACATGTGCTCGGCAGACTTCAAGCGAAAGCTGACGTGGGTGTAGACCACGACCTACCTAAACACTCAAGTCTCTAGTCCAGGTTTATCGCCTATTCGGGTTCCATCCGCAGGGAGTCCGGCCGAGGTTTCCACTAACGGCCCCGAACGATGTGAACAGGGTTCCCGAGACACCAAACGGGCGGGTCGGTACACCGTGCCACGTGCCTACCGCAACACAGCCCACCCCGATGGTCAGCGCCGCGTGCGGCCCCTAGCATACTACAAACACCAGAAACTACTTGCAACTCCTGGACAGAGGACAAGGGTGGATAAGAAGTCGAGCGGGGTCATATTTCAGGGCCCAATGTGTGGTAGTAACTGTATCATGGGTCACAAACACAGATCTCAGTTCTTAAGGACGGCCTCAATGAAACAACCCACCATGTACTCCTACATGGCCTCTCATCGATTCCTTTACCAAATCGTATTCAACACTTCACTCTTGTCACCGACACAACCTTTCACTCCAGTTCATCATCCCGATGAGCCAGACCTGACACAACTCTAAGCATAGCAAGCATAGCATGGTAGGAACACACACACATGTATTGGCTCAAGAAACTCCTACACATGCTAGTGGGTTTCATCTAATTACTGTGGCAATGACAGGTCATGCAAAGGAAGTGGGTTCAACTACCGCGACACACAGCAGTTTGAAACGCGTTGTCTTAATGCAGTAAACGAGAGCAGAAGCGAGAACATGGGTTTGTATCGGAATGATCAATGGGTTGCTTGCCTGATGGAGTGGTCGTGGGATACTGCCCTTCAGTTGGATACTCGGAGATATCCTCGGAGGCAGAACCTACCACGGTGAACACATCGGAACACAATCAATACATGGCGATATGCAACAACATGATTCATGCTATGACATGGCAATATGAATGTTTCCTGACCTAGTGCAAGTTAAACCAGAAGGGAATGAACCCATTTGAACCAAAGATTCAAATGGAAACTCATTTATTAAGATCATATTAGTGTATCATCTTGTAGTGCCCAAACAGTGGGTTTAACTTGGTTTTTCATGCATGAAACTGGTACAGATGGATAGCTTGCATTTTTCTGATGATTTTTCATATATAACTTATTTCAAACTGAGCTACGGTTGAATTGATATGAATTTTAGAGGTTTAAATCATTTTCTGGAATTTCCTGTTTAAAATTAAATCCAGAAAATAAATAATTGCGTCAGCACTGCATCATGCTTGCGTCAGCAAGTCAACAGTGCTGACTAGTCAACCTGACGTGTGGGGGCCACACGTCAGTGACACAGAGGCTAAACCCGGTCAAACCCGCGCTGACCGGGGTTTGACTTGGCCCTGGGGCCCACGGTCAGTGGCTTAGGGGGGGTTTAGGTTGCGGGATTAGGCGCTAATGACGCCACGTCGGCCTCGCCGGAGTTTCGCCGGCGACGACCTCGAGCCACGGCGGTTCTTCACCGGAGTTGCGCTACAGGCGGCGAATGGACGCGCGGAGACCACGGGAGCGAAGCCCGCGCTCGTCCGCACCGATTGGAGCAGATGGGAGAGGCGGGGGCGGCCGGAGCTCGCCGGAGCGGAGCTCAGGGCGGCGGCCGGAGTTCGGTCTCGAGCGGGAGCACAGCTACGGGGCACGGTGGGGGCTGCGGAGGCATCTACGGCCTCCTGGCGTCACCAGGAGCACGGTGACGCGCTCAGGAGCGGCTAGCTTGGGCCCTGGCTACGGAGGCGCCATGGCCGGCGACGATGAGGTCTCGGGCGCGGCAGCTGAGCTAGCTAGGCGAGGCAAGATAGCACGGGGATGAGGGGGAACGGCGTAGAAGCTCACGGTGGTTCCGGAGGCGTCGTCGGCGAGCTTGGGGACGGCCGGACGGCGACGTGCGGGCGGTGAAGATCCACGGCGGCCGGCGGCGAAGACGGCAGCGAGGCGGCTCTCCAGGGCCTCCCGAGGCGCGTGGCTTAACGGAGAGGTAGCTGGCGACGAGGCGGAGCTCCTGGGCACGACAGGGAGGCGAGGGGGAGGCGGTGGCTACGGCCACGGCGAGCAGCGGCGACAGTGGCGCTCGGCGTTCGCGGGAGGGGGCGACATCCAGGGAGGAGGGAGAGAGAGAGAGAGGGCGAGGGGGTGGCAGCGCGTGGCGTCGTCCGAATCCAGAGCGAGGAGAGGAGGGGCAGGCAGGCAGCTGCCGTGGCGCGCATGCGCGCAGCGTGCGGCGACCACGCGCCCGGCGTCCTCCTGGCGCGGTGGAGACGACGACTGGCGTTGGCCGGTCGGCTGGGCCGGCCTGTTGGCCACTGGGCCAGGCCAGGGAGGTAAGTGCAGGTAAGTTTCCCATTTTTGTTTCCTTTTTCTATTTTTCTGTGACTTTGTAGACTTATTAAAAATACTAAAACAACTCCTAAAATCACCAAACTGCATCTGGTCCTTAGTTAGAATATTTCCAGCCAGGAACATTTTAGTTTGGAGATATTTGAGCATTTGAAATATTTTATAAATTTTAAATGCCCAAATTCAAATACTAATGCATTAATTCAATGACCTTCTGTTGACCTAGAAAAATATGCACCATTTTTGCCAGAGGTTTCAACCCAAGACAAAGAGGGTGGACATTTTAGAAGGGCATTTCAGGTTCATTGAAAATATTTTTAGTAAACCCTAGTTGATTTCAGGAGGGGTGCTGGGGGTTCTGGCTTCCCCATTTCAAATTTCTGTCAAAAGTAAACATGATGCACACTCTAATGCATGAACTAGGTGGGATGTGACAACTCACCCCCACTCAAAAGAATCTCGTCCCGAGATTTAGGATCTGTCGGAAAGAAGGTGGGATACTCAAGTCGAAGACGATCCTCCCTTTCCCATGTAGCTTCTTGCTCGGAATGGTGTGACCATTGAACCTTGAGAAACTTGATATTGTGGCGCCGAGTGGTACGCTCGGCTTGATCAAGGATACGAACGGGGTATTCCCGATAGGTGAGGTTATCTTGGAGATCAAGCGTTTCGTGGTCCACTCCACGGATAGGATCCGCGAAGCAACGCCTGAGTTGAGAAACGTGGAAGACGTCATGAACTCTGGAGAGATGCGGAGGTAGTTCCAGTTGGTAGGCAACTTCCCCTCGTTTGGCAAGAATGCGAAAAGGTCCAATGTAACGAGGAGCCAATTTACCTTTGATACCGAATCGATGGGTTCCCTTTAAAGGTGTAACCCGAAGGTAAGCCATCTCGTCGACTTCATAAGCCATGGGCTTATGCTTGCGGTCATACTGACTCTTTTGTCGAGACTGGGCGGTTTTCAACTTCTCACGAATAATACGAACCTGCTCTTCTGCATCCCGGATCATGTCCGGGCCGAAGAGTTGTCTCTCGCTGGTTTCTGACCAGTTAAGAGGCGTTCGACATTTTCGTCCATAAAGAACTTCGAAAGGGGCTTTACCCAAGCTAGCTTGATAACTGTTGTTATAAGCGAACTCGGCGAATGGAAGGCACTTCTCCCAATTCATACCGAAAGAGATGACAGAGGCTCGGAGCATATCCTCCAGAATTTGATTGACTCATTCTACTTGACCACTTGATTGAGGATGGAAGGCGGTGCTAAAGGAGAGTCGAGTTCCCAAAGCATTTTGGAAACTTTCCCAAAATCGAGAGGTGAAAAGACTTCCACGGTCTGAATTAATTTCCAATGGAACACCATGGAGAGATACTATTCGAGAGATGTACAAATCAGCTAGCTGGCTAGCGGTTATACTCTCGCGAACAGGTAAGAAGTGGGCTACTTTGGAGAGACGATCGACAATAACGAAGATAGCATTATTCCCTCTTTTGGTTCTGGGAAACCCGGTAATGAAATCCATACCGATTTTATCCCATTTCCATTCAGGAATCTCCAATGGTTGAAGGGTGCCAGCGGGCCGTTGATGCTCTGCTTTGACACGACGACAGACGTCGCAACTAGCAATGTATTGAGCGATTTCTCTCTTCATCCTAGTCCACCAAAACCTCTGGCGTAGGTCTTGATACATTTTAGTACTACCGGGATGAATGGTGAGAGGGGATTCATGAGCTTCCTTAAGGATCAATTGACGTAAATGTTGCTTCTTGGGAACCACCAAGCGGTTCTCGAAGAAGACAACACCTCGTTCATCCATGGAAAAACATTTAGCAACTCCGCTAGCGATGTTTTCCTTAATCCGAGATATGCCCTTATCGCGCTTCTGGGCAGCTATGATTTGATCCGTAAGGTTAGGTTTCGCCACCAGGGTGGAAAGGAATCCTCGAGGAACAATGTGAAGGTTAAGCTTATGAAATTCCTCGTGGAGAAGTGGTTGACCTTGTTGTAACATCAGGTTGTTACAATAAGATTTACGACTTAGTGCATCAGCCATGACATTGGCTTTGCCTGGGGTGTAAGTTATTCCTAAGTCGTAATCCGAGATCAACTCGACCCAACGTCTTTGCCTGAGATTCAAATCCGGTTGGGTGAAGATATATTTCAAACTTTGGTGATCAGTGTAAATTTCGCAACGATTACCCAGAAGGTAGTGTCGCCAGGTTTTGAGTGCATGGACTACTGCTGCAAGCTCTAGATCATGAGTGGGATAATTATCCTCATGTGGACGCAACTGTCGAGATGCGTAGGCAATCACATGACGATCTTGCATGAGTATGCAACCTAGTCCTTGTCGCGAGGCGTCGCAATAGATAACAAAGTCCTTAGAGAAATCTGGTGGTACCAGTACGGGAGCAGATGTCAGGCGTCTTTTCAGTTCCTGAAAGCTGAACTCGCACTGTGGGGTCCACTCGAACTTTTTATCTTTCTTGAGGAGTTCAGTTAGAGGCTTAGCAACTTTGGAAAAATTCTCGACGAAGCGGCGGCAATAGCTCGCTAAACCAAGAAAACTCCGAACTTGCTTGACCGTTTCAGGTGGAGTCCAGTCAAGGACAGCTTGAACTCGCTCGGGATTGACAGCAATGCCCTTACCAGAGATTACATGGCCCAGGTAGGTCACTTCTGGCAACCAGAATTCGCACTTGGAGAATTTGGCATAAAGGCGATGCTCTCGAAGTTTCATCAATACTAACCTTAGATGTTCGGCATGTTCTTCCTCATTCTTGGAGTAGATGAGTATATCATCGAGATATACCACGACGGATTTATCCAAGTACTCCATGAAGATCGAGTTCATTAACCGAGAGAAGGTGGCTGGAGCATTGGTTAAACCGAAGGACATGACGGTGTACTCGTATTGGCCGTAACGAGTGACAAAGGCCGTTTTGGGAATGTCCCCGTTCTTGATTTTGATTTGATGGTAGCCCAACCTCAAATCCATCTTGGAGAAGACTGAGGATCCTGCGAACTGATCATACAGGTCGTTGATCCTGGGGAGCGGATACTTGTTCTTGATAGTGACCAAATTGACAGGTCGGTAATCTACAACCATCCGATCCGTTCCATCCTTCTTCTTGACGAAGAGGACGGGGCAAGCCCATGGAGATGAACTAGGACGGATGAAACCTTTTTGCAAGGACTCATCGCGTTGTTTCTTAAGCTCAGCTAGTTCTAGGGGTGCCATCTTATAAGGTCTCCTAGAGATTGGGACGGTTCCTGGAACAAGGTCTATCACGAACTCGACATCTCTGTCAGGTGGAACACCTGGTAGTTCCTCTGGAAAGACATCTGGGAAGTCACGGACTACCGGAATATCTTCGAGGTCTGGAAGGGGATTGGCATTTAGAGAGTAGAGCTGACGCTCCGATACTCGGGTCAAAACATTGACTGTCTTGCCCGATGGATGGGTAAGTTGAACAGTTCTAGTTGAGCAGTCAATCTTGGCGTAATGAGCTGACATCCAGTCCATACCCAAGATGATGTTTATGTCTGAGGACTTGAGAGCTATTAGTGACGCAAGGAAGACCAATCTGTCAACAAGAATTTCATTTCCATGGCTGATCCTAGAGGTTTGCCACTTAGAACCAGGGGTTTGAATTACCATGGAGGTAGGCATGTCACAAAAGGTGGTGTTGTGCAAACGAGCATAGCTCTCAGAAATAAATGAATGAGATGCTCCAGTATCAAAGAGAACAGTTGCCGGATGGCAATTAACAAGGAGCGTACCGAGAACGACGTTGGGGTCCTCTTGAGTTTCTTCAGCTGAAACGTAGTTGACATGGCCACGAGCAGTGGTGGCTGGCTTGGCGACAAGCACCTTTGCTGTTGACTTACCACGTCCAACAGACTTTCCGAACTGACTGGGGTTGTTCTGGGGACACTCACGGATGTAGTGGCCCGGCTCACCACACTTGAAGCAAGTTATCATATTGGGGCGTGGAGCAGTATTGGCAGTGGGGCCACCAAAAGTCTTGGGCGGCACATACTGTTGATTGGGACGAGGCGCCTCAAAGGATGGCCTCGGGGTATACCTGGGTGGCATAGCAGAATTTGGAATCCAGACCCGGCGCTTCTGAGATCCAGAGCCGGATGAAGATCCATAGTCACGGGAGTGCTTGCGTGAAGCTTCAAAATCATTCTGCCCTGTCTCGGCACTGATGGCCTTATTGACTAGCTTCGGAAAAGAAATGCATTCATGCAGACGAAGGTCACGTCGGAGCTCAGGGCTAAGTCCCTTGCGGAACCTTGCCTGCTTCTTGGCATCGGTGGATACCTCTTCGGGAGCATAGCGTGCAAGCTTCCCAAACTCGCGACTGTATGCATCCACAGTCAGCTTCCCCTGGGTGAAGTTACAAAACTCCTCCCTCTTGCGATCCATGAGGCCTTCCGGGATATGATGCTCACGAAAAGCGGCACTGAAATCAGCCCAAGTAGTGAGTTGGCCGACCGGGCGCATAGCTTCATAATTCTCCCACCAAAGGCTGGCAGGACCTTCAAGGTGATAGGCAGCAAAGGTGACTTTATCATCTTCAGCCACGTTGGCAGAACGTAGCTTGTGGGCGATGCTGCGGAGCCAGTCATCCGCATCGAGAGGTTCGATGGAATGATTGAACTTTGGCGGGTACAGCTTGACAAAGTCATTGATGGACACCGAATTGATCCTCTGCTGACGTGCAGTGTTCTGCTCAATCCGCTCTAACAAGCGGTTGGTGTCGCGCCTGTTGCGCTCTGCCTCCAGCATCACTTCGGCCAGAGAAGGTGGTTGAGGCAGACTTTCCTCTCTAGGTGCACTAGCTTCTCCCTGCTCCGAAGCAGTAGGGTTGCTGCGGGTGTTGACCATCCTGGGAAAACAAAACAGCGATTTAAACCAGGATGGCAAAATCTGGCCAAAGAAGTGCGGAATGTAATGGGTAACAAGGAATGCAGAGATGATCATCCGTATGACATGGTAATATAGAAACTGCCATATATATACCAACGGTCATACACATCATACATAGTTTAGTACAAGCTCAAGCTGAAGTACAACTAAGACGAAAGACGTTACATCTCATCGGAGGCATTCCAAGCTCCCATACATTATTTTTCTACACCTCCGGAATTGATACACACTAAGTTATATTCCACAATCACGCAGGACGGTGGACATACAACTATTACAATACTAGCGAGACTGCTACTAGCTCAGACGGCTCCGTAGAAGTCCTCATAGAAGTCACCACCCAGACCTGGGAGCGGAACATGGTCATCTGGGAACAGACGGTCCTGCGGTGCTTGTGGACCATAGGGACTTGGGTGCGGCCTCGGTCCAACAGATGGCGGCAGAAGAGGTCCATGAGGAGGGGTGATGCCTCCCACCTCACGCCATTCCATGAAGTCTGGCAGACTAGCCCGCACAGGGTACAAGTCTCTCGTGTCCATGTATCCGGCTTGCACAGCAGGTGCAAACCTCGTCAAGGTGGCCCAATGATCAGCACGAGCATTAAAGAGCTCCATACGCAAGGCCCGGTTTTCACGGTCCTTATCTTCCAACATCTCAGTAGTGGTGCAAAGGAGTGAGTCCTCATGGGATGCATCACTGTACATGCCCTGAAGGTAACCATGCGCCCCAGGGAGGGATGCTGGCATGTAGCGAAATTCAGTGTTGCTCAACAAAGCAGTTCTAGCTCGCATAATGGTCATCATCGAGTAGGCTGCATCTTGAACGGACATCCCAATAGTGATCCCGAGTCCATAAGAACGGTGGAGTGGTTCCGTGGCTCCGGGATATGATGGATATATCCTGACCGTGCACAGATATTGGCTCTGGTTAAAATCTCTAAACTGCTCTTCGACGGTGTATTCAGGGTACCATCGGTAACCTGCCTCAACCATCACTCGAACTAACATGGCGGTATGACCACATACACCGATGCAACGGGTCAGACGAACCACTTGGTTTTGGGGACGGGTAGCCATCTGAAAGCACAAAATAGTGCAAAGGCATTAGAATTTCTGGATGAAATTGGACAGCATAACGGCTATAAATGCTCAAAAAAAAAGAATTGAGACATCCACAACAGTTTGCGAAACCACTCAACAACAACATATCAAGGTTCTGGTTCAATTGGCAACATACTAAACTTTAGTAGAACTGAACTGGGTTGTATCCAACAATCCTATAAGTTACTACGGATTTAGTAACACGTGAACCTGATAGAGAGCAGAGAGCCTAGTCCTTAACCCACGTAGAATGAGAAGAGAATGACTCAGAATAGAGGCATAAGGTAAAGGAGTAAAAGAGCCTTACGTTCCCTCCCACAATCAATTCCCCTACATATAACTAAAGCATTTCTAGACTCGACATCGACCAGTTTGGCTTAGCGAACCTACAGGCAGTCCGGCTCTGATGCCAACGCTGTCAGGACCCCGATCCTAAGCCACATCGATCCAGCGTGTAACACATCATATCACTTTGCGGCCTCACGCACGGTACTCCCACGGGTGCCACCTTACCTGACCCGGGACCATTTGCGCCTTTTGGCTCACGTATATGATAGTCTCGCTAGCATCCATATGACAGAGAACCCGGGCCGGCATGGCTAGTCGTGAACCCAAAGCGGCGCTAGCCTATGAGGACAGGCATACATGAATCACATTGAACATGTCGGTCATCAATGTATTTATTCGGGCTGTAGCACTGGGCTAACAGGTCTCCGGTAACCCGGGCTATAGCAGGCTAGGCAGGACTCCGAATAACAGCGCGTGAAATTTCCCCGAAGGGACAGACATAGGAACGACGTGAAACACATGCCGGCCAGTCAAGTGTCCAAGCAGTAGTGCTGGGCTAGCAGGACTCCGGTGAACCGGGCTGTAGCGGACTACTATCGCTCAGAAGCACAAGACTTACATTTCCCCATATGAAAGGCTGCCAAGGATAAACAACTAGATAGTTGGATCCCACTCATACCAAGCATTTCAATCATACACACAATATGCCCGATATGAGTAAATACAACATGGCATCACAACAGTACTCTACGACTCAAGTACTTTATTTAGAAGGCTCCGAGGAGCCATACATATCATCCATACAGATAGGGGTCACATGACCCAACACTCAAGTCATACAAACATACAAGCACATGCGGAAGCAAAGTAGTCTGAGTACAGACACAAGAAAGAAAGAAGGCTTGACGAAGCCTGTCTATCTACAACGACTCTTCACAAGTCTTGGATCACCACCTGGTGATAAGTCACTCGTCAACGTCGAGGTCTACATAGAACCCATCAGAGGGGTTTGTGCAGTCGTCTGAAAAACATGATTAAAGCAACATGAGTACGGAGGTACTCAGCAAGTCTTACAACAGGAACCTATCATACATGCACATTCTCAAGAAGGTAGTGGGGTTGTTGCAGCAAGCCAGCTTTGACTCTTGGCTAAGCTATCCTACGATAGACACCACTTGTAAATCATTTGTCGCACACGAGTCCACTATCACCATCACAATACTCCACCGTGGATCCTCTCTCGCCATCCTACGAGAGGGCCATCCGCGGTACTCACACTTATCTTGAGATTTTTAGTAGTATCCATTTAACTTGTCTATGAACTGATATAGGCAACCCAGAAGTCCATTACCGCGGACACGGCTATTCGAATAGTTCATTTATAACCCTGCAGGGGTGTACTTCTTCACACATGTTTCCACCACTTAGCGTCTGCACACGACATGTGCTCGGCAGACTTCAAGCGAAAGCCGACGTGGGTGTAGACCACGACCTACCTAAACACTCAAGTCTCTAGTCCAGGTTTATCGCCTATTCGGGTTCCATCCGCAGGGAGTCCGGCCGAGGTTTCCACTAACGGCCCCGAACGATGTGAACAGGGTTCCCGAGACACCAAACGGGCGGGTCGGTACACCGTGCCACGTGCCTACCGCAACACAGCCCACCCCGATGGTCAGCGCCGCGTGCGGCCCCCAGCATACTACAAACACCAGAAACTACTTGCAACTCCTGGACAGAGGACAAGGGTGGATAAGAAGTCGAGCGGGGTCATATTTCAGGGCCCAATGTGTGGTAGTAACTGTATCATGGGTCACAAACACAGATCTCAGTTCTTAAGGACGGCCTCAATGAAACAACCCACCATGTACTCCTACATGGCCTCTCATCGATTCCTTTACCAAATCGTATTCAACACTTCACTCTTGTCACCGACACAACCTTTCACTCCAGTTCATCATCCCGATGAGCCAGACCTGACACAACTCTAAGCATAGCAAGCATAGCATGGTAGGAACACACACACATGTATTGGCTCAAGCAACTCCTACACATGCTAGTGGGTTTCATCTAATTACTGTGGCAATGACAGGTCAGGCAAAGGAAGTGGGTTCAACTACCGCGACACACAGCAGTTTGAAACGCGTTGTCTTAATGAAGTAAACGAGAGCAGAAGCGAGAACATGGGTTTGTATCGGAATGATCAATGGGTTGCTTGCCTGATGGAGTGGTCGTGGGATACTGCCCTTCAGTTGGATACTCGGAGATATCCTCGGAGGCAGAACCTACCACGGTGAACACATCGGAACACAATCAATACATGGCGATATGCAACAACATGATTCATGCTATGACATGGCAATATGAATGTTTCCTGACCTAGTGCAAGTTAAACCAGAAGGGAATGAACCCATTTGAACCAAAGATTCAAATGGAAACTCATTTATTAAGATCATATTAGTGTATCATCTTGTAGTGCCCAAACAGTGGGTTTAACTTGGTTTTTCATGCATGAAACTGGTACAGATGGATAGCTTGCATTTTTCTGATGATTTTTCATATATAACTTATTTCAAACTGAGCTACGGTTGAATTGATATGAATTTTAGAGGTTTAAATCATTTTCTGGAATTTCCTGTTTAAAATTAAATCCAGAAAATAAATAATTGCGTCAGCACTGCATCATGCTTGCGTCAGCAAGTCAACAGCGCTGACTAGTCAACCTGACGTGTGGGGGCCACACGTCAGTGACACAGAGGCTAAACCCGGTCAAACCCGCGCTGACCGGGGTTTGACTTGGCCCTGGGGCCCACGGTCAGTGGCTTAGGGGGGGTTTAGGTTGCGGGATTAGGCGCTAATGACGCCACGTCGGCCTCGCCGGAGTTTCGCCGGCGACGACCTCGAGCCGCAGCGGTTCTTCACCGGAGTTGCGCTACAGGCGGCGAATGGACGCGCGGAGACCACGGGAGCGAAGCCCGCGCTCGTCCGCACCGATTGGAGCAGATGGGAGAGGCGGGGGCGGACGGAGCTCGCCGGAGCGGAGCTCAGGGCGGCGGCCGGAGTTCGGTCTCGAGCGGGAGCACAGCTACGGGGCACGGTGGGGGCTGCGGAGGCATCTACGTCCTCCTGGCGTCACCAGGAGCACGGTGACGCGCTCAGGAGCGGCTAGCTTGGGCCCTGGCTACGGAGGCGCCATGGCCGGCGACGATGAGGTCTCGGGCGCGGCAGCTGAGCTAGCTAGGCGAGGCAAGATAGCACGGGGAGGAGGGGGAACGGCGTAGAAGCTCACGGTGGTTCCGGAGGCGTCGTCGGCGAGCTTGGGGACGGCCGGACGGCGACGTGCGGGCGGTGAAGATCCACGGCGGCCGGCGGCGAAGACGGCAGCGAGGCGGCTCTCCAGGGCCTCCCGAGGCGCGTGGCTTAACGGAGAGGTAGCTGGCGACGAGGCGGAGCTCCTGGGCACGACAGGGAGGCGAGGGGGAGGCGGTGGCTACGGCCACGGCGAGCAGCGGCGACAGTGGCGCTCGGCGTTCGTGGGAGGGGGCGACATCCAGGGAGGAGGGAGAGTGAGAGAGAGGGCGAGGGGGTGGCAGCGCGTGGCGTTGTCCGAATCCAGAGCGAGGAGAGGAGGGGCAGGCAGGCAGCTGCCGTGGCGCGCATGCGCGCGGCGTGCGGCGACCACGCGCCCGGCGTCCTCCTGGCGCGGTGGAGACGACGACTGGCGTTGGCCAGTCGGCTGGGCCGGCCTGTTGGCCACTGGGCCAGGCCAGGGAGGTAAGTGCAGGTAAGTTTCCCATTTTTGTTTCCTTTTTCTATTTTTCTGTGACTTTGTAGACTTATTAAAAATACTAAAACAACTCCTAAAATCACCAAACTGCATCTGGTCCTTAGTTAGAATATTTCCAGCCAGGAACATTTTAGTTTGGAGATATTTGAGCATTTGAAATATTTTATAAATTTTAAATGCCCAAATTCAAATACTAATGCATTAATTCAATGACCTTCTGTTGACCTAGAAAAATATGCACCATTTTTGCCAGAGGTTTCAACCCAAGACAAAGAGGGTGGACATTTTAGAAGGGCATTTCAGGTTCATTGAAAATATTTTTAGTAAACCCTAGTTGATTTCAGGAGGGGTGCTGGGGGTTCTGGCTTCCCCATTTCAAATTTCTATCAAAAGTAAACATGATGCACACTCTAATGCATGAACTAGGTGGGATGTGACACCTGGATCATTCTGTCGAACACCTTGCATGCACTGTTCGAACACTTTCAGTCAAATTCAGTCTTCAGTGTTGTTTTCTGCAGATCATCTTTAGTCACGCGCACACAGTGCCCTTGGCACGTTGCTCGCCGCCTGGTCTGCGTGTCCAGAGCCCCGCACGCGCGCTTGGCCTCTTCCTGGCGTCGGTGGTGCTCTGGCCCGACCACGCCGGCGTGTCCCGCGGCGGCTGAACCGCCGTGGCAGCCAACAGGGAGCAGAACGGCGGCTCAACGCCGTTCCGCGCCGCATAGCCCCGCTGATGGCTCCGCGTGGCCATCTCCGCGCCAGCGCACGCATGCAGCACCGTCGCCGTGGCGCGACGCGCACAGCGCGCGCTCTCTGCCGCCGTTGAGCCCGTGCGGTCACCTCACCGTGGACGGACGCCATTACGCCGGGGCCAGCTCCGTTTAGTAGCAGAACGAGTTCAGTAACCTCCACTGATGCTGCCCGACCGCTCAAGCCACCCTCTAATCCACTGCTCCGCCGTAATCGCTCACTGGAGATTCTCCGTTTACGGCCCCCCGTCGATCTGCCTATAAATAGAGGCCCCGAGCTTCAGCTCGAGCACCCACTAGCCATGCACTCCCCCTAGAGCACGCCAGGCCTCTGGAAGGGCCCCGAGGAGGTCTCCTTCCTCGACTCCGACCGCTGCGACCCGCCACTGGATCCAGCCCGATTCGCCCCCGTGTGTGCTCCTCCACCTCCATTCTCCTGCCAGTAGCTTCTCCACGCATCCCTCTTTCTGACCCGCACTTCAATTTGAAGCTTGCAGCCCTCCATCGGAGTTCCCCATCCTCACCCGAACCGCCGTCCGCCGGAGTTAGTGTCGCCGTCGACGTGGTGCTCCCTGTTGGACGAGTCCACCACCCACCGACGCGGAAGAAGACACCGAAGCTCTTGGTACCCTCCGTTTCTCCTAATTCGTCGTAGTTCGACGCCGGCGTCCACCACCGCCTTCGGGCGCCGGTGAGCCTTTTCAAACCTGACATGCGGACCCCGCATGTCAGCCTCTGCTCTTTTATTTGCAAAACGTTTTCTGTTGACGCCTTCGGGCAAAATACGCTTTCTCTGTTGCGCTTGCGCATTTCCAAACGAAACGTTTTCTGTTTTCTCAGTTAGAACCCTGGGAAGTTTCTGTTTCATTACAGATGAGTCCCTGGGCAAAAACCTTTATAACTTTTTATCAGAAGCATATTTTTGATTGATTCTTTTTCTGTTCTCTTCAAAATTTTGTCTAGTTTTTTACCAGATTTATTGGAATAATATTTGCAATACTCTTTCTGCACCTCTCGGTATTCACGTTAGCGCGTATGTTTTCTCTGTACCATAGATACCGACGGAGGTGACGGGGCCGCGAACTTCACCGAGCTAGGCTCCGACTACTCTGAACCAGGCAAGCATGTTCGAACTTTTGATATGATGAGTGTATTGGCATGTTTGCATGTAGATAGTTTCATGGCATGTGTGGAACATACCGATGAACCGTTCATTATGCATTGTTGGAGCAAGTAAGCCCGATAATTTCACGCGTCGATGGACGTGAGTATGAAAGGCCATGTGTTGGCATGAAGATGGGTAAGATGGCCGTGTTGTAGCATGCCAGTCTTAGGCCATGCAAGTTATCTTCAGTACCAACCCGTATCGGTTGGTTCATATCCATTCCCTATCCCTGTACTACCACATGTTTCCCGAAAGGGATATGGTTTAGTAAGTCGCAAACCGCTTTCTTGGTACACACCAAAAAGGAGAGGCCGGGATGCTGGTTCCATGGCCCTGGATTAAAGCCAGGCATCCAGTCAGGGGGCATGGGTGTTTCCGGTTGGGACCGAGAGGGGGGCACCCCTTACAGCGCGTATATAAATTTGATCCCATGCTATTCGAGATTGTGATCTCCCCGTCTCAATAGTTTTTCTTGGACGATGTTGAGGGTGATTCCTGGCATCGAAGAGTTGGATGGGTGTGTACTGGATTGCCGTGTTTTCTTCTGAAATGCCGTAACGGAACTAGTCCTAGTGACTACTGAAATCCGTCGACTGTGGGAAATTTTTGTACAAACTCTGCAGAGCTCTATACCCTTAAATCATATTATATGTTTCCAAGTTTCCTGCTAACAGTCATGTGCCAGTTTGGTGACAGATTACCCGGTGGGACACATGGGCACTAAGACCGGTTAAATGTTTATCATTGTGGATGTACTAACCCGTTATTCTCCATGAGTTAAATATATACATGATGATATATTATTTCATTATCAGTCAAAAGCCCTTTATGTGGTGTCGCTCAGACGCCCGACTGTGGCATTTCTTTTAAAAGCCCTTTATGTGGTGTCGCTCAGACGCCCGACTGTGGCATTTCTTTTAAAAGCCCTTTATGTGGTGTCGCTCAGACGCCCGACTGTGGCATTTCTTTTAAAAGCCCTTTATGTGGTGTCGCTCAGACGCCCGATTGTGGCATTATTATTCCGCATTTTCCGCTCGAGGAGTCTTTCAGACACTCGTTTGGCACCAGTATTATTATTCTGCATTTTCCGCTCGAGGAGTCTTTCAGACACTCGTTTGGCACCAGTATTATTATTCTGCATTTTCCGCTCGAGGAGTCTTTCAGACACTCGTTTGGCACCAGTATTATTATTCTGCATTTTCCGCTCGAGGAGTCTTTCAGACACTCGTTTGGCACCCAGCATTATCACCTCTATGTCTGATCGTACTGGTTAACTTATCCATGTGTTTCATGTTGGCATTTGTTATATCTTACGTCCGAACTGTCTTGCGAGTACTTTCAAAGTACTCACTGGCTTGTTGATTTGGCCAGATGCTGACGAAGGTGATCTCATGGATGAAGAGTTCGATAGCGAATCCGACGCCTAGAGGAGTCCCAGTCAGTCTCGTGCAACCTTGGAGTTGGTCACTGTTTCATATCCGCTTCCGCTACCCTAATAAATTCATCGAGCTTCACCTCGACGCTCGATGGGATGTTAGTTTGAGAATCCCATAACCACTCCCACTGTGATACTCCACCTCTACCGTATTTGCGAGTCAGTAGTATGCCACCACTCCCTTGTTTCATTAAGCGCCTTTATGTATAATTATTGGCACGCTTGTAATAAATTGTTGAGTATCGTCAGCTCAACCCTGTAATATATTTATGCTGCTGGCTTATTGTATCAAAAGTTTGTCTGCCAGTGAGGTGGTTTTATCTCAAACTGGATTTCTATAGATTGGTTTCTCAATAAATATTTTATTGGAAAACCGGTCGTGACAAGCTTGGTACCAGAGCCAGGCTGACTGTAGGAAGCCACTAGGTGCGTTCGCTAATCGGTTATGAGCATGATAGAGCTTATTCATGTTTTTACAATAGTAGTCATTTTTCTGACAGTCAGCATATATTTATGATCTGACCATTCAGGATTTTTGCCCACTTTTGTAGATGGCCGACCGCAGCTGCGAGTCTCAGACCTTCGCCAACGTACCCGATGGGTTCGTCAAGCTTCTCTCCTTCGTCGTTCAGGTCGCGATGGGGCCGTCTGTGCGCCTAGTCGTCACTCTCTGTCAGCACAGAGTCAACGACAGTCTGACTATGCACCAGGCCGTGGTGCAGTTCAAGGGAGGGCGTGGTGATCTACGCCGTTTCCGGTTCTTGGGGAGAGCCATGCCTACGGAGAAGAGGAAGTTGATTTCTGGTGACTATTTTCCGGCAGAGCTTCCCGAAGCCGCCGCCAAGAAGGTCCCCAAGATCAACGCCAAGAGTGATGAGGAGCAGTCTGCTCCGGCAAACCCCAGGGTTTGTTCCGTCGAAGCAGACGCTCCCGACAAGTTTTGCTCCGGCAAGCTTGCCGGGGAACGTCAAGCTCCGGCTAAGCCGCAGGTTCTCGCCGTAGAAGCAGATGTTCCCGCAGCAGCAGATATGCCTTTAGTCCTTGTTGTTGAGCCACAAGCTCCGGCATGGGCGCAGCAGATTGTCCGTTTCCTCCAGACAAGAGAACTTCCCGAAGAGCAAGAAGAAGCGGAAAGAGTAGCCCGGCAGTCAAGTATGTACCAGTTTGTCGACAGCACACTGTACAGAAGAAGACTCAACGGTGTGAAATTGAAGTGTATTCACCGGGAAGACGGACAAAAGCTGTTGGCAGAGATACATGGAGGCATATGTGGTCACCACATTGGCGCAAGAGCACTTGCCGGCAAAGCATTCCGGCAAGGTTTCTTTTGGCCGACAGCCCTCCAAGATGCAACTGCACAAGTAACCAAGTGTGAAGCGTGCCAGTTCCATTCCAAACAGATACACCAGCCAGCTCAAGCTCTCCAGACGATTCCTTTATCCTGGCCATTTTCGGTCTGGGGGCTCGACATCCTCGGCCCTTTCCCCCGAGCTGTTGGGGGCTTTGAGTTCTTGTACGTTGCAATCGACAAGTTCACAAAGTGGCCGGAAGTGGAAGCAGTGAGGAAGGTGACAGCACAGTCAGCAGTCAAGTTCTTCAGGTCAATTGTTTGCCGCTTCGGGATCCCTAACAGGATCATCACCGACAACGGTACGCAATTCACGAGCCGCACCTTCATGCAGTACGTCCAAGATCTTGGCGCCAAGGTCTGCTTCGCTTCTGTTGCTGACCCCAGAAGCAACGGTCAAGCGGAGAGGGCAAATGCTGAAGTGTTGCGTGGGCTCAAGACCAGAACTTTCGACAGGTTGCACAAGTGCGGAAGAAACTGGATCGAGGAGCTGCCGGTGGTTCTTTGGTCGATCAGGACGACGCCAAATCGAGCCACTGGCCAAACACCTTTCGCTCTAGTCTACGGAGCAGAGGCAGTTCTCCCCACGGAACTCGTATACGGGTCACCTCGAGTGCTCGCTTATGATGAGCTTGAGCAAGAGCAGCTGCGGCAAGAGGACGCGCTGCTCCTTGAGGAAGATCGTCTTCAGGCTGCTGTGCGAGCTGCTCGCTACCAGCAAGCTTTGCGCCGCTACCATAGCCGCAAAGTTAATGTCAGAAGTCTCGAGGAAGGCGACCTTGTTCTTCGGCGTGTTCAGTCCGCCAAGAATTCCAACAAGTTGATGCCGAAGTGGGAAGGCCCTTACCGGGTGAAACGAGTCACTAGGCCTGGCGCTGTCCGCCTTGAGACCGAAGATGGCATTCCGGTGAGCAACTCCTGGAATATTGAGCATCTTCGTAAGTTTTACCCGTAAGGCGCGGTTGTTGGACCCTATTCCGGCAACCACCTTTTGTACAAGTCTTGCCGCTGTTGCATGTAATCCTTTGTACAAAGCCAGGCGCAGACCCTGAGCATAAATGAAGCGCTGGCGCCCTAAGTTATAGCATGCATGCTAGATCGAGTCTCGTCCTTGGTTAGGGTTGATAGTGCTTAGTAGCGGCTAACCCCTAGCTTAGAGGTCGAGTGTGCGTCCCTTTGCCGTTCTTTCGTTTCCCTTGGTTCGCAGGGCTCGCATATCCTGGCCGGACCACTTGAGGACGAAAAAGAGAAGAAGGACGGACCAGCATCTGGACCTCGGCAAGCCAGTGTTGCCGGGGGCTGCAAGTACAAAGATTCACCCACAGCGAACCAGAGTTGCCGGGGGCTGCAATCTCAGATAAGTTTTTCATCCCTTATCATGCATTCTCTTATGGACTGAGGTATGCGAAACCTCGTTTCTTCCTAAAAGCTACCGTGCTCCCCTAACTCTAGGCCCTAGGGCTCGTTCCTGGGGCCAGGTTTGGTCGTAGTCGCGGCAGCAAAGGGACGAAACGAGGAGCCCGAACCCGCCTCATCCCTGCCTCCGCCAAAAGCGTGAGAAAGGTCGAGCGACGTGGGAAGACGGCAGGGCCTGCTGCCGGGAAAAGAAGTGTCTATCTTAAAGATATCAAGGATTTGCTCCTTGACGTGGGTTCCACCCGCAAGACAAGTGACCCGGCAAGCATCCCCTTTTCACTAAAAAACATTCCACTCAGGTATAGTTCATAGAGAATGAAAAACATGAATGATGGGATTACAAGTTTTAAATGCAACTAAGTCCCGAGGGCTTACAAATTAAAAAGAGATAAGGTGCCCGTAATCCCTTTCTTGTCCCTCTCTTCAGGAGGTAGGTCAAGGAGGCGAAAAGGGCAAAAGGGGCGCCTAGGCGAGCTACGGGTAGTAGAAGACAGCAAGAGAACATCTCGGTGGCCGTCCAAAGGCTCGAAGATGAGGCGGCAGGACGTCAGCACGCTGTCGAGGGCATCACGCCCACGTACTCCGACTTGACGGCCTTGCCGCCCGCCCTCTTCCTCTTCTGGAGCCTCCCTACGCCAGCCGCCCAAGGAGACGACCCCGAGAAGTTCAAGGAGCCGGCGACACGGATGATGGGATCGCCGGTGCCGCACGGAGCGACGCCCGACACCTAGTCGGACCCGTCATCCTGCCACCCGCTACTCCCATCGTCGTTGCTGCTGTCCTCCTTGTCACTCTCGCTCGAGGAGGAGTCTTCGCTATCAGAGGAGCTCTCCACGCAGCACCTTGCCCGAGTTCTGAAGCACCCGAAGACCTTGACGGAGAGGAGACCGCCCTCCATCAGCTTAAAATGGAGGGTGAGCCCCTCCGTCAGGTGGTGGATACGGGCGAACGTCTTCCACCCTCGACCAAGATACATCACATTAGGGGCTGGGAAGTCAACGCGGACTCATGTGCCGCTGATTCCACAGCCCCTCATGTGCAGCCCTAGTGTCTCGGGCGGGTCCAACTCCATCTCGCTCGCAAATGGAGTCGGGAGACGAAGGTGACGACGAGGCGGCCGACGCAACCTGACAAAGAACTCGCAAGGGTCGTCCCCAATATGGACCGCCATGGGAAGAGGAACCGCTGGTGGAGGCGAGGCCGGCACGCCGCCCCGTCCACCTCTTCCCCAAGCGCCTCGGCCTCGCCCTCGACCTCGCACGTGGCCTCGCCCCCTCCCTCTTCCCCTTACGGCTGGCTCTGCCACCACGGGTGCGGGAGAAGGAGGGACGCGTTGTCTAGCGGCGACCCTCGCCGCCACCGTTGAAGGACCAGGGTTCCCTTTCTCCATGGCGAATGAGAGAGAGGGGAGCAGAAGCTGAAGGAAAGAGGAGATGAAAGAATACGGGCCTCCGTCCCCCCTCCCGCTCCTTATAAAGGAACAGGGTGGGGGCTCGGCCGCCCCGCTCAGCTAATCAAGACACAGAAGGAGCAGGGAACTGGGACCGACCCACTGCCTCGACCCACGACGGCCCGGTTTCCCGCCTCCACCGTTCGCCACCCCAAGCGCATGGAAGCCGCGTGGCAGGCATGCAGAACCGAGGCGACGGATGAGGCGACCTCTCCCCACCCCGTGATCATGGGGAGTGGACGCCTCAAAAACCACGCCTCCACGCCTCCCTCCGTTTATGGGGAAGGCGCGAACTGCCCCTGTTTCCCCTTCTTATAAGGAGGGAGGGGGCGGACGTTTCGCCCTTCTGAATAAAGAAACCACCCACGATCTCTCCCACGACGCCGCAATTGACGCGTGCCGTTCGGGGAGGGCGCGGTGGATGCAGAGTCAGATACGGCGTGACCCAGGCCGCGCGTGCCCGTGCCCTATTTTGGGCCTGGCCCAACAGCGCTCGGCACCGTGTATGGCCCAGGCCGGGGGGCTCCTGTCGGTGTACTAGAGTAGGGGTACCCTAGTATCCCGAACTTGTGCACGGACAGTCGCAGCCTCCCGCGGCAAGCCTTGCCAGGTGACCGCCAAAGTCCTCCGTGGTTCCTCTGGAGCCATTCAAGAACAAAGTATTCAAGCCAAGGAGACAAGGCCCCGGCAAGAGGAGCTTGCCGGGAAGGCCACTCAAGGCACAAGGCCCCGGCAAGAGGAGCTTGCCGGGAAGACCACTCAAGGCACAAAGCCCCGGCAAGAGGAGCTTGCCGGGAAGGCCAACAAAGGCATCTCAAGGAACTTGCCGCAACGCGCCACGCGTCCCGGCAAGGCCCAGCGAGCGACAAGCTTCCGGGCGCGATAAGACAACGACCGCGGCAAGGCGTTTGCCGCGACAAGCAACCACTCTGTACCCATGCTCCAGCGCATCAACCAACGTGTCGCTCTGGGACCTTTCCAGGCGTACGTGGCGGGAGGCTGTGCAGCCAGGGGTACACTGTGGCAAGCGGCACTGACAAGATCGCCATGATGGCGAGCGGTGGCGTCCCTGACGGTCGCTTTTCTGCACTGTTTGGGCGACACGGACGGGCATTTAATGCCCTTGTCCCCTGCCGTCAGGGTTAGGTATGATACACTGTACAGGTAGCTGTACCAACCGCAGCACATTTTCCATTTTTGCCCTTGCCTACGTTGCCACCTGTCGGTGACCCCTTGAGCATATAAAAGGAGGCCCATGCGCAACGTAGGAAAAGGAGGAGAACACTCACGCTCGGTCTGGCTAGCTGCTTGAGTGTATTGTAGCACTCAGCCCTCCCGAGCAAGAACACAATACAATCCACAAAGCAGCAGTAGGGTTTTACGCATCCGTGTGGCCCGAAGCTGGGTAAACGGCTCGTGTGCCTCGCCTCGATCCGCTCTTCGTGCGACCTCCGCCCCCCGCCGAACCGAAAGGGGCTCCGTCCCCATAGGTGCTCGTGGAGCCAGTTTCTCCGACATATACTTATTGCAAAAATCTAGAAGTTATCAAAGCAAAGTATTACGCGCATGCTCCTAGGGGGATAGATTGGTAGGAAAAGACCATCGCTCGTCCCCGACCGCCACTCATAAGGAAGACAATCAATAAATAAATCATGCTCCGACTTCATCACATAACGGTTCACCATACGTGCATGCTACGGGAATCACAAACTGTAACACAAGTATTTCTCAAATTCACAACTACTCAACTAGCATGACTCTAATATCACCATCTTCATATCTCAAAACAATTATGAAGCATCAAACTTTTCTTAGTATTCAACGCACTCAAAAGAAAGTTTTACAAATCTTGAATACCAAGCATATTATTATTATTAAGCAAATTACCATGCTATTTAAGACTCTCATCAATAGTTTCTATAAAACAAATCCACCACCGTGATCTAAAAGATCTAAGTGAAGCACTAGAGCAAAACTATAAAGCTCAAAAGATATAAGTGAAGCACATAGAGCAAAACTATATAGCTCAAAAGATATAAGTGAAGCACATAGAGTATTCTAACAAATTCCAATTCATGTATGGCTCTCTCAAAAGGTGTGTACAGCAAGGATGATTGTGGTAAACTAAAAAGCAAAGACTCAAATCATACAAGACGCTCTAAGCAAAACACATATCATGTGGTGAATAAAAATATAGCTCCAAGTAAAATTACCGATGGAAGTAGACGAAAGAGGGGATGCCTTCCGGGGCATCCCCAAGCTTTGACTTTTTGGTGTCCTTGTATTATCTTCGGGGTGACATGGGCATCCCCAAGCTTAGGCTCTTGCCACTCCTTGTTCCATAATCCATCAAAAGATTTCACCCAAAACTTGAAAACTTCACAACACAAAACTCAACAGAAATCTCGTAGGCTCCGTTAGCGAAAGAAAAGAAAAGACCACTTCAAGGTACTGTAATGAACTCATTATTTATTTATATTGGTGTTAAACCTACTGTATTCCAACTTCTCTATGGATTATAAACTATTTTACTAGCCATAGATTCATCAAAATAAGCAAACAACACACGAAAAATAGAATCTCAAAAATAGAACAGTCTGTAGTAATCTGTAACTAACGCAAACTTCTGGAACTCCAAAAAATCAGCCAAAATAGGACGACCTAGGCAATTTGTTTATTGATAAGCATCAATTGGAATCACTATTTTATCACATTCTGGTGATTTTTAACAATTGTTTTCATGAACAGAAAGTTTCTGAAAATTACAGCAAGATCAAATAACTATCATCCAAGAAGATCCTATAGGTTTAACTTGGCACAAACACTAATCAAAAGATAAAACCACATATAAACAGAAGGTAGATGGATTATTTATTCCTAGATAGAAGCAAAAGCAAAAAAAACTAAATAAAATTGGGTTGCCTCCCAACAAGCGCTATCGTTTAACGCCCCTAGCTAGGCATAAAAGCAAGGATAGATCTAGGTATTGCCATCTTTGGTAGGCAATCCATAAGTGGCTCTCATGATAGATTCATATTGTAATTTTATTTTCTTCCTAGGGAAGTGTTCCATGCCCTTCTTTAATGGAAATTGGAATCTAATATTCCCTTCCTTCATATCAATAATTGCACCAATCGTTCTAAGGAAAGGTCTACCAAGAATAATAGGGCAAGAAGGATTGCAATCAATATCAAGAACGATAAAATCTACAGGAACATAGTTCCTATTTGCAACAATAAGAACATCATTAATTCTTCCCATAGGTTTCTTAATAGTGGAATCCGCAAGGTGCAAGTTTAGAGAGCAATCATCAAAATCGTGGAAATCTAGCAAATCACACAAAGTTTTGGGAATAGTGGAAACACAAGCACCCAAATCACATAAAGCATAAAATTCATGATCCTTAATCTTAATTTTAATAGTTGGTTCCCACTCATCATAAAGTTTTCTAGGTATAGAAACTTCCAACTCAAGTTTTTCTTCGTAAGACTGCATCAAGGCATCAACGATATGTTTGGTAAAGGCTTTATTTTGACTATAAGCATGAGGAGAATTTAGCACGGATTGCAACAAGGAAATACAATCAATTAAATAGCAACTTTAATAATTAAATTCCTTGAAATCCAATATAGTGGGTTTAGCAACATCTAGGGTTTTATTCTTTTCAATCCCACTTTTATCAATTTCATCATCAAGTTCTAAAAACTCCGAATTATTGGAACGCCTTCTAGGTAAAGGTGGATCATATTCAGTCTCATCAAGATTCATATTGCAAAACAAAGATTTAATAGGGGACACATCAATAACTTTTAGATCTTAATCTTGATTTTCGTAGGAATTGGAAGAACACGCTTTAATAAAGGCATCTTTTGTAGCACGCATCCTAGCGGTTCTTTCCTTGCACTCATCAATGGAAATTCTCATGGCTTTGAGAGACTCATTGATATCATGCTTAGGAGGAATAGATCTAAGCTTTAAAGAATCAACATCAAGAGAAATTATATCAACGTTCCTAGCCAATTCATCAACTTTAAGCAATTTCTCTTCAATCAAAGCATTAAAATTCTTTTGCGAATTCATAAACTCTTTAACACTAGGAATTTCCATAATTATTAGAAGGATTACTAGGATAAGGCCTAGGATTAAAGTTCCCTCTATACGCGTTGTTACCCAAATTATTCCTACCAACAAAATTCACATCCATAGATTCATTATTATTCTCAATCAAAGTAGAAAAAGGAATATCATTAGGATCAGAAGAAACACTCTTAGTAGCAAATAATTTCATAAGTTCATCCATCTTTCCACTCAAAACATTAATTTCTTCTATCGCATGCACTTTTTTATTAGTAGATCTTTCAGTCTGCCATTGAGAATAATTAACCATAATATTATCTAGGAGTTTAGTAGCATCTCCAAAAGTGATTTCCATAAAAGTACCTCCCATGGCCGAATCTAAAAGATTTCTACAAGCAAAATTCAATCCAGCATAATTTTTTTGTATAATCATCCACAAATTCAAACCATGAGTAGGACAATTGTGTATCATTAATTTCATTCTCTCCCAAGCTTCTGCAACATGTTCATGATCAAGTTGCTTAAAATTCATAATATCATTTCTAAGAGAGATGATCTTAGCGGGAGGAAAATACTTAGAGATAAAAGCATCTTTGCACTTGTTCCAAGAATCAATACTATTTTTAGGCAAAGATGAAAACCAAGCTTTAGCACGATCTCTAAGCGAAAAAGGAAATAGCTTCAATTTAACAATATCATTATCGACATCTTTCTTCTTTTGGATATCACACAAATCAACGAAGCTATTTAGATGTGTAGCGACATCTTCAGTAGGAAGGCCGGCGAATTGATCTTTCATAACAAGATTCAACAAAGCAGTATTGATTTCACAAGATTCAGTATTAGTAAGAGGAGCAATCGGAGTGCTAAGGAAATCATTATTGTTGGTATTGGTAAAGTCACACAATTTGGTACTATCTTGAGCCATCGTGACAAGTAAGCAATCCAACACACAAGAAAACAAAAAGCAAACGAGAAAAAGGCAAACGGAAAAGAGAGGGCGAAAAAACAGCAAGGATGAAGTGGGGGAGAGGAAAACGAGAGGCAAATGGCAAATAATGTAATGCGGGAGATAAGGATTGTGATGGGTACTTGGTATGTTGACTTTTGCGTAGACTCCCCGGTAACGGCACCAAAAATTCTTCTTGCTACCTCTTGAGCACTGCGTTGGATTTTGCCAAAGAGGAGAGGATGATGCAGCAAAGTAGCGTAAGTATTTCCCTCAGTTTTTGAGAACCAAGGTATCAATCCAGTAGGAGGCCACGCGTGAGTCCCTCGTACCTACACAAAACAAATAGCTCAACACAACCAACGAGATTAGGGGTTGTCAATCCCTTCACGGTCACTTACGGGAGTGAGATCTGATAGAGATGATAGATAATATTTTTGGTATTTTTGATATAAAGATGCAAGCTAAAATAAAAGGTAAAAGTAAAAAAGCAAAGCAATAATAAAGTGATGGAGAATTGATATGATGAGAATAGACCCGGGGGCCATAGATTTCACTAGTGGCTTCTCTCAAGAGCATAAGTATTTTACGGTGGGTGAACAAATTACTGTTGAGCAATTGACAGAATTGAGCATAGTTATGAGAATATCTAGGTATGATCATGTATATAGGCATCACGTCCGAGACAAGTAGACCGACTCCTGCCTGCATCTACTACTATTACTCCACTCATCGACCTCTATCCAGCATGCATCTAGAGTATTAAGTTAATGAAAAAAGAGTAACGCCTTAAGCAAGATGACATGATGTAGAGGGATAAATCCATGCAATACGATATAAACCCCATCTTGTTATCCTCGATGGCAACAATACAATACGTGCCTTGCTGCCCCTACTGTCACTGGGAAAGGACACCGCAAGATTGAACCCAAAGCTAAGCACTTCTCCCATTGCAAGAAAAACCAATCTAGTAGGCCAAACCAAAATGATAATTCGAAGAGACTTGCAAAGATAACCAATCATACATAAAAGAATTCAGAGAAGATTCAAATATTGTTCATAGATAATCTTGATCATAAACCCACAATTCATCGGTCTCAACAAACACACCGCAAAAACAAGATTACATCGAATAGATCTCCACAAGAGAGGGGGAGAACATTGTATTGAGATCCAAAAAGAGAGAAGAAGCCATCTAGCTACTAACTATGGACCCGAAGGTCTGAGGTAAACTACTCACACTTCATCTGAGGGGCTATGGTGATGATGTAGAAGCCCTCCATGATCGATTCCCCTTCCGGCGGAGCTCCGGAACATGCCCCAAGATGGGATCTCGTGGGTACAGAAGGTTGCGGCAGTGGAATTAGGTTTTTGGATCCGTATCTGATCGTTTGGGGGTACGTACGTATATATAGGAGGAAGGAGTATGTCAGTGGAGCTTCGAGGGGCCCACGAGGCAGGGGGCGCGCCCTGGGGGGGCGCGCCCTCCACCCGCGTGACCGCCTCTCTTCTTTCTGGAGGGAGGGTCCAAGTCTCCTGGATCATATCTGATGAGAAAATCACGTTCCCGAAGGTTTCATTCACTCCGTTTGATATTCCGTTTCTTCGAAACACTGAAATAGGCAAAAAACAGCAATTCTGGGTTGGGCCTCCGGTTAATAGGTTAGTCCCAAAAGTAATATAAAAGTGGAAAATAAAGCCCAATATGGTCCAAAACAGTAGATAATATAGCATGGAGCAATCAAAAATCATAGATACGTTGGAGACGTATCACCTCACTTTCATGAGATAAGTTCATTTTTTCTACAGTATCACCAAAATGCCAAGGCGTTGATGTCATTTTATTTTGGTTAAACTGCACAAAAAATTATGAAGACAAGAGGAAAGGTCAAGAGTGGGCACCTCCTCCTCCGGCTGTTCTCTTGATTCGTTCGATCAAGTTTTTATGTTTGATCGATTATCAAGATTGGGATAGCAATTTTTAAGGTCCCCCCGAATTCGAAATGATATTTACCTTGGAGGTACATGGTTTGCAATTTTTCTATACTGCCATTGGTTAATAATGTTAGTTACTTTCAGACTTTTGTATTTGGTTTAATGCTCATGCACAGCTAGTATACCAATGCTGAAACGTGTTACCTTTACATTTTGTATTATTAATTCTTATAGAAATATTCCAGTGCCAGAGTTTATTGAAATCTATTCAGTAAAACCATTGTACTGTACCCTGTAATAAAATAACTACTCTACTGTTGCACTAGCCACTGGATTAGTGTATATTTGTAGTATTCGAAATTTCGAATGGTGTTGCATTAGCGTATGGACATAAATAAAGTGTGGCAAGCTTTCCCAGATATGTGCTCAAGAAAACTACTACCTATTTTTCTAAATACTAGTAGACGTTTGGGTACTTTAAACTAAACCGCGAAAACGTCTTATATTAAGGAACATAGGGTGTAGAGTTCATTCATATTATCCCGGTAAAGCTAGTCACACCTTTGTTAAAATTAATGTTCATTATGTTATTGGAGGAGGTCTGTAAGTTTGTCTCTAATGCCTGTCGACTACATACGTGACATCATGATGTAATGTTAAGTCATTTCCTTTTGTACAGTGTCACTGAATTGTCAAGGCGGTGATGGCATTTTATTTTAGTTGAACTGCACAAAATATGCTTAAAAGAAGAGGAAAGATCAGGAATTGATCATTCTTTCAAAAAGAACTATATATGCCTTTCTGACATCAGCCTCTGTTGCCTTATTTATTCCTTCAAACAGGTGGTTAGAAATAGTATTGCTACCTTTTCCCATTAAGAAATTGGAATGCTTATATTTGTGAGTCTATGCTTCAACTAGTGCCACTTTTATAGTAATCACACTTTCAATATCTATGCAAACAGGGATGCTCGATTTTAGTGGAACTGCACAAAATGTCCAACTGGTTCAACTTTACAAGCATGTTTTCTTCTAAACCTTTATATCCAATTGGTGGCATTATGAGCTGTTCATTAAGAAGGTACATGGTTTACTACTATCTTGCTAGTCTTTTTGTACTGTCATTAGATAGTAATACTAGTGGTTTGCATGTGAATTTATTGGCAGGGTGGACCTACATTGGAGGTGCAGGACAGGATTCAATGATTGGATGCTCAATTTTGGTTGTATCGATTTCACCTCTTCCATCACTGCGAACATGGATATCCTTGGTCTGATGAAGAATAGGCGCTATATTTCTGCTCTGAACAAGCAAATCAATTCAGTATGAAATTGTCCAGGGCAAAACATGAATGTATCAAATTGTCCAGTGCAAAACATGACAGATGCTAAGCGGAAGAGACATGTTTAAACCGAAAATACAAGGTGGGGTATATGTTTACTAGATGCTTGATATTTGTGCAGACAGAGATGTCTGCCCGTTGCTATTTGGCAAACACACAAAGTTATCGCAATTTTGGTTGAACTGCACAAGAGAATAGTATAGTCACTGCATGCAGTGCCATTTGAAAATAGACATAGAAAGATTGGATAGTCACTTCATGGACTGGAGAAAAGTAGTACTGTACTATTTATTGGCCAACACTAGGTGCTTCATTGCTTTAGGTCTGATTATACAATGGGCATCATTTTGCCTAAGTTAAAGCTTGTATTCCGAAAATAGTCTCGTCGTGTGATCAAGAGAAGACCAAATCATATTGCAGTGGATGTTCCTCCATCATGTGTGGTTCATTCTCATGGTTACAGCTGTTGGTGAAACCAGTTACGTTTGCAAGAGGAATTGTAGACTTTACAAACAAAATTGTCTTTCAGTCTGTACTGAATGTTGGCCAAGAGAAGCATCCATGTTAGTAGGAAGAACATATGTTTTTTCTAGATCTTTACTTTTGGAGCTACATATTTGTATATGATCTGTGAATCATTGAGATGCATTAACATGTTGATCTTATGTATGGGAATCATACTAGATGGTTTTAGTTGTGGCTGATCTTTGCTTTTGGAGCTACATATTTGTATATGATCTGTGAATCAATGATATGCATTAACAGTTCCTTATATCTGTTCGCTCAGTGTTTACAAGTTACTGATCGATCACTAGCTGGCCTACTAATGTGCTCCTGGCTGTTTTAGTTGCGACGCAAGATCCGAAGTGGAAGTTTTCTGAATAAAAATGCCTACCTCTGAAGAAACTGACAAGCTGCTCTAAAGAAAATGCCATGTGAATCTGAAGAAACTGCCAGCGAAAACGTTCGCAAATGCCTTATCTCCCAGCTAAAGTTCATCAACTAATGCCCTCGGCTGCGACTCATTGCATACTGCTCCGCGTACTGGCTGTGAGCGATTTTGAGTGCCTGCATGCAGACGGCGGTAATTAAGGCAGCTAACTGATGCGAAAAAAGATGCACTTTAATTGTTGCGAGCCTTTTAAATCCGTGGAATCATTATTGACAAGGAGGGAGATGATTCGAGTGCACTCGTTTGACCGTCATGCCAGCGTGCGACCCAGCACGGACGGGATGGGACGACACAGTCAGAATTTCAGTTTCTCTAGTTTTCCACGGCAAGCTGGCGCGATAAGCCATGCCTGCTTAATTATGCATTGAATTCCGATGACTGTCGCGCTACCTTCCGCCTATAAGTACTGTTTCCCGGCCTTCTGTGGTGGCACCATGACCCAACTCGCCTGTAGCGACCCGACCTCAGATGGTCAAGTCTCTGTGCTCTGGTGTCATCCCTGGATCAGTAATGCTGACACCACACAGTACTTCGAAGGATTTATAACAGAGTAGCAATCACACACTTATTACATGGGTGTCTCAAAGAGAACTTGTTACAATAAATATGGCTTAAGGCCATCTAATAACGATAACAGCGGAAGACTTGGAAGATAAGTGAGTCCATCAACTCCAACGGCATCACTGAGTATAGAACCACGACCTAAAAGCACCTTACTCGTCGTCTGAAAAGTCTGCAACATGAAAGTTGCAGCCCGAAAACGGGTCAGCACATGGAATATGCTGGCAATGTAACACATAGACAGTAATGAACAGTAATGAGCTATACTATATGCATATATGGCTGGTGGAAAGCTCTATGGTTACAGTTTTGCGTAAAGCTAATTTTTCCCTACTGCAAAGGAATAAATTTGTTTAACTATCATGGTGGTTGTTAAACATCGGGAATGGTTGACAGCATTCTGATCCCAATTAAGTGAACAATTAAAACCCAACAATATTAATTAACGTAACATGATGAGATTCACATGATATTCAAGTACTAGATACTCAAGTTGTCCATAACCGGGGACACGGCTAACCATGATTAGATTGTACACTCTGCAGAGGTTTGCGCACTTTTCCCCACAAGACTCGATCGCCTCCGTTTGGTTTCTCGCACTACAGGGTGTTTGAGAAACGGATGACCGAGACATAGTCTTTCAGAAGCGCTAGCACCTTACGTTGGATAGACCGGTACACCTACTTTCCCCTACATCTGCTAGTCTACCCTGTAAGAGTTTGCACGACTTAATCAACTATGCCAGAGCCCATAATGGCTTGTGGCTGCACACGGAAGTTACTAGCATGAATGATCTTATGATCCCTTTGAGCCTGGGTGGCGGTCCAAAGAAAAACAGGCAAGTCCTGATAGAAACCAGGTGCCTCAATCCACCCAGATGTGTGTTTAAGTTGCCACCTTAGATAAACCATTAATTAACAATACTCACATCTGTCATGGATATCACTCACCCAATCCACGTCTACTAGCATAGCATGGCATAATAAGCAAACGTAGAAGTAACTCCCAAAGGTTTCATAAGTAAAACAGGTAATAGGTACTACCTCAACTACTTCCCATCCCACAATTTAATTAGATCGTAATCATGCAATGTTTGAGGATTGATCTAATGCAATAAAACTGGGTAGTAGAAAAGATATGATCAAAGTGTTACTTGCCTTGCTGATGATCCGCGAAACCTAGAGATTCGAAGTAACAGGCGGCGCACTCCGGGTAATCTATCGCAGACAAACAACAAGCATACAATAAGTACTCATCTAATGCACAGGTAAAACTCAAACAAGAGAGCGAACCAGAAAATTCAACTTAAGAACTCCGGTTGCAAAAAGAAAACGAACCGAACAAAGCAACGGAAAACAAACATCAGAAGAAAACAACTCGGTTCTAGCAAGTTGAAACTAGGTCAAATTTTACAGTAGCAAAAACTTGTTTAAGTTGATTAGTCGGAACGGCGGTTTCGAAACGAAACTCCAGGCGCTTGAATCACCTGATTCCGATAAACGAGCGAGAAGATAAACTAGAACGAAGATCGGATCTGAAATCGCGATCAGAAAATCGCGGAATAAATCCGACGAAAAAGAAAACAATGAAAGGTTAAACGAAAGGACGTTCGTTAACCGAGAATAACCGGTGATCACGTTCGTTAAGACGAACGGTCTGGCGAACGCTCGCTAAACAACTAAACCGAAAAACGAAAACCGATCTAGGGTTTCGAAAAAAACCGAATCAACGAAAACGAAAAGAAAACGGAACGGTTTTTATAAAAAAAACCGAACCGAGGGGAGGATGGCGCGGCGCGGTGGCTACCTCGACGAGGGGCTCCGGCGGGCGGGGCTTGGCGGCGGGGCAGCGAGGCGAGGCGCGGGGCGGCGACGGCAGGCGACGGCGCAGGCGACGGCACTGGCGGCGAGCGGCGCTGGCGGCGGGCGGCGGCGGCGCGGCGCTGCTGCTACTGCTGCTGCTGCTGCTGCGGGGCGGCGGGGTGGTGTGGGGAGGAGAGGGGGCTGGTATTTAAAGGGGGAAGACTTGGGGGAGGGGCAAGGCAAGGGAGCCGGTGGCGGCGGAGTCCTAGTCGGACTCGGCGGCGGCGGCGGAGCTGCGCGCGGGCGCGCGTGCGAGGGGGCGCGGCTGGGCCGGCCGGGCCTTGGCCCAGGCGGGGCGCGACGCGTTTTTTTTTTAAATAGTTACGCGCGCAGAAAAACAAATAAAAGAAAATCTAAACGAACTCCAAAAATTCCGAAGTAAATTTTCTCCGACTCCTAAAAATGAGTCGAACAAAATGAACTTTACTCGGGGCCTAGATGCAATTTTTTTTTGAAAACACACATTTTTTTCCTAATCCAAAATAAAATGCAAATAAACTCCGAAAAAATCCAAAATTTGATTTATTTATTAAATCTTCATTTTTCCTAATTTTGGGAAAGTCATATTATTCCCCCTCTCATATTTTTGATATTGGAAAAATAATTGAAGATGAAATAAATAAAATCAAATGATCCTCTTTTCAAAATTTGAGAAAACTCAAATATGAAAATAACGAAATCTCCAACTCTCTCCGAGGGTCCTTGAGTTACGTGAAATTTCTAGGATCGACCAAAATGCAAGAAAATATGATATGCATGATGATCTAATGTATATCATTCCAAATTGAAATTTTGGGATGTTACAAACCTACCCCCCTTAAGATGAATCTCGCCCTCGAGATTCGGGTTGGCTAGAAAATAGGTGAGGGTGGTCCTTGAGCAAATCTTCTTCTCTCTCCCAGGTGGCTTCATCCACTGAGTGGTGGTTCCACTGAACTTTGCAAAACTTGATAACCTTGCTGCGGGTAACTCTGCTGGCATAATCAAGAATCTTGACTGGTTTCTCCTCATATGTATTCTTCAACTGAATTACTTCAAGCGGCAATGTATCTCTTAGCGGTACCTCCGCCATCTCAGCGTGACATTTCTTCAGCTGAGAAACATGGAATACATCATGAACTCCTGATAGTCCCTCTGGTAATTCCAACTTATAAGCGACTTCTCCCATACGTTGCAAGATCTTATACGGTCCAACGAAACGCGGTGCTAATTTTCCCTTAACTCCAAAGCGCTTAACTCCTCGAAGTGGGGATACTCGAAGATAAACTCTGTCTCCGATTTCGTAAACTGTCTCCTTGCGCTTAAAATCTGCGTAGCCCTTCTGCCTGGACTGGGCTACCTTGAGCCTATCGTGAATCAACTTAACTTTCCGTTCAGACTCCTTAATCAAATCTGGTCCAAAGAACTGACGGTCTCCAACTTCGTCCCATGACAACGGTGTCCTGCACCTCCTTCCGTATAAGGCTTCGAAAGGTGCCATCTTCAAACTGGTTTGGTAACTGTTGTTATAAGAAAACTCCGCATATGGCAAGTTATCGTCCCAACTAGATCCATAATCTAGTGCACAGGCTCTCAGCATATCTTCCAAAATCTGATTGACTCTCTCAGTCTGTCCATCCGTCTGTGGGTGAAAAGCTGTGCTGAACTCTAGTCTGGTTCCCAAAGTTTCATGCAACTGATTCCAAAACTTTGAGGTAAATTGGGTTCCTCTATCTGATACGATACTCCTCGGAACTCCATGCAAACAAATGATCCTAGTCATGTATATCTTTGCCAACTTAGCACTGGTGTAAGTGGTCTTAACTGGGATGAAATGTGCTACCTTCGTCAAACGATCAACTACTACCCATATCGAGTCATAGCCTGCCTTCGTCCTGGGTAGTCCTATGATAAAATCCATGCCTATCTTATCCCACTTCCATTCAGGTATCGGCAATGGTTGTAACAATCCAGCTGGCTTCTGATGTTCTACCTTCACTCTATGACACACATCACAAATTGCTACATAAGCTGCAATATCCTTCTTCATTCCGGTCCACCAGAATGTTTCCTTCAAATCCAAATACATCTTGGTATTTCCTGGGTGAATCGAATAGGGTGAATCATGTGCCTCTTACAGAATTAACTTCCTGATCTCCGGGTCATTTGGCACATAAACCCGGTCCTCAAACCATAGGGTATCGTGCTCATCCTCACGAAATCCCTTTGCTTTTCCTTCGCTCATTTTCTCTTTTATAGAAGCAATCTCTTTGTCAGATTTCTGAGCCTCTCTGATTTTATCCATCAATGTAGACTGAATCTCCAATGCTGCTATATAGCCTCGTGGAACTATCTCCAAACATAGTTCACGAAGATCTTCTGCTAACTCCCTTGGTATTTCTCCCGTCATTAGTGTATTGACATGGCTCTTACGGCTCAATGCGTCAGCTACTACATTAGCCTTTCCGGGATGGTAATGCAATCTCATATCATAATCCTTGATGAGCTCCAACCATCTCCTTTGTCTGAGGTTCAATTCCTTCTGCGTGAAAATGTACTTCAAACTCTTGTGATCCGTGTACACCTCACAATGATTCCCAATGAGAAAATGTCTCCACATTTTCAATGCATGCACTACGGCTGCTAACTCCAAATCATGCGTAGCATAATTTAATTCATCAGGTTTCAGTTGTCGTGAGGCATACAAAACAACTCTCCCATCCTGCATAAGCACTGCTCCAAGTCCTCGACGTGAAGCGTCGCAATACACCTCATAATCCTTGTTCTGATCTGGCAGAATCAATACTGGTGAGGAAACCAATCGTTTTTTCAACTCCTGAAAACTGGCCTCACATTCCTCAGTCCAATTGAACTTGGTATCCTTCTTCAACAATTCAGTCATAGGCTTTGCAATCTTTGAGAAATTCTCAATGAATCTCCGGTAGTATCCTGCGAGTCCAAGAAAACTCCGGACTTCTCCAACTGTCGTTGGTGCTTCCCATTCGGTTACGGTCTCAACCTTCGTGGGGTCAACTGCTATCCCTTCTTCGGATATAACATGTCCAAGAAATCCAACTTCCTTTAGCCAAAACTCACATTTGCTGAATTTGGCATATAACTGATGTTCCCTTAGTTTCTCCAAAACCAAACACAAATGTTCCTTATGCTCCTCTTCATTCTTTGAGAAAATCAGAATGTCATCAATGAACACTACGACGAACTTATCCAAAAACTCCATAAACACCTTGTTCATCAGGTTCATAAAATAGGCAGGTGCGTTAGTCAGTCCAAATGACATAACGGTATACTCATACAATCCGTACCTCGTGGTAAAAGCTGTCTTGGGTATGTCCTGCTCTCGAATCTTCAACTGATGGTACCTTGATCGCAAATCGATCTTGGAAAACACTTTAGCTCCTTGCAAACGATCAAACAGATCATTTATCATTGGCAGTGGGTACTTGTTCTTGATGGTTACTTCATTCAATCCACGGTAATCAACAACCATCTTTAATGATCCATCCTTCTTCTCCACTAGAAGTACGGGTGATCCCCAAGGCGAAGAACTTGGGCGTATGTAACCTTTATCCAATAACTCCTTAATCTGCTTCTTAATTTCCACCAAATCTTGTGCGGGCATCCTGTATGGTCGCTTCGATATTGGGCCTGTACCTGGCAAAAGCTCAATTAAGAACTCGATATCTCTATCAGGTGGCATTCCTGGCAATTCCTCAGGAAATACATCAGGGTAATCCTTCACCACTAGTACTTCTTCCTGCACAACTCCTGATAAAGAATTTACTTGTGTCCTGTTTAGCGTATGTCGGGATACATACTTGATCCTTCTTCCTTCTGGCGTTGTGAGCAAAATTGTCTTACTGGCGCAATCGATGTTTCCTCCATACATAGACAGCCAATCCATACCGAGAATTACATCCAGACCTTGGGATT
The DNA here is from genome assembly GCA_032464435.1 of Aegilops umbellulata. Lineage (NCBI taxonomy): Eukaryota > Viridiplantae > Streptophyta > Magnoliopsida > Poales > Poaceae > Aegilops > Aegilops umbellulata. The sequence goes on from CP136054.1 coordinate 446,896,829, forward strand.
CCAGAATAATTAAATCCGTTGGGAAAACATGCCTTCCTATACTTAATGGCACTTGAAAACATCCTTGTCTGGCCATGTACTCTGCTCCTGGCGAGCTTACTAGCATAGGTGTTTTAAGAACCCTAGTGGGCAGGCTATACTTCTCCACAAATCCCCTTGATATGTATGAATGCGATGCACCAGTATCGAAAAGAACGAGTGCAGTAAATGACTTAACCAAAAACTTACCGATTACTGCATCAGGCTGAGCTTCAACCTCCTCCACATTAACGTGGTTCACCTGTCCCCTGTTGAAAGGGTTCGGCTTCTTTCCAGAGCTTCCATTTCCATTTTGGCCTTCGGGACATTCATTGGCATAATGTCCGGTCTTGGAACACTTGAAACAGGTGACTTGACTCAGATCTCTCTTGGCTGGGGTTGATGGGGTGGTACGGTTCTGGCCGTTGCTTCCTCCATTCCCATTACCATTCTTGTGGCCATTATGGTTGTGCGAACTACCTCCTCCATGGGTATGCTGAAACTGAACTCCCGGTTTAGGGGTAAAACGGGGCTTCTGCTGGGCTCCAGAGTTATACTTCCCCTGTCCATACTTCCTCTTGCGGTTCTCAATCTGCTGTTGCTTCCCTTCAATCATGATGGCACGATCTACCAACTCCTGGTAGTTGTGGAAACTTGCTACCATCAACTGCATGCTTAGCTCATCATTCAGTCCTTCCAGAAACTTCTCCTGCTTAGCTGCATCCGTAGCAACATCATCTGGGGCATAACGTGCTAACTTGCTGAAGTCGTCAACGTACTAGCCAACTGTCCTTCCTCCTTGGCGTAAGTTGTGAAACTCACGCTTCTTCATGGCCATAGCTCCTGCTGAAACATGGGCAGTGCGGAAAGCTTGCTGAAACTGATCCCATGTGACAGTGTCAACTGGGTAAGTGGCTGTGAAATTCTCCCACCATGCTGCCGCGGGTCTGTCAAGCTGATGTGCGGCAAACTTCACCTTTTCCTCATCTATACATCCAGCAGTGGTCAGCTCCCTTCCTGTCTCGCGGAGCCAATCGTCTGCTACTATTGGCTCGGTGCTACTGGAAAACACCGACGGATTTAGCCTAAGGAAACGGGTTAGGTGATCAACAGGTGGCGGCGGCGGAGGGTTGTTGTTGTTGTTGTTCTACTGGTTCTGGACTAACAACTGCATCAATTGGTTCTGCTGCTGGATCAACTGAGTGAGCTCCAGTGGAAGTCCATTGTCACGTCTCGGAGGCATCTGAGGGTTTAGAAAAGATGAGAATTAAGAATAGAGTGAGGTCTAAGGAGAAAACACTACCCAAATGCACATGAGACAAATGCACACAAAATCACTTCATTCAATTCAAACAAGGGCATACAAACGGTCTAGAACTATCACAAAAGTGCTCGAACTATAATGTATACATGGGGAAATACTACTAATATTTGGTGGTCATCTAGAAATTTGAATCGGTGGAAGACTCCATGATGTCTGCTCCAGCTTCGTCTTCAAAGTCGGGTTCACTTGGATCCGAATCGGTGTTGTAGATGATGATGTAGTTGTCCGGACATGCGACGTACTTGTCTTCCTTCTTGGATGCTAATTTCCCCTTGAGTTCTTCAATCTTCTGCTTAAGATCGCCATTGTGCCTTGCTAGAGCTACGATCTCGTCCATGTAGTCCTTGCGTGTAGTCTTCAGTTCTCCTTCTAACTCGATGATCCTTGCCTTTGCATTCTTCAACTCTATCATATCATTGCACATCTGGTTCTCGTGGCTTCGAATGTGCTGGTTTAACTCCCGGATGAAAGCTGCAATGGATCTATCCTTCTTGGTGCTGACTATCTCCCATTGTTCATCTCGGCGTCCGCAAATCTGGTAGATAGTGTCCTTGAGGTCTTCTTGATAAACTTCTCCAATGCGTCCCATGGTGATATGAGCCGCCATGCTCTTTCCCAGACTCCAGGTTGGTGCACTGAAAACACTATCTATGGGCTTCGTGATTGGCGCGAATGTCCTTCCCGGAACGTGAGCTTGAATCTTCCAGCGCTCCTCTTCAGGCAAAGTGGCGTTGAAAGTCCCGGTGAAGCTTGGTAGTCCAATGTTCAGGTACTTGGTGACTTCCTTCAAGTGAAATCCAAAAGGTGTGCCTTCATCCGGTTGAGTGTACTTGATCTTCGCGTCCGTCATCCTAAAAGAGTAGAAAAGCTGAGGAGTTAGAAAATGAGAGGAGAATAGTGATCTATGGCTTTAACTTAGTGGTCGTGTCCTATAGTCAGTGTGTGCTCTGATACCATCTCTGTAGCGGCCCGACCTCAGATGGTCAAGTCTCTGTGCTCCAGTGTCATCCCTGGATCAGTAATGCTGACACCACACAGTACTTCGAAGGATTTATAACAGAGTAGCAATCACACACTTATTACATCGGTGTCTCAAAGAGAACTTATTACAATAAATATGGCTTAAGGCCATCTAATAACGATAACAGCGGAAGACTTGGAAGATAAGTGAGTCCATCAACTCCAACGGCATCACTGAGTATAGAACCACGACCTAAAAGCACCTTACTCGTCGTCTGAAAAGTCTGCAACATGAAAGTTGCAGCCCGAAAACGGGTCAGCACATGGAATATGCTGGCAATGTAACACATAGACAGTAATGAACAGTAATGAGCTATACTATATGCATGTATGGCTGGTGGAAAGCTCTATGGTTACAGTTTTGCGTAAAGCCAATTTTTCCCTACTGCAAAGGAATAAATTTATTTAACTATCATGGTGGTTGTTAAACATCGGGAATGGTTGACAGCATTCCGATCCCAATTAAGTGAACAATTAAAACCCAACAATATTAATTAACGTACCATGATGAGATTCACATGATATTCAAGTACTAGATACTCAAGTTGTCCATAACCGGGGACACGGCTAACCATGATTAGATTATACACTCTGCAGAGGTTTGCGCACTTTTCCCCACAAGACTCGATCGCCTCCGTTTGGTTTCTTGCACTACAGGGTGTTTGAGAAACGGATGACCGAGACATAGTCTTTCAGAAGCGCTAGCACCTTACGTTGGATAGACCGGTACACCTACTTTCCCCTACATCTGCTAGTCTACCATGTAAGAGTTCGCACGACTTAATCAACTATGCCAGAGCCCATAATGGCTTGTGGCTGCACACGGAAGTTACTAGCATGAATGATCTTATGATCCCTTTGAGTCTGGGTGGCGGTCCAAAGAAAAACAGGCAAGTCCTGATAGAAACCAGGTGCCTCAATCCACCCAGATGTGTGTTTAAGTTGCCACCTTAGATAAACCATTAATTAACAATACTCACATCTATCATGGATATCACTCACCCAATCCACGTCTACTAGCATAGCATGGCATAATAAGCAAACGTAGAAGTAACTCCCAAAGGTTTCATAAGTAAAACAGGTAATAGGTACTACCTCAACTACTTGCCATCCCACAATTTAATTAGATCCTAATCATGCAATGTTTGAGGATTGATCTAATGCAATAAAACTGGGTAGTAGAAAAGATATGATCAAAGTGTTACTTGCCTTGCTGATGATCCGCGAAACCTAGAGATTCGAAGTAACAGGCGGCGCACTCCGGGTAATCTATCGCAGACAAACAACAAGCATACAATAAGTACTCATCTAATGCATAGGTAAAACTCGAACAAGAGAGCGAACCAGAAAATTCGACTTAAGAACTCCGGTTGTAAAAAGAAAACGAACCGAACAAAGCAACGGAAAACAAACGGCGAAAGAAAACAACTCGGTTCTAGCAAGTTGAAACTAGGTCAAATTTTACAGTAGCAAAAACTTGTTTAAGTTGATTAGTCGGAACGGCGGTTTCGAAATGAAACTCCAGGCGCTTGAATCACCTGATTCCGATAAACGAGCGAGAACATAAACTAGAACGAAGATCGGATCTGAAATCGCGATCAGAAAATCGCGGAATAAATCCGACGAAAAAGAAAACGACGAACGGTTAAACGAATGGACGTTCGTTAACCGAGAATAACCGGTGATCACATTCGTTAAGACGAACGGTCCGGCGAACGCTCGCTAAACAACTAAACCGAAAAACGAAAACCGATCTAGGGTTTCGAAAAAAAACCGAATCAACAAAAACGAAAAGAAACCGGAACGGTTTTTATAAAAAAAACCGAACCAAGGGGAGGGTGGCGCGGCGAGGTGGCTACCTTGACGAGGGGCTCCGGCGGGCGGGGCTTGGCGGCGGGGCGGCGGCGGCAGGCGGCGGCGCTGGCGGCGAGCGGCGCTAGCAGCGGGCGGCGGCGGCGCGGCGCTGCTGCTGCTACTGCGGGGCGGCGGGGTGGTGTGGGGAGGAGAGGGGGGGCTGGGTATTTAAAGGGGGGGAGACTTGGGGGAGGGGGCAAGGCAAGGGAGGCGGCGGCGGCGGAGTCCTAGTCGGACTCGGCGGCGGCGGCGGCGCTGCGCGCGGGCGCGCGCGCGAGGGGGCGCGGCTGGGCTGGCCGGACCTTGGCCGAGGCGGGGCGCGACGCGTTTTTTTTAAATAGTTACGCGCGCAGAAAAACAAATAAAAGAAAATCTAAACGAACTCCAAAAATTCCAAAGTAAATTTTCTCCGACTCCTAAAAATGAGTCGAACAAAATGAACTTTACTCGGGGCCTAGATGCATTTTTTTTGAAAACACACTTTTTTTCCTAATCCAAAATAAAATGCAAATAAACTCCGGAAAAATCCAAAATTTGATTTATTTATTAAATCTTCATTTTTCCTAATTTTGGGAAAGTCATATTATTCCCCCTCTCATATTTTTGATATTGGAAAAATAATTGAAGATGAAATAAATAAAATCAAATGATCCTCTTTTCAAAATTTGAGAAAACTCAAATATGAAAATAACGAAATCTCCAACTCTCTCTAGGGTCCTTACATGAAATTTCTAGGATCGACCAAAATGCAAGAAAATATGATATGCATGATGATCTAATGTATAACATTCCAAATTGAAAATTTGGGATGTTACATCGCCCTATCCTCATAAGCCCCCACCGGCCCGACGTCGCTCACCACTTATCCTCGCTCTCGCCACGTCCGCCATGCCCCTGCCCGTCTGCGATAGGCGAGGCCGGAGGCGGTCACCGCCGGAACTAGTGTTCAGTTTTTCACCGGAAGGCAGACGGAGGGAGGAGGCATTCTATCGGTCTTTAGATGGCAATGCGGAGATCGAGGAGTTGTTGGAGCGCGACCGCCTGGCAGAGGAGTAGGATTTGTTGGAGTGCGACTGCTTGGTGGAGGAGCAGTGTATCGCCGATTTGCGCCGCCGGCGGGACATGGAGCAGCAGTGCACCGGTGCTCTGAGTCGCGAGCAAAGCGCCGGCACCTGGGCCGACTACGTGGAGGCCGGCGCCCGGCAGATAGCCCTGGAGGCATAGTTTTAAAAACTGAACCGGAAAGGTTGTCGGTTCAGGTTTTTACCAGTCGGACCGCCAGTTCACCGGTTCGATTGTCGGTTTTTTAAGCAATAAAATAATATATGTTGAATAATATATGTGCTAATATAGTTTGAAACAATGGTCAAATAAAATTATTTATATGTAGTGGACCACAAAGTAGCACAGCAGAGTTGGTTATTGGGCCATGGGCAAGCCCCAAGTACTGCTCAAACGTCCTGGGATCGAATTTCACTTCTCCAAATTTCTATTAAAAAAATTTCCCGGTTTTATCCGGTTCAATGGCCTGGTTTTTTCACCGGTTTTCCAAAAAAACCGTCCGGTTTGATTGGTTTTTTCCAGTCTGATTGCAGAATGGTCTTATTAGCTTAAAAAACCGCTGAGGTCCCCGGTTCCGGTTTTTTCCGGTTCGACCGCCGGTCCGGTCCAGTTTTTTAAACTATGCCTGGAGGCTGTCGGGCACGCACGCGTTCGCAACGCCGAGTTTTACTACCAGCTCGTCAAGTGGGTTTCCCGCTTAGAAGTCGAAGCTTCGGTGGACCACGCCGGCATGGAAAGGGCCAATGCGCGCGAGAAACGCGCCCTATCGCACCTCTGGCAAGTCCGAGGCGAGGCGGAGGATGCCGGTGCCGCTGTTTAGCGTGTATCGCAGATGGCGATCGGCATCGTCTAGTTAGCTAAGAGTAAGTTAGTACTTGTATGGTACTAGAGTATTAGTGGGAGTAGATAGTTAACTTGGCTATGATGGTTGTCACATGGAAGTTCAGTACTCTATATGTGGATCAGACCTGTTACTTTGCTCTGAATGTTGAACTTTCCGTTTGAACGTATGGAATGGGCTGTTATTTTTTTCAATGGGTTGTATTTGTCCTCCACGGGTTTAGAGGCTGACTTGTGGGCCTACCAAGTGACGCGTACACAATCAGGAGATGATTGTACATGGAGAGGATGACAACAGGGACCCGCCAAGGTCATGGCAGTATGCAAGCAAGTGCCTCCTTATTTCAATCCAATAAAAAAATGGATCCTCCAAATGGATTTCTGACATATGGGTCACATGCCATTGTCAACGTAGTCAATAAACGAGAGTTGCACAACGAGCGGCTGACACCAGGGACCATCAGCTCACCCAGTTATTTTTGTTTTGGGTTAATTTGATAAATGCCACTCCAAATCTGGTGTTTCTGAGAAATGCCACTGCAATTTCCAAACTTTGAAAAATGCCATTTCATGCCATTTCCAGTGGCATTTTTTGAAGTCTGGAGTGGCGTTTTTCAAAGTTTGCAAATTGAAGTGTCGTTTTCCAAAGTTTGCAAAAATTGCAGTGGCATTTTTTAAAGTTTGGAAATTGCAGTGGCATTTTTTTGAATCGCCATATTTGTTGTGGTATTTATCTAATTTGTTTTTGAGACGGAAGCAGGGTGTCAACTGGGCTGTGTGGGGCACTCTGGCCTGTCTAGACAGCCTTCTCTTTTATGTTTACCACAGACCAGCCCATTAGGGTTTTTTTTTCTGAAAATGGCTAGCCCAGTTTTTTTGTGATTTGCCAAGTCGCTTTGTCGGGCCTGTTGGGCTGCAAATCTTTCAAGATGAGGAGAGCTTCATTCGGCTGGACGAGAAAATGGCCTATCAGTAATGAGAAATTGGTTGTACATTTTTAAAACACATCAAACCGGCAATTACTTTCAAATTTCTTTTTTTTCATTTCAAGATTTTAAATTGCATTAATTTTTTTGCGTGGACAATTTGTTGGATATCATATTGATATACATTTATTTTTAAAATCAGTTTGAATGTGACTCGAAATTTTGGGATTAAACACAGTTCGGACCGCACGAAATATGCAACATTTCGTATAATTTTTAACCATGGCCACAATATGGGCTGTAATGCTAACAAAAAGAATATGAGCTCCAAAAAAACCTTAAATATTAGCAAATGGGCTGTAAATTGTTAGAAATAATGGCAGATGGGATGTATGTTGTTTTCCATAGATTTGAGGCTTTCCTAAAAAAAGGTTGACGCACAAGCAGTGATTGTTGGATGTCCATCCAAGGGCCGTCGTGCTTCTTCAATCTATGCTCTTCCTGCTCCAGCCGCTCAAACAAGCGCCGGCCGAACTGTCTGCTCCCTCCTCCTCGCGGCCAGCTGTGTTGTCGCGCAGGCCTCACCGCCCCATTGTACTCCCATCGCTGGCCTAGCCATCCCTCTACTCACCCACACCTGCTGTTATTCTCCAGCGACGGCAGACGAACCAGTAAACCCTTGTACAATCGTACTCCCCTCTGCGTGGGAAACAACTGCCGAGTCTTCCATGCCTCCGTGTCGTTCCCTTCCTAGGCCTCGCCGTCGTCCACCGCCCTGGTGCTCTTGGAGCGGCCTGGTTAACGTGGTCAACGACCGACATGCATCTGAAGTGGACTGTACGTGGAGAGGCTGACAGCTGGGTCCACGGCCGCACACAAGGAAATGCCTCCTTATTGCGTGCAAAATAATGATTCCTCTACCTGACATCTGGGACCCACCGAAAGGGCCTCTGTATTTCGCAAAAAAACATTACCGCCGCTGACAGCTCAGACCCACCAGCTATATCTTCGCACGCAAGGAAGTGCGTCCTTATTACGCACAAAAAATGAATACTCCCCCTGCAAGCTGGGACCCAGTATAGTGGCAGGCTGACTTGTGGACCTACTAAGTTGACGGGGACGGAGGGCTTTGTCAACTTAGTCAATATGCACGATTCTAGCTCCAGTGACCGTACGATGTCCATGTAACGGCCGTAGTGCTTCTTCAACCTCTGGTCTTCTTGCTCCAGCCGCCCAAACCAGCATCGGTCGTGCCTCGTGCTCCTGCCTCCTGTGGCCGGCTGCGATGCGGCGGAGGCCTCACCGCACCCTACTACTCCCACCGCTGGCCAGGCCATCCCTCTACTCACCCACACCCCCTGTTATTTTGCGGCGACAGCAGCCTCACACCGCAGCGAACCGGTGAACCCTCATACTCCTCTCCGCGTGGGCATCCACTGCCCCGTCTTCCCCGGCTCTGTGTCGTCCCCTTCCTAGGCCTCACCGTCGTCCACCGCCCTGGTGCTCTCGGCGCGGCATGGTCAACATGGTTAAGGAACGACTTCCATCGGAAGAGTACTGTCGTGGAGAGGCTGACAGCTGGCTCCACGACCGCAACAAGGAAGTGCCTCCTTATTACGCGCAAAATAATTATTCCTCCACCTGACAGCGGGGACCCACCGGACGGGCCACCGTATTTCATGAAAAAAACGTTTCCCCCTGACTGTCGGGACCCACCAGCTACATCTTCGCACGCAAGGAAGTGCGTCCGGGCAAAAAACAAATAATGATTCGCCCCCCTGACTGCTGGGACCCACCAGCTATATCTTCGCAGGCAAGGAAGTGCCTGACAGTCAGGACCCACCTGGTCGAAGCGTACATAGCGTTGTCATTCTGGTCGCGAACGTGTACGTACATACTGGTCGATGTAGAGGCGCGCACGTGTCGTAGTAGAGGCACGCACGTAGCATGTACACGTACGTACAGCGGCCAGGGTGCAAGAAAGTAAATACGGCCACGTACATACATATGGGCGGGCTCTCGAATGCCTACTCACGTGTACGTACGACCAGGGCTCGTGTACATGGCTGCGTCGGAACGGAGAAACAGCTTCATCGTCGTGTTCATGGGGAGGCAACGGAATGCGTCGTGTTCATCGGGAGGAAATGGAACGCGTGGGAGCCAACCAGCTTGGACGGAACAACCAATGGAAACGAGGCCTGGTGTACCGCAGAACGGAGGAAACGGCCTTGTGTTCGACCGGCCACGTTTGCAACAGGATCTTGTTCATCGGGAGGGGTCTGGCGTACCGCAAAACGGAGGAAATGGACCTCCTACAGTCGAAACGGGGGTCTTGTTGATCAGGAGGGGTGTGGCGTAGCGCAAAACGGAGTAAACAGACTTGTGTTGGAGTGCTACGGTCGAAACGGGGTCCTGTTCATCGGGAGGGGTGTAGCGTACCGCAAAATGGGACTCCACGGGATATTTTTCATCTCCACCGTCGACCCCCTCCAGCCTCCACGGGCTACTGTTCATCCATCGTCGACCTCCTCCAGCCTCCACCTGCGACTGTTCATCCATGGGCTCTTGTTCATCCAGCCTCCACCACGCGCTACTCCACCGGCTCCTATTCAACCAGCCCTCTCCACGGGCTCCTATTCAACCACCCCTCCACGGGCTCCTATTCATCCAACCCTCCACCGTCTAATGTTCATCCTGCCCTCCACGGGGTGGTCCTATTCATCCTGCCCTCCATGGGGTCCTATTCATCCAGATCCAACCGGCTTGAACGACCGGGGTCCTGTTCATCCACCCCCAACGGGAACTGTTCATCCAAACCCCCCAGCAACGCTCACTGTTCATCTAGAGGCAACGCCACGGGGCCTGTTCATCCACCCCCACCGGGAACTGTTCATCCAACCCCCCCCCCCCACAACGCTCACTGTTCATCCAGAGGCAGAATCGATCGGCTTCAGTTAGCAGCAGTAGCGAAGGAATCACTCGATCAGGTTCAGTTAACAGCCATCGATCGATCGCTCGGGTTCAGTAACGCGTAGCCTGTAGTGCAATTGCTCGGGTTTAGTTAGAGCCCAATGCCTTGCTCGGGTTTAGTTAGAGCCCAATGCCTCGCTCGGGTTCAGTTAGAGCCCAACGCCTCGCACACACGCGCGTACGTACGAGAGAAACGTGCATCGCTCGGCCCCCGACCAACCACCATAACCGGGGACTCCCTGATATTTTCCGCGCCCTTGCTTCTACCACAGTTTTTCCCGTCATGGACGGCCCAAAGAATGTCATGCAGCTGCGTCTCCGGCCCGCCCAGGACGAAAAGCCCATTTTCTGTCATGATTTTTTGTCATAGAAGTACACATCTATGATGATACCGGGTTTTATCACAATTATCGTCATAGAAGTGTCATAAGTATGACAGAAAAGATTTTCGTTCGGCCCAAAATGTCACGGATGTGTCTTTTTTTGTAGTGTCGGGCTTTGAGTCTGACTCAACTTCACACCTTGTAACACCAGCAAGAACCCTTTCTTTGACTGATCAATTTTGAACTTCATCAAAACTTTATCAAGGTATGTGCTTTGTGAAAGTCATATTAAGCGTCTTGATCTATCCCTATAGATCTTGATGCCCAATATATAAGCAGCTTCACCAAGGTCTTTCATTGAAAAATTCTTTTCAGGTATTTTTATGCTATCCAGAAATTCTATATCATTTCCAATCAATAATATGTCATCCACATATAATATCAGAAATGCTACAGAGCTCCCAATCTCTTTCTTATAAATATAGGCTTCACCATAAGTCTATATAAAACCATATGCTTTGATCACCTCATCAAAGCGTCTATTCCAACTCCGAGATGCTTTCACCAGTCCATAGATGGATCACTGGAGCTTGCACACTTTGTCAGTGCCTTTAGGATCGACAAAACCTTCTGGTTGCATCATCTACAACTCTTCTTGAAGAAATCCATTAAGGAATGCAGTTTTGACGTCCATTTGCCAGATTTCATGATTATAAAATGCGGCAATTGCTAACATGATTCAGACAGACTTAAGGATCGCTACGGGTGAAAAGGTCTCATCGTAGTCAACTCCTTGAACTTGTCGAAAACCTTTCGCAACAAGTCGAGCTTTGTAGACAGTAACGTTACCATCAGCGTCAGTCTTCTTCATGAATATCCATTTATTTTCTATAGCTTGCCGATCATTGGGTAAGTCCACCAAAGTCCACACTTTGTTCTCATACATGGATCCTATCTCAGATTTCATGGTCTCAAGCCATTTATTGGAATTTGAGCTCATCATAGTTTCTTCATAGTTCGTAGGTTCTGTTGGGAAACGTTGCATGGAAAATAAAAAAAAATCTACGCACACGCAATGATCTATCCATGGAGATGCATAGCAACGAGGGGAAGAGTATGTCTACGTAACCTCGTAGACCGTAAGTGAAAGTGTTTGACAACGCGGTTGATGTAGTCGAACTTCTTCTAGCTCCGACCGATCATGTACCGAACGTACGGCACCTCCGAGTTCTGCACACGTTCAGCTCAGTGACGTCCCTTGCCTTCTTGATCCAGCAAGATTTTGAGGTAGTAGATGAGTTCTGTCAGCATGACGGCGTGGTGACGGTGATGGTGAAGTGATCCTCGCAGGGCTTCGCCTAAGCACTACGAAAATATGACCGGGGGTGTAAACGGTGGAGGGGGGCGCCGCACACGGCTAGGAAATTGTCTGGGCTGTGCTAAGGGCGCCCCCCACATATATATAGGTGGGAGGGAGAGGGGAGGCAGCCAGGGTGCGCCCCAAGTAGGATCCGAATCCTACTTGGGGTTTCCCCAAGTGGCGCCCCCCTTGCCTTATTTCACCGGAGAAGAGAGGGAAGGGGACGAGAGAAAGGAAAGGGGGGCCGAACCCCCTTTTTCCTTCTCCGAATTCGGCCTCTTGCCATAGGGGGCACCCCTTGTGGGCTGGTGTGCTCCCCTCTCATAGCCCATATGGCCCATATATTCCCCCGGGGGGTTCCGGTAACCCCTCCGGTACTCCTATAAATACCCGATACACTCCGGAACACTTCCAGTGTCTGAATACTATCGTCCTATCTATCAATCTTTACCTCTCGACCATTCTGAGATTCCTCGTCATGTCCATGATCACATCCGGGACTCCGAACAACATTCGGTCATCAAATCATATAACTCATATAACATTATATCGTCAACGAACGTTAAGCGTGCGGACCCTATGGGTTCGAGAACTATGTAGACATGACCGAGACACTCTCCGGTCAATAACCAATAGTGGAACCTAGATGCTTTGGCTCCTACATATTCTACGAAGATCTTTATTGGTCGAACCGTTATGACAAAATACGTAATTCCCTTTGTCTATCGGTATGTTACTTGCCCGAGATTCGATCGTCGGTATCTTCATACCTAGTTCAATCTCGTTACTGGCAAGTCTCTTTACTCGTTCTGTAATACATCATCCTGCAAGTAACTCATTAGTCACTTTGCTTGCAAGGCTTCTTATGATGTGTATTACCGAGAGGGCCCAGAGATACCTCTCCGATACTCGGAGTGATAAATCCAAATCTCGATCTATCCCAACTCAACAGACACCTTCAGGGATACCTGTAGAGCATCTTTATAATCACCCAGTTATGTTGTGACATTTGATAGCACACAAGGCATTCCTCCGATATCCTGGAGTTGCATAATCTCATAGTCGAAGGAATATGTATTTGACATTAAGAAAGCAATAGCAATAAAACTGAACAATCAATATGCTAAGCTAACAGATGGGTCTTATCAATCGCATCATTCTCCTAATGATGTGATCCCGTTATAGAATGACAACTCATGTCCATGGATAGGAAACCATAACCATCTTTGATCAACGAGCTAGTCAAGTAGAGGCTCACTAGGGACACAATGTTTGTCTATGTATTCACACATGTATTTAGGTTTCCGATCAATACAATTCTAGCATGAATAATAAACATTTATCATGAATAAGGAAATATAAAACAACAACTTTATTATTTCCTCTAGGGCATATTTCCTTCAGTCTCCCACTTGCACTAGAGTCAATATTCTGGATTACATTGTAATGATTCCAACACCCATGGAGTCTTGGTGTTGATCATGTTTGGCTCGTGGAAGAGGCTTAGTCAACAGGTCTGCTACATTCAGATCCGTATGTATTTTGCACATCTCTATGTCTCCCTCCTTGACTTGATCACGGATGGAGTTGAAGCGTCTCTTGATGTGTTTGGTTCTTTTGTGAAATCTGGATTCCTTCGCTAAGGCAATTGCTCCACTGTTGTCACAAAAGATTTTCATTGGACCCGATGCACTAGGTATTACACCTAGATCGGATATGAACTCCTTCATCCCGACTCCTTCATTTGCTGCTTCTGAAGCAGCTATGTACTCCGCTTCACACGTAGATCCCGGCACGACGCTCTGCTTGGAACTGCACCAACTGATAGCTCCACCATTCAAAATAAATATGTATCCGGTTTGTGACTTAGAGTCATCGGGATCAGTGTCAAAACTAGCATCGACATAACCATTTACGATGAGCTCTTTTTCACCTCCATAAACGAGAAAATATCCTTGGTCCTTTTCAGGTACTTTAGGATGTTCTTGACTGCTATCCAGTGATCCACTCCTGGATTACTTTGGCACCTCCCTGCCAGACTTATTGGAAGGCACACATCAGGTCTAGTGCACAGTATAGCATACATGATAGAACCTATGGCTGAGGCATAGGGAATGACTTTCATTTTCTCTCTATCTTCTGCAGTGGTCGGGCATTGAGCCTGACTCAATTTCACACCTTGCAACACAGGCAAGAACCCTTTCTTTGACTGATCCATTTTGAATTTCTTCAAAACTTTGTTAAGATATGTGCTTTGTGAAAGTCCTATTAAGCGTCTTGATCTATCTCTATAGATCTTGATGCCCGATATATAAGCAGCTTCACCGGTGTCTTTCATTGAAAAACTCTTATTCAAGTATCCTTTTATGCTATCCAGAAATTCTACATCATTTCCAATAAACAATATGTCATCCACATATAATATTAGAAATGCTATAGAGCTCCCACTCACTTTCTTGTAAATACAGGCTTCTCCGAAAGTCTGTATAAAACCATATGCTTTGATCACCTCATGAAAGCGTATATTCCAACTCCGAGACACTTGCACCAGTCCATAAATGGATCGCTGGAGCTTGCACACTTTGTTAGCACCTTTAGGATCGACAAAACCTTCTGGTTGTATCATATACAACTCTTCTTTAAGAAAACCATTAAGGAATGTAATTTTGATATCCATTTGCCAGATTTCATATTCATAAAGTGTGGCAATTGCTAACATGATTCGGACAGACTTAAGCATCGCTACGGGTGAGAAAGTCTCATCGTAGTCAACTCCTTGAACTTGTCGAAAACCTTTTGCGACAAGTCGAGCTTTGTAGATAGTAACATTAACATCAACATCAGTCTTCTTCTTGAAGATCCATTTATTCTCTATGGCTCGCCGATCATCGGGCAAGTCCACCAAAGTCCACACTTTGTTCTCATACATGGACCCTATCTCAGATTTCATGGCCTCAAGCCATTTACCGGAACATGGGCTCATCATAGCTTCTTCATAGTTCATAGGTTCGCCATGGTCTAGTAACATGACTTCTAGAACAAGATTACCATACCACTCTGGTGCAGATCGTGCTCTGGTTGACCTACGAGGTTTGGTAGTAACTTGATCTGAAGTTTCGTGATCATCATCATTAGCTTCCTCTCTAGTTGGTGTAGGCATCACGGGAACGGATTTCTCTGATGAGCTACTTTCCAAATTGAGAGAAGGTACAATTACATCATCAAGTTCTACTTTCCTCCCACTCACTTCTTTCGAGAGAAACTCCTTCTCTAGAAATGTTCCACTCTTGGCAACAAAGATCTTGCCTTCAGATCTGAGGTAGAAGGTGTACCAAATTGTTTCCTTAGGGTATCCTATGAAGACACACTTCTCCGACTTGGTTTCGAGCTTATCAGGCTGAAGCCTGTTGACATAAGTGTCGCAACCCCAAACTTTCAGAAACGACAGCTTAGGTTTCTTGCCAAACCATAGTTCTTACGGTGTCGTCTCAACGGATTTAGACGGTGCCCTATTTAACTTGAATGCAACTGTCTCTAATGCATAACCCCAAAACAATAGTGGTAAATCGGTAAGAGACATCATAGATCGCATCGTATCTAATAAAGTACGGTTATGACATTCAGACACACCATTACGCTGTGGTGTTCCAGGTGGCTTGAGTTGTGAAAACATTCAACATTGTTTAAATGAAGGCCAAACTCGTAACACAAATATTCGCCTCCGCGATCAGATCGTAGAAACTTTATTTTCTTGTTACGATGATTCTCCACTTCACTCTAAAATTCTTTGAACTTTTCAAATGTTTCAAACTTGTGTTTCATTAAGTAGATATACCCATATCTCCTCAAATCATCTGTGAAGGTCAGAAAATAACGATACCCACCGCGAGCCTCAACACTCATCGGACCACATACATCGGTATGTATTATTTCCAATAAGTCATTGGCTCGCTCCATTGTTCTGGAGAATGGAGTTTTAGTCATCGTGCCCATGAGGCATGGTTCGCAAGTATCAAATGATTCATAATCAAGTGATTCCAAAAGTCCATCTACATGGAGTTTCTTCATGCGTTTTACACCAATATGACCTAAACGGCAGTTCCACAAATATGTTGCACTATCATTATCAACTTTGAATCTTTTGGCATCAATAATATGAATATGTGTATCACCACAATCGAGATTCAACAGAAATAGACCATTCTTCAAGGGTGCATGACCACCCTAAAAGATATTACTCATATAAATAGAACAACCATTATTCTCTGATTTAAATGAATAACCGTCTCGCACTAACCAAGATCCAGATAAAATGTTCATGCTCAACGCTGGCACCAAATAAGATTATTCAGATCTAAAACTAATCCCGAAGGTAGATGTACAGGTAGCGTGCCGACGGAGATCACATCGACCTTAACCATTCCCGACGTGCATCGTCGCCTCGTCCTTAGCCAATCTTCGTTTAATCCGTAGCTCTTGTTCGAGTTACAAATATGAGCAACGGAACCAGTATCAAATACCCAGGTGCTACTACGAGCATTAGTAAGGTACACATCAATAACATGTATATCAAATATACCTTTATTCACTTTGCCATCCTTCTTATCCGCCAAATACTTGGGGCAGTTCCGCTTCCAGTGACCAGTCCCTTTGCAGTAGAAGCACTCAGTTTCAAGCTTGGGTCCAACTTTGGGCTTCTTCTTGGGAGTGGCAACTTACTTGCCATTCTTCTTGAAGTTCCCCTTCTTTCCCTTGCCCTTTTTCTTGAAACTGGTGGTCTTGTTAACCATCAACACTTGATGCTCCTTCTTGATTTCTACCTCCGTAGCCTTGAGCATTGTGAAGAGTTCGGGAATTGTCTTCTCCATCCCTTGCATATCGTAGTTCATCACGAAACATTTGTAGCTTGGTGGCAGTGATTGAAGAACTCTGTCAATAACACTATCATCTAGAAGATTAACTCCCAGCTGAGTCAAGTGATTATGATACCCAGACATTTTGAGTATGTGTTCACAGACATAACTGTTCTCATCCGTCTTGCAGCTATAGAACTTGTTGGAGACTTCATATCTCTCAACTCGGGCATTTGCTTCAAATATTAACTTCAACTCTTGGAACATCTCATATGCTCCATGACATTCAAAACATCTTTGAAGTCCCGATTCTAAGCCGTAAAGCATGTCACATTGAACTATTGAGTAGTCATCACATCAAACTTGCCAGACGTTCAAAACATCAACATCTGCTTCTGCAGCAGGCCTTTCACCTAGCGGTGCATCAAGAACATAATTCTTCTATGCAGCACTAAGGATAATCCTCAAGTTATGGACCCAGTCCGTGTAGTTTCCACCATCATCTCTCAACTTAGCTTTCTCTAGGAACGCATTAAAATTCAAGGGAACGGTAGCACGGGCCATTGGTCTACAACATAGATATGCAAATACTATCAGGACTAAGTTCATGATAAATTAAGTTCAGTTAATCAAATTACTTAAGAACTCCCACTTAGATAGACATCCCTCAAGTCATCTAAATGATACGTGATCCAAATCAACTAAACCATGTTCGATCATCACGTGAGATGGAGTAGTCATCAATGGTGAACATCTCTATGTTGATCATATCTACTATATGATTCATGTTCGACCTTTCGGTCTCCAGTGTTCCGAGGCCATGTCTGTACATGCTTGGCTCGTCAAGTTTAACCCAAGTATTCTGCATGTGCAAAACTGTCTTGCACCCGTTGTATGTGAACGTAGAGTTAATCACACCCAATCATCACGTGATGTCTCAACATGACGAACTGTCACAACGGTGCATGATACGTCTCCGTCGTATCTACTTTTCCAAACACTTTTGCCCTTGTTTTGGACTCTAACTTGTATGATTTGAATGGAACTAACCCGGACTGACGTTGTTTTCAGCAGAATTGCCATGGTGTTGTTTTATGTGCAGAAAACAAATATTCTCAGAATGACCTGAAACTCCACGGAACATCTTAGAAAAAATAAAAAAATCCTCGCCAAAGATGAAGACCAGGGGCCCCACACCCTGTCCACGAGGGTGGGGGGCGCGCACCCCCACCCCTCTAGGGCGCGCCCCCTACCTCGTGGGCCCCCTGGAAACCCCCCGACGCCAACTCCAACTCTATATATCTGCTTTCGGAGAGAAAAAACCAGAGAGAATAAATCATCACGTTTTACGATACGGAGTCGCTGCCAAGCCCTAAAACCTCTTGGGAGGGCTGATCTGGAGTCCGTTCGGGGCTCCGGAGAGGGGGATTCGTCGCCGTCATCATCATCAACCATCCTCCATCACCAATTTCATGATGCTCACCGCCGTGCGTGAGTAATTCCATCGTAGGCTTGCTGGACGGTGATGGGTTGGATGAGATTTATCATGTAATCGAGTTAGTTTTGTTAGGGTTTGATCCCTAGTATCCATTATGTTTTGAGATTGATGTTGCTATGACTTTGCTATGCTTAATGCTTGTCACTAGGGCCCGAGTGCCATGATTTCAGATCTGAACCTATTATGTTTCCATGAATATATGTGAGTTCTTGATCCTATCTTGCAAGTCTATAGTCACCTACTATGTGTTATGATCCGGCAACCCCGAAGTGACAATAATCGGGACCACTCCCGGTGATGACCATAGTTTGAGGAGTTCATGTATTCACTATGTGTTAATGCTTTGTTCCGGTTCTCTATGAAAAGGAGGCCTTAATATCCCTTAGTTTCCAATAGGACCCCGCTGCCACGGGAGGGTAGGACAAAAGATGTCATGCAAGTTCTTTTCCATAAGCACGTATGACTATATACGGAATACATGCCTACATCAGATTGATGAATTGGAGCTAGTTCTGTGTCACCCTATGTTATGACTGTTACATGATGAACTGCATCCAGCATAATTATCCATTACTGATCCGGTGCCTACGAGTTTTCCATATACTGGTTTCCGCTTATTTACTTTCCCGCTGCTACTGTTACAATCACTACAAAATACCAAAAACATTACTTTTGCTGTCTTTACTTTTGTTGCCGCTACCACCACTATCATATTACTTTGCTACTAAACACTTTGTTGCAGATACTAAGTTTCCAGGTGTGGTTGAATTGACAACTCAGCTGCTAATACTTGAGAATATTCTTTGGCTCCCCTTGTGTCGAATCAATAAATTTGGGTTAAATACTCTACCCTCGAAAACTGTTGCGATCCCCTATACTTGTGGGTTATCAGTGCATACTCAGGGAGAACACTTATACCTTGAAATATAGTTAAGGGATCATCTTATAATGCTACCACCGTACTAAGCAAAATAAGATGCATAAAAGATAAACATCACATGCAATCAAAATATGTGACATGATATGGCCATCATCATCTTGTGCTTTTGATCTCCATCTCCAAAGCATCGTCATGATCTCCATCGTCATCGACTCGACACCTTGATCTCCATCATTGCGTCGTGGTCATCTCGCCAACTATTGCTTCTACAACTATCGCTAACGCATAGTGATAAAGTAAAGCAATTACATGGTGTTTGCATTTCCTACAGTAAAGAGACAACCATAAGGCTCCTGCCGGTTGCCGATAACTTTTACAAAACATGATCATCTCATACAATAATGTATATCACATCATGTCTTGACCATATCACATCACAACACGCCCTACAAAAACAAGTTAGACGTCCTCTACTTTGTTGTTGCAAGTTTTACGTGGCTGCTACGGGCTTCTAGCAAGAACCGTTCTTACCTACGCATCAAAACCACAACGGTGTTTTGTCAAGTTTGTTGTTTTAACCTTCTTCAAGGACCGGTCGCAGTCAAATTCGATTCAACTAAAGTAGGAGAAATAGACACCCGCTAGCCACCTTTATGCAAAACTAGTTGCATGTCTGTCGGTGGAACCGGTCTCATGTGCGTGGACATGTAAGGTTGGTCCGGGCCGCTTCATCGCACAATACCGCCGAAACAAAATAAGTAGTTGGTGGTAAGAAGTATGACTATCACTACCCACAACTCTTTGTGTTCTACTCGGCATATCATCTACGCATAGACCTGGCTCGGATGCCACTGTTGGGAAACATTGCATGGAAAACAAAAAAAATTCTACGCACACGCAATGATCTATCCATGGAGATGCATAGCAATGAGGGGAAGAGTATGTCTACGTACCATCATAGACCGTAAGTGGAAGCGTTTGACAACGCGGTTGATGTAGTCGAACTTCTTCTAGCTCCGACCAATCAAGTACCAAACGTACGGCACCTCTGAGTTCTGCACACGTTCAACTCGGTGATGTCCCTCGCCTTCTTGACCCAACAAGATGTCGAGGTAGTAGATGAGTTCTGTCAGCACGACGGCGTGGTGATGGGGATGGTGAAGTGATCTTCGCAGGGCTTCGCCTAAGCACTATGAAAATATGACCGGGGTGTAAACGGTGGAGGGGGGCGCCACACACGGCTAGGTAATTGTCTGGGGTGTGCTAGGGGCGCCCCCACATATATATATAGGTGGAAGGGAGAGGGGAGGCAGCCAGGGTGCGCCCCAAGTAGGATACGAATCACATCGACCTTGGAACCATTCCCGACGCGCATCGTCACCTCGTCCTTAGCCAATCTTCGTTTATTCCGTAGCTCTTGTTTTGAGTTACCAATATGAGCAACCGAACCAGTATCAAATACCCAGGCGCTACTACGAGCATTAGTAAGGTACACATCAATAACATGTATATCAAATATACCTTTGTTCACTTTCACATACTTCTTATCCGCCAAATACTTGGGGCAGTTCCGCTTCCAGTGACCAGTCCCTTTGCAGTAGAAGCACTCAGTTTCAGGCTTGGGTCCAGTTTTGGGCTTCTTCCCGAGAGTGGCAACTTGCTTGCCATTCTTCTTGAAGTTCCCTTTCTTTCCCTTGGCCTTTTTCTTGAAACTAGTGGTCTTGTTGACCATCAACACTTGATGCTCCTTCTTGATTTCTACCTCTGCGGCCTTAAGCATTGCGAAGAGCTCAGGAATCGTTTAGTTCATCCCTTGCATATTATAGTTCATCACGAAGCCTTTGTAGCTTGGTGGCAGTGATTGAAGAACTCTGTCAATAACACTATCATCTGGAAGATCAACTCCCAGCTGAGTCAAGTGGTTATGATACCCAGACATTTTGAGTATGTGTTCATTGACAAAACTGTTCTCCTCCATCTTGCAGCTATAGAACTTGTTGGAGACTTCATATCTCTCAACCCGGGAATTTGCTTGAAATATAACTTCAACTCTTGGAACATCTCATATGCTCCATGACATTCAAAACGTCTTTGAAGTCCTGGTTCTAAGCCGTAAAGCATGGCACACTCAACTATGGAGTAGTCATTAGATCGAGTCCGTCAGATGTTCATAACATCTGTAGTAGCTCCTGCAGCAGGTCTATCACCTGGCGGTGCATCAAGGACATAACTCTTCTGTGCAGCAATGAGGATAATCCTCAAGTTACGGACCCAGTCCGTGTAGTTGCTACCATCATCTTTCAACTTAGATTTCTCTAGGAACGCATTAAATTTCAGGGGAACGGTAGCTCGGGCCATTGATCTACAACATAGAAATGTAGAACTATAAGACTAAGTTCATGATAAATTAAGTTCAATTAATCAAATTACTAATGAACTCCGACTTAAATAAACATCCCTCAAGTTATCTAAGTGATACATGATCCAAATCAACTAACCCATGTCCGATAATCATGTGAGATGGGGTAGTCTTCAATGGTGAACATCTCTATGTTGATCATATCTACTATATGACTCACGTTCGATCTTTCGGTCTCCATTGTTCCGAGACCATGTCTGTACATGCTAGGTTCGTCAAGTTTAACCCAAGTATTTTGCATGTGCAAAACTGTCTTACACCCATTGTATGTGAATGTAGAGTCTATCACACCCGATCATCACAAGGTGCTTCAAAACGATGAACTTTGGCAATGGTTCATACTCAGGGAGAACACGTTTATCTTGAAATTTCGTGAAGGGATCATCTTATAAAGCTACCGCCGTTCTAAGCAAAATAAGATGCATAAAGGATAAACATCACATGCAATCAAAATATGTGACATGATATGGCCATCATCATCTTGTGCTTTTGATCTCCATCTCCAAAGCATCATCATGATCTTCATCATCGCCGGCTCGACACCTTGATCTCCATCATTGCATCAGGGTCGTCTCGCCAACTATTGCTTCTACAACTATTGCTAATGCATAGCGATAAAGTAAAGCAATTACATGGCGCTTGCATTTCATACAATAAAGAGACAACCCTAAGGCTCCTGCCGGTTGTCGATATTACAAAACATGATCATCTCATACATCAACATATATCACATCACATCTTGACCATATCACATCACAGCATGCTCTGCAAAAACAAGTTAGACGTCCTCTACTTTGTTGTTGCAAGTTTTATGTGGCTGCTATGGGCTTCTAGCAAGAACCGTTCTTAACTATGCAAAAAACCACAACGGTGATTTATCAAGTTTGATGTTTTAACCTTCTAAAAGGACAGGCCGTAGTCAAATTCGATTCAACTAAAGTAGGAGAAACAGACACCCGCTAACCACCTTTATGCAAAAGTAGTTGCATGTCAGTCGGTAGAACCGGTCTCATGTGCGTGGACATGTAAGGTTGGTCCGGGCTGCTTCATCCCACAATACCGCCGAATCAAAATAAGATGTTGGTGGTAAGCAGCATGACTATCACCGCCCACAACTCTTTGTGTTCTACTCGTGCATATCATCTACACATAGACCTGGCTCGGATGCCACTATTGGGAAACGTTGCATGGAAAACAAAAAAAATTCTACGCACACGCAAGATCTATCAAGGAGATGCATAGAAAATAGAGGGGAGAGTGTGTCTACGTACCCTTGTAGACCGTAAGAGGAAGCATTTAGTAACGTGGTTGATGTAGTCGAACTTTTCGTGATCCAACCGATCAAGTACCGAACGTACGCACCTCCGCATTCAGCACACGTTCAGTTCGGTGACGTCCATGCTTTCTTGATCTAGCAAGACGGCGAGGTAGTAGATGAGTTCTGGCAACACGACAGCGTGGTGATGGTGACGATGAAGCTATCTCCGCAGGGCTTCGCCTAAGCACTACGAAAATATGACCGAGGGTGTAAACGGTGGAGGGGGGCGCCGCACACGGCTAAGAGATTTTTGTGGTTATGTGTGGCGCCCCCCTCCCACATATATATAGGTGGGGGAGAGGGGAGCAACCAGGAGGCGCCCCAAGTAGGGCTGAATCCTACTGGGGCTCCTGCCCTAGCCGAGCCCCCCTTTCCATATTTGCCGGAGGGGGGAAGGAAAGGGGGAAGAGGAAATGAAGGGGGAAGCCGACTCCCCCCTTTTCATTCTCTCCCCAAGGGCTGCGGTCTAGGAGGGGCACGCCAGCCCCTTGTGGGCTGTTGTGTTCCCCCCTTTGGCCCATATGGCCCATTAACCTCCCGGGGTGTCCGGAACCCCTTCCAGTGACCCTATTTCTACCCGGTACATCTCGAAACTCTTCTGATGTCCAAATATCACCGTCCTATATATCAATATTTACCTCCGGACCATTCCGGAGCTCCTCCTCATGTCCATGATCTCATCCGGGACTCCGAACAACATCCAGTCACCAAATCATATAACTCATATAACACGATATCGTCAACGAACGTTAACCGTGCGGACCCTACGGGTTCGAGAACTATGTAGACATGACCGAGACACCTCTCCGGTCAATAACCAATAGCGGAACCTGGATGCCCATATTGGTTCCTACATATTCTATGAAGATCTTTATCGGTCGAACCGTTATGACAACATATGCAATTCCCTTTGTCCATCGGTAAGTTACTTGCCCGAGATTCGATCGTAGGTATCTTCATACCTAGTTCAATCTCATTACCGGCAAGTCTCTTTACTCGTTCCGTAATACATCATCCTACAACTAACTCCTTAGTCATTTTGTTTGCAAGCTTCTTGCGATGTGTATTGCCGAGAGGGCCCAGAGATACCTCTCCGATACTCTGAGTGACAAATCCTAATCTCGATCTATGCCAACTCAACAAACACCTTCAGAGATACCTGTAGAGCATCTTTATGATCATCCAGTTACGTTATGACGTTTGATAGCACACAAGTTATTCCTCCGGTATCCAGGAGTTGTGTAATCTCATAGTCGAAGGAATATGTATTTGACATTAAGAAAGCAATAGCAATAAACTGAACGATCAATATGCTAAGCTAACAGATGGGTCTTGTCCATCACATCATTCTCCTAATAATGTGATCCCGTTATCAAATGACAACACATGTCCATGGTTAGAAAACCTTAACCATCTTTGATCAACGAGCTAGTCTAGTAGAGGCTTACTAGGGACATGATATTTGTTTATGTATTCACACATGTATTTAAGTTTCCGATCAATACAATTCTAGCATGAATAATAAACATTTATCATGAATAAGAAAATATAAAATAACAAATTTATTATTGCCTCTAGGGCATATTTCCTTCAATAGTTTGTTTCAGCCTGTATTGTGTGAAATTGCATAGTATAGTATGAGATATTCCTTCCTCGGTGCGAAGTTGGTGAGCAAGGCAAGCCATGAACAGAAGCACAAGTGTGTGTGCAGTGTGAACTAAGGAAGCTGGTAATTCGTTCGGGCATTATGCATGGTATTCATTCATACTGTTGGTTGCTCTTGTTCTTCAGTTTATAAGATGAACTTTCATGTGTCAAGTTGAGTTAACAGTGGCAGTGGAGTAATGAGAGTTTGATTGTCAAATTGTGAATGTCAAGTTCGGTTGACATATGTCAGTCATGATGGATCACATGACATCTGTTGAAACTATAGTCCATAATTATTGGTTTGTTGGTCTAAATCTGAAGTTTCTAGAGAATTGAGCACTCAATAGAACCAATTTTTATAGAGTTGACGACAACAGATGTTAAAGCTGTATGTAGAGTTGCCTTGTTTAAATCAGTTGACGTTGAATTGTGTAGAACTAACCTACTAGTACCTAGTAAAAAATATATATTCTTGATTTTTAGTTCGAAAGCTTGAAGAAAATATCTGTTGAATTGTATGAAACTATTTATTAAATTATTGTATATTCTGAAACAGTTCCTGACTTCCGCATTGTTTATAATTCAGCCAATTTCGAGCTACAGTTTCCGACCGATGAGGAAGATAAGGACTCTTGGTCGTTGCCTTACAACTTGCATAGTCAAGAAGTGGTTCTAGCCCGGATACTATTATTTGTTAATTTATAACTTCTCGCATGGAGAGAGAGGTCCACGACAACGTCACAGGTAGCTAAAATTCATTCATTCATATTGTCGTTGGCCTCACAATTCTAAATTTGGTAACCTGTTGAACAATGACGGTTGTTCTTATTCTAGCACATGAAAATAGTCATGGTCTTGTTGGTACGTGAAAGATCTTTTCCAGCTACAAAATTATATATATTTCGTACTAAATGATGACATTTGTGTATTGTTGTCCTTATTCTAGCACATGAAAATGGTCAGGTGATGTTTTTGTTTGTAATGGCCACAACTTAATTGCAGTGAGAGACATTTTCCCAGCCACAAAATCATACATTTCGTACTAAATTATGATTCCGTGTATGACTGGAGCCCCC
Organism: Aegilops umbellulata; assembly: GCA_032464435.1. Classification (NCBI taxonomy): domain Eukaryota; kingdom Viridiplantae; phylum Streptophyta; class Magnoliopsida; order Poales; family Poaceae; genus Aegilops; species Aegilops umbellulata. The sequence continues at coordinate 446,922,217 of CP136054.1, forward strand.
CTCCCCCTCGGTTACCAAACTGCCACATGGAAAGGGGTGATATCCCCCGTGAGAGATGAGGACCACATGTGCTTGTGAAAACTCCCCTTAGGGGCTTTTGACCCTGGGTTATCCTTCCCTTGCAACAAAGAAAAAGCCTTAGACGAGTGATTTACATATCCAGAAAATATGATTTTGCCTTGATGGAGGGAGCACCTTTTTTTTTGTGCACTCTTTTCTTTTTTGCAGCGGAGCACAACTTCTGTGTTTTCCCACCTCTTCATTGTCCAACTTGGGCGGTTTTTGACATGGGCTAATTACATTCGAGACCCTAGTCGGGGCACACTCGTTTGGCTTACCCCTAATTTCAAAAAACCCTCTATTCTGACCAAGCGCGTTTGCCCCTCTTATATTTTTGCCCTTTGACCTTCACTTTGAAAACTTCATAACAATATCATATTAACTCAGAAACATACAAAAAAGATATCAAATTGTTCAGAAAAACATCACCTACATGTGCATATCATTTGCATTCATGACAAAAGTGTTGGTGATGGCCACACGGTCAAAGGGCAAAAACATGAGAGTAACAAACATGATCGGGCAAAACTTAGGGTATTTAAACTAGGGGTCTGTTTAGGACACATCTAGATGTGACATAATTATGTCACATCTAAGCTGATATCCACTCTGCTTGTGGTCTATTTTATTTTTATTCAAGTTTTTTTATTTTTTGTTGTTGCATTATATATTTGTGGGAGGTTAAATGTGACATCCTTAAAAACATCTGGATAGATGTAAATTAGATAAACTATTAAACTAGGGGCAAGTCAAATGGGTGGGATTCAACAAGGGGCATTATTTCTTACTCCCTCCGTCCCATAATATAAGAACGTTTTTGACACTAGTACGAAAAAGAAACAGGCCGGGCTCATCTTTTTTTTTGAGCATCAGTACAGACACAAGCGCTCATATACACGCGCATACACTCATCTGTTCGAAATCCAAATCGCATTCCAGTTTCCAAATGTGTAAACACGGCCGACGCGCGGAGCGAATATACCCACAGCCCCGTGCCCGCTACCTCCCCGTCCGCGTCGTGTCTCGGCTCCGCGAGCAGGTCGGCCGCGCGAGCGAGATGGCACCGTAACCGTATCGCCCGGGAGCATATCCCCCTCCCGTTTCGCTCTCCCCGAGCTCCTCTTATCCCCCCTCTCGCTCTCTCCCGCCTCTCCGCGCCACCACCACCACCTTCCACTGCACCCATGGCCTCCCCCTCCCGCCCGGCGCTCCCTCCCCACCTCCGCCTCCTCACGCCGCGCCAGCTCCCGCCCCTCCGCCCGCCTCGACGTCGCGGCGCGCGCAGCCGCGTCCTCTCCTCGCTCCCCTCCCCGTCCCCCTCCCCGCCCTCGCAGCAGCGCGTCTCCACCGCCTCGCTCGAGCACGGCCCCGGCCCCGGCCCCTCCGCCGAGCAGCAGCCGCGACTCGCCGCTGAGGTCGCGCGGCTCTCCGCCGCCCGCGCGCGCCTCCGCGCGGCGCGCACCCTCGGCGACAAGCTCCGCGCGCTCGACGCCGAGCCCCGCGTCGCGGCCTTCTTCGGCGACTCGCCCAGCCGCGGGGTCCTCGGCGGCCTCCGGCCCCGGGAGGCGTACCTGCTCAAATGCCTCATCGCGGCCGGCCAGGACCACGTGCTCGGCGCCGAGCTCGGCTGGGCCAGCGGCGGCGGCCACGAGCGCCACCGCAATGGGGGCGGTGGCGGGAGCGCGCTGAGGGAGGCGCTGTACAGCCTGGCCGATCTGGTCGGGAGGTGGAGCGAGGAGAGACCGGCGGAGGAGGCTGGGAGCGGGGAGACGGAGCTGCTGCTCGGACGGCTGCTCAAGTTTCTCGGAGACATCGAGGAGTTCTACGACTGCGTTGGAGGCATCATCGGGTGAGTATCGCCTCTTTGTCTGCACCGCTAGAGCCTAGAGAGTTGGAGACTCGGTACACGGCCGGCCAAGCTGCATGCAAGTGCTGCCAAATATGGCCCTCGCTTAAATTTGAAGCTACTATTAACTGCCGACTGGCAAGTAAGCTGATCGCCTATTTGCCATAACTTGTTTGTCATACTCTGCTCTGCTCTTAGTAGTTAAAACTTCCATTTGAACCATTTCATCTAGCTTTGATCTTCAAATTTCAAATAGTATTACTGATATTGCTCTGCTCCAGCTACCAAATTATGGCGTTGGAGCTGCTTTCGTTCTCCAAGTCGAAGGACAGCAAGCACAGGCATAGCAAAGACAAGTTCGTCGACTTCCATGTTCCCGCTGGACTTAATCTATTGGAGGATACAGAATACGCATCTCAAGCTGCCATGTGGGGAATCGAGGTTATTACGTAATGCCACATTAACTAAGATTTATGACAAAGAGAACATTGACATTGTTGTTTAATAATGTCATCCCCCCTTACAATGACATTGCTCAAGGGTACGTACTGAAATATGATCATTTCTAGGGTTTGCCAGAACTTGGTGAAATTTATCCAATTGGTGGTGCCGGTGACCGTCTTGGTTTAATGGATTCAGATACCGGTGAATCCCTTCCTGCCGCATTGCTTCCTTACTGTGGAAGATCTCTATTGGAAGGACTGATGCGTGATCTGCAGGTACCTGTGTTCCGTATATGAAACTCTTCTTTCGGTACAATATTTTTTTACCAAGGAATTGCTAAAAATAATGCAATTAAGTGCCATGGACACTACCATAATATCTTGTATGTACTGAATTATATGACAGGCTAGAGAGTTTCTCCATTTCAAGATCTTTGGGAAACAATGTATAACCCCTGTGGCGGTCATGACAAGCTCTGTGAAGAATAACCATGAACATATAGTTGCCATCTGTGAAAGACTTGAATGGTTTGGTAGAGGCCGTGAAAGTTTCCGCTTGTTTGAACAGGTATATACTTGGAGCCTTCTGGCAATATCTATTCATTAGCGTGCATTTCTATTTAGTACAATCATCAGTCACACACTCTGCCCAGAACTTCTGTAGAGTTCTATCTAAATTGCATCATGGCTTTTTCTAGCCTTTGGTACCTGTAGTAAATGCTGAAGATGGCAAATGGTTAATCAGCGAATCACTTCTCCCTGTGGGTAAACCCGGTGGTCATGGTGCTATTTGGAAACTTGCTTGCGATCGAGGTGTATTTGAATGGCTTTATCGTCATGGCAGAAAAGGTGCAACTGTTCGTCAAGTCAGGTTATCTGAACTATGCATCTGTTTCTATCTGTTTTGTAAAGAATTATTTGGAAGGGGGATGACTTTCAACTTCTTTTGCTATTTTCAGCAATGTTGTTGCTGCAACTGATTTGACGCTGATGGCATTGGCCGGAATAGGCCTGCGACACAATAAGGTAAGAAAAATTAGGATTTCTCTAGCTCACATTAATTACTAATATTAATCTCGACTATGCTATCTATTTTGCACCTTCAGATTCTTGTATTATGCATTATTTTATCTTTATGTATTCTGACATATGGCGTATCATACCTCAGAAATTAGGTTTTGCATCTTGTGAGCGAAGACCAGGTGCTACTGAAGGGGTGAATGTTCTTATTGAAAAACAAAACTTTGATGGGCTCTGGGAATATGGTATCACTTGCATCGAGTACACTGAATTTGAAAAATACGGCATATCAGAACCTACAGCAACGAATGGCAGGTACTGCACATATTATCCCAAAGTGCACACCCCATTTGAATACAAAAAGGGCCCCAATTGAATGCCTTTATTCTACTCTTGATGCTTTAACCATTCCCTCCAGTTTTTGCGTGTTATATGCTCTTCATGGTGAATTTAATATTGTACTCCCTCCGTCCCAAAATAAGTCTTAAGCTTAGTACAACATTGTACTAAAGTTAGTATAAAACTGAGACACCTATTTTGGGACAGAGGGAGTAGAAGTGTAAGCTATACTCTTTTGTTCTTAGCTACAAAAGTTAGTTTTTATATGTATCCTATGAAGTTGTCACCGAGATTGACACTTACTAGTAAAAAAGATTAAGAAAAATATGAGTAGCCAGGTTATGTTACCTTGAATTCTGAAAAGTATAAATGCACGTCTTTGCATTCTTGTATATACATTTACATCAAGTTACAATCGCAAGATGGCAATCATTTGTTAGTACCATAGTGATGTTGATCCGGCTGCATATGCTGTAGCTTCAAACACTTTGCTTTCTCAGCTTCATTTTTTGCGAAGGATCTGTTTCTCAGTTTTTCCGGTTTGGTTGGATGCAGTGATGTTTCTTACACTAATTTTCTGTCCTTTTGTGTGCATCAATATCTATCTTCCTCAAATCATCTAGGCTTTTGTTAATTTAGTTTGCAGGCTAGCTATCCAGCAAATACAAACATTCTATATGTTGACCTGCAAGCAGCGCAGGAAGTTGGATCACGCAAAAATGCTAGCTGCTTACCAGGAATCGTGCTAAATTTGAAGAAGGCAGTGTCATATGTGGATCATCTGGGCTTTGAGTGTAGGTACTTGCTTTCCAGTAAATTCCCTACGCACTTCTGGCCTTTCTGTATTCCTAGTGTTGAGTTTCCCTACACTTGTAATCTTATCACTTGGGCTTATAATGCGAAACATATTATTAATCGCACAAAGATTTCAGTGGGTGGGCGGATACTTCATAATATGTTTGCTATATCATTTATGTATTGAAGGCTTGCCTGGTTATGTCGGCATAAATGCATTGCATATTGCTTGGTAGTTGGTGTGGAAAGGGCGACAATAATTTTATGACTGCAGCTAAGGTAGCGACAGTTAATTCATGGAAAATTGCAAAAGGCCCCTACAAACGCAAAAAAGTTAATTTTGGCCCTTTGAGTTCATGCTAATACAAAACTGCAATGGGACTGGGGGGAAATCAAAATATATACCTGTTAAAATTAACTGATTTATTATGATTCACTAACTTATTTCTGCTATGTCATTTTTCCTATGTGACAGCGCTGCGGGTGGCAGGCTAGAGTGCACAATGCAAAACATAGCAGATAATTTTATGAACACATATAGCTACAGGTGCAGTGAAGGAATAGAAAGTATGTAAGTAGTTTCATATTTGCTTCCCATGTATTCATATCTGTATCCAACTACCTGTCTTTTTGCGTCTCGGGTTTTTAGCAATCTCATATTTAACAGGTGAGCTCGACACGTTCATTGTGTACAATGAAAGGAAAAAAGTCACTTCATCAGCTAAAAGGAAGCTGAAACCAGAAGACAGATCATTGCACCAGGTCAGTATCACACTATGCAATCCAAATGGATACTCATGTTGCTGCACGCAAATTATGAGATTCTAAACTTCTACCTAACTTAGTGTACCTTCTAAAACCCAAAGGGTTTTCATTAAAGCTTATACTTTCCACTTCTCATGAATTCATATATATGATATATCATCATTTTTACATTTCTGAGTTAGTATATATATTCTATATTTGTCTGGGTGTCTGAAACTATTTCTCTGACAGACTGAAGACCCACACTTAATTTTATACTCATTGCAGAAGTAAAAATTTGACTGTTGTCATGTTAGTGTTACTGTATTTTATGTTTAGTAGGCCAGCGCTTAGCAAGGTTTTCAGCATCAGGATACTAGGCAGTATCATTTTTACTCCCTCCGTCCCATAATATAAGAACGCTTTTTACATTAATATAGTGTCAAAAACGTTCTTATATTATGGGACAGAGTGAGTGGTTTATAGTATTAGGTTGTAGTATCACTATGCTATGAGATTTTTATTCTCAAGTATAATTAGTAGCATGTGAGATGCTTCTGTCACTGCTATGTTTTTATGACATATGTTTTAAAGCTTGACCATAACAGCTGAAAAAATAATAATCTTGACTTGTGTTTACGATTTGCTTGTCTACAGACTCCAGAGGGTTCACTCCTCGACATTATGCGCAATGCTCATGATCTTCTTTCTAGCTGCAGCATAGAGGTTCCAAAGGTAATTGTACTTCTGTGCTCTGTTTTGTGATCTTATTTTCACATGTAACATGAGGCATTCTGTTATGGCGCTACTAGAAGGAGGGCGCGAGAGGGCCGGCCGGGGGCCTTTTGCCCATGGCCGGGCAAGATGGAAGGGATTTCCTTCTTAATTCTTGCTTGATTAGATTGATACATCTCCTCTCTTTATATAGAGAGGTTTACTTGACTCCCAAGCAAGGCTTACTTGACCCCTAAGCAAGCGACCCTTATCTCTAATTAACCCTAAGACTAATGGGCCCATTAGGCCCATTACGTACTCTAACACTACACCCCACCTGGACATGCAGCTTGTCCTCGAGCTGCAGCCTAACCAACTTATAACCATGACTCGACGCAACAAAAACCTAACACCTAAAAACAAGCCTTTTACATCTCGGCTTGTTTTATTATTCTCAACCTGAAATGGACTGGGACGCTTTATTTTGGACCCCTTAACAAAAAATGGACACCATTCGCACGTCGGACGTGCACGTGTACAGCCACCTGGATCCCATGGACACCACCTGGACAAAAGGAGTGCATGTGTATGACCACCTGGAAGTGGTCGCAAGAGTGACCAGCAGAGGCGCCCTCGCGGCGGCCGGTGACGGAATGCAGTGGTGCTACGCGGTGCGCTGCTGTCGGTGACACCATGCCTTCTCCCTGCCGGACGGCTGTTGGTTTGCACCACACAGGGAAGAGTGGAGGGCTTGCGATGGAGAATGACGAGGAGGGGTGCGCCCCCCAACTGCCGATGTCGCAGACTTTGAGGTCGCTGCCCGCGGGGTAAACAGCATGCCCGCCGCCCATGGGGGAAACCGCATGCCCAAGATCCCCGATGCAGCGGATGAGATCAAAGTCCTTTGCGCAGCGAAGGGCAACTTGGAGGAGCGGCAGCTGCAGACCACACATCTCCCGCACACGCCGACGCGCTAGGAGGCCGTGCGCAGCAGCCTGCAGCCTCACCGCCGCCGACACGTGGCGGGTAGCGATCCAAGACGCTACTAGAAGGAGGGCGCGAGAGGGCCGGCCGGGGGCCTTTTGCCCACGGCCGGGCAAGATGGAAGGGATTTCCTTCTTAATTCTTGCTTGATTAGATTGATACATCTCCTCTCTTTATATAGAGAGGTTTACTTGACTCCCAAGCAAGGCTTACTTGACCCCTAAGCAAGCGACCCTTGTCTCTAATTAACCCTAAGACTAATGGGCCCATTAGGCCCATTACGTACTCTAACACATTCCATGTGGTATTTTCTCACTTTAGTAAGCAGAACCCATTAATATTAGCTTCAGTTGGAGTTAAAAAAAAAAAGAGAGCTGTGGTTTGTCAGTGCTGGACTTGTCATTATGGTTCCGCCCGGCAGTAGTATTTTTGCTAGTATTTTGAAACTTCAGTGCCCTCTTCATCTTTGAAAATTTACATTATCCAGTAAACCAGTAATATTTTGAATATTTGTACTGACTTAAACCACGTTCAGTTATATCCGTAGCATATGCTAAGCTATTACCTTCAGAAGAATAGTCCTAAATGCATTTACATATGGTCATCTGATTTACTACTGCAAGATAGACCAATGAAATGGGAAAAAATTAGCCATAAAAAAACCGGAATTCCTGGAGCATTCCCTCATCTGAAAAATGATATTTATATGATTAGTTAATATGCAAGCATGCAAGTAATTGACTAATACCACTACTCTTTGGAAATAAAAAGGACGCAGTGCTTTTCCAGGGCATACATTTTCCTGTACGCTATTCAAACTTCATACATGTTCTTAGTTTCTCTGTTTCCAGGGAAAAGAATAGATATTCTAGATCTCATGAGGTGTCTTCCTGAAACTTAAATGCATGCAAATATTACATACTACTCCCTCCGTTCTTCCGTTATTGAAATCTCATGAGACTAGTCCATATTCAAATCTCTAAAAAGACTTATATTTAGGAACGGAGGGAGTACTATCTAATTTACTGTATACTATCAGACATCATTATCTTTTGAATTGTTCTTCCGTTTTCTGGTTAAAGATAATAGTGAGTGCACGCGTTCGCCATTCGGTACCAGCTTTTATCATGCCTTGAAGTATCTTTTTTACTTATCAATTCAGGTCAAAGACAATAATGAATACTTGCATTCTGGGCTACCATTCCTCATATTTCTTCATCCTGCTTTAGGTCCATTCTGGGATATCATAAAGCAAAAGGTATGTTAGTTCAAAATTAAATGGGTTGAACATGATAGCCTTGGCCTTTTCATCTCTTCACTAATGCATTAGTTTCTCCACATGATATATATTTGAGCTTCCACTGGTGGAGCATAGTTGAGAACGGCACAATTATTTTCCCAGGTCTCCTTAGTGCCCCACATTACATGTATGCGAAGATATAGGCCAGCAGCATATAAATTTGATTCCCAGAAAACAAAAACAGCTTATAATCTCTTGAATGAATATGAACAGAACCTGTCACCTGGGAAAACACGTGAGACATTTATCATGATATAGTGATATGCTTCGTTTAACTGCATTTAGCTCCAGATTTATACTTTAGAAAGTCAGTTGTTTCAGCCTGAAAACACTATGAAGATAGTGACCTAATTGTATTGCACATGAAGTGTAAAACACTATGCTGTTGTCTGGTGGCATGACATGTTCCTTTATTATGAACAGTGTGTGCAATGGACAAGCCGTGCCTTGTGAAATACTCCCTCAGTCCCATAATGTAAGACACTTTTAGCACTACACTAGTGACAAAAAACGTCTTACATTATGGGACGGAGGGAGTATCTTTTTACATGACTATCATGTTTAGTTGCCAGTGCTTAGTCTTACATTCTAAAACTCTGTTCTATATACGTCATTTTTTTAGCTATGTGCTTAGTTACTTTGGTGGCCATGGTTACTTCAATTTCTAGTTTTCCACACATGCAGTTCATAGGTGGCTCCATCTCTAAAGGTTCAGAGCTGCAAATAGAGGTGGCGGAATTTCTATGGGAAGATGTTGAGGTAACCATTAAAACAGATGATTAACATGTATTTTCCCCACCATATGTCTGACTGAATTTATCGATTTAAATTTTAGCTGGATGGGAGCCTTATTATTCTAGCTGATAACATTATGGGTTCAACAAAGAGGAACACTCAGGGTGAACAAATACTACACTATGGAGCCAGGTATCGTCTACTCCAAGCACATGTTATCTGACGCATGCATCCATCATATATGGATGAAACTCTGAATTCAATGTTTGCTGAAAGGTGTGGGAGATGCAAGCTGCAAAATGTTAAAATTGTGAACGAAGGGATCAGCTGGGATTCTCCCAGTAATGTCTACTGGAAGCATCAAGTTGAAAGATCAGAATCTTTAAAGATTATTCTTCATGGAAATGCAGAATTTGAGGCGAAAGATGTTCTCTTGAAGGTACAATTTTTAAGAAACAGTGTGAATTCCATTTTTCCTCCCCCTTTTTTCCTTATCATCTGATTTCCTTGTTGTACCAGGGTAACCATGTGTTTGAAGTACCCGATGGTCATAGAATGTGCATCATTCAGGACGAAGCAGGTTTGTTAGTTACATGTACTACTTTCTGGTTCAGAAAAGATTGTGTGCGGAGCACTTCCTCTCCTTTCCTCCTTTAGGTTCATATAATAACGCAGCAAACTAGTGTACTACTAAAAAACCAAACTATATCATCACATCTTTTGTTCCCGTTGTAGCTTATATCATGCATCTGATATTTCTCAATGAATTATCTTTGTTCATCAGGTTTTGTTGTGAAGTTAGATCCTATAAGCAAGGAAATGATGGACCGCGGAACGTGGTACTGGGAGTATACGGTAGATGGCGCCAATGTGAAGTTGAATATGGTGGACCTGTGAAGAGATGGTACCGACTGTAGATTCTTGATTCATTGATTCCAGCTAGGTAAATTATACCGAGAGCACGTTTGACTAGTAGTTTGGTTAGATGAAATCCAGCTTGTACATAGACTGTTGTACAGTGGACTGCATATCAGCCTGCTATTCATCATATTCCCCTCACTTTCTATGAGTGATGTACATACAAAGATATTTCTCAGTGTTGAGGAGAATACGCGTTCTCCCAAGGTTCTCAAAGGAATTTGTTTCTATTTGGCGTCCATCATCGTCTAAGCTGCTAAGCATTGGAGGTCCATTTGCGTATGAACTTCAGCCTGCAGCACAGTGATGCGCTCACATCGACCTGATATCTTGCGTTGTTTGTGAACTCTTGTTCGGATCTGACGATATCCAGAGTGTGCTGTATTTTGATTTTGGAGGACTGCCAACTGCTGTTCTTTTCACCTACATGCAAGTAAATGAAGTCCTACCTTTTTCTGGTGTTTAGCTCAAGGAGGCCCAAAGGAGACAATTACTCATCGTGTCAACAGTTCCCAATTTACATTTTCATATGTTTGGTATATTATAAGGGGGCCTTGGGGTAGAAGACCTTGAGACAAATAACAAATGCTTGCTGAGCAAACGGTTGTACAAGTTGCTAACCGAGGATAAAGTCTGGCAAAAATTACTTGAAAAGCAAATGCGACCTTGTCCCAGGTATACCTAGCCATCTGCTAGGCCAGGCTTCGGGCCAGGCCTACCAAAGCCCGAGGCCGAAAACCTAGGCCCGAGACTGGCCCGGCCACCGGGCCTGGGTTTTGGAGCCAAGCTTGGCCTGAAAGTGATAAAGCCCATTGGGCCTTGGGCCGGGCCCCTTCAGTAAATTGCAAAAACGGCAGGCCCAGGCTCAGCCTGGCCTTCGTGCTCAAAATTTAGGCCCAGGCTCGGCCCGGGTGCAGCGTCGGGTCGGGTTTTTTCAGGCTGGGTCAGGTCGAGCCATTTGGGCCGGGCTGCCCAAGGCCAGGACTAATCCCAGGTCTCTGCCAAATCAACGGATTCACCTTTGTGCACCCCAAGGCCTTATGCCAGGCCTCTGCCAAACCAACAGATTTGCCTTCTAAAACGGTTTGATGAGAGTGAAAACTGATCTATTTTTTCGTGGCGGGGTTTTTGACACATGCGTTTGGCATATTGGTATATTTTAAGACAACACTTGGTTGGGGGAAACTCGCCTAGCTTTACAATATCCCGCCTTTTTTTTGCGAGGATACAATATCCCGCCTTTACAATCTATATATATATATATATATATATATATATATATATATATATATATATATTAGTAACCCAGGGTGAAGAATAATTTATTTCTCACCCGAGTCGTTCGACCGAGCAAGTCCTAACATTATTGGTCGGATCGCTTTTCCGTCACTGTCAAACCTTTTCCCCTTGCGTGACCGTAATTTTTCACCCCTCCGACAGGTAATTTTACATTTGCACTTGCCACGTCATTTTACAATACTTTTTTTTAGGAAACAGACGCGATCTCTCCAGGAGAAACGATACGGTTAGCTGATCGTGGGACTAGCCAGCCCACCTCCCTGTTCACGCGATGCGAGCCGTTCGAGATTCGACGGCGAATACTTCCGTTGTGAGCGGCGGCTGGTGGGTTCGAGGTGCGGTGGTCGACGGGCAGGCGGGTTGCTTGTTGAGCGGCGCCTGGTGCGGTGGCCGACGGGCAGGCGGGCTGCGTGGTGAGCGGCGCCTGGTGCGGTGGCCGACGGGCAGGCGGGCTACGTGGTGAGCGGTGCTGTAGTTTCTGGGGGCGGACGGCGGCGCTGTCGTGGGTGGCCGTGGCTTGTCAGCTTCCCTTGCTCGCAGCGACAACATTCTCGCCGGGTTTGGCTTTGATTTGGTTGGATGTGTGCAGGTGAGAATCGCACGAATGGAGGTGAGCAGCCCCGATCCTAATCCTTTTAGTTTCAGTCAATTTTCACTTCGTTTTGTTGTGCCGTGTTCTTCCCGAATTGCTAATTTGGTTTTCAGTTTTTGTGGAGGCTGCTGGCCGGAGAGATCACAAGACTGTACGCCCGAAGAGATAATCTGAATTTTACCGTATATGCTTGTACGTGTTTGCATTTGTGCATTTAATACTAATTATTTTTTTCTAAGGAAAACTCTCTGATTATTGTTTGGTTTCTATCTCCAGGTAGTTTGGGCGAATGTCTTTGTAGACTGGGAATTTTCTATCTGCTGCCTGTTCCAGTCCACCGTCCATGCTGTGATGGAGCAGCGCTTGTGTAGATTTTTTGTACTACTCCCTCCGTTTCTAAATATTTGTTTTTCTAGGGGTTTCAACAAGTGACTACATACGGAGCAAAATGAGTGAATCTACACTCTAAAACATGTCTATATACATCCGTATGTGGTAACCATTTGAAATCTGTAGAAAGAAAAATATTTAGGAACGGAGGGAGTATATGATTAGAAGCATCAACTGCTACCTAATGGTAAGATTTTGTCAGCTAGTACTAAGGTGATGTAGGGATAATATTTGGTTTGTTGTTTAACGTGTTCAAGTTTGATGTTTTCTGGCTCCATGAACATTTGCAGTTTTGTTTCAGTCCGCTAGGCCTAGTGGAAATCATTCAACTTTTTACATGATTCAGAATTAATTAGAAACATTTGTTTAGATGGGTTTGCAGTTTAGGCTGGATGATTCAATAAATGCACCTGTGAGGAATTGATATGAGTTAACTTTTCTACGGATTTTAGTATATGTTTTTCTTAGGACCACCCCTAATTTTTGCACTACGGTGGGTTGGCAGCAGGGCAGAGCAGTCTTGTAGTGTCGTCGGTGTTCCTCGGCCTCAGGTTACGGTATCCGTTGGCATGCTTCTTGATGCGGTCTGTATCTCCTCCCACCACGACGGTCGGCAACCATGTCTTCACCGACGGAGCCCCTCTCCATCGATTTACATAGGTGTGTGGCAATTTATTTTCCCATGGCGAGTACATACTTTTAGTACGGAATTTAGTTATCTGAATTTAGATATATTAAGTTTGCCCATATTTAGATGTGAATCATTGTGCTTCTGATTCTGATCTTGGCCCCAAATTTGTCTGTTTTGGACATATCTATGCTACAGGCTTAATGCTTGTTTTGAGCCGTACGGCGTACGGTGCCGCCCAGGTACCTAGCTCTGTCCATATACGACCGCCGGTGATTTCCATCTCTCCCAGATTCTCCTTCTCTCGATTCCTATGTTGTGTTATGTTAGGTGATCGTAAAATTGGGAAGTGGACCTTACCTATGTAATAATAATGCGTATTTGTTGAAGCTTACTAGCACAACCTATTCACATATGTACTGTAGCGGTTCAAGCAAAAGTTATCTCCACGGGTGTGGAAAGGACCTTCGCTATGTAGTAGCAATGCGTGGTTTTCTTCATGATTGTTACTAGTACATGAATGAAATAAACATCTGCTTGTCAATAAAAACTTGATAATTGTCGGGTGCAATTAATGCCAACGAGAAAATGTATCATAATCTTCCAGGCTTTGTATTCAGAAATAGTTGCATGGTTGCCTAAAAATCAGTAAATATGAAAAGAAAAAGTGGTTAAAGTGGGAAGCTCCCTCCTTCAACTTTACGTTTTTAGGTAGAAGTGTGTCCTAGAAACTGGGTGTGTGTGCCTATGCCTACCATTTGCACGACATGAGAGTTCCCACAATCAGTTAATATGGCCATCCGCTTGTCTATAAGAATATATGCTGCCAGCACTTCTGTTTTTTGTGGTCTTCTGAAGTTGCTTCCTTGGAATATCGAGCTGTTATTATTTTTGATGTTGCATTATTTTTTGTTGTGGATGACAGTACTCCTTGTTTCTTACAAGCTGAATCTCATCTTCTCTGTCCATTTTAATTTTTATATTGAACATTCACATTTGTCCCTGAACGTCCCAACTATACCAAGGAAAAATAGTAAAACTGTAGCATTTTTTTTTCCTGTATAACTTGTTTAATTATTTCATCTTAATTTGTTTCTTTCAATATCATAAAGCCGATTATCCCAGTGTGTTGACAACATGATGTCGTGTTGAACAGAAAGGTTCAGAATGGAAACTAAGGTTCTTCAAGTACGTGCACATGTAAGCAATCAGGCTTCGGTGTTACCTTTTATAAATCATGAAAGGTGACTTCAGTATTTTGGGCATGTAGCAGAGTCTCAAATCAAAATCTACAAGCATTGACCAAGGCGAGGTGTAGAACGGGACTATGAGTGATTGGTCGAGCATCTGCTGCCATCGTCGAAAATGAAGAACTCGATGGTTAATAGAATCCATATTATAAATTATCACGCGTGCATATGGGATTTCTCTGAGATATTGCCTCCATTAATTATGTTTTAGTAAAGAAATTTATCTTGTGATAAACGTAGGAGGGTGAAGACTATGGTTGTCCTTGGAATTGAGACTCTGTGACGTGAATGTTTCTACAGTACTCATCCTAACTCAACTATTTACTTTATCCTTCATCCTCTGGTAAGGTAGAATCTTGAGATCAGTATGAGCTAGTCAGCCACCGAGGAGGCTGACGAGATGGCCTTCAGGATCGTTTGGAAATAATGTAACAAAATAATTTGGAATATGCTGTGTAATTTAATATATTTGGCAACCGTTTCATGATTTAACTCCTACACTGACATTGCATTCAATTGGTGGACCATGCGTTGATATACTCTTGTTTACGTCTCCTCCTAAATTTCCTACGTCGGCTGCCAAATTCCTACGGCTCTCAACTGAATTAGTAGAATATGTTTCTCCTTTGCATTTGATTCTAAATTTTGTAGTAGCTAAGGAATGACTGGAAGATTCCCTTTTTCCAAAAAAAAAAGACTGATTATAGAGAGACATCTGCAGTAGAGCACCTTAAAAAGTTTGATCGATGGGTCAGCCAAACAAAAGTCGATGCAGTACAGCTCATCCATGCAGTAGAGCCAATGTACGGGCATAAATTTACGGGCATGCATGGTGGGTGCGTGCATGTCTCTCATGTCCTCGCTTCCACACCGTAAGATTACGTTGCATGCAAAGATTATTACATCGGTGCTCCATGGATGGAAGCGTGCGGACTGGTTTGCGCGACTCACTGGCTGGCTGGGGTGAGGAATAAGAATTCCTCGCCCAGGGTGACGAATAGCGCGACCCTATATATATATATATATATATATATATATATATATATATATATATATATATATATATATACTAATAAAAGAAATAGGTATTCTTAGTCCATTTTGCTATTTTATAGAAAACGCCTAATATTTCTGACATTAAACCCGCAGCACATATCAATTTTTTTTAAAAGACTTATTTATATCTTCTAAATTGTAACTCTAAATTTAACATGTTATATATAAAATTTGATTAAAAAAATATGTAGAATCTGAATATGATGTTATTTTACCTGTTAACAATTTAAAAAATACTAAAGAGAGGACATGCATGAAAAAAAGTAAAAATGAGACATGCATGAAAAAAAAGACAAGTTTGATAAGATATAAATAGTGATGAAACAAAGACCAATACCTATGACATCAATGGTAGTCTAAGACCATCTTTGTTTGGGCCATAACTACAAGTTCTCATATTATAGACCTTTTTTTGTAAATTAAGAGTGTGTGGTATTTTTTTCTCCCGTTGCAACGCACGGGCCTTTTTGCTAGTATTGTTCAATGAAAAGAATTGTCTATTGCCTCTACCTTGGCCAGGAGTAGACATGATGAGAGGCCCCTTAGCCGGGACACCGTCATCAAGGTCTCGCCGCCCGCGCGACCAAGGGATCCGGTCGACTGCACCGACGACGTCCCCCACCCCGCTGTTGGAGGAGCCCCGCCCACACCACTTGAGGTCGCTGCCTCAAATTTTGGGCCCTCACCACTGAAAAGAAGTGGCCGAAGGCCTCGCCACCACCCTCACTAGCAGCCGCACGGGGATGCCGACAAACTGCTGAAAGTGCAACTATCCCTGGGTGGTTTTGGTAATTCCTAACAACATATAGCTCATTGAGCTAATGCTATTTCAAGATAAACATTTCAGGAAAGCTCAATGATTGGCATGGCATGAATGAGAAAAGTGGATCCCTCAAAATACTAAGGACAAAGGATTGGCTCAAGCTCAAAGCACAAGACTCTACATTTTTTATTTTAAGTGATCCAAGATCACATTGAGTCCATAGGAAAAGCCAATACTATTAAGAGGGGATGAGGTGTTGCTTAATGGCTTGCTTGCTCACAGTGCTTAGTGATATGCTCCAAAAACCCTCAACTACTTTCTCACATCCACATATGTCCCAAACCAAAAGTCAAACTCGGCCCCACCGAAACTATCTATCCGGCACCACCGAGTTCTCTTGGCATAGCCACTGCTAGAAACCCTAGTCTTTTCGGTCTCACCGATAGGGATCTCGGTCTCACCGAGATGGGATTGTAATCTCCCTGTTTCCCTTCGTAACGTTTCGGTCAAACCGAGATGAGCGATCGGTCCCACTGAGATTGCAATGCAAACACTCCTTTTCCTTCTCGTAACGTTTTGGTCCAACCGAGATGAGCGAATCGGTCCCACCGAGTTTGCCTGCAACTCTCTGTTTGTCCATTACCAAAATTGGTCTCCCTGAGTTTGTGTAATCGGTCTCACACAGATTACGTTATGCCCTAACCCTAACAAAATCGGTCTCACCGAGTTGACGTGTTGGTCCCACCAAAAATCCTAGCGGTCACATTATGTATTAAATCGATCTGACCGATTTTAATAATTCAGTCCCACCGAGTTTGGTAAATTGTGTGTAACGGTTAGATTTTGTGTGGAGGCTATATATACCCCTCCACCCACTCTTCATTCGTAAAGAGAGCCATCAGAACATGACTACACTTCCAACATACATTTTCTGAGAGAGAACCACCTACACTTGTGTTGAGGTCAAGATATTCCATTGCAACCACATAAATCATGATCTCTAGCCTTCCCCAAGTTGCTTTCCACTCAAATCATCTTTCCACCAAATCCAATCCTATGAGAGAGAGTTGAGTGTTGGTAGACTATCATTTGAAGCACAAGAGCAAGGAGTTCATCATCAACACACCATTTGTTCCTTCTTGGAGAGTGGTGTCTCCTAGATTGGCTAGGTGTCACTTGGGAGCCTCCGTCAAGATTGTGGAGTTGAACCAAGGAGTTTGTAAGGGCAAGGAGATCGCCTACTTCGTGAAGATCTACCCGAGTGAGGCAAGTCCTTCGTGGGCGACGACCATGGTGGGATAGACAAGGTTGCTTCTTCGTGGACCCTTCGTGGGTGGAGCCCTCCATGGACTCGCGCAACCGTTACCCTTCGTGGGTTGAAGTCTCCATCAACGTGGATGTATGATAGCACCACCTATCGGAACCACGGATAAAAAATCTCCGTGTCAACATTGCGTTTGCTCCCTCAAACTCCTTCCCTTTACCTTCATATGCAATTGTTTTACTTTCCGCTGCTACACTCTTAGAATTGCATGTGTAGGTTGATTGCTTGACTTGTGCTAAGTTGCTAAAATCTGCCAAGAACTAAAATTGGGAAAAGGCTAGATTTTTAATTGGTCAAGTAGTCTAATCACCCCCCCTCTAGACATACTTTCGATCCTACAAGTGGTATCAGAGCTTTGGTCTCCATTTGCTTTGATTTCAATAGCTTTTGGTGGTCATAGCCTTGGTTTCACAACCTAGGAGAGTATGGCGTCTAGCGAGGGAAATTACCACCGTAGAGGTCCTTACTTTGATGGTACAAATTTTGCTAGTTGGAAGCATAAGATGAAAATGCATATTCTTGGACATAACCCCGCCGTTTGGGCTATTGTGTGTATTGGCTTGCAAGGTGAATTCTTCGATGAGAGAGAACCAAACCGTGAAGCTACCGCGGAGGAGTTGAAGATGATGCAATACAATGCTCAAGCTTGTGATATTCTCTTCAACGGATTGTGCTCCGAAGAATTCAACAAATTAGCCGTCTTAAGAATGCAAAGGAAATTTGGGATACTTTGATTGATATGCATGAAGGTACTAACTCCGTCAAGGAACCCAAATTGGATTTTCTTCAAAGTCAACTTGACAAGTTCAAAATGAAGGATGGTGAAGGTGCCGCTGAAATGTACTCTAGGCTTGCTCTCATCACAAATGAGATTGCTCGCTTAGGAAGTGAAGAGTTGACCGATAAATTCATCATCAATAAGATCCTAAGAGCCTGATACTTCTCCGTCGTATCTATAATTTTTTTATTGTTCCATGCCAATATTATTCAACTTTCATATACTTTTTGGCAACTTTTTATACTATTTTGGGACTAACATATTGATCCAGTGCCCAGTGCTAGTTCCTGTCTGTTGCATGTTTTTGGTTTCGTAGAATATCCATATCAAACGGAGTCCAAACGGGATAAAAACGGACGGAGCTTATTTTTGGAATATTTGGAAAATCTGGGAGAAAAATCAACGTGAACCGGTGTTCGAGGTGGGCACGAGGTAGGGGGCTAGGGAGCGCCCCTGACCCTTGTGGCCCACCTGTAAGGCGGTTGACGCCCTTCTTCGGCCGCAAGAAAGCTATTTTTTGGTAAAAAATCATGGCGAACACTACAAAAAAAGACACATCCGTGACATTTTGGGCCGAACGAAAAAAAAATTATGTCATACATATGACACTTCTATGATGATAATTGTGACAAAACCCGGTATCATCATAGATGTGGTGGGCTCCTACTTCTATGACAAAAAATCATGACAGAAAATGGGTTTTTCGTCCTGGGCGGGCCGGAGACGCAGTTGCATGACATTCTTTGGGCCGTCCATGACGGGAAAAACTGTGGTAGAACCGAGGGGGCGGAAAATTTTGGGGAGTTCCCAGTTATGGTGGGAGGTCGGGGGCCGAGCGATGCGCGTTTCTCTCGTACACATACGCGCGTTTGTGCGAGGCGTTGGCTCTAACTGAACCCGAGCGAGGCGTTGGCTTCTAACTGAACCCGAGCGATTGCACTGCAGGCTACGGGTTACTGAATCCGAGTGATCGATCGATGGCTTAACTGAACCCGATCGAGCGATTCCTTCGCTACTACTGCTAACTGAAGCCGATCGATGGGATGAACAGTGAGCGTTGCGGGGGGGGGGGGGGGGGGTTGGATGAACAGTGAGCGGTGGCATTGCCTTTGGATGAACAGGACCCGTGGTGTGGTGGCGGGCTAGATGAACAGTAGACGGTGGAGGGGTGCTTGTGGAGGGGTGGTTGAACAGGACCCCGTGGTGTGGAGGGCTGGAGGAACAGTAGACGGTGGAGGGGTGCTCGTGGAGGGGTGGTTGAACAGGACCCCGTGGTGTGGAGGGCTGGATAAACAGTAGACGGTGAAGGGGTGGTCGAACAGTAGCCGGTGGAGTAGCGTGCGGTGGAGGCTGGATGAACAGGAGCCCGTGGAGGCTGGAGGAGGTCGACGGTAGCCCGTGGAGGCTGGAGGAGGTCGACAGTGGAGATGAACAGTATCCCGTGGAGTCCCGTTTTGCGGTACGCCACACCCCTCCCGATCAACAGGACCCCCGTTTCGACCGTAGCGCTCCAACACAAGTCCGTTTCCTCTGTTTTGTGGTACGCCACACCCCTCCCGATCAACAGGACCCCCATTTCGATCGTAGGAGGTCCGTTTCCTCCGTTCTGCGGTACGCCACACCCCTTTCGATCAACAGGACCCCTGTTTCGACCGTGGCCGGTCGAACACAAGGCCGTTTCCTCCGTTCCGCGGTACATCAGGTCTCGTTTCCATCGCCTGTTCCGTCCAAGCCCTCCCGATGAACACGACCACGCATTCCGTTCCGACCCAGGCGGTTGGCTCCCACGCGTTCCATTGCCTCTCAATGAACATGACGCATTTCATTGCCTCCCCATGAACACGACGCATTCCGTTGCCTCCCCATAAACACGACGCATTCCGTTGCCTCCCCATGAACACGACGACGATGCTGTTTCTCCGTTCCGACCCAGCCATGTACACGGAGCCCTCGTCATACGTATGCGCGAGTAGGCGTTCGAAACCCTGCCCGTATGTACGTACGTGGCCGTATTTTCTTTCTTGCACCCTGGCCGCTGTACGTACGTGTACATGCTACATGCGCGCCTCTACTACGACACGTGCGTGCCTCTACATCCACCAGTATATATGTACGTACATGTTCGCGACCAGAATGACAACGCTACGTATGCTTCCACCAGGTGGGTCCCGACTGTCAGGCACTTCCTTGCCTGCGAAGATGTAGCTGGTGGGTCTCAGTAGTCAGGGGGCGAATCATTTTTTTTTGCCCGGACGCACTTTCTTGCATGCGAAGATGTAGCTGGTTGGTCTCAGCAGTCAGGGGCAAACATTTTTTCGCAAAATACGGTGGCCCGTCTGGTGGGTCCCCGCTGTCAGGTGGAAGAATAATTATTTTGCACGTAATAAGGAGGCAATTCCTTGCTGCGACCGTGGACCCAGTTGTCAGCCACTCCACGTACAGACGGTACAGTCCACGTCCGATGGAAGCCGTTCCTTGACCACGTTGACCACGCCACGCCGAGAGCACCAGGGCGGTGGACGACGGCGAGGCCTAGGAAGGGGACGACACGGAGCCGGGGAAGACGCGGCAGTGGATGCCCACGCGTAGAGGAGTACGAGGGTTCACTGGTTTGCTGCGGTGTGAGGCTGCCGTCGCCGCAGAATAATAGGGGGTGTGGGTGAGTAGAGGGATGGCCTGGCCAGCGGTGGAAGTAGTAGGGGGCGGTGAGGCCTCCGCCGCATCACAGCCGGCCACGGGAGGCAGGAGCACGAGGCATGACCGGCGCTGGTTTGGGCGGCTGGAGCAAGAAGACCAGAGGTTGAAGAAGCACTACGGTCGTTGGATGGACATCGTACGGTCACTGGAGCTACAATCGTGCATATTGACTAAGTTAACAAAGCCCTCCGTCCCCGTCAACTTAGTAGGCCCACAAGTCAGCCTGCCACTATACTGGGTCCCAGCTAACAGGGGGAGTATTCATTTTTTTGTGCGTAATAAGGAGGCACTTCCTTGCGTGTGAAAGTATAGCTGGTGGGTCCGAGCTGTCAGCGGCGGTAGCATTTTTTTCGCGAAATACAGAGGCCCTTTCGGTGGGTCCCTGATGTCAGGTGGAGGAATCATTATTTTGTGCGTAATAAGGAGGCATTTACTTGCGTGCGGCCCTGGACCCAGCTGTCGGCCTCTCCACGTACAGTCCACTTCAGATGCATGTCGGTCGTTGACCACATTGACCAGGCCGCGCCGAGAGCACCAGGGCGATGGACGACGGCGAGGCCTAGGAAGGGAACGACACGGAGGTAGGGAAGACTCGGCAGTTGTTTCCCACGCGGAGGGGAGTACGACTGTACGAGGGTTTACTGGTTCGTCTGCCGTTGCCGGAGAATAACAGCAGGTGTGGGTGAGTAGAGGAATGGCTAGGCCAGCGATGGGAGTACGGTGGGGCGGTGAGGCCTGCGCGGCAGCAGAGCCGGCCGCGGGGAGGAGGGAGCAGGCAGTCCCGCCGGCGCTTGTTTGAGCGGCTGGAGCAGGAAGAGTAGAGATTGAAAAAGCACGACGGCCGTTGGATGGCCATCCAACAGTCACTGGTTGTGCGTCAACTTTTTTAGGAAAGCCTCAAATCTGTGGAAAACAGCATACAGCCCATCTACCATTATTTCTAATAATTTACAGCCCATTTGCTAATTATTAATGTTTTTTGGAGCCCATATTCTTTTTGTTAGCATTACAGCCCATATTGTGGCCACGGTTAAAAAATTATACGAAATTTTGCATATTTCGGTGCGGTCTGAACTGTTTTTAATCCCGAAATTTTGACTCACCTTCAAACTGATTTTAAAAATAAATGTATATCAATATAAAACCCAACAAATTCTCCACGCATTAAAATTAATGTAATTTAAAATCTCGAAATGGAAAAAATATTTGAAACTAATTGCCGGTTTGATGTGTTTTAAAAATGTACATCCCGTTTCTCATTACTGATGGGCCATTTTCTCAGCCAGCCGAATGAAAGTTCTCCTCTTCTTGAAAGATTTGCAGCCCAACAGGCTGACAAAGCGACTTACATGGAAAATCACAAAAAAACTGGGATGTGGCCGTGAACCCAGCTGTCAGCCTCTCCACGTACAATACTCTTTCGATGGAAGTCGGTCGTTGACCACATTGACCACGCCGCGCCGAGAGCACCAAGGCGGTGGACGACGACGAGGCCTAGGAAGGGGACAACGCGGAGCAAGGGAAGACGCGACAGTGGATGCCCACGCGGAGAGGAGTACGAGGGTTCACTGGTTCCGATGCGGAGTGAGGCTGCCGTCGCCGCAGAATAACAGAGGGGTGTGGGTGAGTAGAGGGATACCCTGGGCCAGCGGTGGGAGTAGTAGGGGGCGGTGAGGCCTCCGCGGCATCACAGCCGACCACGAGAGGCAGGAGCATGCGACACGACCGGCGCTGCTTTGGGCGGCTGGAGCAAGAAGACCAGAGATTGAAGAAGCACTATGGCCGTTGGATGGACATCGTACGGTCACTGGAGCTAGAATCGTTCATATTGACTAAGTTGACAAAGCCCTCCGTCCTCGTCAACTTAGTAGGCCCACAAGTCAGCCTCCCACCATAGTGGGTCCCAGCTAGCAGGGGGAGTATTCATTTTTCTGTGTGTAATAAGGAGGCATGGTGGGTCCGAGCTGACATCGGGGGGAACGTTTTTTTCGCAAAATACGGTGGTCCGTCCGGTGGGTTGCAACAGTCAGGGGCAAATGTTCTTTTCGCGAAATATGGTGGCCCGTCCGGTGGGTCCCAGCAGTCAGGGAGGAAACGTTTTTTCCGCGAAATACTTGTGGCCCGTCCGGTGGGTCCCTGCTGTCAGGTGGAGGAAAAATTATTTTGCGCGTAATAAGGAGGCACTTCCTTGCGGCTGCCGTGGACCCAGTTGTCAGCCTCTCCACGTATAGTACTCTTCCGATGGAAGTCAGTCGTTGACCACATTGACCACGCCGCGCCGAGAGCACCACGGCGGTGGACGATGGCGAGGCCTAGGAAGGGGACGACGCGGAGCCGAGGAAGACGCGGCAGTGGATGCCCACACGAAGAGAAGTATGAGGGTTCACTGATTCGGCTGCGGTGTGAGGCTGCCGTCGCCCCAAAATAACAGGGGGAGTGGGTGAGTGGAGGGATGACCTGGCCAGCGGTGGGAGTAGTATGGGGACGGTGAGGCCTCCGCGGCAGCACAGCCGGCCACGGGAGGCAGGAGCATGCGGCACGACCGGCGCTGCTTTGGGCGGCTGGGGCAAGAAGACCAGAGGTTGAAGAAGCACTACGGCCGTTGGATGGACATCGTTGACCACGCCGTGCCGAGAGCACCAAGGCGGTGGACGACGGCGAGGCCTACGAAGGGAACGACACGGAGCCGGGAAAGACATGGTAGTGGCTGCCCACGCGGTGGAGAGTACGAGGGTTGACTGGTTCGGCTGCCGTCGCTGGAAAATAACAGGAGGTCTGGGTGAGTAGAGGGATAGACAGGCCAGGGATGCGAGTATGATGGGGCCGTGAGGCCTTCCCGGCAGCACTGCCGGCCACGGGAGGCGGGAGCAGGCGGTTCCGACGACGCTGGTTTGGGCGGCTGGGGCAGGAAGATCAGAGATTGAAGAAGCACGATTGCCGTTAGATTGACATCTAACGGTCTGACGCTGGTAGAGTCGATTGTTGACTAAGTTTCTTTTTTGAGAAACCTTGTGTACGCATGAACTTAGTAGGGCCACAAGTCCTCCAAATTTGTGGCAGACAACATAAAGCCCATTTGCTATTTTTTATAATTTGCAGCCCATTTGCTAATTCTTAAGTAATTTATTACATCCCATTTTCTGCCCAAGACCACAGTCAAAAAGTTCAACCTTATTTTGCATATTTCGGTGGAGTCCTAACTGTTGTAATCCCAAATAATAAACATTTTTTAAGAACATATTGATTTGCCAAAAAAATCGTTTTGTTTTTGTAAGCAAATAAGACGTGGGACAATTGAGTTGGTTTAAGGGAAAACCAGTGGTAAAAAAATCAGCGCTGGGTGGAAAAAACAACAAAAATAAGGATGTAAATATGAAAAGGGAATTTTATGTGTTTTCAATATAACGATACGTGTATATGAACTAGTAAAACTATAGGTAGAGATTAGAAAACGGATGTAAGACATACGTTTCAAGAGGAAAATAGAACTGGGTTGTGTGTTTGATTCAGTAAAAAAACTGCCTGCGGATGTTGTAAGGGAAAATATAACTAACGCTGGCGGTCCAGAGGCCAGTAGATACCTGCTGGATCTTTGTGCCCCTTGTCCTCATGGGTTGGGCCTGTTAAAAACAACACAAACCCTGGGCAGTCTACAGCCCAGTTGAAACTTGCTCGACCTGAAAAAACAATATACGTGCTCAATAAACGAGAGAATTCTGCAAATACAGACTGATAACTGGGATGCAGCACGGATATTGTTTTTTTATCGTGATAATAAGTGCATGCACTTGTTTCGTAAAAATTGGAGAACTGAGAATTCGAACGGCGGGTGCTTATGCTACCCATCAAATAAAAATCAGGTGCCTGAAAATTCGTTTCGAAACACATGATTCAGCTTTATATCAACGTCGACCTTCGGCATGATGATTGGAAGCAAATGCAAGTTCATACCAAAAGATCGTTAACAACAATACCAACTTGCGGACGACAAGGTAGTACAACTACCAATACCAAACTAACTTATAATCTTTTTACTCCTGGCCCTAGTGTTCGTCTGGTAGAAAATCTTGCAGAGGACCAGCTCCCGCTCCTTCTCTTGCTCCAGGTCCCCGAGGTGGTACTGGTGCATCACCCAGTTGGTCCTCTGCTGGTCGAAGTTCTTGTTGGTGTGCAGCACCAGAACCTTTTTTGCTGCCCGTCTGCCGGCGGTTGACCATCACCGGCAAGGTATTGCCGGTCTTGTGCCACATCGCGTGCATGCCGCACTTCGACTGTATCTTGCAACGCGTCCACGTGCCCCTTTTAAACGCCCTGAAATTGCGCTGGAAGAAATGCTTCCTTAGGCCACTCAATGTGATACCTGCAGTATTATGGAATACAGGTTTTAGTGTACCTAGTTGTCATTTTCATAACATCTTTGGCATGTTGCAGTCACTTGTTTCACTTTTGATTAACTGTCAAATTGTAATTGCTTCACCAGGTCTGCGTCTAAAAAGAAAAATAGAGCTATAAACAAAGGAATATGTTTGTGCAAGTAGACGGCCGATCGGTGTCTTACCTAGAAGTTTCTCAGGTTGGGTGTAGCATATGCCGTGCTCACTGTCGATGGTTGGTATGAACAAATCGATGAGAGACTGAAATCTCGTGCTGTCAGCGCTCACTTTGGCCTCAAGGTGCTCGATTAGCTCCTGATCCGTGGGATCGAATTTGACGCCAGTCGGCAGCACCGACCAATCCTTCTTCGACTTGCATCGGTAATTCCAGTTATATGGTACTCAATGTATGATCAATCGACTGTTTTATGTGAATGATGAAAGATTTTGACAGATTAGTGGTACTCCAAATCTGAAGTCCAGAATACCCGAACACGCCGCCGGGATTCTTGTGTCACCTCACGCGCAGCGTGTTGTCACCTTACTGCTACTGTACTACTTACTAGTCGTATTTAGTGTCACAATTTATACATAGGTTTAACTAACAAGTACGCACTTGAAGCCTAACTGATATATATAGAGAGAGGGGACAACACTATTCTAATCCTAGGATTAGAATAGTTATTCGGCGCGCCCTATATAAGGGCTGAGCTGATGCTCCCGAACCCACCTCGCTACCGTACCTCCCCACGCCCCCACTTCCTCCCAGATCTAGCGAACCTTCCCACGTCCCACTTCCTCTTTGATCCAGCCACCCTCCCCGCCGGCACCGGTCCGCCCCCGCCCTGGGAACCAGCCGCCATGCCTCTCCCGCCCCGGGAACTGGCCGCTGCGCCGTCCGCCGCCCTGAGAATCGACCGCCGTGTCGCCCCTTCCTTGTATTGGGCCGCCGCCGGGGATCACGCCGCCGCTGCCGCTGCCTTTGCCCTCCACGGATCACGCCGCCGCCACCCTCCCCGGATCGCGCCACCACCGTCCGCCGCTAGCTACTGTTGCCTCCGTAGTCCTCCGCTAGCTGCCGCTGCAGTCCACCGCTAGCTCAGGCGGGGGAGGCAGTACTTATCCGGCTACCCCTGCGTCACCTGTTGCCACACTGAACAGCGTCCGGACACCACCACGGGTTGCCCCTGGTGCTGCTCGAACCTCTCCACGCGGGCGACTGGTCGCTCGAACTTCCCCTTGCCAGCCATGGTGGGCCTCTGTAAACTCTCATGGCGGCTCCTCCTCCACTGTAGTACAAGCGAGGTCAACTGCAGCTCGATGGAGGCGCAAAAATTGGTGGTATGCACTAACACAAATCCTCCAGGCTGCATGTATCGTTAGCGGCAGAAGCTAGTTCAGTTATGAGTTCTGACATATGCTAGAGGAATTTCCTTCAATCCAAACTGAGGAGAGCTTGTGGCATCTCTTTCTTATTTTTTCCGTCTGAAAAATTATTGGAAGGAAGGAATTGTCTCGCTAGATGAGCAGTTCCAGTTTAGTTCTTCCTACATATTCTTCAATTTTTATTTCCCAAGTATTATATTCTCTTAGATATTAGATTAGTACTCTGTCTTGCAAGCAAGGATGCTCTGAAAAATCAAACACGTGATGCTTGATACACCATGGCTCAAGTTCTCTGCAAATTTTGTTGAAGGTCATCGGCCTGTCCTAGCGCACGGACGTGTTGTACGCCTTAGCCGTCTCTTTCCTAGTGACGAGCGTGACGGTGAGGCCGCACCCCGCATTACAACCAGGCGCCACCCTTCGCCCGAACTATGCCGGCAGTGCGTCTGAAGACCTCGTCCGTCCTTGAACACCTGTTCCACGCAATCAGACGCACATATACAGACACAGCTGTACCCTGTATACTTGAGCTTCAGAGCTTCTGAACTCTCTGAATTTGTGTGCATGTTTTCTTTATTCTGTCATTGCATAGCTCCACCACTGAATTTGAAAATTTTGTCAATGCTTATACTTGATAAAAAACAGCAAGAAACAGTGACATATTGTGCATGTGCTTCTCCCAGCGAAACATGCACTGTTCGTTTTGTAAAAGAAGATAGAAATAAAACAAAAAAAATTCACAACAAAATGCAAATTTTCACACTGCAAAAAATTGAACTTCTCACTGTACAATATACATTTTTTGTTTCTCTTATCCAAAAAAAGGAATAAAAGTAATATGTTGAATCTATTTATAATAAAAACTAGAAGTTCAAATTTAAAAAACGAAGAAGTTCAATATGTATTACAAAACCAAGAAGGTTAAAATGAAAATAGAAAAGTTCAAAAAAGTTTACCAAAAAAGAGTTTCACCGTTACTAAATAAAAAAATTCTGAAAGGTTAAACTTAAATAACAAGCGACGGAGTTCAAAATAGTTATTCATCTTTCTAAAAGGACAACCAAGAAGTTCAAAATAATTTGAGCTTGTATTCAAAATAATTCAACACTGACGATTATATACGCCCTGAAGTATATTTCTAAAAAGCTAAACCGTTATGTTTTAGAAATTCATGTTTTAGATATAAATGTGAAGTTCATGTTTTAGAAATTCACAAGTTCACGTGTACCATATACTGAAGAAAATCATCAATGAAAAAAAGGACCGTCTAGGCCATTTCACTGACAACAAAAAAATGCCTAAAAATGTCGCGAGACAAAAAAATAAATCATACAAAGTGGAAAAAAACTATAATTTTGTTTTGTAAAAAGTTAGAGCGGATCGATATCTATAAAAACTCGGATTTTTTTCCATTACTAACGAGAAACAAAAGAGAAGTCCAAAGTGATAACTGTCAGAAGTTCATGTACTGCGTGGTGTGTGTTTCGTACTAGAAAAACACAATAAAAGGGCAAAGTCTAAAAATTTTGTTGGCAGAAGTTCAAGTGCTCGGCCCGGGAAAGTTCAAACATTCTTATAAAAGAGGTTCACCGTGTATTTAGATGTTCAAATGAAAAAAAAGTAATTAAAATAAACCATGAAGTCCAAATTATAAAAATAGAGAAGTTCAATATTTATAAAAATCAGTTTTCCCTTCGTCACTAAAGAATAAAATTAAAGAAGTTCAAATTAAAATAAAAAAGGAGTAGTTTGATGTTTACGGGAAACTCAAATTCTTTCCACCCCTAGGAAAAATAAATATGTGAGGTTCAATTTTAAAAAAATGTTTGATGCTTATTTGAAAACATATTTTTTCTAAGAATAAGACTAAGAAGTTCAATTAAAAATAACAAAGAAGTTCGAAGTATATAAAAAACTCAGATTTCTTTAGAATGAAAACAAGAAGTTCAAAAATTAAATAACAAGAAGTTCAACTTTTAATAATACAACGCTTCAAAATTTCGCAAAAAAAAGTTAACAAAATAAAACCAGGAAGTCCATATTAAAAAGATGGAGAAGTTCGATGATTATAGAAAACTCGGATTTTTCTCGTTATTAAAGAATGGGAACAAGAAGTTAAAAAAAAACAAGAAGTTCAACTTTTAAAAATAGAGCGCTTCCAAATGCATAAAAAAGGATTAAGAAAATCCGATTAAAAATAAATAAATAAACTCAGATATTTTCACATAACTGAAAGAAGTTCAGATTGATAACTACCAGAAGTTCACGTACTACACGGTGTGCATTTTGTATTAAAAAAGAATAAAAAAGCAAATTCTAAAAGTTTTGTTGTTATAAGTTCAAGTCTTCCATCGGGTAAAGTTGAAAAAATTATTGTGAGAGAGGTTTGTACAAAAAGGAATATCGTTTGTATAACACGGACAGAATGAATGGGAAAATTACAAATGAAAATACGTCACGGAAGTTCGACGTGAAAACAGCAGGAAGTTCGACTACTATAGTGAATGAATTTCAGATGAAAACTTTTAAAATCGCCGCGAGTATGAAAAAACGATCAACACGGGAAAGTTGCGTGTTTACATCAGCTTTCCACCGATATATTACTTGCTCAATTCCCGTGAGTGTTCCAGTAAGTGGATGGAGAGCTGCGGGCAAAAAAAACACGTGAAAAACAGAGTGAAGTTCAGGTACACGCACCGAGAAGTTCAGGTTATTCACGCGGTGCATTTTCGAAGAATCTGTTTCGCAATAAAGGCAGAACAAGTGATCTCGCTATTTTTGAAATTACATGAAAACTGCTAGGAATCAGAGAAAACCATCGACATGAATTTTTTTTGCATTTTCCGTAGCTTTTCAGCGGTATATTATTTGCCTCATTCCGATAAAGTTTGTAGAAATTACGTGGAAAATACGTTTTAGCCATTTTCAAAATTGACTTAAAACCGTAAAGAATTTAGAGAAACAATATATACAAGAAAGTTTCGCATTTCCTCAAGCTTTCCAACACCATCTCATTTGCTGCATTCGGGCGTACGCTTAAAAACTTAGCTCGAAAATACGAACTCGGTGGAACTTGTATCGTTTTCTAAATTACTTTTAAACTGTTCAAAATTAGAAAACACTTTTAACATGAAAATGTAGCACATTTTCATAAGCTTTCCAACACCATATTATTTGCCTCAATTAGATTAGCCGTTTAGAAATGACATAAAAAATACAACTCGAGTGTTCAGTTTGCGAAATTCTACCATTTTCCAAATCACTCTTTATCCATAGGGAATTAGAGAAAACTTTAAACATGTGGAAGGAGCGGTTTTGCAGCAGCTTTCCAACGCCATATTATTTGCCTCATTCCAATAAACGGTTTAGAAATGCAATCGAAAATACGATTCACGTGTTTTGTATGAAGAAAAAACAGTTTTCAAAACTGCTCTTAAACCGTTTACATTTTGCCAAAAATTTAACTTGGGTCATGATACTGGTGTCCATAGCTTTCTAACGGTATATCGCAAGCCCCATTTGCACACCTTTTAAATGAAGTTCAACCTAGTACTCGGGAAAAGTCAGACGCGTTACTCAGGCAGTTCAGGCTGTGATCAGAATATTATTCTGATCCCGTGATCAAAATAGTGTTTATATATATATATATATATATATATATATATATATATATATATATATATATATATATATATATAGACACACACACACACACATATATACATATATATATATATATGGCCTCTGCACAACATCTCCATCATCATTATCAGTACATCCTACGCAGGTGAGTTAGAATGCACTTGATCCCAGGAAGGTATCTGTCCTTCAAACCAGAGGAGTGCTTCAAACTAACAACAGTACATAATATCCAACAAAAGAGGGTTGTTCTACAGCAGCAGAATACATGGCTCAGTCTAGATATCAACACGAATCAAGTTGTGCATATTTGTTGTTGGCATGAACCACATCGCCGCATGTCGGGTTTGAAAAAGCCACCCATCGCATGGAAGCTTGATGCCTTTCACACACTGAAGATTATCTGCGAACAAGCTGTGTCGACGAATCTCTGGGTATGGTGATTCATGAAACCCATGGTATGATGTGTAAACACAGCCCCCCCTCGTGAATGGAAGTTGCATAGCACAGTAATCATCGCCGGTGATATGATCGATGATTGGTTGGATGATCGGATAATTGAGCCCGAGGAACAAGGAGTGGTTGCCGAGGCTGTAAACCCGCCTCCAGTTGAATACACCTGGCCCAACGAAGCTGGGATCTTTCTCGAACACGAAGCAGCCATAGCCATCAATGTCACGAATGCCCCACGCATTCTACTGCATGTGGTTTGGTGTAATGTTTTGGTCAATTTGGTACGTGCAAATGAGCATCAAATGACCGCCATCAGCTGAACGAGCGATAAACCACCACCCATCGGCTGGTATGATTCCAGGTCCTGGAATCATGAAGGCCAGCGCATTTGCGTCTGCTGCAACAATTTAAATTGGAGACCAAAAGGACAAAAATAAACAATCATGTTCAGAGTATGTGTGGAATTAAAATTATTATAACAGTGACACATATCATAGACAGAAAATTGCAATGTCGTGGTCATAATCATACCCCAAGTTAAAAAAATAAGCCAATGGCTTTCATATTCTAGCAATATGTCATGATTCAAACATCATGTAACAATGAGAGGAAAACAGCCATGACATCGCCTACTCATATTCTACCATAGCACTTACTACTACTGTTCTCATATCAACTCTAAGAAATAACATGCGTTGTTATAAAAATCTTGTAAACGAGAGTAACATATAGCAATCATGATGTTATGCTCATAATATGTATTCTAACAATCATTAGATGCCAATTGTTCTCATATCAACTCTAACAATAACATGTGTGGTCATAAAAATCTAGGAAATGAGAGGAACATATAGCAATGATGTGGTTATAGACATGCTATGCATTCTAAATTTGTAACAAATGAACAGGCAGTCGTATTCATAAGGTAAAGATGAGATGAGATAGAACAATTACACGATGATAGATTCCACCAGTATAGGCAGCCAATCTGTGCGTCGACCGCGTAAATGATGCCATCGTGCACTATAGCATCAGACAGAAATGTTGCCTCAACAGGATTGATGATGAGCCATAACCATGTATGGCGACCGGATTCCAGATAGACTAATCCCATGTTGAACAAGGCAATGAGCTTGTAATCCATGTAGTCTTCTGATGGTGTGGGCACTTCGCAGATTACAACTTTCTGCAAACAGAGGTCGAGCCAAAAGCTTGAGGCGTCTCGTGCGTAGTAGGCAGGAGTGTCCGGCGGGCCACGAGGCTCGATGGCGGCGGTATCCAACGATGGAAGGGTGATCTCTCGCTGGGTGTAGATATCCACGAGACGCCATGGACTACCGGTGTGGTGGATGAGGACGGCCCAGTTGGCCTTCATGCCCGCCCAGTAGTGGCCGCGCATGAAGGACAGGTGGACGGGTAGTGGTAGCATGTCGAGGGGCACCACGGCAACCTCCGTAGGATCGTTAAGTCGGTGTCTGGGCCACCTGCGAGGGTCGGGCATCAGCAAACAGGGTGTCTTGAAAAGAGCCGGCCGGTTGCAGACGAGTAGTCGGTACAAAGACATCGAGCATGCGGCCATACGGACGGTGCTGAGTAGGTCCATACGACTACAGATCTGCTCCAAGAGAACATCGGGGAGGGAATTCCAATCGCAGCTCTGTGTGTCAGTCGGTTCTGCCATTGGGGTTTTCGGTGCCCGCGAGCCAGCGGGGAAGTGGATTCGGGCAGGCGAGTGTCGGTGTACTAAAGTAGGGGTACCTTAGTACCCCGAACTTGTGCACGGGCAGTAGTAGCGTCCCGCGGCAAGGCTTTCCAGGGGAGCGACAAGAGTCTTCACGGCCCTTTCTGGGCCGGACGAAGGCCAAGTGATCGGGCCAAGAAGACCAAGCCCCGGCAAGAGGAGCTTGCCGGGCCAAGAAGGCGAGGTCCGGCAAGAGGAGATTGCCGGGCCAAGGCGACAAGGCCCCGGCAAGAGGAGCTTGCCGGGACGACTAAGCCGAAGCACCAAGGCCCCGGCGGGAGGAGCCCGCCGGGATGGCCAAACCAAGGCACCCCAAGAGAAGCCCGCCACGGCGCGCCGCGCGCCCCGGCAAGGCCTGACGAGCGGCAAGCTCTCAGGTGCGGCAAGACAACCACCGCGGCGAGCCACTTGCCGCGGCAAACCACCACCTCAGGCATGCGCTCCAGCTCACCTGCCCACACGTCACTCTGGAGCTTCCCCAGAGGCACGTGGCGGGGTGCCGCGCAACCTGGGGCGCGCGCGTGGCATGTGACGTTGGCAGAGTTGCCCCCGTGGCAAGCGGAGGCGCCCCTAACGGTCCGCCTCGGCACTGTTCAGGCGATCCAGACGGGCATTTAATACCTTTGTCCCCCGCCGTCAGAGTTAGGTGCGATAGCACTGTGCGGCCACTATTCGCACAGTTCCTTGCCATTTTTACCCTCACCTGCGTCGCTACCTGTGGGAGACCCCTTAGCATATAAAAGGAGGCCCATGCGCACGTAGGGAGGCGAACCCTAGAAGGGGGATCGAACCCTAGAAGGAGAGGAGGGAACCCCGGAGGAAGACACCCAGTAGACCCTCGTCTACGTCCAGCTCCAACTTACTGTAGCTTCTTGCACTCCAGAGCAAGAACTCGAATCAACCAGACAAGCAGCAGTAGGGTTTTACGCATCCGTGCGGCCCGAAGCTGGGTAAAATCATTGTGTGTGTGTGCCGCCTCGATCTGCTCTTTGTGCAACCTCCGCCCCCCGCCTAACCGACAAGGGGCTCCGTCCCCATAGGTGCTCGTGGAGGCAGATATCCCCCGACAGCGAGCGAAGAAGCTTCTCCTCGTGTGGCCGAGAAGTGAGCGGGGGGATATGGTACGCGCGAGCTACCAAGGAAGATGGCGCGGGCGGGCGAGCGGGGGTAAATGGTGTGCGGCCGATGATGGGGAAGAGAGGAGGAAGAAGAAGAGAGGAGGAAGAAGAGTGGAAGACGGGGAAGAAGTGCATTCAATCTCAATTCTACTGTAGTACTACTAGCAGGATATACCGTCCTTCGGAGTGTAAATAGTTACACCGATGACATGTGGGTCTACCACAACAGGGCCCATATGTCAGTTAATGGAGGACAGAGGTGTGTAGGCGTATTTGCAGAAGCATGCTCTACTGGCAAACATGATGGCAGTACTGTGTAAGGCTGATTTAGTAACACCAACACGCTGGTTCAACTTATTAACTACATGTCCCATCTGCTGCAGCGTGTATTGTCACTTCACTGCGAAGACTAGTTGAATAGTTCTCTCCGACTGAGACGGGGAATAATGGATCGCGAGGACTTCCTTTCTACAGTATCCCTATGCCTCTACGCTCACTTCACTCATTTTGCTCCGTACCTAGTCACTTGTTGAAATCTGTAGAAAGACAAATACTCCGTATTTGGAAACAGAGGGAGGCTTTTACTCTGTACTATTTGGGAACAGAGGGAGTATCACCATATGGAGGGAACAGAGGAAGCTTGAAATATGAACATGTCAATGGGAGGGAGTAAGCCCCATGCAAGCATGCATGCATGCAACATGCAACACTCACACGTACACATGGACGCACGCAACACTCACGCACCCATGCGGCACACAGCACATGACGCAACACACACGCTCACGCTCAAGTGATCAACCTACTCCCTACGTCCGTGAAAGACTGTACATTTAGAGATTTACACATTAACCAGGGCATAATTAACGCCCAAAAGTAGCAGACTTATGTGTGCATGCGACCATTGAGATAAGAAGATTAAATGAAGGCTGTTGCATGCTGTAATTAAGGATAGACATGTAGCCTATACCTACAGCACAAGTTGGTGCATTTGTCAATCAATATCGATTTAGATTAAAGGCTAAATGCATTGGAAGTGTAGATGTACATCATGTAGTACACACTTTGTTGGAAGACCGAGGGAGGACACGTGCATGCACTCACATACACAGCCAGGGCGGTTCGCGCGCAAGGGTTGGACTCATGTCGCGCCTGCGTAAAGTTTTGTTTAACTGATTTCTTTGCTCTGCCAACTGACAGGTGGGACCCAGAAACTAGGTGACGATTTAACCAGTCAACAAAGTGCCACGTCGACTATGTGGCTGGTCAGTAGGGTGCAATACGGTGCTCTACGATGAGCTAGTGATCGTATAATCGCCGCAAAACTATATATAGTGACCGTAAAGAGCGTATTGTTACATACGTTGACCGACAGTGTATTTTTCTCGTTTCAAATTAAGCCATATTTATCGGAAAGGACGCAGTATGGACTACTACTACTAGTAGTACTAGTACTGCTTTGATGTGTCCCGTCAAATCGCCGAACGAGAAGCTTGCTTACTACGCCTCTCCCTCACCCACGCGCGCGGTGGTTCGCAGGACGAGGAGAGGGTTTTGACTACAGCGCCCTCTCCCTCTCCCTCTCCCTCGCCCTCGCGGTGGACGTGCAACAGTTCAATCGGTGTCAGATTGCCAGAAGCATATTGTACTGTAGTATCATCATTGTTGGACCTTCCGAAGAGGCGAAGAGCCAAGTGCAAGATTCACACGAGTACGAACTGTTGAACCTCCCGAAGAGGCAAAGAGCCAAGCGCAAGGTTTTATAGGAGTTGTCATCCTAGGAAGAGTGTACTACAACTATAGCGAACGATGCTACTGTATGATGCCGCCACGTCACGTATATCCAAAGCTATGCCACCTTTTTTTTCTCAAAGAGCGTGTTGGAGCCCGTGCAACAACCACACAAGTTGCACGTACACATAACACATTTACTAGTAATAAATTCTAAAGGATAAATGCCAGTATGCCACACAAGTTCATCTCCAACTCATGTGATAAATTTGTGCATGACTAGTCTACATATATTCACAGTGCTACCGTTCACAATTACCGTACTCCACTTACACGTTATAGATGGGCTACATGTCCTCCTCCAGGTTCCAGTCCCAGGTGTTCTTCATGGATGGCACGATCCATAGCGGTGGGCAGCGGGAATCATTATCGCAACTTTCTAGTCCGGTTCCACACGATGGAGACTCATCCAAACTGAAGCGGCATAAATCAGGGATAGCGTGTCCCAGCATGTCGTTCATCCGGCGGT
This sequence comes from Aegilops umbellulata, assembly GCA_032464435.1. Lineage (NCBI taxonomy): Eukaryota > Viridiplantae > Streptophyta > Magnoliopsida > Poales > Poaceae > Aegilops > Aegilops umbellulata. Next base: position 446,957,862 of record CP136054.1, read on the forward strand.
GCGCACTGAAGACACAACCATGCTTCATGAACGGCAGGCCTTCCATGTCGTGCACGAAAGGTGGCATCCGCTTCACAATGGGGTAGCTGTCCCTGATGAAAAGCGAGTACTCTCCAAGAGTGTTCCTCGGCACCCACGTAGCATCACGGGGGTCGAACTCGGCGCCATTCATCTGGTACACGCGGCATCCCAGATCTGGACACATGGTGACGTACATAGTCAAGGTCCATGCATAATAATGTTGTGCTCAAATATGGCGGTCAGTAATACTGTGCAGCAAATAGTACTACTCCGGTATAGAGGAAGTAAAATAACCGTCTTATTATATATAGCCACTCTTGGCTACATGGATGAGATAGTAAGACATGGAAAAAAAATGGTGGCAGCTAGTGGGTTCAAATCTTCAAGGGCCTAGCTAGCTATACGCGTCCTCCAGGGTAAAAAGTACTCCTACTAGTACTACAAAGTATACTACTAGTACAACAATGAGAGAGAAGACGAGAGGGTTAAAAAATGGAATACCTGGGTAGATGGTGATGGTCCGATCGTGGTAGATTGTGTGACCATGTTGCACATCAGTGGTACCATGGGTAACGACTGCTAAGATAGTTGATCCCAATATGCCAAAGTCAGCTACAAGGTTCCAGGTTAGACCGAATCGTGGATGCAAATGCACATCCAGGATCAGCGATCTTATTTTGATCGGGGGATGACTGGTCCCTGCAAAATAATGGAGTACCGTTAGGGATGCAAATGATGGTTTGTGCATTCCGTTTGTAATCTCCCATACCGTAGGATGTCAACCAGATGAAACAACTCCCCTGGCTTGTCACCGCGAAGATGCGGCCTAGATGGCGCACGACGTCTTCGAACGTGTAGGGGTACAAATCTGCCGCCGCCAACATGCGCCAGCCTCTGCCGTTACTGCCTCCTACATTGATGGCAATCCCTATGTCGAACACCGCAATGAGATAGTAATCGTCGTAGCCGCATCGCTTTGTCGGCGGGTCCGCAATTGCTATCTTCTTCAATCTCATGTAAGCATCATCATACGTATTCTTGCCCAGCCAGTCCGGAAGGCCGATCCCAATGGTGGAGAAGGGGTCTACCGGAACGGCTGCACTGCTGTGGATGTTGTGCAAAATCATGGTGGTATCCGGCCGGAGGTATGCAAGCCAATCTTCATTGGCACCGACCCAGACCTATATATAAGACGGTGGGCAGCAGAGAAATTACGGGATGGAAATGGAATAACTAAGTACTACATGATCAAACTCCATTACTGACCTGCTCATCGGACAAAATCCGACTACCTCTCAACGTTGGCAACTCTAGCGAAGTCAACATGCAACCATGGCCAGGGAGCGGTGGACTGTCCCATAGAAGAACCTTCTCCTCGAGGACGCATGGAAGACCAACAAGCATGGCCTTTTCCCAAGCCTATTTAAGCAGCGTCTTGAAATAGTTGGTGCAGGAAGCACCGAGTCTTGCGGCGGTGAGGACGTTGGAGCGGCGTGCGATTTCTCCCAGAGGATCGTCGTCCAAGGTCTCCTAGCCCCGACGAGGAGGAGAACCGCCTGGCGAATCCATGGGAGCAGTGACGAACTGCCTTCTCTTCGGGGGGAGGGGAACTGGCGAGGAGGAGATAAGAGTGTAGTAACCGCAGGGCCTCGTCCCTTCCAACTATAGATCGTTCCTTAGCGAAGGGGTGAGGCTATTATTTACTACTAGTACTAGCATTATGGAACGTTATGGGATTGCATTATACTGTAAATAATAGCACTAGTAAGAAATTTTTGGAACTAGGTAGTAGTTTTTGGCATGGATTAAGAAATTTTGGGTATGTTTTTGCCATTTTTTGTACACGCCAACTAGTGTCAAAAAACGTCGTACATTATGTGACAGAGGAGTACGTACTCGTACTATAGCATTACTAGTACTACTTTTCTCAACTAGTAGTGCGATGTACTGTACTTCTAGTCTAGTCTTGTATAGTGCACCAGTTTTGAACTCTTGAATCTCAAGGCCAAGGAGCTACAGTTGGAAGTGGAGGGTACTAATGTTCTCTAGAACCATCGCTGTACTATCAATGCAGGGGAAGTACACCTGCGTAGTGGCCTAGTGGGTACTCTCGGTGCTCTATTCAGCCGCTCCTCTCATGTAGCTGGCCTACTCAGCCGCTCCTCTCACGCACACACTAGCAGCCTGTTTATCAGCAACGGTTACTGCGGGGCAGAACATTTGAGTTATTTGATACAGCGAGACTAGGCTTCTCGCTTCCATTTGTGGAGGTGTAATGGATCTCGTCGAACTTTGTTAGTAGTTCCTTCTTTATGAATGAGATGAAGCAAAGCTTTTGCCTCCGTTTAAAAAAACACGTCAAGAGGAATTTCTTTTATAGTAGAGCCGATAATGGAGTGAAGTCCATGCATGCAACGCCACAAGCTACAGAGTAGTAGTAGAGCACTTTACGTATAGAGCCATATTGCACAGTTCCCAATGCCCCGCCAGGCTTTTCCGGCTCCTCGGGCTTAATTGGGAGGCGCTAGTTTAAATATGCTACTAGCTGGAAGCTGCAAGCGAAGTGCGGCTAGAGCGAGCACGCGAGCCATGGGATGCTGGGAAGGAAAACCCGTTCACGTGGCTAGGCTGTCCATTGCACCCAGATTGTGGGGCCGCACGTCCGTTTGACTTCAAAACTCAAACTACCCGTGTAAAATATTGGCTCGCAGCAAAGTGTAGTAGTACTATTTTTTTTAAAGGCCGCCGTGCGTTCGGCCGAGATCGAACCCACAAAACGAGGTATACACTCCCGCGACCACTATTTGTCGCTAGTAGTACGTACATTGTTCCTTACAAGAAACCCCTAAGAGCATGGTTAATAGTATAGCCAGCTGCTGGCTATAAGCTAGTGCCATGTCATCTACAGCCCATCTTATAGCCAACATGTAGTACAATAATAGATCAAAAGAGTGTACTACTTTTTTATTATGTGGCCCACTTCTCATTCTCACAAAGTGCCTAGGAGAACGTGCTAGAGCTGGCTCTTCACGAAGAGCCCGCTTACCTTCTCTCTCCTCTTCTCTTTCCTCCAACTAAGCAGAAATATACTACTCCCTCCGTCTAGGTGAATAAGTCATCTTAGATTGTGCACCGTGACCAAGGAGGAGGGGAAAACTAGAGAACTTAATGTTTATTTGCTAATTAATAGCATTGCATGCAATGAATTAACCACTTCATGTCGTGTTTGGTAGTTTCAAATCATTAAAAGCATGCACACCCACATCTCTTATTGGTTGATATGTCAAGAAACAAGAAATGAGGTAGAAGTTAATGCACCGCGCCTAAGTGTTTTGGGATTATTTGGTTTTCATAAGATGACATACACACCTAGATGGAGGGAGTATTTTATTTCTTATAGCCCGCTGACTCAGCTCTATTGTACTTGCTCTAATAATGCAAGAAACCACTAAAATGCCAAGAAACTACTACCACTTGCATACGTGGCAGACTTAAGATAAGACTACCTTATCAACCATTGTACATGCTCTTACCAACAAAAATCCTCGAGTGACCTCCTACCTCCGGCCCGTCCACCTAGTCATCCTCGGCCATGGGATGCAGCTACCGCCGCCGGCAGAAGGCGAGGTCAAAACCGCCGGCGGTGCGGAGCCCATGTTGCGGCAGCCCAGATGCCAGCTCCGTCCGGCGCTCGCGGCCGCTAGCTAGCCAAGATAGCTCCGTCCAGCTGCTTGTCTGCAAGGTTTGCTAGCTAGATTGGCACGGCAGCGCGGCGGCTTGCTCGCGCGCGCCGCGCTAAGGCCAGCCATCTGGCTCGAGCGAAGGCCAGCGCGGTGGCTTGCTCGCTCGTGAGTCACGCTCGGGCCAGCCTGCCAACCCGTGCGGAGGCCAGCGCGGCGTCCGGCCCGTCCGGCGGAGTGGCGGCCAACTCGCTCATCACCGGCGCCATCGACGAACATGCATCAGTACTGTTTGAAGTAATGTTCAGGAAAAATAATGATTTGAGGGGGAATAACAGGATAGAGGGTCAGATGTGGGTCCCTCGTGTCAACAGTCAAACAAAATGTGTTGTTTTAAGCTGCCTCGTCAGCACGGACATGTGGGCCAACCCTGTCATAAATGGGTTTAAACGAACCTAATCAGTAGGAGTACTAGGTAGTTTTTGGCGTGGATTAAGAAAATTTGGGTATGTTTTTGCTATGTTTTGTACAATAGATTCTTCCTAGGGCTGGTTGAAAGTGGTAGTTTTTTGTTAAATACTCTACATATTGTAAGTAGGGGTGAAATTTAAGCTTTGGAAGCCAATAAGCAAGGCTAGTTACATAGTGCATATGTGTACATGATTGAAAGTAAATATCAACCATGAGTGACTAATATCTTGATGGAAAACTTGAAACTATGGAATACTAGGAAAAGAAATGCATGGTTGGAAATACTAGCAATGTTCATGTCCGTTGCAACAAATCATAATTAGAATAATACTTATTCACAAACTTGGTACAAAACACTCGAATTTTGATATACATATGTCACTAGAGATATATTATGTTTCAATTAGAATATATTCCTTGGGCTGTTTTGGTGAGGTCAGGGAGGGATGTGGTTGGTTTTAAGATACTAATTATGGGTTTTTCTGCAAATTGGTAGACAAGTGGGATGTTGGTGAGAAAAGGCAACAACTTACCTCACAATCGTTAGATGTAGATCTAATGGTCAGAAACGACGGATGGCAGACATACCAGCATCACCAACTTAGTCTTGTGTAGGAGTACTAGCAAGATCCGTGCATCGCACGGAACATCAAGATGCATTTTTTTATAAAACACTTGTTGTGATTGACCCTTGCGGGAGTAATCCCATGTGTAAAAACTAATGATATCTCGAGAAATGTGAGATAAGGTGAAGAGGAGTGGGGTGTGGTGGTGGTTGGTGGTCGGACTGAGCGGAGGCATGGGGATTGACGACGCCGGCAGCGGCCACCAGGCCAGTTTGTTCAAGAGGCTTCCTTTCTTAATTGCTCAACAATGAGGTTTGTTGGAGATAAGGATGAACGAGGGAAGGCCTTGTCTGCAAATGTGGAGAGGGGTGCGGGTATCTTTTAGTTTAATTTCCATCCATCAGATATAGAACGGACGGTCTATATTGCAAGATGGCACACGTACCATCATCACCAACTCGGTTTTTTATAAGAGAGAAGAAATATAAGTATGGAGATACAAATGTATTATTGATACTTTCTTCCATAAACTAGCATCTACATTCTATTCAACGCCTCTGCATGTGGGGCCTTAGCAGAATGACTTCTCGACTATGTAAAACGAAGATTTTCCCATCGCCGACAAGGAGGGGGTGACGGCGGCGCGCTTTTTGGCTTGCTCTAGTCCTAGTAGTCATACTAGGTGGTCTAAGCATGTGTAGATTTATTCTTTTTCACGTCTCATGTTCACCGTACTGCCATGACTGTTGATGAATAGATGTTAAGTTATTCACGGGGAAACCCTTGTTGAGCGTGTTTGCGAGAGAGAGAGAGAGAGAGAGAGAGAGAGATAGTGTGTGTGTGATATGTTAGAGACTGAGGCAATGATAACAGATTCTTTATGTCTATGTGTGTGGAGGATAGAGAGAGACATGTACATGGGGCTTTGTGTTGTGTAACGTGGAGACACATATACATAATTAGAGAGTGAGTGTGTGAGATACACATGCGGACATGAGGAGAGATGAGGAACTAGGTAAATGGGTGTCTGTGCGTGTCTGTGTGTGTTTGTGCACGCGTTTGTGTGTGAGAGGGAGAGAGTGTATGTGGAGTAGAGAGATCACTCATGATGTAAACCTAGTATAAGTGAAGGGGGAATGGTGTGACATGTGTAGTAGCGAGATAGCGGGTGCGGATGGGGGGGACAGACTATTTGGAAGAGACATCAAGTGTGTGTGTAGGAGAGGGGTGTGAGAGCGAGAGAAAGAGAGAGCTAGCGACGGAGAGACAGAGAGAGAGAGAGAGAGAGAGAGAGAGAGAGAGAGAGAGAGAGAGAGAGAGAGAGGAAGAGAGGGGGCGAGAGGGGTCGTTTGTGTCCATAAATGGCTTATAGATAGGGAGACAATGTTGATGTTGTCCGAAATTGGCCTATGAATGGAGACGCAAGGGAAGCGAGTCATCGTGTGTGTGATAGGGACTTCATGAGAGATCTAGAATAGATGGTGTAGAGGACAATGTGCGAAATCGAGAACGGTTATACATTAGGGAGCTATGCAAAGAGTCATGACATATATGTATACAGGGAAGGAGCTGGGGCGGGTCCGCATGTGGGAGAGATTGAAAGAGGAGAGTGGTGCACAAGGAGACAAAGTGTGCTTGTTTGCAGTGGGGGTAGTGTGTGCGGCGAGTGCGCGAGAACCACATAATTAGGGAGATAGACGTTTGGGGGCGACGTTTTGTGTGTATGGGAAATATACACTCTACATAGTGCGTGTGCTTGGGTAAGAGAGATAGCGGGAGACCTAGAGAGTGAGGGAAGAGATGTGTGCATGCCCAAGAGACAAAGTGATAGAGACCTATGTTGGGGTCCGGACTTTACAAGAGAGAGGGGTGTTAATGTGCTCGTGTGTTGGTGTTTGGGGGAGAGAACGACTTCTCTATGTGTGTGTGTGTGTGGTGGTGGGGGGTTGACTTCAGATAAATAGTGAGGTGTCTATATTTGAGGGACTTTAGCGTAATTGAAATATTGTGCACTCATGGTTGAACAATTTGTCTCACAGTTTGTACTATGAGATAACGATACTTTTGAACATGCGTGATATACCTTGATGTACCAGAATTACAAACCTAAGATTGGAATTTTGGAATTCGACTCCATCATTAGCTTTTGTAATTCATTTAAAAGGAGGTACATTTTTTAAGCCGGGATTTCGTGATTTCAAATTTATATATCAAACCTAGAGATATACACATATGGGCATGTTCAAACTTTATAATCATCCACTTTATTCATACACATACACATTTTTGCTTTTGTCATCATATTTAGGATAAACACATTTGGAATTTCATTTTAATTGGACCGTATGATGGTATTTGCTTGTAGTAGCTCAATGATCCATATTTGAATTGAATGCAATCTAAGTTTCGAGTTGGAGACATTGATTTTCAAAACTTGCACATTTTTTTGCATGCAAAACAAACAAATTGTCGGCCATGATATCATAGTCGGTCGTACGAGAGCAGAATACTTATAATTTTAGGTGCCAAAAGCTTTCAAACTTCCCGCTCACATCGAAATTCCACGCGCCCGAAAGTTTAGCCGTGCGATATTCCTGTTTTACCCCTGCGACATGAACGGAAAAGGGCTGCTTTGGTAACTCCATTGTTTTCCCCTCTTTGCCCCCAACATTCTTCCCCAGAGCCCCTCCCCTTCCCCTCCCCGACCCCCCAACCATGGCAAGCCGCCGAATCTAGTCCTCCGCCGCAGCGGTGGACCTCACACCCCGCCGGATCTACCTTTCGCACCTTGGAACCCCCAACTGCCAACTCACCACTTCATCGGAGCCGCTTCAGCGACTAGCTTGTCCACCGCTCCAGATATCCTTGACCGCCATCATGGTCCATAGCACCGGATCTGCTTAACCGGCGCCCTCATCCACCACAGCGTAGGCCCTTCACTGACTCCCTCGTCCGCCCCTTCGCTGGCCCTTCATACAAGCCCTCGTCCAACACAACAGATCTGCCTCACCGAAAGCATTGTACAACGCGCCCGCCGAAGCCTTCATCCACTGCACCGAACCCGCTCCAAGGACGCCAACTCCACCGGCCCTGCTTTACCGACGCCGCAACCTCATCAGGTTATTTCGATTTGTACTCCTTCGGTTTTTCTCTTTATCGTGCAACTGTTCACTTACCGCAGATGAGCTTTCTTGTATGCCGACAGGCGCCGCAACCATAGCACCGGAGCCGCTTCAGCGATGGCGACAGCCGGCCCAAACTCAACCGCAACACGAGCACCATCGACGATCCTTAGCTATCAAGTATGACAACGATACCCATACGCCGCCGAGAATCAGGTACTATTATCCAACGGCCGGCGCCTACGTTCACTTTTCTAGCATAAGCACTGCACCTTTGAATTTCTTCAGGGCATCATTCAGTTTTTCATGAGACGCGTTATTCTGCTTGCACCTGTAGGGCCATACTTCTGGCAGTGAACATGTTACATGTGCTAAATTACATACCAGTGCACATATAGTTAATATGCTTTAGTTTTGTTCTAATGCCACCCATTGGTTCCATCAGATTGCTTAACGCTCTCTATGCTTAATTACACTTCAGCAAACTAGCATGTGGTTCCACTGCTTTTTGTTCGTTTTACCCTACATTTTCTGATGCTAGCTATTACATCACTGCTCCGAGCCTCTGTTCATTACTTGTTTGTGTGTTCTTGATCTTCCCAAGTTGCATGACTAATTTGATGCTTCTATTAATTATGGAGCTTCCAACCCCATCAAGCAAAATATTTGTTTTTTTGGGGCTGGCACCTTGAACAAGCATAAAAATAGAGGGAAGCAGATATACTCCCTCCGATTCTATTTACTCCACGCATAACTCTTGACCCGCATACCAAGGAGGGCACTAGTTTAATTTTTCTGGACTAATTTCCCAATTAATTAGGCCAGAGGCGGATGGGGCGGCGCACAAAAGGAAACCAGCGCTAGGAATCGGCAACGCGCAGACTAATACGAGAAAACTGAGAAAAAGTTATATGCAAAGTAAAAAGAATCGTTGGGAGTATTGTTGTGTATGCACACACCCTTCTTTCATTAGTTTAGATGAACCATTGATGATCAATTCGGACCAGTGCATGCGATTAAAGTTAATTTTACCTAAATAGATGGTGCAGAATAAACTACAACAACTAGATTTGCAACCACGGGATGCTGACGATATCTTCAAAGAACATTGCAACAGCAGCTAGGCTTCACAGCAACATATGGTAAGCCAGTGTGTTTTAGTACATGTGAAATTTAATGCGAGTGGGCTGCTTTCTTGGCTTGTGCCCTCAACGTGTAATCCTACTGAATTACAAATAGTTCGGTTGTTTGCTTTGCTGTATTGCTTGATTCGAATGCTTATTTGTTGTTACGCTATACCTGAGTTGGCCAATATGTCAGCAGTGCCTGCTGTACTATCGTAAAGAAATACATGCCTATTTCATTTGAGTCCTTAACTTTTCCTCTCAACTTCATCACAAGACTGTCTTCGTAGTTTATATGAGGCCACACTGTTAAGTGCTTTCTCAGATTATTTCAACTGCTTAGATGCCTTGGCAACTTAAATATAGCGGTTGTACACTCCCTTTCAACTAGGGATGTCAACTGGGTCCCGTTTAATCCCGATTAAAGTCCACTAGTGGTATGATAGTTCAAAAGAGTTTTTGTTTTTTGAGGAAAATGAACTAGGGAGGTAGCAAAAACTAACTAGATGGGACTGGCGGATGTCGTTTATTTGCCACTTACACCCCTAGTTTCATCTTACCATTTTAATTTCTTTTCAGCTGATGCTGCTTCGAACCATTTAAATATAGTTTTCCATGCTCGGCAATAATTGTCCGTCGCTTACCATGTAAGCTTACTGCCTGGATCATACAATAACTATCTCTTACTGATGTCCAGCGGAAACCTTTCAGGATGCCGTTCACACTAGGACACAATGTACAACCCCAGAATCTATTTGTGGAAGCAGTGCACCATCCATGTTACCAGATGGTAGCAGTTCAGAGGCAACACCGTCGGAGAGCAGTCTGAGCACAGATATTATAGTGCTTGAGGCTCTACTAGAGGCAGAAAGAGATGGTGTGGCTGCCATGAATTAGGTAATCTTTATCTTGAGGCTGGAAATTACGGAATTAGCGGCACGCATTATGCAAGCAACCCAAGAATTGGAGGAAGTAAGAATGTTGCATTTGAAGATGGAGGAGGTCCTGCTATTTCTACTATCTGAAGCCCAAGATAATCCCGGTTCTTCTTTAGATACCAGTTGAAATTGTCATTAGATTATTGTAATTGCATGTTGTGTCATGTCTCTAAATGGATTATGTTGCAAGACCCCCTATGTTGTCCATGTGTTGTAATGATCCAAATTTTTTAGGTGAGGTAATCCTCAGTACTTGTGTGATTGACATAAGGTGAACTGTTTTTCATGTTAGCATATTGTATTGGATGAAATAACTGTTTGACTCAGAGTGTATCCAACCTATTGAATTCGAAGATCACGGCATTTCTAAATCATAATCATATATAAAGGTGGAATAAATCTTTGTTGTGGTTTTGAAGAAATAAATAACAAAACGTATAATTATCTATGGATTTTCGTAATCGAATACAAATTGGATTTCAATTTAGTTTGCCAGGTCCCAGGGCAAACGTGAATGCTAATTATCCCAAGTTTTGAACGAAGCGGCTAAACACCCACTATAATTTGTGGGCTGCCCGAAGCAAGTGTTTGCGAGATGGAAATTACGGTCTACCCCTGACACTTGACATCCTTATCGACCGGATTTACACTGTTGTCGATAGGGGTAGACTAGTAACTTCAATCAGACGTGACACGACGGCCTCTGAGCCCATTCAGACACGGTGGGCGCCAAACATGGGCGGCAAAACACATTTGATTCAAGCTCGTCTGAAAGACATGTGTCTCTTCCTCCATTTCCCCATTCATACACGGTGGGCGACAAAACAAACTCTCCTCGTCCGAAGTCGATGTAGGCTAATATTTTAAATAGGGGCAGATGTGTAACTTCCATCAGACGTGACACAACCGCCCTACCCGTCAGCCCCATTCATACACCGTGGGCGCCAACCGTGGGCGCCAAAACACCCTCTCCTCGCCCGAAATAGTTATCGACAAATATTTGGGAGATGCGAGATTACCATCCTATCCCCAACCGACGCGATTTCCGAAATTTTAAATGGGGGATAAGTTCGTAACTTTCCCCCATTTGAGAGAAGCGCGTCCCAAAGTTTGAGATCCCCCTCCCCTCCATTTCCCCATTCATACACCGTCGGTGGCACGACAACCTCCGCACTGCGGCCAGCCTCCTCCGTCCGCCATCCATCCTCCACCTTGCCGGAGCCGCTACCCCTACCCCGTCGTCCACTGCAAGAGATGGACGTATCTCATCCACGGCGCTGGACCAGGATCCTTTCATCGCCTCCTCTCGCTTCATCGGCGCCGTCGTCCACCTTGCCGTTGCCGCTCCTACGACCGCCTCGTCCACGGCAACATGATATATCCCCCGACCCGGCCGTCTGCCGTCTAAAGTCTTCTTCCCTGCCGCCGGCAGCCATCGCACCCGCAGCACCCTCAACGTATCAGCATAGGCCTACACGGCTTCGCAAGAGAGGTGGTACTCTTCCATATGTGCTTAAGTTATTGATCTCACTCGGAAAATAGATCGTAATTTTTTACTATACTTTTCTTGTTCGTACCAAATCGTAGTGGCTAGTTGAAAGCAAACATTGGTTGCGAAGTAGCTTTGTCCGTTTTGCACCTTCATATCCGCCATGGCACGGGCACTATACTCGTAAAGTTTATGGTTTCCCCCCTTTATATTCACTACCATCATAGTAGGTGCTTCGTGTCGTGCTAGCACTGCTCCTCAAGACCTCAACCCAAAGCTTATGTGTTGAAATGCGAATCTGATATGATGCTCATATCACTAAAATAGAGAACGTTTAATTGGTCACCTAATGTCCTATATTCGTTTTGAAAAGCATGTGCGCCACCCACTGGTCCAGCTAGTTCCACTTTCCTGATTTTTCTCTTGATGCTTAGGGTTTTCCCCTTTTATCTACTCTACTATGATCTGCGTAGGTGCTTTCTGTCGTACTAGCATTACTCCACCCTTCAAGCTAAACAACACAACACTCAGAATCCGAAAGCTTAGTTCTTCAAATATGATTGTGATATGATACTGATATTAGTTAACCGACGCATTTAATTGGTTAGCTAAAGGTCCCACTTGAGTTTCCAAATGCATGTCGCGACATATAGAGAGACAGCATAATTGCATTTCTTTGTCACTTGTTGACCGTACTTTCTTGTCCATACCAAATCTTAGTTGTTATTTCAAAGCAAACATCGGTTGCTAACTACCCTTTGCGCGGTTTGCAGCTTCAGATCTGCCATCCCACTGCCATGGTCAACACTGTACTCATCATGCTTATGTTTTCCCCATTTTATGATGACCACAATCAGCCTACGTGGTTCGTATCGTAATAGCACTGCTCCACCCATCGAGCTAAACAAGCTTAGTTGTACAAATTCATATATGATATTATTGCTGATATTAGTAAAACTGAGAGATGTTTAATTGGTTAGCTAAATGTTCCTACTTTAGTTTCGAAATGCATGTGAGCCACATATGGAGAGAACGGAAAGAATAGTATTTCTCTGTGAGCTCTGGTTCATCATGGGTGGCCAACCGACATTGTATTGAAAGACTTGTAATATCTTCAATCTGCTTGCTCTTCTGCTCTTCTTTAAGATGATACTCTTCTCTTGCGGCCGACTGGTCAGGTCGAGTTGTTCTCCCTTAGTATATTTTGAATCTGTCAGGTCAGGTCGACTTGTTCTTCTTTACTATATGTTGAAGCTATCATCTGCGAAGTGTCATCACTTCTGGAGCTCTCATATTTTGAGTAGTAGGACACATTATATTAATGCACACAACAAATTACAGCATGCATGGCATCTTTTAAAAGAATCGCAGAGATAGCACAAAGGGGTTTACAGGGAGGCAGTATTGGATTAGAATCACTTCTGCATTACAAAGAAAATCTCACTTGTTTTTATGTTTTCATGCATGTCAGATATTGAACATTATCAAAATGAATATGAGAATGGGCGCACGAGAGGAATATTGCTGAACGATCCACTGGCTAACAAAATTGGCATGGTGGAGGATGGCCTATCTTATTCACCCATCAAGGTGCTTGCTCTAACTTTGCAAAGTTGTATTGGTCGCACATATTTTGCATCTGACCTCTTGCATTACTTCTACTTTGTTACACCATCTGCTTAGTTTAAGCATCATATATGAGTATATGCCATACCTATCCATTTTCTGTACCTATTCCATGTGTCGGCACACTATGTTTTGCCAGTCAAATGTTGTTCTTTCGTAATAGATGTCCAAAAGGAAGAGGGTGAGTGCAGATCCTCAAGGAGTACAAACTAGGTATTTGGAAAAGGTAGTGATACCTGTTAAATCAGATAGATCAGCAGCCACAGAAAACACAGGCCCAACTGTACCACACTTTACCCCTACTCCAGTGGCCAAACCCCTATTAGAACTGCTGGGAGCCCAGCGTCAGGTACAGTCTATGATATCAATTCAAAATTTGAACTCCTAAATTTCTGCTTGTGCCTTACCTTCTCTCTTGTATGAAAACTAATTTCAGATGAATCTCCTTGCTAAAAGGATCATGCGATCTCAAAACAATAATGGGCTCTGCATTGCTCTTGTCAGTACATCTCTCCCTTTTGCCTTGTAACGATGTACTTAATTTATTGCTATTTGATTATGTACCATCAGTCTGCACCTGAGCTTCATTATCCTCTATTCCTTCCAATATTATTTGATCTATATTTACTCTTTGCAAAATGTAGAATAATGGCAACGCTTATAAAGAATTTTCTTTGGGGAATTTATTAAATTATCCTTCCATCAACATGGAGAAGGGCTTTGTCCAGCCCGTGTTAACATGTAATGTAAGTTCATCCTTCTCAAGCCTTCAAAAATTTTTTAGTATAGATTTGGATAGGCATCTGTCGGGGGAAATCTGCCTCCACGAACACCTATGGGGACCGAGCCCCTTTCTGGTTCGGCGGGGGGCGGAGGTCGCGCGAAGAGCGGATCGAGGCGATGCACACAAGGGGTTTACCCAGCTTCGGGCCGCACGGATGCGTAAAACCCTACTGCTGCTTTGTGGTTTGTATTGTGTTCTTGTTCAGGAGCGCTGAGTGCTACAGTACACTCAGGCAACTAATCAGACCGAGCGTGAGTGGCCTCCTCCCTCCCCCTCCTTCACGTTGCGCATGGGGCCTCCTTTTATATGCGCAAGGGGTTACCCATAGGTGGCAACGTAGGCGGGGGTAAAACTGGAAAACGCTGTGTTCGGTACAGCTGTTTGCACAGTGCTATCATACCTAACTCTGACGGTAGGGGACAAGGGCATTAAATGCCTGTCTGGGTCACCCAAATAGTGCAGAAAAGGGACCGTCAGGGGCGCCACCGTTTGCCACGACGGCTACCCTGTCAGCGTTGCTTCGCCACCGCATGCCCCTGGCTGCGCAGCCTCTCGCCACGTACGCCTGGAATGGCCCCAGAGCGACGCGTGGGTGGATGAGCTGGAACGCAGGCGCGGGGTGGTGACTTGCCGCGGCAAGCGCCTTGCCGCGGTTGATGCCTTGTCGCGCCCGGGAGCTTGTTGCTCACCAGTCCTTGCCGGGACGCGTGGCGCGTCGCAGCAAGTCTCTTGCCGTGCCCTGGTCGGCCTTCCCGGCAAGCTCCTCTTGCCGGGGCCTTGTGCTTCGAGCGTCCCGGCAAGCTCCTCTTGCCGGGGCCTTGCTCTCTTCGGGTGGCCTTCCCGGCAAGCTCCTCCTGCCGGGGCCTTGGCTCGAATACTTTGTTCTTGGATGGCCCAAAAAGGGACCATGGAGAGTTTTGGCGATCGCCTGGCAAGCCTTGCCGCGGGGTGCTACGACTGCCCGTGCACAAGTTCGGGGTACTAAGGTACCCCTATTTTAGTACACCGACAGGAGCCCCCGGGCCTGGGCCATACACGGTGCCGAGCGCTGTTGGGCCAGGCCCAAAACAGTGCATGGGCACGCGCGGCCTGGGTCACGTTGCATCTTCTTCTGCATCCACCACGCCCGCCCTGAACGGCATGCGTCGAACGCGGCATCGTGGGGAGAGGCGTGCGTGATGTGGGCAGCGTGCGCGGGGCTGGGCCCTGTGGGCACGCGTCACGTCGCAGGTGATTTGTTTATTCGTAAAGGCGAAACGCCCCCCCTTCCCCCTTATAAGCAGGGGAAACAGGGGCAGTCCACCCACCCGCCAGTTGCGATTCCTCGAAAATCTCCGCCACTTCCCAAGAGAAGCAGCGTTCCGCCCCTTCCGTCGCCACCAGTGCTACTGACGCCGTCGACCTCCCTCCCTTCTTCCGCCATGGCCCTGAAGGGCGACAAGGGGAAAGGGAAGGCCGTGAAGTCGGCCGAGGCGCAGCGGCTTGAGGCGCTGCGAAGGGAGCAGGCGACCTTCCCCCCTGAGCTCGATGCGTTGGTCCTGAGGGAGGAATTCTACCTCTTCTGGTCGACGGGGACGCGAGCGCATCCGCGCACGAGGGTTCTTCCCGCCGCCGCCCAGAAGGAGTATCCGACCGGGTATCCCTTCTTTGCTCTGTTCTTCTATTGCGGGCTCTGCCTGCCCTTCTCTGAATTTTTTTGCGACATCATGAACACCTACGGGTTCCATCTCCTTGATTTCACCCCAATGCTGTCCTGACCATGGCAATTTTCGCACATCTTTGCGAAAACTTTGTCGGAGTCTATCCAAATGTAGCCCTCTTCTGCCACTTCTTCACGCCTCGAGTAGAGAGAGGAGAGCCCCTCTCCGGCGGAATCGCCTGGATCTCGAAGCTCGGCAAGAAGGATGCTTATCTGGAGGGAGAGCTCCACAGCAAATGGGAGGAATGGAGAGCAGACTGGTGCCTGATCGTCGAGGAGAACCCGCAGGCCGAACTCCTGTGGTGCGCGGCAGGGATTGGAGCGACGTGGCTCCGGACGACGACAAGCTGCAGATTGCTGTTACCCGGATCCTGCGGCTTAGGCGTGCCGGGCTCACAGTTGGCGCAGATTTCCTCCGCCGCCACATCGCTCCCCTGCAGGAGAAAGGGAGACCCGCCTGGGAGTTCCAGAATGCGGCGGAATCAATGAGGCTGCGCCCTGGCCTCAACTTCAATTTCACTGTCTTGGAGCTTGACGGGACGCTCAGGGAGCTGTTCAAGCACGACGCCGATCACCCCGAATGGTTCAGGCTGCCGCGAGGCGTCGTCCCGTTGTGCAATAATTCGTCGCTCAGCCGCATCCTTGCAATGATGCCGCTGTGCGACTCGCACGGGATCGACTCCACTTGGCAGGAGCCCGCCGGCGAAGTCGTGCGGGCGTTCTTCGACGACTTGGTGGAGGTGCCAGTCGACCCCGACGAGCAGAAGGGCCTCACCTGGGACACCACCGACGAGGAGTTGGCGCGCATCGCCTCCAGGATGGAAGAGGTGGCGGCAGCCGTGGCCGCGGGCGAATTTGGATTCACATTGGCGGAGGCAGACACAGCGGAGGCGGAAAGCCTTGCCGATCGAGCGGAGTTCGTCGGCAAGGAAGAGCCTGCCGGGCACGGCGTCGAGGGGGACAAGCCCACCGAGGACACGAGCGGCTTGCGGACGCCTCTTCGTCCCAACCTTTGGGCAGCTCGTCGCAAGCGGAGCCCTCGGCTCAACCACGGAGGCGTCTCCGCAAGGCCGGAGACGTGGTGGGGCGGCAGACGAGCCAACAGCCCCAGCGCCGCGTGACATGCTCCGTTGTGGTAGTAGGAGCGGGGTCTTCGCAGGCCGCTGCTTCTGCTCCTGCCGCCCCTCGCGCCACGGCGGCGGCCAGGGCAAGGCCGTCTCGGGCTAGCGCCTCCACTGCCTCCGCCAAGCGGCCGAGGGAGCCTACTCCTCCGCCTCCTCGCGCCAGAAGCGGGCCAGTCTTCGACTTCTCCGCACTTAGCTCCGACGAGGAAGAGGGAGAGGAGTAAGATCCTCGTTGTACTTGCATTTCTCCAATTCTTGCATTCGCATCTCATTTGCTTTCCTCTGAATTCACTTCTTTTCAGGACTCTGGCTCAGAGGGCGGCAAAGAGAGCCAAGGTCCCGGTGGTCATCCTTGACGACGAGCCCACCGTGACGGCACGGGGTGCGCCTGAGATGACCTTGCCGGACCCACCAAATAATCCTCAGAGCAGCCCCCAGCGCAGCCCCCAGCGTAAGCATATGATTTGCTTCCTACCGCTGGGCGCGCCTGGGTACTCTTTGTTTTTTGGTATCTGACTGTTGATTTGCGTAGGAGCAGAGCAGCCCCACCAGGAGCGTCCGGAGACCGCCCCCGATGCGCCACCGGCTACAACTACACCGCCAAGGGGGAGTTCCCCGGCAAGGGAGGAATCCCCGGCAAGGGAGCAGTCTCCGGCAAGGGAGCAATCTCCGGCGAGGGAGCGGTCCCCGGCAAGGGACAGCACCGGCGACCCCTTGGTGACGGAGACCGTGACCGCAGACCCCGGCGAAGGTAACCTTCTTGCCTCGAAACTCCCCTGGGGTTCTTCTTTCTTTTTTTTGGATCTCCTTCTTCGGATAGTTGCTTGACTTCTCTCCCTCTTTCGGCCTTCAGACCCGCCTGCCACGGACCTGATGGAGACCGAGGTCGTCGTCGAGGAGGACGCGCGCGGCCATACCGGCGACGTGGCCGCCACCGGAGAGGCGGACGATGCTGAAGATCTGGCCGGCGAAGAGGCCGCCAAGGTTGCCGCAACGGCCGCCGGCGAGGGGGCCGGCGATCGTACAGATGGCCTTGGGCCCGCAGGGGCGCCAGGCACTGCGCCGACCGCCGATCCTGCTTCCGCCAGAGCGTCGGGCCCCGAGGAGCCCCAGCCAGGCGTCTACCTGAAGGCTGGCGATGATATCTTCATCAAGCTTCCCTGGGAGTCGACTTCCAGGGCGCCGGTCGAGGGGGAGACCTTGGATGGAGAGGTGCTCGCCTCCGCCGGGCTGACGCTGGTTGATGCGCCAAGCAGCAGCGGCAGCGAGCCTGAGGAGGAGCGGCTGCTCCGGAAGCTGGTGTCACTCTACCGCGCCCGACAAGCCAAGGTGGAGCGCCGGGAAGCGCTTGTCGCGAAGGCGGGAGTGGACATGGAGAAGCGCGCCGAGGAGCTCCGGGAGCTCAACCAGGAGGCCCTCCGATCCTTGGCGGAGGAGTGGAGGCAACTCGACGAGGCGCGGACGGCCTTCATCCTCGAGAAGGCCGAATCCGAAGAGCAGCAGAGGCTTGCCGCCGAGGGACTGGCCGCGCGGGAGGGCGAGCTGGTGCAGCAGAAAGCCAGCCTCGCCAGCTACGAGGAGGAGGTCGCCGTGCGCGAGCAAGCGCTTGGCGGAGCCCTCAAGGAAGCGCAAGACGCTGCCGCGGCCGCCGAGGCCGCCAAGAAGGAGCTGGAGACGAGGGTGGCGCAGCTCGACACTGATCTTAAGGCGAGCGGTGAGGAGCTCGCCGCGCTCAAACAAGAGCGCGAGAAGGGTGTTTATACCCTCGGCAAGCTGCAAGGACGCTTCGCCGATAAGATCAGGGAGCTTGACGCTGCCAAGGACTCCAATGCCGATCTCGAGATGAAGCTGGCCACCTTGTCCAAGACGCTGGACGGCGCCAAGGAGCGAGAGACGGCCTTGCGGAAGGAGATCGCGGACAACGAGGCGCTGTTGGAGAGCGCCGCAGTTACCCAGAACGACTTCAGAGCGGCGGTGGAGCAGTGAACGGAGGGTCTGGTGGACATCGCCGCCTCCATCGACAAGGAGTTGTCGCTGTTGGGGATGGAGGGTCACGAATATCCCTCCGGCGCGAACCTCCCACCCAGCACCAAGTTCACTTCGTTCTTCAAAGGCGTGGAGACGGCCCTCCAGGCACTCCGGGACGCGATCCCGGAGCGGCTGGCCGACGAGACGCGCGATGCCTGTGCTGGAGCCCTTGAGAAGGTGTTGGTGAAGATTGTCTTCCACAACCCAGGCCTCAAGCTCACCAACGTCCTCAGATCCCTGCCGCCAGACGCTGACCTGGAGGAGATCAGGGCACTCGTCGCGCCCATTGTGGAAAGGGTGGCCGGGATCAAGAGGATCGAGGGCGACCGTGTGGATTAGGCCGCCCGCCCTTTTCTTTTCTTGTCGCCGCTGGCCGAGTTATGAAAATAATTCATTAGGACTGTGACAAGCTATCTTGTAATATAACTTTATCTTAGGTATTGAATGCACTGTTACTTCCTCTATTTGATTCCCTCCTTTGTATGTTATTGCCCTACGCTTTTAGGGTACTTGCCGGCGTAGGCACACTTGTTGAGTGCGGGACATCAGCAGCCCGCTGGCGGTGCCGTTGCCGGCAAGAAACCTTGTCGTGACTAGCCGCGGTTCACTTAAGTTGTTGAGCAGGCTCGAAGCGAAATAAGGGCGCAACTGCAGTTGCAGCACACTCAAGTAGCTGAGCGAGCTCGAAACAAAGTAAGGGCGCGAGTCTGGTCGCAGCATACTTAAATCATTGAGCGGACTCGAAACGAAGTAAGGGCGCGACTAGCCACGAGCTGGTTCCTCCGCGCACAGGTTTTCCATACAAAGTATGGTCGTTCGATGAAGATAACCTTAGAAATTAAAAACTTGATTGCTCAAACTTTGGCAACTTAGCTTTTCCATGGCTCGATGCCCGACAAGGTCGCTTTCCGGCAAGGCGAAACATGAGGCTCGTCATCGCTTACCGGGGGTCAGTGCTGCACAGAGTGTCAGATAAAGCATGCAAAGAATAAAGAGCATGAGATCGACAAAATGCGCGGAACACATGAACTCAATCTGTGCACAGGGTCTGTGCCTGGCTCTGTACAAAGGATCACATGCAATAGCGGCAAGACTTTGTACAAAAGGGTGGTTGCCGGACGGGGTCCGACAACCGCGCCTTACGGGCAAAACTCACGAAGATGCCCAACGTTCCAGGAGTTGCTCACCGGAGTGGTATCTTCGGTCTCAAGGCGGACATCGCCAGGCCTAGCGACTCGTTTCACCCGGTAAGGGCCTTCCCACTTCCTCAGAACTTCTGGCACTAACTTTGCGGCTATAAAAGCAGCGCAAAGCTTGCTGGTAGCGAGAGGCTCACACAGCAGCCTGAAGACGATCTTCCTCAAGGAGCAGCGCGTCATCTTCACGCAGCCGCTCTTGCTCGAGCTCATCATAAGCGAGCACTCGAGGTGACCCGTATACGAGTTCCGTGGGGGTAACTGCTCCTGCTCCATGGAATAGAGCGAAGGTTGCCTGGTCATACCAGGGCTTACTTGCGCCGAGAGGTGTCGGCGTATGTTCGGACGCCGTGGCACCATGAGCTTGGTGCATGTTCGGACGTCGTGGCACCATGAGCTGGCTCGGCGACGCCCGTTCCGCCGCCGGTGCCGTCCCCACCACCCGTTCGCTCCAAGAGCGGTGGGTTCGACGCGGACGGACCAACCACCTTTGGAGCCTTCTTCTTCGGTGGCATGTCGATGAAGATGATGGAGATCCAGCCCGTGCAGATGCCGGATCAGGTTCACACAACTTCGACGCCCCCTACCTGGCGCGCCAAAGATGTCGGGGGAAATCTGCCTCCACGAACACATATGGGGACTGAGCCCCTTTCTGGTTCGGCGGGGGGCGGAGGTCGCGCGAAGAGCGGATCGAGGCGATGCACACAAGGGTTTACCTAGCTTCGGGCCGCACGGATGTGTAAAAACCTACTGTTGCTTTGTGGTTTGTATTGTGTTCTTGTTCGGGAGCGCTGAGTGCTACAGTACACTCAGGCAACTAATCAGACCGAGCGTGAGTGGCCTCCTCCCTCCCCCTCCTTCACGTTGCGCATGGGGCCTCCTTTTATAAGCGCAAGGGGTTACCCACAGGTGGCAACGTAGGCGGGGGTAAAACTGGAAAACGCTGTGTTGGGTACAGCTGTTTGCACAGTGCTATCATACCTAACTCTGACGGCAGGGGACAAGGGCATTAAATGCCTGTCTGGGTCGCCCAAACAGTGCAGAAAAGGGACCGTCAGGGGCGCCACCCTTTGCCACGACGGCTACCCTGTCAGCGTTGCTTCGCCACCGCATGCCCCTGGCTGCGCAACCTCTCGCCACGTACGCCTGGAATGGCCCCAGAGCGACGCGTGGGTGGATGAGCTGGAACGCAGGCGCGGGGCAGTGACTTGCCACGGCAAGCGCCTTGCCGCGGTTGATGCCTTGTCACGCCTGGGAGCTTGTTGCTCACCGGTCCTTGCCGAGACGCGTGGCGCGTCGCAGCAAGTCTCTTGCCGTGCCCTGGTCGGCCTTCCCGGCAAGCTCCTCTTGCCGGGGCCTTGTGCTTCGGGCGGCCGTCCCGGCAAGCTCCTCTTGCCGGGGCCTTGCTCTCTTCGGGTGGCCTTCCCGGCAAGCTCCTCCTGCCGGGGCCTTGGCTCAAATACTTTGTTCTTGGATGGCCCAAAAAGGGACCATGGAGAGTTTTGGCGATCGCCTGGCAAGCCTTGCCGCGGGGTGCTACGACTGCCCGTGCACAAGTTCGGGGTACTAAGGTACCCCTATTTTAGTACACCGACAACATCATTTCCTCCACTGTTGTTTGCTTTGCTGTTTACATCTGATTGGATGTTTGCAACAACTACCAGTTTCAAATTGTAGTTGTAAAGACATGTTCCTTATGCAGAACAGATCCATTTATTTGCTTATATAATTGTGAAACATGTTACATGACTCCTTGTTTCTCTTTCAGACTCGTATCTCTTACGTCAGGCAGAACTTCAGGGAAGATAGTTGTAACATCCCAAATTTTCAATTTGGAATGTTATACATTAGATCATCATGCATATCATATTTTCTTGCATTTTGGTCGATCCTAAAAATTTCACGCAACTCAAGGACCCTCGGAGAGAGTTGGAGATTTCGTTATTTTCATAATTGAGTTTTCTCAAATTTTGAAAAGAGGATCATTTGATTTTATTTATTTTATCTTCAATTATTTTTCCGATATCAAATATATGAGAGGGAATCATATGACTTTCCCAAATTTTAGGAAAAATAAAGATTTAATAAATAAATCAAATTTTGGATTTTTAGGAGTTATTTGCATTTTATTTGAATTAGGGAAAAATGCGTGTTTTCAAAAATTGCATTTTGGCCCCAAGAAAAAAGTTCATTTTGTTCGACTCATTTTTAGGAGTCGGGGAAAATTTACTTTGTAAATTTTGGAGCCCGTTAGATTTTTTTTCCTGTGTTTTTCTGCTCGTGAAATATTAAAAAAAAAAACCGCAGCGCCGACTGGCCCAAGGGCCCACCCAGTCGGCCGCCCCGCCGCCTCGCTGCCCGCGCGCGGCACAACCGCCATCGGCGCCGCCCGAGTCGGAGGAGGACTCCTCCTCCTCCCTGGCTTGCCCCTCCCCCAAGCCACCCCTCCCCCCTTTAAATACTCCCCACCCCCTTCTCCTCCTTGCCCAAGCCGCCGCCGCCCCCTCCAGCAGCAGCAGCAGCGCAGCCCCGCCGCCGCCGCTTGCCGCCCGCGCCGCCGCCGTTCGCCCGCGCCGCCGCCACCGCTTGCCGCCCGCGCCAGTGCCGCCTGCCGCCGCCTCCCGCCGCCCTCGCCGGAGCCAAGCGCCGACGAGGTAGCCGCCCCGCGCCACACCCCCTTCCCCGGTTCGGTTTTTCTAAAAAAAACGTTCCGGTTTATTTTTTTTATGTTTCGGTTTTTTTTCGAAACCCTAGATCGGTTTTTTTCGGTTTTGTTAAATAGGGAGCGTTCGCCGGACCGTTCGTCTTAACGAACGTGTTCACCGGTTAGCCCTGGTTAACGAACGTCCATTCGTTTAACCGTTCGTCGTTTTTCTTTTTCGTCGGATTTATTCCGTGATTTTTCTGATCGCGATTTCAGATCCGATCTTCGTTTTAGTTTATCTTCTCGCTCGTTTATCGGAATCGGGTGATTCAAGCGCCTGGAGTTTTGTTTCGAAACCGCCGTTCCGACTAATCAACTTAAACAAGAGTTTGCTATTGTAAAATTTGACCTAGTTCCACTTTGCTAGAACCGAGTTATTTTCTTTCGCCGTTTGTTTTTCGTTGTTTTGTTCGATTCGTTTCTTTTTGCAACCGGAGTTCTTAAGTTGAACTTTCTGGTTCGATCTTTTGTTCAAGTTTTCCCTGTGCATTAGATGAGTACTTATTGTATGCTTGTTGTTTGTCTGCGATAGATCACCCGGAGTGCGTCGCCTGTTATTTCGAAGCTCTAGGTTTCGCGGATCCTCAGCAAGGCAAGTAACACTTTGATCATACCCTCTCATTGCCCAGTTTTATTGCATTAGACCAATCCTCACACATTGCATGATTAGGATCTGATTAAACTGTGGGATGGGAAGTAGTTGAGGTAGTACCTATTACCTGTTTTATTATGAAACCTTTGGGAGTTACTCTACGTTTGCTTATTATGCCATGCTATGCTAGTAGACGTGGATTGGGTGAGTGATATCCATGACAGATGTGAGTATTGTTAATTAATGGTTTTATCTAAGGTGGCAACTTAAATACACATCTGGGTGGATTGAGGCACCTGGTTTCTATCAGGCTTGCCTGTTTTTCTTTGGACCGCCACCCAGGCTCAAAGGGATCATAAGATCATTCATGCTAGTAACTTCCGTGTGCAGCCACAAGCCATTATGGGCTCTGGCATAGTTGACTAAGTCATGCGAACTCTTACAAGGTAGACTAGTAGATGTAGGGGAAAGTAGGTGTATCGGTCTATCCACACGTAAGGTGTGAGCGCTTCTGAAAGACTATGTCTCGGTCATCCGTTTCTCAAACACCCTGTAGTGCGAGAAACCAAAACGGAGGCGATCGAGTCTTGTGGGGAAAAGTGCGCAAACCTCTGCAGAGTGTACAATCTGATCATGATTAGCCGTGTCCCCGGTTATGGACAACTTGAGTATCTAGTACTTGAATATCATGTGAATCTCATCATGTTACTTCTAATTAATATTGTTGGGTTATGAATAATTACTTTTAATTGGGATCGGAATGCTGTCAACCATTCTCGATGTTTCAACCACCATGATAGTTAAATAAATTTATTCCTTTGCAGTAGGGAAAAATTGGCTTTACGCAAAATTGTAACCATAGAGCTTTTCCACCAACCATATATGCATGTAGTATAGGCTTATCATTCATTATTCTCTATGTGTTACATTGCCAGCATATTCCATGTGCTGACCCGTTTTCGGGCTGCAACTTTCATGTTGCAGACTTTTCAGACGACGAGTAAGGTACTTTTAGGTCGTGGTTCTATACTCAGTGATGCCGTTGGAGTTGATGGACTCACTTATCTTCCAAGTCTTCCGCTGTTATCATTATTAGATGGCCTTAAGCCATATTTATTGTAATAAGTTCCCTATGAGACATCGATGTAATAAGTGTGTGATTGCTACTCTGCTATAAATCCTTTGAAGTACTGTGTGGTGTCAGCATTACTGATCCAGGGATGACACCGGAGCACAGAGACTTGACCATCTGAGGTCGGGTCGCTACAGAGATGGTATCAGAGCACACGTTGACTGTAGGACACGACCACTAAGTTAAAGCCATAGATCACTATTCTCCTCTCATTTTCTAACTCCTCATCTTTTCTAATCTTTTAGGATGACGGACGCGAAGATCAAGTACGCTCAACCGGATGAAGGCACACCTTTTGGATTTCACTTGAAGGAAGTCACCAAGTACCTGAACATCGGACTACCAAGCTTCACCAGAACTTTCAACGCCACTCTGCCTGAAGAGGAGCGCTGGAAGATTCAAGCTCACGTTCCGGGAAGGACATTCGCGCCAATCACAAAGCCCATAGGTAGTGTTTTCAGTGCACCAACCTGGAGTCTGGGAAAGAGCATGGCAGCTCATATCACCATGGGACGCATTGGAGAAATTTATCAAGAAGACCTCAAGGACACTATCTACCAGATTTGCGGATGCTGAGATGAAGAATGGGAGATAGTCAGCATCAAGAAGGATAGATCCATTGCAGCTTTCATCCAGGAGTTAAACCAGCACATTCGACGCCAAGAGAACCAGATGTGCAATGATATGATAGAGTTGAAGAATGCAAAGGCAAGGATCATCGAGCTAGAAGGAGAACTGAAGGGTACACGCAAGGACTACATGGACGAGATCGTAGCTCTAGCAAGGCACAATGTCGATCTCAAGCAGGAGATTGAAGAACTCAAGGAGAGATTAGCATCCAAGAATGAAGACAAGTACGTCGCATGCCCGAGCAACTACATCATCATCGACGACACCGATTCGGATCCAAGTGAACCCGACTTTGAAGACGAAGCTGGAGCAGACATCATGGAGTCTTCCACCGATTCAAATTTCTAGATGACCACCAAATATTAGTAGTATTTTCCCCCATGTATACATTATAGTTCGAGCACTTTTGCCGATAGTTCTAGACCGTTTGTAAGCCCTTGTTTGAATTGAATGAAGTAATTTTGTGTGAATTTGTCTCATGTGCATTTGGGTAGTGTTTTCTCTTAGACCTCACTCTATTCTTAATTCTCATCTTTTCTAAAACCCTCAGATGCCTCCGAGACGTGACAATGGATTTCCACCGGAGCTCACCCAGTTGATCCAGCAGCAGCACCAATTGATGCAGTTGTTAGTCCAGAATCAGCAGAACAACAACAACAACAACAACAACAACAACCCTCCGCCGCCGCCACCTGTTGATCACCTAGCCCGTTTCCTTAGGCTAAATCCGCCGGTGTTTTCCAGTAGCACCGAGCCGATAGTAGCAGACGACTGGCTCCGCAAGATAGGAAGGGAGTTGACCACTGCAGGATGCACAGATGTTGAGAAAGTGAAGTTTGCCGCACATCAGCTTGACGGACCCGCGGCAGCATGGTGGGAGAATTTCACAGCCACTTACCCAGTTGCCACTGTCACATGGGATCAGTTTCAGCAAGCTTTCCGCACTGCCCATGTTTCGACAGGAGCTATGGCCATGAAGAAGCGTGAGTTTCGCAACTTACGCCAAGGAGGAAGGACAGTTGGCCAGTACATTGACGACTTCAGCAAGTTAGCACGTTATGCCCCAGATGACGTTGCTACGGATGCAGCTAAGCAGGAGAAGTTTCTAGAAGGCCTGAATGATGAGCTAAGCATGCAGTTGATGGTATCAAGTTTCAACAACTACCAGGAGTTGGTAGATCATGCCATCATGATTGAAGGGAAGCAACAGCAGATTGAGAACCACAAGAGGAAATATGGACAGGGGAAGTATAACTCTGGAGCCCAGCAGAAGCCCCGTTTTACCCCTAAACCGGGAGTTCAGTTTCAGCATACCCATGGAGGAAGTGGTTCGCACAACCATAATGGCCACAAGAATCGTAATGGAAACGGAGGAAGCAATGGCCAGAACCGCACCACCCCATCGACCCCAGCCAAAATAGATCTGAGTCAAGTCACCTGTTTCAAGTGTTCCAAGACCGGACATTACGCCAATGAATGTCCCGAAGGCCAGAATGGCAATGGAAGCTCTGGGAAGAAGCCAAACCCTTACAACAGGGGACAGGTGAACCACGTTAGCGTGGAGGAGGTTGAAGCTCAACCTGATGCAGTAATCGGTAAGTTTTTGGTGAAGTCATTTACTGTACTTGTTCTTTCGATACTGGTGCATCGCATTCATACATATCAAGGGGATTTGTGGAGAAGTATAACCTGCCCACTAAGATTCTTAAGACACCTATGCTAGTAAGCTCGCCAGGAGCAGAGTACATGGCCAGACAAGGATGTTTTCAAGTACCACTAAGTATAGGAAGGCATTTTTTCCCAACGGATTTAATCATTCTAGAATGCCAAGGTTTGGATGTGATTCTCGGCATGGATTGGTTGTCGATGTACGGAGGAAACATCGATTGCGCCAGTAAGACAATTTTTCTTACCACACCCGAAGGAAGAAGAATCAAGTATGTATCTCGACATACGCCAAACAGGACACAAGTAAATTCTTTATCAGGAGTCGTACAGGAGGAAGTACCAGTGGTTAAGGATTTCCCTGACGTATTTCCTGAGGAATTGCCAGGCATGCCACCGGATAGAGACATTGAGTTTTTGATTGAGCTTATGCCAGGCACTGGGCCAATATCGAAGCGACCGTACAGGATGCCAGCACAAGATTTGGTGGAAATAAAGAAGCAGATTAAGGAGTTATTGGATAAGGGTTATATTCGCCCAAGTTCTTCGCCTTGGGGATCACCCGTACTTCTAGTGGAGAAGAAGGATGGATCATTAAGGATGGTGGTTGATTACCGTGGATTGAATGAAGTAACCATCAAGAACAAGTACCCACTGCCAATGATAAATGATCTGTTTGATCGTTTGCAAGGAGCTAAAGTGTTTTCCAAGATCGATTTGCGATCAGGGTACCATCAGTTGAAGATTCGAGAGCAGGACATACCCAAGACAACTTTTACCACGAGATACGGATTGTATGAGTATACCGTTATGTCATTTGGACTGACTAACGCACCTGCCTATTTTATGAACCTGGTGAACAAAGTATTTATGGAGTTTTGGATAAGTTCGTCGTAGTGTTCATTGATGACATTCTGATTTTCTCGAAGAATGAAGAAGAGCATAAGGAACATTTGCGTTTGGTTTTGGAGAAACTAAGGGAACATCAGTTATATGCCAAATTCAGCAAATGTGAGTTTTGGTTGAAGGAAGTTGGATTTCTTGGACATGTTATATCCGGAGAGGGTATAGCAGTTGACCCCACCAAGGTTAAGACCGTAACCGAATGGGAAGCACCAACGACAGTTGGAGAGATTCGGAGTTTTCTTGGACTCGCAGGATACTACCGGAGATTCATTGAGAATTTCTCAAAGATCGCAAAGCCTATGACTGAATTGTTGAAGAAGGATACTAAGTTCAATTGGACTGAGGAATGTGAGGCCAGTTTTCAGGAGTTGAAGAAACGATTGGTTTCCTCACCAGTCTTGATTTTGCCAGATCAGACCAAGGATTATGAGGTGTATTGCGACACTTCACGTCGAGGACTTGGAGCAGTACTTATGCAGGAAGGAAGAGTTGTTTCTGTTGGAAATATGCCCTAGAGGCAATAATAAATAAGTTATTATTATATTTCCTTGTTCATGATAATCGTTTATTATCCATGCTATAATTGTATTGATAGGAAACTCAGATACATGTGTGGATACATAGACAACACCATGTCCCTAGTAAGCCTCTAGTTGACTAGCTCGTTGATCAATAGATGGTTACGGTTTCCTGACCATGGACATTGGATGTCGTTGATAACGGGATCACATCATTAGGAGAATCATGTGATGGACAAGACCCAATCCTAAGCCTAGCACAAAGATCGTATAGTTCGTATGCTAAAGCTTTTCTAATGTCAAGTATCATTTCCTTAGACCATGAGATTGTGCAACTCCCGGATACCGTAGGAATGCTTTGGGTGTGTCAAACGTCACTGGGTGGCTATAAAGGTACACTACAGGTATCTCCAAAAGTGTCTGTTGGGTTGGCATGAATCGAGACTGGGATTTGTCACTCCGTGTGACGGAGAGGTATCTCTGGGCCCACTCGGTAGGACATGATCATAATGTGCACAATGTGATCAAGGAGTTGATCACGGGATGATGTGTTACGGAACAAGTAAAGAGACTTGCCGGTAACGAGATTGAACAAGGTATAGGGATACCGACGATCGAGTCTCGGGCAAGTACAATACCGTTAGACAAAGGGAATTGAATACGGGATTGATCGAATCCTCGAAATCGTGGTTCATCCGATGAAATCATCGTGGAACATGTGGGAACCAACATGGGTATCCAGATCCCGCTGTTGGTTATTGACCGGAGAACGTCTCGGTCATGTCTGCATGCTTCCCGAACCCGTAGGGTCTACACACTTAAGGTTCGGTGACGCTAGAGTTATAAAGGAAGTTTGTATGTGGTTACCGAATGTTGTTTGGAGTCCCGGATGAGATCCCGGACGTCACGAGGAGTTCCGGAATGGTCCGGAGGTAAAGATTGATATATCGTACGAAGGGTTTTGGAGTCCGGGAGTGTTCTGGAGGTACCGGGTGATGACCAGCATGACCGAAAGGTGTTTCGGGAGCCCCGACAAGTGTTGGGGGGCTTCATGGGCCAAGGGAAGGGGGCAAACCAGCCCACTAAGGGGCTGTGCGCCCCCCTCACCTATTCCCACGTGACCAGGGGGTTTGGGGCACCCCTTCTAGGGTTCCCACCTCCTGGCTTGGGGGCCAAGTCACCCAAGGGGGAGATCCCATCTGCCCTGGCCGCCGCCCCCCTAGGGGAAACCCTAGGGCGCCTCCCCTCCCCCTTGCCCCTATATATATTGGAGGTTTTGGGGCTGCCCAAGAGACGAGTTTTGATCTCTCCATGGCGCAGCCCTGCATCTCTCCTTCCTCCTCTCCCGCGGTGCTTAGCGAAGCCCTGCAGGATTGCCACGCTCCTCCACCACCACCACGCCGTTGTGCTGCTGCTAGATGGAGTCTTCCTCAACCTATCCCTCTCTCCTTGCTGGATCAAGGCATGGGAGACGTCCCTGGGCTGTACGTGTGTTGAACGCGGAGGTGCCGTCCATTCGGCACTTGGTCATCGGTGATTTGGATCACGACGAGTACGACTCCATCAACCCCGTTCACTTGAACGCTTCCGCTTAGCGATCTACAAGGGTATGTAGATGCACTCTCCTTCCCCTCGTTGCTAGTTTCTCCATAGATAGATCTTGGTGACACGTAGGAAAATTTTGAATTTCTGCTACGTTCCCCAACAGTGGCATCATGAGCTAGGTCTATGCGTAGATTCTATGCACGAGTAGAACACAAAGTAGTTGTGGGCGATGATTTGTTCAATTTGCTTGCCGTTACTAGTCTTATCTTGATTCGGCGGCATTGTGGGATGAAGCGGCCCGGACCGACCTTACACGTACTCTTACGTGAGACAGGTTCCACCGACTGACATGCACTTGATGCATAAGGTGGCTAGCGGGTGTCTGTCTCTCCCACTTTAGTCGGATCGGATTCGATGAAAAGGGTCCTTATGAAGGGTAAATAGCAATTGGCATATCACGTTGTGGTCTTTGCGTAGGTAAGAAACGTTCTTGCTAGAAACCCATAGCAGCCACGTAAAACATGCAAACAACAATTAGAGGACGTCTAACTTGTTTTTGCAGGGTATGCTATGTGATGTGATATGGCCAAGAAGAATGTGATGAATGATATGTGATGTATGAGATTGATCATGTTCTTGTAATAGGAATCACGACTTGCATGTCGATGAGTATGACAACCGGCAGGAGCCATAGGAGTTGTCTTAATTTATTTATGACCTGTGTGTCAACATAAACGTCATGTAATTACTTTACTTTATTGCTAACCGTTAGCCATAGTAGTAGAAGTAATAGTTGGCGAGACAACTTCATGAAGACACGATGATGGAGATCATGATGATGGAGATCATGGTGTCATGCCGGTGACGATGTTGATCATGGAGCCCCGAAGATGGAGATCGAAAGGAGCAAAGTGATGATGGCCATATCATGTCACTATTTGATTGCATGTGATGTTTATCATGTTATTACATCTTATTTGCTTAGAACAACGGTAGTAAATAAGATGATCCCTCATTAAAATTTCAAGAAAGTGTTCTCCCTAACTGTGCACCGTTGCGAAAGTTCGTCGTCTCGAAGCACCACGTGATGATCGGGTGTGATAGATTCTTACGTTCACATACAACGGGTGTAAGCCAGATTTACACACGCGGAACACTTAGGTTGACTTGACGAGCCTAGCATGTACAGACATGGCCTCGGAACACAAGAGACCGAAAGGTTGAGCATGAGTCATATGGTAGATACGATCAACATGAAGATGTTCACCGATGATGACTAGTCCGTCTCACGTGATGATCGGACACGGCCTAGTTGACTCGGATCATGTAATCACTTAGATGACTAGAGGGATGTCTATCTGAGTGGGAGTTCATAAGATGAACTTAATTATCCTAAACATAGTCAGAAGATCTTTGCAAATTATGTCGTAAGCTCGCGCTTTAGTTCTACTGAGTAAGATACGTTCCTAGAGAAAATATAGTTGAAAGTTGACAGTAGCAACTATGCGGACAGTAGAAGGCTTATGTCCTTAATGCACCGCTCAGTGTGCTGAACCTCAAACGTCGTCTGTGGATGTTGCGAACATCTGACATACACGTTTTGATAACTACGTGATAGTTCAGTTGAACGTTTTAGAGTTAAGGCACCGAAGACGTTTTGAAACGTCGCGGAACATATGAGATGTTTCGAGGGCTGAAATTGGGATTTCAGGCTCGTGCCCACGTCAAGAGGTATAAGACCTCCGACGATTTTCTTAGCCTGCAAACTAAGGGAGAAAAGCTCAATCGTTGAGCTTGTGCTCAGATTGTCTGAGTACAACAATCACTTGAATCGAGTGGGAGTCGATCTTCCAGATAAGATAGTGATGTTTCTCCAAAGTCATTGCCACCAAGCTGCGAGAGCTTCGTGATGAACTATAACATATCAGGGATAGATATGATGATCCTTGAAATATTCGCAATGTTTGACACCGCGAAAGTAGAAATCAAGAAGGAGCATCAATTGTTGATGGTTAGTGAAACCACTAGTTTCAAGAAGGGCAAAGGGCAGTTGAACCCAAAACCCAAGACTAAGTGCTTCTGTAATAAGGGGAACAGACACTGGAGCAGAATTACCCTAGATACTTGGTAGATGAGAAGGCTGTCGATAGAAGTATATTGGATATACATTATATTAATGTGTACTTTACTAGTACTCCTAGTAGCACCAGGGTATTAGATACCGGTTCGGTTGCTAAGTGTTAGTAACTCGAAATAAAAGCTACGGAATAAACGGAGACTAGCTAAAGGTGAGCTGACGATATGTGTTGGAAGTGTTTCGAAGGTTGATATGATCAAGCATCGCACGCTCCCTCTACCATCGAGATTGGTGTTAAACCTAAATAATTGTTATTTGGTGTTTGCGTTGAGCATAGACATGATTGGATTATGTCTATCGCAATACGGTTGTTCATTTAAAGAGAATAATAGTTACTCTGTTTATTTGAATAATACCTTCAATGGTCTTGCACCTAAAATGAATGGTTTATTGAATCTCGATCATAGTGATACACATGTTCATGCCAAAAGATATAAGATAGTAATGATAGTACCACCTACTTGTGGCACTGCCGTGTAAGTCATATTGGTATAAAACGCATGAAGAAGCTCCATGTTGATGGATCTTTGGACTCACTCATTTTTGAAAAGGATTGAGTAATGTGAACCATGTCTATTGGTATATACGCATGAAGAAACTCCATGCAGATGGACCGTTTGGACTCACTTGATTTTGAATCGCTTGAGACATACAAATCATACCACATGGGCAAGATGACTAAAAGCTTCAGTTTCAGTAAAATGGAACAAGAAAGCAACTTGTTGGAAGTAACACATTTTGATGTGTGCAGTCCAATTAGTGCTGAGGCACGCAGTGGATATCGTTATGCTCTTACTTCACAAATGATTTGAGTAGATACTGAGCATATTTACTTGATGAAACACAAGTCTGAATTATTGAATGGTTCAAGTAATTTCAGAATGAAGTTGAAGATCATCGTGACAAGAGGATAAAATGTCTATGATATGATCATAGAAATGAATATCTGAGTTACGAGTTTGGCACACAATTAAGACACTGTGGAAATTGTTTCACAACTAATACCGCCTAGAACACCATAGTGTGATGGTGTGTCCGAACATCATGGTTGCTCCCTATTGGATATGGTGCGTACCGTGATGTCTCTTATCGAATTACCTCTATCGTTCATGGGTTAAGCATTAGAGACAACCGCACTCACTTTAATAGGGCACCACGCAATTCCGTTTGAGTCGACACCGTATGAACTATGGTTTAGAGAAACCTAAGCTGTCGTTTCTTAAAGGTTTGGGGCTGCGATGCTTATGTGAAAAAGTTTCAGGCTGATAAGCTCGAACCCAAAGCGGATAAATGCATCTTCATAGGACACCCAATACAGTTGGGTATACCTCCTGTCTCAGATCCGAAAGCAATAGGGATTGTTTTTTAGAATCAGGTCCTTTCTCGAGAAAGAGTTTCTCTCAAAAGAATTGAGTGGGAGGAAGATAGAACTTGATAAGGTTGTTGAACCTTTACTTCAACCAGAGAGTAGCGCAGCACAGGAAAAATGTTTCTGTGGCACCTGCCTCAGTTGAAGAGAAAGCTAATAATGATGATCATGGAGCTTCGGATCGAGTTACTATCGAACCTCATAGGTTGACAAGGGTGTGTACAACTTCTAAGTGGTAACCCTGTCTTAAAGGTCACGTTGTTGGACAATGATGAACCTACGACCTATGGAGAAGCGATGGTGGGCCCGGATTCCAAAAAATTGGCTCGAGGCCATAAAATCCGAGAAAGGATCCATATATGAAAACAACGTGTAGACTTTGGAAGAACTACTTGATGGTCGTAAGGCTATTAGGTACATGTGGATATTTAAGAAGAAGGCAGACGTAGACGATAAAGTCACCGTCTATGAAGCTCGACTTGTGGCGAAGAGTTTTTCACAAGTTCAAGTAGTTGACTACGATGAGATTTTCTCACCCATAGCGATGCTTAAGTCCGTCAGAATCATGTTAGCATAAGCTGCATTTATGAAATCTGGCAGATGGATGTCAAAACAAGTTTCCTTACCAATTTTCGTAAGGAAAGGTTGTATGTGATACAATCAGAAAGGTTTTGTTGATCCTAAGGATGCTAAAAGGTATGCTAGCTCCAGCGATCCTTCCATGGACTAGAGCAAGCATCTCGGAGTCGGAATATACATTTTGATGGAGAAATCAAAAGTTTATGGGTTTATACATAGTTTGTTAGAAACTTGTATTTACAATAAAGTGAGTGGGAGCACTACGACATTTCTGATAAGTATATGTGGATGACATATTGTTGATCCGAAATGATGTAGAATTTCTGGAAAGCATATAGGGTTATTTGAAAGGTGCTTTTCAATGGAGAACCTGGATTAAGCTACTTGAACATTGAGCATCAAGATCTATAAGGATAGATCAAAAACGCTTAATGGTACTTTCAAATGAGCACATACCTTGACATGATCTTGAAGGTGTTCAAGATGGATCAGTCAAAGAAGGAGTTCTTGCCTGAGTTGTAAGGTATGAGTTAAAGCTCGACCACGGCTAGAGAAAAAGGAAGGACGAAGGTCGTCCCCTATGCTTTTGTCATAGGCTCTATACGG
Source organism: Aegilops umbellulata (assembly GCA_032464435.1). NCBI lineage: Eukaryota > Viridiplantae > Streptophyta > Magnoliopsida > Poales > Poaceae > Aegilops > Aegilops umbellulata. Next base: position 446,992,113 of record CP136054.1, read on the forward strand.
TATGCCATGCTGAGTACCGCACCTGATGTGTGCCTTGCCACATGTCTGGCAAGAGGGTACAAAGGTGATCTAGGAGTAGATCACCAGATAGCGGTCAAAATTATCCTTAGAGGAATAAGGATGTGTTTCTCGGTTATGGAGGTGATAAAGAGTTCGACATAAAGAGTTACGTCGATGCAAGCTTAACACCTATCCGGATAGCTCGGAGTAGAGATACCGGATACGTATAATGGAGCAGCAATAGCTCCAAGTAGAACAGTTATTTGAAATGGCTCCAAATATAGCGTAGAGATTTGCGAAGTACACACGGATCTGAGTGTTGCAGACTCGTTGACTAAAACCTCTCTCACAAGCAACATGATCAAACCCCGAACTCATTGAGTGTTAATCACATAGTGATGTGAACTAGATTATGAACTCTAGTAAACTCTTTGGATGTTGGTCACATGGCGATGTGACCTGTGAATGTTAATCACATGGTGATGTGAACTAGATTATTGACTCTAGTGCAAGTGGGAGACTGTTGGAAATATGCCCTAGAGGCAATAATAAATAAGTTATTATTATATTTCCTTGTTCATGATAATCGTTTATTATCCATGCTATAATTGTATTGATAGGAAACTCAGATACATGTGTGGATACATAGACAACACCATGTCCCTAGTAAGCCTCTAGTTGACTAGCTCGTTGATCAATAGATGGTTACGGTTTCCTGACCATGGACATTGGATGTCGTTGATAACGGGATCACATCATTAGGAGAATCATGTGATGGACAAGACCCAATCCTAAGCCTAGCACAAAGATCGTATAGTTCGTATGCTAAAGCTTTTCTAATGTCAAGTATCATTTCCTTAGACCATGAGATTGTGCAACTCCCGGATACCGTAGGAATGCTTTGGGTGTGTCAAACATCACAACGTAACTGGGTGGCTATAAAGGTACACTACAGGTATCTCCAAAAGTGTCTGTTGGGTTGGCATGAATCGAGACTAGGATTTGTCACTCCGTGTGACGGAGAGGTATCTCTGGGCCCACTCGGTAGGACATCATCATAATGTGCACAATGTGATCAAGGAGTTGAGCACGGGATGATGTGTTACGGAACGAGTAAAGAGACTTGCCGGTAACGAGATTGAACAAGGTATAGGGATACCGACGATCGAATCTCAGGCAAGTACAATACCGCTAGACAAAGGGAATTGAATACGGGATTGATCGAATCCTCGACATCATGCTTCATCCGATGAAATCATCGTGGAACATGTGGGAACCAACATGGGTATCCAGATCCCGCTGTTGGTTATTGACCGGAGAACGTCTCGGTCATGTCTGCATGCTTCCCGAACCCGTAGGGTCTACACACTTAAGGTTCGGTGATGCTAGAGTTATAAAGGAAGTTTGTATGTGGTTACCTAATGTTGTTCGGAGTCCCGGATGAGATCCCGGACGTCATGAGGAGTTCCGGAATGGTCCGGAGGTAAAGATTGATATATTGGACGAAGGGTTTTGGAGTCCGGGAGTGTTCTGGAGGTACCGGGTGATGACCAGCATGACCGAAAGGTGTTTCGGGAGCCCCGGCAAGTGTTGGGGGGCTTCATGGGCCAAGGGAAGGGGGCAAACCAGCCCACTAAGGGGCTGTGCGCCCCCCTCACCTATTCCCACGTGACCAGGGGGTTTGGGGCGCCCCTTCTAGGGTTCCCACCTCCTGGCTTGGGGGCCAAGTCACCCAAGGGGGAGATCCCATCTGCCCTGGCCGCCGCCCCCCTAGGGGAAACCCTAGGGCGCCTCCCCTCCCCCTTGCCCCTATATATATTGGAGGTTTTGGGGCTGCCCAAGAGACGATTTTTGATCTCTCCATGGCGCAGCCCTGCATCTCTCCTTCCTCCTCTCCCGCGGTGCTTGGCGAAGCCCTGCAGGATTGCCACGCTCCTCCACCACCACCACGCCGTTGTGCTGCTGCTGGATGGAGTCTTCCTCAACCTCTCCCTCTCTCCTTGCTGGATCAAGGCATGGGAGACGTCCCCGGGCTGTACGTGTGTTGAACGCGGAGGTGCTGTCCGTTCGGCACTTGGTCATCGGTGATTTGGATCACGACGAGTACGACTCCATCAACCCCGTTCACTTGAACGCTTCCGCTTAGCGATCTACAAGGGTATGTAGATGCACTATCCTTCCCCTCGTTGCTAGTTTCTCCATACATAGATCTTGGTGACACGTAGGAAAATTTTGAATTTCTGCTATGTTCCCCAACAGTTTCGTATGCCTCACGGCAACTGAAACCTCATGAATTAAATTATGCTACGCATGATTTGGAGTTAGCAGCCGTAGTGCATGCATTGAAGACATGGAGACATTTCCTCATTGGAAATCATTGTGAAGTGTATACGGATCACAAGAGTTTGAAGTACATTTTCACGCAGAAGGAGTTGAACCTCAGGCAAAGGAGATGGTTGGAGCTCATCAAGGATTATCATATGAGATTGCATTACCACCCAGGAAAGGCTAATGTAGTGGCTGACGCATTGGGCCGTAAGAGCCATGTCAATACATTGATGACGGGAGAAATACCAAAGGAGTTAGCCGAGAATCTTCGTGAGCTATGTTTGGAAATAGTTCCGAGAGGCTATATAGCAGCATTGGAGATTCAATCTACCTTGATGGATAAAATCAGAGAGGCCCAGAAATCTGACAAGGAGATTGCAGATATAAAGAAGAAAATGACCGAAGGAAAAGCAAAGGGATTTCGTGAGGATGAGCACGATACCCTATGGTTTGAGGACCGTGTTTATGTGCCCAATGACCCGGAGATCAGGAAGTTGATTCTACAAGAGGCACATGATTCACCCTATTCGATTCACCCTGGAAATACCAAGATGTATTTGGATTTGAAGGAAACATTCTGGTGGACCGGAATGAAGAAGGATATTGCAGCATATGTAGCAGTTTGTGATGTGTGTCACAGAGTGAAGGCAGAACATCAGAAGCCAGCCGGATTGTTTCAACCATTGCCAATACCCGAATGGAAGTGGGATAAGATAGGCATGGATTTTATCACAAGACTACCTCGGACAAAAGCAGGCTATGACTCGATATGGGTAGTAGTTGATCGTTTGACGAAGGTAGCACATTTCATCCCAGTTAAGACCACTTACACCAGTGCTAAGTTGGCAAAGATATACATGACCAGGATCATTTGTTTGCATGGAGTTCCGAGGAGTATCGTATCAGACAGAGGAACCCAATTTACCTCAAAGTTTTGGAATCAGTTGCACGAAACTTTGGGAACCAGACTAGAGTTCAGCACAGCTTTTCACCCACAGACGGATGGACAGACTGAGAGAGTCAATCAGATTTTGGAAGATATGCTGAGAGCTTTTGCCCCAGATTATGGATCTAGTTGGGACGATAACTTGCCGTATGCAGAGTTTTCTTACAACAACAGTTACCAAACCAGTTTGAAGATGGCACCTTTCGAAGCTTTATACGGAAGGAGGTGCAGGACACCGTTGTCATGGGACGAAGTTGGAGACCGTCAGTTCTTTGGACCCGATCTGATCAAGGAGTCTGAACGGAAAGTTAAGTTGATTCGCGATAGGCTCAAGATAGCCCAATCAAGACAAAAGAGCTACGCAGATTCTAAACGCAAAGAGACAGTTTACGAAACTGGAGACAGAGTTTATATTCGGGTATCCCCACTTCGAGGAGTAAAGCGCTTTGGAGTTAAGGGAAAGTTAGCACCGCGTTTTGTTGGACCGTATAAGATTTTGCAACGCATGGGAGAAGTCGCTTATAAATTGGAATTACCAGAAGGACTGTCAGGAGTTCATGATGTATCCCATGTTTCTCAGCTGAAGAAATGTCACGCCGAAATGGCGGAGGTACCGCTAAGAGATACAGTGCCGCTTGAAGCGATTTAGTTGAAGGATGACTTAACGTATGAAGAGAAACCAGGCAAGATTCTCGAGTATGCCAGCAGAGTTACCCGCAGCAAGGTTATCAAGTTTTGCAAGGTTCAGTGGAACCACCACTCACAGGATGAAGCCACCTGGGAGCGAGAAGAAGAATTGCTCAAGGATCACCCTCACCTATTTTCCAGCCAACCCGTATCTCGAGGACGAGATTCATCTTAAGGGGGGTAGGTTTGTAACATCCCAAATTTTCAATTTGGAATGTTATACATTAGATCATCATGCATATCATATTTTCTTGCATATTGGTCGATCCTAGAAATTTCACGCAACTCAAGGACCCTCGGAGAGAGTTGGAGATTTCGTTATTTTCATAATTGAGTTTTCTCAAATTTTGAAAAGAGGATCATTTGATTTTATTTATTTTATCTTCAATTATTTTTCCAATATCAAATATATGAGAGGGAATCATATGACTTTTTAGGAAAAAAATATTTAATAAATAAATCAAATTTTGGATTTTTCGGAGTTATTTGCATTTTATTTGAATTAGGGAAAAATGCGTTTTTTTTCAAAAATTGCATTTTGGCCCCGAGAAAAAAGTTCATTTTGTTCGACTCATTTTTAGGAGTCGGGGAAAATTTACTTTGTAAATTTTGGAGCCTGTTAGATTTTTTTTCTGTGTTTTTCTGCTCGCGAAATATTTAAAAAAAAACCGCAGCGCCGACTGGGCCAAGGGCCCAGCCAGCCGGCCGCCCCGCCGCCTCCCTGCCCGCACGCGGCACCACCGCCACCGCCGCCGCCCGAGTCGGAGGAGGACTCCTCCTCCTCCCTGGCTTGCCCCTCCCCCAAGCCACCCCTCCCCCCTTTAAATACTCCTCCACCCCCCTTCTCCTCCTCACCCAAGCACCCCCGCCCCCTCCAGCAGCAGCAGCAGCGCAGCCCCGCCGCCGCCGCTTGCCGCCCGCGCCGCCGCCGTTCGCCCGCGCCGCCGCCGCCGCTTGCCGCCCGCGCCAGCGCCGCCCGCCGCCGCCTCCCGCCGCCCTCGCCGGAGCCCAGCGCCGACGAGGTAGCCGCCCCGCGCCGCACCCCCTTCCCCGGTTCGTTTTTTTATAAATAAAAAAATGTTCCGGTTTATTTTTTTTATGTTTCGGTTTTTTTTCGAAACCCTAGATCGGTTTTTTTTCGGTTTTCTTAAATAGCGAGCGTTCGCCGGACCGTTCGTCTTAAGGAACATGTTCACCGGTTAGCCCTGGTTAACGAACGTCCATTCGTTTAACCGTTCGTCGTTTTTCTTTTTCGTCGGATTTATTCCGTGATTTTTCTGATCGCGATTTCAGATCCGATCTTCGTTTTAGTTTATCTTCTCGCTCGTTTATCGGAATCAGGTGATTCAAGCGCCTGGAGTTTCGTTTCGAAACCGCCGTTCCGACTAATCAACTTAAACAAGAGTTTGCTATTGTAAAATTTGACCTAGCTCCACTTTGCTAGAACCGAGTTATTTTCTTTCGCCGTTTGTTTTTCGTTGTTTTGTTCGATTCGTTTCTTTTTGCAACCGGAGTTCTTAAGTTGAACTTTCTGGTTCGATCTTTTGTTCGAGTTTTCCCTGTGCATTAGATGAGTACTTATTGTATGCTTGTTGTTTGTCTGCGATAGATCACCCGGAGTGCGCCGCCTGTTATTTCGAAGCTCTAGGTTTCGCGGATCCTCAGCAAGGCAAGTAACACTTTGATCATACCCTCTCATTGCCCAGTTTTATTGCATTAGACCAATCCTCACACATTGCATGATTAGGATCTGATTAAACTGTGGGATGGGAAGTAGTTGAGGTAGTACCTATTACCTGTTTTATTATGAAACCTTTGGGAGTTACTCTACGTTTGCTTATTATGCCATGCTATGCTAGTAGACGTGGATTGGGTGAGTGATATCCATGACAGATGTGAGTATTGTTAATTAATGGTTTTATCTAAGGTGGCAACTTAAATACACATCTGGGTGGATTAAGGCACCTGGTTTCTATCAGGACTTGCCTGTTTTTCTTTGGACCGCCACCCAGGCTCAAAGGGATCATAAGATCATTCATGCTAGTAACTTCCGTGTGCAGCCACAAGCCATTATGGGCTCTGGCATAGTTGACTAAGTCGTGCGAACTCTTACAAGGTAGACTAGCAGATGTAGGGGAAAGTAGGTGTATCGATTTATCCACACGTAAGGTGTGAGCGCTTCTGAAAGACTATGTCTCGGTCATCCGTTTCTCAAACACCCTGTAGTGCGAGAAACCAAAATGGAGGCGATCGAGTCTTGTGGGGAAAAGTGCGCAAACCTCTGCAGAGTGTACAATCTGACCATGATTAGCCGTGTCCCCGGTTATGGACAACTTGAGTATCTAGTACTTGAATATCATGTGAATCTCATCATGTTACTTCTAATTAATATTGTTGGGTTATTATTGATTACTTTTTATTGGAATCGGAATGCTGTCAACCATTCTCGATGTTTCAACCACCATGATAGTTAAATAAATTTATTCCTTTGCAGTAGGGAAAAATTGGCTTTACGCAAAATTGTGACCATAGAGCTTTTCCACCAGCCATATATGCATGTAGTATAGGCTTATCATTCATTATTCTCTATGTGTTACATTGCCAGCATATTCCATGTGCTGACCCGTTTTCGGGCTGCAACTTTCATGTTGCAGACTTTTCAGACGACGAGTAAGGTGCTTTTAGGTCGTGGTTCTATACTCAGTGATGCCGTTGGAGTTGATGGACTCACTTATCTTCCAAGTCTTCCGCTGTTATCGTTATTAGATGGCCTTAAGCCATATTTATTGTAATAAGTTCTCTTTGAGACATCGATGTAATAAGTGTGTGATTGCTACTCTGCTATAAATCCTTCGAAGTACTGTGTGGCGTCAGCATTACTGATCCAGGGATGACACCGGAGCACAGAGACTTGACCATCTGAGGTCGGGTCGCTACAATAGTGAGCCAAACCATCTTGAGGACTACGAGATGACCCCAAGGTCATGTCTTGATGAAGACAGTGAGTTGAAGCTACTCACCAGCAGGTGTGAGACAACCTCTGTGCAGTCGCTGCCTCAATCAGTTCGACTTCTTCAGTCTCAACTTAAAGCGGAACGGCTTGCTTCAGCTCAGCTCCGACTTGAAGTCAAAGATGAAATGAAGATGTCAGAGGACTCCCGTGCGCACCATCATGCCTTAAATCTAGTGTTGATGCATCTATCGTTGACACAACTAAGGTCTACTCAGCTTCTTCAGCTGTTTGGGGGGCCGACCTGGCCAGGCCTAGTGCCTTCTGAAGTGCTCTTAGTTTTGTATATTCTTTTGTCGACGCGTTTATTTGCACTGGTGGCGAACTTTGATGCCCAGTGGATGTAATATGTGTGATAGCCGTGATAGCCTAGCGTAAGTTGCTTCCTTATTTATTTCCTTGTTGTCTTGTTTATTTGTTTGCTTGTAGTCATTGCAGTTCTTTTTCCGCGGTTTGCTAGTGGCTGCAATAACCTATTTTGTAAAACTAGGCCACAATAACCATGGGCTAATATTTACTCTAGTGACACTGGGCCTCCTACGGGCCGTAGAAATAGTGGGCCTTCTACGGGTCGTAGAAACAATGGGCCTTCTACGGGCCGTAGAAACAATGGGCCTTCTACGGGCAGTAGAAACAATGGGCCTTCTATGGGCCGTATCATCAATGGGCCTTATACGGGCAGTATGATCGATTGGCCAAATATGGGCCAATAACACGCCGCATTATGGTCGTAAACGGGCTAGATTTGGTATCATCCGTTCATGGGCCGACCATAATGGGCCATCGTTAATAGGCTGTATTTGATGACGCTATGAAAACGGCCCAACGTATTAACGGACCACAAATGGGCCGACTGTAACCACGGGCTGAATTTGGCCCACAAGCAGAAAATGACAGTAACGGGCTGTAAGTAAACGAATGCTGGAACTGAGCCCAAGAATAAATGGGCTCTGAGAAGGCCGAAAGATAACATGGGCTGGAAACGGCCCAACGGAATAACGGGCCATTAATGGGTATAAAGTGATACACTGTTCATTACGGGCCAGTTTCACCATGGGACGTTAATGGGTGTAAAGTGATACACTGTTCATTACGGGCCAGTTCACCACTGGCCGTTAATAGGCTAAGAGTTAAATAGGGCCTCATATGGGCCGAAAGACGTCATGGGCCATACATGGGCCAGAAGTGAAAACGGGCTGGAATCATATTGGGTGGCCCAGATGACGCTACTGGGCCTAATTCGGATAGGGCGTAACGGGCCTTGGATTAGCGGGCTGTAAATGGGCTATATGCGAACATGCCGTTAACAGGCTTTACATGGGTCGGCCCGCCACCTTTTGACCAAGTTAAACGGGCCGGCGTTTTCACATGAATGGGCCTCTGTTGGGCCGTGCCACATGTCGACGTATAATAGGCGCCTCCTGTCCAATGAGTGGATGACATCTATCCCAATGATGAGCCGACACGTGTTTCCTCCAACCAATGATGATTTTACACGTGGAAAATCCCCATTGGTCGGGGCTGTTCACAGGTTATCGGATCCAAAACCCGACCCGATAGCTTAACGGCCTTCCATTACGGTGGATGCCACGTGTCAGTCACCCTTGATGAAAGCACTTCTGTGACGCGCGATTTATCGTCATGGAAGTGGACACTTCCGTGATGATAATTTTGGTAATGTCATGGAACACTTCCGCGACAGCACAAGTATGACTATCTTGATTCTGTCATAAATTTGTCATGGATGTACATGCATGACAAAAAACGCGACCTATTGTGACAGACACGTATCATCAAGGAAGTGTATTTTTTTGTAGTGGAAGGTTTCAATCCAATCGGAGTTACGGATCTCCGGATAAAAAAGAAACGGTGAAAGGGCAGCAGAACAGAATGCAGAAACAGAGAGAAACAGAGAGATAGATCCAATCTCGGAGGGGCTCTCGCCCCTCCCACGCCATGGAGGCCAAGGACCAGAGGGTAAACCCTTCTCCCATCTAGGGAGAAGGTCAAGGAAGAAGAAGAAGGAGGGGGGCTCTCTCCCCCTCGCTTCCGGTGACGCCGGAGTGCCACCAGGGGCCATCATCATCACCGTCATCTTCACCAACAACTTCACCGCCATCATCACCAACTCTTCCCCCCTCTATGCAGTGGTGTAACCCCTCTCTTACCCGCTGTAATCTCTACTTAAACATGGTGCTCAACGCTATATATTATTTCCCAATGATGTATGGTTATCCTATGATGTTTGAGTAGATCCGTTTTGTCCTATGGGTTAATTGATGACCATGATTGGTTTGAGTTGCATGTTTTATTATTGGTGTTGTCCTATGGTGCTCTCCGTGTCGTGCAAGCGTGAGGGATCCTTGCTGTAGGGTTTGCAATATGTTCATGATTTCCTTATGGTGGGTGGCGTGAGTGACAGAAGCACAGACCCGAGCAAGTAGGTTGTTTGCGTATGGGATAAAGGGGACTTGATAATTTAATGCTATGGTTGGGTTTTACCTTAATGATCTTTAGTAGTTGCGGATGCTTGCTAGAGTTCCAATCATAAGTGCATATGATCCAAGTAGAGAAAGTATGTTAGCTTATGCCTCTCCCTCAAATAAAATTGCAATAATGATTACCGGTCTAGTTATCGATTGCCTAAGGACAAATAACTTTCTCGTAACAAAAATCTCTCTACTAAAACTAATTTAGTTGTGTCTTTATCGAAACAGCCCCCACCTTTTATTTACGCGTTCTTTACTTCCTTGCAAACCTATCCAAAAACACCTATAAAGTACTTCTAGTTTCATACTTGTTTCCGGTAAAGCGAACGTCAAGCGTGCATAGAGTTGTATCGGTGGTCGATAGAACTTGAGGGAATATTTGTTCTACCTTTAGCTCCTCGTTGGGTTCGTCACTCTTACTTATCGAAAGAGGCTACAATTGATACCCTATACTTGTGGGTTATCAAGACATTTTTCTGGCGCCATTGCCGGGGAGCAATAGCGTGGGGTGAATATTCTCGTGTGTGCTTGTTTGCCTTATCACTAAGTAATTTTTATTTGCTGTTCTTAGTTGTTTTGTATCTTTTGTTATGGGTAGGAAACACAAAATACCAAAAAAAATTAGTTGTACCTACTGAACCAATGGTTGAAGAACCACTCAAAATCTATCACACTGCTGAAGCTTATTACTTGGATCATCTTCGATCCCTTTGTGCTCGTGCTGAAACCCCAACTAGCTTAGTTGAGGGCAAATCTTTAGATGAGCATGCCTGTTATGTGCGACACCGTAAATCTGAAAAAGGGAAACTTTTACTGGGGTCAAATTCATCGTTTGCAATGCTATGCTTGGAATTTATGTTATATGTATGATGTTACTTGTTGTTCTGAAAACCCTAAGAAACACCTTCCCTACCAATGTGAGTTTATTGATAATGGAATCTTATCTTCTTATGCTAAAGGTGTTTATAATTACTATGATGTTCAACAAATTGAAGAATTTGTTGCTTTCAAGGGTGCTTATGAAATTGCTTCTTTGATTGAAAAGTATGATGCTACTCTTTACATGTCTGAAAAAATTGCCATACTTAAATATTGATATGATAATTATGCTTCTAATGCTTATGTTAAACCATATATTGAGAACTACTCCGCTATCCAAGAAGAGACTAATATTTTGCAGGAGTCTATGGAAGAAGAAATTGATGAAACTGTGAGCTCATTGGATGAAAAAGATGATGAGGAGAGCGAAGAACAAAAGGAGGAAGAGCGGATTAGCTACCCGTGCCCACCTTCTAATGAGAGTAACTCTTCAACTCATACATTGTTTAATTTCCCTTCGTGCTTACCGAAGGATGATTGCTATGATTACTATTATGATCCCGTTGATTCTCTTGAAATATCCCTTTTTGATGATGCTTGCTATGCTTGTGGCCAAGATGCCAATATGAATTATGCCTATGGAGATGGACTTGCTATAGTTCCTTATGTTAAACATGAAATTTTTGCTATTGCACCCACGCACGATAGTCCTATTATTTTTTTGAATTCTCTCGATTATACTATATCGGAGAAGTTTGCTCTTATTAAAGATTATATTGATGGGTTGCTTTTTACCGTTGCACATGATGATCTTGATGAGTATAATATGCATGTGCTTTCTGCTCCTACTTGCAATTATTATGAGAGAGGAACTATATCTCCACCTCTCTATGTTTCCAACACGATAAAATTGCAAGAAACTGTTTATACTATGCATTGGCCTTTACTAGGTGTGCATGAATTGTTCTTTTATGACATGTCGATGCATAGGAAGAGAGTTAGACTTCGTCATTGCTTGATATATGCTGCTTTGTGCTCACTATTAAATGCCAAATCATTGCTAATTAAAATTGGCTTTGATATACCTTGGGATCCGGGTGGATTCACTACTTGAGCACTATATGCCTAGCTTAATGGCTTTAAAGAAAGCGCTGCCAGGGAGACAACCCATAATTTTTAGAGAGTCATTTATTTCTGTTATGTGCTTTTATAAAGTTTAGAAATAAAAATAATTTGCCAAGGTTTGCCTTTAGGATGTTTACAATGCTTGTTGGTTTGTACGGTGCAGGACAGAAACTTTGGCTGTAGTGCGCGATTTTACATTTTTTACTGAAACATCAAATGGTTCTGATTTTTTTGCACTGTCTTTCTATAATTTTTTTTATTTTTCCTAATTTTGGCAGAATTTTTCAAGTATCAAAAGTATGGTGAATGTTCAGATTATTACAGATTGTTCTGTTTTAGACAGATTATGTTTTTGATGCATAGTTTGCTTGTTTTGATGAAACTATCAATTTATATCAGTGGATTAAGCCATGAAAAATTTATATTACAGTAGACACAATTCAAAAACAAAATATGAATTGGTTTGCAACAGTACTTAAAGTAGTGATTTGCTTTATTATACTAACGGATCTTATCAAGTTTTCTGTTGAAGTTTTGTGTGGATGAAGTGTTCGATGATCGAGGAGGTCTCGATGTGAGAAGAAGGAAGAGAGGCAAGAGCTCAAGCTTGGGGATACCCAAGGCACCCCAAGTAAATATTCAAGGAGACTCAAGCGTCTAAGCTTGGGGATGCCCCGGAAGGCATCCCCTCTTTCTTCAACAAGTATCAGTATGTTTTCGGATTCGTTTCGTTCATGCGATATGTGCAATCTTGGAGCGTCTTTTGCATTTAGTTTTCCTTTTTATTTTATGCACCATGCTGGTATGAGATGGTCCTTGGTTGATTTATAGAATGCTCTTTGCACTTCACTTATATCTTTTGAGTATGGCTTTATAGAATGCTTCATGTGCTTCACTTATATCAGTTGAAGTTTGGATTGCCTATTTCTCTTTACATAGACAACCGCCATTTGTAGAATGCTCTTTTGCTTCACTTATACTTGTTAGAGCGTGGGCATATCTTCTGTAGAAACAATTAAACTCTCTTGCTTCACTTATATCTATTTAGAGAGATGGCAGGAACTGGTCATTCACATGGTTAGTCATCAAATCCTACATAAAACTTGTAGATCACTGAATATGATATGTTTGATTCCTTGCAATATTTTTGCGATATAAAGATGGTGATATTAGAGTCATGCAAGTGAGTAATTGTGAAATTGAGAAATACTTGTGTTGAGGTTTGCAAGCCACGTAGCATGCACGTATGGTGAACCGTTATGTAACGAAGTCAGAGCATGAGGTGTTTATTGATTGTCTTCCTTATGAGTGGCGGTCGGGGACGAGCGATGGTCTTTTCCTACCAATCTATCCCCCTAGGAGCATGCGCGTAGTACTTTGTTTCGATGACTAATAGATTTTCGCAGTAAGTATGTGAGTTCTTTATGACTAATGTTGAGTCCATGGATTATACGCACTCTCACCCTTCCATCATTGCTAGCCTCTTCGGTACTGTGCATTGCCCTTTCTCACCTCGAGAGTTGGTGCAAACTTCGCCGGTGCATCCAAACCCCGTGATACGATACGCTCTATCGCACGTAAACCTCCTTATATCTTCCTCAAAACAGCCACCATACCTACCTATCATGGCATTTCCATAGCCATTCTGAGATATGTTGCCATGCAACTCCCATCATCATCATATACATGACTTGAGCATTTATTTCCATATTGCTTTGCATGATCGTAAGATAGCTAGCATGATGTTTTCATGGCTTGTCCATTTTTTATGCCATTGCTACGCTAGATCATTGCACATCCCGGTACACCGCCGGAGGCATTCATATAGAGTCATATCTTTGTTCTAGTATCGAGTTGTAATATTGAGTTGTAAGTAAATAAAAGTGTGATGATCATCATTATTACAGCATTGCCCCAGCGAGGAAAGGATGATGGAGACTACGATTCCCCCACAAGTCGGGATGAGACTCCGGACGAAAAAAAAGAGAAAGGCCAAAAAAAAGAGAAGGCCCAAAAAAAGAAACAAAATGAGAGAAAAAGAGAGAAGGGGCAATGTTACTATCCTTTTACCACACTTGTGCTTCAAATAGCACCATGTTCTTCATATAGAGAGTCTCTTGAGTTATCACTTTCATATACTAGTGGGAATTTTCATTATAGAACTTGGCTTGTATATTCCAACGATGGGCTTCCTCAAATGCCCTAGGTCTTAATGAGCAACCAAGTTGGATGCACACCCACTTAGTTTCAGTTTGAGCTTTCATACACTTATAGCTCTAGTGCATCCGTTGCATGGCAATCCCTACTCCTCACATTGATATCTATTGATGGGCATCTCCATAGCCCGTTGATTAGCCGCGTCGATGTGAGACTTTCTCCTTTTTTGTCTTCTCCACATAACCCCCATCATCATATTCTATTCCACCTATAGTGCTATGTCCATGGCTCACGCTCATGTATTGCGTGAAAGTTGAAAAGGTTTGAGAATGTCAAAAGTATGAAACAATTGCTTGGCTTGTCATCGGGGTTGTGCATGATGTGAATATTTTGTGTGGTGAAGATGGAGCATAGACAGACTATATGATTTTGTAGGTATGAGCTTTCTTTGGCTATATTATTTCAATAAGACATAATTGCTTGGTTGGTATGCTTGAAGTATTATTGTTTTTACATCAAATGATAGACTATTGCTTTGAATCACTCGTTTCTTAATATTCATGCCATGATTAGACATATGATCAAGATTATGCTAGGTAGCATTCCACATCAAAAATTATCTTTTTTTATCATTTACCTACTCGAGAACGAGCAAGAATTAAGCTTGGGGATGCTGATACGTCTCCGTAGTATCTATAATTTTTGATTGTTTCATGCCAATATTATTCAACTTTCATATACTTTTTGGCAACTTTTTATACTATTTTGGGACTAACATATTGATCCAGTGCCCAGTGCCAGTTCCTGTTTGTTGCATGTTTTTGGTTTTGTAGAATATCCATATCAAACGGAGTCCAAACAGGATAAACACGGATGGAGCTTATTTTTGGAATATTTGGAAAATATGGGAGAAAAATCAACGCGAACCGGTGTCCGAGGTGGGCACGAGGTAGGGGGGCACGCCCTACCCCCCAGGGTGCGCCCCTGACCCTCGTGGCCCACCTGTAAGGCGGTTGACGCCCTTCTTCAGCCACAAGAAAGCTAATTTTTGCTAAAAAATCACGGCGAAAGTTTCGATCCAATCGGAGTTACGGATCTCCGGATATAAAAGAAACGGTGAAAGGGCAGCAGAATAGAACGCAGAAACAGAGAGAAATAGAGAGATAGATCCAATCTCGGAGGGGCTCTCACCCCTCCCACACCATGGAGGCCAAGGACCAGAGAGGAAACCCTTCTCCCATCTAGGGAGAAGGTCAAGGAAGAAGAAGAAGGAGGGGGGCTCTCTCCCCCTTGCTTCCGATGACGTCGGAGTGCCACCGGGGGCCATCATCATCACCGTCATCTTCACCAACAACTTCACTGCCATCATCACCAACTCTTCCCCCCTCTATGCAGCGGTGTAACTCCTCTATTACCCATTGTAATCTCTACTTAAACATGGTGCTCAAGGCTATATATTATTTCCCAATGATGTATGGTTATCCTATGATGTTTGAGTAGACCCGTTTTGTCCTATGGGTTAATTGATGATCGTGATTGGTTTGAGTTGCATGTTTATTATTGGTGTTGTCCTATGGTGCTCTCCGTGTCGCGCAAGCGTGAGGGATCCTCGCTGTAGGGTTTGCAATATGTTCATGATTTGCTTATGGTGGGTGGCGTGAGTGACAGAAGCACAGACCCGAGTAAGTAGGTTGTTTGCGTATGGGATAAAGGGGACTTGATACTTTAATGCTATGGTTGGGTTTTACCTTAATGATCTTTAGTAGTTGCGGATGCTTGCTAGAGTTCCAATCATAAGTGCATATGATCCAAGTAGAGAAAGTATGTTAGCTTATGCCTCTCCCTCAAATAAAATTGCAATAATGATTACCGATCTAGTTATCGATTGCCTAAGGACAAATAACTTTCTGGTAACAAAAAGCTCTCTACTAAAACTAATTTAGTTGTGTCTTTATCTAAACATACCCTAACTTTTATTTACGCGTTCTTTACTTCCTTGCAAACCTATCCAAAAACACCTACAAAGTACTTCTAGTTTCATACTTTTTTCTGGTAAAGCGAACGCCAAGCGTGCGTAGAGTTGTATCGGTGGTCGATAGAACTTGAGGGAATATTTGTTCTACCTTTAGCTCCTCATTGGGTTCGAATCTCTTACTTATCGAAAGAGGATACAATTGATCCCCTATACTTGTGGGTTATCAGAGCCTTGGATGGAAAATATGATACCGTGTGCACATTGATCCAAATGATGCCAAATTACAAAGATCTCAAGCCAACAGAAGTCATTGGAAGAATTGTTGCTCATGAGATGTCACACAAGGATAAGGAATAGCTCCATAACAAGTCAAGCGATGCTTACAAAGCCTCATGTGAAGCTCCCACATCATCAAGTGAGAAACAAAACTTCAATGAAGAATTCAGCCTAATGGTGAAGAACTTCAACAAGTTCTACAAAAGTAGAAGTAAGAAAAGAGTTCCAAGTCAAGGTCCTACAATGACAAAAGATCTTCTAGTTGTGAGCGTAATTGCTACAATTGTGGAAGACCCGAACACTATTACATTGAGTCTACGGCTCCCTACAAAAGAAGAGAAGATTCTCCCAAAACAAGCAGTAGAAGAGAAGAATCACCATCAAGAGAAAGAAGGAGTAGAGATGATCGCTATGAACGAAGACCCTCTCGGAGAAGCAAGGATTCAGAAAGGAAGGAAAAGTCATCAAGGAGCTACACAAAAAGAAGACATCAAGCTCATGTTGGTGAATGGGTATCCGGCTCCAACTCTGACAATCACTCCGAAAGAAGTTATCACTCCGACTCCGAATATACTCAAGATGAAGGTGTTGCCGGACTAGCACTTGTGACAACCAACTCCTACGACATATTTGAATCACCAAATGAAGGAATTGGGAGATGCTTCATGGCCAAAGGTCCAGAGGTAACACAACCCGAGTATGTTGATTTCAATAGTGATGAAGATGATTTGCTAGGAGATGATGATTTACTTGTTGACAACTCAAGTTATGGAAACTATGATGAACTTGCTATTAATCATGGTAATCAAGATAAAACGAATGATGATGATAAGAAGGAGATTGAGCATCTAACTAAAGAACTAAACACTCTTAAGTTAGCTCATGAAATTACCTTGGAAGATCATCGAGAACTTTTAAAGACTCATGAGAAGCTACACTTTGAAAAGCTCAATCTTGAGCAAGAGCATGAGATTTTAAAGGCAATCAACGATGATCTTCGCAAGAAAATTTCTTCTTACACTGCCAAGCGTTTACTCTTGTCTACTTACATGCCGCAAGTTAAATCTAACAACAAGAACAAGAAAGATTCTTCATCTAGTAGTAACAACAATCATGCTAAATCCAATGTTGTTTCTTCTAGTAGTTCTCTTGATTCCACTAATGATTCTCTTAGCCAAGTTACACTTGAGCAAGAAAATATCTTATTGAAGGGAATTATAGAGAAAGGTGTTTACAAGAGCCTTGCCGGAAGTAAGCAATTTGAGGAAATTGTACGCAAGCAAGGAAGACACCGGAAGAATCAAGGTGTTGGTTTTGAACGGAAGTTCAATGCCAATGGAGTTGAGTGGGAAGAAGATCAATACCCCAAGACCAAGTTTGTTCCTCAACAAGAGAAGTATGATCCTACTTCCTTCAAAGGAACACAAGCTCAAGATGATCTTCCACCACAAGACCACAAGCAAAAAGGCAAGGACAAGCTTCAAGAGGAAATTGATGGATTTGAAGAAGCACCTAGGTCCTTAGTCAAGTGGGTTCCCAAGACTACATCAAGTTCTACTTCATCAAGTACGACTACAACTCCAAGGATTCCCATCAAGATGGTGTGGATCCCAAAGAAGAAGAACTAGAGAGTTCTTGAGGGTGACTCCGCCAGCATACTTCACTCTTATCATTTTGGCAATGACAAGTGCAAACAACTTCCACATCTTGCACTAGTTAAAGGAGTCACAAACCCTCTTGTTGGTAAGATAAGGGACAAGGTAACCTAATGCCTTCATGGACAACATCTTGTGTATACATCACTCTATGTCTATGGATATCCTTGCTTGTTCCTTGTGGGACTAACTCGTGTAGGTACTGAAAGTGCAACTCACTCCAAAGGATTGCTCCGAATGATCTACATCAACTTTGAGCATCCACATCTTCAACACCTACATGAAGCCATCGTCAACAAAACCCAAGGTTAGTTCATCCCTCTTAGGGGGGATATCACATCTAGGGGGAGCTTTACTCTAATCAATTGAGCTAAAGCAACTCTAATGGTGTGAGCACAACAATGCTTTATGTAAAAGTGGTAACCCCACTTGTGCTTAAACGATGAGTATGACCTATGATCAAATGTTCTCATTTGACTCCTAAGTCAATATACTCATATATAGATGACCTAGTCATTGCCAATTGCTTGATGGATGCTAGAGTGTTTGTGCATGCTTTGTCACATATTCCCTCCGTTCCTTGATATAAGGTGCATAGATTTTTGAGAAAAAACCGAAATATAAGGTGTATTGTGTTGCACCACTCGTTTGGACAACTTTTTTAGGGATCTGGTTACATTTCCTCATATCATGCAAGCTCCTCTATTTTCTCAAGTCAAATAGTAAGATGTAATCCCGCCCAAAACTTGTGAATTTTTCCTCCATGTGCATTCTTTAATTTCTGCGCCAAAAACTATACGCCCTATATTTAGGAATGGAGGGAGTATTTCATTTGCCTTTTTAATTGTGTGAGCATGTTGAATGCATATTTTTCTCATTCGAGGACATCCATTTGTTGCTTTTATTGTTTGGATTTTTCTCTTTTGCCAAATGGATGGACAAGAATGCCTAAGAACTCCTTCTAGCTATCTATGCTCTTCTCGTCTCAAACTCTACTCATGCTACATCACAAAGTTTGATCAAGTCAGATTGGAACCACTCTATGTGAGGAGCACTCGGAGTTCCCGATTCGTCATAGACTTAAACTTCCAAAACCTCTTTGTGCATTTCGGTCTGACCGATTCATCCTTTTCGGTCCTACCGAGATCACTAAGTTGATCTAGGTTTTCAATCTCGGTGCAACCGATTAGAACATTTCGGTCACACCGAGTTGCAGTAACTGCCTGCAGTTTTGCAACTCGGTGCCACCGAGTTGTTCCACTCAGTCACACCGACAGTGTCAGGTTATATATATCGACGGGTCAAATTTTGGAAAAAAATTCAAAACTCTTCGCCCACGCATAACTTGCTCTGCCTTCTCGGGTCTTCGGATCGTCCTCTCGCCGCCAGCAACCTCCCGCTGCTGGTCTCTGCCGCCGTCAACAGCAATCTGCCCTGCCATTGCCGCCGTAGCAAGTTCGCCACCGAGATAGGGTATGAACTTGATCTTTGTGCTATTCATTAACTCCGATTCCTAGCACATTGCTTTTCCATGTCTCTTACCACGCATGAAATCATCCTGTCCAACAAAAACATCCCGTAGATTAGATTTGATTTGAAAATTTAGGGTTAGGTTTCCGCCGAACTCATCTCGGACCGACCGAATTGTAGAAATCGGTCTCACCGATTTGTCTTACACCATTGCACATGTGATTTTCGGTCTGACCGAGAATTGCAAATCGGTGTGACCAAGTTCGGTTTTCTGTGAAACCCTAGCAGTCTTGGTGCCACCGAACTGGGACTCGGTCTGACCGAGTTCACTAGTTAGGTTCCAAAAGCTTCTTCGGTATCACCGAGTTTACAAATCGGTAGCTCCAAAATGCTTTCTGTGGAGAACTAAAACTAAGTTTTTGAGTCATCTGTTTTGCAAAAATCCTGTACTTTGTGATGCTCATCTACTCTACCTCATCTATAATCTATTCACAGGGTCTGTTGACAGTTTTCCTACAAGATGTCTGACCAAAGTGACAGCCAGAACAAGTCTGAATAGCAGGTGCAGTTGAGTGAGGGCACTAGTCCCTCAAGAAGCTATGATGAGGGCAGTAGGAGCACACCTAGTAACTTGCCAAAGGTAGCTACCAGGACAAGGAAGAAGAGAGCTTCTGATTCAGAGGATGAAGATTATGTGGCTGTTGAGGATGAGGCCACTTCAAGAAAGAAAGTGCTGAAGAAGGAATACAGCACTGCTGCTGCAACAAAGCCTGGACTGGAAACAAAGGCTCCAGCAAGAAGAGTTCCACTGTCAAAGGCCAGAGCCTCCACTGCTGAAGCTTCAAAACCAAAGAAAGTTGCCACAGGTGAAACTATGAAGTTCACCATTGAATCAAATGATGGTGAAGCAGCAGGAGATGGCAAGAAGAAGAAGAGGGAAAGAACCACTAATGCCAGAGTTCTTGGCAAGCCCTCAATGAAGAAAGATTCTGAAGGAGAAGAGGAAGAGGAGGAGGATGCTGCACCAGCACCCAAAGCTCAAAAGCTCATGGGAGATGCAATCAGATTAGGGGCTGCTCCATGTAAGCCCAAAGCTGCTCCCAAGGCTGCTGCTCCAGCTCCAAATCCAAAACCCAAGAGAAGCACCAGGAACATCCCTGCTGAGGAGAAGAACAAGGCCCCAGTGCCTGAAGCTGCTGAAGAAGAAGATGATGACTCAGTTGTGTTGAGGAAGCTGGAGCCCAAGATCCCTGACCATAATGATGCACATCCTATTGCAGAGAACATGAAAATCAGGAGGGATGCAGGACTGAGGTTATGGAGACAGTTTGATCCATATGCTGTCTGGAGGAGGACTGCCGTGGACTACAGGTTTCACACCAAGGAACAACAAGACTTTTATGAAACAATCTTGCTTGACAAGAAGCCCATTGTGTGTGACATGAGATGGGTTGACCAGGAGTACATCAAGGAGAATGAAGATCACTATCCAGGTGTATATGACAGCTTCAAGGCATGTGGAGTTGACACCTTTGTTGCCCAGAAGCTCACCAAGTGGAATGATGAGCTCATCATGCAGTTTTACTCCACTGCCCACTTCTACCCAGATGGGAAGATCATTTGGATGTCTGAAGGTACAAGGTACCAATCCACTGTTGAAGAATGGGCTCAATTGATCAATGCCCCAGAGGAGAATGAGGATGACTGGGATGTCTATGCTGAAAAGTAGAAAGACCACAACACGATGGCCAACATGTACAGAGAGATCCCAGATGATGCTTCGGACACTCATAAGTTTGGATCTATCTACTTTTTGTTGTCTGGTCTGCCAACCATCAACTGGATCCTAAGGCACACTATACTCCCCAAGTCAGGTGATCACAAGATGATCAGAGGACATGCTATCAACTTGCTCCACTTGTTTGATGTGCCTCAAAAGTTCAAAGTCATGAGTCTGATTGTGGATACAATCAAGAGGACAACAGCTGATCAGAAGAGAAGTTGTGGGTATGCCCCACACATTCAGGAGCTCATCAACTCCAAGATGGGCAAAGGCAAATATATACTGGACAAGGAGCACCTGCCCATCTACCCTGAATTTGAAGACAACACAATTTTCATGAATGAAAATGAACCATCTTCAACTCAAGCACATGAGAAGAGAGAGAAGGCAAGGGCAGAGAATGCTGCAAAGATGCGAAGTGTAGAAGAGGCATCTCAAGTGTTCTTGAAATCTAAACAAGATCAACTTGGATATCTGATCCAATCCACTTTTAGGATTGAGAAGGGCTTGGCCACCCTGACTCAAAACCAGGAGAGTTTGGAGAGGATCATTGAGCAGAAGTTCTATGATCTGGATGTCAAGGTAACTGAGACCCAAACTGCAGTTGAGCATATACAGGAGGAAGCAGAGGAGAAGAAGGGCAAGTCTACTACAGATGCTTTTGCTAGAGTGCCCAGCGGACAAAGATCTGCTGCAGTGCCCGTGACAGATACTAGAGCAACATCATCAGCACCAGCAGCTACAGCTCCAGTGCCACCTCCAGCAGCCCCTCCATCAGCTCCAGCTACATCATCTAAAGCCTTCGTCCTTGGAGTTCTCTCTACACCACCTCATGAAGACCAAGCCTGAGAGAAGTTTAGCACTATGCATTTTTGAACTTTTTGGTAACTTGTTGCCAAAGGGGGAGAAAAATGTATAGATCATAGGCTTCGAGAGAGAGTGTTGCTTTTTATCTCTCTTGCTATTTTGGTTGAACTTCTTTGTTGTGTGCTTGTGTGATATACTTTATGTGCTTGTGAGACACTTGTTTGATCATATGTTTGATCATATGCTACCCTTAATGCTTGTTGGATGATATTATCTCTTATATCTTTATATGATCATTCACTTGCTTGGTGATGAGTGCATGCTTTTAACTTCTATCATTTTGAGCGCTCCACCAAAATGTATGTGACATGGAAGAGTAACCCATGGTCCTAATCGATTGTGCATTTGCATTCAAAAGCAAATTCTAAATAATGCACAGATTTAGGGGGAGCTCTTGCTTATCACATATTTCTCAAAGCGACGATGTTTTTCAATCTTATTATCATTTGTCGAAGCTTTGATATATATGTTATCATCAATTACCAAAAAGGGGGAGATTGGAAGTGCAACTATCCCTGGGTGGTTTTGGTAATTCCTAACAACATATAGCTCATTGAGCTAATGCTATTTCAAGATAAACATTTCAGGAAAGCTCAATGATTGGCATGGCATGAATGAGAAAAGTGGATCCGTCAAAATACTAATGACAAAGTATTGGGTCAAGCTCAAAGCACAAGACTCTAGATTTTTCATTTTAAGTGATCCAAGATCACATTGAGTCCATAGGAAAAGCCAATACTATTAAGAGGGGATGAGGTTTTGCTTAATGGCTTGCTTGCTCAAAGTGCTTAGTGATATGCTCCAAAAACCCACAACTACTTTCTCACATCCACATATGTCCCAAACCAAAAGTCAAACTCGGCCCCACCGAAACTGTCTATCCGGCACCACCGAGTTCTCTTGGCATAGCCACTGCCAGAAACCCTGGTCTTTTCGGTCTCACCGATAGGGATCTCGGTTTCACCGAGATGGGATTGTAATCTCTCTATTTCCCTTTGTAACGTTTCGGCCAAACTGAGATGACCGATCGGTCCCACCGAGATTGCAATGCAAACACTCTGTTTCCTTTTCGTAACATTTCGGTCTAACCGAGATGAGCGAATTGGTCCCACCGAGTTTTCCTGACCAACTCTCTGTTTGTCCATTATCAAAATCGGTCTCACCGAGTTTGTGTAATTGGTCTCACTGAGATTACGTTATGCCCTAACCCCAACGACATCGGTCTCACGGAGTTGATGTGTCGGTCCCACCGAAAATCCTAACGGTCACATCATGTACTAAATCGGTCTGACCGAGTTTAACAATTCAGTCCAACCGAGTTTGGTAAATTGTGTGTAACGTTTAGATTTTGTGTGGAGGCTATATATACCCCTCCACCCACTCTTCATTCGTAAAGAGAGCCATCAGAACATGACTACACTTCCAACATATATTTTCTGAGAGAGAACCACCTACACTTGTGTTGAGGTCAAGATATTCCATTCCAACCACATAAATCTTGATCTCTAGCCTTCCCCAAGTTGCTTTCCACTCAAATCATCTTTCCACCAAATCCAATCCTATGAGAGAGAGTTGAGTGTTGGGGAGACTATCATTTGATGCACAAGAACAAGGAGTTCATCATCAACACACCATTTGTTACTTCTTGGAGAGTGGTGTCTCCTAGATTGGTAGGTGTCACTTGGGAGCCTCCGTCAAGATTGTGGAGTTGAACCAAGGAGTTTGTAAGGGCAAGGAGATCGCCTACTTCATGAAGATCTACCCGAGTGAGGCAAGTCCTTCGTGGGAAACGGCCATGGTGGGATAGACAAGGTCGCTTATTCGTGGACCCTTCGTGGGTGGAGCCCTCCGTGGACTCGCGCAACCGTTACCCTTCGTGGGTTGAAGTCTCTGTTGGGGAACTTAGTAATTTCAAAATATTTCCTACGCACACGCAAGATCATGGTGATGCATAGCAACAAGAGGGGAGAGTGTTGTCCACGTACCCTCTTAGACCAAAAGCGGAAGCGTTAGCACAACGCGGTTGATGTAGTCGTACGTCTTCATGATCCAACCGATCAAGTACCGAACGTATGACACCTCGGAGTTTAGCACACGTTCAGCTCGATGACGTCCCTCGAACTCCGATCCAAACGAGCTTTGAGGGAGAGTTCTGTCAACACGACGGCGTGGTGACGGTGATGATGATGCTACCGACGCAGGGCTTCGCCTAAGCACCGCTACGATATTATCAAGGTGGAATATGGTGGAGGGGGCACCGCACACAGCTAAGAGATCCAAGGGATCAATTGTTGTGTCTATGGGGTGCCCCCCTCCTCCGTATATAAAGGGGAGAGGAGGAGAGGGCCGGCCAAGGGGAGGAGGCGCGTCCAAGGGGGGCAAGCCTAGTCCAAGTAGGATTCCCCACTCTTTCCTAGTCCAAGTAGGAGAGGGGAAGGAAGGGAAGGAGAAGGAGAAGGAAGGAGAGGGTGGAAAAGGACGAAGGGGGGCCGGCCCCCTGGTCCAATTCGGTTTTGGCTAGGGGGGGCGCGCGTCCTGCCTCCTCTCTTCCACCACTTGGCCCATGAGGCCCATTGCTTCTTCCTCGTATTCCCGTAACTCCCTGGTACCCCCGAAAATACCCGAATCACTCGGAACCTTTCCGATGTTCGAATATAGTCATCCAATATATCGATCTTTACGTCTCGATCATTTCGAGACTCCTCGTCATGTCCCCAATCTCATCCGGGACTCCAAACTACCTTCGGTACATCAATAACATAAACTCATAATACATTCGTCATGGAACTTTAAGCGTGCGGACCCTGCGGGTTCGAGAACTATGTAGACATGACCGAGACACGTCTCCGGTCAATAACCAATAGCGGAACCTGGATGCTCATATTGGCTCCTACATATTCTATGAAGATCTTTATCGGTCAAACCGCATAACAACATACATTGTTCCCTTTGTCATCGGTATGTTACTTGCCCGAGATTCGATCGTCAGTATCTCAATACCTAGTTCAATCTCGTTACTGGCAAGTCTCTTTACTCGTTCCGTAATACATCATCCCGTAACTAACTCATTAGTTACAATGCTTGCAAAGCTTATAGTGATGTGTATTATCGAGTGGGCCCAGAGATACCTCTCCGACAATCGGAGTGACAAATCCTAGTCTCGAAATACACCAACCCAACGGGTACCTTCGGAGACACCTGTAGAGCACCTTTATAATCACCCGGTTACGTTGTGACGTTTGGTAGCACACAAAGTATTCCTCCGATAAACGGGAGTTGCATAATCTCATAGTCATAGGAACATGTATAAGTCATGAAGAAAGCAATAGCAACATACTAAACGATCAAGTGCTAAGCTAACGGAATGGGTCAAGTCAATCACATCATTCTCCTAATGATGTGATCCCGTTATTCAAATGACAACTCATGTCTATGGTTAGGAAACATAACCATCTTTGATCAACGAGCTAGTCAAGTAGAGGCATGCTAGTGACACTCTGTTTGTCTATGTATTCACACATGTATTATATTTTCGGTTAATACAATTCTAGCATGAATAATAAACATTTATCATGAAATAAGGAAGTAAATAATAACTTTATTATTGCCGCTAGGGCATATTTCCTTCAGTCTCCCACTTGCACTAGAGTCAATAATCTAGTTCACATCACCATGTGATTTAACACCAATAGTTCACATCACCATGTGATTAACAACCATAGTTCACATCGTCATGTGACCAACACCCAAAGGGTTTACTAGAGTCAATAATCTAGTTCACATCGCTATGTGATTAACACCCAAAGAGTACTAAGGTGTGATCATGTTTTGCTTGTGAGAGAAGTTTAGTCAATGGGTCTGCCACATTCAGATCCGTATGTATTTTGCAAATTTCTATGTCTACAATGCTCTGCACGGAGCTACTCTAGCTAATTGCTCCCACTTCCAATATGTATCCAGAGACTTAGAGTTTTCTGGATCAGTGTCAAAACTTGCACCGATGTAACCCTTTACGACGAATATTTTTGTCACCTCCATAATCGAGAAACATATCCTTATTCCATTAAGGATAATTTTGACCGATGTCCAGTGATCTACTCCTAGATCACTATTGTACTCCCTTGCCAAAATCAGTGTAGGGTATATGCCGGTGTCAAAACCGGCGGATCTCGGGTAGGGGGTCCCGAACTGTGCGTCTAGGCGGATAGTAACAGGAGGCAAGGGACACGATGTTTACCCAGGTCCGGGCCCTCTCGATGGAGGTAAAACCCTACTCCTGCTTGATTAATATTGATGAAATGGGTAGTACAAGAGTTGATCTACCACGAGATCAGAGAGGCTAAACCCTAGAAGCTAGCCTATGGTATGATTGTTGTTGTTATGTCCTACGGACTAAACCCTCCGGTTTATATAGACACCGGAGGGGGCTATGGTTACACAGAGTCGGTTACAAGGAAGGAGATCTACATATCCGTATTGCCAAGCTTGCCTTCCACGCCAAGGAGAGTCCCATCCGGACACGGGGCGAAGTCTTCAATCTTGTATCTTCATAGTCCAATAGCCCGGCCAAATGTTATAGTCCGGCTGTCCGGATACCCCCTAATCCAGGACTCCCTCAGTAGCCCCCGAACTAGGCTTCAATGACGAGGAGTCCGACGCGCAGATTGTCTTTGGCATTGCAAGGCGGGTTCTTCTCCAAATTCCGAGCTCCTGTTAAATAGTGTCTGGCTTCTCATAACCGTTGCGTTCCTTGGCTTCTGTGCCCAATAATGGCCATCTTCCACGTGTCAAGTGAATGTGAAAAGCCAGGGCGTTTTTACATTTACCACCCCAACCGTGTGAATAAACTGTATATTTAAAGAGACTAGGATTCTCAGATCCAAACCACACCATCCTCCCTCATCGAGCGTTCACCGGAGCGCGTCTGAAAATCCATCCCAGCATGGCCGGACAGCGCAGCTCCTCCTCTCGCTCCCACAGCCCCAAGCCTGGATATTGGGAGATGTGTTCCGTCCCGCACGTCAATTAGTGAAGCTCCAGACCCAGGGATTTCTCCCCCAGCGTATATGGTTCCGATTCGAGCCGGGCTCGCCACCTATAATGGCGGGGAGCAGACGGAGAGCTTTCCCAACCCCTCCAAGGGAGAGCGGGTATGCCTTGTCCCGTATTTGTTAAGGGGACTCGGATTTCCAATCCATTCGTTTCTCCGCGGGCTCCTGGAGTTCTACCGCCTCCAGCTGCATAACCTCACGCCTGGCTCCATACTGCATATTACGGGTTATGTAGCCCTTTGCGAGCTGTTCTTGGGCTGCGAAGCTCATTCGGCATTGTGGAAGAAGTTGTTCTGCCTTGTGCCTTGTTCACAGAGGAGGTCAATATATCAAGTGGGCGGCGCCGAAGTATGGCGCATCGCCGGGACCAGATACCTATCCGGAACCCCGAAGAAGGCGTCCGAAGACTGGCCTTCAAAATGGTTTTACATAGAGGACGTCCCCCTTCCGGATCCTATTCGGATTGGCCTTACCGAGTTTGACAATGCTCCTTTGAAGAAGCTCCTGAGCTGGCGACCAAGGAGCCCTCAGGAGGAAGATATTAGAGACGTTCTTTACCTGATGGGCCGGATAAAGGCATTGGCTCAATTAGGACTGACCATAATCGAGGTTATGGTAGTATCATTATGCGGGGGGTGCAGCCGCTTCAATACCGAGGCCACCCCATGTGGGACTTCAACGGGGAAGATGACGCCACCCGCTGCTGTCGCAAGGGGCCGGATTCGACCGCTGCCCTAGCGAGAATCTTGTCCGATTTGTACAAGGGAGAAGAGGAGGAATTCCTCCGCGTCAATCCATAGGGTGGATTTTCTATGCACAATCCTCCGAGTTGGGTAAGTCAATACTTTTTATGCCTATCTGTCCCATATTCCCACAGTTGAATATTTTACCCTGTGAATTCAACGCACGAGCTGCGTAAGGCTGTAAGGGAGATCAACAGCCCACCTCCACAACCAGAGGACCCTGAGAGGTCCCTTAACCCGGCCCTCAAAGAGGATCCAGACATATCCGTGGAGCTGATCGATAGGGTGTTTCACCAATTAAGCAGCGACGAGGCCTTGGTGGCCATTACGGCCGACTACCCTGGGCTACTCCCAGCTTCGCAGGTGAATGAGACCAAAGTCCCAACCTTTTGATAAGGATTCACCTTTACATACTTCACTTACCGCATACCAACGGTGTTTTCTTATATAGGGAAGGCCCTTGGGACCCCATGCCGAGCCCACGGCGACTAGCCAACAAGGGGCTCCGAGGCCGGGCAGGCTAAAAAGGAAAGCGGTCTGGACTGAGACACCGGCGCAGAGGTATGATGCAACGCCTCAATCCATGGTATCGTCTTTAAAGACATAAAAACTCCCGTGCTTTCTAGGAAGAAGAACGCTCGCCGGACTATATCCGGAGAGGTCGCCAATCACGCCTCAACCAGTCGGGCTCTAGGGCCGAATACAGAAGCAGAAGCGAACACGGGGCGCACACCAGAGCCTCCTCCGGTAGAGGATGCAGATAGAATGTCCGCCACAAATTCCGAGGTGGAGAGTGCCATGAACCACATGCGTCGCCGAGCCGTTCTCCGTGACGCTTGTTTCTCCCAAGAGGCATTTGACGCCTTCAACTCAGGAGACGCGTACCTCCGTGCTGCTCAAAATGGTCTAGCCAGAGCCACGAGCCAGTATGTAAAGGATATACGAGTGAGAAAATTTAATGATTATATATAGTAGTAGCCCCTGAAACTTGAAACAGTTAGAATAACTGATTTTAAGGATCATTTGTTATGCAGGTTCTTACAGAAAAGAATACCCAATTGTCCTGTGAGCTTGAAGAGTGCAAAGCCCAACTTCCGGTCGCACTATCCGCAGAAGAGGAGTCCAAGAAGACCCCCTCTGGTAATACGTGTTTCAAATGATAGTAACCATGTAGAGTGCGACATATATGCAAATCTGACAAGAAAATTGCAGATGACGCTGGAGTAAATCCGGATGAGCAACATCTCCTACCCCGGCTAAGGCTGGCGAGAGCGTGCTTACGAGGGTTCGGCGGGATAAGAATAATCTCCAGGATGCCAACACCCAGCTGAGCGTAGAACTAAAGGATGTTCGCGCCCAACTGTCAGACTCCGTGAAGGAGAATCAGCGGCTTCGACGCGGCATTTTCAGTAAGTGCTTGAACGAACTTTTAAGAAGAGTTCGGCGAAGAAGCCAACTAACAGAGTTATGTCTGCAGGTATGCTAATAGGTCGTCCCGCGGATGAAATGCCCGGGTCTGCGGGTGATCTTCTACCCGAGCTCTCTCAACTGCACGAACGAGCTCGACAGGTGATGCAAGGCATTGCCCAGGCCTTATGGCCATCCATCTCCGTGCCCGGAGGCTTCGGGGAGCTCGCGGAGAAGCTGAAGGGAGCACGGCGGCGCTTCCGATTATGGAAGATTTCGGCCTGCCGTCAAGGTGCCAGGGAAGCTTGGGCCATGGTGAAGACGCGGTATACCAAGGCTGACCCAAACCACATGGCCGAGGTTGGACCTGTGGGGCCCGATGAGAAAGAGATCCATGTTAGCCTAGTGTACGGGCAAGTAGAATTGGCCGCAAAGTATTCCCAACAGGATTGTAGGCTAGACAGCCTGTTGGATGGTATAGAAGAGGAATTTAGTCAGTCAAAGTGACTATGTAATTGAAATGACATGTGTAATGCCTTTTAGCTGGATTGTAGATCATTTGTCATGGCGGACCTTTTTGCTTCAACCTCCGGACCCGATAGTCCGGAGTGTATCCGAATACCCTCTCGGTTATGTAAGAACCGGGGCATGTGTGGAAACCAGGCGTATGGGTCATTAGTGCTTGAACAGACAAGTGCCCAACTAGTTATGTTATATTACATGGTTAGTAAGAAACATCTTCCAGGGAGAATAGTTCCGTTAGGGGTTCCTTTCCCTGGGTATGCATGCCCTAAAGTGCATGTCCGGACTGCAAAAAAAGTCGCAAGAAAAAACATCTGGGGGCACATATGGAAAATAAATAAATAATAAGTCATATTTTGTTCACCGACCGAATATTCCCTTAAGAACGCTAGCTTTCGGCTTCACCCAGTCTGAGGTACACATCCGGCTGACCCGGCAGTAACCATCGCAGAGGTGCTCCCCTTATGCCCTAGCCGAATTAACGAGAACGTAGGGCATAAATACAAGAGCCAGGCAACCCAGCTTGGCCAAAACTTAAGTCATATCGATGCATATAATGGCGAAGAAAAGGTACATGCGGAAGCCGGACACATGTGTTGGGCATGAAGCCCGGATAAATAATTAAGCTTCTGTGTAAGAAGCCCCCAGGTATAGTGAGCGCATCTAGCGCGTCAACGGTGTGCCGACAAGGCACGAGTTAGCCCTTGAAGGCATCATAAAAAATAAAGGAAGAAGGAGAGAAAAGGACAAATAATGCATATGCGAAAAAATGAACAGAGGAAGGAGACGAACACAGAGTCCGGCGCTAGGCGTAGAATCTTCGGAGTCTTGCTGCGTTCCATGGGTTCGGCTCAAGTCGATTATCCGATGCATCCCGCAGACGGTACGCTTCTCCGGTCAGAACCTGGTCAATGATGAAGGGAACCTCCCATTTGGGCTCTAGTTTGGTCTTTTTCTTCTTCGGCAGGCGTAGAACTAGTTCACCAACGTTATAAGTCTTGGCCCGTACTTCTCTACTTTGGTATCTTCGAGCCTGTTGCTAATAGAATGCGGAACGGGCTTTTGCCACGTCGCGCTCCTCCTCTAAGGTGTCCAAGTTGTCCTGCCGATCGAGCTCGACTTCTCTTTCTTCGTACATGCGCACTCGGGGTGAGTCATGAATTATATCGCAGGGCAGAACCGCCTCTGCGACGTACACCATAAAAAAGGGTGTGTATCCGGTAGTACGATTCGGCGTGGTCCGTAGCCCCCATAGTATGGAGTCGAGCTCCTCTACCCAGTGCGTTTTAGATTCCTTTAGGGTCCGCACTAATCTGGGTTTGATGCCGCTCATGATAAGACCATTTGCGTGCTCGACTTGACAGTTAGTTTGTGGGTGATAGACGGAAGCATAATCGAGCTTGATGCCCATATTTTTGCACCAGAGTTTTACCTCGTCGGCAGTGAAGTTCGTGCCGTTATCAGTGATGATGTTGTGAGGGACGCCATAACGGTGTACGACCCTAGATATGAAGTCTATCACCGGTCCGGATTCGGCCGTTTTAACAGGTTTGGCTTCTATCCATTTGGTGAATTTATCCACCATGACCAACAAGTATTTTTTCTTGTGGGTTCCTCCTTTAAGAGGTCCAACCATGTCAAGCCCCCAGACCGCAAAGGGCCAGGTAATGGGGATTGTGTGGAGGGCGGTGGGTGGCATATGGCTTTGGTTTGCAAAGAGCTGACAACCGACGCAACGTTGGACCAAGTCCTGTGCATCTGCCCGGGCCGTTGGCCAGTAAAACCAAGTACGGAAGGCCTTGCTTACTAGTGCCCGGGCTGCGGCGTGGTGGCCGCCGAGTGCGGCATGAATTTCTGCCAGAAGCTTCCGCCCTTCCTCTTCGGAGATGCACCTCTGAAGGACTCCGGTGGTGCTTTTCTTATAAAGCTCTCCCTCATGGACCCTATAGGCTTTAGATCGCCGCACTATGCAGCGTGCTTCATTTTGGTGCTCAGGGAGCTTCTGCCTAGTTAAGTAGGTCAGGAATGGTTCTGTCCACGGGGCTATAATGGCCATTATTACATGGGCCGAAGGTGTTATTTCGGTAGCGGAGCCTCCGATTATGTCAAAGTGTTCGGTATCGGGCGTTGTCGCTGTGTCCGGACTATTATTACTGGTGTCTCCTTAGCATACCACGAATGGCTTAAACAGCCTCTCCAAAAAGATGTTTGGGGGGACCGCATCGCTCTTTGCGCCGATGCATGCGAGGACGTCTGCCCCCTGATTGTTTTCCCGGGCCACATGGTGGAATTCGAGCCCCTCGAATCGAGCTGACATCTTGAGGACGGCGTTGCGATAGGCCGCCATTTTTGGATCCTTGGCATCAAAGTCTCCATTTATTTGGGATATTGCGAGGTTAGAATCCCCCCGCACCTCCAGGCGTTGAATGCCCATGGATACTGCCATCCGGAGACCATGTAAAAGGGCCTCGTATTCGGCTGTGTTGTTGGAGTCTGTATACATTATATGGAGTACGTATTGAACTGTATCTCCGGTTGGGGACGTCAGAATGATGCCAGCCCCTAGACCAGCCAGCATTTTGGAGCCGTCGAAGTGCATGATCCAGTTAGAATATGCGTCGTACTCTTTAGGGAGTTTGGCTTCCGTCCATTCGGCGACGAAGTCGACCAATAATTGCGACTTAATGGCTCGCCGCGGCTTGTAAGTTATGTCGAACGGGAGGAGCTCAATGGCCCATTTGGCAATCCGGCCAGTGGTATCGCGGTTGTTTATAATATCATTAAGTGGTACTTCCGAGGCTACTGTTATTGAACACTCTTGAAAGTAGTGTCGCAGTTTCCTGGATGCCATGAATACCGCGTATGCTATCTTTTGATAATGTGGATACCGTGACTTGCATGGAGTAAGGACAGTGGATACATAATAGACCGGCTTTTGCAGGGGGAATTTATGTCCGTCCGTTTCTCGTTTGATGACGAGCACTGCGCTCACAACTTGATGGGTTGCCGCAATGTATAACAGCATGGGTTCGCCAATGTTTGGCGCTGCCAGGATTGGGTTGGTCGCCAAGATGGTCTTTATTTCTTCCAATCCAGCTGTGGTGGCATCCGTCCACTCGAAATGTTCGGTGCGCCGTTGGAAGCGATAAAGGGGTGATGCCTTTTCTCCCAAGCGGGAGATAAAGCGGCTTAGAGCCGCCACACATCCGGTTAGTTTCTGGATTTGTTTGAGGTCCGTTGGAATATCCAACTGTGACAAAGCTCGGATCTTGGCCAGATTTGCTTCAATTCCTCTGCTGGATACAATGAAGCCTAGGATCTTTCCGGCTGGGACACCGAAAACGCATTTTTCCGGGTTGAGCTTAATGTCGTATGTTCGGAGGTTGTCGAATGTGAGCCTCAAGTCGTCTATTAGAGACTCAACGTGTTTGGTTTTGACGACCACATCATCTATGTATGCCTCCACTATTTTGCCGATCTGGTTCGCCAGACATGTCTGAATCATGCGCTGATATGTTGCGCCGGCGTTTTTGTCGGCGTTCTGGGAACGGGGGTCCCCAGACTTGCCTGCCTGCGGCCTGCGGCGTGGCTCAAAGAGTCCCAGCATGGCCCATCTTCATCAACACAAGACCCAAGACCCTCGCGAGGGGCCAAGCCTCGCGGGGCGGACAACACAGCGCTTCCTCGGGCACGTCCTCGTCAGGCTGGCTCACGAGGAGGCGGAAAGATCAAGGCGGGGTACCTCGCAAGGTGCCCATGACACAAGCCATGACGACCAAGGGCGCCAGGCGGGCGCCAGCCCGCGTAGTGTACTCCCTTTCCTCTTTGGTGCAAAGGGGGCAAGCGCAGGCAGGAGGATCAAGCAAAGGCACCCATTTCGGTGCAACGAGACCAAGACCAGTCCAACGGTGAGAAGGAGGTCATCGTGGAGCCCAGAACGGCGTCACCACAGGGCCTTTGGCAGGCGAGGACCAACTTTAGTCAGGATAAGTGTACCAGATGTTCCCCTTCGAATTGGCCAATTGTTGGCGCCCTTCCCGCTCAATATTTGGGAAGAGGCCCAGGGCCTTTGACTATAAATAGGACTAACCACCGCCAGGGTAGAGGCATCGAGGGATCAGGCAAGCAGAACCTAGAATCTGAGCAAGCAGAGAACAAGAGAGAAAGAGAGAAGGGCGGGTGAACTCCTCCTAGCAGTTCGTCCCCCTAGCCAAGAGCAGACCCTCGCGAGGCTGTTCTTCCCTGTATTGCTCATCATCACAAGCCCAAGAGGCAATACATCCACCACAAACTAGATTAGGGTATTACACCACAACGGTGGCCCGAACTAGTATAAACTCTGTGTCTCTTGTGCTGTTCTTTCGGTAGTTAGATCTTTGCAAGGCGGAGAGGTAGAGGGCATAATCTCCGCGCGCACCCCAGAGTTCGAACCTTAAGGGTCTGCCGGAACCCAAAATCCGACATTTGGCGCGCCAGGTAGGGGTGCGCCGGAATTTGTCTTCCACTGCTCCGCTCTCCGCCGACCGTCGCGTCCATGTCTGACGCTCGTCAGGCCCGCGCCAAGAGCCGGGCCGCCATCGCTTCCCGCGTCGCCCAGATGGCCCCCGTCGGTGGGCGTCCTCGCCGTTCCCCGCCGCCCGCCGTCAACGCCGCCACCGGCCTGGCGGGGAACGAGCAGCAAGCGCTACCCCAGCATCTGCCTGTGCGGCGAGGTGGCCGCACCGCTACATCAACACCACCGGTCGTCGCGGCCCTCCTGGGCGGCTCGCAGGCTTCGCCCACAAGTCGCCACGTCAAGCCGTTTGTCCGTCAGGTCGGCGCCGTTTCTGCACGGCAGGGGGCTCCCTCGGCCCAGATGGCGCGTGAGGTCGGTCTGACCTTCAGCTCGGAGGACCACCCCGCCAACTTGGCCGGTTCGGGCGCGCTTCCCATGTTGTGCACCCCCACCATCTGCCAGGCAGCCGTCACCAGAACCCTCGTCGACGGCGGCGCGGGCCTCAGCGTGCTCTTGGTCGAGACCTTCAATCTCCTCTACATACCCCTGGAACAGCTGCAACCCAGTCGGTCTTTCTCTAGTGTTGGGGCGGGTCATCCAGCTCCTTGGGACAGATCCGGCTCCCAGTAACCTTTGGCACCTACGACAACTTCCGCACGGAGATGGTCGACTTCGACATCGCCCCCATCGACCTCCCTTACAACGCCATCCTTGGGTACCCAGCGCTGGCCCAGTTCATGACCGCCACGCACCCGGCGTATAACCTCATGAAGATGACCGAAAGCAGCGGTGTCCTCACCGTGCATGGGGACACCGGGGACGCCCTACGGGTACTCAAGCTCGCCTTCAAGACGGCAGCGGCGGCACAACCCGCCGGCGCAGGGACCCCCGAGCCCAAGGGGGCTGCGCCGGCCAAGAAGAAGCACTTGTTCACCCAGGACAAGGTAGAAACCAAGCAGATACCTGTCGACGAGGACGGGTCCTCCAGTGCCACTTTCACCATAGGCGCTAACCTCAAGCCTGAGCAGGAGGAGGCCCTGGTCAGGTTCCTGCGCACAAATAAGAAGGTATTCACTTGGGAGCCTGATCAGTTGGCAGGGATCCCCCGGAGCATCATCGAGCATCACCTCAACGTGTGCCCAAACGTGCGCCCCGTGAAGCAGAAAGCCAAGCAGCAGTCCGCGGAGAAGCAGGCCTTTATCGTCCAAGAAACCCGCAAGTTAGAGGCCGCAGGGGTCATTCGTGAGGTCTGATACCCGGACTGGTTGGCCAACCCTGTCGTTGTGCCCAAGAAGGGAGGAAAGGAGCGCATGTGTGTCGACTTCACCAACCTCAACAAGGCATGCCCGCAAGATCCGTTCCCGCTCCCCCGCATCGACCAGATCGTCGATTCCACCACGGAGTGCGACCTGCTCTGCTTCCTGGACGCCTTCTCTGGGTATCACCAGATCAAGATGGCAGTAGAAGACATCGAGAAGACCGCCTTCTTAACCCCATGCGGGGTGTACTGCTATACATGCATGCCATTTGGGCTACGTAATGCAGGGGCGACCTTTTAGCGGCTGATGCACATCACCTTGGGCTTGCAGCTCGGGAAGAATGTCGAAGCTTACGTTGACGACATTGTGGTGAAGTCTCAGGAGGCCAAGACCCTGATACAAGACCTGGAGGAGACCTTCGCGAGCCTCAACGCAGTGAACCTGTGGCTCAACCCAGAGAAGTGTGTATTCGGGGTCCCCTCACGCAAGCTTTTGGGCTTTCTCGTGTCCCACCGAGGCATCGAGGCTAACCCGGAGAAGGTCAAGGCGGTCGAGGACATGAGCCCGCCGAAAACCCTCAGAGAAATGCAGAAGCTCACCGGACGTGTGACCGTGCTAGGGCGCTTCATCTCCAAACTGGAGGAGCGAGCACTGCCTTTCTTCCAGCTAATGAAGAAGAAGGGGCCTTTTGAATGGACTAAAGAGGCAGATAAGGCGTTTCAAGATCTCAAGAGGTACCTAACCAGTCCCCCAGTCATGGTGGCTCCGCGCCCTCGAGAGCCCCTGCTACTCTACCTCGCTGCCACGCCCTACTCTGCCAGCGCAGCCCTGGTGGCGGTCAGGGAGGAACACCAAATCAGAGCCACATCAGCAGCTCAGGACAAGACGAAGCAGAAACAGGGAAGGCCCACAGGAGACGTAACCGTGGCTGAGGAGGATCAGCCGCTGAAGAACGCACCAGAAGCAGGAGAGGCCACACGCCTGGACGGGCCGCCTCCCGAGGTCATGTCACCTCACGAGGCGCCCTTGCCTCAGGAGGGTGCCACGGACGCTGATGCTCTCAGCTTGGTTGAGCATCCAGTCTACTTTGTCAGCACGATGTTACGGGACGCGAGGGCACGGTACCCTATGCCTCAGAAGCTCCTCCTCGCGCTACTGGTGGCCTCGCGCAAGCTGCATCACTACTTCCAGGGTCACCCCATCAAGGTCGTCTCGTCATACCCCTTGGAGAGAGTGCTCAGGAGCCCCAACTCAGCCGGAAGGGTCGCCGAGTGGAACATAGAACTGCAGGCGTTTCAACTCGAGTTCAGCATGACCTGGGTCATCAGAGGAGCGGCGTTAGCGGATTTCATGGCGGAATGGACGGAGGCGCCAGGCCTCAAGGACAGCGAAGATCGATCCCTCTCCCCGGGGAGTGAGGCGCTGGAAGGCTGGGTCATGTACTTTGATGGGCGTTCACCAGGCACGGCGCTGGGGCTGGTGCGGTGCTGATATCGCCCACTCAGGACAAACTCTACTACGCCGTACAGCTCTATTTTCAGCAAGGTGAGAAGGTCTCCAACAACATAGCAGAATATGAGGGTCTGATAGTAGGGTTGAAGGCCGCAGCAGCACTGGCGGTGAAGCGCCTCACTATCAAGGGCGATTCACAACTCCTTGTCAACTTCTCCAACAAGGTGTACGAGCCGAAGGATGAGCACATGGAGGCCTATCTAGCGGAGGTCCGCGGGATGGAAAAACAGTTCTGGGGGTTGGAATTGAAGCATGTACCGCGCGGCACCAATCAGGAAGCCGATGACATCGCCGGGCGGGCATCCAGGCGGTTACCTCAGGAGCCTGGCGTCTTTGAAGAGCGGCTCTTCAAGCCCTCGGCCCAGCCGACATTATCAAATACTGCTCAGCCTCGGGAGGAACTCCCCCAGCCGCCTGCCTCGGGAGCCCCGGCCTGCGGCCCTGCCTCAGGGGCACGCCTGCTCCTGACTATGGAACCTCAAGAGGAGTGCTGGATCACGGAACTCCAGAGTTATTTAACGCAAGGGGCCCTGCCGGAGAAGGAGGAAGAAGCGGAGCGTCTGGGGCGGCAAGCTACGGCATACTGCATCAGGGATGGAGAGCTCTAACGGAAATGACCGAATGACGTATCCCTGCGTTGCATTTCTAGGGAGCAAGGAAAGGAACTGCTGGAGGACATACACGGCGGGGACTGTGGGCATCACTCGTCATCACGGACCCTCGTCGGCAAGGCATTTCGCAGCGGGTTCTACTTGCCCACCGCACTCAACGATGCTGTCGAGCTAGTAAAGGCTTGTGAAGCCTGCCAATTTCACGCCAAACAGATCCATCAGCCAGC
Organism: Aegilops umbellulata; assembly: GCA_032464435.1. Taxonomy (NCBI): domain Eukaryota; kingdom Viridiplantae; phylum Streptophyta; class Magnoliopsida; order Poales; family Poaceae; genus Aegilops; species Aegilops umbellulata. Next base: position 447,029,527 of record CP136054.1, read on the forward strand.
GGAAGGCCTGCAGACTATACCCCTTTCATGGCCATTTGCAGTTTGGGGGCTGGACATTCTGGGTCCGTTCCCTCGGGCGCCAGGGGGCTACTGCTACCTCTACGTCGCCGTTGACAAATTCACCAAGTGGGCAGAAGTGGAGGCTGTCCGCACCATCCCCGCGGGTTCCGCGGTCAGGTTCATCAGGAGCATCGTGAGCCGGTTCGGGGTGCCGAACCGCATCATCATAGACAACGGTTCGCAGTTCACCAGTAACCTCTTCAAAACATACTGTGCTAACCTTGGAACGCAGATATGCTACGCTTCGGTGGTGCACCCGCGAAGCAACGGCCAGGCCAAACGAGCCAACGCGGAGGTCCTGAGGGGCCTCAAGACAAGGATATTCAAGAAGAAGCTGGAGGCCTGCGGCAGAGGTTGGTACGATGAGCTCCTGTCCGTGTTGTGGTCCATCCGCACGACCGCGACCAAGCCAACCGGGGAGACCCCGTTCTTCCTGGTCTACGGAGCCGAAGCAGTCCTCCCTCACGAGGTCAGACATCGCTCCGCGCGGGTCCTAGCATTCGACGATTCGCAACAGGACGCCATGCGGGGGATGGACCTCGTGCTGGGGGAGGAACACCGACGAGAAGCCGCGCTGCGAGCAGCGAGGTACCAGCAGGCGCTGCGACGATATCACTGCCGCAGCATCTGCCCCCGGACCCTCGAGGTAGGAGATCTCGTGCTCAGACGGGTTCTCTCCAGGGAAGGGCTACACAAGCTCTCTCCCATGTGGGAGGGCCCGTTCAAGGTTGTTCATGTTTCCAGGCCAGGCTCCGTGCGCTTGGAGACTCAGGAAGGGGAGCCGATCCAGAATGCGTGGAACATCCAACACCTCCAGAGGTTCTACCCCTAAAAGGCCCTGAGCCTGTAAAGAAGCCAAACGCCTGTGAAGATCAACCCTTTTTGGAAAAGGCCCTGAGCCTGTAAAGAAGGCAAACGCCTGTGAAGATCAACCCTTTTTGGAGAAGGCCCTCAGCCTGTAAAGAAGGGAAACGCCTGTGAAGATCAACCCTTTTTGGAAAAGGCCCTGAGCCTATGAAGAAGGCGGACGCCTGTGAAGATCAACCCTTTTTGGAAAAGGCCATGAGCCTGTGAAGAAGGCGAAAGCCTGTGAAGATTAACCCTTTCTGGAAAAGGCCCAGAGCCTGTGAAGAAGGCAAGTGCCTGTGAAGCTCATTACCCCATGAAGAAAGGCCCGGAGCCTGTGAAGAAGGCCAATGCCTGTGAAGCTCGCCGCCCGTGACACTCTCACGTAATAATGAGTGGGGCTGTACACGCCCCGGAGTCTCAGGAGCGCCGGCCTCAGGCCCTGGGGCTCCCTCCCACGCCCAGTGGCAGGACTTAGCTCCGCGCTGGTGAGAAGACGTCGAAGACTAGATTAGGTGCCGGACGCGGCTTTTTCATTTGCTTTCCGCAGTTGGCTCGCTTTGTTCGCAGTTGAAGTTTTATTGAAATTATTGTCGTCGTTGGTTTATATTTCGTTGATTTTCACTCCCCCATTTTGATTCCTCTTGCAAAAAGTCTCGCGAGGGGGGGGCAGCCCAACGCCCTCGCGAGGGTTCCTGTTCTAATCGTTCTAAGGTTTCGCGACCCGGGTCCATTACGGGAGCACCCCTCCAGTCCGTGCCCCTCGGGCACCGCGACTCACGCACAGGGCCTGGGTCAGTCGCCCCCCACGGCTGGGGTCGGGACTATTTATGTGCAGACACACGGCTGAAAAGCGCGAAAGCTAAATCAAGGTAGTTGTTAACAGCAATAACCTCCAACACACCCCCACGGGGCTCCATGCAGCTGTTCTCTTTTACGCAGGAAACAAAAGGAAAAGAAAGGACGGGCCCGGCGCGGCTCGCCTCGCTCCGGCCAGCCGAGGCGACCTGGGATGCCTCCAGGGCTCAGGCGGACTCCCTCTCGCGCTTCACCGGGGCGCGGCGACGGGCGGGCGACTCGCCGCCCCCAAGCAAGTGCGACGGCGTGGGGGCTGGCTGCGGCCACCGCTGGAGGAGTCGCCTGAAGAAGAGTTGGTGAAGCTCAGGGAGCAACGAGCGCCGCCATCCGCGTGGGCACTGTCTCCTCCATAGTCGTCGGGGCGGGACCCCTGGCCGCGGTCGTCGCCCTCGGGGTAGCATCCAGCGCGGCGACCATCTTCCCCAAACACCCTCACATAGAGGGTGGTGTCGTCGTTGAACTTGAAGTGCAGGGTGCACCGCTGACTCAGGCCGCGCGTGCGGGCAAACGTTTGCCAGCCACGAGTCAGGGCCCCGTTTCCAGAAGGGGAGACCTCAAGCGAAACCCAGGAGGCCCTGCTACAACAACCATCAGCCTGGAGCCAGAAGCCGCACCGGGCGCTGGCCGGCAGCTCGCCGATGAAGAAGCGGGGGAGCTGGAGCCAGGTGTTGGTCGGGTCCGCCGACCACACGACGAACTCCGGCAGCACCTCCGCCGAGCGAAAGCGCGGCCTGGGGGGCCGCGCAGTCACGGCCTGCCGCCCCTTGGCAGCCGAGCGTTCACCACCACGCGGGGAACTACCCCTGTGGCCACGGGAAGCCGCGATGGGGACCGCGGGATGCTTGCGGGGATGACCCCGGCCACGCTTGGCCGAGGGAGTCGGGCTCTGCCCGGCAGGCTTTTCCCTTCTCCGCGGCTGAGAACCTCTTTGGAGCCATGAGAGCGGCGAGTGGCCAAGGAGAAGAAGACGAGAAGCAGGAAGGGGCGGACTGCCGGGCTCGAGCGGCCCCGTAGTTATAGCCGGAGAAAACCAACCGCCGACCACCACGATCTTAGGTAATAATGACCCGTATCTATGCATGCAGGGACTAGTCAAGTCACGCAGTTGCCAAGGTGTCGTGGGGAAGCGGAGACGCCCACGTCCAATCAGCCGCCATGCGGCGCCCGAGGCCGCAGGCTGTTAGGGCCCACGGCGCTTCGCCCTTGCCCTTTCGCCTCTCAGCTCAGCCAAGTCCATGCGCGCCTTGGGCCCGGGGGCTACTGTCGGCGTTCTGGGAATGGGGGTCCCCAGACTTGCCTGCCTGCGTCCTGCGACGTGGCTCAACGAGGCCCAGCATGGCCCATCTTCATCAACACAAGACCCAAGACCCTCGCGAGGGGCCAAGCCTCACGGGGCGGACAACACAGCGCTTCCTCGGGCACGTCCTCATCAGGCTGGCTCACGAGGAGGCAGAGAGATCAAGGCGGGGTACCTCGCGAGGTGCCCATGACACAAGCCATGGCGACCAAGGGCGCCAGGCGGGCGCCAGCCCGCGTAGTGTACTCCCTTTCCTCTTTGGTGCAAAGGGGGCAAGCGCAGGCAGGAGGATCAAGCAAAGGCACCCATTTCGGTGCAACGAGACCAAGACCAGTCCAACGGTGAGAAGGAGGTCATCGTGGAGCTCAGAACGGCGTCACCACAGGGCCTTTGGCAGGCGAGGACCAACTTTAGTCAGGATAAGTGTACCAGATGTTCCCCTTCGAATTGGCCAATTGTTGGCGCCCTTCCCGCTCAATATTTGGGAAGAGGCCCAGGGCCTTTGCCTATAAATAGGACAAACCACCCCCAGGGTAGAGGCATCGAGGGATCAGGCAAGCAGAACCTAGAATCTGAGCAAGCAGAGAACAAGAGAGAAAGAGAGAAGGGCGGGTGAACTCCTCCTAGCAGTTCATCCCCCTAGCCAAGAGCAGACCCTCGCGAGGCTGTTCTTCCCTGTATTGCTCATCATCACAAGCCCAAGAGGCAATCCATCCACCACAAACTAGAGTAGGGTATTACACCACAATGGTGGTCCGAACTATTATAAACCCTGTGTCTCTTGTGTTGTTCTTTCGGTAGTTAGATCTTTGCGAGGCGGAGGGGTAGAGGGCATAATCTCCACGCGCACCCCAGAGTTCCAACCTTAAGGGTCTGCCGGAACCCGAAATTCGACAGTTTTTGAGCCCAAAGGGCATTGTGTTGAAGCAGAAGGTGTCGTATGGTGTGATGAATGCCGTTGCGGCTTCGTCGGTCTCCGCCATCTTAATTTGGTGGTAGCCGGAGTATGCGTCGAGGAAACACAATGAGTCGTGTCCCGCGGTAGCATCGATAATTTGATCGATGCGGGGGAGGGGGAAGGGATCCTTTGGGCAAGCCTTGTTAAGGTCCTTGAAATCGACGCACATGCGCTAGGATTTGTCCTTCTTTGGTACCATCACCAAGTTTGCTAGCCAGTCTGGGTGTTTTATTTCTCTAATGAATCCAGCCTCCAATAACTTGGCTAGCTCCTCTCCCATAGCTTGTCTCTTAGGTTCAGAGAAATGCCGGAGAGCCTGCTTGACAGGCTTGAATCCCTTTAGAATATTGAGGCTATGCTCGACCAGCCTGCGTGGGATTCCTGGCATGTCTGAAGGATGCCAGGCAAAAATGTCCCAATTTTCGCGCAGGAACTCTCGTAGTGCGGCGTCTATGGTGGGGTTTAATTGTGCCCCGATGGAGGCTGCTTTTGTAGGGTCCGTTGGATGGACTTGGAATTTGACTATTTCATCTGCTGGTTTAAAGGAGGTGGACTTGGATCTCTTATCAAGTATCACGTCGTCCCTGTCCACCGTGGAGCACAGCGCAGTCAGTTCCTCAGCCGCAAGGGCTTCGGATAACGCCTCGAGGGCCAGTGCGGCTGTCTTGTTTTCGGGGCGGAGTGCTGTGTCCAGATCACTAACAAGAGTGATGATTTCGTTGGGCCCGGGCATTTTGAGCTCATGTACCCGTAATGGGGTATGGCTTGGAAGATCATGAACGCCTCCCGCCCTAAAAGGGCGTGGTATCCGCTACTGAATGGAGCCACTTGGAACGTAATCTCTTCGGACCTGTAGTTCTCCGGCGTGCCGAACACCACATCTAGTGTGATTTTGCCTGTACAGCGCGCTTCCCGACTGGGGATTATTCCTCTAAAGGTTGTGTTGTTACGCTCGATGCGGTTCCAGTCTATTTCCATTTTTTGAAGGATTTCCTTGTAGATGAGGTTTAATCCGCTGCCGCCGTCCATGAGCACCTTGGTGAGTCGAAAGCCGTCCACAATTGGACTGAGGACCAATGCGGCTGGTGCTCAGGCTGTTCAAAATTTAGGTTCGTCATTGGCATTGAAAGTAATAGCCGTGTCACTCCATGGATTTATTGTTGCCACATGGTGGATTTCGGCAAGGCTACGGAGTGTTCGCTTTCGCCTATTATTTGATGCGAAGGTCTCAAAGACTGTTAATACGGTATTGTTATCTCTGGGATGGTTTTCTGCGGCTTCTTGGATGAGAAGATTCTCGCCACTTTTGGCTACCTGCCGCAATATCCAACATGCTCTAAGGCTATGTGTTGGTATGGCGCCCTTTGTGCTATGAATTTTGTAGGGTCCATTGAGCCATCCCTCCAGTACGGTTCCGTGCCCTGTAGAGGGTTTTTGCTTTTTGGTAGTTAACCCGGGTGTCTTGTGATATTGCACCCTTTTATTTCGGACTGGGTTCGTATTTAGGGCCGGATTGTCCCAAAATTTTATTTCGGTTTTCCAGGCACTTTCCATCGCATAGTACTTTCGTACTATGGACGCCAAGTCGGCAAAGCGTGTAATTTCACGGCGACTTATGGCATTAAGGATTCCCTTGTCCGTGCAATTATTGTAGAAGAATGAGATTGCGTCTTCCTCGCGACAGTCCTTAACCTTGTTCATTACAAGGAGGAATCTGGCCCAATAATGATGTACTGTTTCCTGGGGCTCTTGCCTGATGTGGGAAAGATTGCTTATGTTTGGGTGGGTGGGTGGAATTGAATCCGAAACCTCATCCGATCTAAGGCCCAGGGGCCGAGGAGTTTCCAATCTTGGAAGTTCAGGTTCTGGGATGTTGCCCAATAAGTCCGGCCCGCTGCCTGACTCTAGGTTCAGGGCTTGGGTGGTATCCTCACGTAAACGGGTATCCCGCTCGGAGGGCTCAGGAATCCGGACATATCTAATCCTTAAGATAGAGGAAGGGTCGCCGCATTGTTCCTCCACCACCGCAACATGATGGGTGACCAGGGGAGAGTTAATTTCTCTCTGATCAGGTTTAAGCCCAATCTGATCATAGTTCGTAGCGACTCCCAGGGCGGCGATGCAATCCAAGAGCTCGTTCAGGGAGGAGAGCTCCATTGGATCCAATTGCTCGGCGAGTTCCGAGTTGACGTGGAGACTGCTTTCGATGACCCGAGAAGTCATCATCGGCGCAGCAGCCGGACAGGCGGTCATGATGAAACCACCAAGCCGGAGAGTTTGGCCGACAGCCAAAGCTCCCTCAGTGGTAGTTCCGTCTTTAAAGATGAGACAAGACATCCTTCCTTATGGTGACGGCACAGTGGAACTCTCAATGAAAGCACCAATGTCGGTGTCAAAACCGGTGGATCTCGGGTAGGGGGTCCGGAACTGTGCGTCTAGGCGGATGGTAACAGGAGGCAAGGGACACGATATTTACCCAGGTTCGGGCCCTCTCGATGGAGGTAAAACCCTACTCCTGCTTGATTAATATTGATGATATGGGTAGTACAAGAGTTGATCTACCACGAGATCAGAGAGGCTAAACCCTAGAAGCTAGCCTATGGTATGATTGTTGTTGTTATGTCCTACGGACTAAACCCTCCGGTTTATATAGACATCGGAGGGGGCTAGGGTTACACAGAGTCGGTTACAAGGAAGGAGATCTACATATCCGTATTGCCAAGCTTGCCTTCCACGCCAAGGAGAGTCCCATCCGGACACGGGGCGAAGTCTTCAATCTTGTATCTTCATAGTCCAACAGTTCGGCCAAAGGTTATAGTCCGGCTATACGGATACCCCCTAATCTAGGACTCCCTCAGTATACAATAGATCTGGTACACAACATGGCATACTTTATAGAACCTATGGCTGAGGCATAGGGAATGACTTTCATTCTCTTTCTATCTTCTGCCGTGGTCGGGCTTTGAGTCTTACTCAATTTCACACCTTGTAACACAGGCAAGAACTCTTTCTTTGACTATTCCATTTTGAACTACTTCAAAATCTTGTCAAGGTATGTACTCATTGAAAAAACTTATCAATCGTCTTGATCTATCTCTATAGATCTTGATGCTCAATATGTAAGCAGCTTCACCGAGATTTTTCTTTGAAAAACTCCTTTTCAAACACTCCTTTATGCTTTGCAGAATAATTCTACATTATTTCTGATCAACAATATGTCATTCACATATACTTATCAGAAATGCTGCAGTGCTCCCACTCACTTTCTTGTAAATACAGGCTTCACCGCAAGTCTGTATAAAACTATATGCTTTGATCAACTTATCAAAGCGTATATTCCAACTCCGAGATGCTTGCACCAGTCCATAGATGGATCGTTGGAGCTTGCATATTTTGTTAGCACCTTTAGGATTGACAAAACCTTCTGGTTGCATCATATACAACTCTTCTTTAATAAATCCATTAAGGAATGCAGTTTTGTTTATCCATTTGCCAGATTTCATAAAATGCGGCAATTGCTAACATGATTCGGACATACTTAAGCATAGATACGATTGAGAAACTTTCATCGTAGTCAACACCTTGAACTTGTCGAAAACCTTTTTTGCGACAGTTCTAGCTTTGTAGATAGTAACACTACTATCAGCGCCGTCTTCCTCTTGATGATCCATTTAATCTTCTATGGCTTGCCGATCATGGGGCAAGTCAACCAAAGTCCACACTTTGTTCTCATACATGGATCCCATCTCAGATTTGATGACCTCAAGCCATTTTTGCGGAATCTGGGCTCATCATCGCTTCCTCATAGTTTGTAGGTTCATCATGGTCAAGTAACATGACCTCCAGAATAGGATTACAGTACCACTCTGGTGCGGATCTCACTCTGGTTGACCTACGAGGTTTGGTAGTAACTTGATCTGAAGTTACATGATCATCATCATTAGCTTCCTCACTAATTGGTGTACGAGTCACAGGAACATATTTCTGTGATGAACTACTTTCCAATAAGGGAGTAGGCACAATTACCTCATCAAGTTCTACTTTCCTCCCACTCACTTCTTTCGAGAGAAACTCTTTCTCTAGAAAGGATCCATTCTTAGCAACGAATGTCTTGCCTTCGGATCTGTGATAGAAGGTGTACCCAACTGTCTCCTTTGGGTATCCTATGAAGATACATTTCTCCGATTTGGGTTTGAGCTTATCAGGATGAAACTTTTTCACATAAGCATCACAACCCCAAACTTTAAGAAACAACTTTGGTTTCTTGCTAAACCACAGTTCATACGGTGTCATCTTAACAGATTTAGATGGTGCCCTTTTTAACGTGAATGCGACTGTCTTTAATGCATAACCCCAAAACGATAGTGGTAAATCGGTAAGAAACATCATAGATTGCACCATATCTAATAAAGTACGGTTACGATGTCCGGGCACACCATTACGCTGTGGTATTCCAGGTGGCGTGAGTTGTGAAACTATTCCGCATTGTTTTAATTAAAGGCCAAACAGGTAACTCAAATATTTGCCTCTATGATCAGATCGTAGAAACTTTATTTTCTTGTTAAGATGATTCTCTACTTCACTCTGATATTCTTTGAACTTTTCAAATGTTTCAGACTTATGTTTCATTAAGTAGATATACCCATATCTGTTCAAATCATCTGTGAAGGTCAGAAAACAATGATGCCCGCCGTGAGCCTCAACACTCATTGGACCGCATACATCGGCATGTATTATTTCCAACAAGTCGGTGGCTCGCTCCATTGTTCCGAAGAACGGAGTCTTAGTCATCTTGCCCATGAGGCATGGTTCGCAAGCATCAAGTGATTCATAATCAAGTGATTCCAAAAGCCCATCAACATGGAGTTTCTTCATGCACTTTACACCAATATGACCTAAATGGCAGTGCCACAAATAAGTTGCACTATCATTATTAACTTTGCATCTTTTGGCTTTAATATTATGAATATGTGTATCACTACAATCGAGATCCAACTAACCATTTTCATTGGGTGTATGACCATAGAAGGTTTTATTCATGTAAACAGAACAACAATTATTCTCTAATTTAAATGAATAACCATTTTGCAATAAACATGATAAAATCATATTCATGCTCAACGCAAACACCAAATAACATTTATTTAGGTTCAACACTAATCCCGAAAGTATAGGGAGTGTGCGATGATGATCATATCAATCTTGGAACCACTTCCAACACACATCGTCACTTCACCCATAACTAGTCTCTGTTTATTTTGCAACTCCCGTTTCGAGTTACTACACTTAGCAACTGAACCAGCATCAAATTACGAGGGGTTGCTATAAACACTAGTAAAGTACACATCAATAACATGTATATCAAATATACCTTTATCACTTTGCCATCCTTCTTATCCGCCAAGTATCTAGGGGCAGTTCCACTTCCAGTGACTATTTCTTTTGCAGTAGAAGCACTCAGTTTCAGGCTTGGTTCTAGCTTTGGGTTTCTTCATGGGAGCGGCAACTTGCTTGTCGTCCTTTTGAAGTTCCCCTTCTTCCCTTTGCCCTTTTCTTGAAACTGGTGGTCTTGTCAACCATCAGCACTTGATTCTCTTTCTTGATTTCTACCTTCGTCGATTTCAGCATCGCGAAGAGCTCGGGAATTACTTTCGTCACCCCTTGCATATTATAGTTTATCACGAAGTTCTAGTAACTTGGTGATAGTGACTAGAGAATTTTGTCAATTACTATATTATCTGGAAGATCAACTCCCACTTGATTCAAGCAATTGTAGTACTCAGACAATCTGAGCACATGCTCACTGGTTGAGCTATTCTCCTCCATCTTATAGGCAAAGTACTGTCAGAGGTCTCATACCTCTCGACACGGACATGAGTATGAAATACCAATTTCAACTCTTCGAACATCTTATATGCTCCGTGGTCTTCAAAACATTTTTGATGTCCCGGTTCTAAGCCATAAAGCATGGTGCACTAAACTATCAAGTAGTCATCATACCGAGCTTTTGTCAAAAATGTTCACAACGTTTGCATCTGCTCCTACAATAGTTCTGTCACCTAGCGGTGCATCAAGGACATAATTCTTCTGTGTAGCAATGAGGAAAATCCTCAGATCATGGATCCAATCCGCATCATTTCTACTAACATATTTCAACTTAGTTTTCTCTAGGAACATATCAAAATAAAACAGAGGAGCTAAACGCGAGCTATTGATCTATAACATAGATATGCTAATACTACCAGGACTAAGTTCATGATAAATTAAAGTTCAATTAATCATATTACTTAAGAACTCCCACTTAGATAGACATCCCTCTAATCATCTAAGTGATCACGTGATCCAAATCAACTAAACCATGTCCGATCATCACGTGAGATGGAGTAGTTTTCAATGGTGAACATCACTATGTTGATCATATCTACTATATGATTCACGCTCGGCCTTTCGGTCTCAGTGTTCCGAGGCCATATCTGCATATGCTAGGCTCGTCAAGTTTAACCTGAGTATTCTGCGTGTGCAAAACTGGCTTGCACCCGTTGTAGATGGACGCATAGCTTATCAGACCCGATCATCACGTGGTGTCTGGGCACGACGAACTTTGGCAACGGTGCATACTCAGGGAGAACACTTTTATCTTGAAATGAGATCATCTTATAATGCTACCGTTAGTCAAAGAAAAATAAGATGCATAAAAGATAAACATCACATGCAATCAATATAAGTGATATGATATGGCCATCATCATCTTGTGCTTGTGATCTCCATCTCCGAAGCACCGTCATGATTACCATCGTCACCAGCGCGACACCTTGACTCCATCGTAGCACCGTTGTCGTCTCGCCAACTATTGCTTCTATGACTATCGCTACCGCTTAGTAATAAAGTAAATCATTACAGGGCGATTGCATTGCATACAATAAAGCGACAACCATATGGCTCCTGCCAGTTGCGGATAACTCGGTTACAAAACATGATCATCTCATACAATAAAATATAGCATCATGTCTTGACCATATCACATCACAACATACCCTGCAAAAACAAGTTAGACGTCCTCTACTTTGTTGTTGCAAGTTTACGTGGCTGCTACGGGCTGAGCAAGAACCGTTCTTACCTATGCATAAAAAACCATAACGATAGTTCGTCAAGTTAGTGCTATTTTAACCTTCTCAAGGACCGGGCGTAGCCACACTCAGTTCAACTAAAGTTGGAGAAACTGACACCCGCCAGCCACCTGTGTGCAAAGCACGTCGGTAGAACCAGTCTCGCATAAGCGTACGCGTAATGTCGGTCCGGGCCGCTTCATCCAACAATACCGCCGAACCAAAGTATGACATGCTGGTAAGCAGTATGACTTGTATCGCCCACAACTCACTTGTGTTCTACTCGTGCATATAACATCTACGCATAAAACCTGGCTCGGATGCCACTGTTGGGGAACATAGAAATTTCAAAAAAATTCCTACGCACACGTAAGATCATGGTGATGCATAGCAACGAGAGGGGAGAGTGTTTTCCACGTACCCTCGTAGACCGAAAGCGGAAGCGTTAGCACAACGCAGTTGATGTAGTGGTACGTCTTCACGATCCGACCGATCAAGTACCGAACGTACGACACCTCCGAGTTCGGCACACGTTCAGCTCGATGACGTCCCTCGAACTCCGATCCAGCTGAGCTTTGAGGGAGAGTTCCGTCAGCACGACGACGTGGTGACGGTGATGATGATGCTACCGACGCAGGGCTTCGCCTAAGCACGGCTACGATATTATCATGGTGGAATATGGTGGAGGGGGGCACCACACACGGCTAAGAGATCCAAGGGATCAATTGTTGTGTCTATGGGGTGCCTCCTCCTCCGTATATAAAGGGGGGAGGAGGAGAGGGAGGGCCAAGGGGAGGAGGCGCGTCCAAGGGGGGCAATCCTACTCCAAGTAGGATTCCCCCTCTTTCCTAGTCCAAGTAGGAGAGGGGAAGGAAGGGAAGGAGAAGGAGAAGGAAGGAGAGGGAGGAAAAGGAGGAAAGGGGGGCCGGCCCCTTAGTCGAATTCGATTTGGGCTAGGGGGGCCGTGCGCCCTGCCTCCTCTCTTCCACCACTTGGCCCATGAGGCCCATTGCTTCTTCCTCGTATTCCCGTAACTCCCTGGTACCCCCGAAAATACCTGAATCACTCGGAACCTTTCCGATGTTCGAATATAGTCATCCAATATATTGATCTTTACGTCTCGATCATTTCGAGACTCCTCGTCATGTCCCCAATCTCATCCGGGACTCCAAACTACCTTCGGTACATCAATAACATAAACTCATAATACAATCGTCATGGAACTTTAAGCGTGCGGACCCTGCGGGTTCGAGAACTATGTAGACATGACCGAGACACGTCTCCGGTCAATAACCAATAGCGGAACCTGGATGCTCATATTGGCTCCTACATATTCTACAAAGATCTTTATGGGTTAAACCGCATAACAACATACGTTGTTCCCTTTGTCATCGGTATGTTACTTGCCCGCGATTCGATCGTCAGTATCTCAATACCTAGTTCAATCTCGTTACTGGCAAGTCTCTTTACTCGTTCCGTAATACATCATCCCGTAACTAACTCATTAGTTACAATGCTTGCAAAGCTTATAGTGATGTGTATTATCGAGTGGGCCCAGAGATACCTCTCCGACAATCGGAGTGACAAATCCTAGTCTCGAAATACACCAACCCAACGGGTACCTTCGGAGACACCTGTAGAGCACCTTTATAATCACCCAGTTACGTTGTGACGTTTGGTAGCACACAAAATATTCCTCCAGTAAACGGGAGTTGCATAATCTCATAGTCATAGGAACATGTATAAGTCATGAAGAAAGCAATAGCAACATACTAAACGATCAAGTGCTAAGCTAACAGAATGGGTCAAGTCAATCACATCATTCTCCTAATGATGTGATCCCGTTAATCAAATGACAACTCATGTCTATGGTTAGGAAACATAACCATCTTTGATCAACGAGCTAGTCAAGTAGAGGCATACTAGTCACACTTTGTTTGTCTATGTATTCACACATGTATTATGTTTCCGGTTAATACAATTCTAGCATGAATAATAAACATTTATCATGAAATAAGGAAATAAATAATAACTTTATTATTGCCTCTAGGGCATATTTCCTTCAGCCTCCATCAACGTGGATGTACGATAGCACCACCTATCGTAGCCACGGATAAAAAATCTCCGTGTCAACATTGCGTTTGCTCCCTCAAACTCCTCCCCTTTACCTTCATATGCAATTGTTTTACTTTCCGATGCTACACTCTTAGAATTGCATATGTAGGTTGATTGCTTGACTTGTGCTAAGTTGCTAAAATCTGTCAAGAACTAAAATTGGGGAAATGCTAGATTTTTAATTGGTCAAGTAGTCTAATCACCCCCCTCTAGACATACCCTCCCTCACCACTTGAGGTCGCTGCCTCAAATCTTGGGCCCTCACCACTGAAAAGGAGCGGCCGAAGGCCTCGCCACCACCCTCACTAGCAGCCGCACAGGGATGTCGACAAACTGCCTCTGGTGGTGACAAGGAGGAGGGGGGAGGGGCAAAATCCTAGGTCACCTCCGAGCCGCCCTCAGAAGGCGACGCGAGGGAGAGGAGAGGGAGGGGGGGTCTTTTTCTCTCCCCTTTCATGTGGTCACAAGTAGGCATCATGCAAAAGAAATATTGTAAAGGCATACATCTCACTACACAATGTCTAATTTTAACCACACATGATTGGATTGCAGACACCGCCATATCAGTAGTCTGTCATCTTATTATAATTAACCTTGACAATTCACATCATCAACCTATTTATCCATGTCACCAATCTATCTGTGTTTTCTTGTTGTTGCATAAACTGCTGATAATCTTCTAGTTATGATAGAGATTGTGCAATTTTTCTATCATAGTGCTACTTCCTCCTAGGTAGTGTCAAAAGTGAAGAACAAATCTACGGTCTTCTATGTTTCTCGATAAAGCTATGACATTTGATATCACATATTATTATGATATATACTCCATCTCTTTCGATTTATAGGGTTCAATTTAAAAATTCTCACCAACCAAGATAGATGGTAATGGTGAAATAAGTTTTTGTAGTTTGCAAAACTACTTAATTAATTCATTTTTTTCTCAAAAAATAGTCTTTACTAATGCATTAATTGCAATGCATGCATGTGTGATCAATAAATGATAAAAAACGTTTACATGCATTGGTGATTTTTTCTTAATTTTCGTATATAGCAGTTTAATACATCTTAAAATCTAAATATATGATAGGAAACAATAAAATAAGACGTATAAAAAGGGGAAAACAAATTTTTTGAGATATTTTCGATGTACCGGGATGGAGGGAGTAGTACAATATAATACTCTCTTCATTCATTATTACAGTGCGCATAGGTTTTTGGCTTAGATTTCAAATTATAGTGTGTATAGGGGAAAGTATCAGGTGATACGGAGCCTTAGATGCTCCCATGATACGAGCTCCTAGGAGCCGTTGGATCTCAGATCCAACGGTTCCGGGAGGCTTTCAACATTTTTGCAAAAAAGATCTTTTGAAGTCTAAAAATTGCGAACAAGTATGGCAACCTTCAAAACCACCTAGGAGCCGTTGGATTTGAGATCCAACGGACAAGAAGCTCGTATCATGAGAGCATCTAAGCCTTGGTATCACCTGATACTTTCCCGTGTGTATAGATCGTCTTGGACGAAAATATCCCTTGGCTGGTCACGGGAGTGCAGCAGCAGGCACCCATGTCCTTTGACAGACCTAACAGGTATAGGGGTAATTTTCGTCAAAGAAAAGCAACACATGTATTGGTATAAGAGTTACACACAAGGCGCACTAAGAGGACAGGGAGTATGAAACAATGTAGAGATTACGGGGCTGTTTGGTTTTAGGTCTAGCATTGCCACATTTTGCCAACCTTGCCTAAGCTTAAGAGCTGTTTGGTTCAAGACACATCTTAGACAAGCCATACTTGAGCTTCACATGTCATACACACAAAAAGTATGGCAAAATTTCCTTAGGCTTGCCAATTTATGTCTCTTATTTTGATGAATTAGGCTTAAGCAAAGTTAGCAGAAATGTATGGCAAAATGTGTCAATGCTACGCCTAAAACCAAACAACCCCGTAACAATTATCTGGGATTTCTATAGATCTTTTTTTCCAAAGTGTGGAAAAACGAATTGGACCCGGTTATCATTAATTAAGGCGCAGGAACGAAGTGACTAGTCATACAGCTTTTACATTTACTGTTCTGACAAGGCTGCTGCCATTCTCACTGCACACACGTCTCCCTTCCTTCCCGCGTACGCCTCTTTTCTCTTCGTCTTCCTCGCTAGCTGCTCGCTTCGTCTTCAAACCCAACCACACTCTCCTCTCCTCTCCTCTTCCCACCCCCAAACCCCGCCACCTGCTTGCCCCCACCGTCGCCATGGCGTCGCATGGCTACTCCGTTCCGTTCATCTGTAAGTGCCTCTGTCTATCTAACCCAGCCGCAACCTTAACCCGGATCCCAAATCCGGCCTAACTCTGCTGCTTCTTCCGCAGCCCCTGGCCCAGCGGCGGACCTACTCCAGGCGGCATTCGATGGCGACATCCCCCTCTTGAAGAGTATGCTGCGCTCTCCTCCATTCCAGATTCCGGCTGGTTTGCCGTCTGGTGCTCGAGTTCTGATTTGTTGGGCTCCGATCCGTCGCAGGCCAGGTGATGAAGCTGGACAAGGGCAGGGGTCGTCCCAACGAGGTGATTGAGGCAATGAGGGTGGAAGATGCCGGAGAGCTGGAAGGCCTCGGGGCGCTGCAAATCGCCGCCGGCAGAGGGAGGCTGGAGGTGTGCAGGTACCTGGTCGAGGAGCTGCGGGTAGATGTGGATGGGGTCGACAAGAAAGGTCCATTTCTGTTCGAAACACTCGATTTTTTTAAATATTTGTTTGAGATTACTTACCACACCGACTGTGGGGTCAACCCTCAGATTTATTGATTCTGTGACATCTGTGTTGTAAAATATTCCATCCCTTCACGCTTCACAAATTATAAGATGTTTTGAATATCTTAATATGAACTATATACGGGCTGAAATGAGTGAACAAACACACTAAAACGTTTCTATATGCATCCGATTCAGAAAAAAGTTAGAACATCTTACATTTGTGAACGGAGGAGTAGATTTGACGAATTTCACGATGTGTTATTTTACATTGCCGTGTGCAAATACTGTAGAATAAATTATTGTTGGTGAGGATTGCTTCATCTGTAGGTTTGAGTTATGATTTCACGTTGCCTTTGGGTTGTACTCGCCATATGGCCTGCCTCCACAATTGAGCCCTAGGATAGGCTGCCACCTCCGCGTGTCACGGGGCCAGCTCCACAACGCACTATGGCCAGCTGCCACCACCATGCCATGTGGCCAGTCGTCGCTGATGCATGCCTACCCGACGCCCGATCCGGCCTCCTCCATGACAATGGTCATTGTGTGCGCCGTCGTCTGATCTGAGAGGAAATTTCTGAAAGTTGTGTAGGTTTTTGAGAAGTTTCAGAAAGTTGTGGAAACATTACGAAATTTTATTAGGATTTTTTTGAAAGTTAACTGAGAATTTTTGGAAGTTGCTTGACATTTCTGAAAGGTAGAAGTTGTTATAGGAATTCTAATAATTGTTTGAAATTTCTGAATGTTAAAAGTTGCTTAGATATTCTGTTGGTTGTTTGAAATTTCTAAAGGTTGAAAGTTGTTTAGATTTACTTTTTGACATATTTCTGAAAGTTGTTAGGAAGTTATAAGGGGAAAGAGAAAGGGAGGAAAAAAGAATGGGGGAAAGCAATGGGGGTGGTCCGACATTGCTACAGTGCCTATCGGAAAGTGACCGCTGGTTAGCTGTGGCCCTGTACATTAAGCATGGCTAATATGAAGTGGATACCTGTAGTTATAGAAGGCTTTTTTTTTCTTTATTTCATTCTATGTTTTTAAAGCGTCCCTAAGGCGACGCCTAGGCGTCGAAGCGCTCCCCCTCCGCTTTGGAAAATCGACCGCTTTGGGCGCCTAGGCGTCCAAAGCGCCCGCCTAGGCGCCAAAGCGCCCCACCTCCCTAAGGCGGTAAGGCGTCGCCTTAAAAACATAGATTTCATTGCATTTAACCAGTATTCTCTCGAGAACTTCGATATCTTACATCATATTATACCTAAACTCTATGGTCCACTTTGTGTTTCTTGTGGAGCTATTTCTAGATCTCATGCTCTTTGAAAACACATAACAGTTTTAGGAAACTTCTTTTAATGTATGTGTCTGGAGATAAGATATGCTCCGGTAAAAAGTGATCTTATTTCTTTGCTAAGTCCAAAAGTGATTTAACTCTATTATGCTTGATTTTTTTGCGGGGAACTATTATGCTTGATTATTATGTGCTTGTCTGTTTGATAGGTAGAACACCTCTGTTTTTTGCAATATGCTCTGGGGATGTGGCCCATGTGGCTGTTGCCAAGTATCTTCTTGATCATGGTGCTAATCTGGACAAAGCCGGTCATGATGGCTTTTCCCCTTTACATTATGCTGCTGGATCAGGTCTGCCTCTATAAGCACACATCTCTCTCTCTCTTGCATCACTCCGTTTTTTTTTCTTAAATTGTCTTTTCAATGTGAGAAGTGTGTGATTGTGTGGCACTGTGGTGCGGCACTGTTTTCTTACCGGGATCTACTTGCCCTTGTTTCATAGTGATTTCCATCTTATGCTAATAATTCTTCAAACCTAATAGTATTGTCCTTGTGATCACTCCCTCTGTTCGGAAATACATGATGTTGTAGTGTTTCGGAATGCATGACATTGTAGGTTTTCAAGAAGAACGTTGGTACTCCCTCTGATCCATATTACTTGTCTCAGCTTTATGTTTTACTAAAGCTGTGACAAGTAATATGGATCGAAGGGAGTATTATTTCCTGATATATGCTTATCCATAGAAAATAATTTTGCACATGCTTTAGTCAAGTGATGAGTATATTTATGCATATATACCCAAGCAGTAGCGTCTAGTGCATGTGTGCATGCATGCATTGCTAGGCTAGGAACATGAAACTTGCATCTAATCTGTGATATTTACGTAGCAGACTAATCCCTGAATAGTTTTATAGGGGAATAGTGGCAATTCCAACAACGCCTTAATTCATGTGCAATATCCTAATACTACCAAAAAAGGCTTTCGCCCCACTTTATATATAAAGCAAACCACCAGAGCACAAAATCCGACACAAGTTCACCACACACACGCACACACAGAAGTAGCACAAGACAACACAGATGGGTTCTGCTGAGGGCATAGCTCAACAAGCCCTAAGAAACACACACACCCAAACCCAATAGCGGGTGACACGGCCTCAGAAGGCTAATCTGGCCCGGGAGGTGGAGGTGGAAGCGGGGGCGCCAGGCGGAGAGCCATCTAGCAAAGGTCGGCGATGATGGTGTTGATGGCATCTCGGTTGGAGGGGCGGCTAAGCGACTGCCAGAGCTGCAGGAAACCACACATTTTAAAAACTGCGTCAGTGGCACGTCGAAGAGGAACGCGCTGAATCACAAGCTTATTGCGGACAGTCCAGAGAGTTCACGCGAGCATCCCGATGGTCAGCCACCTAATGTGGTGGGCCGACCAAGGGACGGACTGGATCTCCGCGAAGAGGTCGGGGACGCTGGTATGGCACCATTGACCACACGAGAAAAAGATGTGATTCGCGTCTTCCACCGTGTTGCACAGGGGGCAGATCCCGTCCCTAGGGCCATTGCGCTTGAGCACGTCCACCCCTGAAGGTACCCGACCCCTAATCCATTGCCACAAGAAAATTCTGATCTTGAGCGGCAGCCTAATGGCCCACACAACGGTGAGGGCACCAGGAGCCGTCGAGGGGGCGATGGCCTGGTACAGGGATCTAGTGGAAAACCGACCGGAGGGTTCCAAGCGCCAAGACATGTGATTCGTAGTATTGTCGACGTTGGGAGTGTGGAGGGCGACGCATTCCAGCATCTCTTCCCAAGAAGCGAGATCAGGGGGACCAAAAGGTCGGCAGAACGTGAGACGCCCTAAGTCCGAAAGGGCGATCTCGACCGAAGTCCTAGGCTCCACCGCTATGGAGAATAAGTCTGGGAGGTGGACAGCAAACGGCAGGTCCCCAGCCCATCTATCAAACCAAAACAACATAGAAGACTCGGACCCAATCGAGATGGAGGATCCAATGCGGAGGACAGGAAGCAGCTAGATGACTGATTGCCAGAATTGAGAGCCTCCGGAACGTTGGCCGAAAGCTAGCGGCTAGCCCCGAAGGTACTTGTTCCTAATGATGTCAAGCCAAAGACCGCCGTCACCATTGGCGATCCTCCACAACCATCTAGTCAGCAAAGCAATATTCACATGCTTGGAAGACATGATCCCCAAACCTCCCTGGTCTCGAGGCTTGCAAATGTCGGGCCAGCTGACCATGTGGTATTTTTGCTTATTGCCCTCGCCAGCCTAGTAAAATCTAGACTAGTACTTGGCAATCTCATGGTGCAGGGTTTCATGGAGACTATAGAAGCTGATCAGGAACAGGAGGTGGCTGGACAAGGATGAGTTGATGAGCACGGTCCTGGCTGCCTTGGACAGACACCTGCCTTGCCATGTCTCGATCCGGTGTTGGAGCTTAGTCATCGTGGGCCGTAGGTCCGCGACGGAGAGGCGCGAGTCACCAATGTGTATCCCCGGGTAGGAGGTGGGGAAGGACCCAGGCTGGCAGTTAAGACGGTCATCAATGAGCTGGGACTCGTCAGGAGAGTAGCCAAGGATCATCACTTCGCTCTTGTCGAAGTTGATCTTGAGCCCGACATATGCTGAAAGCACAGGAGGAGAAACTTGAGGTTGACTATGTCGGCGTCAGAGCCTTCCACCATGATAATAGTATCATTAGCATATTGAAGGAGGGAGACCCCTCCCCCTCCCACAAGATGAGGAACAACCCCACGAATATGGCTGGCCGCCTTAGCCTTATCGAGGATGGTAGCAAGGGCGTCGACCACCATGCTGAACAAGAAGGGGGAAAAGGGTCCCCTTGTCTAACCCCACATAATGCGAGGAAGTAAGGACCTGCCTCCCCATTGATGTTAATCACGGTACGACCAGGCGAGACCATCTGCATAACCCGGGTAACCCATTTATCATCGAAGCCCTTTCGAAGGAGCACTTCCCAGAGGAAGGCCCAGGAGACGGTGTCGTAGGCCTTATGGAAGTCGATCTTCAAGAAGACTGCACGCTGCCGCCTAGTGCGCACCTTGTGCAGGACCTCGTGGAAGACCAATACCCCATCCAAGATAAATCGGCCCTGGATGAAGGCCGATTGATTAGGATGAGTGATGCGGTCAGCTAACAGGGTCACTCTATTGGCGTACCCCTTAGCCAGGATACGGAAGATCATGTTGCTCACCGTGATCGTCCGGAACTAGCGGATGGCAGAAGCCCCCGCCACCTTAGGGATGAGGGTAATGATCCCATAGTGGAGACGAGAGAGGTCGATGGATCCCACATAGAGTTCTTTGAAGAGGGCCATCACTTCCGGCTTAATCACGTCCCAGGTCTGGAAGAACTTCATAGGGAGGCCATCAGGACCGGGGGCGGAAGCAGGATTCATCCGCTTGATGGCCGCCCAGGCCTCGTCCCCAGAGAACGGGGTAGTGAGCGCCGCGTTCTCCGCGTCGGAGACCGACGCCCTGGTGGGTAACCCGGAAGGACGGGGCCAAGGACAACCCTCCCCGAGGGGAGGGCGAGAATACGGCTTTGTAAAAGCCGTCGACATGGGCGCGAATCTCAGCAGGGCGCTGGAGGAGGGTCTCCCCATCCCGTAAGAGGGGGGTGGTGTTGCGGCGCCGACGGCCGTTAGCGATGGCCTGGAAGTATGTCGTGTTGGCATCACCACGCAGGACCCAATGCTGAGTGCCTCGCTGGCGCCAAAATGCCTCCTCATCGGTGTAGATCGCCGTCAGCTGGTCCTCTAGATCATATCGAAGTAGCCACTCGTCAGGGGAGAGGCCTGAAGAGTCTGCCCAAAGGTCTAGGGCCTGGATGGATTCGAGGAGCCCCCTCTTACGTTCACGGAGATTACGACCCAGGTTGGCACCCAACCCTTCATAAATTGGTGGGCTAGCTTTGCACAGAACTGCCAGGAGTCGATGGCAGAAACTGAGCGGTGAGGGGAATCACGCGCGGCCACCCAGCGCGCGCGTACCGCATCAACAAAACCGACCTGATTAAGCCAAATGGTCTCGAACCGGAAACGGGGCGGAGGAGGCGGTCTATCATTCTCCGAGGAGAGCATGAGGGAAACGTGATCTAAATCAACGCGGATAATGGCCCGGAGGGAGGCAAGGGGGCATCTGAGCTGCCATTCCGGAGCCACAAAGACACGGTCAAGAACTGACATTGTCGGTTTGGCCTGACGGTTGGTCCAGGTGAACCTAGCACCAACCCTATCTAGCTCTCACAGGCCGAGATCCGCGATGCAGTCATTGAAGAGCTGCATGCGGGGGAAGTTCACCCGATTATTGCTCTTGTCTTCTGCACAGCGGATGAGGTTGAAATCACCACCCACCACCACCGGCAGAGGGGCAGAGGAGACCTTCCTGTGGAGCTTAGCCAGGAAGGACTCGGAGCGACAGTGATTAGCCGGGCCATAAACAACTACAATTTCCCACTTGAAGTTGATGGCCCGTTCAAAGATCTCCATAGTGACATAGAACTCGCCCTGGTCCATGCTACCTATCTCAAAGGTGGCGTCCTTCACTCCTAGAAGGATGCCACCAGAATGGCCGGTCGTCCCACTAGAAGGGAGCTAGTGCCAAGCAAAGAGATGCGGGATCAAGTGCTCCAACTCTTGGAGAGAAAAGTCCGTCCTCATGGTCTCCTGGATGGCAACAATGTCAATTCGCTCTTCGCGCATGTACTCGATGAGTTGGCGGCGCCGGCCATCTTGGCCGAAACCACGGATGTTCTAGAAGAGGACCCGCATCAAGCAACCATGGAGGGCTGCTTGACCCCAGGACGAGGGAGGCACTTTGGGCACGGAGTGCCGCTGTGCGGGAACACGTGCGGCCACGGATTTCGTCCCTAGCTGCGGCAGCGGCAGGGGGGGTATCATTTAGATAACCTTAAGCATGTCACTATTCATGGCAGGTGGGTATTGTGTAAAAGGTTATAAAGTAACACATATTTAAGGCAAATTCAGGTCCAAGAGACTTTGTGAACAAAAGGGACTTTTGCAAATAATACTTGCCCTCTTATGTAATAAGCTCATGGATCTTTTATTTAAGAGATTGTCAGTGAAATACTGATTTGGCAATAAGTTTCTCCTCCCAGGGGATTGTGAAATGGTAGAACTATTGCTTGCAAAAGGAGCTTATGTTGACCCGGTAGGTCCTTTTGGGACGCCACTTCATACTGCTGCTTCGCAAGGGCACGACGGTGTTATGAAGATTTTATTGGACAACCATGCAGATGTAAGTTTAAATACCGATTTCTTCCTTAGATCACCCATCAGACTTGTGTATGGTCTAGCTGCGCAAATGTGTGGGCCACCCCACTAGTTATCTAGTATTGTCCCTCATTTTTAAGTGTCATCTAAAATTCTATGGAAGTCTACTAGACAAGCTTGACTAACATGTCAGTAAAAGCTACTGCCTGCCACATATTCTGTAACTATATGCTTACATGTGTTCTTATTATGTAATGCCATGAAAGGCGTTCAGATTTTACTGAAAGCTTGATAAAATGGTACATCAATACTGCTCTTCTATTGACCATTCTGTGTACTTCCTGTACCATTGTCCCATTGTTATCATTTTCTTTTGTAGGGGATTAAGTATCATTATTTGACTATGTAGGAGCTAATATCTTAATGTTTCTCACCAGTACAACAAGATGGTAAATGGGAGGACACCTCTGATTGCAGCAATGGACACTGAATCAAGGGAATGTATTCTTCTCCTGCTTAAGGTATTGTACCTTTATGTTAGCCTTGTCAAGTTCTTGAATTCTGATGGGTCTATTTTCTATGTATTGACATATTGACATTTTTTCATGCTGAAGTTCAAAACATTTTAATTCCTTTGATAGTGTTTATTTTGTGAACATTCGCCACAGTTGTGGGATGCTGCAATTTGTGACACACTTATACGTAGTAGTCTAGTCTAGCAGACACCTTAGCCATTTTTTCCCGAACTTATGAACAATTTGGTTGTTACAGTGAAACCCAACAAAGTAATCTAATAGAAAGTTCATGCCGAGGGAGTGGCATTGATGTTATTCGTTCCTGAAAGTGCAGAAAAATTGAATTGTTACCAGGTCATCTTGGGGACAGATGCATAACTTCTTTTTCTGTGATAGGCTGGTGCTGATACCAAGGGAGCTTTAATCCATGCTGCGAAAAATCTACATTCTGCAAAATTTATTTCGACAGATTGCTGCAACTCCCTACTGGAAGATGCCGATACCAACGATATTGTTGTTGATGATGTAAGATTTACCTCTTTGACAGTACATGTTTGTTGCTTGTAGCGTTTTTCTTTTTTCTTTTGAACATGTCACCTGGGGGGCAAGGGGGATCCCCACCTGAATATGATCTCTATTCAAAGAAAATGATCGAGGTCATGAGGGAAACCAGGTCAAAAAACGTGATCCAGTTTATGAGGAAGACTGGATCAAAAACCTTGATCCAGTTTATAAGGGTAGCCTTTTCCTTATTAATCATGCATGTAGAATTCCGATAAGTCTCACGTGCATAGACTTTCATTTTCTTACCCTCCCTTTTGTTATTTTTGATTGAGATTACCCCATTTCACTAAACTTGTGCCACATTAGAACTCTGCATGCATAGACTTTGACTCTTGCAAGTTGCAAACCTTGTATATACATCAGAAGTTCTAGTGAGAACAAAACATTCTAGCCTCTGGCACCTATAGTTACTGACTATCCCAGATCCTGGTATTTGTCGATATGGCTCTGCCGCGCTGGTACATATATGGTGTGTTGGGACTATTTCTGTCAAATATATAGAAAAAATCCGATGCGGTTTTGATACTGGCACTCTACAGTTATACATACTTCAAATAAAAATCCATTCCCTCAGGGTTGGTTGATTAATTATACCACATAACACAACTCCCTCCACTCGTTCAAATCGGAATCTATATGCTGCTGAACTGAAGAAGCAATGTTGTGAATTACCAGAGTCGGTTATGCTTCGGCAAGGAGAGTAAGGAGCAAAGGAAACCATGTTCTAACTCAAAGGGCTCACTCTTGGCACTTCAATTTTGCAAGAGTGAACAGGTGATAGAAGGATGCCACCTAGGCTGACAAAGGCGGTGTTACTGCTAGGCGAAGATGTCGAGCTAGGCAAGGCACAATCTAGCGAAGCACGCTTTATCTTTGGGGGCTGGCCGCCATGTTTGGTTTGGCCAGCCCGATGGCCTTCCATTCGTCCCTGTAAACATTGTGACGGTTTAATAAAAGATTCGGGAGATTGCCTCAAAAAAAAAAACTAGGCAAGGCACCAGTACACTGGGTCTGTGACCCACCCAGGCAGTGGTGATTGTTAAGATCCTGAATGCGTGCAAGTTGGCTAATTATTTGACTGAAATAATTTACTACTTTAGAGCTGCCACGTGCAGGGATAAGGGCACGCTGGCTAAAGGATTAGGACCCGATGAATATGGCAACCACTTAACTATTGTTCATGATACCAAAAAGAAAGAGAAGCTCTCATGCTTTATACTTTTAACGGGGTTTTGTGAAACCTGGGGTTAAAGGCTACTAGCCAATCACAGCAGTTGTGAACTTGTGATAGTAAAAAATCACGCGACATGAAATTTAGTAACAGTATTGTGTTAGTAAGTATTTCGGGAACAAGTAGCTCAAATGCAAGCCAAGTTTTTGCTAGTTGAACTAAATGCACTCCAATCTGTTGTGCACAAGAGGTTACAAGGGAATTATCTCATGGTTATGTTGAGAGTAAATTTCATTTTCATACCCTCCCTTTTGTTATTTTTGATTGAGATTTCCCCATTTCACTAAACTTGTGCCACATTTTACCCATTTTAATATTTGAGCACGAGTTGTTAATTCAATTCTAGATTGATAGTTGCGCATATTTTTAGGACCAGTTTACAGTTGATCCTAATTGGAGGCTTGATGCTTTCATGGAAGCTGACGAGATATAGATATGTGGCACAAGTTAGAACAAAAAGCAAATTACATCAGTTAATATGCATAGAGATATACATAGATATATTTTGTCATAAAGCAAAGACCTACAGCGTGTAGGTTTTCATCTTCTCGACAGATTTGTCCATGCCATTTGCATAGCGGAACATGGATTGGATATAAATAATAGGCTCAACAAATAATAGGTTTACACATCAGGCATATAATTTTATTAGTACCAGTGCAAGATATTTGTCTTCTTGGGACAAAAGATGATGATACACGTAACCATCCCGAATTCTGTTTTTATAATTATATGAAAAACCATCAATGGTAGTTATGTTAAGGAGCATATACATGATTCATTTTGTAGTTCATATCTTTGTACGTTCAATTTTATACCAGTTGAATGTTCTGATTTGCGTAAACTGGTAGTGTTACCCAAGGAGCGACTTACTATTGGAACCAGATGGCGCGTACTAGGTACATGTACATGAACAGCAGCTTGTCGTCGGAGAGCAAACTAATTTGCACATGATAGGTAGAAGTACTTGAAATGCTCAAATATTCAAAAGGGTACAATGTAATGCATGTTTGCTTAAATGGGGTAAAAAGGATGAATATCGGCTAAACGGGGTACGATGAAGTTGTGACTTTCCCGTTGGTGGGTGAGGCTGATTTAGTGGTGAGGTTGCCTGTATGTAGAATAATGTACCATGTGTTAGTTGTAGTTACCAACACATTCTACTAAGTTAGCTGACAGTTTAGGCGATAAATTCTTTGTTGCAATACTGCACGTGGATGGTTGAAGATTCTCACAATATGCAATCAATGAAATGTGAGCAAAATGTTTTTGCAAAAAAGAAGTGAGCAAAATTATGTTTATATAATCAGTCCATATTTTCCAAATCCTTCGCAGTTCTATGTAATTTTTTAGAGCTTATATCTATCTTTTATTCAATCCGTGAGGCTTCATAACTTTAGTTCCAATGATTCAGAAAGAGCCTATGTTTAAAAAGGAAATTAGAGCAGCAGCGTTGAAGAAACTTGGGAGTTGCTATTTCAAGAAAAAGGATTATCGATTGGCAGTAAAAGGCTACAGTAAGGTATATAAGCATCGTCCATTTCATTTTTATTGTATATTACGCTATAATGGCTTGCATAGCTCTCAGTTTGAAGCAATCAATGCTCTTAGCGCGCGTGCGCATTGAATTTTCTCCGTTCAATAGCCAAACTGCATTGCGTCTGGGAACTACGATTTTCATGCCATAAGTTTCCCAAGTTCCTTACGGCTTGAAAGTATTTTGGAAGTCGTGGATTTTTCTTACTAAACCGACCCTAAACATATTTTTGTGTTAGTTTTCAAAGAGTTTGTCGCAATGCAACAAATGATATGGCATTGGCAAGCTATGGGAAAGGTGGACCATTTTTGTATAGAATGTCTTCCCAAATTCCTCTTGGTTTGGAATCAAATTTGAAAAGACTGATATATTTTGCGAACATGGAATAACATGGAATTTTAGAGAAGTTTCTCGGTGTGGGGAAATTGATATACCGCTGGAACTTGGAAAGCTATTGAAAATGCTAAACATTTTATGTTTAAAGTTTTCTCAAAATCCTAACTGGTTGAGCAAACTCTCTTTGCGATGAAGCCGTCAAAGGCTCCGGGTGCCGATGGGTTTAATGCTGGCCTCTACCAGCACCCCATTCGCACCTTCTCTGTGATGATGTTACAATGGTTGTATTGAGCTTCCTTAAGGGGGAAAATATGCGGGAGGTGGTGAATAAGACGGTAATTGTATTAATTTTGAAGTTTAAAAGCCTGAGGAATATCACTCAGTTTTGCTCCAAGTTTTTGGCTAATCGGTTACATGAATCCTTGATGAATTAATATTTGAAGAGCAGAGTGCGTTTGTGTTTGGGAGGCTAATAATAGACAACGTACTAACTACATATGAGTGTGTTCACCCGATGAGAAAGTAAACAAGGTTGCGTATAATCATGTAGAGTGAGCTACCTTCAAGGAGTAATGCAACAACTGGGTTTTGTAGAAGAGTGGGGGTCTCTTATCACGTGATGTTATCTCCAAGTTAGTTTCTAGGTGAAGGTGAATGGGTGCCGAGGAAATAGGCAATTTTTTGACTAAATTAATCGAAGAATAAATCACTAGCATGGCGTTGGCAAAAATAAACACATGTTGATATTCGATCATGCACGCACATGCTACGCTAATTGCAGAGACATCTACATATAACGCTAGCATGGCTAAAACAGAAATCAGTAGGAGCGGGATAAACGAGTTATACCCTCCAGTAGGCCAGGAGGCCAGGCAGAAGCCGCGGTGGCGGCGGCATCAACAGTGGCGTCCTCGGCGACCTTCTTCTCAACTTCGAGTTTCTTGGCGGTAGCCTTCTCGGCGTCGGTGGGCATGATGACGATGAGAAGACGCGGAGATGTAGAGGAAACAGATGATCGGAGGCGAGCAGTCGCGTAGTTGCTCCCTAAAAACCTAATCGCCCCTCTCCCGTACATGATCCGGAGAGGCGGGGTTTCGGAGGCCTGCTCTCCCGTTGACCGTGTACGCGGTGGATGGGATGGAGTCGGCGGCGGCAGCAGCAAAGGGAATGGTAGGGGCGGTGCGCATGGAATAGATGTAATCTGTTTGTGGCGGCTAGGGTTGGCCAACGCCTCACACATATATGCGCGTCTGGGTGGAGAGACGTGGGCTGGACCCACGTCTGAGTTGGCAAGAGCCCACGATCCGATGTCTTGGGTACGTGACGCGTCTGTTACTCCATTCCTGGCCGACAAAAATAAGCGCATAGGTATAACTCGAGTCGGCTCAATCCCGTAACCCACGCCGCATCATGACGAGGCGTGGCGAGGTGGGCGGCGGAGGAGGAGGGCATGAGGGCCTCTTCTCTTATCAAGCTCCAATAGCATGTGGAAGAGAATCCCTTATAAGGAGGTCCAACTCTTTCTCCACTAGCGGGGTGCGACTAAACTTCCCACCACCCCT
The DNA here is from genome assembly GCA_032464435.1 of Aegilops umbellulata. NCBI lineage: Eukaryota > Viridiplantae > Streptophyta > Magnoliopsida > Poales > Poaceae > Aegilops > Aegilops umbellulata. Next base: position 447,057,800 of record CP136054.1, read on the forward strand.
TGTCATGACACCTACATGGGCCCTTAGAGATTTTTTCTGAAATTGTTAGATGGGCCTAAAGCCCACCCCATATTTCAATAATCACCCACCAGATCTCGAGAGCCCATTGTGTCTTCTGTTCCAATCGCTGTTTCGATATACCAGTGTTTCAATGAAGACCTGTTAAGGTTTAACTTCACCTAGAGCATGTAGCTACACTCCTTCACAACTGAACAACAGACTATGCCTTGAATTGTCAATTTGGCGTAAAGAAGTTTCACCATATGTCTTACTAGTACTAGGCTGACGAAGGCTGACCCCTCGGCTGGAGCATATTAATCACACTCCTGGCCCATTCATGAGCTTACTAGAAATCACCCCAGTCTCATAGACTGTGACCAGCAGTGGGGCTCATATAGGTGTGTTCCTCCAAATACGCTCTGTAGGAAAGCATCTTGCTTACATAAGCTTTGGAACGCATTAAGATAGTAGTCACCCTACCATACATTATCCGAGAGTATTGCATCTCCAACGGAGTGGGTTAGTAAAGTTATTCTCCTTGGTTCACCACTGGCTTGTTTCCTCAGGTCCTACTTCACGGGATCTCCGATCACATAGGTTGGGTTACCATCATGGCAACTCATGTGGGTCTCATACCCATCTCCCTCGATGCATTATCTATCACAACACGTGATAGCCCTTTAGTGAAGGGATCTGCCAGATTCTTAGCCGTTTGGATATAATCCAACGTTGTCACTCCGGAGTTCCTTAATTTTCTGACAGCTTTTAATCTCATTCTTGTATGTTTGTTGGACTTCATGTTGTCCTTTGAACTCTTCACTTTGGCAATAACTGTCTGATTGTCCTAGTTCATAAGGGTAGCCGGAACCGGCTTTTCAACCACTGGCAAGTCTATCAAAAAATCTCGAAGCCATTCTGCTTCGACACCAGATGTGTCTAATGCTGTTAATTTCGCTTCCATTGTTGATCTCGTTAAGATCGTTTGCTTGCAAGACTTCCAGGAAACAACACCACCTCCAAGAGTAAACATATACCCAGTTGTGGCCTTCGTCTCATCAGCACCAGAGATTCAATTCGCAACACTATACCCTTCAAGTACCGACAGGTATCCGGTATAGTGAAGTCCATAGTTAATAGTACCTTTCAGATATCGCATAACTCTTTCAGTAGCATGCCAATGTACATCACTCGGTTTGGAAACAAACTGACTCAGTTTGCTCACAGCGAACGTGATGTCAGGCCTCGTTGCGCTCGCTAGATACACGAGTGAATGACTGATATGAGAGTATCTCAATTGAGCCTTAGTTGTGCCTTCGAACTTCCAAATCAACACACTAGGATCATATGGTGTTTGAATAGTTTGTAGTCCGAATATCCAAAACGACTCAACACCTTCTTAACATAGTGGGATTGCAGAAGTGTGATCCCAAGGTCCTTCATCTCAAAGTACTGAGATAAAAATGACTTAACCTCCTCAATCACTTTGAGGTTGGTTCCAAATATCAGTATGTCATCAACATACAAGCACAGTATAACTCCTTCTCACCCACCATGGCGATAGTATACACATTTGTCAGCTTAATTAACAATGAAGCCAATAGATGTCAGAGTTGTATTAAACTTGTCATGCCATTGCTTACGTGCTTGTCTCGGGCCATATAAGGATTTCAGCAACATACACACCTTTCCTTCCCGACTATCTATTACAAAGCCATCTGGCTGTTGCATATAGATTTCCTCGTCTAGCTCTCCGTTCAGGAAAGCCGTCTTAACATCCATCTGGTGGACGAGAAGACCATGCGAGGCCGCCAACGAGGGTAATACTCGAATGGTGGTTAGTCTGGCCACAAGTGAATAAGTATCAAAGAAATCTTCCTCTTCTCTCTGGGCATAGCCGTTGGCCATAAGCCTAGCCTTGTAATCAATCGTATCGCCAGGCCTAAGCTTCTTTTTGAACACCCACTTACACTTCAACAGGATGAGGTGGTTGGTTGTGCACGCGGTGGCGGTTGGGGGCGTGTGGAGGCGCTCGAGTGGCAACAATGGGCTAGAGAAGATGGCTGCATGGCGGGGAGATTCTGGTCGGGGAAGGGTGGAGACGACGGCTCGGGGTGTTTCTTATTTCTTTGTTTCGGGTCATGGGGAGGTTCGACTAGGCCTTCTTTCGGTCAGTCGAGCCTATATAGGGATGAAATATACATAATATTATTCTATGACTAGTCACAAAATAGTCCTACCCTATAGAAGAGGGCGATTCAGAGCCCAGGCTTAGATGTTCCCGTCCATGAAAATTTTCGTGCGAAGACCATCCGCTTGAGCATTTGTCTGTGTGGTCGGCTAGTGGAGGTGGCAACACATGGCACCAACAGTTTGATGGTGCTTCTCGAGTACCCCGTCTCGAGCTTTGGGATGAAAATCCATAGGTCTAGCCTTAGCTAGTTGTACAAGGCAATGGCAATGTTTACATGTTGTTTCCTTCTTGAAGGCTATAGTTACCAATATGAGACAAATATAGTTATCACACCACCCGTACTATAGTTACCAACATGAGGAAACTATAGTTATCAACATGTTAACTATGTAGTTACCCAGTTGCATATGCTACAGTTAGCAACATGGGATCTAGTTCCGAAGGTCTCGTCACAACTGATTCAATGGTGAAAGCAGATTTCGAATTGGACCGATTGTTTGAGCTAAAAACATTTTGAATCTCCTCGGTGCAATCTTTGATGACATTAGCTTTTGGCCTCTAGCACATGCATGTGCATGTGAGGAGGGGGAGGGGGGACCATTTGGATCTATCCATATATTCCTAATGTTTGCCACATAGCACACCTTAATAAAAAAAGTTGGGCACATGACGCGTGATGGTCCCTACCCACATGCTATGAGGCCTATATTATGTAGAATTGGGCATTCTTGGACTTCCAGTCTTCATAAACATGAAGAGGGTGGATTACTGTAGTGTGTTAATTTGAAGAGGGGCAATTTATGTGAGGGTACATGCATTCATTATTTATTACCACTCCTCTATCGAACTTCCTTCGTCCCTAAATAGGTGGCATATAAATTAAGTTAAAAAGTCAATTATGAATAAATACATTATGAAAATAAATCTAATAGTGGATATATTAATATTGATTTGGTATTTTTTATCTTCATATTTTTGTATATATGTGTGGTCAAACTCAGAAAGCATTGACTTTTGGACTCAATTTATGCGCCACCTATTTGGGGACGGAGGAAGTATAACTATAAGAGTTATTGTCTTGTTGGATAAAAAAGCAACTTGAAACCCATGGAAAAATAATTTACACACAGTGCCTTACCGTGATTCACACATGGTATGACTTCATTATTGTGCTATACATTTAGTAATTTTGTGTTAGGTAAATCGGCTTTGTTTTCCAGACTTGCTGATTCATAGTTCGGTTATATACTGGCTCAACTATCTATGCATACTATTAGGAAACTTTCTGCATCAATGTTTAGCTCAACTATCTATGCATACTATTAGGAAACTTTCTGCATCAATGTTTAGCAATGTGCGAACTTCCAATTAAGTGCCACAGGTTCTTAACTGTTTATTTATGTTATGGTCACTGTTGATTTTCCTTGTTGGTTGTAGGCCATGCAGCTTAATCTTGGCGATGCAACCTTGTTCTCAAACAGGAGCCTTTGCTGGCTTCTCATGGGTGACGGAGGCAAGGCCTTGGTAGATGCTAACCAATGCAGAACAATGCGCCCTGACTGGCCAAAGGCTTGTTACCGGCAGGGTGCAGCTCTGATGTTACTGAAGGTTACTTAGAAGATACTGTTGACAGTTTATTTTTCTCTTGGTTCTTGAAATTGATTTTGATAATTCAGTTGTGTTGTATCATCAGGATTACGAGAGTGCAAGTGAGCGATTCTCGGAAGGACTGAAGTTGGACCCAGGGAATGCTGAGATTGAGCATGCTTTACGGTATCCCATCCGCCTCTTTGGTTACCCTATGCCTTTTTTGACGAAGACCTTGCATTTTTCGGCTAACTTGTTAGGTTCATGCCCTTGCAAGATATTGACTTCCAGTCTTGGAAAGCAACTACACGTACTATTATCTAGCAATGCCATTTGTAATATGCTTAAAACACATCAAGCACCCTTGTTCTTCTACCACCTTGTCTTCAGCGTAAATTTGGCAATCAGGTTGAATGGGATTTTCTCAGAAATACTATGCTAAAGCTTGGTTTTACTCATAGATGGGTAGAATTGATGATGACATGTGTAAGATCTGTGAAGTACAGGGTTTGGTTTAATGAGCAAGAAACTTAATCCTTTACTGCCTTGTATGTATGGTAAATAAATTAGTAATTTCTTATGAGGTTGGCTGTCGATTTTATTAAGAATAGGAGCTATGCATGTCCTCCTCTTATCAACATATGTTGCCGTGCAATGGCGCCTAAAAAGTTCTAATATGTACACAATTATGCAATTCCAAATCTCTAATAGTTCTCCTTGGACTATGCTGCAGGGAAGCAATGGAGAACCTGACGATGTCTGGGATCAGCAAAGCCAAGTGACTATTTGGGTGTCGGTGTGTCGCAGGGGAATAGTTGAAGACTTTTGGCCTTTTCCGCAAGGACTCTTGTTTTCTGAACTAAGTACTTCCTGTCGAAATTCAGTATCGTGCCTGGTGAAGTATTGGCGTGGCTTGTTTGCATGACTTTTAACGCAGTAATGCTCAGTGGAGACTCACCAGTTGCAATCTATTGTGTGCGAATGTGTATCTATCTTTACCTCCCAGTATGGCAGGGTAGCGTATTCAAACTTACTCCCTCCGTCCCATAGTGTCAAAAAATGGGAGGGAGGGAGTAGGTTGTAATTTTGCAATTGTCGCCAAACAAGAACTAGCTAGGGACTGTCGCCAAACTAGAAACAAGCTAGAGGCTGTCGCCAAACTAGAGCCTGATGACATGGATTTCATCATTCTTCCAGGATTCTTCATCTAGTACTCGAGTGAGGCAGTGAAGCACCTCACTGTCCATGATCCGCACCACAAGTAGGTACAGACCAAGACAGCGGATTCGGCACATCTGCAAATATGTTCAGTCTGGCTCCAACTCAAAGGCGCCCGTAGTTTCTTGAGAAGCAGATCCCTGAACAGGACAGCTTCCCCTCCAAGTGGCTCCTTGGAAGGGTTTTGCCCTGTACTGTAGATATCCCACTATCAAGTGCCACACCTGTTTCACATCGATCCAAGTGCTTCTAATTAACACTAGAGAATTCCTACAATTCCAGTCCCCACAAGACTGTAGAAGAGAAAGTTTAAATGGGAGAATTTCCTGTTGCATAGCCGGTGTGTAGCATGGAATTTAAAATCAAACTTTAAAATTTTGCTCAACATCCTTCCATACTAACCTAGCAGAGCAATGCACTCAAAAGAAGAGGTGATAGACTCGTTCAATCTCAGTACAATGCACACATTCCAGGGGCTTAACCATATACCCCTTTTCCTAAGATTACCACAAGTCATGATTTTTATTTTGAGATAAAAGCCATAAAAAGACGTGAATTTTGGTAGGCACCTTGAGCTGCCACAGATCTCATTATATCCTAAATGCCATTTGTAGCCAAATTTTACAACTTCCATAGTCCACATTACCCCTTCCCAGAAATAAGGAGGTGTGTACCATGGCAACAGAGGACATTAGGATTTTTTGGTATTTTAGTTAGCATCTATCACTCGTTTCCACAAATAACCCTCCCCTACAATATAGCTCTTCAACCAAAACCCAATCAAACAGATATTGAGACCCAAAACGGGGGAGAGCAACTTTCCTCTCCATCCAACCATTCTAGCACAATATTGATATGTCTCCAACGTATCTATAATTTATGAAGTATTCATGCTATTATATTATCATTTTTGGATGTTTTACAACCATTTTATAGCAATTTTATATCATTTTTGGGACTAACTATTGACACAGTGCCCAGTGCCGGTTGCTGTTTTTTTGCTTGTTTTTTACTTCGCAGGAAATCGATATCAAACGGAGTCCAAACGCAGCGAAATTTTTTGGAGAATTTTTTTGGACCAGAAGACCCAGGATGGGCTTAAAAAGTACCAGAGGGGAGGTACGAGGTGGGCACAACCCACCTGGGTGTGCCAGGGCGCCCATGCGCGCCTAGGGGGTTGTGCCCCCCTCGGTGCCCTCTCGCACCGCCTCTTCGCCCTATAAATTGCCAAATATTTCAAAAACCCTGGGGGTAATCCTAGATCAAAAGTTCTGCTGCTGCAAGCCTCTGTAGCCACGAAAAACCAATCTAGACCTCGTTCCGGCACCCTGCCGGAGGGGGAAATCATCACCGGTGGCCATCTTCAGCATCCCGGCGGCCACCATGATGAGGAGGTAGTAGTCCACCCTCGGGGCTGAGGGTTTATACCAGTAGCTATGAGTTTAATCTCTCTCTCTCTCTCTCTCTCTCTCTCTCTCTCTCTCTCTCTCTCGTGTTCTTGAGATGTCACGATCTTGATGTATCGCGGGCTTTGTTAATATAGTCGGATCATATGGTGTTTTCCCCTCTCTATCTTGTTGTGAATTGAGTTTTCCCTTTGAGATTTCGTTCTTATCGGATTGAATACTTTTATGGATTTGAGAATGTCTTGCTATGAATACCCGTTGTGACAATGGGTATCATATTGATTCACTTGATATATGTTTTGGCACTCAACTCGCGGATTCACGAGGTGACATTGGGGTAATCTATGCATATGGGTTGGTGCATGTTCTTCTCTTTGTTTCTCCGGTAGAAATCTTGGGGCACTCTTTAAAGTTCTTTGGTGTGGATTGAATACTATGAATCTGAAATTGTTTGATGCATATCGTATAATAAACTCACGGATACCCGCGGTGACATTGGAGTATCTAGGTGACATTAGAGTTGGTTGATGTGTATCATATGGTGTTATTTTAGTACGAACTCTTGGTTAGATCGATCGGAAAGAATAGCTTGGTGTTATTTTAGTACAAACTCTAGGATAGATTGATCGAAAAGAATAGCTTTGAGGTGGTTTCATACCCTACAAACAATTTCTTCTTATATTCTCCGCTAGGTAGGAACTTTGGAGTGATTCTTCATCGCACATTGAGGGATGGTTATATGATCCAATTATATTAGCACTATTGAGAGATTCCACTAGCGAAAGTACAGACCCTAGACCTCATTTTCAAGCATTGCAATACTGTTTGTGCTTCGTTTTATCAATTGCTACCTTGCTGTTTTTTTATTGTTCCTATTACAAAAATCAACATCTACTATCATTACTACGCTTGTATCACCATCTCTTCGGCGAACTAGTGCACCTATAAAAATTACCATTGTATTTGGTGTGTTGGGGACACAAGAGACTCTTTGTTATTTGGTTGCAGGGTTGTTTGAGAGAGACCATCTTCATCCACACCTCCAACGGATTGATAAACCTTAGGTCATCCACTTGAGGGAAAATTGCTACTGCCCTACAAAACTCTGCGCTTGGAGGCCCAACACAAGTCTATAAGAATAAAATTGCGTAGTTGGCATCAAATATCAACTAAAGGTTATAGGTCCTCCATTCTAAATTTTCCAAAATGTAGAGGCAACCTTAGATACCTAATAGGGAACTCTCCTATGTTGCATTGAAAAATATCCAAGAAAGGAACTACATGAGTCCCGAAATTAATAGAGACTAGCTCACTTTTCTGGTAGTTAATAATCATGTCTAAAACTAATTCCAAACCATGTTAAGATCCATTTCAAATTTAGAGATACTTATGTGTCATTCTCCACAAATAGCAGAGTATCATCTACATATTGTAAACAGATCACACTCACATGGCTAAATTTAGGGCACATGCCTCTAACCAAACCAGCCTAACCCCCTATTGCCAACACCCTAACAAAAACATCCACTACCAAATTAAACATCAATGGAGACAGTTGGTCTCCCTGCCTAAGACCTCTACTGGTGGTAAAAAAAAGCATTCTCCTCCGCATTAATCTCTATTCCAGCATAACCGTTCAGGGTGAGTTTTTTAATGCAACCAATCCATCTACTTCCAAAACCAGTAAGGGTTAGGATCTCATACAAAAAAATCTAGATCACCTTTATCATATGCTTTCTCACAATCAATTTTAGAGAGGCCCTTTTCTTATAAAAGAGTATACGTCATGTACAACCTCATGGGAAGTTACAACACTCTTCAAAATAAACCTACCCCTAACAAAGGCAGGCTGATGTTCATAAACTAGCCTCCCTATGATGAGGGACAAAATATTATTAAGGACCTTAGTAAAACTTTTTAAAGCATCAATTAAGCAAACAAATAGGTCTAGTTTTTTCATAGTCCTAGCATCATTTTCATTAGGAATTAAGGAAATCATGACAAAATCTAGTCTATAAATGTCTAGCTCTTGATCAAATCATGGCTCAAAATATTAAATCTTATTTGATTACATCCCAAAAGGTTTGGTAAAACATAAAAAGGAGCACCTTCAGATTAGGAACCAAAAGTGCATGTTTGATTTCCTCTTCAATAAATTTAGCTTCTGATAGAACATTCTCAACATGTGAGATTTGTTCCTCTAAACTATAGAAATCGTCCCCATTGAAGGCCTAGACTCCCACTTAGAAAATTCTTTGTAATAAGCTACTGCTACCTTTTTCATACCTTCACTATACGCTATTGGTCCCTCAGGACCATCTAAAACACTAATTAATCAATTTCTTCTCTACTGATTAGGCACTAGTGAGAATATGCATTATTCATGTCTCCCTCAATGGTATACCTATCCCTAGACCTTTGCCTACCTTTAATCTCTTATGTGTTTGCAATATCACTGAGTTCAACAAGGATTTCATCCATCCAACTCCCCTCTCCTCGGTGTAACACCCGGATAATCATGCTACAGTAATCCCACGCTAATCATGCCACGATACCTCGATAACTGTTGCTAAACTTCCGTTAGTTCAAACCGTTTCAAAATTAAATTAAAATTATGGCAAACATCAAAGGTTTTCAAAAATTGAAGCAAAAAATGTTCGATGGTTGCCGAATATTACAAGGGTAATTATAGTAAAGTAAACACATTTTTATAAAATGTCTAAATAGTTTAAAATGATTTAAAAGGAAAAGAAAATAAATAAAAAGAAGAGAAACTACAAAAACAGAAACAAAAAAAAGGAGCCCCCCTGCCAACTGGGCCAGACGGCCCAGCTCACCGGCCACGCCAGCCCACCTGGCCCAACCAGCCCACTACCCCCCTCCTTATCCACTCCCTCACCCAAACCTAACCTAACCACCCACCACTCTCCCCCTCACGACGCCCCCTCCCTCCCGATCCAGATCGGATCGGGCTCGCACGCACGTCGCCGCCTGGACCGCGCCGGCGACCGGAGCTTCCTCGCCGGCCTGCTTCGCCCTCCCCCACCGGACTGCCTCCCGCTCCGCTGCCCGTCCCCATCCTCCTCCTCGTTGGACGCCATCGAGCCATGCCGCCCCTTTCCTGCATAGAACGTGAGCACCGCCCCGTGCCCCCTCTCCTCCCGTGCTGAACTCGTCTCGCTCACCAACCGCACCGTCCCCGCGCCCAGGCGCTCGCCCTCGCGTGCCCCGTCGCGGCCAGCCCCCGGTGAGCTTGCACTCACCCGCGCTCCGGGTTCTCCGGCCGCGCCTTCTCCTCGTACCGTTGCCCACCACTACGTTCAGCGCCTCCCCTGGTCGCGCTCCACCGCACGCCACGACGCCCCGACGCCTCCCGTGCGCTTATGCCATGGCCACGCCTTGGCCGCCTCCCTGACGCCGCTCTCCCTCCGCCGTGCAGCCCTGCTGCTGCTGCTCCGCTGCGGGCGCCGCTCACTGCGCGTCCGCGCCGTTCGGGTCCCGCATCGCCGTGCTGCCCTGCACCGGCCCGGTCGTGCCACCCCCTCCAGCCTGCGCCGCCCAGCTCCGGTGCTGCCTCGCCGTGGCCTCGCCGGTGCCATCTCCGGCGCCATCTCCGGCGCCGTGCCCGCTGGCCCTCGTCCGGGTCGGGCACCTCCAGCGCCCCATCGTCCGCACCCGCACGCCCGCGCGCCCGCTAACCCGCCAGGCCCCATGAGCCTATGACAGATAGGGCCCACCCCCAGAACGTTATTAAAGAAACTGTAAAATAAAAATAAATAATTAGTTAATTAAATAAATAATTAACTTAATTAATCTTGATTAACTAAACTAAACAACTAACTAAACTAATTAAACATTAGTTATCTAAATAACCTGGTTCGTTAATTAGCAAATTAATTAGTATGACAGTGGGGCCCGCCCCCCCTAATTAATACGAATTAGGTCAATTAAATTGTTTAATTAATAGTGTCACTGACCAGTGGGACCCACTGGTCAGGTTGACCAGTCAACCCCCGTTGACTGCTGACGTCAGCATGACATCATGCTGATGTCATAAATCCATTTTCGAATTAAATTAAATTCCAAATTAATATAATCTTTAGAAAATCATATCTTTTAATCCGTAACTCGGATTAAATTATTTTCAACATGAAAGTTGCTCAGAACGACGAGACAATTCCGGATACGCAACCCGTTCATTCGCCACACCCCCCTAACCTATCGAACTCGCAACTTTCCCGCTCCGGCTCCTCAGGCCGAAAACGCGAAACACCGGGGATACTTTCCCGGTTGTTTCCCCCCTTCACCGGTATCACCTCATACCGCGTTAGGGCACCCCTAGCACCGATACTTGTCATGTCATGCATCGCTATGCATCTGTTTGCTTAAATATTTATTGTTTCTTCCCCCTTCTTCTCTCGCTAGACACCGAGACCGACACCATTACTACCCAGTACGACTACGGAGTTGACGACCCCTCTCTCTTGCCAGAGCAACCAGGCAAGCCCCCCCCCTTGATCACCAGATATCGCCTACTTTTCTCTATACTGCTTGCATTAGAGTAGTGTAGCATGTTACTGCTTTCCGTTTATCCTATCCTGATGCATAGCCTGTCCTTGCTACTACTGTTGTTACCTTTACCTGCAATCCTACATGCTTAGTATAGGATGCTAGTTTTCCATCAGTGGCCCTACATTCTTGTCCATCTGCTGTGCTATACTATCGGGCCGTGATCACTCGGGAGGTGATCACGGGTATATACTATACTTTATACATGATACATGTGGTGATTAAAGTCGGGTCGGCTCGAGGAGTACCCGTGAGTGATTCACGGATTGGGGGCTGAAAGGACCTTTGTCCCGACGGCCCTTTGTGTGGATCTTTGTGGCGGAGCGACAGGGCAGGTTGAGACTACCTAGGTGAGAGGTGGGCCTGGCCCTGTCGGTGTTCACGGATACTTAACACGCTTAACGAGATCTTGGTATTTGATCTGAGTCTGACTACTGGCTTATACGCACTAACCAACTATGCGGGAAAGATATGGGCACTCGGCGTCGTGGTATCAGCCGAAGCACTTCGTGACGTCAGCGACTAAGTGGCGCGCGCCGGGTTGGACCGCGTAACGTGACTTCCTTTGTAATGGAGGTTGCTAGGTCTGCTCTCCGGCCTCATACGAAACGTGCAGGTGTGCAATGGGCGATGGGCCCAGACCCCTGCGCGCATAGGATTTAGACCGGCGTGCTGACCTCTCTGTTGAGCCTAGGTGGGGCTGCGACATGTTGATCTTCCGAGGCCGGGCATGACCCAGGAAAGTGTGTCCGGCCAAATGGGATCAAGCGTGTTGGGTTATGTGGTGCACCCCTACAGGGAAGTTAATCTATTCGAATAGCCGTGATCTTCGGTAACAGGACGACTTGGAGTTGTACCTTGACCTTATGACAACTAGAACCGGATACTTAATAAAACACACCCTTCCAAGTGCCAGATACAACCCGGTGATCGCTCTCTAACAGGGCATCGAGGAGGGGATCGCCGGGTAGGATTATGCTATGCGATGCTACTCGGAGGACTTTAGTCTACTCTCTTATATATGCTGCAAGACGAAGGCTGCCAGAAGCGTAGTCTTCGATAGGATTAGATATCCCCCTCTTATTCTGGCATTCTGCAGTTCAGTCCACTGATATGGCCCTTTACACATATATCCATGCATATGTAGTGTAGCTCCTTGCTTGCGAGTACTTTGGATGAGTACTCACGGTTGCCTTGTTCCCCCTTTTCCCTTTTCTATACCCGATTGCTGCGACCAGACGATGGAGCCCAGGATCCAGACGCCACCGTCGACGATGACTCCTACACTGGAGGTGCCTACTACTACGTGCAACCCGCTGACGACGACCAGGAGTAGTTAGGAGGATCCCAGGCAGGAGGCCTGCGCCTCGTTCGATCTGTATCCATGTTTGTGCTAGCCATCTTATGGCAACCTTGTTTAACTTATGTCTGTACTCAGATATTGTTGCTTCCGCTGACTCGTCTATGATCGAGCACTTGTATTCGAGCCCTCGAGGCCCATGGCTTGTATTATGATGCTTGTATGACTTATTTATGTTTTTAGAGTTGTGTTGTGATATCTTCCCGTGAGTCCCTGATCTTGATCGTACACATTTGCGTGCATGATTAGTGTACGATTGAATCGGGGGCGTCCCAAGTTGGTATCAGAGCCGACTGCCTGTAGGAATCCCCCTTCCACACTCCTTGGCCGAAGTCGAGCCTAGACATTGCAAAAACTTTTACTAACTTGGTTGTGTGCCTTACGGGCCCACGTCGCCATCGGGTGGTACTAGGATCCTTTACTCCTCGACCTTTACTCTGGGACTCTGAACTCTCTTCTACTCGGGTTAAACGAATTTACTAACTCAAACAGTAGGGTCTCGTGACGACATTCACCCCAAAGTTGGATAAAAGCCATAGTTATTCCTTAGTATAGTGTTTTGAACAATTTCCACACTGTCATTTGACTCCTTTGAAACATCTTTGTTTTCAGATGGAACCCACGAGGCAGGTCGTGCGCCACACGGCGGCCATTGGTGCCTCGGGATCACCGGCCGTGCTAGCTGAGATGATGACCTAGCTGGGTTATCGCTGGCACCCCGAGTACACCGTCTCCGAGGAGTACCAGGACTTTAACCAGGAGTAGTACCGTGCCATAGTCCACCTCTACTCTCGGGAGTATAACTCCACTACTGTGTTGCACACCGCTTATGGTGTTGGAGTGACCATCGATATGGCAGTTCACGATGCTACCTATGCTGCTCTGACACGCCTTCGTTGGGAGTACCGGGAGTTGGACACCTCCCCCTTCAGGCACATTGCTATCGCATCTGATATTGGTGCGGAGGGTTACTACACTGTTGCCTACTCCACTATCACCCGCGAGCCCTTCTACCATCAGAACCTGGTTCTGCATGCTGATGGGATGGATCGAGCTAACCGAGCTCTTCGCCACGAGTTGTACACCACTCGTCAGCACCTCTACCGTGCTCTGACGAAGTTGCACCCCTTTGTCGGATCTGGGGAGCTGCCGCGTTCTGCTATCTACCCAGCCAGGACTGTGATGCCCCAGGGTGTCGGTTGGCCAGAGGTGGAGGCTACTCTCCCGCACTTGGTCCTCTTCTGCCACCTGAGCGTCGGGTTCAGCACCAGAGCACCCGCGGACCCCAGGTTGCCGACATGGTGTACCCGTTGCCACACTATTAGCTTTCAGGCTACAGCTACCTCCGCAGTACCGCGTGGGACTGATGTAGACTTGCTTAGTAGTGTTAGATGCATTCGCCGCGAGCCTGCGTGCCGCCTATGATGTCTTAGTCTATGCACTGAACTATGTGTACCGAACTCTATGCATGATCTCTTTTGTAAGATATGACGACTTTTATGTGGTATCTATCGTGCTGTTTTCATTATGCATGTTTCGTCATGAATGATTCTTGTCTTTGCAAATTTCTCAATGCTGAACTACCCTGTTATATATTAGCAGGATGGTTAGACCAGGTGGTCGTGGTCGTGGTGGCAACTTCCCACCACCGCCTGAGTACATGGCTGGTATGATCCAACAGCTTGAGATGAATCGCCAGTTCATGGAGAACATGATGGCTCAGTTTCCTCGCCCCAATATGAACCAACAGCCAGCCCCAGTAACTCTGCAGGATTTCATGCGCCTGAACCCAATTGTGTACCGCAGCTCAACTCAGCCTTTGGATGCTGATGACTAGCTCCGTGACATCACCTATGAGATGGAGTCTGCTAATGTAGCCCCTGCCAGCTATGTCACCTCTGCTTCCTTCTTTCTGAAGGGACCCGCATCTCAATGGTGGGACAGCCACAGACGTACTCTGCCAGTTGGAACAATCCTCACCTGGCCAGACTTTCAAGCTGCTTTTCGTGCCCGCTTCATTCCTCAGGGAGTCATGGACCGGAAGAAGCATGAGTTCCGCAACCTCACCCAAGGCAATAAAACTGTTGAAGCTTATCAGCGGGAGTTTCTGGACTTGTCTCGCTATGCTGAAGAAGACATTGCGACTGATGCACGCTGGCAGGAGAAGTTCTGTGACGGCCTTCAAGCTGACATCAAGCTCGCACTTCTAGTGCACGACTTTGATGATTTCGCCACCTTGGTAAACAAGGCCATCAATGTCGAAACAGGTCTGCAGGAATACCAGAGCTCTCACAGGCGCAACCGTGACACGGGCTCATCTTCGGGCCCGTCCTCGTAGAAGCGCAAGATATGGATTCCCAACAGCATGTACCAGCCGAATGCACCTGCCCCAAGGAAGTCCTATGCTGCACCTCGTCTGCCTGCTGCTCCAACTAGGCAGACAAGGCTTCCAGCTCCACCACCCAGAGCTCCTGTTCCCACCCCCAATAATGGTCTGTGCTACAAGTGTGGTCAACCAGGTAACCTTGCCAGGAACTGCTATCAGAATCAGAACCAGAATCAACTGGCCCTTCCAGCAGTTGGTCGTGGAAACAACCAGGCCTGCAACAACAATAGTGCCAAGTCTTATGGCCGTGTTCATGCCAACCACGTTGATCTGAACGAAGCTCAAGACCAGCCTGCTACTGTGATAGGTACACTCCTCGTAAATTCAGTACCTGCATCCGTTTTATTCGATTCAGGAGCATCGCATTCATTCATGTCAGAAGATTTTGCATACAAGCACGACGTTAAATGCGAGGAGATGAACACTTCGGTAGTGGTAAAAACCCCCGTGGGTCAATGTCAAACCTCCATGCTTGGCGTTGACGTCCCCGTGGAAATCAAAGGGCTGGAATTCTATGCCTCGCCCACTATCCTGAAGTCATCTAACATCGACCTCATTTTGGGGATGGATTGGTTGAAAGCGCATACTGCTTCTATAGTTTGCGCCACTAAGACCGTCCATCTGCTACACCCTTCAGAAGAGATAGTTACGTACCAAGCTCACCTGGTGCAAAATGCCGAGGCACGGCTTTATGCATTGAATGTATTGAACTCTACACCACTCGAGGGCATTGAAAACATTCTCGTCGTGCGTGATTTCCTCGACGTCTTTCCGGAAGAACTTCCGGGGATTCCCCCTGCTAGAGCTGTCGAATTCGTCATCGACTTGAAACCAGGCACCACTCCTATAGCCAAGCGGCCCTACAAGATGCCGCCGCATGAACTCCTTGAGCTTAAGGAGGAAATCGACAAATCTCTTCAAAATGGTTTCATTCGCCCAAGTTGCTCTCCTTGGGGAGCACCTTCTCTCTTTGTCAAGAAGAAGGATGGGACAAACCGACTAGTACAAGACTACCGTCCTATTAACCAAGCTACCATTCAGAACAAGTATCCTCTTCCTCGGATCAATGATCTGTATGATCAACTGGCTGGTTCATAAGTGTTCTCTAAACTCGACTTGAGGTTGGGTTACCACCAGATCCGTGTTCGTGAAGAGGATATCCCAAAGACCGCCTTTGTGACTCGATATGGTTCATACGAGTACACGGTCATGTCATTCGGCTTAACCAATGCTCCAGCCACCTTCTCTCGCCTGATGAACTATATATTCATGGATTACCTCGACAAGTTTGTCGTGGTTTATCCGTATGATATCCTGGTATTTTCCAAGAACGAAGAAGAACATGCTGAACATCTTCGTCTTGTGCTGGAAAAGCTACGAGAGCATCAGCTTTACGCCAAGTTCTCTAAATGTGAATTCTGGCTTCCCGAAGTAACCTATCTTGGACATGTCATCTCTAAGGATGGTATTGCCGTTAACCCTGAACGCGTTCAGGCTATTCTCGATTGGACTCCTCTGAAGAATGTCAAGCAAGTCAGAAGTTTTCTCCGTCTCGCCAGCTATTGCCGTCGATTCGTCGAGAACTTCTCCAATATTGCCAGGCCTCTGACTAACTTGTTGCATAAGGGCGTCAAGTTCCAATGGACAGACAAATGTCAGGAAAGCTTCCAGGCACTTAAAGACAAGTTGACTTCTGCCCCAGTGCTAGCTCCACCTGATACCAAGAAGGACTTCGTCATTTACTGCGACGCTTCCCGTCAAGGATTAGGCTGTGTCCTAATGCAAGAGCGCAGAGTGATTGCCTATGCCTCTCGTCAATTGCGCCCTCACGAAGAGAACTACCCAGTTCACGACCTCGAGCTTGCTGCTGTCATTCATGCACTGAAGCAGTGGCGACATTACCTTCTCAGTAATCATTGCGAGATCTTCACTGACCACCAAAGTCTGAAGTATCTGTTTACTCAGCCAGACATGAACCTCCGTCAGCAGAGATGGATGGAGACTGTAGCAGACATTGACTTGGGTATTTCCTATACACCAGGCAAGGCTAATGTAATGGCAGATGCCTTGAGCCACAAGTCTTACTGCAACCACCTCCAGGTTCATAAAGTTCAGTCCACGCTTGTTGAAGAATTCAGAATGCTGAACCTCCATATTGTTCCTCCGGGTGCACTCGCTCCCCCTCCTGAGGAGTTTCGCAAGATGAACCTCCATGTTGTTCCCAAAGATTCTCTCAATACGCTGGTTGCTAGACCAGATCTTGTGGACACCATCAAATGGATACAGAAATGTGACGATGAAGTGGAGAGGATTAAACGTTATCTCACACAAGGAAAGCCCTCGTTCTTCACTGTGGATGACGCTGGCACCTTATTCTTCAAAGGTCGCCTAGTGGTTCCGAGTAAGAGGGAAAACCTGGATATGTCTAAGAAGGTTATGGAAGAGGCTCATGATACACCCCTATGTATCCATCCTGGTAGTACAAAGATGTACCAGGACATTCGTCAAAGATTCTGGTGGTCTAACATGAAGCAAGACATTGCTCGCTATGTTGCCGAGTGTGACGTTTGCCGTCGTATCAAAGCAGAACATCAAAGGCCTGCTGGAACTCTGCAACCTATCTCTATTCCTGAATGGAAATGGGACCATGTTGAAATGGACTTCGTCATTGGATTTCCCAAATCGCAGAAAGGTAATGATGCTATTCTTGTCGTCATTGACCGACTTTCTAAAGTTGCACATTTTCTGGCGGTCAAAGAAATGATCACTGCTAGTCAGCTTGCAACCCTCTACATGTCCAGAATTGTTTCACTTCACGGTATTCCACTGGTTATCAGTTTGGACCGTGGCAGCTTATTCACTTCAAGATTCTGGGCAAGTTTCCAAGAAGCTATGGGGACTCACTTATCTTTCAGTACTGTGTTTCATCCGCAGTCACAAGGGCAAGTTGAACGTGTCAACCAAGTTCTCGAAGACATGCTTCGAGCTTGTGTTATTTCCTTCGGCAAGAAATGGGAGGAATCTCTCCCGTATGCTGAGTTCTCTTATAATAATAGCTATCAAGCTAGTCCGAAGATGGCCCCTTTGAAGTGTTATATGGACGAAAGTGCCGAACCCCTCTGAACTGGTCAGAAACTGGGGAACGTCCACTCTTTGGTCCGGATATTATCCAACATGCTGAAGAACAAGTCAGCATTATTCGCGAGAATCTCAAGACTGCTCAGTCACGCCAAAAGAGTAATTATGACCGTCATCATAAAGACATGGTCTCTCAACCTGGCGAAAAGGCCTATCTTCGAGTTACACCAATGAAGGGTGCACACCGCTTCGGGATCAAAGGAAAGCTAGCTCCCCGCTATATTGGTCCTTTCACTATTCTCGAGAGGCATGGAAAAGTGGCATATCAACTAGAGCTTCCGTCGAACTTCTCTCAGGTTCATGATGTGTTCCACGTGTCACAACTCCGACGCTGCTTCAAGGACCCAATCCGAGCAGTGGACCATGAAGTGCTTGAATTGCAACAAGACCTCTCCTATAAAGAGCATCCGGTACGCATTCTCGACCAAGCTGAACGCCGCACACGTCAGAAGGCGATCAAGTTCCTCAAAGTCCAGTGGTCGAATCACTCTGAAGACGAAGCCACCAGGGAACGCGAGGATCGTCTTCGCGATGAATACCCCGCATTGTTTCCTTCTACCTCCTAAATCTCGGGACGAGATTTCTTGTAGTGGAGGAGATTTGTAATGCCCGGATAATCATGCTACAATAATCCCACGCTAATCATGCCACGACACCTTGATTACTGTTGCTAAACTTCCGTTAGTTCAAACCGTTTCAAAATTAAATTCAAATTATGGCAAACATCAAAGGTTTTCAAAAGTTGAAGCAAAAATGTTTGGTGGTTGCCGAATATTACAAGGGTAATTATAGTAAAGCAAACACATTTTTATAAAATGTCTAAATAGTTTTAAATGATTTAAAAGGAAAAGAAAATAAATAAAAAGAAGAGAAACTACAAAAACAGAAACAACAAAAAAAAGAGGAGGCCCCCTGGCCAACTGGGCCAGACGGCCCAGCTCACCGGCCAGGCCAGCCCACCTGGCCCAGCCGACCCACTACCCCCCTCCTTATCCACTCCCTCACCCAAACCCTAACCTAACCACCCACCACTCTCCCCCTCACGACGCGCCCCCTCCCTCCCGATCCAGATCGGATCGGGCTCGCACGCATGTCGCCGCCTGGACCGCGCCGGCGACCGGAGCTTCCTCGCCGGCCTGCTTCGCCCTCCCCCACCGGACTGCCTCCCGCTCCGCCGCCCGTCCCCATCCTCCTCCTCGTTGGACGCCATCGAGCCACGCCGCCCCTTTCCTGCATCGAACGTGAGCACCGCCTTGTGCCCCCTCTCCCCTCGTGCTGAACTCGTCTCGCTGACCAACCGCACCGTCCCCGCGCCCAGGCGCTCGCCCTCGCGTGCCCCGTCGCGGCCAGCCCCCGGTGAGCTCGCACTCACCCGCGCTCCGGGTTCTCCGGCCGCGCCTTCTCCTGCTACTGCTGCCCACCACTACGTTCGGCGCCTCCCCTGGTCGCGCTCCAGCGCACACCATGACGCCCCGACGCCTCCCGTGCGCTTATGCCATGGCCACGCCTTGGCCGCCCCCCGGACGCTGCTCTCCCTCCGCCGTGCAGCCCTGCTGCTGCTGCTGCTGCTCCGCTGCGGGCGCCGCTCACCGCGCGTCCGTGCCGTTCGGGTCCCGCATCGCCGTGCTGCCCTGCACCGGCCCGGTCGTGCCACCCCCTCCAGCCTGCGCCGCCCAGCTCCGGTGCTGCCTCGCCGGTGCCATCTCCGGCGTCGTGCCCGCTGGCCCTCGTCTGGGTCGGGCACCTCCAGCGCCCCATCGTCCGCACCGGCACGCCCGCGCGCCCGCTAACCCGCAAGGCCCCTGTGGGCCTACGACAGATAGGGCCCACCCCCAGAACGTTATTAAAAAACTATAAAATAAAAATAAATAAATAATTAATTAATTAAAGAAATAATTAACTTAATTAATCTTGATTAACTAAACTAAACAACTAACTAAACTAATTAAACATTAGTTATCTAAATAACCTGGTTAGTTAATTAGCAAATTAATTAGTATGACAGTGGGGCCCACCCCCCTAATTAATACGAATTAGGTCAATTAAATTGTTTAATTAACAGTGTCACTGACCAGTGGGACCCACTGGTCAGGTTGACCAGTCAACCCCCGTTGACTGCTGACATCAGCATGACATCATGCTGATGTCATAAATCCATTTTCGAATTAAATTTAATTCCAAATTAATAAAATCTTTAGAAAATCATATCTTTTAATCCGTAACTCGGATTAAATTATTTTCAACATGAAAGTTGCTCAGAACGACGAGACGATTCCGGATACGCAACTCGTTCGTTCGCCACACCCCCTAACCTATCGAACTCGCAACTTTCCCCCTCCGGCTCCTCTGCCCGAAAACGCGAAACACCGGGGATACTTTCCCGGTTGTTTCCCCCCTTCACCGGTATCACCTCATACCGCGTTAGGGCACCCCTAGCACCGATACTTGTCATGTCATGCATCGCTATGCATCTGTTTTCTTAAATAATTATTGTTTCTTCCCCCTTCTTCTCTCGCTAGACACCGAGACCGACGCCGCTGCTACCCAGTACGACTACGGAGTTGACAACCCCTCTCTCTTGCCAGAGCAACCAGGCAAGCCCCCCCTTGATCACGAGATATCGCCTACTCTTCTCTATACTGCTTGCATTAGAGTAGTATAGCATGTTACTACTTTCCGTTTATCCTATCCTGATGCATAGCCTGTCCTTGCTACTACTGTTGTTACCTTTACCTGCAATCCTACATGCTTAGTATAGGATGCTAGTTTTCCATCAGTGGCCCTACATTCTTGTCCGTCCGCTGTGCTATACTATCGGGCCGTGATAACTCGGGAGGTGATCACGGTTAAATACTATACTTTATACATGATACATGTGGTGATTAAAGTCGGGTCGGCTCGAGGAGTACCCGCGAGTGATTCACGGATTGGGGTCTGAAAGGACCTTTGTCCCGACGGCCCTCTGTGTGGATCTTTGTGGCGGAGCGACAGGGCGGTTTGAGACTACCTAGGTGAGAGGTGGGCCTGGCCCTGTCGGCGTTCGCGGATACTTAACACGCTTAACGAGATCTTGGTATTTGATCTGAGTCTAGCTACTGGCTTATACGCACTAACCAACTACGCGGGAAAGATATGGGCACTCGGCGTCGTGGTATCAGCCGAAGCACTTCGTAACGTCAGCGACTGAGTGGCGCGCGCCGGGTTGGACCGCATAACGTGACTTCCTTTGTAATGGAGGTTGCTAGGTCTGCTCTCCGGCCGCGTACGCAACGTGCAGGTGTGCAATGGGCGATGGGCCCAGACCCATGCGCGCATAGGATTTAGACCGGCGTGCTGACCTCTCTGTTGAGCCTAGGTGGGGCTGCGACGTGTTGATCTTTCGAGGCCAGGCATGACCCAGGAAAGTGTGTCCGGCCAAATGGGATCAAGCGTGTTGGGTTATGTGGTGCACCCCTGCAGGGAAGTTAATCTATTCGAATAGTCGTGATCTTCGGTAACAGGACGACTTGGAGTTGTACCTTGACCTTATGACAACTAGAACCGGATACTTAATAAAACACACCCTTCCAAGTGCCAGATACAACCCGGTGATCGCTCTCTAATAGGGCATCGAGGAGGGGATCGCCGGGTAGGATTATGCTATGCGATGCTACTCGGAGGACTTCAGTCTACTCTCTTCTATATGCTGCAAGACGGAGGCTGCCAGAAGCGTAGTCTTCGACAGGATTAGATATCCCCCTCTTATTCTGGCATTCTGCAGTTCAGTCCACTGATATGGCCCTTTACACATATATCCATGCATATGTAGTGTAGCTCCCTGCTTGCAAGTACTTTGGATGAGTACTCACGGTTGCCTTGTTCCCTCTTTTCCCTTTTCTATACCCGATTGCTGCGACCAGATGATGGAGCCCAGGATCCAGACGCCACCGTCGACGATGACTCCTTCTACACTGGAGGTGCCTACTACTACGTGCAACCCGCTGACGATGACCAGGAGTAGTTAGGAGGATCCCAGGCAGGAGGCCTGCGCCTCGTTCGATCTGTATCCCTGTTTGTGCTAGCCATCTTATGGCAACCTTGTTTAACTTATGTCTGTACTCAGATATTGTTGCTTCCGCTGACTCGTCTATGATCGAGCACTTGTATTCGAGCCCTCGAGGCCCCTGGCTTGTATTATGATGCTTGTATGACTTATTTATGTTTTTAGAGTTGTGTTGTGATATCTTCCCGTGAGTCCCTGATCTTGATCGTACACATTTGCGTGCATGAGTAGTGTACGATTGAATTGGGGGCGTCACACTCGGAGAGAGAGAGAGAGAGAGAGAGAGAGAGAGAGGGAGGGGGAGGGAGAGGGCGAGGGGAGGGTGAGAGTGAGTGAGAGAGAGAGAGAGATTCTCAGACCCAATGTCATGTTATCATACTGCTCCATCAGGGATTTTTCATGCTTCCTAAGAAATGATTCTAAGTTAGCACTCCAGCCTCTAGCTAACCTCCTGAAGCATATAACTTTATGTTGCCAAACCTCTAGCATGTTAGAATTATTGGACTTACTAGATCAGGCCTTGATCATCAATTCCTTCAAACCAGACCTACTGATACATCATTTTGGGAATATAGAGTTGGCCATTTTAGGCACTTGACCACTACTAGAGTTTGACATACTGATGTGTGATCTATACGTACCAAGGCAACACTTTAGCATTTGCCAAAGGATAAGCAACATCATAATTGGTAGTGGGGAAATCCTATCTATTTTTTATATAATCAATTTGATTTTCTAGGTTAATGGACGAAGTGTACAACCTACCAGACATATCAATCTCCAATAGAGATCAAACACCAAAGTATTAAAATTTATCTACCCACATAAAATCCACTGCCAATAACATCGGGACCATTCCAGTTTTAAAAAGCTAGTGGAGTTCAGAAATAAAATCTTGATTTCCATTTTCATAAGCTGCACCATACAAAATAGTAATCCTAGAAACTACACCAATACACTTATCACACACCACCACACTAGCTGACAATATGTTCAACTCCCAACTAACAACATTAAAGACATCTAGGTCGATCTGGCCAAGATCTATGTCCCCAGTAGTGCCTATAGTAGGGAGAAACTTCCATTCAAAGTTTCTAGTACCTAAGGTTTGTTTTAGGAAGGAAGTAGTAAAACTATGTTTCTTAGTCTCTTTGAAAACCTACATAAGTAGGATTAAGTGGACTGATCATGTCTTTGATACATTTCTTTCTTCCAGGGTCTCTGATGCCCCTAGCATTCTAGAATATATTCATTTAAACCTATTTTCAAGATGCTTGCCTCGTATATGTCTACTTATGTAAGTCCATTCTCCATTTGCCTCCTCTACTATACCAGATTCAACCAACAGCTTATCTAGAGTACCATGGGAGCTATTCGAACATCTATCTCTATCATATCTGCCACTATTAACTAAATTCTCCCTAATGACCACACTAACAATGCTAGCCATATCTACTCTGCATGAATACCATAAAACGGTCTGAATTTATAATACCTTTGACTATCTTGGGGACCTCCAGGTCTTTTTGCATCTTGAGTAACTTGGCCTTCTCCACACATGTTGATTACCAGTAACTATGTGCTCTTCCTTGCTAGTTGAATGGGCCCCCTAAGTCTTCTGGTTCTTACACTTCCCCCCATCTTGATCCCCTGGATAATCCCCTGCATCTAATCACTTTCATTAACTCCAAGCTTCTCAAGAATAGGAAGAATATCTTCTAGTAGGTTAATTTCTATTCCCCTGTACTCCTCATCTTCACGATGGAGCACGAGAATTATTCCCGCCAACAGGCCGCATGCGTAGGAAACATGTCCGACGTGCAGCTCGGCCATACTCCTTCAACATTTTCAAAGGTGAGGTGTGATCCAGCCTGAAGACAGGTTCATGGGCACTGACGGTTTCCCAGCTAAGGGGCGTCTCACCATGATGGTCCCTGTCCTGGTGGGCCGGGCTGAGGACCGCTTGTCAGTTCTGTCCCAGGCCACATTGGGCAGCCATGGCGGAGAACAGAAAGATTTCAGAAGACTTGGCGTACAAGACAATACGGTGGGATCATGGAGAATTTTACCTCATCGTACATAGCTTACTAAAATCCATGTACCCTAGGACCCCCTCACCCCTGGTATGCTATATAAGCCGAGGGGTCGGGCTCCTAGATAGACAACTTACAATCTCTCGGTAATTGTACTCTTGATACACACCAACGCAATAAAACATAAGCATGACATAGGGTATATATTATCTCCTCCGAAGAGCCTGGACCTGGGTAAAACCTCGTCTCTGTTACTATCATGTCAAGTAGCCTATATTAGGACACCCTACTGAGGGATCTGCTGGATTTTGCTCCGACAGACTTGAAAGTTACATATCGAATTTCACGTTCTTGTGGAACACTTATCTCCATTGGAAAGGTAGCGAATAACCAATGCCCTCAAATACAATAAATGTTCCACCCTTCTTCTCTGAGAGTCTCAACCAAGAAATGACATTCTCCCTTCACTAGTGGTAGTCCTTGAGGTGACTTCCAAACCCTCATGAACTTTTCAGAGCCTTTCCACAGCTTGGAACCTCCCGAAATGACTCCAGCATCGAGGAGTCTCTACAACTCCAAGAATAACAAGATCAAAGAAGAACTCAGTGAAATGGTGTCACAATTTGGCTCGGTGGGACCTTGGATCTAGGTATTATCTTACTCTTCCCCCGTAAAGATTCAAACTTGGTTTGTTGGGGAGAGGGGAATCAAGCTTTTTTGAGGTCAACAACGGGAAGGAAGTACTAATTTATATTGTCCCTTCAAAACCAGCCGCTATCGACTTTTTGTTGTTAGCATGGAACCTTCGGGGTCAGCCTAAACATCTGGGGTCCATCCTGACTATACAGAGATCATTGTTTGTCATCTAGAGCTCAACTCAGATGTGCGGGGCAAATCCATGTTGCATTGAGAGCATAGCTTTAAATAGTGCGCTATCTCAACTATAGCGTTTAGAGGGGCATCATGCTAGGTCGTTTAGAGCAATTTACTGTGCTATAGCGCCAATGTAGTGCGCCAACGCTTTTACTGCTATTTTCCGTAGTCTGCAATTTAATTTTTTTTCTGAGAAGGGTACTAGCTAGGCTTTGGAGAAACTTCTCTCCGTGAGAATGTTCAAGACCATAATATCAATAGGATGTATATTTATCTATAATCCACCTCCTTTAATTTCATTTGACCCATCTTAATAGTTTTCTGCTACTCAAATTAATGATAAGCAACAGAATATAAAATGTACATAGTGACTGACTACAATCATGAATTTTTTTAAAGAAAAGGCATACGCCTGACTTTATAAATAAAGCCACCAGGTAGAGTCACGACACAGCCAACCAAACATCACAGAAGCAGAGCAAAGTTTAAGAAGTACGAGTACATGGCAACCAGCCAAACATGGCATGCAGGCCAGCCAAGAGTCCAAAAGAACAGGAGATTAAGCCATCCTCCTAGATCGCCGCAGCAGGGAAGAAGCCGTAGATCTCATCTTAGATAACATGTCGTCCAAAGCCTCTAAGTCCACTTCCTTAGTCAATGATCTCCACTGCTGCAAAAAGACATTGGCTTTAAATAAGCAATTCACAGGGTTAGCCGGAAAAATATGCTTGATAGTGAACTTGTTTCTAGTAGTGCATGCTACATCTCAAGCTTGCGTTGGTTTTCCCCGAAGAGGAGGGGGTGATGTAGCACAGTAGCGTAAGTATTTCCCTCAGTTTTTGAGAACCAAGGTATCAATCCAGTAGGAGGTCACGGGCAAGTCCCTCGTACCTACACAAAACGGTAGCAACTCGCAACCAACGCTTAGGGGTTGTCAATCCCTTCACGGTCACTTACGAGAGTGAGATCTGATAGAGATAATATTTTTGGTATTTTTGGTATAAAGATGCAAAGTGAAAAGTAAAAGCAAAACAAGTAAAATAAAGTAATGGAGATTGATATGATGAGAATAGACCCGGGGGCCATAGGTTTCACTAGTGGCTTCTCCCAAGAGCATAGATATTCTACGGTGGGTGAACAAATTACTGTTGAGCAATTGATAGAATTGAGCATAGTTATGAGGTTATCTAGGTATGATCATGTATATAGGCATCACGTCCGTGACAAGTAGACCGACTCCTGCCTGCATCTACTACTATTACTCCACTCATCGACCACTATCCAGCATGCATCTAGAGTATTAAGTTAAAAACAGAGTAACGCCTTAAGCAAGATGACATGATGTAGAGGAATAAATTCATGCAATATGATAAATACCCCATCTTGTTATCCTCGATGGCAACAATACAATACGTGCCTTGCAACTCTTTCTGTCACTGAGTAAGGACACCGCAAGATTGGACCCAAAGCTAAGCACTTCTCCCATTGCAAGAACTACCAATCTAGTTGGCCAAACTAAACGGATAATTCGAAGAGACTTGCAAACATAACTCAATCATACATAAAAGAATTCAGAGAAGATTCAAATATTATTCATAGATAAGTTGGATCATAAACCCACAATTCATCGGTCTCAACAAACACACCGCAAAAAGAAGATTACATCGAATAGATCTCCACGAGAGAGGGGGAGAACATTGTATTGAGATCCAAAAAGAGAGAAGAAGCCATCTAGCTACTAGCTATGGACCCGAAGGTCTGAAGTAAACTACTCACACTTCATCGGAAGGGCTATGGTGTTGATGTAGAAGCCCTTCATGATGGATGCCCTCTCCGGCGGAGCTCCGGAACAGGCCCCAAGATGGGATCTTGTGGATACAGGAAGTTGCGGCGGTGGAATTAGGTTTTTGGCTCCGTCTCTGGTCTAATGGGGGTACGTAGGTATATATAGGAGGAAGGAGCACGTCGGTGGAGCTCTGAGGGGCCCACGAGGCAGGGGGGGCGCGCCCAGGAGGGCGCCCTCCACCCTCGTGACCTCCCTGGAAACTTCTTGGAGTAGGGTCCAAGTCTCCTGGATCACGTTCGGTGAGAAGATCACGTTCCCGAAGGTTTCATTCCGTTTGGACTCCATTTGATATTATGTTTCCTCGAAATACTGAAATAGGCAAAAAACAGCAATTCTGGGCTGGGCCTCCGGTTAATAGGTTAGTCCCAAAAAAAATATAAAGTGGAAAATAAAGCCCAATATAGTCCAAAACAGTAGATAAAGTAGCATGGAGCAATAACAAATTATAGATACGTTGGAGACGTATCAGTGCACATCGACCAACAGAACGCTGCCCAACCAACCCAGGAATACCCTCTTAGACCGGCCTGATAAAGTACCGACACAGCACCGTAGGTCCTCGAAGGAAGATGGATTCCAATTAACATGAAGCCAATGCCTAATACAACTCCAAAGGAATTTAGCCAATGAGCAATGAAAAAAAATGTGCTCGGTGTTTTCAAGAGCCCCACATAAAGCGCATCTATCAGAGCCTGGCCCGTTCCTCTTCCTAATTTGATCAGTCGCAGGGAGTTTACGATGGAAGGCCTGCCACAAGAAAATTTTTATCTTAGGAGGAATACGTGCCGACCAAATATCCTTGAATTTCACTGTATGGGCACCGGAGATAAGTTTGGCCTACGCGGACTTAACTGAGAAATGACCCGAAGAAGAGTGAGGCCAAACAACCGAGTCATCTTCCTCCGAGAGCAAGGGGAAGCAGGCAGTAAGGCGTCGGGATTGCCATGCACAGATGCACTAGAGCTATGGAGATGCCCATCAATTGATGTTAATGCAAGGAGTAGGGATTGCCATGCAACGGATGCACTAGAGCTAAGAATGCTCAACAAAAGAAAACTAGCGGGTGTGCATCCAACTTGCTTGCTCATGAAGACCTAGGGCATTTTGAGGAAGCCCATTGTTGGAATATACAAGCCAAGTTCTATAATGAAAAATTCCCACTAGTATGAACAAGACAACTTATGAGACTCACTATATGAAAATCATGGTGCTACTTTGAAGCACAATATATGAGACTCACTTCATGAAGAGCAAGGTGCTACTTTGAAGCACAATATATGAGACTCACTTCATGAAGAGCAAGGTGCTACTTTGAAGCACAAGTGTGGAAAAAGAGATAGTAGCATTGCCCTTTTTATTTTCTCTCTTTTTTTTGGGCCTTTCTTTTTTTATTTTTGGCCTTTCTCTTTTTTTTTGATTGGGCAATGCTCTAATAATGATGATCATATCACTTTGATTACAACATAATGATTACAACTCGATACTAGAACAAGATATGACTCTATTATGAATGCCTCCAGCGGTGTACCGGGATGGTGCAATGAATCAAGAGTGACATGTATGAAAAATAATGCATGGTGGCTTTGCCACAAATACGATGTCAACTACAAGATCATGCAATGGCAATATGACAAAAGTAAAGCATGTCATGATGATGATGATGATGACGGTGGAACTTGCATGGCAATATATCTCGTAATGGCTATGGAAATGCCATGATAGGTAGGTATGGTGGTTGTTTTGAGGAAGATATAGGGAGGTTTATGTGTGAAAGAGAGTATCATATCACGGGGTTTGGATGCACCGGCGAAGTTTGCACCAACTCTCAATGTGAGAAAGGGCAATGAACGGTACCGAAGAGGCTAGCAAATGGCGGAAAGGTAAAAGTGCGTATAATCCATGGACTCAACATTAGTCAAAAGAACTCATATACTTATTGCAAAAATTTATAAGTCATCAAAAATCAAGTACTACGCGCATGCTCCTAGGGGGATAGATTGGTAGGAAAAGACCATCGCTCGTCCCCGACCGCCACTCATAAGGATGCACAAGCCAGGTACACTTCATGCTTCAAATTTGTTACACAACTTTAACCATACGTGCATGCTACGGGACTTGCTAACTTCAACACAAGTATTTCTCAAATTCACAACTACTCAACTAGCACGACTATGATATTATCACCTCCATATCTCAAAACAATTATCAAGCATCAAACTTATCTTAGTATTCAACCCACTAAAAAGAAAGTTTCACATATCTTGAATACCAAGTATATTAACATTAAGCAAATTACCATGCTATTAATGACTCTCAAAATAATCTAAGTGAAGCATGAGAGATCAAGTTTCTTCAAAACAATCCACCACCGTGCTCTAAAAGATCTAAGTGAAGCACTAGAGCAAAAATTATCACGCTCAAAAAGATATAAGTGAAGCACATAGAGTAAACTATCAAGCTCAAAAGATATAAGTGAAGCACATAGAGTATTCTAACAAATTTCAATTCATGCATGGCTCTCTCAAAAGGTGTGTACAACAAGGATGATTGTGGTAGACTAACAAGCAAAGACACAAATAATACAAGACGCTCCAAGCAAAACACATATCTTGTGGTGAATAAAAATATAGCTCCAAGTAAATTACCGATGGAAGTGGACGAAAGAGGGGATGCCTTCCGGGGCATCCCCAAGCTTTGACTTTTTGGTGTGAAAGTGCAACTATCCCTAGGTGGTTTTGGTAATTCATAACAACATATAGCTCATTGAGCTAATGCTATTCCAAGACAATTATTTCATGAAAGCTCAATGATTGGCATGGCATGGATGGTGAAAGTGGAACCCTCAAAATGTTAAGGACAAAGGATTGGCTCAAGCTAAAAAGCTCAAGACTCTTCATTTTACATTTTAGTGATCCAAGATCACATTGAGTCCATAGGAAAAGCCAATACTATCAAGGAGGGATGAGGTGTTGCTTAATGAGCTTTTTGCTTCATGTGCTTAATGATATGCTCCAAAATCCTCAGCTACTTTCTCATATCCACATATGACCTAAACCCTAAGCCAAACTCGGACCTACCGATTCTTTCTATCCGGCGCCACCGAGTTTCACATGTCATAAGCCACTGCCAAACCCTAGCAAATCGGTTCTAATGATAGGGATCTCGGTCTCACCGAGATGGGATTGCAATTTCTCTGTTTCCTTTTCGTAACTTTTCGGTCTCACCGAAAGAGCGGATCGGTCCCACCGAGATTGCAAT
Source organism: Aegilops umbellulata (assembly GCA_032464435.1). NCBI lineage: Eukaryota > Viridiplantae > Streptophyta > Magnoliopsida > Poales > Poaceae > Aegilops > Aegilops umbellulata. The sequence continues at coordinate 447,087,707 of CP136054.1, forward strand.
GTAAACTCTCTGTTTCCCTTTTGTAACATTTCGGTCTCACCGAAAGAGCAAATCGGTCCCACCGAGTTTACCTGACCAACTCTCTGGTTAGCTAATTACCAAATCGGTCTCACCGAGTTTGTGTAATCGGTCTCACCGAGATTACGTTATGCCCTAACCCTAACCATATCGGTCCTACCGAGTTGCATGTCAGTCCCACCGAAAATCTCTAACGGTCACTAGGTTTACTATTTTGGTCCGACCGAGTTTGTTGATTCGGTCCCACCAAGATTGGTAAATTGTGTGTAACGGTTGGATTTTGTGTGGAGGCTATAAATACCCCTCCACCTCCTCTTCACTCATGAAGAGAGCCATCAGAACACATCTACACTTCCAATTCATATGTTCTGAGAGAGAACCACCTACCCTTGTGTTGAGGCCAAGATATTCCATTCCTACCATATGAATCTTGATCTCTAGCCTTCCCCAAGTTGCTTTCCACTCAAGTCTTCTTTCCACCAAATCCAAATCCTGTGAGAGAGAGTTGAGTGTTGGCGAGACTATCATTTGAAGCACAAGAGCAAGGAGTTCATCATCAACACACCATTTGTTACTTCTTGGAGAGTGGTGTCTCCTAGATTGGCTAGGTGTCACTTGGGAGCCTCCGACAAGATTGTGGAGTTGAACCAAGGAGTTTGTAAGGGCAAGGAGATCGCCTACTTCGTGAAGATCTACCGCTAGTGAGGCAAGTCCTTCGTGGGCGATGGCCATGGTGGGATAAACAAGGTTGCTTCTTCGTGGACCCTTCATGGGTGGAGCCCTCCGTGGACTCGCGCAACCGTTACCCTTCGTGGGTTGAAGTCTCCATCAACGTGGATGTAGGATAGCACCACCTATCCGAACCACGGGAAAAACATCCGTGTCTCCAATAGCGTTTGAACTCTCCAAACCCTTCCTTTTACATTCTTGCAAGTTGCATGCTTTACTTTCCGCTGCCTATATACTCTTTGCATGCTTGCTTGAATTGTGTGATGATTGCTTGACTTGTCCTAAAGTTGCTAAAATCTACCAAGAACTAAAATTGGGAAAAGGTTAAGTTTTTATTTGGTCAAGTAGTCTAATCACCCCCCTCTAGACATACTTCCGATCCTACAAGTGGTATCCGAGCTTGGTCTCCATTTGCTTTGATTTCCATAGCTTTTGGTGATCATAGCCTTGGTTTCACAACCTGGGAGAGTATGGCGTCTAGCGAGGGAAATTATCACCGTAGAGGTCCTTACTTTGATGGTACTAAATTTGCTAGTTGGAAGCATAAAATGAAAATGCATATTCTCGGACATAACCCCGCCGTTTGGGCTATTGTGTGTGTTGGTTTGCAAGGTGACTTCTTCGATGGGAAAGAACCAAACCGTGAAGCTACCGCGGATGAGTTGAAGATGCTGCAATACAACGCTCAAGCTTGTGATATTCTCTTCAACGGATTGTGCCCCGAAGAATTCAACAAAATCATCCGTCTTGAGAATGCAAAGGAAATTTGGGATACCTTCATTGATATGCACGAAGGTACCAACTCCGTTAAGGAATCAAAATTGGATGTGCTTCAAAGTCAACTTGACAAGTTCAAAATGAAGGATGGTGAAGGTGTCGCTGAAATGTACTCTAGGCTTGCTCTCATCACAAATGAGATTGCCGGCTTAGGGAGTGAAGAGATGACCGATAGATTCATCATCACGAAGATCCTAAGAGCCTTGGATGGAAAATATGATACCGTGTGCACATTGATCCAAATGATGCCCAATTACAAAGATCTCAAGCCAACGGAGGTCATTGGAAGAATTGTTGCTCATGAGATGTCACTCAAGGATAAAGAGGATCTTCACAACAAATCAAGTGGTGCCTACAAAGCCTCATGTGAAGCCCCCACATCATCAAGTGAGAAACAAAACTTCAACGAAGAATTGAGCTTAATGGTGAAGAACTTCAACAAGTTCTACAAGAGTAGAAGCAAAGATAGAAGCTCCAAGTCAAGGTCCTACAATGACAAAAGATCTTCTAGTCGAGAGCGAAACTGCTATAATTGTGGAAGACCCGGACACTATTCCAATGAGTGTACGGCTCCCTACAAAAGAAGAGAAGATTCTCCAAAAAGAAGAAGCAAAAGAGAAGAATCACCATCAAGAGAGACAAGGAGTAGAGATGATCGTTATGAATGAAGATACTCACGGAGAAACAAGGATTCGGAAAGAAAGGAAAAGTCATCAAGGAGCTACACAAAATGAAGACATCAAGCTCATGTTGGTGAATGGGTATCCGGCTCCGACTCCGACAACCACTCCGATAGAAGTTATCACTTCGACTCCGAATATACTCAAGATGAAGGTGTTGCCGGTCTAGCACTTGTGTCAACCAACTCCTACGACATATTTGACTCACCAAATGAAGGAATTGGAAGATGCTTCATGGCCAAAGGTCCTAAGGTAACACACCCTGAGTATGTTGATTTTAATAGTAATGAAGATGACTTGTTAGGTGATGATGATTTACTTGTTGACAACTCTAGTGATGAATACTATGATGAAACATCAATTAATCATGCTAATCAAGATAAAACAAATGACAATGATAAGGAGAAAATTGAGGCTCTAACTAAAGAACTAAACACTCTTAAGTTAGCTCATGAAACTATCTTCGAAGATCATCGAGAACTTTTAAGATCTCATGAGAAGTTACGCTTTGAAAAGCTCAATCTTGAGCAAGAGCATGAGTTTTTAAAGGCAATCAATGATGATCTCCGCAAGAAAAGTTCTTCTTACATTGCCAAGCGTTTACTCTTATCCACTTACATGCCTCAAGTCAAGTCTAGTAACAAGTACATGAAAGATTCTTCCTCTAGTAGTAACAATGATCATGTTAAATCCAATATTGTTACTTCTTGTAGTTCTCTTGATTCCACTAATGATTCTCTTAGCCAAGTTACACTTGAGCAAGAAAATAGCTTATTGAAGGGAATCATAGAGAAAGGAGTGTACAAAAGCCTTGCCGGGAGTAAGCAATTCGAGGAAATTGTACTCAAGCAAGGAAGGCACCGGAAGAATCAAGGTGTTGGTTTTGAACGAAAGTTCAATGCCAATGGAGTTGGGTGGGAAGAAGATCAATACCCCAAGACAAATTTTGTTCCACAACAAGAGAAGTATGATCCTACTTCCTTCAAAGGGACACAAGATCACGATGTCTTCCACCACAAGACTACAAGCAAAAAGGCAAGGACAAGCTTCAAGAGGAAATTGATACATTTGAAGAAGCTCCTAAGACCTTAGTCAAGTGGATTCCCAAGACTACTTCAAGTTCCACTTCATCAAGTACGACTACAACTCCAAGGATTCCCATCAAGATGGTGTGGATCCAAAAGAAGAAGAACTAGAGAGTTCTTGAGGGTGACTCCGCCAACATACTTCACTCTTATCATTTTGGCAAGAACAAGTGCAATCAACTTCCACATCTGGCACTAGTTCAAGGAGTCACAAACCCTCTTGTTGGTAAGTCAAGGGACAAGGTAACCTAAAAGTTTTCATGGACATCATCTTGTGTGAGCATCACTCTATGTCTATGGATATCCTTGTTTGTTCCTTGTGGGACTAACCCATGTAGGTATTGAAAGTGCAATTCACTCAAAAGGATAGCTTCAAGTGATCTACATCAACATTGAGCATCCACATCTTCAACATCTACATGAAGTCATCATCGACGAAACCCAAGGTTAGTTCATCCCTCTTAGGGGGGATATCACATCTAGGGGGAGCTTTACTCCAAAACTTGAGCTAAAGCAACTCTAATGATGTGAACACAACAATGCTTTATGTAAAAGTGGTAACCCCACTTGAGCTTAAACGATGAGTATGACCTATGATCAAGTGTTCTCATTTGACACCTAAGTCAATATACTCATATATAGATGACCTAGTCATCGCAAATTGCTTGATAGATGCTAGAATTGGTTGTGCATGCTTTGTCACATATTTCAATTGCCATTTTATTATGTGAGCATGTTGGTTGCATATTTTACTCATTCGAGGACATCCACTTGTTGTTTTGATTGTTTGGCTTTATTTATCTTTTGCCAAGTGGATGGACAAGAATACCTAAGAACCTCCTCTAGCTATCTATGCTTTTCTCGTCTCAAACTCTATTCAAGCTACATCACAAAATTGATCAAGTCTGATTCGAACCACTCTGTGTGAGGAGCACTCGGAGTCCCCGATTCGTCATAGACTTAAACTTCCAAAACCTCTTTGTGATTATCGGTCTGACCGATACCCCACTTCGGTCCTACCGAGATCATTAAGTTGATCTATGTTTTCGATCTCGGTGCAACCGATCTGAACCATTTGGTCACACCGAGTTGCAATAACTGTATACAGTTTTGCATCTCGGTGCAACCGAGTTGTTCCACTCGGTCACACCGACAGGGTCGGGCTATATATAGACACGGGCAAAAATTTGGAAATTTCTCCGAACCCTTTCGCCCGCGCGATAGCTCGCTCTGCCAACATGGTCTCCGGATCATCTCCTCACCGCCAGCCGCCTCCAGTCGCTGGTCTCCGTCGCCGTTAACGGAATTCAACCCCGCCGTTGCCGCCGTAGCGAGTCTCCGCCGAACTAGGGTATGGACTCGATCTTTGTGCTATTCCCCAATCCGATTCCTATCACATTGTGATCATATTGATTCTAGCCACGTTTGAGACACTCCAATCCAGTCAATGCGATTCGTAGAATAGGTTTGATTTGAAAATTTTAGGGTTAGGTTTCCGCCGAAACCATCTTGGACCCACCGAGTTGAAAAACTCGGTCCCACCGATTTGGCTCATGCCATTGCACAAGTAAGACTCGGTCTGACCGAGTATTGCTAATTGGTGTGACCGATTTTGGAACTTTGTGAAACCCTAGCAGTCTTGGTGCCACCGAACTGTGACTCGGTCTGACCGAGTTCACTAGTTTAGGTTCCAAAAACTGCTTCGGTATCACCGAGTTTAAAAATCGGTAGATCCGAAATGATTTCTGTGGGAAACTAAAACTAAGATTTTGAATCATTCTTTTGCAAAAATCTCTGCTTTTTGTGATGCTTATCCACTCTACCTCATCTATAAACTATTCACAGGGTCAACAGTCAGCTTGTTCATCATGTTAGATCAGAGTGACAGCCAGAACATGTCAGAACAGCCAGTGCACATGAGTGAGGGCACTAGTCCCTCCAGTTCTTCAGATGAAGGCAGCAGGAGCACTCCCAGTAATTTGCCAAAAGCTGCCACCAAACATAGGAAGAAAAGAACCTCAGAATCAGAGGATGAGGACTATGTGGCAGAAGAAGAAGCAACTTCCAAGAAAGTTGTGCTCAAGAAGGAGTATGGCTCAGCTGTAGCCATCAAGCCAGGGATGAAAATCAAAAGGTCAGTAGGCAGGCAGCCTATGCCAAAGGCCAGAGCCTCAACAAAGATTCCTGAGAAGCCTGCACCCAAAGAGCCAGTTGCTGCTGAAGGGAAGAAGGAAAGGAAAAGAGGTAGATGGTGCAAGAAAGTTGATCCTATGGCTGAATTTGAACAACATTCTTCTGAGGAAGAAGAAGAAGAGGTTGCTGCACCAGCACCTAAGGCACCCAAGCTAATGGGTGATGCAATCAAATCAGGGGCTACTGCATCAAAGCCCAAGGAAGCACCCAAGACTACATCAAAGGCCAAGACAACTCCAAAGAGGAATACAAGAAGCATCCCAGCTGCTGAGAAGAACAAGGCCCCAGTGCCTGACACTGCAGGAGAAGAGGAAGGCCAAGTTGTCAGAAAGTTGAAGCCCAAGATCCCAGACCACAATGATGCTCATCCTGTGGCTGAGGATATGAAGATCAGAAGAGACTCAGGGCTGAGAAAGTGGAGAGCAGAAGATCCATATGCTACCAGGAGGAGAACTGCTATTGACTACAGGTTCCACACTAAGGAACATCAGGACTTCTATGAGACAATCTTATTAGATAAGAAGCCCATTGTTTGTGACATGAAATGGGTCGACTGGGAATACATCAAGGACAATGAAGAGCACTATCCTGGAGTGCAAGACAGCTTCAAGGCTTGTGGAGTAGCTGACTTTATTGGGCAGAAGCTCACAAAGTGGAATGAAGAGCTGATCATGCAGTTCTACTCCACAGCACACTTTTATCCAGATGGCAGAATTGTATGGATGTCTGAAGGTACGAGGTACCAATCAACAGTTGCTTAGTGGGCACAGCTCATCAATGCCCCAGAGGAGCACGAGGATGACCTAGATATATATGCCAAGAAGAAGATGGACCACAACTCTATGTCCAACATGTACAAGGAGATCCCAAACAAGGCACTTGACACTTTCAAGTTTGGATCAGTACATTATCTTCTGTCAGGATTGCCAACCATCAATTGGATACTGAGGCACACCTTGTTGCCCAAGTCAGGTGATCACAAGAGGATCAGAGGCCATGCAATCAACTTGCTTCATATCTTTGATGTGCCAAAAAAAATTCAAAGTCATGAGCCTCATGGTAGAAACAATCAAGAGGACTGCAGCAGACCAGAAGAGGAGCTGTGGATATGCCCCTCAGATCCAGGAGCTGATTAACTCCAAGATGGGCACAGGCATATACCTCTTGGACAAGGAACATTTACCTATTCATCCAGATTTTGAAGATAATGAAGTTGTGATGAACAAGGATGAACCATCTTCAGCCCATGCACAAGCACAGAAGGAGAAGGCAAGGAAGGAGAAAGCTGCAAAGATGCCAACTCAAGAGGAGGCATCTGAACATTTCTTGAAAACCAAGCAAGAGCAACTCAGTTACTTGATTGCATCCACCCTGAGGATAGAGAAAGGACCGGCCACCCTCACTCAGAATCAGGAGAGCTTAGAGAGGATCGTAGAATAAAAGTTCTATGACTTGGATGTCAAAGTGACAGAGATTCAGTCCGCAGTGGAGCAACTTCAAGATGACATGCAGGAGAGGAAAGGGAAGACTACAACTGATGCATTTGCCAGAGTGCCATGAGCCCAGAGGTCGTCTGCAGTGCCAGTTCCTGACACAAGAGCCACCACCTCAGCTCCAGCCACAGCACCAGCCCAACCAGCTCCAGCATCTACTTCAGCTCCAGCTCCAACCACGTCTACAGAAGCCTTCGTCCTTGGAGTGATCCAGACTCCACCACCACCAGAAGATCAAGCCTGAGTGTCGATCTAGCACTATGCATTTTCTAGGAACTTTTTGGTAACTTGTTGCCAAAGGGGGAGAAAAATGTATATATCATAGGCTTCGAGAGAGAGTGTGAAGCTTTTATTCTCTCTTGCTTTATTTGGTGGTTTTTCAAACTTTGTTTGCTTTTGGTCGAGATACTTTGATATGCTTGTGAGACATTGATGATCATGTGTTTGATCATAAGCTACACTTATGCATGCTTGATATATCTTATCTATCTTATGTGATCATTCACTTTTCTTGGTGATGAGTGCATGTATTTCATTCTTATCATTTTGAGCGCTCCACCAAGATGTATGTGTCATGGAAGAGTAACCCATGATTCTAACTCTTTGTGCATTTGCAGTCCAAAGCAAATTTTAAATATGCACAAATTTAGGGGGAGCTCTTACTTATCACATACTTCTCAAAGCGACGATATAATTCATTCTTATTATCATTTGTCGAAGCTTTGATCTATATGTTGTCATCAATTACCAAAAAGGGGGAGATTGAAAGTGCAACTATCCCAAGGTGGTTTTGGTAATTCATAACAACATATATCTCATTGAGCTAATGCTATTCCAAGACAATTATTTCAGGAAAGCTCAATGATTGGCATGGCATGGATGGTGAAAGTGGAACCCTCAAAATGTTAAGGACAAAGGATTAGCTAAAGCTCAAAATCTCAAGACTCTTCATTTTACATTTTAGTGATCCAAGATCACATTGAGTCCATAGGAAAAGCCAATACTATCAAGGAGGGATGAGGTGTTGCTTAATGAGCTTTTTGCTTCATGTGCTTAATGATATGCTCCAAAATCCTCAACTACTTTCTAATATCCACATATGACCTAAACCCTAAGCCAAACTCGGACCTACCGATTTTTTCTATCCGGCGCCACCGAGTTTCACATGTCATAAGCCACTGCCAAACCCTAGCAAATCGGTTCTGCCGATAGGGATCTCGGTCTCACCGAGATGGGATTGCAATTTCTATGTTTCCTTTTCGTAACTTTTCGGTCTCACCGAAAGAGCGGATCGGTCCCACCGAGATTGCAATGTAAACTCTCTGTTTCCCTTTTGTAACATTTCGGTCTCACCGAAAGAGCAAATCGGTCCCACCGAGTTTACCTGACCAACTCTTTGGTTAGCTAATTACCAAATCGGTCTCACCGAGTTTGTGTAATCGGTCTCACCGAGATTACGTTATGCCCTAACCCTAACCATATCAGTCCTACCGAGTTGCATGTCAGTCCCACCGAAAATCTCTAACGGTCACTAGGTTTACTATTTCAGTCCGACCGAGTTTGTTGATTCAGTCCCACCGAGATTGGTAAATTGTGTGTAACGGTTGGATTTTGTGTGGAGGCTATAAATACCCCTCCACCTCCTCTTCACTCGTGAAGAGAGCCATCAGAACACATCTACACTTACAATTCATATGTTCTGAGAGAGAACCACCTACCCTTGTGTTGAGGCCAAGATATTCCATTCCTACCATATGAATCTTGATCTCTAGCCTTCCCCAAGTTGCTTTCCACTCAAGTCTTCTTTCCACCAAATCCAAATCCCTGTGAGAGAGAGTTGAGTGTTGGGGAGACTATCATTTGAAGCACAAGAGCAAGGAGTTCATCATCAACACACCATTTGTTACTTCTTGGAGAGTGGTGTCTCCTAGATTGGCTAGGTGTCACTTGGGAGCCTCCGACAAGATTGTGGAGTTTAACCAAGGAGTTTGTAAGGGCAAGGAGATCGCCTACTTCGTGAAGATCTATCGCTAGTGAGGCAAGTCCTTCGTGGGCGATGGCCATGGTGGGATAGACAAGGTTGCTTCTTCGTGGACCCTTCGTGGGTGGAGCCCTCCGTGGACTCGCGCAACCGTTACCCTTCATGGGTTAAAGTCTCCATCAACGTGGATGTAGGATAGCACCACCTATCCGAACCACGGGAAAAACATCCGTGTCTCCAATAGCGTTTGAACTCTCCAAACCCTTCTTTTACATTCTCGCAAGTTGCATGCTTTATTTTCCGCTGCCTATATACTCTTTGCATGCTTGCATGAATTGTGTGATGATTGCTTGACTTGTCCTAAAGTTGCTAAAATCTACCAAGAACTAAAATTGGAAAAATGTTAAGTTTTTATTTGGTCAAGTAGTCTAATCACCCCCCCTCTAGACATACTTACGATCCTACATGGTGTCCTTGGATTATCTTGAGGGTGCCATGGGCATCCCCAAGCTTAGGCTCTTGCCATTCCTTGTTCCATAATCCATCAAAAGAATTCACCCAAAACTTGAAAACTTCACAACACAAAACTCAATAGAAATCTCGTGAGCTCCGTTAGAGAAAGAAAACAAAAGACTACTTTAAGGTACTGTAGTGAACTTGTTATTTATCTGTATTGGTGTTAAACCTACTGTATTCAAACTTCTCTATGTTTTATAAACTATTTTACTAGCCATAGATTCATCAAAATAAGCAAACAACTCACGCAAAACAGAATCTGTCAAAAACAGAAGAGTCTGTAGTAATCTGTTACTAGCGCAAACTTCTGGAACCCGAAAAATTCTACCAAAATTAGACGACCTGGGCAATTTGTTTATTGATCAGTAGCAATTGGAATCACTATTTTATCACGTTCTGGTGATTTTTAACAATTCGGTCACTGAGCACCAAGATTCTGGAAATTACAGCAAGATCAAATAACTATCTTCCAAGAAGATCTAATAGGTTTAACTTGGCACAAACACTAATTAAAAGATAAAACCACATCTAAACAGAATCTAGATGGATTATTTATTCCTAAACAGAACCAAAAACAAAAAACACAAAATAAAATTGGGTTGCCTCCCAACAAACGTTATCGTTTAACGCCCCTAGCTAGGCATAAAAGCAAGGATAGATCTAGGTATTGCCATCTTTGGTAGGCAATCCATAAGTGGCTCTCATAATAGATTCATATGGTAATTTTATTTTCTTTCTAGGAAAGTGTTCCATGCCCTTATTTAATGGAAATTGGAATTTAATATTCCCTTCCTTCATATCAATAATTGCACCAATCATTCTAAGGAAAGGTCTACCAAGAATAATAGGACATGAAGGATTGCAATCTATATCAAGAACGATAAAATCTATGGGCACATAATTCCTATTTGCAACAATAAGAACATCATTAATTCTTCCATTAGGCTTTTTAATAGTGGAATCCGCAAGATGCAAGTTTAGAGAGCACTCATCAAAGTCACGGAAATCTAGCAAATCACACAAAGCTTTGGGGATAGTAGAGACACTAGCACCCAAATCACACAAAGCATAAAACTCATAATTTTTTATTTTAATCTTAATTGTAGGTTCCCACTCATCATGGAGTTTTCTAGGTATAGAAACTTTCAACTCAAGCTTTTCTTCATAAGATTGCATTAAGGCGTCAACAATGTGTTTGGTAAAGGCCTTATTTCGACTATAAGCATGAGGAGAATTTAACACGGATTGCAACAAGGAAATACAATCAATTAAAGAGCAATTTTCATAGTTAAATTCCTTGAGATCCAAAATAGTGGGTTTAGCAATATCTAGATTTTTATTTCTTTCAATCCCTTTTTTATCAATTTCATCATCAGGATCTAAAAACTCAGAATTCTTAGAACGCCTTCTAGGTAAGGGAAGATCATAATCAGATTCATCAAGATTCATATTGCAAAAAAAAGATTTAATAGGGGACACATCAATAACTTTTAGATCTTCATCTTGATTTTCATAGGAACTAGAAGAACACGCTTTAATAAAGGCATCTTTGTAAGCACGCATCCTATCGGTTCTTTCTTTGCACTCATCAATGGAAATTCTCATGGCTTTGAGAGACTCATTGATATCATTCTTAGGAGGAATAGATCTAAGCTTTAAAGAATCAACCTCAAGAGAAATTCTATCAACGTTCCTAGCCAAATCATCAACTTTAAGCAATTTCTCTTCAAGCAAAGCATTGAAATTCTTTTGCGAATTCATAAACTCTTTAACACTACTCTCAAATTCAGAGGGCATCTTATTAAAATTTCCATAAGAGTTGTTGTAGGAATTTCCATAATTATTAGAAGGATTACTAGGATAAGGCCTAGAATTAAAATTCCCTCTATACGTGTTGTTACCAAAACTATTCCTACCAACAAAATTCACATCCATAGATTCATTATTATTCTCAAGCAAAGCAGATAAAGGCATATTATTGGGATCAGAAGAAACACTCTTAACAAATTAATTCCTAAGTTCATCCATATTTTCACTCAAAACATTGATTTCTTCTATAGCATGCACTTTTTTATTAGTAGATCTTTAAGTATGCCATTGAGAATAGTTGACCATAATATTATCTAGGAGTTTAGTAGCATCTCCTAAAGTGATTTCCATAAAAGTGCCTCCCGCGGCCGAATCTAAAAGATTTCTAGAAGCAAAATTCAATCCAGCATAAAAAATTTGTATATTCATCCATAAGTTCAAACCATGAGTAGGACAATTACGTAGCATTAATTTCATTCTCTCCCAAGCTTGTGCAACATGTTCATGATCAAGTTGCTTAAAATTCATAATATCGTTCCTAAGAGAGATAGTCTTAGCGGGAGGAAAATACTTAGAGATAAAAGAATCTTTGCACTTGTTCCAAGAATCAATACTATTTTTAGGCAAAGATGAAAACCACGCTTTAGCACGATCTCTAAGCGAAAAAGGAAATAGCTTCAATTTAACGACATCATTATCGACATCCTTTTTCTTTTGCATATCACATAAATCAACAAAGCCATTTAGATGAGTAGCGGCATCTTCACTAGGAAGGCCGGCGAATTGATCTTTCATAACAAGATTCAACAAAGCAGTATTGATTTCACAAGATTCAGTATTGGCAAGAGGAGCAATCAGAGTGCTAAGGAAATCATTGTTATTGGTATTGGTGAAGTCACACAATTTGTTAGCATCTTGGGCCATCACGACAAGCAAGCAAACTAACACATGAGCAAACAAAAGGCAAAGGGAAAAAAGGAGGAGATTGGGAAATAGAGGGCGAATAAAATGGCAAGGGTGAAGTGGGGGAGAGGAAAACGAGAGGCAAATGGCAAATAATGTAATGCAAGAGATAGAGATTGTGATGGGTACTTGGTATGTTGACTTTTGTGTAGGCCTCCCCGGCAACGGCGCCAGAAATCCTTCTTGCTACATCTCGAGCTTGCGTTGGTTTTCCCCGAAGAGGAGGGGGTGATGCAGCACAGTAGCGTAAGTATTTCCCTTAGTTTTTGATAACCAAGGTATCAATCCAGTAGGAGGTCACACGCAAGTCCCTCGTACCTGCACAAAACGGTAGCAACTCGCAACCAACGCTTAGGGGTTGTCAATCCCTTCACGGTCACTTACGAGAGTGAGATCTGATAGAGATGCTATTTTTGGTATTTTTGGTATAAAGATGCAAAGTGAAAAGTAAAAGCAAAGCAAGTAAAATAAAGTAATGGAGATTGATATGATGAGAATAGACCCGGGGGCCATAGGTTTCACTAGTGGCTTCTCTCAAGAGCATAGATATTCTACAGTGGGTGAACAAATTACTGTTGAGCAATTGATAGAATTGAGCATAGTTATGAGGTTATCTAGGTATGATCATGTATATAGGCATCACGTCCGTGACAAGTAGACCGACTCCTGCCTGCATCTACTACTATTACTCCACTCATCGACCGCTATCCAGCATGCATCTAGAGTATTAAGTTAAAAACAGAGTAACACCTTAAGCAAGATGATATGATGTAGAGGAATAAATTCATGCAATATGATAAATACCCCATCTTGTTATCCTCGATGGCAATAATACAATACGTGCCTTGCAACTCTTTCTGTCACTGAGTAAGGACACCGCATGATTGAAACCAAAGCTAAGCACTTCTCCCATTGCAAGAACTACCAATCTAGTTGGCCAAACCAAACGGATAATTCGAAGAGACTTGCAAAGATAACTCAATCATACATAAAAGAATTCAGAGAAGATTCAAATATTATTCATAGATAAGTTGGATCATAAAACCACAATTCATCAGTCTCAATAAACACACCGCAAAAAGAAGATTACATCGAATAGATCTCCACGAGAGAGGGGGAGAACATTGTATTGATATCCAAAAAGAGAGAAGAAGCCATCTAGCTACTAGCTATGGACCCAAAGGTCTGAAGTAAACTACTCACACTTCATCGGAAGGGCTATGGTGTTGATGTAGAAGCCCTCCGTGATGGATGCCCTCTCCGGCGGAGCTCCGGAACAGGCCCCAAGATGGGATCTCGTGGATACAGGAAGTTGCAGCGGTGGAATTAGGTTTTTGGCTCCGTCTCTGGTCTAATGGGGGTGCGTAGGTATATATAGGAGGAAGGAGCACGTCGGTGGAGCTCCGAGGGGCCCACGAGGCAGGGGGAGCGCCCAGGGGGGCGCCCTCCACCCTCGTGACCTCCCCGGAAACTTCTTGGAGTAGGGTCCAAGTCTCCTGGATCACGTTCGGTGAGAAGATCACGTTCCCGAAGGTTTCATTCCGTTTGGACTCTGTTTGATATTCCGTTTCCTCGAAATACTGAAATAGGCAAAAAACAGCAATTCTGGGCTGGGCCTCCGGTTAATAGGTTAGTCCCAAAAATAATATAAAAGTGGAAAATAAAGCCCAATATAGTCCAAAACAGTAGATAAAGTAGCATGGAGCAATAAAAAATTATAGATACGTTGGAGACGTATCAGTGCACAACGACCAACAGATCGCTGCCCAACCAACCCAGAATACCCTCTTAGACCGGCCTGATAAAGTACTGACACAGCGCCGTAGGTCCTCGAAGGAAGATGGATTCCAATTAACAAGAAGCCAATGCCTAATACAACTCCAAAGGAATTTAGCCAATGAGCAATGAAAAAAAATATGTGCTCGGTGTTTTCAAGAGCCCCACATAAAACGCATCTATCAGATCCCGGCCCGTTCCTCTTCCTAATTTGATCAGTCGCAGGGAGTTTACGACATAAGGCCTGCCACAAGAAAAAATTTATCTTAGGAGGAATACGTGCCGACCAAATATCCTTGAATTTCACTGTATGGGCACCGGAGATAAGTTTGACGTACGCGGACTTAACTGAGAAATGACCCGAAGAAGAGTGAGGCCAGACAACCGAGTCATCTTCCTCCAAGAGCAAGGGGAAGCAGGCAGTAAGGCATTGCCAATAATCCAACTCCACAGGAGAAAGGGTTCGCCGGAAGTCAAGGTCCCAATTGTGAGCCGAGAGCTCAGAGATAGAGATCTCGGGAGCAGAGCAATACGAGAACAGGGTCGGAAAGGCCACCGCGAGAGTGGTATCCCCAATCCACCAATCTAACCAAAAGCAAGTGGACTTACCATTCCTAACTACAAACTTAATGAGGGACCGAAATATCGAGCGAACTTTAACAAGCTGACGCCAAAACTGAGAACCACCTGAGGAAGAGGCGAACATGGGGCTCGAGGAGGGGAAATACTTAGCTTTGAGAAGAGATAGCCAGAGGGAGCGCTCCTCGAGGAACATAATTTTCCACCACCATTTTATCATGAGGCACTTGTTCATGACCACCATGTTAATGATACCTAAGCCCCCCATGTTCTTAGGCCTACATATTAGATCCCACTTAACCATCCTATATTTGCGCTTATTGTCAGAGGAGTTCCAGTAAAAAGTGAAGGAAATATGCCCTAGAGGCAATAATAAAGTTATTATTTATTTCCTTATATCATGATAAATGTTTATTATTCATGCTAGAATTGTATTAACCGGAAACATAATACATGTGTGAATACATAGACAAATAGAGTGTCACTAGTATGCCTCTACTTGACTAGCTCGTTAATCAAAGATGGTTATGTTTCCTGACCATGAACAAAAGAGTTGTTATTTGATTAATAGGATCACATCATTAGGAGAATGATGTGATTGACATGACCCATTCCTTTAGCTTAGCACCCGATCGTTTAGTATGTTGCTATTGCTTTCTTCATGACTTATACATGTTCCTATGACTATGAGATTATGCAACTCCCGTTTGCCGGAGGAACACTTTGTGTGCTACCAAACGTCACAACGTAACTGGGTGATTATAAAGGAGCTCTATAGGTGTCTCCGAAGGTACATGTTGGGTTGGCGTATTTCGAGATTAGGATTTGTCACTCCGATTGTCAGAGAGGTATCTCTGGGCCCTCTCGGTAATGCACATCACTTAAGCCTTGCAAGCAATGCAACTAATGAGTTAGTTGCGAGATGATGTATTACGGAACGAGTAAAGAGACTTGCCGGTAACGAGATTGAACTAGGTATTGAGATACCGACGACCGAATCTCGAGCAAGTAACATACCGATGACAAAGGGAACAACGTATGTTGTTATGCGGTCTGACCGATAAAGATCTTCGTAGAATATGTAGGAGCCAATATGAGCATCCATGTTCCGCTATTGGTTATTGACCGGAGACGTGTCTCGGTCATGTCTACATTGTTCTCGAACCCGTAGGGTCCGCACGCTTAACGTTACGATGACAGTTTCATTATGACTTTATATGTTTTGATGTACTGAAGGTTGTTCGGAGTCCCGGATGTGATCACGGACATGACGAGGAGTCTCGAAATGGTCGAGAAATAAAGATTGATATATTGGACGACTATATTCGGACACCAGAAATGTTCTGGGTGATTTCGGAGAAAACCGGAGTGCCGGAGGGGTAACCGGAACCCCCCGGGGAAGTATTGGGCCTTAGTGGGCCTGAGGGGCGAGAGAGAGAGAGGGCAACAGCCCAGGAGGTGGCACGCCCCCTCCCATGAGGAGTCCGAATTGGACTAGGGGAGGGGGCGCGGCCCCTCTTTCCCTCTCCCTCTCCCTCTCTTTCCTTCCCCCTTCTCTCTTCCTAGTTGGACTAGGAAAGGGGAGTCCTACTCCTACTAGGAGGAGGACTCCCCCCTCCTTGGCGCGCCCCTAGGGCCGGCCGGCCTCCCCCCTCCTTGGCGCGCCCCTAGGGCCGGCCGGCCTCCCCCCTTGCTCCTTTATATACGGGGGCAGGGGGCACCTCTAGACACACAAGTTGATCTTCGTGATTGTTCTCTTAGCCGTGTGCGGTGCCCCCCTCCACCATAATCCTCGATAATATTGTAGCAGTGCTTAGGCGAAGCCCTGCGACGGTAGAACATCAAGATCGTCTCCACGCCGTCGTGCTGACGAAATTCATCCCCAACACTTTGCTGGATCGGAGTCCGGGGATCGTCATCGAGCTGAACGTGTGCTAGAACTCAGAGGTGTTGTAGTTTTGGTGCTTGATCGGCCGGGCCGTGAAGACGTACGACTACATCAACCGCGTTGTCATAACGCTTCCGCTGCCGGTCTACGAGGGTACGTAGACAACACTCTCCCCTCTCGTTCCTATGCATCACCATGATCTTGCGTGTGCGTAGGAATTTTTTTTGAAATTACTACGTTCCCCAACAGTGGTATCAGAGCCTAGTTTTGTGTGTTGATGTTATTTGCACGAGTAGAACACAAGTGAGTTGTGGGCGATGTAAGTCATAGTGCTTACCAGCATGTCATACTTGGTTCGGTGGTATTGTTGGATGAAGCGGCCCGGACCAACATTACGCGTACGCTTACGCGAGACTGGTTCTACCGACGCGCTTTGCACACAGGTGGCTGGCGGGTGTCAGTTTCTCCAACTTTAGTTGAACCGAGTGGCTACGCCCGGTCCTTGCGAAGGTTAAAACAACATCAACTTGACAAACTATTGTTGTGGTTTTGATGCGTAGGTAAGATTGGTTCTTGCTAAGCCCGTAGCAGCCACGTAAAACTTGCAACAACAAAGTAGAGGACGTCTAACTTGTTTTTGCAGGGCATGTTGTGATGTGATATGGTCAAGACATGATGCTAAATTTTATTGTATGAGATGATCATGTTTGGTAACCGAGTTATCGGCAACTGGCAGGAGCCATATGGTTGTCGCTTTATTGTATGCAATGCAATTGCCCTATAATGCTTTACTTTATCACTAAACGGTAGCGATAGTCGTAGAAGCATAAGATTGGCAAGACAACAACGATGCTACGATGGAGATCAAGGTGTCGCGCCGGTGACGATGGTGATCATGACGTTTCTTCGGAGATTGAGATCACAAGCACAAGATGATGATGGCCATATCATATCACTTATATTGATTGCATGTGATGTTTATCTTTTATGCATCTTATCTTGCTTTGATTGACGGTAGCATTATAAGGTGATCCCTCAATAATTATCAAGATGTGTTCTCCCTGAGTATGCACCGTTGCGAAAGTTCTTCATGCTGAGACACCACGTGATGATCGGGTGTGATAGGCTCTACGTTCAAATACAACAGGTGCAAAACAGTTGCACACGCGAAATACTCAGGTTAAACTTGACGAGCCTAGCATATACAGATATGGCCTCGGAACACGGAGACCGAAAGGTCGAACGTGAATCATATAGTAGATATGATCAACATAGTGATGTTCACCATTGAAACTACTCCATCTCACGTGATGATCGGACATGCTTTAGTTGATTTGGATCACGTGATCACTTAGAGGATTAGAGGGATGTCTATCTAAGTGGGAGTTCTTAAGTAATATGATTAATTGAACTTAAATTTATCATGAACTTAGTACCTGATAGTATCTTGCTTGTCTATGTTTGATTGTAGATAGATGGCCCGTGCTGTTGTTCCGTTGAATTTTAATGCGTCCCTTGAGAAAGCAAAGTTGAAAGATGATGGTAGCAATTACACGGACTGGGTCCGTAACTTGAGGATTATCCTCATTGCTGCACAGAAGAATTACATCCTGGAAGCACCGCTGGGTGCCAGGCCTGCTGCTGATGCAACTGACAACGTTAAGAACGTTTGGCAGAGCAAAGCTGATGACTACTCGATAGTTCAATGTGCCATGCTTTGCGACTTAGAATCGGGACTTCAACGACGTTTTGAACGTCATGGAGCATATGAGATGTTCCAGGAGTTGACGTTAATATTTCAAGAAAATGCCCCGGATTGAGAAATATGAAGTCTCCAATAAGTTCTATAGCTGCAAGATGGAGGAGAACAGTTCTGTCAGTGAGCATATACTCAAAATGTCTGGGTATAATAATCACTTGATTGAACTGGGAGTTAATCTTCCGGATGATTGCGTCATTGACAGAATTCTCCAATCACTGCCACCAAGCTACAAGAGCTTTGTGATGAACTATAATATGCAAGGGATGGATAAGACGATTCACGAGCTCTTCGCAATGTTAAAGGCTGCAGAGGTAGAAATCAAAAAGGAGCATGAAGTGTTGATGGTCAATAAGACCACCAGTTTCAAGAAGAAGGGCAAAGGTAAGAAGAAGGGGAACTTCAAAAAGAACGACAAGCAAGTTGTTGCTCAAGAGAAGAAACCCAAGTCTGGACCTAAGCCTGAAACTGAGTGCTTCTACTGCAAGCAGACTGGTCACTGGAAGAGGAACTGCCCCAAGTATTTGGTGGATAAGAAGGATGGCAAGGTGAACAAAGGTATATGTGATATACATGTTATTGATGTGTACCTTACTAATTCTCGCAGTAGTACCTGGGTATTTGATACTGGTTCTGTTGCTAATATTTGCAACTCGAAACAGGGACTACGGATTAAGCGAAGATTGGCAAAGGACGAGGTGACGATGCGCGTGGGAAATGGTTCCAAAGTCGATGTGATCGCAGTCGGCACGCTACCTCTACATCTACCTTAGGGATTAGTTTTAGACCTAAATAATTGTTATTTGGTGCCAGCGTTGAGCATGAACATTATATCTGGATCTTGTTTGATGCGAGATGGTTATTCATTTAAATCAGAGAATAATGGTTGTTCTATTTATATGAGTAATATCTTTTATGGTCATGCACCCTTGAAGAATGGTCTATTTCTGTTGAATCTCGATAGTGGTGATACACATATTCATAATGTTGAAGCCAAAATATGCAGAGTTGATAATGATAGTGCAACTTATTTGTGGCATTGCCGTTTAGGTCATATCGGTGTAAAACGCATGAAGAAACTCCATACTGATGGACTTTTGGAACCACTTGATTATGAATCACTTGGTACTTGCGAACCGTGCCTTATGGGCAAGATGACTAAAACACCGTTCTCCGGTACTATGGAGAGAGCAACAGATTTGTTGGAAATCATACATACGGATGTGTGTGGTCCGATGAATGTTGAGGCTAGTGGCGGATATCGTTATTTTCTCACCTTCACAGATGATTTAAGCAGATATGGATATATCTACTTAATGAAGCATAAGTCTGAAACATTTGAAAAGTTCAAAGAATTTTAGAGTGAAGTTGAAAATCATCGTAACAAGAAAATAAAGTATCTACGATCTGATCGTGGAGGAGAATATTTGAGTTACGAGTTTGGTCTACATTTGAAACAATGTGGAATAGTTTTGCAACTCACGCCACCCGGAACACCACAGCGTAATGGTGTGTCCGAACATCGTAATCGTACTTTACTAGATATGGTACGATCTATGATGTCTCTTACTGATTTACCGCTATCGTTTTGGGGTTATGCTTTAGAGACGACCGCATTCACGTTAAATAGGGCACCATCAAAATCCGTTGAGACGTCGCCTTATGAACTGTGGTTTGGCAAGAAACCAAAGTTGTCGTTTCTGAAAGTTTGGGGCTGCGATGCTTATGTGAAAAAACTTCTACCTGATAAGCTTGAACCCAAATCGGAGAAATGTGTCTTCATAGGATATCCAAAGAAGACTATTGGATACACCTTCTATCACAGATCCGAAGGCAAGACTTTTGTTGCTAAATTCGGAAACTTTCTAGAGAAGGAGTTTCTCTCGAAAGAAGTGAGTGGGAGGAAAGTAGAACTTGATGAGGTAACTGTACCTGCTCCCTTATTTGGAAGTAGCTCATCACAGAAAACAGTTTCTGTGACACCTACACCAATTAGTGAGGAAGTTAATGATGATGATCATGAAACTTCAGATCAAGTTAATACTGAACCTCGTAGATCAACCAGAGTAAGATCCACACCAGAGTGGTATGTAATCCTGTTCTGGAAGTCATGCTACTAGATCATAGCAAACCTACGAACTATGAAGAAGCGATGGTGAGCCCAGATTCCACAAAATGGCTTGAAGCCATGAAATCTAAGATGGGATCCATGTATGAATAAAAAGTATGGACTTTGGTTGACTTGCCCGATGATCGGCAAGCAATTGAAAATAAATGGATCTTCAAGAAGAAGACTGACGCTAACAGTAATGTTACTGTCTACAAAGCTCGACTTGTTGCAAAAGGTTTTCGACAAATTCAAGGGATTGACTACAATGAGACCTTATCACCCGTAGCGATGCTTAAGTCTATCCGAATCATGTTAGCAATTGCCGCATTTTATGATTATGAAATTTGGCAGATGGATGCCAAAACTGCATTCCTGAATGGATTTCTGGAAGAAGAGTTGTATATGATGCAACCGGAAGGTTTTGTCGATCCAAAGGGAGCTAATAAAGAGTGCAAGCTCCAGCGATCCATTTATGGACTGGTGCAAGCCTCTCGGAGTTGGAATAAACGCTTTGATAGTGTGATCAAAGCATTTGGTTTTATACAGACTTTTGGAGAAGCCTGTATTTACAAGAAAGTGAGTGGGAGCTATGTAGCATTTCTGATATTATATGTGGATGACATATTATTGATCGGAAATGATGTAGAATTTCTGGATAGCATAAAGGGATACTTGAATAGAAGTTTTTCAATGAAAGACCTCGGTGAAGCTGCTTACATATTGGGCATTAAGATCTATAGAGATAGATCAAGACGCTTAATTGGACTTTCACAAAGCACATACCTTAACAAAGTTTTGAAAAAGTTCAAAATGGATCAGGCAAAGAAAGGATTCTTACCTGTGTTACAAGGTGTGAAGTTGAGTAAGACTCAATGCCCGACCACTATAGAAGATAGAGAGAAAATGAAAGATGTTCCCTATGCTTCATCCATAGGCTCTATCATGTATGCAATGCTGTGTACCAGACCTGATGTGTGCCTTGCTATAAGTCTAGCAGGGAGGTACCAAAGTAATCCAGGAATGGATCACTGGACAGCGGTCAAGAACATCCTGAAGTACCTAAAAAGGACTAAGGATATGTTTCTCGTATATGGAGGTGACAAAGAGCTCATTGTAAATGTTTACGTTGATGCAAGCTTTGACACTGATCCGGACGATTCTGAATCGCAAACCGGATACGTGTTTACATTAAACGGTGGAGCTGTCAGTTGGTGCAGTTCTAAACAAAGCGTTGTGGCGGGATCTACATGTGAAGCGGAGTACATAGCTTCTTCGGAAGTAGCAAACGAAGGAGTCTGGATGAAGGAGTTCATATCCGATCTAGGTGTCATACCTAGTGCATCGGGTCCAATGAAAATCTTTTGTGACAATACTGGTGCAATTGCCTTAGCAAAGGAATCCGGATTTCACAAGAGAATCAAGCACATCAAGAGACGCTTCAATTCCATTCGGGATCTAGTCCAGGAGGGAGACATAGAGATTTGCAAGATACATACGGATCTAAATGTTGCAGACCCGTTGACTAAGCCTCTTCCACGAGCAAAACATGATCAGCACCAAGGCTCCATGGGTGTTAGAATCATTACTGTGTAATCTAGATTACTGACTCTAGCGCAAGTGGGAGACTCAAGGAAATATGCCCTAGAGGCAATAATAAAGTTATTATTTATTTCCTTATATCATGATAAATGTTTATTATTCATGATAGAATTGTATTAACCGGAAACATAATACATGTGTGAATACATAGACAAATAGAGTGTCACTAGTATGCCTCTACTTGACTAGCTCGTTAGTCAAAGATGGTTATGTTTCCTGACCATGAACAAAAGAGTTGTTATTTGATTAACTGGATCACATCATTAGGAGAATGATGTGATTGACATGACCCATTCCTTTAGCTTAGCACCCGATCGTTTAGTATGTTGTTATTGCTTTCTTCATGACTTATACATGTTCTTGTGACCATGAGATTATCCAACTCCCGTTTGTCGGAGGAACACTCTGTGTGCTACCAAACGTCACAACGTAACTGGGTGATTATAAAGGAGCTCTACAGGTGTCTCCGAAGGTACATGTTGGGTTGGCGTATTTCAAGATTAGGATTTGTCACTCCGATTGTTGGAGAGGTATCTCTGGGCCCTCTCGGTAATGCACATCACTTAAGCCTTGAAAGCAGTGCAACTAATGAGTTAGTTGTGAGATGATGTATTACGGAACGAGTAAAGAGACTTGCCGGTAACGAGATTGAACCAGGTATTGAGATACCGGCGATCGAATCTCGGGCAAGTAACATACCGATGACAAAGGGAACAACGTATGTTGTTATGCGGTCTGACCAATAAAGATCTTCGTAGAATATGTAGGAGCCAATATGAGCATCTAGGTTCCGCTATTGGTTATTGACCGGAGACGTGTCTCGGTCATGTCTACATTGTTCTCGAACCCGTAGGGTCCGCACGCTTAATGTTACGATGATAATTTCATTATGAGTTTATATTTTTTGATCTACCGAAGGTTGTTCGGAGTCCCGAATGTGATCATGGACATGACGAGGAGTCTTGAAATGGTCGAGACATAAAGATTGATATATTGGACGACTATATTCGGACACCGGAAATGTTCTGGGTGATTTCGGAGAAAACCGGAGTGCCGGAGGGGTTACCGGAACCCCCCGGAGAAGTATTGGGCCTTAGTGGGCCTGAGGGGAGAGAGAGGGCAGCAGCCCAGGAGGTGGCGCGCCCCCTCCCATGAGGAGTCCGAATTGGACTAGGGGAGGGGGCGCGGCCCCTCTTTCCCTCTCCCTCTCCCTCTCTTTCCTTCCCCCTTCTCTCTTCCTAGTTGGACTAGGAAAGGGGAGCCCTACTCCTACTAGGAGGAGGACTCCCCCCTCCTTGGCACGCCCCTAGGACCGGCCGGCCTCCCCCCTTGCTCCTTTATATACGGGGGCAGGGGGGCACCTCTAGACACACAAGTTGATCTTCGTGATCGTTCTCTTAGCCGTGTGTGGTGCCCCCCTCCACCATAATCCTCGATAATATTGTAGCGGTGCTTAGGCGAAGCCCTGCGACGTTAGAACATCAAGATCGTCACCACGCCGTCGTGCTGACGAAATTCATCCCGACACTTTGCTGGATCGGAGTCTGGGGATCGTCATCGAGCTGAACGTGTGCTAGAACTCGGAGGTGCTATAGTTTTGGTGCTTGATCGGTCAGGCCGTGAAGACGTACGACTACATCAACCGCGTTGTCATAACGCTTCCGCTGTCGGTCTACGAGGGTACGTAGACAACACTATCCCCTCTCCTTGCTATGCATCACCATGATCTTGCGTGTGCTTAGGAAATTGTTTGAAATTACTATGTTCCCCAACAAAAAGCACCCCTATGCTTGTCGAAACCAGCGTGAGTCCCTCCGGACAGGAGATAAAAGCCCATTAGAAACATCGGAAGGGAGGAGAGGCACGCATTAGTGAGGGCAACCTTGCCCGCCTGGTAATTGTAACGGCCTCTCCACGGCAGGACTCTGTCCCCTACTTTAGTCACTGTCGGGGCAAAGTCTTTTGCCAATAGCTTGAGAGAGGAGATTGGGAGGCCTAGGTATTTGAAAGGGTAAGAACCAAGGGAGCAGTTCAGAAGATGCGCCACTCTCTGAGCTTCAGAGTCGGGTACCCCAGTCACAATTACTTCGCTCTTTGAAAAGTTAATTTTAAGACCTGATAGCGCTTCAAAGCATAGGAGAAGGAATTTCAGGTTCGTGAGACTGGCCTCATTAAGTTCAACCATAATAATGGTGTCGTCCACGTATTGAAGATGAGTGATGCCATTGGGTATCAAGTGAGAGCTAACAGGTGTAATGTGACCAGCACTAGCTGCTCGAGAAAGAATATGATAAAGAGCACCCGCAACGAAGTTAAAGAGAAGGGGGACACCGGGTCTCCTTGTCTAAGGCCCCTACCGTTAGCAAAGAAATTACTAATCTGCCCATTAACCGCCATAGCCGTGTGCCCTCCCGAGACGAGCTGCATAAGAGGGTGAACCGCCACACCCTCGAAACCTTTAGCAAGAAGGACTTGGCGAAGAAAATTCCAACTCATCGAGTCATAAGCCTTCTCGAAGTCAAGTTTAAGAACCACTGCCTTAGTGCCCTTGGTTCGCAAGTCATGGACAATCTCATGCAAGCATAGAACACCATCCAGAATAAATCTACCCTTTATAAACGCCGATTGGAAAGGGCTAATGACGCGATGGGCGATCGAAGAAAGCCTTGTAGCCAGACCCTTAGCCGGGATCTTTGCAAAGTTGTTAATTAAGGCAATGGGCCTAAACTGGGAGATCAAGTCAGCACCTTTGACCTTAGGGATGAGAGTGAGCACCGCGTAATTCAATCTAGAGATGTCAACAGTTCCCAGCCAGAAACCTTGAATAATTGCCTGAATGAGGCCTTTTAACCGAGGCCAGAACTGCCTAAAGAAAGGGATGGAGAAGCCATCAGGCCCGGAAGTCACGTTGGAATTGGCAGTTCGGATCACATCGAAGATCTCCTCTTCAGAAGGGGGGATCATCAATCCCTCATTTTCATCGCTCGAAATCTGTTCAAGGGAAGACCAAAAGGTAGGCGCCAACCTAAAACCCACCTCGGGTTTAGCAAATAAGAGAGTAGAGAAGAATTGAACCACATGGTGCATAATCACAGATTGATCAGAGACCTTGACGCCATCGATAAGGAGGCTATCGATCAGACATCGCCGACGTCTACCGTTCGCGATGGCAAAGAAATAGGCCGTGGGCGAGTCACCCTTTAAAGTCCAATTAATAGTGCCTCTTTGCTTCCAATACACTTCCTCCCGACGATGAATACCAAAAAGTGCTTCTTCAAGACTGTACCGGATCTGCCACTCGGCCGGGGAGAGGCCTAAGTTGTCCGCACGAGCATCAAGCACATCAATTTGAGCAGCCAGCCTAACTTTGCCATGCCTTGACTCAGTAAAGTGATTTTTAGACCAACCCCGAAGGAATCTACAAAGAAAATAGGAGCACTGATGCCAGTCGTCCATCGGACCAAAAGATCGGCGGTTAGAAGACAGGAAAGATGAAATCTTTTGCGCAATCAAGTCAGCAAAACCCTCAACATGGAGCCAAGAGGCATCAAACTGAAACCTCGGAAAGGCAACCGGATGAGTACCATCATCAAGAATCAGAGGGGAGTTATCCGAGCCCACTATAGTCAGGGCTCTGAGAATGACACGGGGAAACAACGAATCCCAACTAGGACACAAGAAAACCCGATCAAGGACTGAACAAATGGGAGATGTTTGGCAATTCGTCCATGTGTAACGGGCCCCGACCCTAGGAATTTCACGAATCGCCGTGTCTCTGATGAAAGCATTGAACGCTTCGGCCAGCGGCCACGAGAAGTTAGAGTAACTCTTATCCGAAGGGTAGAGCATCAAATTGAAGTCTCCCCCAATCATTAGAGGTAACTCACAAGATTCAATTTTATTAGAAGTTCATCCTGAAAAATATATGACATAGAATGGTCAGCCGGACCATATACCACCATAATTTCTAGTAAAGAATTAAGGATTCGGTGAGAAACCACCGTGCTAGCCCAAAAAATGCCATGGTCAAAAGCGACAAAATCAAAAACATCTTTCTTAGTGCCAAGAAGAATACCACCCGAATGACCAACAGGAGCCAGAAAGTACCAATCGAATCTATCGGTCCCAGAAACGGCTGAGAGTTCATTTGGGGAGAAGGAGGGTTTGAGAGTCTCGACAAGACCAATGATATCAACATATTCAGAATGAACCAAGTCTTTTAGCTGGTCCCTGCGCCCCCTAGTGCCGAAACCCCTAATATTCCAAAATAGAGCCTTCATCTAAAAGAGAGGTTTTTAATTCGAAGGCTCGACCTGCTAGGAGCCTTGCAGGATTTAGCACGTTTCCCAGCCCCACGTTTAGAAACAGCCGGGGGAGCCTGACTTGTGTCAGATCCCCCCTCATCCCCATCGGCCACAACCAGTGGGGCAATCGATCCCAGCCTAGCCTCCTTGGCTTTAGCGATGTCAGCCTGAGCTATTCCATTAGCCCTAATAATGCCAGGCAGTGAAGAAGGAGAACCCAAACTAGCGTCAAAGCAAATACCCACATCATCTGAAATACTAAGCAAATGATCATCAGATTGAGACAGAAGCACTAAACGAACAGGAGAATGAACAGCGGGGTTAGAAGAGGGGGGCATGGACGCGAACCTGAAGGAGGCAGATCCCGAGCCACAGCACGCCGAGCGGCCCGATCAGCCACCCGCTCGCTGATGAAGCTATGTACCTAGGGTAGGGTCATGGACCTATCCAAACTACCCTCCCCAAGGACATCCCTAGAAGAAATCACCTTTCAATCGACTTGGAGGTGATCCACTCGACGAACTCGAAGACACTCGACCATGAAGACTACCACTCGACCAAGATCCGTCCACTCGACAGCCAGGAGATCTAAAGTTACTCCACTCGCTAACGGACGGGCATTAAGTGGCTTTTATGGTCATCATAGCACTTTATTAGTGGCGTTACCAGTAACACCCGACCTTAATGTACCTTAAACCTTGCATAACTGAGGGCTAGAGGGGTCTGGCGAACTCTATATAAGCCACCCCCCTCCTCAGTGTAAAGGGTTCGCACCCCTGTAATTCATACACACATAATCCAGTCGACCGCCTCCGGGCTCCGAGACGTAGGGCTATTACTTCCTCCGAGAAGGGCCTGAACTCGTAAACCTCGTGTGTCTACAACTACTCCATAGCTAGGATCTTGCCTCTCCATACTTACCCCCCTACACTACTGTCAGACTTAGAACCACGACAGTTGGCGCCCACCTTGGGGCAGGTGTCTTAGCGACTTGTTGGAGAAGTTGCGTTTTTTCCGATCCAAATCATCATGGTTTCAGGCGGAGTTTTGGTAGAGGGCCGCGAGATCCGTCTCGGCGCGCTCACGTTCATCGCCGACAACTCCTCTTGGCTTCAGGAGGCTCCGCTCGACGTCGACGCGCTCCCTGTCCGCGGGGCAACGCACTTTCGCGCGTGCGTCCGCGGCGTCATCTTGCGGCAACCGTCGACCCATTATCGGTCGGCCCCTGTGCTGTCCTCCCTCCCTGTTTCCCGCCGGCGCAAGCGCTCCGGTCGGTCGGGACTTCAGCGGTGGGTGAGACACGCGGTGGCACGCCAGTCGGCCGCCCCTCAAGTTGCGGCGATCGAGCCCGATGAATCTCTCTACGTCCTGTTCGATCTGTCGACTGGCTCCGCAGAGACTGCATCCGAGTGCGGCAGCAGTGATCCGGCGGCGGAGGTTTTGATGGTCAATGGACCTCGCAGTCCTCCCGGTTTTCCCCGCACCGACGGAGGCCCCGGCGGCGGCGACCCGTCGCACGCCCATGAAGAATATCTCCCCGAGCCTCTCACGCCGCTGCAGAGAGAGGAACTTCGCCGCCGGAACATGGATGCGCTACACACTCCTATTGTTGGAGAAACCCCTGAGGCCCGTGCCTTGGAGGACGCGCGCTTGGCCAACTTGGCTGAGCGCACTCGACTGGATAACCTTCAGCGAGCACTCGACGAGCGCGCATGACAACGGGTTCCAGAATCCAGTCGACGTCGGCTCTTTCCACCACCAACTCAGGTATATCGAACTCCTATTCAGAATTTAGCAGCTGCAGCCCGTATAGCAGAGTCCATTCAGCCCTCTCAGTCAGAAGCTGGTAGAGGCTTGTTGCAAATCAGA
Source organism: Aegilops umbellulata (assembly GCA_032464435.1). NCBI lineage: Eukaryota > Viridiplantae > Streptophyta > Magnoliopsida > Poales > Poaceae > Aegilops > Aegilops umbellulata. Next base: position 447,115,835 of record CP136054.1, read on the forward strand.
GCATTACTCCGAGCAGCAGGAGACCAGATTTCAGCTGTTTCACAGTCGCGGAACAGGATTCACAGCCGATCCGTGGCTGCAGATACAGTCGAGTCAGCTCACGGCCCAAGATCGCCCCCGACGCGTGAGGGACGTGGAGACCGGCATGATCAGTATAGGAACCATGAGCAGTATGATCACCGATTCGATCGTGATAATCGACGTCGAGTGCCCACCCCTCCCCCAAGGAGTGGATCGTACGTGCCTCGACAGCAGGATGACAGACGCCCTTACAGTGTTGGGCGAAGGATTCCAGTCGACCCCAGGGAACCAGGCTTTGACGCGAGATCCATTCTCGTTCAGGGTTTGGTCGACAGGAACAGAGCTCACAGGGAAGGTCATGACAGGGAGATACCCACCAGCAGCAGAGTACACATCTCAGGACCAGAGTGCTTCAGCAGGGCCATCAGGGCCGCGATGATTCCTCCCAACTTCAGGTTGGCGACTGGAGTCAGTAAGTTCACTGGTGAGTCCAAGCCCGAAACTTGGCTTGAAGACTACCGAGTGGTTGTTCAGATTGGCGGCGGCAACGATGAGGTGGCCATGAAACACCTGCCTCTCATGTTGGAGGGTTCGGCCAGAGCATGGCTGAATCAGTTAGCGCCCAGCAGCATTTACACTTGGAAAGATCTTTCCCGAGTGTTTGTCAGAACATTTGAAGGAACTTGCAAACGACCAGCAGGATTGACAGAGCTGCAATCTTGTGTGCAGAAGTCGAATGAAACTTTGAGGGATTACATCTAGAGATGGATCACGTTGCATCACACAGTAGAGAATATGTCTGATCACCAAGCAGTTTGTGCCTTCAAGAAAGGCGTTAAGTACAGAGAACTGAACATGAAATTCGGTCGAATCGGAGACATGTCTCTGAGTCGAATGATGGAGATTGCCATCAAGTATGCCAATGGCGTAGACGAGGATCGACTCCGGAGTGGCAAGCACAAGTCAGTCGCCCACGAAACCGGAGGATAAAAGGTGCACATGTGAAGTTTGTACTGTGAGTATAGAGTAGATGTTGCCCATGTGAAATTGAATATGCCAGACCTATAAGGAAATAGTTGATTCATTGGTTCCGGCTGCCCATGTGAAATCGAATATTGTAGACCTACAAGGAGATAGTACCAACCGTAGGTTCTTGATTAATTGATTCTGGCTAGGTAAATTACATCGAGAGAGCGTTTGGCCAATAGATTTGGTCGGATGAAATCCAGATTATAATAGCTATTGCAAAAGATAGAAGGGCTGCTATCAAAGCCTGCTATTCAGCCTATTCTCCTCAGATTTTGTGAATGATGTACTAGTACATACAAAGATATTTCTCAATGTTGAGGAGAATACTCAATTCTCCCCCAAGTTCTCAAAGAACTCTGTTTATTTCTACTCGCATTCTGTAATCTCGATCTTACAGAACAAATTAATCCTAGACGACGACGCGCAGAAATGATGGAACGAAAAAACACCCATCTAAATCCACATACACACACTTGATTTCACACGAAATTAACAAGAATCACAATGCATATCGGGGGATAAAATCGGTCAAGAAACCCTGCGGGTAGGCGACCTCTCCTGCAGGCTGTCGACCCTGCAGTAGCGCAGCTGCAGCGACACCTGCCGCTCCATCTGGATGTGCTTGTAGAAGTTGGCGATGAACTGCTCCGCACGCCGGTCGATGTCGTCGTCCCCCGCCGGCGACGACCCCTCGCTCGACGAGGACGTCGCGCCCGACGACGCGGACCGCGAGTAGTCCGACGCCGCCACCGCGCTGCTCGTCCGCGACACGCCGCCCGACCCGAGGCTCACCGTCCTCGACGGCCCGGTGGTCGACGACGACGCAGGGGAGCCGTCGTCGTCCTCCGCGTCGAGCAGGCCCGGCCGCCTGGAGCCGAAGCTGAGGCGTAGCGGCGCCGTCGCGCCGGGCGAGCTCCGGCGGCCGGCGATGGAGTTGATGATCCAGCGCGTGGCGCTGAAGGAGAGCAGGAATCGCACCTTCTTCACCGCCGTCCGCAGCGTCCCGAGCAGCGACGCCGGCCGCGTTGCCTTCTCGGACTCCATCGGATCGGTCGAGGACGGCGACTTTTCCTTTTCCTTGGTGCCGAGGTTTTGCTGTCGTCGCAAGTAGGAGTAGCTAGCAAACAAGGTGAGACAGATAATACGGAGTATTGAGAGGGAATTAAAAGTGAGAGGGCGAGAGGTTTCTGTGGGCTGTATATATAGCTGGCGGACGTGGAAATGTCGCCCACGCACGTTGGTCAGTGCGGCAAGCTACTCGGCCTTAAGATATTTCGAGGAATGTACGCACATACAGAGCATTTACTTTTTTTGCGAAATATATACAGAGCATACCGTCTCTACATGCATACACGTACAGTAGATCGGTAGATGCATGCTCTCCGGCCGTTAATTAACGCGTATTCAAAGGTCGTATGACCGAGCAACATGTACATATTTTTTTTCTGCATGGAGAGCAACATGTACTCCTACATGGCAATCATTGCTGACATCAAGAAGGAACGGCGGCAGTATTTTACGTGCACTACTGGTATTCTGGGCCTCTGGCGACGGGGTCCTGGTCCAAAGTCCAAACGCACTCGTGGGGCCGGTGAGCCAGTTGGCGCCTTGCTGTCGTGTCGGCCCCCCGGCCATGCCGCCATGTCATGTTACTCTCGCGTGAGCGCAAGGTTGTTGGTGGACATCGATGCTCCGGCACGACGGACGACAGACGAGGCGTGCGCTGGAGGAGGGGATCGGGTCAGGTCAAAGATTGCCGCTCCGCTTCCGCGCCACCGCGCCACCTTGTCTTGTCCGGCCCGTTGTCTCGATACAAGATGCTTCGGCGGCAAGGCTGCGGAGTGCGGAGCCGTGGTGTGGCGACGACGCGGTAGCTCGTGCGAGCCCGGAGTGACGATGACGTCCATTAGTGCACGTCAGTACAAAGTACAAACGCGTTTGATTGATCGATTTGTGGCATATCTCGTCTCGTGTAAACCGGCTCCGACCTGTTGCACAAATAAGACGCCGTTAGCTGCAGCCGTACTATTTTACTGCAAGCGAACTTTTTTAGGGAAAAAACGTGGGTTAATTCAATTGTCCAAGTATAAGCGTACCGCGGGACAGATTGATCGAGTTTTCCATATTTATTTTCAGTCAACTTGCAGCGGAGCACAGCACCCAGTTCCAATGCTCGAATAAAAATTTATAGGATATAAACGAGAGATAAACACACTACTAGTCACACGACTTATGCTAGACGTACATTTTAGTCACACAATGCTCTGGCTGTTGAACTTGACGAATAACTACGTCTTCAAGGCGGCCTTACAACTCCGCGTCTTCCCCCCACCCCCGCCTCGAGTTCCTGCCGGTGGCCACTCCGGCCCCGGCGTCCACAGCCCTTGCGCCGTCGCGCCCCTCGGCGCCCGTCGCCATGACCTCGCCGTCGCCCCTCCCGGGCCTGGGCCGGACCTGCGAGCGCTGCTGGCTGGATGGGAACCCCTCCCCATCGCCCAGCCCGCTCCTACGCCCTTGCCCTCGTCTCCACGCCGTCCGCCGCCCCCCCCCCCCCCCCCCCCCCGGTCCCGGCCCCCGCTCTGAAGTCCACCGAGTCCCTCCGGTGGAAGAGCCGGCCCCTGACGAGGCGGGTGGCGCGTGGACCGCCGTCCGCAGCCGCCAGGAGCGCCGCGCCGACCGCCGCCCCTCGCCTCGCACCCGGCGTCGTCGCCGCGACCACGACGCGTCGCCCCGGCGTCCTAACGAGTGCCCGCGCTGTTTGGCCCGTCCCTAGCACCCCAGATCTGAGTGTCGCCGTGACATCTGCTGCCGGCGTTGCCGCTTCTATGGCCATGTCGCTCGGTTCTGCACCATCCTGCTTCCTCGTCGGTCGTCAGGCTCCCCACCGCCGAAGCGCTTGCGTCACCTCTCTCCTGGGTCCTCCGAGGCGAGCGCTGCCGGACGAGCGGCCCGGCGTACTCCGGGGCTGCATCCGTGCCCTCCTCGCCTGCGCCATCGGCTGCGACCTCCCAGCCTCCCTCCTCCCGCGGAGCGCTGGTCCCCTCTTCGGCCTCGCCGTCCCCCCGGGCTCCAGCTCGTCTGCGGGGCATGTCTCCCTCCTCTCGGGCCATCCCTCACTTCGCCCTGCCGGCGCGGTTTGCTACCTGCCACGGTCGGCGGCTTTGGAGTCCGCCGAGGACGCGCTCCAGTCCCTTGCTCTGCTTGTCGAGCCTGCCGGCAACCGCAGGGGCATCTCCTCCGACAAGGTGTTCGGGGCTCTTCAGGCGCGGTTTGCCCTTCCGCCGGACGAGTTCTCCGTCCATCCCCACCACCCCGGAGACTTCCTCATCCGCTTCCTCTCCCGTGAGTCCCGTGCGCGTGTTGCGGCCACAAGCTTGCGCACCCCTCGCTTCCGACTTCGGTTCACCCTTGGAGCCCCATCACCGGCGGCGAGCCGGTCACCGTGCGCATGCGCGTCCTCATCGAGATCCACGGCATCCCGGATCACGCATGGGATCACTCCTCCGCTGACATTCTCTTGGGCCCCTTCTGCCTCATTGAAGACCTTGCTACGGAGATGCGCTCCGGCCGCAACATGTCCGTGTTCCGCCTCTCCGCCTGGACGGCCAACCCCGATGGCATCCCGCGCTCGTCCGAGCTGCTCTTGCCGCTGCGGGATGGCCTCGCGCCGGATGCTGACCCGGACCGCGTTTCGCGCTTCACGCGCTCCCTCGTCCGGTTCCTAGTGTCGATCCATGTTTCGGAGACCCATGATTACCGCTTGCCGTCCCCGCCGCCGCCCCCTCCTTCGGCTGGGAATGATGGTGATGACCCGGGCTCGCCGCCTGTCCCCGGCGCCTTGCCTCGACGGTACGAGTTTCCTCCTCGGCGCTCCCCTGGCACCTCACGACGCTCCGGCCGCGGCGGCGCCGCCCGTCCCCCTGGCCGCCGGCCGCCTCCCCACCATGGTTACCAGGGGGTGCTAGGCCCACACCCCGATGCCTCCCCGCCCACACCTCGGATCCCCGCCTCCCAAAGGTTTTGGGCCCTGCATCGCTTTTGGATAAAGCATGCAGTCCTTCGTCAGCACCTGCTACGGCTCCGTCAGCCCCACCCACCGCCACCGTTCAAACCCCCCTGCTAACCGGTTGATACGTCTCCGTCGTATCTACTTTTCCAAACATTTTTGCCCTTATTTTGGACTCTAACTTGCATGATTTGAATGAAACTGACCCGCACTGACGTTGTTTTCAGCAGACTTTCCATGGTGTTATTTATGTGCAGAAACAAAAGTTCTCGGAATGACCTGAAACTTCACGGAATGTCTATTTGGAATTAATAAAAAATCCTTGCAAAAGATGAAGACCAGGGGGCCCACACCCTGTCCATGAGGGTGGGGGCGCGCCCCCTACCTCGTGGGCCCCCTGAGGCTCCTCCGACGCCACTCCAACTCTATATATTTGCTTTCGGGGAGAAAAAAATCAAGGAGAAGAATTCATCGCGTTTTACGATACGGAGCCGCCGCCAAGCCCTAAAACCTCTCAGGAGGGCTGATCTGGAGTCCGTTCGGGGCTCCGGAGAGGGGGATTCGTCGCCATCGTCATCATCAACCATCCTCCATCACCAATTTCATGATGCTCACCGCCGTGCGTGAGTAATTCCATCATAGGCTTGTTGCACGGTGATGGGTTGGATGAGATCTATCATGTAATCGAGTTAGTTTTGTTAGGGTTTGATCCCTAGTATCCACTATGTTCTGAGATTGATGTTGCTATGACTTTGCTATGCTTAATGCTTGTCACTAGGGCCCGAGTGCCATGATTTCAGATCTGAACCTATTATGTTTTCATGAATATATGTGAATTCTTGATCCTATCTTGCAAGTCTATAGTCACCTACTATGTGTTATGATCCGGCAACCCCGAAGTGATAATAATCGGGACCACTCCCGGTGATGACCGTAGTTTGAGGAGTTCATGTATTCACTATGTGTTAATGCTTTGGTCCGGTACTCTATTAAAAGGAGGCCTTAATATCCCTTAGTATCCATTAGGACCCCGCTGCCACGGGCGGGTAGGACAAAAGATGTCATGCAAGTTCTTTTCCATAAGCACGTATGACTATATTCGGAATACATGCCTACATTACATTGATGAATTGGAGCTAGTTCCGTGTCACCCTATGTTATGACTGTTACATGATAAACCGCATCCGGCATAATTCTCCATCACCGATCCAATGCCTACGAGCTTTTCCCATATTGTTCTTCTCTTATTTACTTTTCCGCTGCTACTGTTACAATCACTACAAAATACCAAAAATATTACTTTTGCTACTGTTACTTTTGTTACGGTTACCACTACTATCATATTACTTTGCTACTAAATACTTTGCTGCAGATACTAAGTTATCCAGGTGTGGTTGAATTGACAACTCAGCTGCTCATACTTGAGAATATTCTTTGGCTCCCCTTGTGTCGAATCAATAAATTTGGGTTGAATACTCTACCCTCGAAAACTGTTGTGATCCCCTATACTTGTGGGTTATCAAGACTATTTTCTGGCGCCGTTGCCGGGGAGCATAGCTCTATTCTTTGAGTCACTTGGGATTTATATCTGCTGGTCACTATGAAGAACTTGAAAGACGCTAAGACAACAATTTATCCCTCAACTACGAGGGGAGGTAAGGAACTGTCATCTAGCTCTGCACTTGATTCACCTTCTATTTTGAGTAACTTGCGACACCTAAACCTGCTTCTGCTATTCATTCTGATATGTCACATGTTATTGATGATGCCACTTCTGCTATGCATGATACTTATGATGAAACTACTTCTATGCTTGATACTTCTGTGCCACTTGGTGCATTTCTTGATGAACAAATTGCTAGGACTAGAGAGAAAGAAATTATTGAAACTGATTGTATTGATGATGAAGAATTGCCTGTTATTCCTGAGGGTTATGTTTTTGATAAAGAAGTTTTTTTAGCTATTTTAGCCTGCAAAGATAGATATGAACTCAAGAGGCTATTAGCTAAATGGAAAAAAGCAATCTCTTAATGATAGAATGAAACCTGACCCTGCTTTTGCTACTTCACCTATCCGTGTTAGCGATAAGGATTATGAATTCTCTGTTGATCCTGATATAATTACTTTGGTTGAATCTGATCCTTTTCATGGCTATGAATCTGAAACTGTTGTGGCACATCTTACTAAATTAAATGATATAGCTACCCTGTTTACTAATGATGAGAGATCACGCTACTTCTATATCCTTAAAATATTTTCATTCTCATTAAAGGGTGATCTTAAGATATGGTTTAATTCTCTTGATCCTAGTTGTGTGCGTAGTCCCCAGGATATGATTTATTACTTCTCTGCTAAATATTTCCCTGCTCATAAGAAACAAGCTGCTTTGAGGGAAATATACAACTTTGTGCAAATTGAAGAAGAGAGTCTCCCACAAGCTTGGGGGAGGCTTCTCAAGCTACTTAATGCTTTGCCTGATCATCCTCTTAAGAAAAATGAAATACTTGATATCTTTTATAATGGACTAACTGATGCTTCCAGAGATTACCTGGATAGTTGTGTTGGTTCTATTTTCAGGGAAAGAACACCGGATGAAGCTGAAATTCTATTGAATAATATGTTAGCCAATGAAAACAATTGGACACTTCCTGAGCCAGTTCCTGAGCCGACTCCTGAGCCTATTCCTAAACCAACTCCGAAGAAAAGAGGTGGTCTATTTCTCAGTCCATAAGATATGCAAGAGGCAAAGAAATCTATGAAAGAAAAAGGTATTAAAGCTGAAGATGTTAAGAATTTACCTCCTATTGAAGAAATACATGGTCTTAATTTACCGCCTGTTGAAGAAACATATGATCTTCATCCATTACCTATTGAAGAAACTCATGGTCTTGATAACCCGACACAGGTAGTAAAGGTAAATTCTCTCTATAGATATGATAAAGCTGAAATCCCTCTTACTAAGTTTGCTAGCCCACGCTTAGATGAGTTTGATAATTTTATGGTTAAGCAAGAAAATTTTAATGCTTATTTTGGTAGACAATTGAAATTCAATTCTGATATGCTTAAACACTTGGGTGATTATATGGCTAATATTAGAGGTGAACTTAAACTCGTTAACAAACATGCTTCCATGGTCACCACTCAAGTAGAACAAGTACTTAAATCTCAAAATGATTTGCTCAATGAAATGAATAGTAAGAAAAATGATTATGATGTTAGAGTGGCTACTAGAACTGGTAGAAAGACTCAGGAACCTTTGTATCCTGAAGGCCACCCTAAGAGAATTGAGCAAGATTCTTAGAGAAACAATATTGATGCACCTAGCTCTTCTAAAAAGAAGAAAAATAAAAATGATAGGACTTTGCATGCTTCTAGTGAACCTATTGTTGAACCACCTGAGAATCCAAATGATACTTCTATTTCTGATGCTAAAACGCAATCTGGTAATGAACATGAACCTAATGAAAATGTTAATGATGATGTTCATGATGATGCTCAACCTAGTAATGATAATTATGTAGAAACTGAACCTGCTGTTGATCTTGATAACCCACAATCAAAGAATCAACGTTATGATAAGAGAGACTTTGTTGCTACGAAACATGGTAAAGAAAGAGAACCATGGGTTCAGAAACCCATGCCTTTTCCTCCCAAACCGTCCAAGAAAAAGGATGATGAGGATTTTGAGCGCTTTGCTGAAATGATTAGACCTATCTTTTTGCGTATGCGATTAACTGATATGCTCAAAATGAATCCTTATGCTAAGTATATGAAAGATATTGTTACAAACAAAAGAAAGATACCGGAAGCTGAAATTTCCACCATGCTTGCTAATTATACTTTTAAGGGTGGAATACGAAAGAAACATGGAGATACAGGAGTACCTACTATACCATGCTCCATTAAAAGAAATTATGTTAAAACTGCTTTATGTGTTCTTGGAGCTGGTGTTAGTGTTATGCCTCTCTCTTTATCGTAGACTTGATTTGAATAAGCTGACACCCACTGAAATATCTTTGCAAATGGATGATAAATCAACTGCTATACTTGTCGGTATTTGTGAGGATGTGCCTGTTGTAGTTGCAAACGTTACTATTTTAACGGACTTTGTTATTCTTGATATTCCCGAGGACGATAGTATGTCTATTTTTCTTGGAAGACCTTTTTTGAACACTGCAGGGGCTGTTATTGATTGCAACAAAGGCAATGTCACTTTTCATGTTAATGGTAATGAGCATACGATACATTTTCCGAGGAAGCAACCTCAAGTTCATAGTATCAACTCTATTGGAAAAATTCCATCGATTATTATTGGAGGTTTTGAATTTCCTCTTCCTACTGTCAAGAAGAAATATGATATTCTTATTATTGGGGATGTGCATATCCCCGTTGAGGTAACAAAGTGTTATTCGAAATTTCTCCGGTTCCATGTTATTCGGAATGAGTTCGTTAACAAGACTTGATCAACCTTGTTAGTGGATTCCTTTTGATGAGCATGAGATAGATGAAACTAGAAGGCACAACCTTCTGTACTCTCTTTCTACTTTCTGTTATTTAGTTGAAATAAAGTAAAATAGTATTTTTTGGTCTGTTTTCTGATTTATCTGAGCAATATAAAAATACCCCGAAAATAAAAGTTCTCCAAATGCCCCGAAAATGGAATATGTTTTTTTCTAGAATATTTGAGAATTTCTGGCACTGAGAACACAGCAGGGGGGTCAACCACCTAGCCACGAGGGTGGAGGGTGCGCCCCTGCCTCGTGGGCCCACGGTGGCCCTCCTCCACTTATTCCGGCACCCATACAATTCTTCTTCCTCACACAAACACCAATATCCAGCTCAAGCACGAGTTCTAGCTCATTTTGCTGCGATTTTCGATCTCCTTGCTCAAAGCACCTCTCACAAAACTGCTTGGGGGGATTGTTCCTTGGTATGTGACTCATCCATTGGTCCAATTAGTTTTTATTCTAGTGCTCTATTCTTTGCAAATTTGTGTTGGTGACCATGTTCTTGAGCTTGCATGTCAAATTTATATGGTTCCAAGTAGTTCTAATGCATGATATAGCCTCTAGGCACTTGTAGGAGTAGTTGCTATCAATTTTGTTGAGCTTGGTTCACTTTTGTTTGAAGTTACTAAAAATTCCAGAAATTTTTTCAGAGGAAGAAATATGCTTAGGAAAATGTTCCAAGGTGGTTCTTCAAGGAAGCAAGGACCCAGGCTTGCAATGCGTGATGCTGCCGAGGAGCCACCGAGGGACGCTCCAGTGCGGCCTTGTGAGTGGCCTTCAGAAAATTTTATGGATCGAGCGGGAATCAAGTAAGTATTTAACGCATACTTGCGTAACGCTGATCTTGTGAGCTTTGAGGTAGAGAAGTGCAGCCAATACCAACATCTCGCTAGTTCATTTGTGAGGAGGTTTGAATTTTTATCTTCACATAATTCTCCAACTGTCCTGTTTGATCTTTATGAAAAATCTTATACCATGGACTTAGAGGATTTTACTTCTGCTTGCAAACTTCCACAATGGGGTAGTGTTAGTGATCCCCGCAAATCTGAATTTAGAAACTTTCTTGCTAGTATAACTGTGGGGGAATCTCGAGATATAGCATAGGCTACCATAGGGAGCATTCATTTTCCTGCTATACATTATTTTGCTCTCTTCATAGGTAGGTGCATAAATGGTAAATATGAAGCATGTCATATGTGTGTGCCAGACCTCAGTATTCTTAGGAGTGCTGTGTTAGGAGACAAATCTTATAATTTGGGAGCCATTGTTGCACGTAGGTTGCATAATAATAGATTTAATGGAGACTTCTTTGGTGGAATTTATGCAACCCGCTTAGCTGATTTTCTTGGTGTGGACGTTCGCGAGGATGACATTGAGTTGTTTCCTACTTATTTAGACTATAACTCTATGGTCCACCACCAGTTTGTTGAGAGGAATGAATCACATCTCCAGTATCGACTAGTCTTTGACAAACGGCGTGATGTCCGTATTACTCTCCCTGCTCCTGCCTTCTTTGATTATCAGGCCAAAAGCCTAAGGTTGGGGGAGTACGTATTTCCCACCGACATTACATTTATGTTCACACACACTCATTGCTAGATATCTGATACGTCTCCAACGTATCTATAATTTTTGATTGCTCCATGCTATATTATCTACTGTTTTGGACTATATTGGACTTTATTTTTCACTTTTATATTATTTTTGGGAGTAACCTATTAACCGGAGGCCCAGCCCAGAATTGATGTTTTTTTGCCTATTTCAGAGTTTCGGAGAAACATAATATCAAACGGAGTCCAAACGGAATGAAACCTTCGGGAACGTGATTTTCTCATCAGATAAGACCCGGGAGACTTGGACCCTCTGTCAAGAAAGCCACGAGGCGGTCACGAGGGTGGGTGGCGCGCCCACCCCCCTAGGGCGTGCCCCCTGCCTCGTGGGCCCCTCAGATCTCCACCGACGTACTTCTTCCTCCTATATATACCTACGTACCCCCAAACGATCAGATACAGAGCCAAAAACCTAATTCCACCGCCGCAACCTTCTGTACCCACGAGATCCCATCTTGGGGCCTGTTCCGGAGCTCTACCGAAGAGGGCCATCATCACGGAGGGCTTCTACATCATCCTAGACCCTCCGATGAAGTGTGAGTAGTTCACCTCAGACCTACGGGTCCATAGTTATTAGCTAGATGGCTTCTTCTCTCTTTTTGGATCTCAATACAATGTTCTCCCCTCTCTTGTAGAGATCTATTTGATGTAATCTTCTTTTTGCGGTGTGTTTGTTGAGACCGATGAAATGTGGGTTTATGATCAAGTCTATCTATGAATAATATTTGAATCTTCTCTGAATTCTTTTATGTATGATTGGTTATCTTTGCAAGTCTCTTCGAATTATCAATTTGGTTTGGCCTACTAGATTGGTCTTCCTTGCAATTGGAGAAGTGCTTAGCTTTGGGTTCAATCTTGCGGTGTCCCTAACCAGTGACAGAAGGGGAAGCAAGGCACGTATTGTATTGTTACCATCGAGGATAACAAGATGGGGTTTTTATCATATTGCATGAAACTATCCCTCTACATCATGTCATCTTGCTTAAGGCGTTACTCTGTTTTTAACTTAATACTCTAGATGCATGTTGGATAGCGGTCAATGAGTGGAGTAATAGTAGTAGATACAGGCAGGAGTCGGTCTACTTGTCTCGGACGTGATGCCTATATACATGATCATACCTATATATTCTCATAACTGTGCTCAATTCTGTCAATTGCTCAACAGTAATTTGTTCACCCACCATAGAATACTTATGCTCTTGAGAGAAGCCACTAGTGAAACCTATGGCCCCTGGGTCTATTTTCCTCATATTAATCTCCATCACTTTAATCTTGCTTGCTTTTTACTTTGACTTTTTTACTTTTCACTTTGCATCTCTATACCAAAAATACCAAAAATATTATCTATCATCTCTATCAGATCTCACCCCCGTAAGTGACCGTGAAGGGATTGATAACCCCTAATCGCGTTGGTTGCGTTGAGCTATTGTTTTTGTGTAGGTACGAGGGACTCGAGCATAGCCTCCTACTGGATTGATACCTTGGTTCTCAAAAACTGAGGGAAATACTTACGCTACTTTGCTGCATCATCCTCTCCTCTTTGGGGAAATCCAACGCAGTGCTCAAGAGGTAGCAATGTCGATGCTCATACTCTTTCACTGTAATATCCATGCTAGCTTATTTTCCTTTTTCTTGCTTTCTTCTTGTGTGTTTGATATACCTTAAGAAAAAAAACCAAAAAAATTAGTAATAGCTTCTAGCTAGTTTACTTTATTGTTGTAGTAGTATTAACTAAAAAGAAAACCCAAAATTATTTCCCGTTCTTCTTTTGCTTGTTGGGAGCTTTCCCGTGTAAATAGTTTTATTTCTTTTCTTTTCTTTGGGGTGTCGATGTCAAAACCGGCGGATCTCGGGTAGGGGGTCCCGAACTGTGCGTCTAGGCGGATGGTAACATGAGACAAGGGACACCATGTTTTTACCCAGGTTCGGACCCTCTCGATGGAGGTAAAACCCTACTCCTGCTTGATTAATATTGATGATATGGGTAGTACAAGAGTAGATCTACCACGAGATCAGAGAGGCTAAACCCTAGAAGCTAGCCTATGGTATGATTGTTGTTCGTCCTACGGACTAAAACCCTCCGGTTTATATAGACACCGGAGAGGGTTAGGGTTACATAGAGTCGATTAAAACGGAAGGAGATCTACACATCCGTATCCCAAGCCTGCCTTCCACGCCAAGGAAAGTCCCATCCGGACACGGGACAAAGTCTTCAATCTTGTATCTTCATAGTCCAGGAGTCCGGCCAATGGTTATAGTCCGGCTATCCGGACACCCCCTAATCCAGGACTCCCTCAGTAGCCCCTGAACTAGGCTTCAATGACGATGAGTCCGGCATGCAAATTGTCTTCGGCATTGCAAGGAGGGTTCCTCCTCCGAATACTTCATATAAGATTTCGAATCACAAGGATAGTGTTCGACTCTGCAAAATAAGTTCCACATATTTCCATAGAGAGAATAACATTTACACAAATCCAATCTGCTAACGTACCCCGCAGTGTAACATCACACCACAGCCAAGTCTTTATTCGAATCGTTTTGTTGTCTCACCTCAGCGTGTTTAGCGAGGCGGTTTCCTTGGCACGTCTTGTCGAAGCAGAGATCGTGTCCCCTTAATTTATGGGATTCTCATCAATACGGACGTGGGCAACCCAGTCGTGCCCATGGGTGTGCCTCCTCAATTAAAGGCGAGTCCCAAACGGTCATGGGGAGGGCTCTTGGTATTCAACCCCTTATAAAGAGACCAAGGCCTTACTCTTTTCTTTCAATCTCAATCGAGATCTCCCTTCGCCTCGAGTTCCAACACCCAAGGCCACAGATTTTAGGCGCTTCGGGCTTTGACGATGTCCGGTTCCGACGTTCGAGGCCGATGGATGCCTTCTTCCGTCATGGAGGAAGACGTGCTAAAGCTGAGAGAGGCCAGATTTTTTACAGGCGAAATCTCGCATGGGCTGCCTGCTCAAGGGCAGGTTATTCCCACTCCCAGGCCTGGTGAGAGCGTGGTGTTTGTGTATCACTTCCTCCGAGGGCTCGGCTTCGCGATGGATCCCTTCGTGAGGGGGCTCATGTTTTATTATGGGCTGGAATTTCACGACTTGGCTCCGGAGTCCATCCTCCATATCTCGTCGTTCATCGTTGTGTGCGAAGCCTTCCTCCGCATTACTCCTCACTTCGGACTGTGGCTTAAAACCTTTAAAGTGGAACGGAAGATGATCGAGGGACAACACGCGGAGTGCGGAGGCGCCGTTATAAGCCAGAGTGTTGACGCTCCATGGCCCGAGGGCTCTTTTCAAGAGGAGTTCAACTTATGGCAAAAAGAGTGGTTTTATATCACAGCTCCCAGGGGCACCAAGTGGGCGGCGCCACCTGCTTTCCGCTCGGGTCCCCCGCCACGACTAGCGTCATGGGTCAATAAGGGGCTAGACTGGGGGCCGGCAAAGGACGTGCCCTTATTGCAAGGCCGCATCCGAGATCTCTTAGAAAGAGATGTCAGTCTGGTCGTGGTGACGCAGGTTATGTTAATTCGCCGAGTCCTGCCTTGCAAACGTCGCCCTCTCCGTCTATGGGAGTTCAACCCGGTGGGACCGCGAGCTCTCCAACACTTTCTTGGCATGAAGCCCGTGGAGATGTACAAATTGTTCTTCGGACCACAAGTAATGTGTCCGGATTGTACGGAGGACGCAGGACTAAGCTGCAATCGTCCGGATACCCAAGTAAGTAGCCCTGTTTCCGGACACACCATCCGTTCATTTATCACGACATCACCCTTAAAGAGTTGTCTTTGAAACAGGAGTGGGTAGCGAAGGCGAAGTTAATCAGGTGTCCGGCCCCCCTTCCTGAGACCTCACCGAATCCCGTGTTGACCAGGACGCTGGAGATTGTGCCTTTGGAAGAGAACGAGGAGGGGGACAAGGGAGCTACCGGCTCCTCGAAGGAGTCTGTGGGGAAAGTAGGAATCAAAAATTCCTCCACCCAGGGGAAGAAGAGGAGCGCCTTTGAAGACCCAGAGACCATGGTCTCAAAGCGGGGGAAGAAATCTTCGCCAGAGAGTCCTGCGCCGAGGGATACCTCGACCGTACTGTGCCCCCAAGGGGATCAACCCTCCACCAAGCCGTAAGTAGAGAGGGGAGTTTCAGATGAGAAACACCCCTGTTTTATTCCTGAGGAAAATAACCGAGTTTTTACCTTGTAGTTCGGATCTCAACCCTTCTTAGCAGAGCTCATCTTCGGGGGATCTTCTTCCGGATATGACGGAGAGCGGATCGCCTCCCCTTACCATACCGCCTCACGAGGCGGGCGACCCCGAGGTGTCGTCACGGAGGGTTTCCGCGAATCCGGCAGGGCCGGAAGGCAGTCATATGTACCCCCAAAACCCTCCGTATTCGGCCTCTAAAAAAGGCCATTGGACGAGTCCGACACCGTCTGGTGCACGGCCGGAGGAGCTGAAGGAGCTGCTCGGGCGAGCGTCTATCTCAGAAGAACACCGTACATTAATGGGTATGGTGATTGAAAGGATTTCATCAGCGGAGAGTGGGTTGCTCGAGGCCGTCAGGAGTTTACTGACAGGTTTTGAGGTATGTGAAATGATGCACCTTTTGTCAGTTCCGCATATATAGGATGCGTCCTGTGTAGATAGTAGCCCCTGAGTCTCTGTGCGGTGTCAAAAGTGACGGCGCACAGAGGATCATAATCCCAGGAATAATATGTCGCCTGTCATGCGTAGGTGGCAAAGTGTCCGGCGGCTAGCCGAACTGATGAATTTGCCAAACTAAAGCGGCAACTTGACGTGGCAGATGCCGACATCGCGCTTGTCAAGAAGCGGCTTGACGAGGCACAAGGTATGTAATTTGTCCGGAGACACCTGGTAAGAGGAGCTTGACGCCAGTATCTTACAGTGTTTGTACCTGATGCAGATGGGGCTGCCTCTGTGGAGGAACTTCGGGCAGAACTTGCCCGAGCCAAGGAGCGAGCCAGGGAAAGCGATGCGGCTGCCTTAAAGGTAGCTGAGGAGCTGAAAGCCGAACAGGCTGCTCATTGCCAAAGCAAAAAGGAGATGGCCGAGATGGCTGCGGAGTTGAAGACCGCCGGTGACCGCTACAAGCTTTTTGAGAAAGAAGATCGGGTGGAGCGGACAGACCTGGAAAAGGCCATTATGGCGGCCAAGGATGCTCTTATGCGATGAGAGCGATGAAGGAGGAGCTGCGTCAGGCCGGAGATATCGCGGCTGGAAAACTCTTTATGCTGCGGATGAAGTTCGGGGATCCTAATTCGGCGGACGCATATATGGATTTAGCGGCGAGTGCCGCTGATGCGGTCGAACACTTTCGAGATCAAGAAGGTCATGGAGTGGAAAACCTTTTCTGGTCGCAGTTCCACAATCCTGAGCGTCCGCTTCCATTACCCGATCGCTTGGCGGAATGGGCCGAGCTGAATAGGTTATCCGGACTCGCCATGAAGTATGTCGTGGATCATCTGTGGCCGAAAAGGCCAAAGCCGAATAGTTATTTTAGCTTGGTGCAGCAGTTCCTTGGTGCGGTGCCGCATATCAACGCGATGAAGAGGTCAGCGTGTGTGGAGGGTGCGTGGATGGCCCTTGCCCATGTCAATACATACTGGGCGGAGATGGAGGCTATCGCTGTTGCAGCCCAAGATTCGGGCGAAAGCCAAGTACCTGCCAAGCACTACTTTCAAGAAGTCCTAGAGGGCGCTCGTTTAATAGAGACGCAGTGCTCGAAGGATATTATGTTCGAATAGCATGTAGCATTGTAAAGAAATACTTTGATTGAATGGAATAGCTTTTTATACTTGTGCTTACAAGAATTATAATGCCTCCTGTACGGTCGTTTATGTATATGTATATATATATAACCTAAAAGATTGCAGTCATTGGCTTCAGCCCCCACGCATATAATGCGGGGGTGTTCGCAAAAGGCGCATCATCACACTTGATCCAACGTCTTGGTCCATTACGAAGGTGGTAGCGCAGCGAACTAGGCAACCGGACTATAATGCTTTATCACTTTCACTTAGCCATAGGAGTTTGACCGTGGAGCTACTATATAGCCCCTGGTGGCACCGTGCTTGCCGGAATTCGGGGCGCGTGTGTGCCTGGCCGGGAAACGGCCCTTCGTTAATGCAGAGGAATCCTAAAGATTCCGGTGGGTCATCGAGTGGTTGACCAGTCTCGCGCTATATCATGACAGTCAGTTTTCGGCTTTCTCTACTGAGGTGCTCGCCTGGCTGAACCGGGGCACAATCGCAGTAGTTCTCCTGGTGTCGCCTTAGCCGATAGAGCAGAACGTAAGGCAACAAAACACAGGAGCCGGGCAAACCCAACATTTGACCAAAGACATGATTCGGAGATGATGCATATAAGGCCAAACTCGGGACGCCGAACACTCCCTAGGGTATCCGGTCTTTATGAAAAACGGGCTAATCAGTGCCCTTGATAATAAGCCCCTGGTGTCCAGGTACGTGCAAAATTCTGACGTGGCCACATGCCAAGATGCCAGCCTCCTCCTCGGTTATATTGAAAATCCGGGGGATGTATATCAACAAGAGACAGTCAAAAAGGTTTACGCAGGGTCTTAATCTAAAAAGAATCCTGGGGATGGGTCCCTGCTGCATGTCTGCGCCTGTGTCTCAGTTGTGCCGTTTCCTGGACGGGCGTAGCATGGTGTTCATCTGTAAAAGAGAGGAACTTAGCTGACAAGAAAAAGAATAGTAGTGCGGAATGTACATTGTACTAGATAAACAATGTATAATTTAGGATGGGTAAAATTTGAGCCTTATTGGCGTGTATGTTACATACGCGGAGCCCCTTGTATAGGGGTGTATGGCTACTAAACCTTTATCAATTATGTGTTTGCTCCGGACTCGCCTAGCCGAGTCCGTGGTCTTGATGACCTGGTAGATGCTTTTGTTGATGAAGCTGTTTTAATGTATGGCTGTCAAGGCAGCCACAAATTCTTTCGTGCATGCAGGACACTTGGTATTTCCCTTTAGTGAGATGACGCCTTGTGGACCGAGCATCTTAAGCGTAAGAGATGCATAATGTTGTATTGCGTTAAAGCGGGCGAAAGCCTCTCGTCCCAGCAGTGCTTGATAGCTACTTGAAAATGGGGCGATGTGGAAGGTTAGCTTTTCACGGCGGAAGTTATCGGGGGAGCCGAACATAACTTCTAACCGGAGAGAACCCATGCAATGGGCATCGGGGCCTGGCATTACTCCTTGAAAGGAAGTGTTGCTATGGCGAATTCTTGTTGGGTCTATCCCCATTTTGCGGATTGTGTCTTAATATAGCAGGTTTAAACCACTATCGCCGTCCATCAGGACATGTGTAAAGTGGAGTCCTTCAATTATTGGATCTAGCACTAAGGCAGTCCAACCTTCGTTCCGGATACTTCTAGAGTAATCCTGATGGTCGAAGGTGATCGGTTTTAACAACCAGTGGCGGGACATCTTTGGGGTAGGCCGCATAGGCGCCGCTCTATTTTTCCCTTTTGTCACGTGAAGTAAGTTTACTGTTTTGACATCGAGTGGGAAATTCTTTTGTTTCCCCGTGCTCTGCTTGTGGGGTTCGTCATCGTCCTCACTTGGTGTGTCGAGCCCCTTGTGTTCGGTGTTGAGTTGGCCGGATTGCTTGAAGACCCAACATTCTCTGTGGGTATGGTTTGCAGGCTTCCCGGGGGTGCTATGGATTTGACATATCTTATCCAAGATTTTGTTTAGGTTAGATAGCTCATCCCTGTTATCCTTGGGGGCAGCTTTTTCTGATTCTGCCGAGAGCTTTTGAATCCGGCGTTAACTGTCATGCTCTTCGAGCTGCTTTCCTTATTCCAGCGTTGTTCCTTACTGCGTCGTGGTTTTCCGTTTCCATCCCTGACTTCGGATGTACTTGGGTCGCTTGTGTTGCGTCTTGCTAACCAGCTGTCCTCTCCTACGCAAAAGCGGGTCATGAGGCTTGTTAATGCGGCCATTGTTCTTGGCTTTTCTTGGCCGAGGTGTCTGGCGAGCCATTCGTCTCGAATGCTATGTTTGAAAGCTTCTAAAGCTTCGGCGTCCGGACAGTCAACTATCTGGTTCTTTTTAGTAAGAAATTTGTTCCAGAGTTTCCGGGCTGACTCGCCGGGCTGTTGAGTTATATGACTTAGATCATCTGCATCCGGAGGTCGGACATAGGTTCCTTGAATATTTTCCCGAAAAGCCGCCTCGAGCTCTTCCCAACTTCCTATGGTGTTTTCGGGAAGGCCTTTAAGCTAGTGTCGGGCTGGCCCTTTGAGCTTGAGGGGTAAGTATTTTATGGTGTGGAGATCGTCTCCTCGGGCCATGTGTATGTGGAGGATATAATCCTCAATCCAGACCCCAGGGTCTGTGGTTCCGTCGTATACCTCTATGTTTACGGGCTTAAATCCCGCTGGAAACTCATGATCCAGCACCTCATCGGTGAAACAGAGGGCGTGTGCGGCACCCCTGTATTTGGGTGTGTCGTGTTGTGCGGATGTTTGCTGCGTCGCATTGCTTACTAGAGCTTGCTTTCTTGGCCCGTAGAGAGACCTTGTTGAGCCATCCTTTTGATGCGAATCCTTGGGTGGATCGCGTGTTGATTTGTGTGCGGCGCTATATGCCGTTCTGTGTTGGCCATGGGGTCGTCTATCCGACCGGGTGGCTTCCTGATTTTTTGATTTTGGGGGCTCTAGGGCCTCTTCATCAAATTCGGGCAGTAGCTTTCGCTTTGGGTAGCTCTTTGTGTGGCGACTATCGCCGTATTTGTCAGCGGTGTTGAATACTCTGCTCCGTCTGATTCGGAGTGCATCTTCCGCGGTTTTGAGCCTCTGCTTCTGCTTTTTCAGGCTGCGTGCCGTGGCGGCGAGCCTTTTGTGGAGGTTTTCCTGTTCTAGGAGTTTGTCCGGCGCGAGGTTGTTCGGACTGTTATCTTCGCCGAGGGCGGGTTGTGCGGTTTGTGTATCCAAGTTATCTTGTTCGGACGGTTGCTCGATGGCATGTTCGCCGACCGCCGGTTCGCCCTACTCTGTGGCTGGGTCCGTCTGGCTGCTGTCTCTATCGAGACGGGCCTTGGAGCGGCGCTTACGTCGATGCTTTGACTGCTTCTCGAGGGAATGATCCCTCGTTGCGTCCCGTTGGCCTCATTGTCGCTTCCTTTAGGTTCGTCCACCATATATACCTCGTGAGGTGGGGTGGTTGTCCAGTGCCCTATAGGCGCTGGTTCCTGTTCGTCTCCTACATCGTCGTCCATACCGTCGATGTCTTCAGAGTCAAGGTCTAGCATGTCGGTTAAATCATCGACAGTGGCTACGAAGTGGGTGGTGGGTGGGCATCGAATTTCTTCGTCGTCCGCATCCCAATCCTGTTGGCCATAATCCTGCCAGGACTCTCCTGACAAAGAGAGAGACCTTAGTGAATTCAGAATATCACCGAAGGGCGAGTGCTGAAAGATATCCACGGCGGTGAACTCCATGACCGGCGCCCAATCGGATTCGATTGGCAAGGACGCGGGGGGCTCGGAGTCCGGAGAGGAGTCTGGTGCTTTGGAGTCACGGGCTTTGCAGGGGATAAGGCTGGTGTTCGGCTCGATCGCCATAGAGATTGCAGCCCCCGAGGCGGTGTCCAGCCACCCGTCCTTGATTGGTGCAGTCGGCTCCGAGCTAAGGGTCGGAGCGGACACGGGTGCGGCCTCCAGGGCACTGTTCGGCGACAGAGCTAGATCATGCCCATCGTGACAGTGCGGCGGGCCCGGCTGCGGCTCGAATCCGTCGAAGATCAAGTCTCCGCGGATGTCAGCCGTGTAGTTCAAGCTTCCAAATCTGACCTGATGGCCAGGGGCGTAGCTTTCGATCTGCTCCAGATGGCCAAGCGAATTGGCCCGCAGTGCAAAGCCGCCGAATACGAAGATCTGTCCGGGGAGAAAAGTCTCGCCCTAGACCGCATCGTTGTTGATGATTGGAGGAGCCATCGGGCCTAAAAGTGACGACACAGAGGAACTCTCAATGAAAGCACCAATGTCGGTGTCAAAACCGGCGGATCCCGGGTAGGGGGTCCCGAATTGTGCATCTAGGCGGATGGTAACAGGAGACAAGGGACACGATGTTTTTACCCAGGTTCGGGCCCTCTCGATGGAGGTAAAACCCTACTCCTGCTTGATTAATATTGATGATATGGGTAGTACAAGAGTAGATCTACCACGAGATCAGAGAGGATAAACCCTAGAAGCTAGCCTATGGTATGATTGTTGTTCGTCCTACGGACTAAAACCCTCCGGTTTATATAGACACCGGAGAGGGTTAGGGTTACACAGAGTCGGTTACAACGGAAGGAGATCTACACATCCGTATCGCCAAGCTTGCCTTCCACGCCAAGGAAAGTCCCATCCGGACACGGGACGAAGTCTTCAATCTTGTATCTTCATAGTCCAGGAGTTCGGCCAACGGTTATAGTCCGGCTATCCGGACACCCCCTAATCCAGGACTCCCTCAGGGGGTCGATAGGAGAAGACCATAATTAAATTTTTGAAGTGGCTCTTATCTGCATTATTGTTGATTTAACCAAGAGCCCATATTCCCTTGTCTTCTCCTGTTTATTGAATGCTCGCAGATTCCAGCTTAGTCCAATGCACATGCACTCTTATTATTATTCAATTCGTTCAGTCGTGCAAGTGAAAGGCAATTATGATGATATACGATGGACTGACTGAGATGAGAAAAGCTGGTATGAACTCGACCTCTCTTGTTTTTGTAAATATGATGAGTTCATCGTTCTTGATTCAGCCTATTATGAATAAACATGTTTGCAATGACAATTAGAGATCATAGTTGCTCGTGCCATGCTTGATTAGCTATGAGTTATAATGGTTCACCTTGCGTGCCAACATGCTATTAAAATGGTTGTGATGTGGTATAGTGGGGTGGTATCCTCCGTTGAATGATTTAAGTGACTTGACTTGGCACATGTTCACACATGTAGTTGAAACAAATCAACATAGCCTTCACGATACATATGTTCATGGTGGATTATATCCTACTCATGTTTGCATCCAATGTTTATTAATTTTAATGCATGTTCATGACTGTTGTCGCCTCTAGTTGGTCGCTTCCCAGTCTTTTGCTAGCCTTCACTTGTACTAAGCGGGAATACTGCTTGTGCATCCAATCCCTTAAACCCCAAAGTTATTCCATATGAGTCCACTTTATCTTCCAATATGCGGTATTTACCTGCCGTTCCAAGTTTTGTATGTGCCAAACTAAACCTTCAAATAAACATTCTGTTTTGTATGCTCGAATAGCTCATGTATCAACTAGGTCTGTCTGTATCTTCCATGTTAGGCAGGTTATTCTCAAGAGGAGTGGACTCCGCTCCTCACTCACGAGAAAATGGCTGGTCACCGGGATGCCCAGTCCCATGCTTTATGCAAACTAAATCAAATTAATTGCAAACAAAACTCCCCCTGGGACGGTTGCTAGTTGGAGACACTCGTTGTTTCGAGCAAGTCGTGGATTGATGCTTGTTGGTGGAGGGGGAGTATAAACTTTACCATTCTGTTTGGGAACCACCTATAATGTGTGTAGCATGGAAGATATCGCCATCTCTTGGTTGTTATGTTGACAATGAAAGTATGCCGCTCAAAATATTATTTATCTCTATTTCAAAACCGAGCTCTGGCACCTCTACAAATCTCTGCTTCCCTCTGCGAAGGGCCTATCTATTTACTTTTATGTTGAGTCATCACCCTTTTATTAAAAAGCACTAGCTGGAGAGCGCAGCTGTCATTTGCATCCATTACTATTAATTTATATTGGGTATGACTATGATTGGATTTCTTTTACCATGAATTACAATGTCTAGTTAGTCCTTGATCTTTAAAGGTGCTTTGCATTTATGTTTTGCGGTCTCAGAAAGGGCTAGTGAGATACCATCATGTTATATCATATCATGATTGTTTTGAGAAAGTGTTGTCATCCAAGATTTATTATTATGGCTCGCTAGTTGATTATGCTATTGATATGAGTAAACATGAGACCTAAGAGTTCTTGCAAATGTGGTTAGTCATAATCTTTGCTGAAAACTTGAATGCTGGCTTTACATATTTACAACAACAAGAGCAAACAGAGTTTGTAAAAGTTTTTCTTTATCACTTTCAGTTTATCAACTGAATTGCTTGAGGACAAGCAAAGGTTTAAGCTTGGGGGACTTGATACGTCTCCGTCGTATCTACTTTTCCAAACACTTTTGCCCTTGTTTTGGACTCTAACTTGTATGATTTGAATGAAACTGACCCGGAATGACGTTGTTTTCAACAGACTTTCCATGGTGTTATTTATGTGCAGAAACAGAAGTTCTCGGAATGACCTGAAACTTCACAGAACGTCTATTTGGAATTAATAAAAAATCCTTGCAAAAGATGAAGACCATGGGGCCCACACCCTGTCCACGAGGGTGGGGGGCGCGCCTACCCCCCTAGGGCGCGCCCCTACCTCGTGGGCCCCCTGAGGCTCCTCCGACGCCAACTCCAACTCTATATATTTGCTTTCGGGGAGAAAAAAATCAAGGAGAAGAATTCATCGCGTTTTACAACACGGAGCCGCCGCCAAGCCCTAACACCTCTAGGGAGGGCTGATCTAGAGTCCGTTCGGGACTCCGAAGAGGGGGATTCGTCGCCATCGTCATCATCAACCATCCTCCATCACCAATTTCATCATGCTCACCGTCGTGCGTGAGTAATTCCATCGTAGGCTTGCTGCACGGTGATGGGTTGGATGAGATCTATCATGTAATCGAGTTAGTTTTGTTAGGGTTTGATCCCTAGTATCCACTATGTTCTGAGATTGATGTTGCTATGACTTTGCTATGCTTAATGCTTGTCACTAGGGCCCGAGTGCCATGATTTCAGATCTGAACCTATTATGTTTTTATGAATATATGTGAGTTCTTGATCCTATCTTGCAAGTCTATAGTCACCTACTATGTGTTATGATCCGGCAACCCCAAAGTGACAATAATCGGGACCACTCCCGGTGATGACCGTAGTTTGAGGAGTTCATGTATTCACTATGTGTTAATGCTTTGGTCTGGTACTCTATTAAAAGGAGGCCTTAATATCCCTTAGTTTCCATTAGGACCCCGCTGCCACGGGAGGGTAGGACAAAAGATGTCATGCAAGTTCTTTTCCATAAGCACGTATGACTATATTCGGAATACATGCCTACATTACATTGATGAATTGGAGCTAGTTCTGTGTCACCTATGTTATGACTGTTACATGATAAAACGCATCCGGCATAATTCTCCATCACCGATCCAATGCCTACGAGCTTTTCCCATATTGTTCTTCGCTTATTTACGTTTCCGTTGCTACTGTTACAATCACTACAAAATACCAAAAATATTACTTTTGCTACTGTTACTTTTGTTACCGTTACCACTACTATCATATTACTTTGCTACTAAATACTTTGCTGCAGATACTAAGTTATCCAGGTATGGTTGAATTGACAACTTAGCTGCTAATACTTGAGAATATTCTTTGGCTCCCCTTGTGTCGAATCAATAAATTTGGGTTGAATACTCTACCCTCGAAAACTATTGCGATCCCCTATACTTGTGGGTTATCACCGGTCTCCCCGCCAGCCCGCGCGACCCATTACGGGTTCCATCCTCTCCGCGTTTGCCAACTGGTGTTTCCGCCCCAGTCGAGGAGACTCCAGATCCTTCCATGTCCCCTGCCCGACAGGCTGTGTTGTCGCCTTCTCCGCCCCCCCCCCTCGGATCAGCTTTTGGCTGGCGCTGACCCCGAGCACGATCCCACCGCCCCGCTCAGGACTGAGGAATCCCGCGCTGACAGTGGCTCAACCACCCCACGGCCTACCAGCCCCGAGCCGTTGGTGGCTCCACTCACCGATAAGACCGACGCTGGCTCTGATCCCAAGTAAGATCTCTCGCCGATGGCTGATTCTGCGAGCCATGCGACCAATGCGGGCCATGCGACCAACGCGGTCCCTTCACCCCTGGACTCGGTCGCACCCTTGGCCGAGTCCGCAGGCCCCACAGCCCAAGTGGTGCCCCCCTCGCCACTGCATGGCCGGGTCACGTCGCCGATTCCCCTGGCCCAGAATGTGCCACGTCTCCCCGCCCCCTCTACCGCCATGCAGGCTGCCCAGACCACCGCCCCCACGCACCTGCTGGGCTTCCTCAATTTCGTCAGCGCTGCGGTGTCCCCTATCCTGGCCTCCCCAGGGCCTCGTCGAGACCGCATGCCGCTCCCCCCCCCCCCACTTCACGCCTCGCCGCAGCACCCGCATCGCCATAGCCGATCGAGGCCTGGACTCAGAAGCCAAGGCCAAGCGCATCCTCCTCCTCCGCTTGGGCCTCATCAAAGACGATGAACCAGTCTCGGGCGCGAGCATGGACCAATACAACAAACTATTCGAGCAACCCTTGGCCGCGGACGTTGTCCGTGCTTTTGCCGATTTCTACGGGTGGCACGTGCCACAGTAGGTCCTTGATGGTCTCACGGCACCCCCTGCCATGCCCCTCGGCGGCATGAGCGTGACGCGTGTGTTCCCGTCTACTCAGCCCCCACCCCTTCTATAGATGACAACCTTAAGGCAATCTTCTGGAACGTGTGTGGCCTCAACAATGGGGCTAAACGTGCAGTTGTTCATTTTGTAATATCTTCGGCTTCCCCTTGTATCGTTTGCATCCAGGAATCTAAACTAGCTTTGGTCTCGCCTGCGCTTGTATGTGAAACTCTCGGTCCCTCTTTCGATGGCTTCTACTGGCTACCCGCGGATGGCACCCTCGATGGCATCATTCTCGCCTGGAACAGTGTGGTGATCTCCCTATCCAACCCGGTCATCGGCGACCACCACGCCTCTGTTGTTGTGTCTCCCACCGCTGGTGGAGCGCACTCGTGGATCACAGGCGTGTACGGCCCCTGTGGGGATGATGCCAAGGCGTGCACTGGTGGATCCTCTCCTCTTCCTCGACGAGCTGCAGTAGCTCCGTACCTCCATTGCCGGGCCATGGCTTCTGGGTGGCGACTTCAAAATGATTACTTCAGCCCACGTCAAGAATAATGACCGTATCAACAGGCGCACCATGAATTGATTCCGTCGTTTCATCTCAGACCATGGACTGCATGATGTCTTGCACGGCAGGCGCTATACGTGGTCTAATGAGCAGGACAGCCCGACCCTCGTCCGTAACAATCGTGTTCTTTGCACCCCTTCCTGGGAGCTTGACCACGCACACTGTCTTCTGCGCTGCCTCGCCTCTGCTGCGTATGATCACTCCCCCCTCCTCCTCGACTGCGCTACCAGAACTTTAGGTGGCAAGCGTTTCCACTTCCAGTGGTACTAGCCCTCTCTTGAGGGTTTCCATCAAACCGTGCTGACTACCTGGCACTCGACACCACTGGAACCAGACCCCTTTAGGCGCGTGTTCGCTAAACTCGAGGCTACTGCGCGTAGCCTCCAAAGGTGGAATTCCCGCTTCACATCGAATCTTGCTGCCCAGCTGGGTGTGGCCCATGAGCTCATCGCTCGCTTCGACGAGGCCCAGGACACCCGACGCCTGTCCCGCGCCGAGGCTTGGCTCCGGCGTGAGCTCAAACGCAAGTACCTCGGCCTCGCCTCCCTCAAGCGCTCCATCGCGCGTCAACGCGCCCGTCTCCGCTAGCTGCGGGTCGGCGAGGCGGCATCGGCCATCTCTAAGATCCGGGCCTCGCATCGCAGCAACAAGAATCATAACTTTGGACTCTTTGCCGACGGGACCCTGGTGTCGGGTGATGTTGGCATGGCGCAGGCTGCTTTTGCACACTTCTCCTCTGTGCTCGGTGATGTCTACTACACAACCTTCTTCTTGTAGATGTTGTTGGGCCTCCATGTGCAGAGGTTTGTAGGACAGTAGCAAATTTCCCTCAAGTGGATGACCTAAGGTTTATCAATCCGTGGGAGGCGTAGGTTGAATATGGTCTCTCTCAAACAACCTTGCAATCAAATAACAAAGAGTCTCTTGTGTCCCCAACACACCCAATACAATGGTAAATTGTATAGGTGCACTAGTTCGGTGAAGAGATGGTGATACAAGTGCAATCTGGATGGTAGATATAGGTTTTTGTAAACTGAAAACATAAAAACAGAAAGGTAGCGAGCGGTAAAAGTGAGCGTAAACGGTATTGTAATGCTAGGAAACAAGGCCTAGGGTTCATACTTTCACTAGTGCAAGTTCTCTCAAATAATAATAACATAATCGGATCATATAACTATCCCTCAACATGCAACAAAGAGTCACTCCAAAGTCACTGATAGCGGAGAACAAACGAAGAGATTATGGTAGGGTACAAAACCACCTCAAAGTTATTCTTTCCAATCAATCCATTGGGCTATTCCTATAAGTGTCACAAACAGACCTAGAGTTCGTACTAGAATAACACCTTAAGATACAAATCAACCAAAAACCCTAATGTCACCTAGATACTCCAATGTCACCTCAAGTATCCATGGGTATGATTATACGATATGCATCACACAATCTCAAATTCATCTATTCAACCAACACATAGAACCTCAAAGAGTGCCCAAAGTTTCTACCGGAGAATCACGACGAAAACGTGTGCCAACCCCTATGCATAGGTTCATGGCCGGAACCCGCAAGTTGGTCACCAAAACATACATCAAGTGGCACGTGATATCCCATTGTCACCACAGATACACACGACAAGACATACATCAAGTGTTCTCAAATCTTTAAAGACTCAATCCAATAAGATAACTTCAAAGGGATAACTCAATCCATTACAAGAGAGTAGAGGGGGAGAAGCAACATAAGATCCAACTATAATAGCAAAGCTCGCGATACATCAAGATCGTGCCAAATCAAGAACACGAGAGAGAGATCAAACACATAGCTACTGGTACATACCCTCAGCCCCGAGGGTAAACTACTCCCTCCTCATCATGGAGAGCGCCGGGATGATGAAGATGGCCACTGATGAGGGTTCCCCCCCTCCGGCAGGGTGCCAGAACAGGGTCTCGAGAGGTTTTTGGTGGCTACAGAGGCTTGCGGCGGCGGAACTCCCGATCTAATCTTTGTTCTGGAAGTTTTAGGATATGTATGTATATGTGGATGCAGGAAGTACGTCGGTGGAGCTTCGAGGGCCCCACAAGGTAGGGGCGTGCCCTAGGGGGACGCCCCCACCCTCGTGAGCACCTCCCTTAGGTCCTGACGTGGGGTCCAAGTCCATCCGGTAGCTTTCCTTCCAAAAATAACTTCTCAAGTTGATTTTGTTCCGTTTCGACTCCGTTTGATATTCCTTTTCTTCAAAACACTGAAATAGGCAAAAAAAACAACAAATCTGGGCTGGGCCTCTCGTTAATAGGTTAGTCCCAAAAATAATATAAAAGTGGATAATAAAGCCCAATATTGCCCAAAACAGTAGATAATATAGCATGGAGCAATAAAAAATTATAGATACGTTGGAGACGTATCAAGCATCCCCAAGCTTAACTCCTTCTCGTCCTCGAGTAGGTAAATGATAAAAAGGATAATTTTTTATGTGGAGTGCTAGTTGGCATAATTTCATTGTAATTCTTCTTAATTGTGATATGAATATTCAGATCCGAAAGATTCAAGACAAAAGTTTATATTGACATGAAAGCAATAATACTTCAAGCATACTAACAAAGCAATCATGTCTTCTCAAAATAACATGGCCAAAGCAAGCTATCCCTACAAAATCATATAGTCTGGCTATGCTCTATCTTTATCACACAAAGTATTTAAATCATGCACAACCCAGATGACAAGCCAAGCGATTGTTTCATAGTTTTGACATTTTCAAAACTTTTTCAATCTTCACGCAATACATGAGCGTGAGCCATGGATATAGCACTATATGTGGAATAGAATGGTGGTTGTGGAGAAGACAAAAAGAGGGGAAGATAGTTTCACATCAACTAGGCGTGTCAACGGGCTATGGAGATGCCCATCAATAGATATCAATGTGAGTGAGTAGGGATTGCCATGCAACAGATGCACTCGAGCTATAAGTGTATGAAAGCTCAAAAGGAAACTAAGTGGGTGTGCATCCAACTCGCTTGCTCACGAAGACCTAGGGCATTTTGAGGAAGCCCATTATTGGAATATACAAGACAAGTTCTATAATGAAAAATTCCCACTAGTAAATGAAAGTGACAACATAGGAGACTCTCTATCATGAAGATCATGGTGCTACTTTGAAGCACAAGTGTGGTCAAAGGATAGTAGCATTGTCCCTTCTCTCTTTTTCTCTAATTTTTTATATATTTTTTATTTTTTATTTGGGCCTTTCTCTTTTTTATATGGCCTCTTTTTTCTTTTCTTTGTTATTTTTCGTCTGGAGTCTCATCCCGACTTGTGGGGGAATCATAGTCTCCATCATCCTTTCCTCACTGGGACAATGCTCTAATAATGATGATCATCACACTTTTATTTACTTACAACTCATGAATTACAACTCGATACTTAGAACAAGATATGACTCTATATGAATGCCTCCGGCGGTGTACCGGGATGTGCAATGAATCAAGAGTGACATGTATGAAAGAATTATGAATGGTGGCTTTGCCACAAATACGATGTCCACTACATGATCATGCTAGAAATATGACAATAATGGAGCGTGTCATAATAAACGGAACGGTAGAAAGTTGCATGGCAATATATCTCGGAATGGCTATGGAAATGCCATGATAGGTAGGTATGGTGGCTGTTTTGAGGAAGGTATATGGTGGATGTATGATACCGGCGAAAAGTGCGCGGTATCAGAGAGGCTAGCAATGGTGGAAGGAAGAAAAGTGTGTATAATCCATGGACTCAACATTAGTCATAAAGAACTCATATACTTATTGCAAAAATCTACAAGTTATCAAAGCAAAGTATTACGCACATGCTCCTAGGGGGATAGATTGGTAGGAAAAGACCATCGCTCGTCCCCGACCGCCACTCATAAGGAAGACAATCAATAAATAAATCATGCTCCGACTTCATCACATAACGGTTCACCATAAGTGCATGCTACGGGAATCACAAACTTTAACACAAGTATTTCTCAAATTCACAACTACTCAACTAGCATGACTCTAATATCACCATCTTCATATCTCAAAACAATTATCAAGCATCAAACTTTTCTTAGTATTTAACGCACTCAAAAGAAAGTTTTACAAATCTTGAATACCAAGCATATTATTATTTTAAGCAAATTACCATGCTATTTAAGACTCTCAAAATAATTTAAGTGAAGCCTGAGAGATCAATAGTTTCTATAAAACAAATCCACCATCGTGCTCTAAAAGATATAAGTGAAGCACTAGAGCAAACAACAAACTACTCTGAAAGATATAAGTGAAGATCAATGAGTAGTCGAATAATTATGCAACTATGTGAAGACTCTCTAACATTTAATAATTTCATATATTGACACTTTATTCAAACATCAAGCAAAGCTAAAGAAAATGACATGACTCTCCAAGCAAAACACATATCATGTGGTGAATAAAAATATAGCTTTAAGTAAAGTTACCGATGAACGAAGACGAAAGAGGGGATGCCTTCCAGGGCATCCCCAAGCTTAGACGCTTAGTTATCCTTGAATATTACCTTGGGGTGCCTTGGGCATCCCCAATCTTAGGCTCTTTCCACTCCTTATTCCATAGTCCATCGAATCTTTACCCAAAACTTGAAAACTTCACAACACAAAACTTAACAGAAAACTCGTAAGCTCCGTTAGCGAAAGAAAACAAAATACCACTTCAAGGTACTTTAATGAACTCATTCTTTATTTATATTGGTGTTAAACCTACCATATTCCAACTTATCTATGGTTTATAAACTATTTTACTAGCCATAGAGTCATCAAAATAACCAAACAACACATGAAAAACAGAATCTGTCAAAAACAGAAGAGTCTGTAGTAATCTGTAACTAACAAAAACTTCTGGAACTCCAAAAATTCTAAAATAAATTGGTGGACCTGAGGAATTTTTATAGTAATCATCTGAAAAAAGAATCAACTAAATAGAACTCTCCAGTAAAAAGTTGAAGCTATTCTCGTGAGCGCTAAAGTTTCTGTTTTTACAGCATGATCATAAAGACTTCACCCAAGTCTTCCCAAAGGTTTTACTTGGCACAAACACTAATTAAAACACAAAAACACATCTAAGCAGAATCTAGATGGATTATTTATTCCTAAACAGAAGCAAAAAGAAAGAAACTAAAATAAAATTGGGTTGCCTCCCAACAAGCGCTATCGTTTAACGCCCTAGCTAGGCACGATGATTTCAATGATGCTCACGTAAAAGATAAGAATTGAAACATAAAGAGAGCATCATGAAGAATATGACTAGCACATTTAAGTCTAACCCACTTCCTATGCATAAGGATTTTGTGAGCAAACAACTTATGGGAACAATAATCAACTAGCATAGGAAGGCAAAACAAGCATAACTTCAAAACTTTAAGCACATAGAGAGGAAACTTGATATTATTGCAATTCCTACAAGCATATATTCCTCACTAATAATAATTTTCAGTAGCATCATGAATGAATTCAACAATATAACCAGCACCTAAAGCATTCTTTTCATGATCTACTTGCATAGAAATTTAATTACTCTCCACATAAGCAAATTTCTTCTCATGAATAATAGTGGGAGTATCATAAGAGACTTGAATACTATAAATTGTTTCCACATTAAAAGAGTAATGTTCAGAGAAAGGGTACTCACAATCATGACAAGTTTTATAAATATAACCATCACTACTCTTTATAGCATAATTTTTATCACAATAATAATCATAAGTAGCAATTTTGTTCTCGTCATTATCGATTGAAACCTCTTCTGAAATAGTGAATACATCACTAAATAAAGTCATGACCTCTCCAAATCCACTTTCATAAATATTATAAGATTAAACATCCTCCAATATTGTGGGGTCACTACTTCCTAAAGTTGACACTCTTCCAAACCCACTTTCATCAATATAATTATCATAGGTAGAAGGCATGCTATCATCATAACAACTTTGCATATCAAAACTTAGGAGGCTAAAAATATTATAATTATTAAGCATAGCATACCCAAGCTTGGAACAAACATTAATTACAGAAAATATATTCTCAAATATGTCATCCTCATCAAACATAGCTTCCCCAAGCTTGGGCCTTTTCATATCATAAGCATAATCACTCTCATCATTAATAGTATGGATAGCACCAATAGTATAGCAAACATTATTATCATATTCTTCCAAGCAAGTGCCAAAAAGATTTTCAAGATCATAAGAAGTATCATTATCATCCCAATCATAATAATCGCAACAAGCAATAGGCAAAACGAGATCATCATCAAGTGCATCATCTTCCACAATTATTTTTGATTCATTTTCATGAGGCACAAAAATAAAATGAGCAACATTATTTGGGAGAGATACCTTTTTACCTCTCTTCCTTTTTTTCTTTTCTTCTTCTTCACCCCATCATGTGTGGGTTCAATCCTCTTTCTGGAGCTCCTTATTAATGAGATTGGTTGAATAGAAGGCTCCTCCTCCTTACCTGATTCATCATAAGAAATAATAGGAGGATATTGGGAAGTCTCTTCCCTTTCATTAGTATTCTCTTCATCTTATATTTGTTTTCTTTTCTTTATGAAATTGGCAATATAAGGATTTTCAATGCAATTCACCGCACAATACATATAAATTTCTTCTAGATCAAAATGAACAACTCTATGAAGGGCAAATTCTGGAATAAGCTTAGTTATATGTTTCATTTCTTCATAACCCAAGAGCAAACTAAGTTCATTATGGTGTGCAAGGGGAATCAAGTCATCACAATTTTTGGACACGATACGATCATGAAACAATTTGCATTGGGTACTAAAATGATCACGTTCATTGCAAAGTTCACAAGTATGGCTAAGAAAAAAATAAGTTTTCAGCACATGCATCTAGCCTTTCTTGCAACCATTTAGTTTCTAAGTACTTATGCCTCTTGCAATATCTATCTTCCCTATTTGGTGTGTCCTTGCAAACTCAATGCACTCCACAAAAATTGACATGTTTATAGGAGGCATTTTCATCATAACTAGTGCAATCATCATTAGTACCGTGGATATTCAAGGAGTTCATACTAACAACATTGCAATCATGCTCGTCATTCAAAGATTTAGTGCCAAACATTTTAATGCATTATTCTTCTAACACTTTGGCACAATTTTCCTTTCCATCATACTCACGGAAGATATTAAAAAGATGAAGCGTATGAGACAAACTCAATTTCATTTTTTTGTAGTTTTATTTTATAGACTAACTAGTGATAAAACAAGAAACAAAAAGATTTGATTGCAAGATCTAAAGATATACCTTCAAGCACTAACCTCCCCGGCAACGACGCCAGAAAAGAGCTTGATGTCTACTACACAACCTTCTTCTTGTAGACGTTGTTGGGCCACGAAGTGCAGAGGTTTGTAGGACAGTAGCAAATTTCCCTCAAGTGGATGACCTAAGGTTTATCAATCCGTGGGAGGTGTAGGTTGAAGATGGTCTCTCTCAAACAACCTTGCAACCAAATAACAAAGAGTCTCTTGTGTCCCCAACACACCCAATACAATGGTAAATTGTATAGGTGCACTAGTTCGGCGAAGAGATGGTGATACAAGTGCAATATGGATGGTAGATATAGGTTTTTTGTAAACTGAAAATATAAAAACAGCAAGGTAGTGAGCGGTAAAAGTGAGCGTAAACGGTATTGTAATGCTAGGAAACAAGGACTAGGGTTCATACTTTCACTAGTGCAAGTTCTCTCAACAATAATAACATAATCGAATCATATAACTATCCCTCAACATGCAACCAAGAGTCACTCCAAAGTCACTAATAGCGGAGAACAAACGAAGAGATTATGGTAGGGTACGAAACCACCTCAAAGTTATTCTTTACAATCAATCTGTTGGGCTATTCCTATAAGTGTCACAAACAGCCCTAGAGTTCGTACTAGAATAACACCTTAAGATACAAATCAACCAAAAACCCTAATGTCACCTAGATACTCCAATGTCACCTCAAGTATCCATGGGTATGATTATATGATATGCATCACACAATCTCAGATTCATCTATTCAACCAACACATTGAACCTCAAAGAGTGCCCAAAGTTTCTACCAGAGAATCACGACGAAAACATGTGCCAACCCCTATGCATAGGGTCATGGGCGGAACCCGCAAGTTGGTCACCAAAACATACATCAAGTGGCACGTGATATCCTATTGTCACCACAGATACGCACGACAAGACATACATCAAGTGTTCTCAAATCTTTAAAGACTCAATCTGATAAGATAACTTCAAAGGGAAAACTCAATCCATTACAAGAGAGTAGAGGGGAGAAGCAACATAAGATCCAACTATAATGGCAAATCTCGCGATACATCAAGATCGTGCCAAATCAAGAACACGAGAGAGAGAGAGAGACAGAGAGAGAGAGAGAGAGAGAGAGAGAGATCAAACACATAGCTACTGGTACATACCCTCAGCCCCGAGGGTAAACTACTCCCTCCTCGTCATGGAGAGCGCCAGGATGATGAAGATGGCCACCGGTGAGAGTTCCCCCCTCCGGCAGGGTGCCGGAACAGGGTCCCGAGAGGTTTTTGGTGGCTACAGAGGCTTGTGGCGACGGAACTCCCGATCTAACCTTTGTTCTGGAAGTTTTAGGATACGTTTGTATATATGGGTGCAGGAAGTACGTCGGTGGAGCTTCGGGGCCCCACGAGGTAGGGGGCGGGCATGCCCCCACCCTCGTGAGCACCTCCCTGAGCTCCTGACGTGGGGTCCAAGTCCACCCGGTAGCTTTCCTTCCAAAAATAACTTCTCCAGTTGATTTCGTTCCATTTCGACTCCGTTTGATATTCCTTTTCTTCAAAACACTGAAATAGGCAAAAAAACAACAAATCTGAGCTGGGCCTCCGGTTAATAGGTTAGTCCCAAAAATAATATAAAAGTGGATAATAAAGCCCAATATTGCCCAAAACAGTAGATAATATAGCATGGAGCAATCAAAAATTATAGATACGTTGGAGACGTATCACTCGGCGCGCCCGAGGAACGTGGCGCTACCCTCAACCTGGCAGCCATCGGCCACCGTTCCTTCGACCTCTCCACCATGGAACAACCCTTCTCCTCCGACAAAATCTGGGAGGCAATCAAGCATCTACCCCCTGGCAAGGCGCCCAGTCCGGACGGATTCACTGCTGAATTCCTGCGTGCTTGCTGGCAGATCATTAAGGATGATCTCTGCGAAGTCTTCGACAAACTCTATTCCCTCAATGGCCAGGAATTCCAGCGACTCAATGAAGCTCTCATTACCTTGCTACCCAAGCGGCTCGATGCCTCATCCCTCTTCGATTATCGCCCGATCAGCCTCATACACCACGTGGCGAAGCTCTTCGCCAAGGTTCTGTCTCTACGGCTGGCGCCCCGCCTTGGTGAGCTCGTGTCCTCTAACTAGAGCGCATTCATAGCTGGGAGGAGTGTCCACGACAACTTCATCCTCGTCCAACAAACCGCGCGCCAACTGCATCAACTCAAGCACCCACGGGTTCTCCTCAAGCTAGATATTGCGCGCGCCTTTGACTCGGTCTCCTGGCCCTTCCTTCTTCAGGTGCTCCAGCATGTGGGCTTTGGCCCGCGACGGCGCGAATGGATCTCCATCCTAATCTCGACGGCCTCGACGCGCGTTTTGATCAATGGAGTACCGGGCCCCCCATCCTGTTGGGGAACGTAGTAATTTCAAAAAAAATCCTACGCACACGCAAGATCATGGTGATGCATAGAAACGAGAGGGGAGAGTGTTGTCCACGTACCGTCGTAGACCAAAAGCGGAAGCGGAAGCACAACGCGGTTGATGTAGTCATACGTCTTCACGATCCGACCGATCAAGTACCGAACGAACGGCACCTCCGACTTCAGCACACGTTCAGCCTGATGACGTCCCTCGAACTCCGATCCAGCCGAGTGTTGAGGGAGAGTTTCGTCAGCACGACGGCGTGGTGACAATGATGATGTTCTACCAACGCAAGGCTTCGCCTAAGCACCGCTACAGTATTATCGAGGTGGACTATGGTGGAGGGGGGCACCGCACACGACTAAAAGATCAAACGATCAATTGTTGTCTCTCTAGGGTGCCCCGTATATAAAGGAGCATGTGGGGGAGGTGCGGCCGGCCAGGAGGAGGCGCGCCAGGAGGAGTCCTACTCCCACCGGGAGTAGGACTCCCTCCCTTCCTTGTTGGATTAGGAGAAGGGGGGAAAGAAGTGGAGGAGAAGAAGGAAAGGGGGGCGCCGCCCCCCTCTCCTTGTCATATTCGGACTAGGGGGAGGGGCGTGCGGCCCTTGCCCTGGCCGCCTCTCCTCTTCTCCACTAAGGCCCAATATGGCCCATTAAGCCCCCGGGGGGTTCCGGTAACCCCTCGGTACTCCAGTAAAATCCCGATTTCACCCGGTACACTTCCAATATCCAAATGTAGGCATCCAATATATCAATCTTCATATCTCGACCATTTCGAGACTCCTCGTCATGTCCGTGATCACATCCGGGACTCCGAACAACCTTCGGTTCATCAAAACTCATAAACTCATAATATAACCGTCATCGAAACTTTAAGCGTGCGAACCCTACGGGTTCGAGAACTATGTAGACATGACCGAGACACGTCTCCGGTTAATAACCAATAGTGGAACCTGGATGCTCATATTGGCTCCCACATATTCTACGAAGATCTTTATCGGTCAGACCGCATAACAACATACATTGTTCCCTTTGTCATCGGTATGTTACTTGCCCAAGATTCGATCATCGGTATCTCAATACCTAGTTCAATCTCGTTACCGGCAAGTCTCTTTACTCATTCCGTTATACATCATCCCGCAACTAACTCATTAGTTGCAATGCTTGCAAGGCTTAAGTGATGTTCATTACCGAGTGGGCCCAGAGATACCTCTCCGATGATCGGAGTGACAAATCCTAATCTTGAAATATGCCAACCCAACTAGTACCTTCGGAGACGCCTGTAGACCACCTTTATAATCACCCAGTTACGTTGTGACGTTTGGTAGCACACAAAGTGTTTCTCTGGTAAACGGGAGTTGCATAATCTCATAGTCATAGGAACATGTATAAGTCATGAAGAAAGCAATAGCAACATACTAAACGATCGAGTGCTAAGCTAACGGAATGGGTCAAGTCAATCCCATCATTCTCCTAATGATGTGATCCCGTTAATCAAATGACAACTCATGTCAATGGCTAGGAAACATAACCATCTTCGATCAACACGCTAGTCAAGTAGAGGCATACTAGTGACACTGTGTTTGTCCATGTATTCACACAAGTATTATGTTTCCGTTTAATACAATCCTCGCATGAATAATAAACATTTATCATGATATAAGGAAATAAATAATAACTTTACTATTGCCTCTAGGGCATATTTCCTTCAGTCTCCCACTTGCACTAGTGTCAATAATCTAGATTACACAGTAATGATTCTAACACCCATGGAGTCTTGGTGTTGATCATGTTTTGCTCGTGGAAGAGGCTTAGTCAACAGGTCTGCAACATTCAGATCCGTATGTATCTTGGAAATTTCTATGTCTCCCACCTGGACTAGATCCCAGATGGAATTGAAGTGTCTCTTGATGTGCTTGGTTCTCTTGTGAAATTTGGATTCCTTCGCCAAGCCAATTGCACCAGTATTGTCACAAAAGATTTTCATTGGACCCGATGCACTAGGTATGACACCTAGATCGGATATGAACTCCTTCATCCAGACTCCTTCATTTGTTGCTTCCGAGGAAGCTATGTACTCCGCTTCACACGTAGATCCCGCCATGACGCTTTGTTTAGAACTGCACCAACTGACAGCTCCACCGTTCAATGTAAACACATATCCGGTTTGCGATTTAGAATCGTCCGGATCAGTGTTAAAGTTTGCATCAATGTAACCATTTACAATGAGCTCTTTGTCACTTCCATAAACGATAAACATATCCTTATTCCTTTTCAGGTATTTCAGGATGTTCTTGACCGCTGTCCAGTGATCCACTCCTGGATTACTTTGGTACCTCCCTGTTAGACTTATAGCAAGGCACACATCAGGTCTGGTACACAGCATTGCATACATGATAGAGCCTATGGCTGAAGCATAGGGAACATCTTTCATCTTCTCTCTATCTTCTGCAGTGGTCGATCATTGAGTCTTACTCAACTTCACACCTTGTAACACAGGCAAGAACCCTTTCTTTGCTTGATCCATTTTGAACTTCTTCAAAACTTTGTCAAGGTATGTGCTTTGTGAAAGTCCAATTAAGCATCTTGATCTATCTCTATAGATCTTGATGCCCAATATATAAGCAACTTCACCGAGGTCTTTCATTGAAAAACTCTTATTCAAGTATCCCTTTATGCTATCCAGAAATTCTATATCATTTCCAATCAACAATATGTCATCCACATATAATATCAGAAATGCTACAGAGCTCCCACTCACTTTCTTGTAAATACAGGCTTCTCCAAAAGTCTGTATAAAACCAAATGCTTTGATCACACTATCAAAGCGTTTATTCCAACTCCGAGAGGCTTGCACCAGTCCATAAATGGATCGCTGGAGCTTGCACAATTTGTTAGCTCCCTTTGGATCGATAAAACCTTCTGGTTGCATCATATACAACTCTTCTTCCAGAAATCCATTCAGGAATGCAGTTTTGACATCCATTTGCCAAATTTCATAATCATAAAATGTGGAAATTGCTAACATGATTCCGACAGACTTAAGCATCGCTACGGGTGAGAAAGTCTCATCGTAGTCAATCCCTTGAACTTGTCGAAAACCTTTTGCAACAAGTCGAGCTTTATAGAAAGTAACATTATCGTCAGCGTCAATCTTCTTCTTGAAGATCCATTTATTCTCAATGGCTTGCCGATCATTGGGCAAGTCAACCAAAGTCCACACTTTGTTCTCATACATGGATCCCATCTCAGATTTCATGGCCTCAAGCCATTTTGCGGAATTTGGGCTCACCATCGCTTCTTCATAGTTAGTAGGTGCGTCATGGTCTAGTAACATAACCTCCAGAATAGGATTATCGTACCACTCTGGTGCGGATATTACTCTGGTTGACTTACGAGGTTCAGTAACAACTTGATCTGAAGTTCCATGATCATCATCATTAACTTCCTCACTAATTGGTGTAGGCGTCACAGGAACCGGTTTCTGTGATGAACTACTTTCCAACAAGGGAGCAGGTACAGTTACCTCATCAAGTTCTACTTTCCTCCCACTCACTTCTTTCGGGAGAAACACCTTCTCTGGAAAGGATCCATTCTTAGCAACGAATGTCTTGCCTTTGGATCTGTGATAGAAGGTGTACCCAACAGTCTCCTTTGGGTATCCTATGAAGACACATTTCTCCGATTTGGGTTCGAGCTTATCAGGTTGAAGCTTTTTAACATAAGCATCGCAGCCCCAAACTTTGAGAAACGACAACTTTGGTTTCTTGCCAAACCACAGTTCATAAGGCGTCGTCTCAACGGATTTTGATGGTGCCCTATTTAACGTGAATGCAGCCGTCTCTAAAGCATAACCCTAAAATGATAGCGGTAAATCAGTAAGAGACATCATAGATCGCACCATATC
The DNA here is from genome assembly GCA_032464435.1 of Aegilops umbellulata. NCBI lineage: Eukaryota > Viridiplantae > Streptophyta > Magnoliopsida > Poales > Poaceae > Aegilops > Aegilops umbellulata. The sequence goes on from CP136054.1 coordinate 447,155,752, forward strand.
TAGTAAAGTACGATTACGACGTTCGGACACACCATTACGCTGTGGTGTTCCGTGTGGCGTGAGTTGCAAAACTATTCCGCATTGTTTCAAATGTAAACCAAACTCGTAACTCAAATATTCTCCTCCACGATCAGATTGTAGAAACTTTATTTTCTTGTTACGATGATTTTCAACTTCACTCTGAAATTCTTTGAACTTTTCAAATGTTTTAGACTTATGTTTCATTAAGTAGATATACTCATATCTGCTTAAATCATCTGTGAAGGTTAGAAAATAACGATACCAGCCGCGAGCCTCAACATTCATCGGACCACATACATCTGTATGTATGATTTCCAACAAATCTGTTGCTCTCTCCATAGTACCGGAGAACGGCGTTTTAGTCATCTCGCCCATGAGGCACGGTTCGCAAGTACCAAGTGATTCATAATCAAGTGGTTCGAAAAGTCCATCAGTATGGAGTTTCTTCATGTGCTTTACACTGATATTACCTGAACGGCAGTGCCACAAATAAGTTGCACTATCATTATCAACTTTGCATCTTTTGGCTTCAACATTATGAATATGTGTATCACTACTATCGAGATTCATCAAAAATAGACCACTCTTCAAGGGTGCATGACCATAAAAGATATTACTCATATAAATAGAACAACCATTATTCTCTGATTTAAATGAATAAACGTCTCGCATCAAACAAGATCCAGATATAATGTTCATGCTCAACGCTGGCACCAAATAATAATTATTTAGGTCTAATACTAATCCTGAAAGTAGATGTAGAGGTAGCGTGACGACGGCGATCACATCAACTTTGGAACCGTTTCCCACGCGCATCGTCACCTCGTCCTTGGCCAGTGTTCGCTTAATCCGTAGTCCCTGTTTCGAGTTGCAAATATTAGCAACAGAACCAGTATCAAATACCCAGGTGCTACTGCGAGCTCTAGTAAGGTACACATCAATAACATGTATATCACATATACCTTTGTTCATCTTGCCATCCTTCTTATCCGCCAAATATTTGGGGCAGTTCCGCTTCCAGTGACTAGTCTGCTTGCAGTAGAAGCACTCAGTCTCAGGCTTAGGTCAAGACTAGGGTTTCTTCTCTTGAGCAGAAACTTGCTTGTTGTTCTTCTTGAAGTTCCCCTTCTTCCTTTTTCTTGAAACTGGTGGTCTTATTGACCATCAACACTTGATGCTCCTTCTTGATTTCTACCTCCGCAACCTTTAGCATTGCGAAGAGCTCGGGAATCGTCTTATCCATCCCTTGCATGTTATAGTTCATCACGAAGCTCTTGTAGCTTGGTGGTAGTGATTGAAGAATTCTGTCAATGACTCTATCATCCGAAAGATTAACTCCCAGTTGAATCAAGTGATTATTATACCCAGACATTTTGAGTATATGCTCACTGACAGAACTATTCTCCTCCATCTTGCAGTTGTAGAACTTATTGGAGACTTCATATCTCTCAATCCGGGCATTTGCTTGAAATATTAACTTCAACTCTTGGAACATCTCATGTGCTCCATGACGTTCAAAACGTCGTTGAAGTCCCGGTTCTAAGTCGTAAAGCATGGCACACTGAACTATCGAGTAGTCATCAACTTTGCTCTGCCAGACGTTCATAACATCTGGTGTTGCTCCTGCAGCAGGTTTGGCACCTAGCGGTGCTTCCAGGACGTAATTCTTTTGTCCAGCAATGAGGATAATCCTCAAGTTACGGACCCAGTCCGTGTAATTTCTACCATCATCTTTCAACTTCGCTTTCTCAAGGAACGCATTAAAAATCAACGGAACAACAGCACGGGCCATCTATCTACAATCAACATAGACAAGCAAGATACTATCAGGTACTAAGTTCATGATAAATTTAAGTTCAATTAATCATGTTACTTAAGAACTCCCACTTAAATAGACATCTCTCTAATCCTCTAAGTGATCACGTGATCCATATCAACTAAACCATAACCGATCATCACGTGAAATGGAGTAGCTTTCAATGTTGAACATCACTATGTTGATCATATCTACTATATGATTCACGCTCGACCTTTCGGTCTCAGTGTTCCGAGGCCATATCTGCATATGCTAGGCTCGTCAAGTTTAACCTGAGTATTCTGCGTGTGCAAAACTGGCTTGCACCCATTGTAGATGGACGTAGGGCTTATCACACCCGATCATCACGTGGTGTCTGGGCACGATGATCTTTGGCAACGGTGCATACTCAGGGAGAACACTTTTATGTTGAAATTTAGTGAGAGATCATCTTATAATGCTACCGTCAATCAAAGCAAGATAAGATGCATAAAAGATAAACATCACATGCAATCAATATAAGTGATATGATATGGCCATCATCATCTTGTGCTTGTGATCTCAATCTCCGAAGCACCGTCATGATCACCATCGTCACCGGCGCGACACCTTGATCTCCATCGTAGTATCATTGTCGTCTCGCCAATCTTATGCTTCTACGACTATCGCTACCGCTTAGTGATAAAGTAAAGCATTACAGGGCGATTGCATTGCATACAATAAAGCGACAACCATATGGCTCCTGCCAGTTGCTGATAACTCAGTTACAAAACATGATCATCTCATACAATAAAATTTAGCATCATGTCTTGACCATATCACATCACAACATGCCCTACAAAAACAAGTTAGACGTCCTCTGCTTTATTGTTGCAAGTTTTACGTGGCTGCTACTGGGCTTAGCAAGAACCGTTCTTACCTACGCATCAAAACTACAACGATGGTTTGTCAGGTTGGTGCTATTTTAACCTTCGCAAGGACCGGGCGTAGCCACACTCGGATCAACTAAAGTTAGAGAAACAGACACCCGACAGCCACCTGTGTGCAAAGCACGTCGGTAGAACCAGTCTCGCGTAAGCGTACGCGTAATGTCGGTCCGGGCCGCTTCATCCAACAATACCGCCGAACCAAAGTATGACATGCTGGTAAGCAGTATGACTTATATCGCCCACAACTCACCTGTGTTCTACTCGTGCATATGACATCTACGCATAAAACCAGGCTCGGATGCCACTTTTGGGGAACGTAGTAATTTCAAAAAAAATCCTACGCACACGCAAGATCATGGTGATGCATAGCAACGAGAGGGGAGAGTGTTGTCCACGTACCGTCGTAGACCGAAAGCGGAAGCGTTAGCACAACGTGGTTGATGTAGTCGTACGTCTTCACGATCCGACCGATCAAGTACCGAACGCACGGCACCTCCGAGTTCGTCACACATTCAGCCCGATGACGTCCCTCGAACTCCAATCCAACCGAGTGTTGAGGGAGAGTTTCGTCAGCACGACGGCGTGGTGACGTTGATGATGTTCTACCGACGCAGGGCTTCGCCTAAGCACTGCTACAGTATTATCGAGGTGGACTATGGTGGAGGGGGGGCACCGCACACGGCTAAAAGATCAAACGATCAATTGTTGTGTCTCTAGGGTGCCCCCTGCCCCCGTATATAAAGGAGCAAGGGGGAGGTGCGGCCGGCCAGGAGGAGTCCTACTCCCACCGGGAGTAGGACTCCCTCCCTTCCTTGTTGGATTAGGAGAAGGGGGAAAGAAGTGGAGGAGAAGAAGGAAAGGGGGGCGCCGCCCCCCTCTCCTTGTCCTATTCGGACTAGGAGGGAGGGGCGCGCGACCCTTGCCCTGGCCGCCTTTCCTCTTCTCCACTAAGGCCCACTATGGCCCATTAAGCCCCGGGGGGATTCCGGTAACCCCTCGGTACTCCGGTAAAATCCCGATTTCACTCGGTACACTTCCAATATCCAAATATAGGCTTCCAATATATCAATCTTCATGCCTCGACCATTTCGAGACTCCTCGTCATGTCCATGATCACATCCGGGACTCCGAACAACCTTCGGTTCATCAAAACTCATAAACTCATAATATAACCGTCATCGAAACTTTAAGCGTGCGGTCCCTACGGGTTCGAGAACTATGTAGACATGACCGAGACACGTCTCCGGTCAATAAGCAATAGCGGAACCTGGATGCTCATATTGGCTCCCACATATTCTACGAAGATCTGGTCAGACTGCATAACATACGTTGTTCCCTTTGTCATCGGTATGTTACTTGCCTGAGATTCGATTGTCGGTATCTCAATACCTAGTTCAATCTCGTTACCGGCAAGTCTCTTTACTCGTTCCGTAATACATCATCCCGCAACTAACTCATTAGTTGCAATGCTTGCAAGGCTTAAGTGATGTGCATTGCCGAGTGAGCCCAGAGATACCTCTCCGACGATCGGAGTGACAAATCCTAATCTTGAAATACGCCAATCCAACAAGTACCTTCGGAGGCACCTGTAGAGCACCTTTATAACCACCCAGTTACGTTGTGACGTTTGGTAGCACACAAATTGTTTCTCCGGTAAACGGGATTTGCATAATCTCATAGTCATAGGAACATGTATAAGTCATGAATAAAGCAATAGCAACATACTAAACGATTGAGTGATAAGCTAACGGAATGGGTTAAGTCAATCTCATCATTCTCCTAATGATGTGATCCCGTTAATCAAATGACAACTCATGTCAATGGCTAGGGAACATAACCATCTTCGATCAACGAGCTAGTCAAGTAGAGGCATACTAGTGACACTCTGTTTGTCTATGTATTCACACAAGTATTATGTTTCCGGTTAATACAATTCTAGCATGAATAATAAACATTTATCATGATATAAGGAAATAAATAATAACTTTATTATTGCCTCTAGGGCATATTTCCTTTACATCCCGCATGGCCAGGGCCTTCGTCAGGGCGACCCCGTGTCTCCCATGCTCTTCGTGCTCGTCATCGACACGCTCAACACCCTCCTCCAGTTCGCCGTCCAGCGCGGCGTCATCAAGCGGCTGACGCATAGGCACGCCCCCTCGAGCATCTCGCTCTTCGCCGATGATGTGGCCATTTTCTGTCACCCCGACGCTGCTGAGCTCTCCACGATCAGTGCCCTTTTGGACCTGTTTGGTGCCGCCTCTGGCCCGCGCACTAACTTCGCTAAGTGCCTCGCCACGCCAATCCAGTGCCCGGAGGAAACCGCGAGCTCCATCGGCACTGCCCTTGCCTGCCCGGTGGTTCCCTTCCCCATTCAATACCTCGGGCTACCCCTTTCCCTCCGAAAGGTGGCCAATTCGCACCTGCTACCTCTGATCGACAAGCTCTCGCGCAAGCTTGCCACCTGGAAGGCCGCCCTACTCAACCGCGGCGAGCGCCTGGCTCTGGTCCGGCAAGTTTTGAGCGCCATGCCGGTACATTTGCTTCTGGCCATGGCCCTCTCTTTCGTCATCCTCAGGCAGGCGAACCGAGTCCTTCGCGATTTCCTTTGGCACGGCCGCAAGGATGCGCGCTCCGGCTCCTGCTTGGTTAGCTGGGCACGGGTGTGTCGCCCAATCTAGCTGGGAGGCTTAGGCATTCGTGATCTCCACCGCTCTGGTGTTTCTCTCTGCATTCGCTGGCTCTGGCTCAAGGCCACTGACCCCTCGAGGCCCTGGTCGCATCTGCAGCTGCCCCACGACCCCGAGGTGCTCCAGTTCTTCTATGCCTCTACCTCCTAGACGCTTGGAGATGGCACCATTTGCCGCTTTTGGGATGACCCATGGCTCGACGGGCAGTCCATCCTTGACCGTGCTCTCGCTCCCACTGTCCCCAGGCGAACTCGCCGCACCCGCACGGTCGCCGAGGCGCTCATGGATCGCTGCTGGATCTCGGACATCCAGGGTGCCCTCGGCCCCGCCGCGGCTGTGGAGTACGTCGAGCTATGGCGCCGCCTTCGTCACGTCATGCTCTCCCCACGCCCTGACATCCTACGCTGGCGCTGGACGGACAATGGCGTCTACTCTGCCTCCTCCAGTTACAAAGCGTTGTTCCTGGGCTCTACCTCCTCGGAGTACTGGCGCCTCGCATGGCAAACCGGCGCCCCCACCTCGGTCCAGTTCTTCATTTGGCTCGCCTCTCTGAACCGATGCTGGACTGTGGACAGACTTGCTCGCCGAGGCCTGCCGCACGAACCGGCGTGCGTTTTCTGCTCGCAAGAACCCGAGACGCTTCACCACATCCTTGTGGGCTGCATCTTTGCGCGCATCACCTGGCATGAGATCCTCTCATGGTGCTCCCCCACAACTGCTCCCCCCGATGGCTCCTTGAGCTACTTTGCCTGGCTCTCTGCTGCCATGCAACTCACTCCCACCTCTCGTCGCCGAGGTTTAGCCACTGTTGCCGCCCTCACGGCCTGGTCGCTTTGAAGGCACCGGAACGCGATCATCTTTGATAAAGTTGCACCTTCAGCCGTAGCTCTTATCTCGGCCATCAAAGACGAAGCTCGCTCCTGGGCCGCGGCAGGAGCCAGAGGGATGAACACATGCAATCTTGTAACCTGATTCTGTTGCTTTGGGGCTGAGCATCCCCTTGTCTTCTGCTCTCCTTGGGTCCTAGTCTCGTCATTCGTGTGTACGAGATCATGACCCAACCCCTGTACTTATTCCTCCCCTCCTATCAATGCAATGATATGCTACCTTAGCGTATTCGAGAAAAAAAGATGCTCTAATTGTTTTAACGTGCTCATATAACTAGAGTTTATATTTATGGATTTGCTCATTCTCATGCGACTAAGAATTAGTTAAATCTCAGTTTCTTTTACGATACCTCAGTTGACTACAGCCGGGTCTGTAGCTCAGCGATTATAGCGCCACAACTAGCGTTTTTGCATCATTCCGGTTTGCTGACCAGGGACGGAATTTCGTGTAAGCTCTTTTTGTCTTGGGTCGTCTGGCCTTTGTCACATGACGATCCTTTTCCAATTCTATTTCGTCAGGATGCGCCAGTTTAGAGCAAAAAGTTGACGAGCGCTCTTTCAGGAGCCTCTCGACAATTACTTGGGGATGGACTAGTGCGCTCTCGACCGCCGTCACGTGTCGCACTCTGGGCACTTCTTTCGAATTTGTTTATTTTTTCGCACGCGTTTTCAGCATTTTAGACTGGTTTTTATTTTATTTTTCTTTTTTCACCGATCTTTCTTAGCTTTTGGATGAAACAAAATTGCGCAAAAAAACATATTTTTTTCTTCCGCTGGAGGCACGATTTTGCTTCCGCAGAGGCATGAGAGTGTCTCTCGGAAACAAAAAAAACAACGCATTTTCTTTTATTTTTCCTTCCAGTAGAGGAACGGCCATGCCTCTCAAAAACGGAAAAAAGGTTTTTTTTTTTGCGAGAGGCACGTTTTTGTTTCCGCGAGAGGCACAATTTTGATTTTGCAAGAGGCACGATCGTGCCTCCCGGAAACGAAAAAAATGTGTTTTCTTTTCCACGGGAGGCACGAGCGTGCCTCTCGAAAACGAAATAACGTGTTTTTTTTTCTTTCACGAGAGGCACAATTTTCTTCCAGGAGAGGCACGGATTTGCTTTCGCGGGAGACACAGCCGTGCCTCTGGAAACTGAAAAAAAAAACGCGTTTTCTTTTTTGTTTCCTTCCGCCAGAGGCACGGGTTCAATTCTCCTGGAGGCACGGATTTGCTTCCGCGAGAGGCACGGTCGTGCCTTTTTCAAAAAGAAAGAAAACGTGCTCCTGCTTCGGCTTTCTTTGTCTGTTTTTTTTTAAATTCATCAAAACCTATCGACAAGGGATTTCATTTTGAAGATCTCGATGCGAGGAGTCCAATGATGAAAACATTTCGAGATTTGGACACGATTTAAGAGATACAATGTTTAAACGGATTTACGACAAAAGAAAATGCGCCACTTGTCGCAATCTGAAGAGGTGGGAGTGATCTTTGAAGGAGTACTCTCGGTTTTGCGATCTCGATTTTGTTGTGTCTCGCATTAAGCGAGTTGGGAAGAATCTCTTACTGAAGAATTCTCGCGTAGCAATTGGGCCGGTCCACTTAATACAAGAAATAGTGGAAAAAAGGGAGCGAAGCCGGGGTTTGAACCTCAGTCTGCTAGATAGTTTATAGCGACACTAGCCACGACGCTATGTGTTGAGTTCATGATAAACTTTAGAGCACGACCTACTTAAGGTAAAAGAGCCAAATTTATCCACCGTTTTTCTGTCTTATTCAGTTTCCTTAGGGTTTTTTTCTTCTTTCTTCTTTTTTCTCCATTTCCTTCATTCTTTTTTTCATTTCTTTCGTCAGTTTTATTTTTCTTTTTTCTTTTCTTTATTTTGTTTCTTTTTCTTTTTTTTCATTTCTTTGGTTTTCTTTGTCTCTTTTGGTTTTCATTCTACATTTTTTGCATATGTCAACAACATTTTTTTAATACATGTTCAATATTTTTTCAATACAAATTTAACATTTTTCTAAAACATGGTCAATATTTTTTCTATACACATTTTATATATTTTTTAAATGCTTGTTTAACATTTTACAAATACAAGATAAACTTTTTCTAATACATGGTCAACATTTTTCTATGCACGTTAAACATTTTTTAAATCATTGATTAACATCTTCCAAATGCAATATTAGCATTTTCCTAAACACATGGTCAACCATTTTTTCTATACACATCAATTTTTTCGAAATGTTTTACATTTTTATAATACTTGTTCAAATGATGGATTAACAATTTTCATATACCTGATCAAAAAATCATGATTTTTAATACATGGTCAACATTAGTTCTATCACATTATAAAAAATTTGAATGCTTGAAAACATTTTTCAAATACTTGTTCAACATTTTATGAAATGCTTGATTAACATTTTTATGTACATGGTAAAAAATCTTCATTTTTAATACATTGTCAACCTTTTTTATACACATTTAACATTTTTTAAATGCTTGATTAACATTTTTCAAATACTTTTTCAAAAAAATCAAATGATTGATTAACCTTTTAATATATACAAATTTATAAAATTTCATATGCTTGGTCAACATTTGACAAAAAAATATATAGTTTGTTTCCTAAAGTATCTATTTAGAATATTCCAAGTATGAAAAAATTGGAAAAATAAAGAAAAAACTAAAATAGAATATGTAAAGAAACAGAAAAGGAGGTTGTGGTCTCCCGCGCTCCTGTGCTGGCCCATCGTGGTCTCCCCTTCAGCGAGCGTTTCCTCATCTCGCTGAAGGTGAGATATAGGGGCGCCCCAGTTTGTTAGCCTTTGGGCTTTTGTGCGTGTGCTAGTCTAGAGTATCTGATATGACCTTGGAGATTTTTAAGGGTCTGTTTGGTTGGTGACTAATTTTGCCGCAATTTTTGCCGAAAGTTTTGCCGCATATTTCTTGCCCTAGATCCTCAAATTCTTAGCCATATTGTGGCTTATACTAACGGAATTTTGCAAAAAAAAAAATATTGTGTATGACATATAAGGCTTATTTCTCACGAGAAAAACTTGCATTAGGTGTGGCTAGAACCAAACACCCATCTAATACATATTCAATATTTTTTCAATACCAATTTAACATTTTTTAAAAACATTTTCAACAATTTTTATATACACATTTTTTTATATTTTTAAATGCTTGATTAACATTTTCTAATACATGGTCATCATTTTTTCTATGCATGTTAAACATTTTTTTGAAATCATTGATTAACATTTTCCAAATCCAATATTAACATTTTCTAAACACATGGTCAACTTTTTTTTCTATACACATAAACATTTTTCAACTGCTTGATTAACATTTTTCATATACATGATAAAAAAATTCATGATTTTTTAATATGCGGTCAACATTTTTTTCTATACACATTAAAAAATTTGAAGCACATTTATCCATATAATTCTCAAAGTTTTCTTTCTTTTTTGTTTTCTCAGTCACCATCAACAAGGTTGTTATATACTCCTTGGCATGTATGGTTTACATGTATACACAAATGTTTTAATAATTAAGGAAGATTATCCAAATCACTATCTAGAGCATCTTGAAGGACTTCAATGTTTAGTTATCTAAACAGAAAGTTCATGTAGATGGATCCCCCTTTTTCGATGATCTCCACTAGCCTAATTTTGCAACAATTGATGCAGATATAGAGTGGAGGCCATAATCATGATTTGATTTTTTTAATCTCTTTACTTCATTATCTATAGGATTGTATTTCTAATTATATGGTCACTTCAATTTTTTTCTTTCAAATTTTAGGATGGTATATACTTGCTGGTATTTTACATGGAGGATTTATGTATCTTCTGTTTGATTTCCCCTTTCGATTCCTTAAAGCTAAATATCACTGAAAGTGATTCTTCAGTTGAGAAAGCATTGTAAATGCTACTCTCTCAAAATATCCATGGCCTAATCAAACAACCCATCAAAAATTCTTTTATGCATTAATATGAAAAGCTCTTGAGTTACCAATACAACATGCATTCATATATATGTTTCCCAAAAGATAATCCAAAGAGCACATCTCCTCTTAAAATTATATCTAAGACGGGATTATGTTTGCAAAAAGATCATTTTGTAAATGTCCCCAAATTCAGTCCCAATTATTATTTACACAGATGAAGCAATATGTTTTCAACATAAAAGGCTAAAAATTGACGATGTAAATTACATTTGCCAAATCCTAGCCCGCGCATTGAGGGGGCCACTTTGCTAATTGATAGTAAAAAGATTAAAAGCTATGTTTATGTATTGAGTGACTTAATTTGGTGCATTATATTAACTTCATTTATGTTGTGCAAATAGAAGATGAAGAGATTTTCTTCATAGGTGGTTGCAACAATAGTTTGCACACTTTTACATTCGTATTTATTATTTGTACTAATATTTTTATTTCTATATATTACCCATTTTATCATATCGTTAAGCACTAATTTAATTTTTTATTGTGTTATCTGGTCATATTTTGTATATTTTCACCTGTGGTAGTTTTGGGGTAGTTATGAGTCAATTTTTAGGGCTGTAGGCGGTAAGTTTTTGGCCCGGATTCTGCTCTAATCTGAGCTCTGCATTGCAAGACAAGCTAGTGGTATGAGTGTAAAATACTCTGCTTTTGGTCACAGCAAACACGCCATGTGCGCTCGACATGAGCGGGGGGTTCATCATCTGTGAGCTGAACCGTGAACCCGTGAAAGACGACATCGTAGGTATGGTTGCTGAGCTAACCGACAAATCATGGAAGCATGCCTATGTTGGAGAGTGAGGAAACGAGCTACTTTGGTGAGGTGATTTGTTTGAAGGATGTATGTGTTGGAAGGCAATTGGAGCTTGTGTGCTATCGGGTTCTTTGGATTTGGGACAATGACGGAGCCAGGAACCAAATAAAAGGGGGAGGCAAACACAAATTGCTAAGCTTTAGGTGGGAACAAGTAGAATATTTTCCAGTTTCATATGTAAATTTGAAGGATCTATGAATAAGTTTCTCAAACATAGGGGGGCAATGCTCCTCCCCCGGTCTCTTTCAATGGCTGGGTATCATGAACCGCACAAGGAAGAGAAGCGACTTGATAATCTATTCTAAGTATGGTCTAGAGATTGGCCTTTTCCATTTACAAAGGTATCATATTTTCTCAAATGCAACCAGGTGAACTCTAAAACCAAGAAAATATTTTAGCATCAAACATGGTTGTGTGTTCTACATACGTGTGAATTTATGTGGAAAAAATGACATCCATGGTGATCTAGATGAAAAAATAGACCTCGATAATTCTTTAAAATTGCATTTCAAAGCACCGATTTTGCTTTTTTAGAGAACCACATGTCATTTTCTCTTGAAACTTCACAAGAGGTAGAAGACGCAACCATGTTCATCATAATAAAATAATCAAAATTTTAAGAATTGTTTCGCTGGTTTTTATTTTATTGTTCACCAGGCTGCATGTGCAACACCCAAGGTACAAAAGTCCATCTCCTTTTTTACCATTTACGAATGGTCCTATATGCTCCCGAGAGTTACTGGAGGGTACTCAAATTTTATTGATTTGAGGTAGCTTCGTCCAACAAGTGTTCTAGTGCACCTGGTGATGTAGATTACTACTACAAGATGAAATATACAATTCAAAGTTTCCCTTCTCATTAAGGTTTGCTCCTCTTGTTGACCATGTTGACATTGAAATTTGTCCTTCCCTTTGTCGATCTCCCTTCCCAGGAACTTTGCTCAAACAATCTCGGGACGACCTAGATTCAGTGCCCGACCTTGGCAAGTAGTGGCTAGGGTTTTGGGAGTAGGACTCTCTGTGTTGTGCAAGGTCTAGGGTTTTGCCATGGCGGATGATGCTTTGACTTTGACGTCAAGCAAACTAAGGGTCTGGAAGAGATGATGTGTCGAATGGGAATCGAAGAGGAAGGCTTTGATGACGTGATCTTTAAAGATGAAAACCTGGCAGCGACAGCGGCCAACAATTCGTTGGTGATTGCTAGGGTTCATATGAAGCATGAGTGCAGTGATTAATGGTTATTCAGGAATATGTGCAACACAGGGGACATGGTACATGAGGTTAAGCTCAAAGCGCTTGGTGATAACTTGTATACGATGCAATTTTCTTGCCCGGATTATTGAGACTAAGTCATGGAGGGTGGCATGTGGACTTTTCGAGGTAATCCAATGCTCCTAGCTCCATATGATGGGTTCATGAAGCTGTCGATGGTCCATGATTTACTTTATGGTTTTGGTTCGATGGTGAAAGCCCTGGCATCAGAAGCGGGAGAATTTTATTCAGAGGAGACAACCTCTAGCGACTTTGCATGAAATTTCTTTTGGGTTAAGGTCATACACATAAGTGGGTTGAGGATTATGAAATCACAAATGCAACACCTAGTGTTAACCCTCTTAATTTCCCTGTGGTAAATAATGTGTGTGAAGCTTCAATGGCTTGTGTGCCATGTAGGATGAAGGCTACGAGCTCATGTGGTGTATGAAATATAGAGTTTTCTTAATGGGTTAAATATGGTAGGGTGTAAATGACTTTACAAATCCAGACGTGACTCCGAGGGAAATCTTGGAAGGTTAAAATGCTTGTCTAACCAAGAGGCTTGTTATAAAGAAAGAAGATGTTCGTCATATGACATATGTCCTCTTGTATGGATTAAGGAATTGTCAATATGGTTGTGTTACCATCATGAGTCATGACATGCGTTTATGTTGACTTAAATTAATAATTTTACGTGGCTCAACCAATAGATTTTGTTGTGAAAGAAAAAAATAACATAAGGCATGTTGTCTGAAAATTATATTTTATGAATTAAGACAAACATTGAGACGATGCTACCATAAGTCCTGGGAGTAGCTCCGTGCCTCATGTAGATGAAAACTCACTAGCTAAACTAGGAGTTTTCTGTCTTCCAATAATGACATAAAGGATCTTGGTGTTGTCTCATGCATTAATTGTATGGAGATCCATTGAGACACGGATAAAAAAGGAGTATAAGTTCTATTATGATGACATAAATGGATACAGTACGAAAGAAATACATTATACGCGAGTACTATACCTCACCTGCTCCAAAACTCAAGGGTGATAAAGTTGGATATTTAGTGTCTGGGGAACCAATTTTAAACTGGTCAAATAATGTCTGTTCCTTATGCTTCAACTGTCAGAAGCACCTTATGTATTAAGTATGAATGCATCCTCATATTTATGATTGGGATACTTGGCAAACACGCATGTAATCTAGAACTGGACCATTGGAAAGCTGTTATCAAGCTTTGTAGTATATGCAAGGTGATTATTATTACGTGCTCACTAATGGTGAGTTTGATGATCAAAATTTGTTTTGGCGAGGGGTGTGGACATCAAGAATTCCACATCATGTTACATTCACACCCTTCCATGAGGAGCTTTATCATGGCATCATCAACGATGCAAACTATTTGTGGCATGTTAAGAGGCTACCAAGTAGGCTGTGTGTCGAGAGAATATTATTCCCGAACTTAAGAGTGGTAGACAACATCTCTAAACTACTCATTGCAGTTATGATCGTGCATTTCCTCTATGCGATTAAAAACAAGTCATTTGGTGTAGCAAAAACAATTGATAGTATGTTCCATACCGTGAAAACATAGAGTCCGGGATCAAACATATGATGTTTGATTTATAGCTTGCAAAACAATCTTATATTATGGGGCAGAGGGAGTATAAGTGTTGTGGTTCTGCTTAGGCTTACCACCCATTCTTTTATGATTATGTTGTCGACTTGGGTTTACAAAAGCCTTTTAATAGGACCATCAAAGAAACCAACTCCCATAATGTAAAATGTTACTCATTTCAAGATAGTAGAATGTTATACGATAAATATTGAGGTTCAATGACACTTTATTAGCCATTGCAACACCTTACGTTGGTCTAATTTTTCAATTGAGAGTGGGCTTATGATGTTTGTTGACCTTACGATGGAGGGGGGTGTTGGAATATTGATCTCAGGTCGTAATTGACTGAGGGAAAAGGGGGAGCCTTTTCCCCACGTACATGCCATGATCGGGGGCACCAAGCTAGCTATTGGTTTCGGTCCTTGGTCCCTTTAGCGCCACCTATATAAAGAGCATGTCGTACCCCTTTGGGAGACACACATGTGTATGGTTATACCCAGAACTACAAACCACCAATCCTAAAAAGAAGGTGCTCAAGGTGATCAGGAGATCGACTACCACCATCGGCCACCGCAAGGTCAGCATGTCGCCATCATGCTGCCCTTCTTCCCAGTCATGTCCTCACCGCCGGAGATCCCAAGGAGCAAGCTGGGCTGCTGCTAATGGACTCAACCGATTCTGGTTAGTAATCTTTCACATATGTTTAGGTGTTCTAATCATGAGATTGAGATATACGAAAATAATTTTCTACCCATGGTGGTAGCTACACATGCCCCCAATTTTTATCTAATGTTTTAATGTTAATCCTAAAGGAATTATGCTACCAGTATTGTCATATCATAAAACTAGCACATGTTCCCCATGTACCACTTATGCGGTGAGCTATGGTGCTCGATTCGCTTTGGCCTATCCAGGAGGTTAGCCCTCTAGTCCTTCGACAGAGGAAAAGAAGTTTGTTCATTTCATGTGGTATCAGGCAACCGACAGAAATTTGTCCATAATTGAGGGATGGTGGACATGTCCCTAGGCACCTAGCATGCCCGATCAGCATTATGGTGCACCCGGGCCATGTAGATTACTACTACTCCCTCAATTCTAACGAATAAGGTGTGCTCGCATCCCAAAATTCAACTTCGTGCATAAATTAGACCAATCAAACATAGATTATGGCCTGTTTGTTTGGGCTTTTTCCTGACTTTTCCACTTCAGCTTAAAAGCCAAAAATAAAACTCCTATTTAGAGGCTTATGGCTTTGACTTTTAGCTGATACCAGCATATAACAATATTGAATCATAAGTCAAAAACTGAAGCCAAAAGCGCCTATTTAGGAGCTTTTTTGGCTTTCAAGTCGAAGTGGAAAAGCCAGGAAAAAAGCCCAAACAAACGGGCCTATATATATAGCGTTGAATTCGTTTGAGAATAAGTTTTCGATGATGTAATTTTGAAGTCACAAATATATTATATTGATCCAATTTATGATCAAAGTTGGACTTTGGAAACGTGCATGTTTTATTCATTGGAATGGAGGGATTACATTATGTGTAACCATAGTTTAAAAAACCGAACCAGAAATTGAACCGGAAAGGTTATCGATTCAGGTTTTTACCGGTCGAACCGCCGGTTCACCGGTTCGATTGTCGGTTTTTTAAGCAATAAAATAATATATGTTGATTAATATATGTGCTACTATAGTGTGAAATAATGGTCAAATAAAATTATATCCATGCAGTGGACAACAAAATAGCACAACAACTTGGTTATTGGGCCACGGGAAGGCCCCGCGTACTGCTTACATGACCTTGGATCGAATCCCAATATCTATTAAAACATTTTTCCTGGTTTTTTCTGGTTCAATGACCCGGTTTTTTCACCGGTTTCCCAAAAAACCGGTCGGTTCGACCGGTTTTCTTCGGTCTGATTGCAGAACGGTCTTATTAGCTTAAAAAACCGATGTGGCTGCCGGTTCCGGTTTTTTCCGGTTCGACCGCCGGTCCGGTCCGGTTTTTTAGACTATGTGTGTAACATACAAAGAAGAAAGAATGAAACTGGCTACTCTGCTCTCTGGACATTCGCCATAACGTGCACTCATGCGCTCCATGAGTTAGAAGTAATAGCCTTACAGGGAGCTACTGTTGTATAGTTCAAGTGGTAGCAAGAAAACTGTTGACGATGTGCAACTTGTGTTGCACACCAAAAGGTGGCCTCCACTTCGTGGAGCTTCGAATTTTGTTTCTGTTCTTTTGAGTGCTACTATATGGTCCCCCTATGGAGCTTCGGGATCTGGACTGCTGAACGGAAGAATATCACTGCTGACCCGGCTACAAGTGTTCAGATGCACTGCACGATACCCTGGCAGTTTGGCAACTCCCCATGATCCAAGGTTCCAAACGGCGTCATCATGATCAGAGCTAGTTATGATTCTGATTGGGGAACATGGATTTGGAGTATATTCCAGCAGTATATTTTACTACTGCCCCACTAGCAAATCGTTCCCAGAAATCCATTTGCCGAAACATATACCAGTACCGTTTAGAAAATTTAGATACCGACAACTCTGAACAACGAAGCCTACCAATAATTGTCAGGTAAACTTCGGGACAACTGCTCCGCGGATGCTGAGAAAATCGACGGGGCGTGCTCCTCGACCTCCTCGAGTCTCAGTCAAGGTCAGCAAAACCTGGTCTACGAAATGCGCTCCTTCATGCATTCTAGTCGGTCTCAAGTCTCAACTGGTCGCACCTTATCACCAACCATCTCATGCGGGGGTTGACGGGAGAAATGGACATGTTTGGGTATATTTTTGTTGCTTTTGAGATTCTCCTCAACCGAGTGCGCGAGTAGTTGACGAAGCAGGGCATACGGACGGAGACAATCCCAAGTCTTGAAATGAACGACTCAATTATATTGTTTTCTTGGGAAGAAATCAAGACATGTCACATCTGGAGGAAGAAGAGAAGGAGAAGGAGATATAAATAAGGGATGAAAAATGCACCACGCAACACGCCACGTCCTATGGGCCATTCGTGCCTGCCCGGGTTGACCCGGAGGCTTCCCCTCGTTCGCTGCTTCATGCGCATCACCAACCCGTACACGATAATCGTACTACCACGGCTAAATTTCGTGTTTTGACCCTTTTTTAAAATCTATTCGAGATCTGATCCTAGGTTGAAAAAAAATTCGAGATCTGACCCTTTTGCTACCGCTAGAGTCCATGGCGGTAGGGTCTAACAGCCTACCGCCAGGGGTTTTGGCGGTAGGAAACATTGCTACCGCCAAACAGGCTGGCGGTAGCCTGCACAACCCTACCGTCAAAATGCTTGGCGGTAGGCACAAGCACGCACTGTGTTCAATACTTAGAAGATTTTTGGCGGTAGGGCATGCAACCCTACTGCCAGGGTCCTTGACGGTAGGCTGTTATACCCTACCGTCATGTTCCATGGCGGTAGCAAAAGGGTCAGATCTTGAAATTTTTTTAAACTAAGGTCAGATCTCAAATAGGTTTGAAAAAAGGATCAAAACACGAAATTTAGCTTACTACCACCCACTCGATTAGTTAACTGTAGCCAGTAAGAGCATCTCTAACAGCCGCGCTAAACTAGCGCCGCGCCGCAAATTAGGCCGTTTTAGCGCGCGCGCTATAACGGGTTGGACGCGCGGTTGAAAACACTTACCCGCGCGGCGTATTTCGGGCGCCAGCTACAGCGCGCGGCACACTCGAGCACTCGCGCCGCATTCTCTCCTCTCCTCGTCCTACGCCCCGCGCGCGCCGGCGCCGGCGCCCTGCCACCCACCCATGGACGCGCACACCGGCGCCCCGCTCACCCGCTGTACAGCCGCGACCCCCCCCCCCCCCCCCCGCCGCCGCCGCCGCCGGAAACCCTAGCGCGGGAAGCGCTGGCGTCGCCACCGCCGGAGCTCCGCCGAGCGTCGGCTTCTCTCATGGGAGGCATGGGTGCACCTCCGGCCGCCATGGGTGCAATGTCTTTCGATGTGCCTTCTCACACATATTCCCATGAAGATGCCGGTGAAGATCTTGCCAACACCGTCGGAGCTTCACATGATGCGGTGCGTGATGAGGAGAGGGAGGAAGATTCATCTTCGGAGGCGGAAGAGTCGTCTTCGGAAGATGAGGACGAAGACGAAGACGAGGAAGATGAAGATTGATGTGTCTTTCATGTCTTGAACTTTAGTTTGCATTTAAACTTGGTTGGATGAACTTGTGGGCATGATTTTGAACTTGTGGGCATGAACTTTTATTCATCAACTTGTTTGTGTCAAATTTCACATGTTCATTTTTGTCCAAAATATCATATATGCAAAATGTCCGGCGAGTCGCGCGCGATGTATTTTTGCGCTCTGCTGAAGCGGCGCGCGCTGCATTATAGCGCGGCTGCTGGAGCCAGCGCAGGCGGGCGTGCAAAATCAGCCGCAGCGCGCGCGGTAAACAGATTTTTGACGCGCGACGCTTAGCGCGGCTGTTGAAGATGCTCTAACCAAACAGTACGCAATGTATAAACCAATCGTGGGTATGGTGAGAACATGAAGGGCCGTCACAAAGAGGTAGTAAAAGATATAAAAGATATCGCCCGGTCTGGGACTGACGTGTGGGACCGGAAGCCACGTGGAGTTGACACGTCGGACAGATATTCTTGATCCGGATGATCTTATTCAACTGAATGATCGATCCTATTAAACGCGCGCGCGCGCGGCCTTCTTGGTTGCCAAGCAGCGGGCCACCAGACTCGCGTCCCGCGTCTCCTCTCCCCCGGCACCGGCACGGCACCGCACAGAGCGCGCGGCCGAGAGAGATGGCGTACGCGGCGAGCTCGCCGGCGGTGCCGGACTGGCTGAACAAGGGCGACAACGCGTGGCAGCTGACGGCGGCGACGATGGTGGGCATCCAGTCCATGCCGGGCCTCGTCGTGCTCTACGGCAGCATCGTGAAGAAGAAGTGGGCCGTCAACTCCGCCTTCATGGCGCTCTACGCCTACGCCTCCTCGCTCCTGGTGTGGGTGCTGGTGGGGTTCCGCATGGCGTTCGGCGAGCGGCTGCTGCCCTTCTGGGGCAAGGCGGGCGTGGCGCTGTCGCAGGACTACCTCGTCGGCCGGGCCAAGCTGTCGGCGACGGAGCGCGGGAGCACGCCGCTGGTGGAGCCCTACTACCCGGAGGCGACGCTGGTGCTGTTCCAGTTCGAGTTCGCCGCCATCACGCTCATCCTGCTGGCGGGCTCCGTGCTGGGCCGCATGAACATCAAGGCCTGGATGGCCTTCACGCCGCTCTGGCTCATGCTCTCCTACACCGTCGGCGCTTTCAGCCTCTGGGGCGGCGGCTTCCTCTACCACTGGGGCGTCATCGACTACTCCGGCGGCTACGTCATCCACCTCTCCTCCGGCATCGCCGGCTTCACCGCCGCCTACTGGGTACGTACGCGGCTTCCTCCCTTCGTTGTTTCCCCTGCGTATCAAAACGGCGAGGCGTGTTCGGCGGCCAGTGCTCCGGCCGGCGTCTCGATCGGGTTCGGCTAACGTGTTAGGTAGACGTAGCAGCCAGTCGTTGCTAGCCAAGTAGTTTGACCCAGCACAGCGATGTGGATTCCTCGTTGGGATGCCATTGCCATTGCCATGCCACCGTGGGAATACACATGACAAATTGACCACACAGAATAAAGTACAGCTACAGTTCTTCTACTGATGTCTGGACCGGAAATTTCCTGGGGTCGGGTAGATACATGTTCTTCAAAGTAACGTTGGAAGATTTCTAAAAATAAGCCATGTCGGAAGAAATTAGCGCGAGTCGTTGTAGACTTTCTTTGCTTTCTTTGGGCGGTCACATGATACGAGCACAAGTATTTCGCTGATAGCTGCAGGCACCCGGAAAAGGGGTCCGAGAAAACCGCTTTGCCTCATGGAACGTGTGAACCAGTTGGACCGTGCCGTTTGCTTCGGCTGGCCTGTGGGCGCGGCGTCGTCGGTGAACGGTGACGGAAGACTTCCGGCGCTCCATTTTGTGGTGATGCCGTTGTTCCAGGTCCCAATCACTGTGCTAGGCAACTTGAACTAGTACTGGAGCTGGACGGAACGCTCAATTTAATCTCTGACGGATCACGGTTACACCGGCTACAAATATCCAGCGTCGCTGTCTGTCGCGTTATCCAACTTGTTGGTGTAGCACCCGCGTTGTGTATTTGTGTTCATTGACTATTGTACAAATTCACAATTGATTCTTCTTCCTTCACGAAGAACTCACAATTAAGTCGCCCCTGACAAACTACGGAGTATGGTGAACTAGCTAAGTTTTTTTGCGGATTTTTTTAGTAAGAAGATTCCGCCGAACAATCCCGTTATGTCAAACTGTGAGTCGATTTCATTTCGCAGCATGCGCCCGCGGATGCGTGGTTTCTCACCTATGAGACTATGCTGTGGCTGACAGGTGGGACCGAGGCTGAAGAGCGACCGGGAGCGGTTCTCCCCGAACAACATCCTGCTCATGATCGCCGGCGGCGGGCTGCTGTGGATGGGGTGGGCCGGGTTCAACGGCGGCGCGCCCTACGCCGCCAACATCACAGCGTCCATCGCCGTGCTCAACACCAACGTCAGCGCGGCGACGAGCCTCCTCACCTGGACCTGCCTCGACGTCATCTTCTTCGGCAAGCCGTCCGTCATCGGCGCCGTCCAGGGCATGATGACCGGCCTCGTCTGCATCACCCCCGGCGCAGGTACCAAACATCTCCTTGCACGTAGCACGTACGGATCACAGGAGTAGACGGAGTTTTTCCTCGCTAATTAATTGGTACTGCAATCTGATTGAGATTATAGAAATGTAAGGTCGCAACTGATCAATCAATGTGTTGTCGTGGAGTACTAGCACAAAAAAGTCAAGTAGACAGCTCGTACGGTAACAAGTTTGTGTAGCTGCGAAGAACATTGTATTTTGACATGTAATTTCTACTGTGCGTTACAGGGCTGGTGCAGACGTGGGCGGCCGTGGTCATGGGCATCTTCGCGGGCAGCGTGCCGTGGTTCACCATGATGATCCTGCACAAGAAGTCGGCGCTGCTGATGAAGGTGGACGACACCCTGGCCGTCTTCCACACGCACGCCGTGGCGGGGCTCCTCGGCGGCGTCCTCACGGGGCTCCTGGCCACGCCGGAGCTGATGATGATGGAGTCCTCGGTGCCGGGGCCCAAGGGCGCCTTCTACGGCGGCGGCATCAAGCAGGTGGGCAAGCAGCTGGCCGGCGCGGCGTTCGTGATCGTGTGGAACCTCGTGGTCACCACGCTCATCCTGCTCGGCATCGGGCTGTTCGTGCCGCTGCGGATGCCCGACGACCAGCTCATGATCGGCGACGACGCCGCGCACGGGGAGGAGGCCTACGCGCTGTGGGGCGACGGCGAGAAGTTTGACGCCACGCGGCACGACGTGTCCAGGGGCGCCGGCGGGGAGAGGGAGATGGGCACCGCGGAGCAGCGGCTCGCCGGCATGGGAGCCAGGGGCGTCACCATCCAGTTGTAGGAGGGTACCCATCGAGGGTCTGTACTGTTTCTCGTAGGAAGGACTGTAGGAATAGGGATGTTTTTAACTGCAGGGTGTGAGTCGCTGATGTGATCTTGGCTGTTGCGATATACAGTATTATTTTTCCATACGACCTCGCGGCCGGCCGGTCGTGAATCTCTGCAAAACTCTCCCGCGGTGGCTGCCCCTCTCAACGAGGGTCTTGTGTCTGAAATACCGACGTTGTAGGGGGCTCAAGCCGCCGGTGAGCAGCCGTGGCAAGGCAGATGGGGTGTCGTGGAGGCCTGGACAGTGTGGCTGGATAGGCGGATCATCGAGGCAACTATAGGGAAAACCTCAGATCTCGTCCGGATCGAGCGATGTGTCAGTACTAGCGCACTGACGATGAGCGTCAACAGAGCGGGAAGACGTAAACAGTCAAAGAAGGACACGTAAAGCGCTGGCGGGTAATTCAAATGGTAGAGTTGGGCCAACATGGCACTGTGGGCCGTTGGGCCAGAGTTGGGTTGTAAACGAGCCGTGCGCCTTTATAAGCAACGGTCATCCATTGTAATCGGCATCGATGAAATGAAAAAGTTCTGAACCTTTCATTCTGTTCTTATCCTCTCTGTTGCTTCTCCTACCTCCCAACCTCAGCTTCGATCTCGCCTCCTCTTCCTCCTCCGACCTGCGCCAGTAGCCGGCGAACTCATGCCGTTCCTAGGACGTGACAATCTGGTATCAGAGCCACCGCTTCCGCTCGCGTCGCCAATTTTTTCCCCAATTCGTACCCGGCAAATTCCGACGCGACGGTAGCGGATCACCTTAGGGTTTGATCTGCGTAAATCCTGACCCGAGGTGGGTTGATTTGGGGGAATTCGTCACCACGGCGGCGTTCAAGCCTAACCCGCAGACACGCTATCTCGCGGACGAGATGGAGGCGTTTCAGACGCGGATGCTGGAGGAGCTGGCGGAGATCCGAGCGGCACAGGCAAAACTAACTGCGGTCGACGGCATCTGCGAGAAGCTGGAAGCCTTGGACGCCAAGCTATCGGAGCAGGCGACCCGGCTGGATCAGGTACAAATGAAGGTCAATTTGTCCTGTGACACACTGGGGAAGGTGCAGCAGGAGCAGGCACACGCGGCGCAGCTGGGCAAGCAGAATTGTGCGCAAGGGAGTGGAAGTTCGTCACCGACTGCATCGGAGGTTTCTGAAGGCATACTGGGTGCTAATCCACCAGGTCAGTACCATGCGCCACCGCGTTTTCCCCCAGTTCCTATTCAGTTACCGCCTGCGGGCCACGGTGTTGCGGTGGGGGGAGATGAGTCCACCGGCAAACGCGCTTGGATGCCTAAGATGGACTTCCCACGCTTTGACGGTACAGATGTGAGGATTTGGTTGGACAAGTATGAAGCATTCTTTCAGCTGTATCACATACCTGATAATTTCAAAGTTACTTCTGCTTCTTTGTATCTGTCAGACAATGCGACTCACTGGTATCAGGCATTCAAACAGAGCAACGCATTTCATACTTGGGAACAGTTCCGTGCTTCTGTTTTGCAAGAGTTTGATGTGAACATACACAGAGAGCGACTGAAGTCATTACTGATGCTCAAACAACAGGGTTCAGTGGAAGAATATAAAGTGCAATTTCAGAAGCTGGTGTATAACATCAGGTTATATGAGCCAGCCATAAGTGACACATTTCTGGTGACCAGGTTTGTAATGGGACTGAAAGAGGAATTGAGAAGTGTGGTGGAACTCCATCTTCCTGCTAATATGCAAACATCATCCATGTATACTACAGTACAGGAAGGGCTCTTAAATCAGCAAAAGTCATATAAGTCCAGTTTTCAGAAGAACACTGCTACCAAAACCGACAACAAACACAATTTTGCTCCGGGTGAGCTGTGGAAGGCCAAGCAGCTCAAAGAGTACAGGCGTGCGAATGGTTTGTGTTACAGCTGTGGTGAGAAATACGTCCCTGGACACACCTGTAACACAGCACCTGCGCGTGCAGCTCAGTTGAAAGCAGCAGAACTGGTAGATCCTCATGAGATCATCTCTGATGCAGTGTTGGATGCTCTGGTGGACGACCATCAACCTGAATGTGCTCACATTTCAGTTACAGCTTTGTCTGGTGCAGCTCATCCTAAAACCATACAACTCAGAGCGCTTGTTGGTAATCAAGTAGTACTGATACTGATTGACTCGGGCAGCACTCACACCTTTGTAGATAAAGCCTTGCTGAGCAGAGTACCAGTTACTGCAGAGAAATTAGCAACCCCTCTGCATGTGAAGGTGGCAAATGGAGACAAAGTAGATTGTACAGAATTTGTGCCCAAACTGAACTGGTGGATTCAGGGCCATAATTTCTCTACTCCCATGCATGTGCTGGAATTGGGAGGGTATGACATTATTCTAGGGATGGATTGGCTGGAGAAATGGGGAGTTATGCAGTGTCACTGGGCAGATAAATGGATCAAGTTTGACTACCAAGGAAAAGAAATCAAGTTGCAGGGAGTGTTGTTGGGGAACTTTGTAGAAAATAAATCTTTTCTACGCTTCACCAAGATCAATCTATGGAGTCATCTAGCAACGAGAGAGAGAGGTGCATCTACATACCCTTGTAGATCGCGAGCAGAAGCGTTCAAGTGAACGGGGTTGAGGGAGTCGTACTCGTCGTGATCCAAATCACCGATGACCAAGCGCCGAACGGACGGCACCTCCGCGTTCAACACACGTACGGTTGGGGAAGACGTCTCCTCCATCTTGATCCAGCAAGGGGGAGGGAGAGGTTGATGGAGATCTAGTAGCACGACGGCGTGGTGGTGGAAGTAGCGGGATCCCGGCAGGGCTTCGCCAAGCGCAAGCGGGGAGGAGAGGTGTTATGGAGGGAGAGGGAGGCGCCAGGAGCAAGGGTGCGGCTGCCCTCCCTCCCCCCTCTTTATATAGGGGCCTTGGGGGGCGCCGGCCCTAGGAGATGCAATCTCCAAGGGGGGCGGCAACCAAGGGGGTGGCTTCCCCCCCCCCCAAGCCAAGTGGGGCGCCCCCACCCCTAGGGTTTCCAACCCTAGGCGCAGGGGAGGCCCAAGGGGGGCGCACCAGCCCACCAGGGGCTGGTTCCCCCTCCCACTTTAGCCCATGGGGCCCTCCGGGATAGGTGGCCCCACCCGGTGGACCCCCGGGACCCTTCTGGTGGTCCCGGTACAATACCGATGACCCCCAAAACTTTCCCGATGGCCGAAACTGGACTTCCTATATATAAATCTTTACCTCCGAACAAATCCGGAACTCCTCGTGATGTACGGGATCTCATCCGGGACTCCGAACAACTTTCGGGTTACCGCATACTAATATCTCTACAACCCTAGCGTCACCGAACCTTAAGTGTGTAGACCCTACGGGTTCGGGAGACACGCAGACATGACCGAGACGACTCTCCGGTCAATAACCAACAGCGGGATCTGGATACCCATGTTGGCTTCCACATGCTCCTCGATGATCTCATCGGATGAACCAGGATGTCGAGGATTCAAGTAATCCCGTATACATTCCCTTTGTCAATCGGTACGTTACTTGCCCGAGATTCGATCGTCTGTATCCCAATACCTCGTTCAATCTCGTTACTGGCAAGTCACTTTACTCGTACCGTAATGCATGATCCCGTGACCAAACACTTGGTCACATTGAGCTCATTATGATGATGCATTACCGAGTGGCCCCAGAGATACCTCTCCGTCATACGGAGTGACAAATCCCAGTCTCGATCCGTGTCAACCCAACAGATATTTTCGGGGATACCTGTAGTATACCTTTATAGTCACCCAGTTACGTTGTGACGTTTGGTACACCCAAAGCACTCCTACGGCATTCGGGAGTTACACGATCTCATGGTCTAAGGAAATGATACTTAACATTGGAAAAGCTTTAGCAAACGAACTACACGATCTTGTGCTAGGCTTAGGATTGGGTCTTGTCCATCACATCATTCTCCTAATGATGTGATCCCGTTATCAATGACATCTAATGTCCATAGTCAGGAAACCATGACTATCTGTTGATCAACGAGCTAGTCAACTAGAGGCTCACTAGGGACAGGTTGTGGTCTATGTATTCACACATGTAGTACGATTTCCGGATAACACAATTATAGCATGAACAATAGACAATTATCATGAACAAGGAAATATAATAATAATCATTTTATTATTGCCTCTAGGGCATATTTCCAATAGTCTCCCACTTGCACTAGAGTCAACAATCTAGTTACATTGTGATGAATCGAAAACCCATAGAGTTTTGGTGTTGATCATGTTTTGCTCGCGGAAGAGGTTTAGTCAACGAATCTGCGACATTCAGATCCGTATGTGCTTTGCAAATATCTATGTCTCCATCTTGAACATTTTCACGAATGGAGTTGAAGCGACGCTTGATGTGCCTGGTCTTCTTGTGAAACCTGGGCTCCTTGGCAAGTGCAATAGCTCCAGTGTTGTCACAGAAGAGAGTGATCGGCCCCGACGCATTGGGTATGACTCCTAGGTTGGTGATGAACTCCTTCATCCAGATTGCTTCATGTGCTGCCTCCGAGGCTGCCATGTACTCCGCTTCACATGTAGATCCCGCCACGATGCTTTGCTTGCAACTGCACCACATTACTGCCCCACCATTCAAAATAAACACGTATCCGGTTTGTGACTTGGAGTCATCCAGATCTATGCCGAAGCTAGCGTCGACGTAACCCTTTGCAACGAGCTCTTCATCACCTCCATATACGAGAAACATGTCCTTAGTCCTTTTCAGGTACTTCAGGATATTCTTGACCGTTGTCCAGTGTTCCATGCCGGGATTACTTTGGTACCTTCCTACCAAACTTACGGCAAGGTTTACATCAGGTCTGGTACACAGCATGGCA
This sequence comes from Aegilops umbellulata, assembly GCA_032464435.1. Lineage (NCBI taxonomy): Eukaryota > Viridiplantae > Streptophyta > Magnoliopsida > Poales > Poaceae > Aegilops > Aegilops umbellulata. The sequence goes on from CP136054.1 coordinate 447,182,163, forward strand.
TACATGATAGACCCTATGGCTGAGGCATAGGGGACGACGCTCATCTTTTCTCTATCTTCTGCCGTGGTCGGACATTGAGCTGAGCTCAATTTCACACCTTGCAACACAGGCAAGAACCCCTTCTTGGACTGATCCATATTGAACTTCTTCAATATCTTGTCAAGGTATGTGCTTTGTGAAAGACCTATGAGGCGTCTCGATCTATCTCTATAGATCTTGATGCCTAATATGTAAGCAGCTTCTCCAAGGTCCTTCATTGAAAAACACTTATTCAAATAGGCCTTAATGCTGTCCAAAAATTCGGTATCATTTCCCATCAAAAGTATGTCATCCACATATAATATGAGAAATGCTATAGAGCTCCCACTCACTTTCTTGTAAACGCAGGCTTCTCCATAAGTCTGCATAAACCCAAACGCTTTGATCATTTTATTAAAGCGAATGTTCCAACTCCGAGATGCTTGCACCAGCTCATAGATGGAGCGCTGGAGCTTGCATACCTTGTTAGCATTCTTAGGATCAACAAAACCTTTCGGCTGCATCATATACAATTCTTCCTTAAGAAAGCCGTTGAGGAATGCCGTTTTGACGTCCATTTGCCATATCTCATAATCATAGTATGCCATAATTGCTAACATGATTCGGATGGACTTCAGCTTCGCTATGGGTGAGAAGGTCTCATCGTAGTCAACCCCTTGAACTTGTCGATAACCCTTAGCGACAAGTCGAGCCTTATAGATGGTAACATTACCATCCGCGTTCGTCTTCTTCTTAAAGATCCATTTATTCTCTATCGCTCGCCGATCATTGGGCAAGTCTGTCAAAGTCCATACTTTGTTTTCATACATGGATCCTATCTCGGATTGCATGGCTTCAAGCCATTTGTTGGAATCTGGGCCCACCATTGCTTCTTCATAGTTCGAAGGTTCACCGTTGTCTAACAACATGATTTCCAGGACAGGGTTGCCGTACCACTCTGGTGCGGAACGTGTCCTTGTGGACCTATGAAGTTCAGTAGCAACTTGATATGAGGATTCTTGATCATCATCATTAACCTCCTCTCTAGTCGGTGGAGGCACCACAAAAACATTTTCTTGAGCTGCGCTACTCTCCGGTTCAAGAGGCAATACTTCATCAAGTTCCACTTTCCTCCCACTTACTTCTTTCGAGAGAAACTCTTTCTCCAGAAAGGACCCGTTCTTGGCAATAAAGATCTTGCCTTCGAATCTGAGGTAGAAGGTATACCCAATGGTTTCCTTAGGGTATCCTATGAAGACGCATTTTTCGACTTGGGTTCGAGCTTTTCAGGTTGAAGTTTCTTGACATAAGCATCACATCCCCAAACTTTTTGAAACGACAATTTAGGTTTCTTCCCAAACCATAATTCATACGGTGTTGTCTCAACGGATTTAGACGGTGCCCTATTTAAAGTGAATGTAGCTGTCTCTAGAGCGTATCCCCAAAATGATAGCGGTAAATCAGCGAGTGACATCATAGATCACACCATATCCAATAGAGTGCGGTTACGATGTTCGGACACACCGTTACGCTGAGGTGTTCCAGGCGGTGTGAGTTGTGAAACGATTCCACATTTCTTTAAGTGCGTACCAAATTCGTGACTTAAATATTCTCCCCCATGATCTGATCATAAGAATTTTATCTTTCGGTCACGTTGATTCTCTACCTCATTCTGAAATTCCTTGAACTTTTCAAAGGTCTCAGACTTGTGTTTCATCAAATAGACATACCCATATCTACTTAAGTCATCAGTGAGAGTGAGAACATAATGATAGCCACTGCGAGCCTCAACGCTCATTGGACCGCACACATCAGTATGTATAATTTCCAATAAGTTGGTTGCTCGCTCCATTGTTCCGGAGAACGGAGTCTTGGTCATCTTACCCATGAGGCATGGTTCGCATATGTCAAATGATTCAAAATCAAGAGACTCCAAAAGTCCATCTGTATGGAGCTTCTTCATGCGTTTGACACCTATGTGACCAAGGCGGCAGTGCCACAAGTATGTGGGACTATCATTATCAACCTTACATCTTTTGGGATTCACACTATGAATATGTGTAACATCACGTTCGAGATTCATTAAGAATAAACCATTCACCAGCAGGGCATGACCATAAAGCATATCTCTCATATAAGTAGAACAACCATTATTCTCGGATTTAAATGAGTAGCCATCTCGCATTAAACGAGATCCAGATACAATGTTCATGCTCAATGCTGGCACTAAATAACAATTATTGAGGTTTAAAACTAATCCCTTAGGTAAATGTAGAGGTAGCATGCCGACGGCGATCACATCGACCTTGGAACCATTTTGAAATTGCGTTATATCGACTAGAGGGGGGTGAATAGGCGATTTTTATGAAATTCTTCACTGAGGAATTTGCTAGTGAGGAAATTCCTTAGCGAAGAACTACTAGCAGCAGAATAAGTACTCAGAAGTAAACATAGCGGAATACATGCATGGTCATCATGATGAAATGAAGACAAACACAGAGTATAGAAAGCGTAAACACAGGATAGCACTAGATGAAGACAAAACAGACTGAAGAAATTGAACTGAGGAAATTGAGAAAGTCTTCAAACACAGATATGATAAACAAACAACACAATACTAAGGAAATGAAAGTGTTGAGGAAATAGAACCAGTAAGCTTGGTGAAGACAATGATTTGGTAGACCAGTTCCAACTGCTGTCTCAGTTGTACATCTGGTTGGAGCGGCTGAGTATTTAAACTCGAGGACACACAGTTCCGGACACCCATTCCTGAGCACGCAGCTCGGGACACCCAGTCCTCACCGTATTCTCCTTGAACTAAGAACACACAATCCTCGTCCAATCACTCGTGGTAAGTCTTCAGGTGACTTCCGAACCTTGACAAACTCGGTCACTCGGCGATCCACAATTCCTCTTGGATGCTCTAGACCATGACGCCTAACCGTATGGAAGAAGCACAGTCTTCAAAGGTAACAAGCGTCGGATCCACGCAGGATCAATCTCTTCAGTGATGCTCAATCACTTTGGGTTTGTAGGTGTTTGGGTTTGGGTTTGGATTTTCCTCACTTGATGATTTTCGCTCAAAGTCCTCGGAGGATGGGTTGCTCTCAAATGACAAGTGTCAAGTTCTCGCGGAGCAGCCAACCAGCTAGTGGTTGTAGGGGGCGGCTATTTATAGCCTAGGGAGCAGCCCAACATGATAAGACATAAATGCCCTTCAATGATATGACCGTTAGGTGAATAAGATATTTTGGGACAGCTGGCGCGTAGCACAGCAATGGTCGGAAATTTGAGATACAAATTCCTCAGGGCTATCATGTTCCTCACTGTGTAGGCAATCTGCACTGGCGAATTCCTAACTCCTCAGTCAGAACAAAGTCCTCAGTGACCAGAAGAACTGCGTCTCTGTCACTGAAGAAATTGATTGAACTGTATGAGATTTCCAATGGCTTCACTCGAAGGGATTGGTAGGTGTAGGATTTGAGTTGAGCATCACATGAGAATTTTCTCCTTAGTATTTCCTCGACCCCCTTTAACAGTACGGTGTTTCCTATGACTCAAGAAAGAGAAAATGAAACTACGAAAACAAAAGTCTTCACGCTTCATGTTCCTCGAATGAATACCAAGTCTTCATGGTCACACCAATTTCTTCACTTTCAAAGTCTTCAGAAAGTCTTCAGAGTATCAAAGTCTTCAGTTGAAGAACTTCATTTTTAGGGGTCGACTTTCTCTGTAAATATCAAACTCCTCATAGACTTATAGACCTGTGTACACTCATAAACACATTAGATCCTTAACCTATAAGTCTTCAATACACCAAAATCACTAAGGGGCACTAGATGCACTTACACATTCCCGACGCGCATCGTCACCTCGTCCTTCGCTAGTCTCTGTTTATTCCGCAGCTCCTGTTTTGAGTTACAAATATGAGCAACTGCACCGGTATCAAATACCCAGGAGCTACTACGAGTACTGGTAATGTACACATCAATTACATGTATATCACATATACCTTTAGTGTTCCCGGCCTTCTTGTCCGCTAAGTATTTGGGGCAGTTCCGCTTCCAGTGTCCCTTTCCCTTGCAATAAAAGCACTCAGTCTCAGGCTTGGGTCCATTCTTTGGCTTCTTCCCGGCAACTGGCTTACCGAGCGCGGCAACTCCCTTGTCGTCCTTCTTCTTACCCTTGCCTTTCTTGAACTTAGTGGTTTTATTCACCATCAACACTTGATGTTCCTTTTTGATCTCCACCTCCGCTGATTTCAGCATTGAATATACCTCAGGAATGGTCTTTTCCATCCCCTGCATATTGAAGTTCATCACAAAGCTCTTGTAGCTCGGTGGGAGCGACTGAAGGATTCTGTCAACGACCGCGTCATCCGGGAGATTAACTCCCAGCTGAGTTAAGCGGTTGTGCAACCACTAGTAGAAAAGGGGGCAACGGTCTAGGCCGGGTCAGCCCATTAGTCCCGGTTCAATCTAGAACTAGGACCAATGGGGGCATTGGACCCGGTTCGTGAGCCCAGGGGGCCGGCCGGGCCACGTGGGCCATTGGTCCCGGTTCATCTGGACCTTTTGGTCCCGGTTGGTGGGACGAACCGGGACCAATGGACCTGGCTCCTGGCCCACCACCATTGGTCCCGGTTTGTGGCATGAACCGGGACCAAAGGCTCCCATTTAGTCCCGGTTCATGCCACGAACCGGGACCAATGGTGCTGCCTATATATACCCCTCGCGCCAGAGCAGAGCACTCCAGTGCTCTGTTTTTCTGGGCCGGCGAGGGGAGGGGTTTGTGGTGCTCTAGCTCAGCTCCTATGCACATGAGGTGTTTGATGAAATGCCCGAGCCACACTAGTTAAGCTTTCTCCTCTCGAAGCTCGACCTCAAAGCTCCATTTTCGTCGAGATTTGTCTAGATTTTGCGGTCCGTCACGCCCCACCCCCGTCTTCACCGCCGTCGATCACCCGCGCCGATCTCATCACCGACACCACCGTGGTGACCCTCTTGTTCTTATCTTCTTTCTGAAAGGAAAAATATTCTTACTTGTATGTTTAGATAGATACTTGTATCATTTCCTTACTTTTATTATTGCATCTTATATAGTGCGATGGTTTTGGTATCCGCCCCCGTCGGCCCTCGTCCTGTCTATGATTCAGATGTGGTATATATATTAATCTTTATAACTATTGGTTCATTTATTGTTTATGAAAATTATGCGGACCAACGTGACATAGATTTTATTTATCTAGGATGTATGTGAACCGGAAATTCCAACCGACCCTATTGTCGAGAGGTTAAATTTAGTTGAAGAAGAAAACAATTTCTTGAAGGAAAAAATAAAAAAAATTGAGGAGGAGAAGATGATATTGGAGTTGCATGTTGCGGATGTCGTCGATGATCACAAGATCAAGATGGATGCAATGCGCTTGAAGATTAGAAAGATTAGAAAATATGCCATTCATACCGAGGCTTGGTATCATTATGCCGTTGGATCAATTGTTACCTTGGTTGCGATTATGATCGCCTTTGTTTTCGCATTTAAATGTTTTACATAGTATCAATGTATGGTTTAATTAATTAGATGCTCTGGAGAGCTATATGTTGTTAGATGAGAACTATGTATGTACTTTGGTTTTAATGTGATGATGAACTTCTATTAATTTGGACACTTAATTATATATAATGCACGCAGATGAACCGGCAATGGATGTACGGTGACAGACACACCTCCGAGTACATTAAGGGCGTGCATGAGTTTCTCGATGCGGCTGAGGCAAACAAGCAGAACGGTTTTATGTGTTGTCCATGCCCTGATTGTGGGAATACGAAGTCTTACTCTGACCGGAAAATCCTTCACACCCACCTGCTTTACAAGGGTTTCATGCCACACTATAATGTTTGGACGCGGCATGGAGAAATAGGGGTTATGATGGAAGACGACGACGAAGAAGAGTACGATGACAACTACGTGCCCCCTGAATACCGTGATGCTGCAACGGGGGGAGCTGGTGAAGATGAAGAGGAACCAGACGATGTGCCCAATGATGCTGCAACGGGTGAAGCTGCTGAAGATCAAGAGGAACCAGACGATGTGCCCGATGATGATGATCTCCGCCGGGTCATTGTCGATGCAAGAACGCAATGCGAAAGTCAAAAGGAGAAGCTGAAGTTCGATCGCATGTTAGAGGATCACAAAAAAGGGTTGTACCCCAATTGCGAAGATGGCAACACAAAGCTCGGTACCGTACTGGAATTGCTGCAGTGGAAGGCAGAGAATGTTGTGCCTGACAAAGGATTTGAGAAACTACTGAAAATATTGAAGAAGAAGCTTCCAAAGGATAACGAATTGCCTGACAATACATACGCAGCAAAGAAGGTCGTATGCCCTCTAGGATTGGAGGTGGAGAAGATACATGCATGCCCTAATGACTGCATCCTATACCGCGGTGCATACAAGGATCTGAACGCATGCCCGGTATGCGGTGCATTGCGGTATAAGATCAGACGAGATAACCCTGGTGATGTTCACGGCGAGCCCCGCAGGAAGAGGGTTCCTGCGAAGGTGATGTGGTATGCTCCTATAATACCACGGTTGAAACGTCTGTTCAGAAACGGAGAGCATGCCAAGTCGATGCGATGGCACAGTGAGGACCGTAAGAAAGACGGGAAGTTGAGAGCACCCGCTGACGGGTCGCAGTGGAGAAAAATCGTGAGAAAGTACTGGGATGAGTTTGCAAAGGACCCAAGGAACGTATGGTTTGCTTTAAGCGCGGATGGCATTAATCCTTTCAGGGAGCAGAGCAGCAATCACAGCACCTGGCCTGTGACTCTATGTATGTATAACCTTCCTCCTTGGATGTGCATGAAGCGGAAGTTCATTATGATGTCAGTTCTCATCCAAGGCCCTAAGCAACCCGGCAACGACATTGATGTGTACCTAAGGCCATTAGTTGAAGAACTTTTACAGCTGTGGAATGGAAACGGTGTACGTACGTGGGATGAGCACAGACAAGAGGAATTTAACCTAAAGGCGTTGCTGTTCGTGACCATCAATGATTGGCCCGCTCTCAGTAACCTTTCAGGACAGACAAACAAAGGATACCACGCATGCACACACACTGTTTAGATGACACTGAAAGTATATACCTGGACAAATGCAGGAAGAATGTGTACCTGGGCCATCGTCGATTTCTTCCGACCAACCATCAATGTCGAAAGAAAGGCAAGCATTTCAAAGGCGAGGCAGATCACCGGAAGAAGCCCGCCATGCATACCGGTGATCACGTACTTGCTATGGTCAATGATTTACACGTAATCTTTGGAAAGGGTCCCAGCACACTAGCTGTTTCGAATGACGCTGAGGGACACACACGCATGTGGAAGAAGAAATCTATATTTTGGGACCTACCCTACTGGAAAGACCTAGAGGTCCGCTCTTCAATCAACGTGATGCACGTGACGAAGAACCTTTGCGTGAACCTGCTAGGCTTCTTGGGCGTGTATGGAAAGACAAAAGATACACCTGAGGCACGGGAGGACCTGCAACGTTTCCACGAAAAAGAAGGCATGCCTCTGAAGAAGTATGAAGGTCCTGCCAGCTACGCTCTTACGAAAGAAGAGAAAGAAATCTTCTTTGAATGCCTGCTCAGTATGAAGGTCCCGACTGGCTTCTCGTCGAATATAAAGGGAATAATAAATATCCCAGAGAAAAAGTTCCAGAACCTAAAGTCTCATGACTGCCACGTGATTATGACGCAACTGCTTCCGGTTGCATTGAGGGGGCTTCTACCGGAAAACGTCCGATTAGCCATTGTGAAGCTATGTTCATTCCTCAATGCAATCTCTCAGAAGGTGATCGATCCAGAAATCGTACCAAGGCTAAGGAGTTATGTGGCGCAATGTCTGAAGGAAATATGCCCTAGAGGCAATAATAAAGTTATTATTTATTTCCTTATATCATGATAAAGGTTTATTATTCATGCTAGAATTGTTTTAACCGGAAACATAATACATGTGTGAATACATAGACAAACAGAGTGTCACTAGTATGCCTCTACTAGACTAGCTCGTTAATCAAAGATGGTTATGTTTCCTAACCATGAACAAAGAGTTGTTATTTGATTAATGAGGTCACATCATTAGTTGAATGATCTGATTGACATGACCCATTATATTAGCTTAGCACCCGATCGTTTAGTATGTTGCTATTGCTTTATCCATGACTTATACATGTTCCTATGACTATAAGATTATGCAACTCCCGTTTGCCGGAGGAACACTTTGGGTACTACCAAACGTCACACCGTAACTGGGTGATTATAAAGGAGTACTACAGGTGTCTCCAATGGTAGATGTTGGGTTGGCGTATTTCGAGATTAGGATTTGTCACTCCGATCGTCGGAGAGGTATCTTTGGGCCCTCTCGGTAATGCACATCACTTAAGCCTTGCAAGCATTGCAACTAATAAGTTAGTTGCGGGATGATGTATTACGGAACGAGTAAAGAGACTTGCCGGTAACGAGATTGAACTAAGTATTGGATACTGACGATCGAATCTCGGGCAAGTAACATACCGATGACAAAGGGAACAACGTATGTTGTTATGCGGTCTGACCGATAAAGATCTTCGTAGAATATGTAGGAGCCAATATGGGCATCCAGGTCCTGCTATTGGTTATTGACCAGAGATGTGTCTCGGTCATGTCTACATTGTTCTCGAACCGTAGGGTCCGCACGCTTAACGTTACGATGGCAGTTATTATGAGTTTATGCATTTTGATGTACTGAAGGTTGTTCGGAGTCCCGGATGTGATCACGGACATGACGAGGAGTCTCGAAATGGTCGAGACGTAAAGATTGATATATTGGAAGCCTATGTTTGGACATCGGAAGTGTTCCGGGTGAAATCGGGATTTTACCAGAATACCGGGAGGGTTACCGGAACCCCCCGGGAGCCAAATGGGCCAACGTGGGCCTTGGTGGAAAGGTGAAAGGGCTGCCCTCATGGGCTGCGCGCCTCCCCCCTTCCCCTAGTCCTATTAGGACTAGGGAAGGTGGCCGGCCAACCCCCTCTCTCTTTCCCCACTTGGGGAGTCCTATTAGGAATAGGATTGGATGGGAGTCCTACTCCCAGCGGGAGTAGGACTCCTCCTATGGCTGCCGCACCCCTCCCCCTTTGCCCCTTTATATACGGGGGCAGGGGGCACCTCTAGACACACAATTGATCATTGAGATCTTTCCTTAGCCGTGTGCGGTGCCCCCTGCCACCAAATTCCACCTCGGTCATATTGTCGCAGTGCTTAGGCGAAGCCCTGCGTCAGTAGTACATCAAGATCGTCACCACGCCGTCGTGCTGACGGAACTCTTCCTCGACGCTTTGCTGGATCGGAGCCCGAGGATCATCATCGAGCTGAACGTGTGCTAAGAACTCGGAGGTGCTGGAGTAACGGTGCTTGGATCGGTCGGACCGGGAAGAAGACGTACGACTACTTCCTCTACGTTGTGTCAAACGCTTCCGTTGTGATCTACAAGGGTACGTAGATCATACTCTCCCCTCGTTGCTATGCATCACCATGATCTTGCGTGTGCGTAGGAAAATTTTGAAATTACTACGTTCCCCAACAGTGGTATCCGAGCCTGGTTTTATGGTTTGATGTTATTTGCACGAGTAGAACACAAGTGAGTTGTGGGCGATATAAGTCATACTGCCTACCAGCATGTCATACTTTGGTTCGGCGGTATTGTTGGACGAGACGATCCGGACCAACCTTACGCGTACTCTTACGCGAGACCGGTTCCCTCGACGTGCTTTGCACATAGATGGCTTGCGGAAGACTGTCTCTCCAACTTTAGTTGAACCGAGTGTGGCTACGCCCGGTCCTTGAGAAGGTTAAAATGGAGTCTATTTGACAAACTATCGTTGTGGTTTTGATGCGTAGGTAAGATGAGTTCTTGCTTAAGCCCGTAGCAGCCACGTAAAACTTGCAACAACAAAGTAGAGGACGTCTAACTTGTTTTTGCAGGGCATGTTGTGATGTGATATGGTCAAGACATGATGCTAAATTTTATTGTATGAGATGATCATGTTTTGTAACCGAGTTATCGGCAACTGGCAGGAGCCATATGGTTGTCGCTTTATTGTATGCAATGCAATCGCGATGTAATGCTTTACTTTATTACTAAGCGGTAGTGATAGTCGTGGAAGCATAAGATTGGCGAGACGACAACGATGCTACGATGGAGATCAAGGTGTCGCGCCGGTGACGATGGTGATCATGACGGTGCTTCGAAGATGGAGATCACAAGCACGAGATGATGATGGCCATATCATATCACTTATATTGATTGCATGTGATGTTTATCTTTTATGCATCTTATCTTGCTTTGATTGACGGTAGCATTATAAGATGATCTCTCACTAAATTACCAAGAAGTGTTCTCCCTGAGTATGCACCGTTGTAAAAGTTCTTCGTGCTGAGACACCACGTGATGATCGGGTGTGATAGGCTCTACGTTCAAATACAACGGGTGCAAAACAGTTGCACACGCGGAATACTCAGGTTATACTTGACGAGCTATGCATATAAGATATGACCTCGGAACACGGAGACCGAAAGGTCGAGCGTGAATCATATAGTAGATATGATCAACATAACGATGTTCACCATTGAAAACTACTCCATATCACGTGATGATCGGTTATGGTTTAGTTGATTTGGATCACGTGATCACTTAGAGGATTAGAGGGATGTCTATCTAAGTGGGAGTTCTTAATTAATTTGATTAACTAAACATAAACTTATCATGAACTTAGTACCCGATAGTATCTTGCTTGTTTATGTTGATTGTAGATAGATGGCTCGTGCTGTTGTTCCGTTAAATTTTAATGCGTTCCTTGAGAAAGCAAAGTTGAAAGATGATGGTAGCAATTACACGGACTGGGTCCGTAACTTGAGGATTATCCTCATTGCTGCACAGAAGAATTACGTCCTGGAAGCACCGCTAGGTGCCAGGCCTGCTGCTAGAGCAACACCAGAAGTTATGAACGTCTGGCAGAGCAAAGCTGATGACTACTCGATAGTTCAGTGTGCCATGCTTTACGGCTTAGAACCGGGACTTCAACGACGTTTTGAACGTCATGGAGCATATGAGATGTTCCAGGAGTTGAAGTTAATATTTCAAGCAAATGCCCGGATTGAGAGATATGAAGTCTCCAATAAGTTCTATAGCTGCAAGATGGAGGAGAACAGTTCTGTCAGTGAGCATATACTCAAAATGTCTGGGTATAATAATCACTTGATTCAATTGGGAGTTACTCTTCCAGATGATTACGTCATTGACAGAATTCTCCAATCACTGCCACCAAGCTACAAGAGCTTCGTGATGAACTATAATATGCAAGGGATGAACAAGACTATTCCCGAGCTCTTCGCAATGCTAAAAGCTGCGGAGGTAGAAATCAAGAAGGAGCATCAAGTGTTGATGGTTAACAAAACCACTAGTTTCAAGAAAAAGGGCAAAGGGAAGAAAAAGGGGAACTTCAAGAAGAACGGCAAGCGAGTTGCTGCTCAAGAGAAGAAACCCAAGTCTGGACCTAAGCCTGAAACTGAGTGCTTCTACTGCAAGCAGACTGGTCACTGGAAGCGGAACTGCCCCAAGTATTTGGCGGATAAGAAGGATGGCAAGGTGAACAAAGGTATATGTGATATACATGTTATTGATGTGTACCTTACTAATGCTCGCAGTAGCACCTGGGTATTTGATACTGGTTCTGTTGCTAATATTTGCAACTCGAAACAGGGACTACAGAATAAGCGGACACTAGCAAAGGACGAGGTGACGATGCGCGTGGGAAACGGTTCCAAAGTCGATGTGATCGCGGTCGGCACGCTACCTCTACATCTACCTTCGGGATTAATATTAGACCTAAATAATTGTTATTTGGTGCCAGCGTTGAGCATGAACATTATATCTGGATCTTGTTTAATGCGAGACGGTTATTCATTTAAATCAGAGAATAATGGTTCTTCTATTTATATGAGTAATATCTTTTATGGTCATGCGCCTTTGAAGAGTGGTCTATTTTTGATGAATCTCGATAGTAGTGATACACATATTCATAATGTTGAAGCCAAAAGATGCAGAGTTGATAATGAAAGTGCAACTTATTTGTGGCACTGTCATATCGGTGTAAAGCGCATGAAGAAACTCCATACTGATGGACTTTTGGAACCACTTGATTATGAATCACTTGGTACTTGAGAACCATGCCTCATGGGCAAGATGACTAAAACACCGTTCTCCGGTACTATGGAGAGAGCAACAGATTTGTTGGAAATCATACATACCGATGTATGTGGACCGATGAATATTGAGGCTCGTGGCGGATATCGTTATTTTCTCACCTTCACAGATGACTTAAGAAGATATGGGTATATCTACTTAATGAAACACAAGTCTGAAACATTTGAAAAGTTCAAAGAATTTCAGAGTGAAGTTGAAAATCATCGTAACAAGAAAATAAAGTTTCTACGATCTGATCGTGGAGGAAAATATTTGAGTTACGAGTTTGGTGTACATTTGAAAAATTGTGGAATAGTTTCGCAACTCACGCCACCCGGAACACCACAACGTAATGGTGTGTCCGAACGTCGTAATCGTACTTTACTAGATATGGTGCGATCTATGATGTCTCTTACTGATTTACCGCTATCGTTTTGGGGATACGCTCTAGAGACGGCCGCATTCACGTTAAATAGGGCACCATCTAAATCCATTGAGACGACGCCTTATGAACTATGGTTTGGCAAGAAACCAAAGTTGTCGTTTCTTAAAGTTTGGGGCTGCGATGCTTATGTGAAAAAGCTTCAACCTGATAAGCTCGAACCCAAATCGGAGAAATGTGTCTTCATAGGATATCCAAAGGAAACTGTTGGATACACCTTCTATCACAGATCCGAAGGCAAGACTTTTGTTGCTAAGTTCGGAAACTTTCTAGAGAAGGAGTTTCTTTCGAAAGAAGTGAGTGGGAGGAAAGTAGAACTTGACGAGGTAACTGTACCTACTCCTTTATTGAGAAGTAGTACATCACAGAAAACTGTTTCTGCGACACCTACACCAATAAGTGAGGAAGCTAATGATGATGATCATGAAACTTTAGATCAAGATACTACTGAACCTCGTAGATCAACCAGAGTGAGATCCGCACCAGAGTGGTACGGTAATCCTGTTCTGGAGGTCATGATATTAGATCATGATGAACCTACGAACTATGAAGAAGCGATGGTGAGCCCAGATTCCGCAAAGTGGCTTGAAGCCATGAAATCTGAGATGGGATCCATGTATGAGAACAAAGTATGGACTTTGGTTGACTTGCCCGATGATCGGCAAGCAATTGAGAACAAATGGATCTTTAAGAAGAAGACTGACGCTGATGGTAATGTTACTGTCTACAAAGCTCGACTTGTCGCAAAAGGTTTTCGACAAGTTCAAGGGATTGACTACGATGAGACTTTCTCACCCGTAGCGATGCTTAAGTCTGTCCGAATCATGTTAGCAATTGCCGCATTTTATGATTATGAAATTTGGCAGATGGATGTCAAAACTGCATTCCTGAATGGATTTCTGGAAGAAGAGTTGTATATGATGCAACCGGAAGGTTTTGTCGATCCAAAGGGAGCTAACAAAGTGTGCAAGCTCCAGCGATCCATTTATGGACTGGTGCAAGCCTCTCGGAGTTGGAATAAACGCTTTGATAGTGTGATCAAAGCATTTGGTTTTATACAGACTTTCGGAGAAGCCTGTATTTACAAGAAAGTGAGTGGGAGCTCTGTAGCATTTCTAATATTATATGTGGATGACATATTACTGATTGGAAATGATATAGAATTTCTGGATAGCATAAAGGGATACTTGAATAAAAGTTTTTCAATGAAAGACCTCGGAGAAGCTGCTTACATATTAGGCATAAAGATCTATAGAGATAGATCAAGACGCTTAATTGGACTTTCACAAAGCACATACCTTGACAAGATTTTGAAGAAGTTCAAAATGGATCAAGCAAAGAAAGGGTTCTTGCCTGTGTTACAAGGTGTGAGATTGAGTAAGACTCAAAGCCCGACCACTGCAGAAGATAGAGAGAAAATGAAAGATGTTCCCTATGCTTCAGCCATAGGCTCTATCATGTATGCAATGCTGTGTACCAGACCTGATGTGTGCCTTGCTATAAGTTTAGCAGGGAGGTACCAAAGTAATCCAGGAGTGGATCACTGGACAGCGGTCAAGAACATCCTGAAATACCTGAAAAGGACTAAGGATATGTTTCTCATATATGGAGGTGACAAAGAGCTCACCGTAAGAGGTTACGTTGATGCAAGCTTTGACACTGATCCGGACGATTCTAAATTGCAAACCGGATACGTGTTTACATTAAACGGTGGAGCTGTCAGTTGGTGCAGTTCTAAACAAAGCGTCGTAGCGGGATCTACATGTGAAGCGGAGTACATAGCTGCTTCGGAAGCAGCAAACGAAGGAGTCTGGATGAAGGAGTTCATATCCGATCTAGGTGTCATACCTAGTGCATCGGGTCCAATGAAAATCTTTTGTGACAATACTGGTGCAATTGCCTTGCCAAAGGAATCCAGATTTCACAAAAGGACCAAACACATCAAGAGACGCTTCAACTCCATCCGGGATCTAGTCCAGGTGGGAGACATAGAGATTTGCAAGATACATACGGCTCTGAATGTTACAGACCCGTTGACTAAGCCTCTTCCACGAGCAAAACATGATCAGCACCAAGACTCCATGGGTGTTAGGATCATTACAGTGTAATCTAGATTATTGACTCAAGTGCAAGTGGGAGACTGAAGGAAATATGCCCTAGAGGCAATAATAAAGTTATTATTTATTTCCTTATATCATGATAAAGGTTTATTATTCATGCTAGAATTGTATTAACCGGAAACATAATACATGTGTGAATACATAGACAAACAGAGTGTCACTAGTATGCCTCTACTAGACTAGCTCGTTAATCAAAGATGGTTATGTTTCCTAACCATGAACAAAGAGTTGTTATTTGATTAATGAGGTCACATCATTAGTTGAATGATCTGATTGACATGACCCATTATATTAGCTTAGCACCCGATCGCTTAGTATGTTGCTATTGCTTTATCCATGACTTATACATGTTCCTATGACTATAAGATTATGCAACTCCCGTTTGCCGGAGGAACACTTTGGGTACTACCAAACGTCACAACGTAACCGGGTGATTATAAAGGAGTAGTACAGGTGTCTCCAATGGTAGATGTTGGGTTGGCGTATTTCGAGATTAGGATTTGTCACTCCGATCGTCGGAGAGGTATCTCTGGGCCCTCTCGGTAATGCACATCACTTAAGCCTTGCAAGCATTGCAACTAATAAGTTAGTTGCGGGATGATGTATTACGGAACGAGTAAAGAGACTTGCCGGTAACGAGATTGAACTAAGTATTGGATACTGACGATCGAATCTCGGGCAAGTAACATACCGATGACAAAGGGAACAACGTATGTTGTTATGCGGTCTGACCGATAAAGATCTTCATAGAATATGTAGGAGCCAATATGGGCATCCAGGTCCCGCTATTGGTTATTGACCGGAGATGTGTCTCAGTCATGTCTACATTGTTCTCGAACCGTAGGGTCCGCACGCTTAACGTTACGATGACAGTTATTATGAGTTTATGCATTTTGATGTACCGAAGGTTGTTCAGAGTCCCGGATGTGATCACGGACATGACGAGGAGTCTCGAAATGGTCGAGACGTAAAGATTGATATATTGGAAGCCTATGTTTGGACATCGGAAGTGTTCCGGGTGAAATCGGGATTTTACCAGAATACCGGGAGGGTTACCGGAACCCCCCGGGAGCCAAATGGGCCAACGTGGGCCTTGGTGGAAAGGTGAAAGGGCTGCCCTCATGGGCTGCGCGCCTCCCCCCCTTCCCCTAGTCCTATTAGGACTAGGGAAGGTGGTCGGCCAACCCCCTCTCTCTTTCCCCACTTGGGGAGTCCTATTAGGAATAGGATTGGAGGGGAGTCCTACTCCCAGCGGGAGTAGGACTCCTCCTATGGCTGCCGCACCCCTCCCCCTTTGCCCCTTTATATACGGGGGCAGGGGGCACCTCTAGACACACAATTGATCATTGAGATCTTTCCTTAGCCGTGTGCGGTGCCCCCTGCCACCAAATTCCACCTCGGTCATATTGTCGCAGTGCTTAGGCGAAGCCCTGCGTCAGTAGTACATCAAGATCGTCACCACGCCGTCGTGCTGACGGAACTCTTCCTCGACGCTTTGCTGGATCGGAGCCCGAGGATCATCATCGAGCTGAACGTGTGCTAAGAACTCGGAGGTGCCGGAGTAACGGTGCTTGGATCGGTCGGACCGGGAAGAAGACGTACGACTACTTCCTCTACGTTGTGTCAAACGCTTCCGTTGCGATCTACAAGGGTACGTAGATCATACTCTCCCCTCGTTGCTATGCATCACCATGATCTTGCGTGTGCGTAGGAAAATTTTGAAATTACTACGTTCCCCAACAATGTCTTGTCAGTTTCGAGCTGGTGTACCCACCATCCTTCTTCAATATCATGACGCATGTCCTAGTTCATCTAGTCGACGAGATTGTCATTCTGGGGCCCGTATTTCTACACAATATGTTCCCCTTTGAGAGGTTCATGGGAGTCCTAAAGAAATATGTTCGTAATCGCGCTAGGCCAGAAGGAAGCATCTCCATGGGCCATCAAACAGAGGATGTCATCGGGTTTTGTGTTGACTTCATTCGTGGCCTTAAGAAGATAGGTCTCCCTAAATCACGGTATGAGGGGAGACTGACTGGTAAAGGCACGTTAGGAGCGGACTCAATAATATGCAGGGACGGGCATTCTTGGTCTCAAGCACACTACACAGTTCTACAGAACTCTACCTTGGTGACCCCGTATGTCGATGAACACAAGAACAGTCTGCGCTCCAAACACCCGGAGCAGTGCGACGACTGGATTACATGTGAACACATTAGGACTTTCAGCAGTTGGTTGGAAGCACGTCTCAGAGGTGACAACACTGTTTGTGATGAGTTGTACTTGTTGTCCAGGGGACCATCTTTGACTATGGGAATACATTTTACACGATTGACTAAGATCAAAAAAGCACCAACCAAAACAGCGATGTCCACTTTGATGCAACAACCGAGAAGGGAAATGACACATATTATGGTTACATAGTGGACATATGGGAACTTGACTACGGACAAGATTTTAAGGTCCCTTTGTTTAAGTGCAAATGGGTCAATCTGTCAGGAGGCGGGGTACATGTAGACCCACAGTACGGAATGACAACAGTCGATCTGAAAATCACTACACCACAACACCGATGTAATGGCATGTAATCTGCCGAGAGAAAGCCATTAAGAGGGCAGATAAACTGCCGGGAGAGTGTTTCTCCCAGCAGATAGAACTGCCACAAGAACGGCTGCCGGGGATTAGTTCTCCCGGCAGATAAAATTTTCCCGGCAGTTTATCTGCCAGTACACATGCATTTGCCGGCAGTTAAGTTTCTCCCGGCAGACTGGCCATAGCACATGAACTACTGTTACCAGCGGTGGAACTGCCAGCACAAACATGTCTACCCGGCAGTTTGTTTGCCATCACTTTAATTTCACTAGCATTCAATATCCATTCACTATGTCAGGAAATCAAGATAGAACACTCAAATTATACACTTCAATCAAAGTTCCATATATACCTCACCCAAAACCTTAAACTTTCAGAAACTTCATAAACTAAAAGTTCAGTACTTCTACATCCATACATGTGTTTAGTAGCATCTAGCTACAACGGTTAACAAAATTTACATAAGATGATAAGATTTTGTGTCCTTAGACTGAGCTACACAAATGGTTTAACTTCAGTGCATAGCTGTAGCCATGTCCAGGAATACAAGTTGCATGATTACTCTTTTGTACATTTCTGCTCAAGCTCGTTTCTTTGATGGAATTAACATATTCATCTGAATACCAGACTCACACCATCCAGTGACACTGCATTATTCGAAGATGACCACATGTCTCCAGCAGAAGAGTTACGAATTTGTAATGCTTTGAAGATGTTAATACGAAGACAAGAAACATCATGCAGAAACATCTTCCAGTGATGATGCCAACCTGAATAGATAAGATGGTTCAAATGCCATATGGTTCAAATGCCATGAGCTAATAACTTTGGTAAATGATATGTACTGTAGCACACAAACAAAGGATATAGGCTCAGACAGCAAATACATGCTTGCATAATTATCATTTTGCAAGCAAAAACCAAACCATAGTGATGTTTTCAAAGCAAGTAGCTTACAACTACATATGGCAGCTGACATGTATTCCTACTGGCGTATTTTCAAGCTTCACATATATATATATATATATACCAATATTATTGTGGCTTGACTATAAATTCACAAACATTGATACCTTCCAATATAGTTCAAGCTATGTATAAACATTTGAAAATACTAGAGATGTGTCCTTTCACACAAACAAGACAAGCTCAGGCATAATGTGTATATAATTATGAAAGATAGATTATACAGGACCATGAAGAAATTCTGGAAGCAAGATGCAGTTGTTGTACGAGTCAAATGAAAAGCAAGGTTATACATTTATTGGTATGAAAGATAGCACAATGTGTGGTGAATTAGGAACAGTAGCTGACAGCACAGGCAAGCATTGTTTCATGTTCATATTCAATAGGATCAAGTAAGCAAAAGTAGTTTGATTTTCACATCTGAGTTATGCTATATGATAATCCTGGAACATTTAGTCGTGAGCCATGACACTCAGAAGATGAACTTCACAAATTTGCGCAAAATGCTAGAATGTTGAGATTCTGGAATGATTACCCCATGACCAAATTTGTGCAAAAAGCAATGACTCGAACCAAATTTGTGCAACAGTTACTGCCTGTTCGGAAGCTCTCCAAATTCTCAACCCCGCTCCGCGCGATTGTGCTGGCACTCCCTCCGCTCCAGGAGCTGCAGTAGGGGAGCGGAGGGGATCCGAACAGGGCCATAGTTAATGAACAGCCCATATAAATATACAATTGAAAAACTGATGTATTATATAAATGATATAAGCTACAAATCTATATCTAACACAACACACATGTATTAATCATGTTTGGTTATAGAAGATTTTTTATCCAGGAGATACTTCTAATAGTGCAAACTGCAAAACAACGCTACATTGACAAAGTTACTGTAATAACTGAGACAAGTGTTCCCACCTGAAGAAAATGCTATCAGAATCAAATCAGGTACAGGTTTTTGGAGTTGTCCAATGAACTGAAGCACATTTTCAAGCAGTGTTCGATGAGAATTCATACTAGAAATAGTACGAAAATATTTTGTCCCAATATTCTCATTTCCTAACAAGCTTGGGAGAAGCTTGAGAACATATCTATGGAGCAAGGAGTGCCCATACAGATTTAAATATTATGCCATGCACAACTAAAAAAAATGCCATGCAGATGTACGTAGAGGCAAGACGTGCGTGTATAAGTTAGTGGATTAATTAAAGCGATGCATTAGTGGGGATGTGACGGTCAGATGGTTCGCCAGCCTAGTCTTACAAGGACCAAAATGCATGGATCAATACGGTTTTTTTTGTAAAGCAGCGACGCATGCATCAGCCTGTATTTATATATGGCTGAATACCTGCTTATGTACACATACTATTCGGGTATTTGTGCCACCGGCCGGCATGCATCTTTTGATGCTGGCATGGACACTGGCACGCCCGCGTTTTATATTTTTGTTAGTGTCAAACACAAAGGCTCAAGCGATAGAGAACAAATGATATCTAGATCTTGCAGAAGCTTCTCAGAGTATCTAATTTCCTGTAACAATGTAGCTGCTGCATTGCTTATAAAGTTGGAAAGTATATCCAACAATGAAGCTTCTCACTGGCATTGCTGTATCCAATTCTTACACACGAGATCCTCCCTTTTTAAATAGCCCCCAGTTAAGAGGAGAAAGTATATGTATTTGGAATAAAATTATGCAAAGGATGGCTTCCACACATGTATACCTTTGCTCCCAAGTCCCACCATCAGTCCATTAAAAAGGATTTCCTGAAAGAAAATTGAACTGATAAAAGTACAGTAAAGTTCACTTGTGTTCCTCAACCATGTAGTTCCTAATTAATAGTGTTGAAAATCAGATTATATGTGTGAAGAGAAGTGTTACCACTCACGGAAAATTTTGTCATGAAGCTGTTGTTTCTTTATTCGTTTGCAAGATTGTTGTTTCCTTCCTCTTTTTCCCAGGAGCGCTCTTCACATGTGCTTTGTTAGGACATCAGATTCCTTCTTCTTTCAAAGGGTCTAGCCTCATTCTTCTTTTGTAGTTATTCTACTCCCTCCTTGTTTTACAGTGGCAAAATAGAAAATCAGTTATAAAAATGTAAGATGGTGAATATTTGCTAAGAAGCAATGTGGCTAAGGTAGGCACAAAAAGCAAATCCTCAGCTCCGCAAGCTCATGACAGAAAAAAGTCCAGAGGCCATGGTCGCTGGCAGTCTCCGGTAGCAGGAAAAGAAAATCGAACAAAGAAGCTGGGCAACCTCACCTCCTCTGAGCAGCCAAGGAGTGCCATGGGAAAGAGGAGGAGACTCCAGCATGACGGATCTGAGCAGCGTGTTGTCCAGCGTGATGGATCTGAGCACCTCTCGCGCCGTTGGGATGGAGGGAGCTGTGGTGGGGAACTCACCCGTGCTCGTTACCTTGGAGGGCCATGGAGAAGAGCGCGCCGGTATGGTGGTGGCGATTTTCGCCACGGGATCTGGGGCTGGAGAGGGAGGCGACGTTGACTTCGACCACGACGCACCGACACAGTTGACCCGCCCCGGTGGCGGTGCCGAAGGAAGGCGATGACGAGTCGGCGTCATGCAATAGAGGCACGTACCCCGATGGGGGGCGCACTGGTTGGTGGAGGAGGTCGAGGGCGGAGGCCGGAGGGCGGCGGCGGCGGCGTTGGTCTGGGAGGAGGACTTGTGGACGAGGGTTCAATTTGGGGCAGATCTGGTTGGGCCGGCGGCTATAATTCATTTGGTGCGAAATTTCCGGCCTTTCGCGCGCTCCCCCTCGTCTGCGCACATTTGGGCCCAATAATTTCAGTCTCGCGCCACACCGACTGTCGCGGCAGATAGTGAGCCATGATATAGTTGTGCCGGCAGATAAAATGACCCAAAAGTTGAAAATAATTCCTAGCAGTGCGTGTGCCCTCCTTGCTCAACTTCTGCCGGCAGTTTCTCTGCCCTTAAGTTCTACTAGCGGCAGTAACAAGATTCCCGGCAGATAATTTGCCCCTATGCTCCTATTTCTCCCGGCAGTTAAGTGCCCCCAATCAGTGTTGTGGTGTAGTGAATCTTGGGTACACTGACGAACCGTTCGTCCTAGCCAATGATATGGCACAGGTTATTTATGTGAAGGACATGTCTACCAGACCGAGAAAAAGAAAAGATAAGGAAACGAATACATCATACGATGAGCCAAAGCGCCACATAGTTCTTTCAGGAAAAAGGGACATCTGGAGTGGAGGGCAAGACAGACATGTTTGAAGATTATGAAAGGTTTCATGAAATTCCTCCCTTCAATGTCAAGGCTGACCCAAGCATCATGATAAACGATGAAGATTATCCATGATTACGGCGTAATAAGCAAATGACACAAGCGAAGAAAAAGTGAAGACTTTCTCCCGCAACTATTATGATGATACCATGCCAAATTTGTAACAGACGAGTATGCTATGCCAACTTTTTCAGAGTTCATTTAAAAACAGACGAGTAGGTGCATCTATGTTCATTTTTTTTAGTGAAGTTAATCACAAACTTGTAATTCACACAAATTTCAAATAATTCAAATTTTAACTATTCAAATTTAAAAACTAATGGCACTAACAGAAAGTTTATAATTTTGTTGACCTAAAAGCAAAAGGAATTAAAAAATATAGCAAAAACAAAATAAAATAAATAAAGCAACAAAGAAAAAAAACTAAAAAAATGTTTTCAAATTTGAAAACTAATGGCACTAACAGAAAGTTTATAATTTTCCTAAAACTAAAAGAATTAAAAAATAAAGTAAGAAACAAAAGAAAATAAATAATGCAGAAAACAAAACAAAAAACTGAAAAAAAAAATATAGCAACAATAAATATTTTGTTGTAAGTATAAACAAAAAAAACAAAAAAGTGCCACCTACTGGGCACCCACGGCCTGAATACGACTAAAAACCCTAACACTGGCCAGGATTCAGGCCCGCGGGAGGCCCACAGGCACAGATTGCACGGTTAGGCCCGAAAGCCTGCTTTAGAGAGGAGCTCGAGAGGGAAGGCACACCGCACCTTATAAACAGGTGCGGCTCCCTCTCAACTAGCAAGGTGGGACTAAACATTTGGGTGCGGGGCAGCACAAGGCCTTTGGTCCCGGTTGGTGGGACGAACCGGGACCAAAGGGGGGCATTGGTCCCGGTTCGTGAAACCAACCAGGACCAAAGGCCCCTCTTTAGTCCCGGTTGGTGCCACCAACCAGGACCAAAGGCCGCCGCTTCCCGCCCTTTGGGCTGCTGAAAAGAGGCCTTTGGTCCCGGTTGGTGGCACCAACCGGGACTAAAGGGGGCATTAGTCCCGGTTTGTGCCACGAACCGGGACCAAAGCCTTTTCTATATAAGCAAACACTTAGCAGTTTTCGACCAAATCACGCACTTCTCCCCCGACGCCCCATGCTCCTCCTCGTCGCCGTCGCCGCCCGACGCCCCTGCTCCTCCTCGTCGCCATCGCCACCGACGCCGTCAGGCTGCTCGCCTTCGCCGTCGCTGCCGCCACCGACGCCGTCAGGCTGATCGCCTTCGCCGTCGCTGCCGCCACCGACGCCGTCAGGCTGATCGCCTTCGCCGTCGCCGCCGCCCCATGTGAGCACAGCCCCCTCCCGTCCCGCGCCCCTGCGCCCCTCTCCTGGCGCGGCCGCCGCACCGCAGCCCCTGCCCTGCACGGCTGCTGTGCGCCGCCTCTGCCCTGTGCTGGCGCCGCGCGCCGCCCAGCCGCCCATGCCCTGCCCCGCCGGCGCCACCGCTGCCGCCATGCCCTGCCCCGCCGGCGCCAACATTTTTTTTCATATATATATATATATAATGTATGTGTATGTATGTGGCTATATGTTTCTGTTCATATGTTGCATTATGTTTTTTTATTTTTATTAGTTTATTTTTTTGTTCATATGTGATGTATATGTGTATGTGGCTATAATGTATATGTGTATGTGATGTATGTGGCTAGAATTTGCTAAATATATATGTTAAAAATGTTTTTTTGTTCATAGAAAGTTTTTTGTTCATATATACTCCCTCCGTTCCAAAATAGATGAATCAACTTTGCACTAACTTTAGTATAAAGTTGGATCATCTATTTTGGAACGGAGGGAGTAGAAAGTTACAATTTTAGAAAAGTCTTTATATATGCAAAAGTTACAATTTTAGAAAAAGAAGAATAGGAAAGAAGAAAATAAGAAGAGGAAAGAAAGAAGAAGAGGAGAGGAAAAGAAGAGGAGAAATAAATAAGAAGAAGAAAAAAGAAGAAAAAGAAGAGGAGAAGAAGAAAGGAATAGTGGAGAGGAAGAGAAAATAGAATTTTCTACTTTCTCTTCTTCTCCACTATTCCTTTCTTCTTCTCCTC
The DNA here is from genome assembly GCA_032464435.1 of Aegilops umbellulata. NCBI lineage: Eukaryota > Viridiplantae > Streptophyta > Magnoliopsida > Poales > Poaceae > Aegilops > Aegilops umbellulata. Next base: position 447,205,941 of record CP136054.1, read on the forward strand.
TTTTTTTCTTCTTTTTTTTCTTCGATCTTCTCCTCTTTTTTTTCTTCTTTTTATCGGGAACGAGGGTGTCGAGGATCGCCGGGGGGTCGAGGGTCGGGAACTAGGGTCGAGGGTCGTTAAGGGGTCAAGGGTCGAGGGTCGAGGGGTCGAGGGGTCGAGGATCGCTCGGCACTAGGAAACCTCCCGACCCCTCGGCGATCCTCTCGAACATGAGAGGACCAAGAGGATAAAAAAAGAAGAGGAAGAAGAAAAAAAAGAGGAGAAGAAAGAATAGAGGAGTTCTTCTCCTCTTTTTTTATCGGGAACGAGGGTCGTCGAGGGACATAGATGTAGTGTCGTCTTTGTCGATATACCCCCTCCCGATAGCTTCAACACGTGGGGGGGGGTCGATATTACCCCCTCCTTGAAGCGTTCTGAGGCCACCCCAAACCCTTGAAGCGTTGTCGAGGCCACCCCAAACCCTAGAGAAGCAGCGTCGAGGCCACTAATTAATATATATGATTCCTTACTATGATTAGGTAGCTAGTTCTACGTTTGCCACTAATATATCCATTTGTCATGTTTGAATAATAATTGCCATGTTGTAAATATTTGTAGAAACTATGGACACCGCCCGAGACGAAGCAAAAGAAGCGTTGTTGAGGCACATAATCGCAGAAGGAAGTGATGTCGTCTCGTTGTTTCTCAACGACACCGATGGTCTGGAAGGAGAGGGTGAAGAAGCTGGCTCCGGTGACCTAATGCCAGTGCAAGAAGAAGAACGTGATGACGGGTCCGGTGACCAAACCGAGTTCGGCCAGGTATATATATTAGTTAATTATTTTGGTATGTACACATATTAATTAAGTCTTTGTTTTTTTTCTAGCCCTCCGGATTGAGCACAACTGAGGTAAAGAGACGAGGCCCGAAGAAAAAGTTGAGCTCGGATGAAAGGTTTGAGATCATAGAAATCGCGCCCGACGGCCAACCTATTGAACCCATCTGAACAAAGAAGGCATTTGTTGCTCAGTGCGGGGTTCTGGTTAGGGACAAGATCCCGATCAGCATCCAGCAATGGTTTAAGCCGGCTACAGAAGACCCTGAGGTGTCTTACGTCAGTGATATGCAGAAAAATGATCTTTGGATTGAGCTGAAGACAAATTTCACCCTACCGCCAGAGGATGATCCGGAGAAGCCAGTTAAAGAGCAATTAATCAAGTCTTTTGCTCTTAAGAGGATGGCAGACCTATTCAGGAGGTGGAAGAAAGACCTGAATAGGTTTGTCGAGAAAAAAGAGACACCAGACTTCAAGGGCATATATGAGAAGATCAGAGATGACTGGCCTGCATTTTTGGCCCACAAGACATCGGAAAAGAGTAATAAGATGTCGGAGACAAACAAGAAAAATGTTGCGAAGAAGAAGCTTCACCATCGCACGGGGTCAGGTGGCTACCTCGTAGCCCGGCCTAAGTGGGCCAAGGCTGAGAATGATCTGGTTGAAAAAGGGATCGAACCAGAGACAATGAGCTGGCCAGACCGTTGCTGGACTTGGTTCTTCGGGGCTGGCGGAACCTTGGACCCTGTAATAGGGAAGTGCATTTGGACGGACGAGCAACTTGACATACCCTTGAAGAAGCTTCGGTACTATATCAATGCAGCGCAGCAAGGGACGTTCCTTCCAAACAGAGAGAACGACGAGCTCACAAAGGCCCTCGGGAATCCTGAGCACCCTGGACGGACACGAGGCACGCCAGGCTCCATTCCGTGGAAGGCTGGGTTTCCGGACGCAGGCGGTTACAAAAGCCAGGAGAGGAGGAAGAAAGTGCAGCAGTCCGAACTGCAGGCGCTTAAAGAAAGGGTACTCAGGATAGAGGAACGAGAAGAAAATCGCAGCAAACGAACTGCCGAAGCTTCCCCTGAAGCTACCCCGCCATCTCAGCGGAGAAGCAGCATGGCTTCCACCGAGCTGCTTCAGCCAGATCTTGTCTTGACGGCTCCTGCCAGCTATCCCGTGGATGCTATCACAGAGGCTCAAAATTGCCACCTTATGACGCAATGGATGAATATGAAGGTCAAGGCGTCTATTGGCTCTGTTTTTCCTAATGAACCCGACGCAACTTTTCACTGCCGGCCGATTCCAGAAGGATATGCTAAGGTGATGGTGGATGAAATAACAGAGGGATTTGAGGACCTCCCGCTTGACCACCCTACCGGAGAAGGGGAGACTCGGCTGGGTTCTGCTCTGAAGACTCCATGCCTATGGCGGAAGGAGCTCATCAACCTTCCGAACTGGACGCCTCCGCCTCCTCCTCCTCCTACGCGAGTCAGGGAACTCTGCCTCCTCCACCGCCTCCTCCTCCAGCGAGTGACGATCAGGGCCCTCGGCCGGCTCCTTCTCCGGCGCGTGGCGGCACTCCGCCTCCTTCTCCGCCTGCGCCAGCGCGCCCGAGCAGCCAGCCTACTCCTTCTCCGCCTCGTCAGCAAGGGCGGAAGAGACCCGCCGCCGCTCCGACAGCTGCTCCTGCGTGTCGTAGTCCTTCTCCTCCGCCTCGTATGCAAGTAAAGAAGACTGCCGCTCCGTCTGCTCTGCCGCGTCTAGCAGTACAGCCAGAGGCGGGAGGACATACAGATTCGGTCCTTCTCTGAAGACTCCAGAGAAGTTACCATACGAGATGAGCCCGGAGGAGAACGCGAAGATCGCGCGAACCAAAGCGAATGAATGGTTTGAAGGGTTGAAAGCAAAGAGACATCCACCTTCGGAGAAAAAGGTAGATCCGGTGAAAGCGAAGCGCACTCTGGCTGCCCTGGCAAAACCACCCAAGTCTCCGCCGAAAGGCAACTATGAGCGCATTATTGCAAAGACATGGGCCGAAGCGGAGCGGTCGGGAAATACAGTCAGTGATCAAAGGTTTAAAGAACGACGAGCAGCTGGGAAACAAATTGCCCAGCTCGGCGAACAAGGGAATCAATCGTGCCCCCGCTCAAGGTGCCTAGCGTCGATCCGAGGATGGTGCCCGGTTATAACAATCTTGACGATTACCTGCCCGACGAAGTACATTACGATTTCCTGGACGTGCAGATACACAGATACGAGTACGGGAAGCCTCTCGTCAAAGATGAGAAATCTCTAACAACGATGATGCGAAGATTGCATGATTGGTACTTGAAAATGTGCACAGAGTCTGGGGGGAGGAGTACTTTGTATGCGAGAGTTAAGACGGAGCATGACCTCATTGGAATTGACCTGTTGCCTATTCCATTTGAGGAGTTCTTTCAGTTTTTCAATCAATTGGCCCTCGATAAAACAACGGTCACCTGCTACTGTCTGTAAGTACTACTACTTCTGTCATTATGTCTCTCTATATAGCTCAGCTCTTTCATTGCATGTATTTATAATTATCCTCACTATATTATGCAGATTGAAGATCGCTGAATTGAAGAAAAGATAAATCGGTGATATTGGGTTCGTTAACACATATCTCATAGATGCAGTTCAGGTTAAACATCATGCCGCAAAAACCGAGGCCATCTTGCTACGATCATTCAAAATAAATGAACACAAAGATATAATACTCTTTCCTTACAACTTTAAGTGAGTGTTGTCTTGTGCATATTCGGTTTCCCTTATATATTAGTCCAGGTTATAGTAATGTAATTGATGAGTTATGCATGCATGCACACTTTTCACTATATTCTCCTGGAGATTAGGCTTGAGCAGGGAGTAGTAACTGTCTTGGACTCGAGACGAAAAGATCCCCAGGAGTATGCGGACATGACTACAATCCTCGAGAACTAAGTTAAATCGATCATTATCCATCATATCAGCAAATTTGTTCATTTCCTGATATCAAGTAATTGTTTTATTTTGTCTGGCAGGGTTTGGAGAAAATTCACCACAAAATCCCCGGGACTGCCGAAGGAGCTGGAATTTAGATACCCGAAAGTAAGTACTATAGTACCATGTTCCTGTTGGGGAACGTAGTAATTTCAAAAAATTTCCTACGCACACGCAAGATCATGGTGATGCATAGCAACGAGAGGGGAGAGTGTTGTCTACGTACCCTCGTATACCGAAGCGGAAGCGTTGACGCAACGTAGAGGAAGTAGTCGTACGTCTTCCCAATCCGACCGATCCAAGCACCGTTACTCCGGCGCCTCCGAGTTCTTAGCACACGTACAATTCAATGACGTTACCCGGGCTCCGATCCAGCAAAGCTTCGGGGATGAGTTTCGTCAGCACGACGGCGTGATGACGATGATGATGTTCTACCGATGCAGGCCTTCGCCTAAACACTGCAACGATATGACCGAGGTGGAATATGGTGGAGGGGGGCATCGCACACGGCTAAGGAACGATCGCAATGATCAACTTGTGTGTCCTAGGGTGCCCCCTGCCCCCGTATATAAAGGAGGGGAGGGGGAGGCGCGGCCGGCCCCCAAGGGGTGCGCCAGGAGGAGTCCTACTCCCATCGGGAGTAGGACTCCTCTCCCTTGCCTTGTAGGAGAAGGAAGGAGAGAGGGGGAAAGGAAAAAGGGGGGGCGCCGCCCCCCTTCCTTGTCCTATTCGGACTAAGGGGGGAGGGGGCGCGTGGCCTGCCCTGGCCGCCCCTCCTCTTTTCCCTTAAGGCCCATATGGGCCCATTAACCCCCCCGGGGGGTTCCGGTAACCCCTCGGTACTCCGGTAAAATGCCGATTTCACCCGGATCCATTCCGATGTCCAAATATAGGCTTCCAATATATCAATCTTTATGTCTCGACCATTTCGAGACTCCTCGTCATGTCCGTGATCACATCCGGGACTCCGAACTACCTTCGGTGCATCAAAATGTATAAACTCATAATAACTGTCATCGTAACGTTAAGCGTGCGGACCCTACGGTTCGAGAACAATGTAGACATGACCGGGACACGTCTCCGGTCAATAACCAATAGCGGGACCTGGATGTCCATATTGGCTCCTACATATTCTACGAAGATCTTTATCGGTCAGACCGCATAAACACATACGTTGTTCCCTTTGTCATCGGTATGTTACTTGCCCGAGATTCGATCGTCGGTATCCAATACCTAGTTCAATCTCGTTGCCGGCAAGTCTCTTTACTCATTCTGTAATACATCATTTCACAACTAACACATTAGTTGCAATGCTTGCAAGGTTTATGTGATGTGCATTACCGAGAGGGCCCAGAGATACCTCTCCGACTATCGGAGTGACAAATCCTAATCTCGAAATACGCCAACCCAACAAGTACCTTTGGAGACACCTGTAGAGCACCTTTATAATCACCCAGTTACGTTGTGACGTTTGGTAGCACACAAAGTGTTCCTCTGGTAAACGGGAGTTTCATAATCTCATAGTCACAGGAACATGTATAAGTCATGAAGAAAGCAATAGCAACATACTAAACGATCGGGTGCTAAGCTAATGGAATGGGTCATGTCAATCAGATCATTCAACTAATGATGTGACCTCGTTAATCAAATAACAACTCTTTGTTCATGGTTAGGAAACATAACCATCTTTGATTCACGAGCTAGTCAAGTAGAGGCATACTAGTGATACTCTGTTTGTTTATATTTTCACACATGTATTATGTTTCCAGCTAATACAATTCTAGCATGAATAATAAACATTTATCATGATATATGAGGAAATAAATAATAACTTTATTATTGCCTCTAGGGCATATTTCCTTCAGTCTCCCACTTGCACTAGAGTCAATAATCTAGATTACACAGTAATGATTCTAACACCCATGGAGTTTTGGTGCTGATCATGTTTTGCTCGTGGAAGAGGCTTAGTCAACGGGTCTGCTACATTCAGATCCGTATGTATCTTGCAAATCTCTATGTCTCCCACCTGGACTAGATCCCGGATGGAATTGAAGCGTCTCTTGATGTGCTTGGTCCTCTTGTGAAATCTGGATTTCTTTGCCAAGGCAATTGCACCAGTATTGTCACAAAAGATTTTCATTGGACCTAATGCACGAGGTATGACACCTAGATCGGATATGAACTCCTTCATCCGGACTCCTTCATTTGCTGCTTCCGAAGCAGCTATGTACTCCGCTTCACATGTAGATCCTGCCACGACGCTTTGTTTAGAACTGCACCAACTGACAGCTCCACCATTTAATGTAAACACGTATCCGGTTTGCGATTTAGAATCGTCCGGATCAGTGTCAAAGCTTGCATCAACGTAACCGTTTACGATGAGCTCTTTGTCACCTCCATATATGAGAAACATATCCTTAGTCCTTTTCAGGTACTTCAGGATGTTCTTGACCGCTGTCCAGTGATCCACTCCTGGATTACTTTGGTACCTCCCTGCTAGACTTATAGCAAGACACACATCAGGTCTGGTACACAGCATTGCATACATGATAGAGCCTATGGCTGAAGCATAGGGAACATCTTTCATTTTCTCTCTATCTTCTGCAGTGGTCGGGCATTGAGTCTTACTCAACTTCACACCTTGAAGTATAGGCAAGAATCCTTTCTTTGCTTGATCCATTTTGAACTTCTTCAAAACTTTGTCAAGGTATGTGCTTTGTGAAAGTCCAATTAAGCGTCTTGATCTATCTCTATAGATCTTGATGCCCAATATGTAAGCAGCTTCACCGAGGTCTTTCATTGAAAAATTCTTATTCAAGTATCCCTTTATGCTATCCAGAAAATCTATATCATTTCCGATTATTAATATGTCATCCGCATATAATATCAGAAATGCTACAGAGCTCCCACTCACTTTCTTGTAAATACAGGCTTCTCCAAAAGTCTGTACAAACCCAAATGCCTTGATCACACTATCAAAGCGTTTATTCCAACTCCGAGATGCTTGCACCAGTCCATAAATGGATCGCTGGAGCTTGCACACTTTGTTAGCTCCCTTTGGATCGATAAAACCTTCAGGTTGCATCATATACAACTCTTCTTCCAGAAATCCATTCAGGAATGCAGTTTTTACATCCATCTGCCAAATTTCATAATCATAAAATGCGGATTCGGACAGACTTAAGCATCGCTACGGGTGAGAAGGTCTCATCGTAGTCAATCCCTTGTCGAAAACCTTTTGCGACAAGTCGAGCTTTGTAGACAGTAACATTACCGTCAGCGTCAGTCTTCTTCTTGAAGATCCATTTATTTTCAATTGCTTGCCGACCATCGGGCAAGTCAACCAAAGTCCACACTTTGTTCTCTTACATGGATCCCATCTCAGATTTCATGGCTTCAAGCCATTTTGCGGAATCTGGGCTTACCATCGCTTCTTCATAGTTCGTAGGTTCACCATGATCTAGTAGCATGATTTCCAGAACAGGATTGCTGTACCACTCTGGTGCGGATCTTACTCTGGTTGATCTACGAGGTTCTGTAGTAACTTGATCTGAAGTTGCATGATCATCATCATTAACTTCCTCACCAATTAGTTTAGACGTCACAGAAACTGGTTCCTGTGATGTGCTATTTCCCAACAAGGGAGCAGGTATAGCTACCTCATCAAGTTCTACTTTCCTCCCACTCACTTCTTTCGAGAGAAACTCCTTCTCTAGAAAGGATCCATTTTTAGCAACGAATGTCTTGCCTTCGGATCTGTGATAGAAGGTGTACCCAACAGTTTCTTTTGGGTATCCTATGAAGACACATTTTTCCGATTTGGGTTCGAGCTTATCAGGTTGAAGTTTTTTCACATAAGCATCGCAGCCCCAAACTTTAAGAAACGACAACTTTGGTTTCTTGCCAAACCATAGTTCATAAGGTGTCGTCCCAACGGATTTTGATGGTGCTCTATTTAACGTGAATGCGACCGTCTCTAAAGCATAACCCCAAAACGATAGCGGTAAATCTGTAAGAGACATCATAGATCGCACCATATCAAGTAAAGTACGATTACGACGTTCGGACACACCATTACGTTGTGGTGTTCCGGGTGGCGTGAGTTGCGAAACTATTCCGCATTGTTTCAAATGTAGACCAAACTCGTAACTCAAATATTCTCCTCCACGATCAGATCGTAGAAACTTTATTTTCTTGTTACAATGATTTTCAACTTCACTCTGAAATTCTTTGAACTTTTCAGATGTTTCAGACTTGTGTTTCATTAAGTAGATATACCCATATCTGCTTAAATCATCTGTGAAGGTGAGAAAATAATGATATCCGCCACGAGCTTCAATATTCATTGGACCACATACATCTGTATGTATGATTTCCAATAAATCTGTTGCTCTCTCCATAGTACCGGAGAACGGTGTTTTAGTCATCTTGCCCATGAGGCACGGTTCACAAGTACCAAGTGATTCATAATCAAGTGGTTCCAAAAGTCCATCAGTATGGAGTTTCTTCATGCGCTTTACACCGATATGACCTAAACGGCAGTGCCACAAATAAGTTGCACTATCATTATCAACTCTGCATCTTTTGGCTTCAACATTATGAATATGTGTATCACTACTATCGAGATTCATCAAAAATAGGCCACTCTTCAAGGGTGCATGACCATAAAAGATATTACTCATATAAATAGAAGAACCATTATTCTCTGATTTAAATGAATAACCGTCTCGCATCAAACAAGATCCAGATATAATGTTCATGCTCAATGCTGGCACCAAATAACAATTATTTAGGTCTAATACTAATCCCGAAGGTAGATGTAGAGGTAGCGTGCCGACCGCGATCACATCGACTTTGGAACCATTTCCCACGCGCATCGTCACCTCGTCCTTTGCCAGTGTTCGCTTAATCCGTAGTCCCTGTTTTGAGTTGCAAATATTAGCAACAGAACCAGTATCAAATACCCAGGTGCTACTGCGAGCTCTAGTAAGGTACACATCAATAACATGTATATCACATATACCTTTATTCACCTTGCCATCCTTCTTATCCGCCAAATATTTGGGGCAGTTCCGCTTCCAGTGACCAGTCTGCTTGCAGTAGAAGCACTCAGTTTCAGGCTTAGGTCCAGACTTGGGTTTCTTCTCTTGAGAAGCAACTTGCTTGCTGTTCTTCTTGAAGTTCCCCTTCTTTTTCCCTTTGCCCTTTTTCTTGAAACTAGTGGTCTTGTTGACCATCAACACTTGATGCTCCTTCTTGATTTCTACCTCCGCAGCTTTTAGCATTGCGAAGAGCTCGGGAATCGTCTTATCCATCCCTTGCATATTATAGTTCATCACGAAGCCTTTGTAGCTTGGTGGAAGTGATTGGAGAATTCTGTCAATGACACAATCATCCGAAAGATTAACCCCCAGTTGAATCAAGTGATTATAATACCCAGACATTTTGAGTATATGCTCACTGACAGAACTATTCTCCTCCATCTCGCAGCTATAGAACTTATTGGAGACTTCATATCTCTCAATCCGGGCATTCTGTTGGAATATTAACTTCAACTCTTGGAACATCTCACATGCCCCATGATGTTCAAAACGTCGCTGAAGTCCCGGTTCTAAGCCGTAAAGCATGGCACATTGAACTATCGAGTAGTCATCAGCTTTGCTCTGCCAGACGTTCTTAACGTCGTCAGTTGCATCAGCAGCAAGCCTGGCACCCAGCGGTGCTTCCAGGACGTAACTCTTCTGTGCAGCAATGAGGATAATCCTCAAGTTACGGACCCAGTCCGTGTAATTGCTACCATCATCTTTCAACTTTGCTTTCTCAAGGAACGCATTAAAATTCAATGGAACAACAACACGGGCCATCTATCTACAATTAACATAAACAAGCAAGATACTATCAGGGACTAAGTTCATGATAAATTTAAGTTCAATTAATCATATTACTTAAGAGCTCCCACTTAGATAGACATCCCTCTAATCTTCTAAGTGATCACGTGATCCAAATCAAACTAAACCATAACCGATCATCACGTGAAATGGATTAGTTCTCAATGGTGAACATCATTATGTTGATCATATCTACTATATGATTCACGCTCGACCTTTCGGTCTCTGTGTTCCGAGGCCATATCTGCATATGCTAGGCTCGTCAAGTATAACCCGAGTATTCTGCGTGTGCAAAAGCTGGTTTGCACCCGTTGTAGATGGACGTAGAGCTTATCACACCCGATCATCACGTGGTGTCTGGGCATGACGAACTTTGGCAACGGTGCATACTCGGGGAGAACACTTCTTGATAATTTAGTGAGAGATCATCTTATAATGCTACCGTCAATCAAAGCAAGATAAGATGCATAAAAAGATAAACATCACATGCAATCAATATAAGTGATATGATATGGCCATCATCATCTTGTGCTTGTGATCTCCATCTCTGCAGCACCGTCATGATCACCATCGTCACCAGCACGACACCTTGATCTCCATCGTAGCATCGTTGTCGTCTCGCCAATCTTATGCTTCTACGACTATCGCTACCGCTTAGTGATAAAGTAAAGCATTACAGGGCGATTGCATTGCATACAATAAAGCGACAACCATACGGCTCCTGCCGGTTGCCGATAACTCGGTTACAAAACATGATCATCTCATACAATAAAATTTAGCATCATGTCTTGACCATATCACATCACAACATGCCCTGCAAAAACAAGTTAGACGTCCTCTACTTTGTTTGTTGCAAGTTTTACGTGGCTGCTACGGGCTTAAGCAAGAACCAATCTCACCTACGCATCAAAACCACAACGATAGTTTGTCAAGTTGATGCCGTTTTAACCTTCGCAAGGACCGGGCGTAGCCACACTCGGTTCAACTAAAGTTGGAGAAACTGACACCCGCCAGCCACCTATGTGCAAAGCACGGCGGTAGAACCAGTCTCGCGTAAGCGTACGCGTAATGTCGGTCCGGGCCGCTTCATCCAACTGTTGGGGAACGTAGTAATTTCAAAAAATTTCCTACGCACACGCAAGATCATGGTGATGCATAGCAACGAGAGGGGAGAGTGTTTGTCTACGTACCCTCGTAGACCGAAGCGGAAGCGTTGACACAACGTAGAGGAAGTAGTCGTACGTAGAGGAAGTAGTCGTACGTTCTCCTCGCGATCCAACCGATCTAAGCACCGAATGTACGGCACCTCCGAGTTCTGCACACGTTCAGCTCGATGACGATCCCCGGGCTCCGATCCAGCAAAGCGTCGGGGAAGAGTTCCGTCAGCACGACGGCGTGGTGACGATCTTGATGTGTTACCGGCGCAGGGCTTCGCCTAAGCACTGCAACAATATAATCGAGGTGGAATTTGGTGGAAGAGGGCACCGCACACGGCTAAGGAACGATCCGTAGATCAACTTGTGTGTCTTTGGGGTGCCCCCTGCCCCCGTATATAAAGGATCCAAGGGGGAGGGGCTGGCCGGCCAGGTTTGGTGCGCCAGGAGAGTCCTACTCCCTCTGGGAGTAGGATTCCCCCCCCCAATCCTAGTTGGACTAGGATTGCTCCAAGGGGGGGAGAGAGAGAGAGGGGGCGCCCCACTTCTCCTAGTCCTAATAGGACTAGGGAAGGGGGGAGGCGCGCAGCCCCTAGGGCTGCCCTCTCACCTTTCCTCCAAGGCCCATGTTGGCCCATTATGCTTCCGGGGGGTTCCGGTAACCCTCCCGGTATTCCGGTAAAATCCTGATTTCACCCGGAATGCATCCGATGTCCAAACATAGGCTTCCAATATATAATTCTTTATGTCTCGACCATTTCGAGACTCCTCGTCACGTCCCCGATCTCATCCGGGACTCCGAACTCCTTCGGTACATCAAAACTCATAAACTCATAATATAACTGTCATCGAAACCTTAAGCGTGCGGACCCTACGGGTTCGAGAACAATGTAGACATGACCGAGACATGTCTCCAGTCAATAACCAATAGCGGGACCTGGATGCCCATATTGGCTCCTACATATTCTACGAAGATCTTTATCGGTCAGACCGCATAACAACATACGTTTGTTCCCTTTGTCATCGGTATGTTACTTGCCCGAGATTCGATCGTCGGTATCCAATACCTAGTTCAATCTCGTTACCGGCAAGTCTCTTTTCTCGTTCCGTAATACATCATCTCGCAACTAACTCATTGGTTGCAATGCTTGCAAGGCTTATGTGATGTGTATTACCGAGAAGGCCCTGAGATACCTCTCCGACAATTGGAGTGACAAATCCTAATCTCGAAATACGCCAACCCAACATGTACCTTCGGAGACACCTGTAGAGCACCTTTATAATCACCCAGTTACGTTGTGACGTTTGGTAGCACACAAAGTGTTCCTACGGTAAACGGGAGTTGCATAATCTCATAGTTAAAGGAACATGTATAAGTCATGGATAAAAGCAATAGCAACATACTAAACGATCGGGTGCTATGCTAATGGAATGGGTCATGTCAATCAGATCATTCAACTAATGATGTGATCTCGTTAATCAAATAACAACTCTTTGTTCATGGCCAGGAAACATAACCATCTTTGATTAATGAGCTAGTCAAGTAGAGGCATACTAGTGACACTCTGCTTGTTTATGTATTCACACATGTATTATGTTTCCAGTTAATACAATTATAGCATGAATAATAAACATTTATCATGGTATAAGGAAATAAATAATAACTTTATTATTGCCTCTAGGGCATATTTCCTTCAGTCTCCCACTTGCACTAGAGTCAATAATCTAGATTACAAAGTAATGATTCTAACACCCATGGAGTCTCGGTGCTGATCATGTTTTGCTCGTGGAAGAGGCTTAGTCAACGGGTCTGCAATATTCAGCTCCGTATGTATCTTGCATATCTCTATGTCTCCCACCTGGACCAAATCCCGGATGGAGTTGAAGCGTCTCTTGATGTGTTTGGTTCTTTTGTGAAATCTGGATTCCTTTGCCAAGGCAATTGCACCAGTATTGTCACAAAAGATTTTCATTGGACCCGATACGCTAGGTACAACACCTAGATCGGATATGAACTCTTTCATCCAGACTCCTTCATTAGTTGCTTCCGAAGCGGCTATGTACTCAGCTTCACATGTAGATCCCGCCACGACGCTTTGTTTTGAACTGCACCAACTGACAGCTCCACCGTTTAATGTAAATACGTATCCGGTTTGCGATTTAGAATCGTCCGGATCAGTGTCAAAGCTTGCATCGACATAACCGTTTACGACGAGCTCTTTGTCACCTCCATAAATGAGAATCATATCCTTAGTCCTTCTTAAGTACTTAAGGATGTTCTTGACCGCTGTCCAGTGATCCATTCCTGGATTACTTTGGTACCTTCCTGCTAAACTCACAGCAAGGCACACATCAGGTCTGGTACACAGCATTGCATACATGATAGAGCCTATGGCTGAAGCATAGGGAACAATTTTCATTTCCTCTCTATCTTCTGCGGTGGTCGGGCATTGAGTCTTACTCAACTTCACACCTTGTGCCACAGGCAAGAACCCTTTCTTTGCCTGATCCATTTTGAACTTTTTCAAAACTTTGTCAAGGTATGTGCTTTGTGAAAGTCCTATCAAGCGTTTTGATCTATCTCTATAGATCTTAATGCCCAATATATAAGCAGCTTCAGCGAGGTCTTTCATTGAAAAACTCTTATTCAAGTATCCCTTTATGCTATCCAGAAATTCTATATTATTTCCGATCAGCAATATGTCATCCACATATAATATCAGAAATGCTACAGAGCTCCCACTCACTTTCTTGTAAATACAGGCTTCTCCAAAAGTCTGTATAAATCCATATGCTTTGATCACACTATCAAAGCGTTTATTCCAACTCCGAGAAGCTTGCACCAGTCCATAAATGGATCGCTGGAGCTTGCACACTTTGTTAGCTCCCTTCGGATCGACAAAACCTTCTGGTTGCATCATATACAACTCTTCTTCCAGAAATCCATTCAGGAATGCAGTTTTGACATCCATTTGCCAAATTTCATAATCATAAAATGCGGCAATTGCTAACATGATTCGGACAGACTTAAGCATCGCTACAGGTGAGAAAGTCTCATCGTAGTCAATTCCTTGAACTTGTCGAAAACCCTTTGCAACAAGTCGAGCTTTATAGACAGTAACATTACCATCAGCGTCAGTCTTCTTCTTAAAAATCCATTTATTCTCAATTGCTTGCCGATCATCGGGCAAGTCAACCAAAGTCCACACTTTGTTTTCATACATGGATCCCATCTCAGATTTCATGGCCTCAAGCCACTTTGCGGAATCTGGGCTCACCATCGCTTCTTCATAGTTCGTAGGTTCACCATGGTCTAGTAACATGACTTCCAAAATAGGATTACCGTACCACTCTGGTGCGGATCTTACTCTGGTTGATCTACGAAGTTCAGTAGAAACTTGATCTGAAGTTTCATGATCATTATCATTAGCTTCTTCCCTATTTGATGTAGGTGTCACAGAAACAGATTTCTGTGATGTACTACTTCTCAATAAGGGAGTAGATACTGTTATCTCATCAAGTTCTACTTTCCTCCCACTCACTTCTTTCGAGAGAAACTCCTTCTCTAGAAAGTTTCCGATTTTAGCAACAAAAATTTTGCCTTCGGATCTGTGATAGAAGGTATACCCAATAGTCTCCTTTGGGTATCCTATGAAGACACATTTTTCCGATTTGGGTTCGAGCTTATCAGGTTGAAGCTTTTTCACATAAGCATCGCAGCCCCAAACTTTAAGAAATGACAACTTTGGTTTCTTGCCAAACCACAGTTCATAAGGTGTCGTCTCAACGGATTTTGATGGTGCCCTATTTAACGTGAATGCGGCCGTCTCTAGAGCATAACCCCAAAAAGATAGCGGTAAATCGGTAAGAGACATCATAGATCGCACCATATCCAGTAAAGTACGATTACGACGTTCGGACACACCATTACGTTGTGGTGTTCCGGGTGGCGTGAGTTGCGAAACTATTCCGCATTGTTTCAAATGTAGACCAAACTCGTAACTCAAATATTCTCCTCCACGATCAGATCGTAGAAACTTTATTTTCTTGTTACGATGATTTTCCACTTCACTCTGAAATTCTTTGAACTTTTCAAATGTTTCAGACTTGTGTTTCATTAAGTAGATATACCCATATCTGCTTAAATCATCAGTGAAGGTGAGAAAATAACGATATCCGCCACGAGCCTCAACATTCATTGGACCACATACATCAGTATGTATGATTTCCAATAAATCTGTTGCTCTCTCCACAGTACCGGAGAACGGTGTTTTAGTCATCTTGCCCATAAGGCACGGCTCGCAAGTGCCAAGTGATTCATAATCAAGTGACTCCAAAAGTCCATCAGTATGGAGTTTCTTCATGCGCTTTACGCCGATATGACCTAAACGGCAGTGCCACAAATAAGTTGCACTATCATTATTAACTCTGCATCTTTTGGCTTCAACATTATGAATATGTGTGTTACTACTATCGAGATTAAGTAAGAACAAACCACTCTTTAATGGCGCATGACCATAAAAGATATTACTCATATAAATAGAACAACCATTATTCTCTGATTTAAATGAATAACCGTCTCACATCAAACAAGATCCAGATATAATGTTCATGCTCAACGCTGGTACTAAATAACAATTATTTAGATCTAATATTAATCCCGAAGGTAGATGTAGAGGTAGCGTGCCGACCGCGATCACATCGACTTTGGAACCATTTCCACGCGCATCGTCACCTCGTCCTTAGCCAATCTTCGCTTAATCCGTAGCCCCTGTTTTGAGTTGCAAATATTAGCAACAGAACCAGTATCAAATACCCAGGTGCTACTGCGAGAATTAGTAAGGTACACATCAATAACATGTATATCACATATACCTTTGTTAACCTTGCCATCCTTCTTATCCGCCAAATACTTGGGGCAGTTCCGCTTCCAGTGACCAGTCTGCTTGCAATAGAAGCACTCAGTTTCAGGCTTAGGTCCAGACTTGGGTTTCTTCTCTTGAGTAGCAACTTGCTTGCTGTTCTTTTTGAAGTTCCCCTTTTTCTTCCCTTTGCCCTTTTTCTTGAAACTAGTGGTTTTGTTAACCATCAACACTTGATGCTCCTTTTTGATTTCTACCTCCGCGGCTTTTAGCATCGCGAAGAGCTCGGGCATAGTTTTGGTCATCCCTTGCATATTATAGTTCATCACGAAGCTCTTGTAGCTTGGTGGCAGTGATTGGAGAATTCTGTCAATGACGCAATCATCCGGAAGATTAACTCCCAGTTGAATCAAGTGATTGTTATACCCAGACATTCTGAGTATATGCTCACTGACAGAACCATTCTCCTCCATTTTACAGCTATAGAACTTATTGGAGACTTCATATCTCTCAATCCGGGCATTTGCTTGAAATATTAACTTCAACTCCTGGAACATCTCATATGCTCCATGGTGTTCAAAACGTCGTTGAAGTCCCGGTTCTAAGCCGTAAAGCATGGCACACTGAACTATAGAGTAGTCATCAGCTTTGCTTTGCCAGACGTTCATAACATCTGGCGTAGCTCTTGCACCAGGCCTGGCACCTAGCGGTGCTTCCAGGACGTAATTCTTCTGTGCAGCAATGAGGATAATCCTCAAGTTACGGACCCAGTCCGTGTAATTGCTACCATCATCTTTCAACTTTGCTTTCTCAAGGAACGCATTAAAATTCAACGGAACAACAGCACGAGCCATCTATCTACACAACATAGACAAGCAAGATACTATCAGGTACTAAGTTCATGATAAATTAAAGTTCAATTAATCATATTACTTAAGAACTCCCACTTAGATAGACATCTCTCTAATCCTCTAAGTGATCACGTGATCCAAATCAACTAAACCATGTCCGATCATCACGTGAGATGGAGTAGTTTCAATGGTGAACATCATTTATGTTGATCATATCTACTATATGATTCACGCTCGACCTTTCGGTCTCTGTGTTCCGAGGCCATATCTGTATATGCTAGGCTCGTCAAGTTAAACCTGAGTATTCCGCGTGTGCAACTGTTTTGCACCCGTTGTATTTGAACGTAGAGCCTATCACACCCGATCATCACGTGGTGTCTCAGCACGAAGAACTTTCGCAACGGTGCATACTCAGGGAGAACACTTCTTGATAATTTAGTGAGAGATCATCTTATAATGCTACCGTCAATCAAAGCAAGATAAGATGCATAAAAAGGATAAACATCACATGCAATCAATATAAGTGATATGATATGGCCATCATCATCTTGTGCTTGTGATCTCCATCTTCGAAGCACCGTCATGATCACCATCGTCACCGGCGCGACACCTTGATCTTCATCGCAGCATCGTTGTCGTCTCGCTAATCTTATGCTTCTACGACTATCACTACCGTTTAGCAATAAAGTAAAGCATTACATCGCGATTGCATTGCATACAATAAAGCGACAACCATATGGCTCCTGCCAGTTGCCGATAACTCGGTTACAAAACATGATCATCTCATACAATAAAAATTAGCATCACGTCTTGACCATATCACATCACAACATGCCCTGCAAAAACAAGTTAGACGTTCTCTACTTTGTTGTTGCAAGTTTTACGTGGCTGCTACGGGCTTTAAGCAAGACCTCATCTTACCTACGCATCAAAACCACAACGATAGTTTGTCAAATAGACTCCGTTTTAACCTTCTCAAGGACCGGGCGTAGCCACACTCGGTTCAACTAAAGTTGGAGAGACAGTCTTCCGCAAGCCATCTCTGTGCAAAGCACGTCGAGGGAACCGGTCTCGCGTAAGCGTACGCGTAAGGTTGGTCCGGATCGTCTCATCCAACAATACCGCTGAACCAAAGTATGACATGCTGGTAGGCAGTATGACTTGTATCGTCCACAACTCACTTGTGTTCTACTCGTGCAAATAACATCAACCATAAAACCTAGGCTCGGATGCCACTGTTGGGGAACGTAGTAATTTCAAAAATTTTCCTACGCACACGCAAGATCATGGTGATGCATAGCAACGAGAGGGGAGAGTGTTTGTCTACGTACCCTCGTAGACCGAAGCGGAAGCGTTGACACAACGTAGAGGAAGTAGTCGTACGTAGAGGAAGTAGTCGTACGTTCTCCTCGCGATCCAACCGATCTAAGCACCGAATGTACGGCACCTCCGAGTTCTGCACACGTTCAGCTCGATGACGATCCCCGGGCTCCGATCCAGCAAAGCGTCGGGGAAGAGTTCCGTCAGCACGACGGCGTGGTGACGATCTTGATGTGTTACCGGCGCAGGGCTTCGCCTAAGCACTGCAACAATATAATCGAGGTGGAATTTGGTGGAAGAGGGCACCGCACACGGCTAAGGAACGATCCGTAGATCAACTTGTGTGTCTTTGGGGTGCCCCCTGCCCCCGTATATAAAGGATCCAAGGGGGAGGGGCTGGCCGGCCAGGTTTGGTGCGCCAGGAGAGTCCTACTCCCTCTGGGAGTAGGATTCCCCCCCCCCCCCAATCCTAGTTGGACTAGGATTGCTCCAAGGGGGAGAGAGAGAGAGAGGGGGCGCCCCACTTCTCCTAGTCCTAATAGGACTAGGGAAGGGGGGAGGCGCGCAGCCCCTAGGGCTGCCCTCTCACCTTTCCTCCAAGGCCCATGTTGGCCCATTATGCTTCCGGGGGGTTCCGGTAACCCTCCCGGTATTCCGGTAAAATCCTGATTTCACCCGGAATGCATCCGATGTCCAAACATAGGCTTCCAATATATAATTCTTTATGTCTCGACCATTTCGAGACTCCTCGTCACGTCCCCGATCTCATCCGGGACTCCGAACTCCTTCGGTACATCAAAACTCATAAACTCATAATATAACTGTCATCGAAACCTTAAGCGTGCGGACCCTACGGGTTCGAGAACAATGTAGACATGACCGAGACATGTCTCCAGTCAATAACCAATAGCGGGACCTGGATGCCCATATTGGCTCCTACATATTCTACGAAGATCTTTATCGGTCAGACCGCATAACAACATACGTTTGTTCCCTTTGTCATCGGTATGTTACTTGCCCGAGATTCGATCGTCGGTATCCAATACCTAGTTCAATCTCGTTACCGGCAAGTCTCTTTTCTCGTTCCGTAATACATCATCTCGCAACTAACTCATTGGTTGCAATGCTTGCAAGGCTTATGTGATGTGTATTACCGAGAAGGCCCTGAGATACCTCTCCGACAATTGGAGTGACAAATCCTAATCTCGAAATACGCCAACCCAACATGTACCTTCGGAGACACCTGTAGAGCACCTTTATAATCACCCAGTTACGTTGTGACGTTTGGTAGCACACAAAGTGTTCCTACGGTAAACGGGAGTTGCATAATCTCATAGTTAAAGGAACATGTATAAGTCATGGATAAAAGCAATAGCAACATACTAAACGATCGGGTGCTATGCTAATGGAATGGGTCATGTCAATCAGATCATTCAACTAATGATGTGATCTCGTTAATCAAATAACAACTCTTTGTTCATGGCCAGGAAACATAACCATCTTTGATTAATGAGCTAGTCAAGTAGAGGCATACTAGTGACACTCTGCTTGTTTATGTATTCACACATGTATTATGTTTCCAGTTAATACAATTATAGCATGAATAATAAACATTTATCATGATATAAGGAAATAAATAATAACTTTATTATTGCCTCTAGGGCATATTTCCTTCACCAACAATACCGCCGAACCAAAGTATGACATGCTGGTAGGCAGTATGACTTATATCGCCCACAACTCACTTGTGTTCTACTCGTGCATATAACATCAAACCATAAAAACCTAGGCTCTGATACCATTGTTGGGGAACGTAGTAATTTCAAAAATTTTCCTACGCACACGCAAGATCATGGTGATGCATAGCAACGAGAGGGGAGAGTGTTGTCTACGTACCCTCGTAGACCAAAGCGGAAGCGTTGACGCAACGTAGAGGAAGTAGTCGTACGTCTTCCCGATCCGACCGATCCAAGCACCGTTACTCCGGCGCCTCCGAGTTCTTAGCACACGTACAGCTCGATGACGTTCCCCGGGCTCCGATCCAGCAAAGCTTCGGGGATGAGTTTCGTCAGCACGACGGCGTGATGACGATGATGATGTTCTACCGACGCAGGGCTTCGCCTAAACACTGCAACGATATGACCGAGGTGGAATATGGTGGAGGGGGGCACCGCACACGGCTAAGGAACGATCGCAATGATCAACTTGTGTGTCCTAGGGTGCCCCCTGCCCCCGTATATAAAGGAGGGGAGGGGGAGGCGTGGCCGGCCCCCAAGGGGTGCGCCAGGAGGAGTCCTACTCCCACCGGGAGTAGGACTCCTCTCCCTTGCCTTGTAGGAGAAGGAAGGAGAGAGGGGGAAAGGAAAAAGGGGGGGGGGGGCGCCGCCCCCCCTTCCTTGTCCTATTCGGACTAAGAGGGGAGGGGGCGCGCGGCCTGCCCTGGCCGCCCCTCCTCTTTTCCCTTAAGGCCCATATGGGCCCATTAAACCCCCGGGGGGTTCCGGTAACCCCTCGGTACTCTGGTAAAATGCCGATTTCACCCGGATCCATTCCGATGTCCAAATATAGGCTTCCAATATATCAATCTTTATGTCTCGACCATTTCGAGACTCCTCGTCATGTCCGTGATCACATCCGGGACTCCGAACTACCTTCGGTACATCAAAATGTATAAACTCATAATAACTGTCATCGTAACGTTAAGCGTGCGGACCCTACGGTTCGAGAACAATGTAGACATGACCGAGACACGTCTCCGGTCAATAACCAATAGCGGGACCTGGATGTCCATATTGGCTCCTACATATTCTATGAAGATCTTTATCGGTCAGACCGCATAACAACATACGTTGTTCCCTTTGTCATCGGTATGTTACTTGCCCGAGATTCGATCGTCGGTATCCAATACCTAGTTCAATCTCGTTGCTGGCAAGTCTCTTTACTCGTTCTGTAATACATCATTTCACAACTAACACATTAGTTGCAATGCTTGCAAGGCTTATGTGATGTGCATTACCGAGAGGGCCCAGAGATACCTCTCCGACTATCGGAGTGACAAATCCTAATCTCGAAATACGCCAACCCAACAAGTACCTTTGGAGACACCTGTAGAGCACCTTTATAATCACCCAGTTATGTTGTGACATTTGGTAGCACACAAAGTGTTCCTCCGGTAAACGGGAGTGTCATAATCTCATAGTCATAGGAACATGTATAAGTCATGAAGAAAGCAATAGCAACATACTAAACGATCGGGTGCTAAGCTAATGGAATGGGTCATGTCAATCAGATCATTCAACTAATGATGTGACCTCGTTAATCAAATAACAACTCTTTGTTCATGGTTAGGAAACATAACCATCTTTGATTAACGAGCTAGTCAAGTAGAGGCATACTAGTGATACTCTGT
Organism: Aegilops umbellulata; assembly: GCA_032464435.1. Lineage (NCBI taxonomy): Eukaryota > Viridiplantae > Streptophyta > Magnoliopsida > Poales > Poaceae > Aegilops > Aegilops umbellulata. The sequence goes on from CP136054.1 coordinate 447,227,239, forward strand.
TTGTTTATATTTTCACACATGTATTATGTTTCCGGCTAAAACAATTCTAGCATGAATAATAAACATTTATCATGATATTTGAGGAAATAAATAATAACTTTATTATTGCCTCTAGGGCATATTTCCTTCAGTTCCGCGCGTCTCCTAGCTATTGATTCAAGCGCTAGTTTCATCAATACCATTTGGCATTCTTGCTTATCTGTTTGATTGACCTCTATTTCTTGTAAAGTGGTTGTGGCAGGAACAAGGGAATGATTTCTGTGGATACTACGTTTGCAAGTCCATCCGCCACACGACCTGTGAGCGAGGCAGGTACTCTGACCAACAATATGAAGTGCGTAAGAAATAATATTCACAATTTTTGTTTATTACCATCATTTGTGTTGAGTTTCATTCATTCATATATATATGTATTGACCCCCTTCTTCAAATTAGATGTTTCGGTAGCGGGATGAACTCCTACAACCAGATCGCATGCGAGCAATTCAAGAGGAATTGGCGGCATTCTTTCTTGACCACGTGATCGCTGAAGACGGAGAATACTATGTGGACCATGCGTCCATAATGTAGGAGATTATATTTGTAAGAGATAATTATTGTATATATGTAGCCGGTAGTGTCGGACAATAGATATACGAGAACTTGTTGTTCGACCAATCTCTCGGAGAAGGAGAGGTGGTCGATATCACTTCTCTCTGTATGCATATATGTTCATGACGATCTTCTGTTTCCTTCGTTTGCTTACTAGCTAGTTAGCGTGCCTAGTCCTCTCTATACGTATGTATAGTACGTAGCGTCGACCAAGCACGGACATAAGAGAGGACACTTCTCTCTATTAATTAGCTATCTAACACAATATATGAAATACCTAAATTAACCCCCCAAAACCCCCAAACCCCCCCCTTTCAAAAAAAAAACAAAAACCCCAGCCACAGAAATGCTGACGCGTGGAGGTCTATTGGTCCCGGTTGGTGCCACCAACCGGGACCAAAGGCCCTCCTGCCAGGGCTCGGCGCACAGGCCACGTGGAGGCCCATCTGTCCCGGTTCTGGTTTGAACCAGGACTAAAGGGTGAGGGTATTAGTAACGACCCTTTAGTCCCGGTTTAGGAACAGGGACTAAAGGCCCTTACGAACCGGGACAAAAGGCCGGTTTTCTACTAGTGAACCCAGACATTTTGAGTATGTGCTCACTGACAGAACTATTTTCCTCCATCTTACAACTATAGAACTTGTCGGAGACTTCATATCTCTCGACTCGGGCATGAGCTTGGAAAACCATTTTCAGCTCTTCGAACATCTCATGTGCTCCGTGTTGCTCAAAACTCTTTTGGAGCCCCGGTTCTAAGCTGTAAAGCATGCCGCACTGAACGGGGGAGTAATCATCAGCACGCTGCTGCCAAGCGTTCATAACGTCTTGGTTCTCTGGGATGGGTGCTTCACCTAGCGGTGCTTCTAGGACATATTGTTTCCTGGCAGCTATGAGGATGATCCTCAGGTTCCGGACCCAGTCCGTATAGTTGCTGCCATCATCTTTCAGCTTGGCTTTCTCTAGGAACGCATTGAAGTTGAGGTTGACATTAGCGTGGGCCATTTGATCTACAAGACATATTGCAAAGTTTTTAGACTATGTTCATGCTAATTAAGTTCATCTAATCAAATTATTTAATGAACTCCCACTCAGATTAGACATCCCTCTAGTCATCTAAGTGATACATGATCCGACTCAACTAGACCATGTCCGATCATCACGTGAGACGGACTAGTCATCATCGGTGAACATATCCATGTTGATCGTATCTTCCATACGACTCATGTTCGACCTTTCGGTCTCTTGTGTTCCGAGGCCATGTCTGTACATGCTAGGCTCGTCAAGTCAACCTAAGTGTTTTGCATGTGTAAATCTGGCTTACACCCGTTGTATGTGAACGTTAGAATCTATCACACCCGATCATCACGTGGTGCTTTGAGACAACGAACTTTCGCAACGGCGCACAGTTAGGGGAAACACTTTCTTGAAATTATTGTGAGGGATCATCTTATTTACTACCGTCGTTCTAAGCAAATAAGAAGCAAAAACATGATAAACATCACATGCAATCAAATAGTGACATGATATGGCCAATATCATATTGCTCCTTTGATCTCCATCTTTGGGGCGCCATGATCATCTTCGTCACCGGCATGACACCATGATCTCCATCATCGTGTCTTCATGAAGTTGTCTCGTCATCTATTACTTCTACTACTATGGCTAACGGTTTAGCAATAAAGTAAAGTAATTACATGACGTTTATGTTGACACGCAGGTCATAAATAAATTAAGACAACTCCTATGGCTCTTGCCGGTTGTCATACTCATCGACATGCAAGTCGTGATTCCTATTACAAGAACATGATCAATCTCACATATATCATTCATCACATCTTTTGGCCATATCACATCACACGGCACATGCTGCAAAAACAAGTTAGACGTCCTCTAATTGTTGTTGCATGTTTTTTACGTGGCTGCAATAGGGTTCTAGCAAGAACGTTTCTTACCTACATCAAAACCACAACGTGATATGCCAATTTCTATTTACCCTTCATAAGGACCCTTTTCATCGAATCCGATCCGACTAAAGTGGAAGAGACAGACAACCGCTAGCCACCTTATGCAACTAGTGCATGTCAGTCGATGGAACCTGTCTCACGTAAGCGTACGTGTAAGGTCGGTCCGGGCCGCTTCATCCCACGATGCCGCCGAATCAAGATAAGACTAGTAACGGCAAGTAAATTGACACTATCGACGCCCACAACTGCTTTGTGTTCTACTCATGCATAGAAACTACGCATAGACCTAGCTCATGATGCCACTGTTGGGGAACTTTGCAGGAAATAAATTTTTCTACGCTTCACCAAGATCATTCTATGGAGTCATCTAGCAATGAGAGAGAGAGGTGCATCTACATACCCTTGTAGATCGCGAGCGGAAGCGTTCAAGTGAACGGGGTTCAGGGAGTCGTACTCGTCGTGATCCAAATCACCGATGACCAAGTGCCGAACGGACGACACCTCCGCGTTCAACACACGTACGCTTGGGGGAAGACGTCTCCTCCTTCTTGATCCAGCAAGGGGGAGGGAGAGGTTGATGGAGATCCAGCAGCACGACGGCGTGGTGGTGGAAGTAGAAGGATCCCGGCAGGGCTTCGCCAAGCGCAAGCGGGGAGGAGAGGTGTTACGCAGGGAGAGGGAGGCGCCAGGAGCAAGGGTGCGGCTGCCCTCCCTCCCCCTCTTTATATAGGGGCCTTGGGGGGCGCCGGCCCTAGGAGATGCAATCTCCAAGGGGGGCGGCGGCCAAGGGGGTGGCTTCCCCCCCAAGCCAAGTGGGGCGCCCCCACCCCTAGGGCTTCCAACCCTAGGCACAGGGGAGGCCCAAGGGGGGCGCACCAGCCCACCAGGGGCTGGTTCCCCCTCCCACTTCAGCCCATGGGGCCCTCCGGGATAGGTGGCCCCACCCGATGGACCCCCGGGACCCTTCTGGTGGTCCCGGTACAATACCGATGACCCCCAAAACTTTCCCGATGGCCGAAACTGGACTTCATATATATAAATCCTTACCTACGGACCAATCCGGAACTCCTCGTGACGTCCGGGATCTCATCCGGGACTCCGAACAACTTTCGGGTTACCGCATACTAATATCTCTACAACCCTAGCGTCATCGAACCTTAAGTGTGTAGACCCTACGGGTTCGGGAGACATGCAGACATGACCGAGACGACTCTCCGGTCAATAACCAACATTGGGATCTGGATACCCATGTTGGCTCCCACATGCTCCTCGATGATATCATCGGATGAACCACGATGTCGAGGATTCAAGTAATCCCGTATACAATTCCCTTTGTCAATTGGTACGTTACTTGCCCGAGATTCGATCGTCGGTATCCCAATACCTCTTTCAATCTCGTTACCGGCAAGTCACTTTACTCATACCGTAATGCATGATCCTGTGACCAAACACTTGGTCACATTGAGCTCATTATGATGATGCATTACCGAGTGGGCCCAGAGATACCTCTCCGTCATACGGAGTGACAAATCCTAGTCTCGATCCGTGTCAACCCAACAGATACTTTTGGGGATACCTGTAGTATACCTTTACCTTTATAGGCACCCAGTTACGTTGTGACGTTTGGTACACCCAAAGCACTCCTACGACATCCGGGAGTTACACGGTCTCATGGTCTAAGGAAATGATACTTAACATTGGAAAAGCTTTAGCAAACGAACTACATGATCTTGTGCTAGGCTTAGGATTGGGTCTTGTCCATCACATCATTCTCCTAATGATGTGATCCCGTTATCAATGACATCTAATGTTCATAGTCAGGAAACCATGACTATCTGTTGATCAACGAGCTAGTCAACTAGAGGCTCACTAGGGACAGGTTGTGGTCTATGTATTCACACATGTATTACGATTTCCGGATAACACAATTATAGCATGAACAATAGACAAGTATCATGAACAAGGAAATATAATAATAATCATTTTATTATTGCCTATAGGGCATATTTCCAACAAGTGTTACCTGTTAAACAAGATCAGATTCATGAAGTTTCTATGGAACAACTGAGGAAGTGGGACAAGGGAAATGACATCTGGGCAACTGTTGTCCTGCATCACATTTGTGTTGCTCCAGTGACTGAAGTGCCAGAGGAAGTGCAGAGACTGCTACAAGAAAATAAAGTTGCATTTGTAGATCCAAAAACCTTGCCTCCCCACAGGGAGTTTGACCATGAGATACACTTGGTGCCTGATGCTGTGCCTGTCAATTGTAGACCGTATAAGTACTCTCCTCTGCAGAAAGATGAAATAGAGAAACAAGTATCAGAAATGTTGCAGTCTGGGCTGATCACACCCAGCTTGAGCCCTTTTGCTTCACCTGTACTATTGGTCAAGAAAAAAGATGGTACTTGGAGGTTTTGTGTGGATTATAGGAAACTCAACTCCCTCACTATTAAAAGCAAATTTCCAATGCCAGTGATTGATGAACTGTTGGATGAATTAGGAGGTGCCAAGTGGTTTTCCATGCTCGATCTTAGACCAGGTTACCACCAAATAAGGATGCAGAAGCAGATGAGTTTAAGACAGCATTCAAGACACATAATGGACAATATCAGTTTAAGGTGATGCCCTTTGGATTGTGTACTGCTCCAGCAACTTTCCAATGTTTCATGAGCTTCATTTTCAAAGGTTCCAACAGAAAGTTTGTGCTCATATTCATGGATGATATACTGGTATTCAGTGGGACTTTGGAAGAACACTTGCAACATTGCAAGATGTATTTGATATACTCAAGGAGAACAAATTGTTTGTTAAGGAAAGCAAATGTGCCTTTGCTCTGCATTCAATGGAGTATCTGGGCCACATTATTACTGATGCAGGAGTAACCACTGATCCTGCCAAGACAACTGCTATGGTGGACTGGCCTACTCCCACTAATGTTACTGAATTGAGAGGATTTTTGGGGCTAACTGGGTACTATAGGAAGTTTGTCAAAAACTATGGTCTGTTAGCTAAACCTCTTACTGTCTTGTTAAAGAACAAGCATTCCAATGGATTGAAACTGCTCAGACTGCATTTCAACTCTTGAAGCAGGCCATGGCAACTACTCCTGTTCTGGCCCTACCAAATTTCAACAAATCTTTCACAGTTGAAACAGATGCTTGCAACACTGGAATTGGAGCAGTGCTCACACAAGAGGGACATCCAATTGCATACTACAGTAAGGCCTTGGGGACAAATAGTCAAAAGATTTCCATTTATGAAAAGAATTTATGGCCATTATGATGGCTATTGATAGATGGAGATCATATTTGTCCAGAGCCCCATTTGTGATCAAAACTGATCATCAGAGCTTGTGTCACCTTGGAGATCAAAATTTGACACCTGACTTGTAGAGGAAAGCCATGACAAAATTAGTTGGACTCTAGTTTTCCATCCAGTATAAGAAAGGGGTGAAGAATATTGCTGCAGATGCCTTGTCCAGAGTGGCACACTTGTTCCCTGTACAAGCTGTTTCTACCAGTAAACCCCTATGGATACAAGAGATCCTAGACTCTTATACAGTGGATCCATTTGCTCAGACCTTGCTGCAGAAAATGGCAATAGATGCAAATGCTTGTCCTGGATTTCAACTCCAGGATGGCCTGATCAAACATGAAGAAAAAATCTGGGTGGGAGCCAATTCTGGACTCCAAACCAAGCTGATTCAAGCTTTCCACTCAACTCCTGTCGGGGGACACTCTGGCATGTTGCCCACATACCACAAAGTCAAATTGTTGTTTAATTGGACTGGATTAAAGAAGGATGTGGAGAACTTTGTTAAACAGTGCAACATCTGTCAGCAAGCTAAGCATGAGCTCTGTAGAGTACCAGGTCTTCTGCAACCTCTACCAATTCCAGATGGTCCTTGGCAGGCAATCAGCATGGACTTTATTGAGGGTTTGCCTAAATCAGAAGGATATAATGCCATACTGGTAGTGGTCGATCGTTTCACCAAAGTGAGCCACTTCCTGCCCTTGAAGCATCCTTTTACAACCGCTTCAGTGGCTAAGGTTTTCCTCAACACAATTGTCAAGCTACACGGTCTGCCATTGTTTATTGTGTCTGATCGTGACAAGATATTCATGAGTTCTTTCTGGAAAGAGTTATTCAGAGTATGGGGCACCGAGCTGCAGATGAGCACATCGTATCACCCGCAGACGGATGGGCAAACCGAGCGGGTAAACCAATGCTTGGAAATGTATCTTTGCTGTGTTGTGCATGATTCGCCGCACAAGTGGGCTGCTTGGTTACCGCAAGCTGAGTTCTGGTACAACACAACGTATCACTCCTCGCTCGGCTGTACTCCTTACAAAGCACTGTATGGTCATGAGGCCAACGTGGGCCAGTTACAAGGTCAGGCCAAGTCCTTGCATCCAGATGTACAGGAATGGCTCTCAACGCACACTCAACATACTGCAACACTGAAGGAACATCTGGCCAGAGCACAATGCAAGTACAAATAGTATGCAGACAGAAAACGATCTGATCGCCAGTTCTCTAAGGAGAGATGGTATATCTCAGACTACAACCGTACACACAATCATCAGTGGTCAATCGGCCGTGCCCTAAGCTCGCAATGAAGTTCTTTGGACCATTCAAGATTCTGGCTAAGGTGAGCAATGCTGGATCTGTCTGAACCGGGGCTGATGCCTGAAGAAATCTTGGAGCGCAGGCTGGTTAAGAAGGGCAATGCAGCACATCAGCAAGTTCTAGTGAAATGGACATCAGTACCAGCATCGGCAGCTACCTGGGAAGATTACGAGGTGTTGCGCACGCGTTACCCCAACACACCAGCATGGGGACATGCTGGTTCTCCTGGGGCGGGTACTGTCAGTACTAGCGCACTGACGATGAGCGTCAACAAAGCGGGAAGACGTAAACAGGCAAAGAAGGACACGTAAAGCGCTGGCGGGTAATTCAAATGGTAGAGTTGGGCCAGCATGGCACTGTGGGCCGTTGGGCCAGAGTTGGGTTGTAAACGAGCCGTGCGCCTTTATAAGCAACAGTCATCCATTGTAATCAGCATCGATGAAATGAAAAAGTTCTGAACCTCTCATTCTGTTCTTATCCTCTCTGTTGCTTCTCCTACCTCCCAACCTCAGCTCCGATCTCGCCTCCTCTTCCTCCTCCAACCTGCGCCAGTAGCCGGCGAACTCCTGCCGTCCCTAGGACGTGACACGATGGTTGTGCTTTAATCCCTCTTGAGGGTGTCTTTTTGGAGCTTGCGCTGGTTGGAGTGAAAATATCATGCGAAAACCAACATTCGGTGAAAACCAATAAAAACCATAAAAGAATGATGTTTTAAGTTTTGAAAAAATAAAAAAAAATATGAAATGTGAAGAGGGTGATGTCCTGTTGCCCTGCAAAATTTCAAGTTCAAACATGCTACAGGATACGAGCTATAAAAAAAGATAAAATCAGCATTGAATAGTGTTGAACACTGGCGTCACTATTCATTGCTGAATTTGTCTTTTTATAGCTCGCATCCCGTAATGTGTTTTTACTTAAAATTTCACATGATAATAGAACAACATCCTCTTAACGTCCCATATTTTTAGGATATGTTGAAACTTACAAACATGGTTTCCACAAAGTTTTCTTTGAATGTTGGTTTTCGTATGATATTCTCCCCTGGTTGGAGATACTAGCAGCGACAGTGCTGAGGTCATGGCGGCCTCATTTTCTTCGATTTATCGAGACTTTGGAGCAAGATCTGCAGTGACTCGTGGCAGGGAGGTGGTGGTTGTCGGCGGTTATTGTTGCGTCGCAGCACAGTAGCCTGCAGCCGGCCTGACGGCGGCATTCTGGCTGCGTTCTTGCTCGTTGCAGTGTTGTCTGATGGTGCCGTAGGAGTTGGGCGATGGGGCGGCGGCCCGGCTTCTTTGGTGGTGGCGGCCTTCATGGTCATGTGGATGTCGCAGAGGTTGGGTCTCACGGTGGTGACGACCTCTGTGAGGTTGGCGGCAGTATGGGACACCCTCTCCACTAAGAGATCAGGTTTGATGTGGCTCGATGGGTGACACATGCGTCTCTTCCAGAGGCTTCATGTCATGCCTATCGCCGGCAGGTGAAGGCCCTGGCGGTGCTACACACGACTCTCATGTGGAGACGTCAAGTCATGCCTGTTGTCAATAGATGTTGCATGGTGGCTCTGCAGAGATGTCATGTTTTGCATATTGCTATTGAATCAAAGGTGATCTTGGCACTTGTCGCATATAGTATTATTTTTCCATACAACCTCGTGACTGGCCGGTTGTGAATATGTGGAAAACTCATAATATAAATCGTCACAGAACTTTAAGCATGCAGACCCAACGGGTTCGAGAACTATGTAGACATGACCGAGACACGTCTCCGATCAATAACCAACAGCGGAACCTGGATGCTCATATTGGCTCCTACATATTCTACAAAGATCTTTATCGGTCAAACCGCATAACAACATACTTTGTTCCCTTTGTCACCAGTATGTTACTTGCCCGAGATTTGATCGTCGGTATCTCAATACCTAGTTCAATCTCGTTACCGGCAAGTTTCTTTACTCGTTCCGTAATACATCATCTCGCAACTAACTCATTAGTCACAATGCTTGCAAGGCTTATAGTGATGTGCATTACCGAGAGGGCCCAGAGATACCTCTTCGACAATCGGAGTGACAAATCCTAATCTCGAAATACGCCAACCCAACAAGTACCTTCGGAGACACCTGTAGAGCACCTTTATAATCACCTGGTTACGTTGTGACGTTTGGTAGCACACAAAGTGTTCCTCCGGTAAACGGGAGTTGCATAATCTCATAGTCATAGGAACATGTATAAGTCATGAAGAAAGTAATAGCAACATACTAAATGATCAAGTGCTAAGCTAACGGAATGGGTCAAGTCAATCACATCATTCTCCTAAAGATGTGACCCCGTTAATCAAATGACAACTCATGTTTATGGCTAGGAAACTTAACCATCTTTGATTCAACGAGCTAGTCAAGTAGAGGCATACTAGTGACACATTGTTTTGTCTATGTATTCACACATGTATCAAGTTTCCGGTTAATACAATTCTAGCATGAATAATAAACATTTATCATGAAATAAGGAAATAAATAATAACTTTATTATTTCCTCTAGGGCATATTTCCTTCAGTCTCCCACTTGCACTAGAGTCAATAATCTAGTTCACAACGCCATGTGATTTAACATCAATAGTTCACATCACCATGTGATTAACACCCATAGTTCACATTGTCATGTGACCAACACCCAAAGGGTTTACTAGAGTCAATAATCTAGTTCACATCGCTATGTGATTAACACCCAAAGAGTACTAAGGTGTGATCATGTTTTGCTCGTGAGAGAAGTTTAGTCAACGGGGCTGCCACATTCAGATCCGTATGTATTTTGCAAATTTCTATGTCAACAATGCTCTGCACGGAGCTACTCTAGCTAATTGCTCCCACTTTCAATATGTATCCAGATTGAGACTTAGATTCATCTGGATCAGTGTCAAAACTTGCGTCGATGTAACCCTTTACGATGAACCTTTTTGTCACCTCCATAGTCGAGAAACATATCCCTATTCCACTAAGGATAATTTTGACCGCTGTCCAGTGATCTACTCCTAGATCACTATTGTACTCCCTTGCCAAAATCAGTGTAGGGTATATAATAGATTTGGTACACAGCATGGCATACTTTATAGAACCTATGGCCGAGGCATAAGGAATGACTTTCATTCTCTTTCTATCTTCTGCCGTGGTCGGGCTTTGAGTCTTACTCAATTTCACACCTTGTAACACATGCAAGAACTCTTTCTTTGACTATTCCATTTTGAACTACTTCAAAATCTTGTCCAGGTATGTACTCATTGAAAAAACTTATCAAGCGTCTTGATCTATCTCTATAGATCTTGATGCTCAATATGTAAGCAGCTTCACCGAGGTCTTTCTTTCAAAACTCCTTTCAAACACTCCTTATGCTTTGCAGAATAATTCTACATTATTTCTGATCAACAATATGTCATTCACATATACTTATCAGAAATGTTGTAGTGCTCCCACTCACTTTCTTGTAAATACAGGCTTCACCGCGAGTCTGTATAAAACTATATGCTTTGATCAACTTATCAAAGCGTATATTCCAACTCCGAGATGCTTGCACCAGTCCATAGATGGATCGCTGGAGCTTGCATATTTTGTTAGCACCGTTAGGATTGACAAAACCTTTTGGTTGCATAATATACAACTCTTCTTTAATAAATCCATTAAGGAATGCAATTTCTTTTATTGATAACCCACAAGTATAGGGGATCGCAACAGTTTTCGAGGGTAGAGTATTCAACCCAAATTTATTGATTCGAAACAAGGGGAGCAAAAGAATATTCTCAAGTATTAGCAGCTGAGTTGTCAATTCAACCACACATGGATAACTTAATATCTGCAGCAAAGTATTTAGTAGCAAGTAATATGATAGTGGTGGTAACGGTAACAAAAGGTAACGGTAGCAAAAGTAATATTTTTGGTGTTTTATAGTGATTGTAACAGTAGCAACAGGAAAGTAAATAAGCGAGAACCAATATAGGAAAAGCTCGTAGGCATTGGATCGGTGATGGATAATTATGCCGAATGCGGTTCATCATGTAACAGTCATAACATAGGGTGATACAGAACTAGCTCCAATTCATCAATGTAATGTAGGCATGTATTCCGAATATAGTCATACGTGCTTATGGAAAAGAACTTGCATGACATCCTTTGTCCTACCCTCCCGTGGCAGCGAGGTCCTAATGGAAACTAAGGGATATTAAGGCATCCTTTTAATAGAGAAGCGGAACAAAGCATTAACACATAGTGAATACATGAACTCCTCAAACTATGGTCATCACCGGGAGTGGTCCCGATTATTGTCACTTCGGGGTTGCCGGATCATAACACATAGTAGGTGACTATAGACTTGCAAGATAGGATCAAGAACACACATATATTCATGAAAACATAATAGGGTCAGATCTGAAATCATGGCACTCGGGCCCTAGTGACAAGCATTAAGCAGAGGAAAGTCATAGCAACATCAATGTCAGAACATAGTGGATACTAGGGATCAAACCTAACAAAACTAACTCGATTACATGATAGATCTCATCCAACCCATCACCGTCCAGCAAGTCTATGATGGAATTACTCACGCACGGCGGTGAGCATCATGAAATTGGTGATGGAGGATGGTTGATGATGACGACGACGACGAATCCCCCTCTCTGGAGCCCCGAACGGACTCCAGATCAGCCCTCCCAAGAGGTTTTAGGGCTTGGCGGCGGCTCCGTATCGTAAAACGCGATGATTTCTTCTCCTTTATTTTTTCTCCCTGAAAGCAAATATATAGAGTTGGAGTTGGCGTCGGAGGAGCTCCAGGGGGCCCACGAGGTAGGGGGCGTGCCCTAGGGGGGCACCCTCGTGGATAGGGTGTGGGCCCCCTGGTCTTCATCTTTGGCAAGGATTTTTTATTATTTCTGAAAAGACGTTCCATGGAGTTTCAGGTCATTCCGAGAACTTTTGTTTCTGCACATAAATAACACCATGGCAATTTTGCTGAAAACAGCGTCAGTCCGGGTTAGTTCCATTCAAATCACGCAAATTAGAGTCCAAAACAAGGGCAAAAGTGTTTGGAAAAGTAGATACGACGGAGACGTATCAACTCCCCCAAGCTTAAACCTTTGCTTGTCCTCAAGCAATTTAGTTGACAAACTGAAAGTGATAAAGAAAAACTTTTACAAACTCTGTTTTCTCTTGTTGTTGTAAATATGTAAAGCCAGCATTCAAGTTTTCAACAAAGATTATAACTAACCACATTTGCAATAACTCTCAGGTCTCATATTTCCTCATATCAATAACATAATCAACTAGCGAGCAATAATAATAAATCTCGGATGACAACACTTTCTCAAAACAATCATGATATGATATAACAAGATGGTATCGCGCTAGCCCTTTCTGAGACTGCAAAACATAAATGCAGAGCACCTTTAAAGATCAAGGACTGACTAGACATTGTAATTCATGGTAAAAGAGATCCAATCATAGTCATACCCAATATAAATTAATAGTGATGAATGCAAATGACAGCTGTGCTCTCCAGCTAGTGCTTTTAATAAGAGGGTGATGACTCAACATAAAAGTAAATAGATAGGCCCTTCGCAGAGGGAAGCAGGGATTTGTAGAGGTGCCAGAGCTCGGTTTTGAAATAGAGATAAATAATATTTTGAGCGGCATACTTTCATTGTCAACATAACAACTAAGAGATGGCGATATCTTCCATGCTACACACATTATAGGCGGTTCCCAAACAGAATGGTAAAGTTTATACTCCCCCTCCACCAACAATCATCAATCCATGACTTGCTAGAAACAACGAGTGTCTCCAACTAGCAACAGTCCCAGGGGGAGTTTTGTTTGCAATTATTTTGATTTAGTTTGCATAAAGCATGGGACTGGGCATCCCGGAGACCAGCCATTTTCTCGTGAATGAGGAGCGGAGTCCACTCCTTGTGAGAATAACCCACCTAACATGGAAGATAAGGGCAACCCTGGTTGATACATGAGCTATTCGAGCATACAAAATAGAATGTTTATTTGAAGGTTTAGAGTTTGGCACATACAAATTTACTTGGAATGGCAGGTAGATACCGCATATAGGAAGGTATAGTGGACTCATATGGAATAACTTTGGGGTTTAAGGGATTGGATGCACAAGCAGTATTGCCGCTTAGTACAAGTGAAGGCTAGCAAAAGACTGGGAAGCGACCAACTAGAGAGCGACAACAGTCATGAACATGCATTAAAATTAATAAACATTAGATGCAAGCATGAGTAGGATATAATCCACCATGAACATAAATATCGTGAAGGCTATGTTGATTTTGTTTCAACTACATGCGTGAACATGTGCCAAGTCAAGTCACTTAAATCATTCAAAGGAGGATACCACCCCATCATACCACATCACAACCATTTTAATAGCATGTTGGCACGCGAGGTAAACCATTATAACTCATAGCTAATCAAGCATGGCACGAGCAACTATGATCTCTAATTGTCATTGCAAACATGTTTATTCATAATAGGCTGAATCAGGAACGATAAACTCATCATATTTACAAAAACAAGAGAAGTCGAGTTCATACCAGTTTTTCTCGTCTCAGTCAGTCCATCATATATCATCATAATTGCCTTTCACTTGCACGACCGAACGGAGTGAATAATGATAAGAGTGCACGTGCATTGGACTAAGCTGGAATCTGCGAGCATTTAATAAACAGGAGAAGACAAGGCAATATGGGCTCTTGGTTAAATCAACAATAATGCATATAAGAGCCACTTCAACAATTTAATCATGGTCTTCTCCTATCGACCCCCAAAGAAAAGAAAATAAATAAAACTATATACACGGGAAAGCTCCCAACAAGCAAAAGAAGAACGGGAAATATTTTTTGGGTTTTCTTTTAATTATTACTACTATAGCAAGAAAAGTAAACTAACTAAAAGCTATCACTATTTTTTTTGGTTTTTCTTAAGGTTTAACAAACACACAAGAAGAAAGCAAGAAAAAGAAAATAAACTAGCATGGATATTACAGTGAAAAAGTATGAGCACCGACATCTAGCAATGAGTGTGTGAACATAAATGTAATGTCGGTGGGAAATACGTACTCCCCCAAGCTTAGGCTTTTGGCCTAAGTTGGTTTATTGCCAGGGATGGCCTGGCGGATACCCGTAGGTGTAGCCGGGGTCATACTGTGATGAAGAGGACTCTGACTGCCACTGGCTGGCAGCCACCTCCGGATCCCAAAAGTAATCAGACTGTCGTGGAGGCTCAAATTGTGGCTCCGGCTCCGGGGCTGGTGTAAGGTTCCGGTAGGCTTGAATGGCAGCCCACGGAACGAGATAAGGACCTTCAGATAAAATCACATAAGGAAGGAGCAGGCAAGGTAATAGTCTGAGGGTGATGTTTATGAAAGAACAATTTGTATTTAAGCTCCCCTTCCCGGCTCTTAACAATAAAGTCATGCGCTAGCATACTCTTATAATCTAAATAAGCACTAGGCATCAATTTTTCTTCTTTCTCATAGAGCCTAATAGGTATATTAAAATGTGCAGCAAGGCGTGAAGCATAAATACCTCCAAAGATGGGGCCCTTAGTATAGTTCAAACTTAACCGTTTAGCAATAATTCCGCCCATACTAACAGTATTATCGCGGAATAAACCATGGAAGAAAATGATAATATCAGGAACACTAAGGTTTCCACAGTTTCCACGACCAATCAAGCAACGGCTAGCAAATATGGCAAAGTAGCGTAAAACAGGAAAGTGTATGCTAGTGATTCTTGCATCGGAAACCTTCCTGGTTTCTCCCACAGTGATGGTGTCAACAAATTCTTCCACATCTTTATGGTGTGGTTCATCTAAGGTACCCTCAAAGGGTATTTTGCAAACCTTGCAAAATTCAGCTAATGGCATCTTCTTAACAACATCATATAAATGAAACTCTACTGAAGGGGGTGATTCCCTAGGAAAATAGTAGAAGTTTTGCACAAAAGTATTAGTGAGTAAGAGATACTAATGACGTTGGTCGCGGAGGAAGTCGGCGAGGGCAGCATTCTCAGCCAATGAATAGAAATCATCATAAATCCTGGCTGCTCTCAAGAAATCATCGAAAGGCCATTCACACGGCTGGACCTCCGTGGTACGAGGCAAATTAAATTTGGGCCTCTGTGCTTCTTCATTTTGCTATTCCTTCGAGCTTCGGCTCGATGAGCCCCTCAAAAATCTCTTCATCATTTTCTGAAATATTCTGAAATTTTTAGTAACTTCAAACAAAAGTGAATCAAGCTCAACAAAATTGATAACAACTACTCCTACAAGTGCATAGAGCCTATATCAAGCATTAGAACTACTTGGAACTATATAAATTTGACATGCAAGCTCAAGAACATGGTCACCTAGGCAGCACAAATTTGCAATGAGTAAAACACTAGAGCAAAAACTAATCGGACCAATGGAGGAGTCACATACCAAGGAACAATCTCTCCAAGCAGTTTTGTGAGAAGTGTTTTGAGCAAGGAGATCGAAAATCACAGCAAAGTGAGCTAGAACTCGTGCTTGAGCTGGATATTAGTGTTTGTGGGAGGAAGAAGAACTGTATGGGTGCAAGAATAAGTGGAGGAGGGCCACCGTGGACCCACGAGGCAGGGGGGCGCGCCTTGGGGGTAGGGCGTGCCCTCCACCCTCGTGGCCAGGTGGTCGACCCCCCTGCTGTGTTCTCAGTTCCAGAAATCCTCAAATATTCTAGAAAAAATCATATTTCATTTTCAGGGCATTTGGAGAACTTTTATTTTCAGGGTATTTTTATATTGCACAGATAAATCAGAAAACAGACAGAAAAAAACTATTTTTACTTTATTTGAACTAAATAACAGAAAATAGAGAGAGAGAGTACAGAAGGTTGTGCCTTCTAGTTTCATCCATCTCATGCTTATCAAAAGGAATCCACTAACAAGGTTGATCAAGTCTTGTTAACAAACTCATTCTGAATCCCATGAAACCAGAGAAATTTCGAATAAAACTATGTTACCTCAACGGGGATATGCACATCCCCTATAATAAGAATGTCATATTTCTTCTTTACAGTAGGAAGAGGAAATTCAAAACCTCCAAATATAATCGATGGAAATTTTCCAATAGAGTTGATACTATGAACTTGAGGTTGTTTCCTCGAAAAGTGTACCATATGCTCATTACCATTAACATGAAAAGTGGCATTGCCTTTGTTGCAACTAATAACAGCCCCTGCAGTATTCAAAAAGGGTCTTCCAAGAATAATAGACATACTATCGTCCTCGGGAATATCAAGAATAACAAAGTCTGTTAAAATAGTAACGTTTGCAACCACAACAGGCACATCCTCACAAATACCGACAGGTATAGCAGTTGATTTATCAGCCATTTGCAAAGATATTTCAGTAGGTGTCAACTTATTCAAATCAAGTCTACGATATAAAGAAAGAGGCGTAACACTAACACCGGCTCCAAGATCACATAAAGCAGTTTTAACATAGTTTCTTTTAGTGGAGCATGGTATAGTAGGTACTCCTGTATCTCCAAGTTTCTTTGGTATTCCACCCTTAAAAGTGTAATTAGCAAGCATGGTGGAAATTTCAGCTTCCGGTATCTTTCTTTTATTAGTGACAATATCCTTCATATACTTAGCATAAGGATTCATTTTGAGCATATCAGTTAATCGCATACGCAAAAGATAGGTCTAATCATTTCAGCAAAGCGCTCAAAATCCTTATCATCCTTTTTCTTGGATGGTTTGGGAGGAAAAGGCATGGGTTTCTGAACCCATGGTTCCCTTTCTTTACCATGTTTCCTAGCAACAAAGTCTCTCTTATCATAACATTGATTCTTTGATTGTGGGTTATCAAGATCAACAACAGGTTCAATTTCTACATCATTATCATTACTAGGTTGAGCATCATCATTAACGTCATCATTAGCATTTTCACTAGGTTCATGTTCATTACCAGATTGTGTTTCAGCATCAGAGATAGATATATCATTTGGATTCTCAGGTGATTCAGCAATAGGTTCACTAGAAGTTTGCAAAGTCCTATCATTTTTCTTTTTCTTCCTTTTAGAAGAACTAGGTGCATCAATATTATTTCTCTGAGAATCTTGCTCAATTCTCTTAGGGTGGCCTTCAGGATACAAAGGTTCCCGAGTCATTTTACCAGTTCTAGTAGCCACTCTAACAACATAATCATTTTTCTTACTCTTCATTTCATTGAGCAAATCACTTTGAGCCTTAAGTACTTGTTCTACTTGAGTGGTAACCATAGAAGCATGTTTGCTAATGAGCTTAAGTTCACCTCTAACATTAGCCATATAATCACCCAAGTGTTTAAGCATATCGGAATTGTATTTCAATTGTCTACCAAAATAAGCATTAAAAATTTCTTGTTTGACAATAAAATTATCAAACTCTTCTAAGCATTGTCTAGCAGACTTATAGTGAGGAATATCACCTTCATCAAATCTATAGATAGAATTTACCTTTACTACTTGTGTCGGGTTATCAAGACCATGAGGTTCTTCAATAGGTAATGGATTAAGACCATATGTTTCTTCAACAGGCGGTAAATTAATACCATGTATTTCTTCAATAGGAGGTAAATTCTTAACATCTTCAGCTTTAATACCTTTTTCTTTCATAGATTTCTTTGCCTCTTGCATATCTTCAGGACTAAGAAATAGAACACCTCTCTTCTTTGGAGTTGGTTTAGGAATAGGCTCAGTAATTGGCTCAGGAGCTGGCTCAGGAAGTGTCCAATTATTTTCATTTGTCAACATAGAATTTCAGCTTCATCCGGTGTTCTTTCCCTGAAAACAGAACCAACACAACTATCCAGGTAATCTCTAGAAGCATCGGTTAGTCCATTGTAAAAGATATCAAGTATTTCATTTTTCTTGAGAGGATGATCAGGCAAATCATTAAGTAACTTGAGAAGCCTCCCCCAAGCTTGTGGGAGACTCTCTTCTTCAATTTGCACAAAATAGTATATATCCCTCAAAGCAGCTTGTTTCTTATGAGCAGGGAAATATTTAGCAGAGAAGTAATAAATAATATCCTGGGGACTATGCACACAACCAGGATCAAGAGAATTAAACCATATCTTAGCATCACCCTTTAATGAGAACAAAAATATTTTGAGGATATAAAAGTAACGAGATCTCTCGTCATTAGTGAACAGGGTGGCTATATCATTTAATTTAGTAAGATGTGCCACAACAATTTCAGATTCATAGCCATGAAAAGGATCAGATTCAACCAAAGTAATTATATCAGGATCAACAGAGAATTCATAATCCTTATCGGCAACACAGATAGGTGAAGTTGCAAAAGCAGGGTCAGGCCTCATTCTATCATTAAGCAATTGCTTATTCCATTTAGCTAGTAACCTCCTAAGCTCATTACTATCTTTGCAAGCTAAAATAGCTGCAGAAGCTTCTTTATCACAAATATAACCCTCAGGAATAACAGGCATATCTTCATCATCAATTTCATCAATACAATCAGTTTCAATAATTTCTTTCTCTCTAGCCCTAGCAATTTGTTCATCAAGAAATTCACTAAGGGGCACAGTAGTATCAAGCATAGAAGTAGTTTCATCATAAGTATCATGCATAGCAGAAGTGGCATCATCAATAACATGCGACATATCAGAACGAATAGCAGAAGCAGGTTTAGGTGTCGCGAGCTTACTCAAAACAGAAGGTGAATCAAGTGCAGAGCTAGATAGCAGTTCCTTACCTCCCCTCTTAGTTGAGGGATAAATTGTTGTCTTAGCGTATTTCAAGTTCTTCATAGTGACCAGCAGATATAAATCCCAAGCGACTCAAAGAATAGAGCTATGCTCCTCGGCAACGGCGCCAGAAATTAGTCTTGATAACCCACAAGAATAGGGGATCGCAACAGTTTTTGAGGGTAGAGTTGTCGGTGTCAAAACTGGCGGATCTCGGGTAGGGGGTCCTGAACTGTGCGTCTAGGCGGATGGTAACAGGAGACAAGGGACACGATGTTTTTACCCAGGTTCGGGCCCTCTCGATGGAGGTAAAAACCTACTCCTGCTTGATTAATATTGATGATATAGGTAGTACAAGAGTAGATCTACCACGAGATCAAGGAGGCTAAACCCTAGAAGCTAGCCTATGGTATGATTGTTGTTCTGTTGTTCGTCCTACGGACTAAAACCCTCCGATTTATATAGACACCGGAGAGGGCTAGGGTTACACAGAGTCGGTTACAATGGTAGGAGATCTACATATCCGTATCGCCAAGCTTGCCTTCCACGCCAAGGAAAGTCCCTTCCGGACACGGGACGAAGTCTTCAATCTTGTATCTTCATAGTCCATGAGTCCGGCCGAAGGTATAGTCCGGCGATCCGAACACCCCCTAATCCAGGACTCCCTCAGTAGCCCCTGAACCAGGCTTCAATGACGACGAGTTTGGCGCGCAGATTGTCTTCGGCATTGTAACGCGGGTTCCTCCTCCAAGTACTTCATAGAAGATTTCGAACACAAGGATAGTGTCCGGCTCTGCAAAACAAGTTTCCACATATTACCATAGAGAAATAATATTTACACCAATCTAATCTGCTGACGTATTCCGTAGCGTGACATCACACCACGGCCAAGCCTTTATTCGAATCGTTTTATTGTCCCACCTCAGCGTGTTATGCGAGGCGGTTTCCTTGGCACGTCTTGTCAAAGCACAGATCGTGTCCCCTTATTCCGGGATTCTCATCAATACGGGCGTGGGTAACCCAACCGGCCATTGATTACGACGCTTGGGAGATAAGCGAGTTTTACCAGGCGGGTGGGGACGCGTAGTTGCGTCCGCCCATATAAGGGGATAAGGACCCACCTTTCTCATCCACACCTTCTTCCTCCTTTGCCTATCCATTTCCGCGCACTCGAGCTCCAGCGCCCAAGTCCGCACTCCCCACCTCAACCTTCTCCAACCATGTCCGGAGCGGGAGGCAAGTGGATGGTCTCCTCCATCACGGAGGGACACATAAAAAAACTGAGGAAGGCTGGATACTTGTCTAACGACATCGCGCACCGGCTTCCCGAAGAGGGGCAGCTCGTCCCCAC
The DNA here is from genome assembly GCA_032464435.1 of Aegilops umbellulata. NCBI lineage: Eukaryota > Viridiplantae > Streptophyta > Magnoliopsida > Poales > Poaceae > Aegilops > Aegilops umbellulata. Next base: position 447,247,537 of record CP136054.1, read on the forward strand.
CCCAAGGCCCCATGAGAGGGTGGTGTTCCTCCCCCATTTCCTCCGCGAACTGGGTTTCCCTCTCCACCCATTTGTCCGGGGGCTCATGTTCTACTATGGCCTAGATTTCCACGATCTGGCCCCAAACTTTGTCCTCAATATCTCGGCGTTTATCGTCGTGTGCGAGGCCTTCCTCTGCATCCGCCCCCATTTCGGCCTATGGCTCAAGACTTTCAATGTCAAGCCAAAGGTGGTGCGCGGCAACCAGGCGGAGTGCGGAGGCGCCATGGTGGGCAAGATGCCCAACGTCCTATGGCTCGAGGGCTCCTTCGTGGAGACCCTGAAGGGGTGGCAATCGGGGTGGTTCTATATCACCGAGCCACGTGACCCTGAATGGGTCGCCGCCCTCGAATTCCGATCCGGACCCCCTACGCGGCTCACGTCCTAGAAAGAGACGGGCCTGTCGTGGGGCAACAAAGGAGAGGTGACTGGACTGCAAACATGCATCCAAACCCTGGTGAACAAGAAGCTTAAACTTGTCAACGTAGTCCAGGTTATGCTCATCCGTCGGGTCCTCCCGTGTCAACAACGGGCCTTCAACCTGTGGGAGTTCGACCCGGCGCAGTACCCAACTCTAAGAAGGCTCTTTGACACGACGTACGGAGATGCCTGGAAGGTGCTATTCAAGGGCGCCGAGGCTCCCACATCCGCTACCGAGGATCGCGGATTCAGCACGCAGCGTCACGCCAATGCGGTAAGCCGTTTTTACCTTTTACAAGGTATTTTAGCTTTTCATAGTTTTGACTTTATGCGGGATCTAAGCTCCCTTTCCTTTGACAGGATTGGCAGGCGAAGTCCGGACAGATCAACTGTCCGGCTCGTTTGCCCGAAGACCCAACAGATGCTCTATTGGCAAGGCTGCTCGTTCTGGCACCCTATGTGGTGCCGGAGAAGAAGGCCACGAAGAAGGCCACGGGGACTCGAAAGAGTGCCCGTTGTGTGGTGGTGTCGGATTCGTCGTCCGACGACTCCGAGACGCAATCCTCCCATGAAGACGAGGAGGTGGAAGAAGAGACCTCACCCCCTCCAGCGGGGGAAGGAGAGAAAAGGAAGGCCGCCCCAACTGGGGAGGCCGGAGGGTCCAAGAAGGGGAAAACCCTTCTTCTGGACTACTCCACCAACGCCGACGACGGCGAAGAGGAGTGGCCGCATAGGGCTAAGCCCCTGGTGAAATCGTAAGTATTCGGATACCAGAGTAAGTCATAGTATTCCTTTACTGCACAGCTTTTCCTTACGTCGAATATGATTATGCAGTCCACCCAAAGACTGGCTTGACGTGTCATCGAGTGGTTCCCTGGACTCGTCGGACATAAACTCTCTTCCGACGACTACCTCCCCCGCCCTATGGATGACGCTGAGGTGGCGTCCCAGGAAGTTCCAAGCCAGGAGGAGGTGGTCCCGGAGGCGCCGCAAGGCGACCTTCCGGACCCCAGGTGCCAAGGGATAGAACCCCTAAGGGCTCCAAGTCCGGCCCTAGGCTGGACACCGCTCCGGAACCTTCAAAGGTTCCAGAGTCCGGCGGGCGACCTCCTCCCAAGAGGAGCAAGCCCACTGAGCCGGTGGCCCCCGTCCAACCGGAGGCGCCGGACAATCTGCTGGAGGTGCTTAAAGGCGCCTCCATCGACGAGGAGCACCGCACCATTATGAGTGCGGTGATTCAGAAAGTTCGGTCCGCCAAGAGCGGGCTGACCGAAGCCTGTGCCAGCCTTTTGACAGGCTTTGAGGTATGTAAAAAATATGTAAAAATATTACCGCATAGACAGTAGCCCCTGATGCTCTGTTTGGCGTTCGGAAAGAAAAGCCGAATAGAGGATCTAATAAAATTTGCAGGAGTCTAACAAAAGTAAGTCAATATGCGTATGCAGGCTTCACTGCTGGCGTCCTCAACACTGACTGCAGAGGTGGACACGCTAAAGCAGAACCTCGGGCGGTCCGAGCAAGAGCTCGGCCTTGCCAAGAAGCAGCTCGAGGACAAAGAAGGTAAGAAATACCTTATTAAATATAAAAAGGCACAATTGCAAAAAGTGACAGGACTAACGTGGCTATTGTAGGGGCCACAATGGAGGTGGCGACCCTTAAGCAAGCGCTGTCCGAGGCCGAGAAGAGGGCGGCCACGGAGCGCGCCGAGCGGGAGAAATATGAGGCGCAGGTTGGCGAGGTGCGGCAAGAGCTCCAGGCTCTCATGAAAAAACATGAGAGTTTGGAGCTTGACTCAAAGACCCGAGAGTCCGAGCTCGCGGCGGCTATTGAGAATGCCAAGTCTGTCAAGGCCGAAGCCCAAAAGGCCCTCCAAGAGGTTGAGGCGATGAAGAAGATAGCGGCGGGTAAGGCTTTCTTTATCCAAAGCAAGCATTTGAAAGTCAATTACTTGTTACTTACCCGAATCCGGAGCTCTCCAAGAGCATTCACAGATTTGCCCCGCAGCGTGTACGATGCCGCCGCATTCTACCGAGCCGAGGAGGGCAGCTCGACAGAGAAGGTGTTCTGGTCTCAGTATGCTGAGGCCGGACTCCCTGTGCCCTTGAGCGACCAGCTGAAGCAACTGGTCGAGCTCCACAAGGTGGCCGAACAGGCCATGAAGGGCCTCATAGTTCGGCTGTGGCCTGGAGAGGCTCTGCCTGGGAGCTACTTCAGGCTGGTGAGGCGGCTGGTGGAGGCCTGTCCAAGGCTCGAAGTCATCAAGCGCTCCGTCTGCATCGAAGGTGCCCGTAGGGCGCTTGCCCGTGCTAAGGTGCACTGGGGCAAGCTGGATGCGGAGAAGCTTGTGAAGGACGGGCCGCCGCCGGGCAAGGAGCATCGCCACCCCGAGATGTACTATAAGGGCGTTCTGGAAGGCGCCCGCCTTATGGCGGACGAATGCTCGAAAGATGTAATTTTTGAGTAAAACTTGTTTATTTTGTCCTGTGCGCTGAAAACTTGTTCATGTGCGCTAAGCAATGCTTTTTGAATTTAAAATATTACCTTCTGTGCGGACGTTTATCAAATTTTGAGAGATGGCGAGTCGTCGGCTTCTGCCCCCATGCCACGAGTGCTGGGGTGTTCGGGATAAACTTGAGCGCTCTTTTTCCCATTCTTGGGTCCGTCGAGGGAGGCGCTCAACACAACGAACAAGGCAATCGGACTATAATGCTGAACACTCTACTTAGCCATAGAATTCTATAATTTTAAATTTCGACAAAGCCCCTAATGTTCGAAAGACCGAGTTCGGGGCGCTATCCACGCCTGGGCCGGACAAAGCTGACTCCTCGCTTTAAGCGGCATAAGTCTTTAGGGACTCGAAAACCTCTCGAACAGCGACCAACTCTCGCCTTAACATGACGGTTAGTTTTAGCTTTCTCTACTGAGGTGCTTTAGCCCAGCTCAACTGGGGCACAATTGCAGTAGTTCTCCTAGCGCTACCTTAGCCGATACAACGGAACGTAAGGTACCAAAACATAGGAGCCGGGCAAACCCAACATTTGACCCAAGACATGATTCGGAGCCGATGCATATAATGCTATAAGTTCGGGGTGCCGCACTTGTGAAAGTGTTCGGACTTCTCACACCGTGTTGTGGGGTACTTAAGCCCGTGGTGTATTGGCCGTACCAAAGTGTACGCATGCGACATGTCATTAATGAACATGTATTCTTAAAGAAGAGTAATACAGTAATAGACAAAAGCTATGCATTGTTTATTTAAAGAAGCTGTGATCAAAGCAGAACGATACAAATGGTGCGATAAGCAAAATGTTGGACTATTTGACATGTCCTATCCAGGGGCGGACTGTGGAATGATATGCAAAACAGGTATACTGCTCGTTATAGAGACCACCTTAGAGTTCCATAGTGCGGCGTGGTTTTCTTCTTCCCTGGTTCTTGCATCATTTGTGCGGCAATTGTACTGTCGGCTTAGGCCTTCCGAAGAATGGAGTCCTGAAAGTAAGATAAAAGTAAGAGATCGGTAGCCCCTAGTGTGGTTTAAGCCGTGATTTGGGCGTGCCGTGATGGTGCCCCTCCCCCTGTACCCATGGTATTTCCAGAGCGTAGTTATGTACGCGCAGTACTGGTTTCAAAATTTCGTGAGGGCTGGGGTTGGGGCCGCATTGCTGTGCCTTCTCACAACATGCCAGGCGGTCTTGCTGTAGGTTACTCCGGGCGCGCTTGACGGTGTCCGGTCGTTTAGTTGCCGGACTAGAAAATTGCCTTGAGAGGCTGCTTTGTACTTCCGCTGCGAGAGCCGCCATATGCTCCTCTGTACGGAGAGAGCGTACGGTGTTTCCATTGACCGTAATGACTCCTCGAGGGCCTGGCATCTTGAGCTTGAGGTATGCATAATGCGGTACCGCATTGAACTTGGCAAATGCGGTTCGCCCGAGCAGTGCGTGATAGCCACTGTGGAACGGGACTATGTCGAAGATTAACTCCTCGCTTCGGAAGTTATCCGGAGATCCGAAGACCACTTCAAGTGTGACTGAGCCTGTACAGTTGGCCTCTACACCTGGTATGATGCCTTTAAAGGTCGTTTTAGTGGGTTTAATCCTCGAAGGATCGATGCCCATTTTCCGCACTACATCCTGATAAAGCAGGTTCAGGCTGCTGCCGCCGTCCATGAGGACTCGAGTGAGGTGAAATCCGTCAATGATTGGGTCAAGAACCAATGCGGCGAATCCACCGTGACGGATGCTATTGGGGTGGTCCCTTCGATCAAAAGTGATCGGGCAGGAGGACCATGGGTTGAACTTCGGGGCGACTGGCTCCATCGCGTATACGTCCCTTAACGCACGCTTCCGCTCCCTCTTGGGGATGTGGGTTGCGTATATCATGTTCACCGTCCGCACTTGTGGGGCGAATCCCTTCTGTCCACTACTGTTCGGCGGCCGGGGCTCCTTGTCGTCGCTATGTAGCCCCTGATCTCTGTTTTTGGCATGTAACTTGCCTGCCTGCTTGAACACCCAACAATCCCTATTGGTGTGATTGGCTGGCTTTTCGGGGGTGCCATGTATCTGGCACTAGCGGTCGAGTATTCGGTCCAAACTGGATGGGCCCGGAGTATTTCTCTTGAATGGCTTTTTCCGCCGACCGGGTTTAGAGCCTCTGAATCCGGCATTAACTGCCGTATCCTCAGCATTGTCGCTGTTAATGCGGCGCTTGTGCTTGTTGCGACGCAACCTGGCACTGTTGTCCTTGGTATCCGAATTACCAGGGATCTTGGTTATGTTATTGCTATGAGCCAGCCAGCTGTCTTCTCCCGCACAAAAGCGGGTCATGAGCGTCGTGAGGGCTGCCATAGATTTCGACTTCTCCTGTCCAAGGTGCCGGGCAAGCCACTCGTCGCGGATATTATGCTTGAGGGCCGCTAGGGCCTCTGCGTCCGGACAGTCGACGATTTGATTTTTCTTGGTTAGGAACCGTGTCCAGAATTGCCTGGCCGATTCCTCTGGCTGCTGAATTATGTGGCTTAGGTCATCGGCATCTGGTGGTCGCACATAAGTGCCCTGGAAATTGTCGAGGAATGCGGCTTCCAGGTCCTCCCAACAACCAATTAATTTTGCTGGCAAGCTATTAAGCCAATGCCGAGCTGGTCCTTTAATCTTGAGTGAGAGGTATTTGATGGCGTGTAGATCATCACCGCGGGCCATGTGGATATGGAGGAGATAGTCCTCGATCCATACCGCAGGGTCTGTTGTGCCATCATATGATTCGATGTTTACGGGTTTGAAACCCTCTGGGATTTGATGATCCATTACTTCATCTGTGAAGCATAGTGGGTGTGCGGCACCTCTGTATTGAGCTATATCACGACGTAGCTCAAGCGAGCTTTGTATACTGTGTTCGGCCCGGCCGGATTTACTATATTCGGCGTGACGATTACCGTCTCGTGCTGTGGGGCGCTCACGCGATCCGTAGATCGACCTTGTTTGCTTTGCCTTGTCCTCCAATATATCTCGCAGGTCTGGCGCATTCCCCCGTGCCTTGGTATTTTTAAAGCGGCGCCGGGGTGCGGCTTGAGTGGAGGGCCGAGAGGTCTCTGTGTCACGGCCATGTGGTGGCCGGTCGGCCGCATCATGCGCTGGTGATGTAGGTGCTTCTTCCTCTAATCGGGGTAGCAACCTGCGCTTTGGGTAGCTCTTGGAGGGGCGTTCGAGTTCATACTCTTCGGCCGCTAGGACTTCTGTCCATTTGTCGGCTAGCAAGTCTTGATCAGCTCTAAGCTGTAGCTGTTTTTTCTTGAGGCTGCTCGCCGTGGCTATAAGCCTGCGTTTGAAGCGCTCTTGTTCGACGGGATCCTCAGGCACGACAAATTCGTCATCGTCGAGGCTTGCCTCGTCTTCGAAGGGAGGCATGTAATTATCATCCTCGACCTCTCTGTCTGCCGCTCTCTCATGAGGGCTGGCTTCTCCATCCTCCTGTGCTGAGTTTTGCTGGAGGGGGTTTTCTTCGGCAATGTCCGGAGTGTTATTATCCCCCGTGCCGGAATCACCGTTTTTGCTTTGGCGGGATTTAGAGCGGCGCCACTAACGCCGGCGCTTAGGCTGTTTCTTGGAGGGGTCATCCTCCGCTGTTCCATCGCCATCGCCCTCTTTTGGGGTATCCACCATGCATATGTCATATGACGAGGTGGCTTTCCAGTGCCCTATAGGCGTTGATTCCTGAAGGTCTCCTGCATCGGCGTCCATGCCGTCGATGTCTTCGGAGTCGTAGTCGAGCACGTCGGTTAAATCATCGACAGTGGCTACAAAGTGGGTGGTGGGTGGGTCTTGAATTTCTTCATCATCCGCATCAACCTTGCTGACCGTAGTCCGTCTAGGGCTCTCCTGACAGAGAGAGAGAGAGTTTAGTGAATTCAGAATATTGCCAAAGGGCGGGTGCTGAAAGATGTCCGCAGCGGTGAACTCCATAATCGGCGCCCAATCGGATTCGATCGGCAGGGGCGCGGGGGGCTCGGAGTCCGGAGAGGAGTCCGGCACCTTGGAGTCACGGGCTTCGTGAAGGACGAAGCTGGTGTTCGGCTCGATCACCGTAGAGATTTCGGCCTCCGAGGCGGCGTCCAACCATCCGTCCTCGATCGACGCGATCGGCTCCGAACTAAGGGTCGAGGCCGATGCGGGCGCGGCCTCCAAAGCACCGTTCGGCGGCAGAGCTAAATCATGCCCTTCGTGACAGTGCGGCATGCTCGGTCGTGGCTCGAATCCGTCGAAGATCAAATCTCCGCGGATGTCAGTCGTGTAGTTAAGACTTCCAAATCTGACCTGATGGCCAGGGGCGTAGCTTTCGTTCTGCTCCAGATGGCCAAGCGAATTGGCCCGCAGTGCAAAGCCGCCGAACACGAAGATCTGTGAGGGGAGAAAAGTCTCACCCTGGACCGCATCGCTGTTGATGATGGAGAAGCCATCGGGCCTAAAAGTGACGACACAGAGGAACTCTCAATGAAAGCACCAATGTCGGTGTCAAAACCGGCGGATCTCGGGTAGGTGGTCCCGAACTGTGCGTCTAGGCGGATGGTAACAGGAGACAAAGGACACGGTGTTTTTACCCAGGTTCGGGCCCTCTCGATGGAGGTAAAACCCTACTCCTGCTTGATTAATATTGATGATATAGGTAGTACAAGAGTAGATCTACCACGAGGTCAAGGAGGCTAAACCCTAGAAGCTAGCCTATGGTATGATTGTTGTTCTGCTGTTTGTCCTATGGACTAAAACCCTCCGGTTTATATAGACACCGGAGAGGGCTAGGGTTACACAGAGTCGGTTACAATGGTAGGATATCTACATATCCATATCGCCAAGCTTGCCTTCCACGCCAAGGAAAGTCCCTTCCGGACACGGGACGAAGTCTTCAATCTCGTATCTTCATAGTCCAGGAGTCCGGCCGAAGGTATAGTCTGGCTATCCGAACACCCCCTAATCCAGGACTCCCTCAAGAGTATTCAACCCAAATTTATTGATTCGACAAAAGGGGAGCCAAAGAATATTCTCAAGTATTAGCAGCTGAGTTGTCAATTCAAATAACTTAATATCTGCAGTAAATTATTTAGTAGCAAGGAATGTGATAGTGGTGGTAACGGTAACAATAGGTAACGGTAGCAAAAGTAATATTTTTGGTGTTTTATAGTGATTGTAACAGTAGCAACGGGAAAGTAAATAAGCGAGAACCAATATAGGAAAAGCTCGTAGGCATTGGATCGGTAATTGATAATTATGCCGGATGCGGTTCATCATGTAATAGTCATAACATAGGGTGACACAGAATTAGCTCTAATTCATCAATGTAATGTAGGCATGTATTCCGAATATAGTCATACGTGCTTACGGAAAAGAACTTGCATGACATCTTTTGTCCTACCCTCCCGTGGTAGCGAGGTCCTAATGGAAACTAAGGGATATTAAGGCCTCCTTTTAATAGAGAAGCGGAACAAAGCATTAACACATAGTGAATACATGAACTCCTCAAACTATGGTCATCACCGGGAGTGGTCCCGATTATTGTCACTTCGGGGTTGCCGGATCATAACACATAGTAGGTGACTATAGACTTGCAAGATAGGATCAAGAACACACATATATTCATGAAAAAATAATAGGTTCAGATCTGAAATCATGGCACTCGGGCCCTAGTGACAAGCATTAAGCATAGGAAAGTCATAGCAACATCAATCTCAGAACATAGTGGATACTAGGGATCAAACCCTAACAAAACTAACTCAATTACATGATAGATCTCATCCAACCCATCACCGTACAACAAGACTACGATGGAATTACTCACGCACGGAGGTGAGCATCATGAAATTGGTGATGGAGGATGGTTGATGAGGACAACGACGATGAATCCCCCTATTTGGAGCCCCGAACGGACTCCAGATCAGCCCTCCTGAGAGGTTTTAGGGCTTGGCGGCGGCTCCGAATCATAAAACGCGATGATTTCTTCTCCTTTATTTTCTACCCGAAAGCAAATATATAGAGTTGGAGTTGGCGTCGGAGGAGCTCCAGGGGGCCCACGAGGTAGGGGGCGCGCCCTAGGGGGGCGCCCCCACCCTCGTGGACAGGGTGTGGGCCCCCTGGTCTTCATCTTTGGCAAGGATTTTTTTATTATTTCTGAAAAGATGTTCCGTAGAGTTTCAGGTCATTCCGGGAACTTTTGTTTCTGCACATAAATAACACCATGGCAATTCTGCTGAAAACAACGTTAGTCTGTGTTAGTTCCATTCAAATCATGCAAATTAGAGTCCAAAACAAGGGCAAAAGTGTTTGGAAAAGTAGATACGATGGAGACGTATCATTTATCCATTTACCAGATTTCATAAAATTTGGCAATTGCTAACATGATTCGCACAGACTTAAGCATAGATACCAGTGAGAAACTCTCATCATAGTCAACACCTTGAACTTTTCGAAAACCTTTTGTGACAATTCTAGCTTTGTAGATAGTAACACTAGTATCAGCGTCCGTCTTCCTCTTGAAGATCCATTTAATCTCAATGGCTCGCCGATCATTGGGCAAGTCAATCAAAGTCCATACTTTGTTCTCATACATGGATCCCATCTCAGATTTCATGTCCTCAAGCCATTTTGCGGAATCTGGGCTCATCATCACTTCCTCATAGTTCGTAGGTTCGTCATGGTCAAGTAACATGACCTCCAGAACAGGATTACCATACCACTCAGGTGCGGATCTTACTCTGGTTGACCTACGAGGTTTGGTAGTAACTTGATCTGAAGTTTCATCATTAGCTTCCTCACTAATTGGTGTAGGAGTCACATGAATAGATTTCTGTGATGAACTACTTTCCAATAAGGGAGGAGGTACAGTTTCCTCATCAATTTCTACTTTCCTCCCACTCACTTCTTTCGAGAGAAACTCCTTCTCTAGAAAGGATCCATTCTTAGCAACGAATGTCTTGCCATCGGATCTGTGATAGAAGGTGTACCCAATAGTTTCCTTTGGGTATCCTATCAAGACACATTTCTCCGATTTGGGTTCGAGCTTATCAGGTTGAAGCTTTTCACATAAGCATCGCAGCCCCAAACTTTAAGAAACGACAACTTTGGTTTCTTGCCAAACCATAGTTCATACGGCGTTGTTTAAACAGATTTAGATGGTGCCCTTTTAACGTGAATGCAGTTGTCTCTAATGCATAACCCCAAAATAATAGTGGTAAATCGGTAAGAAACATCATAGATTGCACTATATCCAACAAAGTACGGTTATGACGTTCGGACACACCATTATGCTGTGGTGTTCCAGGTGGCATGAGTTTGTGAAACTATTCCACATTGTTTTAATTGAAGGCCAAACTCGTAACTCAAATATTTGCCTCTATGATAAGATCGTAGAAACTTTATTTTTTTGTTACGATGATTCTCTACTTCACTCTGAAATTCTTTGAACTTTTCAAATGTTTCAGACTTATGTTTCATCAAGTAGATATACCCATATCTGCTCAAATCATCTGTGAAGGTCAGAAAACAATGATACCCGCTGTGAGCCTCAACACTCATTGGACCGCATACATCAGTATGCATTATTTCCAACAAGTTAGTGGCTCGCTCCATTGTTCCGAAGAACGGAGTCTTAGTCATCTTGCCCATGAGGCATGGTTCGCAAGCATCAAGTGATTCCAAAAATCCCATCAGCATGGAGTTTCTTCATGCGCTTTATACCAATATGACCTAAACGACAGTGCCACAAATAAGTTGCACTATCATTATTAAGGGATAATTAGATTTATGCCCCTAGTTGTGTCCCACTCGTCTGTTTTACCCCTAATTCCCAAAAGTCACCGGTTCTGTCCAAATCACTTTGCTCCTCTTATGCTTTTGCCCTTTGACCGTTTGATCTTCAGTTTGAAAACTTCATAACTAATTCATACTAAATCAGAAAAATGCAAATAAGATACCAAAATGTTCAGAAAAACATCACTTATATGTCAGTGTCATTTGCATTCACGAAAAAAGTGTTGGAAAGTGCCCATCCGAGTTTTAGCTCTTATGCTACCACCATGAATAGTAAAATCTAAAAAAGTTCAAAAAAATTCAAAAATAATTTGGTGGCAAAGAATGACAAATGTTTTAAGTGCCTACCAAGTTTCATCAGGGAATAACATTCATGGGTGCCGCGGCAAAAAAAAACAATCAGCGCTCCAAAATAGATTATTTTTTTGCCACGACTTCCACGAATGTCGTTCCCTAATGAAACTTGGCAAGCACTTAGAACACTTGTCGTTCTTTGACACCATATTTTTCTTGATTTTTTTGAATCTTTTTAGAGTTTACAATTCATGGTGGTATTAAAAGAGCTAAAACTCGGATGTGCACTTTCCAAAGCTTTTTTCATGAATGTAAATGACACTGACATATAGGTGATGTTTTTCTGAACATTTTGGTATCTTATTTACATTTTTTTATTTTGTATGAATTAGTTATGAAGTTTTCAAACTGATGGTCAAATGGTCAAAGGGCAAAACCATAAGAGGATCAAAGTGACTTGGACAGAACCGGTGACTTTTGGGAATTAGGGGTAAAACAGACGAGTGGGACACAACTAGGGGCATAAATCTAATTATCCCCATTATTAACTTTGCATCTTTTGGCTTCAATATTATGAATATGTGTATCACTAAGATCAAGATCCAACAAACCATTTTCATTGGGTGTATGACCATAGAAGGTTTTATTCATGTAAACAGAACAACAATTATTCTCTAATTTAAATATATAACCGTATTGCAATAAACATGATCAAATCATATCCATGCTCAACGCAAACACCAAATAACATTTGTTTAGGTTCAACACTAATCCCGAAAGTATAGGGAGTGTGCGATGATGATCATATCAATCTTGGAATTGCTTCCAACACACATCGTCCCTTCACCCTTAACTAGTGTCTGTTCATTCTGCAACTCCCGTTTCAAGTTACTACTCTTAGCAACTGAACTAGTATCAAATACCGTCGGGTTGCTATAAACACTAGTAAAGTACACATCAATAACATGTATATCAAATATACCTTTGCTCACTTTGCCATCCTTCATATCCGCCAAATACTTGGGGCAGTACCGCTTCCAGTGACCAGTCCCTTTGTAGTAGAAGCACTTAGTCTCAGGCTTAGGTCCAGACTTGGGCTTCTTCAATTGAGCAGCAACTTGCTTGCCGTTCTTCTTGAAGTTCCCCTTCTTCCCTTTGCCCTTACTATAGTTCATCACGAAGTTCTACTAACTTGGTGATGGTGACTAGAGAATTCTGTCAATCTCTATTTTATCTGGAAGATTAACTTCCACTTGATTCAAGCGATTGTAGTACCAAGACAATCTGAGCACATGCTCACTGCTTGAGCTATTCTCCTCCATCTTTTAGCTATACAACTTGTTGGAGACTTCATATCTCTTAACTCGGGTATTTGCTTGAAATATTAACTTCAACTTCTAGAACATCTCATATGGTCCATGACGTTCAAAACGTCTTTGAAGTCCCGATTCTAAGCCATTAAGCATGGTGCACTAAACTATCAAGTAGTCATCATATTGAGCTATGCAAACGTTCATAACATCTGCATCTGCTCCTGCAATAGGTCTGTCACCTAGCGGTGCATCAAGGACATAATTCTTCTGTGTAGCAGTGAGGATAAACCTCAGATCACGGGCCCAGTCAGCATCATTGCTACTATCATCTTTCAACTTAGTTTTCTCTAGGAATATATATAAAACATAGGGAAGCAACAACGCGAGCTATTGATCTACAACATTATTTGCAAAATACTATTAGGACTAAGTTCATGATAAATTAAAGTTCAATTAATCATATTACTTAAGAACTCCCACTTAGATAGACATCCCTCTAATCATCTAAGTGATCACGTGATCCATATCAACTAAACCATGTCCGATCATCACGTGAGATGGAGTAGTTTTCAATGGTGAACATCACTATGTTGATCATATATTCTATATGATTCACGCTCGACCTTTCGGTCTCCAGTGTTCCGAGGCCATATCTGCATATGCTAGGCTCGTCAAGTTTAACCCGAGTATTTCTGCGTGTGCAAAGCTGGCTTGCACCCGTTGTAGATGAACGTAGAGCTTATAACACCCGATCATCACGTGGTGTCTCGGCACGACGAACTTTGGCAACGGTGCATACTCAGGGAGAACACTTTTACCTTGAAATTTAGTAAGGGATCATCTTATAAAGCTACCGCCGAACTAAGAAAAATAAGATGTATAAAAGATAAACATCACATGCAATCATAATATGTGACATGATATGTCCATCATCATCTTGTGCTTTTGATCTCCATCTCCAAAGTACTGTCATGATCTCCATTGTTACCGGCATGACACTATGATCTCCATCATCTTGATCTTTTATCAACGTGTCGTCACATGGTCGTCTCACCAGCTATTGCTTTTGTAACTATTGTTATCGCATAGCGATAAAAGTAAAGCAATTACATAGCACTTGCATCTTATGCAAATAAAGAGACAACCATAAGGCTCCTGCAGTTGCCGATAACTTTAACAAAACATGATCATCTCATACAATAAAATATAGCATCATGTCTTGACCATATCACATCACAACATGCCCTGCAAAAACAAGTTAGACGTCCTCTACTTTGTTGTTGCAAGTTTTACGTGGCTGCTACGGGCTGAGCAAGAACCGTTCTTACCTACGCATCAAAACCACAACGATAGTTCATCAAGTTGGTGCTATTTTAACCTTCTCAAGGACCGGGCGTAGCCACACTCGGCTCAACTAAAGTTGGAGAAACTGACACCCGCCAGCCACCTGTGTGCAAAGCACGTCGGTAGAACCAGTCTCGCGTAAGCGTACGTGTAATGTCGGTCCGGGCCGCTTCATCCAACAATACCGCCGAACCAAAGTATGACATGCTGGTAAGCAGTATGACTTGTATCGCCCACAACTCACTTGTGTTCTACTCATGCATATAACATCTACGCACAAAACCTGGCTCGGATGCCACTGTTGGGGAACATAGTAATTTCAAAAAAATCCTACGCACACGCGGGATCATGGTGATGCATAGCAAAGAGAGGGGAGAGTGTTGTCCACGTACCCTTGTAAACTAAAAGCGGAAGCGTTAGCACAACGCGGTTGATGTAGTCGTACGTCTTCACGATCCGCCCGATCCAAGTACCGAATGCACGGCACCTCCGAGTTCAGCACACGTTCAGCTCGATGGCGTCCCACGAACTCCGATCCAGCAGAGTTTCGAGGGAGAGTTCCGTCAGCATGACGGTGTGGTGACGACGATGATGTTCTACCGACGCAGGGCTTCTCCTAAGCACCGCTACGATATTATCGAGGTGGATTATGGTGGAGGGGGGCACCGCACACGACTAAGAGATCCAAGGGATCAATTGTTGTGTCTCCAAGGGGTGCCTCCCTCCCCGTATATAAAGGAGTGGAGGAGGGGGAGGGTGTCGGCCACCCTTGGCGCGCGCCATGAGGAGTCCTACTCCCACTGGGAGTAGGACTCCCCCCTTCCATGTGGGAGTAGGAGAGGAGAGGGAAGGAGAGAGAGAGAGAGGGGGAAAGGAAAGGGGGCGCCGCCCCCCTCCTTGTCCAATTCGGACTGGGGGGGGGGGGAGGTGGCGCGCGGCTGCCCTTGGCCTCCCCTCCTCTTCTCCATTAGGGCCCAATAGGCCCATTAGTCTCCCAGGGGGGTTCCGATAACCCCCCGGTACTCCGGTATATGCCCGATACTCTCTGAAACCATTGCTGTGTCCGAACGTAGTCGTCCAATATATCAATCTTTATGTCTCGACCATTTCGAGACTCCTCGTCATGTCCCCGATCTCATCTGGGACTCTGAACTACCTTAGGTACATCAAAACACATAAACTCATAATACAAATCGTCACCGAACTTTAAGCGTGCGGACCCTACAGGTTCGAGAACTATGTAGACATGACCGAGACACATATCCGTCAATAACCAATAGCGGAACCTGGATGCTCATATTGGCTCCTACATATTCTATGAAGATCTTTATCGGTCAAACCGCATAACAACATACTTTGTTCCCTTTGTCATCGGTATGTTACTTGCCCGAGATTTGATCGTCGGTATCTCAATACCTAGTTCAATCTTGTTACCGGCAAGTCTCTTTACTCGTTCCGTAATAAATCACCTCGCAACTAACTCATTAGTCACAATGCTTGCAAGGCTTATAGTGATGTGCATTACCGAGAGGGCCTAGAGATACCTCTCCGACAATCGGAGTGACAAATCCTAATCTCGAAATACGCCAACCCAACAAGTACCTTCGGAGACACCTGTAGAGCACCTTTATAATCACCCAGTTATGTTGTGACGTTTGGTAGCACACAAAGTGTTCCTCCGGTAAACGGGAGTTGCATAATCTCATAGTCATAGGAACATGTATAAGTCATGAAGAAAGCAATAGCAACATACTAAACGATCAAGTGCTAAGCTAACAGAATGGGTCAAGTCAATCACATCATTCTCCTAATGATGTGACCTCGTTAATCAAATGACAACTCATGTCTATGGCTAGGAAACTTAACCATCTTTGATTCAACGAGCTAGTCAAGTAGAGGCATACTAGTGACACATTGTTTTGTCTATGTATTCACACATGTATCAAGTTTCCGGTTAATACAATTCTAGCATGAATATAAACATTTATCATGAAATAAGGAAATAAATAATAACTTTATTATTGCCTCTAGGGCATATTTCCTTCAATTGGAACACAACCTTCCTTCATGCCAAAGCTAGGGGACATGATAGGAACATCAAGATCTCTTCGTTGAAATAGGAGGGCGAATCCTTTTGCTCTAGCCAGCCTAAAATAGAATCAATGGTGGTTAACTTCTCAGAGACTTATTCATGACCCGATAGATAACTATCCATGATATTGTTACATCTCTTTGCTCCCCACAAATTCACTGTTGCTACGAGTGAGAGTCTTGTGCTCCATGTTCGGATTTAGAAATGGAGAAGGCGCTTTTCATGATGAAATCCAACTCCTCAATAGGTGCAGATGGGTTCACTGTGGGCTTCTATCAAGCATTGACATTTATTGAAGAATGACTTTTGTTGAAAGAAGTGTCTGGAGGGAGGCAGCCTTCCTACTAATGTTAATAGAATGTCGCTTGTACTTATACCAACAAATTAAACACCTCTAGGAACTCTCTCAGTTCAGGCCAATTGCTCTATGCAATGTCCTATACAAAATTGCATTGAAGTTACTTGCTAATAGTCTGCAAGCTGCTCAAGAGGAGATTACCACGGACTGTCGGCGGCGACTATTGAGAGTACATGGGGAGAAGGGGCAAACTGGGCTCGCCACCCCTGCGTCCCTCTATTTTGATGTGATTTTCGATGCCCATGCGTTCGACACCTCATGCGGCACCGCAAAGAATTTGGGACAGCAGGATGCAGCCCCAATGCCCGAACGTCTCACTAGCAGCCCGATGTCTAGCACCTGATATGTTTGTACTTAAATTTTTTTACTGGAAATTTTGGTCGTAGCTCTAGCGGTCGGACGCCTGGTGCATTTGGTGCCTAAAGCGGTGTCATGGAATTTTGTCTAGTTTTCCCCCTTTTTTGTCAACACTAGAGCATCCCGGAATTGCTTGCAAGAGTTGATGTTGAGATATGATTGTCTCTCACTTATGAATAGACCTTTTGTTATGGTCATGAGTGCGGAAGAGTTCAATTGTTTGTTGTAAGCCTCAGTTGGAGTGATATCATTGGATTGACGAGGTTGTGGCCTTCTTCCATAGTAGCCCACAACTCATCAGAGGAGCATTTGATGTTGGAAATATGCCCTAGAGCCAATAATATTGTATTATTATATTTCCATGTTCATTATTAAATGTTTATATTTCTATGCTATAATTTTATTGGTTCTTGAATATGAGATTCAAAGGAAAATCCAGATACATGTGTGGAAATGTAAACATCAAGTGATCCCTAGTCTTGCCTCTAGGACTAGCTCATGTATTGATGATGATCTTGTTTTCCTGATCATGAGCATTGTTAAGAGTAAAAAGGATGCTATCAATAATGAGAACACGTTATTGGTAGAACAATAGTGTTGGGTAGACCCAACTTATGAATTACTAAGAGATACTGTCGTTGTTGTGCTGTCGGTATTTTCATATAACCTGTTCGTGATTACTAAGTTCCTTAGACCATGAGAATATCGTAAGCCAACATATCGGATGGTTACTTTGGGTATACCGCATGCCTTTCCATAAATGAATGTGCATAAAGGTGACTTACGGGTATACCGAAAATGTATGTCTCGATATTAATAGTTCAAGACTGGGATTTGCTCCTCCCAAGATACGGAGATACTCTCTGGGCCCGCTCGATGTTACGATATCATTATCGTCTGGCCAGACACTTGTGATGAAGATCAGAGGATACCGGAACACGAATACGAGTGATGGCTCCATTGGCGTAGTTGGTGACATTCAACTATTAGGCCACACATTAAGTTAATAGAATGTTGTGGAAACCGACAGACGTGCAACATGACAGGTGAAGACATCTTAAGGGGAACGCAGTTGTTCTAGGAGCACGGTTGTCCATAGAACCTAATGCCTTTGTCCGGTCTTCTAGACCAAGAGGACCTTAATATATTTGCGTTAGCCGCCACAGGAATGGGCCAACAAGTAGGATGAATGAGTTATCTCAATACAACACGTATTGAGGGATAATATTATGTGAGGGACCGCCCACCATCCATAGATTATCGTATCCTAGATGCTGATACGTCTCCAACGTATCTATAATTTTTGATTGTTCCATGCTATTATATTATCTGTTTTGGATGTTTTATATGCATTAATATGTTATTTTATATTATTTTTGAGACTAACCTATTAACCTGAGCTCAGTGCGAGTTTCTATTTTTCCATGTTTTTGAGCTTCGCAGAAAAGGAATACCAAACGGAATAAAGTTTTCGCGGTGATTTTTCTTGGACCAGAAGACACCCCGGAGATGAAGTCAGAAGAGCCGCGAGGCGGCGGCAAGGGGGAGGGCGCGCCCAGGGGGTAGGGCGTGCTCCTGCCTTGCCACCTCCTCGGGACTCCTCTGACCTAACCCTTGGCCCTATATATTCACATATATTCCCAAACCACTAGAAGCATCCACGAAAACACTTTTCCACCGCCGCAATCTTCTGTTCCCGTAAGATCCCATCTTGGCGCCTTTTCCGGCATCCTGCCCGAGGGGGATTCGATCACGGAGGGCTTCTACATCAACTCTATTGCCCGTCCGATGAAGCGTGAGTAGTTTACCTCAGACCTACGGGTCCATAGCTAGTAGCTAGATGGCTTCTTTTCTCTCTTTGATTCTCAATACAATGTTCTCCTCGATGTTCTTGGAGATCTATCTGATGTAATCTTCTTTTGCGGTGTGTTTGTCGAAATCTGATGAATTGTGGATTTATGATCAGCTTATCTATGAATATTATTTGAATCTTCTCTGAATTCTTTTATGCATGATTTGATATCTTTGTAATTCTATTCGAACTATTGGTTTAGTTTGGCCAACTAGATTGGTTTTTCTTGCAATGGGAGAAGTGCTTAGCTTTGGGTTCAATCTTGTGGTGTCCTTTCCAAGTGGCAGTAGGGGCAGAAAGGCACGTATTGTATTGTTGCCATCGAGGATAAAAAGATGGGTTTACATCATATTGCTTGAGTTTATTCCTCTACATCATGTCATCTTACTTAAAGCGTTAATCTATTCTTCATGAACTTAATACTCTAGATGCAGGCTGGAGTCGGTCGATGTGTGGAGTAATAGTAGTAGATGCAGGCAGGAGTCGGTCTACTTGACACGGACGTGATGCCTATATTTCATAATCATTGCCTTATATACCATCATAACTTTGCGCCTTTCTATCAATTGCTCGACAGTAATTTGTTCACCCACTGTATTATTTGCCTTCAAGAGAGAAGCCTCTAGTGAAACCTATGGCTCCCGGGTCTATTTTCCATCATATAAGTTTCCGATCTACTATTTTGCAATCTTTTACTTTCCGATCTATAAACCAACCCCCCCCCCCCAAATATTTACTTTATCTTTTGTTTAGTTTTATCTATCTCTATCAGATCTCACTTTGGAAGTGACCGTGAAGGGATTGACAACCCCCTTATCGCGTTGGTTGCAAGTGTTTGATTGTTTGTGCAGGTATTGGTGATTTGTGTGTTGTCTCCTACTGGATTGATACCTTGGTTCTCTAATTGAGGGAAATACATATCTCTACTTTGCTGCATCACCCTTTCAGCTTCATGAGAAAAACCAACGCAAGCTCAAGAAGTAGCAGGAAGAATTTCTGGCGCCGTTGCCGGGGAGGTCTACGCCAAGTCAAGACATACCAAGTACCCATCATAAACTCTCATCTCTTGCATTACATTATTCACCATTTGCCTCTCGTTTTCCTCTCCCCCACTTCTAAAGCGATTTTTGAAAAGATTTGTCGTTTTCTTCACCCTTCTTCTGTTAGTCTTTTCGTTTGCCCTTATGTCTTACTTGGTTTGTTTGCTCGTTTGCTTCGTACAATTGTGTGTTTATTGAAAATCAGAAGCAAAGAATTTATGGATCCTCATCCACTTACTAATCTTTTTAAAAGATCCAACTATGATGAACCAATTGCTGGTGAGTTGAGTGCACTAGATTATCTTTATGAAGTTTTGCTTGAAATCCGTGAATCTGAAAATTGTGATGAAGTGCTTTATGAAGCGATTCGTGATAGTTCCTTGGATAAAAAGCATGATTGCAATGATGTTATTATAAAATCTATTAATTTCAATTGTGCTAATAATATGCAAAACCCCAAGCTTGGGGATGCTAGTACTGCTATGTCTGCTACTTATTGCAATGATCATGATTGGGGTGATTCTTTGTATGATCTTGAAAATTTAGTTAAGCTTCATGATAATAGTGTTTGCAATAATATTGAAAGTGGGTTTGGAAGAGTGTCAACTCTAGGTAATAATGATCCCACTACTTTGTAGAATGATCAATCTCATGAAATTTTTGATAAAAGTGGGCTTGGAGAAGTCATGACTTTATTTGGTGATAATCCCACTATTTTGGAAGAGTGTCAACTTTGCATGCATGTGGATCATGTAGAGAAAATTTTATGTGATAGCTATATTGTTGAATTTGAATATGATCCTACACGTAATTATTATGAGAGAGGAAAATATGGTTGTAGACATTTTCATGTTACTAAACTACCTCTCTTCATGTTGAGATTGCAATCGTCTCTTTCTTCTTCCTTGCATATGCTAGTTTTTGCTTGCCTTGATAATTTGTTTGCTTATAAAATACCTATGCATAGGAAGTATGTTAGACTTAAGTGTGTTTGTCACATGTCTTATGATGCTCTCTTTGTGCTTCCATTCTTGTCTTTCATGTAAGCATCACTGAAATTTCAATGCCTAGCTAAAAAGACTTTAAAGAAAAGTGCTTGTTGGGAGACAACCCAATATTTTTATTTCCTGCTTTACAATAAATAGATCATCTAGCCTCTGGTTAGATGTGTTTTTGTGTTTTAATTAGTGTTTGTGCCAAGTAAGACCTTTGGGATGGCTTACGGTGATAGTTGACTTGATCTTGCTGAAAAATAGAAACTTTTGCGCCCAGTAAAACAATTTTGAAAAATCATAGAAGCATGCTTTTGATCTGAATTTTTTACACAAGATTGATATACATATTGCCCAGGTTGTCATAATTTTTAAGAATTTTTGGAGTTACAGAAGTATTCGAAGTTTACAGATTACTACAGACTGTTCTATTTCTGACAGATTCTGTTTTCTATGTGTTGTTTGCTTATTTTGATGAATCTATGGGTTGTATTGGGGGGTATGAACCATGGAAAAGTTAGAATACATTAGATATTACACCAATATAAATAAAGATTGATTTCACAACAGTACCAAAAGTGGTGATTTATTTTCTTATACTAACGGAGCTTATGAGATTTTCTGTTGAGTTTTGTGTTGTGAAGTTTTCAAGTTTTGGGTAAGGATTTGATGGACTATGGAATAAGGAGTGGCAAGATCCTAAGCTTGGGGATGCCCAAGGCACCCCAAGGTAATATTCAAGGACAACCAAGATCCTAAGCTTGGGGATGCCCCGGAAGGCATCCCCTCTTTTGTCTTCGTCTATCTGTAACTTTACTTGAGGCTATATTTTTATTCATGACATGATATGTGTTTTGATTGGAGCATCTTGTATGTTATGAGTCTTTAATTTTTCCTTTGCCACAATCATCCTTGTTTTACACGCCTTTTGAGAGGGACACGCATGAATCATGATTTATTAGAATACTCTATGTGCTTCACTTATATCTTTTGAGCTTGGCAATTTTGCTCTAGTGCTTCACTTATATCTTTTTGGAGCACGGCGGTGGCTTTATTTTATAGAAATTATTGAACTCTCTTGCTTCACTTATATTATTTTGAGAGTCTCCTTAAACAGCATGGTAATTTGCTCTGGTTATGAATTTAGTCCTGATATGATAGACATCCAAGAGGGATATAATAAAAACTTTCATATAAAGTGCATTGAATACTATGAGAAGTTTGATTCCTTATGATTGTTTTGAGATATAGAGACGGTGATATTAGAGTCATGCTAGTGAGTAATTGTGAATTGGAGAAATACTTGTGTAAAAGTTTGTGATTCCCGTAGCATGCACGTATGGTGAACTGTTATGTGATGAAGTCGGAGCATGATTTATTTGTTTATTATCTTCCTTATGAGTGGCGGTCGAGGACGAGTGATGGTCTTTTCCTACCAATATATCCCCCTAGGAGCATGTGCGTAGTACTTTGTTTCGATGACTAATAGATTTTTTCAATAAGTGTGTGAGTTCTTTATGACTAATGTTGAGTTCAAGGATTATACGCACTCTCACCCTTCCACCATTGCTAGCCTCTCTAGTGCCACACAATTTTCGCCGGTACCATACACCCACCATATACCTTCCTCAAAATAGCCACCATACCTACCTATTATGGCATTTTCATAGCCATTCCGAGATATATTGCCATGCAACTTTCCAACATTCCGTTTTATTATGACATGTTCCATCATTGTCATATTGCTTTGCATGATCATGTAGTTGACATCGTATTTGTGGGAAAGCCACTGTCGGGGGATATCGGCCTCCACGAGCACCTATGGGGACGGAGCCCCTTGTCGGTTCGGCGGGGGGCGGAGATTGCACAAAGAGCAGATCGAGGCGACGCACACACACACAACGATTTTACCCAGCTTCGGGCCGCATGGATGCGTAAAACCCTACTGCTGCTTGTCTGGTTGATTCGAGTTCTTGCTTTGGAGCGCAAGAAGCTACAGTAAGTCGGAGCTGGACGTAGACAAGGGTCTACTAGGTGTCCTTCTTCGGTCTGGATCCCCTCTAGGGTTCGATCCCCCCTTCTACGTGCGCATGGGCCTCCTTTTATATGCTAAGGGGTTTCCCACAGGTAGCGACGCAGGTGAGGGTAAAAATGGCAAGGAACTGTGCGAACAGTGGCCGCACAGTGCTATCGCACCTAACTCTGACGGCGGGGGACAAAGGCATTAAATGCCCGTCTGGATTGCCTGAACAGTGCCGAGGCGGACCGTTAGGGGCGCCTCCGCTTGCCACGGGGGCGACTCCGCCAACGTCGCATGCCACGCGTGCGCCCCAGGCTGCGCGGCGCCCCGCCACGTGTCTCTGGGGAAGCTCCAGAGTGACGCGTGGGCAGGTGAGCTGGAGCGCACGCCTGAGGTGGTGGTTCGCCGCGGCAAGTGGCTTGCCGCGGTGGTTGTCTTGCCGCACCTTAGAGCTTGCCGCTCGTCAGGCCTTGCCGGGGCGCGCGGCGCGCCGCGGCGGGCTTCTCTTGGGGTGCCTTGGCTTGGCCGTCCCGGCGAGCTCCTCCCGCTGGGGCCTTGGTGCTTCGGCTTAGTCGTCCCGGCAAGCTCCTCTTGCCGGGGCCTTGTCGCCGTGGCCCGGCAAGCTCCTCTTGCCGGACCTCGCCTTCTTGGCCCGGCAAGCTCCTCTTACCGGGGCTTGGTCTTCTTGGCTCGATCACTTGGCCTTCGTCCGGCCCCCGAAAGGGCCGTGGAGACTCTTGACGCTCCCCTGGCAAGCCTCGCCGCGGGACGCTACGACTGCCCGTGCACAAGTTCGGGGTACTGAGGTACCCCTACTTTAGTACACCGACAGGAGCCCCCGGGTCTGGGCCATACACGGTGCCGAGCGTTGTTGGGCCAGGCCCTAACAGTGCACGGGCACGCGTGGCCTGGGTTGCGCTGCTCCTTAACTCCGCGTCCGTCGCGCCCTCCCCAAGTGGCGCGCGCTTATTGCGGCGTCGTGGGGGGGGGGGGCGAGGCGTGCGAGACGTGCGTGACGTGGGTGGCGTGCGCGGGGCTTGAGGCCCGCAGGCATGCGTCACGTCGGGCACGATTCCTTTATTTGGAAAGGCGAAACGTCCGCCCCCACTTTCGAGTGGGGGGGGGGGGGAGAGGTCGCCTCATCTGTCGCCTCGGCCCTGCTCGCCCGCCACACATCCTCCATGCGCTTGGGGTTGCGGTGGTGGAGGCAGGAAGCCGGGCCGACGCGGGTCGAAGTAGAGGGTCGGCCCCGTCGCCTGCCCTTCCTCTGCTTTGATTGGTTGGGCGGGGCGGCCGAGCCCCCACTCCGCCCCTTTATAAGGAGCGGAAGGGGATGACGAGGGTCCGCACTCCTTCCTTCTTTCTTCTCTTAGAGCCCTGGTCCCCTCTCCCCAACTATCATGGAGGAAGGGAACCCTGGTCCTTCTTCGGTGGCGGCAAGGGTTGCCGCCAGGCAGCGCGCCCCTCCTCCCCTTGCACCCGCGGCGGCGGAGCCAACCGTAAGGGGAAGGGGGAGGGGCGAGGTCGTGGACGAGGCCGTGGACGGGGCCGAGGCACTCGAGGCGGGCGGGGCGGCGCGCCGGCCTCGCCTCCGCCGGCGGCTCCATTTCCCACGGCGGTTCATCTCGGGGACGACCCCTGCGAGTTCATCATCAGGTTGCGCCGGGCGCCTCGCCGTCGCCTCCGCCTCCCGGCTCCCTTCGCGGACGTCCTGGAGGCGGAACAACACGAGACGCTGAGACTGCGCATGAGGGGCTGCGGGATCAGTGGTCCGCGAGTCCACATCGAATCCCGAGCCCCCGGCGTGGTGTGTCTTGGCCGAGGGTGGAAGACGTTCGCCCGGATCCACAGCTTGATGGAGGGGTTCACCCTCCATTTTAAGCTGATGGAGGGTGATCTCCTCTCCGTCAAGGCCTTCGGGGACCTCGGCACCCGGGCCCGGTGCTGCGTGGATAGCTCCTCCGACAGCGAAGGCTCCTCCTCGAGCGAGAGTGACGAGGAGGGGAGCGACAGCAACGACGAGGGGAGCGGCCGCCGGGATGACGGGTCCGACTAGGTGGTCGCAGCTCCGCGTGGCACCGGCGGCCCCCATCGTCCGCGTCGCTGGCGCCGTGAACTCCCCGGGGTCGTCTCCTTGGGCGGCTGGCGTAGGGAGGCTGCGGAAGAGGAAGAGGGCGGGCGGCAAGGCCGCTTCCTCGTCTTCCAACTTCGCCCCAGACGCCGTCACCACCCCTGGTCGCGGCGACGACCACCGGGGTCTTATCTCCGGCCCGGCAAGCTCCTCTTGCCGGGGCTTCGTCTTCTCGGGCGGCCGGAGTGGCTAGGCTGCGGAAGAGGCTGGTGGCAAGGCCGTCAACTCGGAGTACGAGGGCTAGATGCCCTCGACAGCGTGTTGACGTCCCGCAGCCTCCTTCTCGAGCTCCGCTTCCGGCGTCGCCGTCTCCATCCGGCCTCCGGAGCCCCGGGGCGGAGCCTCGGATGTTCTCTTGGCGTCTTCTGCCACCCGTAGCTCGTCTAGGCGCCCCTTTTGCCCTTCTCGCCTCCTTGTCCTACCTCCTGAGGAGAGAGACAAGAAAGGGATTACGGGCACCTTATCTCTTTTTATCTTGTAAGCCCTCGGGCCTTAGTTGTGTTTAAATCTTGTAATCCCATCTTTCATGTTTTTCATTCTCTCTGAGCTGTACCTGAGTGGAATGTTTTTAATGAAAAGGGAGTGTTTGCCGGACCATTTGTCTCGCGGGTACATCCCGCGGCAAGGAGCGAACCCTTTGCATCGTTAAGATAGACACTTCCCCGCCCGGCAACGGACCCTGCCGTCTCCCCGCGCCCCTTGGCCCTCCTCACGCTCTTGGCGGAGGCAGGGAGAAGGCGGGTTCTGGCCCCTTGCTTCCTCCTCTTGCCGCCGCGGCTACTATCAGAAGCGGGCCACGGGAACGCGCTCCGGAGTTTGCCGCTTAAGAGAGCACGGCAGCTTTTAGGAGGAAGCAAGGTTTTCGCATCCCGCAGCTCACGAGAGAATGCATGATAAGGGATGTAAAGACTTATCTGAGGTTGCAGCCCCCGGCAACTCTGGCTTGCCGGGGCGCGGGTGCTGGCTCGCCCTTCTCCCCTTCTTCGTCCTTGAGCGGCTCGGCAAGGGTATGCAACTCCTGTGAGCCAAAGGGAAAGGACGGGAAAAAGACGCGGACTCGACCTCTAAGTTAGGGGTTAGCGACTGTTAGGCACTATCAACCCTAACCAAGGACGAGACTCGACTCAGCATGCATGCTAAAACTTGGGGGTGCTAGCGCTTCATTGCTGCCAGGGTCTGCGCCTGGCTTTGTACAAAGGATTACATGCAACTGCGGCAAGACTTTTGTACAAAGAGTTGGTTGCCGGACGGGGTCCGACAACCGCGCCTTACGGGTAAAACTTGCGAAGATGCTCAATGTTCCAGGAATTGCTCACCGGAGTACCATCTTCGGTCTCGAGGCGGACGGCGCCGGGCCTCGTGACTCGTTTCACCCGGTAAGGGCCTTCCCACTTCGGCGTCAACTTGTTGTGTATCTTGGCCGACTGAACGCGCCGAAGAACAAGGTCGCCTTCCTCGAGGCTCCTAGCTTTAACTTTGCAGCTATGATAGCGACGCAGAGCTAGCTGGTAGCGAGCGGATCGCACAGCAGCCTGGAGACGATCCTCCTCGAGGAGCAGTGCGTCATCTTCACGCGACCGCTCTTGCTCAAGCTCATCTTAAGCGAGCACTCGAGGTGATCCGTATACGAGTTCCGTGGGGGTAACTGCTTCTGCTCCATAGATTAGAGCAAATGGTGTCTTGCCGGTGGCTCGATTTGGCGTAGTTCTGACCGACCAAAGAACCGCCGGCAGCTCCTCGATCCAGTTCCGTCCGCGCTTGAGCAGCTTGTCAAAACTTCTGGTCTTGAGCCCGCGCAGTACCTCGGCGTTGGCCCTTTCCGCTTGACCGTTGCTCCGGGGATGAGCAACAGAAGCGAAGCAGACCTTGGTGCCGAGGTTTTGGGTGTACTGCATGAAAGCATGGCTTGTGAACTGCATACCGTTGTCGGTGATGATCCTGTTGGGGATCCCGAAGCGGCAAACAATCGACCTGAAGAATTTGATCGCGGACTGGGCAGTCACCTTCCTCACCGGCTCCACTTCTGGCCACTTTGTGAACTTGTCGATGGCAACGAACAAGTACTCAAAGCCCCCGACGGCTCGGGGGAAGGGGCCGAGGATATCGAGCCCCCAGACCGAGAAGGGCCAGGACAAAGGAATCATCTGGAGAGCTTGAGCTGGCTGGTGTATCTTCTTGGAATGGAACTGGCACGCTTCACACTTGGTTACTTGTGCAGTTGCATCCTGGAGGGCTGTGGGCCAGAAGAAACCTTGCCGGAACGCTTTGCCAGCATGTGCTCTGGCGCCAATGTGGTGTCCACATATGCCTCCGTGTATCTCCGCCAATAGCTCCTGTCCGTCTTCCCGGTGAATGCACTTCAATTTCACCCCATTGTGTCCTCTTCTGTACAGTGCGCCGTCGACGAACTGGTACATACTGGACTGCCGGGCTACTCTTTCCGCTTCTTCTTGTTCTTCGGGAAGTTCTCCTGTCCGGAGGAAACGGACGATCTGCTGTGCCCACGTCGGAGCCTGCGGCTCGACGACGAGGACCAAAGGCATGTCGGCGGCTGCGGGAACATTAGCTTCTACGGCGAGGACTTGGGGCTCAGCCGGAGCTTGACGTTCCCCGGCAAGCTTGCCGGGGCATGACTTGCCGGGAGCGCCTGCTTCGTCGGGACAAACCCTGGGGCTTGCCGGAGCGGGCAGCTCCTCAGCACTCTTGGCGTCGATCTTGGGGACTCTCTTGGCGGTGGCTTCGGGAAGCTCTGCCGGGAGATAGTCACCAGAGACCGATTTTATCTTCTTGCTTGGCCCAGTTGATGGTGTCACGGATGGCTGAGTCAGCTTGAGCACAAAAGTCCCTGGTTCCACAGACAGCTTTAGTGCGGCGCATTTTGACAGGCCGTCGGCGATGTCCTTCTCTGCTCTTGGAACGTATTCCATTTGTAGGCCGTCAAAGCGCTCTTCCAGCTTCCTCACTTCATCAACGTAAGCTTCCATCAACGGGCACTGGTAATCCTTGTTCACTTGGCGGACGACGAGCTGCGAGTCACCCCTGACAATGAGCTTCTTGATCCCAAGTTCCGCCGCGATCCTGAGACCGGCGAGCAAACCTTCATACTCTGTCGTATTGTTGGTTGCTTGCTCCTTGGGAAAGTGCATCTGGACGATGTACTTGAGGTGCTCTCGGGTGGGCGCGATGAGCAGCACGCCGGCACCGGCGCCTTCCAGCGAAAAGGCACCATCAAAGTACATCAGCCACTCTTTGGTTGCTTCCTTGCCGGGGATGCTCGTCTCTGGAATTTCTTCGTCCGGTGTCGGCGTCCACTCTGCTATGAACTCTGCCAATGCTCTGCTCTGGATGGTCGATGTGCTCTCGAACTTGAGGCCAAAGCTTGACAGTTCTAGTGCCCACTCGACGATCCTGCCTGTTGCTTCGGGATTCTGCAGTATCCTCTTAAGCGGAAAGCGAGTGACCACTGTGATCTCGTGTGCTTGGAAGTAATGGCGCAGCTTCCTCGAGGCCATGAGAAGGCCGAAGAGCAATTTCTGCACACCAGAGTACCTCGACCTAGCCCCCTGCAGGAGGGAACTGACGAAGTAAACTGGGCGCTGCACCATCCTCTTCCTCTGCACTTCCCCTTGCGCTTGCGCGGATTCGCCTTTGCCGGGGCCAGAGCTTGTCGGGGAAGCCCCCTGCTTGTCGTCGGACGCGCTTGCCGTGGTTGCGGGCTCGTCATCAGCTTCCCTCTCCGCTACCAACGCAGCACTAGCCACTTGATTGGTTGCCGCTAGGTAGAGCAGCAACTTCTCTTGCGGTCTAGGCGCGACAAGTATAGGAGCGGAGGACAGGTATTTCTTCAAGTCTTGCAGCGCAGCCTCCACTTCCGGAGTCCATTTTACTGGACCTGCCTTTTTCAAGATTTTGAAAAACGGCAGGGCGCGTTCCGCAGACCTGGAAATAAACCTGCTGAGAGCCGCCACGCAGCCGGCAAGTCTTCGCACGTCCTTGACACGCGTTGGTGCTTCTATCTGCTCGATGGCCTTGATCTTGTCGGGGTTGGCTTCGATCCCACGCTGAGACATGAAGAACCCAAGAAGCTTGCCGGAGGGAACTCCGAACACGCACTTCTCGGGGTTGAGCTTGAGGCTGATCTTGCGCAAGTTCGCAAAGGTTTCTTCCAAGTCTTGAACCAATGTTGCCTTGTCTCTGCTCTTGACCACAATGTCGTCCATGTAGGCCTCCACATTTCTGTGGATCTATGGCTCGAAAGCAGTGTGGACAACCCTCACAAAAGTCGAGCCTGCGTTCTTCAGTCCAAAAGGCATCTGCACAAAACAGTACGTGCCGCATGGAGTGATGAACGCAGTCTTCTCTTCGTCTTCTTCAGCCATGAAGATCTGGTGGTACCCGGAGTAGGCGTCAAGGAATGAAAGCAGGTCGCACCCGGCCGTGGAGTCAAGAATCTGGTCGATGCGCGGCAAGGGAAA
The DNA here is from genome assembly GCA_032464435.1 of Aegilops umbellulata. Taxonomy (NCBI): domain Eukaryota; kingdom Viridiplantae; phylum Streptophyta; class Magnoliopsida; order Poales; family Poaceae; genus Aegilops; species Aegilops umbellulata. The sequence goes on from CP136054.1 coordinate 447,276,556, forward strand.
TGGATCTTTAGGGCAAGCTCTGTTGACATCGGTGAAATCGATGCAAAGCCTCCACTTCCCATTTGCTTTGCGCACGACGACAGGATTGGCCAACCACGTCGGATGGAGCACGCCTCTGATGAGGCCTGCCGCTTCCAACTTCCTGATCTCCTCCGCGATAAACTCTTGGCGCTCCACCGCTTGTTTCCTGACCTTTTGCTTGACGGGCCGCGCATGAGGACAGACGGCAAGGTGGTGCTCAATCACTTCCCTGGGAACGCCGGGGATGTCAGATGGTTGCCAGGCAAACACATCGATATTCGCCCACAGGAAAGCAACGAGCGCGCCTTCCTATTTGGGGTCGACAGTGGCACTGATGGTGAAGGTACCACCAGTGCCGTCCTCCTTGGCGGGCACCTTCTTGGTCGCTGGTGGAGCAGCCGTTGTCTCCTTGTGTTTACTGGCGGGGCTCGATGGTGCGTCCTCAACGGCAGCGCATCGCTCCGAAGAGGCGCGCTTGCCGGAGTGGGCACCAGAGCATTCGCCGGGCTTGGCCTTCTTGCCGGCGGGGCTCGATGGCACGTCCTCGACGGCAGCGCAGCACTCCGAAGAGGCGCGCTTGCCGGAGTGGGCGCCAGAGCACTTGTCGGGCTTGGCCTTCTTGCCGGCGGGGCTCGATGGCACGTCCTCGACGGCAACGCAGCACTCCGAAGAGGTGCGCTTGCCGGAGTGGGCGCCAGAGCATTCGCCGGACTTGGTCTTCATGCCGGCGGGGCTCGATGGCACGTCCTCGACGGCAGCGCAGCACTCCGAAGAGGCGCGCTTGCCGGAGTGGGCGCCAGAGCACTTGCCGGACTTCTTCTTTCCCAACACTTTCTCCGGGGAGCTTCCTCCCCTCCTCAGCGCGTGCACACTTGTCGGCCAGGGCGTAAAGCTCGCTGACCTCCTTGATCTTGCACATCGCCATCTCCTCCCTCATCCTGCGGTTGCGCACGTTCTGGTGGAACGCGCTGATCACCGCGGCGGGGTGGACGTCTGGGATGTTGTAGTGCACACGGCTGAACCTCTGGATGAACTTGCGCAAAGGCTCCCCCTCCTTCTGAACAAGCAGATGAAGATCGCTTGCCTGGCCATGGGGTTTGTGGCCGCCCGTGAAGGCGCCAACGGAACTGATGGCATAGATCTGGCCAGGAGGAGATGGAGCCGTCCGGCAAGTGCATGAGCCAGGATCTGACGTTGGGCTTGAGTACCAGCGGGAAGTAGTTGGCAAGGATCTTATCGTCCCGTCCCTCGGCAGCCTGCACCGCAATGGTGTAGATGCTGAGGAACTCAGACGGATGCGACTTGCCGTCGTACTTCTCGGGCACGTCGGGCTTGAAGTTTGTGCTGGGCCACTGGACTTGCCGCAGCTCGCGGGTGAACGCGGGGCAGCCTACCGAATACGGCAGTTCGCCTGGTTCCCCCGGTGCGTGCATGTTTCCAGAGGGCTCAACGCGCTGGTCTGATTGACGCCGCGCCTCTCTTCTGCGCTCGATGCAGGTTCGAGCGTCTTCTTCCCTTCGTTCGTGAAGGACTTGGCGTTGGTCGCGGCGAGTTCGCGGGTTCGACGACACGGTGGAGTCGTTGTCGAGGTGAGCCCGGCGAGTCGGCGACCGCGGCTTCTGGGGCGGGGAGTGCACGGTGGTCGCACCCCCGCCATTCTTGGCGCCATCGGTTCTCGCCTGGGTGACTGGCCGCGGCTGCGATGCGCTGTGCTGCCGCGGAGTGTCGCCGTTGGCGAAACCGATGAGGCCCTGGATGGTTGCCCTCTAGTCGTCGAGCTTGTCCGCCGTCGGAGGGTAGTCTAGGAGTAGCTGAGCTCGCGCGAGAGCTTCCGCTGGGGTGGCGGGCAGAGGCGGCGAACGGCGCGAGGAGCAGGATGTGCTCGAACTCCTAACTATGTTAGAAGGAGCAGCACCCGGTCCGGGCAGCCGCGCGACGCTCGTTCCGGCACGCTGGATCGCATGCTGGTCCTGAGCGCCTCGGGACCCACCTGCATAGTCTGGGTCCAGCGAGCGTATGGTACCATGGGTACCATGATGCTGCTGGTTTCGCCCCTCCTGAGAGGGGCGCGGGGCGAGCTCGGACGTCGCGGGACCAAGAACTGGCTCGACGGCGCCCGTTCCTCCGCCGGCGTCCTCCCCACCACCCGTCTGCTCCATGGGCGGTGGGTTCGACGCTGACGGACCGGTCACCTCCGGAGCTTTCTTCTTCGGCGCCATGCCGGCACAAACAATAAGAGTCTGGCTCGCGGTGACGCCGGATCTGGTTCACACAACCTCGACGCGACCCCTACCTGGCGCGCCAAAGATGTCGGGGGATATCGGCCTCCACGAGCACCTATGGGGACGGAGCCCCTTGTCGGTTCGGCGGGGGGCGGAGGTTGCACAAAGAGCAGATCGAGGCGACGCACACACACACACACAACGATTTTACCCAGCTTCGGGCCGCATGGATGCGTAAAACCCTACTGCTGCTTGTCTGGTTGATTCGAGTTCTTGCTTTGGAGCGCAAGAAGCTACAGTAAGTCGGAGCTGGACATAGACGAGGGTCTACTAGGTGTCCTTCTTCGGTCTGGATACCCTCTAGGGTTCGATCCCCCCTTCTACGTGCGCATGGGCCTCCTTTTATATGCTAAGGGGTTTCCCACAGGTAGCAACGCAGGTGAGGGTAAAAATGGCAAGGAACTGTGCGAACAGTGGCCGCACAGTGCTATCGCACCTAACTCTGACGGCGGGGGACAAAGGCATTAAATGCCCGTCTGGATCGCCTGAACAGTGCTGAGGCGGACCGTTAGGGGCGCCTCCGCTTGCCACGGGGGCGACTCCGCCAACGTCGCATGCCACGCGCGCGCCCCAGGCTGCGCGGCGCCCCGCCACGTGTCTCTAGGGAAGCTCCAGAGTGACGCGTGGGCAGGTGAGCTGGAGCGCACGCCTGAGGTGGTGGTTCGCCGCGGCAAGTGGCTTGCCGCGGTGGTTGTCTTGCCGCACCTTAGAGCTTGCCGCTCGTCAGGCCTTGCCGGGGCGCGCGGCGCGCCGCAGCGGGCTTCTCTTGGGGTGCCTTGGCTTGGCCGTCCCGGCGAGCTCCTCCCGCCGGGGCCTTGGTGCTTCGGCTCAGTCGTCCCGGCAAGCTCCTCTTGCCGGGGCCTTGTCGCCGTGGCCCGGCAAGCTCCTCTTGCCGGACCTCGCCTTCTTGGCCCGGCAAGCTCCTCTTGCCGGGGCTTGGTCTTCTTGGCTCGATCACTTGGCCTTCGTCCGGCCCAGAAAGGGCCGTGCAGACTCTTGTCGCTCCCCTGGCAAGCCTCGCCGCGGGACGCTACGACTGCCCGTGCACAAGTTCGGGGTACTGAGGTACCCCTACTTTAGTACACCGACAACCACCTTTCATAATTATTTCATACATGTCACTCTTGGGTCATTGCACATCTCGGTACAACGCCGGAGGCATTCATATAGAGTCATATTTTGTTCTAAGTATCGAGTTGTAATTCTTGAGTTGTAATTAAATAAAAGTGTGATGATCATCATTATTAGAGCATTGTCCCATGTGAGGAAAGGATGATGGAGACTATGATTCCCCCACAAGTCGGGATGAGATTCTAGACGAAAACAAGGCCAAAGAAGCCCACAAAAAAATGAGAGAAAAAAAGAGAAGGGGCAATGCTACTATCCTTTTTTCCACACTTGTGCTTCAAAGTAGCACCATGATCTTCATGATAGAGAGTCTCCTATGTTGTTACTTTCATATACTAGTGGGAATTTTTCATTATAGAAGTTGGCTTGTACATTCCAATGATGGACTTCCTAAAATTGCCCTAGGTCTTCATGAGCAAGCAACTTGGATACACACCCACTTAGTTTTCTTTCGAGCTTTCATAAACTTATAGCTCTAGTCCATCCATTGCATGGCAATCCCTACTCACTCACATTGATATCTATTGATGGGCATCTCCATAGCCCGTTAATACGCATAGTTGATGTGAGACTATCTCCTTCTTTTTGTCTTCTCCACAACCACCATATTCTATTCCTCCTATAGTGCTATGTCCATGGCTCACGCTCATGTATTGCGTGAAAGTTGAAAAGGTTTGAGAACACCAAGTATGAAACAATTGCTTGGCTTGTCATCGGGTCTGTGCATGATTTGAATATTTTGTGTGATGAAGATGGAGCATAGCCAGACTATATGATTTTGTAGGGATAAACTTTCTTTGCACATGTTATTTTGAGAAGACATAACTGCCTTGTTAGTATGCTTGAAGTATTATTGTTTTTATGTCAATATTAAACATTTGTTTTGAATCTTATGGATCTGAACATTCATGCCCCAATAAAGAAAATTACATGGATTGTTAGCTAGCATTCCACTTCAAAAATTCTGTTATTATCATTTACCTACTCGAGGACGAGCAGGAATTAAGCTTGGGGATGCTTGATACGTCTCCAATGTATCTATAATTTTTGATTGTTCCATGGTATTATATTATCTGTTTTGGATGTTTTATATGCATTAATATGTTATTTTATATTATATTTGGGACTAACCTATTAACCTAGAGCCCAGTGCCAGTTCCTGTTTTTTCCCTGGTTTTGAACTTCGCAGAAAAGGAATATCAAACGGAGTCCAAATGGAATAAAACTTTCGCGATGATTTTTCTTGGACCAGAAGACACCCCGGAGACTTGGAGATGAAGTCAGAAGAGCCAAGAGGCGACGACAAGGGGCGAGGGCGTGCCGAGGGGGGTAGGACGCGCCCCCTGCCTTGCCACCTCCTTGGGACTCCTCTAACCTAACCCTTGGCCCTATATATTCACATATATTCCCAAACCATGAGAAGCATCCACGAAAACACTTTTCCACCGTCGGAACCTTCTGTTCCTGTGAGATCCCATGTCGGGGCCTTTTCCGGCATCCTGCCGGAGGGGGATTCGATCACGGAGGGCTTCTACATCAACTCTATTGCCCTTCCGATGAAGCGTGAGTAGTTTACCTCAGACCTACGGGTCTAGAGCTAGTAGCTAGATGGCTTCTTCTCTCTCTTTGATTCTCAATACCATGTTCTCCTCAATGTTCTCGGAGATCTATCCGATGTAATCTTCTTTTGCGGTGTGTTTGTCGAAATCTGATGAATTGTGGATTTATGATCAGCTTATCTATGAATATTATTTGAATCTTCTCTGAATTCTTTTATGCATGATTTGATATCTTTGTAATTCTGTTCGAACTATCGGTTTAGTTTGGCCAACTAGATTGGTTTTTCTTGCAATGGGAGAAGTGCTTAGCTTTGGGTTCAATCTTGTGGTGTCCTTTCCAAGTGGCAGTAGGGGCAGAAAGGCACGTATTGTATTGTTGCCATCGAGGATAAAAAGATGGGTTTACATCATATTGCTTGAGTTTATTCCTCTACATCATGTCATCTTACTTAAAGCATTAATCTGTTCTTCATGAACTTAATACTCTAGATGCAGGCCGGAGTCGGTCGATGTGTGGAGTAATAGTAGTAGATGCAGGCAGGAGTCGGTCTACTTGACACGGACGTGATGCCAATATTTCATAATCAATGCCTTAGATATCGTCATAACTTTGCGCTTTTCTACCAATTACTTGACAGTAATTTGTTCACCCACCATATTATTTGCCTTCAAGAGAGAAGCCTCTACTGAAACTTATGGCCCCTCGAGTCTATTTTTCATCATATAAGTTTCCGATCTACTATTTTGCAATATTTTACTTTCCGATGTATAAATCAAAAGGGATAATTAATTTGGTGCCCTTAGTTGTGTCCCACTCGGCAGGTTTACCCCTAGTTGCCGAAAACACTTGTTCTTGCCCAAACCACTTTGCTCCTCTTATGCTTTTGCCCTTTGACTGTTTGACCATCACTTCAAAAACTTCATAAAAATTTCATACTAACTCAGAAAAATTCGAATAAGATATCAAGATGTCCAGAAAAGCATCACCTATATGTGCATGTCATTTGCATTCACGAACAAAGTGTTGGCCAGTCCCCATCTCAGTTTAGCTCATATGATCTTAGCATGAATAGTAAAATCTAAAAAATTCTAAAAATTCTAGAAATATTTGGTGGCAAACTTTGACCAATATTTTCAGTGCTTGCCAAGTTTCATAAAGGAATGACATTCGTGGAAGTCGTGGCAAAAAAATGAAATTCCGGAGCATTGATTTTTGTTTTTTTGCCACGTCTTCCACGAATGTCATTCCCTTATGAAACTTGGCAAGCACTGAAAACATTGGTCACAGTTTGCCACCAAATATTTTTAGAATTTTTAGAATTTTTTTAGATTTTACTATTCATGCTAAGATCATATGAGCTAAAACTGAGATGGGGACTGGCCAATACTTTTTCGTGAATGCAAATGACATGCACATATAGGTGATGCTTTTCTGAACATTTTGATATCTTATTTCAATATTTCTGAGTTAGTATGAAATTTTTATGAAGTTTTGAAAGTGATGGTCAAACGGTCAAAGGGCAAAAGCATAAGAGGAGCAAAGTGGTTTGGGCAGGAACAAGTGTTTTCGGAAACTAGGGGTAAACCTGCCGAGTGTGACCCAACTAGGGGCATAAAATCAATTATCCCAAATCAAAAACCCCAAAAATATTTACTTTATCTTTTGTTTAGTTTTATCTATCTCTATCAGATCTCACTTTTGCAAGTGACCGTGAAGGGATTGAAAACCCCTTTATCACGTTGGGTGCAAGTGTTTGATTGTTTGTGCAGGTATTGGTGATTTGTGCGTAGTCTCCTACTGGATTGATACCTTGGTTCTTTAAGTGAGGGAAATACTTATCTCTACTTTGTTGCATCACCATTTCCTCTTCAAGGGAAAAACCAACACAAGCTCAAGAAGTAGCAGATGCAGGTACAGACTTAGCCACCATGTGGCATAGTCGTTGTCGGTGTCAAAACTGGCAGATCTCGGGTAGGGGGGGCAAGCTGTGAGTCTAGGATCAATGGTAACTAGGGACAATGGGGACACGGTGTATACCCAGGTCCGGGCCCTCTCAAAGGAGGCAAAACCCAACGTCCTGCTTGATTGTATTTGATGAGTATAGGGGTTACAAGACTTGATCTACCTCAAGATCGTAATGGCTAAACCCTAGCAGTCTAGCCTATGATTATTCTGATGCCCTTTGCGGACTAATCCCTCCGGTGTATTTACACACCATAGGGGCCTAGGGTTATACAAAGTCGGTACAGAAGAAAGGAGTAGTACATCCGGACACTAAACTTGTCGTTCTACGCACATAGGAGTCCTACCCGGACACGGGAGGTGGTCCTCAGCTTCGTCTTCACGACCCATCAGCCCGGCCCATATCGAATAGGCCGGACACCTGAGGACCCCCGAATCCAGGACTCCCTCAGTAGCCCCAGAACTTGCCTTCAATTACGACGATGTAGTATTTGGCTTATGTCTTCGGCTTTGAAAGGCAGGTTCTTCACCATACTCCGGATTGACAATAGTCCGATTTTGACCTCCATGTTCTACCTTTACGATTTCTTCCTGTCATCGCCTCGATTTCCATGCGCCGAGTGAATGCGAACGGTCCATAATTTGTTACAAATAATCCTCGTACCATGCAAGGGCGACATCTATATAAGGAGGTTAGATCCCCAAATGCCATCCCAATCTGCGCAAGGAGCATCATAGCAAACCACAAAAAAACTTCAAAACATGGCGAGCGCTCCTAGCTCTTCCTCGCGCCCTCACGGCCCTCAAGCGGGTGGTTGGTGAAGCTGCTCAGTGTCTCACCTCCAGCTGAATCGACTTCAGATGCAGGGATATCTCCCTCCCGCAGATCTAGTCTCCGTGCGGGCGGGATTGGCCTCAATTGGCAATGATGTGCTAGCAGAGAATTTCCCCAACCCCAACAAGGAGGAGAGGGTGTGCTTTGTCTCGTTTCTTCTGAGGGGCTTAGGATTTCTGATCCACCCCTTCCTCAGAGGTCTATTGGAATTCTATGGGATCCAGCTACACAACCTCATACCAGGTTCTATCCTGCACATCTCGGGTTTTGTCGCTCTCTACGAACTGTTTTTAGGCTGCTGATATGTCCATTTTGCATCATGCTTTTATATCAATATTTATTGCATTATGGGCTATTATTTCACATTATGTCACAATACTTATGGCTATTCTCTCTTATTTTACAAGGTTTACATAAGGAGAGAGAATGCCGGCAGCTGGAATTCTGGGCTGGAAAAGGAGCAAATATTAGAGACCTATTCTGCGCAACTCCAAAAGTCCTGAAACTCCACGGAATATCCTAAAATAAATAAAGAAAAATCCTCGCCAAAGATGAAGTCCAGGGGGCCCACACCCTGCTCACGAGGGTGGGGGGCGCGCCCCCCTCCTAGGGCACACCCCCTACCTTGTGGGCCCCCTAGTGGGTCTCCGACGTCCATCTTCTGCTATATGAAGTCTTTCGATGAGAAAAAAATCAAGAAGAACCTTCTGGGACGAGACTCCGCCGCCACGAGGCGGAACCTTGGCGGAACCAATCTAGAGCTCCAACAAAACTGTTCTGCTGGGGATACTTCCCTCCGGGAGGGGGAAATCATCACCATCATCATCACCGACGCTCCTCTCATCAGGAGAGGGCAATCTCCATCAACATCTTCACCAGCACCATCTCATCTCCAAACCCTAGTTCATCTCTTGTATCCAATTCTTGTCTCAAAGTCCGGGATTGGTGCTAGTAGGTTGCTAGTAGTGTTGATTACTCCTTGTAGTTGATGCTAGTTGGTTTATTTGGTGGAAGATCATACGTTTAGATCCTTTATGCATATTATTACCCCTCTGATTATGAACATGAATATTCTTTGTGAGTAGTTACGTTTGTTCCTGAGGACAAGGGAGAAGTCTTGCTATTAGTAGTCATGTGAATTTGGTATTCGTTCGATATTTTGATGAGATGTATGTTGTCTAGCCTCTAGTGGTGTTATGTAAACGTCGACTACATAACACTTCACCATTATTTCGGCCTAGAGGAAGGCATTGGGAAGTAATAAGTAGATGATGGGTTGCTAGAGTGACAGAAGCTTAAACCCTAGTTTATGCGTTGCTTCGTAAGGGGCTGATTTGGATCCACATGTTTCATGCTATGGTTAGGTTTACCTTAATACTTTTGTTGTAGTTGCAGATGCTTGCAATAGAGGTTAATCATAAGTGGGATGCTTGTTCAAGTAAGAACAGCACCCAAGCACCGGTCCACCCACATATCAAATTATCAAAGTACCGAACGCGAATCATATGAACGTGATGAAAACTAGCTTGACGATATTCCCATGTGTCCTCGGGAGCGCTTTTCCTATTATAAGAGTTTGTTCCGGCTTGTCCTTTGCTACAAAAAGGATTGGGCCACCTTGCTGCACTTTATTTACTTTTGTTACTTGTTGCTCGTTACAATTTATCTTGTCACAAAACTATCTGTTACCACTTATTTCAGTACTTGCAGAGAATACCTTGCTGAAAACCGCTTATCATTTCCTTCTGCTCCTCGTTGGGTTCAACACTCTAGCTTATCGAAAGGACTACGATAGATCCCCTATACTTGTGGGTCATCAAGACTCTTTTCTGGCGCCGTTGCCGGGGAGTGTAGCGCCTTTGGTAGGTGGAATTTGGTAAGGAAAAATTTATATAGTGTGCTGAAATTTACTGTCACTTGTTACTATGAAAAGTAATTCTCTGAGGGGCTTCTTCGGGGTATCTTCACTCCGTCCAGTAGAGCAAAGATTTGCTCCTCAACCTACTGAACCTATTGAAAATGAAACTCCTTTTGAATTTCCTTCGTGTCTGATGGAAAACTGCTAGCTAACCCTTTTACAAGAGACGGAACAAAGCATCCTGATGAGCACTTAATATATGTGGATGAAGTTTGTGGATTATTTAAGCTTGTAGGTATACCTGATGATGTTGCTAAGAAGAAAGTCTTCCCTTTATCTTTGAAGGGAGACGCATTGATATGGTATAGGCTACGTGATGATACGAGATCATGGAATTATAGAAGATTGAAATTGGAATTTCATCAAAAGTATTACCCTATGCATCTTGTTCATCGTGATCGAAATTATATATATAATTTTTGGCCTCGCGAAGGAGAAAGCATCACTCAAGCTTGGGGGAGTCTTAAATGAATGTTATATTCATGCCCCAACAATGGGTTTTCAAGGGAAACAATTATTCAAAACTTGTATGCTCGGCTTTCTGAAAACAATCGCACCATGCTCGATACTTCTTGTGCTGGCTCTTTTATGATGAAGACTATTGAATTTAAATGGGACTTATTGGATAGAATTAAATGCAACTCTGAAGATTGGGACCTCGACGAAGGTAAGGACTCAGGTATGACACCTAAGTTTGATTGTGTTAAGTCTTTTATGGATACCGATATTTTCAATAAGTTTAGCACTAAATATGGACTTGACTCTGAGATAGTAGCTTCTTTCTGTGAATCTTTTGCTACTTATGTTGATCTCCCTAAGGAGAAGTGGTTTAAATATCATCCTCCCATAGAAGTAAAAGTAGCTGCACCTATTAAAGTTGAAGAAAAGACTGTCACTTATAATGATCCTATTGTTCCTACTTCTTATGTTGAGAAACCACCTTTCCCTGTTAGAATAAAGGATCATGCTAAAGCTTCAACTGTTGTTCGTAAAAGCAATATTAGAACTTATACACCTCCTGAGCAAGTTAAGGTAGAAACTAATATTGCCATTGTTAAAGATCTCTTGTCTGATAATATTGATGGGCATGTTATTCAATTTTGCGGTGAAGCTGCTAGAGTTGCTAAACCTTGTGCTAAAGATAAACATAGACCTGTGATAGGCGTGCCTGTTATTTCTGTTAAAATAGGAGATCGTTGTTATCATGGCTTATGTGATATGGGTGCCAGTGCTAGTGCCATACCTATTGACTTATACAAAGAAATTATGCATGACATTGCACCTGTTGAGTTAGAAGAAATTGATGTCACTATTAAACTTGCTAATAAGGATACTATATCACTAGTGGGAATTGTTAGAGATGTCGAAGTCTTGTGTGGGAAAACTAAATACCCTGCTGATTTTATTGTTCTTGGTTCCCCACAAGATAGCTTTTGTCCCATTATATTTGGTAGACCCTTCTTGAACACTGTTAATGCTAGGATAGATTGCGAAAATAATGTTGTTACTATTGGCTTGGATGATATGGTTCATGAGTTTAATTTCTCTAAATTTAGTAAACAACCTCATGAGGAAGAATTGCCTAGTAAGGATGAAATTATTGGTCTTGCTTCTATTGCCGTACCTCCTAGTGATCGTTTAGAACAATATTTGCTAGACCATGAAAACGATATGTTTATGAATGAAAGAAGGGAAATAGATGAAGTGTTCTTTAAACAGGAACCCATCCTGAAACACAATTTGCCTGTTGAAATCCTAGGGGATCCTCCTCCACCCAGGGTGATCCCGTGTTTGAGCTCAAACCGTTACCTGACACTCTTAAATATGCTTATCTTGATGAGAATAAGATATATCTTGTTATTATTAGTGCTAACCTTTCAGAGCATGAAGAAGAGAGATTATTGAAAACTCTGAAGAAGCACTGTGCTGCTATTGGATATACTCTTGATGATCTTAAGGGCATTAGTCCCACTCTATGTCAACATAAAATAAATTTGGAGAAAGATGCCAAACCAGTTCGTGATCACCAACGACGGCTGAATCCTAAGATGAAAGAAGTGGTAAGAAAGGAAATACTAAAGCTTCTTGAGGCAGGTATAATTTATCCCGTTGCTGATAGTCAGTGGGTAAGTCATGTCCATTGTGTCCCTAAGAAGGGAGGCATTACTGTCGTTCCTAATGATAAAGATGAATTGATTCCGCAAAGAATTATTACAGGTTATAGAATGGTAATTGATTTCCGCAAATTAAATAAAGCTACTAAAAAGGATCATTACCCCTTACCTTTTATCGATCAAATTCTAGAAAGATTATCCAAACATACACATTTTTTGCTTTCTAGATGGTTATTCTGGTTTCTCTCAAATACCTGTGTCAGCCGATGATCAATCAAAGACCACTTTTACTTGCCCTTTCGGTACTTTTTCTTATAGACCTATGCCTTTTGGTTTATGTAATGCACCTGCTACCTTTCAAAGATGCATGATGGCTATATTCTCTGACTTTTGTGAAAAGATATGCGAGCTTTTCATGGATGATTTCTCCGTTTATGGATCCTCTTTTGATGATTGCTTGAGCAACCTTGATCGAGTTTTGCAGAGATGTGAAGAAACTAATCTTGTTTCGAATTGGGAAAAGTGTCACTTTATGGTTAATGAAGGTATTGTCTTGGGGCACAAAATTTCTGAAAGAGGTATTGAAGTTGATAAAGCCAAGGTTGATGCTATTGAAAAGATGCCATGTCCCAAGGACATCAAAGGTATAGAAGTTTCCTTGGTCACGCCAGATTTTATAGGAGGTTTATTAAGGACTTCTCAAAAATTTCTCGGCCTCTGACTAATTTATTACAAAAATATGTACCATTTGTCTTTGATGATGATTGTGTAGAAGCATTTGAAATACTTAAGAAAGCATTAGTCTCTGCACCTGTTGTTCAACCACCTGATTGGAATTTACCATTTGAAATTATGTGTGATGCTAGTGATTATGCTGTAGGTGTTGTTCTAGGGAAAAGAGTTGATAAGAAATTAAATGTTATTCATTATGCTAGTAAGACTCTAGACAATGCTCAAAGAAATTATGCTACTACTGAAAAAGAACTTTTAGCAGTTGTGTTTGCTTGTGATAAGTTCAGACCTTATATTGTTGATTCTAAAGTAACTATTCACACTGATTATGCTGCTATTAAATATCTTATGGAAAAGAAAGATGCTAAACCTAGACTTATTAGATGGGTTCTCTTGCTACAAGAATTCGATTTGCATATTGTTGATAGAAAATGAGGTGAGAACCCCGTTGCTGACAACTTGTCTAGGCTAGAAAATGTTCTTGATGACCAACTACCTATTGATGATAGCTTTCCTGATGAACAATTAAATGCCATAAGTACTTCTCGTAGTACTCCTTGGTATGCTGAGTTTATACCACCTAGCTTCACATACCAGCAAAAGAAAAAGTTCTTCTATGATTTGAGGCATTACTTTTGGGATGACCCACATCTTTATAAAGAAGGAGTAGATGGTGTTATTAGACGTTGTGTACCTGAGCATGAACAGGAACAGATCCTATGCAAGTGCCACTCCGAAGCTTATGGAGGACACTATGCGGGAGACAGAACTGCACATAAGGTATTGCAATCCAGTTTTTATTGGCCTACTCTCTTCAAGGATGCCCGTAAGTTTGTTTTGTCTTGTGATGAATGTCAAAGAATTGGTAATATTAGTAGACGTCAAGAAATGCCTATGAATTATTCACTTGTTATCGAACCATTTGATGTTTGGGGCTTTGATTATATGGGACCTTTTCCTGCCTCTAATGGATATACACATATTTTAGTTGCTGTTGATTACGTTACTAAGTGGGTAGAAGCTATTCCAACTAGTAGTGCTGATCATAACACTTCTATTAAAATGCTTAAAGAAGTTATTTTTCCGAGGTTTGGAGTCCCTATATATTTAATGACTGATGGTGGTTCACACTTTATTCATGGCGCTTTCCGTAAAATGCTTGCTAAGTATGATGTTAATCATAGAATTGCATCTCCTTATCACCCACAGTCTAGTGATCAAGTAGAATTGAGCAATAGAGAGCTCAAATTAATTTTGCAAAAGACTGTTAATAGGTCTAGAAAGAATTGGTCTAAGAAACTTGATGATGCATTATGGGCCTATAGAACTGCATATAAAAACCCTATGGGTATGTCTTCGTACAAAATGGTTTATGGAAAAGCATGTCACTTACCTCTCGAACTAGAACATAAGGCATATTGGGCTATTAAAGAGCTCAACTATGATTTCAAACTTGCCGGTGAGAAGAGGTTATTTGATATTAGCTCACTTGATGAATGGAGAACCCAAGCTTATGAGAATGCCGAGTTGTTTAAAGAAAAAGTTAAAAGATGGCATGATAAAAGGATACAAAAGCGTGAGTTTAATGTAGGTGATTATGTATTGCTATACAACTCCCGTTTAAGATTTTTTGCAGGAAAACTTCTCTCTAAATGGGAAGGCCCCTATGTTATCGAGGAGGTCTATCATTCCGGTGCCATAAAGATCAACAACTTCGAAGGCACAAATCCGAAGGTGGTAAACGGTCAAAGAATTAAACAATATATCTCAGGTAATCCTATTAATGTTGAAACCAATATTATTGAAACCGTAATCCCAGAGGAATACATAAGGGACACCTTCCAGACCGTTTCAGACTCCAAAAAGGAATAGGTATGTGGTACGGTAAGTAAACCGACTCCAAAACAATTTTAAGGCAATATTTCTCCGTTTTGGAATATTTAGAAAAATAGAAAAATAAGTAGCAGTCCGGGAAGGACACGAGGGCCCCACAAGGGTGGTGGGCGCGCCCTACCCCTCTGGGCGCGCCACCTACCTCGTGAGCACCTCGTGTGCCTTCCAGACTCTGTTTTCTTGCACGATACATATTTTGGTCAGTAAAAATTCATTATATATTCTCCCGAAAGTTTTGACTCCCGTATCACGCAAATCTCCTCTGTTTTTTTTTGAGCTGTTGCTGCTGCAGATTAGAGCAAGATGTCTTCTCAAGAGTCAGTCGGGGAGAGCCGGGTATCTAATCCGGTACCGGAACCAATGGCAAACAGCGACGCTGGCCACTTTGGGCCAGCAACGGAGGAAGAGATGGAGGGTGACCTGATGAGGGTAGATTCCATGGAGGATCAAGAAGTCACCTCTCACCTCCGAGCTTGGTTCACGATGGGGGAACTACAGAGCTCAACTATTCCAAACTCGGTTATCCCTTCCAATGTTAGATTTCTTTCTTATGAAAATATGAAGAGGAGTGTCACTTGTTCTCCCGCAGCTATGCAATACCCTTGGGTGCAAGGAGCTTTAGCTGTCACAGGAAAGCTTTGTAAGGAAATAATGGACCTCAAGCAGCAAGTCAGTAAGCTCGAGGAGGAGAACCGCATCCTGAGGGGAATCATCGCCAAGAATATTACACCAACAATAAAGAAGGAGACATAATCACATGGGTATGGGCACTCCCCTTGGCAACTGCCAAGCTTGGGGGAGGTGCCCCGGTATCGTATCACAATCACAACTCCTATCTTTACCGTTTTTCTTAGTTCGATCCTATTAGTAGTATCTTGATCTAGTAGAATAAAGTTTATAGCATGATCTAGTTTTGAGTTTTGCTTTATGATCTCTCTATGTAATCGAGTCCGTGAGCTATATATATAATAAAGATTAGTGTTGAGTCAAGGGCTTGATTATTTTGCCATGATCCTGGTGAATAAAAGAAAAGAAGAAAAAGAATAAAAAGAAACAAAAGTTCATATTGATCTTATTAAGAGTAATGGCTTCACATAGAAAGAGTATGATGATTAAAAAGTTGGGAGTTGGCAGACATAGCTTTGGTCATCGTTGCAATTAATAGGAAGTAATAAGGAAAGAGAGGTTTCACATATAGATATATTATCATTGACATCTTTTATGATTGGGAGCACTCATTAAAATATGACATGCTAAAGAGTTGATATTGGACAAGGAAGACAACGTGATGAGTTATGTTTTCTTATATCTGAGATAAAGTATGTTGTCATGGATCCTCTAACATGTTGAGCTTGCCTTTCCCCCTCATGCTAGCCAAATTCTCAGCACCAAGTAGAGATACTACTTGTGCTTCCAAATACCCTTAAACCAGTTTTGCCATGAGAGTCCACCATATCTACCTATGGATTGAGTAAGATCCTTCAAGTAAGTTGTCATCGGTGCAAAGCAATAAAAATTGCTCTAATTATGTATGATTGATTGGTGTGGGAGAAATAAGCTTTATACGATCTTGTGATGTGGAAGTAATAAAAGCGACGGACTGCATAATAAAGGTTCATATCACAAGGGGCAATATAAAGTGACGTTCTTTCGCATTGAGATTTTGTGCATCCAACCATAAAAGCGCATGGCAACCTCTGCTTCCCTCTGCGAAGGGCCTATCCTTTATTATTATCTCCTACCTTATGCAAGAGTCACGGTGATCTTCACCATTCCTTTTTCATTTTATCCTTTGGCAAGCCCAGCATGTTGGAAAGAACATGATATGTATATATATATATCTAATTGGATGTAGGGGAGCATGAATTATTATTGTTGACATTACCCTTGAGGTAAAAGGTTGTGGGGCAAAAATATAAGCCCCTATCTTTCTCTGTGTCCGATTAAAACTTCATAACCACAAGTATTGCATGAGTGTTAGCAATTATGAAGGACTAAATGATAGTTGAGTATGTGGACTTGCTTTTAAGCTCTGACATAGACTCTTTCCGATGTTATGATAAATTGCAACTGCTTCAGTGACTGAGGTTATAGTTTGTTGGTGCTCAATAAGGTTTCTGATTCATACTTTTGCATTGTGAATAGATCATCACTTGAACATAAGTAATCATATGCAAAATCCATATATGTTGCTATTATGAGAATAATCATGATGCCTTCATGTCCGTATTTTATTTTTATCGACGCCTCTACCTCTAAACATGAGGACATATTTATTGTTATCGGCTTTTCGCTTGAGGACAAGCGAGGTCTAAGCTTGGGGGATATGATACGTCCATTTTGCATCATGCTTTTATATCGATATTTATTGCATTATGGGCTGTTATTTCACATTATGTCACAATACTTATGGCTATTCTCTCTTATTTTACAAGGTTTACATAAGGAGGGAGAATGCCGGCAGCTGGAATTCTAGGCTGGAAAATGAGCAAATATTAGAGTCCTATTCTGCGCAACTCCAAAAGTCCTGAAACTCCACGGAATATCTTAAAATAAATAAAGAAAAATCCTCGCCAAAGATGAAGTCCAGGGGGCCCACACCCTGCTCACGAGGGTGGGGGGCGCCCCCCCCTCCGAACGCACGCCCCCTACCTCGTGGGCCCCCTGCTGGGTCACCGACGTCCATCTTCTGCTATATGAAGTCTTTCGATGAGAAAAAAATCAAGAAGAACCTTTCGGGACGAGACTCCGCCGCCACGAGGCGGAACCTTGGCGGAACCAATCTAGAGCTCCTGTAGAGCTGTTCTGCTGGGGATACTTCCCTCCGGGAGGGGGAAATCATCACCATCGTCATCACCCACGCTCCTCTCATCGGGAGAGGGCAATCTCCATCAACAACTTCACCAGCACCATCTCATCTCCAAACCCTAGTTCATCTCTTGTATCCAATTCTTGTCTCAAAGTCCGGGATTGGTGCTAGTAGGTTGCTAGTAGTGTTGATTACTCCTTGTAGTTGATGCTAGTTGGTTTATTTGGTGGAAGATCATATGTTCAGATCCTTTATGCATATTATTACCCCTCTGATTATGAACATGAATATTCTTTGTGAGTAGTTACGTTTGTTCCTGAGGACAAGGGAGAAGTCTTGCTATTAGTAGTCATGTGAATTTGGTATTCGTTCGATATTTTGATGAGATGTATGTTGTCTAGCCTCTAGTGGTGTTATGTAAACGTCGACTACATAACACTTCACCATTATTTCGGCCTAGGGGAAGGCATTTGGAAGTAATAAGTAGATGATGGGTTGCTAGAGTGACAGAAGCTTAAACCCTAGTTTATGCGTTGCTTCGTAAGGGGCTGATTTGGATCCACATGTTTCATGCTATGGTTAGGTTTACCTTAATACTTTTGTTGTAGTTGCAGATGCTTGCAATAGAGGTTAATCATAAGTGGGATGCTCGGTCAAGTAAGAACAGCACCCAAGCACCGGTCCACCCACATATCAAATTATCAAAGTACCGAACGCGAATCATATGAACGTGATGAAAACTAGCTTGACGATATTCCCATGTGTCCTCGGGAGTGCTTTTCCTATTATAAGAGTTTGTTCCGGCTTGTCCTTTGCTACAAAAAGGATTGGCCACCTTGCTGCAATTTATTTACTTTTGTTACTTGTTGCTCGTTACAATTTATCTTGTCACAAAACTATCTGTTACCACTTATTTCAGTACTTGCAGAGAATACCTTGCTGAAAACCGCTTATCATTTCCTTCTGCTCCTCGTTGGGTTCGACACTCTTGCTTATCTAAAGGACTATGATAGATCCCTTATACTTGTGGGTCATCAGCTGCGAGGCTCATTTCGAATTGTGGAGAAAGTTCTTTTGCCTGGTCCCTCATCATCAAGGGGGTCCATATTAAGTGGGTGGCGCCAAAGTATGGCGCATAGCCGGATCAGGTTACCTCGTCGGAACTCCCAAGGAGGCATCCCAAGAATGGTCTTCAGAATGGTTTTACATTGAGGACGTTCCATTTCCGGACCTAGTTCGGCATGGACTTCCCAAATTCTCCAGTGCTCCTTTGAAGAAATGCCTCAATTGGCGCCCCCAGGGCCCCAAGGAAGAAGATAGTGTGGAAGTAAAGAGGTTGGTCAGCAAGGTCAGGTTACTTGCCCATTCCGAACTCTCGACAATCGAAGTTATGTCCATTGCGGTAAAGCGATGCATCCAGCCCCTTCAGTCCAGAGTGATCCCTTTATGGTGGTATAACGGAAAGGACGACACATCTCATTATAAGCATGAGGGCCCGGATACCCCAGCCGCTGTGGCCGCCATTCTGGCAGATCTTTATAAGGGGGAGAAAGAAGAATTCATCCGTTTAAATTGTCGGGAAGGTTTTTCCATTTATAACCCCATTGAATGGGTAAGTTTTCGATTATCAGTGTTGTTCCACGTCATTATCGAGGTATGCTAATCAAATTGTTCTGGTTGTCTTAAAACAGACATGGAGGAAGGTGGTCGAGAATGTTCATTGCCCCTCCCCACAACCAGAGGATTACGCTCGCAATGAAGACCCCGGCTTCTGCGAGGATCCGGATATATTTATAGAGTTTGATGATGGAGTCTTTTATCAAGCAAGCCTTGACGGCTCAGAAGTGGCTATTATGGCCGACTACCCCGACCTTCTTCCTTTCTCCATTGTAAGTACTCGGAAATCATCCTCAAAAAAGGGGGCCCCCACTTGCGTCTCACCCATCACACTGAATTGTGTTTCGTAGGATCGACGCTTAGCAAGCCGCACTCCATCGAGGGTGGCCTCTAGGAAGGTAGCATCTACGCGGGGGGAGCCTTCAAAACGAAAGGAAACCGGGAGCACCATCGAGCCCCCTCCTTCATCAAAGAGGTATAACCATTGACATGTGCCTAGGCATAAAAACAGGTTGTCATGTTTCTCCTTCCATCTTATTTCAGGAGAAGCACACGGCAAACCGTGTCCAAACACCCAGTTAGCCGATCATCGGCTAATTCAGCTCCGGGCCCATAAACCAGGATGAGAGCCAATACAGATGCAGCGCCAAATCATCCACCTCATGAGGATTCGGATGATGTGTCCGTCACAAATTCTGAAGTGGAGAGCATGATGAATCATCGCCGACTGAAAGAGACCATGCGTGCTCCAGCTTTTACTGAGCAAGAATTTACAGCCCTCAGCTCTGTGGATGCATATATCCGAGCCGCCCGAGATGGACTTGCTGGAGTTGCTCACCTGTTTTTCAAAGGATATGCAGGTAATAGTTTGTGTAAATTTAATAGATATATGCCAGTAGCCCCCGATACTTGAAGCGGTTAGACCAACCGATTTAAGGAGCATTATGACCGCAGGTTCTCAAAGAGAAGAACAACGCGCTGTCCTAGGAGCTTAAAACGAGTCGGACAAAGCTAAATGTCGTCACCACAGAGCTTGAGGAAATGAAGAAAGTCACAATGAACGTTGATCAAAAGAACAAACTCAAGGAGGAAAAGGATAAGCAAGCTGAAGAGATAAAGAGCTTAAAGGCTCAATTGTCGGATGCACAAAAAGAGAATAGAAAATTGAAAAGCGGCATATTTGGTATGACCTTTGAAACATCCAGGCGACTCATATTGTCCGGTAATTCGGAGTGTTATAATGCTATTCTTGTAGGTATGTTAACCGGGCGCCATGAAGGAGAAGTATCTGGATTCTGAGGCGACGTTCTAAAAGAACTGTCCGTGGTGCATGAGCGAGCCCGGAAAGCCATGAAGAGTATGGTCAAAGCCTTATGGCCATCTGATGCCCCTCCAGAAAGTATGGAGGAGTTGGCAAACCTGTTCAAAGGTGTCCGGCACCGTTTTGAGCTATGGAAGGCGTCAGCATGCCGGGAAGGTGCACGAGAGGCATGGGCGATGGTGAAAACACGCTACACCAGGCTCGATTAGAATCATATGGCCCGAGTTGGACTTCAGGGACCGGACAGAAAAGAGATTCCCATGAACTTGGTATATGACCAAGTGATGATAGCTGCGAAATATTCGTAAGAAGACTGTAGCTTAAACAGTCTTATAGATGACATAGAGAAAGAGTAGGCGTTCGATTTGATGTATCAATGTACTTTATCATCGAACTTATCTCCAACCGAACTTGTTCAAAAAATTTCATCACAGGCCTTCGGCTTCAACCTCTGAACCAAGAAGTTGGAGTGTTTCCGGATACCATGTTCGAATGAAATAAACATTCATTATGTACGGAAACCAGGCAATCTGGTCATATTGCTCAAGCAGACAAAATTTTTTCGGGGAGTTATGCTATATTACTATTTAACGGAAGAAACATCTTCCAAGGAAAATAGTTTCGTTAAGGGTTCCTTCCCCTGGGGCAGCATGCTTAATTATGCAAGCCCAGGCTTTGATCCGAAAAGTAGAATTACGGGCAACCTATCCCTTATTATTTTTTTTAGAAAAATGACATGAACGTAAATAATCTGTCATTGCTTGCCGACCAATTATTCCCTTAAGAATGCTAGCTTTCGGCTTCACCCATCTGAGGTACAGATCCAGATTATCTGGTTGTAACAATCATAGAGGTACTCCCTTTACACCCTAGCCGAACAATCAGGAACGTAGGGTATAAAGTATAAACACAGGAGTGAGGCAACCCATCTTGGCAAAAACTTAAGTCATAGAGGTGAATATAATGGCAAAAGATGTATAGAACAAATGACGTGAACAATAGAAGCAACAAGCTTTTAGTAATAAGCTTTGTCAAAGAAGCCCCGAGTTATAGTGGGGTGTATACATTTAAAGATGTGTACCCCTAATAGTTCGGTAGATCGGAACACACCTGAACTATCCATAGAATCGTCGGAGCCGAGCGACATTCCATGGATTCAGCTCAAGGCGATTATCCGATGCATAACGAAGGCGATAGGCTCCTCTTGTAAGAACTTCATCGATGATGAAGGGGCCCTCCCATCGTGGTTTGAGCTTATCCTTTTTCTTCTCCGGGAGACGCAAGACGAGATCGCCAACCATATATGTCTTGGCCTTCACTTCTCTGCTTTGGTATCGATTGGCCTGTTGTTGGTAAAATGCGAAACAAGCTTGTGCGATATCGCGCTCCTCTTTGAGGCCGTCTAGGTCATCCTGCCGATCGAGCTCGGCTTCTCGCTCTTCGTACATGCACACTCGAGGAGAGTCATGAATAATTTCGCAAGGCAGGACATCTTATGCGCCATATACCATGAAGAAATGTGTGTATCCAGTTGTTCGGTTAGGTGTAGTCCGCAGCCCCCAAAGTAAGGAATCGAGTTCCTCAACCCACAGCTTGTTTGACTCCCATAGGGAGCGCACCAGTCGAGGTTTAATGCCGCTCATTATCAGGCCATTGGCCCGTTTGACCTGACCGTTTGTTTGAGGATGGTAGAGGGATGCATAGTCGAGCTTAATGCCTAATTTAGCACACCAGTTTTTCACCTCATCGGTAGTAAAATTGGAGCCATTATCAATGATGATGTTGTGCGGGACACCGTAGCGGTGTACCACGCTGGACATAATGTCAATCACTAGCCCTGCTTCATCCGTTCTCACTGGTTTGGCCTCTATCCACTTAGTGAATTTATCCACCATAACTAGGAAATATTTCTTTTTTGTGGCTTCCCCCTTTAAGGGGTCCGACCATATTGGCCTTGTCGGTGTCAAAACTGGCGGATCTCGGGTAGGGGGTACCGAACTGTGCGTCTAGGCGGATGGTAACAGGAGACAAGGACACGATGTTTTTACCCAGGTTCAGGCCCTCTCAGCGGAGGTAAAACCTTACTCCTGCTTGATTAATATTAATGATATGGGTAGTACAAGAGTAGATCTACCACGAGATCAAGGAGGCTAAACCCTAGAAGCTAGCCTATGGTATGATTGTTGTTCTGTTGTTCGTCCTACGGACTAAAACCCTCCGGTTTATATAGACACCGGAGAGGGCTAGGGTTACACAGAGTCGGTTACAATGGTAGGAGATCTACATATCTGTATCGCCAAGCTTGCCTTCCACGGCAAGGAAAGTCCCTTCCGGACACGGGACGAAGTCTTCAATCTTGTATCTTCATAGTCCAGGAGTCCGGCCGAAGGTATAGTCCGGCTATCCGAACACCCCCTAATCCAGGACTCCCTCAGTAGCCCCTGAACCAGGCTTCAATGACGACGAGTCCGGCGCACAGATTGTCTTCGGCATTGCAAGGCGGGTTCCTCCTCCAAGTACTTCATAGAAGATTTCGAACACAAGGATAGTGTCCGGCTCTGCAAAATAAGTTTCCACATATTGCCATAGAGAGAATAATATTTACACCAATCTAATCTGCTGATGTATTCCGTAGTGTGACATCACACCATGGCCAAGACTTTATTCGAATCGTTTTATTGTGCCACCTCAGCGTGTTATGCGAGGCGGTTTCCTTGGCACGTCTTGTCAAAGCAGAGATCGTGTCCCCTTATTCCGAGATTCTCATCAATACAGGCGTGGGTAACACAACCGGCCATTGATTATGGCGCTTGGGAGATAAGCGAGTTTTACCAGGTGGGTGGGGACGCGTAGTTGCGTCCGCCCATATAAGGGGATAAGGATCCACCTTTCTCATCCACGCCTTCTTCCTCCTTTGCCTTTCCATTTCCGCGCACTCGAGCTCCAGCGCCCAAGTCCGCACTCCCCACCTCAACCTTCTCCAACCATGTCCGGAGCGGGAGGCAAGTGGATGGTTTCCTCCGTCACGGAGGGACACATCAAAAAACTGAGGAAGGCCGGATACTTGTCTAATGACATTGCGCACCGGCTTCCCGAAGAGGGGCAGCTCATCCCCACCCCAAGGCCCCATGAGAGGGTGGTGTTCCTCCCCCATTTCCTCCGCGGACTGGGCTTCCCTATCCACCTATTTGTCCGGGGGCTCATATTCTACTATGGACTAGATTTCCATGATCTGGCCCCAAACTTTGTCCTCAATATCTTGGCGTTTATCGTCGTGTGCAAGGCATTCCTCTGCATTCGCCCCCATTTCGGCCTATGGCTCAAGACTTTCAATGTCAAGCCAAAGGTGGTGCGCGACAACCAGGCGGAGTGCAGAGGCGCCATGGTGGGCAAGATGCCCAACGTCCTATGGCTCGAGGGCTCCTTCGTGGAGACCCTGAAGGGGTGGCAATCGGGGTGGTTCTATATCACCGAGCCACGTGACCCTGAATGGGTCGGCACCCTCGAATTCCGATCCGGACCCCCTACACGGCTCACGTCCTGGAAAGAGACGGGCCTGTCGTGGGGCAACAAAGGAGAGGTGACTGGACTGCAAACATGCATCCAAACCCAGGTGAACAAGAAGCTTAAACTTGTCAACGTAGTCCAGGTTATGCTCATCCGCCGGATCCTCCCGTGTCAACAACGGGCCTTCAACCTGTGGGTGTTCTACCCGGCGCAGCACCCAACTCTAAGCAGGCTCTTCGACACGATGTACGAAGATGCCTAGAAGGTGCTATTCAAGGGAGCCGAGGCTCCCGCATCCGCTACCGAGGATCGCGGATTCAGCACGCAGCGTCATGCTAGTGCGGTAAGCCGTTTTTACCTTTTACATGGTATTTTATCTTTTCATAGTTTTGACTTTATGCGGGATCTAAGCTCCCTTTCCTTTGACAGGAGTGGCAGGCGAAGTCCGGACAGATCAACTGTTTGGCCCCTTTGCCCGAAGACCCAGCGGATGCTCTATTGGTAAGGCTACTCGTTCTGGCACCCTATGTGGTGCCGGAGAAGAAGGCCACGAAGAAGGCCACGGGGACTCGAAAGAGTGCCCATCGTGTGGTGGTGCCGGATTCGTCGTCCGATAACTCCGAGACGCAATCCTCCCGTGTAGACGAGGAGGAGGAAGAAGATTCCCCTCCCCCTCCAGCGGGGGAAGGAAAGAAAAGGAAGGCCTCCCTATCTGGGGAGGCCGGAGGGTCCAAGAAGGGGAAAACCCTTCTTCCGGACTACTCCACCAACGCCGACGACGGCGAAGAGGAGTGGCCGCACATGGCTAAGCTCCTGGCGAAATCGTAAGTATCCGGATACCAGAGTAAGTCATAGTATTCCTTTACTGCGCAGCTTTTCCTTACGTCAAATATGATTATGCAGTCCACCCAAAGACCGGCTCGACGTGTCATCGAGCGATTCCCTGGACTCGTCGGACATAAACTCTCTTCCGACGGCTACCTCCCCCCGCCCTACGGATGACGCCGAAGTGGCGTCCCAGGAGGTTCCAAGCCAGGAGGAGGTGGTCCCGGTGGCGCCGCAAGGCGACCTTCCGGACCCCAGGCGCCAATGGGATAGAGCCCCTAAGGGCTCCAAGTCCGGCCCTAGGCCGGGCACCGCTCCGGAACCTTCAAAGGTTCCAGAGTCCGGTGGGCGACCTCCTTCCAAGAGGAGCAAGCCCACTGAGCCGGTGGCCCCCGTCCAACCGGAGGCGTCGGACAATCTGCTGGAGGTGCTTAAAGGCGCCTCCATCGACGAGGAGTACCACACTATTATGAGTGCGGTGGTTCAGAAAGTTCAGTCCGCCAAGTGCGGCCTGACCGAAGCCTGTGCCGGCCTTTTGACAGGCTTTGAGGTATGTAAAAAATATGTAAAAATATTACCGCATAGATAGTAGCCCCTGATGCTCTATTTGGCGTTCGGAAAGAAAAGCCGAATAGAGGATCTAATAAAATTCGCAAGAGTCTAACAAAAGTAAGTCAATATGCGTAAGCAGGCTTCACTGCTGGCATCCGCCGCACTGACTACGGAGGTGGACATGCTAAAGCAGAACCTCGAGCGGTCCGAGCAAGAGCTCGGCCTTGCCAAGAAGCAGCTCAAGGACAAAGAAGGTAAGAAATACCTTATTAAATATAAAAGGGTGCAATTGCAAAAAGTGACAGGACTACCTGGCTATTGTATAGGCCACAACGGAGGTGGCGACCCTTAAGCAAGCGCTGTCCGAGGCCGAGAAGAGGGCGGCCACGGAGCGCACCGAGCGGGAGAAGTATGAGGCGCAGGTTGGCGAGGTGCGGCAAGAGCTCCAGGTTCTCATGAAAAAACATGAGAGTTTGGAGCTTGACTCAAAGACCCGAGAGTCCGAGCTCGCGGCGGCCATTGAGAATGCCAAGTCTGCCAAGGCCGAAGCCCAGAAGGCCCTCCAGGAGGTTGAGGCGATGAAGAAGATAGCGACGGGTAAGGCTTTCTTTATGCAAAGCAAGCATGTGAAAGTCAATGACTTGTTACTTACCCGAATCCAGAGCTCTCCAGGAGCATTCGCAGATTTGCCCCGCAGTGTGTCCGATGCCGCCGCATTCTACCGAGCCGAGGAGGGCAGCTCGACAGAGAAGGTGTTCTAGTCTCAGTATGCTGAGGCCGAACTCCCTGTGCCCTTGAGCGACCAGCTGAAGCAACTGGTCGAGCTCCACAAGGTGGCCGAACAGGCCATGAAGGGCCTCATAGTTCGGCTGTGGCCTGGAGAGGATCTGCCTGGGAGCTACTTCAGGCTGGTGAGGCGGCTGGTGGAGGCCTGTCCAAGGCTCGAAGTCATCAAGCGCTCCGTCTACATCGAAGGTGCCCGTAGGGCGCTTTCCCGTGCTAAGGTGCACTGGGGCAAGCTGGATGCGAAGAAGCTTGTGAAGGACGGGCATCCGCCGGGCAAAGAGCATCGTCAGCTCGAAAGATGTAATTTTTGAGTAAAACTTGTTTATTTTGTCCTGTGCGCTGAAAACTTGTTCATGTGCACTAAGCAATGCTTTTTTGAATTTAAAATATTACCTTCTGTGCGGCCGTTTATCAAATTTTGAGAGATGGCGAGTCGTCGGCTTCTGCCCCCATGCCACGAGTGCTGGGGTGTTCGGGATAAACTTGAGCGTTCTTTTTCCCATTCTTGGGTCCTTCGAGGGAGACGCTCAACACAACGAACAAGGCAATCGGACTATAATGCTTGAACACTCTCAGTTAGCCATAGAATTCTATAATTTTAAATTTCGGCGAAGCCCCTAGTGTTCGGAAGACCGAGTTCGGGGCGCTATCCACGCCTGGGCCGGACAAAGCCGACTCCTCACTCTAAGCGGCATAAGTCTTTAGGGACTTAAAAACCTCTCGAACAGCGACCAGCTCTCGCCTTATCATGACAGTTAGTTTTAGCTTTCTCTACTGAGGTGCTTTAGCCCAGCTCAACTGGGGCACAATCGCAGTAGTTCTGCTAGCGCTACCTTATCCAATACAACAGAATGTAAGGTACCAAAACATAGGAGCCGGGCAAACCCAACATTTGACCCAAGACATGATTCGGAGCCGATGCATATAATGCTATAAGTTCGGGGTGCCGCACTTGTGAAAGTGTTCGGACTTCTCACACCGTGTTGTGGGGTACTTAAGCCCCTGGTGTATTGGCCGTACCAAAGTGTACGGGTGCGACATGTCATTAATGAACATGTATTCTTAAAAAAGAGTAATACAGTAATAGACAAAAGCTATGCATTGTTTATTTGAAGAAATTGCGATCAAAGCAGAACGATACAAATTGTGCGATAGGCAAAATGTGGGACTATTTGACATGTCCTATCCAGGGGTGGACTGTGGAATGATATGCAAAACAGGTATACTGCTCGTTATAGAGACCACCTTAGAGTTCCATAGTGCGGCGTGGTTTTCTTCTTCCCTGGTTCTTGCATCGTTTGTGCGGCAATTGTACTGCCGGCTTAGGCCTTCTGAAGAATAGAGTCCTAAAAGTAAGATAAAAGTAAGAAATCGGCAGCCCCTAGTGCGGTTTAAGCCGTGTTTTGGGCGTGCCATGATGGTGCCCCTCCCCCTGTCCCCGTGGTATTTCCAGAGCGTAGTTATGTACGCGCAGTACTGGTTTCGCAATTTCATGAGGGCTGGGGTTGGGGCCGGATTGCTATGCCTGCTCACAACGTGCTAGGTGGTCTTACTATAGGTTACTCCGGGCGCGCTTGACGGTGTCCGGACGTTTAGTGGCCGGACTGGAAAATTGCCTTGAGAGGCTGCTTTGTACTTCCGCTACGAGAGCCGCCGTATGCTCCTCCGTACGGAGAGAGCGTTCGGTGTTTCCATTGACCGTAATGACTCCTCGAGGGCCTGGCATCTTGAGCTTGAGGTATGTGTAATGCGGTACCGCACTAAACTTGGCAAATGCGGTTCGCCTGAGCAGTGCGTGATAGCCACTGCAGAACGGGACTATGTCGAAGATTAATTCCTCTCTTCGGAAGTTATCCGGAGATCCGAAGACCACTTCAAGTGTGACTGAGCCTGTACAGTTGGCCTCTACACCTGGTATGACGCCTTTAAAGGTCGTTTTAGTGGGTTTAATCCTCGAAGGATCGATGCCCATTTTCCGCACTGTATCCTGGTAAAGCAGGTTCAGGCTGCTGCCGCCGTCCATGAGGACTCGAGTGAGGTGAAATCCGTCAATGATTGGGTCGAGAACCAATGCGGCGAATCCGCTGTGACGGATGCTAGTGGGGTGGTCCCTTCAATCATAAGTGATCGGGCAGGAGAACCATGGGTTGAACTTCGGGGCGTCTGGCTCCATCGCGTATACGTCCCTTAACGCACGCTTCCGCTCCCTCTTGGGGATGTGGGTTGCGTATATCATGTTCACCGTCCGCACTTGTGGGGGGAATCCCTTCTGTCCACTACTGTTCGGCGGCCGGGGCTCCTCCTCGTCGTCGTTATGTAGCCCCTGATCTCTGTTTTTGGCATGTAACTTGCCTGCCTGCTTGAACACGCAACAATCCCTGTTGGTGTGATTGGCTGGCTTTTTGGGGGTGCCATGTATCTGGTACGAGCGGTCGAGTATTCGGTCCAAACTGGACGGGCCCGGAGTATTTCTTTTGAATGGCTTTTTCCACTGACCGGGTTTAGAGCCTCTGAATCCGGCATTAACTGCCTTATCCTCAGCATTGTCGCTGTTAATGCGGCGCTTGTGCTTGTTGCGACGCAACCTGGCACTGTTGTCCTTGGTATCCGAATTACCAGGGATCTTGGTTATGGTATTGCTATGAGCTAGCCAGCTGCCTTCTCCCGCACAAAAGCAGGTCATGAGCGTCATGAGGGCTTCCATAGATTTTGGCTTCTCCTGTCCAAGGTGCCAGGCAAGCCACTCATCGCGGATATTATGCTTGAAGGCCGCTAGGGCCTCTGCGTCCGGACAGTCGATGATTTGATTTTTCTTGGTTAGGAACCGTGTCCAGAATTGCCTGGCCGATTCCTCTGGCTGCTGAATTATGTGGCTTAGGTCATCGGCGTCTGGTGGTCGCACATAAGTGCCCTGGAAATTGTCGAGGAATTGTCACGACCGGTTTTCCAATAAAAATATTTATTGAGAAACCAATCTTTAGAATCCAGTTTGAGATGAAACCTCCTCACTGGCAGACAAACTTTTGATACAATAAGCCAGTAGCATAAATATATTACAGGGTTGAGCTGACGATGCTCAACAATTTATTCCAAGCGTGCCGATAATTATACATTAAGGCGATTTATGACACAAGAGAGTGGTGGCATACTACTGACTCACAAATATGGTAGAGGTGGAGTAACACAGTGGGGAGTGGATATGTGACTCTCAAACTAACATCCCATCGAGCGTCGAGGTGAGGCTCGATGAATTTATTTGGTTTGCGGAAGCGGGTATAAAATAGTGACCAAGTCCAGGTTCGCACGAGACTGACTGGGACTCCTCTAGGCGTCGGATTCGCTATCGAACTCTTCATCCATGAGATCACCTTCGTCAGCATCTGGCCAAATCAACAAGCCAGTGAGTACTTTGAAAGTACTCGCAAGACAGTTCGGACGTAAGATATAACAAATGCATGCATGAGTGCGTCATGATTAAACCTCCAAAGCATATTTAAAATGTAGCTGGCAAGGCAAGTAAATGAAAAGGGAAACGGCGGTAGTCCGCCTGAGATCCCAACAGTAAAGTAATGGAAACAATCGAGTGTCTAGAGCGACGCCACGAAGGTAAATTAATAAAAGAAAGAAAATTCATGCCACAGTCGGGCGTCTTAGCGACACTACATAAAGGTCTTTAAAAGAAATGCCACAGTCGGGCGTCTGAGCGACACCACATAAAGGGCTTTAAAAGAAATGCCACAGTCGGGCGTCTGAGCGACACCACATAATGGGCTTTAAAAGAAATGCCACAGTCGGGCGTCTGAGCGACACCACGTAAAGGGCTTTAAAAGAAATGCCACAGTCGGGCGTCTGAGCGACACCACATAAAGGGCTTTAAAAGAAATGCCACAGTCGGGCGTCTGAGCGACACCACATAAAGGGCTTTAAAAGAAATGCCACAGTCGGGCGTCTGAGCGACACCACATAAAGGGCTTTAAAAGAAAGGCCACAGTCGGGCGTCTGAGCGACACCACATAAAGGGCTTTAACTGATAAAGAAATAATATATTCATCATATATATATTCAACTCATGGAATTAAACGGGTTAGTCCATCCACAAGAATAAACATTTAACCGGTCCTAGTGCTCATGTGTCCCACCGGGTAATCTGTCACCAAACTGGCACATGTCAGTTAGCAGGGAACTTGGATATAGATAAGATGATTTGAAGATATAGAGCTCTGCAGAGTTTGTACAAAAAAAATTCCCCACAGTCGACGGATTTCCGTAGTCACAAGGACTAGTTCCGTTACGGTATTTCAGAAGGAAACACAGCTAACCAGTACACACCCATCCAACCTCTCGATGCCAGGAATCACCCTCAACATCGTCCAAGGAAAACTTTTGAGACGGGGAGATCACAATCTCGAATAGCATGGGATCAAATTTATATACGCGCGCTCTAAGGGGTGCCCCCCTCTCGGTCCCAACCGGAAACACCCATGCCCCCTGACCGGATGACTGGCTTTAATCCAGGGCCATGGAACCATCATCCCGGCTTCTCCTTTTTGGTGTGTACCAACAAAGCGGTTTGCGACTTACTAAACCATATCCCTTTCGGGAAACATGTGGTAGTACAGGGAGGGGAAATGGATACGAGCCCAACCGATACAGGTTGGTACTGTAGTAACCTGCATGGCATAAGACTAGCATGCTACCACACTGCCATCTTACCCATCTTCATGCCAACACATGGCCTTGCATACTCACATCCAACAAGGTATGGATCATCGGACTTACTTGTCCCAACAATGCATAATATACAGTTCATCAGTATGCTTCACACATGCCACGAAACTATCTACATGCAAACATGCCAAGACTCTCATCATATCAAAAGTTCAAACATGCTTGCCTGATTCAGAATAGTCGGAGCCTAGCTCGGTGAAGTTCGCGGTCCCGTCACCTCCGTCGGTATCTACGGTATAAAGAGGATACACGCACTATCATAAATACCAAGAGGTGCACAGAAATTAACTCAAATAATTTTCAAATAAATCTGATAAAAAACTAGACAAAATTTTGAAGAGGACACAAAAAGAATCAATCAAAAATATGCTTCTGATAAAAAGTTATAAAGGTTTTTGCCCAGGGACTCATCTGTAATGAAACAGAAACTTCCCAGGGTCTTATTTATAAAAGCAGAAAACGTTTCAGACTCGAATAGGCCGGCTCAGAGGAGAAGACGTATTTTGCCCGATTACGCCTTCAGAAAACGAT
This sequence comes from Aegilops umbellulata, assembly GCA_032464435.1. Classification (NCBI taxonomy): domain Eukaryota; kingdom Viridiplantae; phylum Streptophyta; class Magnoliopsida; order Poales; family Poaceae; genus Aegilops; species Aegilops umbellulata. Next base: position 447,307,677 of record CP136054.1, read on the forward strand.
TCGAAAAAGGAGAGAAACCTGACGGGGCGGTCCCACCCGTCGGGTTTGAAAACGAACGGCGCCTTTGGCGCCAGAGAGCCGCGGCGATCGCCGGCGGCGATCCACGGCGAGGCAGAGGGATCGGAGGTTACCTCCGTGCCCAGGGTGTTGCTCCGCGTCGGGTGGTGGTCGAGTTGGTTGCCGGCGTGCACCGTGTCGACGGTGGCCTCTGGCTCCGGCGGACGGCGATTCTGACGAGGATGGAGTTCACCGGAGAGGGCTGCAATGGTTAAATTGACGAGGGGGTTAGGTATCTGGTAGCTAGAGAAGGAGCTGGACAGAGTTTGGGCATCGGAGACGGTCTCACTGCAGTGAATCGAGCTGGAGCCCGAGGCGGACGGAGGTGGCCGGAGCCAAGGAAGAAGGGCTCCTCGAGGCCCCTCCAGTGGCCAGGCGAGGTGTGATGAGGTGGTGGAGTCGTGCGGGAGTGATAGCGGGCTCGGGGGCGCTATATATAGCCACCCCGAGGTGGTTGCCGAGAACGGGGTTCTCTGGCGAGGGATTACGGCGGCGTGGGTAAGCACGGGAAGGTTTAGGAGGTGGATCATCGTCGTGGTTGCCACCTGGTGCTGATTAGGTGCCAGCGGCGTCGAGTTTGGCTTGCTGAGGTGGAGATCGACGGAACGGGACGACGCGGACCCATCGGTGGCAGAGAGCGTGCGCTGTGCACGCCGCGCCACGGCGACCGTTCTGCATGCGTGCGCTGGCGTGGGGAGGGCCACGCGGAGCCACCAGCGAGCTTGGGCGGCGCTGAACGGCGTTGCGCCGCCGTTCTGCTACCTGCCAGCCGTAACGGTGGTTCAGCCGCCGCAAGACACGCCGGCGCAGGCGGGCCAGAGCGCCACGGACGCCAGCAAGCTGCCAAGCGCGCGTGCGGGGCATCGGACAAGCGAGCCAGGCGACGAGCAACGCGCCAAAGCACTGTGAGCTCGTGACTGAATCTGTCTGACGAAAATCGACACTGAAAACTGAATTTTCTGAAAGAGTTTGAACAGTGCATGCAAGGTGTTCGACAGAATGTTTCTGGCTTGTAGGAATTTTTCCTTGGGCTGATTTTTGGTAGAGTGGCTACTCATTGCTCCAGTAGGCTGCCTGATTTTTGGTGGAATTTTTGGAGAAGTGCAGATATGAATTTCACCAAATTTGACAAATCTGGTCCAAACTTGCAGGGACTGTAAGTTGAAAATTTTGAAAAGAAGATGAGTGGATCAAGATGGTTCTGGGTTGTGGGTGCAAAGGACTAGCCAGTAGAGTTGGTTTGAAGTCAAATCTCAAATGCAATGGGGTACTTGCTTTGAAAATCCATCAGGCTCAAAATAATTGACAGAAAATATTTGAGAGATGAAACAATCAAAATAAAATCCAAAACTTGTTTGGATGAGTTGGGACAGGGAACTTAGGTTGATAACAAAGAGGAGAGGATGTTTTGGAGTGGTTTTACCTCATGGGCAAAAATACAAGGTCATGGGTGGTTTTCAATAGAATGAAAATCCCAAATTTTTCATAGAGTTTTTCTTAAAAAGAAAAGATTAAACTCCCAAAAATAAAATTTTAGAAGGGAAACAACAGAGAAGGAGTTTTAAGAAGGTCAAACCCAAAGTTTGAAGAAGAAAACAGAAATAACAATTCCTAGTCAAAGAAAAGGATTTTTAAGAGGATTGCTTTTTTTTCTGAAAAAGAAATTTTTTGAAAGGCCTCAATCCACAAAAGAAAAACCAGCAAGGTTTTTGCTAAAACCAAATAAATGTTTTGGATTGTCACAACACCTACCCCCTTAGGAAAAATCTCGTCCCCGAGATTTCAGCTGTCCCTCAAATAAGTGCGGATGCTCTGCTCGAAGAAAATCCTCACTTTCCCAAGTTGCTTCGTCGTCGGTGTGATTGCTCCACTGAACTCTGAAAAATTTAATGGTCTTTTGTCGGGTCCTCCTTTCAGACTCCTCTAGTATCTTCATTGGACGTTCCCGATAAGTGAGGTCATGTTGCACGTCAATGTTCTCATGGGATACTTGTTTCTCTGGGTTGCTTATGCACTTCCTTAACTGCGAAACATGGAACACGTTGTGGATATCTGACAGTTCCTTAGGTAAGTCTAGTTGGTATGCGACCGTGCCTCTTCGTGCCAATATACAGAATGGTCCGATAAATCTTGGCGCTTAGCTTTCCTTTTATTTGAATCGTTGTAATCCCCTCATAGGGGATACTCGTAGGTATACAAACTCTCCGGGTTCGAAGCTGACCCCACGATGCTTCTGATCGTAATAACTCTACTGTCGGCTTTGGGCGGTCTTGAGTCTATTTCTGATTAGTTTGACTTTCTCCTCGGCTTCTTTGAGCATGTCTGGCCCGAAGATGCGGCTGTCTCCGGTTTCTGACCAATTCAACGGGGTACGACATCTTCGTCCATATAAAGCCTCAAATGGTGCCATTTGCAGGCTGGCCTGGTAACTGTTGTTGTATGCGAACTCGGCATATGGCAGACTTTCTTCCCAACTGGCTCCATATGTGAGGACACATGCTCTCAGCATGTCTTCTAATATCTGGTTTATGCGTTCCGTTTGCCCATCTGTCTGGGGGTGGTAAGCTGTACTGAAGGCTAGCTGAGTCCCTAGTGCCTGTTGTAAGTGATCCCAAAATCTCGAAACAAACTGAGTGCCCCTGTCGGATATTATAGTCCTTGGGACACCGTGTAGACAAACTATGCGGGAGAGGTAAATCCTGGCAAGCTTCTGAGTGGTGTGGGTTGTCTTTACTGGAATAAAATGTGCTACCTTGGTTAACCTGTCGGTGATGACCCATATAGCATCGTTCCCGTGTCGTGACCGAGGTAGTCCGACAATGAAATCCATCCCTATTTCATCCCATTTCCACTCAGGTATTTTGTTTGGTTGCAGTAGTCCGGCTGGTCTCTGATGTTCAGCTTTTATGCGTTGACATGAGTCGCAACATGCAATGAAAGTAGCGATGTCCCTCTTCATACCGTGCCACCAAAATCTTTCTTGAATGTCTTTATACATTTTGGTCCCTCCAGGGTGAATTGAATATGGGCCGGTGTGGGCTTCAGCCAAAATTTGCTGTTTAAGATCTTCTATGTTTGGTACGCAGAGTCTTTCCCCGTACCATAGTATTCCTCCGTTGTCTACGACGAATTCTGAGGCTTTGCCCTTACTCACCTTTCTTTTTATACCTTCTATACTGGGGTGACCCGGCTGAGCTTCTTTAATTTTCTCTACAAGGTCGGGTTGCATATCCAAATTTGATATGGTGCCTTCCACTACCATCAATAAGTTAAGTCTGGCAAATTCTTGTTGGAATTCGGATCTCAAGCCGTGCAGACTGCTTTCGTTGGAGCTGGGGTTTCGACTAAGAGCATCGGCCACTACATTTGCTTTACCTGGATGGTAGTGGATACCGACATCATAATCCTTTACTAATTCCAACCAGCGTCGTTGCCGTAAATTTAATTCTGGCTGTGTGAAAATATATTTGAGACTTTTGTGGTCTGTATATATTTCACATCGATTTCCAAGTAGGAAATGCCTCCATTCCTTAAGTGCATGAATGACTGCTGCCATCTCTAAGTCATGAGTGGGATAGTTCTCCTCATGCTTGCGAAGTTGCCTTGAAGCGTACGCGACAACCTTGCCTTCTTGCATCAACACGCATCCGAGACCTTTCCTGGACGCGTCACAATATACTTCAAAATTCTTGTGTATGTCTGACACAATTAATACTGGTGTTGTTGTTAATCTCCGCTTTAGCTCTTGGAAACTTTTTTCGCAGGCTTCTGTCCATTCAAACTTCTTTTCCTTCTTGAGTAACTGTGTCATAGGTTTGGCTATGGTGGAGAATCCTTCAATAAGTCTGCGGTAATATCCTGCCATTCCCAGGAAACTTCGTATGTCTGTCACGCTGGCTGGTGACTTCCAGCCAAGTACGACTTTTACTTTCTCCGGGTCTACGGCGATACTGTCTTGGGTCAGCACGTGGCCTAGAAAGCCTACTTGCTTTAGCCAAAATTCGCACTTGCTGAATTTGGCGTATAAGTGATGTTTCCTGAGTTCTCCTAGTACAATTCTGAGATGTTCAGCATGCTCTTCCGGTGTCTTGGAGTACACTAGAATGTCGTCGATGAATACCACAACGAACTTGTCCATAAATTTCATGAATACTTTGTTCATGAGGTGAACAAAATATGCAGGAGCATTTGTTAACCCAAAAGGCATTACTGTGAACTCATACAGTCCATATCTGGAGGTAAAAGCTGTCTTGGGAATATCTTCTGTTCGTACTTTTAATTGATGGTATCCTGACCTTAGGTCAATTTTTGAGAATACCTTGGCCTTAGCGAGCTGATCGAATAAATCATTTATTCTTGGCATTGGGTATTTGTTCTTGACCGTGACCATGTTTAGTGCTCGGTAGTCAATACACAATCGCAGTGTTCCATCTTTCTTTTTGGCAAATAAGATTGGTGATCCCCATGGTGAGGAACTGGCCCGAATGTATCCTTTGTCTAGCAATTCCTTTATTTGCTTCTTCAGCTCAACTAACTCGGACGGTGCCATCCTGTACGGTTTCTTGTATATGGGGGTGGTTCCTGGTGCAAGCTCAATGCTGAATTCTATTTCTCGGTCTGGTGGCATGCCTGGTAGCTCTTCGGGGAATACGTCTGGAAATTCACATACTACTGGAACCTTGCTTAGCTCAGAAACATCTACCTTATTCAGTCTTGGTTGCCTGGGTATTTTGCTTTCCTTGGCGGATACCCTTATCGTCTTCCCGAGGTGATGCGTGAGTATTACGGTCCGGTTGAAACAGTCAATGAAACCTTTATTTGTGGTTAGCCAATCCATCCCAAGGATGACATCTAGTCCCTTATTTTCCAACACAATAAGGTTCGCATAAAACTTCAGCCCTTCGAACTCAATAATCACATCCTGACAGTAATTTTGAGTAACTTGATGAATCCCAGGGGACTTGATGATCATGGATTTCTCCAAAGGAAGCATCGAAAATTTATTTTGCAAGGCAAAACTTTTCGAAACAAAAGAGTGAGAAGCTCCAGAATCAAACAAAACCATTGCAGGTATTATGTTGACAGGGAACGTACCGAGTATGATATCCGAAGCATTTTGTGCCTCCTCTTTGGTTACGTGGTTCAGATGACCCTTCCTGTGGTTGTTGTTGGGATTGAAATTGTTTCGCTTGGGCACTGAATTATTGTTGCCGTTGTTCGGCTTTGGTGCTGAGTTTCGAGGCTTGGGACATTGCTTGGCATAATGCCCTTCTTCTCCACAGGCGTAACAAGTAACACCTGGGCGATATGTGAACTCCTTGTCCCTAGCATGGAAATTCTTGATTGGGCGTGAGACGTTGGACGGGGATTTGTGTGTCCCACCCTTTTGGAAATCTGTCTTGCTTCGGTGATTGCGAGCCTAGTTAGTCTGGTCCCTTTTTCGCTTGCGAATATCTTCCAGACTGCGTCTTTCATTTTCCAGAGTAATGGCTTTATCCACCAGTGTCTTAAAATCTGGAAAAGTGTGTATGACCAGCTGGCATTTAAGCGCGGGCGCTAGGCCGTCAAGGAATTTCTCCATTTTCTTGCTTTTAGTCATACGTTCTTCGTTTGCGTAGCGAGACAATAGAGTAAACTGACTGTTGTAATCCGATACTGTCATGTTCCGTTGTTTGAGGTCATCGAATTCCCTCTTCTTGATTTTCATAATACTTTTAGGAATATGCGCGCCACGGAAACCTTCTTTGAAATCATCCCAGGTTAGATCATTTTCGTTGGGATGCATGTGCAGGAAATTCTCCCACCAGGATGCGGCTGCTCCCGTGAGATAATGCGGTGCGTACAGTACCTTTTCTGGGTCTGAGCATTTTGCAATAATTAATTTTCTCTCCATATCACGAAGCCAGTCTTCGGCCTCAAGTGGCTTGTCAGTGTGAGAAAATGTCTGGGGACGTGTCTTCTGTAGTTCGGATAATTTAGAATGTTGTTGATACTGTCCATGGTGATTCCCCATGTTGATGACTTGGTTCATCATTTCACGATGTTGTTGCTGACTTTGTTCATAAAGGCGGCACATTTGAGATAGTGCCGTCTCACTGCCTTGTTGACTTGATTGACCTTGAGTGAAATTGTTGCCTGGTTGATTGTCATGATATTGGCTTGACTGTCCCTGTGCAAAATTGTTGTCTGCTTGGGTGCCATAATTTTCCTCTGGCGGAGCGGGCATGGAGCGAGTCCAAGGACGAGACATTTTTCACTCTGGGGATATATTTTGCAAAACCCATAAGAAAACGAGAAAAGTAAAATCCATAAATGCACAAGATTGGCAAGAAACCAAATAGCCAAGATCACTAGGGAAAACCAATTAATTTGCGCATGGAGAAAGACTGCTCGTTACATATCTTACACACGGGCGATAGTTATACAATACATCACTCAGGATAGGCGTACATATCCTGACATGTTATTTAGGCTAGTGCACTTCTCCAGATCCTACATGATGCGCAAACAGGCTACTTCCCATATCTTACATGGCGGTACATCGCGTGACGGCTAAGCGTACTTAGTCGGAGATGTTGATGATGTCCTTGGCCCTGCCAAGGGTGAGGCGTAGCGAGGCTGGAGACTCAACTTCCTCCTCGCTAATGGGCTCCATATGAGTAGTGCTGCGCCGAGTTGATGGAGCGGGTGCCAGGGGCGGAATAACACGAATAGGAGTCGGCGTGAGGGGCGGTGCAGTGCGCGCTGGAGTGGGCGCAATGACCTGGTTGAACTCCTCAGTAGAAGGCAGGCGACGAGCTGGTGCATAGGATGCTGATGAAGAGGCATAAGTCAGTGGTGTGGGCAGGAGCTCCCTCCTGTTGGCGGCACAGCCATGGACTGAGTCCATGCGGGCGGCCACGAAGTCGTCCACCAAGTTGTCGAAGGCGGCCTCCAGAGCCCGAAGATACTCAATAAGCATCTCAAAGGCCTCGTCTCGTTCTCCTCTGGGGCAGGAGTATGCGTAGTAACAGGTGTAAGGCACGTGGCATGGAAGATAGCGGTAGCGACGAGCCTTCATCACGGGAAGGACATCCCTGAGGCGAGCTATTGACTCGCGGGCTGCCATCTGGATAGTGTGCTTCTCTGTGGGCATGGCTCTTCCCACGAACCGGAAGCGGCGTAACTCACCACGCCCTCCCCTAAATTGCACCGAGGCCTGGTGCATAGTCAGACTGTCGTTGACTTTGTGCTGGCAGAGTGAGACGACCGGGCGCACAGATGGCCCCATCGCGACCTGAACGACGAAGGATAGAAGCTTGACGAACCCATCGGGCACGTTGGCGAAGGTCTGAGACTCGCAGGTGTTGTCGGCCATCTACAAAAAGTAGGCAAAAATTTCTGAAGCGTCAGATCATAAATATATGCTGACTGTCAGAAAAATGTTGACAATAGCAAAAAAGAACATAACAGGGCTCTAATATGCTAATAACCGATTAGCTATCGCACCTAGTGGTTTCCTACAGTCAGCCTGGCTCTGGTACCAAGCTTGTCACGACCGGTTTTCCAATAAAAATATTTATTGAGAAACCAATCTTTAGAATCCAGTTTGAGATAAAACCTCCTCACTGGCAGACAAACTTTTGATACAATAAGCCAGTAGCATAAATATATTACAGGGTTGAGCTGACGATGCTCAACAATTTATTACAAGCGTGCCAATAATTATACATAAAGGCGATTTATGACACAAGAGAGTGGTGGCATACTACTGACTCGCAAATATGGTAGAGGTGGAGTAACACAGTGGGGGTGGATATCTGACTCTCAAACTAACATCCCATCGAGCGTCGAGGTGAGGCTCGATGAATTTATTTGGTTTGCGGAAGCGGGTATAAAATAGTGACCAAGTCCAGGTTCGCACGAGACTGACTGGGACTCCTCTAGGCGTCGGATTCGCTACCGAACTCTTCATCCATGAGATCACCTTCGTCAGCATCTGGCCAAATCAACAAGCCAGTGAGTACTTTGAAAGTACTCGCAAGACAGTTCGGACGTAAGATATAACAAATGCATGCATGAGTGCGTCATGATTAAACCTCCAAAGCATATTTAAAATGTAGCAGGCAAGGCAAGTAAATGAAAAGGGAAACGGCGGTAGTCCGCCTGAGATCCCAACAGTAAAGTAATGGAAACAATCGAGTGTCTAGAGCGACGCCACGAAGGTAAATTAATAAAAGAAAGAAAATTCATGCCACAGTCGGGCGTCTTAGCGACACCACATAAAGGTCTTTAAAAGAAATGCCACAGTCGGGCGTCTGAGCGACACCACATAAAGGGCTTTAAAAGAAATGCCACAGTCGGGCGTCTGAGCAACACCACATAATGGGCTTTAAAAGAAATGCCACAGTCGGGCGTCTGAGCGACACCACATAAAGGGCTTTAAAAGAAATGCCACAGTCGGGCGTCTGAGCGACACCACATAAAGGGCTTTAAAAGAAATGCCACAGTCGGGCGTCTGAGTGACACCACATAAAGGGCTTTAAAAGAAATGCCACAGTCGGGCGTCTGAGCGACACCACATAAAGGGCTTTAAAAGAAATGCCACAGTCGGGCGTCTGAGCGACACCACATAAAGGGCTTTAACTGATAAAGAAATAATATATTCATCATATATATATTCAACTCATGGAATTAAACGGGTTAGTCCATCCACAAGAATAAACATTTAACCGGTCCTAGTGCTCATGTGTCCCACCGGGTAATCTGTCACCAAACTGGCACATGTCAGTTAGCAGGGAACTTGGATATAGATAAGATGATTTGAAGATATAGAGCTCTGCAGAGTTTGTACAAAAAAAATTCCCCATAGTCGACGGATTTCCGTAGTCACAAGGACTAGTTCCGTTACGGTATTTCAGAAGGAAACACAGCTAACCAGTACACACCCATCCAACCTCTCGATGCCAGGAATCACCCTCAACATCGTCCAAGGAAAACTTTTGAGACGGGGAGATCACAATCTCGAATAGCATGGGATCAAATTTATATACGCGCGCTCTAAGGGGTGCCCCCCTCTCGGTCCCAACCGGAAACACCCATGCCCCCTGACCGGATGACCGGCTTTAATCCAGGGCCATGGAACCATCATCCCGGCCTCTCCTTTTTGGTGTGTACCAACAAAGCGGTTTGCGACTTACTAAACCATATCCCTTTCGGGAAACATGTGGTAGTACAGGGAGGGGAAATGGATACGAGCCCAACCGATATGGGTTGGTACTGTAGTAACCTGCATGGCATAAGACTAGCATGCTACCACACTGCCATCTTACCCATCTTCATGCCAACACATGGCCTTGCATACTCACATCCAACAAGGTATGGATCATCGGACTTACTTGTCTCAACAATGCATAATATACAGTTCATCGGTATGCTTCACACATGCCATGAAACTATCTACATGCAAACATGCCAAGACACTCATCATATCAAAAGTTCAAACATGCTTGCCTGATTCAGAATAGTCGGAGCCTAGCTCGGTGAAGTTCGCGGTCCCGTCACCTCCGTCGGTATCTACGGTATAAAGAGGATACACGCACTATCGTAAATACCAAGAGGTGCACAGAAATTAACTCAAATAATTTTCAAATAAATCTGATAAAAAACTAGACAAAATTTTGAAGAGGACACAAAAAGAATCAATCAAAAATATGCTTCTGATAAAAAGTTATAAAGGTTTTTGCCCAGGGACTCATCTGTAATGAAACAGAAACTTCCCAGGGTATTATTTATAAAAGCAGAAAACGTTTCAGACTCGAATATGCCGGCTCAGAGGAGAAGACGTATTTTGCCCGATTACGCCTTCAGAAAACGATTCGAAAAAGGAGAGAAACCTGACGGGGCGGTCCCACCCGTCGGGTTTGAAAACGAACGGCGCCTTTGGCGCTAGAGAGCCGCGACGATCGCCGGCGGCGATCCACGGCGAGGCAGAGGGATCGGAGGTTACCTCCGTGCTCAGGGTGTTGCTCCGCATCGGGTGGTGGTCGAGTTGGTTGCCGGCGTGCACCGTGTCGACGGTGGCCCTGGCTCCGGCGGACGGCGATTCTGACGAGGATGGAGCTCACCGGAGAGGGCTGCAATGGTTAAATTGACGAGGGGGTTAGGTATCTGGTAGCTAGAGAAGGAGCTGGACGGAGTTTGGGCATCGGAGACGGTCTCACTGCAGTGAATCGAGCTGGAGCCCGAGGCGGACGGAGGTGGCCGGAGCCGAGGAAGAAGGGCTCCTCGAGGCCCCTCCAGTGGCCAGGCGAGGTGTGATGAGGTGGTGGAGTCGTGCGGGAGTGATAGCGGGCTCGGGGGCGCTATATTTAGCCACCCCGAGGTGGTTGCCGAGAACGGGGTTCTCCGGCGAGGGATTACGGCGGCGTGGGTAAGCACGGGAAGGTTTAGGAGGTGGATCGTCGTCGTGGTTGCCACCTGGTGCTGATTAGGTGCCAGCGGCGTCGAGTTTGGCTTGCTGAGGTGGAGATCGACGGAACGGGACGGCGCGGACCCATCGGTGGTAGAGAGCGTGCGCTGTGCATGCCGCGCCACAATGACCGTTCTGCATGCATGCGCTGGCGTGGGAAGGGCCACGCGGAGCCACCAGCGAGCTTGGGCGGCGCTGAACGGCGTTGCGCCGCCGTTCTGCTACCTGCCAGCCGTAACGGTGGTTCAGCCGCCGCAAGACACGCCGGCGCAGGCGGGCCAGAGCGCCACCGACGCCAGCAAGCTGCCAAGCGCGCGTGCGGGGCATCGGACAAGCGAGCCAGGCGGCGAGCAATGCGCCAAAGCACTGTGATCTCGTGACTGAATATGTCTGACGAAAATCGACACTGAAAACTGAATTTTCTGAAAGAGTTTGAACAGTGCATGCAAGGTGTTCGACAGAATGTTTCTGGCTTGTAGGAGTTTTTCCTTGGGCTGATTTTTGGTAGAGTGGCTACTCATTGCTCCAGTAGGCTGCCTGATTTTTGGTGGAATTTTTGGAAAAGTGCAGATATGAATTTCACCAAATTTGACAAATCTGGTCCAAACTTGCAGGGAGTGTAAGTTGAAAATTCTGAAAAGAAGATGAGTGGATCAAGATGGTTCTGGGTTGTGGGTGCAAAGGACTAGCCAGTAGAGTTGGTTTGAAGTCAAATCTCAAATGCAATGGGGTACTTGCTTTGAAAATCCATCAGGCTCAAAATAATTGACAGAAAATATTTGAGAGATGAAACAATCAAAATAAAATCCAAAACTTGTTTGGATGAGTTGGGACAGGGAACTTAGGTTGATAACAAAGAGGAGAGGAGGTTTTGGAGTGGTTTTACCTCATGGGCAAAAATACAAGGTCATGGGTGGTTTTCAATAGAATGAAAATCCCAAATTTTTCATAGAGTTTTTCTTAAAAAGAAAAGATTAAACTCCCAAAAATAAAATTTTAGAAGGGAAACAACAGAGAAGGAGTTTTAAGAAGGTCAAACCCAAAGTTTGAAGAAGAAAACAGAAATAACAATTCCTAGTCAAAGAAAAGGATTTTTAAGAGGATTGCTTTTTTTTCTGAAAAAGAAATTTTTTGAAAGGCCTCAATCCACAAAAGAAAAACCAGCAAGGTTTTTGCTAAAACCAAATAAATGTTTTGGATTGTCACAGGAATGCGGCTTCTAGGTCCTCCGAACAACCAATTGATTATGCTGGCAAGCTATTAAGCCAATGCCGAGCTGGTCCTTTAAGCTTGAGTGGGAGGTATTTTATGGCGTGTAGATCGTCACCGCGGGCCATGTGGATATGGAGGAGATAGTCCTCGATCCATACCGCATGGTCTGTTGTGCCATCATATGATTCGATGTTTACGGGTTTGAAACCCTCTGGGATTTGATGATCCATTACTTCATCTGTGAAGCATAGTGGCTGTGCGGCACCTCTGCATTGAGCTATATCACGACGTAACTCAAGCGAGCTTTGTCTTCTGTGTTCGGCCTGGCCGGATTTACTGTATTCGGCGTGACGATTACCGTCTCGTGCTGTGGGGCGCTCACGTGATCCGTAGATCGACCTTGTTTGCTTTGCCTTGTCCTCCAATATATCTCGCAGGTCTGGCGCATTCCCCCGTGCCTTGGTATTTTTAAAGCGGCGCCGGGGTGCGGCTTGAGTGGAGGGCCGAGAGGCTTCTTTGTCACGACCACGTGGTGGCCGGTCGGCCGCATCATGCGCTGGTGATGTAGGTGCTTCTTCCTCTAATCGGGGTAGCAACCTACGCTTTGGGTAGCTCTTGGAGGGGCGTTCAAGTTCATACTCTTCGGCCGCTAGGACTTCCGTCCATTTATCGGCTAGCAAGTCTTGATCAGCTCTAAGCTGTAGCTGTTTTTTCTTGAGGCTGCTCGCCATGGCTATAAGCATGCGTTTGAAGCGCTCTTGTTCGACGGGATCCTCAGGCACGACAAATTCGTCGTCGTCGAGGCTTGCCTCGTCCTCGGAGGGAGGCATGTAATTATCATCCTCGGCCTGTCTGTCTGCCGCTCTCTCATGAGGGTTGGCTTCTCCGTCCTCCTGTGCTGAGTTTTGCTGGAGGGGGTTTTCTTCGGAACTGTCCGGAGTGTTATTATCTCCCGTGCCGGAATCACCGTTTTTGCTTTGGCGGGATTTAGAGCGGCGCCGCTGACGCCGGCGCTTAGGCTGTTTCTTGGAGGGGTCATCCTCCACTATTCCATCGCCATCGCCCTCTTTTGGGGTATCCACCATGTATATGTCATATGACGAGGTGGCTTTCCAGTGCCCTATAGGCGCTGATTCCTGATGGTCTCCTGCATCGGCGTCCATACCGTCGATGTCTTCGGAGTCGTAGTCGAGCACGTCGGTTAAATCATCGACAGTGGCTACAAGTGGGTGGTGGGTGGGTTTTGAATTTCTTCATCATTCGCATCCCAACCTTGCTGATCGTAGTCCGGCCAGGGCTCTCCTGATAAAGAGAGAGACTTTAGTGAATTTAGGATATCGCCAAAAGGCGAGTGCTGAAAGATGTCCGCGACGGTGAACTCCATAATCCGCGCCCAATCGGATTCGATCGGCAGGGGCGCGGGGGGTTCAGAGTCCGGAGAGGAGTCCGGCACCTTGGAGTCACGGGATTCGCAAGGGACAAAGATGGTGTTCGGCTCGATCGCCGTAGAGATTTCGGCCTCCGAGGCGGCGTCCAACCACCCATCCTCGATCGGCGCGATCGGCTCCGAACTAAGGGTCGGGGCCGATGCGGGCGCGGCCTCCAAGACACTGTTCGGCGGCAGAGCTAAATCATGCCCTTCGTGACAGTGCAGCGCGCTTGGCTGTGGTTCGAATCCGTCGAAGATCAAGTCTCCGCGGATGTCAGTCGTGTAGTTAAGACTTCCAAATCTGACCTGATGGCCAGGGGCGTAGCTTTCAATCTGTTCTAGATGGCCAGGGTTTTACATCCGACTCAATGAAAGCACCAATGTCGGTGTCAAAACCGGTGGATCTCGGGTAGGGGGTCCCGAACTGTGCGTCTAGGCGGATGGTAACAGGAGACAAGGGACATGATGTTTTTACCCAGGTTCGGGCCCTCTCGACGGAGGCAAAACCCTACTCCTGCTTGATTAATATTGATGATATGGGTAGTACAAGACTAGATCTACCACGAGATCAAGGAGGCTAAACCCTAGAAGCTAGCCTATGGTATGATTGTTGTTCTGTTGTTCGTCCTACGGACTAAAACCCTCCGGTTTATATAGACACCGGAGAGGGCTAGGGTTACACAGAGTCGGCTACAATGGTAGGAGATCTACATATCCGTATCGCCAAGCTTGCCTTCCACGCCAAGGGAAGTCCCTTCCGGACACGGGACGAAGTCTTCAATCTTGTATCTTCATAGTCTAGGAGTCCGGCCGAAGGTATAGTCCGGCTATCTGAACACCCCCTAATCCAGGACTCCCTCAGGCCTCCCAGACCACGAAGGGCCAAGTGATGGGGATTGTTCTTAAGGTAGTGGGATACATATGTCTTTGATTGGCGAAAAGCTGACATCCCACACAACGTTGGACAAGGGCTTGTGTATCTGATCGGGCCGTTGGCTAGAAAAATCCTGTCCGGAAGGCCTTGCTTACGAGGGGCCGAGCTGCAGCGTGGTGGCCACCTAGACCAGCAGGTATTTCGGCCAATAGTTGTTGTCCCTCCTCTTCAGAGATGCACCTTTGGATAACTCCGATAGTGCTTTTCTTGTACAGTTCCTTCGAGAACTTTGTAGGCTTTAGAACGCCGAACTATGCGACGGGCCTCATTTTGATCATCAGGAAGCTCCTGGCTATTAAGGTAGGCCAGGAAGGGTCGGTCCATGGAGCAATAACGGCCATGATCTCATGAGCAGAGGGTGTTATTTCGGTATCCGAACCCCCGATGATATTTGTATTGTGTTCGGCTGCTGGGGGCGTGAACGGGTCCGTACTGGCGTCTCCGCTCTCGTCCTGCCATACCACGCATGGCTTGAAGAGCTTTTCCACAAAGGTATTAGGCGGGACGGGGTCGCGCATGGCGCCCATGCGAGCGAGTATGTCCATTGCCTGGTTACTATCTCAAGCGACGTGATGAAATTCAAGCCCCTCGAACCGAGCCGATATTTTTAATACAGCGTTTCGATATGCCGCCATTTTAGGATCTTTTGCATAGAACTCTCCATTTACCTGAGATATTGCGAGGTTTGAGTTGCCGCATGCTACCTCTTGAGCACTGCTTTGGATTTCCCCGAAGAGGAGAGGATGATGCAGCAAAGTAGCGTAAGTATTTCCCTCGGTTTTTAAGAACCAAGGTATCAATCCAGCAGTAGGCCACGCGCGAGTCCCTCGTACCTACACAAAACAAATAGCTCAACGCAACCAACGCGATTAGGGGTTGTCAATCCCTTCACGGTCACTTACGAGAGTGAGATCTGATAGAGATGATAGATAGTATTTTTGGTATTTTTGATATAAAGATGCAAGGTAAAATAAAAGGAAAAAGTAAAAAAAAACAAAGCAATAATAAAGTGATTGGAGATTGATATGATGAGAATAGACCCGGGGGCCATATATTTCACTAGTGTCTCCTCTCAAGAGCATAAGTATTTCTACGGTGGGTGAACGAATTACTGTTGAGCAATTGACAGAATTGAGCATAGTTATGAGAATATCTAGGTATGATCATGTATATAGGCATCACGTTCGAGACAAGTAGACCGACTCCTGCCTGCATCTACTACTATTACTCCACTCATCGACCGCTATCCAGCATGCATCTAGAGTATTAAGTTAATGAAAACAGAGTAACGCCTTAAGCAAGATGACATGATGTAGAGGGATAAATTCATGCAATATGATATAAACCCCATCTTGTTATCCTCGATGGCAACAATACAATACGTGCCTTGCTGCCCCTACTGCCACTGGGAAAGGACACTGCAAGATTGAACCCAAAGCTAAGCACTTCTCCCATTGCAAGAAAAATCAATCTAGTTGGCCAAACCAAACTGATAATTCGAAGAGACTTGCAAAGATAACCAATCATACATAAAAGAATTCAGAGAAGATTCAAATATTGTTCATCGATAAACTTAATCATAAACCCACAATTCATCGGTCTCAACAAACACACCGCAAAAAGAAGATTACATCGAATAGATCTCCACGAGAGAGGAGGAGAACATTGTATTGAGATCCAAAAAGAGAGAAGAAGCCATCTAGCTACTAACTATGGACCCGAAGGTCTGAGGTAAACTACTCACACTTCATTGGAGGGGCTATGGTGTTGATGTAGAAGCCCTCCGTGGTGGATTCCCCTTCCGGCGGAGCTCCGGAACAGGCCCCAAGATGGGATCTCGTGGATACAGAAAGTTGCGGCGGTGGAGTTAGGTTTTTGGCTCCGTATCTGATCGTTTGGGGCTACGTTGGTATATATAGGAGGAAGGAGTACGTCGGTGGAGCTTCGAGGGGCCCGCGAGGTAGGGCGTGTGCCCTGGGGGGGCGCCCTCCACCCTTGTGACCGCCTCGTGGCTTTCTTGACAGAGGGTCCAAGTCTCCTGGATCTTATTTGTTGAGAAAATCACGTTCCCGAAGGTTTCATTCCGTTTGGACTCCGTTTGATATTCCGTTTCTTTGAAACACTGAAATAGGCAAAAAAAACAACAATTCTGGGCTGGGCCTCCGGTTAATAGGTTAGTCCCAAAAGTAATATAAAAGTGGAAAATAAAGCCCAATATGGTCCAAAACAGTAGATAATATAGCATGGAGCAATAAAAAATTATAGATACGTTGGAGACGTATCAGGCATCCCCAAGCTTAATTCCTGCTCGTCCTCTGCTCGTCCTCGAGTAGGTAAATGATAAAAAGAGAATTTTTGATGCGGAGTGCTACTTGGCATGATTTCAATGTAACTCTTCTTAATTGTGGTATGAATACTCAGATCCGAAAGATTCAAGACAAAAGTCTATATTGATATAAAAATAATAATACTTCAAGCATACTAACAAAGCAATTATGTCTTCTCAAAATAACATGGCCAAAGAAAGTTATCCGTACAAAATCATATAGTCTGGCTATGCTCTATCTTCACCACACAAATTATTTAAATCATGCACAACCTCGATGACAAGCCAAGCAATTGTTTCATACTTTTGACATTTTCAAACTTTTTCAATCTTCACGCAATACATGAGTGTGGGCCATGGATATAGCACTATATGTGGAATGGAATGGTGGTTGTGGAGAAGACAAAAAGAGGGGAAGATAGTCTCACATCAAATAGGCGTATCAACGGGCTATGGAGATTCCCATCAATAGATATCAATGTGAGTGAGTAGGGATTGCCATGCAACGGATGCACTAGAGCTATAAGTATATGAAAGCTCATCAAAAGAAACTAAGGGGGTGTGCATCCAACTCGCTTGCTCACGAAGACCTAGGGCATTTTCAGGAAGCCCATCATTGGAATATACAAGCCAAGTTCTATAATGAAAAATTCCCACTAGTATATGAAAGTGACAAAATGAGAGACTCTCTATCATGAAGATCATGGTGCTACTTGGAAGCACAAGTGTGGTAAAAGGATACTAACATTGTCCCTTCTCTCTTTTTCTCTCATTTTTTTATTCGGGCCTTTCTCTTTTTTATGGCCTCTTTTTTTCTTTCATTTTTTTTATTTTTCGTCCGAAGTCTCATCCCGACTTGTGGGGGAATCATAGTCTCCATCATCCCACTTGGGACAATGCTCTAAAAATGATGAGCATCACACTTTTATTTTTCTTACAACTCAACAATTACAACTCGATACTTAGAACAAATTATGACTCTATATGAATGCCTCCGGCGGTGTACCGGGATATGCAATGAATCAAGAGTGACATGTAGGAAATAATTATGAATGGTGGCTTTGCCACAAATACGATGTCAACTACATGATCATGCTAGCAATATGACAATGATGCAGCGTGTCATAATAAACGGAACGGTGGAAAGTTGCATGGCAATATATCTCGGAATGGCTATGGAAATGCCATGATAGGTAGGTATGGTGGCTGTTTTGAGGAAGGTATATGATGGGTGTATGATACCAGCGAAAAGTGCGTGGTATTAGAGAGGCTAGCAATGGTGGAAGGATGGAAAAATGCGTATAATCCATGGACTCAACATTAGTCATAAAGAACTCATATACTTATTGCCAAAATTTAGAAGTTACCAAAGCTAAGTATTACACGCATGATCCTAGGGGGATAGATTGGTAGGAAAAGACCATCGCTCATCCCCGACCGCCACTCATAAGGAAGACAATCAATAAATAAATCATGCTCCAACTTCATCACATAACGGTTCACCATACGTGCATGCTACGGGAATCACAAACTTTAACACAAGTATTTCTAAAAATTCACAATTACTCAACTATCATGACTCTAGTATCACCATCTTCATATCTCAAAACAATTATCAAGCATCAAACTTTTCTTAGTATTCAATGTACTCAAAAGAAAGTTTTACAAATGTTGAATACCAAGCATATTATTATTATTAAGCAATTACCATGCTATTTAAGACTCTCAAAATAATCTAAGTGAAGCATGAGAGATCAATAGTTCTATAAAACAAATCCACCACCGTGCTCTAAAAGATATAAGTGAAGCACTAGAGAAAAAACTATAAAGCTCAAAAGATATAAGTGAAGCACATAGAGCAAAACTATCAAGCTCAAAAGATATAAGTGAAGCACATAGAGTATTCTATCAAATTCAAATTCATGTGTGGATCTCTCAAAAGGTGTGTAAAGCAAGGATGATTGTGGTAAACTAAAAAGCAAAGACTCAAATCATACAAGATGCTCCAAGCAAAACACATATCATCTGGTGAATAAAGATATAGCTCCAAGTAAAATTACCGATGGAAGTAGACGAAAGAGGGGATGCCTTCCGGGGCATCCCCAAGCTTTGACTTTTTGGTGTCCTTGGATTATCTTGGGGGTGCCATGGGCATCCCCAAGCTTAGGATCTTGCCACTCCTTGTTCCATAATCCATCAAAAGATTTCACCCAAAACTTGAAAACTTCACAACACAAAACTCAACAGAATTCTCGTGAGCTCCGTTAGCGAAAGAAAACAAAAGACCACTTCAAGGTACTGTAATGAACTCATTATTTATTTATATTGGTGTTAAACCTAATGTATTCCAACTTCTCTATGGATTATAAACTATTTTACTAACCATAGATTCATCAAAATAGGCAAACAGCACACGAAAAACAGAATCTGTCAAAACAGAACAGTCTGTAGTAATCTGTAATTAACGCAAACTTCTGGAACTCCAAAAAATCAGAAAAAATAGGATGACCTAGGAAATTTGTTTATTGATCAGAAGCAATTGGAATCACTATTTTATCACGTTCTGGGGAATTTTAACAATTTTTTTTCGTGAACCGAAAGTTTCTGGAAATTACAGCAAGATCAAATAACTATCATCCAAGAAGATCCTATAGGTTTAACTTGGCACAAACACTAATTAAAGGATAAAACCACATCTAAACAGAAGGTAGATGGATTATTTATTCCTAAACTGAAACAAAAAGCAAAAAACTAAAATAAAATTGGGTTGCCTCCCAACAAGCGCTATCGTTTAACGCCCCTAGCTAGGCATAAAAGTAAGGATAGATCTAGGTATTGCCTTCTTTGGTAGGCAATCCATAAGTGGCTCACATGACAGATTCATATGGTAGTTTTATTTTCTTCCTAGAGAAGTGTTCCATGCCCTTCTTTAATGGAAATTGGAATCTAATATTCCCTTCCTTCATATCAATAATTGCACCAATCGTTCTAAGGAAAGGTCTACCAAGAATAATAGGGCAAGAAGGATTGCAATCTATATCAAGAACAATAAAATCTACGGGCACATAATTCCTATTTGCAACAATAAGAACATCATTAATTCTTCCCATAGGTTTCTTAATAGTGGAATCCGCAAGATGCAAGTTTATAGAGCAATCATCAAAATCACGGAAATCTAGCAAATCACACAAAGTTTTGGGAATAGTGGAGACACTAGCACCCAAATCACATAAAGCATAAAATTCATGACCCTTAATTTTAATTTTAATAGTTGGTTCCCACTCATCATAAAGTTTTTTAGGGATAGAAACTTCCAACCCAAGTTTTTCTTCGTAAGTTTGCATCAAGGCATCAACAATATGTTTAGTAAACGCTTTATTTTCACTATAAGCATGAGGAGAATTTAGCACGGATTGCAACAAGGAAATACAATCAATTAAAAAGCAACTTTCATAATTAAATTCCATGAAATCCAATATAGTGGGTTTAGCAACATCTAGGGTTTTATTCTTTTCAATCCCACTTTTATCAATTTCATCATCAAGATCTAAATACTCCAAATTTTTGGAACGCCTTCTAGGTAAAGGTGGGTCATATTCAGTTTCATCAAGATTCATATTGAAAAACAAAGATTTAATAGGGGAATCATCAATAACTTTTAGATCTTCATCTTGATTTTCATAGGAATTGGAAGAACACGCTTTAATAAAGGCATCTTTCGTAGCACGCATCCTAGCGGTTCTTTCCTTGCACTCATCAATGGAAATTCTCATGGATTTGAGAGACTCATTGATATCATGCTTAGGAGGAGTAGATCTAAGTTTTAAAGAATCAACATCAAGAGAAATTCTATCAACGTTCCTAGCCAATTCATCAACTTTAAGCAATTTCTCTTCAAGCAAAGTATTGAAATTCTTTTGCGAATTCATAAAATCTTTAACAATATTCTCAAATTCAGAGGGCATCTTATTAAAATTTCCATAAGAGTTGTTGTAGGAATTTCCATAATTATTAGAAGGATTACTAGGATAAGGTCTAGGATTAAAATTCCCTCTATATGCGTTGTTACCAAAATTATTCCTACCAACAAAATTCACATCCATAGATTCATTATTATTCTCAATCAAAGTAGACAAAGGCATATCATTAGGATCATAAGAAACACTCTTAGTAGCAAATAATTTCATAAGTTCATCCATCTTCCCACTCAAAACATTGATTTCTTCTATCACATGCACTTTCTTATTAGTAGATCTTTCAGTGTGCCATTGAGAATAATTAACCATAATATTATCTAGGAGTTTAGTAGCATCTCCTAAAGTGATTTCCATAAAAGTGCCTCCCGCGGCCGAATCCAAAAGATTTCTAGAAGCAAAATTCAATCCGGCATAAATTTTTTGTATAATCATCCACAAGTTCAAACCATGAGTAGGACAATTACGTATCATTAATTTCATTCTCTCCCAAGCTTGTGGAACATGTTCATGATCAAGTTGCTTAAAATTCATAATATCCTTTCTAAGAGAGATGATCTTAGCGGGAGGAAAATACTTAGAGATAAAAGCATCTTTGCACTTGTTCCAAGAATCAATACTATTTTTAGGCAAAGACGAAAACCAAGCTTTAGCATGATCTCTAAGCGAAAAAGGAAATAGCTTCAATTTAACAATATCATTATCGACATCTTTCTTCTTTTGCATATCACATAAATCAACGAAGCTATTTAGATGAGTAGCGGCATCTTCACTAGGAAGGCCGGCGAATTGATCTTTCATAACAAGATTCAACAAAGCAGTATTGATTTCACAAGATTCAGTATTGGCAAGAGGAGTAATCGGAGTGCTAAGGAAATCATTATTGTTGGTATTGGTATAGTCACACAATTTGGTATTATCTTGAGCCGTCGCAACAAGCAAGCAATCCAACACACGAGCAAACAAAAAGCAAGCGAGAAAAAGGCAAATGGAAAAGAGAGGGCGAATAAAACGGCAAGGGTGAAGTGGGGGAGAGGAAAGTGAGAGGCAAATGGAAAATAATGTAATGCGAGAGATAAGGGATTGTGATGGGTACTTGGTATGTTGACTTTTGTGTAGACCTCCCCGGCAACGGCGCCAGAAATGGCTCGTTGACGGGATTCCAATCTTCACTTGACCTTGCGTAAGCCTCCCCAGCAACGACGCCAGAAATTCTTCTTTCTACCTCTTGAGCACTGCGTTGGATTTCCCCGAAGAGGAGAGGATGATGCAGCAAAGTAGCGTAAGTATTTCCCTCAGTTTTTGAGAACCAAGGTATCAATCCAGTAGTAGGCCACGCGCGAGTCCCTTGTACCTACACAAAACGAATAGCTCAACGCAACCAACGCGATTAGGGGTTGTCAATCCCTTCACGGTCACTTACGAGAGTGAGATCTGATAGAGATGATAGATAATATTTTTCGTATTTTTGATATAAAGATGCAAGGTAAAATAAGAGGCAAAAGCAAAAACAAAGCAATAATAAAGTGATTGGAGATTGATATGATGAGAATAGACCCGGGGGCCATAGATTTCACTAGTGGCTTCTCTCAAGAGCATAAGTATTTCTATGGTGGGTGAACGAATTGCTGTTGAGCAATTGACAGAATTGAGCATAGTTATGAGAATATCTAGGTATGATCATGTATATAGGCATCACGTCCGGGACAAGTAGACCGACTCCTTCCTGCATCTACTACTATTACTCCACTCATCGACCGCTATCCAGCATGCATCTAGAGTATTAATTTAATGAAAACAGAGTAACGCCTTAAGCAAGATGACATGATGTAGAGGGATAAATTCATGCAATATGATATAAACCCCATCTTGTTATCCTTGATGGCAACAATACAATACGTGCCTTGCTGGCCCTACTGTCACTGGGAAAGGACACCGCAAGATTGAATGTCACGACCGGTTTTTCAATAAAAATATTTATTGAGAAACCAATCTTTTGAGTCCGGTTTGAGAGAAAACCTCCTCACTGGTAGACAAGTACTTGATACAATAAGCCAGTAGCATAAAATATATTACAGGGTTGAGCTAAGGGTGCTCAATAATTTATTACAAGCGCGCCAATAATAATACATAAAGGTGGATGTAACACAAGGGAGTGGTGGCATACTACTGACTCGGGGATAAAGTGATGGTGGAATAATACAGTGGGAGTGAGGTAACATGGCTCTCAAACTAACATCTCATCGAGAGCCGAGGTGAGGCTCGATGTATTTTATTTGGGTTGCGGAAGCGGATATAATACAGTGACCAAATCCAGGGTCGCACGAGACTGATTGGGACTCCTCTAGGCGTCGGACTCGCTATCGAACTCTTCATCCATGAGATCACCTTCGTCAGCATCTGGCCAAATCAACAAGCTAGTGAGTACTTTGGAAGTACTCGCAAGACAGTTCGGACGTAAGATATAACAAATGCATGCATGAGTGCGTCATGATTAATTTACCAAAGCAAATTCAAATATTAGCAGGCAAGGTGAGTAAAAATGGAAATCGGCGGTCGTCCGCCTGAAATACGAACAAATAAAAGAAACTGATCGGGTGTCTGAAGCGACGCCTCGAAAGGTGAACAAATAAATAAGAGAAAAATCATGCCACAGTCGGGCGTCTAAGCGACACCACATAAAGGGATTTTAAAAGAAATGCCACAGTCGGGCATCTTAGCGACACCACATAAAGGGCTTTAAAAGAAATGCCATAGCCGGGCGTCTTAGCGACACCACATAAAGGGGCTTTAAAAGAAATGCCACAGTCGGGCGTCTTAGTGACACCACATAAAGGGCTTTAAAAGAAATGCCACAGTCGGGCGTCTTAGCGACACCACATAAAGGGCTTTAAAAAAATGCCACAGTCGGGCGTCTTAGCGACACCACATAAAGGGCTTTAAAAGAAATGCCAGAGTCGAGCGTCTTAGCGACACCACATGAAGGGCTTTAAAAGAAATGCCACAGTCGGGCGTCTTAGCGACACCACATAAAGGGCTTTAACAGAAATGCCACAGTCGGGCGTCTTAGCGACACCACATAAAGGGCTTTAAAAGAAATGCCACAGTCGGGCGTCTTAGCGACATCGCAGAAAGGGCTTTCTTCATGAAGGAAAAATAATACTCATGATAAGTAATCAACTCAAGATAATTAAGGGTTAGTCCATCCACAGGAATAAACATTTAATCGGACTTAGCACTCTTGTGATTCACCGGAGTATCTGTCACCAAAACTGGCACTTGTTAGAATAAGTTAGCGCAGAACTTGGATATGGATAAGATGATTTGAAGAGTCGAGGAACTGGCACTTGGCCGGAGTCGAGGAAGAAAGGCCCCTCGAGGCCCTTCTAGTGGCTAGGCAGGGTCTGGCGAGGTGGTGGAGTTGTGCGGGGGCAAGAGCAAGCTCGGGGGGGCTATATATAGGCGGTCCGAGGCGGTTGCCGTGAACGGATAAGTCCGGCGGGCGATTACGGTGGAGCTGCGGGTGGACGACCGGCTTACGGGCTTGATCATCGACTAGGTGGAGCACTGGTGCCATCCCAGTGTCCAACTCAGCACGGGAGGGAGGGTTACGGCCTGCCCTCGACGGAACGGCCGCACGACACGCCGGCGGCAGAGAACGCGCTCTGCGCGTGCCAGGCCACGGCGGCGGTGCTGCATGCGTGCGCTGGCAAGGAGGTGGCCACGCGGAGCCCTTAGGAGGTTTGGGCGGTGCTGAACGGCGTTATGCCGCAGTGCTGCCCCCTGTCGGCCGCTACGGTGGTTCTGCTGCCGCGGGACACGCCGGCGCAGGCGGGCCAGGGCGCCATCGATGCCAGGAAGGCGCCAAGCGCGCGTGTGGTGCTCCAGACAAGAGGAAGAGGCGGCGAGCACGAGCCAAATGCACAGTTTCCTCCTGACTGAAACTCTGACCCAGAAACGACACTGAACTCTGAATTTTACTGAATATGAACGGCAACAGTGCACGCCAGGTGTCCGAAAGAATGATTTTGGCATGTAGGGATTTTTCCTTGAGCTGGTTTTTGGTGGAGTGGCTTCTCATTGCTCCAGTAGGCTTCCTAATTTTTGGTAGAATTTTTGGAGAAGTGGAAATATGAATTTCACAAAATTTGGCAAATCTGGTCCAAACTTGCAGATGTTGAATTTTAAAAAATTTGAAAAGAAGAGGAGTGGGTCAAGATGGTTCTAGGTTTAGGGTAGCAAGGACTATCCAGGAGAGTTGGTTTGAGATCAAAGATCAATTGCATCTTGGTACTTGCTTTGAAAAACACTCAGGCTCAAAATTAAAGTCAGAAAAGATTTGAGGGATAAAATATTTGAAATAAAATCCAAAACTTGTTTGGATTTGTTGGGACAGAGAACTTAGATTGTTTTCAAGGGGGAGGGAAGGTTTTGGAGGAGTTTTACCACAAAAACAAAAATCATGGGTGGTCTTAAAGATATGAAAAATCCCAATTTTCATGGAGTTTCTTTTTAAAAGAAAACAATAAATTCCAAAAAAAATATGTTTTGAGCAGGGAGTCATTAGAGAAAAGTTTTAAAAGATCAAACACCATAGTTTGAAGAAGACACAAAAATAAAAATCCTTGCCAAAGAAAAGGAAGTTTTTAAGAGGAAGGTTTTTCTGAAAATGAAAAATTTAATGTCCTCTTTGAAAAATCCAACAAAGTTTTTGATGAAAACCAAATAAATTTTTTGGAGTGTCACAACACCTACCCCCTTAGGAAAAATCTCGTCCCCGAGATTTCAGCTGATCCTTAAATAAGTGTGGATGCTCTGCCCGAAGAAAATCCTCTCTTTCCCAAGTTGCTTCACTATCGGTGTGATTGCTCCACTGAACTCTGAAAAATTTGATGGTCTTCTGTCGGGTCCTCCTTTCAGACTCCTCTAATATTTTTACTGGACGTTCCCGATAGGTGAGGTCTGGCTGCACGTCAATGTTCTCATGGGATACTTGTTTCTCTGGGTTGCTCACGCACTTTCTTAATTGCGAAACGTGGAACACGTTGTGGATATCTGATAGTTCCTCAAGTAAGTCTAGCTGGTAGGCTACCGTGCCTCTTCGTGCCATTATACAGAATGGTCCGATAAATCTTGGTGCTAGCTTTCCTTTAATCTTGAATCGTTGCAATCCTCTCATAGGGGATACTCGTAGGTACACAAACTCACCGGGTTCGAAATTGACCCCACGATGTTTCTGATCGTAATAACTCTTCTGTCGGCTTTGGGCGGTCTTGAGTCGATCTCTGATTAACTTGACCTTTTCCTCGGCTTCTCTGAGCATGTCTGGTCCGAAGATGCGGCTGTCTCCGGTCTCTGACCAATTTAACGGGGTACGACATCTCCGTCCGTACAAAGCCTCAAACGGTGCCATCTGCAGGCTGGCCTGGTAACTGTTGTTGTATGCGAACTCGGCGTATGGCAGGCTTTCTTCCCAACTGGTTCCATATGTGAGGACACATGCTCTCAGCATGTCCTCTAAAATCTGGTTTACGCGTTCATTCTGTCCATCAGTCTGGGGGTGGTAAGCCGTACTGAAGGCTAGTGGAGTTCCCAGAGCCTGTTGTAAATGATCCCAAAATCTCGAAACGAACTGAGTGCCTCTGTCGGATATTATAGTCTTTGGGACACCGTGTAGACAGACTATGCGGGAGAGGTAAATCCTGGCAAGCTTCTGAGTGGTGTGGGTCGTCCTTACTGGAATAAAATGTGCCACCTTGGTTAACCTGTCGGTGATGACCCATATGGCATCATTCCCGTGTCGTGACCGAGGTAGTTCGACAATGAAATCCATCCCTATTTCATCCCATTTCCACTCAGGTATTTTGTTTGGCTGCAGTAGTCCCGCTGGTCTCTGATGCTCAACTTTTATGCGTTGACATGAGTCGCAACATGCAATGAAGGTAGCTATGTCCCTCTTCATACCGTGCCACCAAAATCTTTCCTGAATATCTTTATACATTTTGGTTCCTCCAGGGTGGATTGAATATGGGGCGGTGTGGGCTTCAGCTAAAATTTTCTGTTTAAGGTCTTCTATGTTTGGCACGCAGAGTCTTTCTCCGTACCATAATATCCCTCCATCGTCTACGACGAATTCAGAGGCCTTGCCCATACTCACCTTTCTTTTTATGCCTTCTATGCTGGGGTGACCAGGCTGAGCTCCTTTAATTTTCTCCACAAGGTCGGGTTGTAACTCCAGGTTTGTTATGGTACCTTCTGCTACCATTAACAAGTTGAGCTTGGCAAATTCTTGTTGGAGTTCGGGTCTCAAGCTTTGCAGACTGCTTTCGTCGGAGCTGGGGTTCCGACTAAGAGCATCGGCCACTACATTTGCTTTACCTGGATGGTAGTGGATACCAACATCATAATCTTTTACCAATTCCAACCAGCGTCGTTGTCGTAAATTTAGTTCTGGCTGCGTGAAAATATATTTGAGACTTTTATGGTCTGTATATATTTCACATCGATTTCCAAGTAAGAAATGCCTCCATTCCTTAAGTGCATGAATGACAACTGCCATCTCTAAGTCATGAGTGGGATAATTTTCCTCATGCTTGCGAAGCTGCCTTGAAGCGTAGGCGACAACCTTGCCCTCTTGCATCAACACGCATCCGAGACCCTTTCTGGACGCGTCATAATACACTTCGAAATTCTTGTGGATGTCTGGTACAATCAATACCGGTGCTGTCGTTAACTTCCGCTTCAGCTCTTGGAAACTTTTCTCGCAGGCTTCTGTCTATTCAAACTTCTTGTCTTTCTTGAGTAACTGCATCATAGGCTTGGCTATGGTGGAGAATCCTTCAATAAATCTGCGGTAATATCCTGGCATTCCCAAGAAACTCCGTATGTCCGTTACGCTGACTGGCGACTTCCAGCCAAGTACGGCCTTGACTTTTTCTGGGTCCACTGCGATACCGTCTTGGGTCAGTACGTGTCCTAGAAAGCCTACTTGTCTTAGCCAAAATTCGCACTTGCTGAATTTGGCATACAATTGATGTTTCCTGAGTTCTCCTAGCACAATTCTGAGATGTTCTGCGTGCTCTTCTGGTGTCTTGGAGTATACCAGAATATCATCGATGAATACCACAACGAACTTGTCCATAAACTTCATAAATACTTTGTTCATGAGGTGAACAAAATATGCGGGGGCGTTTGTTAATCCAAATGGCATTACTGTGAACTCATATAATCCATATCTGGAGGTGAAAGCTGTCTTGGGGATATCTTCTGTTCGCACCTTCAATTGATGGTATCCTGACCTTAAGTCAATTTTTGAGAATACCTTGGCCTGAGCGAGTTGATCAAACAAATCGTTTATCCTTGGCATTGGGTAATTGTTCTTGACTGTGACCATGTTAAGTGCTCGATAGTCAATACACAATCTCAGTGTTCCGTGTTTCTTTTTGGCAAATAAAATTGGTGATCCCCAAGGTGAGGAACTGGCTCGAATGTATCCTTTGTCCAGCAATTCCTTTATTTGTTTCTTCAATTCAACCAACTCGGATGGTGCCATTCTGTATGGTTTCTTGTATATGGGGGTGGTTCCTGGTGCGAGCTCAATGCTGAACTCTATCTCTCGGTCTGGTGGCATGCCTGGAAGCTCTTCGGGGAATACGTCTGGAAATTCACATACTACTGGAACCTTGTTTAACTCAGAGACGTCCACCTTATTTAATCTCGGTTGCCGGGTATTTTTCTTTCCTTGGTGGATACCCTTATTGTCTTCCCTTGGTGATGTGTGAGAATTACGGTCCGGTTGAAACAGTCAATGAAACCCTTGTTGGTGGTTAGCCAGTCCATCCCAAGGATGACATCCAGTCCTTTATTTTCCAACACAATAAGATTGGCGTGGAACTTCAATCCTTTGAACTCAATAACCACATCCTGACAGTAACTCTGAGTGACTTGCTGAATCCCAGGGGACTTGATGATCATGGATTTCCCCAAAGGAAGCATCGAAAAATTATTTTGCAAAGCAAAACTTTTCGAAATAAAAGAGTGAGAAGCTCCAGAATCAAACAAAACCATTGCAGGTATTGTGTTGACAGGAAACGTACCGAGTACGATATCCGGAGCATTTTGTGCCTCCTCTTTGGTTACGTGGTTCAGATGACCCTTCCTGTGGTTGTTGTTGGGATTGAAATTGTTTCGCTTGGGCGTTGAATTATTGCTGCCGTTGTTCGGCTTTGGGGCTGAGTTTCTAGGCTTGGGACACTGCTTGGCATAATGTCCTTCCTCTCCACAGGTGTAGCAAGTAATGCCGGGGCGATATGTGAACTCCTTGTCCCTTGCATGGAAATTCTTGATTGGGCGTGAGACGTTGGACGCGGACTTGTGTGTCCCACCCTTTTGAAAATCTGTCTTGCTTCGATGATTGCGAGCATGGTTGGTCTGGTCCCTTTTTCGCTTGCGGAAATCTTCCAAACTGCGCGTCTCATTTTCCAGAGTAATGGCTTTGTCCACTAGTGTCTTAAAATCTGGAAAAGTGTGCACGACTAGTTGGCATTTAAGCGCGGGCGCTAGACCGTCAAGGAATTTCTCCATCTTGTTGCTCTCAGTCATATGATCTTCATTGGCGTAGCGAGATAATAGAGTAAATTGACCGTTGTAATCTGACACTGTCATGTTCCTTTGTTTGAGGTCATCGAACTCTGTCTTTTTTATTTTCATAATACTCTTAGGAATGTGTGCGCCACGGAAGCCTTCCTTGAAATCATCCCAGGTTATATCATTTTCATTGGGATGCATGTGCAGGAAATTCTCCCACCAAGATGCGGCTGCTCCTGTGAGATAGTGCGGAGCATAAAGCACCTTTTCGGGGTCTGAACATTTTGCAATAATTAGTTTTCTCTCCATATCTCGAAGCCAGTCTTCGGCCTCAAGAGGCTTGTCAGTATGAGAAAACGTTGGGGGACGCGTCTTCTGTAGCTCAGATAATTTGGAATGGTGCTGATACTGCCCATGGTGACTTCCCATGTTGATGACTTGGTTCATCATTTCCCGATGTTGTTGCTGACTCTGTTCATAAAGGCGGCACATTTGAGAAAGTGCCGTTTCACTGCCCTGTTGACTTGACCGACCTTGAGTGAAAATGTTGCCTGGTAGAGTGTCATGATATTGACTGCCCTTGTGCAAAATGGTTGTCCGGTTGAGTGCCATAATTTTCCTCTGGCGGAGCTGGCATGGAGCGAGTCCAAGGACTAGACATTTTTCACTCTGGGGATATATTTTGTAAAACCCATAAGAAAAAGGAAAAGGGTCGCAAAAACAAATCCATAATTGCATAAGGTTGGCACATAAATTAAATAGCCAAGATTACTTAAGGGAAAACAAATCGATTTGCGCATGGAGAAAGACTGCTCATTACTTATCTTACACGCGGGTGATAATTATACAATACATCACTCAGGATATGCGTACATAATCCTGACATGTTATTTAGGCTAGTGCACTTCTCCACTTCCTACATGATGCGCAAACAGGCTACTTCCCATATCTTACATGGCGGTACATCGCATGACGGCTAAGCGTACTTAGTCGGAGATGTTGATGATGTCCTTGGCCCTGCCAAGGGTGAGGCGTAGCGAGGCTGGGGACTCAACTTCCTCCTCGCTAATAGGCTCCATACGAGTAGTGCTGCGCCGAGTAGATGGAGCGGGTGCCAGGGGCGGAATAACACGAATAGGAGTTGGCGTGAGGGGCGGTGCAGTGCGCGCTGGAGTGGGCGCAATGACTTGGTTGAACTCTTCAGTAGAAGGCAGGCGACGAGTAGGTGCATAAGATGCTGATGATGAGACAAAAGTCAATGGCGGTGCGGTGGGCAGGAGCTCCCTCCTGTTGGCAGCACAGCCATGGACTGAGTCCATGCGGGCGGCCACGAAGTCGTCCACCAAGTTGTCGAAGGCGGCCTCCAGGGCCCGGAGATACTCAATAAGCATCTCAAAGGCCTCGTCGCGTTCTCCTCTGGGACAGGCGTATGCGTAGTGACAGGTGTAGGGCACGTGGCATGGGAGATAGCGGTAACGACGAGCCTTCATCACGGGAAGGACATCCCTGAGACGAGCTATCGACTCGCGGGCTGCCATCTGAATAGCATGCTTCTCCGTGGGCATGGCTCTTCCCACGAACCGGAAGCGGCGTAGCTCACCACGCCCTCCCTTGAATTGCACAGAGGCATGGTGCATGGTCAGACTGTCGTTGACCCTGTGCTGGCAGAGTGTGACGACTGGGTGCACAGATGGCCCCATCGCGACCTGAACGATGAAGGAGAGAAGCTTGACGAACCCATCGGGTACGTTGGCGAAGGTCTGAGACTCGTAGTTGTTGTCGGCCATCTACAAAAGTAGGCAAAAATTCTGAATGGTCAGATCATAAATATATGCTGACTGTCAGAAAAATGACTACAATTGAAAAATATAAGTGGCCTCTATTATGCTAATAACCGATTAGCAATCGCACCTAGTGGCTTCCTACAGTCAGCCTGGCTCTGGTACCAAGCTTGTCACAACCGGTTTTTCAATAAAAATGTTTATTGAGAAACCAATCTTTTGAGTCCAGTTTGAGAGAAAACCTCCTCACTGGTAGACAAGTACTTGATACAATAAGCCAGTAGCATAAAATATATTACAGGGTTGAGCTAAGGGTGCTCAATAATTTATTACAAGCGCGCCAATAATAATACATAAAGGCGGATGTAACACAAGGGAGTGGTGGCATACTACTGACTCGGGGATAAAGTGATGGTGGAATAATACAGTGGGAGTGAGGTAACATGGCTCTCAAACTAACATCTCATCGAGCGTCGAGGTGAGGCTCGATGTATTTTATTTGGGTTGCGGAAGCGGATATAATACAGTTACCAAATCCAGGGTCGCACGAGACTGACTGGGACTCCTCTAGGCGCCGGACTCGCTATCGAACTCTTCATCCATGAGATCACCTTCGTCAGCATCTGGCCAAATCAACAAGCCAGTGAGTACTTTGGAAGTACTCGCAAGACAGTTCGGACGTAAGATATAACAAATGCATGCATGAATGCATCATGATTAATTTACCAAAGCACATTCAAATATTAGCAGGCAAGGTGAGTAAAAATGGGAATCGGCGGTAGTCCGCCTGAAATCCCAACAAATAAAAGAAACCGATCGGGTGTCTGAAGCGACGCCTCGAAAGGTGAACAAATAAATAAGAGAAAAATCATGCCACAGTCGGGCGTCTAAGCGACACCACATAAAGGGATTTTAAAAGAAATGCCACAGTCGGGCGTCTTAGCGACACCACATTAAGGGCTTTAAAAGAAATGCCACAGTCGGGCGTCTTAGCGACACCACATAAAGGGGCTTTAAAAGAAATGCCACAGTCGGGCGTCTTAGCGACACCACATAAAGGGCTTTAAAAGAACTACCACAGTCGGGCGTCTTAGCGACACCACATAAAGGGCTTTAAAAGAAATGCCACAGTCGGCGTCTTAGCGACACCACATAAAGGGCTTTAAAAGAAATGCCACAGTCGGGCGTCTTAGCGACACCACATAAAGGGCTTTAAAAGAAATGCCACAGTCGGGCGTCTTAGCGACACCACATAAAGGGCTTTAAAAGAAATGCCACAGCCGAGCGTCTTAGCGACATCGCAGAAAGGGCTTTCTTCATGAAGGAAAAATAATACTCACGATAAGTAATCAACTCAAGATAATTAACGGGTTAGTCCATCCACAGGAATAAACATTTAACCGGACTTAGCACTCTTGTGATTCACCGGAGTATCTGTCACCAAAACTGGCACTTGTCAGAATAAGTTAGCGCAGAACTTGGATATGGATAAGATGATTTGAAGACTTATGACTCTGCAGAGTTTGTACAAAAATTTCCCACAGCCAACGGATTTCCGTAGCCACGAAGGACTAGTTCCATTTACGGTATTTCAGAAGAAAACACAGCTAACCAGTACACACCCATCCTACCTCTCGATGTCAGGAATCACCCTAGACATCGTCCAAGAAAAACTTTTGAGACGGGGAGATCACAATCTCGAATAGCATGGGATCAAATTTATATACGTGTGCTCTAAGGGGTGCCCCCCTCTCGGTCCCAACCGGAAACACCCATGCCCCCTGACCGGATGACTGGCTTTAATCCAGGGCCATGGAACCATCATCCCAGCCTCTCCTCTTGGTGTGTACCAGGTAAGCGGTTTGCAACTTACTAAACCATATTCCTTGCGGAAAACAAGTGGTAGTACAGGAAGGGAATATGGATGAGAACCGAACCGATACGGGCTGACACTGAAGTCAATTAGCATGGCATAAGACTGGCATGCTACAACACTGCCGTCTTACCCATCCTCATGCCAACACATGGCCAGGCATATACACATCCAACAACGTTTGGATCATCGAACTCACTTGCCTCAACCATGCATGAAAATAATGTTCATCGGTATGCGCATTAACATGCCATGAATCTTGCTAAATGCAAAACATGCCAAGACACTCATCATATCAAAAGTTCAAACATGCTTGCCTGGTTCAGAGTAGTCGAAGCCTAGCTCGGTGAAGTTTGCGGTCCCGTCACCTCCTTCGGTATCTATGGTATAAAGAAAATATACGCGCTATCGTGAATACCGAGAGGTGCACAGAAATTATTCCAAATACTTTTCAAATAAATCTGATAAAAAACTAGACAAAATTTCAAAGAGAACAGAAAAAGAATCACTCAAGAATCTGTTTAAAAGTTATAAAGGTTTTTGTCCAGGGACCTTTCTGTAATGAAACAGAAACTTTCCAGGGTTCTTTTTATAAAAACAGAAAACGCTTCAGTCCCGAATACGCCAATTCAGAGGAGAAAGCGTATTTTGCCCGAAGGCGTTTTCCAGAAAACGGTTCAAAAAGAATAAAACGCTGACGGGGTGGATCCACCCGTCAGGTTTGAAAACGGAGGCAGAGACTTGGCGCCAGAGGGCCGCGGCGATCGCCGGCGGCGATCCACGGCGAGGCAGGGGGATCGAAGGGTACCTCCGTGCTCAGGGCGCCATTCCGCGTCGGGTGGTGGTGGTGGTCGTTGGTGAGCACCACGTCGATGGTGGCTCCTGCTCCGGCGGACGGCGGTTCGGGCGTGGATGGAGATCGGCGGAGAGGGTTGCAAGCATCAAATTGAGGTGGGGGTCAGGCCTCTGGTAGCTAGAGGAGGTGATTGACGGAGTTTGGGCACCGGGGACGGCCTCACCGAAGAGAACGATGCCGGAGCCCGAGGCGGGCGGAGGTGGCCGAAGTCGAGGAAGAAAGGCCCCTCGAGGCCCTTCCAGTGGCTAGGCGGGGTCTGGTGAGGTGGTGGAGTTGTGCGGGGGCAAGAGCAAGCTCGGGGGGGCTATATATAGGCGGTCCGAGGCGGTTGCCGTGAACGGATAAGTCCGGCGGGCGATTACGGTGGAGCTGCGGGTGGATGGCCGGCTTACGGGCTTGATCATCGACTAGGTGGAGCACTGGTGCCATCCCAGTGTCCAACTCAGCACGGGAGGGAGGGTTACGGCCTGCCCTCGACGGAACGGCCGCACGGCACGCCGGCGGCAGAGAACACGCTCTGCGCGTGCCAGGCCACGGCGGCGGTGCTGCATGCGTGCGCTGGCAAGGAGGTGGCCACGCGGAGCCCTCAGGAGGTTTGGGCGGTGCTGAACGGCGTTATGCCGCAGTGCTGCCCCCTGTCGGCCGCTACGGTGGTTCTGCCGCCGCGGGACACGCCGGCGCAGGCGGGCCAGGGCGCCACCAACGCCAGGAAGGCGCCAAGCGCGCGTGTGGTGCTCCAGACAAGAGGAAGAGGCGGCGAGCACGAGCCAAATGCATAGTTTCCTCGTGACTGAAACTCTGACGCAGAAACGACACTGAACTCTGAATTTTACTGAATATGAACGGCAACAGTGCATGCCAGGTGTTCGAAAGAATGATTTTGGCATGTAGGGATTTTTCCTTGAGCTGGTTTTTGGTGGAGTGGCTTCTCATTGCTCCAGTAGGCTGCCTGATTTTTGGTAGAATTTTTGGAGAAGTGGAAATATGAATTTCACAAAATTTGGCAAATCTGGCCCAAACTTGCAGAGGCTGAATTTTAAAATTTTTGAAAAGAAGAGGAGTGGGTCAAGATGGTTCTAGGTTGAGGGTACCAAGGACTATCCAGGAGAGTTGGTTTGAGGTCAAAGATCAATTGCATCTTGGTACTTGCTTTGAAAAACACTCAGGCTCAAAATTAAAGTCAGAGAAGATTTGAGGGATAAAATATTTGAAATAAAATCCAAAACTTGTTTGGATTTGTTGGGACAGAGAACTTAGATTGTTTTCAAGGGGGAGGGAAGGTTTTGGAGGAGTTTTACCACAAAAACAAAAATCATGGGTGGTCTTCAAGATATGAAAAATCCCAATTTTCATGGAGTTTCTTTTTAAAAGAAAACAATAAATTCCAAAAAAAATATGTTTTGAGCAGGGAGTGATTAGAGAAAAGTTTTAAAAGATCAAACACCATAGTTTGAAGAAGACACAGAAATAAAAATCCTTGCCAAAGAAAAGGAAGTTTTTAAGAGGAAGGTTTTTCTGAAAATGAAAAATTTAATGGCCTCTTTGAAAAATCCAACAAAGTTTTTGATGAAAACCAAATAAAAATTTTGGAGTGTCACATTGAACCCAAAGCTAAGCACATCTCCCATTGCAAGAAAAACCAATCTAGTTGGCCAAACCAAACTGATAATTCGAAGAGACTTTCAAAGATAACCAATCATACATAAAAGAATTCAGAGAAGATTCAAATATTGTTCATAGATAAACTTGATCATAAACCCACAATTCATCGGTCTCAACAAACACACCGCAAAAAGAAGATTACATCGAATAGATCTCCACGAGAGAGGGGGAGAACATTGTATTGAGATCCAAAAAGAGAAAAGAAGCCATCTAGCTACTAACTATGGACCCGAAGGTCTGAGGTAAACTACTCGCACTTCATCGGAGGGGCTATGGTGTTGATGTAGAAGCCCTCCATGGTGGATTCCCCTTCTGGAGGAGCTTCGGAACAGGCCCCAAGATGGGATCTCATGGATACAGAAAGTTGCGGCGGCGGAATTAGGTTTTTGGCTCCGTATCTGATCGTTTGGGGGTACGTAGGTATATATAGGAGGAAGGAGTACGTCGGTGGAGCTTCGAGGGGCCCACGAGGCGGGGGCGCGCCCTCCACCCTCGTGACCGCCTCGTGGCTTTCTTGACGGAGGGTCCAAGTCTCCTGGATCTTATTTGTTCAGAAAATCACGTTCCCAAAGGTTTCATTCCATTTGGACTCCGTTTGATATTCCGTTTCTTCGAAACACTGAAATAGGCAAAAATCAGCAATTCTGGGCTGGGCCTCCGGTTAATATGTTAGTTCCCAAAGTAATATAAAAGTGGAAAATAAAGCCCAATATGGTCCAAAAGAGTAGATAATATAGCATGGAGCAATCAAAAATTATAGATACATTGGAGACGTATCACCGCACACCTCGAGGTGTTGTATGCCCATGGAGACAGCCATGCGGAGACCATGTAGAAGTGCCTCGTATTCGGCTGCATTGTTGGAGTTCGTATACATGATTTGCAACACGTAGGGGACTGTGTCCCCCGTAGGGGATGTGACGCCAGCCCCCAGTCCGGCTAGCATTTTAGAGCCGTTGAAGTACATTATCCAATTGGAGTAACAATTGTACTCTTTAGGGAGCTCGGCTTCCATCCACTCTGCAACAAAGTCGGCCAACACCTGAGATTTAATAGCTCGGCGTGGCTTGTATGTTATTTCAAATGGTAAGATCTCGATGGCCCATTTAGCTATGCGGCCGGTGGCTTCCTTGTTGTTTATAATGTCGTTAAATGGTACTTTGGCTGCGACCGTGATCGAACACTCTTGAAAATAGTGTCGGAGTTTTCGGGATGCCATAAAGATCACGTAGGCTATCTTTTGGTAGTGAGGGTATCGGGATTTGCATGGTGTAAGGACCTTTGATATGTAGTAGATTGGCTTTTGGACGGGGAATTTATGTCCTTCTTCCCCTCGTTCGACGACGAGTACATGGCTCACTACCTGGTGAGTTGCAGAGATATAAAGCAACATAGGCTCACCAACACTTGGGGCAGCTAGGATTGGGTTGCCTGCTAATAAGTTTTTTTCTTCCAATCCGGCTATGGCCGCTGTCGTCCATTCAAAGTTGTTAGTGCATCTAAGCAATCTATAAAGTGGTAATGCTTTTTCTCCTAATCTGGAGATGAAGCGGCTCAAAGCCGCCATGCACCCTGCTAGCTTTTGGACCTGTTTTAAGTCTGTTGGCGTAGCCAATTGCGACAAGGCTCGGATTTTAGCTGGGTTTGCTTCAATTCCTCTATGGGAGACAACGAACCCTAGTAGCTTCCCGGCTGGAATGCCAAAGACGCATTTTTCTGGATTGAGCCATATGACGTATGTTCGAAGGATATCAAATGTGAGGCGGAGATCATCCACCAATGATTCGACGTGTTTAGTCTTGATGACTATGTCGTCCACATATGCTTCAACTGTCTTGCCTATTTGTTTTTCCAAGCATGTTTGAATCATGCGTTGGTAAGTGGCACCAACGTTTTTAAGCCCAAAAGGCATAGTGTTGAAATAGAAAGGCCCGTACAGGGTGATGAACGCCGTTGCGGCCTGGTCGGACTCCTTCAATTTAATCAGATGGTATCCGAAGTAAGCGTCGAGGAAACACAATGAGTCGTGTCCCGCGGTCGCATCAATGATCTGGTCAATGTGGAGCAACGGGAAAGGGTCTTTTAGGGCAAGCCTTATTGAGGTCTTTGAAATCGACACAAAGGCACCAAGATTTATCCTTCTTTGGTACCATGACCAAGTTGGCTAGCCAATCTAGGTGTTTGATTTCTATGATGAACCCAGCCTCGAGTAGTTTGGCTAGCTCCTCCCCCATACCTTGTCGTTTGGGTTCAGAAAATCGCCGCAACATTTGCTTGACTGGTTTGAACCCTTTGATTATGTTGAGGCCGTGTTCGGCCAGTCTGCGTGGGATCCCGGGCATGTCTTAAGGGTGCCAGGCAAAGATGTCCCAATTTTCACATAGGAACGCACGTAAGGTGGCGTCTACCGTCGAATCCAGCGATGCTCCAATGGACGATGTTTTATTAGGATCCGTCGGGAGCACTTGAAATTTAACTATTTCATCTGCTGGCTTGAAAGAGGTGGATTTAGGTCTCTTATCGAGAATCACATCATCCTTGTCCACCGTAGATCATAGGGTGGTTAGTTCTTCGGCCGCAAAGGCCTCGTATA
This sequence comes from Aegilops umbellulata, assembly GCA_032464435.1. Classification (NCBI taxonomy): domain Eukaryota; kingdom Viridiplantae; phylum Streptophyta; class Magnoliopsida; order Poales; family Poaceae; genus Aegilops; species Aegilops umbellulata. The sequence continues at coordinate 447,345,410 of CP136054.1, forward strand.
GTGCCTCAAGGACCAAGGATGCGGTTTTGTTTTTGATGCTGTGTGCTTTATCCCGATCACTCGTGACTGTGATTATTCCATTGGGCCCTAGCATTTTAAGCTTCATGTACCCATAATGGGGTACTGCTTGGAAGCGTGAAAATCGCCCCGCCCTAGAAGGGTGTGATATCCGCTATTGAAGGGAGCAATGTGAAAGCGCAACTCTTTTGATCTATAATTTTCGGGCGTGCCAATTACTATGTCAAGTTTAATTCTCCCCGGACATCGTGCTTTTCAACTGGGGATGATGCCTCGAAAGGTGGTACTACTTTGCTCGACGCGTGTTCTATCAATCTGCATTTTGTCGAGCGTGTCCTCATAGATGAGGTTAAGCCCGCTGCCGCCATCCATGAGCACTTTGGTAAGTCGAAAGCCGTCCAAGATTGGGTTTAGTACTAAAGTGGCAGGTGCTCGGATTGATCGAGCCCTTGGTTCATCGTCAACGGTGAAGGTTATTGCCGCGTCGTTCCATGGGCTCACTGTGGTCACTTGGTGGACTTCGGCGAGGTCGTGAAGTACCCTCTTACGCCGATTATTTGAAGAGAAAGTCTCGAAGACCGTAAGGAAGTTAAAATCGTCATTCTCTGGAGAGTGCTTCTCTGGAGTGGCGGTCGTGAGGATGGCCTCGCCACTTTTAGCTACCTGCCGGAGTACCCAACATGCTCGGAGGTTGTGAGTTGAGTCTGTACTTGGCGTCGCATGTAATGGACAGGGCTTGTCGAGGAGTTCATCAAGGACAGACCTGTATCCCGCAAAGGGTTTGTTTTTCTTGCCGACGGGCTTATGGTCGAATGCCTCATAAGGGTGTATCCGTTTTGCCAGGGCAGTGCACTGCTTAAAGGCAGCAGGTTCCAATTGGGTTTTCTGGGCCTTCCATGTGCTTTCCATTGCGCAGTACTTCCGTACCACGTGCAATAGTTCCGTGAAACTCTATATGCGACGACGGTCGAGGATATTCCGGATTCCCTCATTAGTACAATTGCGATGAAAGACCGAGACCGCATTGTCGTCACAACAATCTTTAATCTTTTTTTGACAAGTAGGAATCTGGCCCAAAGAGGTTGTTGCCATACATACATCAGGTCATATATGTCTGGAGGGCCTGAATTACTTGGAGAGTATTGATTGTGGTGGGTGGGTGGGCTAAAACTCGAATCCCGACCCAAAATTATGTCCGAAGTTTGTAAAATCTTCGAGGTTACTAGTTCGGGTCCGGGAAGATCCAAGTGCTCCCCGGACTCAACGTCCGACCTTGAGTTTTTGGGGCACGGAGTCCACCAAAGGAAGGGTATCTGACTCAAGGGATTCAGAGATCCGAACATAGCTGGTCTTGAATTTAGGAGAAGAAGTGTTTTCAGCTCGTTCCTCGACAACCACTACCAGGTGAGTGATCGGCGGGAGATTGATTTCCCTCTGGTCAGGTTTAAGCCCGATCCGATCATAAGCCGTTGGAAGCCCCAGGGCGGTGATACGATCTAGCAGCTCTTTTAAGGACGAGATGTCCGCCGGATCCATCTTTTCGGAATATTCGAGACCGATGCAGGGGTGGTGTTTGGTAATCACAGGGGATGTTGTTGGCTTGATGGCCATGCGAGCGCCCACGATGAAACTGCCGAGCTGGAGGACCTGTCCTGAAGTTAGGCTCCTTCCAAAAGTGATATCGTTGTTGATGACAAGGCGAGCCATAGATCGCTTTTTGTGACTACACAGCGGAGCTCTCAATGAAAGCACCATTGTCGGTGTCAAAACCGGCAGATCTCGGGTAGGGGGGCCCAAGCTGTGAGTCTAGGATCAATGGTAACAAGGGACAATGGGGACACAGTGTTTACCCAGGTTCGGGCCCTCTCAAAGGAGGTAAAATCCTACGTCCGGCTTGATTGTATTCGATGAGTATAGGGGTTACAAGAGTTGATCTACCTCAAGATCATAATGGCTAAACCCTAGTAGTCTAGCCTATGATTATTCTGATGCCCTCTGCGGACTAACCCCTTCGGTTTATATACACACCGAAGGGGCCTAGGGTTATACAAAGTCGGTTCAGAGGAAAGGAGTAGTACATCCGGACACCAAACTTGCCGTTCTATGCACATAGGAGTCCTACCCGGACACGAGAGGTGGTCTTTAGCTTTGGCTTCACGACCCATCAGCCCGGCCCATATAGACTGGACACTTGAGGACCCCCGAATCTAGGACACCCTCAGTCGTAAAGCTTAACCCTATTATGTTCTCGTACCGAATGAGACCGTACCTAGATGCAAGCAACCTCATCTAAAACATCACATACCTCTCTTAGTTTATTTCCTTCATTTAGTTTAGTATTTATTTTCTATTCTCTCTAGTTTGATTATCCCTTTTACTGTTCGCTAGCAACCTACTTAAGTGAACTATTTCCAAACTCCGGTTTGGGTATGAGCGTAGTTGTGTTACTGACAACACAACTGCGGGGATTTTGGTACCATCCTATTCGCTTCTTGTGGATCGACAAATCTTACTTATCAAGAATTTGCTACATAGCCTCGTGCATTTGTAGGACATCAAGCTTTTTCTGACACCGTTGCCGGGGAGTATAGCGCTTGGATATTACTTTCCCATCCACACTTAGTTTATTTTTGTTTGTTGCTTTTAACCCAGTTTTTTTAAAAAATCTGCTCATCATGTCTTCTGAGATGTATATACATGATTTTTTTAGGAAAAATTCATTTTGTTATAAAATATTTTTTAGTAAATGGGTATAATATAGTCAAGTGACCAAAAATCCATTTACCGTTATTCTATTTATGCCTTGCCATTTTTTATGTCTCATCACATGAAAAAACTCATTTTTTGTGAAGTCCTGCTAAGTTTTATTGGATTTTGTTTTAGCTTTTCAATATGAGGTCCACACACCCGTTTCTTATATCTTGTTAGAGTCATCACATGAAAACTAGACCTTTTTGGCCTAATTTTGAAGGCTCGAATGAGGGACATCTAGTTTTTAGGGAGGGGGAGGGGTCTGGGGCCAACAAATTGTTCGTTGCAACCCCTTCCTCAGAACTCAGATCAAACATTTTCGTTCACTAGGAATGCGTTTGGTAGGCTGCATTAGGTTGGGCCAGGCCCATGCGGGATGAAAATGGGTTGTTTGGTAGCCTACGTTCACTGTTTGGCCCGCATAGCACAAACCTCAAAGCACCTCTCAGCCAGGCCTGCTAGGAACGGCCGAATCGGCCATTTCCAGCGAGCCAGGCTCGAGCGATGCAGGGGAGGGGAACACCACGCTGTGCCGCGCATGGGAGGGAGATGGCGGGAGCGATGGCGCATCTCCGAAGAAGCAGCAAGAAAAATTTGAGTCACCGCCCGCTGATTCGGTCGCCCTATATATCGAGGGTCACCGCCGCGGCAAAACTCCCGCCACCATTTCCCCCCTCTCGAGCTTTCCCTCCGGCGCGGATCCACTTTGACGACGAGGTAAGCAGTGCATCTACTCCGGCAACCGGTTGACTGCGGCGGTAGGTCGACTCCTCCTCCACTCCGACGTGCCCGGTACCTCCTCCGCGACCATTCCGATGGCTTCTGTATGTTCAATTACCACCTCCTCTTTTCTAGTTCTAACTAGATTTGTCAGTGTGCTAAGGTTAGGTCATCCGATCTGTTTGACTGTGATGGTGTAGTACCTAGATGTGATGGATTTGGAGCATGCTAGGGGTTGTTTCCATGTGGGCAAGTGTTGGTAGTTAGTGGTCATGTATGAATCGGTGGTATGCTAGTGTGCAAGTGTTGAACAAGATCATCCATGTGTCAATGATTAGTGCTCTGTTCTCCGTGATTAGTGCTATGTTATGTTGTGGTATGCTTTAGTTATGGTACACTTGTGCATGTGTTATTGCTAGTTTTATCTGTCCATGATGTAATGCTAGTTCGATCTGTCCAAGATGTACTGCTAGTTCGATCTGTCCATGATGTACTACTAATTTATATTATCCTTGTGTAGTGTCTTGTGGTGTTGATGACACTTACATTTGTAGGACATGACCACACAAGAGTTTAGTCAGATCCTCGTGCTGTCCGAGAGCCAGTTCCCTACATCGAGGACTCCCAGCCTCCTCTGGAACAGATGCCTCTTAATTCAGAGGTTTTTGAGGTGCCACCTATGGTTCCTCCATTTGTGCTGGCTCGGCCCAATGTTGTTGCTCATGCTGCTTCTCTAAAGGCAGCAGCAGAGGAGAAGACATATGCCAGGGGGAATAGCATGAAATGGCAGCCGTTCCTCTCCACTTTTGTGCTTACCAAGATGTGTGAGATCATAGCTAGTGGGGTGACGATTGACAAGGGCTTCAAGGAGGTGCACTTGAACCTTGTTGCAAAGCAGGTGTTGGACTTCTATGGATAGAAGGTCACCTCGACCCAGGTGTACAACCACCTGAGGAAGTGGAGAGCAAGGTGGATCACCGTGTCCAAGCTCAGAGACCTCTGTGGTGCTTCATGGGATGAGGACACCTACTCGATCCTTCTGGAGTCAGAGCACTACCAAGGCCACGTCGTGGTTAGCTCACAAACCATGCCATTCTAACAAACCAGCAGTTCAAGCCTATGAACCATTGCCATACTAACTAACCTATCTAGAACTACCATCAGATGCAGCAGATCTTCTCCTTCGGGCTGGCAACTGGCAAGCATGTCATGGGCTCTGGTCAGCCGCTGGGCTCTAATACGTCCATTTTGCATCATGCTTTTATATCAATATTTATTGCATTATGGGCTATTATGTCACACTACTTATGCCTATTCTCTCTTATTTTACAAGGTTTACATAAGGAGGGAGAATGCCGGCAGCTGGAATTTTGGGCTGGAAAAGGAGTAAATATTAGAGACCTATTCTGCACAACTCCAAAAGTCCTGAAACTCCACAAAGTCATTTTTGGAAATAATAAAAAATACTGAGCGGAAGAAATACAAGTGGGGGCCCACACCCTGGCCACGAGGGTGGGGGCGCGCCCTACCCCTTGGGCGCGCCCCCTGCCTCATGGGCCCCCTGTTGGCTCTCCGGTGCCCATCTTCTGCTATATGAAGTCTTTCGTGCGAAGAAAAATCATAAGCAAGCTTTCAGGACGAGACTCCGCCGCCACGAGGCGGAACCTTGGCGGAACCAATCTAGGGCTCCGGAAGAGATATTCTGCCCGGGACACTTCCCTCCGGGGGGGGGGGGGAATCATCACCATCGTCATCACCAACGCTCCTCTCATCGGGAGAGGGCAATCTCCATCAACATCTTCACAAGCACCATCTCCTCTCAAACCCTAGTTCATCTCTTGTATCCAATTCTTGCCTCTAAGTCTGGGATTGGTACCTGTAGGTTGCTAGTAGTGTTGATTACTCCTTGTAGTTGATGCTAGTTGGTTTATTTGGTGGAAGATCATATGTTCAGATCCTTTATGCATATTAATACTCCTCTGATTATGAACATGAATATGCTTTGTGAGTAGTTACGTTTGTTCCTGAGGACATGGGAGAAGTCTTGCTATTAGTAGTCATGTGAATTTGGTATTCGTTCGATATTTTGATGAGATGTATGTTGTCTCTCCTCTAGTGGTGTTATGTGAACATCGACTACATGACACTTCACCATTATTTGGGCCTAGAGGAAGGCATTGGGAAGTAATAAGTAGATGATGGGTTGCTAGAGTGACAGAAGCTTAAACCCTAGTTTATGCGTTGCTTCGTAAGGGGCTGATTTGGATCCATATGTTTCATGGTATGGTTAGGTTTACCTTAATACTTCTTTTGTAGTTGCGGATGCTTGCAATAGGGGTTAATCATAAGTGGGATGCTTGTCCAAGTAAGGGCAGCACCCAAGCACCGGTACATCCACATATCAAATTATCAAAGTACCGAACGCGAATCATATGAACGTGATGAAAACTAGTTTGACGATAACTCCCATGTGTCCTCGGGAGCGCTTTTCTCTATATAAGAGTTTGTACAGGCTTGTCCTTCGCTACAAAAAGGATTGGGACACCTTGCTGCACTTTATTTACTTTTTTTACTTGTTGCTCGTTGCCAATTGTCTTATCACAAAACTATTTGTTACCTATAATTTCAGTGCTTGCAGAGAATACCTTGCTGAAAACCGCTTATCATTTCCTTCTGCTCCTCGTTGGGTTCGACACTCTTACTTATCTAAAGGACTACGATAGATCCCTTATACTTGTGGGTCATCAAGACTCTTTTCTGGCACCGTTGCCGGGGAGTGAAGCGCCTTTGGTAGGTGAAATTTGGTAAGAAAAAATTTATATAGTGTGCTGAAATTTACTGTCACTTGTTACTATGGAGAGTAATCCTCTGAGGGGCTTGTTCGGGGTATCTTCACCCCGGCCAGTAGATCAAAGAGTTGCTCCTCAACCTACTGAACCTACTGAAGATGAAAATGTCTACTTTGGAATTCCTTCGGGTATGTTGGAAAAACTGCTAGCTAATCCTTTTGCAGGAGATGGAACAATGCATCCTGATGAGCACCTAATATATGTGAATGAAGTTCGTGGATTATTTAATCTTGCAGGTATACCCGATGATGTTATTAAGAAGAAGGTCTTCCCTTTATCTTTTAAGGGAGATGCATTGACATGGTATAGGCTACGTGATGATATGGGATCATGGAACTACAAATGATCGAAATTGGAATTTCATCAGAAGTTTTATCCTATGCATCTTGTTCATCGTGATCGCAATTATATATACAATTTTTGGACTCGTGAAGGAGAAAGCATAGCTCAAGCTTGGGGGAGGCTTAAACCAATGTTATATTCATGCCCCAATCATGAGCTCCCAAGAGAAATAATTATTCAAAAAATTTATGCTCGGCTTTCTGATAACAATCGCACCATGCTCGATACTTCTTGTGCTGGCTCTTTTATGATGAAGACTATTGAATTCAAATGGGATTTATTGGAAATAATTAAATGCAACTCTGAAGATTGGGACCTCGACAAAGGTAAGGAGTCAGGTATGACACCTAAGTTTGATTGTGTTAAATCTTTTATGGATACCGATGTTTTCCGTAAATTTAGCACTAAATATGGGCTTGACTCTGAGATATTAGATTCTTTCTGTGAATCTTTTGCTTCTTATGTTGATCTCCCTAAGGAGAAGTGGTTTAAATATCATCCTCCCATAGAAGTAAAAGTAGTTGCACCTATTAAAGTTGAAGAAAAGACTATCACTTATAATGATCCAATTGTCCCTACTGCTTATGTTGAGAAACCACCTTTTCCTGTTAGGATAAAAGATCATGCTAAAGCTTCAATTGTGGTTCGTAAAAGCAATATTAGAACCTATACACCTCCTGAGCAAGTAAAAGTTGAACCTAATATTGCTATTGTTAAAGGTCTCTTGTATGATAATATTGATGGGCATGTTATTCATTTTTGTGATGAAACTGCTAGAATTGCCAAACCTTGTGCTAAAGATAAACATAGACATGTGGTAGGCATGCCTGTTATTTCAGTTAGAATAGGAGATCATTGTTATCATGGCTTATGTGACATGGGTGCTAGCGCTAGTGCTATACCTCATGACTTATACAAAGAAATTATGCATGATATTGCACCTGTTGAGATAGAAGATATTGATGTTACCATTAAGCTTGCCAATAGAGATACCATATCACCCATTGGAATTGTTAGAGATGTTGAAGTATTGTGTGGAAAAACTAAATATCCTGCTGATTTTCTCGTTCTTGGTTCCCCACAAGATAGCTTTTGTCCCATTTTATTTGGTAGACCCTTCTTGAACACTGTTAATGCTAATATAGACTGCGAAAAAGATGTTGTCACTATTGGTCTAGGTGATATGTCTCATGAGTTTAACTTTTCTAAATTTCGTAGACAACACCGTGAAGAGGAATTGCCTAGTAAAGATGAAATTATTGGTCTCGATTCTATTGTCATACCTCCTAGTGATCCTTTAGAACAATATTTGCTAGACCATGAAAACGATATGTTTATGAATGAAAGAAGGGAAATAGATGAAGTGTTCTTTAAACAGGAACCCATCCTGAAACACAATTTGCCTGTTGAAATCCTAGGGGATCCTCCTCCACCCAGGGTGATCCCGTGTTTGAGCTCAAACCGTTACCTGACACTCTTAAATATGCTTATCTTGATGAGAATAAGATATATCTTGTTATTATTAGTGCTAACCTTTCAGAGCATGAAGAAGAGAGTTTATTGAAAACTCTGAAGAAGCACTGTGCTGCTATTGGATATAATCTTGATGATCTTAAGGGCATTAGTCCCACTCTATGTCAACATAAAATAAATTTGGAGAAAGATGCCAAACCAGTTCGTGATCACCAACGACGGCTGAATCCTAAGATGAAAGAAGTGGTAAGAAAGGAAATACTAAAGCTTCTTGAGGCAGGTATAATTTATCCCGTTGCTGATAGTCAGTGGGTAAGTCATGTCCATTGTGTCCCTAAGAAGGGAGGCATTACTGTCGTTCCTAATGATAAAGATGAATTGATTCCGCAAATAATTATTACAGGTTATAGAATGGTAATTGATTTCCGCAAATTAAATAAAGCTACTAAAAAGGATCATTACCCCTTACCTTTTATCAAACAAATTCTAGAAAGATTATCCAAACATACACATTTTTTGCTTTCTAGATGGTTATTCTGGTTTCTCTCAAATACCTGTGTCAGCCGATGATCAATCAAAGACCACTTTTACTTGCCCTTTCGGCTCTTTTTCTTATAGACCTATGCCTTTTGGTTTATGTAATGCACCTACTACCTTTCAAAGATGCATGATGGCTATATTCTCTGACTTTTGTGAAAAGATATGCGAGCTTTTCATGGATGATTTCTCCGTTTATGGATCCTCTTTTGATGATTTCTTGAGAAACCTTGATCGAGTTTTACAGAGATGTGAAGAAACTAATCTTGTTTCGAATTGGGAAAAGTGTCACTTTATGGTTAATGAAGGTATTGTCTTGGGGCATAAAATTTCTGAAAGAGGTATTGAAGTTGATAAAGCCAAGGTTGATGCTATTGAGAAGATGCCATGTCCCAAGGACATCAAAGGTATAAGAAGTTTCCTTGGTCATGCCGGTATTTATCGGAGGTTCATTAAGGACTTCTCCAAAATTTCTCGGCCTTTGACTAATTTATTGCAAAAAGATATACCATTTTGTCTTTGATGATGATTGTGTAGAAGCATTTGAAATACTTAAGAAAGCATTGATCTCTGCACCTATTGTTCAGCCACCCGATTGGAGTTTACCCTTTGAAATTATGTGTGATGCCAATGATTATGTTGTAGGTGATGTTCTAGGGCAAAGAGTTGATAAGAAATTAAACGTTATTCAGTATGCTAGTAAAACTCTAGACAATGCTCAGAGAAATTATGCTACTACTGAAAAAGAATTCTTAGTAGTTGTATTTGCTTGTGGTAAGTTCAGACCTTATATTGTTGATTCTAAAGTAACTATTCACACGGATCATGCTGCTATTAAATATATTATGGAAAAGAAAGATGCTAAACCTAGACTTATTGGATGGGTTCTCTTGCTACAAGAATTTGATTTGCATATTATTGATAGAAAGGGAGCTGAGAACCCCGTTGTAGACAACTTGTCTAGGTTAGAAAATATTCTTGATGACCCACTACCTATTGATGATAGCTTTCCTGATGAACAATTAAATGTCATAAATGCTTCTCGTACTGCTCCATGGTATGCTGATTATGCTAATTACATTGTTGCTAAATTTATACCACCTAGTTTCACATACCAACAAAGGAAAAAGTTTTTCTATGATTTGAGACATTACTTTTGGGATGACCCACATCTTTATAAAGAAGGAGTAGATGGTGTTATTAGACGTTGTGTACCTGAGCATGAACAGGAACAGATCCTACGCAAGTGTCACTCCGAAGCTTATGGAGGGCACCACGATGGAGATAGAACTGCACATAAGGTATTGCAATCCGGTTTTTATTGGCCTACTCTCTTCAAGGATGCCCGTAAGTTTGTCTTATATTTTGATGAATGTCAAAGAATTGGTAGTATTAGTAGACGTCAAGAAATGCCTATGATTTATTCACTTGTTATTGAACCATTTGATGTTTGGGGCTTTGATTATATGGGACCTTTTCCTGCCTCCAATGGATATACACATATTTTAGTTGTTGTTGATTATGTTACTAAGTGGGTAGAAGCTATTCCAACTAGTAGTGCTGATCATAACACTTCTATTAAGATACTTAAAGAAGTTATTTTTTTGAGGTTTGGAGTCCCTAGATATTTAATGACTGATGGTGGTTCACATTTTATTCATGGTGCTTTCCGTAAAATGCTTGCTAAGTATGATGTTAATCATAGAATTGCATCTCCTTATCACCCGCAGTCTAGTGGTCAAGTAGAATTGAGTAATAGAGAGCTCAAATTAATTTTCCAAAAGACTGTTAATAGATCTAGAAAGAATTGCTCCAAGAAACTGGATGATGCATTATGGGCCTACAGAACTGCATATAAAAATCCTATGGGTATGTCTCCGTATAAAATGGTTTATGGCATGTCACTTACCTCTTGAACTAGAACATAAGGCTTATTGGGCTATTAAAGAGACCAATTATGATTTCAAACTTGCCGGTGAGAAGAGGTTACTTGACATTAGCTCACTTGATGAATGGAGAACCCAAGCCTATGAAAATGCCAAATTATTTAAAGAAAAGGTTAAAAGATGGCATGAAAAAAGAATACAAAAGCGTGAGTTTAATGTAGGTGATTATGTATTGCTATACAACTCTCGTTTAAGATTTTTTGCAGGAAAACTTCTCTCTAAATGGGAAGGTCCTTACGTTATCGAGGAGGTCTATTGTTCTGGTGCCATAAAAATCAACAACTTCGAAGGCACAAATCCGAAGGTGGTGAACGGTCAAAGAATTAAACATTATATCTCAGGTAATCCCATAAATGTTGAAACCAATGTTACTGAAACCGTAACCCCGGAGGAATACATAAGGGACACTTTCTGGAACGCTTCAAACTCTGAAAAGGAATAGGTATGTGGTACAGTAAGTAAACCGACTCCAAAATAGTTCTAAAGGCAATTTCTCCGTTTTGGAATATTTAGAAAAATAGAAAAATAATAAGCAGTCCGGGAAGGACACGAGGCCTCCACGAGGGTGGAGGGTGCGCCCTACCCCCCTGGGGGCGCCCCCGTGCCTCGTGGGCACCTCGTGCGCTCTCCGGACACCGTTTTCTTGCACGATACGTATTTTGGTCGGTAAAATTGATTATATAATCTCCCGAAGGTTTTGACTCCTGTGTCATGCAATTATCCTCTGTTCTTGTTTCGAGCTGTTTTTCTTACAGATCTAGATCATCATGACGTCTCCAAGTGCCCCCAAGGACAAGTTCTTCGAGAAGGTCATCAATCCCTACCTCGCGGAGGTGCTGCAACACCCTCAAACCATTGAGGTGCATGAGGGGGTGTTGCACATCTGCGATGTTGAGGGACCGATGAAGACTGGGAACATGGAGACAAGGCTCGAGGCAATGGAGCAACAAGTTTTCAAGTGCCAGGAGATGGTGGAGCATGGACTCGACTCCAATCACATAATGATCACGGAGTTCACCAACAACCACAAGCTGGATGCCAAGGACATTGGGGAGGCCATCTTCAAGCTCCACGAGAAAATCGAGCACCTCCAAGCCCAAATCTATGACCTACAAAACCAAAACTGTGAGTATGAATATAGATTCAAGAGGATGAGTTTGGCTGTAGATTTAAGGATCCCGGAGACTCGATCATCCTTCTATGATGGTGAGCGTATGCCTTGGAAGATGGATGACAAGCCTACATCATCAACAACCCCTTCACTAGCAAAGGAGATATAATCACATGGGTATGGGCACTCCCCTTGGCAACTGCCAAGCTTGGGGGAGGTGCCCCGGTATCGTATCACCATCACATCCCTATCTTTACCATTTTTCTTAGTTCGATCCTATTAGTAGTATCTTGATCTAGTAGAATAAAGTTTTGGTATGATCTAGTTTTGAGTTTTGCTTTATGATCCCTCTATGTAATCGAGTCCGTGAGCTATATAATAAAGATTAGTGTTGAGTCAAGGGCTTGATTATTTTGCCATGACCTTGAGTGAAAAAAAGAATAAAAAGAATAAAAAGAAACAAAGAGATCATATTGATCTTATGGAGAGTAATGACTTCACATAGAAAGAGTATGATGATTAAAAGTTGTTGAGAGTTGACAAACATAGCTTCGGTCATCGTTGCAATTAATAGGAGGCAATAAAGAAAGTGAGGTTTCACATATAAATATACTATCTTGGACATCTTTTATGATTGGGGGCACTCATTAAAATATGACATGCTAAAGAGTTGATGTTGGACAAGGAAGACAACGTAATGGGTTATGTTTTCTTATATCTGAGATAAAGTATATTGTCATGGATCATCCAACATGTTGAGCTTGCCTTTCCCCCTCATGCTAGCCAAATTCTTTGCACCAAGTAGAGATACTACTTGTTCTTCCAAATATCCTTAAACCTAGTTTTGCCATGAGAGTCCACCATATCTACCTATGGATTGAGTAAGATCCTTCAAGTAAGTTGTCATCGGTGCAAGCAATAAAAATTGCTCTCTAAATATGTATGATTGCTTGGTGTGGAGGAAATAAGCTTTATACGATCTTGTGATATGGAAGAAATAAAAGCGACGGACTGCATAAAAAAGGTTCATATCACAAGTGGCAATATAAAGTGATGTTCTTTCGCATTAAGATTTTGTGCATCCAACCCTGAAAGCGCGTGGCAACCTTTGCTTTCCTCTGCGAAGGGCCTATCTTTTATTATTATCTTCTACCTTATGAAAGAGTCATGGTGATCTTCACCTTTCCTTTTTACATTTTATCCTTTGGCAAGCGCAGGATGTTGGAAAGATCCTGACTCTTCGTCACCCTGGGTGAGGAATAGTTATTCTTCACCCCCCCCCCCCCTCTATTTTACCATCAATGTACCATAATTTTACGTTCCGTAAGTTTTGTCTTATTTCTGACGTAAAAAGAGACCGTAAGAAAATATATAATCATCGTAAAAAATATTTTATGTTATGTAAAATTATAAACGTAAAAACATAGTGTAAAATAAACATAAACTGCAAATTTTCTTGTCTTATGATCTATATTTTTAATTTTTTATGCCAAATTTTACGTAGTGAATCAATAGGAATGTAACTATTTGAATTCCAAACGTAATTTAATTATGATATGATCGTAAGATTAACTCGGGTGAAGAATAACTTATTCTGCGCCCTGGGTGATGAATAGTAACACTATATATATATATATATATATATATATATATATATATATATATATATATATATAATTGGATGTAAGTTAGCATGAGTTATTATTATTGACATTACTCTTGAGGTAAAAGGTTGGGAGGCGAAACTATAAGCCCCTATCTTTCTCTGTGTCCGATTAAAACTCCGTAACCACAAGTATTGCGTGAGTGTTAGCAATTGTGAAAGACTAAATGATAGTTGAGTATGTGGACTTGCTAAAAAGCTCTAACATTGACTCTTTCTAATGTTATGATAAATTGCAATTGCTTCAGTGACTGAGATTATAGTTTGTTAGTTCTCAGCAAAGTTTCTGATTCATACTTTGCATTGTGAATAGATTATTACTTGAGCATAAGAAATCATATGACAATATCCATATATGTTGCTGTTATGAGAAAATCATGATGCTCTCATGTCCGTATTTTATTTTATCGACACCTCTACCTCTAAACATATGGACATATTTATCGTTATCGGCTTCCGCTTGAGGGCAAGCGAGGTCTAAGCTTGGGGGAGTTGATATGTTCATTTTGCATCATGCTTTTATATCAATATTTATTGCATTATGGGCTATTATTACACATTATGTCACAATACTTATGCCTATTCTCTCTTATTTTACAAGGTTTACATAAGGAGGGAGAATGCCGGCAGCTGGAATTCTGGGCTGTAAAAGGAGCAAATATTAGAGACCTATTCTACACAACTCCAAAAGTCCTGAAACTCCATGAAAGTCATTTCTGGAAATAATAAAAAATAATGAGCGGAAGAAATACAAGTGGGGGCCCACACCTTGGCCACGAGGGTGGGGGCGCGCCCTACCCCCCTGGGCGCGCCCCTTGCCTCGTGGGCCCCCTGTTGGCTCTCCGATGCCCATCTTCTACTATATGAAGTCTTTCGTCCGAAGAAAAATCATAAGCAAGCTTTCGGGACGAGACTCTGCCGCCACGAGGCAGAACCAATCTAGGGCTCCGGCAGAGCTGTTCTGCCGGGGACACTTCCCTCCGGGAGGGGGAAATCATCGCCATCGTCATCACCAACGCTCCTCTCATCGGGAGAGGGCAATCTCCATAACATCTTCACCAGCACCATCTCCTCTCAAACCCTAGTTCATCTCTTGTATCCAATTCTTGCCTCTAAGTCTGGGATTGGTACCTGTAGGTTGCTAGTAGTGTTGATTACTCCTTGTAGTTGATGCTAGTTGGTTTATTTGGTGGAAGATCATATGTTCAGATCCTTTATGCATATTAATAATCCTCTGATTATGAACATGAATATGCTTTGTGAGTAGTTATGTTTGTTCCTGAGGACATGGGAGAAGTCTTGCTATTAGTAGTCATTTGTTCAATATTTTGATGAGATGTATGTTGTCTCTCCTCTAGTGGTGTTATGTGAACATCGACTACATGACACTTCACCATTATTTGGGCCTAGAGGAAGGCATTGGGAAGTAATAAGTAGATGATGGGTTGCTAGAGTGACAGAAGCTTGAACCCTAGTTTATGCGTTGCTTCGTAAGGGGCTGATTTGGATCCATATGTTTCATGCTATGGTTAGGTTTACCTTAATACTTCTTTTGTAGTTGCAGATGCTTGCAAAGGGGTTAATCATAAGTGGGATGCTTGTCCAAGTAAGGGCAGCTCCCAAGCACCGGCCCACCTACATATCAAATTATCAAAGTACCGAACACGAATCATATGAACGTGATGACAACTAGCTTGACGATAATTCCCATGTGTCCTCGGGAGCGCTTTTCTTTATATAAGAGTTTCTCCAGGCTTGTCCTTTGCTACAAAAAGGATTGGGCCACCTTGCTGCACTTTATTTAATTTTGTTACTTGTTGCTCGTTGCCAATTATCTTATCGCAAAACTATATGTTACCTATAATTTCAGTGCTTGCAGAGAATACCTTGCTGAAAACTGCTTATCATTTCCTTCTGCTCCTTGTTGGGTTCGACACTCTTACTTATCGAAAGGACTACGATAGATCCCCTATACTTGTGTGTCGGGGGAAATCGGCTTCCTCGAACACCTATGGGGACCGAGCCCCTTACTGGTTCGGCGGGGGGTGGAGGTCGCGCGAAGAGCGGATCGAGGCGATGCACACACGGGGTTTACCCAGCTTCGGGCCGCACGGATGTGTAAAACCCTACTGCTGCTTTGTGGTTTGTATTGTGTTCTTGCTCGGAGGCGCGTGGTGCTACAGTACACACGAGCCGCTGGCGAGACCGAGCCTAAAAATGGGTGTCCCCCCCCCCTCTACGTGTGCATGGGGCCTCCTTTTATATGCTCAAGGGGTTACCAACAGGTGGCAGCGTAGATGGGGGCAAAAATGGGAGAATGCTGTAGTGGGTACAGCTGCCTGCACAGTGGCCGTACAGTGCTATCATACCTAACTCTGACGGCGGGGGACAAGGGCATTAAATGCCCGTCCGCATCGCCCAGACGGTGCAGGAAAAGGACCGTCAGGAGCGCCACCGTTTGCCATGATGGCTACTCTGTCAGCTTCGCTTCACCACCGCATGCCCCTGGCTACACAGCCTCCTGCCACGTGCGCCTGGAATGCCCCCAGAGCGACACGTTGGTGGATGAGCTGGAGCGCAGGCACGGGGTGGTAACTTGCCGCGGCAAGCGACTTGCCGCGATGGATGTCTTGTCGCGCCCGGGAGCTTGTCGCTCACCGGTCCTTGCCGAGACGCGCGGCACGTCGCGGCAAGGCTCCTGTCGTGCCGTGGTTGGCCTTCCCGGCAAGCTCCTCTTGCCGGGGTCTTGTTCTTCGAGCGGCAGTCCCGGCAAGCTCCTCTTGCCGGGACCTCGCTCTCTTCGGGCGGCCTTCCCGGCAAGCTCCTCCTGTCGGGGCCTTGGCTCAAATACTCTGTTCTTGAATGGCCCAACAGGGGACCATGGAGGGTCTTGGCGATCACCTGGCAAGCCTTGCCGCGGGGTGCTACGACTGCCCGTGCACAAGTTCGGGGTACTAAGGTACCCCTACTTTAGTACACCGACAGGAGCCCCCGGGCCTGGGCCATACACGGTGCCGAGCGCTATTGGGCCAGGCCCAAAACAGTGCACGGGCACGCGTGGCCTGGGTCACGCTGCATCTTTTTTCTGCATCCACCACGCCCCCTCCGAACGGTATGCGTCGAACGCGGCATCATGGGGAGGGGCGTGCGTGACGTGGGTGGCGTGCGCGGGGCTGAGCCCTGCAGGCATGCGTCACGTCGCAGATGAATTGTTTACTTGGAAAGGCGAAACGCCCCCTCCCTCCCCTTATAAGCAGGGGAAGTAGGGGCAGTCCGCCCATCCGCCAGTTGCGATTCCTCGGAAACCTCCGCCACTTCCTCCGCCAAGAGAAAGCAGCGCTCCACCCCCGTCGTCACCAGCACCGCCATCGCCGTCGGCCTCTCCGCCATGGCTCCGAAGATCGCGAGAGGGAAGGCCGTGAAGTCGGCCGAGGCGCTGCGGCTTGAGGCGCTGCGGAGGGAGCGGGCGACTTTCCCCCCTCAGCTCGACGCGGTGGACCTGAGGGATAGGTTCTATCTCTCCTGGTCGACGATGACGCGAGCGCATCCACGCACGCGGGTTCTTCCCGCCGTCGCCCAGGAGAAATATCCGACCGGGTACCCCTTCTTTGCTGTGTTCTTCTATTGCGGGCTTTGCCCGCCCTTCTCTGAATTCTTCTGCGACATCATGAACACCTATGGCTTCCATCTTCTCGACTTCACCCCCAACGCTGTTCTGACAATGGTGGTTTTCGCACACCTCTGCGAGAACTTTGTCGGAGTCCACCCCAACGTAGCCCTCTTCCGCCACTTCTTTTCTCCTCGGGTGGAGAAAGGAGAGCCTTTGTCCGGCGGGGTCGCCTGGATCTCCAAGACAGGCAAGAAGGAGGCTTATCTGGAGGGGGAGCTCCGCAGCAGATGGGAGGAGTGGAGAGCGGACTAGTGCTTGATCGTCGAGGAGAATCCGCAGCCATTCACTGCCGTGCGCCAAACTCCAGTGGTGCGCGGCCGTGATTGGAGCGACGTGGCTCCGGACGACGCCAAGCTGAAGATTGTCGTCGCCCGGATCCTGCGCCTCAGGCTTGCCGGGCTCACCGTCGGCGCTGTTGGCGTGGACTTCCTCCGCCGCCGTATCGCCCCCCTGCAGGAGAAGGGAAGACCTGCCTGGGAGTTCCAGAACACGGGGGATATCATGAGGCTGCGCCCGGGCCTTAATTTCAACTTCACTGTCTTGGAGCTTGACGGGACGCTCAGGGAGCTGTTCAAGCACGACCCCGAGCATCCCGAATGGTTCCAGCTGCCGCAGGGCGTCGTTCCCTTATGCAATAACTCGTCGCTCAGCCGCATCCTCGCAATGATGCCGCTGTGCGACTCACATGGGATCGATGCGACCTGGCAGGAGCCTGCAGACGACGTCGTGCGGGCGTTCTTGGATGATTTGGTGGAGGTGCCAGTCGACGCCAATGAGAAGAAAGGTCTCACTCGGGACACCACCCCCGACGAGCTGGCGTACATTGCCTCCAGGATGGAGGAGGCCTCGGTTGCCGCAGCCGCAGGCGCCTTCGGATTTACCACGGCTGAGGCGGACGCGGCGGAGGTGGCGAGCCTCGCCGATCGAGCGGAGTTCGGCGGCGAGGAAGAGCCTGCCGAGCACGGCGTCGAGGGCGAGCCTGCCCAGGGCATGAGCGGCTTGCCAGAGGTCGGCGCCTCTTCCTCCCGTCCTCCAGGCAGCTCGTCGCAAGCAGAGCCCCCTGCCCAGCCGAGGAGGCGTCTCCGCAAGGCTGGGGAGGTGGTGCGGCAGGCGAGCCAACAACCGCAGCGCCGCGTGACACGTTCCTCTGAGGCAGCAGGAGCGGGGTCTTCGCGGGCCGCGGCTTCTGCTCCTGCCGCTTCTCGCGCCGCGGCGGCAGCTGGAGCGGAGTCGTCCACTGCTCCCGCCAAGCGGCCACGGGAGCCTACTCCCCCGCCTCCTCGCGCCAGGAGCAAGCCGGTCTTCGACTTCTCCGCACTCAGCTCCGACGACGAAGAGGAGGAAGAGTAGGTCCCTTGTCAAGCCTGTATCCTTCCAATTTCTGTTGTCTTGTCTTGCAGCTCATTTGCCTTTCTCTAAATCTGTTCCTTCCCAGGACTCTGATCTAGAGGGCGACGAAGAGGGCCAAGGTCCCACCGGTCGTCCCCGACGACGAAACCGCCGCAACAGCGGGGGGTGCGCCTGAGGCAACCTTGCCGGACCTGGCAGCCGATCTTCAGAGCAGCCCCCGGCGCAGCCCCCAGCGTAAGTATATGGTTTACTTCCGCTGTTTGGCGCGCGTGGGGAGTTCTTCTTTTCTTCTGTTGCTGATATCTGGCGGTTGCTTCGCGTAGGAGCAGAGCAGCCTCAGCAGGAGCGCCCGGAGAGCACTCCCGCCGTGCCGTCTGCGTCGACTACACCGCCAAGGGAGAGTTCTCCAACAAGGGAGGAGCCCCCGACAAGGGAGGTCTCTCCGGCGAGGGGGAGCTCTCCGGCAGGGGAAGGTTCTCCGGCGAGGGACGCCACCAACGACCCCCCGGCAACGGAGGCCGCGGCCGCAGACCCCGCTACCGATAACCTTTCCCGTGCGAAAACTCCCCTTGGCTCTTCTTTCTTTTGATCTTCTTGTCGGGTAGTCGGCTGACCTCTCTCCCTTGTCCGGCCATCAGATCCGTCCGCCACGGACCCGATGGTGACCGAGGTCGTCGTCAAGGAGGGCGCGCGTGGCGATGCCGACGACGTCATCATCATCGAGGAGGCGGACGACGCTGATGAACTTGCCGGTGACGGAGATGCCGAGGCCGCCGCCGCAGCAGCTGGCGAGGGGATCGGTGACCGTACTGACGGCCCCGGGGCCGCAGGAGCGCCGAGCGCTTCGCCGACCGCTGATCCTGCCGCAGCCACAACGTCGGCCCCCGAGGAGCCCCAGCCAGGCGTCTATCTAAAGGCCGGCGACGACGTCTTCATCAAGCTTCCCTGGGAGTCGAGCTCCAGGGCGCCGGTCGAGGGAGAGACCCTGGACGGGGAGGTGCTCGCCTCCGCGGGGCTGACGCTGGTCGATACGCCAAGCAGCAGCAGCGGCGAGCCCGAGGAGGAGCGGCTGCTCCGAAAGCTAGTGTCACTCTACCGCGCCCGGCAAGCTAAGGTGGAGCGCCAAGAAGCGCTCATCGCGAAGGCGGGAGTAGACATGGAGAAGCGTGCCGGGGAGCTCCGAGAGCTCAACCAGGAGGCCCTCTGATCCTTGGCGGAGGAGCGAAGGCAGCTCGACGAGGCGCGGACGGCCTTCATCCTCGAGAAGGCGGAAGCCGAAGAGTAGCAAAGGCTTGCCGCTGTGGGGCTGTCTGCGCGGGAAGGTGAACTGGTGCAGCAGAAAGCCAGCCTCGCCAGCCACAAGGAGGAGGTCGCCGCACACGACCGAGCTCTCAGCGGGGCCCTCAAGGAAGCGCAGGATGCCGCCGCGGCCGCCGAGACCGCCAAGGAGGCGTTGGAGGTGAAGGTGGCGCAGCTCGACGCAGATCTCAAGGCGAGCGGTGAGGAACTTGCCGCGCTGAAACAGGAGCGCGAGAAGGGTGCCCACACCCTCGGCGAGCTGCAGGGCCGCTTCGCCGAGAAGATCAAGGAGCTTGATGCTGCCAGGGACTCCAACGCTGATCTCGAGCTAAAGCTGGACACCTTGACCAAGGCGCTGGGGAGCGCCAAGGAGCAGGAGGCAACCTTGCGAAAGGAGGTCGCGGATAACGAGGCGCTGCTGAAAAGCGCCGCCGTTACCCAGAACAACCTTAGGACGACGGTGGAGCAGTGGACTGAGGGCCTCGTGGACATCGCCACCGCCATCGACAAGGAGCTGACGCTGCTGGGGATGGAGGGCCACGAGTATCCCTCTGGCGAGAACATCCCACCCAGCGCCAAGCTCACTTCGTTCTTCAAAGGCGTGGTGGCGGCCCTTAAGCACCTCCGGAATGCGATCCCAGAGCAGCTGGCCGGCGAGACGCGCGAGGCCATTGCCGGGGCCCTCGAGAAGGTGTTGGTGAAGATCGTCTTCCGCAACCCCGGCATCAGGCTCACCAACGCCCTCAAATCCCTGCCACCAGACGTTGATCTGGAGGAGATCAGGGCCCTCGTCGCGCCCATTGTGGAGAAGGTGGCCGGGATCAAGAGGATCGAGGGCGACCGTGTGGATTAGGCCGCCTGCCTATTTCTTTTCTTGTCGCTGCTGGCCAAGTTATGAAAGTGATTCATTAGGGCCACTACAAACTATCTTGTAATATAACTTTGTCTTAAGTAGTGATTGCACTGTTATCCCCTCTACTTGATTCTGCGCTTTGTATGCTTTTGCCCTATGCCCTTAGGGACTTGCCGGCGTAGTCCTCCGCCTTGCCGCGGGCGCTGAGTGCGGGACATCAGCAGCCCGCCAGCGGTGCTGTTACCGGCAAGAAACCTTGCCGCGTCTAGCTGCAGCTCACTTAAATTGTTGAGCAGGCTCAAGACAAAGTAAGTGTTGCGACTGCAGTCGCAACACACTTAAGCTGCCGAGCGAGCTCGAAACAAAGTAAGGATGCCACTCTAGTTGTAGCACACTTAAGCCGTTGAGCGGACTCGAAACGAAGTAAGGGCGCAACTAGCCACGAGCCGGTCCCTCCGCGCACAGGTTTTTTCATACAAAGTGCGGTCGTTCAAGGGAGATAACTCAAAAATCTAAGAACTCAATTGCTCAAACTTTGGCAACTTAGCTTTTCTGTCGTTCGCTGCCCGGCATGGCGAGGTTTTCTTGGACGACGCCTGGCCCACACCGTTATCTTCTCCTCTCCCCTCCCCGACAAACTTGTGGGCGAGGGGTCCTCGCTTTTCTCGAGAGAAAAGAGAGAGAAGGGAAAATAAAGGTACGAGGCTTCGCGGCTCGCTATTGCTCGTCGGGGGTAAGCGCTGCACAACGTGTCAGATAGCACATGCACAAAGTAAATAGCACGAAATCGACAAGGTGCGCAAGGCACATGAGCTATGCACGGGATCTGCGCCCGGCTTTGTACCAAGGATTACATGCAACAGCGGCAAGACTTGGACAAAGAGGGTGGTTGACGGAACGGGTTCCGACAACCGCGCTGGCAAGGGCCTCCCCACGGTCGGCGTCGACTTGTTGGACTCTTGGCGGACCGAGCGCGCCGAAGAACAAGGTCGCCTTTCTCGAAACTTCTGGCGCTAACTTTGCGGCTATAAAAGCGGCGCAAAGCTTGCTGGAAGCGAGCTACTTGCACAGCGGCCTGAAGACAATCCACCTCAAGGAGCAGCTGCTCTTGCTCGAGCTCAGCGTGAGCGAGCACTCGAGGTGGGCCGTATACGAGTCCGTGAGGAGAACTGCCTCCGCTCCGTGCACCGGAGCGGAAAATTACCTGGACAGACTTGGGCTTACCTGTGTCCACCCAAGCGCCCCTCCCATTTTCCCCCCCTACCTGGCGCGCCAAAGATGTCGGGGGAAATCGGCTTCCTCGAACACCTATGGGGACCGAGCCCCTTACTGGTTCGGCGGGGGGCGGAGGTCGCGCGAAGAGCGGATCGAGGCGATGCACACACGGGGTTTACCCAGCTTCGGGCCGCACGGATGCGTAAAACCCTACTGCTGCTTTGTGGTTTGTATTGTGTTCTTGCTCGGAGGCGCGTGGTGCTACAGTACACACGAGCCGCTGGCGAGACCGAGCCTAAAAATGGGTGTCCCCCCCTCTACGTGCGCATGGGGCCTCCTTTTATATGCTCAAGGGGTTACCCACAGGTGGCAGCGTAGATGGGGGCAAAAATGGGAGAATGTTGTAGTGGGTACAGCTGCCTGCACAGTGGCTGTACAGTGCTATCATACCTAACTCTGACAGAGGGGGACAAGGGCATTAAATTCCCGTCCGCATCGCCCAGACGGTGCAGGAAAAGGACCGTCAGGAGCACCACCGTTTGCCACGATGGCTACTCTGTCAGTTTCGCTTCACCACCGCATGCCCCTGGCTACACAGCCTCCTGCCACGTGCGCCTGGAATGCCCCCAGAGCGACACGTTGGTGGATGAGCTGGAGCGCAGGCACGGGGTGGTAACTTGCCGCGGCAAGCGACTTGCCGCGGTGGATGTCTTGTCGCGCCCGGGAGCTTGTCGCTCACCGGTCCTTGCCGGGACGCGCGGCGCGTCGCGGCAAGGCTCCTGTCGTGCCGTGGTTAGCCTTCCCGGCAAGCTCCTCTTGCCGGGGTCTTGTGCTTCGAGCGGCAGTCCCGGCAAGCTCCTCTTGCCGGGGCCTCGCTCTCTTCAGGCGGCCTTCCCGGCAAGCTCCTCCTGCCGGGGCCTTGGCTCAAATACTCTGTTCTTGAATGGCCCAACAGGGGACCATGAAGAGTCTTGGCGATCACCTGGCAAGCCTTGCCGCGGGGTGCTACGACTGCCCGTGCACAAGTTCGGGGTACTAACCCCTAGTTTAGTACACCGACATTGTGGGTCATCAGGCTCGTCGATGCCAGAGTATCCAGACACCCAGGAGTCAGAAACCATTATTGTTGATGCACCTGAGAAGGATGGTGAGCACGTTCCTGTGCTCGATAGGAAGAGGAAGCGGGCGGGCTTCATGGAGAAGGAGCTGAGTGTCTTCAGCAGCATGATTGAGGCAGTGAAGGTGTCATGGGAAACCACGGCCACCTATGGGACCAAGGGCCCCTAGCTGGTTCGGCAGGGGAGATGTCACATCGCACAAAGAGCAGAAGAGCGTGGGGCGGCATGGTAGAAATCACACGGGCAATTTTACCCAGGTTCGGGCCGCCGTGAGGCGTAAAACCCTACTCCTGCTTTGGTGGATTGATGGTGGTAGAATGGTGGTAGAGTGTAGTACACTTGCCCGACAGGGACGACAGTGGCTACGTGCATATGAATGTATGGGTGTCCAACCTTCTAACCCTTTCTACGGTTGCCATGGGCCTCCTTTTATAGATTAAGGGGTCACCACAATGGCAAAACAGTCATTATGCATTGATAAGATAGCAAACAGTGCTATCATACCTAACCCTGCAGGCTGACAGGGCACATTAAATGCACTGCTCAACATCACATTGTTGCTTGCTCGACAAGCCTTGCCGGGCTATTTTGCCAGCTTCACACCTGCTCACTTGACACGTCGCAGGACGGGTGTCGTTCGTAGGCATTTCCTGTAGAAAGAGGTTGCCATGTGGCGAGTGGCTACCACTTAATCACTTTGCGGCTTGACACCGCACTGTTGGTGACGTGGGTCATGGCGGAGTGGTTGGGTGAGGTGGTTTTTTCCTCCGTGAATCCCGGCATGCCTTGCCGGGATGTCTTGGACATTTTCTTCCAGGGGTGACCCCGCCCTCGCCGAGCTCGTCTGTCCGGCAAGGGAGGCTTTCCTTCTGGTATCTTGCTTCTCTAGCTTGGTCTTGTTCCTCTTGATCTGTATGTTGGTTCTTCGAAGATCTTGGTCTCTTGTACTCTGGCATGGCCTGGTGCCGTAATCTTGTTCCCGTGCCTGTGCACAGTCTGGAAAACAGACCCAGGGTTTGTTGCACCGACAGAAGCCCCCGGCCTGCCCTGGTCACGCTGTCGAGCGTTGTCGGGGTAGGCCCTAATAAGTGCACAGGTGATGTCTACTACGCAACCTTCTTCTTGTAGACGTTGTTGGACCTCCAAGTGCAGAGGTTTGTAGGACAGTAGCAAATTTCCCTCAAGTGGATGACCTAAGGTTTATCAATCCGCGGGAGGCGTAGGATGAATATGGTCTCTCTCAAACAACCCTGAACCAAATAACAAAGAGTCCCTTGTGTCCCCAACACACCCAATACAAGGGTAAATAGTATAGGTGCACTAGTTCGGTGAAGAGATGGTGATACAAGCGTAATATGGATAGTAGATATGGGTTTTTGTAATCTGAAAATATAAAAACAGCAAGGTAACAAATAGTAAAAGTGAGCGAAAATGGTATTGCAATGCTTCAAAACAAGGCCTAGGGTTCATACTTTCACTAGTGCAAGTTCTCTCAACAATGATAACATAATTAGATCATATAACAATCCCTCAACGTGCAATAAAGAGTCACTCCAAAGTAACTAATAGCGGAGAAAAACGAAGAGATTATTGTAGGGTACGAAACCACCTCAAAATTATTCTTTCTGATCGATCTATTGGGCTATTTATATAAGTGTCAGAAACAACCCTAGAGTTCGTACTAAAATAACACCTTAAGACACACATCAACCAAAACCCTAATGTCACCTAGATACTCCAATGTCACCACAAGTATCCGTGGGTTTGATTATAGGATATGCATCACACAATCTCAGAATCCTCTATTCAAACCAACACAAAGAACTTCAATGAGTGCCCCAAAGTTTCTACCGGAGAGTCAAGACGAAAACCTGTGCCAACCCCTATGCATAAGTTCACAAGGTCACAGAACCCGCAAGTTGATCACCAAAACATACATCAAGTGGATCATGTGAATATCCCATTGTCACCAGAGATAAGTGATACGTCTCCAACGTATCTATAATTTTTGATTGCTCCATGCTATATTATCTACTGTTTTGGACTATATTGGGCTTTATTTTCCACTTTTATATTATTTTTGGGACTAACCTATTAACCGGAGGCACAACCCAGAATTGCTGTTTTTTTTGCCTATTTCAGTGTTTCGAAGAAACGGAATATCAAACGTAGTCCAAATGGAATGAAACCTTCGGGAACGTGATTTTCTCACCGAACGTGATCCAGGAGACTTGGACCCTACTCCAAGGGATCCAATAGGCGGTCATGAGGGTGGGGGGCGCCCCCCCCCTTAGGGCGCGCCCCTGCCTCGTGGGCCCCTCGAAGCTCCACCGACGTACTCCTTCATCCTATATATACCTATGTACCCCCAAACGATCAGATACGGAGCCAAAAACCTAATTCCACCACCGCAACTTTCTGTATCCACGAGATCCCATCTTGGGGCCTGTTCCGGAGCTCCGCCAGAGAGGGCCGTCATCACGGAGGGTTTCTACATCATCATAGCCCCTCCGATGAAGTGTGAGTAGTTTACCTCAGACCTTCGGGTCCATAGTTAGTAGCTAGATGGCTTCTTCTCTCTTTTTGGATCTCAATACAATGTTCTCCCCTCTCTCGTGGAGATCTATTCGATGTAATCTTCTTTTTGCGGTGTGTTTGTTGAGACCGATGAATTGTGGGTTTATGATCAAGTCTATCTATGAATAATATTTGAATATTCTCTGAATTCTTTTATGTATGATTGGTTATCTTTGCAAGTATCTTCGAATTATCAGTTTGGTTTGGCCTACTAGATTGGCTTTTCTTGCCATGGGAGAAGTGCATAGCTTTGGGTTCGATCTTGGTGTCCTTTCCCAGTGACAGAAGGGGCAGCAAGGCACGTATTGCATCGTTGCCATCGAGGATAACAAGATGGGGTTTATTTCATATTGCATGAATTTATCTCTCTACATCATGTCATCTTGCTTAAGACGTTACTCTGTTTTTAACTTAATACTCTAGATGCATGCTGGATAGCGGTCGATGAGTGGAGTAATAGTAGTAGATGCAGGCAGGAGTCGGTCTACTTGTCTCCGACGTGATGCCTATATACATGATCATACCAAGATATTCTCATAACTATGCTCAATTCTATGAATTGCTCAACAGTAATTTGTTCACCCACCGTAGAATACTTATGCTCTTGAGAGAAGCCACTAGTGAAACCTATGGCCCCAGGGTCTATTCTCATCATATCAATCTCCATCACTTTAATTTTGCTTTGCTTTTTTACTTTGCCTTTTACTTTTTACTTTGCATCTCTATATCAAAAATACCAAAAATATTATCTATCATCCCTATCAGATCTCACTCCCGTAAGTGACCGTGAAGGGATTGACAACCCCTAATCGCGTTGGTTGCGTTGAGCTATTGTTTTTGTGTAGGTACGAGGGACTTGAGTGTGGCCTCCTACTGGATTTATACCTTGGTTCTCAAAAACTGAGGGAAATACTTACGCTACTCTGATGCATCATCCTTTCCTCTTCGGGGAAATCCAACGCAAGCTCAAGAGGTAGCAAGAAGAATTTCTGGCGCCGTTGCCGGGGAATCTACGCAAAAAGTCAACATACCAAGTACCCATCACAATCCCTATCTCCCGCATTACATTAGTTGCCATTTGCCTCTCGTTTTCCTCTCCCCCACTTCACCCTTGCCGTTTTATTCGCCCTCTCTTTCCCAATCTCCTTCTCCTTCTCTTTTTCCGTTTGCCTTTTTCTCGCTTGCTTGTCGTTATGTCTGAATTTGGGAAAATTATTGCCGATATGGACAATAATAATATCATGGAGAATTCTGATGCTCCTACTGAAGAACCCCCTACCTTGCATACAAAAAAATCGTGTTGGTAGTGGTAATATTATTGGAAAAGGAGTTATCCAAGATTTCTTTACTTGTGCCGGTGCTTTGCCCTCTATGGGCGGTTCTATTCTTCATAGAACTAGTAGTCTTGCGGACGCTATTGCCATGCTTATAGTTGAACTTGAAAGACAATTTATGCACATGCATCCTTGCATACAACGATTCTTCTTAGAATTCTCTAATATTGAGCATTCTTATGTTAAGCGTGCCGCTACTATCTTTTTGGGTCATTATTTTAGATTTATAATAAAAGAGGCCAAAGAAATCTTTGCGCATTATAGGTTGGATGCTAGTCATCCTCCCATTGAAGCTATCCTTTTTAATCAAGAAGACATGATGCGTTTACAACCTTTAGATCATAATGCTTACAATGAAAATCTTAGGAAAAAGGTTCCTGCCGATGTTCTAGTTGATAAATTTCCGAGCTTAATGATGATTTTGCTATTCAGAATAATGGACTAGGTTTTACTCTTGAACGAAGTCTTGTAGCTTTTTGCCAAAAGAATGCTCTTAATGATGAATTGGTTGTGCAATACAAGGGGCCTAGGAAGGCACCCATACCTCCCGAGATTGATCTTGGTGACTTTTGTCCCATTAAATTTAGCCCTTTTGATTACTTTTGCTTGCCTCAAGGAAAACTTGTTGCTGAACATAGAGAATATGAAAGAAGTTTTCATGATTTGTCATACCACTATTATGGCAATACCTAGATCTATCCTCGCTTTTATGCCTAGCTAGGGGCGTTAAATGATAGCGCTTGTTGGGAGGCAACCCAATTTTATTTTTAGTTTTTTGTGTTTTTCTTCTATTTAGGAATAAATAACCCATCTACCTTATGTTTGGATGTGGTTTTGAGTTTTAATTAGTGTTTGTGCCAAGTTAGACCTATAGGATCTTCTTGGATGATAGTTATTTCATCTTGCTGTAATTTCCAGAAACTTTGCGTTCAGTGGCCGAATTGTTAAAAATCACCAGAACGTGATAAAATACTGATTCCAATTGTTTCTGATCAATAAACAAATTTTCTAGGTCGTCCTATTTTGGTAGAATTTTTGGAGTTCCATAAGTTTGCTTTAGTTACAGATTGCTACAGACTGTTCTGTTTTTGACAGATTCTGTTTTTCGTGTGTTGTTTGCTTATTTTGATGAATCTATGGCTAGTAAAATAGTTTATAATCCATAGAGAAGTTGGAATACAATAGGTTTAACACCAATATAAATAAATAATTAGTTCATTATAGTACCTTGAAGTGGTCTTTTGTTTTCTTTCTCTAACGGAGCTCACGAGATTTCTATTGAGTTTTGTGTTGTGAAGTTTTCAAGTTTTGGGTGAAATCTTTTGATGGATTATGGAACAAGGAGTGGCAAGAGCCTAAGCTTGGGGATGCCCATGGCACCCCCAAGATAATCCAAGGACACCAAAAAGTCAAATCTTGGGGATGCCCCGGAAGGCATCCCCTCTTTCGTCTACTTCCATCGGTAATTTTACTTGGAGCTATATTTTTATTCACCACATGATATGTGTTTTGCTTGGAGCGTCTTGTATTATTTGTGTCTTTGTTTGTTAGTGTGCCACAATCATCCTTGCTGTACACACCTTTTGAGAGAGCCATACATGAATTGGAATTTGATAGAATACTCTATGTGCTTCACTTATATCTTTTGAGCTATGTAGTTTTGCTCTATGTGCTTCACTTATATCTTTTGAGAGTTATAATTTTGCTCTATGTGCTTCACTTAGATCTTTTAGAGCACGGTGGTGGATTTGTTTTAAAGAAACTATTGATCTCTCATGCTTCACTTAGATTATTTTGAGAGTCTTAATAGCATGGTAATTTTCCTAATAATAATATG
The DNA here is from genome assembly GCA_032464435.1 of Aegilops umbellulata. Taxonomy (NCBI): domain Eukaryota; kingdom Viridiplantae; phylum Streptophyta; class Magnoliopsida; order Poales; family Poaceae; genus Aegilops; species Aegilops umbellulata. The sequence continues at coordinate 447,374,073 of CP136054.1, forward strand.
CTTGGTATTCAAGATTTGTGAAACTTTCTTTTGAGTGCGTTGAATACTAAGAAAAGATTGATGCTTGATAATTGTTTTGAGACATAAGGATGGTGATATTAGAGTCATGCTAGTTGAGTAGTTGTGACTTTGAAGAATACTTGTGTTAAAGTTTGCGATTCCTGTAGCATGCACGTATGGTGAACCGTTATGTGATGAAGTCGGAGCATGATTTATTTATTGATTGTCTTCCTTATGAGTGGCAGTAGGGGATGAGCGATGGTCTTTTCCTACCAATCTATCCCCCTAGGAGCATGCACGTAATACTTTGCTTTGATGACTTCTAGATTTTTGCAATAAGTATATGAGTTCTTTATGACTAATGTTGAAGTCCATGGATTATACGCATTTTTTCCCATCCTTCCACCATTGCTAGCCTCTCTAATACCGCGTACCTTTCGCCGGTATCATACACCCACCATATACCTTCCTCAAAACAGCCACCATACCTACCTATCATGGCATTTCCATAGCCATTCCGAGATATATTGCCATGCAACTTTCCACCGTTCCGTTTATTATGACACGCTCCATCATTGTCATATGGCTAGCATGATCATGTAGTTGAGATCGTATTTGTGGCAAAGCCACCGTTCGTAATTATTTCATACATGTCACTCTTGATTCATTGCATATCCCGGTACACCGCCGGAGGCATTCATATAGATTCATATTTGGTTCTAAGTATCGACTTGTAATTGTTGAGTTGTAAGAAAAATAAAAGTGTGATGATCATCAATTTTTAGAGCATTGTCCCAAGTGAGGAAAGAATGATGGAGACTATGATTCCCCCACAAGTTGGGATGAGACTCCGGACGAAGTAGCACCATGATCTTCATGATAGAGAGTCTCTCATTTTGTCACTTTCATATACTAGTGGGAATTTTACATTATAGAACTTGGCTTGTATATTCCAATGACGGGCTTCCTCAAATTGCCCTAGGTCTTCGTGAGCAAGCGATTTGGATGCACACCCACTTAGTTTCTTTTGTTGAGCTTTCATATACTTATAGCTCTAGTGCATCCGTTGCATGGCAATCCCTACTCACTCACATTGATATCTATTGATGGGCATCTCCATAGCCCGTTGATACGCCTAGTTGATGTGAGACTATATTCCCCTCTTTTTGTCTTCTCCACAACCACCATTCTATTCCACATATAGTGCTATATCCATGGCTCACGCTCATGTATTGCGTGAGGATCGAAAAAGTTTTGAAAATGTTAAAGTATAAAACAATTGCTTGGCTTTTCATCGGGGTTGTGCATGATTTAAATACTGTGTGGTGAAGATAGAGCATAGCCAAACTATATGATTTTATAAGGATAACTTTCTTTGGCCATGTTATTTTGAGAAGACATAATTGCTTTGTTAGTATGCTTGAAGTATTATTATTTTTATGTGAATATAAACTTTTGTCTTGAATCTTTCGAATCTGAATATTCATACCACAATTAAGAAGATTTGCATTGAAATTATGCCAAGTAGCACTCCGCATCAAAAATTCTTTTATTATCATTTACCTACTCGAGGACGAGTAGGAATTAAGATTGGGGATGCCTGATAAGTCTCCAATGTATCTATAATTTTTTATTGCTCCATGCTATATTATCTACTGTTTTGGACTATTTTGGGCTTTATTTTCCACTTTTATATTATTTTTGGGACTAACCTAGTAACCGGAGGCCCAGCCCAGAATTGCTATTTTTTTTGCCTATTTCAGTGTTTCGAAGAAACGGAATATCAAACGGAGTCCAAACGGAATGAAACCTTCAGGAACGTGATTTTCTCACCGAACGTGATCCAGGAGACTTGGACCCTACTCCAAGGGAGCCAAGAGGCGGTCACGAGGGTGGGGGCGCCACCCTGCCTCGTGGGCCCCTCGAAGCTCCACCGACGTACTCCTTCCTCCTATATACCTACGTACCCCCAAACTATCAGATACGGAGCCAAAAACCTAATTCCACCGCCGCAACTTTCTGTATCCACGAGATCCCATCTTGCGGCCTGTTCCGGAGCTCCGCCGGAGAGGGCCGTCATCACGGAGGGCTTCTACATCATCATAGCCCCTCCGATGAAGTGTGAGTAGTTTACCTCAGACCTTCGGGTCCATAGTTAGTAGCTAGATGGCTTCTTCTCTTTTTTTTGGATCTTAATACAATGTTCTCCCCCTCTCTCGTGGAGATCTATTCGATGTAATCTTCTTTTTGCGGTGTGTTTCTTGAGACCGATGAATTGTGGGTTTAAGATCAAGTCTATCTATGAATAATATTTGAATCTTCCCTGAATTCTTTTATGTATGATTGGTTATCTTTGCAAGTCTCTTCAAATTATCAGTTTGGTTTGGCCTACTAGATTGGTTTTTCTTGCCATGGGAGAAGTGCTTAGCTTTGGGTTCGATCTTGCGGTGTCCTTTCCCAGTGACAGAAGGGGCAGCAAGGCACGTATTGCATCGTTGCCATCAAGGATAACAAGATGGGGTTTATTTCATATTGCATGAATTTATCTCTCTACATCATGTCATCTTGCTTAAGGCGTTACTCTATTTTTAACTTAATACTCTAGATGCATGCTGGATAGCGGTCGTTGAGTGGAGTAATAGTAGTAGATGCAGGCAGGAGTCGGTCTACTTGTCTCCGACGTGATGCCTATATACATGATCATACCTAGATATTCTCATAACTATGCTCAATTCTGTCAATTGCTCAACAGTAATTTGTTCACCCACTGTAGAATACTTATGCTCTTGAGAGAAGCCACTAGTGAAACCTATGGCCCTCGGGTCTATTCTCATCATATCAATCTCCATCACTTTAATTTTGCTTTGCTTTTTACTTTGCCTTTTACTTTTTACTTTGCATCTCTATATCAAAAATACCAAAAATATTATCTATCATCCCTATCAGATCTCACTCCCGTAAGTGACCGTGAAGGGATTGACAACCCCTAATCGCGTTGGTTGCGTTGAGCTATTGTTTTTTTGTAGGTACGAGGGACTTGAGCGTGGCCTCCTACTGGATTGATACCTTAGTTCTCAAAAACCGAGGGAAATAGTTACGCTACTCTACTGCATCATCCTTTCCTCTTCGGGGAAATCCAACGCAAGCTCAAGAGGTAGCAAGAAGAATTTCAGAAATTAGTCTTGATAACCCACAAGTATAGGGGATCGCAACAGCTTTCGAGGGTAGAGTATTCAACCCAAATTTATTGATTCGACACAAGGGGAGCCAAAGAATATTCTCAAGTATTAGCAGTGGAGTTGTCAATTCAACCACACCTGGAAACTTAGTATCTGCAGCAAAGTGTTTAGTAGCAAAGTAATATGATAGTGGTGGTAACGGCAACAAAAGAAAAGACAGTAAAAGTAATATTTTTGGTATTTTGTAGTGGTTGTAACAGTAGCAGCGGGAAAGTAAATAAGCGTAAACCAGTATATGGAAAACTCGTAGGCACCGGATCAGTGATGGATAATTATGCCGGATGCGGTTCATCATGTAACAGTCATAACATAGGGTGACACAGAACTAGCTCCAATTCATCAATGTAATGTAGGCATGTATTCCAAACATAGTCATACATGCTTATGGAAAAGAACTTGCATGACATCTTTTGTCCTACCTTCCCGTGGCAGCGGGGTCCTATTGGAAACAAAGGGATATTAAGGCCTCCTTTTAATAGAGAACCGGAACAAAGCATTAGCACATAGTGAATACATGAACTCCTCAAACTACGATCATCACCGGGAGTGGTCCCGATTATTGTCACTTCGGGGTTGCCGGATCATAACACATAGTAGGTGACTATAGACTTGCAAGATAGGATCAAGAACTCACATATATTCATGAAAACATAATAGGTTCAGATCTGAAATCAAGGCACTCGAGCCCCAGTGACAAGCATTAAGCATAGCAAAGTCATAGCAACATCAATCACAGAACATAGTGGATACTAGGGATCAAACCCTAACAAAACTAACTCGATTACATGATAAATCTCATCCAACCCATCACCGTCCAGCAAGCCTACGATGGAATTACTCACGCACGGCGGTGAGCATCATGAAATTGGTGATGGAGGATGGTTGATGATGACGACGGCGACGAATCCCCCTCTCCGGAGCCCCGAACGGACTCCAAATCAGCCCTCCCGAGAGGTTTTAGGGCTTGGCGGCGGCTCCGTATCGTAAAACGCGATGATTTCTTCTCTCTAATTTTTTCTCTCCGAAAGCAAATATATAGAGTTGAAGTTGGCGTCGGAGGGTCTCCAGGGGGCCCATGAGGTAGGGGGTGCGCCCTAAGGGGGGGCGTCCCCCACCCTCGTGGACAGGGTGTGGGCCCCCTGGTCTTCATCTTTGGCGAGGATTTTTTTATTGTTTTTTATAAGACATCCCGTGGAGTTTCAGGTCATTCCGAGAACTTCTGTTTTCTGCACATAAAACAACATCATGGCAATTCTGCTGAAAACAGCGTCAGTCCGGGTTAGTTCCATTCAAATCATACAAGTTAGAGTCCAAAACAAGAGCAAAAGTGTTTGGAAAAGTAGATACAACAGGGACGTATCAACTCCCCCAAGCTTAAACCCTTGCTTGTCCTCAAGCAATTCTGTTGACAAACTGAAAGAAATAAAGAAAAACTTTTACAAACTCTGTTTGCTCTTGTTGTTGTAACTATGTCAAGCCAGCATTCAAGTTTTCAGTGTAGATCATAACTAACCACATTTGCAATAATTCTCCGGTCTCATAACTACTCATATTAATAGCATAATCAACTAGCAAGCCATAATAATAAATCTCGGATGACAACACTTTCTCAAAACAATCATAATATGATATAACAAGATGGTATCTCGCTAGCCCTTTCTGAGACCGCAAAACATAAATGCAGAGCACCTTTAAAGTTCAAGGACTGACTAGACATTGTAATTCATGGTAAAAGAGATCCAATCATAGTCATAAGATAACTTCAAAGGGAGAACTCAATTCATTACAAGAAGGAAGAGGGGGGGAACATCATAAGATCCAACTATAATAGAAAAGCTCGCGGTACATCAAGATCATGCCGAATCAAGAAAGAGAGAGAGAGAGAGAGAGAGAGAGAGAGAGAGAGAGAGAGAGAGATCAAACACATAGCTACTAGTACATACCTCAGCCCCGAGGGTGAACTACTCCCTCCTCGTCATGGAGAGCGCCGAGATGATGAAGATGGCCACCGGTGATGATTTCCCCCTCCGGCAGGGTGCCGGAATAGGGTCCCAATTAGTTTTTTGTGGCTACAGAGGCTTGCAGCGGCGGAACTCCCGATCTAGGTTTCTTTTCGGGGGCTTCTGTATTTATAGGAATTCTTGGTGTTGGTTTCACGTCAGGGGGTCCATGAGTCAACCACAAGGTCGGAGGGTGCGCCCTCCACCCTTGTGGAGGCCTCGTGGCTCTTCCGGCCCAACTCTTTTGCTTCGGGGGCTTCTTCTAGTCCATAAAAAGTCACCGTAAATTTTCAACTCATTTGGACTCCGTTTGATATTTCTTTTCTGCAAAACTCAAAAACAAGGAAAAAAACATAAACTGGCACTGGGCTCTAGGTTAATAGGTTAGTCCCAAAAATCATATACTATAGCATATAAATGCATATAAAACATCCAAGATAGATAATATAATAGCATGGAACAATAAAAAATTATAGATACATTGGAGACGTATCAACCATCCCCAAGCTTAATTCTTGCTCGTCCTCGAGTAGGTAAATGATACAAACAGAATTTTTGATGTGGAATGCTATCTAACATATTTATCCATGTAAATTTTCTATATTGTAGAAAGAATGTTCAGATCTGTAAGATTCAAAACAAAAGTTTAATATTGACATAAAAACAATAATACTTCAAGCATACCAATAAGGCAATTATGTCTTCTCAAAATAACATGCCAAAGAAAGCTTATCCCTAAAAAATCATATAGTCTGGCTATGCTCCATCTCCATCATACAAAATATTCAAATCGTGCACAACCCCGATGATAAGCCAAGCAATTGTTTCATACTTTTCACGTTCTCAAACTTTTTCAACTTTCACACAATACATGAGCGTGAGCCATGGACGTAGCACTATAGGTGGAGTAGACCGTGGTTGTGGAGAAGACAATAAGGAGATAGTCTCACATTAACTGGGCGTATCAATGGGATATGGAGATGCCCATCAATAGATATCAATGTGAGTGAGTAGGGATTGCCATGCAACGGATGCACGAGAGCTATAAGTTTATGAAAGCTCAAAAAGAACTAAGTGGGTCTGCATCCAACTCGCTTGCTCACGAAGACCTAGGGCAATTTGAGAAAGCCCGTCATTGGAATATACAAGCCAAGTTCTATAATGAAAAATTCCCACTAGTATATGAAAGTGACAACATAGGAGACTCTCTATCATGAAGATCATGGTGCTACTTTGAAGCACAAGTGTGGTAAAAGGATAGTAGCATTGCCCCTTCTCTCTTTTTCTCTCATTTTTTTTTGTTTTTTTGGCCTTCTCTTTTTTCTAGCCTATTTTTTATTGTATTTTTTTATTTTTCGTCCGGAGTCTCATCCTGACTTGTGGGGGAATCATACTCTCCATCATCCTTTCCTCACTGGGGCAATGCTCTAATAATGATGATCATCACATTTTTATTTACTTACAACTCAAGAATCACAACTCGATACTTAGAACAAAATATGACTCTATATGAATGCCTCCGACGGTGTACCGGGATGTGCAATAACTCAAGAGTGGCATGTATGAAAGTTATGAACGGTGGCTTTGCCACAAATACTATGTCAACTACATGACCATGCAAAGCAATAAGACAATGATGAAGCGTGTCATAACAAACGGAACGGTGGAAAGTTGCATGGCAATATATCTCAGAATGGCTATGGAAATGCCATACTATGTAGGTATGGTGGCTGTTTTGAGGAAGGTATATGGTGGGTGTATGGTACCACCGAAAGTTGCGCGGTACTAGAGAGGCTAGCAATGGTGGAAGTGTGCGAGTGCGTATAATCCATGGAGTCGACATTAGTCATAAAGAACTCACCTAGTTATTGCAAAAATTTATTAGTTATCGAGACAAAGTACTACGCGCATGCTCCTAGGGGATAGATTGGAAGGAAAAGAGCATCGCTCGTCCCCGACCGCCACTCATAAGGAAGACAATCAATAAATAAATCATGCTCCGAGTTCATCACATAACGGTTCAGCATACGTGCATGCTACGGGAATCACAAACATTAACACAAGCATTTCTACAATCCACAATTACTCACTAGCATGACTCTAATATCACCATCCTCATATCTCAAAACAATCATAAGGAATCAAACTTCTCATAGTATTCAATGCACTTTATATGAAAGTTTTTATTATATCCCTCTTGGATGCCCATCATATTAGGACTAAATTCATAACCTAAGCAAATAACCATGTTGTTTAGAGACTCTCAAAATGATATAAGTGAAGATCGATAAGTAGTCGAATAATTATGTAGCTATGTGAAGACTCCTCGTTTAAGAATTTCATATCTTAATATTTTATTCAAATAGCAAGCAAACAAAATGAAATGGCATTCCAAGGATAGCACATATCATGTGAAGAAGTAAAAATTTAGTCTCAACCGAGGCTAACCGATGATTGTTGGTGAAGAAAGGTCGGATGCCAACCGGGGCATCCCCAAGCTTAGATGCTTAAAACTTCTTGACATATTAATTAGGGATGCCTTGGACATCACCAAGCTTGAGCTTTTGTGTCTCCTTAATTCCTCCCATATCATAGTTTCCCGGAATCTTGAAAACTTCATGCACACAAAACTCAACAAAACTCATGAGATAAATTAGTATAAACGAGTGCAAAACCTTATCATTCTCTACTGTAGAAAATCACTAAAATTATTATTTAACATCTATACCTACTAATAAAGCAAGGTGCGTTTCTTCAATTTTTTCATCCGTTCACCATCGAAAATATTTTTCTTATATCCGAGGTGGTACTAAATTTTCGTGGTCCATCTGCTATAAAAAGCTTTGTCCGGAATTTCCTACATGGGCCGCACGCACTAAGGCCCAGAAAAGCCACCCATTTATATCCTGCGCACGCAACTAGGAAACCTTATTTGTCGCACAGTGCGGCATATAGTTGGACCTTGCCACCGGTCGCCCAATGTTGGGCCGGCCTATTTCTGTTTTTTCTGTGCACTTTTGATATTTTTTTTTCTCCCATACATTAATTTTATAAATTTTTAAAAAATTTCGTTTTTTGTAATAATTTTTTTAAAATCTTAGAATTTCAAATTTGTTCCCACTTTAAAAAACAAATGGAAATTTAAATTTCATTTTCGTTCATTTTTTTTCAAAATTGAAAAACTGTTCACACTTTTCAAAAAAAATGAATTTTTTCTAGATATCTAAAATAAATTTCATTTAAAATAAAATAGAAATTCGAAAAATATTCATTTTATCGAAATTTTCACAAATTCAAAATAATATTTGTGATTAAAAAGACATTTTTGAAAATTGATTTGAATGTTCAAAACAAGTTTCAACTTTAAAAAATTGTTCACAAATTCGAAAAATGTTCGTTTCTCCGCTTTAAAATGGTCCTGTTTTCAAAAAGTGTTTGTGAAAGAAAACCTTCCTATTTCAAGTTTTGTTGTCCTTTTTCTAGAAATTAACGTTTTTTCAGAAAAAAAATGCTCACATGTTTTAAAAAAATCAGGAGGTCACCACAAAATCTCGACAAGGAGGCGGACCTGAAGAAAAAAAATGCACGAATTAGGTAATGGCCGCTACTCCCACCAACCCCACTACTATAAAGATCTCGCGGGCCAAACATGACACGTGAGAACACCACAACACTCCGCTCTATCGCCCCACTATTGTGTGGAGACCGTTTTGATGGACACGTCAATTATCTCTCCCGATGCTTCTCGCAAAAAAATCTCTCCCGTTGCAAAGCACGGGCATATGTGCTATTGTATATTATATTATATTATATAACTATAATAATAATTGATAAATAAAGCAAGGTGCGTTTCTTTGATTTTTTTCCTCCGTTCACCATCGGATTTTTTTTATATTCGAGGTGGTACTAAATTTTTATTCGTTTCTCTATTAGAAAAGAAAAAACGACAGAATTCGCACATGGGCCGCCCGCGGTGTGGCCCAGCAAAGCCATCCCAGTTATTTATGTGCCCTCGCAGGTGCGAAAACCCTATTTATCGCACAGGGCGTCAAATAGTCACAAATGTGCACAGGGCGCCCAACTTGGCCTGGACCTTTTATTTGTGTGGTATGTTTTCATTTTCGTTTTTCCATTTTATCTCCTTTTCTTTCAAGTAAATTTTTCTTTCCACCTTTTTTCGTAAATTCAAAATTTTCAAAAATGTCATAATATCATAAAAATTCATAAAAATAATGTTTAGAATTTTAAAATATATTCCGTTTAAAAAAAGTTCATAAGTTCGCACAGGGCGCCCAACTTGGCCTTACCCTTTTTGTTGTTATGTTTTTATTTTTGTTTTTCCTTTTTTTTCTCTTTTTGCTACATGTTTCTTTGGTATTTTTTATTTAAATATATTTTTCTTTCCCGATTTTTGAGTAAATTCAAAATTTTCAATAAGTTCGTTATATCATAAAAATTCATTAAATAATTTTTAGAATTTTAGAAAATATTCCATTTTAAAAAAGTTCAGAAAATTGAATCTTTGTTATCATTCCAAAAAAGTCGAAAATTCGCACAGAGTGCCCAAACTGGGTTCAACCGTTTTTCTTTTTCTGTTCGGTGATATGTTATATTTGTCTTTTTTCCATTTCTTTCTATTTTTCTTTCCTGTTTCTTTTGACTTTTTTTCTTTCAAGTTTATTCTTCTTTCTCCCTTTTTTCATAAATTTAAAATTACCAATAAAATCATAACCTCTGAAAAAAATTAATTTTAAAAATGTGTGAAGTTTTAAAATATATTTCATTTTGAAAAATGTTCAAAACAATAAATCTTGATTCTCATTCCAAAATTGTTTCAGATTTTTAAAAAAGGTTCCACTTTTTTCTTTTTTCCAAAGTTGTTCAAGATTTTCCAAAAAAATAATTTTAAAAATGTTCCAAATACGAAAAATTCTTGTTTTAGTGAAATGTTCGCAAATTCAGAATAATGTCCGAGTTTAAAGAAACACATTTTGACAAATTGTTCTGAATGTTCAAAATATGTTTATTTAAAGAAAATCACAAAATCAAAAGATGTTCATGTTATTATAAAAGGTACATGTTTTCAAAAAAATGTGAATGTCAAACATTTAATTTGTTTTATAATTCTGAAAATGTAAGGAATTTGAAAAAAAATGTTTGGGATTTTCGAAATTATTCATGTTTCCAAGAATATTCAGCAATTTATATTTTTTTTAAATTCAAAAAAGCAAAAATTGTTTTCAATCTGACATTGGAGTATTATCTTTTAGGTTTGAGCTCGTCTTTGGTTGGTAGGACTCGTTTCTTCGAGTGGCTAGCACCACGTAGTCAGGTCTTTGAGGCATGATTTCGATCCTTTAACTCATCATTTTCTGAATTTTTTCATGCCTTACAAACACAGGTTGTCCTGGAGCCTACCAGTGTGCTGGCCCATACACGAATTGATGTGTGTCTCACGTGCTATTTTACATAATTAGCGTCATATAGTAGCCCCCATGCAGTTGGCCCAAAAAAAAATTGCTCCATTCACATGCAGTATTGGGCCTCAGCGGCACTTCCCTACTGGGTCGTCCGAGGGCACAATTTTTTCTTGGGCCAATAAAAGAGAATATGTTTGTTTAGCTCGAATAAAAAAATTATGGGCACGTGAGCGCTAAAATAATGAAAGAGAATAAACCAAAATAAAGAAGGGACATTGATGTCTTGTTATGCGCTAAATATGCTAATGAAATGGGATTTATGAGTTATAATTAGTAATCCATCCTATTACACAATCGTAAGCGAGAGTGGTCGAAGCAACCGTGCCCCGAATGTCGCCACACGGCTATCAAATGAGGACGCACACACAATCCTGAGACAGAGGCGGATCCGGAGGAAATTAAATGGCACGAGTTGGATGGTTGCCGCACACCGACTAGCCCCACCACTATCAAGATCTCGCGGGACAAACATGACCCGCGAGAAGAGCACAACTCCTCTCTCTATCGCACCGCTATGGAGATTATTTTTAATGGACACATCAATTTCCTCTCCCATTGCTTCTCGCAAAAAAATATCTCTTCCGATGAAACGCACGGGCATAAGTGTGATCGCTTCTTCCTCGCGATTATTAGTGCGTCATTATGTTTATCGTCCGTCGTGATTATTGTACGAGGCACATCGCTAATTTCGTACGCAAGCTGGCCTCTCACACATATGACGCAAGTTACATCTTTTATGAAGGCCTTCTCTGCATCGAATTAATCCACTACTGGGCCATCTTTTATGGGCGGGAAAGTCAAGTTACATAATTTATTTTATAATGGGCAAGCGGCCTTCATAGAAATCATGGAGAAGGCGTTTTTCTTTTAGGATGCATGCATCTTTTTGTTAAATAGTCCCACCTTGCTTTCTTATACCAATTTCCACCAACTCATAAACGCTGGCAAGTTGTCTGAAATACCAACAAGCAGCCTTCACAAACAGAGGGATACAGACGAGAATCCATTGGCAGATGGATTAGATAAATAGAGGGTTAATACAAGAGAGACGAGCTAGAACAATAAATCTTGCCAAAGCCAAAGGAACGATGATAAAGCTTTGTTTGAAAGTAATATTTTTTTGCTTCTTTTCTTGCGTTCTTACTGTCGCTCAAAAAATAAAGAACATGCGTGCTATGGCGAGAATCGAATTGCAAGTACATCTCTAATATATATCCTCCATGCTAAAAATATATTTTTTACCAATGCCTTTCTCTCCTCTGAGTAAATGCCGTCAGCGGCCGCAGTTCCCGGCCGTCCCCCACGCTGCTTTGTATCGGTGTAAATACTTCCTTTTCTCCTTTTGCGAATACCCGTGCCTCCTCCGTCTGCAGACCCGCGGCTAACTCTATTTGCTTGTGTTTCGAGTAAACGTTGTCATCGGTCGCAGTTCCTGACCGTCGCTGGCCATCCACCACGCCGCTCTGTATTGGCGTAAATACTTCCTTTTCTTCTCTGGCGAATACCCGTGCCTTCTCCGTATGCAGCCCGGTGGCTAACTCTACCTGCTCAGATTTCTAGCGTGGTGTCACCCTGGACATCGACACGGCTTTCCCTTATTGGACTTCCTCGACTCTCACCACAAGGTTTAGACCATGCTTATTGAAATAGAGAGTGCATTGTTTTTTCTCCCGTTGCAACGCACGGGTTATTTGCTAGTTGCATAGTAAATGACTCTGCATATTTAATACTCCTATTCTCAAATAGAATTATTAAACAAGCAAACATATGCAAACAATGCAAACATAACAGCAATCTGTCTAAACAGAACAGTCTATAAAGAATGCAAGTGGAATCATACTTCCCTAACTCCAAAAATTCTGAAAATTACTATACTGTAGAAATTTTGTTGTTACTCATTGTGTAAAAATTTCAAGATTTTATCATGTTCTGACTATTCACAAATATTCAAAATATAACAGCAAACTTTCCGTTTTTAAAACAACAACATATGGACGTGCAAAATAAGCATGGTAAAGGCTACACTTGACTTTTTTATTGAATTGAAAGATGCAAAACATTACTCTAAATAACAGAAAGCAAATCCTAATAAAAAATGACGCTCCAAGCAAAACACATATCATGTGGTGAATAAAAATATAGCCTCAAGTGAAGTTATCGATGAACGAAGACGAAAGAGGGGATGCCATCCGGGGCATCCCCAAGCTTAGGCTCCTGTGTATTCCCTGAATATTACCTTGGGGTGCCTTGGGCATCCCCCAGCTGCCACTCCTTATTCCGTAGTCCATCAAGACTTTACCCAAAACTTGAAAACTTCACAACACAAACTAAACAGAAAACTCATGAGCTCCGTTAGTATAATAAAACAAAATCATTCACTTTGGTACTGTCAAGACAAGATTCATAATTTTTCTCACATGATTCCTACTGTACCCTATCATTTCTACAATTTATATTAAGAAATATAAGCCATGGAAACTAGAAAATAAGTAAACTATGCATCGAAAACAGAATCTGTCAAAAACACAACAATCTGTAAAGATCTGGATTGAAACCATACTTCTGTAGCTCCAAAAATTCTGAAAAATTAGGACAATCTAGAAAATTTCTATATCAATCATGTGTAAAAAATTCAGATCAAAAGCCTGTTACAGTGAATTTTCAAAATTCCTGGACTGGGAGCAAAAGTTTCTGTTTTTGCACAGAATCAAGTCAACTATCATCCATACTATCCCAAAGGCTTTACTTGGCACTTTATTGAGACAAAAGCTATAAAACATGATTACTATGGTAGCTTAATCGTGTGAACACACAAAAACAGTAGGGGTAAATATTGAGTTGTCTCCCAACAAGCGCTTTTCTTTAATGCCCTCTAGCTAGGCATGATGACTTCAATGATGCTCACATAAAAGATAAGAATTGAAACACAAAGAGAGCATCATGAAGAATATGACTAGCACATTTAATTCTAATCCACTTCCTATGTCTAGGGATTTTGTGAGCAAATAACTTATGGGAACAAGAATCAACTAGCATAGGAAGGTAAAACAAGCAAAACTTCAAGATTTTAAGCACATAGAGAAGAAACTTGGTATTATTGCAATTCCTACAAGCATATACTCATCTCTCATAATAATTTTAGGTAGCATCATGAACGAATTCAACAATATAACCATCACATAAAGCATTCTTTTCATGATTCACATGCACAAAAAAATTATTACTCTCCACATAAGCAAATTCCTTCTCATTCATAATAGTGGGAGCAAACTCAACAAAATAACTATCATGGGATTGAAAATTGAAATCAAGATGACAAGTTTCATGGTTATCATTATTATTTATAGCATACCTGTCATCAGAATAATCATCATAGATAGGAGGCATGCTTTCATCATAATAAATTTGCACATCAAAACTTGGGGGACTAAAAATATCATCTTCATCAAACATAGCATCCCCAAGCTTGTGGCTTTGCATATCATTAGCATCATGGATATTCAAAGAATTCATACTAACAACATTGCAATCATGCTCATCATTCAAAAATTTAGTGCCAAACATTTTATAGACTTCTTCTTCTAACACTTGAGCACAATTTTCCTTTCCATCGTTTTCACGAAAGACATTAAAAAGATGAAGCATGTGAGGCAACCTCAATTCCATTTTTTTGTAGTTTTCTTTTATAAACTAAACTAGTGATAAACAAAAACTAAAAGATTTGATTGCAAGATCTAAAGATATACCATCAAGTAGTAACTTCCCCGGCAACGGTGCCAGAAAAGAGTTTGATGTCTACTACGCAACCTTCTTCTTGTAGACGTTGTTGGGCCTCCAAGTGCAGTTTGTAGGAAAGTAGCAAATTTCCCTCAAGTTGATGACCTAAGGTTTATCAATTCATGGGAGGCGTAGGATGAAGATGGTCTATCTCAAACAACCCTGAACCAAATAACAAAGAGTCTCTTGTGTCCCCAACACACCCAATACAAGGGTAAATTGTATAGGTGCACTAGTTCGGCGAAGATATGGTGATACAAGCGTAATATGGATAGTAGATATGGGTTTTTGTAATCTGAAAATATAAAAACAGCAAGGTAACAAATAGTAAAAGTGAGCGAAAACGGTATTGCAATGCTTTGAAACAAGGCCTAGGGTTCATACTTTCACAAGTGCAAGTTCTCTCAACAGTAACATAATTAGATCATATAACGGTCCCTCAACGTGCAACAAAGAGTCACTCCAAAGTCACTAATAGCGGAGAACAAACGAAGAGATTATTGTAGGGTATGAAACCACCTCAAAGTTATTCTCTCTGATCGATCTATTGGGCTATTTCTATAAGTGTCACAAACATCCCTAGAGTTCGTACTAAAATAACACCTTAAGACACACATCAACCAAAACCCTAATGTCACCTAGATACTCCAATGTCACCACAAGTATCCGCGGGTTTGATTATACGATTGTCAGGACCCCGATCCTAAGTCACACCGATCTAGCATGTAACACATCATATCACTTTGCGGCCTCACGCACGGTATTCCACGGGTGCCACCTTACCTGGCCCGGGACCGTTTGCGCCTTTTGGCTCACGTATATGATAGTGTCGCTAGCATCCATATGACAAAGAACCCGGGCCGACATGGCTAGTCGTGAACCCAAAGCGGCGCTAACCCATGAGGACAGGCATACATGAATCACATCGAGCATGTCGGTCATCAGCGTGTGAATCCGGGCTGTAGCACTGGGCTAACAGGACTCCGGTAACCCGGGCTGTAGCAGGCTAGGCAGGACTCCGGATGTCACCGCGTGACATTTCCCCGAAGGGACAGACACAAGAACGAAGTGAAACACATGCCGGCCAGTCAACCGTCCTGAGCAGTAGTGCTGGGCTAGCAGGACTCCGGTGAACCGGGCTGTAGCGGACTACTATCGCTCAGAAGCACTAGACTACATTTCCCCATATGATAGGCTGCCAAGGATAAACAACTAGATAGTCGGATCCCACACATACCAAGCATTTCAATCATACACACAATATGCTCGATATGTGTAAATACAACATGGCATCACAACAAGACTCTACGACTCAAAGTATTTATTCATTAGGCTCCGAGGAGCGAGATATTACAAACATGGGTCTCATGACCCAACATACAGAGCATACAAGCAACAAGCACATGCGGAAGCTTAACTTGTCTGAGTACAGACAACTACAAATGAAAAAGACTGAGAAGCCTGACTATCCACTAGACCCTGCCGAGGGCACAAGATCGTAGTTGAGGTAACAAGCTAAACGTCGAAGTCCACACGGAACTACTAGCGAGACTGAAGTCTCTCTGCAAAACATAAAATAGGCAAACGTGAGTACAAACGTACTCAGCAAGACTTACATCAGAACTAACTACATATGCATCGGTATCAACAAAGGGGGTAGTGGAGTTTAACTGCAGCAAGCCAGCTTTGACTCGGTGGCTATCCTGAACTACGATTGCAAGTAACTCTTTTGAGGTGGCGCACACGAGTCCACATATTCACCATATCAATACACCACTATGGATCCGCTCCCGTCTCCCTACGGGGACGCCATCCATAGCACTCACGCTTATCTTGCGCATTTTAGAGTATCCACTTTCACTTGTCTATGAACTATGCAAGGGGTCCAAGTTTCCATATCCGAGGAATCCGGCTATTCGAATAGATAAAGATAACCCTGCAGGGGTGTACTTCTTCACACACGCTCTCGCCACTTATCGCCCTGTACACGTCATGTACCTCGGCAACCTTCAAGCGGAAGCCGGGCGAGGGAGTCGGCCACGACCTGACTAACCAACAAGTCTCTAGTCCAGGTTTATCGCCTATTCGGGTTCCATCCGCAAGGAGATCCGGCCGGGGTGTCGCTCACGGCCCCAAACGATGTGTACAGGGTTCCAAGCCCACCAAACGGGCGGCGCTTGGTTTACCCGGCCACGGTGCCTAGTCTGTCCCAAGCCCACCTGTACCGGGTGCCACTTGGTAGACTACTAACACTACCTACAAACACCAGAAACTAGTTGCAACTCCTGGACAGAGATCATGTTGATTAATAAGTCGAGAGGGGTCGAGTTACCGGAACCCAATGTGTGGTAGTAACTGTTCATGGATCACAAACACAGAACTCAGTTCCTGAGGACGGCTGCAATGAGACAACCCACCATGTACTCCTACATGGCCTCTCACCGCTACCTTTACCAAATCGTGTTCACACACTTAGCTCTCATCATTAGGACATGTTCACCACATTCCAATTCATTCCCGATGAATCAGACCCGACTAAACTCTAAGCAATAGCAGGCATGACAACAAGCATGAATGAGTAGGCACAACAGGGCTCAAACAACTCCTACTCATGCTAGTGGGTTTCATCTATTTACTGTGGCAATGACAGGTCATGCAGAGGATAAGGGGTTCAACTACCGCAGCCAGTAACAGATGATTCGTTGTTGTCCTAATGCAGTAAAAGAGAGCAGGAGCGAGAGAGTGGAATTGTATCGGAATGAACAAGGGGGTTTTGCTTGCCTGGCACTTCTGAAGATAGTATAGCTCTTCATCGGTGTCATCGATCACATCGTCGGAACCACGTCTATCGAGAGGGGACAAACACCGGCAACTGAGAAAGAACACAATCAATGCAATGCCACAATATGATGCATGATCATGACATGGCAATATGATGTGATTTGAGCTAATGCATCTAGCTATGATTTAAATGAAGTTGGTTTGAATACATGATTCAAATTCCAACTCCATATATGATTATTTAAATGCCCTTTATTTGTTTTGTCCAAAACAGAGGACAAACATTGTTCAAACATGCATGAAAATGGAACAGATGGATTCCTTGAATTTTTTTGATAATTTTTCATATATAAATTATTTCATTCTGATCTACGGTTGATTTCCTATGATTTTTAGAAGTTTAGGATATTTTCTGAAATAAATAAATCATTTCTGATTTATTTAAAATCCCAGAAAAACTTTACTATGTCAGCATGACGCAAAGGTGATGTCATCGGGTCAACTGGTCGGCCCCACTAAAACAAGAATCTCGCCCCGAGATTCAGGACGTGAGGTAAGAAGTCAGAGAGGTCACGAGCTAATATGATCCTCATGATCCAGTTGCCCTCATCGAGGATGTTGATTCATTCCATCATCTTGGTTTTAACATCTTTGCCTTCGAGATCTTCATCCATATGAGGACGACGAAAGAAACTCTACTAGGATTGATCTTCTTGAAGATCGAGCAACTCAAGATCAATTCATGAAGTGAGACGTAAGAACATCTCTTGAGTTGAGACAGAAAACACACATCAGGGATGATGGAAAAGAAACAGATGATGAAGGTTCAAAGTAGCGAGGGAGTTTTCCATGATTACGAAATGGGGCACCTTGGGGGAGGTGACTCATAGAACTTTTCCCTTAAGTGGCAAAAAGAATTACTTTTGATTCGGAGATCATTGAAACTCTTTATACCAGCCTAAGGCAATTTACAAACATTCGTTTGACGGAGTTCGAGAGGACGACACACTCGGTTTAGAATGGATGATGTGAACTACCTTGTTGAAGACAACGCAAGGGATGATTTGCTTGCGCGTGCTCTCAAGAACTTGAGCATTTCCATATTCAGCAAGGTTCTACCAACATCCGTGTCAAGGATCCTGGCAACACAACATACTACCATGATGAATAGTGATGGACGGTGCAGATGCAAAGGAAGATAACACATTCTCAGATTTTTCCTTAGCAATGCCAAAGAAGAAAATCTGGATGATCGACCGAGAGACATTTAGCACTCCGCTTCTAATGTTCTCCTTGATGTACTAGGTACCACGGTCAGTGCTTAAAAGCATCAACATGGCCATCAAGTAAAGGTCAGACTTCGGAAGCACAAAAATCCATAAGGAACAACTATTGAAATAAATTCTACGAGATCCTTATGGGGGAGGTGGCCCACTTTCTCAATCAAGATACTACAACAATAAGTCTTCCGGTTGGGTGTGTTGGCCACAACATCCACTTTACCGGGTTACGAAGAGACCAATATTATAGTTCTTGAGAAATGTTCCAACCATCATATCTGCCTGAGAATCAGATCTGGTTGGTGTCAGGATATTCCAGACTCATCAAGTCTAGAGAGAAAATGAAAGTTTGCAACACAAATCGACGAGATGGCGTTGTGAGATTCTCAGGAAATGAACTACGATAGCAAGCTCCAAAACATGAATGGGTTTTGCTACAAACCTGTGAACATGTTGTCCAAGACAAACATGGCCATGTAGTAGTCTTACAATAAAACACTATCGAGTTCCGGTGGGGAACCATGATCAAGGATATCGAAGTCCTTACATAAGGCATGCTTCTTAAGAAGGAAGTTCTTCTCCTCGAACAAGTCATTCAGTGGCTTGGTGTGCTAGGGATAATATAGAATGAAGGTTGCAAGTCTTCAATCCACAGAATACTTTGCACGTATGCATGACTGATTTGGGATGATTCCAGAGGAAACAAAACAAACCTTTCTCAAATTCATGGTGGCAACTTACACCAAATGCACATGAATTCGAGGAGGTCACTTCTTCCATCCAAGCATATGCTTCATGAACGGAACACGAAGGCATTGCTTACAAAGTTTCCAATACTAGTGTAGCATTCAACATGAATCATGGGGGAGACAAAATGCTGCTAATGGGCTCAACAACAACTCATCGGTATTTCCATATCACTGGACTTCCACCATCATGTGAACGATGTGATAGTAATGGTCAGACCAAAAGATGTAATGGTGTGTGCTCGCGGGATCAACCACGGGTAAGACAACATTACGAACATCGTTGGTGCTGATTTGACTTGACAATAGCCCATACTCAAGTCAAAGTTTTGGCAAGTCAATAGATTCAACAACTGATCACGAGGACCAACCGATGGAGATATCATCTTTCTTCAACACACACACACACACACACAAGGATATCCCTTAGTGATGAACTAAGTGGATTAAGCTTTTATCTTCCAACTCTCCAAGTTATTGTTTTGCTCAACCAACTAGCTCAAGGGTATCCAACATAGATTCTTGGAGAAAGGGTGGTTTACAAGAAACCAACGTGATCACGAACTCAACATAGTGGTCAGGTGACAACCTGGTAACACTTCCGAGAAGATATTCGGAAAATCACGAACCACCGGTATGTTACTAACCTCGAGAACAACCTTGCTTTTCAGGGCAAGATGATATGTTCAAAAGAGTGAGGGGTTGACACAATCCTAACTCATTGATCGAAGAGTGCACCAAAAATAAGGACTAGGTAGCACGATTAGTCTTAGAATGATGATTGAATAACCAACACGCTAAAATGAAATTATTGTCCATTAACTACCAAGCAACTGGGTTGCTAGGAGTATTGATTTCACACATCATGATTCACTTGTCGGCATTCCGGTTACAATAACACGAGAACCGAGGAGTTAACAATGATGGCAAGAAGTATTACTACGTCAAGAATTCATAAGAGGTGGTGCAATTCTCATGACACTCTTGACATAAAGATGGTAACACTCCAAGGTAGAGCAGAGCAGAAGCTGGGTTGGCATTTGATCTGCGGAGTACAATTGCTTTGACCCACTCCTAGATATGGATGGGGTACTGGAGTTTGTTTCTCCTAGTCATTCCGGAATAGAATGGCTTGACGGACCACAAGAATAATAGGTATCGATGAACGAATGCACACATACTCTTGACTATCAATTAATAGACGAGGGTCAGAAGACAACTAAGAAGGGACAACTCAAAGGAACATATGTTTTTCTGAGTTGTGGATGCATGGATTAGTATGCCGAACCGAGTTCAACATATTTCTTCCAGATAATCCATGCAGAAAGGTAGAACTGGCAGAATCACAATTATGAATGGAGAACTCCTCAAGAGTACTCCGATTGTGAGCTTTTGGTTCAAAAGAACTCCTGCCAAGGATGGTTCATGGTATTTGGAAGAAGGAATTACCATGGACCTCGATGACTATCGCAAAGGTTACTAATGTCCTAAAGGAACTAGCAAGCACTATCGACATGAGGTAAGTAGGGTGGATCTCGGGTTCAAAAACCCAAGAGTAGAATACCTACTAACTAATAACATCACGGGACGCTTTCGAGAATGGTGGCCAGATTCAACACACTGGAAACACAAAACATGGACAGATTACTAGATGAACCCCTAAGACACCTAGGGTCATAATAATAGCTCCAACATATATGTCAAGGCAACGGGGTACCTCAACAGACCGATTAGTGTGCTTATTCCGACCAAAAGGACATCGGGAATGGAAGGAAAGGATTTGCAAATGCATCAGACTAGTTAGAAACCTGGGATGACTCGGACAGCATAACGGCTGTAAATGCTCAAAAAGATTTGAGACAGCCTGCAAAATGGTGGCATAACCACTCAACATAACAATATCAAGGTTCTGAGGGCAGCTATGAACATATGGAAGTAGTAGGAACAGAACTGGGGCTTGAACTCAACAATCCTAGGCAACTACGGTTTAGTAACACGTCATCCTGAAAGATAGATGAGAAGGCCTAGTTCTTAATCCCCGTAGAAGAGAAGAGGATGACTCAGATCAGAAGGCCATGAGGTATAAGGAGTAAAAAGAGCCTTACGTTCCCTTCCACAATCAATTCCCTTATATAACTAAAGCATTTCTAGACTCAACTTCGACCAGTTTGGCTTGGTAATCCTACAGGCAGTCAGGCTCTGATACCAACGCTGTCAGGACCCCGATCCTAAGTCACACCGATCTAGCATGTAACACATCATATCACTTTGCGGCCTCACGCACGGTATTCCACGGGTGCCACCTTACCTGGCCCGGGACCGTTTGCGCCTTTTGGCTCACGTATATGATAGTGTCGCTAGCATCCATATGACAAAGAACCCGGGCCGACATGGCTAGTCGTGAACCCAAAGCGGCGCTAACCCATGAGGACAGGCATACATGAATCACATCGAGCATGTCGGTCATCAGCGTGTGAATCCGGGCTGTAGCACTGGGCTAACAGGACTCCGGTAACCCGGGCTGTAGCAGGCTAGGCAGGACTCCGGATGTCACCGCGTGACATTTCCCCGAAGGGACAGACACAAGAACGAAGTGAAACACATGCCGGCCAGTCAACCGTCCTGAGCAGTAGTGCTGGGCTAGCAGGACTCCGGTGAACCGGGCTGTAGCGGACTACTATCGCTCAGAAGCACTAGACTACATTTCCCCATATGATAGGCTGCCAAGGATAAACAACTAGATAGTCGGATCCCACACATACCAAGCATTTCAATCATACACACAATATGCTCGATATGTGTAAATACAACATGGCATCACAACAAGACTCTACGACTCAAAGTATTTATTCATTAGGCTCCGAGGAGCGAGATATTACAAACATGGGTCTCATGACCCAACATACAGAGCATACAAGCAACAAGCACATGCGGAAGCTTAACTTGTCTGAGTACAGACAACTACAAATGAAAAAGGCTGAGAAGCCTGACTATCCACTAGACCCTGCCGAGGGCACAAGATCGTAGCTGAGGTAACAAGCTAAACGTCGAAGTCCACACGGAACTACTAGCGAGACTGAAGTCTCTCTGCAAAACATAAAATAGGCAAACGTGAGTACAAACGTACTCAGCAAGACTTACATCAGAACTAACTACATATGCATCGGTATCAACAAAGGGGGTAGTGGAGTTTAACTGCAGCAAGCCAGCTTTGACTCGGTGGCTATCCTGAACTACGATTGCAAGTAACTCTTTTGAGGTGGCGCACACGAGTCCACATATTCACCATATCAATACACCACTATGGATCCGCTCCCGTCTCCCTACGGGGACGCCATCCATAGCACTCACGCTTATCTTGCGCATTTTAGAGTATCCACTTTCACTTGTCTATGAACTATGCAAGGGGTCCAAGTTTCCATATCCGAGGAATCCGGCTATTCGAATAGATAAAGATAACCCTGCAGGGGTGTACTTCTTCACACACGCTCTCGCCACTTATCGCCCTGTACACGTCATGTACCTCGGCAACCTTCAAGCGGAAGCCGGGCGAGGGAGTCGGCCACGACCTGACTAACCAACAAGTCTCTAGTCCAGGTTTATCGCCTATTCGGGTTCCATCCGCAAGGAGATCCGGCCGGGGTGTCGCTCACGGCCCCAAACGATGTGTACAGGGTTCCAAGCCCACCAAACGGGCGGCGCTTGGTTTACCCGGCCACGGTGCCTAGTCTGTCCCAAGCCCACCTGTACCGGGTGCCACTTGGTAGACTACTAACACTACCTACAAACACCAGAAACTAGTTGCAACTCCTGGACAGAGATCATGTTGATTAATAAGTCGAGAGGGGTCGAGTTACCGGAACCCAATGTGTGGTAGTAACTGTTCATGGATCACAAACACAGAACTCAGTTCCTGAGGACGGCTGCAATGAGACAACCCACCATGTACTCCTACATGGCCTCTCACCGCTACCTTTACCAAATCGTGTTCACACACTTAGCTCTCATCATTAGGACATGTTCACCACATTCCAATTCATTCCCGATGAATCAGACCCGACTAAACTCTAAGCAATAGCAGGCATGACAACAAGCATGAATGAGTAGGCACAACAGGGCTCAAACAACTCCTACTCATGCTAGTGGGTTTCATCTATTTACTGTGGCAATGACAGGTCATGCAGAGGATAAGGGGTTCAACTACCGCAGCCAGTAACAGATGATTCGTTGTTGTCCTAATGCAGTAAAAGAGAGCAGGAGCGAGAGAGTGGAATTGTATCGGAATGAACAAGGGGGTTTTGCTTGCCTGGCACTTCTGAAGATAGTATAGCTCTTCATCGGTGTCATCGATCACATCGTCGGAACCACGTCTATCGAGAGGGGACAAACACCGGCAACTGAGAAAGAACACAATCAATGCAATGCCACAATATGATGCATGATCATGACATGGCAATATGATGTGATTTGAGCTAATGCATCTAGCTATGATTTAAATGAAGTTGGTTTGAATACATGATTCAAATTCCAACTCCATATATGATTATTTAAATGCCCTTTATTTGTTTTGTCCAAAACAGAGGACAAACATTGTTCAAACATGCATGAAAATGGAACAGATGGATTCCTTGAATTTTTCTGATAATTTTTCATATATAAATTATTTCATTCTGATCTACGGTTGATTTCCTATGATTTTTAGAAGTTTAGGATATTTTCTGAAATAAATAAATCATTTCTGATTTATTTAAAATCCCAGAAAACTTTACTATGTCAGCATGACGCAAAGGTGATGTCATCGGGTCAACTGGTCGGCCAGGTCAAACCTGACCGGTGGGACCCACGTGTCAGTGGCTAACTAAACTAACCTAGTTTAATTAGCACTAACCTAGGTTAAACTAACTAAGTTTAAACCTAAACTAGTTTCATTAGCCGGGCGGGGCCCGCATGTCATAAACTCTGGGGAGGTCAAACCCCTGGTCAAATAAAGTCAAACCCGCCGGCGTTAAGCCGCCGGCGAGGTCAGCAGCGGCCGCAGGCTTCGGAAAAGCTCCACAGAGCACGGCTGGATGCGCGGGAGGCAGCTCTAGGACGCTGGCGACGCGGCGCGTCGGATGGTGGTGGTCTCCGGGCCTAGAATAGCCTGTAGCGTCGCCGGCGACGACCACAGCGGCGGCCGGAGCTCGAGCGAGCTCGGGGTCGAGGCTACGGCGTGCAAAAGGAAGAAATAAAGCTCCCGCGGGGCTCTACGTGTTGCCGCGAAGCAATTGTACGCACTGACGTGACCAAATGGTCGCCGGAGCTACGCCGGCGACAAGCTCGGGCGGCGGTGGTTCTCGGTCTCGATGAACGCGACGGCTAGAGGACGGGGAAGATGCGGGAAATAGAGGGGAGATGCGGCGGAGCTCACTGGGAGGTCGTTGAGAAGCTCAGCGTGCTTGGGGGCGGCTCGGTGATGACGAATCGGTCGACGGCGGCCGTCGGTGCAGAGGACGAAGATGGCGTCGATGAGGGCGCCCCAGGGCGTCCGGCGTCGTGTGGCTCGGCGGGGAGGACGACGACGTTGTTTCGGAGCTCGGGGTTGTGTCGGAGAGGTTCGGGGATGGCTGTGGCCGCGATGGCAGAGAGCGCGGCGGCGAGCGCGTTCGGGGGGGGTGAGAGAGAGAGAGGTCCAGGGGAGGGGATGAGCATGGGGGAGAGTGGGAGAGGGACCAGGGGGGTGCGGGCGTCTCCGTGGCGCTCGAGTGAGGACGGGGGAGGCAGCAGGAGGTGGAAGCAGGAGGTGGCTTCGCCTCCTGTGCGTGCGCCACGCCGTCGTCCTCCTGGCAAGGAAGGGGACGACTGGCGCCTGGCTCTGGTGGGCTGGGCCGGTAAGTGGGCACCAGGTGGGCTGCACAGGTAAACTCTCTTTCCTATTTATTATTTCCTGTTTTCTATTATTCTGCAACTTTGTGGCTTTAATTAAAATATTAAAACAATCCCAAAAATCATGAAACTAATCATGGCTACTGTTTATAATATATCCAACAGTAAACATTTTAGTTTATGATTATTTGAGCATTTAAAATATTTTATAGCATTTAAATGCCCAAATGCAATTATAATATGATTTAATTTAGTGACCAAATATGTCATGGAAAAATGTGCATCACCTCTGGTTACTGTTTCCAGTATTTTCCAAAGATGATGAACATTTCTGAAAGCCACTTTGGGTTCACTAAAAATATTTTGGTTGAACCTATTGATTTCCTTTTATGCTAGGGTTTGAAACAATCCCCATTTCAAGTTTCTGAGAAATTTAAACATGATGCAAGAAGATGATGCAATGACAAGCAAGGCCAAGGCTAGGGCTGTGACAACGATATGCATCACACAATCTCAGATTCATCTATTCAAACCAACACAAAGAGCTACAAAGACTGCCCCAAAGATTCTATCGGAGAGTCAAGACAAAAACGTGTGCCAAACCCTATGCATAAGTTCACAAGGTCACATAACCCGCAAGTTGATCACCAAAACATACATCAAGTGGATCACGTGAATATCCCATTGTCACCATAGATAAGCACATGCAAGATATACATCAAGTGTTCTCAAATCCTTAAAGACTCATTCCGATAAGATAACTTCAAAGGGAAAACTCAATTCATTACAAGAAGGTAGAGGGGGAGAAACATCATAAGATCCAACTATAATAGCAAAGCTCGCGGTACATCAAGATTGTGCCGAATCAAGACCACGAGAGAGAGAGAGAGAGAGAGAGAGAGAGAGAGAGAGAGAGAGAGAGAGAGATCAAACACATAGTTACTAGTACATACCCTCAGCCTCGAGGGTGAACTACTCCCTCCTCGTCATGGAGAGCGCCGAGATGATGAAGATGGCCACCGGTGATGATTTCCCCCTCCGGCAGGGTGCAGGAATAGGGTCCCAATTAGTTTTTGGTGGCTACAGAGGCTTGCGACGGCGGAACTCCCGATCTAGGTTTCTTTTCGAGGGTTTCTATATTTATAGGAATTCTTGGTGTTGGTTTCACGTCAGGGGGTCCATGAGTCAACCACAAGGTCGGAGGGTGCGCCCAGTGGGGTAGGGCGCGCCCTGCACCCTTGTGAGGCATCGTGGCTCTTCTGGCCCAACTCTTTTGATTTGGGGGCTTCTTCTGGTCCATAAAAAAACATCGTAAATTTTCAGCTCATTTGGATTCCGTTTGATATTCCTTTTCTGCGAAACTCAGAAACAAGGAAAAAACAGAAACTGGCACTGGGCTCTAGGTTTACAGGTTAGTCCCAAAAATCATATAAAATAGCATATAAATGCATATAAAACATCCAAGATAGATAATATAATAGCATGTAACAATCAAAAATTATAGATACGTTGGAGACGTATCAATAGGCAGACGTGCTGGAGAGACTGGTCTCTTGGAGTCTTCTTTGCTTCGTCATTAATCTTGAGCATGGGCCAGTTTCTGGTTTTTCCGCGCGTCACGCACAATGCTGCGGAAAAACTTTGATCGTGGCCCGCGGATCGCCCACGCCCCACGATCATGGGGCGGTAACTGCCATCCCACTTGCCTTCTATTTCACACGCACCTGCCACGTGCTCTACATGCATTGGGCGTGGTAGGTGGTGGATGCGGAGAGCGCGGGGACGAGTGCCATGGTCGAAAACTGGGCGTCGATGGTTGGAGCAGAGGGCCGGCCTTGATTCTTAGAGCCAAAGAAGGCATGGGGAGGCTGTATCGGAGGAGCGGGGCAGCCGTTCCCTGCGTGAGAGGCCAGCCCCTGCCTCATCTTCCTATAAGAGGGGGCAGGAGTAGTGCATTTTCACACACACTTCTTCTTCCCCTCCGCAATCTTTCCTTACTAGTCATGGTGAGAGGACGAGGAGCGGTGGTGTTCCAGCGGCGGCGGCGAGGGCTTCTACTCGATAGTGCATCCCCCTCCTCCGGATCCTGCAGTGGTGGAGCCCGCCATGAGAGGAGGAGGGAGGGGGCAAGGCCAAGGTCACCGTGGTGCTCGAGGAAGAGGAGGACGGGGCGGCACCTCAGCTGAGCCTCCACCGGCGGATCTTCCTCCAATGGAAGGCCATGTCAGGGACAACCTTGAGAATTCATCACCAGGTTGTATAAACCTCCGTGCGGCCATCTTCACCTCCCTACTCCATTCACGCTGGAAATGGAGCTCGAACAGCCACGCGCTCTGAGGTTGCATATGAGGGGTTGTGGAAGTGGCGGCATGTGGGTGGATGTTGATTTCCGAGCCCCTCACGTTATGTACCTCTGCCGTGGTTAGAAGACCTTTGCTCGTGCCCACAGCTTCTCGGAGGGGCACGTTCTCCAGTTTAAATTAATGGAGAGCGGCCTGCTCTCCGTCAAGATCTTCGGGCGCCCAAGAGCTCGCTTAGGGTGTTGCACAGAGAGCTCAACTGACGACGAAATCTCCTCCTCGAGCGAAAGTGACGAGGAGGACAGTGACGACGATGATGACGGCAGTGGGCGAGAGGGCGACGACTCTGACTCCCGCTGAGTGTCGCCCACACCATCTTCATCAGGAGGCATCACCATCATCTGCACCTGCATCTCCTCCCGACAATGTGATTTGCTGGGGAGTTGGGTGTAGCGGTGGAGATGGTGCCTCCCGACTTCCTTCAGCAGCCTTCCAGCTGGACCCCGACAGGCTTCCTCTCGGGTTGCAGCTCCGTTAGCCCAGCCTCGTCCTGCTGGCCCTGGTGGTGGCGGTTGACGGGTCGCCTCCGCCATGCTCTCCATCGATGCATTCCCTGGTGCTCCCCCGCCCCCATCAGGCTACCTCTCCTAGAGCCCGATGGGAACAGGCTAGTGTCGTTGTCAAAACTGGCGGATCTTGGGTAGGGGTTCCCGAACTATGCGTCTAGGATCGATGGTAACAGGAGACGAGGGACACAATGTTTACTCAGGTTCGGGCCCTCTCTATGGAGGTAATACCCTACTTCCTGCTTGATTGATCTTGATGAATATGAGTGTTTACAAGAGTTGATCTACCACGAGATCGTAATGGCTAAAACCCTAGAAGTCTAGCCTGTATGACTATGGTTATGAGTATCTGTCGATCCGGACTAAGCCCTCCGGTTTATATAGACACCGGAGGGATCTAGGGTTACATCAAGTCGGTTACAGAGAAAGGAATCTTCATATTTGGTTGCCAAGCTTGCCTTCCACGCCAAGGAGAGTCCCATCCAGACATGGGAGAGAGTCTTCGGTCTTCATATATTTGTGGCCCATCAGTCCGGCCCGTGTATAACAGGTCGGACGCCCGAGGACCCCTTAGTCCAGGACTCCCTCACTAGCCCCCGAACCGGACTTCAATGATGAGGTGTCCGACGCCCAGATCGTCTTCGGCATTGCAAGGCGGGTTCCTCCTCTGATGACTTCAAAGTGATGTATTCGGCCTTCCATTTAATGTCGTATCGGCTTCTGTGTATCAACAACTTCAACTTCCATGTGTCAAGCGAATGTGAGAGGTCAAGGTATTTTTGCAGATAACACCCCGGCCATGAGAAAGAGCATCTATTTAAAGAGATTGGATCTCAGATCCATTTGGCACCATGCGGAAAATCCTCAGAGACTGCTAGGGAAAACCACTCCAACATGGCTAGCGCTCCCAACTCCTCCTCCCGCCCCTACGGCCCAGAAAAAGGTGGGTGGGAGCGGTGCTCCGTATCCCATGGTCAGCTAGAGAAGCTGCAAACATAGGGATTTCTTCCTCCTCCGGAGCTAGTCCCTGTTCGAGCAGGTTGACCTCCTTCAACGGTGGGGCTCAGGCTGAAAATTTCCCTAATCCGTCCAAGGGGGCATGAGTGTGCTTCATCCCTTATATGCTAAGAGGTGTCGGATTCCCAATCCATCCATTCCTCCGAGGGCTTCTGGAGTATTACGGCCTCCAACTGCACAACTTTACCCCTGCCTCCATCTTGCATATTGCGGGCTACGTCGGCCTTTGCGAGTTGTTCCTGGGCTGCGAGGCCCACTTTGAACTGTCGAGAAAGCTATTCTGTCTCGTCCCGCGCAACCACGAGGGATCAATATTTGAAGTGGGCGGAGCCGAAATATGGTGCATCGCCGGGACCGGATACCTGTCCGGCACACCAAAGAAGGCATCCGAAGAGTGGCCTTCCGAATGGTTCTATATTGAGGACGTCGCACTTCCAGACCCAGTTTGAAGGGGTCTTCCCGAGTTCGCAAGCGTTCCTTTGATGAAACACCATAGCTGGTGCCCTCGGAGTTTTGAGGAGGAAGATAGTGCGGAAGTTCGTCAACTCATGAGCAAGATAAGGACGCTTGCTCAATCCGGATTTTCAATAGTCGAAGTAATGGCGAATTCCATAGTGCGGGTGGTTCAGCCACTCCAATATAGAGGTCTCCCCATGTGGCACTACAATGGGGAAGATGACACCTCCTGCTGCGGCCGAATGGTCCTGATAATCCCGTCGCTTTGGCCAAAATATTGGTCGAGCTGTACAAAGGGGAGGAGGAGGAGTTTCTGCGTATCAAGCGCAGAGATGGATTTTGCATGTACAGCCCTCCGAGCTGGGTAAATCCCAACTCCTATGCTCTACTTGAAGGAAATATGCCCTAGAGGCAATAATGAAGTTATTATTTATTTCCTCATATCATGCTAAATGTTTATTATTCATGCTAGAATTGTATTAACCGGAAACATAATACATGTGTGAATACATAGACAAACATAGTTTCAGTAGTATGCGTCTACTTGACTAGCTCGTTGACAAAACATGGTTGAGTTTCCTAGCCATAGACATGAGTTGTCATTTGATTAATGGGATCACATCATTAGGAGAATGATGTGATTGACTTGAACCATTCCGTTAGCTTAGCACTTGATCGTTTAGTTTACTGCTATTGCTTTCTTCATGACTTATACATGTTCCTATGACTATGAGATTATCCAGCTCCCGATTACTGGAGGAACACTTTGTGTGCTACCAAAGGTCACAACGTAACTGGGTGGTTATAAAGGTGCTCTACAGGTGTCTCCGGTGGTACTTGTTGAGTTGGCATAGATCGACACTAGGATTTGTCACTCCGATTACCGGAGAGGTATCTCTGGGCCCTCTCGATAATGCACATCACAATAAGCCTTGCAAGCAATGTGACTAATGAGTTAGTTATGGGATGATGCATTACATAATGAGTAAAGAGACTTGTCGGTAACAAGATTGAGCTAGGTATTGAGATACCGACGATCGAATCTCGGGCAAGTAACATACCGATGACAAAGGGAACAACGTATGTTGTTATGCGGTTTGACCGATAAAGATCTTCATAGAATATGTAGGAGCCAATATGAGCATCCAGGTTCCACTATTGGTTATTGACCGGAGATGTGTCTCGGTCATGTCTACATAGTTCTCAAACCCGTAGGGTCCGCACGCTTAAAGTTAGGTGACGATTGTGTTTTGATGTATCAAAGGTAGTTCAGAGTCCCGGATATGATCACGGACATGACGAGGAGTCTCGAAATGATCGAGACGTAAAGATCGATATATTCGACGACTATATTCGGACACCAAAAGTGTTCCGGGTGGTTTCGGAGAAAATCGGAGTGCCGGAGGGTTACCGGAACACCCCGGGAGAAATAGTGGGCCTTATGGGCCTTAGTGGAGAGAGAGAGAGGGCTGGCCTAGGGCAGGCCACGCGCCCCTCCCCCTCTGGTCCGAATTGGACTAGGAGAGGGGGGGCGGTGCCCCCTTTCCTTCTCCCTCTACCCCTTCCTTTCCCCCTCCTAGTAGGAGTAGGAAAGAGGGGAGTCCTACTCCTACTAGGAGGAGGACTCCTCCTCTTGGCACGCCCACAAGGGGCCGGCCGGCCTCCCCCTTGCTCCTTTATAAACGGGGGCAGGGGCACCTCTATACACACAAGTTGATCTATTGATCTCTCCCAGCCGTGTGTGGTGCCCCCCTCCACCATAATCCACCTCGATCATATCGTAACGGTGCTTAGGCGAAGCCCTGCGTGGTAGCATCATCATCGCCATCATCACACCGTCGTGCTGACGAAACTCTTCGGCGAAGCTTTGCTAGATCGAAGCTCACGACACGTCATCGAGCTGAACGTGTGCTGAACTTGGAGGTGCCGAGCGTTCGGTACTTGGATCAGTCGGATTGTGAAGACGTACGACTACATCAACCGCATTGTGCTAACGCTTCCGCTTTTGGTCTACGAGGGTACGTGGACAACACTCTCCCCTCTCGTTGTTATGCATCACCATGATCTTGTGTGTGTGTAGGAATTTTTTTAAATTACTACGTTCCCCAATAGTGGCATCCGAGCCAGGTTTATGCGTAGATGTTATATGCACGAGTAGAACACAAGTGAGTTGTGGGCGATACAAGTCATACTGCTTACCAGCATGTCGTACTTTGGTTCGGCGGTATTGTTGGATGAAGCGGCCCGGACCGACATTACGCGTATGCTTACGCGAGACTGGTTCTACCGTTGTGCTTTGCACACAGGTGGCTGGCGGGTGTCAGCTTCTCCAACTTTAGTTGAACCGAGTGTGACTACGCCCGGTCCTTGTGAAGGTTAAAATATCACTAACTTGACGAAATATCGTTGTGGTTTTGATGCGTAGGTAAGAACGGTTCTTGCTCAGCCCGTAGCAGCCACATAAAACTTGCAACAACAAAGTAGATGACGTCTAACTTGTTTTTGCAGGGCATGTTGTGATGTGATATGGTCAAGGCATGATTCTATATTTTATTGTATGAGATGATCACGTTTTGTAACCGAGTTATCGGCAACTGGCAGGAGCCATATGGTTGTCGCTTTATTGTATGCAATGCAATCGCCCTGTAATTGCTTTACTTTATCACTAAGCGGTAGCGATAGTCGTAGAAGCAATAGTTGGCGAGACGACAACGATGCTACGATGGAGATCAAGGTGTTGCGCTGGTGACGATGGTGATCATGACGGTGCTTCGGAGATGGAGATCAAAGGCACAAGATGATGATGGCCATATCATATCACTTATATTGGTTGCATGTGATGTTTATCCTTTATGCATCTTATTCTGCTTTGACTGACGGTAGCATTATAAGATGATCTCTCACTAAATTTCAAGGTATAAGTGTTCTCCCTGAGTATGCATCGTTGCGAAAGTTCGTCGTGCCGAGACACCACGTGATGATCGGGTGTGATAAGCTCTACGTTCAAATACAACGGGTGTAAGCCAGTTTTGCACACGCAGAATACTCGGGTTAAACTTGACGAGCCTAGCATATGCAGATATGGCCTCAGAACACTGAGACTGAAAGGTCGAGCGTGGATCATATAGTAGATATGATCAACATAGTGATGTTCACCATTGAAAACTACTCCATCTCACGTGATGATCGGACATGGTTTAGTTGAGGTGGATCACGTAATCACTTAGATGATTCGAGGGATGTCTATCTAAGTGGGAGTTCTTAAGTAATATGATTAATTGAACTTTAATTTATCATGAACTTAGTACCTGATAGTATTTTGCTTGTCTATGTTGTTGTAGATAGATGGCCTTGAATTTTAATGCGTTCCTTGAGAAAGCAAAGTTGAAAGATGATGGTAGCAATTACACAGACTGGGTCCGTAACTTGAGGATTATCCTCATTGCTGCACAGAAGAATTACGTCCTGGAAGCACCGCTGGGTGCCAGGCCTGCTGCAGATGCAACTGACGACGTTAAGAATTTCTGGCAGAACAAAGCTGATGACTACTCGATAGTTTAGTGTGCCATGCTTTACGGCTTAGAACCGGGACTTCAACGACATTTTGAACGTCATGGAGCATATGAGATGTTCCAAGAGTTAGAGTTAATATTTCAAGCAAATGCCCGGATTGAGAGATATGAAGTCTCCAATAAGTTCTATAGCTGCAAGATGGAGGAGAATAGTTCTGTCAGTGAACATATACTCAAAATGTCTGGGTATGACAATCACTTGATTCAGCTGGGAGTTAATCTTCCGGATGATAGTGTCATTGACAGAATTCTTCAATCACTGCCACCAAGCTACAAGAGCTTTGTGATGAACTATAATATGCAAGGGATGGATAAGACAATTCCCGAGCTCTTTGCAATGCTAAAGGCTGTGGAGGTAGAAATCAAGAAGGAGCATCAAGTGTTGATGGTAAACAATACAACCAGTTTCAAGAAAAAGGGTAAAGGGAAGAAGAAGGGTAACTTCAAGAAGAACAACAAACAAGTTGCTGCTCAGGAGAAGAAACCAAATCTGGACCTAAGCCTGAAACTCAGTGCTTCTACTGCAAGCAGACTGGTCACTGGAAGCGGAACTGCCCCAAGTATTTGGCGGATAAGAAGGATGGCAAGGTGAACAAAGGTATATGTGATATACATGTTATTGATGTGTACCTTACTAATGCTCGCAGTAGCACCTGGGTATTTGATACTGGTTCTGTTGCTAATATTTGCAACTTGAAACAGGGGCTACGGATTAAGCAAAGATTGGCTAAGGACGAGGTGACGATGCGCGTGGGAAATGGTTCCAAAGTCTACGTGATCGCGGTCGGCAAGCTACCTCTACATCTACCTTCGGGATTAGTTTTAGACCTGAATAATTGTTATTTGGTGCCAGCGTTAAGCATGAATATTATATCTGGATATTGTTTGATGTGAGACGGTTATTCATTTAAATGAGAGAATAATGGTTGTTCTATTTAAAGCATATGGTTTTATACAGACTTTTGGAGAAGCCTGTATTTACAAGAAAGTGAGTGGGAGCTCTGTAGCATTTCTAATATTATATGTGGATGACATATTGTTAATTGGAAATGATATAGAATTTCTGGATAGCATAAAAGGATACTTGAATAAGAGTTTTTCAATGAAAGACCTCGTTGAAGCTGCTTACATATTGGGCATCAAGATCTATAGAGATAGATCAAGACGCTTGATAGGACTTTCACAAAGCACATACCTTGACAAAGTTTTGAAAAAGTTCAAAATGGATCAAGCAAAGAAAGGGTTATTGCCTGTGTTACAAGGTGTGAAGTTGAGTCAGACTCAATGCCCGACCACTACAGAAGATAGAGAGAAAATGAAAGATGTTCCCTATGCTTCAGCCATAGGCTCTATCATGTATGCAATGCTGTGTACCAGACCTGATGTGTGCCTTGCTATTAGCTTAGCAGGGAGGTACCAAAGTAATCCAGGAGTGGATCACTGGAAAGCGGTCAAGAACATCCTGAAATACTTGACAAGAACTAAGGATATGTTTCTTGTTTATGGAGGTGACAAAGAGCTCGTCGTAAATGGTTACATCGATGCAAGCTTTGACACTGATCCGGATGATTCTAAATTGCAAACTGGGTACGTGTTTACATTGAACGGTGGAGCTGTCAGTTGGTGCAGTTCTAAACAAAGCGTCGTGGCGGGATCTACATGTGAAGCGGAGTACATAGCTGCTTCGGAAGCAGCAAATGAAGGAGTCTGGATGAAGGAGTTCATATCCGATCTAGGTGTCATACCTAGTGCACCGGGACCAATGAAAATCTTTTGTGACAATACTGGTGCAATTGCCTTGGCAAAGGAATCCATATTTCACAAGAGAACCAAGCACATCAAGAGACGCTTCAATTCCATCCGGGATCAAGTCCAGGTGGGAGACATAGAGATTTGCAAAATACATACGCATCTGAATGTTGCAGACCCGTTGACTAAGCCTCTTCCACGAGCAAAACATGATCAACACCAAAGCTCCATGGGTGTTAGAATCATTATCGTGTAATCTAGATTATTGACTCTAGTGCAAGTGGGACACTGAAGGAAATATGCCCTAGAGGCAATAATAAAGTTATTATTTATTTCTTCATATCATGATAAATGTTTATTATTCATGCTAGAATTGTATTAACCGGAAACATAATACATGTGTGAATACATAGACAAACATAGTGTCACTAGTATGCCTCTACTTGACTAGCTCGTTGATCAAAGATGGTTGAGTTTCCTAGCCATAGACATGAGTTGTCATTTGATTAATGGGATCACATCATTAGGAGAATGATGTGATTGACTTGACCCATTTCGTTAGCTTAGCACTTGATCGTTTAGTTTACTGCTATTGCTTTCTTCATGACTTATACATGTTCCTATGACTATGAGATTATGCAACTCCCGATTACCGGAGGAACACTTTGTGTGCTACCAAACGTTACAACGTAACTGGGTGATTATAAAGGTGCTCTACAGGTGTCTCCGATGGTGCTTGTTGAGTTGGCATAGATCGAGACTAGGATTTGTCACTCCGATTATCGGAGAGGTATCTCTGGGCCCTCTCGATAATGCACATCACAATAAGCCTTGCAAGCAATGTGACTAATGAGTTAGTTACGGATGATGCATTACATAATGAGTAAAGAGACTTGTCGGTAACAAGATTGAGCTAGGTATTGAGATACCGACGATCGAATCTCGGGCAAGTAACATACCGATGACAAAGGGAACAACGTATGTTGTTATGCGGTTTGACTGATAAAGATCTTCATAGAATATGTAGGAGCCAATATGAGCATCCAGGTTCCGCTATTGGTTATTGACCAGAGACCTGTCTCGGTCATGTGTACATAATTCTCGAACCCGTAGGATCCGCACGCTTAAAGTTCGGTGACGATCGGTATTATGAGTTTTTGTGTTTTGATGTACCGAAGGTAGTTCGGAGTCGCGAATATGATCGCGGACATGACGAGGAGTCTCGAAATGATCGAGACGTAAAGTTTGATATATTGGACGACTATATTCAGACACCAGAAGTGTTCCGGGTGGTTTCAGAGAAAACCGGAGTGCCGGAGGGTTACTGGAACCCCCCGGGAGAAATAGTAGGCCTTATGGGCCTTAGTGGAGAGAGAGAGGGCTGGCTTAGGGCAGGCCGCGCGCCCCTCCCCCTCTGGTCCGAATTGGACTAGGATAGGGGGGCGGCGCCCCCCTTTCCTTCTCCCTCTCCCCCTTCCTTTCCCCCTCCTAGTAGGAGTAGGAAAGAGGGGAGTCCTACTCCTAATAGGTGGAGGACTCCTCCTCCTGGCGCGCCCACAGGGGGTCGGCCGGCCTCTCCCTTGCTTCTTTATATACAGGGGCAGGGGGGCACCTCTAGACACACAAGTTGATCTGTTGATCTCTCCGAGCAGTGTGCGGTGCCCCCTCCACCATAATCCACCTCGATCATATCGTAACGGTGCTTAGGCGAAGCCATGCGTCGGTAGCATCATCATCACCGTCATCACACCATCGTGCTGATGATACTCTCCATCGAAGCTTTGCTGGATCGAAGCCCGCGGGACGTCATCGAGCTAAACGTGTGCTGAACTCGGAGGTGCCGTGCCTTCGGTACTTGGATCGGTCGGATCATGAAGACGTACGACTACATCAACCGCATTGTGCTAACGCTTCCACTTTCGGTCTATGAGGGTACGTGGACAACACTCTCCCCTCTCGTTGCTATGCATCACCATGATCTTGCATGTGCGTAGGAAAGTATTCAAATTACTACGTTCCCCAACACTACTCACCTCACTCCCTTAACTACTTTCAATGAATATTAATCCGTCTATTTATAACAGCACTGGCGAAAGATTTCTGAAGGGCTTCACTGTACCGCCCCACAGCCCGAGGGCCACAATTGGGACCTTGACCCCGGATTCGAAGAGGATCCGGATATATTCGTGGTGCTCGAGGACGGGGTGTTTTACCAGGCGAGCTATGACGGCACAGAAGTGGACATTACCGCCGATTATCCCGGTCTTCACCCTGCTTCACACGTAAGTAATCAGGAGACATCTCATCCGACTGAGTTCTCTCATTCTGCCTCACCCACCGCACCGTCCTGTGCTCAAAAGGGGAGGCGTTCGGCGCGCCATGCCGCCCCAGGGGCATCTCCAAAGAGAGCGGCCCCCACGCCGGGCAAGCCTTCGAATAGGAAGGCAAACAAAGATACGGCCGAGCCTTCATCGAAGAGGTATGGATTTGAAAATATGTTCTTCAGCAGTCGCGTCGCATCCAATTGTGACTTTTATGTTTGTCCTGTATCAGGAAAAGAATGTGCCGGACTATGTCCAGGGGTCCGGCCAATCATACTTCCCACAGCCGGGATCCAGATCCTACCGCAAAGACAGGGGATGATACGGGGGTGACGCCGGATTGTCCTCCAGCCGAGGATTCAGATGGTGTATCCGTCACCAACTCGGAAGTGGAGAGCGCCATGAATCATCGGCGCCGGAGGGCCATTTTACGCGACCCCAATTTTTCAGAAGAGGCGTTCAATGCCTTCAGCTCGGCTGATGCATACATCCGAGCTGCTCGGGATGGGCTTAACAGAGCCACCAATCAACATTTAAAAGATGTGCAGGTAAGTTTGCTTTGTCCGCATATGATAACCATATGCCAGTAGCCCCCGAGACTTGAAGCAGTTGGTACAAATGATTTAATGATCGTTATATAACCAGGTTCTCACAAAGAAGAACGACCTGCTAGTCCAAGAGCTAGAAAAGTGTCAGACACAGCTAACTGCTCTCACCGCCGAACTGGAAGAGTTCAAGAAGGCGCCCTCTGGTAATATTTCCCTCCATCGAGAAATAGTAATAATATACCAGTTATGCTAACACTATTGCTTATCTCATGACAGGATCGTCAGATCAACTGGAGGAGAAGCTGAAAACCGCGCAGGCGGGAGAGAAAGAGGCCAAAAGACTACACGCCACAGGCGAGCGAGTGCTGACCCGAGCCAGAGAGGAGAAAAACAAGCTCCAAGATTTGAACACCAAGCTGGGCGAAGAGCTGAAAGATGTGCGGCCCAGCTGGCTGACTCCATAAAGGAAAATAAAAGGCTGCGAGGCAGCATATTCAGTATGTGACCGAACTTACCTTATAGTAATTCATAGGTGAAAGGTTCTGACAGAGTTATTTTTATAGGTATGTTGACGGGCCGTCCCGAAGAGGAGGTATCCTGTCGGATGTGGGGTTCCGGCAAACCCTTAAGGTTCGAACATTTGGGTGCACGCGAAGTCTTTCCCTCCTACCGATCTACGCTCTAGCTCGCTAAGATCTTGCGGACGAACTCGACGAACTCACAACACAGAAAGACACGGGATTTATACTGGTTCAGGCCACCAATGTGGTGTAATACCCTACTCCAGTGTGGTGGTGGTGGATTGCCTCTCGGGCTGATGATGAACAGTACAAGGGAAGAACAGCCCCCTGAGGATGAGGTGTTCTTGTGCGTATGAACTTGTGGCATGTGGATCTGGTCTCTCTCCACTATGGTGGCTAGTCCTATTTATAGAGGCCTTGGTCCTCTTCCCAAATATCGAGCGGGAAGGGAGCCAACAACGGCGGGCAAATTTGAAGGGGGACAGCTAGTACAAGCTATCCTGACAAAAGCAGTCTTCTCCTGCGAAAAGCTCTGGGGTGACGCTGTCTTGGGCTCCATGATGACCTCCGCCTTGCCATCCTCCTGGTCTTGGTCTCGTTGCACCAATATGGCAACCTTTGTCTGATGCCTTGGTACTCTTCGCCTGCGCTGGCCTCCTTAGCACCAAAGAGGAAATAAGGACGCTGTGCGCACCGGCGCCCGCCTAGTACCGTACATCATGGCTCATGTCACGAGAGCCTCGTGAGGTTTGCCCCGCCTTGATATCTCCGCTCCTCGTGAGCCTGCCTGGCTAGGCCACTCCAGAGGAGGTCTTGCGTCATCTGCCTCGCGAGGCTTGGACCCTCGCGAGGGTCTTGGATGCCTCGTTGATGAAGATGGGCCGCACGGCCTGCTGCTTAGCCACGCCGTGGGCTGCAGGCAGGCAAGTCTGGGACCCCCATTCCCAGAATGCCGATAGTAGCCCCCGAGCCCAAGGTGCGCTCGGGCTTGGCTTCGCGGCGAAGCCAAGAGTCAAGTTCGGAGCACCGCGGGCCCCAAAAGCCTGCGGCCTCGGTCGACGCGTGGCGGTTGATTGGACATGGGCGTCTCCGCTTCCTCAGCAACTGCACGCCCTGACAAAGGCTAGCGCAGGCAGTTCTTTCCTTCATTGCTTCTTCCTTGCCTCGCTCCAGATCCCCTTTCTCTCTCTTCGCCGCTGCTATCTCCAGATCTGCTCCACCCTTGCTCTGCTTCTGCTACCCATGGCACCGCGCAAGGTCAGGACCTCCTCAACACCGGCTTGGTATGAGCCGGCCCTTGAGGTGCCCACCGTCACGGAGAAGAGCCTCGCCTCCGTGCGCCTGCTGACAGCGGGCAAGGGCAACGAGTGGGGGAAGA
The DNA here is from genome assembly GCA_032464435.1 of Aegilops umbellulata. NCBI lineage: Eukaryota > Viridiplantae > Streptophyta > Magnoliopsida > Poales > Poaceae > Aegilops > Aegilops umbellulata. The sequence continues at coordinate 447,413,669 of CP136054.1, forward strand.
CGGAGCTCCGGCTCGCCTCCGACGAGCCAGAGCCTGAGGGGAGCACCTTCTTCCCCTTCTTCTCGAGCAGTGTCGCCGTCGGGTTGGTTCCTCCCTTATCTGATTTCTTTTATTAAGTCCTCGATCACTACGGGCTGCAGGTGTTGCATCTCCATCCCAACTCCGTCCTCCTACTATCCATCTTCGCCTACTACTGCGAGGCATACCTGGGTGTCATGCCGTCCGTGGCGCTCTTGCGCCATTTCTTCTTCCTCCGCGTTAGCGGCGAGCATATCACCGGATGCGCTAATTTCTTCGCATGCGGCAAGGCCAACTCGATCTCGAGCACCGAGAAGAGGGCCGACAACATCCGATCCAAATGGGTCATGATGGATGCCCAGCGCGCCGACCCGCATCTAGCGTTGCCCACAGCGGCACCTCCTCCCAACGGGGGGTGGCCCAAGGCGAAGCTTGTCGACGAGCGGGCATCCTTGGTGTTGGGGCAGATGATGACCGACCTGAGGGCGAGCAACGCGAGGGCGGTTAAGATAACGGGGGCGATGCTCCTGAGGGAGTTCTTGACGCTGCGGGTTGCGCCACTCCAGGCACGCGCCCCCCCCCCTCTGGGAGCTTGACGAAGAGGAAAATAAGACCCGCCTAAGGCCGGGGGTCCTGCCTGGCGATGAATTGGACGTCGTCCTGCGCCTCATGGTCGGGGACAACCAGGAGTACCCGCCTAGCGCCTTCCTTCCCCTGTTCAAATGCAGGGACTGGGAGGAATTCGTCGCCTCCAGGCTGACTTTTGATGCGCGCGGGCTGGTGCCGCCGGCGCTTCCGAAAGCCCCTATGGCACAGAACCCGCTGGAGGTGTCTTCTGGTGAGTCTCGCAGAGAGGGAGAAGAGGAGGAGGACTCAGAGAAGACCCTGGAAGAGGTGGGGGAGACTTCCCCTCTGAGCAAGGCCGAGATTCTCCGCGCCCTTCCTGATGATGCCGATGCCGACGCCCACCAAGGGGAGAGGGAGCAACCTCCTGTCCCGACAAGGAGTAGGTCATCGCTGGTGGCCCGAGGTGCTGCCTCTGCCCCGATACATCCTGGAGCTGGGTCCGGTTCCGCCTTCGCTCCGCCCGACGCCGCCATTGTCCGAACGCCTGCCCCTCAGGCCACGAAGCTGTTAGGCTTCAAGCCTCTCAAGCGGTCAGTGGAATACGTCGCAGTGGATCGGTAAGTGTCTTAAGCTTTGCTTTGTCCTTGCTTGTACTCGTCGCTTCCTGATACTTGCCCTTGGTTGATCAGGCCGACATCCTTGGTGAAGAAGAGGAAAGAAGACACAACGGTCATGCCTCCCACGGAGAAAGGAGGCAACAACACCCGCATCTCCCCAACCCGATCGTCCTCGCGAGGCCAAGAGGAGCATTGCTGCGTGGAGTAAGCCCCCATGGCCCCGCTGGTTTCGGAGGTGCCGGTACTTGGCGCGGCCGACGATGTCCCAGCTGCTCCGGTACCCGCGGTCTCCCAAGCCCCAGTGATGATGTCGCTTCCTCCCACTACTGCATCTCCACTCCCTGGTCCTTCTGCTCCTGCTGCCGTCTTGGAGCGTGCCCTTTTGGTGATGACCCAGCTGCAGGCGGATCTCCTAAGTGCGGACCCGTGCCTGGTGGTCAGGCGTCTGGAGCTAGCCTCTGGCTGGCTTCACTCTGATCTAGCAGTTCGCGCAGCGCTGGGCCAGGCTGCTGCGGCTTCTGAGAAGGAGAAGCAAGGCGCCGCCAGCGCTGCAGCCGATCGTGAGGCGGCACTGAAAGACGCCAAGGCCGCCCGTGACTGCTGCCAAGAGCTAGAGGGCGAGTTGCAGAGCCTGCGCGACAAGCACGACGAAGAGGTACAATGCCGCCAAGCGAAAGAGGTGGAGATGAAAGCCCGGGAGGAAGCCGTCAAGAACCGCGATGCTGAGCTGACGGAGCTAGGGAAGATGCAGGCTGCCGAGTGCAACTGGTTGGAAGAGTTGGAGCGGAAGATGGGGACGAGGGAGGCCGATCTTGATGCCAAGGCACGAGTCCAGGCCGAAGACCGTGCGGCCTTCACCGATCTCGAGAAGAGGTCTCGCACGGCGCTGAAGACGCTCTACGAGCATGGCCTGGAGAAGCCTCTGGACATCGACGAGGACGGCCCCGCCCAGCTGCTTCCTCTCGTGGTGAAGGCGCTTGAGGAGGTCGTTGATGGTCTCGGTCCCATGGCGGAGGCAGAAGCTCGCGTCCTATCTTCAGCCGCGCTGACTCGCGTCTTTAACCACCTGCACCTTCGCGACCCCAACGCTTGCCTTGACGAGCTGCTGGAGCCTGTAGCCGAAGATCAGTATGAGGCGGCTGCCGCAGCCGTGCGGGATCAGGTGGGGGCCTTGCTAAGGAGGTTTCATGGCTTTGTCTCCGCTCCTCTTTCCGACGTCGTCGACCTTGCGGCTGGTGGTGAAGACAAAACCGATCACGAGGGAGTGCCTTGCGCAGGTGACGGCGACGTCTAGAGGTGACCCGCGGCCATTCTTCCCGTTCCGTTCCTACGACATGTAACAGGCCTCGTGGAGGCATTTAGACTTTTATTTGGTATTGTGAGGACAATATGCTTGTAATATTTGCTTCGAGATTTTGCGATTTCCATCCTATTTGCTTTGCGTTCTGCGTCGGCAGAGCCCGGCCCCGCGCATACCTCAACCGCCATTGGGCCGACCGTAGACCAGGACGGACCAAGGAGTGAGGGGCTACGTGACCATTTAGGATCCCGAGTCACGATGCTCAGGAGTCCCCCTTGACGCGCAAACAACATATAGGGAGAGTTCGCGGGCATAGATTAATGTTCTACATCGGCAGAGCCCGGCCCCGCGCATACCTCAACCGCCATTGGGCCGACCGGAGACCAGGACAGACCAAGGAGTGAGGGGCTACGTGACCAGTTAGGCTCCTGAGTCGCGATGCTCAAGAGTCCCCCTTGACGTGCAAACAATCCCATACCTGCCCTCGCTGAGGCCTCGGGAGGGGCGCGCGATGCCCAGGTCCGGGGGACCTGGTTGGGTGGCGTGCGCTTGGGCGTGACCCGAGCGCAGCACCCGTGCCCAGCCCCCATGTGCGGCTTTCCCGAGGGGAGGCGTTGCGGTAAGGCTGCGCGCTGAGCTCTGGGCTCCCTGAGGTTGGCACGACCGTGGGGTCGCCCTCAGTTGTTTATCACCAGCGCGGAGCATAGTGCTTCTGCTTGTGCACGGGCATAGCCGCTCCTCGGCAGTGTCGTCAGCCAGCGCGGAGCATGGTGCTTCCACTTGGGCGTGGGATGGGGGCCCCCTCCGGGAGGAGGCCCCGGGGCGTGTACAGCCCCGCCCTGACACGTGGCTTGCACGGCAGGGCTGTGAGGTGTATCTAGGCACTCGTGAGCCAGCGCGGGACTCACGAGGCCCTACCTCAAGGCGGGTTGCGTCTGGTCTTGGGTCTTGGTGATTGTATGTTCCTGCAAGGCGGTTAGATGCAAGCACTCTATGTCCTCAGGTCCCGGCCCTCGAGCAAGCTCAGCCACCGCTGGTATGCCAGGTCACGATGTCGTGGTCAAGGCCAGGGGGTGAGGGCTGGGGAGCCAGTAAGAGCTCCTGAGTCATGATGCTCAGGAGTCCCCCTTTTAACGTGCAAGCGGATTGCATAGGGTAATCAGGCCCGCGACGGGCGGCAATCGAGCAGGCGATAGCCGTTGGCAGGTTAAGCATAAAGAGCAGATCGACTTGGATAAATGCAGGAAGATACATGCCACCAGGTCTGGCCTGAGCGGCTTAGGGATGATGCAGCCCGAGGGGCGCCCCCAGCACGGTAAGATAAAGACTTAAGCAAAAGGGATACATGCCACAGGGACGGACCCATGTGGCCTGGGAATAATGTAGCCCGAGGGGCGCTCCCAGCTTAAACGAACTTGGAAGATGTCACTTGGTTCTATAGACGAAGTAGAGTTGGTGCAGCTGAAGCCATGCGTTGAAGGAATGGCTCCTCATGAGCCACCGGGACCCTGAGCCTTGGGGGGTCTGGGGGCTTAGGAGGTTCCCTTAAGACCGTCTCCATCTCCTCCAGAACGGCGTGGAACCTGGCCTCCTAAGCCGCCAGGACTTGTCGCACGTTGCGCCAATAGGCCGACGCCACGCTCGGCAAGCCGAAGGGCATGCGAACGTAGCTGTGTGGTGGGCCCTCATAGCGGCCCACACGTGATGTCCAGAAGCGCTCCTGAGATGCGGCCCTATTGAGCCCTGGGGCATCAACGCAGACACGCAGCCCGGCATCCTCGCCTGGATGGGGAGCTGCGCCTTGTGAGCGGTTGTGGCCGCGCATGACTCTTGCTTCCTGCAGTTCCTGGGTGGTCTTGGTGATGAACTCCTGAGTGGTGGGCACTCCTTGCCCTGTGTTCTCTTGAGGAAGGTGTGCCATGAGGCACGCTTCCAAGTGGTGCCCAAGCACCTCCCTCGTGAGGTTGGCAAGGTCTGAGGCTCTCCAGGAGAGAGCCCCCGAGTCCTGCCTGAAGAGGGCGCTGGGCGCACTTTCCTATGCGGTGGAGGGAGGCGCCCCTAGAGCGGGCGCGATCCTGACGAGGCTCTTGACGCGACGCCATCTTCTTGGGGTCCTGCGCGGCGCGGCAGCTTCTTCTTGGGGATGATCTTCGGAGGGCCTTCACTTCTGCTATCAGGATTGTTGATTGCTGCGGCTTGGAAGGCGCGCTCAAGGGAGCACACCGCATCCCTCTCTTCACATGGGACCGTGATGATTCCTCCACTTCCTGGCATCTTGAGAATGTTGTAACCGTGGTGAGTGACTGCCATGAACTTGGCCAAGGCTGGATACCCGAGGATGGCATTGTACGGCAGGCGGATGTGCGTGACGTCGAAGTCGATGAGCTTGGTGAGGTAGTTCTTGCACTCCCCGAAGGTGACAGGCAGGCGGACCTGCCCTATCGGTGTGGTGGAACTGTCAGTCACTCCTGAGAAAGGCTTGGTTGGTTGTCGAACATGTCGACGGATAGGACGTTGAGCCCTGCGCCGCCATCGATGAGAGTCTTGGTGACTTGCACATTGCTGATGACTGGGGAGCACAACATATGGAGTGCGCCAGCGGTGGCTGCGCACTTGAGCTGGTCTGCCGAGTTGAAGGTGATGGCGCATTGGGACCACCTGAGCGGGCGCGTGGCTTCGAGCTTGGAGAGCACCACGTTCACCTCGCGAGCGAACTGTTTGAAGATGCACTAAGAGGCTGGGGCCTGAGCGCCGCCCAGGATGCAAGCGATCGCAGGCGGCTCCTGGAAGCCCCTAACCCCCTCGTCTTGGTGGTGGTCGTCGTTCCTTCTTGGTGGCGGCAGCGGGGGAAGACTGGCGTTGCCCTGGGGGCGATCCTCACGAGGCGGGTCCCTCCAGGCGCCCTCGCGAGGTTGGTCCTGCCAGCGGTCCTCACGAGGCCGGTCGCGCCACTCCTGGCGCTGGCCACGGTCGTCCCAGTGTCCGCCTCCGCGTCCTCCTCCGCGGCCATAGCCCCGGTCGTTGCGCTTGGGGCGTCGACCATAGCGTCCTTCCCGTATGGCTCTGAGCTCTTGGCAGTCGCTGGTGTTGAGAGTGTTCAGGTTGTGGAAGGCGCAGAACGGTCTACCGTTCTTGAACGACTCAGGCTGATCTCTGCCTCGCTTGGTGTCGGGCTCCGCTGCGAGCACTACTGCCTCTTTGTGCTTCACGTCCTTGGACTTGGCCTTCTTCTCCTCCACTCATGCAGCTGGCGGCTCAAGGAGAGAGAGGCGCCCCTCCTCAGCTCTTGCGCACTTGGTCGCCAAGCTGAACAGCTCCTGAGATGTGCAAAGCTCTTCGTGGATAGCGAGCTCTTCCTTCATCTTGACGTCACGGATGCCGTCTGAGAATGCGAAGATGATGGCTTCGTCCGTGACCTTGGGGATCTTGAGGCGGGTGTTGTTGAAGCACTGGATGTACTTCTGGAGGGTCTCTCCTGGTTGTTGCTTGATGCGGCGTAGGTCGCCCGCGGCCGGTGGGCGGTCGCGAGTGCCCTGGAAATTGGCGACAAAGTGGTCGCGCATCTCGTCCCAGGAGGAGATCGAGCCGTGCTGCAAGTTCAGGAGCCAGGAGCGGGCCCCATCCTTGAGAGCTATGGGAAACCAGTTCACCATGACTTTTTCGTCGCCGTTGGCCGCTTCGTTGCTCAGCTCATAGAGCTGCAGCAATTCCGCGGGGTCCGCGGTGCCGTCGTAGCGAGGAGGCAGATCTGGCATGAACTTTCCTGGCCAGGCGACGCTACGTAGTTCGGGGGTGAAGGCGCGGCAGCCGGCCGTGGTCGCCGGGGACCGCTTCTGAGGCGGAGCTTGATCTTGGCGAGGTCCACGCTGCGCCACCACATGCGGCACGTGGTCTTGACGAGGTGGCGTGGGGAGCGCCGGTGCAGCTTCTCGCGGCCGCGAGATTTCTTGGCAGCTTCTCGGGGCTGGGCACGGTGGATCACGCCGCGGAGGCACGCGCCTTGGTGCCAAGGCACCATCTTGGGGTTGAGGCGGTGGAGGCATGCCATGGGCCCCATCGCCCGCGGCTGGTTGAGGGGGAGGCAGAGAGTGGGATGGCACCAGAGAGCCCCCCGCGGCGCGTGCGAGCCACTCCTCGTAGAGGTCGTCAACGGGGCGGTAATGCAGGAGCTCGTTCGCTGCGAGGAGCGCGGCCAGTGCCTCCATGGGAGCGCGGTGCCCGTGAGATGAAGAACTAGCAGGGGTCAGTGATGGAGTAGTGGTGCGACCGTCCTGCAGCACCGAAGGATGCAGCGAGGACGCCTGCTGCTCGTTCCCCGCCGGGCCAGTGGCAGCGTTGGCGACGGGAAACGGAGAACGACGAGGTGGACCGCCTACGGGAGCCGTCTGAGCGATGCGGGCGGAGAGGGAAGCCTGACGCTCAGCTCGAGCACGGTGAGCGTCCGCCATGGAAACGACGGAGCGGTGGAGCAACAAACCGACGAAGGGGAAACTACTGCGCACCCCTACCTGGCGCGCCAAATGTCGGATGTGGGGTTCCGGCAAACCCTTAAGGTTCGAACATTGGGGTGCGCGCGAAGTCTTTCCCTCCTACCGATCTACGCTCTAGCTCGCTACGATCTTGCGGATGAACTCGATGAACTCACAACACAGAAAGACACGGGGTTTATACTAGTTCGGGCACCGATGTGGTGTAATACCCTACTCCAGTGTGGTGGTGGTGGATTGCCTCTCGGGCTGATGATGAATAGTACAAGGGAAGAACAGCCTCCTGAGGTGGAGGTGTTCTTGTGCGTATGAACTTGTGGCGTGTGGATCCGGTCTCTCTCCACTGTGGTGGCTAGTCCTATTTATAGAGGCCCTGGTCCTCTTCCCAAATATCGAGCGGGAAGGGAGCCAACAACAGCGGGCAAATTTGAAGGGGGACAGCTAGTACAAGCTATCCTGACAAAAGCGGTCTTCGCCTGCGAAAAGCTCTGCGGTGATAAGAATTATATATACAGTAAAATAACTGCAGCATCATGAATAAGAAAAAACCTAGACTATACAATAAAGAAATTATGGCATATTACATACACTGGGCATCAAAGTTCGCCACTATGATAATAAAGCACAAGCAGACAGCAGATTACATACACTGGGCATCAAAGATCGCCACCAGTGCAAATAAACACGCCGACAAAATAATATACAAAACCGACAGCACTTCAATAGAGTTCAAGAAAGATTAGCCCTGCTGGGGAGCTGCAGCGCAAGCAGCTGAGCAAGATGATGAGACTGCGCTTGTTCAACACTTATATCTTCCTCACTCTGAAAGATAAACAAGCAGACAGATGACAGGTTTTGCACATAAAAGTATTAGTGCTGACAATTCATCACATTTCTTACTGACGAATAAAGTGACATAGTTTAAGTTTGCGTTAACACAATATGGTATTGTTCAGGTCAAGACATGGCAGGAAATGACATAGTGAAGGAGTTGGCAGCTTCACGACACCACTGGATTACAAATCAAGAACTCATAAGTAACAATGGTTAGTGTGCTGTCAATTTATACCATTTCAGATTGGCAAATAAAGAGATGGTTTAAATAATAGTAGAATGATATGACATTGTTCATAGTTAAGACATTGCAGAATATGACATTGTGCTGTAGTGGGTAGGTTCACCACACCACTGGATTACGGATGAAGAACAGAAGCATACATGCAGTGCAAAAGAAGATCACTTGCTCTGTATAGTTTAATTTACATGGTATGAAGAAGGAACTTGGTTGTACAACTGAAAACTTAAATTGAGAAAGGACAAACTTTTGTTTATGAACTACATATAATAAACTTTAAACAAGCAATTTGATGCAAACACCAAAAATAAACAGCTGTTGCAGTCATGCCTAACCAAATATATACAACAAAGTTTGAAGGCTTGAGATGGACACACTTACATTATTGGTGAAGACAGGCTCTATAAAGGCCTTGTCCATGCCGATGGGGGGCAAGTCAAGAAGTTTACCACAAAATCTTCTTCAAAAGCATTGCCTTTATTCTACATTTTGATAAGAGTAAATATAGATGTGATAATATACGAAAAAATGGAGAATATTTAAGATAAGATGAAGAGTGATGCTACATAACCAAGTAGCTATAAATGTAAGTGCAGCGATACAGGCAAAAGGTAGAGCCAAGAGCAATGCACAGCTAAACTTCTTCAGTACCAACCTTATGGTAAGAATAAATATAGATCTAATGTGTAGAAAATGGAGGGCAAAGGAAAATAAGTTGTAGAGTGATGGTACATGAACACCTACCTGTCATTATAAGTACACTGATAAAGGACAACATGTACTTACAAGAATAATGCAGAGCTAAAAAAACATTGGCATTGGATATATTCTACACTAATGTAACCATTCATACAGATCAGATAATTTGGAGCAAACAATTGATAAGCAAGCTATCATGCATACTGTTGTCACATAATGAACCAGGTATGTATGCAAGTACAGTGATACAGGACAACAGGTACTAACAAGAGCAAAGCAGCGGGCAACATATTTGCGATATCCTGTCGTTCTTGTCAAACCGGAATTCTTCTTCGAGCAGATTTCCTGCAAAAAAGATCCGTAAGGCACATGCGGAAAAGTAGAAGTTCAAATTGTCATGTGATTTCATAGACAGTACCTCATCCTGGGAATGAGATCAGTGCATAACAAGCTTTTTCCATTCAATGTCTTCTAAATTTAGCACAGGAGACTTCACCGGAAATCCCTTTATAGACTTGCCATCAAAGTGTGATTTCCTCAGGTAACACCGATACTGCTGCAATGCTTCCTTTAAAAGCACAAGCAAGCTTTGCTCGTCATGACTATCCAGATTGACCCTCGCCTAGTTACAACAATGTAATGTAAATCATTGATGTGTTCAATCAGCAGAAAACAGGAAAATAATAACCATGAATATAGCACTTACACGTAAGTTGGACAGGAAGATGTGAAAATGGTGTTTGTCTTCACAATAATCTTCCCATGATGGGAATATATGCACGTGGTCCCTAACAACATTGAAAGCATTGTATTTTAAATTGAGAATAAATGGAATGGGGTTCCAATCTGCACGAATTGGCCGTCTCTACAGTTGGGATAGGTCTTCGGCCAGTGGACTTTATGTACTTTTTGCTGGAGTGGGATTTTTCTATGGTACATCTGGTGCTATGGCAAATGAAATCGGTATACCTTTTGCTGGAGTGCAGGTCCTGTGTGGTGGGGCTAGTGGTGTGGCCAGTGAAGTATGGGTACAGTCTGCTGGAGTCGGTCCTACGTTTTATGTCACTGGTTGTACAACCAATATAAGTGGGGTGCTGTCTGATTTCTCCGGCACCACAATGTTTTTCAAGGACTTTGCTGGTGCTCCTTCAGGTTCGGCAATCACCCTCTTCCTTTTTGATGTCTGATGCACAAGAACAACATTTGAGTGGAAGAACATGGTATGATGACAGATGGAATATGTATTGATAATGGATGGGCATGGCATCTCGACATATATGATGAGTAAACTAAGCAGATGGCGGTGCAAAAAGTAGAAGAAATGCAAGACAACATATGCAAGATACGCGCAATCAATAAAACCTTGCCAAATTAGAACAGGCACCTTGATGGGTGAACAGGACAGGCCATCTGCCTTTGACTCCTCGAGGTTAGAATAGTCATTAGGATGATATTCTGAACAAGAGTCAACAGGTGGGGAGCGTACGAGTTTCATTGCTTCTAGAATGGCACTCAATGCCATGCTGCCAATTTTGTAAGTCATTGCAGTGTTCCACAATATTCTTCTGACGCGCGGATTCTAATATTCACTGTAATTGCGTATAATATTTGAGAACCATGAAAACATAAATACTTGTGATATTATCTTTGTAATGCAGATGATATTCTAATATAGGGGCGCCCTTGTAAACACTTGTGTGCTATCACTGGATTCTGATGAGAGAGCTCATGTGTGCTGTAATATGGTGCGTGCATTTATATAATCTGGCACAAGTACACAAAAAAATAGGCTCCAAAAGTAAGGATAGCTGGCAGATGATAGGTTCATAATTGTGACACTCCAAAAATTTCATTTGGGTTTTTGCAAAGTCCTTGCTGGATTTTCCTTGAAATTTGAGGCTTTCAGTAAAACAACCCTCTTAAAATTTCTTTTCCTTGACTAGGGTTGCTATTTCTGTTTTCTCCTTCAAGCCCTAGGGTTTGACCTTCTTAAAAACTCCTTCTCTCTATTGTTTCCCTTCTCAGATTTTTATTGGAGTTTTCTTTTTAAGAAAAAATCTATGAAAAAGATTTGGGATTTTCATTCTATTGAAAACCATCCATGACCTTGTATTTTGCCCATGAGGTAAGACCACGACAACATCTTCTCCCCTCCTTGTCAACAACTCAAATTCCCTATCCCAACTCATCCAAACAAGTTTTGGATTTTATTTTATCTCTCAAATATTTTCTGTCAATTATTTTGAGCCTGATGGATTTTCAAAGCAAGTACCCTTTTCCATTTGAGATTTGACTTCAAACCAACTCTACTGGCTAGTCCTTTGCACCCACAACCCAGAACCATCTTGATCCACTCATCTTCTTTTCAAAATTTTCAACTTACACTCCCTGCAAGTTTGGACCAGATTTGTCAAATTTGGTGAAATTCATATCTACACTTCTCCAAAAATTCCACCAAAAATCAGGCAGCCTACTAGAGCAATGAGAAGCCACTCCACCAAAAATCAGCCCAAGGAAAAATCCCTACATGCCTGGATCATTCTGTCAAACACCTTGCATGCACTGTTCAAACACATTCAGCAAATTCAGTCTTCAGTGTTGATTTCTTCAGTTCATCTTCAGTCACGCGCACACAGTGCCCTTGGCACGTTGCTCGCCGCCTGGTCTGCGTGTCCAGAGCCCCGCACACGCGCTTGGCTTCTTCCTGGCGTCGGTGGCGCTCTGACCCGACCGTGCCGGCGTGTCCCGCGGCGGCTGAACCGCCGTGGCAGCCAACAGGGAGCAGAACGGCGGCTCAACGCCGTTCCGCGCCGCACAGCCCCGCTGATGGCTCCGCGTGTCCACCTCCACGCCAGCGCACGCATGCAGCACAGCCGTAGTGGAGCGGCACGCACAGAGCGTGCTCTCTGCCGCCGATGGACCCGCGCCGTCCCGTTCCGTCGAGCTCCACCTCAGCAAGCTTAAACCAACGCCGTTGGCTCCAAAATGGACTCCGCGAACCTCCACGATGGTGCTCAACTCCTAAACTTCCCCGACCAAGCACTGCACCACCGTAATCACTCGCCGGAGAACGCCGTTCTCGGCCACCGCCTCGGATCGCCTATAAAAGGAGACCTCGAGCCCTCCCGCGAGCACGCACCACCCCTGCACTCCACCAACGCCCTGCCAGGTCACTGGGAGGACCTCGAGGAGGTCTCCTCCCCCGACTCCGGCCACCCCGCTCCGCCTCGGCCTCCAGCTCGATTCGCTCCGGTGAGGCCGTCTCCGGCGCCCAAACTCCGTCCATCTCCCTCTCTAGCTACCAGATTCTTAACCCCCTCCTCAATTTGATCAGTGCAGCTCTCTCCGGCGACCTCCAACCACGCCCGAACCGCCGTCCGCCGGAGCAGGGGCCACCGCCGACGTGGTGCTTCCCGGCGACCACCTCGACCACCATCCAACGCGGAATGGCACCCTGAGCACGGAGGTAACCTCCGATCTCTCTGCCTCACCGTGGATCGCCGCCGGCGACCACCGCGGCTCTCGGGCGCCAGCGAGCCCGACCCGCCTCTTTTAAATTTTAAACTTGACAGATGGGACCCGCCTGTCAGCTTCTCTGTCTTTTCTATTCGAATCGTTTTCTGAAAACGCCTTCGGGCAAAATACGCTTTCTCCGTTGCACTTGCGCATTTCCTATCGAACCGTTTTCTGTTTTTATAATAAAAACCCTGGAAAGTTTCTGTTTCAGTACAGATGAGTCCCTGGGCAAAAACCCTTATAACTTTTTATCAGAAGCATATTTTTGATTGATTCTTTTTCTGTTCTCTTCAAAATTTTGTCTAGTTTTTTATCAGATTTATTTTAAAAATATTTGCAATACTTTTGCTGCACCTCTCGGTATTCACGTTAGCGCGTATGTTTTCTATGTACCATAGATACCGACGAAGGTGACGGGACCGCGAACTTCACCGAGCTAGGCTCCGACTACTCTGAACCAGGCAAGCATGTTCGAACTTTTGATATGATGAGTGTATTGGCATGGTTGCATGTAGATAGTTTCATGGCATGCGTGGAGCATACCGATGAACCGTTCATTATGCATTGTTGGAGAAAGTAAGCCCGATGAATTCACACGTCGATGGACGTGAGTATGTAAGGCCATGTGTTGGCATGAAGATGGGTAAGATGGCAGTGTTGTAGCATGCCAGTCTTAGGCCATGCAAGTTAACTTCAGTACCAACCCGTATTGGTTGGTTCATATCCATTCCCTTTCCCTGTACTACCACATGTTTCCCGAAAGGGATATGGTTTAGTAAGTCGCAAACCGCTTTCTTGGTACACACCAAAAAGGAGAGGCCGGGATGCTGGTTCCATGGCCCTGGATTAAAGCCAGGCATCCGGTCAGGGGGCATGGGTGTTTCCGGTTGGGACCGAGAGGGGGGCACCCCTTAGAGCGCGCGTATATAAATTTGATCCCATGCTATTCGAGATTGTGATCTCCCCGTCTCAATAGTTTTTCTTGGACGATGTTGAGGGTGATTCCTGGCATCGAAGAGTTGGATGGGTGTGTACTAGATTGCTGTGTTTTCTTCTGAAATACCTTAACGGAACTAGTCCTAGGGACTACGGAAAACCGTCGACTGTGGGAAATTTTTGGTACAAACTCTGCAGAGCTCTATATCCTTAAGTCATCTTATCTATTTCCAAGTCACCTGCTAACAATCATGTGCCAGTTTGGTGACAGATTTCCCGGTGGGACGCATGAGCTCTAAGACCGATTAAATGTTTATTCTTGTGGATGGACTAACCCGTTTAATTCCATGAGTTGATTATACTTATGATGAGTATATTATTTCCTTATCAGTCTAAAGCCCTTTATGTGGTGTCGCTCAGACGCCCGACTGTGGCATTTCTTTTAAAGCCCTTTATGTGGTGTCGCTCAGACGCCCGACTGTGGCATTTCTTTTAAAGCCCTTTATGTGGTGTCGCTCAGACGCCCGACTGCGGCATTTCTTTTATAGCCCTTTATGTGGTGTCGCTCAGACGCCCGATTGTGGCATTATTATTCCGCATTTTCCGCTCGAGGAGTCTTTCAGACACTCGTTTGGCACCAGTATTATTATTCCGCATTTTCCGCTCGAGGAGTCTTTCAGACACTCGTTTGGCACCAGTATTATTATTCCGCATTTTCCGCTCGAGGAGTCTTTCAGACACTCGTTTGGCACCAGTATTATTATTCCGCATTTTCCGCTCGAGGAGTCTTTCAGACACTCGTTTGGCACCAGTATTATTATTCCGCATTTTCCGCTCGAGGAGTCTTTCAGACACTCGTTTGGCACCCAGCATTATCAGTTCTATGTCTGATCGTACTGGTTACTTATCCATGTATTTCATGTTGGCATTTGTTATATCTTACGTCCGTGCTGTCTTGCGAGTACTTTCAAAGTACTCACTGGCTTGTTGATTTGGCCAGATGCTGACGAAGGTGATCTCATGGATGAAGAGTTCGATAGCGAATCCGACGCCTAGAGGAGTCCCAGTCAGTCTCGTGCAACCCTGGAGTTGGTCACTGTTTCATATCCGCTTCCGCTACCCTAGTAAATTCATCGAGCTTCACCTCGACGCTCGATGGGATGTTAGTTTGAGAATCCCATATCCACTCCCCACTGTGTTCTCCACCTCTACCATATTCGCGAGTCAGTAGTATGCCACCACTCCCTTGTGTCATTATTCGCCTTTATGTATAATTAATGGCACGCTTGTAATAAATTGTTGAGCATCGTCAGCTCAACCCTGTAATATATTTATGCTACTGGCTTATTGTATCAAAAGTTTGTCTGCCAGTGAGGAGATTTTATCTCAAACTGGGTTCTAAAGATTGGTTTCTCAATAAATATTTTTATTGGGAAAACCGGTCGTGACAAGCTTGGTACCAGAGCCAGGCTGACTGTAGGAAGCCACTAGGTGCTATCGCTAATCGGTTATGAGCATGATAGAGCTTATTCATGTTTTTACAATAGTAGTCATTTCTTTCTGACAGTCAGCATATATTTATGATCTGACCATTCAGGATTTTTGCCTACTTTTGTAGATGGCCGACCGCAGCTGCGAGTCTCAGACCTTCGCCAATGTACCGATGGGTTCGTCAAGCTTCTCTCCTTCGTCGTTCAGGTCGCGATGGGGCCGTCTGTGCGCCCAGTCGTCACTCTCTGTCAGCACAGAGTCAACGACAGTCTGACTATGCACCAGGCCGCGGTGCAGTTCAAGGGAGGGCGTGGTGATCTACGCCGCTTCCGATTTTTGGGGAGAGCCATGCCTTCGGAGAAGCATGCCATCCAGATGGCAGCCCGCGAGGCGATAGCTCGTCTCAGGGATGTCCTTCCCGCGATGAAGGCTCGTCGCTACCGCTATCTACCTTGCCATGTGCCCTACACCTGTCACTACGCATTCTCCTGCCACAGAGGAGAACGAGACGAGGCTTTTGAGATGCTTATTGAGTATCTCCGGGCCTTGGAGGCAGCCTTCGACAACTTGGTGGATGACTTTGTGGCCGCCCGCATGGACTCAGTCCACGGTTGTGCCGCCAACAGGAGGGAGCTCCTGCCCACCGCACCGCCACTGACTTTCGTCTCGTCCTCTGCATCCCATGCTCCTGCTCGTCGCCTGCCTACCACCGAGGAGTTCAACCAGGTCATTGCGCCCACTCCAGCGCGCACTGCTCCACCACTCGCACCGACTCCAATCCGTGTCGTTCCGCCCCTGGCACCCGCTCCATCTACTCGGCGCAGTACTACTCGCATGGAGCCTATCAGCGAGGAAGTCGAGTCCCCGGCTTCGCTACGCCTCACCCTTGGCAGGGCCAAGGACGTCGTCAACATCTCCGACTGAGTACGCGTAGCCGCCATGCGTTGCATCGCCATGTAAGAGGTTGTGAGAAGTAGCTTGTTTGCGCATCATGTAGGATCTGGAGAAGTGCACTAGCCTAAATAACATGTCAGGATTATGTACGCATATCCTGAGTGATGTATTGTATAATTATCGCCGCGTGTAAGAGTAGTCCTTCTCTATGCGCAAATCGAGTTGTTTCCCCTTGAGTATCTTGGTTTTAAAATTTTATTCGTCAACCTCGTGCATTTTGGGTTTTATCTTTGCAACCCTTCCATTTTTCTTATGGGTTTTACAAATACATCCCCAGAGTGAAAAATGTCTCGTCCTTGGACTCGCTCCATGCCCACTCCACCAGAGGAAGATTATGGCAACCAACCGGGCAACAACTTTGCACAAGGGCAGTCAAGTCAACACTATAATACTCAATCAGGCAACAATTTTACTCGAGGTTAGACAAGTCAATAGGACAGTGAAACGGCACTTTCCCAAATATGCCGCCTTTATGAACAGAGTCAGCAAAAACATCGGGAAATGATGAACCAAGTCATTAACATGGGAAATCACCATGGGCAGTATCCGCAGCATTCCAAGCTATCTGAGCTACAGAAGACACGTCCCCCAACATTTTCTCATACTGACAAGCCACTTGAGGCCGAAGACTGGCTTCGCGATATGGAGAGAAAGTTAATTATTGCAAAATGCTCAGACCCAGAAAAGGTACTGTACGCACCGCATTATCTCACGGGAGCAGCCGCATCCTGGTGGGAAAATTTTCTGCACATGCATCCCAACGAAAATGATATAACCTGGGATGATTTCAAAGAAGGTTTCCGTGGCGCGCATATTCCTAAGAGTATTATGAAAATCAAGAAAAGAGAGTTCGATGACCTCAAGCAAAGGAACATGACAGTGTCAGATTACAACAGCCAATTTACTCTGTTATCCCGCTACGCCAACGAAGAGCGTATGACTGAAAGCAAGAAAATGGAGAAGTTCCTTGACGGCCTAGCACCCGCGCTTAAATGCCAACTGGTCATACACACTTTCCCAGATTTTAAGACGCTGGTGGATAAAGCCATTACTCTGGAAAATGAAAGACGCAGTTTGGATGATATCCGCAAGCGAAAGAGGGACCAGACTAACCATGCTCGCAATCACCGGAGTAAGACCGATTTTCAGAAGGGTGGGACGCACAAATCATCATCCAACGTCTCACGCCCAACACGGAATTTTCATGCTCGGGACAAGGAGTTCACCTATCGCCCAGGTGTTACTTGTTACGCCTGTGGAGAAGAAGGACACTATGCCAAGCAGTGTCCCAAGCCAAGAAGCTCAGCACCAAAGCCGAACAACGGCAACAATAATTCAGCGCCCAAGCGAAGCAACTTCAATCCCAACAATAACCACAGGAAAGGTCATCTGAACCACGTGACCAAAGAGGAGGCACAAAACGCTCCAGATATTGTACTCGGTACGTTCCCTGTCAACACAATACCTGCAACGGTTTTGTTTGATTCTGGAGCTTCTCACTCTTTTATTTCGAAAAGTTTTGCTTCGCAAAATAATTTTTCGATGCTTCCTTTGGAGAAATCCATGATCATCAAGTCCCCTGGAATTCAGCAAGTTACTCAGAATTACTGTCAGGATGTGATTATTGAGTTCAAAGGATTGAAGTTTCACGCCAATCTCATTGTGTTGGAAAATAAAGGACTAGATGTCATCCTAGGGATGGATTGGTTAACCACCAACAAAGGTTTCATTGATTGTTTCAATCGGACCGTGATTCTCACACACCACCATGGTAAGACAATAAGAGTATCCGCCAAAGAAAGGAAAATGCCCAGACAACCAAGACTGAACAAGGTGGACATTTCTGAATTAAACAAGGTCCCAGTAGTGTGTGAATTTCCAGACGTATTTCCCGAAGAGCTACCAGGCATGCCACCCGACTGAGAGATAGAGTTCAGCATTGAGCTAGCACCAGGAACCACCCCCATATACAAGAAACCATACAGAATGGCACCATCTGAGTTGGTTGAACTGAAGAAACAAATAAAGGAATTGCTTGACAAGGGATACATTCGAGCCAGTTCCTCACCATGGGGATCACCAATTTTGTTTGCCAAAAAGAAAGATGGAACACTGCGATTGTGTATTGACTACCGAGCTCTCAACATGGTCACGATCAAGAACAAATACCCGATGCCAAGAATAAATGATTTATTCGATCAACTCGCTAAGGCCAAGGTATTCTCAAAAATCGACCTAAGGTCAGGATACCATCAATTAAAAGTACGAACAGAAGATATCCCCAAGACAGCCTTCACCTCCAGATATGGACTGTATGAGTTCACAGTAATGCCTTTTGGATTAACAAATGCCCCTGCATATTTTGTTCACCTCATGAACAAAGTATTTATGAAGTTTATGGACAAGTTCGTTGTGGTATTCATCGACGATATTTTAGTATACTCCAAAACACCAGAAGAACACGCTGAACATCTCAGAATTGTACTAGGAGAACTCAGGAAACACCAATTGTACGCCAAGTTCAGCAAGTGTGAATTTTGGTTAAGGCAAGTAGGCTTTCTAGGCCACGTGCTAACCCAAGACGGGATCGCCGTGGACCAAGATAAAGTCAAGGCCGTACTTGGCTGGAAGTCACCAGCCAGTGTAACGGACATACGGAGTTTCTTGGGAATGGCAGGATATTACCGCAGATTTATTGAAGGATTCTCCACCATAGCCAAGCCAATGACGCAATTGCTCAAGAAAGATAAGGAATTTGAATGGACAGAAGCCTGTGAGAAAAGTTTCCAAGAGCTAAAACGGAAATTAACAACAACACCAGTATTGATTGTGCCGGACATACGCAAGAATTTTGAAGTATTTTGTGACGCGTCCAGGAAGGGACTCGGATGCGTATTAATGCAAGAAGGCAAGGTTGTCGCATACGCTTCAAGGAAACTTCGCAAGCATGAGGAAAACTATCCCACTCATGACTTAGAAATGGCAGCAGTTATTCATGCACTCAAGGAATGGAGGCACTTCCTACTTGGAAATCGATGTGAAATATATACGGACCATAAAAGTCTCAAATATATTTTCACACAGCCAGAGCTGAATTTAAGGCAACGACGCTGGTTGGAGCTAGTAAAGGATTATGATGTCGGAATCCACTATCATCCTGGAAAAGCAAATGTAGTAGCCGATGCTCTTAGTCGGAACCCCAGCGCCAACAACAACAATCTGCCCAACTTAAGACCCGAATTCCAACAGGAATTTGCCAGACTCAACTTGTTGATGATAGCAGAAGGCACCATAACAAACTTGGAGATACAACCCAACCTTGTGACAAGAATCAAAGAAGCCCAGCCCGGTCACCCCAGCATTGAAGGTATCAAAAGAAAGGTGAGTATGGGCAAGGCCTCGGAATTCATCATAGACGAAGAAGGGACACTATGGTACGGAAACAGACTCTGCGTACCGGACGTAGAAGACCTCAAACGGCAGATTCTAGCTGAAGCCCACACCGCTCCATATTCGATCCACCCTGGAGGAACCAAGATGTATAAGGATATCCAAGAAGGATTTTGGTGGCACGGTATGAAAAGGGACATAGCCACCTTCATTGCATGCTGCGACTCTTGTCAACGTATAAAGGCCGAACATCAGAGACCAGCTGGACTACTGCAACCAAATAAAATACCTGAGTGGAAATGGGATGAAATAGGGATGGATTTCATTGTCGGACTACCTCGATCACGACACGGGAATGATGCCATATGGGTTATCACCGACAGATTGACTAAGGTGGCACATTTCATTCCAGTAAAGACGACCCACACCACTCAGAAGCTTGCCAAAATATATCTCTCTCGCATAGTTTGTCTGCACGGTGTCCCGAAGGCTATAATATCCGACAGAGGAACACAGTTCGTCTCAAGATTCTGGGAGCAGTTACAACAGGCTCTAGGAACTCAACTAGCCTTCAGCACGGCATACCACCCTCAGACAGATGGACAAACAGAACGGGTAAACCAGATTTTAGAGGACATGCTGAGAGCATGTGTCCTCACCTACGGAGCCAGTTGGGAAGACAGCCTGCCATACGCCGAGTTCGCGTACAACAACAGTCATCAGGCCAGCCTGCAAATGGCACCATTTGAAGCCTTGTATGGGCGAAGATGTCGTACCCCGTTAAATTGGTCAGAGACCGGAGACAGCCGTATCTTCGGCCCAGACGTGCTCAAGGAAGCCGAGGAAAAGGTCCAACTAATCAGAGATCGACTCAAGACCGCCCAAAGCCGGCAAAAGAGTTATTACGATCAGAAACATCGTGGGGTCAACTTCGAACCCGGTGAATTCGTGTACCTACGGGTGTCACCTATGAGGGGGTTGCAGCGATTCAAAATTAAGGGAAAGCTAGCGCCAAGATTCATCGGGCCATTCGGTATATTGGCACGGAAAGGCGCAGTGGCATACCAACTAGACCTACCTGAGGAACTGTCAGATATCCACAACGTGTTCCACGTATCGCAATTGAGGAAATGCATGAGCAACCCAGAGAAACAAGTATCCCATGAGAACATAGACGTGCAGCCAGACCTCACTTATCGGGAACACCCAGTAAAGATATTAGAGGAGTCTGAAAGGAGGACCCGACAGAAAACCGTCAAATTTTTCAAAGTTCAGTGGAGTAATCACACCAAAAGTGAAGCAACATGGGAAAGAGAGGATTTTCTTCGAGCAGAGCATCCACACTTATTTAAGGATCAACTGAAATCTCGGGGACGAGATTTTTCCTAAGGGGGTAGGTGTTGTGACACTCCAAAAATTTCATTTGGGTTTTTGCAAAGTCCTTGCTGGATTTTCCTTGAAATTTGAGGCTTTCAGTAAAACAACCCTCTTAAAATTTCTTTTCCTTGACTAGGGTTGCTATTTCTGTTTTCTCCTTCAAGCCCTAGGGTTTGACCTTCTTAAAAACTCCTTCTCTCTATTTTTCCCTTCTCAGATTTTTATTGGAGTTTTCTTTTTAAGAAAAACTCTATGAAAAAGATTTGGGATTTTCATTCTATTGAAAACCATCCATGACCTTGTATTTTTCCCATGAGGTAAGACCACCACAACATCTTCTCCCCTCCTTGTCAACAACTCAAATTCCCTATCCCAACTCATCCAAACAAGTTTTGGATTTTATTTTATCTCTCAAATATTTTCTGTCAATTATTTTGAGCCTGATGGATTTTCAAAGCAAGTACCCTTTTCCATTTGAGATTTGACTTCAAACCAACTCTACTGGCTAGTCCTTTGCACCCACAACCCAGAACCATCTTGATCCACTCATCTTCTTTTCAAAATTTTCAACTTACACTCCCTACAAGTTTGGACAAGATTTGTCAAATTTGGTGAAATTCATATCTACACTTCTCCAAAAATTCCACCAAAAATCAGGCAGCCTACTAGAGCAATGAGAAGCCACTCCACCAAAAATCAGCCCAAGGAAAAATCCCTACATGCCTGGATCATTCTGTCGAACACCTTGCATGCACTGTTCAAACACATTCAGCAAATTCAGTCTTCAGTGTTGATTTCTTCAGTTCATCTTCAGTCACGCGCACACAGTGCCCTTGGCACGTTGCTCGTCGCCTGGTCTGCGTGTTCAGAGCCCCGCACGCGCGCTTGGCTTCTTCCTGGCGTCGGTGGCGCTCTGAACCGACCGCGCCGGCGTGTCCTGCGGCGGCTGAACCGCCGTGGCAGCCAACAGGGAGCAGAACGGCGGCTCAACGCCGTTCCGCGCCGCACAGCCCCGCTGATGGCTCCGCGTGTCCACCTCCACGCCAGCGCACGCATGCAGCACAGCCGTCGTGGCGCGGCACGCACAGAGCGAGCTCTCTGCCGCCGATGGACCCGCGCCGTCCCGTTCCGTCGAGCTCCACCTCAGCAAGCTTAAACCAACGCCGTTGGCTCCAAAATGGACTCCGCGAACCTCCACGACGGTGCTCAACTCCTAAACTTCCCCGACCAAGCACTGCACCACCGTAATCACTCGCCGGAGAACGCCGTTCTCGGCCACCGCCTCGGATCGCCTATAAAAGGAGACCCCGAGCCCTCCCGCGAGCACGCACCACCCCTGCACTCCACCAACGCCCTGCCAGGTCACTGGGAGGACCTCGAGGAGGTCTCCTCCCCCGACTCCGGCCACCCCGCTCCGCCTCGGCCTCCAGCTCGATTCGCTCTGGTGAGGCCGTCTCGGGCGCCCAAACTCCGTCCATCTCCCTCTCTAGCTACCAGATTCTTAACCCCCTCCTCAATTTGATCAGTGCAGCTCTCTCCGGCGACCTCCAACCACGCCCGAACCGCCGTCCGCCGGAGCAGGGGCCACCGCCGACGTGGTGCTTCCCGGCGACCACCTCGACCACCATCCAACGCGGAATGGCACCCTGAGCACGGAGGTAACCTCCGATCTCTCTGCCTCGCCGTGGATCGCCGCCGGCGACCACCGCGGCTCTCGGGCGCCAGCGAGCCCGACCCGCCTCTTTTAAATTTTAAACCTGACAGATGGGACCCGCCTGTCAGCTTCTCTGTCTTTTCTATTCGAATCGTTTTCTGAAAACGCCTTCGGGCAAAATACGCTTTCTCCGTTGCACTTGCGCATTTCCTATCGAACCGTTTTCTGTTTTTATAATAAAAACCCTAGAAAGTTTCTGTTTCATTACAGATGAGTCCCTGGGCAAAAACCCTTATAACTTTTTATCAGAAGCATATTTTTGATTGATTATTTTTCTGTTCTCTTGTCTAGTTTTTTATCAGATTTATTTTAAAAATATTTGCAATACTTTTGCTGCACCTCTCGGTATTCACGTTAGCGCGTATGTTTTCTATGTACCGTAGATACCGACGAAGGTGACGGGACCGCGAACTTCACCGAGCTAGGCTCCGACTACTCTGAACCAGGCAAGCATGTTCGAACTTTTGATATGATGAGTGTATTGGCATGGTTGCATGTAGATAGTTTCATGGCATGCGTGGAGCATACCGATGAACCGTTCATTATGCATTGTTGGAGAAAGTAAGCCCGATGAATTCACACGTCGATGGACGTGAGTATGTAAGGCCATGTGTTGGCATGAAGATGGGTAAGATGGCAGTGTTGTAGCATGCCAGTCTTAGGCCATGCAAGTTATCTTCAGTACCAACCCGTATCGGTTGGTTCATATCCATTCCCTTTCCCTGTACTACCACATGTTTCCCGAAAGGGATATGGTTTAGTAAGTCGCAAACCGCTTTCTTGGTACACACCAAAAAGGAGAGGCCGGGATGCTGGTTCCATGGCCCTGGATTAAAGCCAGGCATCCGGTCAGGGGGCATGGGTGTTTCCGGTTGGGACCGAGAGGGGGGCACCCCTTAGAGCGCGCGTATATAAATTTGATCCCATGCTATTCGAGATTGTGATCTCCCCGTCTCAATAGTTTTTCTTGGACGATGTTGAGGGTGATTCCTGGCATCGAAGAGTTGGATGGGTGTGTACTAGATTGCTGTGTTTTCTTCTGAAATACCGTAACGGAACTAGTCCTAGGGACTACGGAAAACCGTCGACTGTGGGAAATTTTTGGTACAAACTCTGCAGAGCTCTATATCCTTAAGTCATCTTATCTATTTCCAAGTTCCCTGCTAACAGTCATGTGCCAGTTTGGTGACAGATTTCCCGGTGGGACGCATGAGCTCTAAGACCGGTTAAATGTTTATTCTTGTGGATGGACTAACCCGTTTAATTCCATGAGTTGATTATACTTATGATGAGTATATTATTTCCTTATCAGTCTAAAGCCCTTTATGTGGTGTCGCTCAGACGCCCGACTGTGGCATTTCTTTTAAAGCCCTTTATGTGGTGTCGCTCAGACGCCCGACTGTGGCATTTCTTTTAAAGCCCTTTATGTGGTGTCGCTCAGACGCCCGACTGCGGCATTTCTTTTATAGCCCTTTATGTGGTGTCGCTCAGACGCCCGATTGTGGCATTATTATTCCGCATTTTCCGCTCGAGGAGTCTTTTAGACACTCGTTTGGCACCAGTATTATTATTCCGCATTTTCCGCTCGAGGAGTCTTTCAGACACTCGTTTGGCACCAGTATTATTATTCCGCATTTTCCGCTCGAGGAGTCTTTCAGACACTCGTTTGGCACCAGTATTATTATTCCGCATTTTCCGCTCGAGGAGTCTTTCAGACACTCGTTTGGCACCAGTATTATTATTCCGCATTTCCCGCTCGAGGATTCTTTCAGACACTCGTTTGGCACCCAGCATTATCACTTCTATGTCTGATCGTACTGGTTATTTATCCATGTATTTCATGTTGGCATTTGTTATATCTTACGTCCGTGCTGTCTTGCGAGTACTTTCAAAGTACTCACTGGCTTGTTGATTTGGCCAGATGCTGACGAAGGTGATCTCATGGATGAAGAGTTCGATAGCGAATCCGACGCCTAGAGGAGTCCCAGTCAGTCTCGTGCAACCCTGGAGTTGGTCACTGTTTCATATCCGCTTCCGCTACCCTAGTAAACTCATCGAGCTTCACCTCGACGCTCGATGGGATGTTAGTTTGAGAATCCCATATCCACTCCCCACTGTGTTCTCCACCTCTACCATATTTGCGAGTCGGTAGTATGCCACCACTCCCTTGTGTCATTATTCGCCTTTATGTATAATTAATGGCACGCTTGTAATAAATTGTTGAGCATCGTCAGCTCAACCCTGTAATATATTTATGCTACTGGCTTATTGTATCAAAAGTTTGTCTGCCAGTGAGGAGATTTTATCTCAAACTGGGTTCTAAAGATTGGTTTCTCAATAAATATTTTTATTGGGAAAACCGGTCGTGACAATAATATACTGTATAGAGAGTTTATTGCCAAACCATGATAACAAGAGCACACAACAACTAGGAAGATCATAGTGTACATAACAGGGGTACACCATAACCAGGATATATAAATCGGGAAAGTGGAACTGGCTGGAAATTACGGTGTTGTATTGCCGCTAGTAATTGAAAGCCTATCGATCACGTACAGGCCAGCTCTATCAGCTGTTGACTGCAGATGTCCCTGCTCCCCTTCCTGACAAGGAACATACTGTGCTTCCCATACAGAACACCGCACGGGCCGCCAGCAGAACCACCGGCCCCACCGCCTGTGTTCCTCCGCCACCCCCACCCCCACCCCTGCCCCCACCCACGTCGAGTTTTCTTCGTTCGACGAGGCCCCACCACCGCCCCCCACAACCACCATCCCCACCCGAGCCCCTTCGATCGCACCGGCGAACTTCGGCGAGCTCTGAAAAATTGACTGACCCAATTTTGAAATTTAGTCTACTGTGATTTAACTAGTGTGGAATATAAAAGGGGAAAACCATAAGCATTGCGAGTATGGTGTTGAGCGTGCCATGGCAGATCTGAAGGTGCAAATCGGACAAAGGCAACTTCGCAACCAAGACAAGAAATCAGAGTAAAGCAGTGGCGATCTATTTTCTTGCTGCGATAAATAAGTTGAGCAGATACGAAAGAGTACCGCCTCTAGTGCGGCGTCGTGTACGCATCTGCTGAGAATTTAACGGTGCTGCGGCAGCGATGGCTATCGGCAGCGTGGAAGCAGATCTAGGAGGGTAGACGGTGGCGGCGGGGTGCGGTGGACGAGGCGGTCGTAGGAGCGGCACCGGCAAGGTGGACGACGGCTGGGATGAAGCGAGAGGACGGGATGCAAGGATCCCGGTCCGAAGCCGTGGATGAGAGAGGTCAATCTCTTGTAATGGACGTCGGCGTCGGGGTATCAGCTCCGGCATGGTGGAGGAGGACGGCGGTGGATGGGGTGGCGGACGGCGCCGGTGGACGGAGGAGGGTGGGGTGGAGAGGGTGTTTTGGTGCCCACGGAGTACGAATGGGGAAAAGGGAGGTAGAGAGGAAGGGGGGAACCATGTATTCAGGGCGCGCTTGTCTCAAATGCAAGGAAATTTACAAACTTAGCCCCCATTTCAAATTTGTACTACATCACATCAACACTAGTCGGTTGGGGATAGGACGGCTCGCATACACCGAATATTTGCCGACGGGAGTTTGTTTTGGCGCCCACCGTGTATGAACATGAATCGGGGAGGGAGTCGATTTCGGCCGAGGAAACACTATGTTTTGGCGCCCACCGTGTATGAATCCGGGTGAGAGGCGGTTATGTCACGTTTGGGTGAAATTACAAACCTACCCCTATCGAAACCTATAGAAATCCAGCATATAGGCTTTGCGTGGCAGGGATAGGCAGCAGTGATTTCCATCTCGCAGATTTTGCTTTCGGGCGGTTACTACGGCTTTCCCCACTTCGTTCAAATTTTGCAGAGTGCACGTTTACCGTTCCAACTCAATTCGAATCCCGTTTGTATTCTATTTTTTCGGGCGGGATCCATTTTCAATTGGAATTACATTCTATATACATCATTTTTTTATATATACTTTCAAAAGCACAACACCATTTATACATAAATATGGTTTACAAATGGCATGATCTCAGATTCATTAGGTTGTATCCATCAATTTGGATTTTCAAATATTTGAAACCACTTTATGTTGAAATCCAATGTATGCATTCCTCGCTAACTGTCTCCAATTAATGTGTGTTTCATGCGGGGTTTTTTACTTCTCAAACATGTATAATGTGTTTCACACACGCAACATATAGTGTAATCCCGTTTAGACATTAATTGCATATAAACCATGCATTGTTTGTAATTGAAGAATCTATGGATCACCAATATTGATAAACTATATAACATTACACGTGTGCCCAAATTCAAATGAATATGCATGTTTGATACACCAATTTGCGTTATGATATTATCGATGTCGTGATCTCCAGTTTAAACATTTGAATCCCCTTTAATCCAGATATTCATCTCATATAGCTATCACTCATGCTTATATAGGACTATCTCTCTGGACCTATACGCGTTCATCGTCTCTCAGGTATCTCTCGTGCTACCTGTATGTCGACAATGATCTTTTATCTTCGTAACACACTGACGGTACTCTCTCCCTCGACCTTCATCACTCTATCTCTCTCTAAGTATATCTCGCTCCCTGCTATGTGTCTCTAACTATGATTCTACATGTGGAATCTATTTCTCTCACACAAACACAAAACTTTGTCTCCCGGGGTCTCATTTCTCTCTACTATTCCCATGTGTGCCACTCGCACACCCCTCATACAGAGATGTCTTTCGCTCCTTAGATATGAGAACCTACGACTCCTCCTCTTCAATATCTCTTTCTCACACACAAACACAAACTCTGTCTCCCAGGGTCTCATATTTCTCCACTGTTCTCTTGTATGTCGCTCACACACACCCTCTCTCCCTAGAGATATCTTGCGTTCCCTCATATGTCTCTCTACCTATCACTCTCGTTGTGAAATGTGTTTCTCTCTCGCAGACACAAAACTCCGTCTCTCTGGATCTCATTTCTCTCTGATATCTGTTTGTATGTGACTCACACGCACCCTCTCTCTATCTCTCTCACACCCACACACATAACCCAGCCTTCCGATCCACTAGACTCCTATCTCTAACGCACACTAGCTAGCATCTTTATCTTTCTATTTATCTGTTTCTCCATCAACCTTCTTTCTCGCCCTCACTCTTGATTCCTATCATGCACACTACATATGTTTCGCTCTACATGCAGTCAAGTGCCCTCTCACACACATATATAACTTCACCCTTTGAACCACCTGATGGTCATCTCCAACACCCAAACTAGTGGATGTCCCTCTAGCTAGCATCTCCATCTCTGTATCTATCTGTAGTTTCTCCGTCAACATTTCTTTCTCGCACGGAGTCTTGCTTCCTATCACCCACACT
The DNA here is from genome assembly GCA_032464435.1 of Aegilops umbellulata. NCBI lineage: Eukaryota > Viridiplantae > Streptophyta > Magnoliopsida > Poales > Poaceae > Aegilops > Aegilops umbellulata. The sequence continues at coordinate 447,441,195 of CP136054.1, forward strand.
ATATATGTCTCTCCATACTTATGCATTTATAGGTTGGTCTCTTTTGCCCAATCGTTGCGCCTCACTCCCTCTGCTCGCCATAGATGCATGCTCCAGCCCATGCCACTATCTCTTAAAGACAAAAACACATGCTCAATTGTCGGGACTTCTTCCATGCATTCCCACATGCATGCATATTGTCATACCGATCCGTCTCTCCCATGTCGTTGATCTTATGACTTATGTCTTCTTTCTTTTATCTCGATCATGCGCGCGCGCACACACACATCCCACGTATACATGTATACCTCTCACACATGCACGTTCAAGGTCTCTATGTCTCCATATGTAGTTAATTACCCTCAATCCTAATGCCACATCGAATCGTTCTCCTCTTTTGTGCACATAACTTCCGCCTGGATGGGTAAAACACACACTCACACTTAACAATCTCCTTCTAGCTACCCCCCCCCCCCCCGCCGCCTCTCACTCTTCCCCTATATCCTCGAAACCAATAATATCATCCCTTAGTTTAATTCCCGCCTACATGCACCATCGATATATAGTAGTCTTCCTCGGTGTCTCTCAAATAAACATGTTCTCTCGAAGTCGACTCCTCTCACGCGCACACACCTTCTCTTCCCTCTCTACGGGCATTTTCTCTCTCGCACCCCATCGTTGGTGGCCTCTGCCATACACATCACCTCTCTATGATGAAAGCCATGGAGACTTAAGTTACATCCGCCACAGAGGACCCTGCGAAACACACACACACACACACGCACGCACCCCCCCAACACACACACACTAAGACTCCATCTCTCTCTCTCTCTCTCACACACACACACAAACACACACACGCGCAAGCACGCACGCCCCCCCACACACACACTAAGACTCCATCTCTCTCCCTCTCTCTCACACACACAAACTAAGACTCCATCTCTCTCTCTCTCTCTCTCTCTCTCACACACACACACATCCCACACACACACTAAGACTCCATCTCACACACACATGCTCTAGGCGAAGCATTTGTTCCTACCACCCTTCATCCAACCTTACCCGTATGATAAACGATCACCTTTATTTACTTGCATAACATGGATAAATTCCACTTTACTTTAGTAGTCAGCAAAATTATCATCTGTACCCTTATAAAAAACGAGTTGGTGGTGATGGTGTGCCTACTTGTAATACAGACCGTATGATCTATATCTGAGGATAGAAACCAAACTATGATAATTTTACAAAAGATACCCGCACCTCTCTCCACATCATTATCTCCCGCAACCTCATTGCTCAGCAATTAAAAAAGGAATAAGTCTCTAGAACAATCTAGCATGCATGGTGGACGCTGCCGCATGCCGGCGCCGTCCATCCTCATGCCTCTGCCCATTCCGACCACCAGTCACCACCACGCTCCACTCCTCCTCGCCTTATCTCTCATCTTTCATTTTTTCGATGACATTCTCGAGATACCAGTTTTCTGATAAAATTCTCGAGATATCATTAGTTTTTACACATGGGATTACTCCTGCATGGGTCAATCACAACAGGTGTTCTGTAAAAAAAATGCATATTGAAGTTCCGTGCAATGCACGAGAATCTTGCTTGTAATTATATAACGCAAATCACGAGCAGGAAGTGAATTTTTTTTGACACAACCACGTTAACATGGCCACATAAATCACTAGCTAAAGTAAATACCATTATACTTATATCCCAATGCAAAAGGTTGAGTACATGTCCGAAGAGTAGAGTCGCACACACGCACTCTGTCTCTCAGAATCTCTCTCACACACACACCAGTTACGTGACGCCCACTTAAGGAGACATGTATGTTACAATTTGTGCACCCGCGGGTACACGTGATGCTGCACATTTATTTAAGCCGGAAGGCGAACCCAAACAGTAGCTGCATTCATTCCCCTCCCGCCGCCTCTTCTTTGGTCGTTGTCGCTCGGTAGCCATGGCTCGGCCGAAGGTAACAACATACGCCATACTCCCGCCGGAGCGGCGCTTTAATATGGAAATTTTAGTGTTCATGCATGCATCTTTTTGTGCTAGCGCTCCTTTATAAGGGTTGACCGGTCTCTTCCCGCGGACGTGCGCGGGTGGTGGAAGAGGAAGGAGAAGGGAAGCGGGCTGTGGAGTAACGTTTTTTACCACAATTTCCTAGGAAACTGAGTGCAATAATTGAGTAGTTTTGCAAACTACCAGTACTATACCTGAAACGGTTCAAAACCTATACTCCCTTGCCAGCGTGCGCTTCCCGCGTGAAACGGTCAGCGTCGCCCTAGAGCGTCAGTGCCGCATTAATGCCCGGCCAGAGCGGAGGCGACCTCTCACTGGTGCCGGCTTTGAAGTGACGCGACGGCCGAGAGAGCGCCGCTTCCCGGTGCACGCGACTGCTCCGCGTCGAGACTGACCATAGGCCCTGTTTGGATCCATGGGTTAGTGTTAGTTTGAGCTAGTTGGGGCTCAAATATCCCTAAACTATCCAAGCATGAGGGTTTAAATTGGAGAAAGTTGCACCGAACCCACCAAAAAAACTATCCCACCCAAGAGGTGCTAACTGGAGATAGTTCTCATTAGGACCACTAAAAAATCACTTTTCTCTGTCCATGAAGTGCATTTATTGTCAATCTAACCCTGTCACCCAAACACCTCTTTGGCTACAGTTAGTTCAGGGTTAGTCATGAGTTAGTCTAACCTCTAGCTAAGTTAGAGTATCAAATAGGAGCAGTATAGGACATGCAAGTTGCTCAAAGCATACAGGCAAATTCGTACGTGAAAGGATTTTTTTTCTTTTTGAAAACAGAACGTGAAAGGAATTTTTTTAGAATGCTCTTGGCATGTCGCTAACATGTGATAGTTAACCGACCTCAATAGACGGCAGAAACGCCAGCCCGCCGCACTTTGATAGAGAAGAGGAGGGAGAAGCGATACAGGCTGCTGGATTACTAGAGATAGGTGTCACACGGAAGCCAAGAAATATGGTGATAGCGTGGGTTAGCCATGTACTAGTATGATAGTACTACACTGGGCTGCCGTGTTTTGTACTCTTCCAGTCCACTATGGAGATGATTGGTTAATTTTATATCGCTGAATAATGTTAAATATTATGAGTGCAGATGCTCCACCACGAGGTTCCTTGCTCCTTCTCGGTCGTCCGGAATCTATGTTCTTCCACTCTATTTTTTTATGTGAGCTTTGTTCATCCTTTTGCCAACACGCGAGACATCTAGCATCAAGGTGCACGTGTTATGCAAGAATCGTTCCATCTATATGAAGAACACGTGGGACTGGAACTACGAGACGAACATGTACCCAGGAGTGGACGTACGAACCTGAGTAATGTAGTGCAGTAAGTGAAGTAGAAAGGCACAAATGGTATGAACATGCGTGGCACATAGGGTGTGTTTGGTTGTGTTCTCATCTCAGCATAGTTGTTCCCTCTTCATGCATGCTCAACTCAACACCCCTCTTCATGTATGCTCTCTTCATGCATGCTTCTAGTGTATTTGTGCTAAACTAGTGTGGACTCATGCACCCTCCATACACTCTACCAAACACCCAAAAGTAGGTCGAGAAGGGAACTCTTGGGCGGCATTTGTCTCTTACTACGTACTACCACTAAATGTTGTACGTGCAATGCACGGTGATGTTATGGAGTACGTGCCTAAGTACTCTACTACTACTATATTAGTTGGAGGCACATATTAACTTTTATATTTGTTTACGTGTATGCCCCGAGACCTTCCAACTAGACGTGTCTTTGTCTCCAGGTCGCACTTTGTATCGTTCATACCACTAAGTACTACTACGCGTGGTCTCCGACCCAGAAGTGGAAGAAGTGGAGACGCTTTACCATGCTGTTTTTTTACGTTGGGCTCTACCACGCTATTCATGTCCCACTCCTTTCGCTGGCGTGTGGGACATCTAGCACGTGTCGTGTTTGGCACCCTTCGTCGTAAGAGTTGAGACGCTAGCATTCATCAGAAATAAAAAATAATTATAAATCGGTAGTGATACTATTTTTTTGCGAACCAATCAGCAGTGATACTATACCACGCGGTTTCCTTGCTCCTCGATATCGGAAAGAATACTTCTGTTCGCCAACATGTGGGACGTCGACCATCCTGGTCCACTTGCCATACACGCAGAACTCCAAGGGAGTCACCCAGGTCGTCGTGCCGTAGTAACAATGACTAATGAGTCGTCAAATCACAGGCCCACTTCCCACTTTGAAGTTGCTTGGACGAAGGAACCATCATGACTTCGTTGAATTCCGCTTCTTGAAGAAAACTACTGTACTAGCAGTACTGCTAGCTACAGTAGTTACTACAACAGAGGCCTCCTTTCATTCATAGGATAGGAATATGAAAATCATAGGAAGTGAGATGACATGCATCTCAATTCCTATAGAGAAAGAGATGCCATTTGATGCTTAGGATAGGATTTTTTTTTCATTTAGTCTAGGCTAATGTACTGGTAATTTGGTCTAAAAACTACAGTAGTAACTAGTAGTACTGGTACATGCTCGTACTCAGACACACACACACACACATACACACTAACTACTAGTAATACTACTTCTCACATGCTGGCCAGACGCCGTCGTTCTCCTTCCCGGCTTTGTCGGCGACACCCCACCGTGCTTGGATCTCCGCCAACCTCTTCGCAGCAGCGCGTGCGTCCTTTTCTTTCTTGCGGCGGCGAGCCTCTCTTTTCTCGAGTGCTTTCTGACTTTTCCACTCCCTCTGTGCGGCTTTGGCCTCCTCTTGCTCTACCGCTCATTCGGCCTTGGCATCTTCAAATTCCTCCCACATAGTTGTGAGGTCACGAGCGGCGATGAACTCGGCACGACGGGATGCCATCGCTTCCCTACCATTTTGTGTGCGGTCGTGGGCGGCGAGGAACTCGGCGCGCGGGATGCCATCGCTGCCTTACCGGTTAGTATGCGGCACGGTGGCATGAATGACGCTTGGTGAGAGCTCTGGGGTGGAGTGGCCGGACAACCGTATAGTGCATTGGTTTGTCAAGAGCTCAAGGATAGAAGACGAAGCAAATTTGGATTCCCCTTCAATCCTGGTCATTTATTACCGAGTAAAATGCATTGGCGGTCATCGAACTTGTCTTGATAGCTCACTTTGATCATTGTATACGAGATATGGTGATTATATGGTCACTGGCTCAGCGTATAACTCCGTATTTGTCTGGTTGACCAGTCAAACAGTCTGCATGCGCCTCATCAGCTCGTGTTCTTTATCTATCTACACGGGCCTACCTGTCAATGGAGAAAGAAATACTGTAAAAACCAAAATTATGCTAGAGTCCGGACCGCTTCCGGAGTTCGCTCTCACCGCCCTGGCCCTCAAGACGCCAGTTGCCCGCCGCATGCATGCATAGCAAGTAGTACTCCTTGTGTGGAGGAGAGAGAGGCATTGACAAAGTCAAGGAGTGGGCTCTGCAAGAGCCCGTCTCTACACGTGCTCCTAGGTATAAAAAATTAATTCTAAAAAAAGGCATAAAAAACAATTGTGTCTTAAAAAAGAAAGGTAAAAAACATTTGAGAGGAAATAGATAGAGAGAAAGTGAGAAAAAGCTGTAACCTGGGCATTACATGAGGAAGGAGGGAGTGGTGCACATGCCAAGTTCACTGGGCTGCCGTGTTTCACACTCCCCCGTCGTAACAGTGGAGACAATAGCTTTGATCAAAAATAAACAATGAATACTCGTTGCTCGTCCTCCATATCGGAAATAATACTTTCATTCGCCGACATGTGGGACGTCGACCATCCTGGTCCACCTGCCATGCACAAAATTATCCTGGTCTACCCCGGTCGTATCGCAGGCCCAACCTTTCCCTCCGTAAGTTGTTCGGACGAAGGAACCATCATGACTTCGTTGAATTCCGCTTCTTCAAGAAAACTTACTGTACCCGCAATACTGCTACCACAGACTAGACGACACTGTACCACATCATATCACTGAAACCCACTAGGCCAAACTAGCCCGCCTAGGTCATCTATTTTGGAACGGAGGGAGTACGTCTCTGCACTGCTATGATTTTGTGTTGCACATCATATCACTGAAACCCACTAGGCCAAACTAGCCCTCCTAGGTCACCGATCGCTAAGCCTACAATTTTAGGAGCTAGGGCTATTGGTCGATCGACGAGGGATAAGTACAGTATAAGCGTACCACGAGCTCATCAGCGCCAACGTTTCTCTTCGGTGAGTGTTTTTCAAGTACTATAGCTCGCACAGTAGCTAGCCTACTAACACCAAGAATCATCAAACAAGCCCTGCATATATGATAAACAGTTCAAACTTACATCTAATCATGCCATATATTACATCAAAAGCTGGTGAGGATACATCTGTTTCCATAACTCGGAGAGGGTTCGCATGATTCACTATCAAACAAAAGTAGCAAGATCCGCCCACACAAGACAGTGCACTAGCCCTAAGATGGTTTGATAACACCCATCGTTCTAGTAATTAAACACAGGGCAATGCAAACTACCCTGAAGGATTAGCGCGGCCAACTATTTCTTGTCATCGATCTCTCGGGCAATGACCACAACATGGACAGCGGCATGGGAATCGATTTTTGGGGCAATGTCCGCAGGACTGACCGCGACATCGGAATCGATCTCTGGGGCGATGTCCACAGGATGGACAGTGGCATCGGAATCGATCTCCGGGGCGATGCCAACAAGACGGGCCACGACATCGGAATCATCAAGGACGTCCACCGACACCTGCACAACCCTAACATATTAGCAAGTACATTGCAAATAATCAAAAACCACAACTATGGTAATAAGCCATTATTTTTTTCCTTGTGCAGCTCACCGGGGGATCTCATCCCTCCAGGGGCCATCTCCTCGTCCTCAATGGGGGCCATCTCCTCGTCCTCAATGGGGGCCATCACCTTGCCAGGGGAATACTGCTTCTCAACGGCGACTATCTCCTCAAACTCGGTCTTGAGCCTCACATAGGTGGCAATCAGAGTTCCTGGGGTAGGCACGGTGGGGCCATTGCTGTTCTTCCAACTTTCTTTGAGGAGTTCGTCTGCCAACGTCCTCAACTCTTGGGCCAGTGCTTGTTTCTTGGAGTTCTTAGTCTCCATGGGTTGGCCCGCCAACATGGTCAACTCGTTGGTCGGTGCTCGCTTCCTAGAGATCATTGTCTCCAGTGGGTTGTCCGCCGGCAACTCTTTGCCTAGTGCTCCAGGATCCATCAATGAACTGGCAAACAAAAAGCAATCGAAAGGAAACCACAATCGCAATGAAAACGGGAAAAGAATAGGATGTGAGAATCGGTCGGTGCTTTGCAAAAAGAAGATTCTTGGAATGAAAATATAGCAGCATAACTAATTCTCCCACCTTTCCTTCGTTGGTACAGAAGAAAAATGGCAGAAGTGAGTAGCCTGGAGTGAGGTTTTCTTCAAGAAAGGGAAGAAAGGGTTTGAACGAGCGTTCCAGTGAAATGATGGTTGCCTCGTCCAATCCAACTTGGAGGCCACCTTACCACTGCTGGTAAAGGTGTGGGTTTTGTGATATGACGGGTCATGACAGCCACACCGGGGTGACAGGTGAGTCTCAACTGTAGCACCTCGCTGTGATTTGGTGGATGGCACGCGGGCCCGGATGCTTTGAAATGTCCCGCATGTAGATAGAGCGGCTAGTCATATACTCAATATTGTGCACCGCGACCAAGGCGGAGAGGAAAACAAGAGAACTACGTAATTAATGCATGAGTTTAATTAGGGTAGTTTTGTAAAGTATGAGATACATTTCTCCAATCGCAAAATGCCTTGGTTCATGAGATTTGAGATTTGAGCCCTATAAACCGGAAGGGAGGGAGTACTGCACACGATGTAGTCTAGTCACTTGTTGAAATCTCTAGAAAGGCAAATACTCCTTTCCGGTTTACATGGCTATACTACTCCCTCCGTCTAGGTGTGTAAGTCATCTTATGAAAACCAAATAGTAGTCCCAAAACACTTAGGCGCGGTGCATTAACTTCTACCTTGTTTCTTGTTTCTTGACATATCAACCAATAAGAGATGAGAGGTGTGCATGATTTTAATGACTTGCAATGGCTAGTTCATTGCATGCAATGCTATTAGTTAGCAAATAAACATTGGTGACCCCAGGAGGAAACGGTGCTAAGCGCGTGGACCTATGTAGAATGAGTATCAACCAATGGATAATGGAGTTTAATTGTTAAAGTTTAATTGTTAAACAATAGCAATTTTGTCTCATGCAAGAGCATGGCTAGTTCTCCAAGGAACCGCACTACGCGAGCGTTCACAACTGCCACGTTCGGGTTGCGCTTGGCTCTTCGCCTCTTCGAGAAGACGAACAATGATGTTACTCCTACTTCTACAGTATCGAATCCACTGCTGCATGTCCGTCCACCTCGTGCAGGAGCGATAGCATGTAGCGAAAGCTTCTACTTACTGCTCTTGCCTTTGTGTCTATGACAGGTGGGCCCAACAGGTGGTTGGCCCTCCTGTCATGCAGCCAAAGGCAGGTGCAGTTAAGGCACCGGAGCTCAATTCGCAAGGGAGAGGGCGTTGTAGTAATCAAATTTCTCGGTCTTATACGAGTTGATGAAGATAGGGGTTGCTTGCTTGCTAGGGTTGCTCACTACGTATATATAGGCAGGAGCCTCCGCGCTTGCTTGCTAGGGTTGCTCTATTCACACACTCTCATCCTCTCCAGATCTAAACAAGATAGGGGTAGTAACACTGTCTTTCTCCCTTCAAAAACACTGGCTTTCTATCCTCACCGCTGGTTACAGATCCGGACGTATCCCCCTCCGCCGGTAAAGGGGGGAGGGGCAGCGTTTAGGCCGTCGTCGACAGCGAGGGAGGAGATCCACTGCCGGCCGCACCGTTATCTCTGGCCGAGCACCGGCGCGGGAGGTCCTCCGATCCCTTCGCTGTTTCCTGTGGGCGGATCCGGCCTCCCGCCGCCCACCTATCCACATCCCGACGACCTTTAGGTATATCTTCGTTCGAAACCGCCTTAGCTCTACTTCCCCAGCTCGCTACGTCGCTGCATGTGCATCATTTTCTACCTCTCAGCCCCTCTCGATCGGATGGTCCAACGTCACATTTTTTTCTATTGTTAGAGGTAAAGCTTCTTCATGGAGTCGAATCTTGTACTACTTGGTTCAAACAAGAAATAAAGTGGGGGTGGGGAAATTTACTATGTACATCGGACTTGGTACAAACAGGAAGGAAAGGGGGTGAAAGTAGTATAGACTGGTCATCCAACCGGTCTCTTGGTCGAAAAGGGAAATACAGGGGTAACGCCGTACACAGTGGTATGACCAGGACTAGATTTGCTATCCACGCATAGGAGTAGGTGGCTAGAGTGAACAAAAATGGGACCAACCCAGATATGTTTCTTGGATGTTTGTTTCTCGGGGCAACAAACTATGAATCACCACTTTATGCCCCTGTTTACGTACATGGTGCTGGACTGCTGGTGCACCCACTGTCCCATGCCCTTATACCAAATATTTAGGCTCCGTTCGGAATAAAGGGGCAGAAAACATAGGTCTTGATGAAAATGAGGAATAGGAAAGGAATGTAGGTATAAAACTATGGAACAGCGAACCGGAGGAAACTCTCAAGAGAATGTGTTCGGATGGACTACGAAATGTACATATTTGTTTTTTTAGAGTAGCATGCTTGGCAGTATGAGATGCTATTTGTTTATTCAGCTGCACAGTGACTACTCTTGTCCTCACCTCACGTACCACACATAGGTTGATTTTTTTTATTCTGGCAACACAGCACAGCAACCTGTCTAACGCATTGCAGCGAGCGCCTGCCTCGGGCTTCCGCCCAAAAAATGAGCAGCGCATGGATGTTTCTAATCCTATGGAATCAGTACTACCAGACCAGCTTTCCTATGAAACACTATTCACCTTTCCCATGTTCCGAACGGTTGGAAGGGAAAGAATACCATAGGAATTGTGTTCCTACGAAAATCCTGCACCAAACCTGTGAACCGAACGCAGCCTTAGTTGTTCTTAATCTAATGTCCCTGGTAAAAATGAAGCCATGCCACTGTTATAAGCCATGACAAGTTTAGCCAAATGTTTTTGCCTGTAATTGTTTGACACTCTAACTGTTTCCTCTGTGCCTTTTTGTGCAAACAGGGATATCCAATTCACCTGGTTGCTGTTGTGACCTTTTGGTGCACTGCACAAAACTCTTCTTAAAAGAAGTGACTTTTGTGTTGTTTAACTGGACTGTCAGAATGGAACAGTTGGTTCATTTTGGTGGAACTGCACAAAGGGAGATTTGTGTTCCAATCCTCATCATCCATATTGGCGCCATAACCTTCCTTTAGGTAAGAATGATATTTAATGCATGTGTTCATCTCTATTTTCCGACTGCCATGAGAAAATAATGCTGTTTTTTACTAGTACACTTGTACTCCCTTACTGACAAAACCAATTCTGAATTACAAGGCCAATCATGTACTTGGTTTCACCAACTGGTGAGGAGAAAGAGAAACAGAGCATGAAGAGGAAGAAGAAGAGGAATAAACAGTGCGAAGGCGATCTTGCTGAAGCCAGAGGCCTCAGTCGAGGCCATTCAAGGGCTCCGGCAACGACTACCTTACATGTGAGACGATCCTCCAGGGAGCCCTTCCACTTCTGCTGTCTCACTTAATTAATTAGGAGTACTTAAGTACCACTGGTTTATTACTGCCTAATTTTCCTGTTGGAGTTAAACAAATCTTTAGTAGGACCCTACGCTGAATCATGTACGTGTGTATGTTTGTCTATGGAGGTGAATCATGTGGTGGAGCAGGGAGGGAATATTATTAGTGTCATGACATAATAGTGCTATTGTTTTGCATGTCAATTTATTGCCATTGGTTCAATGAGGCAATGTTTTGCGTATTGTCCATCATGAATTTGATGCTACTGGTTGAGTAATATGCTAATGTCTTCCTATCCTTTCTCACTAAGCTAATGAAGGTTTCACCTTGTTCCTACTTGTGCAAACAGGGATCATGTTGTGCCAATCATACATTAAATGGAACTACACAAGACAATACAATGAACTGTATCCCAGACAGTGCTTTAACTCTGCTGGAAGTTCTTGATAATCTTTCGATATAATCTCAGCACTGGTAAACAAGAGTGATTTCAACCATACATTTGAAGTGCACAAAAATATATACTATTGTGTGATTCTAGTGAGTGCTTTATCATCTCTTATGGGACTACATGAATAAGCTTTTTGTCTCAGATTGGTACGGGCCTAAGGCCTTCATCCATATTAGTTTGATGTCATCTCTATTTGTATCGTGCTACTGTCATGAGAAACTCCTTTATCTTTGCACGCTAAAGTTTTGCAAGCTATGATAAATGGCAATGCTTTGAGTGTTCAGTTGAGCTAATTGGCACTGATTAAATAAACTAATACCTCTCCTTAAGCAAGACTACTATGTGGCTAACTTTACCCATTAAGATAATGAGGCTGCTTCTATTTGTTAGTGTATGTTTCATAAACTAGTCCCACTATTACAGTAATCTCACTCTCTCAATATATGTGCCAACGGGGATGCTTGATTTTGGTGGAACTGCACAAAAACTTTGGATGCTTCATTGCCTCGACAGCTTCCGTCCTTTGCTGTCAGTCGCTAAACTTCACATGCTTTCTTCCTTTGCTGTCAGTCGCTTGGCTTATCTCGGCTTCCAGTCAAAGGAAATAGTAATTGATATGCTACCTCACATAGGTTGGTACTGGTCTTTATCCTGATTATTGTGCCTGTCATATGTATTGGTAATTTGGTATTGTGCTACTGTTTGCCAATTTCATAAAGGAGTAATTTGGAGCCTGAACTCGCAGGCAAATCATTACATCAGGTGATTTCAGTAGAACTGCACAAAATGATTAGATGGACAGGTACTTATGCTGCTGCTATGTACTCCAAAGTTCACTCAAACAAGCATCGATGTTGACCAGAAGTGCCTATATTCATTCGAGTATCAACCGGCATCAACCAATTTTCAAAGTCCAAGTGTTAGGAGAGTGAATGCTAAAAATATTGCTTGGTGCATAGCCCAGAAAAACGTAGTCCAGTCTTTGGTCCCAACTTGTGCCTTTTGGTTATCGGCACATATGGTAGCGAACTATATGGCATGGAGTCTAAAGATTCCAGACAAGTTGGTTGACGCGTATATTCATCTGGCACTTAATCAGTCTGCACGCCAAGGATGCTCCATTTCAGTTGAACTGCACAAAAAATTTGGGTGGTTCATTTTCTTAGCCGCCTCCTTTCTCGTCTGCAATGTAGAATTTTGGCGAGATACAGGACCAAGATGAGCTAGTAAACTGGTTGGATGAAAGTAGTGGCCAAGTTGCTCAAACCTCCCTCGGCACGAGGCCACTATTTGAGGATAAACCTACAAGCAAAGTTCAGATTGTCTGTGCTGCCTCTTATGTACTCGAAAGTTTACTCGTACAAGAACTAATTTTAGCAAGAAGTACCTCTGATTGAACACCATTTACCAGTCTGTACCCTAGGTAATTAAAGTTCGTCCATGGATCATATTGGATGTGATCTCAATCATTTGGATGCATAAACATACTGAACATGTGTATATCTGAATCTTTTTGTAAATTATGTATGAATATTGTCGTGTGATCTATCAATCATTTGGATGCATAGATATGTTGAGCTTGTCTATATATGAATCTTTTGAGTTGTTGATTGTGAATGTCGGCTATGGATATGAACGTGTCATGTGAACCTGAGTTTGATATGAATGTTTACCTTTTCTGTTGTATTTGTGTGTGAACTTGTTAGTATGCCTACTGTGGGGTATAAAACGCAGGTCTCTTATAAAAGTAATGCTGTGTCCAATTTATGTTTTCCCTTCTAACCACATTATATATTTATATTATTACTATTATCGTATATTTTATAGAGACTTATATATACATTATAAAAACATCCCAACTTATAAAAGTAAATGTTTAACGGAAGTTGGCAAGGAAAATCCTGGTTGTTTTTGACTCACAAGAAAGGAAAATCCTGGTTGTTTTTGACTCACAGGCAAGGAAAATCCTGGTTTTTTGACTCACAGGCAAGGAAAATCCTGGTGATTGCGAAGATTTTAAGGACAAATTTAATAATAACGCGCTCATTTTTATTTTGAGCAATAACTCGCTAATTTCTTAATTATATATATATAAAATGTTCCTCTCCGGTTTATTCTTTGATATTAATTGCTCCTTCTAACATAACATTATACGTATATATAACGAGCCCACCTAATACGTGTATTTCAAGGAAGTGCAAATGGGCTGGGATTTCTTAGAAAATATAAATGGGCCTGATTGACACGAAATTATTTGTTCACCCAGCCCAGCAAATGGACTGTACATTCTAAAAAACATGGGTTAAATATATGCCACATTTTTGCAGGCTGATATGTGGGCCAATAGGTCGGAGCCTACGCAGGGCGTTGTCAACTTGGTCAACAAATGATTGTGTCATCCACAGCCATTGGATTTATATCCAACGGGCGGCATGCACCTTCAATCTCTCGTCTTCTTCCTCCAACGTCGCCGGGACCGCCTGGTTCGGCCTCCGGCGGCTGGCGGCTCTGCTTAGCACGCATTGCTGCAAAGCGCTACCCCACCGCCGGCCAGGCTATCCCTCCACCCCTCGGCACCTCCTTTTATTCTCCACAGACTACAGCCCCACGCCGCAACAGAACCAGTTATAACCCTTCTCCTCCTCTCAATCTGCGACTCCACTACCGCGTTTTCCCATCTCCGAGTCGTTCCAGTCCGTGGCCTCGCCATCGTCCACCGCCTCGCTGCGTTCGGTGCGGCGTGGTCAACAAACGAGAGTCATCGGAAGAGGACTTTACGTGGAGAGCCTGACGGCTGGGACCCACGAGGTCCATGGTCGCACGCAAGGAAAGTTCCTCCTTATTAAGCTGAAAAAAATGTTTCCTCCACCTGACAGCTGGGACCCACCGGTTGTATCTTCGCATAGAAGGAAGTGCCTCCTTATTTTGCGAAAAAAATTATTCATCCCGTTGACAGCTGGGACCCGTCAGATTTGGTGACTGACTTCTGGGCCTACTAAGCGGACGTGTACGCACGGCTTTGTCAACTTAATCAACAAATGATTCTAGCAGCTGGACCGTTGGATGTTAATCCAACAGCCATGCTCCTTCTTCAACCTCTATTCTTGCTCCTGTCTCCCGTGGGCGGCACCGTGGTTGTGCTGTCGCGCACCCGAACCAGTGAAGTTTCCCACTCCTCTCCATCTGCGACTCCACTGCAGCTTAATAAATAGTAACGTATAACTGAGCCAGTTAGTTAGATGCGTACACTTGGTGTAGTAGGATCTTTATTTAGTTTGATGCATACACTTGTTCTTTTTTGGTAGCCCTTTTGTAATGATGGCTGATGTTTGGTTTGGAAGAGAGAGCTGCGTCTTCACTCTTCTGGACTGCTTACTGCTTCTGTTGCACCCCCAGCCCTGGTTGTTGCTGCTGCTATTTTCAATGTACAATCAGTAGTATATTTCGTATGTTGGTTGAATAAATGTGTTGTTAGAACGACAAACACAATGTTTTGGAAGTCGTTGCACGGTTCGATCCTTTAGTGCCCCGTACCGTACATAGCGCATACTATTTATCATACGGAACACATTTTTTTTGAAACTCGGAACACATTTTCCACTTGTTGATAACATGCAGCCCACTGATGAAGGCCCAATAGAGAAGCCCAAAATTAACTGGAAGGGAGGCTCTCACATGAATCCGGCCCAGGTACATGCTCATGGTCCCCTAAACATGAATAAGTAAATAAATAAATAAATAAAGCTAAATGCTCATGCAACCGTTCTTTGGGAAAATAGGTAGCCCAATATTTCTTTTTGAAGAATACCCAAGCTAGGCCTATTTGTTTTCTCCGAATTACTGGGCTGCAAATCTTTCAAGATGAGGAGGGATGCGTTCCGGCCTGGCTTAAGAGTATGGTCAATGTCTGTTAAAAGTAATATCAAAAGGGGTTGAAAATTCCAAAAAAATTATAGCAAATGGGATATAAGTTTCTTTTTTTGTTTTTGTTCTTCACTGATATCTTATACGTATTTCATTCGATTTAACATGGCATAGTACCAATTTGTTTTTAAATTTGTTTTACAATGGCTATTAATTTTTGGATTAAGAATATTTCGTTCCCCAGCAAAAATTTGCGAATTTTCAAAATTTCCCACATATTTAGTTAATTTTTTGACCCTGGTATTGACCAGAAAATGGCCAGCAATTTTGAAAATGGAAAACGGGCTGCAATAAATTCCATATGAATTAGAAAATTAGTAAAAATTATAAAAATAATAGCAAATGGGCTGTACATGCCATGGATTTCGAGGCTGACTTGTTTATGCAAGGCCTTGTCAGTGAACACACGATTCTAGCAGCAGTTAGTGTTGGATGTCCATCCAACGGCCAACGTGCTTCTTTAATCTCTGATCTTCCTGCTCCAGCCGCCTAAACTAGCACCGGCGGGACTGCCTGCTCCCTCAGCTTGTGGCCCGCTGTGATGCCGCGCAGGCTTCCCCGGCCCACCCTACTCCCTCCGCTAGCCTGGCCGCACGCAATCAACTGCCTCCTTATTACGCAAAAAAAATGATTCCTCCCACTGACATCTGGGGCGCACCGGTTGGGAGGCTGACCTGTGGGCCTACTAAGTTGACGCGTACGCAGGGCTTGTCAACTTAGTCAACAAACAATTCTAGCAGCAGTAACCGTTGGATTTGAATCAAACGGTCATGCTGCTTCTTCAATCGCTTCTCTTCTTGCACCAGCCGCCCAAACCAGCGCCGGGGAGACTGCCTGCTCCTGCCTCAAGTGGCCGGCTGTGCTGCCGATGAGGCCTCATCGTCCCCTACTACTCCCACCGCTAGCCAGGCCCTGCGGCGACGACAGCCTCACACCGCAGCCGAACCAGTGAACCCTCGTACTCCTCTCCGCGTGGGCATCCACTGTCGCGTCTTCTCCGGCTCCGCGTTGTCCCCTTCCTAGGCCTCGCCGTCATCCACCGCCTTGGTGCTCTCGGCACGGCATGGTCAACGTGGTCAACGACATTCTGTCGAAAGAGTGCTGTACGTGGAGAGGCTGACAGCTGGGTCCATGGCCACAACCTAGTTTTTTTGTGATTTGCCAAGTAAGTCGCTTTGTCAGGCCAGTTGGGCTGCAAATCTTTCAAGACGAGGAGAGCTTTCATTCGGCTGGCCGAGAAAATGGCCCTTCAGTAATGAGAAACGGTCCGTACATTATTAAAACATATCAAACCGACAATTAGTTTCAAATATCTTTTTTTTTATTTTGAGATTTGAAATTACATTAATTTTTATGCGTGGAGAATTTGTTGGATTTTATATTGATATGCATTTATTTTTAAAATCAGTTTGAATGAGAGTCGAAATTTCGGGATTAAAAACAGTTCAGACCGCCCTGAAATATGCAAATTTTCGTATAATTTTTTAACCGTGGCCACAATATGGGCTGTAATGCTAACAAAAATAATATGGGCTCCAAAAAAAACCTTAATAATTAGCAAATGGGCTGTAAATTATTAGAAATAATGGCAGATGGGATGTATGCTGTTTTCCACAGATTTGAGGCTTTCCTAAAAAAAGGTTGACGCACAAGCAGTGACTGTTGGATGGCCATCCAACGGCCGCCGTGCTTCTTCAATCTCTGCTCTTCCTGCTCCAGCCGCTCAAACAGGCGCCGGCGAGACTGCCTGCTCCCTCCTCCCCCCGGCCGGCTCTGCTGCCGCACAGGCCTCACCGCCCCACCGTACTCCCATCGCTGGCCTAGCCATCCCTCTACTCACCCACACCTGCTGTTATTCTCCGGCGACGGTAGACGAACCAGTAAACCCTCGTACAGTCGTACTCCCCTCCGTGTGGGAAACAACTGTCGAGTCTTCCCTGCCTCCGTGTCGTTCCCTTCCTAGGCCTCGCCATCACCGCATGCAAGGAAATGCCTCCTTATTAGAGCATCTCCAACAGGCGTCCAAAAAGAGCTCCGCGCACTAAAATTTTGTTTTTTTGGGCGCCGCACAGCTCCAGCAGATGTTGTAGCGCTAAAAGTTTTTAGGCGCGCGCTGAAAAACGCTATCGCGCACCCCATATTTTGGGCTCTGGATTGCGCGCGCTTCACAATTTGCACTGTGTTCTTTTTGTGCGCACGTTTTTGGGCGTCTGCAAAAGCGATGTTGGTCCCAGTGCACTAAAAGTGCTAAAGTGGCGCGCTATAACTTTTATTGGGCGCCAAATTTTTGTGCGGCCGTTGGAGGTGCTCTTACGCGGAAAAATAATGATTCCTCCACTTGACATCAGGGACCCACCGAAAGGGCCTCTGTATTTTGCGGAAAAAAACGTTACAGCCGCTGACAGCTCGGACCCACCAGCTATATCTTCACACGCAAGGAAGTGCCTCCTTATTACGCACAAAAAATGAATACTCCCCCTGTTAGCTGGGACCCAGCATAGTGGCAGGCTGACTTGTGGGCCTACTAAGTTGACGGGGACGGAGGGCTTTGTCAACTTAGTCAATATGCACGATTCTAGCTCCAGTGACTGTACGATGTCCATCCAACGGCCGTAGTGCTTATTCAACCTCTGGTCTTCTTGCTCCAGCCGCCCAAACCAGCGCCGGTCGTGCCTCGTGCTCCTGCCTCCCGTGGCCGGTTGTGATGCGGCGGAGGCCTCACCGCCCCCTACTACTCCCACCGCTGGCCAGGCCATCCCTCTACTCACCCACACCCCCTGTTATTCTGCGGCGACAATAGCCTCACACCGCAGCGAACCAGTGAACCCTTGTACTCCTCTACGCGTGGGCATCCACTGCCGCGTCTTCCCCGAATCTGCGTCGTCCCCTTCCTAGGCCTCGCCATCGTCCACCGCCCTGGTGCGCTCGGCGCGGCGTGGTCAACGTGTTCAAGGAACGGCTTCCATCGGACATGGACTGTACGTGGAGAAGCTGACAGCTGGGTCCACGGCCGCAGCAAGGAAGTGCCTCCTTATTACATGCAAAATAATTATTCCTCCACCTGACAGCAGGGACCCACCGGACGGGCCACCATACTTCACAAAAAAACGTTTCCCCTCTGACTGCTGGGACCCACCAGCTACACCTTCACACGCAAGGAAGTGCGTCCGGGCAAAAAAACAAAACGATTCGCCCCCCTGACTGCTGGGACCCACCAGCTACATCTTCGCACGCAAGGAAGTGCCTGATAGTCGGGACCCACCTGGTCGAAGCGTACGTAGCGTTGTCATTCTGGTCGCGAACGTGTATGTACATATATACTGGTCGATGTAGAGGCGCGCACGTGTCGTAGTAGAGGCACGCACGTAGCATGTACACGTACGTACAGCGGCCAGGGTGCAAGAAAGAAAATACGGCCACGTATGTGTACATATGGGCGGGGTCTCGAACGCCTACTCGCGCATACGTACGGCCAGGGCTCGTGTACATGGCTAGGTCGGAACGGAGAAACAACCTCGTCGTCATGTTCATAGGGAGGCAACGGAATGCGTGGTCGTGTTCATCGGGAGGGCTTCGACGGAACAGGCGATGGAAACGAGGCCTGGCGTACCGCAGAACAGAGGAAATAGCCTTGTGTTCGACCGGCCACGTTCGAAACGGGTTCCTGTTCATCAGGAGGGGTGTGGCGTACCGCAAAATGGAGGAAAAGGACCTCCTATGGTCAAAACGGGGGTCATGCTGATCGGGAGGGGTGTGGCGTACCGCAAAATGGAGGAAACAGACCTCCTACGGCCGAAACTGGGGTCCTGTTGATCGGGAGGGGTGTGGCGTACCGCAAAACGGAGGAAACGGACTTGCATTGGAGCGCTACGGTCGAAACAGGGGTCCTGTTCATCGAGAGGGGTGTGGCGTACCGCAAAACGGGACTCCACGAGATACAGTTCATCTCCACCGTCGACCTCCTCCAGCCTCCACGGGCTCCTGTTCATCCAGCCTCCACCGCGCGCTACTCCACCGGCTACTGTTCAACTACCCCTCCACCGTCTACTGTTCATCCAGCCCTCCACACCACGGGGTCCTATTCAACCACCCCTCCACGGGCACCCCTCCACCGTCTATTGTTCATCCAGCCCTCCACACCACGGGGTCCTATTCAACCACCCCTCCATCGTCTACTGTTCATCCAGCCCTCCACACCACGGGGTCCTGTTCATCCCATCGATCGGCTTCAGTTAGCAGCAGCAGCGAAGGAATCGCTCGATCGGGTTCAGTTAACAGCCATCGATCGATCGCTCGGGTTCAGTAACGCGTAGCCTGCAGTGCAATCGCTCGGGTTCAGTTAGAGCCCAACGCCTCGCTCGGGTTCAGTTAGAGACAACGCCTCGCACACACGCGCGTACGTGTACGAGAGAAACGCGCATCGCTCGGCCCCCGACCTCCCACCGTAACCGAGAACTCCCCGAAATTTTCCTCCCCCTCGCTTCTACCATGGTTTTTTCCGTCATGGACGGCCCAAAGAATGTCATGCAGCTGCGTCTCCGGCCCGCCCAGGATGAAAATCCCATTTTCTGTCATGATTTTTTGTCATAGAAGTAGGAGCCCACCACATCTATGATGATACCGGGTTTTGTCACAATTATCGTCATAGAAGTGTCATATGTATGACAGGAAAAAAATGTTCGGCCCAAAATGTCACGGATGTGTCTTCTTTTTGTAGTGATGGTGGGTGTATGATACCGGCAAAAAGTGCGCGGTATTAGAGAGGCTAGCAATGGTGGGAGAAAGAAAAGTGCGTATAATCCATGGACTCAACGTTAGTCATAAAGAGCTCATATACTTATTGCAAAAATCTACAAGTTATCAAAGCAAAGTATTACGCGCATGCTCCTAGGGGGATAGATTGGTAGGAAAAGACCATGGCTCGTCCTCGACCGCCACTCATAGGGAAGACAATCAATAAATAAATCATGCTCCGACTTCATCACATAACGGTTCACCATATGTGCATGCTACGGGAATCACAAACTTTAACACAAGTATTTCTCAAATTCACAACTACTCAACTAGCATGACTCTAATATCACCATCTTCATGTCTCAAAACAATTATCAAGCATCAAACTTTTCTTAGTATTCAGCACACTCAAAAGAAAGTTTTACAAATCTTGAATACCAAGCATATTAGGATTATTTAAGCAAATTACCATGATATTTAAGACTCTCAAAATAATCTAAGTGAAGCATGAGAGATCAATAGTTTCTATAAAATAAATCCACCACCGTGCCCTAAAAGATATAAGTGAAGCACTAGAGCAAAACTATATAGCTCAAAAGATATAAGTGAAGCACAAAGAGTATTCTAACAAATTCCAAATCAAGTATGGCTCTCTCAAAAGGTGTGTACAGCAAGGATTATTGTGGTAAACTAAAAAGCAAAGACTCAAATCATACAAGACACTCCAAGCAAAACACATATCATGTGGTGAATAAAAATATAGCTCCAAGTAAAGTTACCGATGGAAGTAGACGAAAGAGGGGATGTCACGACCTGTTTTCCAATAAAATATTTATTGAAAAACCAATCTATGGAAATCCAGTTTGAGATAAAACCACCTCACTGGCAGACAAACTTTTGATACAATAAGCCAGTAGCATAAATATATTACAGGGTTGAGCTGACGATACTCAACAATTTATTACAAGCGTGCCAATAATTATACATAAAGGCGATTAAGGACACAAGGGAATGGTGGCATACTACTGATTCGCAAATAAGGTAGAGGTGGAGTAACACAGTGGGAGTGGTTATGGGATTCTCAAACTAACATCCCATCGAGCGTCGAGGTGAAGCTCGATGAATTTATTAGGGTAGCGGAAGCGGATATGAAACAGTGACCAACTCCAGGGTTGCACGAGACTGACTGGGACTCCTCTAGGCGTCGGATTCGCTATCGAACTCTTCATCCATGAGATCACCTTCGTCAGCATCTGGCCAAATCAACAAGCCAGTGAGTACTTTGAAAGTACTCGCAAGACAGTTCGGACGTAAGATATAACAAATGCCAACATGAAACACATGGATAAGTTAACCAGTACGATCAGACATAGAGGTGATAATGCTGAGTGCCAAACGAGTGTCTGAAAGACCCCTCGAGCGGAAAATGCAGAATAATAATACTGGTGCCAAACGAGTGTCTGAAAGACTCCTCGAGCGGGAAATGCAGAATAATAATGCTGGTGCCAAACGAGTGTATGAAAGACTCCTCGAGCGGAAAAATGCGGAATAATAATGCTGGTGCCAAACGAGTGTCTGAAAGACTCCTCGAGCGGAAAAATGCGGAATAATAATACTGGTGCCAAACGAGTGTCTGAAAGACTCCTCGAACGGAAAATGCGGAATAATAATGCTGGTGCCAAACGAGTGTCTGAAAGACTCCTCAAGCGGAAAATGTGGAATAATAATGTTGGTGCCAAACGAGTGTCTGAAAGACTCCTCGAGCGGAAAATGCGGAATAATAATGCCACAATCGGGCGTCTGTGCAACACCACATAAAGGGCTTGTAAAAGAAATGCCACAGTCGGGCGTCTGAGCGACACCACATAAAGGGCTTTTAACTGTTAATGAAATAATATATCGTCATGAATATATTTAACTCATGGAGAATAACGGGTTAGTACATCCACAAGGATAAACATTTAACCGGTCTTAGTGCCCATGTGTCCCACCGGGTAATCTGTCACCAAACTGGCACATGACTGTTAGCAGGAAACTTGGGAACAGATAATATGATTTAAGGGTATAGAGCTCTGCAGAGTTTGTACAAAAATTTCCCATAGTCGACGGATTTCAGTAGTCACTAGGACTAGTTCCGTTACGGTATTTCAGAAGAAAAACACGGCAATCCAGTACACACCCATCCAACTCTTCGATGTCAGGAATCACCCTCAACATCGTCCAAGAAAAACTATTGAGACGGGGAGATCACAATCTCGAATAGCATGGGATCAAATTTATATACGCGCGCTCTAAGGGGTGCCCCCCTCTCGGTCCCAACCGGAAACACCCATGCCCCCTGACCGGATGCCTGGCTTTAATCCAGGGCCATGGAACCAGCATCCCGGCCTCTCCTTTTTGGTGTGTACCAAGAAAGCGGTTTGCGACTTACTAAACCATATCCCTTTCGGGAAACATGTGGTAGTACAGGGAAAGGGAATGGATATGAACCAACCAATACGGGTTGGTACTGAAGATAACTTGCATGGCCTAAGACTGGCATGCTACAACACTGCCATCTTACCCATCTTCATGCCAACACATGGCCTTACATACTCACGTCCATCGACGTGTGAAATCATCGGGCTTACTTGCTCCAACAATGCATAATGAACGGTTCATCGGTATGCTCCACACATGCCATGAAACTATCTACATGCAAACATGCCAATACACTCATCATATCAAAAGTTCGAACATGCTTGCCTGGTTCAGAGTAGTCGGAGCCTAGCTCGGTGAAGTTCGCGGCCTCGTCACCTCCGTCGGTATCTACGGTACAGAGAAAACATACGCGCTAACGTGAATACCGAGAGGTGCAGAAAAAGTATTGTAAATATTATTCCAATGATAAAAAACTAGACAAAATTTTGAAGAGAACAAAAAAAGAATCATTCAAAAATATGCTTTTGATAAAAAGTTATAAAGGTTTTTGCCCAGGGACTCATCTGTAATGAAACAGAAACTTCCCAGGGTTCTAACTGAGAAAACAGAAAACGGTTCGTTTGGAAATGCGCAAGCGCAACAGAGAAAGCGTATTTTGCCCGAAGGCGTCAACAGAAAACGTTTCGCAAATAAAAGAACAGAGGCTGACATGCGGGGTCCGCATTTCAGGTTTGAAAAGGCTCGCCGGCGCCCGAAGACGGCGGTGGACGCCGGCGTCGAACTACGGCGAATTAGGAGAAACGGAGGGTACCAAGAGCTTCGGTGTCTTCTTCCGCGTCGGTAGGTGGTGGACTCGTCCAACAGGGAGCAACACGTCGACGACGACACTAGCAACGGCGGACGGCGGTTCGGGTGAGGATGGGGAACTCCGGTGGAGGGCTGCAAGCTTCAAATTGAAGTGCGGGTCAGAATGAGGGATGCGTGGAGAAGCTACTAGCAGGAGAATGGAGGTGGAGGAGCACACACGGGGGCGAATCGGGCTGGATCCAGTGGCGGGTCGCGGCGGTCGGAGTCGAGGAAGGAGACCTCCTCGGGGCCCTTCCAGAGGCCTGGCGTGCTCTAGGGGGTGTGCATGGCTAGTGGGTGCTCGAGTTGAAGCTCGGGGCCTCTATTTATAGGCAGATCGACGGGGTGGCCGTAAACGGAGAGTCTCAGGCGAGCGATTACGGCGGAGCAGTGGATTAGAGGGTGGCTTGAGCGGTCGGGCAGCATCAGTGAAGGTTACTGAACTCGTTCTGCTACTAAACGGAGCTGGCCCCGGCGTAATGGCGTCTGTCCACGGTGAGGTGACCGCACGGGCTCAACGGCGGCAGAGAGCGCGCGCTGTGCGCGTCGCGCCACGGCGACGGTGCTGCATGCGTGCGCTGGCGCGGAGATGGCCACGCGGAGCCATCAGTGGGGCTGTGCGGCGCGGAACGGCGTTGAGCCGCCGTTCTGCTCCCTGTTGGCTGCCACGGCGGTTCAGCCGCCGCGGGACACGCCGGCGTGGTCGGGTCAGAGCGCCACCGACGCCAGGAGAAGCCAAGCGCGCGTGCGGGGCTCTGGACACGCAGACCAGGCGGCGAGCAACGTGCCAAGGGCACTGTGTGCGCGTGACTGAAGATGATCTGCAGAAAACAACACTGAAGACTGAATTTGACTGAAAGTGTTCGAACAGTGCATGCAAGGTGTTCGACAGAGTGATCCAGTCCTGTAGGGATTTTTCCTTGGGCTGATATTTGGTGGAGTGACTTCTCATTGCTCTAGTAGGCTGCCTGATTTTTGGTGGAATTTTTGGAGAAGTGTAGATATGAATTTCACCAAATTTGACAAATCTGGTCCAAACTTGCAGGGAGTGTAAGTTGAAAATTTTGAAAAGAAGATGAGTGGATCAAGGTGGTTCTGGGTTGTGGGTGCAAAGGACTAGCCAGTAGAGTTGGTTTGAAGTCAAATCTCAAATGGAAAAGGGTACTTGCTTTGAAAATCCATTAGGCTAAAAATAATTGACAGAAAAAAAATTGAGAGATAAAACAAAATCCAAAACTTGTTTGGATGAGTTGGGATAGGAAGTTTGAGTTGTTCACAAGGAGGGGAGAAGATGTTGTGGTGGTTTTACCTCATGGGCAAAATTCAAGGTCATGGATGGTTTTCAATAGAATGTAAATCCCAAATCTTTTTCATAGAGTTTTTCTTAAAAAGAAAACTCCCAAAATAAAAATCTGAGAAGGGAAACAATAGAGAGGAGGAGTTTTTAAGAAGGTCAAACCCAAGGCTTGAAGGAGAAAACATAAATAGAAAACCCTAGTCAAGGAAAAGGAATTTTAAGAGGGTTGTTTTACTGAAAGCCTCAAATTTCAAGGAAAATCCAGCAAGGATTTTGCAAAAACCCAAATGAAGATTTTGGAGTGTCACAACACCTACCCCCTTAGGAAAAATCTCGTCCCCGAGATTTCAGTTGATCCTTAAATAAGTGTGGATGCTCTGCTCGAAGAAAATACTGTCTTTCCCATGTTGCTTCACTCTCGGTGTGATTACTCCACTGAACTTTGAAAAATTTGACGGTTTTCTGTCGGGTCCTCCTTTCAGACTCCTCTAGTATTCTTACTGGGTGTTCCCGATAAGTGAGGTCTGGATGCACGTCTATGCTCTCATGGGATACTTGTTTCTCTGGGTTGCTCACACATTTCCTCAATTGCGATACGTGGAACACGTTGTGGATATCTGATAGTTCCTCAGGTAGGTCTAGCTGATATGCTACTGTGCCTTTTCGTGCCGTTATACAGAATGGCTCGATGAATCTTGGCGCTAGCTTTCCCTTAATTTTGAATCGCTCTAACCCCCTCATAGGTGATACTCGTAGGTACACGAATTCACCGGGTTCGAAGTTGACCCCACGATGTTTCTGATCGTAATAACTCTTTTGCCGGCTTTGGGCGGTCTTGAGTCGATCTCTGATTAGTTGGACCTTTTTCTCGGCTTCCTTGAGCAAGTCTGGGCCGAAGATACGGCTGTCTCCGGTCTCTGACCAATTTAACGGGGTACGACATCTTCGCCCATACAAGGCTTCAAATGGTGCCATTTGTAGGCTGGCCTGATGACTGTTGTTGTACGCGAACTCGGCGTATGGCAGGCTGTCTTCCCAACTGGCTCCGTAGGTGAGGACACATGCTCTCAGCATGTCCTCTAAAATCTGGTTTACCCGTTCCGTTTGTCCATCTGTCTGGGGGTGGTATGCCGTACTGAAGGCTAGTTGAGTTCCTAGAGCCTGTTGTAACTGCTCCCAGAATCTCGAGACGAAATGTGTTCCTCTGTCAGATATTATAGTCTTCGGGAAACCGTGCAGACAAACTATGCGAGAGAGATATATTTTGGCAAGCTTCTGAGTGGTGTGGGTCGTCTTTACTGGAATGAAATGTGCCACCTTAGTCAATCTGTCGGTGATAACCCATATGGCATCATTCCCGTGTCGTGATCGAGGTAGTCCGACAATGAAATCCATCCCTATTTCATCCCATTTCCACTCAGGTATTTTATTTGGTTGCAGTAGTCCAGCTGGTCTCTGATGTTCGGCCTTTATACGTTGACAAGAGTCGCAGCATGCAATGAAGGTGGCTATGTCCCTTTTCATACCGTGCCACCAAAATCCTTCTTGGATATCCTTATACATCTTGGTTCCTCCAGGGTGGATCGAATATGGAGCGGTGTGGGCTTCAGCTAGAATTTGCCGTTTGAGGCCTTCTATGTCTGGCACGCAGAGTCTGTTTCCGTACCATAGTGTCCCTTCTTCGTCTACGATGAATTCCGAGGCCTTGCCCATACTCACCTTTCTTTTGATGCCTTCAATGCTGGGGTGACCCGGCTGGGCTTCTTTGATTCTTGCCACAAGGTTGGGCTGTATCTCCAAGTTTGTTATGGTGCCTTCTGCTACCATCAACAAGTTGAGTCTGGCAAATTCCCATTGGAATTCGGGTCTTAAGTTGGGCAGACTGTTGTTGTTGGCGCTGGGGTTCCGACTAAGAGCATCGGCTACTACATTTGCTTTTCCAGGATGATAGTGGATTCCGACATCATAATCCTTTACTAGCTCCAACCAGCGTCGTTGCCTTAAATTCAGCTCTGGCTGTGTGAAAATATATTTGAGACTTTTATGGTCCGTATATATTTCACATCGATTTCCAAGTAGGAAGTGCCTCCATTCCTTGAGTGCATGAATAACTGCTGCCATTTCTAAGTCATGAGTGGGATAGTTTTCCTGATGCTTGCGAAGTTGCCTTGAAGCGTATGCGACAACCTTGCCCTCTTGTATTAATACGCATCCGAGTCCCTTCCTGGACGCGTCACAATATACTTCAAAATTCTTGCGTATGTCTGGCACAATCAATACTGGTGCTGTTGTTAATTTCCGTTTTAGCTCTTGGAAACTTTTCTCACAGGCTTCTGTCCATTCAAATTTCTTATCTTTCTTGAGCAACTGCGTCATTGGCTTGGCTATGGTGGAGAATCCTTCAATAAATCTGCGGTAATATCCTGCCATTCCCAAGAAACTTCGTATGTCCGTTACGCTGGTTGGTGACTTCCAGCCAAGTACGGCCTTGACTTTCTCTGGGTCCACGGCAATCCCGTCTTGGGTTAGCACGTGGCCTAGAAAGCCTACTTGCCTTAACCAAAACTCACACTTGCTGAACTTGGCGTACAATTGGTGTTTCCTGAGTTCTCCTAGTACAATTCTGAGATGTTCAGCGTGTTCTTCTGGTGTTTTGGAGTATACTAAAATATCGTCGATGAATACCACAACGAACTTGTCCATAAACTTCATAAATACTTTGTTCATAATGTGAACAAAATATGCAGGGGCATTTGTTAATCCAAAAGGCATTACTGTGAACTCATACAGTCCATATCTGGAGGTGAAGGCTGTCTTGGGGATATCTTCTGTTCGTACCTTTAATTGATGGTATCCTGACCTTAGGTCGATTTTTGAGAATACCTTGGCCTTAGCGAGTTGATCGAATAAATCATTTATTCTTGGCATCGGGTATTTGTTCTTGATCGTGACCATGTTGAGTGCTCGGTAGTCAATACACAATCGCAGTGTTCCATCTTTCTTTTTGGCAAACAAAATTGGTGATCCCCATGGTGAGGAACTGGCTCGAATGTATCCCTTGTCAAGCAATTCCTTTATTTGTTTCTTCAGTTCAACCAACTCGGACGGTGCCATTCTGTATGGTTTCTTGTATATGGGGGTGGTTCCTGGTGCTAGCTCAATGCTGAATTCTATCTCTCGGTCGGGTGGCATGCCTGGTAGTTCTTCGGGAAATACGTCTGGAAATTCACGTACTACTGGAACCTTGTTTAATTCAGAAATGTCTACCTTGTTCAGTCTTGGTTGTCTGGGTATTTCTCTCTCTTTGGCGGATACTCTTATTGTTTTACCATGGTGGTGTGTGAGAATCACGGTCTGATTGAAACAATCAATGAAACCTTTGTTAGTGGTTAACCAGTCCATCCCTAGGATGACATCTAGTCCTTTATTTTCCAACACAATGAGATTGGCGTGAAACTTCAATCCTTTGAACTCAATAATCACATCCTGACAGTAATTCTGAGTAACTTGCTGAATTCCAGGGGACTTGATGATCATGGATTTCTCCAAAGGAAGCATCGAAAAATTATTTTGCAAAGAAAATTTTTTCGAGATAAAAGAGTGAGAAGCTCCAGAATCAAACAAAACCATTGCAGGTATTGTGTTGACAGGGAACGTACCGAGTACGATATCCGGAGCGTTTTGTGCCTCCTCTTTGGTCACGTGGTTCAGATGACCTTTCCTGTGGTTGTTGTTGAGATTGAAGTTGTTTCGCTTGGGCGCTGAATTATTGTTGCCGTTGTTCGGTTTTGGTGCTGAGCTTCTTGGCTTGGGACACTGCTTGGCATAGTGTCCTTCTTCTCCACAGGCGTAACAAGTAACACCTGGGTGATATGTGAACTCCTTGTCCCTAGCATGGAAATTCTTTGTTGGGCGTGAGACGTTGGATGATGATTTGTGCGTCCCACCCTTCTGAAAATTGGTCTTACTTCGGTGATTGCGAGCATGGTTAGTCTGGTCCCTTTTTTGCTTGCGGATATCATCCAAACTGCGTCTTTCATTTTCCAGAGTAATGGCTTTATCCACCAACGTCTTAAAATCTGGGAAAGTGTGTATGACCAGTTGGCATTTAAGCGCGGGTGCTAGGCCGTCAAGGAACTTCTCCATTTTCTTGCTTTCAGTCATACGCTCTTCGTTGGCGTAGCGGGATAACAGAGTAAATTGGCTGTTGTAATCTGACACTGTCATGTTCCTTTGCTTGAGGTCATCGAACTCTCTTTTCTTGATTTTCATAATACTCTTAGGAATATGCGCGCCACGGAAACCTTCTTTGAAATCATCCCAGGTTATATCATTTTCGTTGGGATGCATGTGCAGAAAATTTTCCCACCAGGATGCGGCTGCTCCCGTGAGATAATGCGGTGCGTAAAGTACCTTTTCTGGGCCTGAGCATTTTGCAATAATTAACTTTCTCTCCATATCGCGAAGCCAGTCTTCGGCCTCAAGTGGCCTGTCAGTATGAGAAAATGTTGAGGGACGTGTCTTCTGTAGCTCAGATAACTTGGAATGTTGCGGATACTGCCCATGGTGATTTCCCATGTTAATAACTTGGTTCATCATTTCCTGATGTTGTTGCTGACTTTGTTCATAAAGGCGGCACATTTGGGAAAGTGCCGTTTCACTGTCCGGTTGACTTGTCTGACCTCGTGAAAAATTGTTGCCTGATTGAGTATTATAGTGTTGACTTGACTGCCCTTGTGCAAAGTTGTTGCCCGGTTGGTTGCCATAATCTTCCTCTGGTGGAGCTGGCATGGAGCGGGTCCAAGGACGAGACATTTTTCACTCTGCGGATGTATTTATAAAACCCATAAGAAAAATAGAAGGGTTGCGAAGATAAAACCCATAATGCACGAGGTTGACAAATAATTTTTTTAGAACCAAGATACTCAAGGGAAAACAAATCGATTTGCGCATAGAGAAGGACTGCATCATTACGCATCTTACACGCGGCGATAATTATACAATACATCACTCAGGATATGCGTACATAATCCTGACATGTTATTTAGGCTAGTGCACTTCTCCAGATCCTACATGATGCGCAAACAAGCTACTTCTCACAACATCTTACATGGTGATGCAACGCATGGCGGCTACGCGTACTCAGTCGGAGATGTTGATGACGTCCTTGGCCCTGCCAAGGGTGAGCCGTAGCGAAGTCGGGGACTCGACTTCCTCCTCGCTAATAGGCTCCATGCGAGTAGTGCTGCGCCGAGTAGATGGAGCGGGTGCCAGGGGCGGAACGACACGGATTGGAGTCGGTGCGAGTGGCGGTGCAGTGCGCGCTGGAGTGGGCGCAATGACCTGGTTGAACTCCTCGGTGGTAGGCAGGCGATGAGCAGGAGCATGGGATGCAGAGGACGAGACGAAAGTCAGTGGCGGTGCAGTAGGCAGGAGCTCCCTCCTGTTGGCGGCACATCCGTGGACTGAGTCCATGCGGGCGGCCACAAAGTCATCCACCAAGTTGTCGAAGGCTGCCTCCAAGGCCCGGAGATACTCAATAAGCATCTCAAAAGCCTCGTCCCGTTCTCCTCTGTGGCAGGAGAATGCGTAGTGACAGGTGTAGGGCTCATGGCATGGAAGATAGCGGTAGCGACAAGCCTTCATCGCGGGAAGGGCATCCCTGAGACGAGCTATCGCCTCGCGGGCTGCCATCTGGATGGCATGCTTCTCCGAAGGCATGGCTCTCCCCAAGAACCGGAAGCGGCGTAGTTCACCACGCCCTCCCTTGAACTGCACCATGGCCTGGTGCATAGTCAGACTGTCGTTGACTCTGTGCTGACAAAGAGTGACGATTGGGTGCACAGACGGCCCCATCGCGACCTGAACGACGAAGGAGAGAAGCTTGACGAACCCATCGGGTACGTTGGCGAAGGTCTGAGACTCGCAGCTGCGGTCGGCCATCTAAAAAAGTGGGCAAAAATCCTGAATGGTCAGATCATAAATATATGCTGACTGTCAGAAAAATGACTACTATTGTAAAAACATGCATAAGCTCTATCATGCTCATAACCGATTAGCGATCGCACCTAGTGGCTTCCTACAGTCAGCCTGGCTCTGGTACCAAGCTTGTCACGACCGG
Source organism: Aegilops umbellulata (assembly GCA_032464435.1). Lineage (NCBI taxonomy): Eukaryota > Viridiplantae > Streptophyta > Magnoliopsida > Poales > Poaceae > Aegilops > Aegilops umbellulata. Next base: position 447,471,673 of record CP136054.1, read on the forward strand.
TTTTCCAATAAAATATTTATTGAAAAACCAATCTATGGAAATCCAGTTTGAGATAAAACCACCTCACTGGCAGACAAACTTTTGATACAATAAGCCAGTAGCATAAATATATTATAGGGTTGAGCTGACGATACTCAACAATTTATTACAAGCGTGCCAATAATTATACATAAAGGCGATTAAGGACACAAGGGAATGGTGGCATACTACTGATTCGCAAATAAGGTAGAGGTGGAGTAACACAGTGGGAGTGGTTATGGGATTCTCAAACTAACATCCCATCGAGCGTCGAGGTGAAACTCGATGAATTTATTAGGGTAGCGGAAGCGGATATGAAACAGTGACCAACTCCAGGGTTGCACGAGACTGACTGGGACTCCTCTAGGCGTCGGATTCGCTATCGAACTCTTCATCCATGAGATCACCTTCGTCAGCATCTGGCCAAATCAACAAGCCAGTGAGTACTTTGAAAGTACTCGCAAGACAGTTCGGACGTAAGATATAACAAATGCCAACATGAAACACATGGATAAGTTAACCAGTACGATCAGACATAGAGGTGATAATGCTGAGTGCCAAACGAGTGTCTGAAAGACCCCTCAAGCGGAAAATGCAGAATAATAATACTGGTGCCAAACGAGTGTCTGAAAGACTCCTCGAGCGGGAAATGCAGAATAATAATGCTGGTGCCAAACGAGTGTCTGAAAGACTCCTCGAGCGGAAAAATGCGGAATAATAATGCTGGTGCCAAACGAGTGTCTGAAAGACTCCTCGAGCGGAAAAATGCAGAATAATAATACTGGTGCCAAACGAGTGTCTGAAAGACTCCTCGAACGGAAAATGCGGAATAATAATGCTGGTGCCAAACGAGTGTGTGAAAGACTCCTCAAGCGGAAAATGTGGAATAATGCTCGTGCCAAACGAGTGTCTGAAAGACTCCTCGAGCGGAAAATGCGGAATAATAATGCCACAATCGGGCGTCTGTGCGACGCCACATAAAGGGCTTGTAAAAGAAATGCCACAGTCGGGCGTCTGAGCGACACCACATAAAGGGCTTTTAACTGTTAATGAAATAATATATCATCATAAATATATTTAACTCATGGAGAATAACGGGTTAGTACATCCACAAGGATAAACATTTAACCGGCCTTAGTGCCCATGTGTCCCACCGGGTAATCTGTCACCAAACTGGCACATGACTGTTAGCAGGAAACTTGGGAACAGATAATATGATTTAAGGGTATAGAGCTCTGCAGAGTTTGTACAAAAATTTCCCACAGTCGACGGATTTCAGTAGTCACTAGGACTAGTTCCGTTACGGTATTTCAGAAGAAAAACACGGCAATCCAGTACACACCCATCCAACTCTTCGATGTCAGGAATCACCCTCAACATCGTCCAAGAAAAACTATTGAGACGGGGAGATCACAATCTCGAATAGCATGGGATCAAATTTATATACACGCGCTCTAAGGGGTGCCCCCCTCTCGGTCCCAACCGGAAACACCCATGCCCCCTGACCGGATGCCTGGCTTTAATCCAGGGCCATGGAACCAGCATCCCGGCCTCTCCTTTTTGGTGTGTACCAAGAAAGCGGTTTGCGACTTACTAAACCATATCCCTTTCGGGAAACATGTGGTAGTACAGGGAAAGGGAATGGATATGAACCAACCGATACGGGTTGGTACTGAAGATAACTTTCATGGCCTAAGACTGGCATGCTACAACACTGCCATCTTACCCATCTTCATGCCAACACATGGCCTTACATACTCACGTCCATCGACGTGTGAAATCATCGGGCTTACTTGCTCCAACAATGCATAATGAACGGTTCATCGGTATGCTCCACACATGCCATGAAACTATCTACATGCAAACATGCCAATACACTCATCATATCAAAAGTTCGAACATGCTTGCCTGGTTCAGAGTAGTCGGAGCCTAGCTCGGTGAAGTTCGCGGCCCCGTCACCTCCGTCGGTATCTACGGTACAGAGAAAACATACGCGCTAACGTGAATACCGAGAGGTGCGGAAAAAGTATTGTAAATATTATTCCAATAAATTTGATAAAAAACTAGACAAAATTTTGAAGAGAACAGAAAAAGAATCATTCAAAAATATGCTTTTGATAAAAAGTTATAAAGGTTTTTTCCCAGGGACTCATCTGTAATGAAACAGAAACTTCCCAGGGTTCTAACTGAGAAAACAGAAAACGGTTCGTTTGGAAATGCGCAAGCGCAACAGAGAAAGCGTATTTTGCCCGAAGGCGTCAACAGAAAACGTTTCGCAAATAAAAGAACAGAGGCTGACATGCGGGGTCCGCATGTCAGGTTTGAAAAGGCTCGCCGGCGCCCGAAGACGGCGGTGTACGCCGGCGTCGAACTACGGCGAATTAGGAGAAACGGAGGGTACCAAGAGCTTCGGTGTCTTCTTCCGCGTCGGTGGGTGGTGGACTCGTCCAACAGGGAGCACCACGTCGACGGCGACACTAGCTCCGGCGGACGGCAGTTCGGGTGAGGATGGGGAACTCCGGTGGAGGGCTGCAAGCTTCAAATTGAAGTGCGGGTCAGAATGAGGGATGCGTGGAGAAGCTACGGGCAGGAGAATGGAGGTGGAGGAGCACACACGGGGGCGAATCGGGCTGGATCCAGTGGCGGGTCGCGGCGGTCGGAGTCGAGGAAGGAGACCTCCTCGGGGGCCTTCCAGAGGCCTGGCGTGCTCTAGGGGGTGTGCATGGCTAGTGGGTGCTCGAGTTGAAGCTCGGGGCCTCTATTTATAGGCAGATCGACGGGGTGGCCGTAAACGGAGAGTCTCAGGCGAGCGATTACGGCGGAGCAGTGGATTAGAGGGTGGCTTGAGCGGTCGGGCAGCATCAGTGAAGGTTACTAAACTCGTTCTGCTACTAAACGGAGCTGGCCCCGGCGTAATGGCATCTGTCCACGGTGAGGTGACCGCACGGGCTCAACGGCGGCAGAGAGCGCGCGCTGTGCGCGTCGCGCCACGACGACGGTGCTGCATGCGTGCGCTGGCGCGGAGATGGCCACGCGGAGCCATCAGCGGGGCTGTGCGGCGCGGAACGGCGTTGAGCCGCCGTTCTGCTCCCTGTTGGCTGCCACGGCGGTTCAGCCGCCGCGGGACACGCCGGCGTGGTCGGGTCAGAGCGCCACCGACGCCAGGAAGAAGCCAAGCGCGCGTGCGGGGCTCTGGACACGCAGACCAGGCGGCGAGCAACGTGCCAAGGGCACTGTGTGCGCGTGACTGAAGATGATCTGCAGAAAACAACACTGAAGACTGAATTTGACTGAAAGTGTTCGAACAGTGCATGCAAGGTGTTCGACAGAATGATCTAGGCCTGTAGGGATTTTTCCTTGGGCTGATATTTGGTGGAGTGACTTCTCATTGCTCTAGTAGGCTGCCTGATTTTTGGTGGAATTTTTGGAGAAGTGTAGATATGAATTTCACCAAATTTGACAAATCTGGTCCAAACTTGCAGGGAGTGTAAGTTGAAAATTTTGAAAAGAAGATGAGTGGATCAAGGTGGTTCTGGGTTGTGGGTGCAAAGGACTAGCCAGTAGAGTTGGTTTGAAGTCAAATCTCAAATGGAAAAGGGTACTTGCTTTGAAAATCCATTAGGCTAAAAATAATTGACAGAAAAAAATTTGAGAGATAAAACAAAATCCAAAACTTGTTTGGATGAGTTGGGATAAGAAGTTTGAGTTGTTCACAAGGAGGGGAGAAGATGTTGTGGTGGTTTTACCTCATGGGCAAAATTCAAGGTCATGGATGGTTTTCAATAGAATGTAAATCCCAAATCTTTTTCATAGAGTTTTTCTTAAAAAGAAAACTCCCAAAAATAAAAATCTGAGAAGGGAAACAATAGAGAGGAGGAGTTTTTAAGAAGGTCAAACCCAAGGCTTGAAGGAGAAAACAGAAATAGAAAACCCTAGTCAAGGAAAAGGAATTTTAAGAGGGTTGTTTTACTGAAAGCCTCAAATTTCAAGGAAAATCCAGCAAGGATTTTGCAAAAACCCAAATGAAGATTTTGGAGTGTCACAACACCTACCCCCTTAGGAAAAATCTCGTCCCCGAGATTTCAGTTGATCCTTAAATAAGTGTGGATGCTCTGCTCGAAGAAAATACTGTCTTTCCCATGTTGCTTCACTCTCGGTGTGATTACTCCACTGAACTTTGAAAAATTTGACGGTTTTCTGTCGGGTCCTCCTTTCAGACTCCTCTAGTATTCTTACTGGGTGTTCCCGATAAGTGAGGTCTGGATACACGTCTATGCTCTCATGGGATACTTGTTTCTCTGGGTTGCTCACACATTTCCTCAATTGCGATACGTGGAACACGTTGTGGATATCTGATAGTTCCTCAGGTAGGTCTAGCTGATATGCTACTGTGCCTTTTCGTGCCGTTATACAGAATGGCCCGATGAATCTTGGCGCTAGGTTTCCCTTAATTTTGAATCGCTCTAACCCCCTCATAGGTGATACTCGTAGGTACACGAATTCACCGGGTTCGAAGTTGACCCCACGATGTTTCTGATCGTAATAACTCTTTTGCCGGCTTTGGGCGGTCTTGAGTCGATCTCTGATTAGTTGGACCTTTTTCTCGGCTTCCTTGAGCAAGTCTGGGCCGAAGATACGGCTGTCTCCGGTCTCTGACCAATTTAACGGGGTACGACATCTTCGCCCATACAAGGCTTCAAATGGTGCCATTTGTAGGCTGGCCTGATGACTGTTGTTGTACGCGAACTCGGCGTATGGCAGGCTGTCTTCCCAACTGGCTCCGTAGGTGAGGACACATGCTCTCAGCATGTCCTCTAAAATCTGGTTTACCCGTTCCGTTTGTCCATCTGTCTGGGGGTGGTATGCCGTACTGAAGGCTAGTTGAGTTCCTAGAGCCTGTTGTAACTGCTCCCAGAATCTCGAGACGAAATGTGTTCCTCTGTCAGATATTATAGTCTTCGGGACACCGTGCAGACAAACTATGCGAGAGAGATATATTTTGGCAAGCTTCTGAGTGGTGTGGGTCGTCTTTACTGGAATGAAATGTGCCACCTTAGTCAATCTGTCGGTGATAACCCATATGGCATCATTCCCGTGTCGTGATCGAGGTAGTCCGACAATGAAATCCATCCCTATTTCATCCCATTTCCACTCAGGTATTTTATTTGGTTGCAGTAGTCCAGCTGGTCTCTGATGTTCGGCCTTTATACGTTGACAAGAGTCGTAGCATGCAATGAAGGTGGCTATGTCCCTTTTCATACTGTGCCACCAAAATCCTTCTTGGATATCCTTATACATCTTGGTTCCTCCAGGGTGGATCGAATATGGAGCGGTGTGGGCTTCAGCTAGAATTTGCCGTTTGAGGCCTTCTATGTCTGGCACGCAGAGTCTGTTTCCGTACCATAGTGTCCCTTCTTCGTCTATGATGAATTCCGAGGCCTTGCCCATACTCACCTTTCTTTTGATGCCTTCAATGCTGGGGTGACCCGGTTGGGCTTCTTTGATTCTTGCCACAAGGTTGGGCTATATCTCCAAGTTTGTTATGGTGCCTTCTGCTACCATCAACAAGTTGAGTCTGGCAAATTCCCATTGGAATTCGGGTCTTAAGTTGGGCAGACTGTTGTTGTTGGCGCTGGGGTTCCGACTAAGAGCATCGGCTACTACATTTGCTTTTCCAGGATGATAGTGGATTCCGACATCATAATCCTTTACTAGCTCCAACCAGCGTCGTTGCCTTAAATTCAGCTCTGGCTGTGTGAAAATATATTTGAGACTTTTATGGTCCGTATATATTTCACATCGATTTCCAAGTAGGAAGTGCCTCCATTCCTTGAGTGCATGAATAACTGCTGCCATTTCTAAGTCATGAGTGGGATAGTTTTCCTCATGCTTGCGAAGTTGCCTTGAAGCGTATGCGACAACCTTGCCCTCTTGCATTAATACGCATCCGAGTCCCTTCCTGGACGCGTCACAATATACTTCAAAATTCTTGCGTATGTCTGGCACAATCAATACTGGTGCTGTTGTTAATTTCCGTTTTAGCTCTTGGAAACTTTTCTCACAGGCTTCTGTCCATTCAAATTTCTTATCTTTCTTGAGCAACTGCGTCATTGGCTTGGCTATGGTGGAGAATCCTTCAATAAATCTGCGGTAATATCCTGCCATTCCCAAGAAACTTCGTATGTCCGTTACGCTGGTTGGTGACTTCCAGCCAAGTACGGCCTTGACTTTATCTGGATCCACGGCGATCCCGTCTTGGGTTAGCACGTGGCCTAGAAAGCCTACTTGCCTTAACCAAAACTCACACTTGCTGAACTTGGCGTACAATTGGTGTTTCCTGAGTTCTCCTAGTACAATTCTGAGATGTTCAGCGTGTTCTTCTGGTGTTTTGGAGTATACTAAAATATCGTCGATGAATACCACAACGAACTTGTCCATAAACTTCATAAATACTTTGTTCATAATGTGAACAAAATAAGCAGGGGCATTTGTTAATCCAAAAGGCATTACTGTGAACTCATACAGTCCATATCTGGAGGTGAAGGCTGTCTTGGGGATATCTTCTGTTCGTACCTTTAATTGATGCTATCCTGACCTTAGGTCGATTTTTGAGAATACCTTGGCCTTAGCGAGTTGATCGAATAAATCATTTATTCTTGGCATCGGGTATTTGTTCTTGATCGTGACCATGTTGAGTGCTCGGTAGTCAATACACAATCGCAGTGTTCCATCTTTCTTTTTGGCAAACAAAATTGGTGATCCCCATGGTGAGGAACTGGCTCGAATGTATCCCTTGTCAAGCAATTCCTTTATTTGTTTCTTCAGTTCAACCAACTCGGACGGTGCCATTCTGTATGGTTTCTTGTATATGGGGGTGGTTCCTGGTGCTAGCTCAATGCTGAATTCTATCTCTCGGTCGGGTGGCATGCCTGGTAGTTCTTCGGGAAATACGTCTGGAAATTCACGTACTACTGGAACCTTGTTTAATTTAGAAATGTCTACCTTGTTCAGTCTTGGTTGTCTGGGTATTTCTCTCTCTTTGGCGGATACTCTTATTGTTTTACCATGGTGGTGTGTGAGAATCACGGTCCGATTGAAACAATCAATGAAACCTTTGTTAGTGGTTAACCAGTCCATCCCTGGGATGACATCTAGTCCTTTATTTTCCAACACAATGAGATTGGCGTGAAACTTCAATCCTTTGAACTCAGTAATCACATCCTGACAGTAATTCTGAGTAACTTGCTGAATTCCAGGGGACTTGATGATCATGGATTTCTCCAAAGGAAGCATCGAAAAATTATTTTGCGAAGCAAAATTTTTCGAGATAAAAGAGTGAGAATCTCCAGAATCAAACAAAACCATTGCAGGTATTGTGTTGACAGGGAACGTACCGAGTACGATATCTGGAGCGTTTTGTGCCTCCTCTTTGGTCACGTGGTTCAGATGACCTTTCCTGTGGTTGTTGTTGAGATTGAAGTTGTTTCGCTTGGGCGCTGAATTATTGTTGCCGTTGTTCGGTTTTGGTGCTGAGCTTCTTGGCTTGGGACACTGCTTGGCATAGTGTCCTTCTTCTCCACAGGCGTAACAAGTAACACCTGGGCGATATGTGAACTCCTTGTCCCTAGCATGGAAATTCTTTGTTGGGCGTGAGACGTTGGATGATGATTTGTGCGTCCCACCCTTCTGAAAATTGGTCTTACTTCGGTGATTGCGAGCATGGTTAGTCTGGTCCCTTTTTCGCTTGCGGATATCATCCAAACTGCGTCTTTCATTTTCCAGAGTAATGGCTTTATCCACCAACATCTTAAAATCTGGGAAAGTGTGTATGACCAGTTGGCATTTAAGCGCGGGTGCTAGGCCGTCAATGAACTTCTCCATTTTCTTGCTTTCAGTCATACGCTCTTCGTTGGCGTAGCGGGATGACAGAGTAAATTGGCTGTTGTAATCTGACATTGTCATGTTCCTTTGCTTGAGGTCATCGAACTCTCTTTTCTTGATTTTCATAATACTCTTAGGAATATGCGCGCCACGGAAACCTTCTTTGAAATCATCCCAGGTTATATCATTTTCGTTGGGATGCATGTGTAGAAAATTTTCCCACCAGGATGCGGCTGCTCCCGTGAGATAATGCGGTGCGTAAAGTACCTTTTCTGGGCCTGAGCATTTTGCAATAATTAACTTTCTCTCCATATCGCGAAGCCAGTCTTGGGCCTCAAGTGGCCTGTCAGTATGAGAAAATGTTGAGGGACGTGTCTTCTGTAGCTGAGATAACTTGGAATGTTGCGGATACTGCCCATGGTGATTTCCCATGTTAATAACTTGGTTCATCATTTCCCGATGTTGTTGCTGACTCTGTTCATAAAGGCGGCACATTTGGGAAAGTGCCGTTTCACTGTCCGGTTGACTTGTCTGACCTCGTGAAAAATTGTTGCCTGATTGAGTATTATAGTGTTGACTTGACTGCCCTTGTGCAAAGTTGTTGCCCGGTTGGTTGCCATAATCTTCCTCTGGTGGAGCTGGCATGGAGCGGGTCCAAGGACGAGACATTTTTCACTCTGCGGATGTATTTATAAAACCCATAAGAAAAATGGAAGGGTTGCGAAGATAAAACCCATAATGCACGAGGTTGACAAATAATTTTTTTAGAACCAAGATACTCAAGGGAAAACAAATCGATTTGCGCATAGAGAAGGACTGCATCATTACGCATCTTACACGCGGCGATAATTATACAATACATCACTCAGGATATGCGTACATAATCCTGACATGTTATTTAGGCTAGTGCACTTCTCCAGATCCTACATGATGCGCAAACAAGCTACTTCTCACAACATCTTACATGGTGATGCAACGCATGGCGGCTACGCGTACTCAGTCGGAGATGTTGATGACGTCCTTGGCCCTGCCAAGGGTGAGCCGTAGCGAAGCCGGGGACTCGACTTCCTCCTCGCTAATAGGCTCCATGCGAGTAGTGCTGCGCCGAGTAGATGGAGCGGGTGCCAGGGGCGGAACGACACGGATTGGAGTCGATGCGAGTGGCGGTGCAGTGCGCGCTGGAGTGGGCGCAATGACCTGGTTGAACTCCTCGGTGGTAGGCAGGCGACGGGCAGGAGCATGGGATGCAGAGGACGAGACGAAAGTCAGTGGCGGTGCAGTAGGCAGGAGCTCCCTCCTGTTGGCGGCACATCCGTGGACTGAGTCCATGCGGGCGGCCACAAAGTCATCCACCAAGTTGTCGAAGGCTGCCTCCAAGGCCCGGAGATACTCAATAAGCATCTCAAAAGCCTCGTCCCGTTCTCCTCTGTGGCAGGAGAATGCGTAGTGACAGGTGTAGGGCTCATGGCATGGAAGATAGCGGTAGCGACAAGCCTTCATCGCGGGAAGGGCATCCCTGAGACGAGCTATCGCCTCGCGGGCTGCCATCTGGATGGCATGCTTCTCCGAAGGCATGGCTCTCCCCAAGAACCGGAAGCGGCGTAGTTCACCGCGCCCTCCCTTGAACTGCACCATGGCCTGGTGCATAGTCAGACTGTCGTTGACTCTGTGCTGACAGAGAGTGACGATTGGGCGCACAGACGGCCCCATCGCGACCTGAACGACGAAGGAGAGAAGCTTGACGAACCCATCGGGTACATTGGCGAAGGTCTGAGACTCGCAGCTGCGGTCGGCCATCTACAAAAGTGGGCAAAAATCCTGAATGGTCAGATCATAAATATATGCTGACTGTCAGAAAAATGACTACTATTGTAAAAACATGCATAAGCTCTATCATGCTCATAACCGATTAGCGATCGCACCTAGTGGCTTCCTACAGTCAGCCTGGCTCTGGTACCAAGCTTGTCACGACCGGTTTTCCAATAAAATATTTATTGAAAAACCAATCTATGGAAATCCAGTTTGAGATAAAACCACCTCACTGGCAGACAAACTTTTGATACAATAAGCCAGTAGCATAAATATATTACAGGGTTGAGCTGACGATACTCAACAATTTATTACAAGCGTGCCAATAATTATACATAAAGGCGATTAAGGACACAAGGGAATGGTGGCATACTACTGATTCGCAAATAAGGTAGAGGTGGAGTAACACAGTGGGAGTGGTTATGGGATTCTCAAACTAACATCCCATCGAGCGTCGAGGTGAAGCTCGATGAATTTATTAGGGTAGCGGAAGCGGATATGAAACAGTGACCAACTCCAGGGTTGCACGAGACTGACTGGGACTCCTCTAGCCGTCGGATTCGCTATCGAACTCTTCATCCATGAGATCACCTTTGTCAGCATCTGGCCAAATCAACAAGCCAGTGAGTACTTTGAAAGTACTCGCAAGACAGTTCGGACGTAAGATATAACAAATGCCAACATGAAACACATGGATAAGTTAACCAGTACGATCAGACATAGAGGTGATAATGCTGAGTGCCAAACGAGTGTCTGAAAGACCCCTCGAGCGGAAAATGCAGAATAATAATACTGGTGCCAAACGAGTGTCTGAAAGACTCCTCGAGCGGGAAATGCGGAATAATAATGCTGGTGCCAAACGAGTGTCTAAAAGACTCCTCGAGCGGAAAAATGCGGAATAATAATGCTGGTGCCAAACGAGTGTCTGAAAGACTCCTCGAGCGGAAAAATGCGGAATAATAATACTGGTGCCAAACGAGTGTCTGAAAGACTCCTCGAGCGGGAAATGCGGAATAATAATGCTGGTGCCAAACGAGTGTCTGAAAGACTCCTCGAGCAGAAAAATGCGGAATAATAATGTTGGTGCCAAACGAGTGTCTGAAAGACTCCTCGAGCGGAAAAATGCGGAATAATAATACTGGTGCCAAACGAGTGTCTGAAAGACTCCTCGAACGGAAAATGCGGAATAATAATGCTAGTGCCAAACGAGTGTCTGAAAGACTCCTCGAGCGGAAAATGCGGAATAATAATGCTGGTGCCAAACGAGTGTCTGAAAGACTCCTCGAGCGGAAAATGCGTTATAATAATGCCACAATCGGGCGTCTGTGCGACGCCACATAAAGGGCTTGTAAAAGAAATGCCACAGTCGGGCGTCTGAGCGACACCACATAAAGGGCTTTTAACTGTTAATGAAATAATATATCATCATGAATATATTTAACTCATGGAGAATAACGGGTTAGTACATCCACAAGGATAAACATTTAACCGGTCTTAGTGCCCATGTGTCCCACCGGGTAATCTGTCACCAAACTGGCACATGACTGTTAGCAGGAAACTTGGGAACAGATAATATGATTTAAGGGTATAGAGCTCTGCAGAGTTTGTACAAAAATTTCCCACAGTCGACGGATTTCAGTAGTCACTAGGACTAGTTCCGTTACGGTATTTCAGAAGAAAAACACGGCAATCCAGTACACACCCATCCAACTCTTCGATGTCAGGAATCACCCTCAACATCGTCCAAGAAAAACTATTGAGACGGGGAGATCACAATCTCGAATAGCATGGGATCAAATTTATATACACGCGCTCTAAGGGGTGCCCCCCTCTCGGTCCCAACCGGAAACACCCATGCCCCCTGACCGAGAGGTGTAGAAAAAGTATTGTAAATATTATTCCAATAAATCTGATAAAAAACTAGACAAAATTTTGAAGAGAACAGAAAAAGAATCATTCAAAAATATGCTTTTGATAAAAAGTTATAATGGTTTTTGCCCAGGGACTCATCTGTAATGAAACAGAAACTTCCCAGGGTTCTAACTGAGAAAATAGAAAACGGTTCGTTTGGAAATGCGCAAGCGCAACAGAGAAAGCGTATTTTGCCCGAAGGCGTCAACAGAAAACGTTTCGCAAATAAAAGAACAGAGGCTGACATGCGGGGTCCGCATGTCAGGTTTGAAAAGGCTCGCCGGCGCCCGAAGACGGCGGTGGACTCCGGCGTCGAACTACGGCGAATTAGGAGAAACGGAGGGTACCAAGAGCTTCGGTGTCTTCTTCCGCGTTGGTGGGTGGTGGACTCGTCCAACAGGGAGCACCACGTCGACGGCGACACTAGCTCCGGCGGACGGCGGTTCGGGTGAGGATGGGGAACTCCGGTGGAGGGCTGCAAGCTTCAAATTGAAGTGCGGGTCAGAATGAGGGATGCGTGGAGAAGCTACTGGCAGGAGAATGGAGGTGGAGGAGCACACACGGGGGCGAATCGGGCTGGATCCAGTGGCGGGTCGCGGCGGTCGGAGTCGAGGAAGGAGACCTCCTCGGGGCCCTTCCAGAGGCCTGGCGTGCTCTAGGGGGTGTCCATGGCTAGTGGGTGCTCGAGTTGAAGCTCGGGGCCTCTATTTATAGGCAGATCGACGGGGTGGCCATAAACGGAGAGTCTTCGGCGAGCGATTACGGCGGAGCAGTGGATTAGAGGGTGGCTTGAGCGGTCGGGCAGCATCAGTGGAGGTTACTGAACTCGTTCTGCTACTAAACGGAGCTGGCCCTGGCGTAATGGCGTCTGTCCACGGTGAGGTGACCGCACGGGCTCAACGGCGGCAGAGAGCGCGTGCTGTGCGCGTCGCGCCACGGCGACGGTGCTGCATGCGTGCGCTGGCGCGGAGATGGCCACGCGGAGCCATCAGCGGGGCTGTGCGGTGTGGAACGGCGTTGAGCCGCTGTTCTGCTCCCTGTTGGCTGCCACGGCGGTTCAGCCGCCGCGGGACACGCCGGCGTGGTCGGGTCAGAGCGCCACCGACGCCAGGAAGAAGCCAAGCGCGCGTGCGGGGCTCTGGACACGCAGACCAGGCGGCGAGCAACGTGCCAAGGGCACTGTGTGCGCGTGACTGAAGATGATCTGCAGAAAACAACACTGAAGACTGAATTTGACTGAAAGTGTTCGAACAGTGCATGCAAGGTGTTCGACAGAATGATCCAGGCCTGTAGGGATTTTTCCTTGGGCTGATATTTGGTGGAGTGACTTCTCATTGCTCTAGTAGGCTGCCTGATTTTTGGTGGAATTTTTGGAGAAGTGTAGATATGAATTTCACCAAATTTGACAAATCTGGTCCAAACTTGCAGGGAGTGTAAGTTGAAAATTTTGAAAAGAAGATGAGTGGATCAAGGTGGTTCTGGGTTGTGGGTGCAAAGGACTAGCCAGTAGAGTTGGTTTGAAGTCAAATCTCAAATGTAAAAGGGTACTTGCTTTGAAAATCCATTAGGCTAAAAATAATTGACAGAAAAAAATTTGAGAGATAAAACAAAATCCAAAACTTGTTTGGATGAGTTGGGATAGGAAGTTTGAGTTGTTGACAAGGAGGGGAGAAGATTTTGTGGTGGTTTTACCTCATGGGCAAAATTCAAGGTCATGGATGGTTTTCAATAGAATGTAAATCCCAAATCTTTTTCATAGAGTTTTTCTTAAAAAGAAAAGTCCCAAAAAATAAAAATCTGAGAAGGGAAACAATAGAGAGGAGGAGTTTTTAAGAAGGTCAAACCCAAGGCTTGAAGGAGAAAACAGAAATAGAAAACCCTAGTCAAGGAAAAGGAATTTTAAGAGGGTTGTTTTACTGAAAGCCTCAAATTTCAAGGAAAATCCAGCAAGGATTTTGCAAAAACCCAAATGAAGATTTTGGAGTGTCACAGGGGATGCCTTCCGGGGCATCCCCAAGATTTGACTTTTTGGTGTCCTTAGATTATCTTGGGGGGTGCCATGGGCATCCCCAAGCTTTGGCTCTTGCCACTCCTTTTTCCATAATCCATCAAAAGAACTTGAAAACTTCACAACAGAAAACTCAACAGAAATCTCGTGAGCTCCGTTAGCGAAAGAAAACAAAAGACCACTTCAAGGTACTGTAATAAACTAATTCTTTATTTATATTGGTGTTAAACCTACTGTATTCCAACTTCTCTATGGTTTATAAACTATTTTACTAGCCATAGATTCATCAAAATAAGCAAACAACACGCGAAAAACAGAATCTGTCAAAAATAGAACAGTCTGTAGTAATCTGTAACTAACGCAAACTTCTGGAACTCCAAAACTTCAGACAAAATAGGACGGACTAGGAAATTTGTTTATTGACCAGAAGCAATTGGAATCAGTATTTTATCACTTTCTGGTGATTTTTAACAATTGTTTTCGTGAACAGAAAGTTTCTGGAAATTACAGCAAGATAAAATAACTATCATCCAAGAAGATCCTATAGGTTTAACTTGGCACAAACACTAATTAAAACATAAAAACACATCTAACCAGAGGCTAGAACAAAGATTTATTTCTAAACAGAAGCTAAAAGCAGAAAACTAAAAATAAAATTGGGTTGCCTCCCAACAAGCGTTATCATTTAACGCCCCTAGCTAGGCATAAAAGTAAGGATAGATCTAGGTATTGCCATCTTTGGTAGGCAATTCTTCAATGAGACATCTATTATCCTTAGGAATTTCTATCTTTTTAGTTATTATCAAACTTTTAGGCACATGATCGAAAAATTCATTCGTAGCAAAAGGTTCCTTAATGATAGCAAAAAGATCGGGATGAATACTTATAGATTTAAGATCCGCAGTTTCCTTACTAGAGGATTCACCCTTATTTTTAGGAACATACATAAGCTTGGCAACTTTAGTAGGAGGACTTGGAGTATTCTTTATGGAAGAAAACGCGGTTCCCAAGTTGGTAATGATACCCTCAAGTTTATCGATTCTAGTGGAATCTTGATTAATTCTCTCATTAACTATGGGTTCTTTCTCCTTAATATTTTTCAAAGTTACTCCTACCTTAGATACATATTGTGTAATTTGGTTGTGGATCTTTTTATCCAAATTTTCAATCAACTCTACGGTAGCAACCTTATTTTCAATAATTTCAAGTCTTTGCATTAAATGCTCCAAAGATAACATAGTTCCATTAACCAAAAGAGGTGGTGGGCCAAATAAATCTATCATAGCATTATAAGAATCAAAAGTATGGCTACCCAAGAAATTCCCTCCGGTAATAGTATCAAGGATATATCTATACCAAGGATTAGCACCTACATAGAAATTGCGGAGAAGAACTGAAGTAGATTGCTTCCTGGTAGATCTAATTTGAGCATTGCAAATTCTATACCAAGCGTCTTTTAGATTTTCTCCCTCCCTTTGCTTAAAATTTAGAACTTCATTCTCGGGAGACAACGGAGAAGATATAAAACTAGTCATGACGACAAGCAAGCGAAAGGGGCGAAAAGAAGAAGGAGAACGGAAAAGAGAGGGCGAATAAAACGGCAAGGGTGAAGTGGGGGAGAGTAAAATGAGAGGCAAATGGCAAATAATGTAATGCGGGAGATAAGGGATTGTGATGGGTACTTGGTATGGTGACTTTTGCGTAGACCTCCCCGGCAACGGCGCCAGAAATTCTTCTTGCTACCTCTTGAGCACTGCGTTGGATTTCCTTGAAGAGGAAAGGATGATGCAGCAAAGTAGCGTAAGTATTTCCCTCAGTTTTTGAGAACCAAGGTATCAATCCAGTAGGAGGCTACGCGTGAGTCCCTCGTACCTACACAAAGCAAATAACTCCTCGCAACCAACGCGGTTAGGGGTTGTCAATCCCTTCACGGTCACTTACGAGAGTGAGATCTGCTAGAGATGATAGATAGTATTTTTGGTATTTTTATGATAAAGATGCAAAGTAAAATAAAAGAAAGTAAAAGGCAAAGGCAATAAATAAAGTGATGGAAGATTAATATGATGGAGATAGACCCGGGGGCCATAGGTTTCACTAGTGGCTTCTCTCAAGAGCATAAGTATTCTACGGTGGGTGAACGAATTACTGTTAAGCAATTGACAGAATTGAGCATAGTTATGAGAGTATCTAGGTATGATAATGTATATAGGCATCACGTCCGAGACAAGTAGACCGACTCCTGCCTGCATCTACTACTATTACTCCACTCATCGACCGCTATCCAGCATGCATCTAGAGTATTAAGTTCAAGAAAACAGAGTAATGCCTTAAGCAAGATGACATGATGTAGAGGGATAAATTCATGCAATATGATAGAAACCCCATCTTGTTATCCTTGATGGCAACAATACAATACGTGCCTTGCTGCCCCTACTGTCACTGGGAAAGGACACCGCAAGATTGAACCCAAAGCTAAGCACTTCTCCCATTGCAAGAAAAACCAATCTAGTAGGCCAAACCAAACTGATAATTCGAAGAGACTTGCAAAGATAACCAATCATACATAAAAGAATTAAGAGAAGATTCAAATATTCTTCATAGATAATCTTGATCATAAACCCACAATTCATCGGTCTCAACAAACACACCACAAAAAGAAGATTACATCGAATAGATCTCCACGAGAGAGGGGGAGAACATTGTATTGAGATCCAAAAAGAGAGAAGAAGTCATCTAGCTACTAACTATGGACCCGAAGGTCTGAAGTAAACTACTCACACTTCATCGGAGGGGCTATGGTGATGATGTAGAAGACCTCCATGGTGGATGCCCCCTCCGACGGAGCTCCGGAACAGGCCCCAAGATGGGATCTCGTGGGTATAGAAGGTTGCGGCGGTGGAATTAGGTTTTTGGCTCCGTATCCGATCATTTGGGGGTACGTAGGTATATATAGGAGGAAGAAGTACGTCGGTGGAGCAACGTGGGGCCCATGAGGGTGGAGGGCGCGCCTGGGGGGAGGGCGCGCCCCCTACCTCGTGCCCACCTCCTTTCTTTCTTGACGTAGGGTCCAAGTCTCCTGGATCATATTTGGTGAGAAAATCACGTTCCCGAAGGTTTCATTCCGTTTGGACTCCGTTTGATATTCTATTTCTTCGAAACTCTAAAATAGGCAAAAAAAGCAGCAATTCTGGGCTGGGCCTCCGGTTAATAGGTTAGTCCCAAAAATATTATAAAATTGGAAAATAAAGCCCAATATTGTCCAAAACGGTAGATAATATAGCATGGAGCAATCAAAAATTATAGATACGTTGGAGACGTATCAGCAGGCAGGGGAGTTTGGCATAGTCTGTTCGAGGCAGGAAGGGAAACAAGCAAATAAAGGTCGAGTGACTTAGTTTTGGGAAAATCTGATTTTACGGAGTGTGTACCCACTATGGAGGTAGTACTACTTACTACTCCGTCCTTTCCCGTTTATAGGGCTCATCTAAAAAATTTGTTTTTCCGTTTTATAAGTCCCAATTCTACTAGTAGTAGTACCATCACATGTTTGGATTTCGAGGTGCGTTAAATCACCCGATGCAAGCAGTGTCAAGAGAAAACTCACCAATGCATGTAGGAGTTCATGGAAATTTAGTGTTCATGCATGCATTCGTTCTAATTAGTGCCTTGGTAAACATAACTTCTTGAGAAAAATGAGCGTACTAATTACTTGTGAAAACTACAAAATTAATTCCACCACTCATTGTCTACCTTGGTTGGAGAGATTTTGAAATTGAGCCATAAACAGGAAAGGAGGGACTAGTAACATAGCCTAGGGTAGCTTGCTGCACGGACTGCAAGGAAATTGTGGTAGTACTACTCCTATGTGAAAGGATCGAGAAGAGGTGTCTAGAGGGGGGTGAATAGACTCTTAACAACGAAAAGTTGCAGTTTTTAAATTCTTTAAGTTGAAATGGAGTTTTAGCACAAGTTTAATCATCCACAACACATTCAAGCAAGCATGGCAAGAGTATATGAGCAGCGGAAAGTAAAGCATGCAATTTGCAAGAATGTAAAAGGATGGGATTGGAGTGTGCAAACGCAATTGAAGACACGGAGATTTTTGGTGTGGTTCCGATAGGTGTTGCTACCGTACATCCACGTTGGCGGAGACTTCAACCCACGAAGGGTAACGGTTGCGCGAGTCCATGGAGGGCTCCACCCACGAAGGGTCCACGAAGAAGCAACCTTGTCTATCCCACCATGGCCATCACCCACGAAGGACTTGCCTCACTAGGGTAGATCTTCACGAAGTAGGCGATCTCCTTGCCCGTACAAACTCCTTGGTTCAACTCCACAATCTTAATGGAGGCTCCCAAGTGACACCTAACCAATATAGGAGACACCACTCTCTAAAAGGTAATAGATGGTGTGTTGATGATGAACTCCTTGCTCTTGTGCTTCAAATGATAGTCTCCCCAACACTCAACTCTCTCTCACAGATTTGGATTTGGTGGAAAGATGATTTGAGTGGAAAGCAAGTTGGAGAAGGCTAGAGATCAAGATTTATGTGGTTGCAGTGGGTTATCTTGACCTCAACACATGAGTAGGTGGTTCTCTCTCAGAAAAAGTATGCTGGAAGTGTAGGCATGTTCTGATGGCTCTCCTCACGAATGAAGAGTGGGTGGAGGGGTATTTATAGCCTCCACACAAAATCTAGCCATTACACACAAATCACCAAACTCGGTGGGACCGAATCAGAAAACTCAGTCGGACCGATTTAGTTCAAAATGTGAACGTCAGGATTTTCGGTGGGACCGACATGATCAACTCGGTGGGACCGATGTGCTAAGGTTAGGGTAAAACCTCATCTTGGTTTGACCGATTACGCAAACTCGGTGGGACTGATTCTAGTAATAAGCTAACCAGAGAGTTGGTTAGGCAAACTCGATGAGACCGATTACGAGTCTTGGTAAGACCGAAATTATTGCAACAGGCAACAGAGAGTTTGCAAGCCCATCTCGGTGAGACCGGGATCCCATCGGTGAGACCGAATTGATTAGGGTTTCTGGCAGTGGCTATGCCAAGTGAACTCAGTGGCGCCGGATTGAAAGTTTCGGTGGGGCCGAGTTTGACTTTTTGGTTTGGGACATATGTGGATATGAGAAAGTGGTTGAGGGTTTTGGAGCATCTCACTAAGCACTTTGAGCAAGCAAGCCATTAAGCAACACCTCATCCCCTTTTAATAGTATTGGTTTTCTATGGACTTAATGTGATCTTGGATCACTAAAAGTAAAATGCAGAGTCTTGAGTTTTTTGAGCTTGAGCCAATCCTTTGTCCTTGACATCTTGAAGGGGTTCCACATCCTCTTGTCCGCGCCACTCCATCTGTTGAACTTGTCTGAAATATACTAGATAAAAACATTAGTCCAACAAGAGATATGTTGACATTAATTACCAAAACCACCCAGGGAGCACTCGTGCTTTCAATCTCCTCCTTTTTGGTAATTGATGACAACATACATCAAAGCTTTTAGATAAATATATAGAGAATAACAAGTAAAGCTTTGTAAAGACATGTAACATGCATAGGCTCCCCCTACATGTATGCACTCATGTCAATATGAAAAGTAAGAGCATGTGAATGCATAAACATGACAGAGCAAGCAATGAGTTACATGTATCTTGGCTATATGCATCAGAGCTAATGATGTGAATATAGGAAGTTGTAACTTCTCATGATTCCTTCTTGCAAACAATATGTACATTAGCAGGAAATCTTCATGCACATGAGTGTGATGCATATACTTACCTTGTGGTCTTGAGCTGGCTTAGGAAGGGATGAACCTGAGTAAACAAGGTTAGATAACACAGGTACATCTACTAGACAGAGCAAACAAAAGAAGCCACAAGAGTACCAATATTGGGATAACATGTAGAGTGTGAGTACTGGGTACTCTATTGGATATAGACATGTCCCCAAAAGTAAAAGATATGCCATGAATTCAAAGACTTTCTTCCCTAGCAGTCTTTCTCCCCCTAAATCTTATATTGGATAATGGGAGAAAATAGGGAAACAACATCAGAGCAAAACAGATCATAAACATAACATAGACATGTCTTTCACCTCTTAAAGACATGTGATTTCTCTCCTCTGGAACACCAAGCATCTGGGGCCTCTCTCTCTCCCCTTGTTTGAAGTATTCTCTCCCCTTTTGAAGAATTAAGCTTTGATGTGATCTCTCTCTCCCCCTTTGACATCAATTTCCAAGAAGGGATCTTCTGGAGTGTGAGTCAAAATAGGTTTGGTCCTTGAGTCACAGAGCGAAGCAGCACATAAACTGTGATGCTGGTAGAGGACAAGAATCATTGAGTGGAGCTGGAACAAAAGTGCAAGAACAAGTGGTAAATTGTCTTCTCTGCAGTGAAATTGGTGGCACCAAGTTATAATTTTCGGTTGCACCGAAATGGTTCGGTTTGACCGAAGGTGGTAGATCGGTGTGACTGAGTTCAACACAGGGAAAGAGCAATCGTCACCTCAGCTCACTAGGCAAATAAGATCTCACGAAGATTTGCAAGGAATTAACTGAAGTATTTGCAATGAATTGGATGCAAGGAATGCAGAACAAAACTGAGAAAAGAAAATCTAGGTGAAGTTTTTTTTTGATAAAAGAAGGGGAATATATATGCAAGGGACAAATGCAAAGAACAAATGCAAAAACTCAGAGAAACACTAGAGAACTTCATCTAGAATTGGGCGGTGACTAAGTCACTTATGTTAGAGTATATTGACTATGGAGTCAAGTGAGAACACTTGGTCGTAAGTCATACTCATCGTTTAAGCTCAAAATGGGGTTACCATTTTTCGTTTAAGCATTTGATGTGTTCGCGTTGTTGAGTTGCTTTGACCCATGACTTGGGGTAAATCTTATCTAAGATGGAATAACATACCTTGGGTGGTGGTGTTGAACTTGATCATGTAGTTGTACTTGCGTGGAATGCTCAAAATTGATGTAGTGTATCAAGGATTTGGAGCACCAGTTAGAGTTGAGTTCATCTACCTACATGGGTTAGTCTTTCAAGGAAGAGCACCTGTGTATCCAACATGACAATCATGAAATTTGATACCAAATGAAATTTGATATATAGAATTTGTCAAAGGATATGTTGAAGAGTTTCATGCTTCCTTGTCTTCAACCACCATGTTGTAGAGACTTGGTGATGTAGAGATTGCTTAAGATGTGAGTGAGTTGCAATCTCATGGATTTAGATTCATCCAAGTACCTACAAGGGTTAGATGGCATGCAAGGGTACAAATGTATCCAAGACATATGATTATCATGATAAGAGAAAAAAGTCAAGGATTAGTCATAGGCTCGTGCCTTGCACGTATCCACAAGGAGTTCCTACTCCAAGTTTGAAGCATCAATGATGTTCAATTCACCTCTCAAATGGCAAAAGACTTTCTCATCAAGCGGTTTGGTGAATATATCTGCCGGTTGCTTATCGGTACGAACATGCTTAAGATCAATGTCCCCTTTAGCAACATGATCTCGAATGAAATGATGACGAACTTCAATATGCTTAGTTTGAGAATGTTGCACGTGATTGTGAGCAATCTTAATAGCACTCTCATTGTCACAAAGCAATGGAACATGTTTCACATAGATCCCATAATCCTTAAGAGTTTGGGTCATCCAAAGTAATTGAGCACAACGTGAACCGGCGGCAATGTATTCCGCTTCGGCGGTGGATAAGGATACCGAGTTTTTTTCTTGGAGGACCAAGACACAAGAGATCTACCAAGAAATTCACAAGTACCTGAAGTGGACTTTCTATCAACCTTGTCTCCGGCATAGTCCGAATCGGAATAGCCAACAAGATCAAAAGAGGACCTCTTAGGATACCAAATGCCAAAATTTGGTGTGTGTATTAGGTATCTCACTATCCTTTTCACAACCTTAAGATGACATTCTTTGGGGGCTGCTTGATATCGTGCACACATGCACACACTTAGCATAATATCGGGATGGGAGGCACATAGATATAACAATGAACCAATGATAGAGCGATAAACCTTTTGGTCAACCGATTTGCCATCCTTGGTCAAGTCAAGATGTCCACTAGTAGGCATGGGAGTTTCCATACCTTTGCTTTCTTGCATGAACTTCTTGAATAAGTCCTTGGTGTACTTTGTTTGAGAAACAAAGGTGCCTTACTTAGTTTGTTTGATTTGCAAACCAAGAAAGAACTTGAGTTCACTCATTATAGACATCTCAAACTTCTTCGACATTAGCTTCCCAAACTTTTTACTAAAATGAGGGTTAGTCGAACCAAATATGATATCATCAACATAAATGTGGCACACAAATACTTCACCTTTGACCCTTTTAGTAAAAAGAGTAGAATCTATTTTTCCAATCTCAAAGCCTTTCTCGATAAGGAACTTGGTCAAGCATTTATACCATGCTCTAGGAGCTTGTTTAAGACCATAAAGAGCTTTGTGAAGTTTGTAAACATGACCGGGTTTCTTAGGATTGACAAAGCCGGGAGGTTGTTTAACATAAACTTCCTCCTCAAATTCACCATTTAGAAAGGCACTTGTAATGTCCATTTGGTACAAGGTAATACCATGGTGATTAGCATAGGCAAGTAAGATGCGGATGGACTCAAGTCTAGCAATGGGGGCATATGTCTCACCGTAGTCCATACCTTCGACTTGAGTGTAGCCTTGGGCGACGAGACGTGCTTTGTTGAGGACGACTTGACCATCTTCGTCTTGCTTGTTGCGAAACACCCATTTGGTACCAATGATGTTGTGGTTGTTGTCGGGCTTCTCAACCAATGTCCACACTTGATTTCTCTCAAAGTTGTGTAGCTCTTCATGCATAGCATTTATCCAATCCGGATCTTCCAATGCTTCTTCAACCTTCATAGGTTCAATGCTAGAGATGAATGAACAATGTTCACTAAAATTAGCCAAACGAGTTTTAGAGCGAGCAATTCTCCCGGTTTGAATATCATTGAAGATTTGTTCGACGGGATGGTCTCTTGAGACTCTTGCTCAAACTCGTGAGAGCTTTTGCTTGGGTCGGGGTGGAACATCTTCTTCATCATCTTGTCCTTCTTCTTGGCCTTCTTCATTGTTGACGTTGTCGTTCTCTTGTCGAGGTGGATAGGGAGGTTGTCGAGGTTCATCTTGGTGTACTTCCTTGTTTTGTTCATCTTCATGTGTCCCACTTGTGGATGCTTCCATGTCAACTCTTAGTTCACCTTGACGTGAGGTAGAAGCTTCCACTTGGACGGACAAGGTACTCTCCTTCACTTCCGTTGGACAAATCTTGGCAATAGAAAAGTCTTGGATTGCTTCCGAAGGGTCTTTGTCTCCTACATCAATTGGCAATTGCTCTACTTGCGAGCCATTAGATTCATCAAACTTCACATCTACCATCTCTTCAACCTTTCGGGTGAAATTGTTGTAGACACGATAAGTGTGAGAGTTTGAGCCATAACCAAGTAGGAAACCCTCATGAGATTTAGGAGCAAATTTAGAACGACGATGCTTATCAAGAATGTAACACTTTGAGACAAATACTCGAAAGTACCCAACTTGGGGTTTGTTACCGGTGAGGAGCTCGTATGCCGTCTTGCCAAGTAGCTTGTGAAGATACAAGCGATTTGTTGCATGACAAGCCGTCTCAACCGCTTCCGCCCAAAAGTGTTTTGGAGTCTTGTACTCATCAAGCATCGTTCTCGCCATCTCAATAAGAGTTCGGTTCTTCCTCTCAACAACTCCATTTTGTTGAGGCGTGTACGTAGACGAGAACTCATGTGAAATCCCCTCTTCGTCAAGAAAGGTATCCACATTTGCGTTCTTGAACTCCGTTCCGTTGTCACTGCGAACCTTCTTGGTCTTCACTTCAAATTGATTTTGGGCCTTCCTAGCAAATCTCTTAAAGATCTTTTGAACCTGCGATTTATCATCAAGAAAGAACACCCACGTAAATCTTGAAAAATCATCGACTATGACTAGACCAAATGAGTTACCACCGAGACTTTTGTAGGCATTGGGACCAAAAAGATCCATATGAAGTAGCTCGAGCGGTCTTCTCGTGGTGATGATGTTCTTCACGGGGTGACTTCTTCCAACTTGTTTTCCTACTTGACAAGCACTGCACAATCTATCCTTGTCAAATATAACATCTTTCACTCCAATGATATGATTACCTTTAATAAGCTTATCAAGATTTTGCATGCCCACATGACCTAACCTTCTATGCCACAACCAACCTTTAGAAGATTTGGCTATAAACCAAGTTCTAGGTTGAGCCTTTTTACTAAAGTCAACAATGTAGATATCACCTCTACGTATATTGGTAAAGACCATTTTATGATTATATCTATGAAACACTTGGCAATCTACTTCAGTGAATAGGACATTGAAGCCAAAGTCAGCAAGTCTAGATACGAAAAGTAAATTGTAGCCAAGAGATTCAACGAGCATAACATTTTGTATGGAGCTATCATGTGAGATGGCCACCTTACCAAGGCCAACCACCTTACCCTTTGAGTTATCACCAAATGTGACGTACTTCCAAGGGTCGTCGGTTTCAGCAAGCTCACGAAACATATCCTTGTCTCCGGTCATATGATCAGTACATCCACTATCAAGAACCCATTCCTTTCCTCTAGCCATGTAGCCGTGTAGATTTGCCATAAGACCAAAGTGTCTCATAGACTCATCGAGATCAAAGTCACTATCATCATCCTCATCATAGTATCCATGTTCAACATCGTCTTGTAATTGATCATTTCCTAGAGAAGGTGATCCATTAGAAGTATGACCGTAACAATGTTCATCTCTATGGATTCTAATGACTTCAGAAATGATATTGCTAATAATCCCAACATCTCCTTTGGCACGCATGAGATCACGAAGCTCAAACAGGCAATCATCAAACTTAGGAACACTAGTACACATCCTATTCAAGGCAATAGACTTATGGAGAATCTCATCTAGATTTTTCAAGTAATAATTTGGGAATCGTTCCTCTAGAAATCTCCATATGGTGTAAGCACAATCAAGAGCAGGCAAGCTAGCAATCAAATTTTTCAGCAATCCTCTAACAATGAGAATGATAGTTATAAGATTGCGAATCATGTCAAGATCCTCATCGGGAGTGGGATGCAAAGGATCACTAGGGGAAATGCAAAGACTAGTAATGTACTTGTTCAAGTGATATTCAATCAAAATCTCAAGCATCTCATTTTTCACTCATGAAAGTACTCTCCATCAAGAATAGGCACTCTGTGTCTAAGACTCCCTAACGTAGACACATCCATCTTCCTCCAAAGGTGTTTAAACCAAAGCAATGGACACCAACGCTCTCATACCAATTGAAAGGATCGAGAAGAGGTGTCTAGAGGGGGGTGAATAGACTCTTAACAAAGAAAATTTACAGTTTTTAAATTCTTTAAGTTGAAATGGAGTTTTAGCACAAGTTTAATCATCCACAACACATTCAAGCAAGCATGGCAAGAGTATATGAGCAGCGGAAAGTAAAGCATGCGATTTGCAAGAATGTAAAGGGATGGGATTGGAGTGTGCAAACGCAATTGGAGACACAAAGATTTTTGGCGTGGTTCCGATAGGTGGAGCTATCGTACATCCACGTTGGTGGAGACTTCAACCCATGAAGGGTAACGGTTGCGCGAGTCCATGGAGGGCTCCACCCACGAAGGGTCCACGAAGAAGCAACCTTGTCTATCCCACCATGGCCATCGCACACGAAGGACTTGCCTCACTAGGGTAGATCTTCACGAAGTAGGCGATCTCCTTGCCCGTACAAAATCCTTGGTTCAACTCCACAATCTTGACGGAGGCTCCCAAGTGACACCTAACCAATCTAGGAGACATCACTCTCCAAAAGGTAATAGATGGTGTGTTGATGATGAACTCCTTGCTCTTTAGCTTCAAATGATAGTCTCCCCAACACTCAACTCTCTCTCACACAGATTTGGATTTGATGGAAAGATTATTTGAGTGGAAAGCAAGTTGGAGAAGGCTAGAGATCAAGATTTATATGGTTGGAGTGGATTATCTTGACCTCAACACATGAGTAGGTGGTTCTCTCTTAGAAAATGTATGCTGGAAGTGTAGGCATGTTCTGGTGGCTCTCCTCATGAATGAAGAGTGGGTGGAGGGGTATTTATAGCCTCCACACAAAATCTAGCCGTTACACACAAATCACCAAACTCGGTGGGACCGAATCAGAAAACTCGATCGGACCGATTTAGTTCAAAATGTGAACGTTAGGATTTTCGGTGGGACCGACATGATCAACTCGGTGGGACCGATGTGCTAGGGTTAGTGTAAAACCTCATCTCGGTTTGACCGATTACGCAAACTCGGTGGGACCAATTTTGGTAATAAGCTAACCAGAGAGTTGGTCAGGCAAACTCGGTGAGACCGATTACAAGTCTTGGTAAGACCAAAATTATTGCAACAGGCAACAGAGAGTTTGCAAGCCCATCTCGGTGAGACGGGGATCCCACCGGTGAGACCGAATTGATTAGGGTTTCTGGCAGTGGCTATGCCAAGTGAACTCAGTGGCGCCGGATTGAAAGTTTCGGTGGGGCCGAGTTTGACTTTTTGGTTTGGGACATATGTGGATATGAGAAAGTGGTTGAGGGTTTTGGAGCATCTCACTAAGCACTTTGAGCAAGCAAGCCATTAAGCAACACCTCGTCCCCTTTTAATAGTATTGGCTTTCCTATGGACTCAATGTGATCTTGGATCACTAAAAGTAAAATGTAGAGTCTTGAGTTTTTTGAGCTTGAGCCAATCCTTTGTCCTCAGCATCTTGAAGGGGTTCCACATCCTCTTGTCCATGCCACTCCATCTATTGAACTTGTCTGAAATATACTAGATAAAAACATTAGTCCAACGAGAGATATGTTGACATTAATTACCAAAACCACCCAGGGAGCACTTGTGCTTTCACTATGTACCACTGTACTACTCCTACTACTAAAAAACATATATTTCAAACAATATGATAATTTGTCTAACCAAGGTAGGGACAAGGAGTAAACAGAGGGAGTAGTAAAAATTTCTCCTCATCCTGCGAGCCAGCACACGCGTGGGCGAGGGAGCGGGCAAAAGGCGTAGTAAGCAAGCTTCACCTCGTCCTGCGAGCCACCGCGCCCGTGGGCAGGGGAGACGGCGTACTAAGCAAGCTTCTCCTTGTTCTGCGAGTTGACAGGACACATCAAAAGTAATACGCAGAGCATCTCCAGTGTATAGAGCCTTGCCTCTAAGGTAGGCCCCAAATGGTTTGCCTCTTTTATAACATAACGCGTCAAGTCACAATTTGTTTGTTTACCTGTGGTACACGATCCTCCATCAAGTGGACAACCAGTACACGTGTCAAATTACCACGTGGGATGCCTTTTCGTACAGAAATGAGCTCCACCATGTACCCGCGCGGGTGTGGTTGGGAAAGAGACGGGAGTACGTGCGTCGTGCGTGCACCTCTTCTCTTCGTGCACGCCCCCACCTACGTGGGTGTGTGTGAGAGAGATACAAACCTAGACACAATGCACCATCCATCCCCATGCCTCCGCCCAGTCCGACCACCAGTCGCCACCACGCCCTACTCCTCCTCACCTTATCCCTCATCTTTCTCGAGATATCATTTTTTTGATGAAATTCTTGAGGTACCATTTTTCTGATAAAATTCTCAAGATATCATTAGTTTTTAAACATGGGATTACTCCTGCATGGGTCAATCACAACAGGTGTTTTGTAAAAAAATGCATCTTGATGTTCCGTGCAATGCACGGGCATCTTGCTAGTCCATGAAAACAACACATGGCAAAATTTCACAGCGAACGAGGGATTTGAATGTGTTGGGAGGGGCTGTTTGGATCTTGCCCGGGGTAGCCAAAATATTGGGAGGGCGACCCTTTTGTCCACTAGTGCCTTTGCCACCGATGAATGAGGAATAGCTCGGGTGCTCATGCACCCTCCAGCGCGCGCGTTGGAGATGAGCTCGCATGAGCTGTGCTTTGTTATTCCCACCACGCCGCCCGAGCCAGCTGTAGACTGACCGACGACCCGCAAATTACGCCATCCAACCATAGCCGCACACATTCTGACAGCAACTCAACCAACCGGACGAAATTCATGCAAACTCGGCGATATTTTATATAAACAATGACAGAATTCATATAAAATACCGGATTTTCATACAAACATGACAGATTTCATTACATTCAAATCAACTAGGCGGTGCTAGTTCTCGACGGCACATGTATAATAATACCTGGCCTAAATGGTCGCCCGCCGATCCATTTGTGTTCCTCATGTCCGGCAGCACGATAACCGGATTGTCAGGAGCCCCAGAGGTATATGCTTCAGCGCAAAGGACAGCTCCCTTTCCCACTGCTCAACTGACATCGTTGGCTGATGCCCGAGATGGAGGCGGAAGGGGGCTTCTCCGCTTCCGTTGAGCCCATGCGGGGTCGACGAAGCTCCTCGCAACAAAAGGATCCAGCAAGACACCTGATGTGTATGTCGGTGTCACCTCGGTGGTGGCCTTCATGGGACCCAAGCGGAGGCGGCCTCCCGTGTTCTACTTCTCCTCGATGATGGTGGCGGACGCGGAGGCGCTGGCCACCGACTCATCGCTCTCCGCGCACCCGGCTTCTGTCTCTGCTTGCATGACTCGGCCTGATACGTCCATTTTGCATCATGTTTTCTTACCATTATTTATGATGTTTTTATCCATAATAATGCTTTTTGGAGTAATTCTAATGCCTTTTCTCTCATAATTTGCAAGGTACACACCAAGAGGGAGAATTCCGGCAGCTGGAAATCTGGACCTGGAAAAGCTACGTCAGGCCACCTATTCTGCACAACTCCAAACAAGCTGAAACTTCACAGAGATTTTTATGGAATATTTAAGAATTATTGGAGCAAATAACTACCAGAGGGGGCCCACCAGGTGGGCACAACCCACCTGGGCGTGCCCTGGTGGGTTGTGCACACCCAGGCCCACCTCCGGTGCCCATCTTCTGGTATATAAGCCATTTTGACCTAGAAAAAAAATAAAGAGAGGACTTTCGGGATGGACCGTCGCCGTCTCGAGGCGGAACTTGGGCAGGAGCACTTTTGCCCTCCGGTGGAGCGATTCCGCGGGGGGGAAATCATCGTCCTCATCATCACCAACAACTCTCCCGTCTTGGGGAGGGCAATCTCCATCAGCATCTTCAACAGCACCATCTCATCTCAAACCCTAGTTCATCTTTTGTGTTCAATCTTGTTACCGGAACTATAGATTGGTGCTTGTGGGTGACTAGTAGTGTTGATTACATCTTGTAGTTGATTACTATATGATTTATTTGGTGGAAGATTGTATGTTCAGGTCCATTATGATATTTAATACTCCTCTGATCATGAGCATGTTTATCATTTGCGAGTAGTTACTTTTGTTCTTGAGGCCATGGGAGAAATCATGTTGCAAGTAATCATGTGAATTTGATATGTGTTCGATATTTTGATAGTATGTATGTTGTTATTCCCTTAGTGGGGTCATGTGAATGTCGACTACATGACACTTCACCATATTTGGGCCTAAGGGAATGCATTGTGGAGTAGCAATTAGATGATGGGTTGCGAGAGTGACAGAAGCTTAAACCCTAGTTTATGCGTTATTCCGTAAGGGACCGATTGGA
The DNA here is from genome assembly GCA_032464435.1 of Aegilops umbellulata. Taxonomy (NCBI): domain Eukaryota; kingdom Viridiplantae; phylum Streptophyta; class Magnoliopsida; order Poales; family Poaceae; genus Aegilops; species Aegilops umbellulata. The sequence goes on from CP136054.1 coordinate 447,501,017, forward strand.
TCCAAAAGTTTAATGCTATGGTTAGAATTTATTCTTAATACTTTTCTCGCAGTTGCGGATGCTTGCAGGAGGGTTAATCATAAGTAGGAGGTTTGTTCAACTAAGAACAGCACCTAAGCACCGGTCCACCCACATATCAAATTATCAAAGTAGTGAACACGAATTAAACCAACATGATGAAAGTGAGTAGATGAAATTCCCGTGTACCCTCAAGAACGATTTTCTTATCAGAAGAGACCGTCTTGGCCTGTCCTTTGCCTCAAAAGGATTGGTCTACCTTTCTGCACTTTTGTCACTATTATCATTACTTGCTCGTTACAATTTTATCTTGCTATGAAACTACTCCACTACTTACAATTTCAGCACTTGCAAACATTACCTTACTAAAAATTACTTGTCATTTCCTTCTGCTCCTCATTGGGTTCGACACTCTTACTTATCAAAAAGAGCTACAATTGATCCCCTATACTTGTGGGTCATCAAGGCTATTTTCTGGCGCCGTTGCCGGAGAGTGAAGCGCCTTTGGTAAGGAAACATTTATATAGTGTGCTAAAATTTATTGTCACTTGTTACTATGGAAAACAATCCTTTGAGGGGTTTGTTCGGGGTATCTTCACCTCAACCAGAACCACAATTAGCTACCCCTCAAGCTACTGCACCTACTGAAAATATTGAAGATGAAATTCCTTCGGGTATGATAGAACAACTGCTAGCTAATCCTTATGCAGGAGATGGAACCGAACATCCTGTTATGCACTTGATATATGTAGAACAAATTTGTCGATTGTTTAAGCTTGCAGGTTTACCCGGAGATGAAGTGATGAAGAAGGTTTTCCCTTTATCTTTGAAGGGAAAAGCATTGGCATGGTATAGGCTATGCGATGATATTGGACCATGGAATTGGAATCGTTTGAAATTGGAGTTCCACCAAAAAATATCCTATGCATCTAGTTCATCGTGATCGGAATTATATATATAATTTTTGGCCTTGTGAAGGAGAAAGTATCGCTCTAGATTGGGGGAGGCTTAAGTAAATGTTATATTCATGCCCCAATCGTGAGCTCTCAAGAGAAATTATTATCCAGAACTTTTATGCTTGGCTTTCTCGTAATGATCAAACTATGCTTGATACTTCTTGTGCTGGTTCTTTTATGAGGAAGACTATTGAATTCCGGTGGGATCTTTTGGAAAGAATTAAATGCAACTCTGAAGATTGGGAACTCGACGAAAGTAAAGAGTCAGGTATTAAGCTTAAATATGATTGTGTTAAATCTTTTATGAATACCGATGCTTTTCAAAAGTTTAGCACTAAATATGGACTTGAATCTGAGATAGTAACCTCCTTTTGTGAATCATTTGCTACTCATGTTGAACTCCCTAAAGAGAAGTGGTTTAAATATCACCCACCTATTAAATAAGAAATTAAAGAGGCGGTACCGGTTAAAGAAGAAACTATAATTTATAATGTTGATCCAGTTGTTCCTTCTGCTTATATTGAGAAACCACCTTTTCCTGTTAGGATAGAGGAACATGCTAAAGTTTCAGCTGTGGTTAACAAAAGCTATATTAGAACACCTAAACCTGATGAACAAATTAAAGTAGAACCTAGCATTGCTATGGTTAAAGATCTCTTGGAAGAAGATATGGATGGGCATGTTATTTACTTCTGTGAAGAAGCTGCTAGAATTGCTAAACCTGATAAAAGGGATAAACATAGACCTGTTGTTGGCATGCCTGTCATCTCAACTCAAATAGGAGATCACTGTTATCATGGTTTATGTGACATAGGTGCTAGTGTGAGTGCTATTCCTTACACCTTATATCAAGAAATTATGAATGACATAGCACCCGCAGAGATAGAAGAAATAGATGTTACTATTAAACTTGCTAATAGAGACACCATATCACCTATTGGGATTGTTAGAGATGTTGAAATCTTGTGTGGGAAGATAAAATACCCTACTGATTTCCTTGTTCTTGGTTCCCCACAAGATGACTTCTGTCCCATTATTTTTGGTAGACCTTTCTTGAACACTGTTAATGCTAGAATAGACTGTGAGACACAAACTGTCGGTGTTAGCTTTGGTAATGTGTCTCATGATTTTAATTTTTCCAAGTTTAGTAGAAATCTTCATGAAAAAGAATTGCCTAGTAAAGACGAAGTAATTGGTCTTGCTTCTATCGCTGTACCACCTACTAATCCTTTAGAACAATATTTGCTAGACCATGAAAATGATTTACATATGCATGGAAGAAATGAAATAGACAAGATTCTCTTTGAACAACGTCCTCTACTTAAACACAATTTGCCTATTGAAACTCTAGGAGGTCCTCCTCCACCTAAAGGTGATCCTGTGTTTGAATTAAAACAATTGCCAGACACTTTGAAATATGCTTATCTTGATGAAAAGAAAATATATCCTATTATTATCAATGCTAACCTTTCAGAACATGAAGAAGAAAGATTATTGAAAGTTCTAAGGAAGCACCGAGCTGCTATTGGATATACTCTTGATGATTTAAAGGGCATTAGTCCCACTCTATGTCAGCAAAAATTAATATGGAACCTCATGCTAAACCCGTTGTTGATCACCAACGTCGGTTAAATCCGAAGATGAAAGAAGTGGTAAGAACGGAAATATTAAAACTTCTGGAAGCAGGTATAATTTATCCCATAGCTGATAGTAGATGGGTAAGTCATGTTCATTGTGTCCCTAAGGAAGGAGGTATAACTGTTGTTCTAATGATAAGAATGAACTTATCCCACAAAGAATTGTTACATGCTATAGAATGGTAACTGATTTCAGAAAACTAAAAAAAGCAACTAGAAAAGATCATTACCCTTTGCCTTTTATTGATCAAATGCTTGAAAGACTATCTAAGCACACACACTTTTGCTTCATTGATGGATATTCTGGTTTTTCACAAATAATGTTTCTCAACCTGATCAAGAAAAGACCACTTTTACTTGTCCCTTTGGAACTTATGCTTATAGACGTATGCCTTTTGGTTTATGTAATGCACCTGCTACCTTTCAAAGATGTATGACTGCTATATTCTCTCATTTTTGTGAAAAGATTGTTGAGGTTTTCATGGACGACTTCTTCGTTTATGGGAAGTCGTTTGATGATTGTTTAAGCAATCTGGATCGAGTTTTGCAGAGATGTGAACAAACAAATCTTGTCTTGAATTGGGAGAAGTGTCAATTTATGGTTAATGAAGGTATTGTCTTGGGTCATAAGATTTCTAAGGAGGGCGTTGAAGTGGACAAAGCTAAGGTTGATACAATTGAGAAAATGCCATGTCCTAAGGACATCAAAGGTATTCATAGTTTCCTTGGTCACGCTGGTTTCTATAGGAGATTTATCAAAGACTTTTCTAAAATTTCTAGGCCTCTTACAAATCTTTTGCAAAAGGATATTCCTTTTGTTTTTGATGATGATTGTTTAGAAGCTTTTGAAACACTCAAGAAAGCCTTAATTTCTGAACCTATTGTTCAACCACCTGACTAGAACTTGCCTTTTGAAATTATGTGTGATGCTAGTGATTATGTTGTTGGTGTTGTTCTAGGACAAAGAGTTGATAAGAAACTGAATGTTATTCATTATGCTAGTAGAACTCTAGATAGTGCCCAATGAAATTATGCTACTACTGAAAAGGAATTTCTAGCAGTGGTGTTTGCTAGCGATAAATTTAGATCTTACAGTGTTGATTCTAAGGTTATCGTTCACACCGACCCTGCTGCTATTAAATATCTTATGGAAAAGAAAGATGCTAAACCTAGACTTATTCGATGGGTTCTTTTGTTACAAGAATTTGATTTACATATCATTGATAGGAAAGGAGCTGAGAACCCCATAGCTGATAACTTGTCTAGGCTTGAAAATGTGCTTGATGACCCACTACCTATTGATGATAGTTTTCCTGATGAGCAGTTAGCTGCAATAAATGTTGCTAATAGTACTCCTTGGTATGCTGACTGTGCTAATTACATTGTTGCTAAATATTTACCACCTAGCTTTACATACCAACAAAAGAAAAAATTCTTCTATGATTTAAGACACTACTTTTGGGATGACCCACATCTTTATAAAGAAGGAGTAGATGGTATTATTAGACATTGTGTACCTAAGCATGAACAGGGACAAATCATACGGAAATGTCACTCCGAATCTTATGGAGGGCATCATGCTGGAGATAGAACTGCTCACAAGGTATTGAAGTCTGGATTTTATTGGCCTACTCTCTTCAAGGATGCCCATAAGTACGTCTCATCTTGTGATGAATGTCAAAGAATAGGTAATATCGGTAAGCGTTAAGAAATGCCTATGAATTATTTACTTGCTGTAGAACCATTTGATGTTTGGGGATTTGATTACATGGGACCTTTTCCTTCCTCTAATGGGTATACACATATTTTGGTTGCTATTGATTATGTTACTAAATGGGTATAAGCTATTCCAACCAGTAGTGTTGATCACAACACCTCTATTAAAATGCTTAAGGAAGTTATTTTCCCAAGGTTTGGAGTCCCTAGATACTTAATGACTGATGGTGGTTCACAATTTATTCATGGTGCTTTTCGTAAAATGCTTGCCAAGTATGATGTTAACCATAGAATTGCATCACCTTATCATCCTCAGTCTAGTGGTCAAGTTGAACTTAGCGATAGAGAAATAAAATTAATTTTGCAAAAGACTGTCAATAGGTCCAGGAAGAATTGGTCTAAGAAATTAGATGATGCACTTTGGGCTTATAGAACAGCATATAAAAATCCTATGGGTATGTCTCCTTATAAAATGGTTTATGGAAAAGCTTGTCATTTGCCTCTTGAATTAGAGCATAAAGCATATTGGGCAATTAAAGAACTCAATTATGATTTCAAACTTGCTGGGGAAAAGAGGTTATTTGATATTGGCTCATTAGATGAATGGAGAACCAAGCTTATGAAAATGCAAAATTATTCAAAGAAAAAGTTAAAAGATAGCATGACAAAAGAATCCAAAAGCGTGAGTTTAGAGTTAGGGAATATGTTCTTTTGTACAACTCCCGTTTTAGATTCTTTGCAGGAGAACTCCTCACAGAATGGGAAGGCCCCTATGTCATCGAGGAGGTTTATCGGTCTGGAGCCATCAAAATAAATAATTCCAAAGGTACTAACCCGAAGGTTGTTAATGGGCAACGAATAAAGCATTATATCTCAGGTACGCCCATTAATGTTGAAAGTAATATTATCCAGATTTTGACACCGGAAGAACACATAAAAGAGTCCTTCCGGAATACCCTAGAATCGTGAAAATAAGGAGGTACATGATACGGTAAGTAAATGGACTCCGAAAAATCCACAAAAATATTTTTTATCAGTTTTGGAATATTTAAGAATTTTGGAAATAAAGAAACTTCCAGGAAGCGTCCCCTGGTCGGCACAAGACACCAGGGCGCGCTAGGCAGCCTGGCGCGCCCAGGTGGGTTGTGCCCACCTGGGACACCTTTCGGACTCCATTTTTCTTCTGTATGCTTGTCCTCCAACATAAACAAACCTATATATACTTCCTGAACCTGTTAACCACCGTATCGCGGAGAAATCCTTTGTTCTCTTTTCTTGCTGTTTCCAGTCAGATTTATCAATCCAGGCATCATGTCTTCCTGCTCCTCCAACAACATGGAAGAAGATGCTTGGTTGATGAAGATCGAGACGAAGAGGGAGGAGCATGCGGACGCCGTCAAGGGAGACAAGGGCAAGGAAGCTACCATAGATCCATCCCCGGTGGCAGCACAAGCACTACTGGACGAGGAGGAGGAAGATGATATCCTTAAGCCCTATCTTACTCATCTTACTCCTGCTAAGATTGAAGCTTTTCGCATCATTGAAATAGTTTGCATACAAAATAAGTATCTCACTCGCGAAAATATTCTGCATCGAGAGCATATCATTTATCTTCGGAGCATCATCCGTCGGTTGGAGAATCTCTTGATCCTTAAGGACAGGATCGCTTCATCACCGCCACCATCTTCTTCATCACCAAAAGAGAATTGAGTATCGGGTATGGGCACTCCCCTTGGCATCCGCCAAGCTTAGGGTAGGTGCCCCAGTATCATATCATCCCAGTATCTTTTTACTTTTACTTATCTTAGTTCGATCTTTTGCTTTAGACGAATAAATGTTTAGTTCGATCCTTTCTTCTTTGAGAGTTTGCTTAGTGATCTATCCTTGTAATCGTGTGCAAGTTATGTAATAAAGTTTAGTTTGAGTTTTTGCTTTCTTTATTTTCATGTTGCAAATAAAGAAAAGAAATAATAAAGAAAAAGAGAAAGGAAGTAAATAAAAGAAAGGAAATAAATCAATAAGATCATATACTAATTCTTTGGTAGGTGATGGCACCACATAAGGAAAGTATAAGTAGAAAAATTTATTATAGATTGACAAACATAGCATTAGTCAATGATGCAACTCATGAAAGAATTAATGAGTGAAGAGAAGATTCACATATAAATATACTATCCTAAAAATCTTTTGTGATTGTGAGCACTCATCAAAATATCATATGACAAAATTGTTGACGTTGGACAAGGAAGACAACTTAATGGTTTATATTTGTTTATATTCAGATAGAAGTCATATTGTCATAGATCCTTCAACATGTGGTGCTTGCCCCCTATCTTTGCTAGCCAAAAAATTTGCACTAAGTAGAGATACTACTTGTGCATCCAAAAACCCTTAAACCCAAATCTTTTTCAAGAGTCCACCATACCTACCTAGGGATTGAGCAAGATCCCTCAAGTAAGTTGTCATCGGTGCAAAAAGGCAATAAAAATTGCTTCTAAAAGTGTGAGATCATTTAGTGTAAGAGAAAATTGAGCGTTGCACGAACTTGTGATGGTGAAGATTAAAAGTGACAGACTGCATAATAACGGTCGGTATCACAAGGGGAAATGCAACGTGACGTTCTTTTGCACTAAGGGGTTGAGCATACAAACAAATAAGCGCATGGAAACCATTGCTTCCCTCTGCGAAGGGCCTATCTTTTACTCTTATGTATTTAATTTTATGCAAAGAGTCAAAATTTTCCCTCTATTCCTTTTTATTTATCTCCTTTGGCAAGCATCATGTGGTGAGGAAAGATCTAGGCACATATGTCCAGTTGAATATAGATAGCATGAGTTATTATTGTTGACATCACCTTGAGGTGAATATGTTGGGAGGCGAAACTATAAGCCCCTATCTTTCTATGTGTCCAGTTGAAACATTTTGCTCATGTGTACGCGGTGAGTGTTAGCAATCATAGAAGACTATATGATCGTTGAGTATGTGGACTTGCCTAAAGGCTCCGACACGTGACCCTTCCTGAAAATATGATGAATTGTAGTTTCAAAGTTGACTGAGAACATAGCTTGTTGGTTTCTAGTAGAATCTTTGCTTTATACTTTGATTGTGTGATGAACTGTTACTTATTCATGAGAAGTATATGATAAAAGTCTTATGTTTAAATTTTTTGCTGTTATAATAATTCGCATGATGCTTCTATGTCTGTATTTTGTTTTTATCGACACCTCTCTCTCAAAGCATGTGGACATGTTTTTCGGTTTCAGTTTTCGCTTGAGGACAAGCGAGGTCTAAACTTGGGGGAGTTGATACGTCCATTTTGCATCATGTTTTCTTACCATTATTTATGATGTTTTTATCCATAATAATGCTTTTTGGAGTAATTCTAATGCCTTTTCTCTCATAATTTGCAAGGTACACACCAAGAGGGAGAATTCCGGCAGCTGGAAATCTGGACCCGGAAAAGCTACATCAGGCCACCTATTCTGCACAACTCCAAACAAGCTGAAACTTCACAGAGATATTTTATGGAATATTTAAGAATTATTGGAGCAAATAAGTACCAGAGGGGGCCAACCAGATGGGCACAACCCACCTGGGCGCGCTAGGGAGCCCAGGCGCGCCCTGGTGGGTTGTGCTCACCCAGGCCCACCTCCAGTGCCCATCTTCTGGTATATAAGTCATTTTGACCTAGAAAAAATAAAGAGAGTACTTTCGGGACGGACCGCCGCCATCTCGAGGCGGAACTTGGGCAGGGGCACTTCTGCCCTCTGGTGGAGCGATTCCGCCGGGGGAACTTCCCTCCCGGAGGTGGAAATCATCGTCCTCATCATCACCAACAACTCTCCCATCTTGGGGAGGGCAATCTCCATCAACATCTTCAACAGCACCATCTCATATCAAACCCTAGTTCATCTCTTGTGTTCAATCTTGTTACATGAACTATCGATTGGTGCTTGTGGGTGACTAGTAGTGTTGAATACATCTTGTAGTTGATTACTATATGGTTTATTCGGTGGAAGATTATATGTTCAGATCCATTATGCTATTTAATACTCCTCTGATCATGAGCATGTTTATCACTTGTGAGTAGTTACTTTTGTTCTTGAGGTCACGGGAGAAATCATGTTGCAAGTAATCATGTGAATTTGATATGTGTTTGATATTTTGATAGTATGTATGTTGTTATTCCCTTAGTGGTGTCATGTGAACGTCGACTACATGACACTTCACCATATTTGGGCCTAAGGGAATGCATTGTGGAGTGGCAATTAGATGATGGGTTGCGAGAGTGACAGAAGCTTAAACCCAGGTTTATGCGCTATTTCGTAAGGGACCGATTGGATCCAAAAGTTTAATGCTATGGTTAGAATTATTCTTAATAATTTTCTCGTAGTTGCGGATGCTTGCGGGAGGTTTAATCATAAGTAGGAGGTTTTTTCAAGTAAGAACAACACCTAAGCACCGGTCCACCCACATATCAAAATATCAAAGTAGCGAACACGAATTAAACCAACATGATGAAAGTGACTAGATGAAATTCCCGTGTACCCTCAAGAACGCTTTGCTTATCATAAGAGACCGGCTTGGCCTGTCCTTTGCCTCAAAAGGATTGGGCTACCTTGCTGCACTTTTGTCACTATTATCGTTACTTGCTCGTTACAATTTATCTTGCTATCAAACTACTCCACTACTTACAATTCCAGCACTTGCAGACATTACTTTACTGAAAACTACTTGTCATTTCCTTCTACTCCTCACTGGGTTCGACACTCTTACTTATCGAAAAGAGCTACAATTTATCCCCTATACTTGTGGGTCATCACGGCCGCCGGCATGGGACTCTCGGCCACAGAAACGGGAGACGCGGTCGCAGACACAGGAGGCGCGGTATGAGGCGGCGGCGTGGACGGGAGCGATGATGCCCATGCTCCACGTCGTGTCAGCGTGGAGCAGCTCGCCGCTCCTCGTCGAGCTGGCCTAGAGCGGCGAGTTGCTGAACCACGTGCCGGCTTGGGGCGGCAATTGGCTCCGTCAGGCGAGGGGAGCGAGGTGGATCAGGGAGCTGCATAGCTCGTATCCGGCGGGCTCGGCGGGCCACCCAGGCGGCTTGGATGTGGGATAACTACTCTTTGTCAGCCATTGTAAGAGTGGACAAAATGGTGAAGGAGGACGGGAGGAGCTCGGTCGACATTGCATTTAATGATGGCCCGGTCATGAATGGACGTGTGTCCAGAGTGGGTTTCTCGGCTTACACACGGGTTTCATGGAGGCATTTGAATGCGACAAGGAGGCGTGTTCATCCAGGCGTGCAGCGAGCGGCGCCCTCGACTCTGACGTACGACACTGCGCCATTCTTCCACTGACATGTGGGCTCTTTGGGTACGTGGCCTGCATGTCAGTGACCCAACGCAGGCAGCGCATGGCAGAGGAACTTTTGGTGGGCCAGGGCGGTCAAAAGCAGGCATTTCATATACCGATGATTGTTCATTGAGTGTGATGTCATCTATTTCATGTAGATAAGCCTACTATATAATGTAAGAGAATTTTAAAATTTTCATACATACGTTGATAGCCCATTCGATACGTTGTGATTCATAAAGACCGCTGCAAACATCAATGTTCTGCTTATCACAAATAAGATTGATTAATACCCATAACAATCCATATGTCCTTAACAAAGGATGCATGCACGTATAGGTTGAGCGTGTGTCTTGCGTCGTGTATTGTGTGCATGCAGGCGTGCGAGTGTTGCGTGTGTGCATGTGTACGTTTCAGTGTTGCATGCATGTGTGCGTGTGTGTGTGTGTTCGTGAGTGCATGTGTACGTGTCAGTGTTGCACGCCTACAAGCGTGTGTGTGTTCGTTATGTGTACATGTCATTGTTACACACTTGCATGCGTGCGTGTGTCTGTGTGAGTGTTGCGTGCGTGCATGTGTATGTGCGGGGTGAGGCTACACGTCAATCGACTGACTTTTTCATCTCTGGTCAATCGATTTTCCAGCCATTGGATACGAAATCAAGGGCATGAAGTTTATCTTCAACCTCCACCCCCCTGAGCCGCCAGCCACCACCGGCCGAACCGCCGGCCCCCGCCGCCCTCGGCCGTACTGCACCGCCTCGCCGCCCCGCCTGCCCCGAAACCACTCCCCACCGCTGGTCCGCCGCCGCACCGGCCATCCCTCTAGGCACCCCCGCACCGAGCTTTTTCTCCGGCGATCCCCACGCCACCGCCCAATCACCGCCGCTCCCCCCCCACAGCCGGTGACTGCCAACCAGAGGTCTCATGACTATGAATCCCCACCGACCACTAATTTATTACCATTTCTGTCTTTCATATATGCGCTGAAGGGTGGGCCCTATGGTAATGTGCGCTGCTGAATGTGGACCATTTAACTGGTCAATTGATTGTGTCATCAACAAATTACGGTGCTGTATGGTGAGCCAGTGACCGTATAATCACCCTAAAATGTATTTTAGTAACACAGTACAGACTCAAACTACCATTTCTTTCTTTCATATACGCGGTGACACGTGGGACCCACGGTTATGCGCGCTGATGGTGCAACACTAGTTGCGCCACGTGGAACGTTTGACTGGTCAATTGATTGTGTCATCAACAAAATACGGAGTTGTACGGGTGAGCCAGTGACCATATAATCACGACATGTATTTTTTAACACGGTACATATGCAAGCGCTCATATATACGCACAAGCACTCATCGCTATAAGCGCACACACGCAGACCCTACCCCTATGAGAACCTTCAAGAGAGTGAGCCAGCATATGATCTTGAGATTTTACAAAGTCACCATAGGTGCCTATAGTCGAGGGGAGCGTCACCTCCCACTAAACGCACATCGCCGAAAAGTACTAAAATTAACCCAGGATAAATGCGAGCACCAGGACTTTAACCCTGGTGGGCTCGGGAAACCACTGTCCTCCTAGCCATCCAACCACGGGTTGGTTAGAACCACAAAATGTATGTGGTGGCCGTGATGAGCTTATTCTGAAGTACAGTGACTATATCGTGTTTTCGCTTCAAACACAATGACTGTAAGTGTCGTCAACAAAATACGGAGCACGCATCAAATATAATGTCCGTCGGTGTCGTCAACAAAATACGGAGACGTATTGTGAGCTAGATACCGTATGATCACCACGAGAATGTATACGGTGACCGTAATGAGCATATTATGAAGTCAAGTGACCGTATAGTGCTTTCACTTGAAATACAGTGACCGCCACGCGTGAATGTGTCAGGGGCATGCATACTTTTAGAGGGATGAGAGATAGTTTGTGTGCGTACGTGAAAGTGGTATAGAAAGAGGGGGTGTCCGGTGGAGACAAGAAGAGATATGCCCTTCGTTTCTCTTTCCCGTGACTAATATTTTAGGAGAAAATATAAACATTCACAATGCAGAACAAATATTTTTGGATGCACCATGCAATTAACTTTCATGTATAACATTGTACTATTGTATATGCTTATTTTCTTAGTGGCCAATTGCGTGTGTGGTGTGCTGGGAACATCATTTCTAGTTGGGGCGGGCACATAATTTCTAGTTGTGGTGGGTCAACATGAGGACTCATGGGTCTGTTCCATCCTGCGCCACATAGGTTGGACCGAGACGCATTATATGAAGACCCATGTGAAGGACTCGGCGTACAAGACGAAGCTACCAGAGTCGTGGAGGACGCTATCCCCACTGGTGATAAGCCGACTATATATGATTTGTAACCCTAGGCCCCGAGTATGTTATAGAAGCCCGGGGGCTAGTTCATCGATAGTATACACACACGCACAATGCCTGGTATTCACGTGTACTTTGTACACACCCCTATCACTAATATACATTACCAGTAGTAGGCTTTTTCCTCAACTGCAAGGGTCCGGACTTGGGTAAAACTTTGCCTCGTATTACCACCCAGCCTAACAGTCAGGGATATCCTACAGAATGATCTGATGGAATCATATCTTCCAACTACTAAGAGAGAGGTGTGTCTGTGGGGGCAGGGTGCAATGTGTGCGAGAGAGGCCTAAAGATAATGTGCGTGCGGGAGACACGTAGGAACATATATGTGTGTATAGAGGGCTACTAGAGACCGTGCGTGTGTATATATGCATGTGAGAGAAATAGTGATTTCCAACTGAGATTAGTGAAAAGAGTGGTACATGGTAGTCAGAAAGAGAGAGGGAGATATATAGAGAGTGTGTGTGTGTGAGACACCCCGACACCCCGGGAGAGATTGTGAGCATGTGTGAAAGAGAAATGCTGATGTATATAAAGTGTGTGCACTTATGTGTGAGAACGGGCCAAGGCATAGTGCATCTACGTGTAAAAGGCAGTTCTACGCATTAAATTAAAATATAAATGGCATTATTATTTTTGGATGAGATCACGAATTTTGCAATTTGCGTATGAACAAAAATCGGTCTATTAGACACCCATACTCTATTGAATTCTAGCATGTGCATGTGTTTACTTCATATTATCGATCCATAGAGTGAGAGCGGTTTGAAATACAGGCAATGCATTGCTTTTGCAATTCATATATAAACATTAATTAGTGCACTCCATGTTGTTAGTGTGAAGCACTTTATACATTTGTCACTTACATGGATACATTCCAAATTGCTAGCTACAAAATAGAATACATGTTGAATTCAACACAAAGGGGGTTTCGAAGATTTGAATTCATAGGAAGTGCATTCATTTATTTGAATTCAAGATAATGGCATTTGTAAATCAGATCTAAAAGGGGGCATCAATCTTTGTTGTGCGTTTGAACATGCTATATATTCATACGCATGTCTAACTTTTTTTGCAACCAAGGAGATTATATCTGGAACCATGCATGAACTGAGTTAAGTTGCATATTTTTTAATATATACTCGTGTACAATGTATGTTCAAATGTACCCCCTCCATTCCAAAATAATCGTAGTTTTAGGATTTTCAAGATTCTAGATTTGTGAAGTTTGACAAATCCTGAAAGTTCAATTCAAGAGAACCGAAAACATTAATGCTTCTGCTCCCAAATATTGAACGAAGTGCCAAATAAGCCTCTGGTCACCCGAAACCATGCAAGACTAATGTTTGGTGGTAAGAAATTACTGTCCTGACTCTGGCCCGTGTACCCTATCGACCCGATGTCCAAAGGTCTAAACCGGGGTAGGTTTGTAACTTCACCTAGACGCCAGTCTCAACCACCTCCGAGAAGCATTCATACGCCGTGGGCACCTAAACACCCATGCGCTCGGCCGAAATCTATCCTGCCCACCATTTGGGACACCTGAGATTATTGTCCTACCCCCAACCCGCAATATGTTTGAAATTTTAGATGGGGGCAAAGTTTGTAACTTTCCCCAAATTTCAAACAGGCGTGTCCCAAACTGAAACATTGTTCCCCCTTAGTTCCCCCTCCCACCATTTCCCCATTCATACTCCATGGGCGCCAAAACGCCCTCTCCACCAGCCCCGAAACCCCAGCCTCCTCCGTCCTCCACCCCATCGCGCCCTATCCACCGCCGCCCTCCTCCATCACGCCGGAGCCGGTACCCCGACGTCGTCGTCCAACGCAACCACAACCGCAATGCCCTCGAGGACTTAGCAGTTGAAGCCGAGGCAGAGCTGCATCCACGACGCTGACGCCGATGTGCGTCGTACTAGAACCACTTTGACCATGTCGTCCTACGCCTCACCGCTGCCGCTCCACTATCGCAACCGTCAACCGCACCAGAGTTGTTCCTGCTACGCCGTCGTTCGCCGCCTCGGATCTGGTTCCCCGCCACCGACAGACGGCCACCGCACCACACTCAACAACTTGGCCAATGGTTCGTCCAAGGCTCCATCGTCCTCCACAACTTCTCATTTCCAGTGAACCACAAGAAGATCGTTGGAAAAACAGAAGGAGGAAACAACACTGCCAGCAGAAAGAGGTACTCCTCTTCCCTTATTCGTGCAAATCTTACGTCTCTGCTCACACTGTATTCATCCCACGAAAGAAACTAGTTGAGCGCTTCTTACTACATCTTCTTCGTGATACTAAATGCACAAGGTTTCCTCCCATTTACTATTTCACCTTGGCTAGAGGTCAGTAACCCGCCTGGATTTCAATTTAGGGTCAGTTGAATCGCAATTAAAAGAAGCAGCACCCGCTTAGGCGCGCGGAGCACCTAGTCCGCATGTTCTCCAGGGGAAGCGGCTCATCGGTGTGTATCATAGGGGTGTGGGGCACAAGAGCTTCTTGCGCCCGATCTGGAGGTCGGCGGGGCTTGAAGGGATGGTCGGGGGCGGTGCCAAGCATGGCGGTGCGGTGAGGTCAAGGGGAGGGCGGAGGCAGGAGACTGGACCGGTGGTCGCTGGCGTTTCGAGGAAGATCGTAACACTGACTGGCTGGAGGTACATGAAGGCGATCTGCCCATTCTTTATACATCAGACGGTGCAAAAAAAATGGACTGACCTATTTGTTTTCCGTCGACTGTTATTTTCATAGGACCACACCTTGTGGTGTGCTGGAGGAGCATCTGCATTTCCCAGCCATCCCTGTGCTCATATTTCAAAATCCTAGAATCTAGTAATTTCGTGTGCCATGCATGTTGTAGAGCTATCATATGTCTCCCGTCATTTATTTGTCACCGACCTGCTATCTGCTACTTTTACACTGTACTACTTGTGCACACACTTCACCCATACTCACACTATTGTTTTTTATGCATGGGTATTCCAGACTCTGACGCAGTGTTGATGAATACAAAAAATAAAAGACAGAAGTCGCTCCAGTGTAATTCAAAGATAAGCACTAAGCCTTTCAGCGCTCTAAAGGGTGTAGTGCCAGTAGATGGAGAGAGTAAATGTAGCTCTGTAGTTGATGATCTCAATTGCCACACACAACCATCCCAGGTGCTTGCTTTAACTTCGCGCTGTAAAATGTGGTTGCATGTTGCATATGGTGTCTAGCTTGTATTGCTTCCAATTTGGTTAAATTGCGTCTACTTACTTACACATTATACCTTTGATAATGACATGCCTTCATGTTTTTGATACATAGTACATATGTCTATTAACCATGTTCGTACATCAAACTAATGCTCTTTTGTATCCCTCATCAATCACTTATGATGAGACAGTCACCCCGGTGGGTCACTGTGAGACGCGCTACTCGTTTAAAGAGTGCAGTGTCATCCTCCCCACATGATTCTCAAGAAACAACAAGGCTAAATGAAGATAGTCAACGTAGCTCTCTAGTTGATGACCGCAATTCCCCTACATCACCATCGCAGGTGCTTGCTCTTACTTGGCAGTGTGATATGTGTTTGCATGTTGCATATGGTGTCTACCTTGTAATGTTTCTAATTAGGGTAAACTGCATCTGCTTAGTTAACACATTATAGCTGTGAATATGACATGCCTTCCTGTTTTTGGTACATACTACGTCTTTCTATTAACCATGTTGTTACATCAAACTACTTTTCTTGTGTATCCCTCATCAATCACTTCTGACGAGACACCTTGAAGTTGACAATGTAATATTGGTTGCATCTTGCATATCATTTCAAACATGTATTGCCTCTAATTTGTTGAAGTGGGAGGGAGTCCTGGATTAGGGGGTGTTCGGGTAGCCGGACTATACCTTCGTCGGACTCCTGGACTATGAAGATACAAGATTGAAGACTTCGTCCCATGTCCGGATGGGACTTTCCTTGGCGTGGAAGGCAAGCTAGGCGATGTGGATACTCAAGATCTCCTGCCATTGTAACCGACTCTATGTAACCCTAACCCTATCCGGTGTCTATATAAACCGGAGGGTTGTAGTCCGTAGGACGATCCACCATCATACACAATCATACCATAGGCTAGCTTCTAGGGTTTAGCCTCCTTGATCTCGTGGTAGATCTACTCTTGTACTACCCATATCATCAATATTAATCAAGCAGGAGTAGGGTTTTTCCTCCATCGAGAGGGCCCGAACCTGGGTAAAAACATCGTGTCCCTTGTCCCCTATTACCATCCGGCCTTGACGCACAGTTCGGGACCCCCTACCCGAGATCCGCCGGTTTTGACACCGACATTGGTGCTTTCATTGAGAGTTCCTCTTTGTCGTCGCCTTTAGGCCCGATGGCTCCTCTGATCATCAACAACGATGAGGTCCAGGGTGAGACTTTTCTCCCCGGACAGATCTTCGTCTTCGGCGGCTTCGCTCTACGGGCCAATTCGCTTGGTCATCTGGAGCAGATCAAAAGCTACGCCCCTGGCCATCAAGTCAGGTTTGGAAGCTTAAACTACACGACTGATATCCGCGCAGACTTGATCTTCGACGGGTTCGAGCCACAGCCAAACGCGCCGCACTATCTCGAGGGGCATGATCTAGCTCTGCCTCCGAACAGTGTCCTGGAGGCTGCACATGCACCGGTCCCGACCCTTAACTCAGAGCCTATTGCGCCAATTGAGGATGAGCGGTTGGACGTCACCTCGGGGGCTGCGATCTCAAAGGCGATCGAGCCGAACGCCATGTAACGCCCTCGATGCGGCTATATCTCCCTCTAAGTCGTGCCTCGAGGGTCATCTTTATTTTAGCCCCCCCCCCCCGGGCCAGTGCTTCTCTAAGTGCTGGTTCGAACCGAGCAGCCTGCGGGGCCCCCTCGAGGAAACTCGAGGCCTGGTTTTACTCGTAGCTTGACTGATCCGGATGTGCCCTGAGACCGAGATATGTGCAGCTCCTATCAGGATTTGTCGGCACAATCGGGCGGCTTTGCTGGACTTGTTTTGTTGCTGTCGAAATGTCTTGTAGTCCGGGATTCCGAGACTGATCGGGTCTTCCCGGTAGAAGGAATATCCTTCGTTGACCGTGAGAGCTTATCATGGGCTAAGTTGGGACACCCCTGCAGGGTATTATCTTTCGAAAGCCGTGCCCGCAGTTATGAGGCATATGGGAATTTGTTGATGTCCGGTTGTAGAAAACCCGAAGTTGACCTTAACTAAAACACATCAACCGCGTGTGTAACCGTGATGGTCTCTTCTCGGCGGGGTCCGGGAAGTGTAATCAGAGCCTTTCCCCGACCTTAGGAGCCCCCACTGTTTGATCGTCTTTAGTGGCCGAGTTGTGTCTAGAAAAATGTTTTGAGTCATTTAGGAATTATATATCGGAGAGTTTAGGAATTCTTTTTACTTCCCAGTCCCTTCGACCTTCTGGTAAGGCATCCTGACGTAGAGTTTTGACTCTTCTCTTCTCAAAATTTCACTAAAAAAAATTTTAGGATCACGCGGGTATATTACAATCGTTCCGATGGTTTTATGATGACAACATTGTCTTGGTTGCCTCCTGACATTTAGGGGTTGTGGCAGTGTCCCGGGGAGTTGAGCTCCGAGGTGTTGTCGTCATAATTTTATCGTTGCGGTTTTGGAATACCTGAGTTTAGTACGCCGACATCGAAAATCTCTTTTGTACAGTTGTTGG
Organism: Aegilops umbellulata; assembly: GCA_032464435.1. Lineage (NCBI taxonomy): Eukaryota > Viridiplantae > Streptophyta > Magnoliopsida > Poales > Poaceae > Aegilops > Aegilops umbellulata. Next base: position 447,518,803 of record CP136054.1, read on the forward strand.
TGAGATAACCCTGATAGCCCAGTACTGTGGCGAGTGCGGGGGTATTGCCATGACTTGTATAATGGATGCTTTTCGAAGGTTGAGGTAGACGATTTCCGAAGGTTTCTTGGTTATGTGTTGAAGGATGGATACAGTTGGTTGTAGGATTTGCTAGTTTGGGTGAGATATTATGCTTCCCCTGTATCCCCAACACCTGATTGCATAACCAGAAAGTTTCGGGAGTTTATAAGTGGGAATTCTTGTAGCTTTAGTATTTCTTCCGCAGATATTTGGTTTGATTGGGTAATCCTTACCAAGTATTTGCTAGTTTGTGATTGGGTAATCCTTACCAAGTATTTGTTCACATCCGTACCTTGTTGATTTTATTTCCATACCATGTTCTAAGTGGCTTCTCAGCTTTGGAAGTGTGATGTTTTACATTGGAATTCATTCGTTCATTCTTGTTCGGATGTTTATTGTGAAGACTATATGTTGCAATTTCGTTCCTTTGATTCAGCTTCAATATATCTCTGTCAAGATGCTAATGGATGTCACCCTCTTCAGGATGGCTCCACCAACGCGTCAGAATCCGGAACGCAATGAAGGGAATCAGGCTAACCCTCCGCCACCACCTCCGCCTCCGGAAGCTTGGCAGGCCCTGATGACTGCCACAAATGCCAATGCTCAGATTCTGATTCAGCTCTTGCAAGATCGCAACCAAGGGCAAGCTAATCAAGAGAATCAAGGCCAAGGCAACAATCAGCCGCATTTTGCTTCACTGAACCAGTTCCTTGCTAATCAGCCAAAGACCTTCAGCTATTGTGTCGAGGCCACAGACGCCTATGATTGGCTCGAGGACATCAGCAAGCATTTCGATTGCAGCAATGTGAGACCTGAGGACTTTGTCAAGTTTGCCTCTTTTCAACTCAAAGATCAAGCTGCTGAGTGGTTCCAGCAATACAAAGATTCCAGAGGAGGTCGTGTCATTACTTGGGATGATTTCCGCCGTGACTTCAAAGCTCACCACATTCCAGAAAGTGTTGTTGAGCTTAAGCGTGAGGAATTCCGCAATCTCAATCAAGGCAACATGTCTGTCTATCAATACAACACTCAGTTCCAGAAGCTCTCTCGTTTTGCAAGGCAAGACATTCCTGATGAGAAGAGTATGATCTACCAATTCAGGCGTGGTCTCAGAGAAGATCTGCAACTTGCTCTCGTGCTTTTCGAGCCATTAAAGTATGATGAATTCTACAACATGGCACTGAAACAAGAAGCTGCTCAGCTCAAGTGTGAGGCTTCTAAGAAGAGAGTCAGAGACGCAGTTCAGTCTTCTTCTTCTTCACTTGTGGCAGCTAAGCAACAGAAGTTCTGGTTGCCTCCTCCTCCTCCGTTCCGTCAGCCTTATCAACAGAAGAACTCAAGTGGTCGTGGATCTTCCCACCCACCCAACCCTGGTTTTCAGAACAAGTCTCAGAATCAAGCTCCAAGGCCAAGTGCTCCTTATCATCGTCCGCTCTCAGAGGTGACTTGCAGGAAATGTCAGCAAAAGGGTCACTATGCGGACAAGTGCTTCAACCAAAGGCGCCTTCCGCCTCCTCCTCCTGTGAAATCTTCCAGCAATGCAGTGGTCAAGCATAATCCTAAGCACGCCAAGGTGAACATGATGAACGCAGCTCAAGCAGAGGATTCTTCTGAAGTGATCATGGGTAATCTTCCTGTTAATGATATTCCTGCAAAAGTCTTATTTGATACTGGTGCATCGCATTGTTTCATGTCAAGACCATTCTTTGCCAAGCATGAGTTCTCTTCTTCAAATCTGGGTAAACCCATGGATATCGTTTCTCCGGGCAAGCGTTTGAGCTCTAGTTTGGTGGTTCCGGATGTTTCTATCAAGATGGGCGACTATAAATTTCTATCTTCTCCAATGGTGCTTGGTGACTCTGATATTGATCTTATTCTCGGGATGGACTGGCTTTCTAAGCACAAGGCTCAGCTTGAGTGTGCTGCCAGGGAAATCAAATTGACTCACTCTTCTAACGATGTGATCATCTATGCTTCTCGTGACGATACCATTCGGTTGTTTTCTCTCAATGAGAATGATGAATTGGAGGCTATCTCTCAGATTCCAGTCGTTTGTGAGTACCAAGATGTTTTTCCAGAAGAGCTTCCGGGTATGCCTCCCCGTCGGCCAGTTGAATTCGTTATTGATCTTGAGCCTGGCACGGAACCCGTTTGCAAGTGTCCTTACAAGCTTGGACCAGATGAGCTCAAGGAATTGAAGATACAACTCAATAAACAAGAACGTCTGGGTCTGATCAGACCGAGTTCTTCTCCGTGGGGTTGTGGTGTTCTTTTTGTCAAGAAGAAGGATGGCACGGACCGACTTTGCGTCGATTACCGTCCATTGAACAAGAAGACAATCAAGAACAAGTACCCACTTCCCAACATCAATGAGCTATTCGAGCAACTTAAAGGTGCTAAAGTGTTCTCCAAGCTGGACCTTCGTATGGGGTATCATCAGATTCACATTCATGAAGAAGATATTCCCAAGACAGCATTCAGAACAAGCTTTGGTTCTTATGAATATACTGTCATGTCTTTTGGCCTTGTCAATGCTCCTCCAGCATTCACTCGCTTGATGAATTTCATCTTCAACCCCTACATCAACGAATTTGTCTTGGTCTATCTCGATGATATTTTGGTCTTCTCCAAGAATAAGAAGGATCATGCCGAACATTTGCGATTGGTGCTCGACAAGCTCAGAGAGTATCAATTATATGCGAAGTTCTCCAAATGTGAATTCTGGCTTGATGAAGTTCCTTATCTTGTTCATATCATCTCTGCCAAGGGCATCGCTGTTAATCCAGAGAGGGTGTCTGCAGTTTTGAATTGGAATCCTCCTCAGAATGTCAAGCAGCTTCGCAGTTTTCTTGGACTTGCAAGCTATTGCCGAAGATTCGTTGAGAATTTCTCCAAGATTGCCAAGCCTCTTTCCAACCTTCTCCAGAAGCATGTGAAATATGTCTGGTCTCCTGAGTGTGACGTTGCTTTCAACACTCTCAAAGAGAAACTCGTCACTGCTCCAGTTCTGACTCCTCCTGACGAATCAAAGCCTTATGAAGTATTCTGTGATGCTTCTCTTCAGGGCCTCGGTGCTGTGTTAATGCAAGAGAAGAAGGTTGTTGCCTATACCTCTCGCCAGTTGAAGCCCAATGAAAGGAACTACCCCACTCACGATCTTGAGTTGGCGGCAGTTGTCCACGCACTAATAACATGGAGACATCTCCTGTTGGGAAGGAAAGTGGACATCTTCACCGATCACAAGAGTCTCAAGTATATCTTTACTCAGCCTCACCTCAACCTCAGGCAAACTCGATGGGTCGAAATGATTCAAGAGTATAATCCGAGTATTGAGTACACTCCAGGCAAGGCTAATGTGATTGCAGACGCTTTGAGCAGAAAGGCTTACTGCAACAGCTTAATCCTCAAGCCATTTCAACCGGATCTCTGTGAGTCTTTCCGCAAGTTGAATCTTCAAGTTGTTCCTCAAGGTGTGATTGCCAACCTCTTTGTCTCTCCTACTTTGGAAGATCAGATTCGTGAGGCTCAATTGTTGGATACCATGGTGAAGAAGGTGAAACGTGGTATTGAAAAGAGCATCCCCAAATACAAGTGCTATCGAGTTGATGACAGAGATACTCTTTTCTTCGAGGACCGGATCGTGGTTCCAAAGGGTGATCTTCGTAAAGTCATTATGAACGAAGCGCACAACTCTCTCCTGTCAATTCATCCTGGAAGTTCGAAGATGTACCATGACCTCAAGCAGTCGTATTGGTGGACTCGTATGAAGCGTGAGATCGCTCAATTCGTGAATGAGTGTGATGTCTGCAGAAGGGTGAAAGCAGAACACCAACGACCAGCGGGTGTTCTCCAGCCTCTTGCTATCCCAGAATGGAAGTTTGATCATATCGAAATGGACTTCGTGACTGGTTTTCCTAAGTCCAAGCATGGAAATGATGCTATCTTCGTCGTCATCGACAAGCTCACCAAAGTGGCTCATTTTCTTCCTATCAAAGAGTCTATCACAGCAGCGCAGCTGGCAGAGCTCTACACCTCTAGAATTGTCTCTTTGCACGACATTCCACAATTGATCTCTTCAGACCGTGGCAGCATCTTTACCTCCAAATTTTGGGATTCTTTTCAGAAGGCCATGGGCACCAACATTCGCTTCAGCACAGCTTTCCATCCTCAAACTAGTGGACAAGTCGAGCGTGTCAACCAAATTCTTGAAGATATGCTCAGAGCCTGTGTTATCTCTTTCGGCATGAAGTGGGAGGATTGTCTTCCTTACGCTAAATTCTCTTACAACAACAGTTTTCAAGCCAGCTCGGGCAAAGCCCCATTCGAGATCCTCTATGGCAGAAAGTGCCGTACTCCTCTCAACTGGTCTGAAACCGGTGAACGCCAATTGCTAGGCAATGATTTGATCTCAGAGGCTGAGGCTATGTGCAAGTTCATTCGTGAGAACCTCAAAGCCGCGCAATCGCGCCAGAAGAGCTATTACGACAGCAAACATCGTGATGTGGCATTCGAGATCGGAGACCATGTTTACCTCCGTGTCTCGCCAATCAAAGGAACTCGTCGCTTCGGTATCAAGGGGAAACTTGCTCCGAGATACGTCGGTCCTTTCAAGATCATCGGGAAATGAGGCGATCTCGCCTATCAACTTGAGCTTCCCTCCAACTTTGCAAATGTGCACGATGTCTTCCACGTGTCACAGCTTCGCAAGTGCTTCAAGACGCCTGAGCGCACCATCAACTTCGAAGAGATTGATCTTCAAGAAGATTTGTCCTATCATGAGCACCCAGTTGCCATTCTTGAGACAACTGATCGCAAGACTCGCAACAAGTCAATCAAATTCCTCAAAGTGAAATGGTCACATCATTCAGATCGAGAGGCCACCTGGGAGCGTGAAGACCACCTATGTTCTGAGTATCCGGAGTTCTTTCAGTCCTAGATCTCGGGACGAGATCCTCTCATAGTGGTGGTGTGTTGTAACGCCCCAGATGTAACTTGCCATATTTGTAATCTAACTCTTGCCATTTTCGGCATTGTGATATGATATTTCCTCCGTGGTTGGGTTCTCTCCGTTTTGCATTTTGGTCATGTCATGCATTTCATTTCATGTCATCATGTGCATCGCATTCGCATACGTGTTCGTCTCATAAATCCGAGCATCTTTCCCGTTGTCCGTTTTGCAATCCGGCGCTCCTATGACTCCCGGCGTCCCCTTTTACATTTCTTCGTGAGCGGGTATTAAACATTCTCGGAATGGACCGAGGTTTGACATGTGGCCTTGGTATAGCACCGGTAGACCGCCTGTCAAGTTTCGGGTCAATCGGAGTTCGTTTGGTACTCCAACGGTTAACCGGGTAACCGTGAAGGCCTCGTGTGTGTTGCAGCCCAACACCCCTTCAAAACAGCCCAACAACCCATCTAAGTCACTCCCTTGTCCTCCGCCGTTCGATCACGATCGCGTGGCCGAAAACCGCACTCCATTTGGAGCTTCCTAGCTCCTTCTACCTATAAAAACACCTCCCCCTCCGAAATCCCGGGTCAATTCACCCCTAACCCTAGCCCCCGCTCCTCTCCGCGCCGCCGGACGCGTCCGGATCGGGCCGGACACGTCCGCGCCACCGCCCCGGGCCAACCAGCGGACGACACGTGTCTCGCGCCGCCGCCCGTACCGCGCCGTCCCGCGGGCCCGCCGAAGCCCGTCGCCGGCCCCCGCGGCCCGCGAGCGCCGCGCCTCCGCCCGCTCCGCCTCCCGCACGCCGCGCCACCGCGCCCCGCTGCTCCCGCCAGCGGGGAGCCGCCGCTCCGGCCGCCGCCTCGCCGCCCGAGCCGCGGCTCCGCCACCCCGCCACTCGCCGGCGCCTCCGCCGGCGCCCCGCGCCAGCTCGCCGCCGGAGCCGCCCCGGACCAGCGCCGCATCGCCCTCCGTCGCCGTCCCCGGGTCCGGCCGCCTCCTTCGCCGGACCTCGCCCTCACCGGAGCCCGATCTGGATCTGACTAGGGTTGACCTTTTTCCCCCTCGTTTTTTTGGCCAAGTCCCCAAGATTTTTGCATCATCATGCTATCTTCGACCTGCCATAACTTTGCATCCGTAGCTCCGTTTTGCGCGTATAATATGTCATATTGTTCGCATCGAAGAGCAAATCAATTTGTTACATTGCGTCATTCTCATTTGAGGTCATCTTGATGCCCGAAATTCTGTTAGAAGAGGGTTAGTTGATGTTAGTTGCTGGATCTTATCTGAACATGTATTTTTGTCATTTTTGCCAGGATTGATGTGTGCATCCTATGAAGTTGAGTCCTACATGAGTTTTGCAATATGCCATGTTACCTTTCCAGAGAATTTTTCCATGTATTTTTTTGATACTTGTCGTGACTAGCATAAGCATGCAAACTAGGTCACTTGATGTTGCTGATTTCAGAGACTTAGTGATTTCACTAAGTCCCTGACTGCTGTTATTTTTATGCCATGTGTTCATGTTGTTTCCGAGAGATCTATGCATAATTTGAGCATGATCAGTAAGTGAGTTTTTAACTTGAGTATTTGCTCTATCCATACATGCCTTTCTTTGAAATCATGGAGTGCCATAGATTGAGTCAAACGAGCTCTACTTTTGCTTCAAAATGTTGCTGGCAGATTGTTTACATGTTATTCGATTTTGCCAAGCTTGGTGTAGTTGATCTTTGCATGCTATGATGTTATTATTTCCATATCTAGTTACTATGCCATGTCTTATTGATGTATGTATGCTTAGTTTATCATTAAATTCTCTGTAGTGAGTGCATCGAGCTCACGAACATGCCTAGTCGTTATTAGTTTCTGCCATGTCCAGTTTTCTACAAAGTCTGTAACCTGTAACGAAACTTGCTTAATTGACATGGGTGTAATCATATTCTCTGATCCTTTTTGGCTTATGGTCTGTAAGGGACTTTTGTCAAGTGCTATGATTAGATTCATGCCATGCCTTTATTTGCTATGTTCTGAACATGTAGCATGTTGTTTCGTTGCTCTGAACATGTCATCCTGATGTTAGTTCCTGCTATGTTGATTATTTCACTAAGTCTGAGAACCTGTTATTTTGTGCACTTTTGCCATGCTTGTTTGGACCTGTTATGACGTGATTCAGCCGTAGCTCAGTGTTCATCTTTTGTCAAGCATCTTGAGTAGTTTACTGTCATATGCTTTGTTGTCATGTTTGGGTGCAGTAGCTTAATTATTTGTTGCTTGCTAAGTAGCATCATGCTGTTAATGGCAGATTCGTGCCATTCTTGTTTTGCTTGCCATTTGCAAACCGTGCATCCGATTCCGGCGTGCTTTATATCGATTTCAACCGAAATCACCTCACCTATCCAGTGGTATGCTTGGTTTGCCAAGATTATTCCCTGTTCATCCTTGTCCTTCCGGAGCATGCATACGCATTGCATATCACCTCTCGCATGTCATTGCCATGTTTTGCATCATATTGCTTGCGCATTGCATCGTGGTTGATATTGGTTCCTTTGCTTGTTCTCTTGTCTTGGGTAGAGCCGGGAGACGAGTACGTGACCGAGGATTCCGTTGAGAACGCTTACGAGGACCAAGCTTTCGACAACTCTGAGACTCTTGCAGGCAAGATGACCATACCCTCGAAATCACTTCTATCTTTGCTTGCTAGATGCTCGCTCTTTTGCTATGCCTATGCTGCGATACCTACCCGTTGCTATTTCATGCCACCCATATTGCCATGTTAGCCCCTAACCATCCATGTCCTAGCAAACCGTTGATTGGCTATGTTACCGCTTTTGCTCAGCCCCTCTTATAGCGTTGCTAGTTGCAGGTGAAGATGAAGTTTGTTCCTTGTTGGAACATGGACTTGTTGTTCCTTGTTGGAACATGTTTACTTGTTGGAATATCACAATACCTCTTATTTAATTAATGCATCTATATACTTGGTAAAGGGTGGAAGGCTCGGCCTTATGCCTGGTGTTTTGTTCCACTCTTGCCACCCTAGTTTCCGGTCATACCGGTGTTATGTTCCCGGATTTTTGCGTTCCTTACACGGTTGGGTGATTTATGGGACCCCCTTGACATTGGTTTTACCATTTGCCACCACCTACCCTTTTTCCCCCGGGTTTTCGCGAGCCCGAGGGTCATCTTTATTTTAGCCCCCCCTCCCCGGGCCAGTGCTTCTCTAAGTGCTGGTTCGAACCGAGCAGCCTGCGGGGCCCCCTCGAGGAAACTCGAGGCCTGGTTTTACTCGTAGCTTGACTTATCCGTATGTGCCCTGAGACCGAGATATGTGCAGCTCCTATCAGGATTTGTCGGCACAATCGGGCGGCTTTGCTGGACTTGTTTTGTTGCTGTCGAAATGTCTTGTAGTCCGGGATTCCGAGACTGATCGGGTCTTCCCGGTAGAAGGAATATCCTTCGTTGACCGTGAGAGCTTATCATGGGCTAAGTTGGGACACCCCTGCAGGGTATTATCTTTCGAAAGCCGTGCCCGCGGTTATGAGGCAGATGGGAATTTGTTGATGTCCGGTTGTAGAAAACCCGAAGTTGACCTTAACTAAAACACATCAACCGCGTGTGTAACCGTGATGGTCTCTTCTCGGCGGGGTCTGGGAAGTGAACACGGTTGTTGGAGTTATGTCTGACGTAGGTCGTTTCAGGATCACTTCTTGATCACTTCTAGCTTCACGACCGTGCTTTGCCTTCTCTTCTCGCTCTCTTTTGCGCTGTAGCCACCATATGCTAGTCGCTTGCTGCAGCTCCACCTCACTATCCTTTTCCCACCTTTAAGCTTAAATAGTCTTGATCTCGCGGGTGTGAGATTGTTGAGTCCCCGTGACTCACACATATTATCACCACAGTTGCAGGTACCAATGATGTCAGTGCAGATGACGCGACCGAGCTCACTTGGGAGTTCGACGAGGAACGTGGCCGTTACTATGTTTCTTTTCCAGATGATCAGTAGTGGAGCCCAGTTGGGTGATCCGGGGATCTGTTAGCATTTGGGGTGGTCTTCTTTCATTTTGGTACCGTAGTCGGACCTTGAGTGTAATCTGTATGATGGATGTTATTTATGTACTTGTGTGAAGTGGCGATTGTAAGCCAACTATGTATCTTTCCCCTTTATTTATTACATGGATTGTGTGAAGATTACCTCACTTGCGACATTGCTTTCAATGCGGTTATGCCTCTAAGTCGTGCCTCGACACGTGGGAGATATAGCCGCATCGAGGGCGTTACACGCCAGCCCCACACTCCGCGTGACCCATGACCCCGAGGGTCCAGACTCCTCCCCGTACTCCGAAACCCCCGCGCCCCTGCCAGTCGAAACCGATTGGGCGCCGATAATGGAGTTCACCGCCACAGACATCTTTCAGCACTCGCCTTTTGGCGACATCCTGAATTCTTTCAAGTATCTCTCTTTATTAGGAGAGCCCTGGCCGGACTACGGTCAGCGAGGATGGGATACGAACGATGAAGAAATTCAAAGCCCACCCACCACCCACTTGGTAGCCACTGTCGACGATTTAACCGACATGCTTGACTTCGGCTCCGAAGACTTCGACGGTATGGACGACGAGGTAGGAGACGAACAGGAACCAGCACCTGTAGGGCGCTGGACGGCCACCTCGTCATATGACGTATATATGGTGGATACTCCAAAAGATGGAGATGGCGATGGAACAGCAGGGGATGACACCTCCAAGAAACAGCCAAAGCGCCGGCGTCAGCGGCGCCGCTCTAAATCCCGCCAAAGCAAAAATGGTGATTCCGGCACGGGAGATAATACTACCCCGGATAGCGCCGAAGAACACCCAACCCAGCAAGATTCGGCGCAGGAAGATGGAGAAGCCAGCCCTCATGAGAGAGCGGCAGAACGAGAGGTTGAGGATGATAACTATATGCCTCCCTCCGAAGACGAGGCAAGCCTCGATGACGATGAATTCGTCGTACCATCAGACCCCGCCGAACAAGAGCGTTTCAAACGCAGGCTTTTAGCCACGGCAAACAGCCTAAACAAAAAGCAGCAACAGCTTAGAGCTGATCAAGATTTGCTAGCTGATAGATGGACTGAAGTCCTTGCGGCCGAAGAGTATGAACTCGAGCGCCCCTCCAAGAATTACCCAAAGCGCAGGTCGCTACCCCGATCAGAGGAGGAAGCGCCTACATCACCAGCGCACGACATGGCAGACCGGCCACCTCGCGGCCATGACAGAGAGTCCTGTCGGACCTCCACCCAAGCCATGCCCCGACGCCGCTCAACCAAGGCACGGGAAAATGCGCTAGACCTGCGAGATGTACTGGAGGATAAAGCAAGACAAACAAGATCGATCTACGGATCGCGCAGGCGCCCGACGACACATGACGATGATCTTCACTCCGGACACAATAAATCCGGCCAGGCCGAACACAACAGACATAGCTCTTCCGAGCTGCGTCGTGACATAGCCCAGTACAGGGGAGCCGCACACCCACTATGCTTCACATATGAAGTAATGGATCATAAAATCCCAGAGGGTTTCAAACCCATAAACATCGAATCATACGCTGGCACGACAGATCCGGCGGTATGGATCAAGGATTATCTCCTTCATATCCACATGGCACGCCATCAAATACCTACCTCTCAAACTCAAAGGACCTGCCCGGCACTGGCTTAACAGCCTGCCAGCAGACTCAATCGGTTCTTGGGAGGACCTGGAAGCCGAATTCCTCGACAACTTCCAGGGCACTTATGTGCGACCACCGGATGCCGACGACCTGAGCCACATAATTCAGCAACCAGAGGAATCGGCCAGGCAATTCTGGACACGGTTCCTAACAAAGAAAAATCAGATAGTCGACTGTCCGAACGCAGTGGCCCTAGAGGCCTTCAAGCATAACATCCGCGACGAGTGGCTTGCCCGGCACCTGGGACAGGAAAAGCCGAAATCTATGGCAGCCCTCTCGATACTCATGACCCGCTTTTGCACGGGCAAAGATAGCTGGCTAGCTCGCAGCAACAACTTATCAAAGAACCATGGTAATTCGGATACCAAGGACAAAAGTGGCAGGACACGTCGAAATAAGCAAAAGCGCCGCGTTAGCAGCGACAGCAATGAAGATACGACAGTCAACGCCGGATTCAGAGGCTATAAATCCGGTCAGCGGAAAAAGCCATTCAAAAAGAATACTCAGGGCCCATCCAGTTTGGACCGAATACTCGACCGCTTGTTCCAGATCCATGGCACCCCCGAAAGGCCAGCCAATCACACCAACAGGGATTGTTGGGTGTTCAAGCAGGCAGGCAAGTTAAGAGCCGAAAACAAGGATAAGGGGTTGCATAGCGATGACGAGGAGGAGCCCAGGCCGCCAAACAACAATGGACAGAGGGGTTTCCCCCACAAGTGCGGACGGTGAACATGATATACGCAACCCACATTCCCAAGAAGGAGCGGAAGCGTGCGCTACGGGACGTATACGCGATGGAGCCAGTCGCCCCAAAGTTCAACCCATGGTCCTCTTGCCCGATCACTTTTGATCGAAGGGATCACCCCACTAGCATCCGTCATGGCGGCTTTGCCGCATTCGTTCTCGACCTAATCATCGATGGATTTCATCTCACAAGAGTCCTCATGGACGGCGGCAGTAGCCTGAACCTGCTTTACCAGGATACAGTGCGGAAAATAGGCATAGATCCATCAAGGATTAAGCCCACAAGGATGACCTTTAAAGGCGTTGTACCAGGTGTAGAAGCCAACTGTACAGGCTCCGTAACACTTGATGTGGTCTTCGGATCTCCGGATAACTTCCAAAGCAAAGAGTTAATCTTCGACATAGTCCCGTTCCGTAGTGGCTATCACGCCCTGCTCGGACGAACCGCATTTGCCAAGTTCAATGCGGTGCCGCACTACGCATACCTCAAGCTCAAGATGCCGGGTCCTCGAGGAGTAATCACAGTCAATGGAAACACTGAACGCTCCCTCCGTACGGAGGAGCACACGGCGGCTCTCGCAGCGGAAGTACAAAGCAGCCTTTTTAGGCAACTCTCCAGTCCGGCCGTTAAAAAGCCAGACACTGCCAAGCGCGCCCGGAGTAACCTACAACACGACCGCCTGGCACGTTCTGAGCAGGCGTAGCAATGCGGCCCCAACCCCAGCCATCGCGACATAGCGAAGCTAGTACCTCGCGTACATAATTATGCCCTTGAAATACCATGGGCACAGGGGAAGGGGCACAGTAACGGCATGCCCGAAATACGGCCTAAAACGTACTAGGGGTTGCTGGATTTTTTTTTACTTCTAGTACTCCACACTTTGGACGACCTGTTCGGCAATTCGACTGCCGCACAAACGATGCAAGATCCAGGGAAGCAGACAAAGCTACGCCGCATTATGTAACTCTCAGGTGGTCTCTATTACGAGCGGTATATCTGTTTCGAGCACAATTCCGCGGCCTGCCCCTGGTCAGGACATGTTAAATAGTATAATATATTTTTGCTTATCGCACTACTTGTATCGTTCGGCTTGATAAATAGCCTCTTTATAAACAATGCATAGCTTTTTGTCTATTTTTTGCATTATTCTCTTTTAATATATATGTTTATTAAATAACATGATCGCACCCGCACACCATGGTACGGCAAACACACCAGGGGCTTCAGTACCCTTTGATCTGGCGCGAGAAGTCCGTACACTTTCACAAGTGCGGCACCCCGAACTTATAGCACTATATGCATCGGCTCCGAATCATGATTTGGGTCAATAGTTGGGTTTGCCCGGCTCCTATGTTTTGGTACCTTACGTTCCGCTATATCGGCTAAGGTAGCACTAGGAGAACCACTACGATTGTGCGCCGGTTCAGCTGGGTTAAGAACCTCAGTGGAGAAAGCTAAAACTGACTATCATGATAAGGCGCGAGACCGGTCGCTGTTCGAGAGGTTTTTCGAGTCCCTAAAGACTTATGTCGCTTCGAGCGAGGAGCTGGCTTTGTCCGACCAAAGGCGTGGATAGCGCCCCGAATTCGGTCTTCCGAACTAGGGGCTTCGCCGAAATTTAAAATTATAAAGTTCTATGGCTAAGTGAGAGTGTTCAAGCATTATAGTCCGATTGCCTGGTTCGTTGTGCTGAGCGCCTCCCTCGAAGGACCCAACCATGGGAAAAAGAGCGCTCAGGTTTATCCCGAACACCCCAGCACTAGCGGCATGGGGGCAGAAGCCGACGACTTGGCCATCTCTCAATTTTTGATAAACGGTCGCACAGAAAATAATATTTTAAATTCAATAAGCATTGCTTAGCACATATGAACAAGTTTTCAGCGCACAGGATAAACACGAGCGAGTTCATTCAAAAATTACATCTTTGGTACATTCATCCGCAATAAGGCGGGCACCTGCAAGAACATCCTTGTAGTAGGTCTCAGGCTTGCGATGCTCCTTCCCCTGCGGTGGCCCGTCCCTCACCAGCTTCTCACCGTCAAGCTTACCCCAGTGCACCTTTGCACGAGCAAGGGCCCTCCGGGCACCTTCGATGCAGACGGAACGCTTGATGACCTCAAGCCTTGGATAGGCCTCCACCAGCCGCCGCACCAGCCCGAAGTAGCTCCCAGGCAGGGCCTCTCCGGGCCACAGCCGAACTATGAAGCCCTTCATGGCTTGTTCGGCCGCCTTGTGGAGCTCGACCAGCTGTTTCAGCTGGTCCCTCAAGGGCACAGGGTGTCCGGCCTCAGAATACTGAGACCAGAACACACTCTCCGTCGAGCTGCCCTCTTAAGCTCGGTAGAATGCGGCGGCGGCGGATACGCTGCGGGGAAGATCTGCGAACGCCCCTGGAGAACTCCGGATTCGGGTAAGTGACAAGTAGTTTACTTTTATATTTCTACTTTGCATTAAGAATGCCTTACCCGCTGCTATCTTTTTCATCTTCTCCAACTCCTGGAGGGCCTTTTGGGCTTCGGCCTTGGCACCCTTGGCGGTCTCAAGGGCCAACGCGAGCTCGGATGCTTGCGCCTTTGACTCAAGCTCCAAGCCCTCATGTTTTTTCATGAGAGCCTGCAGCTCTTGCTGCACCTCGCCAACCTGAGCCCCAAGTCTTTCTCGCTCGGTGCGCTCCTCGGCCATTTTCTTTTCGGCCTTACCCGCTGCTATCTTTTTCATCTCCTCCAACTCCTGGAGGGCCTTTTGGGCTTCGGCCTTGGCACCCTTGGCGGTCTAAAGGGTCGACGCGAGCTCGGATGCTTGCGCCTTTGACTCAAGCTCCAAGCTCTCATGTTTTTTCATGAGAGCCTGCAGCTCTTGCTGCACCTCGCCAACCTGAGCCCCAAGTCTTTCTCACTCGGTGCGCTCCTCGGCCATTTTCTTTTCGGCCTCAGATAGCGCCTGCTTGAGGGTCGCCACCTCAGTTGTGGCCCCTACAATAAGCAGTACGATCCTGTTATTCTTTGCAATCACGCCTCTCTATAGGCACCTTTTTCTGTAGGGTATTTCTTACCTTCTTTTTCCTCGAGCTGCCGTTTGGCAAGGCCGAGCTCTTGCTCGGTCCGCCCGAGGTCCTTTTTTAGGACATCCACCTGTGCAATCAGTGCGGCGGTGGATAGCAGCGAAGCCTGCATACGCATATTGACTCTTTATTAGACTCCTGCGAAAATTAATAGATCCTCTATTCGGCTTTTCTTTCCGAACGCCAAACAGAGCATCAGAAGCTACTGTCTATGCGGTAATATTTTGACATATTTTTACTTACCTCGAAGCCTGTCAGAAGGCTAGCGCAAGCTTCAGTCAGTCTGCTCTTGGCGGACTGAACCCTTTGGATCACCGTACTCATAATAGTACGGTGTTCCTCGTCGATGGAGGCGCCGTCAAGCACCTCCAGCAGATTGTCCGGCACCTCCGGCTGGACGGAGGCCGCTGGCTCAAAAGGATTGCTCCTCTTGGACGGAGTTCACCTACCGCGGACCGGAACTGTTGAAGAGTCCGGCGCGGTGTCCGGCACAAAGCCGGACTCGGAGCCCTGGGGGGTCTTGTCCCCTTTATTCCTGGGGTCCGGGAGGTCGCCTTTTGGCTCCTCCAGGACCACCTCCTCCTGCCCCGGAGCTTGTTGCGACGCCACTTCGGCGTTGTCTGCAGTGCGGGGGAAGACAGCGGGCGGAACTGAGTTCACGTCCGATGAATCCAGGGAGCCGCTCGACGAATCGTCGAGTTCGGCCCGGGGCAGGCTGCATAGATTACATTCGACACTAGGGAAAGCTGTGCATTAAAGGAATATCATGAGTCACTCTGGTATACGAATACTTATGATTTCGCCGGACACTTGGCCCTGTTCGGCCACTCCTCTCCGCTCTCTTCGGCGTCGTGGGAGTAGTTCGGCGGAGGGGTCTTCCTTTTCCTAGACCCCTCGGCCTCCCCTGATGGGGCGGCCTTCTTCTTCTCTCCTCCCTCCATTGGGGGGGGGGGGAAGCCGTCTTCTTCCTCCTCCTCGTTTTCACAAGAGGAGGGCACCTTGGACTCGTCGGATGACGAGTCCGACACCACCAAGTTACGGGCACTCTTTCGATTCCCGGTGGTTTCTTCTTCTTGACCTTCCTCTCCGGCACCACATAAGGTGCCGGAGTCAGCAGCTTCACTAGGAGAGCTAGGGCTGGGTCTTCGGGCAGGGGAGCCGGACAGTTAATTGGTCCGGATATCGCCTGCCAAGCCTGTCAAATGTAAGGGAGTTTAGATCCCGCATAGAGTTGATCTATGAAAAAGAGCTTAATAATCATGTCAAAGGTATAGATAGCTTACCTCGCTAGCATGACGCTGCGTGCTGTATCCGCGGTCCTCGAAAGCAGATGCGGGGGCCCCGGCGCCTTTGATTAGCACCTTCCAAACGTCTTCATATGACGTGTCGAAGAGCATGTTGAGGGTTCGGTGCTGCGCCGGGTCGAACTCCGACAAATTGAAATCCCGTTGTTGGCACGGGAGAATCAGACGAACGAGTATGACCTGGACTATATTGACCAGCCGGATTGGCTTGTCTACCAGGGACTGGATGCAGGTCTTCAGTCCGGTCAACTCTTCCTCGTTGCCCCACGACAGGCCCGTCTCTTTCCAGGACATAAGCCGTGTGGGGGGTCCGGATCTGAACTCGGGGGCTACGACCCACTTCGGATCACATGGCTCGGTGATGTAAAACCACCCGGCTTGCCACCCCTTTAGGGTCTCCACAAAGGAACCCTCGAACCAGAGGACGTTGGCTATCTTGCCAGCCATAGTGCCTCCGCACTCCGCTTGGTTGCCCCGCACCACCATGGGCTTGACGTTGAAGGTCTTGAGACAAAGGCCGAAATGGGGGCGGACGCGGAGGAAGGCCTCAACACGACGATAAGCGCCGAGATGTTGAGGATGAAGTTCGGGGCCAGATCGTGGAAATCTAGGCCGTAGTAGAACATGAGTCCCCGGATGAATGGGTGAAGTGGAAAACCCAGTCCGCGGAGGAAGTGGGGATGGAAAAGTACCCTCTCATGGGGCCTTGGGGTGGGGAGAAGCTGCCCCTTCTCAGGAAGCCAGTGCGGGATGTCCTTGGACAGGTATCCGGCCTTCCTTAGCTTTTTTACTTGAACCTCCGTAACGGAGGAGACCATCCACTTGCCTCCCGCTCCGGACATTGCTGAAGAAGGTTGAGGTGGGAAGAGCGGGCTTGGGCGCTGGAGCTTGAGTGCACGAGAGATGGATTGGCAAAGGAGGAAGAAGGCGTAGGTAAAAAAGGTGGATCCTTATCCCCTTATATGGGCGGATGCGGTTATGCGTCCCCACCTACCTAATAAAACTCGCTTGCCTCCCAAAGCGCCGTGGTAAATGGCGCGGTTGGGTTACCCACGTCCGTATTGATGAGAATCCCGTTAAAAGGGGCACACGATCTCTGCTTTGACAAGACGTGCCAAGGAAACCGCCTCGCTAAAAACGCTGAGGTGGAAAAGTGAAAACAATCTGTATAAAGAGCTTGGCCGCAGTGTGATGACACACTAGGGAATACGTCAGCAGATTTGATTTGTGTTATTCTCTCTATGGCAATATGTGGAAACTTGTTTTGCAAAGCCGGATACTATTTTTGGTGTTTACAATCTTCTATGAAGGACTTGGAGGAGGAACCCGCCTTGCAATGCCGAAGACAATCTGCGCGCCGGACTCGTCGTCATTGAAGCCTGGTTCAGGGGCTACTGAGGGAGTCCTGGATTAGGGGGTGTTCAGGTAGCCGGACTATACCTTCGCCGGACTCCTGGACTATGAAGATACAAGATTGAAGACTTCGTCCCGTGTCCGGATGGGACTTTCCTTGGCGTGGAAGGCAAGCTAGGCGATGCGGATACTCAAGATCTCCTGCCATTGTAACCGACTCCATGTAACCCTAACCCTATCCGGTGTCTATATAAACCGGAGGGTTGTAGTCCGTAGGACGATCCATCTTCATACACAATCATACCATAGGCTAGCTTCTAGGTTTTAGCCTCCTTGATCTCGTGGTAGATCTACTCTTGTACTACCCATATCATCAATATTAATCAAGCAGGAGTAGGGTTTTACCTCCATCGAGAGGGCTCGAACCTAGGTAAAAACATCGTGTCCCTTGTCTCCTGTTACCATCTGGCCTTGACGCACAGTTCAGGACCCCCTACCCGAGATCCGCCGGTTTTGACACCGACAAAGTGCCACTTATAATGAGACACATCTAACTTGGTAGAGTGATTTTGGTTGGATCTTTCATATGGTGTCTAGATTGCCTTGCTTCCAATTTGTTGAAATGCCTTCTGCTTAGCATTTTTTGGACATATTCCATCCTCCTACAATGTGGTTGCCATACATAAAAGTTTTGTTCATCAGTATCATGCATCAACGAATTTGGAAGTGCGAATTTCATTCCTTTTCTTGTGTGTTTACTTGACAAGGCAAAATCTAAAAGGACGAAGGCACGGAATGATGGTGGCCCTCTGGAACAACCGAAATAGATGATCTCTGCAGATTCTCCTGCTACTCCTACTGCAGTGCAAGTTCCAAATCTCATCTCCCCTACTCCACAACCCCAGGTGCTTGCTCTAACATGGCAGTGTGATATCTGGTTGCATGTTGCATATGCTGCCTAGCTTGTACTGCTCCTAATTTGTTAAATTGCATCTCCTTAGCTTACACACTATACATGTGAATATGAAACGCCTTCCTATTTTTGGTACATACTACATCTTCCTATCACACCATGTTCTTACATCAAACTACTGTTCTTGTGTATCCTACATCTATCGCTTATGATGAGACAGTCACGCCCGTGGGTTAGTATGATGCGCTACTCTTGTTAAGAGTGCAGTTTCATCCTCTACACATGATTCTCAAGAAACATCAAGCCTAAATTAAGATATTGAACGTAGCTCTGTACTTGAAGACCGCACTTCCCCTACACAACCATCGCAAGTGCTTGCTCTAACTTCGTTGTGTGATATGTGATTGCATGTTGCATATGGTGTCTAGCTTGTAATGCTTTTAATTAGGGTAAATTGCATCTGCTTAGTTTACACATTATACCTGTGAATATGACATGCCTTCCTATTTTTGGTACACACTACATCTATTTGTTAACCATGTTCTTACATGAAACTACCTCTCTTCTGTATCCTGCATCAATCACTTATGATGAGACACCTTTATGCATTGCATATTGCATATTATTTCTAGCCTTTTGCCATGTATTGCTTCTAATGTGGTCAAATACATTTGTTAGGCCACCCTTTTAATCTGGTAGAGTGATATTGGTTTCATATTTCCTATGGTTTCTATCTTGCATTGCTTCTAACTAGTTCAAACACCTTGTGCTTAGTTTACACTTTATACATCATACATGTCAATATGTCATGCCGTCCTGATTTTCATACATATTCCATCCTCCTATCATGCGGCTGCCTTACATGAAAGTAGTGTTCGTCAGTATCATGCATCAATAAGTACTGAAGAGAAAATTTTATTCCTTTTTCTCATGGGTTTGACTTGACAAGGCAAAAATCAAGAAAGAGGAAGGAAAAGAGTAAGGAAGGCGATGACGGTGGTCCTCTGCAGCAACGTAAATGGAGCATCTGTACGGATTCTCCTTGTACTGCTAGTGCATTACAAGTTCCAAGTCTCCGCTCCCCTACTCCACCATCCAAGGTGCTTGCTCTAACTTGGCAGCGTGATATCTGGTTGCATGTTGCATATGGTGTCTAGCTTGTATTGCTCCTAATTAGTGTAAACTGCATCTGCTTAACTTACACGTGATACGTGTGAATATGACACACTTTCCTATTTTTGGTACATTCTATATCTGTCTGTCACACCATGTTCTTACATGAAACTACTCCTCCTGTGTATCATGCATCAGTCACTTATGATGGGACACCTTTAAGTTGGCAGTGTGATATTGGTTTTGCGTCTTGAATATGATTTCTAGCATGCAGTGCTTCTAGTTTGATGAACGCCACCTATCACGAGACAGTTTTAACTTGGCAGAGTGATATTGATTGCACCTTCCATATGGTGTCTAGCTTGTAGTGCTTCTAATTTGTTGAAGTGCCTTCTGCTTAGTTACCACATCATAGGTGTGAATATGTCAAGCCGTCCAGTTTTTCGTACATATTCCATCCTCTATCATGACTTTGCCTTTCATCAGAGTAGTGTTCGTCAGTATCATGCATGAATGAGTTTTGAAGAGCGAATTTTATTCCTTTTTCTTGTCGGTTGGACCTAACAATGCAAAATCAATAAAGCGGAAGGAAATTGGTAAGGAATTGGATGATAGTGGTCCTTCCGAGCAACTAAAACGGAGGGTCTCTACAGATTCTATTCCGCCATCCTCCCAACAAGATTTGCAAGACAACGCAAGGCTAGACAGTCAACGTAGCTGCGTAGATGATGAGCACATCTGCCCTACTCCACCATCACAGGTGCTTTCTCTAACTTGGCACTATTATATGTGGTTGCATGTTGCGTATGATGTCTAGCTTGTATTGCTTCTAACTTTGTTGAATTGCATCTGCTTACTTTACACATAATGCCTGTGAATATGACACGTGTTCCTGTTTTTAGAACATACTATATCTGATCACACCATGTTTTTACATCAGACTACTGTTCTTGCATATCCCGCATCAGTCACTTATGATAAGGCACCTTTAAGTCGCCACTGTGATATTGGTTGTGTCTTGCATATGATTTCTAGCATGTACTTCTTCTAATTTGTTGAAACGCCAGACAGTTTGAACTTGGCAGGGTGATATTGGTTGCATCTTTCATATGGTGTCTAGCTTGCAGTGCTTCTAATTTGTTGAAATGCCTTCTGCTTAGTTACCACATCCTAGGAGTGAATATGTCACGTTGTCCTGTTTTTCGTAAATATTCCATCCTTGTATCATGTGTTTGCCTTTCATCCGAGTAGTGTTCTTCAGTATCATGCATGAATGAGTTCTGAAGAGTGAATTTTATTCCTTTTTCTTATTGGTTTGACTTCACAATGCAAAATCAATACAACTGAAGGAAATTAGTTCGGCAGTGGATGGTGGTGGTCCTTCAGAGCAACTCAAACAGAGGGTCCCTACAGATTCTACTCCGCCATCCTCCCAACAAGATTTGCAGGACAACACAAGGTTGGACAGTTAACGTAGCTATGTAGATGATGAGCACATCTCTCCTACTCCACCATCACAGGTGCTTGCTCTAACTTGGCACTATTATATGTGGTTGCATGGTGCGTATGATGTCTAGCTTGTATTGCTTCTAACTTTGTTGAATTGCATTTGCTTACTTTACACATAATGCCTGTGAATATGACACGTGTTCCAGTTTCTAGAACATACGTGTAGATGATGAGCACATCTCCCCTACTCCACCTCCAACTTGGAACTATCATATGTGGTTGCGTGTTATGTATGATGTCTAGTTTGTATTGCTTCTGATTTTGTTGAATTGCATCTGCGTAGCTTACAACTTATACCTGCAACGATCACTTACCATAAGACACATTTAACTTGAGAGTGTGATGTAGGTTGCATCTTACATTGTCTTGTAGCTTGTACTGCTTCTAATTTCTTGAAATGGCACTTACGACGAGACACTTTTTACCTGATAGAGTGATATTGGTTGCATGTTCATATGGTGCCTAGCTTTCATTTCTTCTATTTTTGTTGAAATGCCTTTTGCTTACTGTTTTTCATACATAGTCCATCCTCCTATCATACGTGTGAATATGCAATGTTGTCTTTTTTGTATATATTCGATCCTCCTATCATGCACTTGCCTTACATCAAAGTAGTGTTCGTCGGTATCATGCATCAACCAGTTATGCAGAGCTAATTTTATTCATCTTCTTGTGGTTTTGACTTCATAAGGCAATATCAGAAAATAGGAAGGAAAAGAGTAAGATAGGGGATGTTGGTGGTCCTCCGCACCGATGCAAACAGAGACTCTCTAGATTTGCCACTGCTACTGCTAATGAAGTTGAAGTCCCAAGTCTACATGATGAGTTCATCTCCCATACTCCACCATCGCAGGTGCTTGCTCTAAGTTGACAGTGTGATAATTGGTTTCATGTTGCATATGTTGTCTAGCATGTATTTCTTCTATTTTGATTAAATTGCACCTGCTGAGTTTATACATTATACATGTGCATATGACATGCCTTTTTGTGTCTAGAATACACTGCATCTATCTATCATACCATGTTCTTACGTTAAAGTACTGTTGTTGTGTATCCCGCATCAGTCACTCATGATTGGACGCTTTTAACATTGCAGTTTGATAGTGCTTGCATTATGTTGTACTGCTTCTAATTTTTTGAAATGCCACTTATGACAAGACATATTTAACTTGGCAGAGTGATATTGGTTGCATCTTTCATATGGTGTCTAGCTTGCATTACTTCTATTATCTTGAAAATCCTTCTTCTTAGTTTACACATCATAGCTGTGAATATGTCACGCTGTCCTATTTTTCTTACATATTCCATCCTCATACGGTTGTCTTCCATCAAAGTATTGCTTGTCTGTATCATGCATCAATGAGTTCTGAAGAGCGATTTTATTCTTTTGTGTTGTGGGTACGGCTTGACATGGCAAAGTCAAAAAAGAGCAAGGAAAAGAATATAGTAGGGAATGGTGTTACTCGTCGGGTGAAATGGAAAAGGATCTGCCCTCGAGATTCTGCTAGTACTTATAGTGCAGTAGAAGTTCCAAGTCCACCGGCTAAATCTACAAAAACAGTATCACCTGCTCCACCAGCTGCAACATCCGCTTCAACTGTACCAGCATCTCAATGAGTTACTCGTTCATTTGCTCCGGAACTGGCCAATTCCCAAGCTGCCTTCACACCTAACACTACTTCCGAAGCACTGCTGACACAATAGGACTTGGAAAGATCAGATGAACCTCATGAGCATCAACACCAAGACGGTACCTGACTGAGTCAAGTTGCAGTTGCATGCTCCTTTATATGTACTCTCACAGTTTGATGTGCACTAAAACTTTCCATATTCGTTGTTGAACTAGCACCACGGCGCAAGCAGAAACAGACATTAGGGATAATGCTTGACAGATTAACAAAATCTAAAGGAGGAAGGATGGAGATCCATTTTGAGGCAGGTTTAAAAAGGCCACGTGATGCTACAGAGTCAAACAAGTTAGAATCAGAGGCAGCCGTTGCCGTTAGGTGTCATGCACGTATCCTCCCAACGTGGATGCAGTACAGGAATGAGAAAGATAATACCCAGTTTAACACCTTCCTTGACCATTTATCCGTAAGTAATGTTATTCATCACAATTTGTAATATTGTCTTGCTCTATCCCATACTTTCTAGCTTCCTCCTAATAAGACTCACATTCTTATTTCAACAGATGAGGTTCAAGTTGGATCCGAAAGATGATGCAACTAAATAAGCATGCACTCATGTTTTTCAGTCTGCTCTGCGACAATATCGGTACCACCTTAGAAAATCTCACTTTGAAGGCAAGGCTAACAATGAAATCACCCAAACATCTCCAGTGGAATATATTATAGATGAAGACTAGACACCCCTCGTTAAACACTGGTCTGATCCAAAGTATCAGGTAGGGTATATGTATTTGATCAGACCACATATTAAACTTGTATTTATGTATGTGCCTTACAAGTGTATCTTCTTCTAGGCTAACTGTTTGAAGAACAAGACCAACCGTTCTAAAGTGAAATTCCAACAAACAGTAGGATCTCGTAGCTATATTGCACACTGCGAGGCTCTTGTAAATAGCTGCTAGTTCCTTCTTTTTTCTGTGCCATATTATCGTATCTATATTGACTTGTTCCAAATACAGAGGAAAGCCCGTGCGGACCAAAAAGAACCTGAACCGGATGCAGTGCAAATCTTCAAGGATTGCCACACCAGCAAGATGAAGGGCATGAGCACACCAGTTCAAGCCGCTATTGTAAGTCCTTACTCCTCCTGCCTTTGAACTGATTGGTACTGTGATGTGTTCATTTAATTGCTTGGTTTGCAACCAATGTCAGTTACTCTGTTCACTTTTATACACAGTTGTCTTAACGTATCATTTCACCTTACATGGTTTAAAAGAGATGAAGGATATTATTTTGGTCTTGATCTGTAATCTAGTTGTGATGTTCATGTGCGCACACAATGATACAATAGTCTGTTTGTTTTATATCCGTTTGCCCATGATATGAATGATGTCATACTATGTTCATCCTACTTTAAACCATGTCTCTTTATCCTTAGATGTCAATGAATGTGAGGAAGTAGACAATACAGTAGGCATGCTACATGGACATATGTTCCGAAAGTGAATTTATTATGTAGTTGGCACTACTATACATGTTAATGTATTACAGTAGTTCACCAGAATAAGTTATGTATAAACGTGAAACCTACTTTGTTTATTTTTGTCTCATTAGTAACTTATCTGGTACACTAATCTACAAGTTCAAACTTTCAGCAAGCTATGGAACAAATCATTGAATAGCCACAACCACCTGAAGGTGACGAGGCTACCACATGCACAATGTCACCTCTTGCTGCAGTCCATCAGTATCTCTCCACTAACAATGCAAAAAGCACCTTCCTGCGTAATTCTGGGTTGGTTGTCAAGGTAACCTCGTCCAAATCGCCTACTGAACAAAATCTTCCGGCTAGACAGATCAAGACCAAAATAATATGTCGTTTGTTCCTGTTGGTGATCTAGATCTGTAATCTAGTCGTGACATCGTTTTGGAAACAAGAATAGTGGTTGAAAAATGTCGTCAAGATATGAATGGTTTTGAAACCAGACTATCAGACATTTGCTTCGTTGTTCAAGAGCAATGGCGGAAAAAAGGGGAAGATCGTGCTGCTCCATCAGATTCTACAGCGTGAAACATTAGCACTCAGGTCAAATGATTTGTGCTCCTATACATCTGATGGTGCTTTTATCTGCAAGGACTGTAAACTTTATGCCGACAGGCCTTTAGTTGTATGGTTGGAATTTATTTTGTTGTGATACAACATTTATGATGCTGCCAAAGGCTATAGTAATTACGATGCTATTTTTGTATAGTGTAGGTTTATCTTAGTAATGTATTCGGTCGAAAGCTTCATAGGAGACCAACATGCCAACATTCATCGGGCCCATTCCAATTGGGCTAAAAATGATTATGGTCCGAAATTTTCATGTAGCCCACTAAAAATATTTGGGCCTAAATCAGCATAAGCTTTCATATTTTTCTGATAGGCATGTGCCCATAGTGGATCTTTAATAGGTCTAAACATAATTTGGGCCCTCGGTTGAAGAAAATATTCCCTACAGGCAATAATAAAGTTGTTATTTATATTTCCTTATATCATGATAAATGTTTATTATTCATGCTAGAATTGTATTAACCGTAAACTTAGTACATGTGTGAATACATAGACAAACGGAGTGTCACTAGTATGCCTCTACTTGACTAGCTTGTTGAATCAAAGATGGTTAAGTTTCCTAGCCATAGACATGAGTTGTCATTTGATTAACGGGATGAAATCATTAGAGAATGATGTGATTGACTTGACCCATTCCGTTAGCTTAGCACATGATCATTTAGTATGTTGCTATTGCTTTCTTCATGACTTATACATGTTCCTATGAATATGAGATTATGCAACTCCTGAATACCGGAGGAACACTTTGTGTGCTACCAAATGTCACAACATAACTGGGTGATTATAAAGGTGCTCTACACGTGTCTCCGATGGTACTTGTTGAGTTGGCATAGATCAAGATTAAGATTTGTCACTCCGACTGTCGGAGAGGTATCTCTGGGCCCTCTCGGTAATGCACATCACTATAAGCCTTGCAAGCAATGTGACTAATGAGTTACTTGCGGGATGATGCATTATGGAACGAGTAAAGAGACTTGCCAGTAACGAGATTGAACTAGGTATTGAGATACCGACGATCGAATCTCGGGCAAGTAACATACCGATGACAAAGGGAACAACGTATGTTGTTATGCGGTTTGACCGATAAAGATCTTCGTAGAATATGTAGGAGCCAATATGAGCATCCAGGTTCCGCTATTGGTTATTGACCGGAGACGTGTCTCAGTCATGTCTACATAGTTCTCGAACCCGTAGGGTCCGCACGCTTAACGTTCAGTGATGATCGGTATTTTTATGTGTTTTGATGTACCGAAGGTAGTTCAGAGTCCCGGATATGATCACGGACATGACGAGGAGTCTCTAAATGGTCGAGACATAAAGATCAATATATTGGATGACTATGTTTGGACATCAGAAGGGTTCCGAGTGAGTTCGGACATCTACCGGAGTACCGGGGGTTACCGGAACCCCCGGGGAGTTTAATGGGCCTTATGGGCCTTAGTGGAGAGAGAGAGAGGTAGTCAGGGCAGGCCGCGGGCCCCCTCCCCCTCTGTCCGAATTGGACTAGGAAGAGGGGCGGCGCCCCCCTTTCCTTCTCCCTCTCTCCTCCTTCCTTCTCTCCTACTCCTACTACATGGAAGGGGGGAATCCTACTCCCGGTGGGAGCAGGACTCCCCATGGGGCGCGCCATTGGCCCTCCCCCTCCTCCACTCCTTTATATACGAGGGAGGTAGCACTGAGGGAGTCCTGGACTAAGGGGTCCTCGGGCGTCCGGCCTATTAGCCATGGGTCGGACTGATGGGCTATGAAGATACGAAGATCGAAAACTGTAACCGTGTCCGGATGGGACTCTCCGTGGCGTGGAAGGCAAGCTTGGCGACCGAATATGTAGATTCCTTTCTTTGTAACCGACCTTGTGTAATCCTAGATCTCCCCGGTGTCTATATAAACCGGAGGACTTAGTCCGAAAAGGGGATATATTCATTACCATAGTCATACAGGCTAGACTTCTAGGGTTTTAGCCATTACGATCTCGTGGTAGATCAACTCTTGTAATACTCATATTCATCAAGATCAATCAAGCAGGAAGTAGGGTATTACCTCCATAGAGAGGGCCCAAACCTGGGTAAACATCGTGTCCCCTGTCTCCTGTTACCATCGACCTTAGACACACAGTTCGGGACCCCCTACCTGAGATCCGCCGGTTTTGACACCGACATTGGTGCTTTCATTGAGATTTCCACTGTGTCGTACCCAAAAGGTTCGATGACCCCTTCAATCGTCAAGAACAATGCTGTCCAAGGGGAAACCTTCCTCCCCGGATAGATCTTCGTGTTCGGCGGCTTCGTACTGCGGGCCAACTCGCTTGGCCACCTAGAGCAGATCGACAGTTACGCCCCTGGCCATCAGGTCAGATTTGGGAGCTTGAATTACGTCGCGGACATCCATGGAGATTTGATCTTCGCCGGATTCGAGACCGCGGCAACCGCTCCTAGTCACCCCGATGAACATGACCTAAATCTGTCATCGGTCCGCATTCAGGAGATTGCTCCTGTAACTGCTCCGGCCTTAGATCCGGAGCATATTGCGCCGTCCGAGGTTGGGAGGCTCAACCCCACCGCAAAAACCGCAGATTCCACGGCGTTGGAGCCAAACATAGACCTAAAGTCACACGGCGTCTTTGTCACCGGAACTCTGGACTCGTCTCTGGTCATAAATTCCGAGCCATGTGCATCCGCGGACGCCGAACTAGATCGCTTATCGATCTTTGAGTTTAGCGCCGCAGACATCTTCCAGCATTCGCCCTTGGGTGATGTGCTAAATTCGTTAAGAAACTTGTCCTTGGCGGGGGACTCACAGCCGAATTATGTTCGGTTCGAGCTGGGGGCCGATGATGAAGGATAATTTCGCTCCCCACCCACCACCCACTTCATAGCCATTGTCGAAGACTTAACCGACGCGCTCGACTATGACTCCGAAGACATCGACGGTATGGACGACGATGTTGGAGACGAGGAGGCCCAAAACCCACCGTTCACTAGACGATGGACGGCCACTTCCTCATACGACGTCTACATGGTAGATACGCCGAAAAATGATAGTGGTGATGACAAGGAAAACCCAGCAAAGGAGGACCCTCCTAAAACACAGCCAAATCACCAGCGTCAGCAGCGCTACTCTAAATCCCGCCACAGCAGGGACAACAACACCGGCACAGGAGACGATAACACTCCGGATGGTGCGGAAGACACAGAAGAACCCGATGAACAAACTGCCAAACAGGACCATCGGGAAGATGGGAAAATCAGCCTTGACAAACAGGCAATGGAAGAAGACTCGGAGGATGGCAATTACCATCTGCCCTCTGAGGAGGAGGCAAGCCTCGGCAACAACGACTTCATCGTGCCAGAGGAGCCTTTGGAGCAGGAGCGTTTTAAGCGCCAGCTAATAGCCACCGCAAGGAGCCTGAAAAAGAAACAGCAGCAGCTTCAAGCTGACCAAGATCTGCTCGTCGACAGATGGACTGATGTCCTGGTAGCCGAAGAAAACGGCCTCGGACGCCCAGCCAAGAGTTACCCAAAGCAAAGGTTGCTACCTCAGTTCGACGGAGAGGCACCGGAGCCCATACCTCCCCTGCGTAACACGGCCGGCTGAACACCACGCGGTCAGGATAGTGTGGCGGATCGACCACCTCGTGGTCGGGATAGAGCGCCAATTCAAGCCGAACAACCCACCCCGCCGCCACGGAAAAATAGAGACAAAACAGTTCGGGGTCATACATATGACCTCCGGCAAACCCTGGGCAGTAGATCAGGACATACAAGATCGATCTACGGATCGCGAGGACTTGCCTCGACATGCGACGATGGCTACCTATTTGGATGGGACAAACCAAGTCACGCTCGAGCCGATAACCATAGACGGACTCCATCAGAGCTACGTCGCGACGTGGCCTGATATAGAGGCACCACACACCCTCTTTGCTTCACCGATGAAGTAATGGACCATGAATTCCCCGAAGGGTTCAAGTCTGTTAATGTTGAATCATACGACGGAACAACCGATCCCGCGGTATGGATCGAGGATTTTATTCTCCACATTCACATGGCCCGCGGCGATGACCTCCATGCTATCAAATACCTCCCACTAAAACTCAAAGGGCCAGCTCGGCACTGGTTAAACAGCCTGCCTGAAAATTCCATCGACAGCTGGGAGGACTTGGAAGAAGCCTTTCTCGACAACTTCCAAGGTACATATGTCCGGCCGCCAGACGCCGATGCCTTAAGCCACATAGTTCAACAGCCCGGGGAGTCAGCCAAGAAATTCTGGACTAGGTTCCTAACTAGAAAGAACCAGATACTCGACTGTCCGGATGCAGAAGCCCTAGCGGCCTTTAAACATAGCATCCGCGACGAATGGCTCGCTCGCCACCTCGGCCAAGAAAAGCCGAAGTCCATAGCCGCCCTCATGGCCCTCATGACCCGCTTTTGTGCGGGTGAGGACAGCTAGCTAGCTCGTAGTAAAAACACGGCCAGCGAGGCAGGCCCCTCCGAAGCCAAAAATAGCAACAGCAAGCTCTGACGCAGCAAAAACAAACACCGAAGCAATGGCGATAACACCGATGAAACTGTTGTAAACGCCGGGTTTAGCGGCTCCAAGTTCGATCAGCGGAAAAATCCGTATCAAAGAAACAATCAGGGACCATCTAGCATGGACCGCATACTTGACCGTCCGTGCCAAATCCATGGCACCCAGCACAAACCAGCCAATCATACCAACAGAGATTGCTGGGTTTTTAAGCAAGCCGGCAAGTTAAACGCCGAGCATAAGGAAAAGGGATCGCAGATCAAGGACGATGACAAGGAGCCCCTGCAACCGAACACAGGGGGACAAAACAAGTTTCCCCCTCAAGTGAAAACAGTAACCATGATATATGTTACACACATCCCAAAAAGGGAGCGCAAACGCGCACTAAGGGACGTCTATGCGATAGAGCCAGTCGCCCAAAATTCAATCCATGGTCATCATTTCCGATCACCTTTGGTCGTCGAGACCACCCGACCAGTATCCGTCATGGCGGCTCAGCGGCACTAGTCCTCGACCCAATCATCGATGGAATTCACATGACGCGCGTCCTTATGGATGGTGGTAGCAGCCTCAATCTGCTCTACCAAGACACAGTGCACAAAATGGGCATTAATCCATCAAGGATCAAGCCAACAAAGACTACCTTTAAAGGAGTCATACCAGGCGTAGAGGCCCACTGTACGGGCTCAATCACACTAGAGGTTGTCCTCGGGTCCCCCGCCAACTTCTGAAGCGAGGAGTTAATCTTCGACATCGTCCCATTCCGCAGTGGTTATCACGCACTGCTCGGACGGACTGCATTTGCTTGGTTCAAAGCGGTGCCGCACTATGCTTATCTCAAGCTCAAGATGCCCGGTCCACGCGGCATCATAACGGTCAACGGAAACACCGAACACTCCCTCCGTACGGAGGAACACACCGCCACCCTAGCAGCAGAAGTATAGAGCGGCCTTCTCAAGCAGAACCGTAATCCGGCTGTTGAGCCCCTGGACATCGTAAAGAGGGTCCGGACTACGCGGCAACAGAACAGCTCGGCTCATCAAGAGCTCGAGTAGCAATTTGGCCTCCGTCCCAGCCCCGATCAGGTAGTGGCATTCGTACCACGCGTACATAACTACACACTCAAAATCCCATGGGTATCGACGGAGGCGGAGCTCGCTCGCGAATCCACAGTTCGGCTTGGCCTAACCTAGGATTCGCACATCTTTACGTTTTCCTTTTTCATTTTGGGTTTTTCTCTTTTCGAGGTTTCTTCTGACAACCCATTCGTCGGACACACCAAGGAGGCAAGGAGCTTTGGCGTACAAAGGAACCCCCAGGTGGTCTCTGGTTGCTATACATGTTTTACATACCTGCACGAAGCTCGCTCTTGGTCTTGGCATGTTACATTGCCTTACTTGCTTATCGCATCACTCGTACAAGTACGCCTCGACGTATTATTCACATTACAAATGGTAAAACAAGTGGTAGCGTCAGCTTATTACTTAATTCACCTTTCTTCCTTACCTTTGTATCTATTACTCATTGCACATGTACACTCTGGTACATTTTACTTCACCAGGGGCTCTTTCGCCCCGCAATATGGCAATAAAGTCCGAACACCTTTTATCAGCGTTGTTCGGCACCCCGAACTTATAACATTATATGCATCAGCTCCGAATCATGTCTTTGGTCAATAGTTGGGCTGCTTGGCTCCTGTGCTTACTACCTTACATTCCGCTATATCGGCTAGGGTAGTAAAGGGAGAACTACTGCGATTGTGTCCCGGTTCTTCCGGACGAGCACCTCAGTAGAGAAAGCCAAAAACTGGCTGTCATGATGCAGCGAGAGCTGGTCAGGTGTTCGAGAAGTTTCAAATCCTTAGAGATTTTTTCTGCTTCATGTGAGGAATCGGTTTTTATCCGATCAGGCATATAGCGCGCCTAGCTCGGTCTTCCGAATACCATGGGCTTCGCCAAGATTCTTATTGTCAAACCCCTATGGCTACATGAGGGCGATAAAAGACGTATAGTCCAATTGCCTTGTTCGTTGCGCTAAACACCGCCTTTAAGGACCAGAATGTGGAGTAAAGAGTGTTTAGATTTATCCCGAACACCCCCGTAGTATCTACGTGGGGGCAGAAGCCGACGACTGGTTAACCCTCAGATTACATAAACGGCCACACAGGAGGTAAATTTTAAGAGTCACAAGCATTATAACAACCTTGCTTCATGGTTACAAGACAGGATAACATGAATGTTTTCATGGGAATATAACATCATTCGCACATTGCTCCGCCACAAGGCGGGATCCCTCCAGGACACCATCAAAATATAGCTCGGGTCGGCGGTGCTCCTTGCCCTCAGGCGGCCCTTCGGTCATCAGTTTCTTGGCATCCATCTTCACCCAGTGTGTCTTGACGCGGGCGAAGGCCATCCGTGCACCTTCAATGCAGACCGATCGCTTTATGACTTCAAGCCGCAGGCAGGCACTCACAAGCCGCTTCACCAGTCCGAAGTAGCTGCTGGGCATCGGCTCAGCAGGCCATAGCTAGACTGTTAGGTCCTTCATGGCTAGCTCGACTGCTTTGTGCAGCTCGACCAGCTGTTTCAGCTGGTCGATGAAGGGCACAGGATGTTCTGGTCTGAAGTATTGAGACCAAAACAGTTTCTCCGACGAACTCCCTTCTTCAGCTCGATAGAACTCGGCAGCATCCGATATGCTACGCGGCAAATCCGTAAACGTCCCTGGAGAGCTCCAAATCCGGGTAAGTAAAAGGAACTTTTGCTTCACAAACTCGCTTTGCATAATGAAAGCCTTACCCGTCGTGATCTTCTTGGCCGCCTGGATTTCCTGGAGGGCGCTCTGGGCTTCGGCTCGGGTATCTCGTGCGCTCTGGCGGGCCTTCGCAAGTTCGGACACTTGCGTCTTAAAATCACGCTCCAATGACTCGTACTTCTTGACGGCATCCTGGAGCTCTTACTGGACCTCGTCGATCTGGGCCTTGTGCTTCTAGCGCGTAGCGTGCTCCTTGGCCGCCTTGTCCTCGGCCTCAGCTAACGCCTTCTTGAGGGCCGCCACCTCGGTCGCGGACCCTAACAAAGTTCATGACGCTTTAGTCCGCATGAAACATTCATTCTTCCTCAAATATGCGCGCAGGTTACTGCATACCTTGGTTGTCCTCCGGCTGCTTCTTTACGATGCCGAGCTCTTCGTTGGCCCGCTCCAGGCTCTGCTTCAGGCCAGAGACCTCCACAGTACGAGCAGCAGCAGCCAGCAGCGACGCCTCCTTATTCACATAGACATATCATGTTAGACTCCTACGAAAATCGTTTTGATCCTCAGTTCGGCTTTTTCTTTCCGAACACCGAACAGAGCATCAGGGGCTACTATCTACACTGTGACACTCTTTCTACTATTATTACCTCAAATCCTGTTAAAAGGCTAGTGCAGGCCTCGATCAGTCCGCTTTTGGCGAACTGAACCTTCTCGATCACCGTACCCATAAGGGCACGGTGTTCATCCACAATGGAGGCACCTCGCAGCGCTTCTAGCAGATTATCCGGTACCTCTGGTTGAACAGAGGTCACCGGCGGAACAGGCACACCTCCTCCTTTTGGGGAAGGCCGTTTGCTTAACTCCGGAGCCGTGTAGGTTTTCGGAATGGTATCCGGCTAGGGGCCGAATGGAGCTTCGCCCCCATCAGCAGTCCTCATGGGGGCTTTTTCCCCCATGTGTGTGCCGGCCGAGGAGTCATCCTGTGGCACCCTCCTGACGATCTCTGGAACCTCCCCTCGATCTGGGAAGGTCCTTTGGGACACCACCTTGTCATCACCCTTGGGCGAGATGGAGTGAGCGGGCGGCGAGGACATGCTAGCCATCTCCTTCGAGTCCAGCGAACCCTCTGTTGAGGATCGCGGTGAGCTATCGCGGGCAGGACTGCAATGGCACAATTTAAACATATTAATATTACAAAGAGGAAAGGCCAGACATCTGATGTGTATATGATTTGGGGTACTTACGAGGTGGCCCGAGGCTTGGTCCGGGGCATTCACTCCGGACTGCTATCGACATCCCACGCGGAGTTATCCCCAAGGGAGCCCTTCCCCCTCTTAGGCGCCTTCGCCTCCAGATTTGTGGCGGCCCCCCTTTTCTTCCTTCCCCCCTTAGGGGGGGAACCGCTTTCCTCCTCCTCCTTGTCTTCGTCTTCGGTGGCCGAGGAGTCAGTCTCGTCTTCGGACGATATGTCTGAAGCACCCTTTCGGCAAAGGCCACTCCTGGTCCCTTTGGCCGTCTTCTTGGCCTTCTTTTCTGGCACATCATAAGGTGCCGGAAACAGCATCTTTGTCAGGAGTGGGGTTTCTTCATCTTCGGGTAGCAGAGCTGGACAGTTAATCCGCCCCGCTACGTCGGTCCAAGCCTAAAAGAAATTGATAGGAAGGCTTAGACTCCTCCCTCAAAATATGCTAGTAAAGGCTATACCTTGAAAACATGAAAGAGCTTACAGAATTAGCCTGGCGCTTTAAGCTGAGCCCACGATCCTCGGTCGTGGGCGGTGGTGTCTCGCCGGCCTTGAAAAGCACTTTACAGATGTCTTCGTGCGTTGTGACGAAGAGCTCTAGCAGCGTCTGGTGCTTGGCCGGATCGAACTCCCAAAAATAGCAGGTTCGGTGTTGGCACGGAAGGATCCGGTGAATGAGCATGACATGGATCACATTAACAAGTTTGATCTTCTTGGTTATCATGTTCTGGATGCACGTCTGGAGCCCAGTCAGCTCGTTCAAAGATCCCCATGTCAGGCCCTTCTCTTGCCAGGAGATGAGCCGCATCGGAACTCCGAATCGGAATTCGGGGGCGCCGCCCAGTTGGTATCGCGTGGCTCGGTGATATAGAACCACCCTGATTGCCACCCCTTCACCGTCTCCACAAAGGATCCTTCGAGCCAGGTGACATTGGGCATCTTGCCCACCATGGCACCTCCGCACTCTGCTTGTTGACCGCCCACCACCTTCGGCTTCACATTGAAGGTCTTCAGCCACATGCCGAAGTGAGGTGGGATGCGGAGAAAGGCCTCGCACACGACTATAAATGCCGAGATGTTGAGGATAAAGTTGGGGGGCTAGATCATGGAAGTCTAGCCCGTAGTAAAACATCAGTCCGCGGACGAACGAGTGGAGAGGGAGTCCCAGCCCACGGACAAAATGCGCGAGGAACACCACCCTATCATGGGGCTCGGGGTAGGGACGATCTGTCCCTTGACCGGGAGTCGGTGAACGATCTCCTTGGCCAGGTATCCGGCCTCTCGGAGTTCCTTGATATCTCTCTTCTTAACGGATGAGGCCATCCACTTGCCTCCAGCTTTGGATCCGGACATGGTTGGAATGTTTTCTCGGGCGGGGAAAGCTAGAGCTTGTGCGCTAGAGCTCAAGAATGGATGGGCAGAGGAAGGAGAAGGCGTAAGTGAATGAGGGTGAATCCTTATCCCCTTATACAGGCCGTGAATGTCAAACGACTCCCCCCTCGCCCTAAAACTCGCATATTCCCAAGGATTGTGTAAACGACGCGGTTGAGTTACCCACGCCCCTATTGATAAGAATCCCGCAATAAGGGGACACGATCTCTGCTTTGACAAGACGTGCCAATGACAACCGCGTCTCGGAACATGGAACGGCAGACGAAAAACGGTTCGAAATTACGACCGTCCAGATATGACATCATCAGCGGATTGGACCCGTGGAATATCGTATTCTCTCTACGGCTGTGTGCGGTGTGTGTTGCAGGTCCGGATACAATCATCATGTCCGGAGACTATCTTGGAGTTTGGAAAAGGGAACCCGCCTTGCAATGCCGAAGACAAATGTGCGCGTCAGACTCCTCGTCATTGAAGCCGGGTTCAGGGGCTACTGAGGGAGTCCTGGACTAAGGGGTCCTTGGGCGTCCGGCCTGTTAGCCATGGGTCAGGATGATGGGCTATGAAGATATGAAGATCGAAGAATGTACCCGTGTCCGGATGGGACTTTCCTTGGCGTGGAAGGCAAGCTTGGCGACCGAATATGTAGATTCCTTTCTTTGTAACCGACCTTGTGTAACCCTAGATCTCCCCGGTGTCTATATAAACCGGAGGACTTAGTCCGGAAAGGGAATATATTCATTACCATAGTCATACAGGCTAGACTTCTAGGGTTTTAGCCATTACGATCTCGTGGTAGATCAACTCTTGTAATACTCATATTCATAAAGATCAATCAAGTAGGAAGTAGGGTATTACCTCCATAGAGAGGGCCCGAACCTGGGTAAACATCGTGTCCCCCGTCTCCTATTACCATCGACCTTAGACGCACAGTTTGGGACCCCCTACCCGAGATCCGCCGGTTTTGACACCGATAGGCACCCCATAGACACACATGTTGATCATTGATCTCTTAGCCGTGTGCAGTGCCCCCCTCCACCATAACCCCCTCGGTCATATCGCGGTAGTGCTTAGGCAAAGCCCTGCGCCGGTAGCTTCATCATCACCGTCATCACGCCGTCGTGCTGACGAAGCTCTTCCCCGACACTCTACTGGATCATGAGTTCGTGGGACGTCACCGAGCCGAATGTGTGCAGATCGCGGAGGTGTCGTACCTTCGGTACTAGGATCGGTCGATCGTGAAGACGTATGACTACATCAACCGCGTTGTCATAACGCTTCCGCTTACGGTCTACGAGGGTACATGGACAACACTATCCTCTCTCATTGCTATGCATCACTATGATCTTGCGTGTGCGTAGGATTTTTTTTGAAATTACTACGTTCCCCAACAGTGGCATCCGAGCCATGTTAATGCGTAGATGTTATATGCACGAGTAGAACACAAGTGAGTTGTGGGCGATACTAGTCATACTGCTTACCAGCATGTCATACTTTGATTCGACGGTATTGTTGGATGAAGCGGCCCGGACCGACATTACTCGTACGCTTACGCGAGACTGGTTCTACCGACGTGCTTCACATTCAGATGGCTGGCGGGTGTCAGTTTCTCCAACTTTAGTTGAATCGAGTGTGGCTACACCCGGTACTTGTTGAAGGTTAAAACAGCACATACTTGACGAAATATCATTGTGGTTTTGATGCGTAGGTAAGAACGGTTCTTGCTCAGCCCGTAGCAGCCACGTAAAAACTTGCAACAACAAAGTAGAGGACGTCTAACTTGTTTTTGCAGGGCATGTTGTGATGTGATATGGTCAAGACATGATGCTAAATTTTATTGTATAAGATGATCATGTTTTGTAACAGAGTTATCGGCAACTGGCAGGAGCCATATGGTTGTCGCTTTATTGTATGAAATGCAATCGCCATGTAATTGCTTTACTTTATCACTAAGCGGTAGCGATCGTCGTAGAAGCAATAGTTGGCGAGATGACAACGATGTTGCAACGGAGATCAAGGTATCGCGCCGGTGACAATTGTGATCATGACGGTGCTTTGGAGATGGAGATCAAAGGCACAATATGATGACGGCCATATCATATCACTTATATTGATTGCATGTGATGTTTATCCTTTATGCATCTTATTTTTTTTAGTTCGACGGTAGCATTATAAGATGATCTCTCACTAAATTTCAAGGTATAAGTGTTCTCCCTGAGTATGCATCGTTGCGAAAGTTCGTCGTGCCGAGACACCACGTGATGATCGGGTGTGATAAGCTCTACGTTCACATACAACAGGTGCAAGCCAGTTTTGCACACGCAGAATACTCGGGTTAAACTTGACGAGCCTAGCATATGCAGATATGGCCTCGGAACAATGAGACCGAAAGGTCGAGCGTGAATCATATAGTAGATATGATCAACATAGTGATGTTCACCATTCAAAACTACTCCATCTCATGTGATGATCGGACATGGTTTAGTTGATATGGATCACGTGATCACTTAGATGATTAGAGGGATGTTTATCTAAGTGGGAGTTCTTAAGTAATTTGATTAATTGAATTTTAATTTATCATGAACTTAGTACCTGATAGTATTTTGCATGTCTATGTTGTTGTAGATAGATGGCCCGTGTTGTTGTTCCGTTGAATTTTAATGCGTTCCTAGAGAAAGCTAAGTTGAAAGATGATGGTAGCAACTACACGGACTGGGTCCGTAACTTGAGGATTATCCTCATTGTTGTACAGAAGAATTACGTCCTGGAAGCACCGCTAGGTGCCAAATGTTGGTGAACGTTGCAGAAAATAAATTTTTTCCTACGGTTTCACCAAGATCCATCTATGAGTTCATCTAGCAACGAGTGATCGGATGCATCTACATACCTTTGTAGATCGCGAGCGGAAGCGTTCAAAGAACGGGGATGAGGGAGTCGTACTCGTTGTGATCCAAATCACCGAAGATCCTAGCGCCGAACGGGCGGCACCTCCGCGTTCAACACACGTACGGTCAGCGTGTCGTCTCCTCCTTCTTGATCCAGCAAGGGGGAAGGAGAGGTTGATGAAGATCCAGCAGCACGACAGCGTGGTGGTGGATGCAGCAGTCACCACAGCAGGGCTTCGCCGAGCTTCTGCGAGAGGGAGAGGTGTAGCAGGGGAGAGGGAGGCTCCAAGGCTTCAGGGTTCGGCTGCCCCTCCCTCCCCCCCCTTTATATAGGCCCCTTGGGGGGGCGCCAGCCCTGGAGATTGAATCTCCAAGGGGGGCGGCGGCCAAGGGGGTGGAGTACCCCCCAAGGCAAGTGGGGCGCCCCCCCCCCACCCTAGGGTTTCAACCCTAGGCGCAGGGGGTGGGCCAAGGGGGGCGCACCAGCCCACTGTGGGCTGGTTCCCCTCCCCACTTCAGCCCATGGGGCGCTCCGGGTTGGGTGGCCCCACCCGGTGGACCCCCGGGACCCATCCGGTGGTCCTGGTACAATACCGGTGACCCCTGAATCCTTCCCGATGGCCTAAACTGCACTTCCTATATATAATTCTTTTCCTCCGGAACTCCTCGTGACGTCCGAGATCTCATCCGGGACTCCGAACAACTTTCGGATTACTGCATACTCATATCTCTACAACCCTAGCGTCACCGAACCTTAAGTGTGTAGACCCTACGGGTTTAGGAGATATGCAGACATGACCGAGACGCCTCTCCGGCCAATAACCAACAGCAAGATCTGGATACCCATGTTGGCTCCCGCATACTCCTCGATGATCTTATCGGATGAACCATGATGTCGAGGATTAATTCAATCCCGTATGCAATTCCCTTTGTCAATCGGTATTTTACTTGCCCGAGATTCGATCGTCGGTATCCCAATACCTCGTTCAATCTCGTTACCGGCAAGTCACTTTACTCGTACCGTAATGCATGATCCCGTGATCAAACACTTTGATCACATTGAGCTCATTATGATGATTGAGGGAGTCCTGGATTAGGGGGTGTTTGGATAGCCGGACTATACCTTCGCCGGACTCCTGGACTATGAAGATACAAGACTGAAGACTTCGTCCCGTGTCCGGAAGGAACTTTCCTTGGCATGGAAGGCAAGCTAGGCGATGCGGATACTCAAGATCTCCTACTATTGTAACCGACTCCATGTAACCCTAACCCTATCCGGTGTCTATATAAACCGGAGGGTTGTAGTCCGTAGGATAGAACAATCATCATACACAATCATACCATAGGCTAGCTTCTAGGGTTTAGCCTCCTTGATCTCGCGGTAGATCTACTCTTGTACTACCCATATCATCAATATTAATCAAGCAGGAGTAGGGTTTTACCTCCATCGAGAGGACCCGAACCTGGGTAAAAACATCGTGTCCCTTGTCTCCTGTTACCATCCGGCCTTGACGCACAGTTCGGGACCCCCTACCCGAGATCCGCCGGTTTTGACACCGACATTGGTGCTTTCATTGAGAGTTCCTCTGTGTCGTCGCCTTTAGGCCCGATGGCTCCTCTGATCATCTACAACGATGAAGTCCAGGGTGAGACTTTTCTCCCCGGACAGATCTTCGTCTTCGGTGGCTTCGCTCTGCGGGCCAATTCGCTTGGTCATCTGAAGCAGATCGAAAGCTACGCCCCTGGCCATCAAGTCAGGTTTGGAAGCTTAAACTACACGGCTGATATCCACGGAGACTTGATCTTCGACGGGTTCGAGCCACAGCCAAGCGCGCCGCACTATTTCGAGGGGCATGATCTAGCTCTGCCTCTGAACAGTGTCCTGGATGTCGCACACGCACCGGTTCCGACCCTTAACTCGGAACCTATTGTGCCAATTGAGGATGAGCGGTTGGACGTCACCTCGGGGGCTGCGATCTCAAGGGTGATCGAGTAGAACGCCAGCCCCGCACTCCGCGTGACCCGTGATCCTGAAGGTCCGGACTCCTCCCCGGACTCCGAACCCCCCGCGCCCCTGCCAGTTGAAGCCGATTGGGCGCCGATAATGGAGTTCACTGCCGCGGACATCTTTCATCACTCGCCTTTTGGCGACATCCTGAATTCTCTCAAGTCTCTCTCTTTATCAGGAGAACCCTGGCCGGACTACGGTCAGCAAGGATGGGATACAGACGATGAAGAAATTCAAAACCCACCCACCACCCACTTGGTAGCCACTGTCGACGATTACACCGACATGCTTGACTTCGGCTCCGAAGACTTCGACGGTATGAACGACGAGGTAGGAGACGAACGGGAACCAGCACCTGTAGGGAGCTGGATGGCCACCTCGTCATATGACGTATACATGGTGGATACTCCAAAGGATGGAGATGGTGATGGAACAGCGGGGGGATGACACCTCCAAGAAACAGCCAAAGCGCCGACATCAGCGGCGCCACTCTAAATCCCGCCAAAGCAAAAATGGTGATTCCGGCACGGGAGACAATACTACCCCGGATAGCGCCGAAGAACACCCAACCCAGCAAGATTCAGCGCAGGAAGATGGAGAAGCCAGCCCTCATCAGAGAGCGGTAGAACGAGAGGTTGAGGATGATAATTATATGCCTCCCTCCGAAGACGAGGCAAGCCTCGTTGACGACGAATTTGTCGTACCATCAGACCCCGCCGAACAAGAGCGTTTCAAACGCAGGCTTTTAGCCCCGGCAAACAGCCTAAAGAAAAAGCAGCAACGGCTTAGAGCTGATCAAGATTTGCTAGCTGATAGATGGACCGAAGTCCTTGCGGCCGAAGAGTACGAACTCGAGCGCCCCTCCAAGAATTATCCTAAGCGCAGGCCGCTACCCCGATCAGAGGAGGAAGCACCTACATCACCAGCGCACGACATGGCAGACCGGCCACCTCGCGGCCACGACAGAGAGGCCTATCGAACCTCCACCCAAGCCATGCCCCGACGCCGCTCAACCAAGGCACGGGAAAATGCGCCAGGCCTGCGAGATGTACTGGAGGATAAAGCAAGGCAAACAAGATCGATCTACGGATCGCGCAGGCGCCCGACGACACGTGACGATGATCTTCACTCCGGACACAATAAATCCGGACGGGCCGAACACAACAGACATAGCTCTTCCGAGCTGCGTCGTGACATAGCCCAGTACAGAGGCGCCGC
This sequence comes from Aegilops umbellulata, assembly GCA_032464435.1. Classification (NCBI taxonomy): domain Eukaryota; kingdom Viridiplantae; phylum Streptophyta; class Magnoliopsida; order Poales; family Poaceae; genus Aegilops; species Aegilops umbellulata. The sequence goes on from CP136054.1 coordinate 447,559,283, forward strand.
ACACCCACTATGCTTCACAGATGAAGTAATGGATCATAAAATCCCAGAGGGTTTCAAACCCGTAAACATCGAATCATACGATGGCACTACAGACCCGGCGGTATAGATCGAGGATTATCTCCTTCACATCCACATGGCACGTGACGATGATCTACACGCCATCAAATACCTCCCTCTCATAATCAAAGGACCGGCCCGGCACTGGCTTAACAGCCTGCCAGCAGACTCAATTGGTTCTTGGGAGGATCTGGAAGCCGCATTCCTCGACAACTTCCAGGGCACTTATGTGCGACCACCGGATGCCGACGACCTAAGCCACATAATTCAGCAGCCAGAGGAATCGGCCAGGCAATTCTGGACACGATTCCTAACAAAGAAAAACCAGATAGTCGACTGTCCGGACGCAGAGGCCCTAGCAGCCTTCAAGCATAACATCTGCGACGAGTGGCTTGCCCGGCACCTGGGACAGGAAAAGCCGAAATCTATGGCAGCCCTCACGACACTCATGACCCGCTTTTGCGCGGGCGAAGATAGTTGGCTAGCTCGCAGCAACAACTTATCAAAGAACCCTGGTAGTTCGGATACCAAGGACAAAAGTGGTAGGACACGTCGAAATAAGCAAAAGCGTCGCGGTAGCAACGACAGCAATGAAGATACGGCAGTCAACGCCGGATTCAGAGGCTATAAATCCGGTCAGCGGAAAAAGCCATATAAAAAGAATACTCAGGGCCCGTCCAGTTTGGACCGAATACTCGACCGCTTGTGCCAGATCCATGGCACCCCCGAAAGGCCAGCCAATCACACCAACAGGGATTGTTGGGTGTTCAAGCAGGCAGGCAAGTTAAGAGCCGAAAACAAAGACAAGGGGCTGCATAGCGATGACGAAGAGGAGCCCAGGCCGCCGAACAACAATGGACAGAAGGGGTTTCCCCCACAAGTGCGGACGGTGAACATGATATACGCAACCCACATTCCCAAGAAGGAGCGGAAGCGTGCGCTACGGGACGTATACGCGATGGAGCCAGTCGCCCCAAAGTTCAACCCATGGTCCTCTTGCCCGATCACTTTTGATCGAAGGGACCACCCCACTAGCATCCGTCATGGCGGCTTTGCCGCATTGGTTCTCGACCCAATCTTCGACGGATTTCATCTCACAAGAGTCCTCATGGACGGCGGCAGTAGCCTGAACCTGCTTTATCAGGATACAGTGCGGAAAATGGGCATAGATCCATCAAGGATTAAGCCCACAAGAACGACCTTTAAAGGAGTTATACCAGGTGTAGAAGCCAACTGTACAGGCTCTGTAACACTTGATGTGGTCTTCGGATCTCCGGATAACTTCTGAAGCAAAGAATTAATCTTCGACATAGTCCCGTTCCGCAGTGGCTATCACGCCCTGCTCGGACGAACCGCATTTACCATATTAAATGCGGTGCCGCACTATGCATACCTCAAGCTCAAGATGCCAGGCCCTCGAGGAGCAATCACAGTCAACGGAAACACCGAACGCTCCCTCCGCACGGAGGAGCGCACGGCGGCTCTTGCAGCGGAAGTACAAAGCAGCCTTTTTAGGCAACTCTCCAGTCCGGCCATTAAAAAGCCACACACTGCCAAGCGCGCCCGGAGTAACCTACAACAAGACCGCCTGGCCCGTTCTGAGCAGGCGTAGCAATGCGGCCCCAACCCCAGCCATCGCGACATAGCGGAGCTAGTACCTTGCGTACATAATTACGCCCTTGAAATACCATGGGCACAGGGGAAGGGGCATAGTAACGGCATGCTCACAATACGGCTTAAAACGTACTAGGGGCTGCCGGATTCTTTTTATTACTTTTAGGACTCCTCACTTCGGACGACCTGTTCGGCAATTCGGCTGCCACACAAATGATGCAAGATCCAGGGAAGCAGACAAAGCTACGCCGCATTATGGAACTCTTAGGTGGTCTCTATTACAAGCGGTATATCTGTTTCAAACACAATTCCGCGGCCTGCCCCTGGTCAGGACATGTTAAATAGTCTAATATCTTTTTGCTTATCACACTACTTGTATCGTTCGGCTTTGATAAATAGCCTCTTTATAAACAATGCATAGCTTTTTGCCTATTTTTTGCATTATTCTCTGTTAATATGTATATGTTCATTAAATAACATGATCGCATCCGTACACCATGGTACGGCAAACACGCCAGGGGCTTCAGTACCCTTCGATCTGGCGTGAGAAGTCCGTACACTTTCACAAGTGCGGCACCCCGAACTTATAGCACTATATGCATCGGCTCCGAATCATGATTTGGGTCAATAGTTGGGTTTGCCTAGCTCCTATGTTTTGGTGCCTTACGTTCCGCTATATCGGCTAAGGTAGCACTAGGAGAACCACTGCGATTGTGCCCCAGTTCAGCTGGGCTAAGCACCTCAGTGGAGAAAGCTAAAACTGACTGTCATGATAAGGCGAGAGACCGGTCGCTGTTCGAGAGGTTTTTTGAGTCCTTAAAGGCTTATGCCGCTTCGAGCGAGGAGCTGGCTCTGTCCGGCCAAAGGCGTGGATAGCGCCCTGAATTCGGTCTTCCGAACTAGGGGCTTCGCCGAAATTTAAAATTATAAAGTTCTATGGCTAAGTGAGAGTGTTCAAGCATTATAGTCCGATTGCCTGGTTCGTTGTGCTGAGCGCCTCCCTCGAAGGACCCAACCATGGGAAAAAGAGTGCTCAGGTTTATCCCGAACACCCCAGCACTAGCGGCATGGGGGCAGAAGCCGGCGACTAGCCATCTCTCAATTTTTGATAAACGGTCGCACAGAAAATAATATTTTAAATTCCATAAGCATTGCTTAGCGTATATGAACAAGTTTTCAGCGCACAGGATAAAAACGAGCGAGTTCATTCAAATATTACATCTCTACTACATTCATCCGCAATAAGGCGGGTACCGGCAAGAACATCCTTGTAGTAGTTCTCGGGCTTGCGATGCTCCTTCCCCTGCGGCGGTCCGTCCTTCACCAACTTCTCTCCATCAACCTTACCCCAGTGCACCTTTGCACGGGCAAGGGCCCTCCGGGCACCTTCGATGCAGGAGGAGCGCTTGATGACCTCAAACCGTGGACAGGCCTCCACCAGCCGCTGCACTAGCCCGAAGTAGCTCCCAGGCAGGGCCTCTCCGGGCCACAGCCGAACTAGGAAGCCCTTCATGGCTTGTTCGGCCGCCTTGTGGAGCTCGACCAGCTGTTTCAGCTGATCGCTCAAAGGCACAGGGTGTCCGTCCTCAGAATACTGAGACCAGAACACACTCTCCGTCGAGCTGCCCTCTTCAGCTCGGTAGAATGCGGCAGCGTCGGATACGCTGCGGGGAAGATCTGCGAACGCCCCTGGAGAACTCCGGATACGGGTAAGTGACAAGTAGTTTACTTTTATATTCCTACTTTGCATTAAGAATGCCTTACCCGCTGCTATCTTTTTCATCTCCTCCAACTCTTGGAGGGCCTTTTGGGCTTCGGCCTTGGCACCCTTGGCGGTCTCGAGGGCCGACGCGAGCTCGGATGCTTGCGCCTTTGACTCAAGCTCCAAGCTCTCATGTTTTTTCATGAGAGCCTGCAGCTCTTGCTGCACCTCGCCAACCTGAGCCCCAAGCTTCTCTCGCTCGGTTAGCTCCTCGGCCATTTTCTTTTCGGCCTCAGTGAGCGCCTGCTTGAGGGTTGCCACCTCATTTGTGGCCCCTACAATAAGCAGTACAATCCTGTTATTTTTGCAATCACGCCTCTCTATAGGCACCTTTTTTCTTTGTAGGGTATTTCTTACCTTCTTTTTCCTCGAGCTGTCGTTTGGCAAGGCCGAGCTCTTGCTCGGTCCGCCCTAGGTCCTTCTTTAGGACTTCCACCTGTGCAGTCAGTGCGGCGGTGGATAGCAGCGAAGCCTGCATACGCATATTGACTCTTTATTATTAGACTCCTGCAAAAATTACTAGATCCTCTATTCGGCTTTTCTTTTCGAACGCCGAACAGAGCGTCAGGGGCTATTGTCTATGCGGTCATATTTTGACATATTTTCTACTTACCTCGAAGCCTGTCAGAAGGCTAGCGCAAGCTTCAGTCAGTCCGCTCTTGGCGCACTGAACCCTTCGGATCACCGTACTCATAATAGTACGGTGTTCCTCGTCGATGGAGGCGCCGTCAAGCACCTCCAGCAGATTGTCCGGCACCTCCGGTTGGACGGAGGTTGCCGGCTCAGAAGGCTTGCTCCTCTTGGAAGGAGTTCGCCTACCGCGGACAGGAACTGTTGAAGAGTCCGGTGCGACGTCCGGCATGAAGCCGGAGTCAGAGCCCTGGGGGGTTGAAAGCACAAGTGCTCCTCAGGTGGTTTTGGTAATTAATGTCAGCATATCTCTTGTTGGACTAACACTTTTATCTAGTATATTTCAGATAAGTTCAACAATGGAGTGGCAGGAACTAAAGATTGTGGGAACTCCTTCAAGATGCTAAGGACAAAGGATTGGCTAAAGCTTCAAGCTCAAGACTCTTCATTTTACACTTTTAGTGATCCAAGATCACATTGAGTCTATAGGAAAAGCCAATACTATCAAGGAGGGATGAGGTGTTGCTTAATGAGCTCTTTGCCTTATGTGCTTAATGATATGCTCCAAAATCCTTAGCTACTTTCCCATATCCATGTATGACCTAAACCCTAAACCAAATTCGGTCATACCGATTCTTTCCATCCGGCGCCACCGAGTTTCATATATCATAAGCCACTGCCAAAACCCTAGCAAATCGGTTTCACCGATAGGGATCTCGGTCTCACCGAGATGGGATTGCAATCTCACTGTGTATGTCCATCGTCAAAATCGGTCTCACCGAGTTTAGGCAGTCGGTACTACCGAGATTACAATGCAACCTCTCTGGGTAACTTATTACCAAAATCGGTCCAACCGAGTTTAGTAATCGGTCCCACCGAGTTTGCCTGACCAACTCTCTGGTTAGCTAATTACCAAATCGGTCTCACCGAGTTTGTGTAATCGTACCGAGATGCATGTCAGTACCACCAAAAATCTCTAACGGTCACTAGGTTTACCTTTTCGGTCCGACCGAGTTTGTTGATTCGGTCCCACCGAGATTGGTAAATTGTGTGTAACGGTTGGATTTTGTGTGGAGGCTATATATACCCCACCACCCCCTCTTCATTCGTGGAGAGAGCCATCAGAACACATCTACACTTCCAACTCATATGTTCTGAGAGAGAACCACCTACTCATGTGTTGAGACCAAGATATTCCATTCCTACCATATGAATCTTGATCTCTAGCCTTTCCCAAGTTGCTTTCCACTCAAATCTTCTTTCCACCAAATCCAAATCCTGTGAGAGAGAGTTGAGTGTTGGGGAGACTATCATTTGAAGCACAAGAGCAAGGAGTTCATCATCAACACACCGTTTGTTACTTCTTGGAGAGTGGTGTCTCCTAGATTGGCTAGGTGTCACTTGGGAGCCTCCGACAAGATTGTGGAGTTGAACTAAGGAGTTTGTAAGGGCAAGGAGATCGCCTACTTTGTGAAGATCTACCGCTAGTGAGGCAAGTCCTTTGTGGGCGATGGCCATGGTGGGATAGACAAGGTTGCTACTTTGTGGACCCTTCGTGGGTGGAGCCCTCCGTGGACTCGCGCAACCGTTACCCTTCGTGGGTTGAAGTCTCCACTAACGTGGATGTAGGATAGCACCACCTATCCGAACCACGGAAAAAGCATCCTTGTCTCCAATTGCGTTTGATTTCTCCAAACCCTTCCCCTTACATACTTGCAAGTTGCATGCTTTACTTTCCGCTGCCTATATGTTCTTTGCATGCTTGCTTGATATGTATTGCTGAAATTGTGCCTAAACTTCACTCAAACCAAAAAGGCTTAAAAATTGCAACTTTAGTACTAAGTGTCTAATCACCCCCCCCCCCTCTAGACACACTCTCTTCTAGATCCTACAAGTGGTATCAGAGCTTTGGTTTCCATTGCCTTGGTTTAATCACCTTTGGAGGAAGATGGATGTGTCTACTTTAGGGAGTCTTAGACATAGAGTGCCTATTCTTGATGAAGAGTATTTTCATGAATGGAAAAATGAGATGCTTGAGATTTTCACTCAATATCATTTGAACAAGTATATTGCTAGTCCTTGTGCTCCTCATGTTGATCCTATGCATCCCACTCTAGATGAAGATGTTGGTATGATTCGCAATCTTAGAACCGTTGAGCTCATCATTAGAGGATTGCCCAAATACTTGATTGCTAGTTTACCTACTCTTAAATGCGCCTATGCTATATGGAAATTTCTTGAAGAACGATTCCCCGATTATTCCTTGAAAAACTTGGATGAAATTCTCCATAAATCTATTGCCATGAGTAAAATGAATTCTAGTAATCCTAGTTTTGGTGATTGTCTACTTGAGCTTACTAATCTCATGCATGCTAAAGGAAATGTTGGAATCATTAGTAATATCGTATCCGAAGCTATAATAATTCATAAAAGTGACCACTCTGATGATCATTTGTCTAATGAATCACTTTCTCTAGGAAATGATGAATCACAAGATCGTGTTGAACATGGATACTACGATGAGAATGATGATAGTGACTTCGATCTTGATGATGCAATGAGACACTTTGGTCTTATGGCAAATCTTCGAGGATATGTGTCAGGAGGAAAGGAATGGGTTCTCGATAGTGGATGTACCGACCATATAACGGGAGATGAAGAGATGTTCCGTGAGCTTGCTGAAAATGACGGCCCTCGAAAATATGTCACCTTTGGTGATAATTCAAAGGGTAAGGTGGTTGGCCTTGGTAAGGTGGCCATCTCACACGATAGCTCCATTCAAAATGTCATGCTTGTTGAATCCCTTGGATACAATTTACTTTCAGTATCCAGACTTGCTGATTTTGGATTAAATGTTCTATTTACTGAGGTAGATTGCCAAGTGTTTCGTCGAGATAATCATAAAATGGTCTTTACCGGTATACGTAGAGGTGACCTTTATATTGTCGATTTCTCTAAAAAGGCACAACCTAAAACTTGCTTTATTGCTAAATCCTCAAAAGGTTGGTTGTGGCATAGACGACTAGGTCATGTTGGCATGAGAAACCTTGACAAGCTTATCAAAGGAAATCATATCCTTGGAGTTAACGATGTTATATTTGATAAGGATAGACTTTGCAGTTCTTGTCAAGCAGGTAAACAGGTTGGAGGAAGACATCCCGTGAAGAACATCATGACCACAAGGAGGCCACTCGAGCTACTTCATATGGATCTCTTTGGTCCCAATGCCTACAAGAGTCTCGGTGGAAACTCTTTTGGTCTAGTCATAGTTGATGATTTTTCAAGATTTACGTGGGTGTTCTTTCTTGATGACAAATCGCAGGTCCAAAAGATCTTCAAAAACTTCGCTACAAAGGCCCAAAATCAGTTTGACGTGAAGATCAAGATGGTTCGGAGCGACAACGGAACGGAGTTCAAGAACGCAAATGTGGATACCTTTCTTGACGAAGAAGGGATTTCACATGAGTTCTCGGCTATGTACACACCTCAACAAAATGGAGTCGTTGAGAGGAAGAACCGGACACTCATCAAAATGGCAAGAACGATGCTTGATGAGTACAAGATGTCGAAGCACTTCTGGGCAGAAGCGGTTGAGACGGCTTGTCATGCAACAAATCGCTTGTATCTTCACAAGCTACTCGGCAAGACGGCATACGAGCTCCTCACCGGTAACAAACCCCAAGTTGGATACTTTCGAGTATTTGGCTCAAAGTGCTACATTCTAGATAAGCATCATCGTTCAAAGTTTGCTCCTAAGTCTCATGAAGGTTTTCTACTTGGTTATGGCTCAAACTCTCACACTTGCCGTGTCTACAACATTTTCACCCGAAAGGTTGAAGAGACGGTAGATGTGAAGTTTGATGAATCTAATGGCTCGCAAGTAGAGCAACTGCCAATTGATGTAGGAGACAAAGACCCTTCGGAAGCAATTCAAGACTTGTCTATTGGCAAAATTCGTCCGACGGAGGTGAAGGAGAATACCTCGTTCGTCCACGTGGAAGCTTCTACTTCACGACAAGGTGAACCAAGAATTGACACGGAAGCATCCACAAGTGGGACACACCAAGATGAAGAAAACGAGGAAATACGTCAAGACGAACATCAACAACCTCCTTCTCCACCACGACAAGAGAACGGCAACGCCAAAAATGAAGAACGCCAAGAAGAAGAAGAACAAGACGAAGAAGAAGTTCAACAAAGACCCAAGCAAAAGCTATCACGAGTTCGAGCAAGAATCGCCAAAGATCATCCCGTCGAGCAAATCTACAATGATATCCAAACCGGGAGAATTACTCGATCAAAAACTCGTCTAGCTAACTTTTGTGAAAATTATTCATTCATTTCTAGCATTGAACCTATGAAGGTTGAAGAAGCATTGGAGGATCCGGATTGGATAAATGCTATGCATGAAGAGCTACATAACTTTGAGAGAAACCAAGTTTGGACATTGGTTGAGAAGCCCGATGACAACCACAACATCATCGGTACCAAATGGGTGTTTCGCAACAAGCAAGATGAAGATGGACAAGTGGTTCGCAACAAAGCACGTCTCGTCGCCCAAGGATACACACAAGTCGAAGGTATGGACTATGGTGAGACATATGCTCCCGTTGCTAGACTCGAGTCCATTCGCATCTTACTTGCCTTTGCTAATCACCACAATATCACCTTGTACCAAATGGACATTAAAAGTGCTTTTCTAAATGGTGAAATAGAGGAGGAAGTTTATGTCAAACAACCTCCCGGCTTTGTCAATCCTAAGAAACCTAATCATGTTTACAAACTTCACAAAGCACTTTACGGTCTTAAACAAGCTCCTAGAGCATGGTATAAATGCTTGACTAAGTTCCTTCTTGCGAGTGGTTTTGAAATTGGAAAAATTGATTCTACACTCTTCACTAAAAGAGTTAATGGTGAACTATTTGTATGCCAAATTTATGTTGATGATATCATATTTGGTTCTACTAACCCTCTTTTTAGTGAAAAGTTTGGAAAGCTTATGTCAAAGAAGTTTGAGATGTCTATGATGAGTGAACTCAAGTTCTTTCTCGGTTTGCAAATCAAGCAAACTAAGGAAGGCACATTTATCTCTCAAACGAAGTACACCAAAGACCTATTAAAGAAGTTCAATATGCAAGAATGCAAAGGTATGTCTACACCTATGCCTACTAGTGGACATAATGATTTGACCAAAGATGGTGAACCGGTTGATCAAAAGGTATATCGTTCTATGATTGGTTCATTGTTGTACCTATGTGCCTCTCGTCCCGACATCATGCTAAGTGTGTGCATGTGTGCACGATATCAAGCTGCTCCTAAAGAATGTCATCTTAAGGCTGTGAAAAGGATAGTGAGAGACTTAATCCATACACCAAATTTTGGCATTTGGTATCCTAAGAGGTCCTCTTTCGATCTTGTTGGGTATTCCGACTCGGATTATGCCAGAGACAAGGTTGATAGAAAGTCCACTTCGGGTACATGTCAATTTCTTGGTAGATCTCTTGTGTCTTGGTCCTCCAAGAAACAAAACTCGGTATCCTTATCCACCGCCGAAGCGGAATACATTGCCGCTGGATCATGTTGTGCTCAGTTACTTTGGATGACCCAAACTCTTAAAGATTATGGGGTCTATGTGAAACATGTTCCATTGCTTTGTGATAATGAAAGTGCTATCAAAATTGGTCATAATCCTGTGCAACATTCTCGAACTAAGCATATTGAAGTTCGTCATCATTTCATTCGAGACCATGTTGCAAAGGGTGACATTGATCTTAAGCATGTTCGCACCGATAAGCAATTAGCGGATATATTCACTAAACCGCTTGATGAGAAAGTGTTTTGCAGGTTGAGAGGAGAATTGAACATCATTGATGCTTCAAACTTGGAGTAGAAACTCCATTGGATACATGCAAGACATGAGCTTAAGCATAATCCTAGATATATCTCTTATGATGACTATTATGTCTTGGATATATTTGCACCTTGCATGTTATCTAACCCATGTAGGTACTTGGATGAATCTATCTCTATGAGATTGCAACTCTCTCACATCTTGAGCAATCTCTACATCACCAAGTATCTACACAATGGTGGTTGACAAGGAAGCACGAAACCATTCAAACATATCCTTTGACTAATTCTATGATTGAGCTTCATGATTGTCATTTTTGGATATAAAAGTGTTTTTCCTTGCAAGAACTAACCCATGTAGGTAGATGAACTCAAACTCCAAGTGGTGCTCCCAACTCTTGATGAGCTACATCAACCTCGAGCACCCACACAAGTTCAACTACATGAGCAAGATCCACACCACCACCCAAGGTATGTCATTCCATCTTAGAGAAGCTTTACTCCAAGACATGAGTCAAAGCAACTCAACAAGATGAGAATACATCAAGATGCTTAAACGAAAAATGGTAACCCCATTTTGAGCTTAAACGATGAGTATGACCTATGATCAAGTGTTCTCACTTGACTTCTAAGTCAATATACTCTAACATAGGTGACAATGTCACCGCCCAATTCTAGATGAAGTTCTCTTGTGTTATTTTCTGTGTTATTGCATTTGTCCCTTGCATGTTTATTTCCCTCTATTTCAAAAAAAACTTCATCTAGAACTTACATTCTTTTCTGTTTCTTTTGTTCTGCATATTTCTGCATCAAATTCCTTGCAAATCTTTCAATTAATTCATTGCAAATCTTTGTGAGATCTTATTTGACTAGTGAGCTGAGGTGACAAGTGTTTTCTCTGAAGTAAACTCGGCTCCACCGATTTGAACATTTCGGATCAACCGAATCCCTTCGGTACTACCGAAATGTGACGCTCGGTGCCACCGATTTCGCAACAGGAAAACAGCTTGCCACTTATTCCATATTTCTTCTGATCCAGCTCCACTCGATGAATCTTATCCTCTACAAGCATCACAGTTTTATCCATTGCTTTATGCTGCATCTCAAGGACCAAACCTTTTCGACAGATTCCAGAAGAGCCTTCTTGGAAATTGATGTCAAAGGGGGAGAGAGAGATCACATCAAAGCTTATCACCTACAAGGGAGAAAGTATTAAGGAGGAGAAAGAGATCTCCAGGGGAGAGAATACTCAAGGATCCCAGATGCTTGATGATTAAGAGGAGAGATACCACATGTCTTTTTGGGGGAAAGACATGTTCATATGTGCTTGTTTGCACTAAGCTCTATTCATTTGATTTCTTTCAGAAGTGATTTTCCGTTCCCTATCTTCTCCCATTATCCCATGTCAGATTCAGGGGGAGCAAGACACCTAAGGGGAAAGAAATCATTCAAATTCATTGCATATCTTTACTTTTGGGGACATGTCTAATCTAATGTGGTACTCTGTACTCACTCTCTACATGTCATCCCAGTCTTGGTACTCTTGTGGTTTCTTTTGTTTGCTCTGGCTACTGGATGTATCTGTGTTATCTAACCTTGTTTGTGCAGGTTCATTTCATCCTAAGTCAACTCAACACCACAAGGTAAGTATATGCATCAGAATCATGAGTATGAGGAATTCTTGCTTTTTTACAAACTGTTTGCAAGAAGAACTCATAGGCATGAAGGTATTTCTCTTAACAATCCTTTACTCTGATGCATATGGCCAAGATACATGTAACACATTGTCTACTCTGTCATGATTATGCTCTCACATACTTCTATATTCTACACTCACATGTTTGCATACATGTAGGGGGAGCTTATGCTTGTTACATGTCCTTCCAAAGATTTACTTGCTATTCTTTGTATCTTTATCTAAAGCTTTGATGTATGTTGCCATCAATTACCAAAAAGGGGGAGATTGAAAGCACAAGTGCTCCTCAGGTGGTTTTGGTAATTAATGTCAACATATCTCTTGTTGGACTAACACTTTTATCTAGTATATTTCAGATAAGTTCAACAATGGAGTGGCAGGAACTAAAGGTTGTGGGAACTCCTTCAAGATGCTAAGGACAAAGGATTGGCTAAAGCTTCAAGCTCAAGACTCTTCATTTTACACTTTTAGTGATCCAAGATCACATTGAGTCTATAGGAAAAGCCAATACTATCAAGGAGGGATGAGGTGTTGCTTAATGAGCTCTTTGCCTTATGTGCTTAATGATATGCTCCAAAATCCTCAGCTACTTTCCCATATCCACTTATGACCTAAACCCTAAACCAAATTCGTTCATACTGATTCTTTCTATCCGGCGCCACCGAGTTTCATATATCATAAGCCACTGCCAACACCCTAGCAAAACGGTTTCACCGATAGGGATCTCGGTCTCACCGAGATGGGATTGCAATCTCACTGTGTATGTCCATTGTCAAAATCGGTCTCACCGAGTTTAGGCAATCGGTACTACCGAGATTACAATGCAAACTCTCTGGGTAACTTATTACCAAAATCGGTCCAACCGAGTTTAGTAATCGGTCCCACCGAGTTTGCCTGGCCAACTCTCTGGTTAGCTAATTACCAAATCGGTCTCACCGAGTTTGTGTAATCGGTCTCACCGAGATTACGTTATGCCCAAACCCTAACCACTTCGGTCCTACCGAGATGCATGTCAGTCCCACCGAAAATCTCTAACGGTCACTAGGTTTACCTTTTTGGTCCGACCGAGTTTGTTGATTCGGTCCCACCGAGATTGGTAAATTGTGTGTAACGGTTGGATTTTGTGTGGAGGCTATATATACCCCTCCACCCCCTCTTCATTCGTGGAGAGGGCCATCAGAACACATCTACACTTCCAACTCATATGTTCTGAGAGAGAACCACCTACTCATGTGTTGAGACCAAGATATTCCATTCCTACCATATGAATCTTGATCTCTAGCCTTTCCCAAGTTGCTTTCCACTCAAATCTTCTTTCCACCAAATCCAAATCCTATGAGAGAGAGTTGAGTGTTGGGGAGACTATCATTTGAAGCACAAGAGCAAGGAGTTCATCATCAACACACCGCTTGTTAATTCTTGGACAGTGGTGTCTCCTAGATTGGCTAGGTGTCACTTGGGAGCCTCCGACAAGATTGTGGAGTTGAACCAAGGAGTTTGTAAGGGCAAGGAGATCGCCTACTTCGTGAAGATCTACCGCTAGTGAGGCAAGTCCTTCGTGGGCGATGGCCATGGTGGGATAGACAAGGTTGCTACTTCGTGGACCCTTCGTGGGTGGAGCCCTCCGTGGACTCACGCAACCGTTACCCTTCGTGGGTTGAAGTCTCCACTAACGTGGATGTAGGATAGCACCACCTATCCGAACCACGGAAAAAACATCCTTGTCTCCAATTGCGTTTGATTTCTCCAAACCCTTCCCCTTACATACTTGCAAGTTGCATGCTTTACTTTCCGCTGCCTATATGTTCTTTGCATGCTTGCTTGATATGTATTGCTGAAATTGTGCCTAAACTTCACTCAAACCAAAAAGGCTTAAAAACTGCAACTTTAGTACTAAGTGTCTAATCACCCCCCCCCCCTCTAGACACACTCTCTTCTAGATCCTACAGGGGTCTTGTCCCCTCTATTCCTGGGGTCCGGGAGGTCGCCTTTTGGCTCCTCCAGGACCACCTCCTCCTGCCCCGGAGCTTGTCGCGACGCCACTTCGGCGTCGTCTGCAGTGCGGGGGGAGACAGCGGGCGGAACTGAGTTCACGTCCGACGTATCCAGGGAGCCGCTCGATGAATCGTCGAGTTCGGCCCGGGGCGGGCTGCATAAATCACATTCGACATTAGGGAGAGTTGTGCATTAAAGGAATATCATGAGTCACTCTGGTATGCGAATACTTACGATTTCGCCGGATGCTTGGCCCTGTTCGGCCACTCCTCTCCGCTCTCTGCGGCGTCGTGGGAGTAGTCCGGCGGAGGGGTCTTCCTCTTCCTAGACCCCTCGGCCTCCCCCGATGGGGCGGCCTTCTTCTTCTTTTCTACCCCCACTGGGGGGGAGAGCTTTCTTCTTCCTCCTCTTCATTTTCACGATAGGAGGGCGCCTCGGACTCGTCAGACGACGAGTCCAACACCACCAAGTTGCGGGCACTCTTTCGAGTCCCGGTGGTCTTCTTCTTCTTGACATTCTTCTCCGGCACCACATAAGGTGCCGGAGTCAGCAGCTTCACTAGGAGAGCTGGGGCTGGGTCATCGGGCAGGGGAGCCGGACGGTTAATTGGTCCGGATATCGCCTACCAAGCTTGTCAAAGGTAAGGGAGTTTAGATCCCGCATAGAGTTAATCTATGAAAAAGAGCTTAATAGTCATGTCAAAGGCATAGATAGCTTACCTCGCCAGCGTGACGCTGCGAGCTGTATCCGTGGTCCTCGGAAGCGGACGCGGGAGCCTCGGCGCCTTTGAAAAGCACCTTCCAAGCATCTTCGTACGTTGTGTCAAAGAGCCTATTGAGGGTTTGGTGCTGCGCCGGGTTGAACTCCCACAAATTGAAGTCCCGTTGTTGGCACGGGAGGATCCGGCGAACGAGCATGACCTGGACTACATTGACAAGCCGGATTGGCTTGCTCACCAGGGACTGGATGCAAGTTTGCAATCCGGTCACCTCTTCTTCGTTTCCCCATGACAGGCCCGTCTCTTTCCAGGACATAAGCCGCGTGGGGGTCCGGATCGGAACTCGGGGGCTGTGACCCATTTCGGATCGCGTAGCTCGGTGATGTAAAACCACCCTGCTTGCCACCCCTTTAGGGCCTCCACAAAGGAGCCCTCGAACCAGAGGACGTTGGCTATCTTGCCAGCCATAGCGCCTCCGCACTCCACTTGGTTGTCACGCACCACCTTGGGCTTGACGTTGAAGGTCTTGAGCCAAAGGCCGAAATGGGGGCGGACACGGAGGAAGGCCTCACACATGACGATAAACGCCGAGATGTTGAGGATGAAGTTCGGGGCCAGATCGTGGAAATCTAGGCCATAGTAGAATATGAGACCCCGGACAAATGGGTGAAGTGGAAAACCCAGTCCGCGGAGGAAGTGGGGAAGAAAAACTACCCTCTCATGGGGCCTTGGGGTGGGGAGAAGCTGCCCCTCCTCAGGAAGCCGGTGCGGGATGTCCTTGGACAGGTATCCGGCTTTCCTTAGCTTTTTTACTTGAGCCTCCGTGACGGAGGAGACCATCCACTTGCCTCCCGCTCCGGACATTGCTGGAGAAGGTTGAGGTGGGAAGAGCAGGCTGGGCGCTGGAGCTTGAGTGCGCGAGAGATGGATTGGCAAAGGAGGAAGAAGGCGTAGGTGAAAAGGTGGATCCTTATCCCCTTATATGGCCGGATGCGGTTATGCGTCCCCACCTACCTAATAAAACTCGCTTGCCTCCCAAGCGTCGTGGTAAATGGCGCGGTTGGGTTACCCACGTCCGTATTGATGAGAATCCCGTTAAAAGGGGCACACGATCTCTGCTTTGACAAGACGTGCCAAGGAAACCGCCTCGCTAAATGCGCTGAGGTGGAAGAGTGAAAACAATTTGTATAAAGAGCTTGGCCGCAGTGTGTTGACGCACTGCGGAATACGTCAGCAGATTTGATTTGTGTTAATATTGTTCTCTCTATGGTATTATGTGGAAACTTATTTTGCAGAGCCGGACACTATTTTTGGTGTTTACAATCTTCTATGAAGGACTTGGAGGAGGAACCCGCCTTGCAATGCCGAAGACAATCTGCGCGCCGGACTCGTCGTCATTGAAGCCTGGTTCAGGGGCTACTGAGGGAGTCCTGGATTAGGGGGTGTTCGGATAGCCGGACTATACCTTCGTCGGACTCCTGGACTATGAAGATACAAGATTGAAGACTTCGTCCCGTGTCCGGAAGGAACTTTCCTTGGCGTGGAAGGCAAGCTAGGCGATGCGGATACTCAAGATCCCCTACTATTGTAACCGACTCCATGTAACCCTAACCCAATCCGGTGTCTATATAAACCGGAGGGTTGTAGTCTGTAGGACAGAACAATCATCATACACAATCATACCATATGGTAGCTTCTAGGGTTTAGCCTCCTTGATCTCGCGGTAGATCTACTCTTGTACTACCCATATCATCAATATTAATCAAGCAGGAGTAGGGTTTTACCTCCATCGAGAGGGCCCGAACCTGGGTAAAAACATCGTGTCCCTTGTCTCCTGTTACCATCCGGCCTTGACGCACAGTTCGGGACCCCCTACCCGAGATCCACCGGTTTTGACACCGACAATGATGCATTACCGAGTGGGCCCAGTGATACCTCTCCATCATACGGAGTGACAAATTCCAGTCTCGATCCGTGTCAACCCAACAGACACTTTTGGAGATACCCGTAGTACACCTTTATAGTCACCCAATTACGTTGTGACGTTTGGTATACCCAAAGCACTCCTACGGTATCCGGGAGTTACACGATCTCATGGTCTAAGGAAAAGATACTTGACATTGGAAAAGCTCTAGCAAACGAACTATACGATCTTGTGCTATGCTTAGGATTGGGTCATGTCCACCACATCATTCTCCTAATGATGTGATCTCGTTATCAATGACATCCAATGTCCATAGTCAGGAAACCATGACTATCTGTTGATCAACGAGCTAGTCAACTAGAGGCTTACTAGGGACATGTTGGTGTCTACGTATTCACACATGTATTACGATTTCCGAATAACACAATTATAGCATGAATAAAAGACAATTATCATGAACAAGGAAATATATTAATAATCCTTTTATTATTGCCTCTAGGGCATATTTCCAATAGTCTCCCACTTGCACTAGAGTCAATAATCTAGTTACATTGTGATGAATCGAACACCCATAGAGTTCTGGTGTTGATCATGTTTTGCTCGCGGAAGAGGTTTAGTCAACGGATCTGCGACATTCAGATCCATATGCACTTTGCAAATTTCTATGCCTCCATCTTGAACATTTTCACGAATGGAGTTGAAGTGACGCTTGATGTGCCTAGTCTTCTTGTGAAACCTGGGCTCCTTGGCAAGTGCAATAGCTCCAATGTTGTCACAGAAGAGTTTGATCGGCCCCGACGCATTGGATATGACTCCTAGGTCGGTGATGAACTCCTTCACCCAAATTGCTTCATGCGCTGCCTCCGAGGCTGCCATGTACTCCGCTTCACATGTAGATCCCGCCACGACGCTCTGCTTGCAGCTGCACCAGCTTACTGCTCCACCATTCAACATATACACGTATCCAGTTTGTGACTTAGAGTCATCCAGATCTGTGTCGAAGCTAGCGTCGACGTAACCCTTTACGACGAGCTCTTCGTCACCTCCATAAACGAGAAACATGTCCTTAGTCCTTTTCAGGTACTTCAGGATATTCTTGACCGCTGTCCAGTGTTCCTTGCCGGGATTACTTTGGTACCTTCCTACCAAACTTACGGCAAGGTTTACATCAGGTCTGGTACACAGCATGGCATACATAATAGACCCTATGGCTGAGGCATAGGGGATGACACTCATCTCTTCTATATCTTCTGCCGTGGTCGGACATTGAGTTGAGCTCAATTTCACACCTTGCAACACAGGCAAGAACCCCTTCTTAGACTGATCCATATTGAACTTCTTCAATATCTTATCAAGGTATGTGCTTTGTGAAAGACCTATGAGGCGTCTTGATCTATCTCTATAGATCTTGATGCCTAATATATAAGCAGCTTCTCCAAGGTCCTTCATTGAAAAACTCTTATTCAAGTAGGCCTTAATGCTGTCCAAAAGTTCTATATCATTTCCCATCAAAAGTATGTCATCTACATATAATATGAGAAATGCTACAGAGCTCCCACTCACTTTCTTGTAAACGCAAGCTTCTCCATAAGTCTGCATAAACCCAAACGCTTTGATCATCTCATCAAAGCGAATGTTCCAACTCCGAGATGCTTGCACCAGCCCATAAATGGATCGCTGGAGCTTGCATACCTTGTTAGCATTCTTAGGGTCGACAAAACCTTCCGGCTGCATCATATACAGTTCTTCCTTAAGATAACCGTTAAGGAATACCGTTTTGACGTCCATTTGCCATATCTCATAATCATAGTATGCGGCAATTGCTAACATCATTTGGACGGACTTCAGCTTCGCTACGAGAGAGAAAGTCTCGTCATAGTCAACCCCTTGAACTTGCCGATAACCCTTAGCGACAAGTCGAGCTTTATAGATGGTAACATTACCATCCGCGTCCGTCTTCTTCTTAAAGATCCATTTGTTTTCTATCGCTCGTGATCATCGGGCAAGTCTGTCAAAGTCCAAACTTTGTTTTCATACATGGATCCTATCTCAGATTGCATGGCTTCAAGCCATTTGTTGGAATCTGGGCCCGCCATCGCTTCTTCATAGTTCGAAGGTTCACCGTTGTCTAACAACATGATTTCCAGGACAGGGTTGCCGTACCACTCTGGTGCGGAACATGTCCTAGTGGACCTACGAAGTTCAGTAGCAACTTGATTCGAAGTACCTTGATCATCATCATTAATTTCCTCTTCAGTGGATGTAGGCACCACAGGAACATTTTCCTGAGCTGCACTACTCTCCGGTTCAAGAGGTAGTACTTCATCGAGTTCTACTTTCCTCCCACTTACTCCTTTTGAGAGAAACACTTTTTCCAGGAAGGATCAGTTCTTGGCAACAAAGATCTTGCCTTCGGATCTAAGGTAGAAGGTATACCCAATGGTTTCCTTAGGGTATCCTATGAAGACGCATTTTTCCGATTTGGGTTCGAGCTTTTTAGGTTGAAGTTTCTTGACATAAGCATCGCATCCCCAAACTTTTAGAAACGACAGCTTAGGTTTCTTCGCAAACCATAATTCATACGGTGTCGTCTCAATGGATTTATACGGTGCCCTATTTAAAGTGAATGTAGTTTTCTCTAGAGCGTATCCCCAAAATGATAGCGGTAAATCAGTAAGAGACATCATAGATCGCACCATATCCAATAGAGTGCGATTACGACGTTCGGACACACCGTTAAGTTGAGGTGTTCCAGGCGGCGTGAGTTGTGAAACAATTCCACATTTCCTTAAGTGTGTGCCAAATTCGTGACTTAAATATTCTCCTCCACGATCTGATCGTAAGAACTTTATTTTTCGGTCACGATGATTCTCTACCTCATTCTAAAATTCCTTGAACTTTTCAAAGGTCTCAGACTTGTGTTTCATCAAGTAGACATACCCATTGTCGGATCACGGGTTCCGGCAGACCCTTAAGGTTCGAACTCTGGGGTGCGCGCGGAGGTTATGCCCTCTACCTCTCCGTCTCGCAAGGATCTAAACTACCGAACGAACAGCACAAGAGACACAGGGTTTATACTAGTTCGGGCCACCATTGTGGTGTAATACCCTACTCTAGTTTGTGGTGGGTGGATTGTCTCTTGGGCTGATGAAGATGAACGGTACAAGGTAGAACAGCCTCGCGAGGGTCTGTTCTTGGCTGGGGGATGAACTGCCGGGGGAGTTCAATCGCCCTTCTCTCTCTCTCTCTGGGTGTGTTGCTAGCTCTGTTCGTGGATGCTGCGTTCTAGCTGGTTTCTTGATGATGCCAAGATGCCTCTACCCTGGGGGTGGCTAGTCCTATTTATAGGCAAAGGCCCTGGGCCTCTTCCCAAATATTTGAGCGGGAAGGGCGCCAACAATTGGCCAATTCGAAGGGGAACATCTGGTACACTTATCCTGACTAAAGTTGGTCTTCGCCTGCCAAAGGCCCTGTGGTGACGTCGCTCTGGGCTCCATGGTGACCTCCTTCCCACCGTTGGACTGGTCTTGGTCTTGTTGCACCGAAATGGGTGCCTTTGCTTGCCCCCTTTGCACCAAAGAGGAAAGGGGAACGGTGCGCGGGCTGGCGCCCGCCTGGCACCCTCGATCGTCATGGCTTGCGTCATGGGCACCTCGCGAGGTACCCCGCCTTGATCTCTCCGCCTCCTCGCGAGCCAGCCTGAGGAGGCCGCGCCTGAGGAAGCGCCGTGTTGTCCGCCTCGCGAGGCTTGGCCCCTCGCGAGGGTCTTGAGTCTTGTGTTGATGAAGATGGGCCACGCTGGGCCCCCATTTGAGCCACGCCGCAGGCCGCAGGCAGGCAAGTCTGGGGACCCCCGTTCCCAGAACGCCGACAGTAGCCCCCGGGCCCAAGGCGCGCATGGACTTGGCCGTGCTGTTGGGGATATTACTACTGGGCGTAAACCGGCCTACCTGGGCCGGGTTAACTTCATCAGTAGTTCAAGAATGTTAAAGCCCAAGAAGCTTGTAAAGGCCAAAGGCCGTAGTCGGTTTAATATCTGCAGCCGTAAACCGGCTTGTATAAACTTGAACTATAAGTTAGAAATAAGGAGAGACCAACCCGGGTACGAGTATGAACCGGAGATTGGAACTCTGTGAACCGACGGGCGTCACCCGTGTATATAAGGGGACGACCCGATAGCGGTTCAAGGGAGGCAACCACAACTCGAGGTCTAGGCGAAGCGTATTTGCTCCCTAGTCATCGAGACTTCATCAATTCCATCACAAACTAGACGTAGGCTTTTACCTTCATCGAAGGGGCCGAACTAGTATAAACTCTCTGTGTCCCTGTGTCCGCTTTAACCCCTTCGAGTTAACCCGTTGCGATGGCTCCACGACTAAGTCCTTTCGCTAGGACATCTGCCGTGACAAACCCACGACAGTTGGCGCCCACCGTGGGGCTATCGCACGATGGTTTCAAGTTCTTGGAGGGCCGCTTTGAAGGACTCGAGGGATATGCCGTGGGCCGGATGACCAAGAGTCGTCGCGGCAAGATCTACATCGACGACGCAGGCTGGGTCCCCGAGGCCGGCTCAATTGAGTACGGGTACCGGGTCCCCTTTGGTGGCATACACGTCTTCATTGGCAAAATTGGTGAACCGGGCCCTGAGCTGGACATCTGCACCGACCTCATTGAGACAGCTCAGCGTGCGCGACCTGCCCGGGTTAAGCCAGCCGTGAAGCGTGCCTTCGTGGGAGTCATCCATGGAGGAAGCTATGAGGACGGATCAGGATCTGGTGGCGAAACCGTCGTTTATTCTGGCGACGAGTCATCGACCGGAGAAACAAAGTCCTTGTATCAAGTACAAGACGGTCGGATTGGGGGTTGTTCCGATGGCGACAGAATTTCGGACCCCTCCGATCTGCCTAGCCGGGTCGCTATATTCATGGCCGGTACACAAGCAGCGCCTCACTCATCGACGGCCGCAGCAATGGTTTCCGGTTCAGCAGCGGCAACGGCTGCCGGAGCAGGAGGCTCTGTGCGCCAGCCAGCTCAAGTGTTATCCGATCTGTTCGACACATTGGCTGCGCTCATGGCAGAGGCCAATCCGATGGATCAGGATGCTCATAGTGCGGAGATCGCAAAGGTGAGAGAGCAGATTACCCAGGCCAAAGCGGATCTGGCAGCTGAAGAGGTTAGGATGACTGCGGAGCGGGCCGCCTTGGACGCACAAGCCTATAAACTCATGCTGGACCAGAACGCTTCACAAGAAGTCATGAGGAGGAAATACCGATCTCGTTTGCCCTCAGTTTTTGAAGGAAGGGATCTTTTCAATACCCCTAGAGCGGGGACCAGCAATCAACCAGTGGTAAACCGGGCGGAGGCACCCGGGACGGTTCAGCCCCGTATAATAGATCTACCCCGACATAACGATGAAGAGCCGCGGGTTGTGGCCACACCTCCGGATCACTATTCTAATCCGCTGGATAACCTTGTTGCAGCGGCGGCACGGTTAGAGGCTATTCCGGTCGAGGGAGATTCATTGCAGGCGATAGAGACACGCCGGGTCAAGGAGCTCCTCAGGACGGTGTTGGTCCAACAGGAGGCATATTCGTACAGCCGTGAGTGGATTCATTCTACCCCACGTCCAAACCGGAGTTATAGTAGACATATGGAGGAGCAAGCTGAGTCAAGTAATGCACGGCGTGGAGCGCCCCGCGGCAACAATCCGGCCCCCGATGCTCAGGAGGTGGTAGATCGGGCCCGAGCGCGCAGGGAGGCCGAGTTAGCAGCGCAGTATCAGACCCGTCAGCTTACGCCGGTTCGTCCCACCACTTCGGTTGAACCAAGACTCGCTTCTAGCGCTTTGGGAGTGCCTTGCCTTGTCCCTTCTCTGCGCAATGTGCGCCTGCCTAAGGATTTCAAGGGCCCGCGCAAGGTACCGAACTATACGGCAGATCAACCCCCAGAGTCGTGGGTGGAGAGTTATGAGATGGCCATGGAGATGCTTGACGTGGACGAGGCGGCGTGTGCAAAGTATTTCACCATGATGCTTGAAGGGACAGCCCGTACTTGGTTAAAGAACCTGCCACCCAATTCTATCGGTTCATGGGCCCAATTGCGAGCCCGGTTCATCAGTAATTTCAAAGACACATGTAAGCAGCCCATGTCGGTAGTAGATTTGGCAGCTTGTGTCCAGCAGGAAGGAGAGTCAACGACTCATTGGGTGCGCAGGGTCTCAAAAATTCCGCATTCATCAGACCGCATCAATGCGGATATCGCGGTTATAACCCTGGAAGGCAATTCCCGGTTTGGACCCTTGAAGCTGAAGTTAGGGCGAATGAAGCGTGATTGTACTGACATGGGAACTCTCGTGACCGCTTTGGTGAAGTACGCTGATTCTGATAGTACCAAGGATCCCGAGTCTGACGATGAAAAGACAGGGAAGGGAAGAAAGAACGGCAACCCCAAAGGTCAGCAGCATCACTCAGCAGGAAACGGTGGTGGCGGCAAGCGTAAAGCGGACGGCAACATGGATTTTGTGGCTAATACTAATGTGCAGGACAAGGGCCGGCGACGTAAGGGCAAAAACCGCAGTGGAGGGCCCAGCCCTAATTCGGAGCGTTTAAACTATCTGTTGAATCAGCCCTGTCCAAAGCATGGGACAAGGGAGGAACCAGCGAACCACCTTTGGAAGGATTGTTATATCATGCAAGAGTTCAAGAGCTCCAATGCTTTCCGGTATGACCCCAGCTCTGGTGGCGGTTCTGGATCCGGGCCGAGTCACGGTGGAGGAAATTCCGGTTCAGGGTTTAATTGTAATCCGGGCGGACATAGCAATCATCACAATCAAAGTAACCAGGGTGGTTACAATCAGCAACAACAGCAGTCGGGTTACCAGAGCAATCCAAAGCAGCTAAATAGTGGGCAATATCACGTATTCACCACCAGCTTGGACAAGCGAGACCGAATGGTCCAGAAGCGGGCAGTTAATTCTGTTGAACCGGCCGTGCCACGCTATCTGCGCTGGTCAGAGCAGCCAATCACATGGAGTAGAGAGGATCACCCTCCCCGGGTTGACAATCTGGGTCAGCTGGCTCTAGTGGTGGCGCCTCAGGTGGGAGGTTATAAGTTCACCAAGGTGCTCATGGATGGAGGTAGCAGCATTAACATCTTATACTATGAGACGTTCCGTCGGATGGGGCTAACAGATAAAGATCTCCGACCTTCAACTACGGTTTTTCATGGTGTGGTACCTGGTAAGTCGGCATACCCCGTTGGGAAGATAGCGTTGGAAGTGGCCTTTGGAGATGATCACGATTCCCGATCAGAGACACTGACGTTCGAGGTGGTGAAAATCCAAAGCCCATATCACGCCCTGTTTGGACGACCGGCCTATGCCAAGTTCATGGCACGGCCCTGTTATGTGTATCTGCAGCTCAAGATGCTGGGTCATAAGGGGACCATCACGGTTCACGGAAGCCACAAGATCGCTTTGGAGTGTGAGGAAGGAGACGCAGCGTACGCAGAATCGGTTTGTGCTACCGAGGAGCTCAAGTATTATAAAGACAATGTTGATCCGACAGATATGACTCCATTAAAGAAGCCTACTACAGAGCATGATCCGACCCTAAAGTTTACATCGGCAGCTGAGACCGAGCTTGTTGACTTCGTGCCTGGCGACTCGTCCAAGCAGTTCAGCATCAGTACCAATCTGGATCCAAAATAGGAAAGCATGCTCATCGAGTTCATCCGTGAGAATCGGGACATCTTTGCATGGAAGCCTTCTGACATGCCAGGTGTACCGAGGCGACTCGCTGAGCACACCCTTAATGTGGATCCTAAATACAAACCGGTGAAACAGTTCCTCCGCCGGTTCAACGAGGAGAGGAGAAAGGCTATTGGAGAAGAAGTGGCCAGGCTCTTAGCAGCTGGTTTCATCATTGAAGTTTTCCACCCTGAGTGGCTTGCTAATCCGGTGCTGGTCCTTAAGAAAAACGGCACCTGGTGCATGTGTGTGGATTATACTGATCTTAATAAAGCCTGCCCTACTGATCCTTTTGCCCTCCCCCGTATTGATTAAATCATCGATGCTACGGCGGGTTGTGAGCGTTTATGTTTCTTGGATGCATACTCCGGCTATCATCAGATTAAAATGGCAGTTAAGGACCAGGAGAAGACGGCGTTCATAACTCCCTTTGGAGCCTTCTGCTACGTATCTATGCCTTTCGGGCTCAAAAGTGCCCAGGCAACTTATCAACGATGTGTGCAAAATTGTCTCCACAAACAGATTGGCCATAATGTGCATGCTTATGTGGATGATATTGTGGTTAAGTCAAGGAAGAAGGAGACCTTGGTCGATGATTTGAAGGAGACCTTTGATAACCTGAGGACGTACAAGATGATGCTCAATCCGGCCAAATGTATCTTTGGTGTACCAGCTGGCAAGTTGTTGGGTTTTCTGGTGTCCATTAGGGGAATTGAGGCTAATCCGGAGAAGATCTCGGCTATCACCTCTCTGGCTAAACCGAAGTGTATTAATGATGTTCAACGACTGGCAGGTCGGATTGCTGCACTAAGCCGGTTTATCAGCCACCTGGGGGAGAAAGCGATCCCGTTGTATCAGATGTTGAAGAAGACAGATCAGTTTGTCTGGAGTTCTGCTGCTGATCAGGCGTTGGAGGACTTAAAGCGGCAATTGGCTAATCCGCTCGTGCTCGCCACTCCCATTGATAGGGAACCGTTGCTGCTGTATGTTGCAGCTAATGCTCACGCGGTTAGTGTAGCTATTGTGGTAGAACGGAAGGAGGCTGGCAAAGAGTACCCGGTTCAGCGTCCGGTTTATTATATCAGCGAAGTGCTTATTGAATCCAAGCAAAGATACCCACATTGGCAGAAGCTGGTATATGGGGTTTTCATGGCAAGCCGGAAGTTGAAGCAGTATTTCCAAGGGCATCCTATCACAGTGGTCAGTTCTGCCCCCTTGGGTGATATCATCCAGAACCGAGAAGCAACGGGTCGGATTGCCAAGTGGGCTATAGAGCTGGGGCCGCACGGTTTAAAGTATGTGCCTCGCACGGCGGTGAAGTCCCAGGCACTTGTTGATTTCATCAATGATTGGACGGAGTTACAAGTCCCTGAAGAGAAGCCGGATCACACATATTGGACCATTCATTTTGATGGATCACGGCAATTGGAGGGCTCGGGGGCTGGAGTCATATTAACTTCCCCACGAGGTGACAAGTTCTGTTATGTTCTCCGTTTAATGTTCCCTTGTACTAACAATGCAGCTGAGTACGAAGCCTTGCTCCATGGTCTCCGGATGGCTAAAGAGATGAACTTAAGCCGGGTTAAGTGCTTCAGTGACTCGGATTTGGTGGCTCAACAGGTGTCTGGTACTTGGGATTCTAAAGACCCACTCATGGCTGCATATCGTCGTGAGGTTGACGTGGTTGCAGGTCACTTCAAGGGTTATCAGGTGGACCACGTGGACCGTCGGAAGAACGAGGCGGTGGACGCTTTAAGTCGGCTGGGTTCACAGCGTAAACCGGTGCCGCCTAATGTTTTCCTCGATGTGCTGTACAACCCATCGGTTCAACTACCTGGTGAAGAGGATTTGGCGGTTCCTGATCCGGAAGCTCAGTTGGTGGCAGCGCTACACGTCATCCCGGATTGGACGCTTCCTTACCTGGCGTACATGAACCGGGGCGAGTTGCCAGAGGATGAGACTCTGGCCAGACAAATCGATCGGCGGTCCAAGTCCATGACAATCTTCAATGGCGAGTTGCATCATTGCAGTGTATCAGGAGCATTTCAATGTTGCGTGTCTCCTGAGGAAGGCTGTGAAATTTTGCGCGAGATCCATGAAGGGGATTGTGGTCACCACGCCGGTTCAAAGTCTTTGGTGGCTAAGGCGTTTCGCCACAGTTTCTATTGGCTGACTGCCCATGCTGATGCGGAGGATCTGGTCAGGCGATGTGATGGTTGCCAAAAATTCTCAAGACACGCTCATGTTCCGGCTCAAGAATAGAGGATGATTCCAATTACTTGGCCGTTTGCAACCTGGGGGCTGGATATGGTTGGGCCTTTCAAAAGGTCCAAAGACAAGAAGACCCGCCTCCTGGTGGCGGTTGATAAATTTACAAAGTGGGTGGAGGCAGAGCCTGTTAGCAAGTGTGATGCAGCCACTGCGGTTCAGTTCATCAAAAAGGTGATTTTCCGGTTTGGCTTTCCACACAGTATCATCACAGATAATGGTACCAATTTATCTAAGGGTGCCATGAAAGAGTTCTGCGAACGAGAACACATCCGCCTTGACGTTTCATCAGTGGCGCATCCGCAGTCCAATGGTCAAGCAGAAAGAGCTAATCAGGAGATCTTGAGAGGCATCAAACCCCGGCTTATGGTTCCCTTGCAGAGGACGCCGGGTTGTTGGGTCGAAGAGTTGCCCTCTGTGTTATGGAGCATCAATACCACGCCCAACAGATCAACTGGATACACGCCGTTCTTCATGGTTTATGGGGCAGAGGCGGTTCTCCCTAGTGATATCCGTCATGATTCACCTCGTGTTGCGGCTTATGTTGAAGCGGACAACGAGATGGCTCGACAGGACGCTTTGGACCGGTTGGATGAAGAGCGAGACATTGCGGCTGCCCGCTCGGTGATTTACCAACAGGATCTTCGTCGCTATCACAGTCGTCGGGTCAGGACCAGAACCTTTCAAGAAGGAGATTTGGTGCTTCGACTCATTTAAGATCAAACCGATATGCATAAATTATCCCCACCTTGGGAGGGACCTTTTGTCGTCAGCAAGAATTTGCATAACGGGTCATACTATCTGATTGATATTCGAGAGCATAAGGACTCACGTAAGTCAGAAGAGGAGACCAGCAGGCCGTGGAACATAGCTCATCTTCGGCCTTACTATACTTGAGCCATTGGCTCTGCTTATGTACATATTATGGCAATGTATATATATAATAAACTGGATCCTCAGCTAAAGCGGGGTATCTGTTCTTTTATATCATGTGTGGTTACATGGAGTTGTTCTGTTTTAAGACGGCCTCCGGTTTACCCCTTGCAACAATTATAAAAATCACTTGGGGGCTCGGTCATATCTGAACCGATGCAATACCTTTTGGTAGGCGAAAGCCACCAGATCACTTGGGGGCTCGGTCGTGTCCGAACCGATGCAACACCTCTTGATCGGCGAAAGCCACTAGATCACTTGGGGACACGGTCAAGTCTGAACCGGTCACGCCTCTTGGTCGGCCTACAGGCCTTAGAGTCACTTGGGGGCTTGGTCGAACCCGAACCATTGCCATGCCACTTGGCCGGCGTAATGCCACGAGTCATTTGGGGACCTGGCCGACTGGCACCATCGCTACACCTTTGGGGAGCTTGGTTGCGTCTGACCATGGTAACACCATCTGACCGGCTCAGTAAAGCCTTCTCTTTTGCAAAAGGTTTTATCATTGCTTTCGCTTTAATAACCTTTCTTGAGGAGTTGCCATTTTATCTTGGTTGCGTCTTGTACCGGTTCAAACAGCCAAATTGGCGGAATACGGTCCATTTTTAAAACCAGAGATTATTTGCCCGGTTTGATTTTTTCGGTTCACATCCTTTTTTGGAGTAACAAAAGGCTATCATGATCAAAGCACGGTTTACACAGTAAGCCAGCATTATATATACAGGAGCTGTTTTTCTCCCATGACGGTTTCGGGTTATCAAACCCCCGTTTCAAGAGTGGTTAAACGCCTACTTCATGCCCAATAAATGGCAGATTTTATGATTGCAGGAGATATAAGTTGGCAATATTGACCTTCCAAATAAAGGTATCAACACAGATGCACGAAGGCATCTCAAGAAGCAAAAAGTATTGTCTATCCTATTACAAGGCAGCTTGGTGCCCAAATAAGATCATTGTTTTCTGGACAAGATATAGCAAGGAAGCTAGTTAAAGCTGCCTTCGGTTCACGCCTGCTTGCCGCCCCGGTTTGATTGTTCTGGATCATCCTGCGCCGCTTCAGCTTCCTCGTCTCTTCCCAGCGGCTGGAAGTCAACAGTGGTCCAGTCGATTCCCATTAATGCTTGGAAGACATCCTCTTCATGGATCAGTGAAGACGGTTCAATATCGGGGGCGTAAGTATGCTTACGGGTTGGAGGAATCAGGTTTTCCGCTTCAGGGATTGGTGCAGCCACTCGTTTGTTCTGGTCATTATACTGAGCTTGATAATGCGACAAATTTGCTTCCTCTACCAATTGGCATGCCAGAGGGCGCACCGCCCGGTTTATCTCTCTTAAATCCTCTTCGCTGAATTCTGAGCCATCCTCCTTCAAGTTGGGATAGCCTTGAGCTGCTTTAATAGGATCAAAATCGGGCACCCATGCTTTGGCCCGGATTAAGGCATTGATGGCTCCGGTTCGAGCAGCAGACTTTTTTAGCTCATCAATCCGAGCAGGGAGCATTGATAGTCTCTTCAGCGTATCTTGGATCAAAGTGGCTGCTGGATTATTGTGTGACGCAGTTGAGCTAATCCGTTGCGCTCCAGTGTACAGCTGCTCGATTAAAGTATAGGCGGCTTTCAGTTTCATCCGCACGTCCGAACCCAAGTGGGTAATGCGAGTGCCTGTAACATGATCAGCAGTTTACAAACCGGGCTGTTTATAAGAGGATCACGATTATTATACAAGTCATAGGAAGCTTACCAAAGATGGCGGCAGTCATTGCGTGCACTTGTCGCTTTACGCTGGTTAATTCATCAGTTACCGGTTTAAGGGCAGCCTTCGCATCTTCAATCTTTTTGGTTAAAGCGGCTTTTTCTGTGGCCCAGTCAGCCCGTTCCTTCTTGAAGCCCTCCTTCAGCTGCTCCATGGTGCCTAAAGCGCTGGTTAACTCCTCCTTGGCCTTGGAGGTTTTAGCTTGCTGGGACTTCAAGTTTTCTTGAAGGTCGGCGACTTGGTTCTCTTTGACCTTTAGTTCAGCCTGCAGTCCGACAGTTATACGGTTTAACAAATGAAGTACCAACCACATAACAAGTTATGCACTTTGTACTTGGGGGCTAATGCCTATTTGCTCTACAGCTATCAATTAATTATCAAAGTCCCAAGCTCAATACAAGTATTCAACTTGGCACTTGGGGGCTAATGGCTATTTGCTCTGATGATATTTCTGATGCTACTGTATGAAGATTAAAGTCTCGGTTCCAACTATACTAAGTTGAACCGACCCTTGGGGGCTACATCAGTGAACTTTGGAGTATTGAGTTTTATGACAAGACCCGATTCAATTATACTAAAGTTGGACCGGCCCTTGGGGGCTACAATGGTGGTAGACAGGAACAAGTACATGGAGATTACCTCAAATTTTTCCTTCATCATCTTTACCAGATTGGCTTCGTAATCACGGCTAGTATATAGCCGGTTTAAATAACCAGAATGAATATCTTGGGCGCTGAGAGCACTGTATGTTGCCAGATCAACATCCCATTTGCCTTTGCTCATAGCAGAAAATTCTTCTTTGGCAGTATGCTTGGCTAAAGCGACGGGATTCCCCGGTTCAGAACGACCAATGCCAGTGATTATGACTTCATCATCCTTAGACTCGCCGGTTTGAACTGTTGCAGTCGGTTTATCGGCAGGTTTGGAGGGACTGGTGGTTTTCTCAATCCGGATGGGACTGGCTGGCTGGTCAGCAGGACCGGAAGTGTTAACAAAGCCTTCTTCAGCAGTAACAACTTCATCCTGTACTAGTGGGTCATTAACTACATCTTCATGGATGACCGCTTCAATGTTTGGGGTAGCATCCGGTTCAGGAGCAGCGTCTTCCTCCGTTGCCTTACCCAGGCGAGCTTTCTTACTTGGCCTCGGTTTGGCCCTAAAAGAAGCAGCAAAGTCAAAGACAGTACATATTGAAGGCTACAAAAATTAACAACGTTATGATAAGTGCAATCTTACCCAAGCACGGTTTTAAGTGGAGGTAGCTGGGTACCAGTTGACTCGCCAGAAGATGAGTGTGAGGTGACCTGATAATCGGAGTCAGACGGATTAAGCGGTTGAC
Source organism: Aegilops umbellulata (assembly GCA_032464435.1). Taxonomy (NCBI): domain Eukaryota; kingdom Viridiplantae; phylum Streptophyta; class Magnoliopsida; order Poales; family Poaceae; genus Aegilops; species Aegilops umbellulata. The sequence goes on from CP136054.1 coordinate 447,589,567, forward strand.
GAAAATAGCCCGCTTTAGGACAAAATTTGACAAGCAAATTAGAGACCTCTGAACGACGTCTCCGAACCGGATTGTTCGGTAAACCGGCGGAGGTAACTACCTGACCGCTGTGTCGAGTTGTGCGGCGCACCTCATGCTGTTGGGTCTTCATAAGAAAGTTGGGATCCAAATAAGCAAGAGGATGAGAAAATTTAACTTTGCGGTTTGCCTGACGGATTTTACGTTAAGGCGGAAGGCTTGAATCAGAGGAAAGAACAATTACCTCTACATCATCAGCATGGCTAGCTTCAGCATCATCCTGACAAATATCATCATCAATAAGGTGTATAAAAAGTAAACCGAGGGAATCAAGTTCTGCCTCAAGGTCCGGATTACCCACATCGTCATCAATGGGCGGATCAGAGGAGGCGGTGGTTCTCCTTTTGTGAACAGACTTCTTAACGACCCTTGTCTTAGGCCGGGTTGGTTTGTCCGGTTTATCTGCTTTCTCTTGCAGGATTTTCTTGCTCCAAAATGGATCATTGCCCTGCGTCAAACAGATATCGGCATCAGTAATAAACAAGCACGATAGTATCAAAGCTAGTACAAAGGAAAAAATGCAGACTTACGGCTGGCGGTTTGTTGGTGGCACAAAAAGGAAGCAGGCCGGTACGAGCGCAGACGTGCTCCGGTTCATTCAATATTTTCTTCACAGCTTCTGTGACTTCTTCATCAGTAAGCTGGATGTTTACATGCCGCAGCGGATCATCAACACTGCCCGTATATTCACACATCAAACCGGAGCGTTGGCTGAGGGGCAATATACTCCAGGATATCCAACAACGGGCAAGATCAACTCCTATTAAACCGTTCGCCATGAAAGCTCTGAGCTTGGATAGCTGGGGAGCATACTTACTCCTCTCTTTGCCAGTCAACCTCTGAGGAAAGGGGTGAGTATTACTAAGCCGTTCCGGACGGAAACCAGGCAAAGGATTCTCTCCGGCAGGGGAGGTATCTTTGCAATAGAACCAGGAATTATTCCACTCCTGGGGATGACTATGCAGTTTCGCATGGGGATGAGTGACTTCTTTCCTTTTTTGAATCGCCATGCCACCCAGTTCCATGTTGGGGCCATCAGTAAACTCTGTACGATGGTTCAAGTGAAAGCAGTCTCGGAACAGCTCAACTGTAGGTTCCTCTTGGAAGAACACTTCGCAAAGCACTTGGAAGTGGCATATATTGGTAACAGAATTGGGGCCGGTGTCTTGTGGGCGTAGTTGAAAGTTGGCTAAGACATCCCAATAAAACTTTGAACCGGGTGGACTAAAGCCCCGGGCCAGATGATCCACAAAAACAACAACCTCTCCTTCTTCTGGGGTGGGAGGACATTCTGTGCCTGGGACTCTCCAGTGGATGCTGCTTTTACGGCTTAAAGCGCCAGTTAGAACTAAGTTGTTCAGCTGTGTTTCCGTAACACGAGAAGGAACCCAGTTGCACTCATATATTTGCTTGCCCATGAGGAAATCTACAAGACAAGTGGTTTCGGTTCAGGTATACGTTTATTAAACCAGAGGCATATCTATTTAAACCGAAGGCAATCCTATTTTGAACCGGAGTTATGCAAGGTGGCAACGCCTGGTGGTTCAACAAGGGGACTAATGGTATATGCTGATTCGGTGATTCTCTTCTACAAAGTTAAACCGCTGGGTCTAAATAATGAAGCAGTTGGGATTACAGATGAACAAGTGTGCAGAAACAGGTTTCACAAATGTCCTCTATAATATTGGATCTGGGACGTGTTCGTAAAAGGGATAGATATTCAAGACCTAAAAGGAATGGTGCAAGATCAGTGAGGCAAAGCCATGGATTAGATCTACGGTCCAGGTATATCACAGTAAAAGCGGATACTAAAAACTACCGCTGTACGGAGCAAAGGTTTATGGAATCATCTGAAGATGCATCTCATTCGAGCTCGGGCGGACGAAGAACACTAAGAACACGGCGAACCCTAAAAACAGATCTAAGCTGAAAAAGCAGAAGACTTACCGGAGCTATGAAAGGCGGGAGTTCGCCGCGGGGCTCTGGAACATTCAGGGTGATGCAGCGGCCTAGGTCGACGCAGGAGTTGATGACGATGGCGGAGCTCCGGAGCAGAACGGCTGGAGGAAGACGAAGCAGAAGGGTGCACAAGAGGGAATGACCCCTCGGTCCTATTTATAAGGAAAGGGATATGTGACAGGTGCGAGAATCAATGAGCCATAAAGCGGAGCTGGCGCCTTGATTATTGCGGATCTATTAAATAAGAAAGTGTCACTTCATAATGACAGATGATGTCATTCCGGTTTACGGTAACCAGAGAGGATGATGACATGGAGGTTCAGCAGTTATGAGAAGATGCTGAAAATGAAGACTTCTGCTAAGGATTGACATGAGCTCATTCAAAACAATCTGGGGCCTAATGTTGGGGATATTACTACTGGGCGTAAACCGGCCTACCTGGGCCGGGTTAACTTCATCAGTAGTTCAAGAATGTTAAAGCCCAAGAAGCTTGTAAAGGCCAAAGGCCGTAGTCGGTTTAATATCTGTAGCCGTAAACCGGCTTGTATAAACTTGAACTATAAGTTAGGAATAAGGAGAGACCAACCCGGGTACAAGTATGAACCGGAGATTGGGACTCTGTGAACCGACGGGCGTCACCCGTGTATATAAGGGGACGACCCGATAGCGGTTCAAGGGAGACAACCACAACTCGAGGTCTAGGCAAAGCGTATTTGCTCCCTAGTCATCGAGACTTCATCAATTCCATCACAAACTAGACGTAGGCTTTTACCTTCATCGAAGGGGCCGAACTAGTATAAACTCTCTGTGTCCCTGTGTCCGCTTTAACCCCTTCGAGTTAACCCGTTGCGATGGCTCCACGACTAAGTCCTTTCACTAGGACATCTGCCGTGACAAACCCATGACACGTGCCGAGAGGCGAAAGGGCAAAGGCGAAGCGCCGCGGGCCCTAACAACCTGCGGCCTCGGGCGCCGCGTGGCGGTTGATTGGACGTGGGCGCTTTTGCAACTGCGCGGGTTATTAAAGGCGTGGCATCCACTCCGGCTTTGCCCTTCTCCTTCTTCGGTCGCTGCTCAGATCCCCTTTCTTGCGTCTCTCCTCTCTCCCTCCAAGTTTCCAGATCTGCTCCATCCGGTTGACCTAGGTAGCCATGGCACCTCGTCAGCCCCCGGCTGAAGCTTGGTTCTCGCCTGCCCTGGACTCGCCCAACGTGTCGGAGGCGAGCCTCGCCCGACTGCACCGGATGGCGGCGGCGCAGGGCATCAACGGGGCGCGGGTGTTCAAGGTCGGCTCCGCCACCCCTGAGGGCCGAGGGAGCACCTTCTATCCTCTCTTCGTAAGCTCCATTACTGCGGGCTTGGTGCCTCCTTTCTCTGAGTTCTTCCTCTCCATCCTCCGCCATTACAACTTGCAAGCTCTGCATCTCCACCCCAACTCCATCCTTCTTCTGGCGATCTTCGCCTACTACTGCGAGGCTCATGTGGGGGTGCAGCCTTCAGTGGCCTTGCTGCGCCACTACTTCTACCTCCGGACTTCTCGTGGTTCCCGTTCTGCGTGCGCGAGCTTCGTCGCGTGCGGCAGTGCCATGGCCATTTCGAATCCGGGGAAGAGGATCGAGGGCTTCCGGAGCAAGTGGGTTTTGGTAGACGCCGGGCGCATCCATCCTGGGTTGATCCTTCCCACGGAGCCGCCCGTGAGTTCTAGCGACTGGTGCCGAGCGGAGCTCACGGATCCGCGCGCGAAGTCGATGTTGGCGAAGATGGACGCTGACCTGAAGCCGGCCAGCATGGCAGCGGCGAAGCTGACTGGGGCATCGCTGCTGAGGGAGTTCCTGGAGCACCAATTGGCTCCGCTTCGGCAGTACTCTCCCCCAATGTGGAGGCCTCATCCGAGCCCCGCAGCTGTGGGCGAAGAGGATGTGACCGCGGTTCTCCAATCCCTGGTCGGGGGCGAGGTAGCAAGGTTGGAGGGCGCGCCCTCGCCCCTGTTCCTTCGCGACGATTGGGAGCAAGTGGTGGAGTCCATGCCCGTCTTCAACGGGGTCGGGCCCGTGCCCGTGGTGGCCCCCGAGGGACTTGTGGACGTGTCTTCCGGCGACTCCAGCGGAGAGGGGGCGAAGAGGAGCGGGAGGAAGGTCTTGACTCCGAGGCAACTGATGGAGAGTCCAGGGCTCCCCCTCCCCAGCGCAAGCCCCGCACTCTCCGCCTCTCGCCGAGCGATGATGATGATGACGACGATGATGTGCTGGGCAGCGGGAGCTCGCCCCCGGTCCCGAAGAAGGGGAGGACCGGGTTGATTCCCCGCGGGTCCGTCCTGACTCCGGGGCGAGCCGCGGACGCGCCTTCTGCTTCCGAGGTCGACCCCTCCAGCCGGCTCTCAGGCTTCAAGTATGGCCGGAGGCAGCTAGCGCTTTCTGACGACGACCCGTAAGTGCTTGATCCTTGATCCTTGGTTTCTCGTTCCACCGACGAGACTTGATGATTGCCTCTCTTGAGTAGGCTGGCGCCCATGGCGAAGAAGCCGAAGGGAGCTCACGAGGCCCCATCTACGGCGGCGTCTCCGCCTGCAGGGGAGGGTGACCGTGACGCGCGGGTCTCTCCTGCCCGCTTGTCCTTGCGGGGCTTGGCTGATCTGGCTGGGGCGACAGCCCCCATGGCTCAAGTGACCCCCGAGGTGCCCTTGTCTGGTACCGCTGCTACGGCTGGGGAGGCGTAGCGGACTCTGCCTCGGGACTCTGCGGCCTCGCCGCCGCTACTTTCTTCTCCTGTTCCACCGACCGTTGCTTCCCCAACTCCTCCTATTGTCTTGGAGCGCACCGATGTTTCTCCGCCTTCTTCTTCCATCCTGGAGCGCGCCGTTGCTGAACTGGACCGGCTGCGGCAGGATCTTCTCGGCGCCGACCCTCGCCTGGTGGCCGGGCGCCTGGAACTGGCTTCGGGGTGGATTCGCTCTGACGCCTCGATTCGGGCAGCACTGGTTCAGGCCTCCACGGCCTGTGACGGGGAGAGGGAGGCCACCCTCGAGGCGAAGGCTGCCCGTGACGCGGCCCTGGGAGAGGTGGTCGGAGTCCGCGGCCGCTGCAAGGAGCTGGAGGACGAGCTGCATGGCTTGCAAGGCCAGCTTGCGGAGGAGGTCCGCCTTCGCCAAGAGCAGGATAAGGGGGCGAAGGCTCGCGAGGCGGCGCTCGAGGACCGGGAGGCCAAGCTCAAGAAGCGTCGCGGCCACCTAAGCGCGTTGAAGAAGGAGCTGGAGGTGACGAAGGCCGAGCTGGACGCCAAGGCCCGGATCCTCGTCGAGGATCGCGTGGCCTTCGCGGACATGGAGAAAGATGCCCGTGCTTCCCTGAAGACGCTTTACGAGAGTGGCCTGGATAGCCCGCTAGCCGGTGACGGGGACGGCCCCGCCAAGCTGCTTCCCTTCCTAGTTAAAGCCCTTGGGGATGTCGCCCTTGGCCTCGCCCCCACGGCTGAGGCCGAGGCGCGTGTCCTGTCTTCTGCTGCGCTGACGCGGGTCTTCGCCCACGTCTACCTTCGCGATCCCAGCGCCGACCTCGACGGCCTGCTGGAGCCGGTGAGCGGCGAGGGTGCTGCCGCTGCTGTCGAAGCCGTGAAGAGGCGCGCGGAGGCACTGCTGGGGAAGTTCCGGGCCTTCAGCACCAAGCCGAAGCAAGGCACTGCCGGTCCTGCTGCCCCACGAGGCGAAGCCACTCCGCACTGCTCCACCGCCAACAAGTGACTCCGCTACTGCTCCTGTTCTTCTTTTAGTTCCTGCACATGCACCACGCCTCGGGGAGGCATTTAAACTTGCGCTTGGTACTGAGACGACAGTATGGACTGTAATATTTGCTTTTAAGTTCCTTGAATTTTATGTTCTTCTTCCCTACTTGCTTGTGTTCTACGCCGGCGGAGCCCGGCCCCGCGCGTGCCTCACCCAGCATTAGCCCCGACCAGAAACCAGGACGGGACCAAAGGAGCGAGGGGCTACGTGACAAGTTAGGCTCCTGAGTCGCGATGCTCAGGAGTCCCCCTTGGCGCACGAACAACAAGTAGGGAAGCATGATGTAGGTGTATCTTCTGTTCTACGTCTGCAGAGCCCGACTCCGCGCGTACCTCACCCAGCATAGCCTTTCGGAACTAAGGAGTGAGGGGCTACGGAGCCAGTTAGGCTCCTGAGTCGCGATGCTCAGGAGTCCCCCTTGACGCGCAAACAGCAGGCAATGAGGTGAGATGCAAGCGAGACTACCGTTCTACGTCTGCAGAGCCCGGCCCCGCGCGTACCTCACCCAGCATAGCCTTTTGGAACTAAGGAGTGAGGGGCTACGGGACCAGTTAGGCCCATGAGTCGCGATGCTCAGGGGTCCCCCTTGACGCTCAAATGGCCTTCATACCTTGGCTCCGCTCGGGGAGAGACGCGCGACGAACCAGGCCCGAGGGGCCTGGCTGGGCGGCGTACGTCTGGGTGTGACCCAAGCGTAGCCCCCTTGCCTAGCCCCCTCGCGCGGCACTCCCGAGGGGAGGCGTTGCAATGAGGCTAGCCACTGAGCTCTGGGCTCCCTGAGGTTAACGGGGCTTGGAGGCCACCCTCAGTTGTTTATCACCAGCGCGGAGCATAGCGCTTCCGTATGTGTACGGGCATAGCCGCTCCTCGGCAGTGTTGTCAGCCAGCGCGGAGCATGGTGCTTCCACTGGTACGTGGGAGAGGGCTCCCCTCCGGGAGGAGCCCCCGGGGCGTGTACAGCCCCGCCCTGACATGTGGCTGGCACGGTAGGGCTAGGTGAGGTGTATCTGGGCACCCGTGAGCCAGCGCGAGACTCACGAGGCCCTACCTCTAGGCAGGTTGCGCCTAGCATTGGGCCGTATCTTGAGATGTGTTCCTGCAAAATTTGGTTAGATGTCAGCACTCTACGTCCTCGGGTCCCGTCCCTCGAGCTTGTCTCAGCCGTCGCTGGTATGCCAGGTCACGATGCCGTGGACAAGGCCAGAGGGTGAGGGCTGGAGAGCCAGTAAGAGCCCTGAGTCGCGATGCTCAGGCGCCCCCCCTTTAACGTGCAAGTGGTCAACATGGAGAAGAAGAGGTGCCGTGGACGGCATCAAGTAATCAAGCATGATAGGCGAATGCATAATTGGAAATAAACGCAGGGGAGGTACACGCCGCTGGGCCTAGCCCGAGCAGCTTGGGGATGATGCAGCCCGAGGGGCGCCCCCAGCAAAGCAAGCTAACGACTGAAGGAAATAAAAAGGGACACATGCCACGGGGACGGACCCACGCGGCCTGGGAGTGACGCAACCCTGGGAGGGCGCTCCCAGATGGGAATGAAACTTGAAAGATGTCACCTGAAGATGTCGTCGACAAAGTGGCGTTGGTGCAGCAGACTCAGTGGGCTGCGGAAGCCGATCCTCATGAGCCCCCAGGCCCTGGGGCCTCGGGAGGCTCCGGAGGCGCTGGTGGCTCCTCGCGAGCTATCTCCATCTCCGCCAGAGCCGCAAGAACGCCTGTCTTCCTGAGCCTCCAAGATGCCCCTCATGAAGCGCTGGTACGCCGCAGCTATGCTCGGCAGGCCGTAAGGCATGCGAACGTAGCTGTGGGGCGGTCCTCCGCAGCGCCCCACTTGGGAGGGCCAGAGGCGCTTCGTCGTGGCGATCTGATTGAGCCCTGGTACGTCGACGCAGACGCGTAGCCCACCATCCTCGCCTGGATGTGGAGCCACAGCTGGTGGACGACAGCAACCTCTCATGATCCTTGTCTCCTGTAGTTCTTGAATGGCCTAGTTAACGAACTCCTGCTGGTCTGACCTTCCTCGCCTGGCTCCTTCTCGAGGGAATCGTGCTTTGAAGCACGACTCCACATGGTGCCCAAGCGCCTCCCTCGTGACCCTGGCAAGGTCGGTGGCCCTCCAGGTGAGAGCCCCCGAGCCCTGCCTGAGGAGGGAGCCGGGCGTGCTTTCCTATTCGATGGAAGGAGGGTCCCCCTGGGCAGGCACGGGCCCTGAAGGGCCTGTCTCCTGAGGGGCTGAGCCTGACGATGTCTTCTTCTTCTTGGGGGTGGTCTCAGGAAGCCTCCTGCTTCCGCGATCTGGGTCTTCTAGTGACGCGGCCTGAAAGGCTCGCTCCAGGGAACACACTGCATCCTTCTCTTCACATGGCACCGTGATGACGCCGCCACTTCCTGGCATCTTGAGGACGTTGTAGCCGTGGTGAGTCACGGCCATGAACTTGGCCAGCGCTGGGTACCCGAGGATGGCGTTGTACGGCAGGCGAATGTGGGCGACGTCGAAGTCGATGAGCTCGGCGCGGTAGTTGTTGCGGGCCCCGAAGGTCATAGGGAGGCGGACCTGCCTGATCGGGACTGTGGAGCCGTCGGTGACTCCGAAGAAAGGCTTGGTTCGCTGAAGCTGGTCATAGGGCACTTGGAGGTTGTTGAATGTTTCCACGGACAGGACGTTGAGCCCCGCCCCTCCGTCGATGAGGGTCCTGGTGACTAGTACGTTGCTGATGACTGGGGAGCAAAGCATCGGGAGGACTCCGGCCGTGGCCGCGCACTTGAGCTGGTCTGCCGAGCTGAACGTGATGGCGCACGCTGACCACCTGAGGGGGCGCGTTGCTTCGAGCTTGGGGAGAACTGCATTCACTTTGCGGGCAAACTGCTTGAAGATACGTTGAGAGGCTGGGGCTTGAGCTCCGCCCAGGATGCAGGCGATTGCGCACGGCTCTTGGAAGCCCCCAGCCCCCTCATCTTGGTGGCGGTCTTCGTTCCTCCTTGGCTGAGGCGGCAGCGGCGGCAGGCCTGTATTGCCGTGAGGGCGATCCTCACGAGGCTGATCCCTCCAGTCCCCCTCGCGAGGCGGGTCCCGCCAGCGGTCCTCGCGAGGTTGGTCGCACCACCCTTGGCGCGGGCCACGATCTTCCCAGCGTCCTGGGTTTCTTCCTCCTCCTCGGCCATAGCCCCGGTCAGCACGGTCAGGGCGACGGCCGATCCTTCCTTCTCGCACGGCGCGGAGTTCTTCGCATTCGTTAGTGTTGTGGGTGTGGAGGTCGTGGTACACGCAGTACCGACTGCCCCTGGAGGATTCGGGCAGATCCTTGCCCCGCTTGGTGTCCGGTTCCGCCGCGAGTACGGCAGCCCCCTTGCGCTTCACGTCCTTGACCTTGGGCTTCTTCTCTTCCGGGTCTACGGCAGGCAGCTCGAGGAGGGAGAGGCGTCCCTCCTCAGCCCTGGCGCACTTGGTCGCCAAGTTGAACAGCTCCAGGGAGGTGCAGAGGTATTCATGCATCGCCAGCTCCTCCTTCATCTTGACGTCGCCCACGCCATCGGAGAAGGCCGAAATGATGGCTTCCTCGGACACCCTGGGGATCTTGAGGCGTGCACTGTTGAAGCGCTGGATGTACTTCTGTAGGGTCTCCCCAGGCTGCTGCTTGATGCGGCGCATGTCGCTCACGGCGGGAGGCCAGTCGCGGGTACCTTGGAAGTTAGCGATGAAGCGAGTACGCATCTGGTCCCAGGAGGAGATCGTGCCTGGGGCCAGGTTCAGGAACCAAGTGCGAGCACCTTCCTTCAGCGCCATGGGGAACCAGTTTGCCATGACCTTTTCGTCCCCGCTGGCAGCTTCGATTCCCAACTCATAGAGCTGGAGGAACTCTGTTGGATCAGTTGTGTCGTCGTAGCGAGGGGGCAGGTCCGGCTTGAACTTGCCGGGCCATGCGACGCTGCGTAGCTCGGTGGTGTAGGCGCGGCAGCCTGCGGTGGCCATGGGAGGCTTCGGTTGAGGGAGAGCTTGGCCTTGCTGGTCCCCATGCGCCGCTGCTGGGAGCAGCGCGGGGTCTTGACGTGCCGGGGCCGGAGCGGGGTCTCGGCGAGCCGGAGCTGGGAGCGCCCGGGCAGCCTCTTGCGGTCGAGGGACTTCTTGGCAGCTCCGTTCCTGCTGGGCTGGCGCCTGACGGAGCGGGTTCCGCCCAGGGGCCGCGCGCCTTGGAGCCATGGCGTCTTCTTGGAGAGGAGGAGGCTGGTACGCCCCCGGAGCTTCATTGCCCACGCGGGGCGGAGTGCGGTGCAGCGGTGCGGACGGCGCGGGAGAGCCCCTTGCGGCGCGGACGAGATTGGCGACGCGGTCGAGCCACTCCTCGTAGACGTCGTCGACGGGGCAGTAGCGCAGGAGCTCATTCGCCGCGATGAGCGCAGCTCGAGCCTCCAAGGGTGCGCGGAGCGCGCGGGACGAAGAGCCGGCCGGGGTGAGTGACGAAGTAGCGGTGCGGCCGTCTTGCCGCACGGACGGGTGCTGAGACGATACTTGTTGCTCGTTTCCCGCCGGGCCGGTGGCGGCGTTGACGGCAGGCGACGGAGAACGACAAGGACGCCCACCAACGGGGGCCATCTGGGCGATGCGGGAAGCGATGGCGGCCCGGCGCTTGGCGCGGGCCCGACGAGCGTCAGACATGGATGCGACGGTCGGAGGAGAGCGGAGCGGTGGAAGACAGATTCTGGCGCACCCCTACCTGGCGCGCCAAATGTCGGATCACGGGTTCCGGCAGACCCTTAAGGTTCGAACTCTGGGGTGCGCGCGGAGATTATGCCCTCTACCTCTCCGTCTCGCAAGGATCTAAACTACCGAACGAACAGCACAAGAGACACAGGGTTTATACTAGTTCGGGCCACCATTGTGGTGTAATACCCTACTCTAGTTTGTGGTGGGTGGATTGCCTCTTGGGCTGAGGAAGATGAACAGTAGAAGGTACAACAGCCTCGCGAGGGTCTGTTCTTGGCTGGGGGATGAACTGTCGGGGGAGTTCAATCGCCCTTCTCTCTCTCTCTCTGGGTGTGTTGCTAGCTCTGTTCGTGGATGCTGCGTTCTAGTTGGTTTCTTGACGATGCCAAGATGCCTCTACCCTGGGGGTGGCTAGTCCTATTTATAGGCAAAGGCCCTGGGCCTCTTCCCAAATATTTGAGCGGGAAGGGCGCCAACAATTGGCCCATTCGAAGGGGAACATCTGGTACACTTATCCTGACTAAAGTTGGTCTTCGCCTGCCAAAGGCCCTGTGGTGACGCCGCTCTGGGCTCCATGGTGACCTCCTTCCCACCGTTGGACTGGTCTTGGTCTTGTTGCACCGAAATGGGTGCCTTTGCTTGATCCTCTCGCTTGCGCTTGCCCCCTTTGCACCAAAGAGGAAAGGGGGACACTGCGCGGGCTGGCGCCCGCCTGGCACCCTCGATCGTCATGGCTTGCATCATGAGCACCTCGCGAGGTACCCCGCCTTGATCTCTCCGCCTCCTCGCGAGCCAGCCTAAGGAGGTCGCGCCTGAGGAAGCGCCGTGTCGTCCGCCCCGCGAGGCTTGGCTCCTCGCGAGGGTCTTGAGTCTTGTGTTGATGAAGATGGGCCACGCTGGGCCCCCATTTGAGCCACGCCGCAGGCCGCAGGCAGGCAAGTCTTGGGACCCCCGTTCCCGGAACGCCGACACCCATATCTACTCAAGTCATCAGTAAGAGTGAGAACATAATGATATCCTCCGCGAGCCTCAACACTCATTGGACCGCACACATCAGTATGTATGATTTCCAATAAGTTGGTTGCTCGCTCCGTTGTTCCGGAGAATGGAGTCTTGGTCATTTTGCCCATGAGGCATGGTTCGCATGTGTCAAATGATTCATAATCGAGAGACTCTAAAAGTCCATCAGCATGGAGCTTCTTCATGCGCTTGACACCAATGTGACCAAGGCGGCAGTGCCACAAGTATGTGGGACTATCGTTATCAACTTTACATCTTTTGGTATTCACACTATGAATATGTGTAACATCACGTACGAGATTCATTAAGAATAAACCATTGACCATCGGAGCATGACCATAAAACATATCACTCATATAAATAGAACAACCATTATTCTCGGATTTAAATGAGTAGCCATCTCGTATTAAACGAGATCCAGATACAATGTTCATCCTCAAACTTGGCACTAAATAACAATTATTGAGGTTTAAAACTAATCCCGTAGGTAAATGTAGAGGTAGCGTGTCGACGGCGATCACATCGACCTTGGAACCATTCCCGACGCGCATCGTCACCTCGTCCTTCGCCGGTCTCCGCTTATTCCGCAGCTCCTGCTTTGAGTTACAAATATGAGCAACGGCACCGGTATCAAATACCCAGGAGCTACTACGAGCACTGGTAAGGTACACATCAATTACATGTATATCACATATACCTTTAGTGTTGCCGGCCTTCTTGTCCGCTAAGTATTTGGGGCAGTTCCGCTTCCAGTGACCCTTCCCTTTGCAATAAAAGCACTCAGTCTCAGGCTTGGGTCCATTCTTTGACTTCTTCCCGGCAACTGGCTTACCGGGCGCGGCAACTTCATTGCCGTCTTTCTTGAAGTTCTTCTTACCCTTGCCTTTCTTGAACTTGGTGGTTTTATTTACCATCAACACTTGATGTTCCTTTTTGATTTCTACCTCCGCTGATTTCAGCATTGCAAATACTTCAGGAATGGTCTTTTCCATCCCCTGCATATTATAGTTCATCACAAAGCTCTTGTAGCTAGGTGGGAGCGACTGAAGGATTCTGTCAATGACCGCCTTGTCTGGGAGGTTAATGTCCAGCTGGGACAAGCGGTTGTGCAACCCACACATCTTGAGTATGTGCTCATTGACGGAACTATTTTCCTCCATCTTACAACTGTAGAACTTGTCGGAGACTTCATATCTCTTGACCCGGGCATGAGCTTGGAAAACCATTTTCAGCTCTTCGAACATCTCATATGCTCCGTGTTGCTCAAAACGCTTTTGGAGCCCCGGTTCTAAGCTGTAAAGCATGCCGCACTAAATGAGGGAGTAATCATCAGCAAGCTGCTGCCAAGCGTTCATAACGTCTTGGTTCTCTGGGATGGGTGCTTCACCTAGCGGTGCTTCTAGGACATATTGTTTCCTGGCAGCTATGAGGATGATCCTCAGGTTCCGGACCCAGTCCGTATAGTTGCTGCCATCATCTTTCAGCTTGGTTTTCTCTAGGAACGCGTTGAAGTTGAGGTTGACATTAGCGTTGGCCATTTGATCTACAAGACATTTATGCAAAGATTTTAGACTAAGTTCATGATAATTAAGTTCATCTTATCAAATTATTTAATGAACTCCCACTCAGATTAGACATCCCTCTAGTCACCTAAGTGAAACATGATCCGACTCGACTAGGACGTGTCCGATCATCACGTGAGACGGACTAGTCATCATCGGTGAACATCTCCATGTTGATCGTATCTTTCATACGACTCATGTTCGACCTTTCGGTCTCTTGTGCTCCGAGGCCATGTCTGTATATGCTAGGCTCGTCAAGTTAACCTAAGTGTTTGCATGTGTAAATCTGTCTTACACCCGTTGTATGTGAACGTTGGAATCTATCACACCCGATCATCACGTGGTGCTTCGAAACAACGAACTGTCGCAATGGCGCACAGTTAGGGGGAACACTTTCTTGAAATTTTTATGAGGGATCATCTTATTTACTACCATCGTTCTAAGTAAACAAGATGAAAAAACATGATAAACATCACATGCAATCAAATAATAATAGTGACATGATATGGCCAATATCATATAGCTCCTTGATCTCCATCTTGGGGCTCCATGATCATCTTGTCACTGGCATGACACCATGATCTCCATCATCATGATCTCCAGCATTGTGTCTCCATGAAGTTGCTTGCCAACTATTACTTCTACTACTATGACTAACACGTTTAGCAATAAAGTAAAGTAATTTACATGGCGTTTCTCAATGACACGCAGGTCATACAAAAAAAAGACAACTCCTATGGCTCCTGCCGGTTGTCATACTCATCGACATGCAAGTCGTGATTCCTATTACATGAACATGATCTCATACATCACATATATATCATTCATCATTCATCACAACTTTGGCCATATCTGTAACATCCCAGATTTTCAATTTGGAATGTTATACATTAGATCATCATGCATATCATATTTTTCTTGCATTTTGGTCGATCCTAGAAATTTCACGCAGCTCAAGGACCCTCGGAGAGAGTTGGAGATCTCGTTATTTTCATATTTGAGATTTCTCAAATTTTGAAAAAGAGGATCATTTGATTTTATTTATTTTATCTTCAATTATTTTTCCAATATCAAAAATTATGAGAGGGAATAATATGACTTTCCCAAAATTTAGGAAAAACATGAAGATTTAATAAATAAATCAAATTTTGGATTTTTCCGGAGTTTATTTGCATTTTATTTGGATTAGGGAAAAATGCGTGTTTTCAAAATATCGCATTTAGGCCCCGAGTAAAAGTTCATTTTGTTCGACTCATTTTTAGGAGTCGGGGAAAATTTACTTCGTAAATTTTGGAGTTCGATTAGAATTTCTTTTCTTCATTTTTCTGTGCGCGAAACTATTTTAAAAAAAAACGCGCAGCGCCCGACTGAGCCAAGGGCCCAGCCGAGCCGGCCCGCACCGCCACCCTCCCCTCGTGCGCGCGCGCCCCGCGCCGCCGCCGCCGCCTGCCGCCGCCGCCGAGTCCGACTCCGACTCGGACTCCTCTTTCTTGCCCCCTCCCCCAAGTCTCCTCCCCCCCCCCTTTAAATACCCAACACCCCCCCCCCTCCTCCCCAAGCCGCCGCGCCCCGCCCCGCAGCAAGCAGCAGCAGCAGCCGCCGCCGCCGCAAGCCGCCGCTGCCGCCAGCACCGCCCCGCGCCGCCGGAGCCTCCGCCCCTCGCCGAGGTAGCCGCGCCGCGCCACCCTCCCCCTCGGTTCGGTCTTTTTTTGAAAAAAAACCATTCCGGTTTATTTTCGTTTGTTGTTTCGGTTTTTTTTTCGAAACCCTAGATGGGTTTTTTTTTTTTTTTGTTTTATTATTTAGCGAGCGTTCGCCGGACCGTTCGTCTTAACGAACGTGATCACCGGTTATCCTCGGTTAACGAACGTTCGTTCGTTTAACCGTTCTTTGTTTTCTTTTTCGTCGGATTTAATTCCGCGATTTTCTAATCGTGATTTCAGATCCGATCTTCATTCTAGTTTATCTTCTCGCTCGTTTATCGGAATCTAGTGATTCAAGCGCCTAGAGTTTCGTTTCGAAACCGCCGTTCCGACTAATCAACTTAAACAAGTTTTTGCTACGATAAAATTTGACCTAGTTTCACTTGGCTAGAACCGAGTTGTTTTCTTCCGCCGTTTGTTTTCCGTTGCTCTGTTCGGTTCGTTTTCTTTTTGCAACCGGAGTTCTTAAGTTGAACTTTCTGGTTCGATCTCTTGTTCGAGTTTTACCTGTGCATTAGATGAGTACTTATTGTATGCTTGTTGTTTGTCTGTGATAGATCACCCGGAGTGCGCCGTCTGTTATTTCGAAGCTCTAGGTTTCGCAGATCCTCAGCAAGGCAAGTAACACTTTGATCATACCTTTTCTACTACCCAGTTTTATTGCATTAGATCAATCCTCAAACATTGCATGATTAGGATCTAATTAAATTGTGGGATGGGAAGTAGATGAGGTAGTACCTATTACCTGTTTTACTTATGAAACCTTTGGGAGTTACTTCTACGTTTGCTTATCATGCCATGCTATGCTAGTAGACGTGGATTGGCTGAGTGATATCCATGACAGATGTGAGTATTGTTAATTTTAATGGGTTATCTAAGGTGGCAACTTAAACACACATCTGGGTGGATTGAGGCACCTGGTTTCTATCAGGACTTGCCTGTTTTTCTTCGGACCGCCACCCAGGCTCAAAGGGATCATAAGATCATTCATGCTAGTAACTTCCGTGTGCAGCCACAAGCCATTATGGGCTCTGGCATAGTTGACTAAGTCGTGCGAACTCTTATAGTGGTAGACTAGAAGATGTAGGGGATATAGGTTGGTACGGTCTATCACGACGTAAGGTGTGAGCGCTTCCGAAAGACTATGTCTCGGTCATCCGATTCTCAAACACCATGTAGTGCGAGAAACCAAACGGAGGCGATCGAGTCTTGTGGGGAAAAGTGCGCAAACCTCTGCAGAGTGTACAAACTAATCATGATTAGCCGTGTCCCCAGTTATGGACATCTTGAGTATCTAGTACTTGAATATCATGTGGATCTCATCATGTTACTTCTAATTAATATTGTTGGGTTATTGATGATTACTTTTAATTGGGATCGGAATCCTGTCAACCATTCTCGATGTTTAACAACCACCATGATAGTTAAATAAATTTATTCCTTTGCAGTAGGGAAAAACTGGCTTTACGCAAAACTGTAACCATAGAGCTTTTCCACCAGCCATATATGCATGTAGTATAGGCTTATCATTCATTATTCTCTATGTGTTACATTGCCAGCATATTCCATGTGCTGACCCGTTTTCGGGCTGCAACGTTTCATGTTGCAGACTTTTCAGACGATGAGTAAGGTGCTTTTAGGTCATGGTTCTATACTCAGTGATGCCGTTGGAGTTGATGGACTCACTTATCTTCCAAGTCTTCCGTTGTTATCATTATTAGATGGCCTTAAGCCATATTTATTGTAATAAGTTCTCTTTGAGACACCGATGTAATAAGTGTGTGATTGCTACTCTGTTATAAATCCTTTGAAGTACTGTGTGGTGTCAACATTACTGATCCAGGGATGACACCGGAGCACAGAGACTTGACCATCTGAGGTCGGGTCGCTATAGAGATGGTATCAGAGCACACACTGACTATAGGACACGACCACTAAAGTTGAAGCCATAGATCACTATTCTCCTCTCATTTTCTAACTCCTCATCTTTTCTACTCTTTTAGGATGACTGACGCGAAGATCAAGTACGCTCAACCGGATGAAGGCACACCTTTTGGATTTCACTTGAAGGAAGTCACCAAGTACCTGAACATTGGACTACCAAGCTTCACCGGGACTTTCAACGCCACTCTGCCTGAAGAGGAGCGCTGGAAGATTCAAGCTCATGTTCCGGGAAGGACATTCGCGCCAATCACGAAGCCCATAGATAGTGTTTTCAGTGCACCAACCTGGAGTCTGGGAAAGAGCATGGCAGCTCATATCACCATGGGACGCATTGGAGAAGTTTATCAAGAAGATCTCAAGGACACTATCTACCAGATTTGCGGACGCCGAGATGAACAATGGGAGATAGTCAGCACCAAGAAGGATAGGTCCATTGCAGCTTTCATCCAGGAGTTAAACCAGCACATTCGACGCCAAGAGAACCAGATGTGCAATGATATGATAGAGTTGAAGAATGCAAAGGCAAGGATCATCGAGCTAGAAGGAGAACTGAAGACTACACGCAAGGACTACATGGACGAGATCGTAGCTCTAGCAAGGCACAATCGCGATCTTAAGCAGGAGATTGAAGAACTCAAGGGGAAATTAGCATTCAAGAATGAAGACAAGTACGTTGCATGTCCGAGCAACTACATCATATCGACGACACCGATTCGGATCCAAGTGAACCCGACTTTGAAGACGAAGCTGGAGCAGACATCATGGAGTCTTCCACCGATTCAAATTAATAGATGAGCACCATATATTAGTAGCATTTCCCCCATGTAAACATTATAGTTCACGCACTTTTGCGATAGTTTTAGACCGTTGTATGCCCTTGTTTGAATTGAATGAAGTGATTTGTGTGCATTTGTCTCATGTGCATTTGGGGTAGTGTTTTCTCCTTAGACCTCACTCTATTCTTAACTCTCATCTTTTCTAAACCTAAGATGCCTCCGAGACGTGACAATGAATTCGTTTTCCCGCCAGAGATCACTCAGTTGATTCAGCAGCAGAATACCTTGATCCAAACATTGGTGCAGAACAACAACAACAACAACAACAACAACAACAACAACAACAACAACAACAACAACCCACCACCACCACCACCTGTTGATCATTTGACTCGTTTCCTTAGGTTGAATCCGCCGGTGTATTCCAGTAGCACCGAGCCGATTGTAGCAGATGATTGGCTCCGCAAGATAGGAAGGGAGTTGACCACTGCAGGATGCATAGATGAGGAAAAGGTGAAGTTTGCCGCACATCAGCTTGACGGACCCGCGGCAGCATGGTGGGAGAATTTCACAGCCACTTACCCAATTGACACTGTCACATGGGATCAGTTTCAGCAAGCTTTCCGCACTGCCCATGTTTCAGCAGGAGCTATGGCCATGAAGAAGCGTGAGTTTCGCAACTTACGCCAAGGAGGAAGGACAGTTGGCCAGTACGTAGACGACTTCAGCAAGTTAGCACGTTATGCCCTAGATGACGTTGCTACGGATGCAGCTAAGCAGGAGAAGTTTCTAGAAGGACTGAATGATGAGCTAAGTATGCAGTTGATGGTAGCAAGTTTCAACAACTACCAGGAGTTGGTAGATCGCGCCATCATGATTGAAGGGAAGCAACAGCAGATTGAGAACCGCAAGAGAAAGTATGGACAAGGGAAGTATAACTCTGGAGCCCAGCAGAAGCCCCGTTTTACCCCTAAACCGGGAGTTCAGTTTCAGCATACCCATGGAGGAGGTAGTTCGCACAACCATAATGGCCACAAGAATGGTAATGGGAATGGAGGAAGCAACGGCCAGAACCGTACCACCCCATCAACCCCAGCCAAGAGAGATCTGAGTCAAGTCACCTGTTTCAAGTGTTCCAAGACCGGACATTATGCCAATGAGTGTCCCGAAGGCCAAAATGGAAATGGAAGCTCTAGAAAGAAGCCAAACCCTTTCAACAGGGGACAGGTGAACCACGTTAATGTGGAGGAGGTTGAATCTCAGCCTGATGCAGTAATCCGTAAGTTTTTGGTTAAGTCATTTACTGCACTCGTTCTTTTGATACTGGTGCATCACATTCATACATATCAAGGGGATTTGTGGATAAGTATAACCTGCCAACCCAAGCCCTTAGGTCACCCATGTTAGTAACCTCGCCTGGAGCAGAATATATGGCTAGTCGATGGTGTGATCGGTTACCATTAAGGATTGGTAACTATGTGTTTCCCTCAGACCTAATAGTATTGGAATCTCAAGGATTGGATGTGATATTAGGCATGAATTGGTAGTCAAAGTATGAAGGGAACATTGAATGTGCCAGTAAGACCATTTTGCTTACAACGCCAGAGGGAAGAAGGATCAAGTATGTATCACGACATGGATCAAATAGGAATCAAGTAAATTCTTTATCAGGAGTTGTGCAGGAAGAAGTACCAGTGGTGAAGGATTATCCTGATGTGTTTCTTGAGGAATTGCCAGAAATGCCACCTGATAGAGATATCGAGTTCCTAATTGAGCTTTTGCCAGGTACTGGACCAATATCGAAGAGACCATACAGGATGCCCGCACAGGATTTCGCGGAAATTAAGAAGCAGATTAAGGAGTTATTGGATAAAGGTTATATTCGCCCAAGTTCTTCGCCTTGGGGATCACCCGTACTTCTAGTGGAGAAGAAGGATGGATCATTAAGGATGGTTGTTGATTACCGTGGATTGAATGAAGTAACCATCAAGAACAAGTACCCACTGCCAATGATTAATGATTTGTTTGATCGTTTGCAAGGAGCTAAAGTGTTTTCCAAGATCAATTTGCGATCAGGGTACCATCAGTTGAAGATTCGAGCGCAGGACATACCTAAGACAGCATTCACCACTAGATACGGACTTTATGAATATACCGTTATGTCATTTGGACTGACTAACGCACCTGCCTATTTTATGAACCTGATGAACAAAGTGTTTATGGAGTTTTTGGATAAGTTCGTCGTAGTGTTCATTGATGACATTCTGATTTTCTCAAAGAATGAAGAAGAGCATAAGGAACATTTGCGTTTTGTTTTGGAGAAACTAAGGGAACATCGGTTATATGCCAAATTAAGCAAATGTGAGTTTTGGTTAAAGGAAGTTGGATCCCTTGGACATGTTATATCCGGAGAAGGGATAGCAGTTGACCCCAAAAAGGTTGAGACCGTAACCGAATGGGAAGCACCAACAACAGTTGGAGAGATCCGGAGTTTTCTTGGACTCGCAGGATACTACCGAAGATTTATTGAGAATTTCTCAAGGATTGCAAAGCCTATGACTGAATTGTTGAAAAAGGATACCGAGTTCAATTGGACTGAGGATTGTGAGGCCAGTTTTCAGGAGTTGAAGAAACGATTGGTTTCCTCACCAGTGCTGATTCTGCCAGATCAGAACAAGGATTATGAGGTGTATTGCGACGCTTCACGTTGAGGACTTGGAGCAGTGCTTATGCAGGAAGGAAGAGTTGTTTCATATGCCTCATGACAACTGAAACCTCATGAATTAAATTACGCTACGCATGATTTGGAGTTAGCAGCCGTAGTGCATGCATTAAAGACATGGAGACATTTCCTCATTGGAAATCATTGTGAGGTGTACACGGATCACAAGAGTTTGAAGTACATTTTCACATAGAAGGAGTTGAACCTCAGACAAAGGAGATGGTTGGAACTCATCAAGGATTATGATATGAGGTTGCATTACCATCCCGGAAAGGCTAATGTAGTAGCTGACGCATTGAGCCGTAAGAGCCATGTCAATACCCTAATGACGGGAGAAATACCAAGGGAGTTAGCAGAAGATTTTCGTGAGCTATGTTTGGAAATAGTTCCGAGAGGCTACGTAGCAGCATTAGAGATTCAGTCAACATTGATGGATAAAATCAGAGAGGCTCAGAAAACTGACAAGGAGATTGCAAATATAAAGAAGAAAATGAGCGAAGGAAAAGCAAAGGGATTTCGTGAGGATGAACACGATACCCTATGGTTTGAGGACCGTGTTTATGTGCCCAATGACCAGGAGATCAGGAAGTTGATTCTGCAAGAGGCACATGATTCACCCTATTCGATTCACCCCGGAAATACCAAGATGTATTTGGATTTGAAGGAAACATTCTGGTGGACCGGAATGAAGAAAGATATTGCAGCATATGTAGCAGTTTGTGATGTGTGTCATAGAGTGAAGGCAGAACATCAGAAGCTAGCCGGATTGTTACAACCATTGCCGATACCCGAATGGAAGTGGGATAAGATAGGCATGGATTTTATCACAGGACTACCCAGGACGAAGGCCGGCTATGACTCGATATGGGTAGTAGTTGATCGTTTGACAAAGGTAGCACATTTCATTCCAGATAAGACCACTTACACCAGTGCTAAGTTGGCAAAGATATACATGACTAGGATCATTTGCTTGCATGGAGTTCCGAGGAGTATCGTATCAGATAGAGGAACCCAATTTACCTCAAAGTTTTGGAATCAGTTGCATGAAACTTTGGGAACCAGGCTAGAATTCAGTACAGCTTTTCATCCGCAGACAGATGGACAGACTGAGAGAGTCAATCAGATTTTGGAAGATATGCTGAGAGCTTGTGCACTAGATTATGGATCTAGTTGGGACGATAACTTGCCGTATGCGGAGTTTTCTTACAACAATAGTTACCAAACCAGTTTGAAGATGGCACCTTTCGAAGCTTTATACGGAAGGAGGTGTAGGACACCGTTGTCATGGGACGAAGTTGGAGACCGTCAGTTGTTTGGACCAGATTTGATTAAGGAGTCTGAACAGAAAGTTAAGTTGATTCACGATAGGCTCAAGGTAGCCCAGTCCAGGTAGAAGAGCTACGCAGATTCTAAACGCAAGGAGACAGTCTACGAAACCGGAGACAGGGTTTATCTTCGAGTATCCCCACTTCGAGGAGTTAAGCGCTTTGGAGTTAAGGGAAAATTAGCACCGCGTTTCGTTGGACCGTATAAGATCTTGCAACGTATGGGAGAAGTCGCTTATAAGTTGGAATTACTAGAGGGACTGTCAGGAGTTCATGCTGTATTCCATGTTTCTCAGCTGAAGAAATGTCACGCCGAGATGGCGGAGGTACCGCTAAGAGATACAGTGCCGCTTGAAGCAATTCAGTTGAAGGATGACTTAACGTATGAAGAGAAACCAGTCAAGATTCTCGAATTTGCCAGCAGAGTTACCCGCAGCAAGGTTATCAAGTTTTGCAAAGTTCAGTGGAACCACCACTCAGAGGATGAAGCCACCTGGGAGAGAGAAGAAGATTTACTCAAGGACCACCCTCACCTATTTTCTAGCCAACCCGAATCTCGAGGGCGAGATTCATCTTAAGGGGGGTAGGTTTGTAACATCCCAAATTTTCAATTTGGAATGTTATACATTAGATCATCATGCATATCATATTTTTCTTGCATTTTGGTCGATCCTAGAAATTTCACGCAGCTCAAGGACCCTCGGAGAGAGTTGGAGATTTCGTTATTTTCATATTTGAGATTTCTCAAATTTTGAAAAAGAGGATCATTTGATTATATTTATTTTATCTTCAATTATTTTTCCAATATCAAAAATTATGAGAGGGAATAATATGGCTTTCCCAAAATTTAGGAAAAAAATGAAGATTTAATAAATAAATCAAATTTTGCATTTTTTCGGAGTTTATTTGCATTTTATTTGGATTAGGGAAAAATGCGTGTTTTCAAAATATTGCATTTAGGCCCCAAGTAAAAGTTCATTTTGTTCGACTCATTTTTAGGAGTCGGGGAAAATTTACTTCGTAAATTTTGGAGTTCGATTAGATTTTCTTTTCTTCATTTTTCTGCGCGCGAAACTATTTAAAAAAATGCGCAGCGCCCGACTGGGCCAAGGGCCCAGCCGAGCCGGCCCGCACCACCGCCCTCCCCTCTCGCGCACGCGCTCCCCGCGCCGCCGCCGCCGCCTGCCGCCGCCGCCGAGTCCGACTCCGACTCGGACTCCTCTTTCTTGCCCCCTCCCCCAAGTCTCCTCCCCCCCCCTTTAAATACCCAACACCCCCCCCCTCTCCTCCCCAAGCCGCCGCGCCCCACCCCGCAGCAAGCAGCAGTAGCAGCCGCCGCCACCGCCGCTCGCGCCGCCCGCCGCCGTCGCCGCCGCAAGCTGCCGCCGCCGCCCCTCTCCGAGGTAGCCGCGCCGCGCCACCCTCCCCCTCGGTTCGGTTTTTTTTATAAAAAAAACCGTTCCGGTTTATTTTCGTTCGTTGTTTTGGTTTTTTTTTCGAAACCCTAGAACGGTTTTCTTTTTTTTTGTTTTATTATTTAGCGAGCGTTCGCCGGACCGTTCGTCTTAATGAACGTGATCACGGTTATCCCCGGTTAATGAACGTCCGTTCGTTTAACCGTTCTTCATTTTCTTTTTCGTCGGATTTAATTCCGCGAGTTTCTAAACGCGATTTCAGATCCGATCTCCGTTCTAGTTTATCTTCTCGCTCGTTTATCGGACTCTGGTGATTCAAGCGCCTGGAGTTTCGTTTCGAAACCGCCGTTCCAACTAATCAACTTAAACAAGTTTTTGCTACGATAAAATTTGACCTAGTTTCACTTGGCTAGAACCGAGTTGTTTTCTTCCGCCTTTTGTTTTCCATTGCTCTGTTCGGTTCGTTTTCTTTTTGCAACCGGAGTTCTTAAGTTGAACTTTCTGGTTCGATCTCTTGTTCAAGTTTTACCTGTGCATTAGATGAGTACTTATTGTATGCTTGTTGTTTGTCTGCGATAGATCACCCGGAGTGCGCCGCCTATTATTTCGAAGCTCTAGGTTTCGCAGATCCTCGGCAAGGCAAGTAACACTTTGATCATATCTTTTCTACTACCAAGTTTTATTACATTAGATCAATCCTCAAACATTGCATGATTAGGATCTAATTAAATTGTGGGATGGGAAGTAGATGAGGTAGTACCTATTACCTGTTTTACTTATGAAACCTTTGGGAGTTACTTCTACGTTTGCTTATCATGCCATGCTTTGCTAGTAGACGTGGATTGGGTGAGTGATATCCATGACAGATGTGAGTATTGTTAATTTTAATGGGTTATCTAAGGTGGCAACTTAAACACACATCTGGGTGGATTGAGGCACCTGGTTTCTATCAGGACTTGCCTGTTTTTCTTCGGACCGCCACCCAGGCTCAA
This sequence comes from Aegilops umbellulata, assembly GCA_032464435.1. NCBI lineage: Eukaryota > Viridiplantae > Streptophyta > Magnoliopsida > Poales > Poaceae > Aegilops > Aegilops umbellulata. The sequence continues at coordinate 447,613,543 of CP136054.1, forward strand.
AGGGATCATAAGATCATTCATGCTAGTAACTTCCGTGTGCAGCCACAAGCCATTATGGGCTCTGGCATAGTTGACTAAGTCGCGCGAACTCTTACAGTGGTAGACTAGCAGATGTAGGGGATATAGGTTGGTACGGTCTATCACGACGTAAGGTGTGAGCGCTTCCGAAAGACTATGTCTCGGTCATCCGATTCTCAAACACCATGTAGTGCGAGAAACCAAACGGAGGCGATCGAGTCTTGTGGGGAAAAGTGCGCAAACCTCTGCAGAGTGTACAAACTAATCATGATTAGCCGTGTCCCCGGTTATGGACATCTTGAGTATCTAGTACTTGAATATCATGTGAATCTCATCATGTTACTTCTAATTAATATTGTTGGGTTATTGATGATTACTTTTAATTGGGATCGGAATGCTGTCAACCATTCTCGATGTTTAACAACCACCATGATAGTTAAATAAATTTATTCCTTTGCAGTAGGGAAAAACTGGCTTTACGCAAAACTGTAACCATAGAGCTTTTCCACCAGCCATATATGCATGTAGTATAGGCTTATCATTCATTATTCTCTATGTGTTACATTGCCAGCATATTCCATGTGCTGACCCGTTTTTGGGCTGCAACGTTTCATGTTGCAGACTTTTCAGACGACGAGTAAGGTGCTTTTAGGTTGTGGTTCTATACTCAGTGATGCCGTTGGAGTTGATGGACTCACTTATCTTCCAAGTCTTCCGCTGTTATCATTATTAGATGGCCTTAAGCCATATTTATTGTAATAAGTTCTCTTTGAGACACCGATGTAATAAGTGTGTGATTGCTACTCTGTTATAAATCCTTCGAAGTACTGTGTGGTGTCAGCATTACTGATCCAGGGATGACACCGGAGCACAGAGACTTGACCATCTGAGGTCAGGTCGCTACAATATCACATCACAAGAACACTTGCTGCAAAAACAAGTTAGACGTCCTCTAATTGTTGTTGCAAGTTTTACGTGGCTGCAATAGGGTTCTAGCAAGAACGTTTTCTTGCCTACGTTAAAGCCACAACGTGATTTGTCAACTTCTATTTACCCTTCATAAGGACCCTTTTCGTCGAATCCGCTCCAACTAAAGTGGGAGAGACAGACACCCGCCAGCCACCTTATGCAACTAGTGCATGTCAGTAGGTGGAACCGGTCTCACGTAAGCGTACGTGTAAGGTTGGTCCGGGCCGCTTCATCCCACAATACCGCTGAAGCAAAATAAGACTAGTAGCGGCAAGAAAGTTGACAACATCTACGCCCACAACAAATTGTGTTCTACTCGTGCAAAGAGAACTACGCATAAACCTGGCTCATGATGCCACTGTTGGTGAACGTTGCAGAAAATAAAAAATTTCCTACGGTTTCACCAAGATCCATCTATGAGTTCATCTAGCAACGAGTGATCAGATGCATCTACATACCTTTGTAGATCGCGAGCGGAAGCATTCAAAGAACGGGGATGAGGGAGTCGTACTCGTCGTGATCCAAATCACCGGAGATCCTAGCGCCGAACGGACGGCACCTCCACGTTCAACACACGTACGGTCAGCGTGACGTCTCCTCCTTCTTGATCCATCAAGGGGGAAGGAGTGGTTGATGAAGATCTAGCAGCACGACGGCGTGGTGGTGGATGCAGCAGTCACCGCAGCAGGGCTTCGCCGAGCTTGTGCGAGACGAAGAGGTGTAGCAGGGGAGAGGGAGGCGCCAAGGCTTCAGGGTTCGGCTGCCCCTCCCTCCCCCCCTTTATATAGGCCCCTTGGGGGGGCCGCCGGCTGTCGTGGTTCTAAGTCTGACAGTAGTGGAGGAGGGTAAGTATGGAGAGGCTAGGTCTTAGCTATGTAGAAGCTGTAAGCACACAAAGATGTACGAGTTCAGGCCCTTCTCAGAGGAAGTAAAAGCCCTACGTCTCGGTGCCCGGAGGCGGTCGACTGGATTATAAGTGTGAGAATGACAGGGGTGCGAACCCTTGATACTGAGGAGGGGGGTGGCTTATATAGAGTTCGCCAGCCCTCTCCTGCCCTCAGTAATGCAGGGTTTAAGGTACATTAAGGTTGGGCGTTACTGGTAACGCCCCTAATAAAGTGCTATGATGACCATAAAGACTACTTAATGACCGACCGTTTGCCTGTGGAGTGACTTTAGATCTCCTAGCAGTCGAGTGGTTGGCTTCATGGTCGAGTGATAGCTTCTTGGTCGAGTGTCTTGAACCCGTCGAGTGGGTACCTTCAGGTTGATTGAAAGGTGACTTCTTCTAAGGATGTCCTTGGGTAGGGATCTTAGGACAGGTCCGTGCCCCTACCCTAGGTACATAGCTTCATCATTAGCCCCCAAATGGATCGAGGTTAGAGTGGGGAAAGAGTTGGAGATCTTTCCGACTGGTTCTTTGTGCTACATGAGTGCCTTGTTTTGGATCAATCGTCACGGATGATGTCATCAACCTTTTTCAGTCGCCTTGATCCATTCCAGGCCTTTCGTCGAGTGAATTTACTTGCCTGTGGCATTCCGAATGACGGTGTGAAAGGGATCTTCTGCCTGACGAATTGTTCTGCAACCTGCAGATTTCGCGCGATTTGAATTTCGAGAAGTGCGCGGGACGGGAGCGGCCGCGGTAACCGGATGTGATAAGACGGAAGCTCCTCGATTTCCACGCCACCTTTTCCGCCACGTACTGCGTGCGCGTCTGCTGCGGGATTTGACGGGATAGCCTGGGCCTACCAGTCAGCCACTCGGAAGCGACCTCTTATTAGCCGCCGGCTCGGGGTTTCCGAACAGTGTGCTCTCTCCTTTCTTTCTCCCTTCGCAAGGCCTTCCGCCACCTCCGTTCTCATCCTAGCGCCGCAGGCCCGTTCGAGATTTGACGGCGACGATGGGGAAGGACAAGACGTCCGCTCTGGAGTGCGAAAAGAAGGCGACGGCCTAGGGGAAAGGGAAGAAGTCCGCTCGGGGCGGATCTTCCTCAAGGACTGCTCTGCCCAGAGGCTGGATCCAGGGCGACTGGATGCCGACGGTGATTCGGCAGGAAGATCTCGATGACATGGTTGAGGGAGGAGTCATTCCCCACGAAGCTGCGCATCTCCCGGGGAAGGAAGTCGAGCCCCAACCTCTTGATGGTGAGTGTGTCCTCCTCGCCACCCACATCGATCGCGGGTTTTCTCTGCCGCCTCATCCTTTTTTCTGGAGCTTTCTAAACTTCTTCGGAGCGCAGCTCCACCACTTCACTCCCAATTCTATTGTGTATCTTGCTGCTGTCATTTCCTTGTGTGAGGGTTTCCTGGGTTGCCGCCCCCATTGGGGACTCTTTAAGCATATCTTCACCTGTCGTTCCCAATAGGTCAAGAAGGCCAAGTCGAGTGACGAAAGAACGCAGGTGATCCAGTTGTGCGGAGGCCTGGCGATCCAGACGAGGGGAAAAATATCTTTTCCATCTATCACTTTCCCCGAGTCGGTCCGTGGTTGGCAGGCGACCTGGTTTTACTGTAAAGACCAGGCGACCCCAGGACAGTCGACTGGGCTTCCCCCTTTCTCTCTAGACCGAGCTCAGAAACCTGCTTCTCTGAAAGTGGTGCCGAAGGAAAAGGCGCAAGTCAAAGTGTTGGTTGGTCGAGTGGTTCAGCTTGTCCGCGAGGGCGTGACTGGAATGGACCTGCTGGAGGTCTTCCTTCGGAGGCGCATCCAACCGCTTCAGGCTCGTGACCACCCGATGTGGCTGTATTCGGGTCTTGAAGACACCACTCGGATCCACCCAGAGGAGGTCACCGACGAGATGTTGGAAGGGTGGCTGTCGAGTATCACAGGAAACAAAGACAACCCCGAGGAGCCAGGAGGGTTCCTCCACTCGACAACACATACGAAGTGGACCAGGTCTGCCCTTATGTTCTTGATTGGATCTTGCTTTCTTCGTTGGTCTTCTTTGAGTTGGTCGACTGACTTTTGATTTTTTTGTTGTTTCCCAGGAAACTACGGAGATGTACTCGATGCCCAATGGGGCACAAGAGCCGACCGAGGAAGGGGAGGCGAGCGGACGTGAGAGCGGAGACGAACACGGCGAGTGGGAATCTGATGGCGAAGGAGAGGGAGACGACGACATCGACTCCAGCGAAGAGGAGGAGGAGGAAGTTGAACCCCCCCCCCCCCCCGCTCGGAGAGGCGATCCAAGCTTACGCACGATCCCGCGAGGGAACGTGGTAAGGCGACTGCTCCTGTTGGGAAGTCGTCGAAATGCCCTCGGACCTCTTCTCCTAGCCGACTGAAAAGGCTCCCAAGCACCCACGCGCGACGCCATCCTAGCCGCCCAAGGCTCTGCCCAAGATGAAGATGATTGTCCCCACCATTTCTGGGTAATAGTAAGACTTGTTTTCCTTTGTCGACTGTGGACAGATCTTTGGTCGATTCATTGAGCCAACTGACTGACTTCCGAAATTTGTAGTGCTGCTACTTCTGAGATCTCTGCCAAGGACGGAGATCAAGAGATGGAAGATGCTGTTACTTCCAACCCAGGTACTATTACTGATGTTCTGCCTTGAGTCGACTGAATATTTCTTGTAACTCTGGTCGATTGACTTTTCTTGCAGCTCCCCCTCATGTTATCAACCTACCAGACGAAGAAGACGACGAGCCGCTGAGAGTAAGAAGGAACCGGAGGGCGTCGACTGCAAGACCCCCCAATCTGCTCCGGTGTCTGAGGCTGTAGCTCGGGACGGTGGTGATACCACTCGGACTTCCGTGACTTTCGCTGAGCCTCTGACGAGCGTGCGGCCTTCGGCGTCGACTGCAAATCCGCCTTCGCTTTTTGCTACATACCATGTCCCAGAGGACCAAGTGGGTGCCGCAAAAGAGGCTATACGCCAGGCGGGAATCATGATGGAGCAAGTGAAAGTGGTTCGGGACGCCAGCCAAGCAGCGTATGACGCGAGTTCGGCTCTTCAGAGCAACGTCCAGGTCAGTTGACTCAACACTTGGCCTGTTGCAATATGTTGTTCGAAGAATCTCTTTTTCGAAGATCTTTATTTCTGTACACCCACTAGGTGTGTCCTTTTGAACGAGTGGGGGCACGCTAAGTGCACCCACTGGGTGTAGTCCCCGAGACTATGGTGGACTGCTGGCAGTCGACTGTAGTCTTTATATTGCATTGCTGTATTTGTACTTCTTCACTCGGTCTGGTCGGGCCATGTCGAATGGAATTGTATCCGATCGACTGCGGGCAGTCGACTTTTTTTTTTGGTCGAACCAGTGGGGGCACGCTGAGTGCACCCACTAGGTGTAGTCCCCGAGACTGCTGTCGAATGTTTTGATTCGGCTGTAGTCTTAGAAACGCTACCATTGTCTCTTGGTTACTCGGAAGCAACCTATCCTTGACGTTTGTCGACTGGTCTTTTGTAGAAATCCTGTGAACTTGCGGCTCGCTTCACTGAGTTGAAGGGCCAACAGATCCAGCTCAACCTTGACTTAAAACTTGCTCAAGAGAACTTGCAGAAGGCTCGAGAAGAGGCAAAAGGTATGGCTGGTGAGGTTTTCCATTCTTGACAAGTGACTTTTTCCTTTTTGTCAATCCTTGATGTTGATCGCACTCGACGTGCCACAGATCAACTGGAGGAAGCTTTGAAGAAGAAGGATCAAGATCTTGCCGAAGCGCAGAAGGAAGCCCTGAACAAAACAAAGCTTGCTGAAGAAAAGCTGGCTTCAGTCTCTACTCTTGAACAGGAGAACTCCAGACTAAAAGCTGCTCTCGACACAGCTAATAAAGAGGTCAGCCGACTGAAGAACGACAAGATTGCTCTGAATGACAAGGCAGGCGAGCTAGCGGGGAAGAAGAACGATCTTGAGGTTTATCTCGGGGGACTTGCCAAGAAGTTGTTCATCATGCTCAAAGGTAACAATTTTCACCCGACTGGCTTGCTGTAACCAAACTCGTGTAGAGCCGCTGCCTTATACTTGAATTGTTATTTGTAGAATTCTGCCAGAACTTTGAAGAGGAGACCAGTCGACTGGAGCCAAGCTTGGACCCCGCCAATTCGCTCGTGAAGGACGAGGCTGCTATGAATGTGCTCCGCCTGGAGTCCCGCATTACCAGCGTGGTTGATTATCTGGCTCGACTGAAGGTTGCAGTGTCGCGGATCGACACGTCTCTCTGGCCCAGGGCGACACTTTCGAATGATCTCGAGTCCCTGATGACTCGACTGAATGACGTCCCTGGTCGAGTGACGGAATGGAAGAAGTCCTCTACAAGGTGTGGTGCTGATGTTGCCTTGTCTCTGGTTCGCGTCCACTGCAAGGAGGTGCGAGAGGAGAAGTTGGCTGCCATCCAGGTTGCCAATACCAGGAAGCTCAGCTTTCAAGACTTCATGGAGACTTTCATTGCTGCTGCCACCCGTATCGCCGACGGGATTGATTTGGACGAGTTCGTCGCCCCTTCCAGCCCTCTGCCTGAGGAATGAAAAACTTTAATGCTTCCCTTTAAATTTGGCTCGGAATGCCGAGTGGATTCTGTAACCGTTAAACTCTGTCGAGCCAAGGGCTCGAGTACTTTTGATATGAGGTCTGGGACCTTTGGGTCTTATCCGAACTTGATTTGTCGTTAAATATCTTCATGAACTATCTGTCGAGTGCAACTTGATCTTCACTCGAAATAACTTTGTATTTGTGGTGCAGCACCGAAGGAAAAGGTAACAGTCGATTCGCATCTTGCCGTCCTTGCGGATTGGGACGTGTTCCGTACTTAGGCGAGCACTGGGCTGCAACTAAGCCTCCGAGTGGGAGGTCTGCTCACCACTCGGTAGGATTTTTATACACTTAGGCGAGCACTGGGCTGCAGCTAAGCCCCCGAATGAGAGTCTGGCTCACCACTCGGCAGGATTTTTATACACTTAGGCGAGCACTGGGCTGCAGCTAAGCCCCCGAGTGGGAGGTTTGCTCTCCACTCAGTAGGTTTTTTATACACTTAGGCGAGCACTGGGCTGCAGCTAAACCCCCGAGTGGGAGGTTTGCTCTCCACTCGGTAGGATTTTTATACACTTAGGCGAGCATTGGGCTGCAGCTAAGCCCCCGAGTGAGAGGTTTGCTCTACACTCGGTAGGATTTTTATACACTTAGGCGAGCACTGGGCTGCAGCTAAGCCCCCGAGTGGGAGGTTTGCTCTCCACTCGGTAGGATTTTTATACACTTAGGCGAGCACTGGGCTGCAGCTAAGCCCCCGAGTGGGAGTCTGGCTCACCACTCCGTAGGATTTTCAAACACTTAGGCGAGTACTTGGACTGCAGCTAAGCCCCCAAGTGGGAGTCTGGCTCACCACTCGGTAGGATTTTCAAACACTTAGGCGAGTTGCTAAGCCCCCGAGTGGGAGTCTGGCTCACCACTCGGTAGGATTTTCAAACACTTAGGCGAGTACTTGGACTGCAGCTAAGGCCTCGAGTGGGAGTCTGGCTCACCACTCGGTAGGATTTTCAAACACTTAGGCGAGTACTTGGACTGCAGCTAAGCCCCCGAGTGGGAGTCTGGCTCACCACTCGGTAGGATTTTCAAACACTTAGGTGAGTACTTGGACTGCAGCTAAGCCCCCGAGTGGGAGTCTGGCTCACCACTCGGTAGGATTTTCAAACACTTAGGCGAGTACTTGGACTGCAGCTAAGCCCCCGAGTGGGAGTCTGGCACCACTCGGTAGGATTTTCAAACACTTAGGCGAGTACTTGGACTGCAGCTAAGCCCCCGAGTGGGAGTCTGGCTCACCACTCGGTAGGATTTTCAAACACTTAGGCGAGCACTGGGCTGCAGCTAAGCCCCCGAGTGGGAGTCTGGCTCACCACTCGGTAGGATTTTCAAACACTTAGGCGAGTACTTGGACTGTAGCTAAGCCCCCGAGTGGGAGTCTGGCTCACCACTCGGTAGGATTTTCAAACACTTAGGCGAGTACTTGGACTGCAGCTAAGCCCCCGAGTGGGAGTCTGGCTCACCACTCGGTAGGATTTTCAAACACTTAGGCGAGTACTTGGACTGCAGCTAAGCCCCCGAGTGGGAGTCTGGCTCACCACTCGGTAGGATTTTCAAACACTTAGGCGAGCACTGGGCTGCAGCTAAGCCCCCGAGTGGGAGTCTGGCTCACCACTCGGTAGGATTTTTTTTTTTGCAAACTTAGGCGAAACGGATTCGCAGCTAAGCCACCCACTGGGGGATTTTGTGCATAAACAAAAGTGACTGCAATTATAGGAAGGACTGGGACACTCTTGTCTTTGATAAAAATAAGCTACAGAAGTTTTTCTTATTACATCTCATCCGAGTGAGAACTCAAGTGTAAAATGGGCGGAGTAGTTCCGCATTCCAAGCTCGAGGCTCGTCGATCCGGCGATCAACATTGTAGAGGTGATATGCTCTGTTGTGGAGGACTCTGGTGACGATGAAGGGACCTTCCCAAGTAGGAGCAAGTTTGTGTGGTTTCTGTTGATCCACTCGGAGGACCAAATCTCCTTCTTGGAAGGCTCGACTCTTCACGTTTCTGGCATGGAATCGACGCAAGTCTTGCTGATAGATGGTCGATCTGATCATAGCCATTTCTCTCTCCTCCTCTAGGAGGTTGACTGCGTTCTGTCGGGCTTGCTCTGCTTCATCCTCGGTATAAAGCTCGACTCGGGGTGCATTGTGAAGTAGGTCACTCGGCAGGACTGCTTCGGCTCCATAAACCAGAAAGAACGGAGTTCTTCCAGTCGACCGGTTCGGGGTGGTCCTCAATCCCCACAGAACTAACGGAAGCTCGTCGACCCAAGCGCCTGCTGCGTGCTTGAGATCACTCATCAGTCGAGGCTTTAGTCCTTTGAGAATCAGACCATTTGCCCTTTTAGCTTGTCCATTCGACTGGGGATGTGCGACTGACGCGTAGTCGACTCGTGTGCCTTGAGAGGCGCAAAATGCTCTGAACCTGTCTGAATCGAAGTTTGACCCATTGTCCGTGATGATGCTATGCGGGACTCCATATCTGAATCTTAGCTCCCTGATGAAATTGCTAGCAGTGCTAGCATCCAGATTCTTGATAGGCTTAGCTTCAATCCACTTGGTAAACTTGTTGACTGCTACAAGCACATGTGCGAATCCGCTCCTGCCTGTTCTTAGTGGTCCAACCATGTCCAGTCCCCAAACAGCGAAGGGCCAGACAAGTGGAATGGTCTTCAGGGCTGATGCTGGCTTGTGCGACATGTTGGAGTAGAACTGGCAGCCTTCACACTTGTCAACTATCTCTTTCGCCATTTCATTTGCTCTGGGCCAGTAAAAACCCGCTCGGTATGCTTTAGCCACAATGGTCCAAGAGGACGCATGGTGACCACAGGTCCCCGAGTGGATATCATCAAGGATTATCTGACCTTCTTCTGGCGTTATGCACTTCTGACCGATTCCAGTCGCGCTTTCTCTGTACAACTGTCCCTTTATGACTGTGAAGGCTTTGGATCGACGGACGATCTGTCGAGCCTCTTCCTCGTCTTCTGGGAGTTCTTTCCTCAAGATATACGCAATGTACGGTACTGTCCAGTCGGGAGTGATTGCCAAGACTTCCATGATTAGGTCGACCACAGCAGGAATTTCGACTTCAATCGGATCTGTGGCACTTTTCGGCTGCGGGGGTTCCTCTGTAAAAGGATCCTCCTGGACTGATGGCGAGTGGATGTGCTCCAAAAACACATTGCTGGGAATGGCTTCTCTCTTGGAGCCTATCTTTGCCAAATCATCAGCCGCTTGATTTTTCAGTCGGGGGATGTGGTGGAGTTCTAACCCCTCGAACTTCTTTTCCAACTTTCTTACTGCATTGCAATAACCAGTCATGGCTGGGCTTCTGACGTCCCACTCCTTCATCACCTGATTAACCACCAAATCTGAGTCGCCATAGACCATGAGGCGACGGACGCCGAGTGAAATGGCCATGCGCAACCCATACAAAAGTGCTTCATATTCTGCTTCATTATTGGAGGAATCGAAGTGAATCTGGAGAACGTATCTGAGTTTATCTCCTCGGGGGAAAACCAAAACTACCCCAGCACCAGAACCATTCAGCATCTTAGATCCATCGAAGAACATGGTCTAGTGCTCCGAGTGAACCTGATTCGGAAGTTGCTGTTCAATCCACTCGGCTACGAAATCTGCGATAGCTTGGGACTTGATAGCCTTCTTTGCTTCGAACTTGATATCTAAGGGAAGGAGTTCAATCGCCCACTTCGCCACTCGACCAGTTGCATCTCTGTTGTGCAAAATCTCTGACAGCGGAGCGTCGCTGACGACGGTAATGGAATGATCAGAGAAGTAGTGTGCAACCTTCTTCGTGGTCATGTAAATCCCATATACAAGCTTCTGGTAATGGGGATATCTTTGCTTCGAAGGAGTCGAAACTTCGGACACATAATATACTGGGCGTTGAACTCTGAAGGCCTTTCCTTCTTCTTCCCGCTCGACCGTAAGTACCATACTGACAACTTGTCCCGTGGCTGCAATGTAAAGCAGCAGAGGCTCTTTACTGATTGGGGCAGCAAGCACCGGCTGGGTGGAGAGCAGAGCTTTGAGGTCTGCAAACGCTGCATCAGCTTCTAGAGTCCACTCGAACTTGTCTGACTTCTTCATCAGTCGGTAAAGAGGCAACACCTTTTCACCGAGACGAGAAATGAATCGACTTAGAGCGGCCAAGCAACCTGTAAGTTTCTGGACATCGTGCACACGCTCGGGACGCTTCATCCGGAGTATGGTGCCAACTTTTTCGGGATTGGCGTCGATTCCCCGTTCGGAAACGAGAAAACCGAGCAACTTTCCACCTGGGACTCTAAATGTGCACTTTGATGGATTGAGCTTGATATCATACCTCCTGAGGTTGGCAAAGGTCTCGGCCAGGTCAGTCAGTAGGTCGGGACCTTTCCGTGACTTGACCACAATATCATCCATGTATGCTTCCACATTCTGACTGATCTGAGTGAGTAAACACTTCTGAATCATCCTCATGAACGTGGCTCCAGCATTCTTGAGGCCGAAAGGCATGGTGACATAGCAGAAGCATCCGAATGGAGTGATGAAAGCTGTTTTGATCTCGTCGGGTCCATACAGACGGATCTGATGGTACCCTGAATAGGCATCTAGAAAAGACAGACGCTCACACCCCGCGGTCGACTCGACTATCTGGTCGATGCGGGGGAGAGGGAAATGATCTTTTGGGCAGGCCCGATTGATATGCTTGAAGTCAATGCACATACGAAGTGACTTGTCCTTCTTGGGGACCATGACAACATTGGCGAGCCACTCGGAGTGGTAAATCTCTCTGATGAACTCTGCTGCTAGTAGCCGAGCCACCTCCTCGCCAATGACTTTCCTCTTCTGGACGGCGGACCGTCGAAGATGTTCTTTCACAGGCTTAAATTTCGGGTCGACTCGCAGACGGTGCTCAGCCAGTCCCCTGGGAACTCCAGGCATGTCAGAAGGCTTCCATGCGAAGATGTCCCAGTTCTCATGGAGGAACTGGATGAGCGCTTCTTCCTATTTGGAGTCGAGTGTCGTTGAGATGTGAGTCGGAGCTGCACTGAGATCAGACGGGTGAATGTGGACTGGCTTCGTCTCGCCGGACGACTGAAACGCTGACTCTGAAGCGGGCTTCTTGGCTCGTAGCAATTCACTCGGATCTGCAGTCTTCTGGTACTCCTGCAACTCGACCACTGCCATCTGGGCGTCAGCAATCTTTGAACCCTTCTGAAAACACTCTTCTGCTTTCTTCCGGTTGCCCGTAACAGTGATCACACCTCTAGGGCCAAGCATCTTCAATTTGAGATACACGTAGCACAGTTGAGCCATGAAGCGTGCTGTAACGCCCCGAGACCGACGCTTCAGATGCCTTCCATGTTTTGCGTGTCAGTTGTATTATTTATTGGTTTGTTGCATTCATCATGTCATCATACGCATTGCATCCGCATGTTTTCATAAAACTCGCTTTCGCTCGTCGTTGCCGTTTCTCCCTTTGCCTTCATCACCTTCCATTGGACCGCTTTTGTCTTCGTTGACCGTTCCAGACCAATCGGGTTTTCGCTTCCCTCTTGACCGTGACGGTCTAACCCCCCTCCCTTGCTCGTCCGAAACTTCCCCGAACCCGACCCGGGTAGTCGTTACCGTTGGGTCCGGATCATCCCCTAACATCTATAAAATGTCACCGTTTTCTTATTTGGGCTTTGTAGCTATTTATTTCACGATCGTTCGATTAAGATCGAAGGAACGAGATAGCCCCTAAACCTAGTCCCTACTATATAAACCTGTCCAACCCTAAATACTAGGGACCTTGTCCCATCCACCCGTCGCCGCCGCCGCCACTCCACTGATTCCCCTCGGGATCCTCCCGATCCAGTTCCACCCGAGACCAATCGCAGCCTCCACCTTCTCGTTTTCCCCATCCAACCACTTGTCCGAGCACTCCACTCCTCCCCTCGATCCCACCAAGCTGCTGACCGAGGCCCCGAGCAGGAGCGCTCGGCCTCGTCTTCTCGCGCGGCCAGTCGCCTCGACGGCGACCTCCAGGACCACCGCCGCGCCCTGCTTCTTCCTCCTCCTCTAGGAGATGCCCCTCGCCTCGAGCACCAGCGCTCCAAGGTCCGCCTTCTGCAGTTCGTCGTCGCCGGAGCTCCCCACTACCAGCAGGTTGCCGCACCTCTCCTCCGTCCCCTCCTTCCTGTCGATCTCTCTCATCGGACTTCCTCTGTATCCTCTGTAACAGAGCCGGCGCCCTGAAGCTTCTCCTGCCCGAGCCCAGCCTGCTCCCGCCGCTGAAGCCGCGCCAAGTTCTGTCGCTGCTCTGCATCATTGCGTGCCGCTGATCCAGTGGTGCCCCTCTGCATCGGATCCGCCGGCTCCGTCCCATCTTGGGATCATCACCAGGCCAACCCGTCACCTCCACCTTCGTCCCGCGCGCGCAGCCATGCTCTGGATCGAGAGGAGCTCGTTCCCGAGCCCCTTATGCTCGTCTCCAGCCACCGCCTTGCAAGGCTCCTCGATCCTCTCCTGAGCAGGTGCTCGCCCGGAGCCCCGCTTTGTTGGGGATCGTAGCAGAAATTAAAATTTTCCTACGCATCACCAAGATCTATCCATGGAGTATTCTAGCAACGAGGGGATAGGAGAGCATCTACACACCACTTGTAGATCGCAACGGAAGCGTTCAAGGAAAACATGGATGATGGAGTCGTACTCGCCGTGATCCGAATCACCGATGACCAGCGCCGAAAGGACGGCACCTCCGTGTTCAACACACGTACGGGACGATCGACGTCTCCTCCTTGTTGATCCAGCAAGGGGTGCGGCTGCCCTCCCTCCCCCCCTTTATATAGGCCCCCAAGGGGGGTGCGCAGCCCTGGAGATGGATCTCCAGGGGGGGCGGCCTAGGGTGGGGGGCTTGCCCCCCAAGCAAGGGGGGCGCCCCCACTAGGGTTTCCCCCCAACCCTAGGCGCATGGGCCCAAGGGAAGGGGGTGCGCCCAGCCCACCAGGGGCTGGTTCCCTGCCCCTTGTGGCCCATGAGGCCCTCCGAGAGGGCTGGCCCCTCAAGGTGGACCCCCGGTGCCTCTCCGGTGGCCCCGGTACAATACCGATATGCCCCCGAGACTTTCCGGTGTCCGTACAACAACTTCCCATATATAAATCTTTACCTCCGGACTGCTCCAGAACCTCTCGTGACGTCCGGGATCTCATCCGGGACTCCGAACAACCTTCGGTTTGCTGCATACTAATATCTTTAACAACCCTAGCGTCACCGAACCTTAAGTGTGTAGACCCTACGGGTTCGGGAGACATGCAGACATGACCGAGACGATCTCCGGTCAATAACCAACAGCGGGATCTGGATACCCATGTTGGCTCCCACATGCTCCTCGATGATATCATCGGATGAACCACGATGTCGAGGACTTAATCAATCCCGTACTCAATTCCCTTTGTCCATCAGTACGATACTTGCCCGAGATTCGATCGTCGGTATACCGATACCTTGTTCAATCTCGTTACCGGCAAGTCTCTTTACTCGTTCCCGTAATACATCATCCCGTGAACAACACCTTGATCACATTGAGCTCATTACGATGATGTCTTACCGAGTGGGCCCAGAGATACCTCTCTGTCACACGGAGTGACAAATCCCAGTCTCGATTCATGCCAACCCAACAGATACTTTCGGAGATACCTGTAGTGCACCTTTATAGTCACCCAGTTACGTTGTGACGTTTGATACACCCAAAGCACTTCTACGGTATCCGGGAGTTGCATAATCTCATGGTCTAAGGAATGATACTTGACATTCAGAGAAGCTCTAGCAAACGAACTACACGATCTTTATGCTATGCTTAAGTTTGGGTCTTGTCCATCACATCATTCTCCTAATGATGTGATCCCGTTATCAATGACATCCCCATGTCCATAGTCAGGAAACCATGACTATCTATTGATCAACGAGCTAGTCAACTAGAGGCTTACTAGGGACACATAGTGGTCTATGTATTCACACATGTATTATGATTTCCGAACAATACAATTATAGCATGAACAATAGACAATTATCATGAACAAGGAAATATAATAATCCATTTATTATTGCCTCTAGGGCATATTTCCAACAGTCTCCCACTTGCACTAGAGACAATAGTCTAGTTACATTGTGATGAATCGCACACCCATGGAATTTTGGTGTTGCTCATGTTTTGCTCTAGGGAGAGGTTTAGTCAACGGATCCGCCACATTCAGGTCCGTATGTACTTTACAAATCTCTATGTCTCCATTTTGAACACTTTCACGAATGGAGTTGAAGCGACGCTTGATATGCCTGGTCTTCCTGTGAAACCTGGGCTCCTTCGCAAGGGCAATTGCTCCAGTGTTGTCACAGAAGAGAGTTATCGGGTCCGACGCATTGGGTATGACTCCTAGGTCGGTGATGAACTCCTTCACCCAGACTGCTTCTTGTGCTGCCTCTGAGGCTGCCATATACTCTGCTTCACATGTAGATCCCGCCATGACGCTTTGCTTGCAACTGCACCAGCTTACTACCCCTCCATTCAAAATATACACGTATCCGGTTTGTGACTTGGAGTCATCCAGATCTGTGTCGAAGCTAGCGTCGACGTAACCCTTTACGACGAGCTCTTCGGCACCTCCATAAACGAGAAACATATCCTTAGTCCTTTTCAGGTACTTCAGGATGTTTTTGACCGCTGTCCAGTGTTCCTTGCCGGGATTACTTTGGTACCTACCTACCAAACTTACGGCAAGGTTTACATCGGGTCTGGTACACAGCATGGCATACATAATAGACCCTATAGCTGAGGCATAGGGGATGACACTCATCTCTTCTATATCTTTTGCCGTGGTCGGGCATTGAGCCGTGCTCAATCGCACACCTTGCAATACAGGCAAGAACCCCTTCTTGGACTGATCCATTTTGAACTTCTTCAAAATCTTGTCAAGGTACGTACTTTGTGAAAGACCGATGAGGCGTCTCGATCTATCCCTATAGATCTTGATGCCTAATATATAAGCAGCTTCTCCAAGGTCCTTCATTGAAAAACACTTGTTCAAATAGGCCTTTATGCTTTCCAAGAATTCTATATCATTTCCCATCAATAGTATGTCATCCACATATAATATGAGAAATGCTACGGAGCTCCCACTCACTTTCTTGTAAACGCAGGCTTCTCCATAAGTCTGCATAAACCCAAACGCTTTGATCATCTCATCAAAGCGAATGTTCCAACTCCGAGATGCTTGCACCAGGCCATAGATAGAGCGCTGGAGCTTGCATACTTTGTTAGCATTCTTAGGATCGACAAAACCTTCCGGCTGCATCATATACAATTCTTCCTTAAGGAAGCCGTTAAGGAATGCCGTTTTGACGTCCATTTGCCATATCTCATAATCATAGTATGCGGCAATTGCTAACATGATTCTTACAGACTTCAGCTTCGCTACGGGAGAGAAAGTCTCATGGTAGTCAACCCCTTGAACTTGTCGATAACCCTTAGCGACAAGTCGAGCTTTATAGATGGTCACATTACCATCCGCGTCTGTCTTCTTCTTAAAGATCCATTTATTTTCTATGGCTCGCCGACCATCGGGCAAGTCATTCAAAGTCCACACTTTGTTCTCATACATGGATTCTATCTCGGATTTCATGGCTTCTAGCCATTTGTCGGAATCTGGGCCCGCCATCGCTTCTTCATAGTTCGAAGGTTCACCGTTGTCTAACAACATGATTTCCAGGATAGGGTTGCCGTACCACTCTGGTGCGGAATGCGTCCTTGTGGACCTACGAAGTTCAGTAGGAGCTTGATCAGAAGTATCTTGATCATCATCATTAACCTCCTCTCTAATCGGTGCAGGCACCACAGGAACATTTTCCTGAGCTGCGCTACTCAGATTTTCAAGAGGTAGCACTTCATCAAGCTCTACTTTCCTCCCACTTACTTCTTTTGCGAGAAACTCTTTCTCTAGAAAGGACCCGTTCTTGGCAACAAAGACCTTGCCTTCGGATCTGAGGTAGAAGGTATACCCAATTGTTTCCTTGGGGTATCCTATGAAGACGCATTTTTCCGATTTGGGTTCGAGTTTTTCAGGTTGAAGTTTCTTGACATAAACATCGCAACCCCAAACTTTCAGAAACGACAGCTTAGGTTTCTTCCCAAACCATAATTCATACGGTGTCGTCTCAACGGATTTTGACGGAGCCCTATTTAAAGTGAATGCGGCTGTCTCTAGAGCGTATCCCCAAAATGATAGCGGTAGATTTGTAAGAGACATCATAGACCGCACCATATCCAATAGAGTGCGATTACGACGTTCGGACACACCGTTACGCTGAGGTGTTCCAGGCGGCGTGAGTTGTGAAACGATTCCACATTTTCTTAAGTGTGTGCCAAATTCATGACTTAAATATTCTCCCCCACGATCTGATCGCAAGAACTTTATTTTTCTGTCACGTTGATTCTCAACCTCACTCTGAAACTCCTTGAACTTTTCAAAGGTCTCAGACTTGTGTTTCATTAAGTAGACATACCCATACCTACTCAAATCATCAGTGAGAGTGAGAACATAACGATAGCCTCCGCGAGCCTCAACGCTCATTGGACCACACACATCTGTATGTATGATTTCCAACAAGTTGGTTGCTCGCTCCATTGTCCCTGAGAATGGAGTCTTGGTCATTTTGCCCATGAGGCATGGTTCGCACGTGTCAAATGATTCATAATCGAGAGACTCTAAAAGTCCATCAGCATGGAGCTTCTTCATGCGTTTGACACCAATGTGACCAAGGCGGCAGTGCCACAAGTATGTGGGACTATCGTTATTAACTTTACATCTTTTGGTATTCACACTATGAATATGTGTAACATCACGTACGAGATTCATTAAGAATAAACAATTAACCATCGGAGCATGACCATAAAACATATTACTCATATAAATAGAACAACCATTATTCTCAGATTTAAATGAGTAGCCATCTCGTATTAAACGAGATCCAGATACAATGTTCATGCTCAAACTTGGCACTAGATAACAATTATTCAGGTTTAAAACTAATCCCGTAGGTAAATGTAGAGGTAGCGTGCCGACGGCGATCACATCGACCCTGGAACCATTCCCGACGCGCATCGTCACCTCGTCCTTCGCCAGTCTCCGTTTATTCCGCAGCTCCTGTTTTGAGTTACAAATATGAGCAACGACACCGGTATCAAATACCCAGGAGCTACTACGAGCACTGGTAAGGTACACATCAATTACATGTATATCACATATACCTTTAGTGTCGCCGGCCTTCTTATCTGCTAAGTACTTGGGGCAATTCCGCTTCCAGTGACCAGTTCCCTTGCAATAAAAGCACTCAGTTTCAAGTTTGGGTCCATTCTTTGACTTCTTCCTGGCAACTGATTTACCAGGCGCGGCAACCTCCTTGCCGTCCTTCTTGAAGTTCTTCTTACCCTTGCCTTTCTTGAACTTAGTGGTTTTATTCACCATCAACACTTGATGTTCCTTTTTGATCTCCACCTCTGCAGATTTCAGCATTGAATACAACTCGAGAATGGTCTTTTCCATCCCCTGCATATTGTAGTTCATCACGAAGCTCTTGTAGCTAGGTGGGAGCGACTGAAGGATTCTGTCAATGACCGCCTCATCCGGGAGATTAACTTCCAGCTGAGTCAAGCGGTGGTGTAACCCAGACATTTTGAGTATGTGTTCACTGACAGAGCTATTCTCCTCCATCTTACAGCTAAAGAACTTGTCGGAGACATCATATCTCTCGACCCGGGCATGAGCTTGGAAAATCAATTTCAGCTCCTCGAACATCTCATATGCTCCGTGTTGCTCAAAACGCTTTTGGAGCCCCGGTTCTAAGCTGTAAAGCATGCCGCACTGAACGAGGGAGTAATCATCAGCACGAGACTGATGGGCGTTCATAACGTCCTGGTTTGCTGGGAATGGTGCATCACCTAGCGGTGCTTCTAGGACATAATCTTTCTTGGCAGCTATGAGGATGATCCTCAGGTTCCGGACCCAGTCCGCATAGTTGCTGCCATCATCTTTCAGCTTGGTTTTCTCTAGGAACGCGTTGAAGTTGAGGGTGACATTAACGTGGGCCATTTGATCTACAAGACATATTGTAAAGATTTAGACTAAGTTCATGATAATTAAGTTCATCTAATCAAATTAATGAATGAACTCCCACTCAGATTTGACATCCCTCTAGTCATCTAAGTGATACATGATCCGAGTCAACTAGGCCGTGTCCGATCATCACATGAGACGGACTAGTCATCATCGGTGAACATCTCCATGTTGATCGTATCTTCTATACGACTCATGTTCGACCTTTCGGTCCTCCGTGTTCCGAGGCCATGTCTATACATGCTAGGCTCGTCAATCCAACCTACGTGTATTGCGTGTGTAAATCTGGCTTACACCCGTTGTATGCGAACGTAAGGACCTATCATACCCGATCATCACGTGGTGCTTCGGAACGACGAACCTTAGCAACGGTGCACAGTTAGGGAGAACACATTTTTGATATTTTAATGAGGGATCATCTTATTTATGCTACCGTCGTTCTAAGCAAATAAGATGTAAAACATGATAAACATCACATGCAATCAAATAGTGACATGATATGGCCAACATCATTTCGCTCCTTTGATCTCCATCTTCGGGGCGCCATGTTCATCGTCGTCACCGGCATGACACCATGATCTCCATCATCGTGTCTTCGTGAAGTTGTCACATCAACTATTACTTCTACTACTATGGCTAACGCTTTAGCAATAAAGTAAAGCAATTACATGACGATTTAAGTTGACACGCAGGTCATAAATAAATAAAGACAACTCCTATGGCTCCTGCCGGTTGTCATACTCATCGACATGCAAGTCGTGATTCCTATTACAATAACAAGATCATCTCATACATCACATGATTCATCACAACTTCTGGCCATATCACATCACAAAGCACTTGCTGCAAAAACAAGTTAGACGTCCTCTAATTGTTGTTGCAAGTTTTTACGTGGCTGTTATAGGTTGCTAGCAAGAACGTTTCTTACCTACGTTAAAACCACAACGTGAATTGTCAATCTCTATTTACCCTTCATAAGGACCCTGTTCATCGAATTCGATCCAACTAAAGTGGGAGAGACAGACACCCGCCAGCCACCTTATGCAACTAGTGCATGTCAGTCGGTGGAACCGGTCTCACGTAAGCGTACGTGTAAGGTTGGTCCGGGCCGCTTCATCCCACAATACCGCTGAACCAAGATAGGACTAGTAACGGCAAGAAGAATTGACAATTCAATGCCCACAACTACTTTGTGTTCTACTCGTGCATAGAAACTACGCATAGACCTAGCTCATGATGCCACTGTTGGGGATCGTAGCAGAAATTAAAATTTTCCTACGCATCACCAAGATCTATCCATGGAGTATTCTAGCAACGAGGGGATAGGAGAGCATCTACATACCACTTGTAGATCGCAACGGAAGCGTTCAAGGAGAACATGGATGATGGAGTCGTACTCGCCGTGATCCGAATCACCGATGACCAGCGCCGAAAGGATGGCACCTCCGCGTTCAACACACGTACGGGACGATCGACGTCTCCTCCTTCTTGATCCAGCAAGGGGTGCGGCTACCCTCCCTCCCCCCCTTTATATAGGCCCCCAAGGGGGGGGGTGCGCAGCCCTGGAGATGGATCTGCAGGGGGCGGCGGCCTAGGGTGGGGGGCTTGCCCCCCAAGCAAGGGGGGCGCCCCCACTAGGGTTTCCCCCCAACCCTAGGCGCATGGGCCCAAGGGAAGGGGGTGCGCCCAGCCCACCAGGGGCTGGTTCCCTGCCCCTTGTGGCCCATGAGGCCCTCCGAGAGGGCTGGCCCCTCAAGGTGGACCCCCGGTGCCTCTCCGGTGGCCCCGGTACAATACCGATATGCCCCCGAGACTTTCCGGTGTCCGTACAACAACTTCCCATATATAAATCTTTACCTCCGGACTGCTCCGGAACCTCTCGTGACGTCCGGGATCTCATCCGGGACTCCGAACAACCTTCGGTTTGCTGCATACTAGTATCTTTAACAACCCTAGCGTCACCGAACCTTAAGTGTGTAGACCCTACGGGTTTGGGAGACATGCAGACATGACCGAGACGATCTCCGGTCAATAACCAACAACGGGATCTGGATACCCATGTTGGCTCCCACATGCTCCTCGACGATATCATCGGATGAACCACGATGTCGAGGACTTAATCAATCCCGTACTCAATTCCCTTTGTCCATCGGTACGATACTTGCCCGAGATTCGATCGTCGGTATACCGATACCTTGTTCAATCTCGTTACCGGCAAGTCTCTTTACTCGTTCCCGTAATACATCATCCCGTGAACAACACCTTGATCACATTGAGCTCATTACGATGATGTCTTACCGAGTGGGCCCAGAGATACCTCTTCGTCACACGGAGTGACAAATCCCAGTCTCGATTCATGCCAACCCAACAGATACTTTTGGAGATACCTGTAGTGCACCTTTATAGTCACCCAGTTACGTTGTGACGTTTGATACACCCAAAGCACTTCTACGGTATCCGGGAGTTGCATAATCTCATGGTCTAAGGAATGATACTTGACATTCAGAGAAGCTCTAGCAAACGAACTACACGATCTTTATGCTATGCTTAAGTTTGGGTCTTGTCCATCACATCATTCTCCTAATGATGTGATCCCGTTATCAATGACATCCCCATGTCCATAGTCAGGAAACCATGACTATCTATTGATCAACGAGCTAGTCAACTAGAGGCTTACTAGGGACACATAGTGGTCTATGTATTCACACATGTATTATGATTTCCGAACAATACAATTATAGCATGAACAATAGACAATTATCATGAACAAGGAAATATAATAATCCATTTATTATTGCCTCTAGGGCATATTTCCAACACGCTTCCCCACCTCCGTTCGGCCAGCCACGTCGCCGGCGCGCCCAGCAGGAGCGCCATGGATGGCCGCCCGTGGATGCCGCCTCCTTCTGCTGTCGACCCCGCTCACCCAGGAGAACCACGGCTATGGCAGCCCGAGGCTCGTCGGCGGTCGTCCAAGACCTCACCATGCCAGTTCCATCCCATCCTCGCGGGATCGGTTCTGCTGCTCGCCGGTGGGCGCCTCTTCTGTTACCCATGTTTTCCCTCCCTCTTCTGTTTCCCTCTCTCTTTCTAACCAGAGAGCCGCCGCCATCTTCTTGCAGCTCGTTGACCATGGAACTCTGATGCGCGCCCCCAACTGCCTCCTTGCGCAGGACTCGCTCCATCCCCAAGTTCACCGGACCTCGCTTGCCCGCCGCGTAGCCGGATCTGGCCGCTAGAACCTCCAGCGCCGGTGCCCTGCTTGCCTCCTCTGCTTCGCCCCTGTACAAGGTGGACGAGCGCCTCGCTCGCGTTGACCGCGTCGTTGCCTTCGGATCGACCGCACGCACCTGGGCCACCTCCCCTTCGCCGTTGACTGCGGCCCAGCTCCCACCTCCACCGATCTGGGCCTAGCCCAGCTAGGTGAGCAGCCCAGCGCCCAACAGTTTCAGCCCAGTAGTGTTTTTTTCTAGTCTGTGCGATTTTAGGATTTATCCAGTGATTTACTGTTTTGCAGAAAAACCCTCATCATCATGCCTTTAATAACTCAGAAACCGTGCATCAGATTAAAATGTTTAAATATGTAAAATGCTTAGAATTTTGTCTAGTTTCATAATATCCAACTTTCATGCATGTTTAGAATCTTTAAACTTGTTGTTTGCATTAATTTGCTTAAATGCCAGGTTAAAATGATTTATTACATAACTAAATAACCGTAACTCCGAATTTAATAAACTTTATATGTAAATGGGGTAGAAAAATGCCTAGTTTAACATGGTGCACTTTATTTTGCTGTTTAACAACAATGAAATATGGTTTTAGGCAGAACAGTACCAAATCTAAAATATGACATGTGGGGATTACCGGAATTGTTGTTTGTTGTTCCGGCCTCATTTAAACTTGCCTAGATAGTTAGTTTTCATATGCTTCACCCCTTGCCATGTTTAATAACATTTAATGTTGTTGGGTACAAAACCAAGTGTGAACTAAATAATTAAATGTGGTGTTTAGTCAATATGCAACTCGTTGCATATTGAGCTACACTTAATTCGTAGTGTTGGTTGTTGCATTTGCCATGCCATGAATCATTAAACCGGACATGCATCATACTTGATTGCACATCATGCCATGTGTATGTGGTGGTTGTTTACTATGTTGTTTGTTTGTTTCCAGGTTGCTTCTCTCGTTAGCTTCGGTTTCGTTCCGGAGTTGTGAGGATTCGTTCGACAACGTCCGTTTGTCTTCTTCATGGACTCGTTCTTCTTCCTTGCGGGATTTCAGGCAAGATGACCATACCCTCGAAATCACTTCTATCTTTTCTTGCTAGATGCTCGCTCTTTTGCTATGCCTATGCTGCGATACCTACCACTTGCTTATCATGCCTCCCACATTGTCAAACCAAGCCTCTAACCCACCTTGTCCTAGCAAACCGTTGTTTGGCTATGTTACCGCTTTGCTCAGCCCCTCTTATAGCGTTGTTAGTTGCAGGTGAAGATGAAGTTTGTTCCTTATTGGAACATGGAGATGTTGTTCCTTGTTTGGAACATGTTTACTTGATGGGATATCACAATATATATTATTTAATTAATGCATCTATATACTTGGTAAAGGGTGGAAGGCTCGGCCTTATGCCTGGTGTTTTGTTCCACTCTTGCCACCCTAGTTTCCGTCATATCGATATTATGTTCCCGGATTTTGCGTCCCTAATGCGGTTGGGTGATTTATGGGACCCCCTTGACAGTTCGCTTTGAATAAGACTTTTCCAGCGAGGCCCAACCTTGGTTTTACCATTTGCCTCACCACCACCTACTTTCCCTTGGGAGTAATTAACCCAAGGGTCATCTTTATTTAGCCCCCCCCCCCCCCCGGGCCAGTGCTTCTCTAAGTGCTGGTTCGAACCGAGCCGCCTGCGGGGCCACCGCGGGGAAACTCGAGGCCTGGTTTTACTCGTAGCCTGTCTCATCCGGTGTTGCCCTGAGACCGAGATATGTGCAGCTCCTATCAGGATTGTCGGCGCATCGGGCGGTCTTGCTGGACTTGCTTTATTATTGTCGAAATGTCTTGTAGCCGGGATTCCGAGACTGATCGGGTCTTCCCGGGGAGAAGGAATATCCTTCGTTGATCACGAGAGCTTATCATGGGCTAAGTTGGGACACCCCTGCAGGGTTTGAACTTTCAAAAGCCGTGCCCGCGGTTATGTGGCAGATGGGAATTTGTTAATGTCCGGTTGTAGAAAACTCGAAGTTGATCTTAATTAAAATACACCAACCGCGTGTGTAACCGTGATGGTCTCTGCTCGGCGGAGACCGGGAAGTGAACACGGTGTTGGAGTTATGCTTGACGTAAGTAGTTTCAGGATCACTTCTTGATCATAGTTGTTCGACCGTGCTTTTGCCTCCTCTTCTCGCTCTCTTTTGCGTATGGTAGCCACCATATATGCTAGTCGCTTGCTGCAGCTCCACCTCTCTACCTTCGCCTACCCATAAGCTTAAATAGTCTTGATCTCGCGGGTGTGAGATTGCTGAGTCCCCGTGACTCACAGATACTTCCAAAACCAGTTTGCAGGTGCCAATGAAACCGTGCAGGTGACGCATCCGAGCTCAAGGTGGAGCTCGACGAAGATATTGTTCATTGTGTTGTTTCGTTTCAGTCGATCGGTAGTGGAGCCCAGTTGGGACGATCGGGGATCTGTGTAGCATTTGGGGTAGTCTTCTTTTATTTTGGTTCCGTAGTCGGACCCTGATTGTATCTGTTTGATGTAATGTTGTACTCATGTATTGCGTGAAGTGGCGATTGTAAGCCAACTATGTATCTCTTTCCCTTATGTATTACATGGGTTGTGTGAAGATTACCTCACTTGCGACATTGCTTTCAATGCGGTTATGCCTCTAAGTCGTGCTTCGACACATGGGAGATATAGCCGCATCGAGGGCGTTTCAAGTTGGTAATCAGAGCCTTCCCCGACCTTAGGAGCCCCCACTGATTGATCGTTTTTAGCGGCCGAGTTGTGTCTAGAAAAATGTTTTGAGTCATTTAGGAATTATGTATCGAAGAGTTTAGGAATTCTTTTTACTTCCCAGTCTCCTCATCGCTCTGGTAAGGCATCCTGACGTAGAGTTTTGACTCTTCTCTTCTCAAATTTCACTAAAAAAAAATTAGGATCATGCGGGTATCTTAGAATCGTTCCGATGGTTTTGTGATGACAACATTGTCTTGGTGCCTCCTGTCAGCAGGGGTTTAGTGGAAGTGTCCCGGGGAGTTGAGCTCTGAGGTGTTGTCGTCATAATTTTATCGTTGCAGTTCTGGAATACCTGAGTTTAGTACGCCGACATCGAAAATCTCTTTTGTACAGTTGTTGGTGAGATAACCCTGATAGCCCAGTACTGAGGCGAGTGCGGGAGTATTGCCATAACTCGTATAACGGATGCTTTTCGAAGGTTGAGGTAAACGATTTCCGAAGGTTTCTTGGTTATGTGTTGAAGGATGGATACAGCTGGATCTAGGTATTGTTAGTTTGGGTGATATATTTGGTGTCCCCTGTATCCCCAACACCTGATTGCATAACCAGAAAGTTTCGGGAGTTCATAAGTGGGAATTCAAGTAGCTCGTAGGATATCTTTCCAACAGACACATGATACGATATGGGATCTATCATATGTTTGTTTCCGGCTTATTCTGCAAGGCAATCCTTTGTTTTGGTTTTGTTTTGTGGTATTCGAGTTGCTTCGATGTCAAGTGTTGATCCATACCTTCCCTAAACGGTGTTCTCATATTGCTATGTGAATAGTAATCCTTCTTGATCATCGAGGTTGTCATGTTAATTCTTTTTCAACCGGTGTGTCCCTCTTCAAGTGGATCCGATCACTTCAACATTCGTAAGATCAATTATCAGTTCTTCTCAACGGTGTTTGCTTCATCCGTTCCAAATTGTCTTTGTTTTTCCCGCCCTCCCACCCTTATTTCTTCAAGGACGCAGATTTCTTGATCAAGTATCCATTTTATTGATGTGAAGCCTCTCCATTCTTCTCCTTCATGTTCTTACCCGGTGTTTCTCATGAAGATGCTAACGGAGCCTCAAGTTTATAATTATTTGTTCTTTTATCTTCCCCGGTGTGTTCAATGCAATCTTTCGATGGTGATCACATATTTTCCTCGTTTCAATACCTTCTCATACCGGTGCACCTCATAATATTTCACTTCTCGCTATTCATTTGTTCGGGAGTGCTGAAGATATCTCAGAAGGCTCGTCTTGTCTTTCAAGATCAGTTCAACCTATTTCGAGGTTGTTATCTCATTCAAGCCATTTAATTCAACCGGTGCAATATCCCTTTCAAGCAATCTTTTCAACGGTGTTTCTTTTGAGTGGGCCCTAACCCACAGGTCTTTTCCCAGGATCTTACCTGACTCTTCTAATTTTCCCGGAGCTATTCCCAAATTCTTTTGAAGTTTGACGTAAGAATGAATTATCTTCAGTCATATGTATTTCTCCAAATATCTTTCAAATTCTTTTCATCGTTGGTTCAACCTGTCTAATTTTCATCCCGGGGTATCTCAACAATTCATGGCGGTGTTTCTCATCGTCATTCTCACCATTTGAAGACCGAAGAAGAGTTTCCCTTAAATCTTGCTCCATTCTCTTCAAGGTTCATGGTTCTAGCATGATGCCATCCTCATAATTGTTTTCGATTGTGAGAATTCTTTTCACCCATCCGGAGCATTTTAGAAGTCTTTTCAGTTTGATTCTCCGGAGCCCATCATCTCAGATTTATTCGTTCTAAGTTTTCAGCTTCGTTCTCCAATTATTCTAAATTGATGTCTCTTCGTTCATTCTCCAAATCTTAACGGTGCATCGTTCAAGTATCCTCTAATCAGCTCGTGATCTATTCGTTCACTTGTTTCCAAAATCTCTCTAGTATCTTCATTCTTTTTATAATTCTTCCCGGTGATTCGTTCTCTTTTCTTCGTTCATTTTCAATTCTTACGGTGGTTCTTCAAGAGTTCTCGTCCTTCGTTATCATATAGATTCATTCGTTCTTTTCAAATCCTACCGGTGGTTCGTTGAAGACCTTCCCAAGTTTGTGCTATATATCTTTTGATCCTTTCTACGAGAATAAGTAGTATGCCAAATCCATTGCTTGTCATCAATTTAATTGGTGAAGGATGAGCATAATGTAATTCTTATTCTTGTTTCATCGAGTAAATTCAATTCTTTATTCCGGAGGGTCATCAAAATTCTTGGTCTCATTTGTTCATTTTTTTCTTTCCGGAGCTCCAAGCTATTTTAATTACATCATTTCTAAGCTCCATCTAAATCATTGCAAGGCTTCACTTTGTGTTTTCAGCTTCTCTTTCTTTTTATCATCCTTTTATTACCGGAGTTCTTCATGGAGGCTCTACATGGTGCTTCGTCAAGGATTTTTTTCATTCTTCAATTGTTCATCAAGTTTTCTCTCGGAGTTATGATCCGTCAAGCCATACTTCAAAATAAACATGGTGCTCAACACATGTTTTGTTTTGAGGAGTTCAAGTATTCTTCTTCTTGCATTTTGAAGTGCAATTCGTTCTACCTTATCATTTGAGGTGGTGTTAGTCATTCTTGACAATTTGAGTTCGCGTTTCATGATTCACATGTTGTCAAGAACGAAATATTTTAAATCCACCAATTTCTTCGTTGGAGTTATCTTGTGTCAGATTTCACCTAAAGCCTTTCCTTAAGGGTTGTTGCTATTTGTGGTGATCATGCATGACCCAAGCTTGCTCTTTATCCTCTTGGTGGAAGAAGTTTTCATCTCTTCGTTGATCTCAAGCAAGCAATTGTTTTCGTTAGTGGCAGATTTTCACCTCAAGTTTTGAGATGTCTCCATAAGCCCACGAGGATCATATCCTTTCATTGTTGGTTTTCCAACAACTTCGTTCAATCCTACTTTGTAAGGATGCTCTTTCAAATTCATTTATGGTAGGAGATGTTGGTTTCATTCTTCGTTCTATGCATCCCAACTATCTAACTATCATGCATTGTTTCCGGAGGCCTTGTGATGTTACTCTCGTCACCCATCATCTCGTTTTTGCCAAGATCATATTCTTTTCATGCTTACCCTTTTTAACCGGAGTGTTGTGGCTATCATTCCTCTTTCAACCGGAGTCCCATCCATGTGCTTTCATTTTTGCCAAGTTCATATTCTATTCCTTCCATTTCCAACCGGAGTGGTGCGTCCTCTTTTCAAGTTCTTCCCATTTTATCAAGTTTTCCTTCTCCTTTCAGCCGGAGTGCTGCCCAAATTATATCATTCTTATTCCTTCTCTATCTTGTTTTAACCGGAGTGGTGTCAATATCTATCTTGTCACTTAACCTCATGGTTCTCATTGTATCCCATGTTCTTCTTATCTTACGGAGTGTTCGCAATCTCTTTCATCTCCATTTTATTCTTCTTTAAATTGTTTAACCTCTCAAGGTTCATTGGTTTCACTCGTTTGTCGAAGAAGCAACTCTTTTTACCTCTTCCCCTTCTGTTTCTCTCTGGTGCCATCCTAGATCTCGGGACGAGATCCTCTCGTAGTGGTGGAGTGTTGTAACGCCCCGAGACCGACGCTTCAGATGCCTTCCATGTTTTGCGTGTCAGTTGTATTATTTATTTGTTTGTTGCATTCATCATGTCATCATACGCATTGCATCCGCATGTTTTCATAAAACTCGCTTTCGCTCGTCGTTGCCGTTTCTCCCTTTGCCTTCATCACCTTCCATCGGACCGCTTTTGTCTTCATTGGTCGTTCCAGACCAATCGGGTTTTCGCTTCCCTCTTGACCGTGACGGTCTAACCCCCCTCCCTTGCTCGTCCGAAACTTCCCCGAACCCGACCCGGGTAGTCGTTACCGTTGGGTCCGAATCATCCCCTAACATCTATAAAACGTCACCGTTTTCTTATTTGGGCTTCGTAGCTATTTATTTCACGATCGTTCGATTAAGATCGAAGGAACGAGATAGCCCCTAAACCTAGTCCCTACTATATAAACCTGTCCAGCCCTAAAACCTAGGGACCTTGTCCCATCCACCCGTCGCCGCCGCCGCCACTCCACCGATTCCCCTCGGGATCCTCCCGATCCAGTTCCACCCGAGACCAATCGCGGCCTCCACCTTCTCGTTTTCCCCATCCAACCACTTGTCCGAGCACTCCACTCCTCCCCTCGATCCCACCAAGCTGCTGACCGAGGCCCCGAGCAGGAGCGCTCGGCCTCGTCTTCTCGCGCGGCCAGTCGCCTCGACGGTGACCTCCAGGACCACCACCACGCCCTGCTTCTTCCTCCTCCTCGAGGAGATGCCCCTCGCCTCGAGCACCAGCGCTCCAAGGTCCGCCTTCTGCAGTTCGTCGTCGCCGGAGCTCCCCACTACCAGCAGATTGCCGCACCTCTCCTCCGTCCCCTCCTTCCTGTCGATCTCTCTCATCGGACTTCCTCTGTCTCCTCTATAACAGAGCCGCCGCCCTGAAGCTTCTCCTGCCCGAGCCCAGCCTGCTCCCCCCGCTGAAGCCGCGCCAAGTTCTGTCGCTGCTCTGCATCATTGCGTGCCGCTGATCCAGTGGCGCCCCTCTGCATCGGATCCGCCAGCTCCGTCCCGTCTTGGGATCATCACCAGGCCAACCCGTCACCTCCACCTTCGTCCCGCGCGCGCAGCCATGCTCTGGATCGAGAGGAGCTCGTTCCCGAGCCCCTTCTGCTCGTCTCCAGCCACCGCCTTGCAAGGCTCCTCGATCCTCTCCCGAGCAGGTGCTCGCCCGGAGCCCCGCTTCCCCGCCTCCGTTCAGCCAGCCACGTCGCCGGCGCGCCCAGCAGGAGCGCCATGGATGGCCGCCCGTGGATGCCGCCTCCTTCTGCTGTCGACCCCGCTTACCCAGGAGAACCACGGCTATGGCAGCCCGAGGCTCGTCGGCGGTCGTCCAAGACCTCACCATGCCAGTTCCATCCCATCCTCGCGGGATCGGGTCTGCTGCTCGCCGGTGGGCGCCTCTTCTGTTACCCGTGTTTTCCCTCCCTCTTCTGTTTCCCTCTCTCTTTCTAACCAGAGAGCCGCCGCCATCTTCTTGCAGCTCGTCGACCATGGAACTCTGATGCGCGCCCCCAACTGCCTCCTTGCGCAGGACTCGCTCCATCCCCAAGTTCACCGGACCTCGCTTGCCCGCCGCATCGCCGGATCCGGCCGCTAGAACCTCCAGCGCCGGTGCCCTGCTTGCCTCCTCTGCTTCGCCCCTGTACGAGGTGGACGAGCGCCTCGCTCGCGTTGGCCGCGTCGTTGCCTTCGGATCGACCGCACGCACCTGGGCCACCTCCCCTTCGCCGTTGACTGCGGCCCAGCTCCCACCTCCACCAATCTCAGCCTAGCCCAGCTAGGTGAGCAGCCCAGCGCCCAACAGTTTCAGCCCAGTAGTGTTTTTTTTCTAGTCTGTGCAATTTTAGGATTTATCCAGTGATTTACTGTTTTGCAGAAAAACCCTCATCATCATGCCTTTAATAACTCACAAACCGTGCATCGGATTAAAATGGTTTAAATATGTAAAATGCTTAGAATTTTGTCTAGTTTCATAATATCCAACTTTCATGCATGTTTAGAATCTTTAAACTTGCTGTTTGCATTAATTTGCTTAAATGCCAGGTTAAAATGATTTATTTCATAACTAAATAACCGTAACTCCGAATTTATTAAACTTTATATGTAAATGGGGTAGAAAAATGCCTAGTTTAACATGGTGCACTTTATTTTGCTGTTTAACAACAATGAAATATGGTTTTAGGCAGAACAGTACCAAATCTAAAATATGACATGTGGGGATTACCGGAATTGTTGTTTGTTGTTCCAGCCTCATTTAAACTTGCCTAGATAGTTAGTTTTCATATGCTTCACCCCTTGCCATGTTTAATAACATTTAATGTTGTTGGGTACAAAACCAAGTGTGAACTAAATAATTAAATGTGGTGTTTAGTCAATATGCAACTCGTTGCATATTGAGCTACACTTAATTCGTAGTGTTGGTTGTTGCATTTGCCATGCCATGAATCATTAAATCGGACATGCATCATACTTGATTGCACATCATGCCATGTGTATGTGGTGGTTGTTTACTATGTTGTTTGTTTGTTTCCGGGTTGCTTCTCTCGTTAGCTTCGGTTTCGTTCCGGAGTTGTGAGGATTCGTTCGACAACGTCCCTTTGTCTTCTTCATGGACTCGTTCTTCTTCCTTGCGGGATTTCAGGCAAGATGACCATACCCTCGAAATCACTTCTATCTTTGCTTGCTAGATGCTCGCTCTTTTGCTATGCCTATGCTGCGATACCTACCACTTGCTTATCATGCCTCCCACATTGTCAAACCAAGCCTCTAACCCACCTTGTCCTAGCAAACCGTTGTTTGGCTATGTTACCGCTTTGCTCAGCCCCTCTTATAGCGTTGTTAGTTGCAGGTGAAGATGAAGTTTGTTCCTTATTGGAACATGGAGATGTTGTTCCTTGTTTGGAACATGTTTACTTGATGGGATATCACAATATATATTATTTAATTAATGCATCTATATACTTGGTAAAGGGTGGAAGGCTCGGCCTTATGCCTGGTGTTTTGTTCCACTCTTGCCACCCTAGTTTCCGTCATATCGGTATTATGTTCCCGGATTTTGTGTCCCTAACACGGTTGGGTGATTTATGGGACCCCCTTGACAGTTCGCTTTGAATAAGACTTTTCCAGCGAGGCCCAACCTTAGTTTTACCATTTGCCTCACCACCACCTACTTTCCCTTGGGAGTAATTAACCCAAGGGTCATCTTTATTTAGCCCCCCCCCCCCCCGGGCCAGTGCTTCTCTAAGTGCTGGTTCGAACCGAGCCGCCTGCGGGGCCACCGCGGGGAAACTCGAGGCCTGGTTTTACTCGTAGCCTGTCTCATCCGGTGTTGCCCTGAGACCGAGATATGTGCAGCTCCTATCAGGATTGTCGGCGCATCGGGCGGTCTTGCTGGACTTGTTTTATTATTGTCGAAATGTCTTGTAGCCGGGATTCCAAGACTGATCGGGTCTTCCCGGGGAGAAGGAATATCCTTCGTTGATCGCGAGAGCTTACCATGGGCTAAGTTGGGACACCCCTGTAGGGTTTGAACTTTCGAAAGCCGTGCCCGCGGTTATGTGGCAGATGGGAATTTGTTAATGTCCGGTTGTATAAAACTCGAAGTTGATCTTAATTAAAATACACCAACCGCGTGTGTAACCGTGATGGTCTCTTCTCGGCGGAGACCGAGAAGTGAACACGGTGTTGGAGTTATGCTTGACGTAAGTAGTTTCAGGATCACTTCTTGATCATAGTTGTTCGACCGTGCTTTTGCCTCCTCTTCTCGCTCTCTTTTGCGTATGGTAGCCACCATATATGCTAGTCGCTTGCTGCAGCTCCACCTCTCTACCTTCGCCTACCCATAAGCTTAAATAGTCTTGATCTCGCGGGTGTGAGATTGCTGAGTCCCCGTGACTCACAGATACTTCCAAAACCAGTTTGCAAGTGCCAATGAAACCGTGCAGGTGACGCATCCGAGCTCAAGGTGGAGCTCGGCGAAGATCTTGTTCATTGTGTTGTTTCGTTTCAGTCGATCAGTAGTGGAGCCCAATTGGGACGATTGGGGATCTGCGTAGCATTTGGGGTAGTCTTCTTTTATTTTGGTTCCGTAGTCGGACCCTGATTGTATCTATTTGATGTAATGCTTTACTCATGTATTGCGTGAAGTGGCGATTGTAAGCCAACTATGTATCTCTTTCCCTTATGTATTACATGGGTTGTGTGAAGATTACCTCACTTGCGACATTGCTTTCAATGCGGTTATGCCTCTAAGTCGTGCTTCGACACGTGGGAGATATAGCCGCATCGTGGGCGTTTCACGTGCATAAGCTGGTCTGCCCAAAATTGCATGATAAGCATTTTGGAAGTCCACGACCTCAAATGTTAACTTTTCCTTGTGGTAATTCTTCGAATCACCGAGAACCACATCAAGAGCAATCTGGCCGAGTGACTCGGCTTTCTTTCCGGGAATGACTCCATGGAAGCTCATGTTGGACATGCCCATCCCTTTCAACGTTTCTGCATACAGAATGTTCAGGCCGCTGTGACCATCCATCGGGACTTTGGTTAGTCGAATGCCTTCGACAACTGGGTCGACCACCAAAGCTTGCCTCCCAGGGGTGGCAATGTGCGTGGGGTGATCAGACTGGTCAAATGTGATGGCAGTCTGAGACCACTTCAGGTAACTGGCTATTGCTAGGGCAACCATGTTTACCTCACGGTTAATGACTTTTAGTCGACTTTAGCTTTCAACATCAGCAAAAATCATCAAGGTGGAATTGACTTGGGGGTATCCATCATCACTATCTTCCTTGTCCTCAACTTTGTCCGACTCTTTTTCCTTGTCTTTGGACTGTTTGCCCTGAAACTGCTGGATCAGGAGCCGACACTGTCGAGTGGTATGCTTTGGGTAAATGAGTTTACCCTCCTCATCTTTCTTGGTGTGAATGTGACACGGCAGATCCAAAACATCATTTCCATCTTGATCTTTAACTTTCTTGGGGTTCCAGGGCCCCTTTGGTTTTCCCTTGAATTTTCCCTGGGTTAAGGCTAGGGCCTCCCCAGGAGCGGCTGGCTTGGCCTTCCGCTTCTGTTTCCGACTGGAATTGCCTCCGGTTTCCTAGGCGACTGCTTTCTGCTTGCCACTCCGGAGTCGATCTTCATCTTCACCATTAGCGTATTTGGTGGCAATTTCCATCATCCGATTCAGAGACATTTCTCCGGTCCGACCAAACTTCAGGTTCAGCTCTCTGTTCTTGACGCCTTCTTTAAAGGCACAAACTGCTTGGTGATCTGGTACATTCTCAACTGTGTGATGCAAAGTGATCCACCTCTGGATGTAATCCCTCAGAGTTTCACTCGGTTTCTGCACGCAAGACCGCAATACTGTAAGGCCTGCCGGTCGCTTGCATGTTCCTTCAAAAGTCGTGACAAACACTCATGAGAGGTCCTCCCAAGTGTAGATGCTGCTGGGTGCTAACTGATTCAGCCACGCTCTGGCTGAGCCCTCTAATAGGAGAGGCAAATGCTTCATAGCCACCTCATCATTGCCGCCGCCAATCTGGACAGCCACTCGGTAATCTTTGAGCCAAGTGTCAGGCTTAGACTCGCCGGTGAACTTGCTGACTCCAGTCGCCAACCTGAAGTTGGGAGGAATCACTGCGGCCCTGATGGCTCGACTGAAACATTCCGGCCCCGAAACATGTACTCTGCTGCTGGTAGGCGCATCTCTGTCATGGCCTTCTCGGTGAGCCCTGTTCCTGTCGACCAAACTTTGAACGAGGACGGATCTCGCATCAAAGCCTGGTTCCCTGGGGTCGACTGGAATCCTCCGCCCAACACTGTGAGGGCGTCTGTCATCCTGTTGTCGAGGCGCATATGACCCACTCCTCGGGGGAGGGGTTGGCACTCAACACCGATCATCACGATCGAGTCGGTGATCATACTGCTCATTTCTTCTATACTGATCGTGTCGGTCTCCACGTCCTTCACGCCTCGGGGGCGATCTTGGGCTGTGAGCCGATTGCACTGTATCCGCTGCAACAGACCGACTGTGGATCTTATTCCGCGACTGTGAAACAGCGGAATTCTGGTTTCCTGCTGCCCAGAGCAACGCTCTGATCTGCAACAAGCCCCTGCCAGCCTCTGACTGGGAGGGCTGAATTGATTCTGCTATTCGGGCCGCAGCTGCCAAATTTTGAACGGGAGTTTGATATACCTGTGTAGGCGGGAAGAGCTGACATCGACTGGACTCGGGAGCCCGCTGACGCGCTCTCTCGTCGAGTGCTCACTGGAGATTCTCCAGTCGAGTGCGCTCGGCCAAGTTAGCCAAGCGCGCGTCCTCCAAGGCCCGGGCCTTGGGGGTTTCTCCTACGATTGGAGTGTGGAGTGCATCCATGTTCCGGCGGCGAAGCTCTTCTCGCTGCAGCGACGTGAGAGGCTCGGGGAGATACTCTTAGTGAGGATGCGCCGAGTCACCCTCACCCGCGCCTCCGTCGGTACGGGGAAAACCGGGAGGACTGCGTGTTCCATCAATTGCCAGAACCTCCGCCGCAGGGTCACTGCTGTCGCATTCGGATGCGGTCTTTGCGGAGCCAGTCGACAGATCGAACAGGCCGTAGAGAGATTCGCCGGGCTCGATTGCCGCGACTTGAGGGGTGGCCGTCTGGCGAGCCACCGCATGCTTCACCCACCTCTGAAGCCTCGACCGACCGGAGCGCTTGCGTCGGCGAGAGACAAGGTGGGGAGATGAAACGGGAGCCGACCGATACTGGGTCGACGGCTGCCGCAGGAGGACGCCATGAACACATGCACGGAAATGCATCGCCCCGCGAACGGGGAGCGCGTCGATGTCGAGTGGCGCCTCTTGAAGCCAAGCGGAGTCATCGGCGATGAACGTGAGCGCGCCGAGACGGATCTCGCGGCCCTCCACCAAAACTCCGCATGAAACCATGATCAAGGAGATCGGAAAAAATCGCAACTCCTACAATCAAGCGCTAAAATTCCTGCCCCAAGGTGGGCGCCAACTGTCGTGGTTCTAAGTCTGACAGTAGTGTAGGGGGGTAAGTATGGAGAGGCTAGGTCTTAGCTATGTAGAAGCTGTAAGCACACAAAGATGTACGAGTTCAGGCCCTTCTCAGAGGAAGTAAAAGCCCTACGTCTCGGTGCCCGGAGGCGGTCGACTGGATTATAAGTGTGAGAATGACAGGGGTGCGAACCCTTGATACTGAGGAGGGGGTGGCTTATATAGAGTTCGCCAGCCCTCTCCTGCCCTCAGTAATGCAGGGTTTAAGGTACATTAAGGTTGGGCGTTACTGGTAACGCCCCTAATAAAGTGCTATGATGACCATAAAGACTACTTAATGACCGACCGTTTGCCTGTGGAGTGACTTTAGATCTCCTGGCAGTCGAGTGGTTGGCTTCGTGGTCGAGTGATAGCTTCTTGGTCGAGTGTCTTGAACCCGTCGAGTGGGTACCTTGAAGTCGATTGAAAGGTGACTTCTTCTAAGGATGTCCTTGGGTAGGGCTCTTAGGACAGGTCCGTGCCCCTACCCTAGGTACATAGCTTCATCACCGGCCCTGGAGATTGAATCTCCAAGGGGGGCGGCGGCCAA
Organism: Aegilops umbellulata; assembly: GCA_032464435.1. NCBI lineage: Eukaryota > Viridiplantae > Streptophyta > Magnoliopsida > Poales > Poaceae > Aegilops > Aegilops umbellulata. The sequence continues at coordinate 447,649,395 of CP136054.1, forward strand.
GGGGGTGGAGTACCCCCTAAGGCAAGTGGGGCGCCCCCCCCCCCACCCTAGGGTTTCAACCCTAGGCACAGGAGGTGGGCCAAGGGGGGCGCACCAGCCCACTATGGGCTGGTTCCCCTCCCCACTTCAGCCCATGGGGCCCTCCGGGATGGGTGGCCCTACCCGGTGGACCCCCGGGACCCATCCGGTGGTCCCGGTACAATACTGGTGACCCCCGAATCCTTCCCGATGGCCGAAACTGCACTTCCTATATATAATTCTTTACCTCCGGACCATTCCGAAACTCCTCGTGACGTCCGGGATCTCATCCGGGACTCCGAACAACTTTCGGATTACTGCATACTCATATCTCTACAACCCTAGCGTCACCGAACCTTAAGTGTGTAGACCCTATGGGTTCGGGAGATATGCAGACATGACCGAGACGCCTCTCCGGCCAATAACCAATAGAGGGATCTGGATACCCATGTTGGCTCCCACATACTCCTCGATGATCTTATCGGATGAACCACGATGTCGAGGATTCAATCAATCCCGTATGCAATTCCCTTAGTCAATCGGTATTTTACTTGCCCGAGATTCGATCGTCGGTATCCCAATACCTCGTTCAATCTCGTTACCGGCAAGTCACTTTACTCATACCGTAATGCATGATCCCGTGATCAAACACTTTGATCACATTGAGCTCATTATGATGATGCATTACCGAGTGGGCCCAGTGATACCTCTCCGTCATACGGAGTGACAAATCCCAGTCTTGATCCGTGTCAACCCAACAGACACTTTTGGAGATACCCGTAGTACACCTTTATAGTCACCCAGTTACGTTGTGACGTTTGGTATACCCAAAGCACTCCTACGGTATTCGGGAGTTACACGATCTCATGGTCTAAGGAAAAGATACTTGACATTGGAAAAGCTCTAGCAAACGAACTATACGATCTTGTGCTATGCTTAGGATTGGGTCTTGTCCATCACATCATTCTCCTAATGATGTGATCTCGTTATCAATGACAGCCAATGTCCATAGTCAGGAAACCATGACTATCTGTTGATCAATGAGCTAGTCAACTAGAGGCTTACTAGGGACATGTTGGTGTCTATGTATTCACACATGTATTACGATTTCCGAATAACACAATTATAGCATGAATAAAAGACAATTATCATGAACAAGGAAATATAATAATAATCCTTTTATTATTGCCTCTAGGGCATATTTCCAACACCAAAACCGCTGCAGGAGCAATGCCAGATGTTATGAACATCTGGCAGAGCAAAGCTGATGACTACTCGATAGTTCAGTGTGCCATGCTTTACGGCTTAAAACCGGAACTTCAACGACGTTTTGAATGTCATGGATCATATGAGATGTTCCAGGAGTTTAAGTTAAAATTTCAAGCAAATGCCCGGATTGAGAGATATGAAGTCTCCAATAAGTTCTACAACTGCAAGATGGAGGAGAATAGCTCTGTCAGTGAGCATATACTCAAAATGTCTGGGTATAACAATCACTTGATTCAACTGGGAGTTGATCTTCCTGATGATAGTGTCATTGACAGAATTCTTCAATCACTGCCACCAAGCTACAAGAGCTTCATGATGAACTATAATATGCAAGGGATGGATAAGACAATTCCTGAGCTCTTCGCAATGCTAAAGGCTGCGGAGGTAGAAATCAAGAAGGAGCACCAAGTGTTGATGGTCAACAAGACCACCAGTTTCAAGAAAAAGGGTAAAGGGAAGAAGGGGAACTTCAAGAAGAACGGCAAGCAAGTTGCTGCTCAAGTGAATAAGCCCAAGTCCGGACCTAAGCCTAAAACTGAGTGCTTCTACTGCAAAGGGACTGGTCACTGGAAGCGGAACTGCCCCAAGTATTTGGCGGATAAGAAGGATGGCAAGGTGAACAAAGGCATGTGTGATATACATGTTATTGATGTGTACCTTACTAATGCTTGCAGTAGCACCTGGGTATTTGATACTGGTTCTGTTGCTAATATTTGCAACTCGAAACAGGGACTATGGATTAAGCGAAGATTGGCTAAGGACGAGGTGACGATGCGCGTGGGAAATGGTTCTAAAGTCGATGTGATCGCGGTCGGCACGCTACCTCTACATCTACCTTCGGGGTTAGTTTTAGACCTGAATAGTTGTTATTTGGTGCCAGCGTTGAGCATGAACATTATATCTGGATCTTGTTTGATGCAAGACGGTTATTCATTTAAATCAGAGAATAATGGTTGTTCTATTTATATGAGTAATATCTTTTATGGTCATGCACCCTTGAAGAGTGGTCTATTTATATTGGATCTCGATAGTAGTGACACACATATTCATAATATTGAAGCCAAAAGATGCATAGTTGATAAAGATAGTGCAAATTATTTGTGGCACTGCCGTTTAGGTCATATTGGTGTAAAGTGCATGAAGAAACTCCATTCTGATGGACTTTTGGAATCACTTGATTATGAATCACTTGGTACTTGCGAACCATGCCTCATGGTCAAGATCTCCGTTCTCTGGAACAATGGAGCGAGCAACAAATTTGTTGGAAATCATACATACTGATGTATGTGGTCCAATGAATGTTGAGGCTCGCGGCGGTATCGTTATTTTCTCACCTTCACAGATGATTTGAGCAGATATGGGTATATCTACTTGATGAAACATAAGTCTGAAACATTTGAAAAGTTCAAAGAATTTGAGAGTGAAGTGGAAAATCATCGTAACAAGAAAATAAAATTTCTACGATCTAATCATGGAGGAGAATATTTGAGTTATGAGTTTGGTCTTCATTTGAAACAATGCGGAATAGTTTCGCAACTCACGCCACCCAGAACACCACAGCGTAATGGTGTGTCCGAACATCGTAATCGTACTTTACTAGATATGGTGCGATCTATGATGTCTCTTACTGATTTACCGCTATCGTTTTGGGGTTATGCTTTAGAGACGGCTGCATTCACGTTAAACAGGGCACCATCTAAATCCGTTGATACGACACCTATGAACTATGGTTTGGCAAGAAACCGAAGTTGTCGTTTCTTAAAGTTTGGGGCTACGATGGTTATGTGAAAAAGCTTCAACCTGATAAGCTCGAACCCAAAGCGGAGAAATGTGTCTTCATAGGATACCCAAAGGAGACTGTTGGGTACACCTTCTATCACAGATCCAAAGGCAAGACATTCGTTGCTAAGAATGGATTCTTTCTAGAGAAGGAGTTTCTCTCGAAAGAAGTGAGTGGGAGGAAAGTAGAACTTGATGAGGTAACTATACCTGCTCCCTTATTGGAAAGTAGTTCATCACAGAAATCTGTTCCTGTGACTCCTACACCAATTAGTGAGGAAGCTAATGATGATGATCATGTAACTTCAGATCAAGTTACTACCAAACCTCGTAGGTCAACTAGAGTAATATTCGCACCAGAGTGGTACGGTAATCCTGTTCTGGAGGTCATGTTACTTGACCATGACGAACCTACGAACTATGAGGAAGCGATGATGAGCCCAGATTCCGCGAAATGGCTTGAGGCCATGAAATCTGAGATGGGATCCATGTATGAGAACAGAGTGTGGACTTTGGTTGACTTGCCCGATGATCGGCAAGCCATCGAGAATAAATGGATCTTCAAGAAGAAGACCGATGCTGACGGTAATGTTACTGTCTACAAAGCTCGACTTGTTGCGAAAGGTTTTTGACAAGTTCAAGGAGTTGACTACGATGAGACCTTCTCACCCGTAGCGATGCTTAAGTCCGTCCGTATCATGTTAGCAATTACCGCATTTTATGATTATGAAATTTGGCAAATGGATGTAAAGACTGCATTCCTGAATGGATTTCCGAAAGAAGAGTTGTATATGATTCAACCTGAAGGTTTTATCGATCCAAAGGATGCTAACAAAGTGTGCAAACTCTAGCGATCCATTTATGGACTGGTGCAAGCATCTCGGAGTTGGAATAAACGTTTTGATAGTGTGATCAAAGCATGTGGTTTTATACAGACTTTTGGAGAAGCTTGTATTTACAAGAAAGTGGGTGGGAGATCTGTAGCATTTCTAATATTATATGTGGATGACATATTGTTGATTGGAAATGATATAGAATTTCTGGATAGCATAAAAAGGATACTTGAATAAGAGTTTTTCAATGAAAGACCTCGGTGAAGCTGCTTATATATTGGGCATCAAGATCCATAGAGATAGATCAAGACGCTTAATTGGACTTTCACAAAGCACATACCTTAATAAAGTTTTTAAGAAGTTCAAAATGGATCAAGCAAATAAAGGGTTCTTGCATGTGTTACAAGGTGTGAAGTTGAGTCAGACTCAATGCCCGACCACTTCAGAAGATAGAGAGAAGATGAAAGATGTTCCCTATGCTTCAGCCATAGGCTCTATCATGTATGCAATGTTGTGTACCAGGCCTGATGTGTGCCTTGCTATAAGTTTAGCAGGGAGGTACCAAAGTAATCCAGGAGTGGATCACTGGACAGCGGTCAAGAACATCCTGAAATACGTGAGAAGGACTAAGGATATGTTTCTCGTTTATGGAGGTGACAAAGAGCTTGTCGTAAATGGTTACGTCGATGCAAGCTTTGACACTGATCCGGATGATTCTAAGTCACAAACTGGATACGAGTTTACATTGAACGGTGGAGCTGTCAGTTGGTGCATTTCTAAACAAAGCGTCGTGGTGGGATCTATGTGTGAAGCGGAGTACATAGCTGCTTCAGAAGCAGCAAATGAAGGAGTTCATATCCGATCTAGGTGTCATACCTAGTGCATCGGGTCCAATGAAAATCTTTTATGGCAATACTAGTGCAATTGCCTTGGCAAAGGAATCCAGATTTCACAAGAGAACCAAGCACATCAAGAGACACTTCAATTCCATCCGCGATCAAGTCAAGGAGGGAGACATAGAGATTTGCAAGATACATACGGATCTGAATGTTGTAGACCCGTTGACTAAGCCTCTCTCACGAGCAAAACATGATCAACACCAAGACTCCATGGGTGTTAGAATCATTACTGTGTAATCTAGATTATTGACTCTAGTGCAAGTGGGAGACTGAAGGAAATATGCCCTAGAGTCAATAATAAAGTTCTTATTTATATTTCCTTATATCATGATAAATGTTTATTATTCATGCTAGAATTGTATTAACCGGAAACTTAGTACATTTGTGAATACATAGACAAATAGAGTGTCACTAGTATGCCTCTACTTGACTAGCTCGTTGAATCAAAGATGGTTAAGTTTCCTAGCCATAGACATGAGTTGTCATTTGATTAACGGGATCACATCATTAGAGAATGATGTGATTGACTTGACCCATTCCGTTAGCTTAGCACTTGGTCGTTTAGTATGTTGCTATTGCTTTCTTCATGACTTATACATGTTCCTATGACTATGAGATTATGCAACTCCCGAATACCGGAGGAACACTTTGTGTGCTACCAAACGTCACAACATAACTGGGTGATTATAAAGGTGCTCTACAGGTGTCTCCGATGGTACTTGTTGAGTTGGCATAGATCAAGATTAGGATTTGTCACTCCGATTGTCGGAGAGGTATCTCTGGGCCCTCTCGATATTATGAGTTTATGTGTTTTGATGTACCGAAGGTAGTTCAGAGCGGATATGATCACGGACATGATGAGGAGTCCCGAAATGGTCGAGACATAAAGATCGATATATTGGATGACTATGTTTGGACATCGGAAGGGTTTCGAGTGAGTTAGGACATCTACCGGAGTACCAAGGGGTTACCGGAACCCCTCGAGGAGTTTAATGGGCCTTATGGGCCTTAGTGGAGAGAGAGGCAGTCAGGGCAGGCCGCGCGCCCCTCTCCCTCTGTCCGAATTGGACTGGGAAGAGGGGCGGCGCCCCCTTTCCTTCTCCCTCTCTCCTCCTTCCTTCTCTCCTACTCCTACTACATGGAAGGGGAGAATCCTACTCCCCGTGGGAGTAGGACTCCCCATGGGGCGCGCCATAGGAGGGCCGGCCCTCCCCCTCCTCCACTCCTTTATATACGGGGGAGAAAGGCACCCCATAGACACACAAGTTGATCATTGATCTCCTAGCCGTGTGCGGTGCCCCCTCCACCATAATCCACCTCGGTCATATCATCGTAGTGCTTAGGCGAAGCCCTGCGCCGGTAGCTTCATCATCACCATCATCACATCGTCGTGCTGACGAAGCTCTTCCCCAACACTCTACTGGATCATGAGTTCGTGGGATGTCACCGAGCCGAACGTGTGTATATCACGGAGGTGTCGTACCTTCGATGCTAGGATCGACCGATCGTGAAGAGGTACGACTACATCAACCGCGTTGTCATAACACTTCCGCTTACAGTCTACGAGGTTACATGGACAACACTCTCCCCTCTTGTTGCTATGGATCACTATGATCTTGCGTGTGCCTAGGATTTTTTTTGAAATTTACTAGGTTCGCCAACATCAGTAATAATAGGCCGTTTACAGATGTAAATATCTCGAGCCCATAAAAACATGGGCCTTTAATAGGCGGAAAGTGAGATTGGGCCCTGATTGTGCCAAATAACCCACTGGTCTTATTAGGCTGAAATGGTGGCCCATTTACAATGCGGATCGTTCACAGGCCGAAATTCGGACGGGCCGTAAATGCGTTGACCTACTTCACGGGCCTTTAACAGGCCGAAAGTTTGGTCGGGCTTGATTAGTGTCATTTTTATATGGGTCGTTAATAGGCCCGATGTGACGTTGGGCCATTTATGGTTCATGGATTTCGTCCGACGTTAACAGGCCAAAAATCACAACAGTCTGAATGATATGATGGTTTGCTATGTTGAGCGAGATATATTTGCTGGGATTGAAGACAAGAAGATTATCGAACATTTTCATGGCCTAAGGAATCGCAGAGGCCATCTTCCAAACCCTCCGCGTATAACTACAACTTAATGGTAAACATTTGTCTTATCTGTTGTTTGAACAAATGGCATACTATGCTCAGATTTAGATTAATCTGATTGTTTGTACATGTTTTAGGTGTAGAAGATTAAATATTTGGGATAAAGCATGGAAGATTTAGCCAGCTCGGGAGTCCAAGTTAGACTTTATGTGATTTTTTGCGTTACATTTTTCCTAGTTCTTGAGACGTAAACTACTTTGATAAATTAATAGTGTTGACCGTCTTGCCTGCATGCATACTCTTGGCCAATTTTTTTCTTGATTGTCTTATTTGATTGTATCGTGGCTTTGGTTTTTTGTTTTCCTTTAAAAGTCCGCCCCTGGTAACTACAAATCCTGAATCCATTCCGGGGAACGATTAGTTTGTTCTGAGGGGGCTACAAATCTGACGTTCCCAAGGTATCCAGTTCCATAAAATTTGCATTGCCCATTTACTTTTCATTTTCTTCAGGATTTCTTTTGTCCCTAGAACTAGGTTGCCGAGTCAAGAAAACTTTATTCCTAGTTGGCGCCACTGCCTACTGAAAAACCTTTGCTTATAGAAAAACAATACATTCTGGTAAAAGAGACATCACAGACTTGGCGCGACTGCCTACACCAGCACGAAAACATCGAGCCAACAGCCCAAAACTTTGGAGCCGGCGGCCACACCTCTGACCCAGCCCGCCGCTCCAGCAATCGGTGCCTTCCGCCAGGTCATCGATCCGCGGCATCCCTCCCGCGGATCGCGATCTCAGCCGTGCGCTGCTACTGCATCTGACGGCAGGAACACGCCTCCTTCCCCTCCTCCCACCTCTCGCCCCCGTTAAAATCCCCTCCCCACCTCCGCCAAATCACAGCACAATTCCCCACCGCTCCTCGACCCCCATCCGCTCGCAGCTCGAACCAAGGAGAGATCGTAAGCCATGTCGGGGCGCGGCAAGGGAGGCAAGGGGCTCGGCAAGGGCGGCGCCAAGCGCCACAGGAAGGTGCTGCGCGACAACATCCAGGGCATCACCAAGCCGGCGATCCGGCGCCTGGCGCGGAGGGGCGGCGTGAAGCGCATCTCCGGCCTCATCTACGAGGAGACCCGCGGCGTGCTCAAGATCTTCCTCGAGAACGTCATCCGCGACGCCGTCACCTACACTGAGCACGCACGCCGCAAGACCGTCACCGCCATGGACGTCGTCTACGCGCTCAAGCGCCAGGGCCGCACCCTCTACGGCTTCGGCGGCTAGGCTCTTCCTCGCCCCCCCCCCCCTCCTGCAGATCCCAATGGTTTGATGAAACCGCGACTTGTTTAGTTCTCTGATTGCTCTGTAGTTCGAACTGAATCGTGGAACAAAGTGGTTCGCATATGTTGCTGGAAATCAAACTTGTCTCAGTGAAATACCGTGTCTCTGATTTTGTTCTGCTGCATCTCTGTTAATGTGGAATTGTTCTAATGCAAAATTGCGTGCGCTTGGGAGTTGAATTGTTCTGCCATTCTTTTACAAGGAGACCCAGACCCTGACGGATCCTACTTGCTTGCCGAACAATTGTGTATGGCCGAATCAGGATCATCGTTTGCGCTGTTTCTGCTATTGGTCCGATGCATTTGTACCGTGCACCATTTATGATCCTTCTATGTTGCAACAATGTGTAATTGAGATTGGGATTAGCCTGCATTTCATACACTGATTTCTAGATTGATTTGTTGTGCCACTTGCTCTGTGCAAATCATCATGTGATTCTTGTTAATCAGAAGTGTCACTTGCTCTATTTCTGCTGTTTTTCTTTCATGTTACTGCAGTAATACTTCATTTGTTGCATACATTTTGGCAGTGGCAGCAACAACTTAATCCTTCAGTTTATATTAACTAGCTTATCAACATAATTTTCCATCTTCATTTTCCTAATATCATATGATGCCCTAGATTAGGGGAGTTTAGGGACAGCATAATTTATCTTAAAACCTGGGAAGATCAGTTCTTACTTGATGTGTTTACTGTATTAGCAGGAATGAAAAACAGTCAAGAGTGCAATGATCCATGTATCGTAGAATCCCACAGAAGTGAACGCCAGCGAGCAATGACAAATGAGAATAGTAGTGGTGCATTGCATTGGGTCAAGTTTCTTGTAGATTATCTTCATTTCTCAAGAACAGCAATCAGCAATACAGCAAGTTCTTTTTTTCTTTCTTTGAAGGAGCAAGTTGAGATGATATCCACAGTGAATTAGTGACTGAAGAAGTCTGTTCCTTGCAGAATAACCAAAGACGACCATTTTCATTTTGGTAGACAAAAATTCCATAGACACATTACAATGTCTCAATGTAATCTTCCTTTGATACCTACAGGCTACAGGTGTGGACACCCTTCCACATGAACAATTTCAGTAACACCTATTATGAAACTGAATACTTGATACAGGATGATGACTCAATACACACTAAAGACAAGATACACACAAGTGCTGAAGTATACAACAAAAAGACCCTATAATTTTGTAATACAAATATACTGGTGGCGAAAAGGAGAAATATCGCTATCATGTGTGGCAACAAGATGCCTGAATCTCACAGGTGGAGAAAATGGAAGCATCAAGTTCTTGGTGTTGTATTTAGTATTTACTCGATTCAGAGAACCACAATCCGGTAACAAGTAGTGCAACCATTTCAAGGTGTACACATCACAGCAGTTCAGAACTTTAGATTGCTATCATACAGCAAAAGGAATACCAGAGTCTCGGATGAGAACTTTAGATTGCATTTAGTCTTGATAATGGGTTTCGTCGTGCTCATAAGCGGTATTAATATGATCATGCCAGAAGAAATTCCCAAACTGACACTTTAGTATTTTTTTGTATACCTTCAGAAGTTGTAATAATGTATGTCCCTTGTATTGAATCGTGTCTAAGCAGGTGTGTGACTATCAGCGGCCAATGCTACCTGCAGTCACTATAGCGTCCAATTATCTTCTTGAGCTATAGTATTTCTCACAAACCATGATCTCTTCCAAGAAACCGAGGACCGATGATTATTAACTTCACTTCACTTGCTCGGAGCGGGCGCCCTTTCTATGTGATCTATGAGAGCTCTGATCCCGCATCCAATAAAATGTGTCCGGCTCATGTACTAAGTCGAGCAAAAAAATATTTTTAGGATTCCTTTTATTGTCACAGATAAAAAATGTTAATTTCACAAATAAAAATGAACAAAATAAAAAAATTGAAAAATATATGACAAAAATAGCACATAGATTTAAAAATAACATGTTCCCAATAATTGTTCACCAAAATTTAAACATGTTTAAAAAAATATTTACAAGTTTTAGAAATATCCGCACAATTCTTAAAAATTCCAGGAAATAAAAAAAGACAATATGCTTAAAAGAATTATGAATTTGAAACGTGCTCGCAAATTTTAAAAAATGCCCATGAAGTTAAAAATTCTAAAGAATTTTAATTAACATTCGTGGACTATAATAAGATTCATCACATTTGAAAATAAAATAAAATAAAATAAAAGGGACTCTCACAAAAATAAATAATACATAAAAAGTGAGAAGAGAAATAAAAAAAGAAACAAAGGAAAAAATCAGAAAATAAAGCATGGAAAAAATAATGCCCCGCCTGCATTCAACCGCCCCAATAGTGTCGCGAAGGCAGCGCGTTTCGCGCGGGACTGAATTTGCTGGCGCAGGTGCCTTCCCTTCCCATTTTTGTTAAGTATATATGTAGTTATTTATTTTAGAATTTACATAAAAATATTGATCTTGTTTCTAAAAAAATGTTTCAGATGTATACAAAAAATGTATAATGTGTATGGAAAAAATTAGACATCAAAACATGTATTTGAAAAAAATGTAACATGTATGAAAGTGTTAAATGTGTATCGAAAAATATTTTGATGTATCCAAATAATGTATAATGTGTATAAAAAAAAGTAGACATCAAAACATATACTCCATCCGTTCCAAAGTATAGCGCGCCCACGCTTTTCGAGGTTCAACTTTGACCATAAATTTAACCCACGAGACCGACTGCGGCGGGATAAAAAATTATATAATTGAAAACTTTGTTTGAATACGAATTCATTGGTATAATTTTTTCGCCCGCCGCAGTCGGTCTCGTTGGTTAAATTAATGGTCAAAGTTGAAGCACGAAAATCGAGGACGCGCTATATTTTGGAACGGAGGGAGTATATGAAAAAAAATGTTAAACATGTATTTAAAAAATATTAAAACATGTGTAAAAAAACATTTCTGATGTGTATGAAAAATGTACAATGGGTATGAAAAAGTAGACATAAAAACATATATTTTTAAAAACTTCTAATGATGTATTTGAAAAATGTTAACCATGAACAAAAATAATGTTTCAAATGTGTACAGAAAATGTACAATGTCTAGGACAAATACGCATAAAGACATATTTAAAAGAGCATGCAAGCGAACAAAATAAAAATAGTGACCGGGCCGCCCCAGTATCTACGCTAGGAAAAAAAACCTTCAGGCAGAGCTCCCTCCATCTCACTATAAGCGAGATATAGCTCACACACAATATGATTCACCGTGATTTATCAACTCGGAGTATCTATATACGGGCAACCCGAACTAACTTGTAGAAACAGTTAGAGCCCAACAAAGGTTGTTTTCGGGTTTAACCTACTATGAATTCCCGAACGGTCACAACTCCCTTTCGGGGGGGGGGGGGGGGGGCAAAGACACGCACGCGCCGCTCTCAAAACCCGAACACCATGCGTGAATGACATTACCTGTACCCTCAGTAACAACAATGCCGCCCCTATTGCGCCATCGTTGTCCACCATTGCTCTTCCATTGCGCAAGATATGTGACTAGGAACCCCCCCAACACCCCTAGGTCAATAACGCAGTAAAAGATGACGATAATCCACACCACAGTCCTCATCCAGCTCCCATCACGGAGATGCCACCTTGCAGTGCTTCAATGGCCGATGGTGGATCTGCCGTCCTCCACCTACCCTAACTGAGAGGAGTTAGTGGCGGGGAGGATGCTCATGAACGGCGCATCAGCAAAGCTTGAGCCCACGAGCTCGCTGAGATGGAGATCAAGTAGGAGAAGACCAAGATCGATGAGGAGGTGCATGAGCTCACCCTATTACACTTCGATCAGATGACTTGCGATGAGGAGTTATAATCCCCAAGGGTAGAGAATTGTCATAGCACTTTTCAATGTGGACGTGGTAGTGTGGAGTAGTGGTGATCGGTGTTGCTGAACTGTTCCTAGGCAATTGGCAACAATACTAGACCGATATTCCAGTGAGTGAATTGCAGAAAACATCGATATTGAAGGCTAAGGTTGCGGAAATCACACTTCTACACTTTTGTGCCAAAAACCACTAATTTCGAGGCTATTCTTTTTGCAAAAAACACTAGTCCATGGTTAAGGCTGTTTTGAGCACGATTATCACATATGGGTCCCACAAACAGGATGACGTGGCAAACAAAATAAGCCAATTACTGTCAGGACCCCGATCCTAAGTCACACCGATCCAGCATGTAACACATCATATCACTTTGCGGCCTCACGCACGGTATTCCCACGGGTGCCACCTTACCTGGCCCGGGACCGTTTGCGCCCTTTTGGCTCACGTATATGATAGTGTCGCTAGCATCCATATGACAAAGAACCCGGGCCGACATGGCTAGTCGTGAACCCAAGGCGGCACTAACCCATGAGGACATGCATACATGAATCACATCGAGCATGTCGGTCAACAACGTATAAATCCGGGCTGTAGCACTGGGCTAACAGGACTCCGGTAACCCGGGCTGTAGCAGGCTAGGCAGGACTCCGGATAACACCGCGTGACATTTCCCCGAAGGGACAGACACAGGAACGACGTGAATCACATGCCGGCCAGTCAAGTGTTCCAAGCAGTAGTGTTGGGCTAGCAGGACTCCGGTGATCCGGGCTGTAGCGGACTACTATCGCTCAGAAGCACTAGACTACATTTCCCCATATGATAGGCTGCCAAGGCTAAACAACTAGATAGTCGGATCCCACTCATACCAAGCATTTCAATCATACACACAATATGCCCGATATGAGTAAATACAACATGGCATCACAACATAACTCTACGACTCAAAGTATTTATTCATTAGGCTCCGAGGAGCGAGATGTTACAAACATGGGTCTCATGACCCAACATTCAAAGCATACAATTCAAAGCACATGCGGAAGCTTAACATGTCTGAGTACAGACATCTACAAATGAAAAAGGCTGAGAAGCCTGACTATCTACCAGATCCTGCCGAGGGCACAAGATCGTAGCTGAGGTATCAAGCTAACGTCGAAGTCCACGCGGGACTACTAGCGAGACTGACGTCTCTCTGCAAAAACATAAAATAAGCAAACGTGAGTACAAATGTACCCAGCAAGACTTACATCAGAACTAACTACATATGCATCAGTATCAATAAAGCGGGTGGTGGAGTTTAACTGCAGCAAGCCAGCTTTGACTCAGTGGCTAACCTGAACTACAAGTAACTCTTTTGAGGTGGCGCACACGAGTCCACATATTCACCATATCAATACACCACTATGGATCCGCTCCCGTCTTCCTACGAGAACGCCATCCGTAGCACTCACGCTTATCTTGCGCATTTTAGAGTATCCACTTTCACTTGTGTATGAACTGATATAGGCAACCCAGAAGTCCATTACCGCGGACACGGCTATTCGAATAGATGATGTTAACCCTGCAGGGGTGTACTTCTTCACACACGCTCTCACCACTTACCACCATGTACACGTCGTGTATCTCGGCAACCTTCAAGCGGAAGCCTGGCGAGGGTGTCGGCCACAGCCTACCTAAACACTCAAGTCTCTAGTCCAGGTTTATCGCCTATTCAGGTTCCATCCGCAGGGAGTCCGGCCGAGGTTTCCACATACGGCCCCGAACAATGTGTGCAGGGTTCCCGAGACACCAAACGGGCGCCCGGTACACCGTGCCACGTGCCTACCGCAACACAGCCCACCCCTACGGTCAGCACTGCGTGCGGCCCCCCAGCATACTACAAACACCAGAAACTACCTGCAACTCCTGGACAGAGGACAAGGGTGATTAAGAAGCCGAGAGAGTCAATTAAGGATCCCAATGTGTGGTAGTAGCTGTTTCATGGATCACAAACACAGAACTCAGTTCCTGAGGATGGCTTCAATGAGACAACCCACCATGTACTCCTACATGGCCTCTCACCGCTACCTTTACCAAATCGTGTTCACACACTTAGCTCACACACAGTAGGACATGTTCATCACCATTCCAATTCATTCCCGATGAATCAGACCCGACTCAACTCTAAGCAATAGCAGGCACGACAAACAAGCATGAATGAGTAGGCACATCTGGGCTCAATCAACTCCTACTCATGCTAGTGGGTTTCATCTATTTACTGTGGCAATGACAGGTCATGCAGAGGATAAGGGGTTCAACTACCGCAGCAAGTAACAGATGAATCGTTGTTGTCCTAATGCAGTAAAAGAGAACAGGAGCGAGAGAGTAGGATTTTATCAGAATGAACAAGGGAGTTTTGCTTGCCTGGCACTTCTGAAGATAATATAGTTCTTCATCGGTGTCATCGATCTCATCGTCGGCACCACGTCTATCGAGAGGGGTCGAATACTGACAAACAAGGAAGAATACAATCAATGCAATGCAACAATATGATGCATGATCATGACATGGCAATATGTTGTGGTTTAAGCTAATGCAACTAGCAACATGTTAAATGGAGTTGGTTTGAACCCTAGGTTCAAGTTCAAACTCCATATGTGAGAGTTTAAATGCCATTTATGCAACTTGCCTTATACAGCAACTTTAAGTTGTTCAAACATGCATGAAAATGGTACAGATGGATAGATTAGATTTTTCTGATCATTTTTCATATATAATTTGTTTGATTTGGAGCTATGGTTGATTTTATATGAATTTTAGAAGTTAGCTCTATTTTTTGGAATTTCCTGATTAAAAATAAATCCAAAAAATGTAATACTGCGTCAGCATGACATAGGTGTGACGTCAGCAGGTCAACTGGGTCGGCCAGGTCAAACCTGACCTGTGGGACCCATACGTCAGTGGCTGGGGCTGGTTAGTGACACTGTCAGGTGGGTCCGGTCAACGTCCACGTCAGCAAAGTCAACATGACATGTGGGGCCAGTCAACAGCCTAGTCAGCGCGGTCAAAACTGACGCGTGGGGCCTCCGGGGTTAGTTAAACTTTAACAGAAAACTAAACTAAGATTAATTATGGGCGTGGGGCCCAGGTGTCAGTGAGCTAGGTGGGTTAGTTAGGGCGTCATTAGCGCTAACAACATAGCCACGTCAGCCCGCCGGCGTTTAGCCGCCGGCGACCAAAACAATGGCGGAGGCTCGCCGGAATTGAGCTACAGGCGGCGGCCTGACTCGCGGGGACAACCGGGACGTAGCCCGTGCTCCCCCGCATCCAGAGGAGCAGGTGGGTGGCCTCGGGGCGCCGGAGCTCGCCGGAACGACGCTCGCGGCGGTGGCCGGGGTTCGGGCGAGCGTCGGGATTGGTGCTACGGTGCACGGGAGGGCGAGTGGATGTGTGCGTTAGGCTCCTGGGGCAGCTAGGAGCTCGCTAGGCTCGTCGGACTGAGCGCAGCAACACGGCAGCGCCATGCCCGGCGTCCATGGCGGACGACGGCGCTTGGTACGGTGGCTAGCACGGCCACAGCGCGGGAAAACCACGGGGAGAGAGGGGAAACATAGGAGAGCTCACGGGGGGGGGGGGGGGGCTAGCGGGGAAGACGGCGAAGTCGGGGAAGCTTTGGACGCACCGAATCAGAGCCGGCGATCTTCGATGCCCGTCGGTGAAGACGACATCGGTGGCGACGAATGAGGGCCTCCGGGCGTCGCGTTTCTCGGTGGAGAGGGCAAGGCAGACGCGACGGAGCTTCTAGGCTCAGCGGCAGGGCGAGGGGTGGTCGGTGACCTTGGGTACGGCGAACGGCGGCGATGGGCGCGCTCGCGCAAACGAGAGAGGGAGAACCAGGGGAGAGGAGAGCGCTCGAGGGAGAGAGGGAGAACGTCAAGGGGGTCGCGTGGCGTCCTCAGGGCAACGGGGAGACAGGCAGGGAGGCAGGAGGTGGCGCTACGCGTGCGCGCGCGCTGCGGGCACACGCCCCTGTCCTACTGTCCCGAGGAGGAAGACGATAGGGAGGGCGCTGGTGGGCTGGGCTGGCTTTGCCCAGCTGGGCTGCTACAGTGCCAGGCCAGGTGGGCTTCCCAGGTAAGTTCCTCTCTCTCTCTCTTTTAATTTTGTTTTCTATTATTCTGTAGTCTTTAGGGCTTTGTTAAAAATACTTAGACACTTCCAAAAATCATGAAACTACTCATGATCACTGTTGGAATATATCCTACAGTAAACATTTTAGTTTATGATTAGTTGAGCATTTAAAATATTTAATAGCATTTAAATGCCCAAATGCAAATAGAATATGATTTAATCCAGAGCCCAAATATGTCATGCAAAAATGTGCATCACCACTGGTTACTGTTTCCAGCTTTTCCCAAGAATGATGAACATTTTTTTAAAGCCATTTGGATTACTGGAAATATTTTGGTTGAACCTAGTGAATTCCTTTAATGCTAGGATTTAGGCAATCCCCATTTCAAGTTTCTTTCAAAGTTTAAACATGATGCTCACATGAGGTTACTCTAATGCAATGCCAGAAGCTAGGGATGTGACAACTCACCCCCACTAAACAAGAATCTCGTCCCGAGATTCAAGACGTGAGGTAAGAGGACACTGGGGACACAAAGCTATCGTGATCTACGATCCAGGTTGCACTTCAAGAACGTTGACGTGATCACCATCTTTGTCTCGATGTCTTGCTCTGAGAACTCCAACTAACATGACAATGAGAGGAAAGGGAAAACTCTAGAAGGATCGATCTTCTCGAAGATCGAACAACTCAGGATCACTCATCGAGTGAGACATTGAAACATCTCTCGAGTTGAGACACGAAACACATCGAGAGGAATGGAGAACAAGCGACGGGGTTTGATTTGGTGGGCAAAAATTCCATGCTTAGAAAGATGGTGGATGGTGTTAAGGTGGCGAGGAAATAATTGCCATGATTCCAGAACGGGGCACTTTGGAGAAGGTGACTCGAAGAACTATTCCCTTAAGTGGCAAAAAGAATTAATTTTGATCCATAGATCATTGGAACTCTTCTCACCAGCCTGAGGCAATTTACGAATGATCGTTTGACGGATCTCGAAAAAATGACGTACTGGGGCTAGAATGGATGATGTGGACTACCTTGTTGAAGACAACGCAATGGATGACTTTTGCTTATCACCGGAAATGGATGGGACCATGACAGGACCACTTTTGAAAATGATCCTAAATAGTAATTGCTAAAGTGCAAGCTGGGAACAAAATGCAAATGCTGGAAAGGATCCTGGTAACTGGGAAGAAAACTCAACGAGGATGATTCCACCGTTTGAATGGTTATAGCTTAATCGAGGAAACCAAGAGCACAAGAATCCATAGGAAGCAACTTCTAGAATAAGTCGCACGAGATCCTCATGGAGAAGATGGTCAAATAGTTCAATCAAGATACTATAATGATAGATCTTCCAGCTAGGTGTGTCGGCCAGACATCAACCTTGTCGGGACCTACGTAATAGATCTTGGAAAAGTTCCAACCATCATATCTGCCTGAGATTCAGATCTGGTTGATAACGGAATATTTCAGACAACCTTTCTAGAAAGAAAGTTTGCAACACAAATCGACGAGATGACGTTGCGAGATTCTCGGGATATAAACAACGATAGCAGGCTCCAAAACATGAGCCGTTTCTGCTACATACATGTGAGCATGTTGTCCAAGACAAGAATGACCACATAGTAGTCTTATAATAAAACACTACCGAGTTCTGTTGGGAACCACCATCGAGGATATCGAAGCCCTTGCATAAGTCCGGAACCTAAGAAGGAACTTCTTCTCCTTGAACAAATCAATCGGTGGCTTAGTGTGCTAGGAACACATATGGAGTGGAGGTAATTAATCTACCAAACCATAGAATACTTCGCACGTATGCATGACCGATTTGGGATGATTCCAAGGGATACAAAACAAACCTTTCTCAAATTCATAGCGGCAACTTACACCAAATGCACATGAATTCGAGGAAGTCACTTCTTCCATCCAAGCATATGCTTCATGAACGGAACATGAAGGCATTGCTTACAAAGTTTCCAACACTAGGTTGATGTTCAACATGCCTCATGGGGGAGACAAAATGCTGCTGATGGGCTTAACAACAACTCATCGGAATTTCCATATCACTGGACTTCCACCATCATGTGAACACGGTGATAGCATTGGTCAGACCAAAAGATGTAATGGTGTATGCTCGAGGGATCAACCACGAGTAAGACAACATTACGAACAACGCTGGTTCTGATTTGACTTGATGATAGCCCATACTCAAGTCAAAGTTTTGACAAGACAATAGATCCAACAACTGATCACGAGGACCAATTGGTGAAGATATCATCTTTCTTCAACACACACAAACAGAAGGATATCCCCTAACACGAACTAAGTCAGACAAGCTTTTATCTTCCAACTCTCCAAGTTGTTGTTAAGCTTAACCAACTAGCTCAGGGGTATCCAACACAGATTCTTGGAGAAGGGGTGGTTTATAAGAAAACCAACTTGATCACGAACTCAACATAACGGTCAGGTGACAACCTGGTAATACTTCCGAGAAGATATTCGGAAAATCATGAACCACCGATATGTTACTAAGCTCGAGAACAATCTTGCTTTTCAGGGCAAGACGATGTGACCAAACAAGAGAGGGATTGATGCAATCCTAACTCTTGATCGAAGGGTGCACCAGGAAAAATGGACTAGGTAGCACGATCAGTCTTAGAATGATAATTCAATAACCAACACGCTAAGAATGAGGATTTTGTCCATTTACTACCAAGCAACGAGTTGCTCGAAGTATTGGTTTCACACATCACAATTCACTTGTCGGCATTCCGGTTACAACAACACGAGGACCGAGAAGTGAATGGTGATGGTGAGAAGTATTACTGCATCAAGAATTCATAAGAGATGATGCAATTCCTATAATATTCTTGACATAAATATGGTAACACTTCAAGGTAGAACAGAGCAAAAGCTGGATTGGCATTTTGATCTGTGAAATACAACTACTTTGACCCAATCCTAGAAATGGATGAGGTGCTGGAGTTTGTTTCTCCTAGTCATTCTGAAATAGAATGGCTTGACGGACCACAAGAATAATAGGCATTGATGAACACGAATGCACAACTATTCCTGACTATCAATTGATAGACTAGGGTCAGAATACAACTAAGGAGGAACAACTCAAGGAACATGTAACTTTATGAGTTGTGGATGCATAGGTTAGTATGTCGAATCAAGTTCAACATGTTTCTTCCGAATAACCTATGCAGAAAGGTAGAACTGGCGGAGTCGCAATGTAGAATGGAGAACCCATTAAGAGCACTCTGGTTGTGATCTTTTGGTTCAGAAGAACTGCTGCCATAAGCAGTTCATGGTATTTGGAAGAAGGAAATACCACGGACCTCGAGGACCATCGCAAAGTTACTAATATCCTAAAGGAACTAGCAAACACTATCAACAGGAGGTAAGTAGGGTGAATCTTGGGTCCAAAACCCAGGAGTAGAATGCCTACTACTAAGTGGCATCACGGGATGCTTTCGAGAATGGTGGCCAGATTCATCACACTGGGAACACAAAACATGGACAGATTACTAGATGGTTTCATAAGACACCTAGGGTCATAATAGTAGTTCCAACATATACGCCGAGGCAATGGAGTACCTCGTAGACCATGTGGTCTGCTTAATCTGGCCCAAAGGAACATCGAGAACGGAAGGAAGGAATTTGCAAATGCATCAGATTATTTCGAAACCTGGTATGACTCGGATAGCATAACGGCGGTAAATGCTTGAAAATGATTTGAGACATCCTGCAAAATGATGGCATAGCCACTCAACATCACAGTAACAAGGTTCCGGGACCAACTATGAACACACGGAAGTAGTAGAAACGGAACAGAGGCTTGAACTCAACAATCTTAGACAACTACGGTTTAGTAACACGTCATCCTGAGAGATAGATGAGAAGGCCTAGTTCTTAATCCCCGTAGAAGAGAAGAGGATGACTCAGATCAGAAGGCATAAGGTAAAGGAGTAAAAAGAGCCTTACGTTCCATCCCACAATCAATTCCCTTATATAACTAAAGCATTTCTAGACACAACTTCGACCAGCTTGGCTTGGTAATCCTACAGACAGTCAGGCTCTGATACCAACGCTGTCAGGACCCCGATCCTAAGTCACACCGATCCAGCATGTAACACATCATATCACTTTGCGGCCTCACGCACGGTATTCCCACGGGTGCCACCTTACCTGGCCCGGGACCGTTTGCGCCCTTTTGGCTCACGTATATGATAGTGTCGCTAGCATCCATATGACAAAGAACCCGGGCCGACATGGCTAGTCGTGAACCCAAGGCGGCACTAACCCATGAGGACAGGCATACATGAATCACATCGAGCATCTCGGTCAACAACGTATAAATCCGGGCTGTAGCACTGGGCTAACAGGACTCCGGTAACCCGGGCTGTAGCAGGCTAGGCAGGACTCCGGATAACACCACGTGACATTCCCCCGAAGGGACAGACACAGGAACGACGTGAATCACATGTCGGCCAGTCAACTGTTCCAAGCAGTAGTGCTGGGCTAGCAGGACTCCGGTGATCCGGGCTGTAGCGGACTACTATCGCTCAGAAGCACTAGACTACATTTCCCCATATGATAGGCTGCCAAGGATAAACAACTAGATAGTCGGATGCCACTCATACCAAGCATTTCAATCATACACACAATATGCCCGATATGAGTAAATACAACATGGCATCACAACATAACTCTACGACTCAAAGTATTTATTCATTAGGCTCCGAGGAGCGAGATGTTACAAACATGGGTCTCATGACCCAACATTCAAAGCACATGCGGAAGCTTAACATGTCTGAGTACAGACATCTACAAATGAAAAAGGCTGAGAAGCCTGACTATCTACCAGATCCTGCCGAGGGCACAAGATCGTAGCTGAGGTATCAAGCTAATGTCGAAGTCCACGCGGGACTACTAGCGAGACTGAGGTCTCTCTGCAAAAACATAAAATAAGCAAACATGAGTACAAATGTACCCAGCAAGACTTACATCAGAACTAACTACATATGCATCAGTATCAATAAAGGGGGTGGTGGAGTTTAACTGCAGCAAGCCAGCTTTGACTCAGTGGCTAACCTGAACTACGACTGCAAGTAACTCTTTTGAGGTGGCGCACACGAGTCCACATATTCACCATATCAATACACCACTATGGATCCGCTCCCGTCTTCCTACGAGAACGCCATCCGTAGCACTCACGCTTATCTTGCGCATTTTAGAGTATCCACTTTCACTTGTCTATGAACTGATATAGGCAACCCAGAAGTCCATTACCGCGGACACGGCTATTCGAATAGATGATGTTAACCCTGCAGGGGTGTACTTCTTCACACACGCTCTCACCACTTACCACCATGTACACGTCGTATATCTCGGCAACCTTCAAGCGGAAGCCTGGCGAGGGTATCGGCCACAGCCTACCTAAACACTCAAGTCTCTTGTAACTCCCTCGATACGGCTATATCTCCCACGTGTCGAAGCACGACTTAGAGGCATAACCGCATTGAAAGCAATGTCGCAAGTGAGGTAATCTTCACACAACCCATGTAATACATAAGGGAAAGAGATACATAGTTGGCTTACAATCGCCACTTCACACAATACATGAGTAGAGCATTACATCAAACAGATACAATCAAGGTCCGCCTATGGAACCAAAATAAAAGAAGACTACCCCAAATGCTACACAGATCCCCGATCGTCCCGACTGGGCTCCACTACTGATCAACTGAAACGAAACAACACAATGAACAAGATCTCCATCGAGCTCCTCCTTGAGCTCAGGTGCGTCACCTGCACGGGTTCATCGGCACCTGCAAACTGGTTTTGGAAGTATCTGTGAGTCACAGGGACTCAGCAATCTCACACCCGCGAGATCAAGACTATTTAAGCTTAACGGTAGGACAGGGTAGTGAGGTGGAGCTGCAGCAAGCGACTAGCATATCTGGTGTCTAACATACGCAAATGAGAGCGAGAAGAGAAAGCAAAAGCACGGTCGTACAACTATGATCAAGAAGTGATCCTGAAACTACTTACGTCAAGCATAACTCCAACACCGTGTTCACTTCCCGGACCCCGCCGAGAAGAGACCATCACGGTTACACACGCGGTTGATGTATTTTAAATAAGATCAACTTCGGGTTTTCTACAACCGGACATTAACAAATTCCCATCTGCCCATAACCGTGGGCACGACTTTCGAAAGTTCAAACCCTGCAGGGGTTTCCCAACTTAGCCCATGACAAGCTCTCGCGATCAACGAAGGATATTCCTTCTCCCCGGGAAGACCCGATCAGTCTCGGAATCCCGGCTACAAGACATTTCGACAGTAATAAAACAAGTCCAGCAAAACCGCCCGATGCACCGACATCCTGATAGGAGCTGCACATATCTCGTTCTCAGGGCAACACCGGATAAGCGAAGCGTACAGGTACCAACATAACCCAAATTGCCAAGGGACGGTCCCGCACGGTGCTCTAGTTTGGACCAACACTTAGACAAGCATTGGCCCGGGGGGCTAAATAAAGATGACCCTTGGGTTAATTACTCCCAAGGGAAAATAGGTGGTGGTGAGGCAAATGGTAAAACCAAGGTTGGGCCTCACTGGAAAAGTCTTATTCAAAGCGAACTGTCAAGGGGGTCCCATAAATCACCCGACCGCGTTAGGGACGCAAAATCCGGGAACATAACACCGATATGACGGAAACTAGGGAGGCAAGAGTGGAACAAAACACCAGGCATAAGGCCGAGCCTTCCACCCTTTACCAAGTATATAGATGCATTTAATTAAATAAGATATATTGTGATATCCCAACAAGTAAACATGTTCCAATCAAGGAACAACATCTCCATGTTCCAACAAGGAACAAACTTCATCTTCACCTGCAACTAACAACGCTATAAGAGGGGCTGAGCAAAGCGGTAACATAGCCAAACAACGGTTTGCTAGGACAAGGTGGGTTAGAGGCTTGGTTTGACAATATGGGAGGCATGATAAGCAAGTGGTAGGTATCGCAGCATAGGCATAGCAAAAGAGCGAGCATCTAGCAAGCAAAGATAGAAGTGATTTCGAGGGTATGGTCATCTTGCCTGAGATCCCGCAAGGAAGAAGAACGAGTCCATGAAGAAGACAAACGGACGTAGTCGAGCGAATCCTCACAATCGCAACATTACTGGAACTATCAAGAAGAAGCAACACCGGAAAGAAGCAAACAACATGGTAAACAACCATCACATGAACATGGCATGATGCACAATCAAGTATGATGCGTGTCCGGTTTAAATATGCATGGCATGGCAAAGCAATATGCACAAACAACACTACAAGTTAAGTGGAGCTCAATATGCAACGAGTTGCATATTGACGGAACTTCACATCAACTATTTAGTTCTCTCTTGTTTATGTACCCAACAATATTAAATGTTATTAAACATGGCAAGAGGTGAAGCATAATTAAACTAACTATTTAGGCAAGTTTAAATGAGGCCGGAAATAACAAACAACGATTCCGGAAAATCCTCATGTGCATACTTTAGATTTGGAACTGATCTGCCCTAAACACAATTTTAGAGTTGTTAAACATGCAAATTAATGCCAACATGTTAAACTAGGCATTTTTCTACCCCATTTACATATAAAGTTTATTAAATTTGGAGCTACGGTTATTTAGTTATGAAATAAATCATTTTAGCATGGCATTTAAGCAAATTTAAACAAACAACATTTTAAACATTTTAATTGTTGTTATCATGATGCGGATGACATATGCAAGTTTTAAGCAATTTTATGAAAATGTTGACAAGAGCATTAAGAAGCATTTGTCATCGTGGCGGAAACAAAAAAGGGTGCCACGGCAACGACAACGGAAATGGTGCCACGACAACATTCGGGTCCCGGTAACTCGATTGAGATACCGATGCAAGAGAGAAGTGTGCGGATGTGTGGAACACGCAAGAGATGGGGAGTGATCCCGGATACCGGGTGTCCCACATGACGGTGGCATGGCAAACGAGGAACGTGTGAGGACAATTCGATCACGGTGCGAATCTCGAGCATCACATACAACACACAAGCATTCGTTCGCGGGCGGTCGTCTCGGGGTTATACCTTCGAAGCGTGCATTTCGAGACAGTTCACAAATGTCGAGGGAAGTAATCGTTCACGGATCATAGGGGAAGTAGTCGTTCTCGGGACGGTCCTAGAGGAAGTAGTGCTGCACGGCGACGGTAGTCGTACACGTATCGACGAGGTACTTGACATTTCGGTCTGTAGTCGTTCGAGCGTCCGTGTGGTCTTGCCGGTGGGGTACTTGGCGCTTGCGGTCCAACTCTGAGGTCATCGCCGTGTAGTCGAACTTGACGAAAACAGGTCTCGCTGGGGACTTGGCGCATCCATCAGGAACTTGGCGCGATGCAGGAGGCTGGCGCAGCGACGTGGAGGTAGTGGAGGCGCTGGTCGCGGAGGTCGAGGCGGTATTGCGGTGTCGCTGTTGCACCGGCTGATGGCGATGAAGTTTCTGCGACGGTGTGCGGGGTCGATGGAGAGGGGCTTGGCGCGGCGGGCACGAGCCGGCCTTGGGTCTCTGCTCCCCGGTTCGAAGAAGAGGCGAGGTGATGGCCTCGAACGACGACGGCGGCAGCAGCGTCGGTCCCCAGGTGGAGGACGCCCGAGCACGGCGAGGAAGCTTGGGGCAGAGGCAGCAGATGGAGCTCCTGCTCCGACGACGCGGCTAACAGCGACGCGAGCGGTGACAAGGAGGAAGCGAAGGGGCGTCTGGATCCGAGGCGGGGAAGACCGGAGGCGCGCACGGGAGCTCGAGGTGAGCTTGGCGCGCCGGAGGTGGGGACGGGGCCCTGCCGGCGGGATCCGGCCGGGAACGGGCAAGGGCGGCGGAGCTGACGAGGCGGCTGCAGGGTGCCGGCGGCGGGCCGGATCGAGGAGGAAGGAGGCGAGGGGATCGGGCGCAGGGAGCTCCTCTCCCTGGCTCGATGCGTGCGTGTGTGTGAGTGGCGGCGCAGGGAGGGACGAGAGGGAGAGATGGGGATTGGGAGAGAGCGTGGTGAGGGGCTAGGGTTCGGTAGAAAGGGGCCAGATGGGCCTTAGAGGCCGGCGGCTGGGCCTTAGGCCACTTAGGTGGGGAGAGGGAAAAAATCAGGAGGCCTGCTGGCTGTTGGGCTCCTTCTCTCTCTCTTACTCTTTTCAAAACAGAAAAATAAAGAGAAAGAAAAGGGAAGAAAAGAAAGGTTAGAGAAAGAGTTGGGCACGGGGATTATTTTCCCGGACTCACAAAAATGCGCTTGTCCCAAGAAAATAGAAGTGAGCATAATTGCAAGATTTAAATTCAAATTCATTTGAATTTAAATCAAATGGTTTGAACAAGGACGAGGATTTAGAAGTGTTCAAAAATGTTGAGAAATTAGGAAGAACCTCGATAAATGAGAAAAGAAATGTTGGCAAAGTTTGGAGGTGAAACTTGAAGCAGAAGAAGCATGGACTTAAATTGCAAGTGTGTTATGGTGCATTCCAATTAATGGAATTACTATAGCTCTATAAATATCGAGAGGATATGTTTAAAAGGGAATCACCATGTGAATTCCCTCGATTTAAATGGATCAAAGATCCATGCCATTTATTTAGTTGAGTTGCAAAAGATTTATGAGATGATGGCATGATGACATGATGCAATGCAAAAATAAAAGGGTACGCACAAATGAAACACACGGCGAAACCCGGAATATATGGAAGTCTTCTCGAGCATCGGTCTCGGGGCGTTACAACACTCCACCACTACGAGAGGATCTCGTCCCGAGATCTAGGATGGCACCGGATAGAACACGTAAGAAGAAAGAGGTAAAACTAAGTTGCTTCTTTGACAAAAGAGTGAAACCAACGAACCTTGAGAGGTCGCAAAGCTTGAAGAAAAGACACGACGGAGGTGAACAAAATCTAAAACACTCCGTTTAAAACTAGATAGAGAAGGAATAAGATTGATATGATTTGGGCAGCACTCCGACTGAAAGAAGAAGGAAAAACTTGATAAGATGAAAAGAACTTGAAGAGATGATACAACACTCCGGTTGGAAATGGAGGAATAGCATTTGAACTTGGCAAAATGAACGCACTTGGATGAGACTCTGGTTAAAAGAGGAACGATAGACACAACAATCCGGTTAAATGGATAAGCAAGAAAAAGAACATGATCTTTACAAAACGAGGTGATGGGTGAAAAGAACAACATCACAATGCCTCCGAAAACAATGCATGATAGTTAGATAGTTGGAATGAATAGAACGAAGGATGAAACCAACATCTCCTACCATAAATGAATTTTAAAGAGCATCCTTATGAAGTAGGATTGAATGGAGTTGTTTGAAAAACAACAATGGTAAGGATAAGCTTGTTGTAGGCTTATGGAAACAACTCAAAACTTAGAGGTGAATACATGCCACTACGGAAAACAATTGATTGCTTGAGAGCAACACGGAGGTGAAAACTTGATTCGCCGAGAGAATAGGAGAAAAACTTGGATCATTGATAAACACCACGAATAGCAACATTCCCAATGGAAGGCTTTAGGTGAAATATAACCCAAGATAACTCCAACGAAGAGATTGATGGATTTAAAATATCTCATTCTTAACAACATGTGAGTCATGAAACATGAACTCAAATTATCACGAATGACATAACACCACCTCAAAAGATAAGATAGAAAGAATTGCACTTCGGAATGCAAGATGAAGAAATGCTTGAACTCCTCCAAACAAAACATGTGTTGAGCACCATGTTTAATTTTGAGTATAGCTTGGCGGATCATAACTTCGAGAAAAATCTTGAAGAACAAATGAAGAATGAAAAGAATCCTTGACGAACCACCATGTAGAGCCTCCATGAAGAACTCCGGTAATAAAAGGATGATAGAAAGAAAGAGAAGTGAAAAACACAAGGTGAATCCTTGCAATGATTTAGATGGAGCTTCAAGATGATGTAACTGAGAAAACTTGGAACTCCGAAAAAGAATGATGAGCAATTGAAAGCAAGAATTTTTTTGATGAATCTCCGGAATAAGGAATAGAATTTACTCGATGAAACAAGAATAAGAATTACATTATGCTTATCCTTCACCAATTAAATTGATGACAAACAATGGGTTTGGCATACTACTTATTCTCGTAGAAAGGATTAAGATAGATATGGCGCAAACTTGAGAAGGTCTTCAACGAACCACCGGTAGGATTGGAAAGAACGAATGAATCTATTTGATAGTGAAGGAAGAGAACTCTTGAACGAACCACCGTAAGAATTGAAAATGAACGAAGAAAAGATAAAGAAACACCGGGAAGAATTAGAAAATGAACGAAGATACTTGAGAGAATTTAGATACAAATGAACGAATAGATCACGAGCTGACTAGAGGATACTTGAACGATGCACCAGTAAGATTTGGAGAACGAGAGCCGAAAGCTTGAATGAATAATTCTGAGATGATGGGCCCCGGAGAATCAAACTGAAAAGACTCCTGAAATGCTCCGGATGGGTATGAAAAGAATTCTCGCAATTGAAAACAATTATGAGAGGATGGCATCAAGCTAGAACCATGAATCTTGAAGAGAATGGAGCAAGATTTAAGAGAAACTCTTCTTCGGTCTTCAAATGTTGAGAATGATGACGAGAAACACCACCATGAATTGTTGAGGCACTCCGGAATAATGAAGAATAGAAAGATTGAACCAACGATGAAAAGAATTTGAAAGATCTTGGGGAAAGACATATGACTGATGATAATTCATTCTTACATCAAACTTCAAAAGGAATTTGGGAATAGCTCCGGGAAAATTAGAAGAGTCAGGTAAGATCCTGGGAAAAGACCTGTGGTTTAGGGCCCACTCAAAAGAAACACCGTTGAAAAGATTGCTTGAAAGGGATATTGCACCGGTTGAATTAAATGGCTTGAATGAGGTAACAACCTCAAAAGAACTTGAGTGAATTGAGAATGGAAACTTGAATCTTCTGAGATATCTTCATCACTCCGGAACAAATGAATAGCGAGAGGTGAATGATTAAGAGGTGCACCGGTACGAGAAAACATTAGAAACGAGGAAAAGATATGATCGATAAAGCTTGAATTGAGTCCACCGGAATAGAAAAAATAAAAAAGAATGATGAACTTGAAGTTGTTGCGCATCTTCATAGAAAATCACCGGATAAGAACATGAAGGAGAAGAATGGAGAGGCTTCACATCAATAAGATGGATACTTGATCAAGAAATCTGCGTCCTTGAAGAAATAAGGGTGGGAGGGCGGGAAAAACAAAGACAACTTGGAACGGATGAAGCAAACACCATTGAGAAGAACTGATAATTGATCTTGCGAATGTTGAAGTGATCGGATCCACTTGAAGAGAGACACACCGGTTGAAAAGGATTGACATGGCACTCTCAGTTATCATGAAGGATTGGTATCCACATAGGAATATGAGAACACCGCTTAGAAAAGGTATGGAATCAACACTTGACATTGAAGCAACTCGAATACCACAAAACAAAACAAAAACAAAGGATTTGGCTTGCAGAATAAGCCGGAAACAAACATATGATAGATCCCATATCGTATCATGTGTCTGTTGGAAAGAAAATTCCTATGTGATACTTGAATTCCCACTTATAAACTCCCGAAACTTTCTGGTTATGCAATCAGGTGTTGGGGATACAGGGGACACAAAATATATCAGCCAAACTAACAATACCTAGATCCAGCTGTATCCATCCTTCAACACATAACCAAGAAACCTTCGGAAATCGTCTACCTCAATCTTCGAAAAGCATCCGTTATACGAGTTATGGCAATACTCCCGCACTCGCCTCAGTACTGGGCTATCAGGGTTATCTCACCAACAACTGTACAAAAGAGATTTTCGATGTCGGCGTACTAAACTCAGGTATTCCAGAACTGTAACGATAAAATTATGACGACAACACCTCAGAGCTCAACTCCCCGGGACACCTCCACTAAACCCCTGCTGACTGGAGGCACCAAGACAATGTTGTCATCACAAAACCATCGAAACGATTCTAAGATACTCGCGTGGTCCAAATTTTTTTTAATGAAATTTGAGAAGAGAAGAGTCAAAACTCTACGTCAGGATGCCTTACCAGAGCGATGAGGAGACTGGGAAGTAAAAAGAATTCCTAAACTCTCCGATACATAATTCCTAAATGACTCAAAACATTTTTCTAGACACAACTCGACCGCTAAAAACGATCAATCAGTGGGGGCTCCTAAGGTCGGGGATGGCTCTGATTACCAACTTGTAATGCCCTCGATGCGGCTATATCTCCCACGTGTCGAAGCACGACTTGGAGGCATAACCGCATTGAAAGCAATGTCGCAAGTGAGGTAATCTTCAGACAACCCATGTAAGACATAAGGGAAAGAGATACATAGTTGGCTTACAATCGCCACTTCACACAATACATGAGTAGAGCATTACATCAAACAGATACAATCAAGGTCCGCCTATGGAACCAAAATAAAAGAAGACTACCCCAAATGCTACACAGATCCCCGATCGTCCTGACTGGGCTCCACTACTGATCAACTGAAACGAAACAACACAATGAACAAGATCTCCATCGAGCTCCTCCTTGAGCTCGGGTGCGTCACCTGCACGGGTTCATCGGCACCTGCAAACTGGTTTTGGAAGTATCTGTGAGTCACGGGGACTCAGCAATCTCACACCCGCGAGATCAAGACTATTTAAGCTTAACGGTAGGACAGGGTAGTGAGGTGGAGCTGCAACAAGCGACTAGCATATCTGGTGTCTAACATACGCAAATGAGAGCGAGAAGAGAAAGCAAAAGCACGGTCGTACAACTATGATCAAGAAGTGATCCTGAAACTACTTACGTCAAGCATAACTCCAACACCGTGTTCACTTCCCGGACCCCGCCGAGAAGAGACCATCACGGTTACACACGCGGTTGATGTATTTTAAATAAGATCAACTTCGGGTTTTCTACAACCGGACATTAACAAATTCCCATCTGCCCATAACCGCGGGCACGGCTTTCGAAAGTTCAAACCCTGCAGGGGTGTCCCAACTTAGCCCATGATAAGCTCTCGCGATCAACAAAGGATATTCCTTCTCCCCGGGAAGACCCGATCAGTCTCGGAATCCCGGCTACAAGACATTTCGACAGTAATAAAACAAGTCCAGCAAAACCGCCCGATGCGCCGACATCCTGATAGGAGCTGCACATATCTCGTTCTCAGGGCAACACCGGATAAGCGAAGCGTACAGGTACCAACATAACCCAAGTTGCCAAGGGACGGTCCCGCACAGTGCTCTAGTTTGGACCAACACTTAGACAAGCATTGGCCCGGGGGGATAAATAAAGATGACCCTTGGGTTAATTACTCCCAAGGGAAAATAGGTGGTGGTGAGGCAAATGGTAAAACCAAGGTTGGGCCTCGCTGGAAAAGTCTTATTCAAAGCGAACTGTCAAGGGGGTCCCATAAATCACCCGACCGCGTTAGGGACGCAAAATCCGGGAACATAACACCGATATGACGGAAACTAGGGTGGCAAGAGTGGAACAAAACACCAGGCATAAGGCCGAGCCTTCCACCCTTTACCAAGTATATAGATGCATTTAATTAAATAAGATATATTGTGATATCCC
This sequence comes from Aegilops umbellulata, assembly GCA_032464435.1. Lineage (NCBI taxonomy): Eukaryota > Viridiplantae > Streptophyta > Magnoliopsida > Poales > Poaceae > Aegilops > Aegilops umbellulata. The sequence continues at coordinate 447,680,310 of CP136054.1, forward strand.
AACAAGTAAACATGTTCCAATCAAGGAACAACATCTCCATGTTCCAACAAGGAACAAACTTCATCTTCACCTGCAACTAACAACGCTATAAGAGGGGCTGAGCAAAGCGGTAACATAGCCAAACAACGGTTTGCTAGGACAAGGTGGGTTAGAGGCTTGGTTTGACAATATGGGAGGCATGATAAGCAAGTGGTAGGTAACGCAGCATAGGCATAGCAAAAGAGCGAGCATCTAGCAAGCAAAGATAGAAGTGATTTTGAGGGTATGGTCATCTTGCCTGAGATCCCGCAAGGAAGAAGAACGAGTCCATGAAGAAGACAAACGGACGTAGTCGAGCGAATCCTCACAATCGCAACATTACCGGAACTATCAAGAAGAAGCAACACCGGAAAGAAGCAAACAACATGGTAAACAACCATCACATGAACATGGCATGATGCACAATCAAGTATGATGCGTGTCCGGTTTAAATATGCATGGCATGGCAAAGCAATATGCACAAACAACACTACAAGTTAAGTGGAGCTCAATATGCAACGAGTTGCATATTGACGGAACTTCACATCAACTATTTAGTTCTCTCTTGTTTATGTACCCAACAATATTAAATGTTATTAAACATGGCAAGAGGTGAAGCATAATTAAACTAACTATTTAGGCAAGTTTAAATGAGGCCGGAAATAACAAACAACGATTCCGGAAAATCCTCATGTGCATACTTTAGATTTGGAACTGATCTGCCCTAAACACAATTTTAGAGTTGTTAAACATGCAAATTAATGCCAACATGTTAAACTAGGCATTTTTCTACCCCATTTACATATAAAGTTTATTAAATTTGGAGCTACGGTTATTTAGTTATGAAATAAATCATTTTAGCATGGCATTTAAGCAAATTTAAACAAACAACATTTTAAACATTTTAATTGTTGTTATCATGATGCGGATGACATATGCAAGTTTTAAGCAATTTTATGAAAATGTTGACAAGAGCATTAAGAAGCATTTGTCGTCGTGGCGGAAACGAAAAAAGGTGCCACGGCAACGACAACGGAAATGGTGCCACGACAACATTCGGGTCCCGGTAACTCGATTGAGATACCGATGCAAGAGAGAAGTGTGCGGATGTGTGGAACACGCAAGAGATGGGGAGTGATCCCGGATACCGGGTGTCCCACATGACGGTGGCATGGCAAACGAGGAACGTGTGAGGACAATTCGATCACGGTGCGAATCTCGAGCATCACATACAACACACAAGCATTCGTTCGCGGGCGGTCGTCTCGGGGTTATACCTTCGAAGCGTGCATTTCGAGACAGTTCACAAATGTCGAGGGAAGTAGTCGTTCACGGATCGTAGGGGAAGTAGTCGTTCTCGGGACGGTCCTAGAGGAAGTAGTGCTGCACGGCGACGGTAGTCGTACACGTATCGACGAGGTACTTGACATTTCGGTCTGTAGTCGTTCGAGCGTCCGTGTGGTCTTGCCGGTGGGGTACTTGGCGCTTGCGGTCCAACTCCGAGGTCATCGCCGTGTAGTCGAACTTGACGAAAACAGGTCTCGCTGGGGACTTGGCGCATCCATCAGGAACTTGGCGCGATGCAGGAGGCTGGCGCAACGACGGGGAGGTAGTGGAGGCGCTGGTCGCGGAGGTCGGGGCGGTACTGCGGTGTCGCTGTTGCACCGGCTGATGGCGACGAAGTTTCTGCGACGGTGTGCGGGGTCGATGGAGAGGGGCTTGGCGCGACGGGCACGAGCCGGCCTTGGGTCTCTGCTCCCCGGTTCGAAGAAGAGGCGAGGTGCTGGCCTCGAACGACGACGGCGGCAGCAGCGTCGGTCCCCGGGTGGAGGACGCCTGAGCACGGCGAGGAAGCTTGGGGCAGAGGCAGCAGATGGAGCTCCTGCTCCGACGACGCGGCTAACAGCGACGCGAGCGGCGACAAGGAGGAAGCGAAGGGGCGTCTGGATCCGAGGCGGGGAAGACCGGAGGCGCGCACGGGAGCTCGAGGCGAGCTTGGCGCGCCGGAGGTGGGGACGGGGCCCTGCCGGCGGGATCCGTCCGGGAACGGGCAAGGGCGGCAGAGCTGACGAGGCGGCTGCAGGGCGCCGGCGGCGGGCCGGACCGAGGAGGAAGGAGGCGAGGGGATCGGGCGCAGGGAGCTCCTCTCCCTGGCTCGATGCGTGCATGTGTGTGAGTGGCGGCGCAGGGAGGGACGAGAGGGAGAGATGGGGATCGGGAGAGAGCGTGGTGAGGGGCTAGGGTTCGGTAGACAGGGGCCGGATGGGCCTTAGAGGTCGGCGGCTGGGCCTTAGGCCACTTAGGTGGGGAGAGGGAAAAAATCAGGAGGCCTGCTGGCTGTTGGGCTCCTTCTCTCTCTCTTACTCTTTTCAAAACAGAAAAATAAAGAGAAAGAAAAGGGAAGAAAATAAAGGTTAGAGAAAGAGTTGGGCATGGGTATTATTTTCCCGGACTCACAAAAATGCGCTTGTCCCAAGAAAATAGAAGTGAGCATGATTGCAAGATTTAAATTCAAATTCATTTGAATTTAAATCAAATGGTTTGAACAAGGACGAGGATTTAGAATTGTTCAAAAATGTTGAGAAATTAGGAAGAGCCTCGATAAATGAGAAAAGAAATGTTGGCAAAGTTTGGAGGTGAAACTTGAAGCAGAAGAAGCATGGACTTAAATTGCAAGTGTGTTATGGTGCATTCCAATTAATGGAATTACTATAGCTCTATAAATATCGAGAGGGTATGTTTTAAAGGGAATTACCATGTGAATTCCCTCGATTTAAATGGATCAAAGATCCTTGCCATTTATTTAGTTGAGTTGCAAAAGATTTATGAGATGATGGCATGATGACATGATGCAATGCAAAAATAAAAGGGCAGGCACAAATGAAACACACGGCGAAACCCGGAATATATGGAAGTCTTCTCGAGCATCGGTCTCGGGGCGTTACATCTCTATTCCAGGTTTATCGCCTATTCAGGTTCCATCCGCAGGGAGTCCGGCCGAGGTTTCCACATACGGCCCCGAACGATGTGTGCAGGGTTCCCGAGACACCAAACGGGCGCCCGGTACACCGTGGCACGTGCCTACCGCAACACAGCCCACCCCTACGGTCAGCACTGCATGCGGCCCCCAGCATACTACAAACACCAGAAACTACTTGCAACTCCTGGACAGAGGACAAGGGTGATTAAGAAGCCGAGAGAGTCAATTAAGGATCCCAATGTGTGGTAGTAGCTGTTTCATGGATCACAAACACAGAACTCAGTTCCTGAGGACGGCTTCAATGAGACAACCCACCATGTACTCCTACATGGCCTCTCACCGCTACCTTTACCAAATCGTGTTCACACACTTAGCTCACACACAGTAGGACATGTTCATCACCATTCCAATTCATTCCCGATGAATCAGACCCGACTCAACTCTAAGCAATAGCAGGCACGACAAACAAGCATGAATGAGTAGGCACATCTGGGCTCAATCAACTCCTACTCATGCTAGTGGGTTTCATCTATTTACTGTGGCAATGACAGGTCATGCAGAGGATAAGGGGTTCAACTACCGCAGCAAGTAACAGATGAATCGTTGTTGTCCTAATGCAGTAAAAGAGAGCAGGAGCGAGAGAGTAGGATTGTATCAGAATGAACAAGGGAGTTTTGCTTGCCTGGCACTTCTGAAGATAATATAGTTCTTCATCGGTGTCATCGATCTCATCGTCGGCACCACGTCTATCGAGAGGGGTCGAATACCGACAAACAAGGAAGAATACAATCAATGCAATGCAACAATATGATGCATGATCATGACATGGCAATATGTTGTGGTTTAAGCTAATGCAACTAGCAACATGTTAAATGGAGTTGGTTTGAACCCTAGGTTCAAGTTCAAACTCCATATGTGAGAGTTTAAATGCCATTTATGCAACTTGCCTTATACATCAACTTTAAGTTGTTCAAACATGCATGAAAATGGTACAGATGGATAGATTAGATTTTTCTGATCATTTTTCATATATAATTTGTTTGATTTGGAGCTACGGTTGATTTTATATGAATTTTAGAAGTTAGCTCTATTTTTTGGAATTTCCTGATTAATAATAAATCCAGAAAATGTAATACTGCGTCAGCATGACATAGGTGTGACGTCAGCAGGTCAACTGGGTCGGCCAGGTCAAACCTGACCTGTGGGACCCATACGTCAGTGGCTGGGGCTGGTTAGTGACACTGTCAGGTGGGTCCGGTCAACGTCCACGTCAGCAAAGTCAACATGACATGTGGGGCTAGTCAACAGCCCAGTCAGCGCGGTCAAAGCTGACGCGTGGGGCCTCTGGGGTTAGTTAAACTTTAACAGAAAACTAAACTAAGATTAATTATGGGCGTGGGGCCCAGGTGTCAGTGAGCTAGGTGGGTTAGTTAGGGCGTCATTAGCGCTAATGACATAGCCACGTCAGCCCGCCGGCGTTTAGCCGCCGGCGACCAAAACAATGGCGGAGGCTCGCCGGAATTGAGCTACAGGCGGTGGCTGGACATGCGGGGACCACCGGGACGTAGCCCGTGCTCCCCCGCATCCAGAGGAGCGGGTGGGTGGCCTCGGGGCGCCGGAGCTCGCCGGAACGACGCTCGCGGCGGTGGCCGGGGTTCGGGCGAGGTCGGGATTGGTGCTACGGTGCACGGGAGGGCGAGTGGATGTGTGCGTTAGGCTCCTGGGGCAGCTAGGAGCTCGCTAGGCTCGTCGGACTGAGCGCAACAACACGGCAACGCCATGCCCGGCGTCCATGGCGGACGGCGGCGCTCGGTACGGTGGCTAGCACGGTCACAGCGCGGGAAAACCACTGGGAGAGAGGGAAAACGTAGGAGAGCTCACGGGGGGGGGGGGGGGCTAGCGGGGAAGAGGGCGAAGTCGGGGAAGCTCTGGACGCGCCGAATCGGAGCCGACGATCTTCGGTGCCCGTCGGTGAAGACGACGTCGGTGGCGACGAATGAGGGCCTCCGGGCGTCGCGTTTCTCGGTGGAGAGGGCAAGGCAGACGCGGCGGAGCTTCTAGGCTCAGCGGCAGGGCGAGGGGTGGTCGGTGACCTTGGGTACGGCGAACGGCGGCGATGGGCGCGCTCGGGCAAACGAGAGAGGGAGAACCAGGGGAGAGGAGAGAGCTCGAGGGAGAGAGGGAGAACGTCAAGGGGGTCGCATGGCGTCCTCAGGGCAACGGGGAGACAGGCAGGGAGGCAGGAGGTGGCGCTACGCGTGCGTGTGCGCTGCGGGCACACGCCCCTGTCCTACTGTCCCGAGGAGGAAGACGACAGGGAGGGCGCTGGTGGGCTGGGCTGGCTTTGCCCAGCTGGGCTGCTACAGTGCCAGGCCAGGTGGGCTTCCCAGGTAAGTTCCTCTCTCTCTCTCTCTTTTAATTTTGTTTTTTATTATTCTGTAGTCTTTAGGGCTTTGTTAAAAATACTTAGACACTTCCAAAAATCATGAAACTACTCATGATCACTGTTGGGAATATATCCTAGAGTAAACATTCTAGTTTATGATTAATTGAGCATTTAAAATATTTAATAGCATTTAAATGCCCAAATGCAAATAGAATATGATTTAATCCAGAGCCCAAATATGTCATGCAAAAATGTGCATCACCACTGGTTACTGTTTTCAGTTTTTCCCAAAAATGATGAACATTTTTTTAAAGCCATTTGGATTACTGGAAATATTTTGGTTGAACCTAGTGAATTCCTTTAATGCTAGGGTTTAGGCAATCCCCATTTCAAGTTTCTTTCAAAGTTTAAACATGATGCTCACATGAGGTTACTCTAATGCAATGCCAGAAGCTAGGGATGTGACAATTACATCCCGATATAATTTTGTTTCACAAAAAGACCCCTGAAAAAAAGCAATCGGGTCCTTGGCCCTGAAAACAGAAGCAATTGGGACCTTCATCTCCCACCGGTCCGGTGGGATTGCTCCGTTGCGCAGCCGGCGCTGCGTCCGCCGCCGGCCGCTCGCGTTCGCCGCCGCCTTCTAGCGTCCGTGCGCTGCCTGCTCGCGCCCGTGCTGCGCCGTTCGCATCCGCCGCTGCCGCTGCTTGCTCCGGTGCGCTCGCGTCCGCCGCTGCTCCTGCTCGGGTCCCCCGCCGCCTGCTCGCGCCCGTGTGCTGCCGTCGCTGCCGCGCTTGCTCCGCTGCGCGTCCGTCCGCAGCGGGCAGCAGTCGCAACCGCGCAGGAGCTCCTCCCGAGCTCCTCTACCCCGTTGGCGCCTCGCCCTGGACCTGCCCGAGCAGCGCCGCCGACGAGCAGGGGGCGAGGTCGAGCCGCAGTCGTGGCTGCGCACAAGCCGGCGAGTTCGCCTAGGGAGCAAGCCGGCGAGCGGGGGTGGAGCACGAGCGACCCGGCTGCAAGCTCCACCTTATCTTTTTTTTAAGATGACTCCGGCTTTTTTACACTTTGGTCTTTGATATTATGTCTATTTGCTATTCGTTATGTTGTGCCACATCATCCTGTTCAGCAGGTCCCACCTGTCATAAACAAGCTTAAATCGAGTGAATCGGGTGATTAGAGTTTTTTGCAAAAAATTAGCCTCATAATTAGTGGTTTTTGGCACAAAACAGTAGAAGTGTGGTTTCTACAACCCTATCTTTAACGTCGATGTTTTTTGCAATTCACTCTATTTCATTCCAGTTGTACATGTGGGAGTGGCCTGTGCCAGCCTTCAATTCCCATTTGTCTAGGACGCGCGTCGCTTCATCCCCGGCTTCCGATCATTTTCGTCTGAGGCCTCGCCCTAACACAGATTGTATTTGGCCTTGGCCCTAACACAGAAATCGACTTTCCCAATATTTTCAGTGCTCATCGTGGCGAGGTTGTATTTGGCCTTGGCCCTAACACAGAAATCGACTTTCCCAATATTTTCAGGGACGTGAGAATTAGCAAAACACATTGGATAAGGTTGCTAATTGAAATGAGAGCCAAACCCAACGCGCATGGACCTATCACATTCCCGCTGTCCCAGAGGGGGTGGAGATTACAATACGAGATGATGCCATCACACATATTTTAAGGATCAAACGAATCCAAACGCGACCGGTACATAGTAGTGGAGTGGGGTTTGGTGCTACGGATAGCAACCTTTGGACCGGTGGTGCCTTTTGGCAGGTAGAGCAAGCGCAGTTTCGCTCGACACCAATCAGATCCCGGCCCGATCACAAGAGATGGCCGGTGGCCGGATCGATGCAGCCGCCCGTCCTCGCACACGCATGCACGGTCTTTGAATCCTCCGGCGGAATGACGCCGTATGCGTACCAAGTCTTCAGCCAGCGCAAGAACTTTTCAGAGCTCTAGAGAAGCTGTATATATTTGTCCGTGCGTACACAGCAACGATCGATTCGATCCGGTAGAATCTCTCGATCCGTCCGCGATGAAGTCTGGAAGGCATGGCAAGAAGAGGCAGCAGCAGCAGTCGGGGAGGGCCGTGCTCGTGACCTTCTACGTGGCGAGGCCGAGGAGGAAAGACGGCGGCGGCGCGTCGGCGGGCTCGTCGCGGCATGTTCATCACCACCACCACCACGATGTTCACCATCACCACTTCCACCATCTTCACCACGGAAGGGACGAGGCGCGACGGCGGGGATCGGAGAACCGCAGGTCGTACGACCGCCGGGCCGAGCTGCTGGAGTACTCGCGGCAGATGAGGGCCTCGGTCGCCGCAGCGACGGCGAGGCCGGCGCACCCGGAGGAGCCTCTCCACCCACGTCGCGACGTCCAAGCGGTGCGTGCGTACGGTACGGTGTCCATCTTTGTCGGCTGACACGGTCTGACCTTGTAGAATCTCTCATCGCAGGCCGGTGCGGGGCGTTATCCGGTCCACCCGCCGCCGGCGTCGGTTCCCCGTTTTATTTACATAGCCGGACTGATCGAGTCCCTGTCAGGCGGTGCGGTGCGTCTTGCCGGCCACCCGCCCGCGGCGGCGGGCGACGACCGTAGGCTGGTGGAACGGCGAGGGCTGGAGCGCGCGGTGGCCGACGACCGTAGGCTGGTGGAACGACGGCGGCTGGAGCGCGCGGAGAGCCAGCCGCAGGTGAGGCACAGATGCCTGGGGCTGGGAGGCGACTGGAGCTGGAAGAGGGTGTTCAGGCTCGTGCTGCCTTGCCAGAGCAGCACCGGCCGGCCGTCTACGAGGTCAAGGACACGAGGCGGAGACGACGACGACGGCAAGGCGGCCAGGGCGTGGCCGGCTGCAGTACAGCTGGTCAGCAAGCTGAAGGTACCTACGTAGCCTGTTGTTATTCGTGAACTGCCTGCACTGCATGTGTGTTTTCAGTCAGCAAGATGCATTGCTGTCTATTGTCGGAGGCAAGCAGAGTCTGATAGATTTTGGTCCTGCAGGTTAATCGTACGAGTAGAAGGACCGGCGATGGCGGCGACGAGGGGTTGCTGAAGAAGCTCTTTTCGACGTTCCAACGGCAGCGGTCGCGACCGGGTCGCTGACACCATCAGGGGTGAGAGTACATGCAGAGTCACGAACCGGTGGCCTGCTGAAGAACCAAATCGATCTTGGTCTCATCGTGTTGTGGTGACAGAAAACGATTTCTGTATGGCGGAGCTGCTAATTTGCGTCTGTTCGCTGCAACAAACGATTCTCGTGGAGCTTCGATTTTGAGGCAATAGCAGGGGCCTCTAAACCTTGGAATCCAATAACTCCCGAACGTTCGGATTTTGAGCATTTCGTCCCGAACGTTTTTACATGGCAACTTTAGTTCATAAAGAGTGGCAACTTTAGTTGATAAGAGATGGCAACTTCGTCCTTTTTCGTTCTTTTGTCAGAAAATTGCCTTGTTTGCCTAATCTCACACAAAGTAAACTTGCCATCTAAACCCGTTCGGGTTGCCATGCTTAACTCCCGAACGTTCGGGAGTTATCATTACCATAAACTTTTGCCCAGGTTTGATTTTGATCCAATACAATCTCATCCTCGGAGGCAGGAGGGAACGCTCAAAAGATCTTGATTCTGGAATCAACTACTAGTACCTCCAGTCACGTAATTCTTCGTAATCGGGTCATGTAATCAGGGTGATTCGGGTGGTAGCTTGTGAACCTTGAGAGGCCTCTCTTTTGCTAAAAAAGACTACTCCATCCGACCCAAAATATGTGTAGTATGGCATACTTTGGTTCGTGTTCAGTCTCACTGAGCAGTAAAAAATGTTTGCATCAGCCCGGAAGGTGGCGTTGGTGGGCTGCACAGGGCGCGACGTGGCTGATGAAGGTCGTGGCGGTAGCCCTGAGATTTCGGCGCTATCGAGCGTGTTTGATCTCGTGTCGTGTGGATGAAGATTCTCAACGTCGACGTTGGCGTCAAACCTTCTGTGGCAACGATGATGTTGGAGGAGCGATGTCGGAGACGCGGCAATGACTGCAGTAGTCGGCTCTTCTCCGCAGTGTCCGCGGGATTGCCTCAACTGGTTTGTTGCTGCGAATTCGAAGCTACTGTGGCGGTGTCGGGTGGTGTATGGTGACGAGCAGCAGGTGGGTCATTCGTTGATCTTTGGCGGCGCTTGCCGTGCCTAGTTCTCCTTCGCAATTATTCGTCGAGACAAAGTTCCGCTGTCTGGTCGCATGTGGCTGAATCTTGGTGCGAATCTTCATTGGGTAGAGTCAACGATCGTCTATGGTGAAGTAGGTGTCATTTTTTCAGGGTTTAAGGTTGGCGATGATGAGTGACGGTGATGAAGCCTGCGTGTTGTCTTGTCAAGACCCTCACAATGTGAGTGGGGTATTTATGTGTGCCGCTTAACGGTTGTGATATTTTTTTTGTCCGTTTTTTCATAATTAACTCGACATTTTAGTTTTTCTTTGTTTTTCCTAATAAACCGAGCAATTTTTTCTTAATGAATGCCGGAATTCCACCATTTTTTAAGAAGAAAACAGAAACAAAAAACTACTCGGGGCTGTACCATGGCAGGGTACTATTCCACCGCTAGACCACTGGTGCCTCACGTCCGAATAAATATTTTCCAAAATGTTGTCTACTGCACATATCTCAATGACGCATAATCACAAAGATCTTTTGGGAACAAAGTACCCAGCTGAAAGAAATTATACTCCATAAGGGCATCCCAACGTGGACTCTCAGACCGCCCGTATTCATTTGCGGACACAACTATTCAAACCACGCAAGCCATTCAAAGCCGACCATCATCGGTCTCTCTGACACCCCGGCCCATCAAAAACTGAGGCAACAAGCCCATGCTTTTGTAGCTGGCCGCACTATTTCTACGATAATATCCCCACTCTCTTCTTCCATCCCGCTGCACTCCATCAAATTCCCGTCCTTTCCCCCCACTCTCTTCTTCCCTCCCGCCATCGACGGATGGAACCATAGGAGACTCTGCCGAAGACGGAGGCGACGGAGGATCCGAGCACCACGTTTGTCCGGAAGATTAACTCAGTGAGGCGGCAACATCACCTCGTCAAAGTGAAGGCAAAGGCGAAAACACACAGGAAGCAGAAGGCCGGCGGAGGGCGTGCTGGTGGTGGACGAGGCGGTGGGCATGTTGGCCGCAAACGTGGTGGTCGGGGCCAGGGTTGGGGGGGCCCGCCGCCCTGCCGACCGTGCAGACGCCGCCACGGCTGAAACATTACAAGGCTTCGTACTACTATGCCACCAAGCAGCTGGGTAGGCAGTCCCTGGCATCCCTCCATCGTGTCGTTCATTGTCGACGTCAACGCGGCGCCGTTGCTTTTCTATGAGTGTTCGTCGCCGCCGCTTGTCCGGGTGCTGATGACGGGCGTGGAGCAGATGGGTGCCCGCAGGCTGTTCGCTGGTATGCTTAAAGTGGGAGAGCCGGTGTACGACAACGCGAACAGGGAGATGTACGAGATCATCCATGAGGAGGCGGCGGAGGAGGTTCCTACGAGGACGGGCAGATGGATGACTCGGAGCCCACCAAGTTCGGCATCTACAACCAGCTGGGCATGCAACAGTATACTCCGTCCGACACCTACACCTAGCCGGGCACGCGACAGCAAGACTACACCCAGCTGGGCGCGCGGACACACTACATCAATATTTTAAATAGCGGGCTATGAAAAATAACGGCGGGCCTTCAAATCGGCTATAGCGGGCTATTTGTAAAGGCGACCATTTAGCGGGCTATTTTAAACTGTGACTACAAGAGGATTGTATTACCTGACAATAGGAGGAGGACAGCAAGGACGATAATCTGGATGATTTCGGTGGCGATTCAAAGAAAAGGGGCAAAGGAGAAAATTTCAACATGTAGGAGGACGAGTTATTGTGCGATGCATGATTGACTACTATACTTGATCCGATCCATGGCACTGAGTAAAATGGCACATTTTTTTAGGTCAACACTCATACTTGGTTTCATGAACATATCATTCGCGGCCTACTATGACGCGGTCATCCGCAATCGTGAACCAAAGTCCCTCAATCATCGATGGTACAACATCCAAACTGCTGTGCCAAAGTATTGCGGCCATTTGAGGCAACTCATCATACTGTGGTCTAGTGATGGCAACTTATCATACGGTGGACTAGTGATGCGCGAACCGTCGAGCAAGTAAGTTAGTAATATGTGCACATCACTTGTCGGGTATGTATTGTTGTTTAGATCATTTGATATTCATGCATTGTTGTGTAGGTCATTTTTAGCCGGATATGCATGCATTGTTGTGTACATCATTTGTAGCGGGATATGCATAATTTTGTAGCCAGATAAGTATTTGTAGCGGGATATGCATAATTTTGTAGCCAGATAAGTATGCATGGTGGTTGTGTAGATCATTTGTAGCTGAAAAAGGTGAAGCAGGAGATCAGGATGGCGACGGCGGCAAGGAGGATGGCAAGGCAGCCGGGGCGTGGCCGGCTGCAGTACAGCTGGTCAGCAAGCTGAAGGTACCTACGTAGCCTGTTGTTATTCATGAACTGCACTGCATGGATGCTTTCAGTCAGCAAGATGAATTGCTGTCTATTGTCGGAGGCAAGCAGAGTCTGATAGAATCGTACGAGTAGAAGGACCGGCGACGGCGGCGACGAGGGGTTGCTGAAGAAGCTCTTTTCGACGTTCCAACGGCAACGGTCGCGACCGGGTCGCTGACACCATCAGGAGTGAGAGTACATGCAGAGGCACGAACCGGTGGCCCGCCGAAGAACCAAATCGATCTTGGCCTCGTCGTGTTGTGGTGACAGAAAACGATTTCTGTATTTCGAGGCAGTAGCAGGGGACTGTAAAATTTTGGCTAGGTTTGATTTTGAGGTAGCACGGGCCTGTAAACTTTTGATTCTGATCCAGTGCAAGGTCATCCTACGAGGTAGGAGTAGGACGGAACGAGTTGAAAAGATCATTATTCTTGAATCAACCGTTCTAGTTTGGTCCTTTCTCGCAAAAAAAAAAAGTTTGGTCCTTCCCAAAAAAAAATCTAGCTTGGTATACTTTGGGTTCGTGTTCAGTCTCACTGAGCAGCGAAAAAAGATATGCACCAGCCGGGAATCGAACCCGGGTCTGTACCGTGGCAGGGTACTATTCTACCACTAGACCACTGGTGCTTCATGTCACAAATGGTATTTGCCAGTTTCCATTCCTTTCCACCGCAATCAAAATGGATTGCAATCACTAAGATCTGTCGTGCAACAGTACCCAGCTGATAAGAAGTCACTTCATTTATTGGATCAAAATTACAAAGGCTGCTCGTTGCCATGCGTATACAGGCACGCTACAGAACAGACCACACACAATTGGCAAGAAGTAACAAGCAGGTCAGACACACACAGAGCCGAGTGTCAAAATCCACAGGAACTCCTTAGAACACGGCCGTGATCTCGGCCTCCCCGAGCACGTGCCCCTCGATGGCCTCCATGACCTTGTCCACGGTCACCTGCAAAATCCAGCACCACGAATCAGTGCTCACCCACACGTTAAAAACTTCAGAGCAGAGTTATTACTACGATCAAAGTTTGCTTGCCTTGTTGCCGAGGCTGAGCACGTCGTCGAGCGCGTAGAGCCGGAACTGGATGCGGTGGCCGTGGGAGTCGGGGACGGGGCCGCGCCACCCGGGCTGCTTCCAGTCGTTGACGCCCTCCTGGACGCCGCCGTCGCCGCCGCCGGCGTTGGCGTTGCCCCCGGCGCCGGAGAAGCCCTCGGGCAGGCCCTTCTCCTCGGGCGAGATGTTGACGACCACCCAGTGCGTCCAGGGCACCCGCTCGTCCGCGTCCACGTCCTGCACCACCACCGCCAGCGACCGCGTGCCGTCGGGCACCCCGTACCACTCCAGCGGCGGCGAGATGTCCTTCTTCGCGCCCTGCCCCTCCAGCGTGTACTGCCGCGGCAGCCGCCCCTCGTGCGCCGACACCGGCGGGCACACCAGCCTCAGGCTCTCCTGCGCCATCTCGCCGGCCGGTCTTCCTGCTTCTCTCTGCTGCTGTTGATGCTCGTGGGATGAGTTGCTGGATTGTTCTGGTTGCTGTGAGGCTGTGAGTGACGTAGGAGGAGGGAGGGGTCGGGGTTTATAACGGGAAGGGTGGCACGCGGCGGGGGGATTCCGAAGGACGCGTGGCCGGCGGTGCGGGGTACGTGTAGGTGTAGTCGGCTGGAGGCGTGGCGTGGGTTCCCGGAGGGTCGGCGTCGGCGGGGACCCGCGATGAGAAGAAAATCTGGGAGACTGCAGATTTGCGATAGTGTTTTTAAAACGAGGATCAGATTTGCGATAGTTAATCCGCCGTGCTCGCTTCCTGCTTCGTCCAGGTGTCCCGTGCCGTGCCTGTCTCCTTTGGGCACGAGGAAGGCCATGAAAGATTTGCTTTCGATTACTAGTGGTACTTTTTTTCTTTTTGAATGAAATGGTCATTTCTTTTTCTTTTGCGAGACGTGAGTCTGCTATTCGTGGATGAAGAAAGAGGGTGTTGGAATGGATGTGTTTTTACTCGTGAATTAACTAAGATTTGTTCCTATATTTCTTTTCCTTAGCTGTAATGACCTGTCTGGGCCAATATAAGGATTGAGAAACATCATACAAGTGTCCATCCAAATGGCATCACATCAGGAAAATCAGTATAGCTCTCAAATGTGCATATGTAGTTCAAATTTGACGAAAGGTTCTAGATAGCTCACAATGTTGCGTGGTTGTCTAACATAAATGAAAGGAAATGAATGAGCTATTGAGGCTCCGTTCGGTTTACAGGAAAAACCAAAGGATTCAAGTTCCTGTAGTTTTTCTCTCCCTCGATGCGTTCGGAACGCAGGAAATGGGAACAGTACTTCTGAGAAAAGGTGGGCCTATACCCATGATTCCGGAGGAAAAGAAACATCTGCCTCAATCTCTTTTTTTCTCGGGTAGGCTCGAGGCAAGCGAGAAACTCAATTAATAAACAATGTTTCTTTGCATGTGGCATGTACGGCAGAACACATTTGTTCTATTTTTTTAATCAGCCCAAGCATCAGTTTCCTATGGTTCTCGCCCCGTTGATCCGAACACCGTCCTTTTGTTTCTATCCTCCATTTTTCACTCCTTGGTTTTACCACAACAATCCTGTGCCTTCAATGAGTCCCGTAGTTTTCACTCCCTCCAACCCGAACGGGGCCTGAATTGCAGGGCAGGTGGACCACCATAGTCATGTTTACTTTAATCATGAACAATGTTTTCATATAGGATTAGCGGTGGTGGTCGGCCTGAGGCTGGGTGATCGGATCTCGAGATCTGTAATCTAGTCCCAGCTGCGAGTCGGGGAGACATAGCTGTCGGTGAAAATCGAGCCGTCGATGGATGATGGGGGCGTTCTGCGCCGTTACCTTGATTAAGGTATCGTTCTGTAACTACTGTCGACCCACTCATGCTGCTCCGGGGGAAACCCTATGGTATGGTTTTCCAGATCGGTTGATGGCGGCACTGCGGTGTCGTTTCTCTCTTGGGAGTATCGTTTGTGGAGCAACGCTGGAAGTCAGAGGTAGGAGGTGGAGCGGCTTCGTCTGACACGTAGCTTCGGTGGAGATGTCAAGTCATGCCTGGCCGACAGGTGCTACACTTTGTCATGCCTGATCGGCAGGTGTTACGCACGGCAGATCTTCCAGAAACTTCAAGTTGTGTCCGCTAGTGGTACTTGGCGGCATGGTGCTGAGGTGTACTGGCGGCGACCGTGACATGCTCAACAGTTTGCACACAAGGAGATGGTGATGTTGGACGCCGTGGTGGCGTCGACGGCAACTAGACCGGGCAAGGATGATGTGTAAGTACAGCTCTGAAGATGGAGTGGTGGCAGTTGGATATAATCAAGGGTCAACTGGATAGGAGTAACGATATATGTTGCCTAGACGGTGGCTTCAGACTTGTTGTTGTATTTATTTGCAAGGTCTTTTGTGAATAATTAATAAAGTGGCTGTATGCATTGCCCAGATGCAGCCGGGGGTCTTCCTTCTTAAAAAAAGGGCTTAGCCTAACATTTTCATTAGAAACTAGAGTTTTTGCACATAATTTCTTTCAAACAATTTGCATTAATTATTCCTTCATGCTTTCTATTTGGAAATCTTGCTAGTTTCAGTTTGTATCTCTTTGTGATAGTATTGGGCGAGTCTCCCCTAATTTGTGAAGGCTCTGTCAGCCATTAGGTGATTCGTCGTCGACGTAACTCTCTGAAATAGTTAGACTCGACATCGTACAATGTATTGTTCATCAAATGCAAAATAAAAAAATAACGGAGTCCCTTTTTGAAAGATTTTTTTCTGATACCACT
Source organism: Aegilops umbellulata (assembly GCA_032464435.1). Lineage (NCBI taxonomy): Eukaryota > Viridiplantae > Streptophyta > Magnoliopsida > Poales > Poaceae > Aegilops > Aegilops umbellulata. The sequence continues at coordinate 447,696,054 of CP136054.1, forward strand.
AGCCTTGACGTATTCCCTAATTTCTTCAGACGGTACAACAATGAGCACAGTGTCATAGGTCACAACAGCTACAGAAACTACCTACTAGGCAACAATGCCAAACTGTGTAAACGCTCCAGCACTGGCAAAAAGCACTAGGTTGTGCAAGCATATGCATTCACAGCACAAATGCATAACCAACATTCCATCATTGTACGTGCTAGTGTTGACACAAAAAATTGCTATCAATTATTACGTTGTTATATATGGCCACATGCCTTGAAATCAGGAGATATTTTGATTCTTTGAAAAATAAGCATCACGCGTCATTCTTTTCTCCAAATACATAATTTGTGATTCCACATTGGCAGCTTGTATTCCCTGGAGATAAGCTTGTGACATATGACTGCACCACTGCATCTATATCAGCTTACAAGTGTCCTCTCAAGCCCTAGAACTTCGCCATAGATCAACGGCCTTTTGCGCTTTGAGGGCCTATGGCATCCCTCATTTTGTTCTTTCAGAACCCATGTGGGGCGACCGGAATCTGAATACAACCACCAGATTCGTTGTCCGGTAACAGGACGCAAACTGATCTTGGCAAATTTGCGGCATTTTACGCTGGTTGCTACTGATTTGACACCCACCAACAATTATGATTGCAGAACCTTGATTCTGTTCCAAGTCCTTCTAGCTGAATATGATAACATTCCCAGGGATATGCAACATAACTCTCATTGTCACTTGATTGTCTTGGCCAACTTGTTGGGACAACCTCGCAGGGGTGGCTACTTGCAGGCTTGCTGGATACTGAAGCAACGGCGTGTGGCACATTGCTGACTCAAGTCCTCAGTTTTGATTTCTCAGCTCGAATTTCATATCAACAAAACTTGCTATGATTTGCCGCCTGGAGACTCTTCTCTGGTTGGGGCTTCCTGCAAAGTTTTTACAAGGTCAGAAGAAAAGAAAACAGTATGTTGAGGCCAATCAGGGCTACACAAATTTTGCTTTGCAGAAACTTATATCGACATCACAATGACATGGCAGAATGGCACTACCCCTACAATGGCAAATGCTCAGTAAATCAGATTAAGGATGACATGATATTAAACAACAGCCACTTCGATGGGTTGATTTCTATGCCCAGCCTCAGTGTGAAATCATCTTTGCTTGTTTGTCACTGAAAGCGTCTTCAGGTCTCTCAAGGTCCCAGCGGGGAGTCCACACCAATGCCAACACCACACGTAACCATTTCCTGGCTTCACACGGGCTCCTGCTGGGTCACCTAAAGAACGAACTGATGAGAGATTGCACGAATGAGAATATGTTTAGTGAAAAAGAGGTGCTGATACAACAAAAAACTGTAATGGAAACTGCTCTGCAAACTCTGCAGGTGGAACCATATCAGGCCTGTTCCAGCAGCAGCAAGGAGCATAAGCAATAGCTTTCTTCATTCTGAATCTGAATCGGGGATTTCTTTCAAACCCAAAACAAGGCTTAGAGAATTTGAGTACATGTACATAACTAGCTTGATTTCGGACCAGAGACCACACATATGGACAACAAATATATCATGACTTGCCAGGAACCTTTGGACCAGAACCACGATCACTACCATATATAGCCACTAAAGACCAAAGTACACCAAAAATGACAGCTGTGAGTAATCAAAGCAACGATTAGAAGGCTGGTTTCTCCTTTAACGTAATTCATACTGTACGCTCGATGTTCCTCAGAATAGCACAAGAACTAGTCAGATGCATTTTATGTCATTGCAGGTAGCAATCATCAGTAGTAATCATTAAATCGTGTACTCCCTCCGTAACTTAATGTACGACATTTTTGCAGTTTAAATTAAGTTCCAGAGGTTGTATGACAAGTAACAAAACCACTCCATCATTTTCACTAGTATAGAAATAACAAAATAGATAATCACTAAACAGTGAAAACCAAGACAGCGTTACTATAGATCAGGTGGGGAGAACTGAAATAACAGGCGCCTTCTTTGGGGTTCTTCAAGTACCCTTCTATGCGTGGCTAAGAAGGGGTCATGATGCACAGGTATACCAAAAATAGCACAGTGTAAGAAAGCACAAAAGAAGAGGCAAAGCCTACCATGCAGCAAGAGATTTCTCCACTACCAACTGCATATGAATAGGTCAGGGGAAAAAATAAATACCTGGTAGGAAAATATAAACCTCTTTGCATGCTATCTGTGTACAGAGCGCATGATATCACGAGATTATTCTGAACCAGCAAGTTGTTATGATTGCTAGGCGGCCATGCTGCAAGGTATATATACAACTATGGATGCGGTACATAATTGCAGTTTGTGCAGACCGAACTATGGATGCACAAAGACTGACGGATATTTCTATTTACAACTCCTGCGCAATATAATTTGCTATAGAGCATTGCTCAAACAGCAAAGGATATAGTTCGAAAATTAGGCCCAAGAGAAATCTTATACATGGCAGGCCCAAGATCACAGGATTGTGTATCAACAATTGTGCAGATTCTTCTATAACAGTTGCCACGAATCTGAGGACTAGATATCATCAGCCAAGAAAACTGACATAACATGTATTGCTTTGTCCATCTAATAGAGGGAATTAGCCTCAGTAGTCTAGTTCGTACCTCAGAACATTATCAAGTCAGGATTTGTTTAAATCTAAAGGAACTACTATGAATGAAACAGTATTGCAGGTCGGAAATACACAGTATTTGCGCAATATTAGGAAAAAACAAATGTTTTTTTTGTTTGAGTATGTAGACAATACCATATGTGCACATGTATATCCTTGCACATACGGCATATTGTTTGACTGTGCTGCCCGTTGTGCGCACGTCCTGCAGTGGCCACCTCATGATCTCCACTAGGCCAGGTGCAGCATCAACTGTATATAATCCCCCTGCCTATGGCGTAATCAAGTGTGCTGAACTCTTTCCTTAATCTCCCCTCGAAACATGTTGGAATATGCATGCAACACTCTTCCAGTGGCTAACTATCAAGACCAGTTCTTCAGGAGCCCTAACAGCTCGTGCTCTATGTGCGAGCACACGTCCTGCATGCCAGGCTATTCCGGCAAGTGTCGTCGTACTCTTACCCGACCCCCGTTATCTCTCTCTCGTTAAACTGTATACATACGTACATCGAGATGAACGATACAGGGGAAGGGGATTGCACCTGCGGCTCCTGCCACGGCCATTTCCGCACTGCACTAACGCCGTGCTTGAACCTGTGTGGCGGCATCCCCATGGTGCTCCGTCTGGACTGCGCTGACGCCGGCCCGTCCTCCACCGCCGGCCTACCTCCATCCATCGCTCACCACTTCCAGTCCAAGCTAGAACTCGAGCCCAGTGCGTACTCCAAATGGCGTCAGCTATTCTATTTCATTTGTTGCAAATACAATGTCCAACATCACCTCGCCGCCGCTGATCCCGCCCACTAGAGAGCTGTCTGGCGCAACGACGATCTCACCATCATCCTCTGGATGTATGGTGTCACCACCGAGGGGTTGCAGGACGTGGTGACGTCGCCAACCAGCACCGCCTACGACATGTGGTCTCAGCTCCATCTCCTCTTCCGGGACAACCAGCCCGGCCGCGCCATCATCCTCGACGCCGAGTTCCGCAACATGGTACAAGGCGACCTCTCCGTCGCCGAGTACAGTCGCCGCCTCAAGGCCCTCCCCGACACGCTAGGCGACGTCGGCGAACACATCACCGACCAAACCCTCACGTTGCAACTCATCTGGTGGCTGAGCCGCAAGTTTCAAGTGATGGCCACCCTCTCCAGGCTCGCACCTGGCTGCTCTTGGAGATCACCGCCAAAGAGCACACTCTCCTGGACGGCCGTCCTCCACCGCCCTCACCATCGGGCAGGCAACCCACCCCGGCCTCGCATCTAACCGCGGTGCTGATCAAAGCCGCGGTCGGACGCTCAGCCGTGGTGGGCGGCATGACCGACGTTGAGGGCAGTGGAGGATGCCTTGGGATGACCGTCGAGACGGGCGCACTCGTTGGCGGCGATCTCCTCCAAGAGCAGCCGGGAGCAAGCCTAGAGAAAGGAGGGGAATGGGTCTTGCCTCGGGAGCAGGGTAGCCATCACTTGAAGTCTGTGGCTAAGCCCCCGGATGAGTTGTAGTGTTATGGTCTGGTTGGTAATGTGTTTACCGATGTCACCGAGAGCGCCGACGAGCACCTTGAGGCGGCGGGTGTACTCGGCGATGGAGAAATCGCCTTGTACCATGTTCCGAAACTCAGAGCCGAGGATGATGGCACAACCCAATTGCTTGACCTGGAACAGGAGATGAAGTTGTGCCACACGTCTTAGGCGATGCTTGTTGGCGACATCACCAGGTCCTGCAACTCCTCGGCGATGACACCATACATGCAGAGGACGATAGTGAGGTCGTCATTGCGCCACACGATGCTCTCGTGGGTGGGATCGACGACGGCGTTGAGGTGATGTTGGACATTGTATTTGCAACAAATGAAGTAGAATAGCTGACGCCATTTGGAGTAAGCACCGGGCTCGAGTTCCAGCTTGGACTAGAAGTGGTGAGCGACGGACGGAGATAGTTCGACGATGGAGGACTGGCCGGTGTTAGCGCAGTCCAGACGAGACACCATGGGGACGCCGCCACCCAGGTTCAAGCACGGGACCAGGGTGCTGCCTTCAGTGCGGAGGATGGTCACAGGAGAGCCGCAAGGGCGACCGTCGGGCGGCCAAAGAGAAAGAGGAGGCAACAGGCGCGACGGTAGGTGCGACCCCCTTTCCACAATCAGCGGCCGGAACAACATGAGTCGCCAAAATGGCGGCGATCGGGCGGCCAGCAGGCGAGGGGGAGTTGAGGCCAGTTGCGCGGGCGCGGTGGAGAAGATGATTCATATCGGAAGCGAGAAAGATTGTAGATGCGTCTGATACCAAGTTGAGATGAAGGAGGATGGTCAGCGGTTGAGAACATAGGTGGTAGAGTGAAGGGCCTCAACCCAAAATGGGGGAGCTAGGTTAGCATGTATGAGAAGAACCTGAAGAATGTCGTTGGTGGTGCGTATAAGACGTTCGGCCTTGCCATTTTGTGGCGAGATGTGAGGGCATGAAAATCTAAAGGATGCGTCATAACGAAGGAAGAGGTCACATAGGGAAGTGGTGATAAATTCGCCGCCATTGTCACATTGCATACACTGTGTAAGTATGCAAGCGTAAAAGCGATGGACCGTGTCCAGCGGCGAGTCTGCTAGACAGGCTTAAACAGGCTCAAGCCTGCCCTCCAAAAAACAGTACTTTTTTACTAGTACTACTACTACTTACATTCCAGCTCAATAATACATATATTATCGAGACATGCATAGAGAACAGGCACCTCAAACGAATGCCCAGCCTCCATCTACTGTATAATTACTAGTTCATGTACTGTTAACCAATTTAATGTCCAATGCAACTTATTTGCCAAAAAAAAGAGTACAAAAAAAGAGTATGCATGCATGTACCCCTCACGCTGAACCTGAAACTATCCCAACTAATATGAACCCAGATACCCTTCCCTTTGCTATTGTGATTGTGATCCCTCCTTCAACTTACCCAACTCGCCCACACGTCTTCATCGCCGCCCAGCACCTTTTGCACGAATCTTGGCATGAAAAGGCTGTTTTTATGTGCCACGTAGGACAACTCGTTCGTGTGGCGTGTGAGGGAGTTCGCCCGCACGCCGGTTTTCTCTCCGCGGTCAACGGTCGCCAGTCGGGGCGTGCGATGGAACTGCTGTCGCGCCCGCACGCCGCGCACCACTTCTGTTCCCCGTCTCCCACAACTGCCCATTCTCCCATTCCCCACACCCAAGCTGTCATTTGTCATGTTTTTAAAGGGTACATGGCAACTGCCCTATTTGTGATTATAAGCAGATGGCAACTCTCTTTTACCCGAACGTGTTATTTATTGCCACGTTTGTTTGTTGCGTTACATGGCAACTGTCTATTGTTAGTAGGTGGCAACTCCTAAAGATACCACCGTCGCCCACATGCCCTAGTGTGCTTGTAAGCAGAATATGGCAACTGCCGTCTCCTCTCCCACACACCCAAAGCTATCAGTTGCCATGTGTTTTTGCAGGGTACATGGCAACTGCCCTAGTGTGCTTGTAAGTAGAACATGGCAACTCTGCCGTCTCCTCTCCCACACACCAAAAGCTATCAGTTGCCATGTGTTTTTGCAGGGTACATGGCAACTGCCCTAGGGTACATGGCAACTCTCTTTTTACCCAAAACATGTTTTTGCCATGTTTTTGTAGTGCTACATGGCAACTGTCTAGTGTTAGTAGGTGGCAACTCCTAAAGTTTTCAAATCATGGCAATCATAGTAGAGCACACCATACATGGCAATTGCTGCAGTTGCCAAAAAATGACATCCGGCACCACTTCTGTTCCCCGTCTCCCACAACTGCCCATTCTCCCACTCCCCACACCCAAGCTGTCATTTGCCATGTTTTTGAAGGGTACATGGCAACTGCCCTATTTGTGATTATAAGCAGATGGCAACTCTCTTTTACCCGAACGTGTTATTTATTGCCACATTTGTTTGTTGCGTTACATGGCAACTGTCTATTGTTAGTAGGTGGCAACTCCTAAAGATACCACCGTCGCCCACATGCCCTAGTGTGCTTGTAAGCAGAATATGGCAACTGCCGTCTCCTCTTCCACACACCCAAAGCTATCAGTTGCCATGTGTTTTTGCAGGGTACATGGCAACTGCCCTAGTGTGCTTGTAAGTAGAACATGGCAACTCTGCCGTCTCCTCTCCCACACACCAAAAGCTATCAGTTGCCATGTGTTTTTGCAGGGTACATGGCAACTGCACTAGGGTACATGGCAACTCTCTTTTTACCCGAAACATGTTTTTGCCATGTTTTTGTAGTGCTACATGGCAACTGTCTAGTGTTAGTAGGTGGCAACTCCTAAAGTTTTCAAATCATGGCAATCATAGTAGAGCACACCATACATGGCAATTGCTGCAGTTGCCAAAAAAGACATCCGGCACCACTTCTGTTCCCCGTCTCCCACAACTGCCCATTCTCCCACTCCCCACACCCAAGCTGTCATTTGCCATGTTTTTGAAGGGTACATGGCAACTGCCCTATTTGTGATTATAAGCAGATGGCAACTCTCTTTTACCCGAACGCGTTATTTATTGCCACGTTTGTTTGTTGCGTTACATGGCAACTGTCTATTATTAGTAGGTGGCAACTCCTAAAGATACCACCGTCGCCCACATGCCCTAGTGTGCTTGTAAGCAGAATATGGCAACTGCTGTCTCCTCTCCCACACACCCAAAGCTATCAGTTGCCATGTGTTTTTGCAGGGTACATGGCAACTGCCCTAGTGTGCTTGTAAGTAGAACATGGCAACTCTGCCGTCTCCTCTCCCACACACCAAAAGCTATCAGTTGCCATGTGTTTTTGCAGGGTACATGGCAACTGCCCTAGGGTACATGGCAACTCTCTTTTTATCCGAACATGTTTTTGCCATGTTTTTGTAGTGCTACATGGCAACTGTCTAGTGTTAGTAGGTGGCAACTCCTAAAGTTTTCAAATCATGGCAATCATAGTAGACCACACCATACATGGCAATTGCCGCAGTTGCCAAAAAATGACATCCGGCACGTTGACCTGAGATGGCAACTGCAGTTGAGCAATCATGGCAACTGTAGTTGTCAGACATGGCAACTACAGTTCAACAACATGGCAACTGCAGTTAAACGAACATGAAAGAGGGTCCGGACCATGCCAATCGTGGCGGGACGCATGGTTACTGCCACGCGCGGCGTGTGGCTCACAGGCGGGGAGGTGCGACGGTCGAGACGGGTCGTGCGGGCCGCGTGGTCGCTCGCCCGGACGTGCTCGTGCGGGCGATCGCGCTGCACACCGAACGTGCGGGATGTGGCAGGGCGCGCCTGGACGTGCTCGTGCGGGCGGGCCTGTGTCGATGCCACACGGGGCGTGCGGCACATACCCCCTAGGTGCCACACGTGTGGCAGTTATCAGAACCCAAATTCTGAGCTTATTTTGACAACCAGATTAGGGCATCATGGTTAATTTTTTCTCCAAAAGAGAGCTTAGTTTTCTCGCCGTTGACTTCAGCCTACCCTGCATTTCTTCCTATATTCGCCACTGACCGTGTCGAAGAGTAGTGTGAGTAGTCATCAAGAATTATGAGGTAATATTAAAAACCGAAAAAAATACAAGTTGGAGAGGTTCGTAAATCACAGTGGATCAATTGAAATGGCGCAGTAGTAAATGACATTTGAGTGAGAAAAGGGCAACCGTGGCTGCTTGCCTCATTGAAATGCGGAACAAACGGAACTTTTTGTCATGTCATTATTACACGTAGGTGACGAAGTACCCCGTGCAGGGCTGGGCGCCAGGAGGAGGCGCGCTGCCGCGGCCGGACGAGGTGCCGCCGTTCATTGGCGGCGATCTCCACCAAAGCAGCAGCGATTGAGCCTATAGGAAGGAGGGGAAGGGGTCTTGCATCGGCAGCAAAGTGGCCATCACCTAAAACTTGCGGCTGATCACTCGGATGAGTTGCAGCGTGAGGGTTTCATCGATGATGTGTAGGTTGTCAAAATATTTAAGTCAAAATTGGAAACAAAAAATTAACACTGATGTCATTTTTGTGTCCTCAAGAAATGTTTCAACATACCTACACCCCCGCCCGAGTATCTCTACACCCTATACCAGATAGCATACTCTACTTCTCCGTGTATTGCTGCTGGGTGATACCAGTCCTGAAGAAAACGCACATAAATCGGCGATGTAGGACTAAGAAACAGCATCATCAGTACGATCTGCCTTACCCGTAGTAGCCGGCCAGCCGGTCAGCGTATCCTCTCGCCCCGCCGCGAGTCTCCATAAGCTAGCGCACCGTCTCCGCACTCTTCGTAGGTCTGGGGAACGACGGAGACGAACCGACGCGCCATCCCCACGCCCCTCCCACGGTGGCCGCCACATCCCCTGCTCACTGATCTCGAGCCGGTCTGCGCGGGTGGCGCGGCGAGACTGCAAGGGAAGTTGAGAAGGGTGCACGCCTGGTTGCCGTGGAGGAGGGCCGGGGGATGCGGCAGCGGAGGCTGCACTCCGGCGTGAGGTTCGGGGGGAGAGGCGGCCGGCGTACGGATCCAGGAATGCCCCGTGTGCTTTTATATGCCGCAGATGGACGCGGGCCCAAAGGAAACGCGGCCCAGACCCCGGCCCGGGTTACCGCGGATTAAAACCTAGTCGCTTCGAAGGTCCGAAGCAACGCGCGGCGGCCGCCGAGATACCTTCGCCCAGCCTCGCCGTCGCGGTCGGAGAGAGCGGGGCAGGCGTGCCTATCCTGTGAGAGGGGCGGGGATGTTGAGGCTTCAGGCGAGAGGCGCAGCGGCGCAGCGGCGTCGTGGGTGTTGGCGGCGGATGGGCACTGACGCGAATTCTTCTCTGCGTGTGATTACTTCGAGCCAGATCATACGGTGTTAATTGCTGCTGTTTGTCCATGATTTGATCCTAAGTAGATTATGTGGCTGGGTTAGGTTGTGAAACAGGAGGAACAATACGGGCAGATGCAAATTCGTCCATGTTTGAATCGGACCAAGGAAATCATTTTGGATGGTGTGTAGACAAATATGTGGTACTGCATAAGTTTGAATCGTGCTCAACTGTTGTATTCCAAACAAGAAGGTTATTTCTTTCCGTAATCGATTGGCATTTGCTGTTGAAAGAGATTGTAAATGAAATCTTGTTGTTGCTGCAGGCGCCAGAACGAAGGTCTCCTTTATATTAACATATTTCCACGCGTATGCCTCCACTGTTTTGCCGATCTGGTTTGCCAGACATGTTTGAATCATGCGCTGATATGTTGCGCCGGTGTTTTTGAGTCCAAAGGGCATTGTGTTGAAGCAGAAAGGGCCGTATGGTGTGATAAATGTCGTCGCGACTTGGTCGGACTCCGCCATCTTAATTTGGTGGTAGCCGGAGTATGCGTCGAGGAAAGACAATGAATCATGTCCTGCTGTCGCATCGATAATTTGATCAATGCGGGGGAGGGGGAAGGGATCCTTTGGGCAAGCCTTATTGAGGTCCTTAAAATCGACGCACAGGCGCCAGGATTTGTCCTTCTTTGGTACCATCACCAGGTTTGCTAGCCAGTCCGGATGTTTTATTTCTCTAATGAATCCGGCCTCCAATAACTTGGCTAGTTCCTCTCCCATGGCTTGTCTCTTAGGTTCAGAGAAACGCCGAAGAGCCTGCTTGACTGGCTTGAATCCTTTTAGAATATTTAGGCTGTGCTCGGCCAGCCTGCGTGGGATTCCTGGCATGTCTGAAGGGTGCCAGGCAAAAATGTCCCAGTTCTCGCGTAGGAACTCTCGTAGTGCGGCATCTATGTCAGGGTTTAATTGTGCCCCGATGGAAGCTGTTTTTGTAGGGTCCGTTGGATGGACTTGCAATTTGACTATTTCAACCGCCGGTTTAAAGGAGGTGGACTTGGGTCTTTTATTGAGTATCACATCGTCCCTGTTCACCGTGGAGCGCAGCGCAGTTAGTTCCTCAGCCGCTAGGGCTTCGGATAGTGCCTCGAGGGCCAGTGCGGCTGTCTTATTTTCGGCGCGGAGTGCTATGTCCAGATCACTAGCAAGAGTGATTATTCCGTTGGGCCTGGGCATTTTGAGCTTCATGTACCCGTAATGGGGTATGGCTTGGAAGATTGTAAAAGCCTCCCACCCTAACAGGGCGTGGTATCCGCTACTGAACGGGGCCACTTGGAATGTAACCTCTTCGGACCTGTAATTATCCGGCGTGTCGAACACCACATCTAGTGTGATTTTTCCTGTACAATGCGCTTCCCGACTGGGGATTATTCCTCTAAAGGTTGTGCTGCTTCGCTCAATGCGGTTCCAGTCTATTTCCATTTTTTGAAGGGTTTCCTCATAAATGAGGTTTAATCCGCTGCCGCCATCCATGAGTACCTTGGTGAGTCGAAATCCATCCACTATTGGACTGAGGACCAATGTGGCTGGTGCTCGGGCTGTTCGGAATTTAGGTTCATCACTGGCATTAAAAGTAATAGCTGTGTCACTCCATGGATTTATTGTTGCCACGTGGTAGACTTCGGCAAGGTTGCGGAGTGTTTGTTTTCGCATATTATTTGATGCGAACGTCTCGAAGACTATTAATACCGTACTGGTATCCCTGGGATGGTGCTCTGTGGCTTCTGAATTAGAAGATCTTTGCCACTTTTGGCTACCTACCAGAGTATCCAACATGCTCTAAGGCTATGAGTTGGTGCGGCGCCCTCTGTACTGTGAATTTTACAGGGTCCATTGAGCTATCCCTCTAGTACGATTCCCTGCCCTGTAGAGGGTTTTTGCTTTTTGGTATTTAACCCGGGTGTCTGGCGATAATGCACCCTTTTATTTCGGACTGGGTTCGTATTTAGGGCCGGATTGTCCCAAAATTTTGTTTCGGTTTTCCAGGCACTTTCCATCGCACAGTACTTTCGTACTATGGACGCCAAGTCGGCAAAGCGTGTGATTTCATGGTGACTTATGGCGTTGAGGATTCCCTTGTCCGTGCAATTATTGCAGAAGAATGAGATTGCGCCTTTCTCGCCGCAGTCCTTGATCCTGCTCATTATCAGGAGGAATCTGGCCCAATAATGGTGCACTGTTTCTCGGGGCTCTTGCCTGATTTGGGAAAGATCGCTTATGCTTGGGTGGGTGGGTGGGATTGAATCTGAAACCTCAGCCAATCTGAGACTCAGGGGCCAAGGAGTTTCCAATCTCGGAAGTTCGGGTTCTTAGATGTTGTCCAATGAATCTGGCCCGCTGCCTGACTCTAGGTTCAGGGCTTGAGTGAAATCCTCCCGTGCACGGGTATCCGGCTTGGAGGGCTCGGGAATCCGGACATAGCTAGTCCTCAAGATAGAGGAAGGGTCGCCGCATTGTTCCTTCACCACCGCAACGTGATGGGTGACCTGGGGAGAGTTAATCTCTCTCAGATCGGGTTTAGGCCCAATCTGATCGTAGTCTGTAGCGACTCCCAGGGCGGCGATGCGATCCAAGAGCTCGTTTAGGGAAGAGAGCTCCATTGGATCTAACTGCTCGCCGAATTCCGAGTTGACGTTAAGATTGCTTTTGATGACCCGAGAAGTCATCGTCGATGCAGCGGCCGAACAGGCGGTCATAAGAAAACCACCTAGCCAGAGAGTTTGGCCGACAGCCAAAGCTCCCTCAGCAACAATGCCGTCTTTAAAGATGGGACGAGGCATCCTTCCTGATGGCGACGGCACAGTGGAAATCTCAATGAAAGCACCAATGTCGGTGTCAAAACCGGTGGATCTCGAGTAGGGGGTCCCGAACTGTGCGTCTAGGCGGATGGTAACAGGAGACAAGGGACACAATGTTTTTACCCAGGTTTGGGCCCTCTCGATGGAGGTAAAACCCTACTCCTGCTTGATTAATATTGATGATATGGGTAGTACAAGAGTAGATCTACCACGAGATCAGAGAGGCTAAACCCTAGAAGCTAGCCTATGGTATTATTGTTGTTGTCCTACGCACTAAACCCTCCGGTTTATATAGACACCGGAGGGGGCTAGGGTTACACAGAGTCGGTTACAATGGGAGGAGATCTACATATCCGTACTGCCAAGCTTGCCTTCCACGCCAAGGAATGTCACATCCCACCTAGTTCATGCATTAGAGTGTGCATCATGTTTACTTTTGACAGAAATTTGAAATGGGGAAGCCAGAACCCCAGCACCCCTCCTGAAATCAACTAGGGCTTACTAAAAATATTTTCAATGAACCTGAAATGCCCTTCTAAAAAGTTCACCCTCTTTGTCTTGGGTTGAAACCTCTGGCAAAAATGGTGCATATTTTTCTAGGTCAACAGAAGGTCATTGAATTAATGCATTAGTATTTGAATTTGGGCATTTAAAATTTATAAAATGTTTCAAATGCTCAAATATCTCCAAACTAAAATGTTCCTGGCTGGAAATATTCTAACTAAGGACCAGGTGCAGTTTGGTGATTTTAGGAGTTGTTTTAGTATTTTTAATAAGTCTACAAAGTCACAGAAAAATAGAAAAAGGAAACAAAAATGGGAAACTTACCTGCACTTACCTCCCTGGCCTGGCCCAGTGGCCAACGGGCCGGCCCAGCCGACTGGCCAATGCCAGTCGTCGTCTCCACCGCGCCAGGAGGACGCCGGGCGCGTGGTCGCCGCACGCCGCGCGCATGCGCGCCACGGCAGCTGCCTGCCTGCCCCTCCTCTCCTCGCTCTGGATTCGGACGACGCCACGCGCTGCCACCCCCTCGCCCTCTCTCTCACTCTCCCTCCTCCCTGGATGTCGCCCTCTCCCGCGAACGCCGAGCGCCACCGTCGCCGCTGCTCGCCGCAGCCGTAGCCATCGCCTCCCCCTCGATCTCTCTCTGCACCCGAGAGCTCCGCCACGACCCCCTCGTCCTCTGCGTCAAGCCACAAGACGCCGGACGCCCCGTGGAGTCGCCCCCGTCGTCTTCCTCGTCGCCGGCCGCCGCAGATCGTCCCCGCCCGCACGTCGCCGGCCCGCTGTCCCCGAGCTCGTCGTCGACGCCAACGAGCCCGCTGTGAGCCTCTGCTTCGATTCCCCCTCCTTCCCTGCCTTTCCGTGCCCCGCAGCGCTGCGCCCGCTCAAGGTCGACTCCGGCCACCGCCCTGAGCTTCGCTCCGGCGAGCTCCAGCGCCCCCGCAGCCTTCCACCCGCCCTGCTGGATGCGGACGACGACGGGCTACGCCCCGGTGGTCTCCGTGCGCCCATTCGCCGCCTTTAGCGCAACTCCGGTGAAGAACCGCCGCGGCTCGAGGTCGTCGCCGGCGAAACTCCGGCGAGGCCGACGTGGCGTCATTAGCGCCTAATCCCGCAACCTAAACCCCCCCTAAGCCACTGACTGTGGGCCCCAGGGCCAAGTCAAACCCCGGTCAGCGCGGGTTTGACCGGGTTTAGTCTCTGTGTCACTGACGTGTGGCCCCCACACGTCAGGTTGACTAGTCAGCGCTGTTGACTTGCTGACGCAAGCATGATGCAGTGCTGACGCAATTATTTATTTTCTGGATTTAATCTTAAACAGGAAATTCCAGAAAATGTTTTAAACTTCTAAAATTCATATCAATTCAACCGTAGCTCAGTTTGAAATAAGTTATATATGAAAAATCATCAGAAAAATGCAAGCTATCCATCTGTACCAGTTTCATGCATGAAAAACCAAGTTAAACCCACTGTTTAGGCACTACAAGATGATACACTAATATGATCTTAATAAATGAGTTTCCATTTGAATCTTTGGTTCAAATGGGTTCATTCCCTTCTGGTTTAACTTGCACTAGGTCAGGACACATTCATATTGCCATGTCATAGCATGCATCATGTTGTTGCATATCGCCATGTATTGATTGTGTTCCGATGTGTTCATCGTGGTAGGTTCTGCCTCCGAGGATATCTCCGAGTATCCAACTGAAGGGCAGTATCCCACGACCACTCCATCAGGCAAGCAACCCATTGATCATTCCGATACAAACCCATGTTCTCGCTTCTGCTCTCGTTTACTGCATTAAGACAACGCGTTTCAAACTGCTGTGTGTTGCGGTAGTTGAACCCACTTCCTTTGCATGACCTGTCATTGCCACAGTAACTAGATGAAACCCACTAGCATGTGTAGGAGTTGATTGAGCCAATACATGTGTGTGTGTGTTCCTACCATGCTATGCTTGCTATGCTTAGAGTTATGTCAGGTCTGGCTCATCGGGATGATGATCCGGAGTGAAAGGTTGTATCGTTGTCAATAGTGTGGAAGTGTTGAACACGATTTGGTAAAGGAATCGATGGAAGGCCATGTAGGAGTACATGGTGGGTTGTTTCATTGAGGCCGTTCTTAAGAACTGAGATGTGTGTGTGTGATTTAAGACTCAGCTACTACCACGCATTGGGCCCGAAACCAATGGACCCTCTCGGCTTCTTGATCACGCTTGTCCTCTGTCCAGGAGTTGCAAAGTAGTTTCTGGTGTTTGTAGCATGCTGGGGGCCGCACGCGGCGCTGACCATCGGGGTGGGCTGTGTTGCGGTAGGCACGTGGCCGGGTCAACCGGGCGCCCGTTTGGTGTCTCGGAACCCTGTTCACATCGTTCGGGGCCGTTAGTGGAAACCTCGGCCGGACTCCCTGCGGATGGAACCCGAATAGGCGATAAACCTGGACTAGAGACTTGAGTGTTTAGGTAGGCCGTGGCCGACACCCTCGCTGGGCTTCTGCTTGAAGGTTGCCGAGTACATGTCGTGTAAACGGCGATAAGTGGTGAGAGCGTGTGTGAAGAAGTACACCCCTGCAGGGTATAAATCTATTCGAATAGCCGCGTCCGCGGTAAAGGACTACTTGGTAACCTATACAGTTCATAGATAAGTTAAATGGATACTACTAAAAATCTCAAGATAAGTGTGAGTACCGCGGATGGCCCTCTCGTAGGATGGCGAGAGAGGATCCACGGTGGAGTATTGTGATGGTGATAGTGGACCCGTGTGCGACAAATGATTTACAAGTGGTGTCTATCGTAGGATAGCTTAGCCAAGAGTCAAAGCTGGCTTGCTGCAATAACCCCACTACCTTCTTGAGAATGTGCATGTATGATAGGTTCCTATTGTAAGACTTGTTGAGTACCTCCGTACTCATGTTGCTTTAATCATGTTTTTCAGACGACTGCACCAACCCCTCTGATGGGTTCTATGTAGACCTCGACGTTGACGAGTGACTTATCACCAGGTGGTGATCCAAGACTTGTGAAGGGTCGTTGTAGATAGACAGGCTTTGTCAAGCCTTCTTTCTTTCTAGTGTCTGTACTCAGACTACTTTGCTTCCGCATGTGCTTGAATGTTTGTATGACTTGAGTGTTGGGTCATGTGACCCCTATCTGTATGGATGATATGTATGGCTCCTCGGAGCCTTCTAAATAAAGTACTTGAGTCGTAGAGTACTGTTGTGATGCCATGTTGTATTTACTCATATCGGGCATATTGTGTGTATGATTGAAATGCTTGGTATGAGTGGGATCCGACTATCTAGTTGTTTATCCTTGGCAGCCTTTCATATGGGGAAATGTAAGTCTTGTGCTTCTGAGCGATAGTAGTCCGCTACAGCCCGGTTCACCGGAGTCCTGCTAGCCCAGCACTACTGCTTGGACACTTGACTGGCCGGCATGTGTTTCACGTCGTTCCTATGTCTGTCCCTTCGGGGAAATGTCACGCGCTGTTATTCGGAGTCCTGCCTAGCCTGCTACAGCCCGGGTTACCGGAGTCCTGTTAGCCCAGTGCTACAGCCCGAATAGATACGTTGATGACCGACATGTTCGATGTGATTCATGTATGCCTGTCCTCATAGGCTAGCGCCGCTTTTGGTTCACGACTAGCCATGTCGGCCCGGGTTCTCTGTCATATGGATGCTAGCGACACTATCATATACGTGAGCCAAAAGGCGCAAACGGTCCTGGGCCAGGTAAGGTGGCACCCGTGGGAGTACCGTGCGTGAGGCCGCAAAGTGATATGATGTGTTACACGCTGGATCGATGTGGCTTAGGATCGGGGTCCTGACAGCGTTGGCATCAGAGCCGGACTGCCTGTAGGTTCGCTAAGCCAAACTGGTCGATGTCGAGTCTAGAAATGCTTTAGTTATATGTAGGGGAATTGATTGTGGGAGGGAACGTAAGGCTCTTTTACTCCTTTACCTTATGCCTCTATTCTGAGTCATTCTCTTCTCATTCTATGTGGGTTAAGGACTAGGCTCTCTTCTCTCTATCAGGTTCACGTGCTACTAAATCCGTAGTAACTTATAGGATTGTTGGTCATAACCCAGTCCAGTTCTACTAAAGTTTAGTATGTTGCCATTTGAACCAGAACCTTGATATGTTGTTGTTGAGTGGTTTCGCAAACTGTTGTGGATGTCTCAATTCTTTTTTTTGAGCATTTACAGCCGTTATGCTGTCCAATTTCATCCAGAAATTCTAATGCCTTTGCACTATTTTGTGCTTTCAGATGGCTACCCGTCCCAAAAACCAAGTGGTTCGTTTGACCCGTTGCATCGGTGTATGTGGTCATACCGCCATGTTGGTTCGGGTGATGGTTGAGGCAGGTTACCGATGGTACCCTGAATACACCGTCGAAGAGCAGTTTAGAGATTTTAACCAGAGCCAATATCTGTGCACGGTCAGGATATATCCATCATATCCCGGAGCCACGGAACCACTCCACCGTTCTTATGGACTCGGGATCACTATTGGGATGTCCGTTCAAGATGCAGCCTACTCGATGATGACCATTATGCGAGCTAGAACTGCCTTGTTGAGCAACACTGAATTTCGCTACATGCCAGCATCCCTCCCTGGGGCGCATGGTTACCTTCAGGGCATGTACAGTGATGCATCCCATGAGGACTCACTCCTTTGCACCACTACTGAGATGTTGGAAGATAAGGACCGTGAAAACCGGGCCTTGCGTATGGAGCTCTTTAATGCTCGTGCTGATCATTGGGCCACCTTGACGAGGTTTGCACCTGCTGTGCAAGCCGGATACATGGACACGAGAGACTTGTACCCTGTGCGGGCTAGTCTGCCAGACTTCATGGAATGGCGTGAGGTGGGAGGCATCACCCCCCCTCGTGGGCCTCTTCTACCGCCATCTGTTGGACCAAGGCCGCACCCAAGTCCCTATGGTCCACAAGCACCGCAGGACCGTCTGTTCCCAGATGACCATGTTCCGCTTCCAGGTCTGGGTGGTGACTTCTATGAGGACTTCTACGGAGCCGTCTGAGCTAGTAGCAGTCTCGCTAGTATTGTAATAGTTATATGTCCACCGTCCTGCGTGATTGTGGAATATAACTTAGTGTGTATCAATTCCGGAGGTGTAGAAAAATAATGTATAGGAGCTTGGAATGCCTCTGATGAGATGTAACGTCTTTCGTCTTAGTTGTACTTCAGCTTGAGCTTGTACTAAACTATGTATGATGTGTATGACCGTTGGTATATATATGGCAGTTTCTATATTACCATGTCATACGGATGATCATCTCTGCATTCCTTGTTATCCATTACATTCCGCACTTCTTTGGCCAGATTTTGCCATCCTGGTTTAAATCGCTGTTTTGTTTTCCCAGGATGGTCAACACCCGCAGCAACCCTGCTGCTTCGGAGCAGGGAGAAGCTAGTGCACCTAGAGAGGAAAGTCTGCCTCAACCACCTTCTCTGGCTGAAGTGATGCTGGAGGCAGAGCGCAACAGGCGCGACACCAACCGCTTGTTAGAGCGGATTGAGCAGAACACTGCACGCCAGCAGAGGATCAATTCGGTGTCCATCAATGACTTTGTCAAGCTGTACCCGCCAAAGTTCAACCATTCCATCGAACCTCTCGATGCGGATGACTGGCTCCGCAGCATCGCTCACAAGCTACGTTCTGCCAACGTAGCTGAAGATGATAAAGTCACCTTTGCTGCCTATCACCTCGAAGGCCCTGCCAGCCTTTGGTGGGAGAATTATGAAGCTATGCGCCCGGTCGGCCAACTCACTACTTGGTCTGATTTCAGTGCCGCTTTTCGTGAGCATCATATTCCGGAAGGCCTCATGGATCGCAAGAGGGAGGAGTTTTGTAACTTCACCCAGGGGAAGCTGACTGTGGATGCATACAGTCGCGAGTTTGGGAAGCTTGCACGCTATGCTCCCGAAGAGGTATCCACCGATGCCAAGAAGCAGGCAAGGTTCCGCAAGGGACTTAGCCCTGAGCTCCGTCGTGACCTTCGTCTGCATGAATGCACTTCTTTTCCGAAGCTAGTCAATAAGGCCATCAGTGCCAAGACAGGGTAGAATGATTTTGAAGCTTCACGCAAGCACTCCCGTGACTATGGATCTTCATCCGGCTCTGGATCTCAGAAGCGCCGGGTCTGGATTCCAAATTCTGCTATGCCACCCAGGTATACCCCGAGGCCATCCTTTGAGGCGCCTCGTCCCAACCAGCAGTATGTGCCGCCCAAGACTTTTGGTGGCCCCACTGCCAATACTGCTCCACACCCCAATATGATAACTTGCTTCAAGTGTGGTGAGCCGGGCCACTACATCCGTGAGTGTCCCCAGAACAACCCCAGCCAGTTCGGAAAGTCTGTTGGACGTGGTAAGTCAACAGCGAAGGTGCTTGTCGCCAAGCCAGCCACCACTGCTTGTGGCCATGTCAACTACGTTTCAGCTGAAGAAACTCAAGAGGACCCCAACGTCGTTCTCGGTACGCTCCTTGTTAATTGCCATCCGGCAACTGTTCTCTTTGATACTGGAGCATCTCATTCATTTATTTCTGAGAGCTATGCTCGATTGCACAACACTACCTTTAGTGACATGCCCACCTCCATGGAAATTCAAACTCCCGGTTCTAGATGGCAAACCTCTAGGATCAGCCATGGAAATGAAATTCTTGTTGACAGATTGGTTTTTCTCGCGTCACTAATAGCTCTCAAGTCTTCGGACATAAACATCATCTTGGGTATGGACTGGATGTCAGCTCATTACGCCAAGATTGATTGCTCAACTAGAACTGTCCAACTTACCCATCCATCGGGCAAGATAGTCAATGTTTTGACCCGAGTATCGGAGCGTCAGCTCTACTCTCTAAATGCCAATCCCCTTCCAGACCTCGAAGATATTCCGGTAGTCCGTGACTTCCCGGATGTCTTTCCAGAGGAACTGCCAGGTGTTCCACCTGACAGAGATGTCGAGTTCGTGATAGACCTTGTTCCAGGAACCGTCCCAATCTCTAGGAGACCTTATAAGATGGCACCCCTAGAACTAGCTGAGCTTAAGAAACAACTCGATGAGTCCTTGCAAAAAGGTTTCATCCTTCCTAGTTCATCTCCATGGGCTTGCCCCGTCCTCTTCGTCAAGAAGAAGGATGGAACGGATCGGATGGTTGTAGATTACCGACCTGTCAATTTGGTCACTATCAAGAACAAGTATCCACTCCCCAGGATCAATGACCTGTATGACCAGCTCGCTGGATCCTCAGTCTTTTCCAAGATGGATTTGAGGTTGGGCTACCATCAAATCAAAATCAAGAATGGGGACATTCCCAAAACGGCTTTCGTCACTCGTTACGGCCAATACGAGTACACCGTCATGTCCTTCGGTTTAACCAATGCTCCAGCCACCTTCTCTCGGTTAATGAACTCAATCTTCATGGAGTATTTGGATAAATTCGTCGTGGTTTACCTCGATGATATACTCATCTACTCCAAGAATGAGGAAGAACATGCCGAACATCTAAGGCTAGTATTGATGAAACTTCAAGAGCATCGCCTTTATGCCAAATTCTCCAAGTGTGAATTCTGGTTGCCAGAAGTGACCTATCTGGGCCATGTAATCTCTGGTAAGGGCATTGCTGTCAATCCCGAGCGAGTTCAAGCTGTCCTGGCCTGGACTCCACCTGAAACGGTCAAGCAAGTTCGGAGTTTTCTTGGTTTAGCGAGCTATTGCCGCCGCTTCGTCGAGAATTTTTCCAAAGTTGCTAAGCCTCTAACTGAACTCCTCAAGAAAGATAAAAAGTTCGAGTGGACCCCACAGTGCGAGTTTAGCTTTCGGGAACTGAAAAGACGCCTGACATCTGCTCCCGTACTGGTTTGCGACGCCTCGCGACAAGGACTAGGTTGCATACTCATGCAAGATCGTCATGTGATTGCCTACGCATCTCGACAGTTGCGTCCACATGAGGATAATTATCCCACTCATGATCTAGAGCTTGCAGCAGTAGTCCATGCACTCAAAACCTGGCGACACTACCTTCTGGGTAATCGTTGTGAAATTTACACTGATCACCAAAGTTTGAAATATATCTTCACCCAACCGGATTTGAATCTCAGGCAAAGACGTTGGGTCGAGTTGATCTCGGATTACGACTTAGGAATAACTTACACCCCAGGCAAAGCCAATGTCATGGCTGATGCACTAAGTCGTAAATCTTATTGTAACAACCTGATGTTACAACAAGGTCAACCACTTCTCCACGAGGAATTTCATAAGCTTAACCTTCACATTGTTCCTCGAGGATGCCTTTCCACCCTGGTGGCGAAACCTAACCTTACGGATCAGATCATCAAGGCACAAAAGGTGGATTCGGGAATTTCCCGTATCAAGAGAAACATCAAGAAGGGAGTTGCAGATTGTTTCTCCATTGATGATCAAGGTGTTGTGTTCTTTGGAAACCGTCTAGTGGTTCCCAAGGTACGCAACTTGAGACGATTGATCCTTAAGGAAGCTCATGAATCCCCTCTCACCATTCATCCCGGTAGCACTAAGATGTATCAAGACCTACGCCAGAGGTTTTGGTGGACTAGGATGAAGAGAGAAATCGCTCAATACATTGCAACTTGCGACGTCTGTTGTCGTGTTAAAGCAGAGCATCAACGGCCTGCTGGCACCCTTCAACCATTGGAGATTCCTGAATGGAAATGGGATAAAATCGGTATGGATTTCATTACCGGGTTTCCCAGAACCAAAAGAGGGAATAATGCTATCTTCGTTGTTGTCGATCGTCTTTCCAAAGTAGCCCACTTCTTACCTGTTCGCGAGAGTATAACCGCTAGCCAGCTAGCTGATTTGTACATCTCTCGAATAGTATCTCTCCATGGTGTTCCATTGGAAATTAATTCAGACCGTGGAAGTCTTTTCACCTCTCGATTTTGGGAAAGTTTCCAAAATGCTATGGGGACTCGTCTCTCCTTTAGCACCGCCTTCCATCCGCAATCAAGTGGTCAAGTAGAACGAGTCAATCAAATTCTGGAGGATATGCTCCGAGCTTCTGTCATCTCTTTCGGTATGAATTGGGAGAAGTGCCTTCCATTCGCCGAGTTCGCTTATAACAACAGTTATCAAACTAGCTTGGGTAAAGCTCCTTTCGAAGTTCTTTATGGACGAAAATGTCGGACGCCTCTTAACTGGTCAGAAACCGGCGAGAGACAACTCTTTGGCCCGGACATGATCCAGGATGCAGAAGAGCAGGTTCGCATTATTCGTGAGAAGTTGAAAACCGCCCAGTCTCGACAAAAGAGTCAGTATGACCGCAAGCATAAGCCCATGGCTTATGAAGTCGGCGAGATGGCTTACCTTCGGGTTACACCTTTAAAGGGAACCCATCGATTCGGTATCAAAGGCAAATTGGCTCCTCGTTACATTGGACCCTTTCGCATTCTTGCCAAACGAGGGGAAGTTGCCTACCAACTGGAACTACCTCCGCATCTCTCCAGAGTTCATGATGTCTTCCACGTTTCTCAACTCAGGCGTTGCTTCGCGGATCCTATCCGTGGAGTGGACCACGAAACGCTTGATCTCCAAGATAACCTCACCTATCGGGAATACCCCGTTCGTATCCTTGATCAAGCCGAGCGTACCACTCGGCGCCACAATATCAAGTTTCTCAAGGTTCAATGGTCACACCCTTCCGAGCAAGAAGCTACATGGGAAAGGGAGGATCGTCTTCGACTTGAGTATCCCACCTTCTTTCCGACAGATCCTAAATCTCGGGACGAGATTCTTTTGAGTGGGGGTGAGTTGTCACATCCCACCTAGTTCATGCATTAGAGTGTGCATCATGTTTACTTTTGACAGAAATTTGAAATGGGGAAGCCAGAACCCCAGCACCCCTCCTGAAATCAACTAGGGCTTACTAAAAATATTTTCAATGAACCTGAAATGCCCTTCTAAAAAGTTCACCCTCTTTGTCTTGGGTTGAAACCTCTGGCAAAAATGGTGCATATTTTTCTAGGTCAACAGAAGGTCATTGAATTAATGCATTAGTATTTGAATTTGGGCATTTAAAATTTATAAAATGTTTCAAATGCTCAAATATCTCCAAACTAAAATGTTCCTGGCTGGAAATATTCTAACTAAGGACCAGGTGCAGTTTGGTGATTTTAGGAGTTGTTTTAGTATTTTTAATAAGTCTACAAAGTCACAGAAAAATAGAAAAAGGAAACAAAAATGGGAAACTTACCTGCACTTACCTCCCTGGCCTGGCCTAGTGGCCAACGGGCCGGCCCAGCCGACTGGCCAACGCCAGTCGTCGTCTCCACCGCGCCAGGAGGACGCCGGGCGCGTGGTCGCCGCACGCCGCGCGCATGCGCGCCACGGCAGCTGCCTGCCTGCCCCTCCTCTCCTCGCTCTGGATTCGGACGACGCCACGCGCTGCCACCCCCTCGCCCTCTCTCATACTCTCCCTCCTCCCTGGATGTCGCCCTCTCCCGCGAACGCCGAGCGCCACCATCGCCGCTGCTCGCCGCAGCCGTAGCCATCGCCTCCCCCTCGATCTCTCTCTGCGCCCGAGAGCTCCGCCACGACCCCCTCGTCCTCTGCGTCAAGCCACAAGACGCCGGACGCCCCGTGGAGTCGCCCCCGTCGTCTTCCTCGTCGCCGGCCGCCGCAGATCGTCCCCGCCCGCACGTCGCCGTCCGGCTGTCCCCGAGCTCGTCGTCGACGCCAACGAGCCCGCTGTGAGCCTCTGCTTCGATTCCCCCTCCTCCCCTGCCTTTCCGTGCCCCGCAGCGCTGCGCCCGCTCAAGGTCGACTCCGGCCGCCGCCCTGAGCTTCGCTCCGGCGAGCTCCAGCGCCCCCGCAGCCTTCCACCCGCCCTGCTGGATGCGGACGACGACGGGCTACGCCCCGGTGGTCTCCGCGCGCCCATTCGCCGCCTGTAGCGCAACTCCGGTGAAGAACCGCCGCGGCTCGAGGTCGTCGCCGGCGAAACTCCGGCGAGGCCGACGTGGCGTCATTAGCGCCTAATCCCGCAACCTAAACCCCCCCCCCTAAGCCACTGACTGTGGGCCCCAGGGCCAAGTCAAACCCCGGTCAGCGCGGGTTTGACCAGGTTTAGTCTCTGTGTCACTGACGTGTGGCCCCCACACGTCAGGTTGACTAGTCAGCGCTGTTGACTTGCTGACGCAAGCATGATGCAGTGCTGACGCAATTATTTATTTTCTGGATTTAATCTTAAACAGGAAATTCCAGAAAATGTTTTAAACTTCTAAAATTCATATCAATTCAACCGTAGCTCAGTTTGAAATAAGTTATATATGAAAAATCATCAGAAAAATGCAAGCTATCCATCTGTACCAGTTTCATGCATGAAAAACCAAGTTAAACCCACTGTTTAGGCACTACAAGATGATACACTAATATGATCTTAATAAATGAGTTTCCATTTGAATCTTTGGTTCAAATGGGTTCATTCCCTTCTGGTTTAACTTGCACTAGGTCAGGACACATTCATATTGCCATGTCATAGCATGCATCATGTTGTTGCATATCGCCATGTATTGATTGTGTTCCGATGTGTTCATCGTGGTAGGTTCTGCCTCCGAGGATATCTCCGAGTATCCAACTGAAGGGCAGTATCCCACGACCACTCCATCAGGCAAGCAACCCATTGATCATTCCGATACAAACCCATGTTCTCGCTTCTGCTCTCGTTTACTGCATTAAGACAACGCGTTTCAAACTGCTGTGTGTTGCGGTAGTTGAACCCACTTCCTTTGCATGACCTGTCATTGCCACAGTAACTAGATGAAACCCACTAGCATGTGTAGGAGTTGATTGAGCCAATACATGTGTGTGTGTGTTCCTACCATGCTATGCTTGCTATGCTTAGAGTTATGTCAGGTCTGGCTCATCGGGATGATGATCCGGAGTGAAAGGTTGTATCGTTGTCAATAGTGTGGAAGTGTTGAACACGATTTGGTAAAGGAATCGATGGAAGGCCATGTAGGAGTACATGGTGGGTTGTTTCATTGAGGCCGTTCTTAAGAACTGAGATCTGTGTGTGTGATTTAAGACTCAGCTACTACCACGCATTGGGCCCGAAACCAATGGACCCTCTCGGCTTCTTGATCACGCTTGTCCTCTGTCCAGGAGTTGCAAAGTAGTTTCTGGTGTTTGTAGCATGCTGGGGGCCGCACGCGGCGCTGACCATCGGGGTGGGCTGTGTTGCGGTAGGCACGTGGCCGGGTCAACCGGGCGCCCGTTTGGTGTCTCGGAACCCTGTTCACATCGTTCGGGGCCGTTAGTGGAAACCTCGGCCGGACTCCCTGCGGATGGAACCCGAATAGGCGATAAACCTGGACTAGAGACTTGAGTGTTTAGGTAGGCCGTGGCCGACACCCTCGCTGGGCTTCCGCTTGAAGGTTGCCGAGTACATGTCGTGTAAACGGCGATAAGTGGTGAGAGCGTGTGTGAAGAAGTACACCCCTGCAGGGTATAAATCTATTCGAATAGCCGCGTCCGCGGTAAAGGACTACTTGGTAACCTATACAGTTCATAGATAAGTTAAATGGATACTACTAAAAATCTCAAGATAAGTGTGAGTGCCGCGGATGGCCCTCTCGTAGGATGGCGAGAGAGGATCCACGGTGGAGTATTGTGATGGTGATAGTGGACCCGTGTGCGACAAATGATTTACAAGTGGTGTCTATCGTAGGATAGCTTAGCCAAGAGTCAAAGCTGGCTTGCTGCAATAACCCCACTACCTTCTTGAGAATGTGCATGTATGATAGGTTCCTGTTGTAAGACTTGCTGAGTACCTCCGTACTCATGTTGCTTTAATCATGTTTTTCAGACGACTGCACCAACCCCTCTGATGGGTTCTATGTAGACCTCGACGTTGACGAGTGACTTATCACCAGGTGGTGATCCAAGACTTGTGAAGGGTCGTTGTAGATAGACAGGCTTTGTCAAGCCTTCTTTCTTTCTAGTGTCTGTACTCAGACTACTTTGCTTCCGCATGTGCTTGAATGTTTGTATGACTTGAGTGTTGGGTCATGTGACCCCTATCTGTATGGATGATATGTATGGCTCCTCGGAGCCTTCTAAATAAAGTACTTGAGTCGTAGAGTACTGTTGTGATGCCATGTTGTATTTACTCATATCGGGCATATTGTGTGTATGATTGAAATGCTTGGTATGAGTGGGATCCGACTATCTAGTTGTTTATCCTTGGCAGCCTTTCATATGGGGAAATGTAAGTCTTGTGCTTCTGAGCGATAGTAGTCCGCTACAGCCCGGTTCACCGGAGTCCTGCTAGCCCAGCACTACTGCTTGGACACTTGACTGGCCGGCATGTGTTTCACGTCGTTCCTATGTCTGTCCCTTCGGGGAAATGTCACGCGCTGTTATTCGGAGTCCTGCCTAGCCTGCTACAGCCCGGGTTACCGGAGTCCTGTTAGCCCAGTGCTACAGCCCGAATAGATACGTTGATGACCGACATGTTCGATGTGATTCATGTATGCCTGTCCTCATAGGCTAGCGCCGCTTTGGGTTCACGACTAGCCATGTCGGCCCGGGTTCTTTGTCATATGGATGCTAGCGACACTATCATATACGTGAGCCAAAAGGCGCAAACGGTCCCGGGCCAGGTAAGGTGGCACCCGTGGGAGTACCGTGCGTGAGGCCGCAAAGTGATATGATGTGTTACACGCTGGATCGATGTGGCTTAGGATCGGGGTCCTGACAAGGAAATTCCAATCCGGACACGGGACGAAGTCTTCAATCTTGTATCTTCATAGTCCAATAGTCCGGCCAAAGGTTATAGTCCGGCTGTCCGAACACCCCCTAATCCAGGACTCCCTCAACGGTGAAGTTGCTGGTGAAGATTGCGGTGATGATGATGGCCACGGCGGTGTTCCGGCGCCACCGGAAGAGAAGGGGAGAGGGGCCCCCTTCGTCTTCTTCTTCCTTGACCTCCTCCCTAGATGGGAGAAGGGTTTCCCCTCTGGTCCTTG
This sequence comes from Aegilops umbellulata, assembly GCA_032464435.1. Taxonomy (NCBI): domain Eukaryota; kingdom Viridiplantae; phylum Streptophyta; class Magnoliopsida; order Poales; family Poaceae; genus Aegilops; species Aegilops umbellulata. The sequence goes on from CP136054.1 coordinate 447,722,878, forward strand.
GCCTCCATGGCGTGGGAGGGGCGAGAGCCCCTCCAAGATTTGATCTGTCTCTCTGTCTCTCTCTGTTTCCGCGTTCTATTTTCTGGCCCTTCACCGTTTCTTAAATTCCCGGAGATCCGTAACTCCGATTGGGCTGAATTTTGGACATGATCTCTATCCAGAAATTAGCTTTCTTGCGGATAAAGAAGGGCTCCAACCGCCTTACGGGGTGGCCACGAGGGTCTAGGGCGCGCCCCCTACCTCGTGGCCCCCTCGGGCACTGTATCGCGTTGATTCTTCTTCCCAAAAATCATAAATATTCCAAAAACAATCTCCGTCAAGTTTTATCCCGTTTGGACTCCGTTTGATATGGGTTTCCTGCGAAACAAAAAACATGCAACAAATAGGAACTGGCGCTGGGCACTGGATCAATATGTTAGTCCCAAAAATAGTATAAAAAGTTGCCAAAAGTATATGAAAGTTGTATAATATTGGCATGGAACCATCAAAAATTATAGATACGACGGAGACGTATCAACTATCCGCCGGACGCAGGGCGACAACTTCCTGGTATGACGTGTGTATGGTAGACACACCCAAAGACGATCTCGACGATGACAAGGAGGATCCAGTCGAGGATAAACCTCTTGGTACACGGTCCGAACACCGGTGCCCCCGGTACCACTCTCAGTCACGTCACTCAAGAGAAAACAATACTAGTGCCGGAGGTGATAATACTTCGGACAGCGAAGACCCTGTTGAGACAGGACCTGAACAGGAGGACCAGGAAAGCGGGCAGGATAGCCCTGATGAACAAGCCACATATGAAGACTCGGAGGATAGCAATTATCTTCCACTCTCCGAGGAAGAAGAGAGCCTCAGCAACGAGGAATTCATTGTGCCTGAAGAACCTCTAGAACATGAGCGCTTTAAACGCCGGCTCATAGCCACTGCAAGGAGCCTAAGGAGAAAGCAGCTGCAGCTTCAAGTGAGCCAAGATTTGCTCACCGATAGATGGACCGAGGCCCTAGACGCCAAAGAATACGGCCTTAGCGGCTCAGACAAAAGCGACCACAACTACAGGTGGCTCCCTCAATACGATGGCAAGGCTTTTGAGCCCACACCACCATCGAATAAGCCGGTAGTCCGACCACAGTTCGGTCCGGGCAAAGCAGCAGCCCCCACAGAGCACCATACCAACCCATCCGGCCATCCAGGCAAGAATAAAGAAGCTCGGAGGAACACTCGCGACATCCAACACTACCCGGAGGGTAGAATAGGACACAACAAAGCCGAGCACGCTCGGCCCGAAAACCGTAAGCGGAGTCCGCCGGAGGTGCTTCACAGTGTGGCCCAACATAGAGGAGCCACACACCCTCTTTGCTTCACCAACGAGGTAATGGAGCATGAATTCCCAGACGGGTTCAAACCCATCAACATCGAATCATACGATGGAACAACAGATCCCGCAGTATGGATTGAGGACTTCCTCCTCCATATCCACTTGGCTCGTGGAGACGACCTTCATGCCATTAAATACCTGCCTCTCAAGCTTAAGGGGCCAGCACGGTACTGGCTAAACAGTTTGCCAGAAAACTCTATTGGCAGCTGGGAAGATCTGGAAGACGCCTTTCATGACAACTTGCAAGGAACATATGTCCGGCCACCAGATGCCGATGACTTAAGTCATATTGTCCAACAGCCCGGCGAGTCAGCCAGGGAACTCTGGACTAGGTTCTTAGTAAAAAAGAACCAAATTGTCGACTGTCTGGACGCAGAAGCCCTTGAGGCCTTCAAATATAACATCTGGGATGAATGTCTAGCACGTCACCTCGGCCAGGAAGGACGCAAATCCATGACAACCCTTACCACTCTAATGACTCGCTTTTGTGCAGGAGAAGACAACTGGCTTGCTCGTAAAAGAAACAACGCCAGCGACCCAGGCACTTCCAAAACCCGAGACAGCAACGACAAGCCACGATTAAACGAACACAATAGTCGCAGCAATAATGTAAGATTACGCGACACAACGGTCAATGCCGGATTCCACAATCCGAAACCCGGTCAACGGAAGAAGCCATTTAAGGCCAACCAGGATGGACCATCCGCCCTCGACAGGATATTAGACCGACGTTGTCAGATTCACGGTCACCCTGATAAGCCAGCTACTCACACCAACAGAAACTGTTGGGTCTTCAAGCAGGCAGGAAAGCTTAACACCGAGCACAAGGGGAGGAGGCCACAAGCGATAAAGACGATTGAGCAGCTCTCCAGCCGAACACCAGGGGCCAGAAACAGTTTCCCTCCGAAGTTTGACCACTCCCGGAACGGAAATAGCAGTTCGGCCTCCGCCACCCACCCACTATGCCGGCCAGATTTACACCACGTATGCATCACTACGCGCTGAAGATACCATGGGGATCGGCGGAAGCACAATACGGAGAACCCTGCAAGCATTCCCGTAACGTTCTTTATCTGTTTCACTTACTTTTCTTTATTATAACTCAAAAACAGGTGACCAACAGGACTGCATCTACAACAGACTCTATCGGAGTTCGGATCCGTACATTCACCTAAGGGGCTACTTCCGTTAAGGACTCCCCTCCCCGAGGACGGGCGGCGCAGACGTGCGACAGGAGGTCCAAAACAGTTTTTTTAGACCGCACTCTTTATTCTGAGCCTGTACTATGCCTTATTTTCCTCCGTTCCCGACCCCGAGCATGTCAAATAGCCGGGTTGTGGTTTTTCCTTTTTATATACGAATTTATCATTGGCTTATCGCTCCACTCCTTGTAGACTATATCCGAACTAATTTTCCATACTCTTCTTACAATGAGTACGGCCCTAACGGCTGTGTTACAAGACGCGCCTTGGCATAACCTGCCAGGGGCTCGGTATGGGAACAAATGAGTCACCAATAAAAGTCTGAACAACTTTATAGGGTACTTCGGCGTCACAAGTTTGTCCTTATATGCATCAACTCTGAATCATTGTCTTTGGTCAATAGTTGGGTTGCCCGGCTCCTGTGCTTGCTACCCTACGTTTCGCTCTATCGTCTAGGGTAGTAAAGGGAGAACTACTGCGATTGTGCCCTGGCTTTGACCGGATGAGCACCTCAGTAGAGAAAGCCAAAAACTGACTGTCATGATGCGGCGAGAGCTGGTCGACCACTTGACAACTTATTCAAATGTTTAGCAATTCTCCGTGTCATGTGAAGGATCTTTCTCAGATCAAAGCATGTAAGGCACAAAAATTATAATACGCCGCATACATACCAGGGGCTATATCGTAGTCCTGCCATAGAACTCCTATGGCTAAGTGAAAGTGTTAACGCCCTATAGTCTGATTGCCTGGTTCGCCGCATTATCACCTCCTTTATGGACCGAGACATTGGATAAAGAGTGATTCAATGCTTTTCCAAACACCCCCATATTTCTTACGAGGGTGCTGAAGCCGACGACTGGAAAACTTTCAGACTACATTAAAACGGTCGCACAGGAGGAATACAAGCTTTCGAGCAAAAGATGAAAACAAATTAACCATAAATTTGTCTGTTACAACATTTATACATATCACTCGAAAATTATGTCTTTCGAGCACTGACCCTCTATCAAGCAGGCGGCCTCTAGGACGTCTTCAAAATACTGCTCCGGTTCCGGATGGTCCTTGCCTTTGGGTGGACTCTTCGCTGCTACATCGGTGGCCTTCATCTTCCCCCAGAATGTCTTGACTCGGGCAAAGGCCATTCGTGCACCTTCAATGCACGCCGACCGCTTCACAGCGTCGATACGCGCCACCGCATCAACAAGCCGTTGCACCAGGCTGAAGTAACTACTCGGAACAGGTTCAGTCGGCCACAACCGGACTATGACGTTCTTCATGGCAGCGCGGATATCCTATGCAGTTTGGCCCACTAGGACATCTGTTCATTCAGCAACAGAGGGCGCTTCGACGCACCAAATTGTGACCAGAAAAGCTTCTCCATTGCATACCCCTCTTGCGCATGGTAAAACTGCGCCGCATCGGAAGAACTCTTCGACAAGTCTAAAAAATTGTCCGGAGAACTCCACACTTGGTTAAGCTAAGCATAGTTCGGATCATCGAACTTAGGCTGTAGCAAAAAGGGCTTGCCAGCCACAATCTCCCCAGCTTGCTGAATCTCCTCTCGGGTTGCCCTGGATTCCGACTGCGCTTCTCGTGCCTCTCGTAAGGCCTTTTCAAGTTCTGCCGTTTTGGCTTCATTTTCCTTCTCAAGAAGTTTACAGCGGCTAGCCGCATTCTCTAATTCACGCGCCATGGTGGACATCTTCTCCTTGTCTTGGCGCTGCACAGCTTGTTCGGCTTTCAACTCAGCCGATGCCTTTTCGGCAGTCGCATCACTAAACCGGGCCTGCTCCTTGACCCGGGCCTGCTCCGCCCGAAGGGCTTCCACGGCGGCGGCACCATCTACATTCATGCATATTTCAAATAAAACTCTTTTTCAGAGTCAGGCTTAAATTACAAGCACATTGGTGTAAAGAATGCTCGAAATATATACCTTGTGAGTCATCAAGACGCCTGCTGATCAATGCAATGTCATCCTCCGCAATATCCAGCTTTCGCTGCAGTTCGGCCACCTCCGAATTTCGAGTAGTGGCAGGAGAGGCGGTAGCCTGTTTTCCAAATTAAATCAAGATTAGTACCTGAACATATTTTTTTGATCCTCCGATTGCTTCCTTCAGAAGACAATCCGAGTCTCAGCGCTACTGCATAACAACAAGTGCATTCTGCCATTCAATTGGCAACATTACATCACAAACCTCAAAGCCTCTCAGAAGGCTCGTAAATGCCTCGTTCAGCCCGCTCTTCGCGGAGAGAACCTTTTCGACCACTGCAACCATTAAGGCACGGTGTTCTTCCGAAACGGACGCTCGTCGCAGCACGTCCGTCAGCGTCTCCGGCACTCCGGGGTCTTCGGACACCGCCGCCGGAGCACGACACTCCTTTGAAGGAATCCGCTTACCCGCCTCCAGAATTGCCTCCGGCCGTAAACCGGATAGTTTGGGGCCGCCATTCTTGATCCCCGAACCCTGAGTGACAGAGGCGCCACCTTCGGGCAACTCCTTCCTCGTTTTCTGCGTTACTTGCCGGTGGGGAGGAGCCCTCCGGGAAGACACCTCAAGATCATCCGCCCTATTGGGCGAGGAGACTGGAGAAGGCATGTCACTCTCCATCATCTCCGGCAGAAGGTCTCCCGAGGAGAAGGATGATTGAGAAACACCAGGCGCTAACCTGCGAGGACGTGCATATATCATAGGATTACTTCAGTGATAAGAAAGGAATGAGGTATGGTACCCTGTGTCGCTTACGGTCTGGTCGGAGGTTCGTCCTCGTCATCAAGCTCTACATCAACATCGCTTTCCCGACCCAAGCCGCCCGACGATTGCTTTCTCCCTTTCTTGGAAGGTTTCCCCTCCTGACCTCCAGAAGCGGCCCTCTTCTTGCTATGGAAGGCCCCCCCTACTTCTTTGCCCTCGGGCAAAAGGGTTTTGGTTTCTCCGAACACAGCGTCTGAATCCCCCTCAGGGTGGGCATCTCCTTTGGGCTCCTCGCTCTCACCCCCCTCTGCAGACACTTGGTACGGTGTCGGAGTTAACATCCACTTCAGCAGGGCGGATGCGGGGTCTTCGGGTAGGGGCGCCGGACACCAGATCAGCACCGCTTTCTTTATCCAGTCATATACAAGGACGGGTCATTTAGTATCTTGTCAAGAGATGCTTGAATGAAAGGTGTTCAGAGATTGAATACTTACAGGAGTGCCTGGATGATTGTAGTCAAGGCCAACATCTTCAATGGTGTCCGGCCATTGCTCTCGCTCCCCGAAATATAATCGCCACATCCCTTTGTGCGTAGCACCGAAGAAGTGCTGCAGAGTCCGCTGCCCTTCTGGGTTAAACTACCACATACGAAGAGGCCGCCGCTGACATGGCAGGGTCCAGCGTACTAGCATTACTTGAACAATGTTCACGAGTTCGATGCCCTTCTCGGTAAGGCTTCAGATGCGACTTTGCAGAGTCTGCACTTCATTGGCGGACTCCCAGTCTAATCCTTTATTGATCCATGAAGCGAGCTGAGTTGGAGGGCTGGGTCGGAACGCGGGTGTAGCTGCCCACTTGGAGCCCCGCGGCTCGTTGACATAAAACCACCCCTGCTGCCATAGGCCGGAAGACTCGGCGAAAGATCCTTCAATCCAAGCCGCGCTGGCAAGCTTGCTTATTATAACGCTGCCGCACTCTGCCTGCTCCTCCCTCCGTCACCCGCGGCCTCACATCAAAAGTCTTGAGCCACAAACCGAAGTGCGGAGGAGTCCGGAGGATGGCCTCACATGTGACGATAAATGTCGAGATGAGAAGGATGGAGTCCGGGGCCAGATCGTGAAAATCTAGCCCATAGTATAACATGAGCCCCCGGATGAAGGGGTTAAGCGTGAACCCTAACCCATGGAGAAAGGGTGACACGAATACTACCCTCTCGCCGGATTTGGCGTGGGAATAACCTGCCTCTTGGTAGGAAGCCGATGAAGGATTTCGGGGGTCAGATACCTTGCCACGTGGAGCTTCGCAATATCCTCCTCTGTGACGGAAGAGGCCACCCACCGGCCCGAACGGGTGGGCCCGGACATGATTGTGACTGGTGGTGATTGAAACTCGAGGGATAGAACTCGAGGTGGCTAGGGTTGAGGAAGAAGCAAGCGCGGAACAGAGAGACAAGTTTGGGTCCCTATATAAAGGCCTAGAATGTCGAGCGTCCCCTCCTGGGTCTCGAAACTTACCTATCCTCAAAGAGTTATACCCTGGGACGGTTGGGTTACCCATACCTGCATTATTGAAAATCTTGCGAATAAGGGGACATGATCTATGCTTTGACAAGACGTGCCAATAAAACCGCTCCCCGAGACGTGGGGCGACGGGCTAGCCAACGGTTGGAAATAATAACTGGGCGGGCATGACCCGATGTCATGAACAGTTGTCAACGGATTGGAATCGTAGAGTATTATATTTTCTGCAATTACATACACAGGTCCGGATATATCTACTACACCCGGAGACTATCTTGGAGTTCGAAAGAAGGGGAACCCGCCTTGCAATGCCGAAGACAATCTGTGCGCTGGACAACTCGTCATTGAAGCCAGGTTCAGGGGCTACTGAGGGAGTCTTGGACTAAGGGGTCCTCAGGCATCCAACCTGTTATCCATGGGCCGGACTGATGGGTTGTGAAGATACGAAGGCCGAAGGCAATACCCGTGTCCGAACTGGACTCTACTTGGCTTGGAAGGCAAGCTAGGCGACCGACTATGAGGATTCCCTCCTATGTAACCGACCTCATGTAACCCTAGATCTCTCCGGTGTCTATATAAACCGGAGAGCATAGTCCGGATAGGACAGATTCATTACCATATACTCATATGCTAGACTTCTAGGGTTTAGCCAATACGATCTCGTGGTAGATAACCTCTTGTAACACTCATATTCATCAAAATCAATCAAGCAGGAAGTAGGGTATTACCTCCATAGAGAGGGCCCGTACCTGGGTAAACATTGTGTCCCCGTCTCCTGTTACCATCGATCCTAGACGCACAGTTCGGGACCCCTGATACGTCTCCGTCGTATCTACTTTTCCAAACACTTTTGCCCCTGTTTTGGACTCTAACTTATATGATCTGAATGGAACTAACCCGGACTGACGCTGTTTTCAGCAGAATTGCCATGATGTTGTTTTATGTGCAGAAAACAAAAGTTCTCGGAATGACCTGAAACTCCACGGAATATCTTATAATAAATAATAAAAAATCCTCGCCAAAGATGAAGACCAGGGGGTCCACACCCTGTCCACGAGGGTGGGGGCGCCCCCCTAGGGCGCGCCCCCTACCTCGTGGCCCCCTGGAGACCTTCCGACGCTAACTCCAACTCTATATATTTGCTTTCGGGGAGAAAAAATAGAGGAGAAGAAACCGTCGCGTTTTACGATACGGAGCCCCCGCCAAGCCCTAAAACCTCTCGGGAGGGCTGATCTGGAGTCAGTTCGGGGCTCCGGAGAGGGGGATTCGTCGCCGTCGTCATCATCAACCATCCTCCATCACTAATTTCATGATGCTCACCGCCGTGTGTGAGTAATTCCATCGTAGGCTTGCTGGATGGTGATGGGTTGGATGAGATCTATCATGTAATCGAGTTAGGTTTGTTAGGGTTTGATCCCTAGTATCCATTATGTTATGAGATTGATGTTGCTATGACTTTGCTATGCTTAATGCTTGTCACTAGGGCCCGAGTGCCATGATTTCAGATCTGAACCTATTATGTTTTCATGAATATATGTGAGTTCTTGATCCTATCTTGCAATCTATAGTCACCTACTATGTGTTATGATCCGGCAACCCTGAAGTGACAATAATCGGGACCACTCCCGGTGATGACCATAGTTTGAGGATTTCATGTATTCACTATGTGCTAATGCTTTGTTCCGGTTCTCTATTAAAAGGAGGCCTTAATATCCCTTAGTTTCCAATAGGACCCCGCTGCCACGGGAGGGTAGGACAAAAGATGTCATGCAAGTTCTTTTCCATAAGCACGTATGACTATATTCGGAATACATGCCTACATTACATTGATGAATTGGAGCTAGTTCTATGTCACCCTATGTTATGACTGTTACATGATGAACCACATTCGGCATAATTATCCATCACCGGTCCAATGCCTACGAGCTTTCCATATGCTGGTTTACGCTTATTTACTTTCCCGTTGCTATTGTTACAATTACTACAAAATACCAAAAATATTACTTTGCTTTCATTACTCTTTTGTTACCGTTACCACCACTATCATATTACTGTGCTACTAAACACTTTGCTGTAGATACTAAGTTTCCAAGTGTGGTTGAATTGAGAACTCAGCTGCTAATACTTGAGAATATTCTTTAGCTCCCCTTGTGTCGAATCAATAAATTTGGGTTGAATACTCTACCCTCGAAAGTTGTTGCAATCCCCTGTACTTGTGGGTTATCAAGACTAATTTCGGGCGCCGTTGTCGGGGAGCATAGCTCTATTCTTTGAGTCACTTGGGATTTATATCTGCTGGACACTATGAAGAACTTTAAAGACGCTAAGACAACAATTTATCCCTCAACTACGAGGGGAGGTAAGGAACTGGCATCTAGCTCTGCACTTGATTCACCTTCTGTTATGAGTAAGCTTGCGACACCTAAACCTGCTTCTGCTATTCGATCTGATATGTCGCATGTTATTGATGATGCCACTTCTGCTATGCATGATACTTATGATGAAATTACTTCTATGCCTGATACTACTGTGCCCCTTAGTGAATTTCTTGATGAACAAATTGCTAGGGCTAGAGAGAAAGAAATTATTGAATCTGATTATATTGATGAAAGTGATGATGAAGATAGGCCTATTATTCCTGAGGGTTATGTTTTTGATATGGAATCTTCTGCCGTTGTTCTAGCTTGCAGAGATCGTCGTGAACTTAAGAGGCTATTAATTAAATGGAACAAGGAATCACTTAGAGATAAAATGAGGCCTGACCCTGCTTTTGCTACTTCACCTATTTGTGTTCCCGATAAGGATTATGAATTCTCTGTTGATCCTAATATAATTACTTTGGTTGAATCTGAAACTGTTGTGGCACATCTTACTAAATTAAATGATATAGCCACCCTGTTCACTAATGACGAGAGATCTCGCTACTTTAATATCCTCAAAATATTTTCGTTCTCATTAAAGGGTGATGCTAAGATATGGTTTAATTCTCTTGTTCCTGGCTGTGTGCGTAGTCCCCAGGATATGATTTATTACTTCTCTGCTAAGTATTTCCCTGCTCATAAGAAACATCTGCTTTAAAGGAAATATACAACTTTCTGCAAATTGAAGAAGAGAGTCTCCCACAAGCTTGGGGGAGGCTTCTCAAGTTACTTAATGCTTTGCCTGATCATCCTCTTAAGAAAAATGAAATACTTGATATCTTTTATAATGGACTAACCGATACTTCCAGAGATTACCTGGATAGTTGTGTTGGTTCTCTTTTCAGGGAAAGAACACCGGATGAAGCTGAAATTATATTGAATAATATGTTGACAAATGAAAATAATTGGGCACTTCTTGAGCCACCTTCTGCTCCAATTAATGATTCTATTCCTAAACCAACTCCGAAGAAGAGAGGTGTTCTATTTCTCAGTCCCGAGGATATGCAAGAGGCAAAGAAATCTATGAAACAAAAAGGTATTAAAGCTGAAGATGTTAAGAATTTACCTCCTATTGAAGAAATACATGGTCTTAATTTACCGCCTGTTGAAGAAACTTATGATCTTGATCCATTACCTATTGAAGAACCTCCTGATCTTGATAACCCGACACAGGTAGTAAAGGTGAATTCTCTCTATAGATATGATAGAGCTGAAGTCCCTCCTACTAAAATGGCTAGTCAGTGCTTGGATGAGTTTGATAACTTTATGTTTAAGCAAGAAGAATTTAATGCTTATTTTGGTAGACAATTAAAACAGAATACTTATATGATTAAATACTTGGGTGATTATATGGCTAATATTAGAGGTGGTCTTAAACTTGTTAGCAAACATGCTTCTATGGTTACCACTCAAGTAGAACAAGTACTTAAGGCTCAAAAAGAATTGCTCGATGAAATGAATAGTAAGAAAAATGATTATGCTGTTAGAGTAGCTACTAGAACTCGTAGAATGACTCAGGAACCTTTGTATCCTGAAGGCCACCCTAAGAGAATTGAGCAAGATTCTCAGAGAAATAATATTGATGCACCTAGTTCTTCTAAAAAGAAGAAAAAGAAAAATGATAGGACTTTGCAAACTTCTAGTGAACCTATTGCTGAACCACCTGATAGTCCAAATGATATATCTATGTCTGATGCGGAAACACAATCTGGTAATGAACATGAACCTAGTGAAAATGTTAATGATGATGTTCATGCTTATGCTCAACCTAGTAATGATAATGATGTAGAAATTGAACCTGTTGTTGATCTTGATAACCCACAATCAAAGAATCAACGTTATGATAAGAGAGACTTTGTTGCTAGGAAACATGGTAAAGAAAGAAAACCTTGGGTTCAGAAACCCATGCCTTTTCCTCCGAAACCATCCAAGAAAAAGGATGATGAGGATTTTTAGCGCTTTGCTGAAATGATTAGACCTATCTTTTTGCGTATGCGATTGACTGATATGCTCAAAATGAACACTGCTAAATATATGAAATATATTGTCACTAATAAAAGGAAGATACCGGAAGCTGAAATTTCCACCATGCTTGCTAATTATACTTTTAAGGGTGGAATACCAAAGAAACTTGGAGATCCAGGAGTACCTACTATACCATGCTCCATCAAAAGAAATTATGTTAAAACTGCTTTATGTGATCTTGGAGCCGGTTTTAGTGTTATGCCTCTCTCTTTATATCGTAGACTTGATTTGAATAAGTTGACACCTACTGAAATATCTTTGCAAATGGCTGATAAATCAACTGCTATACCTGTTGGTATTTGTGAGGATGTGCCTGTTGTAGTTGCAAACGTTACTATTTTAACGGACTTTGTTATTCTTGATATTCCCGAGGACGATAGTATGTCTATTATTCTTGGAAGACCCTTTTTGAACACTGCAGGGGCTGTTATTGATTGCAACAAAGGCAATGTCACCTTTCATGTTAATGGTAATGAGCATACGGTACACTTTCCAAGGAAACAACCTCAAGTCCATAGTATCAACTCTATTGGAAAAATTCCATCGATTATATTTGGACGTTTTGAATTTCCTCTTCCTACTGTCAAGAAGAAATATGATATTCTTATTATTGGGGATGTGCATATCCCCGTTGAGGTAACATACTGTTATTCGAAATTTCTCCGGTTCCATGTTAATCGGAATGAGTTTGTTAACAAGACTTGATCAACCTTGTTAGTGGATTCCTTTTGATGAGCATGAGATGGACGAAACTAGAAGCACAACCTTCTGTACCCTCTTTATACTTTCTGTTGTTTAGTTGAAATAAAGTAAAAATAGTTTTTTTTTGTCTGTTTCCTGGTTTATCCGTGCAATATTAAATTATCCCGAAAATAAAAGTCCTCAGAATGCCATGCCAATTTAATATGATTTTTTCAGGAATATTTGAGGATTTATGGTACAAAAATCACCGCGGGGGGAGCTGCCACCTGGCCACGAGGGTGGAGGGTGCGTCCTACCCCCCAGGGCGCGCCCCCTGCCTCGTGGGCCCACGGTGGCCTTCCTCCACTTATTTCTGCACCCACCCTCTTCTTCTTCCTCACACAAACACGAATATCTGGTTCAAGCACGAGTTCTAGCTCACTTTGCTGTGATTTTTGATCTCCTTGCTCAAAGCACCTCTCGCAAAACTGCTTGGGGAGATTGTTCCTTGGTATGTGACTCCTCCATTGGTCCAATTAGTTTTTGTTCTAGTGCTTTATTATTTGCAAATTTGTGCTGCATAGGTGACCATGTTCTTGAGCTTGCATGTCAAATTTATATGGTTCCAAGCAGTTCTAATGCTTGATATAGGCTCTAGGCACTTGTAGGAGTAGTTGCTATCAGTTTTGTTGAGTTTGGTTCACTTTTGTTTGAAGTTACTAAAAACTTCAGAATATTTCAGAAATTAATGAAGAGACTTTTGAGGGGCTCATCTAGCCGAAGCTCAAAGGAAAAACAAAATGAAGAAGCACAGAAGCCCAAATATAAATTGCCTCGTACCACGGAGATCCGGCCGTGTGAATGGCCTTCCGATGACTTCTTGAGAAGAGCTGGGATTTATGAGGATTTCTATTCATTGATTGAGAATGACGGCCTCACCGACTTCCTCCGCGACCAACATCATCAGTATCTCTTACTCACAAATACTTTTGTGCAAAACTTCTACTTTTTCTAAGGAATCTCCTCCTTCAGTAGAGTTTCATTTATATGACGTTGTTAAGAAGATGCCATTAGCTGAATTTTGCAAAGTTTGCAACATACCCCTGAGGGTACCTTAGATGAACCACACCATAATGAGGTGGAAGCGTTTATTAACACTACCACTGTGGGAGAAACCAGGAAGGTTTCTGATGCAAGAATCACTAGCATACATTTTCCTGTTTTACGCTACTTTGCCATATTTGCTAGTCGTTGCTTGATCGGTCGTGGAAACTGTGGAAACCTTAGTGTTCCTGATATTATTATTTTGTTCCATGGTTTATACTGCGATAACACTGTTAGTATGGGCGGAATTATTGCTAGACGGTTAAAGTATGAACCGTACTAAGGGTCCCATCTTTGGAGGCATTTATGCTTCACGCCTCGCTGCACATTTTAACATACCTATTAGGCTTCATGAGAAAGAAGAAAAATTGCTGCCAAGTGCTTATTTAGATTATAAGAGTATGCTAGCTCATGATTTTATTGTTAAGGGCAGGGAAGGAGAGCTCAAACATAAAATGTTCTTTCATAAACAACATCCTGAAACTATTACCTTGCCTGCTCCTTCTTTGTTTAATTTTGAAGGACCTTATCTCGTTACGTGGGCTGCCATTCAAGCCTACCGGAATCCTGCACCAGCCCCGAAACCGGAACCATAAGATGAGCCTCCACGACAGTCTGTTTATTCTTGGGATCCGGAGATGGCTGTCAGCCAATGGCAGTCAGAGTCTTCTTCATCACAGTACGACCCCAGCTACACCTACGGGTATCCGCCAGGCTATCCCTGGCAATAAACCAACTTAGGCCAAAAGCCTAAACTTGGGGGAGTACGTATTTCTCAGCGACATTACATTTATGTTCACAGACACTCATTGCTAGATGTCGATGCTCATACTCTTTCACTGTATTATCCATGCTAGTTTATTTTCTTTTTCCTGCTTTCTTCTTGTGTGTTTGTTAAACCTTAAGAAAAAAAACAAAAAATTTGTAGTAGTTTACTTCTCTGATGTAGTAGTAACAATTAAAAAGAAAACCCAAAAATATTTCCCGTTCTTCTTTTGCTTGTTGGAAGCTTTCCCGTGTAAATAGTTTTATTTCTTTTCTTTTCTTTGGGGGTCGATAGGAGAAGACCATAATTAAATTGTTGAAGTGGCTCTCATATGCATTATTGTTGATTTAACCAAGAGCCCATATTGCCTTGTCTTCTCCTGTTTATTGAATGCTCGCAGATTGCAGCTTAGTCCAATGCACGTGCACTCTTATTATTATTCACATCGTTCGCCGTGCAAGTGAAAGGCAATTATGATGATATATGATGGGTTGACTGAGAAAGGAAAAGCTGGTATGAACTCGACCTCTTTTGTTTTTGTAAATATGATGAGTTCATTGTTCTTGATTCAGTTTATTATGAATAAACATGTTTGCAATGACAATTAGAGATCATAGTTGCTTATGCGATGCTTGATTAGCTATGAGTTATAATGGTTTACCTTGCGTGCCAACATGCTATTGAGATGGTTATGATGTGCTATAGTGGGGTGGTATCCTCCTTTGAATGATTTAAGTGACTTGACTTGGCACATGTTCACGCATTAGTGGGGTGGTATCCTCCTTTGAATGATTTAAGTGACTTGACTTGGCACATGTTCACGCATGTAGTTGAAACAAATCAACATAGCCTTCACGATATTTATGTTCATGGTGGATTATATCCTACTCATGCTTGCATCCAATGTTTATTAATTTAATTGCATGTTCATGGCTGTTGTCGCTCTCTAGTTGGTCGCTTCCCAGTCTTTTGCTAGCCTTCACCTGTACCAAGCGGGAATACTGCTTGTGCATCCAATCCCTTAAACCCCAAAGTTATTCCAGATGAGTCCACTATACCTTCCTATATGCGGTATCTACCTGCCGTTCCAAGTAAATTTTTATGTGCCAAACTCTAAACCTTCAAATAAACATTCTGTTTTGTATGCTCGAATAGCTCATATATCAACTAGGGCTGCCCTTATCTTCCATGTTAGGCGGGTTATTCTCAAGAGGAGTGGACTCCGCTCCTCACTCACGATAAAATGGCTGGTCACCGGGATGCCCGGTCCCATGCTCTATGCAAACTAAATCAAAATTAATTGCAAACAAAACTCCCCCTGGGACCTGATGTTAGTTGGAGACACTCGTCGTTTCGAGCAAGTCATGGATTGATGCTTGTTGGTGGAGGGGGAGTATAAACTTTACCATTCTGTTTCGGAACCGCCTATAATGTGTGTGGCATGGAAGATATCGCCATCTCTTAGTTGCTATGTTGACAATGAAAGTATACCGCTCAAAATATTATTTATCTCTATTTCAAAACCGAGCTCTGGCACCTCTACAGATCACTTCTTCCCTCTGTGAAGGGCCTATCCATTTACTTTTATGTTGAGTCATCACCCTCTTATTAAAAGCACTAGCTGGAGAGCACAACTGTCATTTGCATTGATCACTATTAATCTATATTGGGTGTGACTATGACTGGATCTCTTTTACCATGAATTACAATGTCTAGTCAGTCCTTGATCTTTAAAGGTGCTCTACATTTATGTTTTTCTGTCTCAGAAAGGGCTAGCGAGATACCATCCTGTTATATCATATTATGATTGTTTTGAGAAAGTGTTGTCATCCGAGATTTATTATTATCGCTCGCTAGTTAATTATGCTATTGATATGAGTAATTATGAGACATGAGAATTATTGCAAATGTGGTTAGTTATAGTATTTGCGATAAACTTGAATGCTGGCTTGACATATTTACAACAACAAGAGCAAACAGAGTTTGTAAAAGTTTTTCTTTATTTCTTTCAGTTTGTCAACTGAATTGCTTGCGGACAAGCAAGGGTTTAAGCTTGGGGGAGTTGATACGTCTCCGTCGTATCTACTTTTCCAAACACTTTTGCCCTTGTTTTGGACTCTAAATTGTATGATTTGAATGGAACTAACCCGGACTGACGCTGTTTTCAACAGAATTGCCATGATGTTGTTTTATGTGTAGAAAACAAAAGTTCTCAGAATGACCTGAAACTCCACGGAATATCTTATAATAAATAATAAAAAAATCCTCGCCAAAGATGAAGACCAGGGGGGCCACACCCTATCCACGAGGGTGGGGGGCGCGCCCCCCTAGGGCGTGCCCCCTACCTCATGGGCCCCCTGGAGACCTTTCGATGCCAACTCCAACTCTACATATTTGCTTTCGGGGAGAAAAAAATAGAGGAGAAGAAATCATCGCGTTTTACAATACGAAGCCGCCACCAAGCCCTAAAACCTCTCGGGAGGATGATCTAGAGTCCGTTCGGGGCTCCGGAGAGGGGGATTCATCGTCGTCGTCGTCATCAACCATCCTCCATCACCAATTTCATGATGCTCACCGCCTTGTGTGAGTAATTCCATCGTAGGCTTGCTGGATGGTGATGGGTTGGATGAGATCTATCATGTAATCGAGTTAGTTTTGTTAGGGTTTGATCCCTAGTATCCATTATGTTCTAAGATTGATGTTGCTATGACTTTGCTATGCTTAATGCTTGTCACTAGGGCCCGAGTGCCATGATTTCAGATCTGAACCTATTATGTTTTCATGAATATATGTAAGTTCTTGATCCTATCTTGCAATCTATAGTCACCTACTATGTGTTATGATCCGGCAACCCCGAAGTGACAATAATCGGGACCACTCCCGTTGATGACCATAGTTTGAGGAGTTCATGTATTCACTATGTGCTAATGCTTTGTTCCGGTTCTCTATTAAAAGGAGGCCTTAATATCCCTTAGGTTCCAATAGGACCCCGCTGCCACGGGAGGGTAGGACAAAATATGTCATGTAAGTTCTTTTCCATAAGCACGTATGACTATATTCGGAATACATGCCTACATTACATTGATGAATTGGAGCTAGTTCTATGTCACCCTATGTTATGACTGTTACATGATGAACCGCATCCGGCATAATTATCCATCACCGGTCCAATGCCTACGAGCTTTCCATATGTTGGTTTACGCTTATTTACTTTCCCGTTGCTATTGTTACAATCACTACAAAATACCAAAAATATTACTTTGCTTTCATTACTCTTTTGTTACCGTTACCACCACTGTCATATTACTGTGCTACTAAACACTTTGCTGCAGATACTAAGTTTCCAAGTGTGGTTGAATTGACAACTCAGCTGCTAATACTTGAGAATATTCTTTAGCTCCCCTTGTGTCGAATCAATAAATTTCAGTTGAATACTCTACCCTCGAAAGCTGTTGCGATCCCCTATACTTGTGGGTTATCAACCCCCTACCCGAGATCCGCCGGTTTTGACACCGACACCCCTACCTCGTGCTCTCCTCATTGATTGCTTTACGTGGACTCCAAGTCCTCTGGATCACGTTTGTTTCGAAAATCACGTTCCCAAAGGTTTCATTCCGTTTGGACTCCGTTTGATATTCTTTTTCAGCGAAACTCTGAAATAGGCAAAAAAAACAACAATTTGGGTTGGGCATCCGGTTAATAGGTTAGTCCCAAAAATAATATAAAAGTGTATAAATAAGCCCATTAAACATCCAAAACAGAATATATAATAGCATGGAACAATAAAAATTATAGATACGTTGGAGACGTATCAAGCATCCCCAAGCTTAATTCCTGCTCATCCTTGAGTAGTTAAATGATAAAAACAGAATTTTTGATGTGGAATGCTTCTTGGCATACTTCTTAATTTAAATCTTTTATTGTGGCATGAATATTTAAGTCTGAAAGATTCAAGCTAAAAGTTTAATGTTGACATAAAAACAATAATACTTTGAACATGCTAACCAAGCAATTATGTCTTATCAAAATAACATAGCCTCAGAAAGCTTATCCCTACAAAATCATATAGTTAGGCTATGTTTCAATATTATCACACAAACGTTCTCATCATGCATAACCCCGATGACAAGCCGAGCAATTGGTTCATACTTTTAACGTGCTTCAGCCTTTTCAACTCTTACGCAATACATGAGCGTAAGCCATGGATATAGCACTATCGGTGGAATAAGGTATAATGATGGGGGTTATGAGAGAAGAAAAAAGGTAGAAAGTCTCACATTGACGTGGCTAATCAATAGGCTATGGAGATGCCCATCAATTGATGTCAATGAGAGGAGTAGGGATTGCCATGCAACGGATGCACTAGAGCTATAAATATATGAAAGCTCAACAAAAGAAACTAAGTGGGTGTGCATCCAACTCGCTTGCTCACGAAGACCTAGGGCATTTTGAGGAAGCCCATCATTGGAATATACAAGCCAAGTTCTATAATGAAAAATTCCAACTAGTATATGAAAGTGACAACATAGGAGACTCTCTATCATGAAAATCATGGTGCTACTTTCAAGCACAAGTGTGGAAAAGGATAGTAACATTGTCCCTTCTCTATTTTTCTCTCATTTTTTTCTTTGGGCCTTTTTTCTTTTTTTCTTTGACCTCTTTTTTTATTTAGTCCCGAATCTCATCCCGACTTGTGGGGGAATCATAGTCTCCATCATCCTTTCCTCACATGGGATAATGCTCTAATAATGATGATCATCACACTTTTATTACTTACAACTCAACAATTACAACTCAATACTTAGAACAAAATATGACTCTATGTGAATGCCTCCGGCGGTGTACCCGGATATGCGATGAATCAAGAGTGACATGTATAAAAAATTTAAGAATAGTGGCTTTGCCACAAAATACAATGTCAACTACATGATCATGCAAAGCAATATGACAATGATGAAGCGTGTCATAATAAACGGAACGGTGGAAAGTTGCATGGCAGTATATATAGGAATGGCTATGGAAATGCCATAATAGGTAGGTATGGTGGCTGTTTTGAGGAAGATATAAGGAGGCTTATGTGTGATAGAGCATATCATATCACAGGGTTTGGATGCACCGGCGAAGTTTACACCAACTCTCAGTGTGAGAAAGGGCAATGCAAGGTACCGTAGAGGCTAGAAATTTGTGGAAGGTTGAGAGTGCGTATAATCCATGGACTAACATTAGTCATAAAGAACTCATATACTTATTGCAAAAGTTTCTCAAAGCAAAGTACTACTACGCATGCCCCTAGAGGGATAGATTGGTAGGAAAAGACCATCGCTCATCCCCGACCGCCACTCATAAGGAAAGCAATAAAAGAACACCTATGTGTCGAAATTGTTACACAACTTTTACCATACGTGCATGCTACGGGACTTGCCAACTTTAACACAAGTATTTCTCAATTTCACAATTACTCAACTAGCACACTCTAATATTACCACCTTTATATCTCAAAACACTTATAAAGTATCTAACTTCTCTTGATATTTAATGAACTCGGTACGGAAGATTAATTTCATGATTAAAGAAAATTACCTTGTTGTTTAAGACTCTCAAAATAATATAAGTGAAGCATGAAAGATCAATAATTTCTATAAAATATAGCCACCGCCGTGCTCTAAAAGATATAAGTGAAGCACTACAGCAAAAACTATATAGCTCAAAAGATATAAGTGAAGCACATAGAGTATTCTAACAAATTCCGAATCATTTGTGTCTCTCTCAAAAGGTGTGTACAGAAAGGATGATTGTGGCAAACTAAAAAATAAAGACTCAAATCATACAAGACGCTCCAAGCAAAACACATATCATGTGGTGAATAAAAATATAGCTCCAAGTAAATTTACCGATGGATGAGGACGAAAGAGGGGATGCCTTCCGGGGCATCCCAAGCTTTGGCTTTTTGGTGTCCTTGGATTACCTTGGGCTGCCATGGGCATCCCCAAGCTTAGGCTCTTGCCACTCCTTGTTCCATACTCCATCAAATCTTTACCCAAAACTTGAAAACTTCACAACACAAAACTTAAAATCTCGTGAGCTCCGTTAGCGAAATAAAACAAAACACCACTTCAAGGTACTTTATTGAACTCATTATTTATTAATATTGGCGTTAAACCTACTGTATTCCAACTTCTCTATGGTTTATAAACTATTTTACTAGCCATAGATTCATCAAAATAAGCAAACAACACACGAAAAACAGAATCTGTCAAAAACAGAACAGTCTGTAGTAATCTATAACTAACGCAAACTTCTGGAACTCCAAAAAGTCTACCAAAATAGGACGACCTAGACAATTTGTTTAATGATTTTCTGCAATTGGAATTAATATTTTATCATGTTCTGGTGATTTTTAACAATTGTTTTCGTGAACAGAAATTTTCTAGAATTTTTAGCAAGATCAAATAACTATCATCCTAGAAGATCCTATAGGTTTAACTTGGCACAAACACTAATTAAAACATAAAAACAAATCTAGCCTGAGGCTAGATCAAAGATTTATTCCTAAACAGAAGCAAAAAGCAAAAAAAACTAAAAATAAAATTGGGTTGCCTCCCAACAAGCGCTATCGTTTAACGCCTCTAGCTAGGCATAAAAACACGAATAGATCTAGGTATTGCCATCTTTGGTATTTATCTTTTTAATGGAGTTATGCTTGAATCCGGGAGGCTCCTTATGTTTCCCTTCATACTCAGAGATTCTTAGATCTAGAGCATCCAACCATTTATTGCAAAGTGTGATCAATGTATTCATACGATTAAGGTTCCCTCCAACATTTTTAATGGGTTCAAGAGATTTTTGCAATTCGCCTAATTTTTTGTAAGATTTGGGTTCCCTCAAGAGTGAGAGTTAATCCTTTCGATGGGGAAAGTACTCCTACTATCCCCTCTATAATTTCATAAGCAAAACTAGGATCAATTTCAATAAAATTCCCTTTGGCGGCAAAATCAAGGAGTTTTCTATGGGATAAGGTTAGCCCAACATAAAAATTACGAAGTAAAACCTTGAAATCTCCCTCTATAGTGCAGCCGCGGTAGGATTCTATCAATCTATACCAAGCATCTTTTAAATTTTCTCCTTGCTTTTGTTTGAAGTGAAGGACTTCAAACTCGAGGGACAGAGGAGTAGATAAAGGACTAGCCATGACGACAAACAAGGCGAGAAAGAGGCAAACGGAAAGAGAGAGCGAATAAAACGGCAAGGTGAAGTGGGGGAGAGGAAAACGAGAGGCAAATGGCAAATAATGTAATGCAAGGGATAATGGTTTGTGATGGGTACTTGGTATGTTGACTTTTGCGTAGACTCCCCGGCAACGACGCCAGAAATGGCTCGTTGACGGGAAATCAAATCTTGACTTGACTTGGTGCACACCTCCCCAGCAACGGCGCCAGAAATCCTTCTTGCTACCTCTACAACACTGCGTTGGTTTTCCCTTGAAGAGGAAAGGGTGATTAAACAAAGTAGCGTAAGTACTTCCCTCAGTTTTGAGAACCAAGGTATCAATCCAGTAGGAGGCCATGCACAAGTCCCTCGCACCTACACAAACAAATAAGAACCTCGCAACCAACACGATAAAGGGGTTGTCAATCCCTTCACAATCACTTACGAGAGTGAGATCTGATAGATATGATAAGATAATATTTTTGGTATTTTTATGATAAAGATGCAAAGTAAAATAGAAGGCAATAGAAATAGCTAAGTGTTGGAAGATTAATATAATGGAAAATAGACCCGGGGGCCATAGGTTTCACTAGTGTCTTCTCTCAAGATAGCATATGTATTACGGTGGGTGAACAAATTACTGTCGAGCGATTGATAGAATTGAGCATAGTTATGAGAATATCTAGGTATGATCATGTATATAAGCATCACGTCCGTGACAAGTAGACCGAAACAATTCTGCATCTACTACTATTACTCCACACATCGACCGCTATCCAGCATGCATCTAGAGTATTAAGTTCATAAGAACAAAGTAATGCTTTAAGTATAATGACATGATGTACAGGGATAAACTCATGCAATATGATATAAACCCCATCTTGTTAGCCTTGATGGCAATAATACAATACGTGCCTTGCTGCCCCTGCTGTCATTGGGAAAGGACACCGCAAGATTGAACCCAAAGCTAAGCACTTCTCCCATTGCAAGAAAGATCAATCTAGTAGGCCAAACCAAACTGATAATTCGAAGAGACTTGCAAAGATAACCAATCGTACATAAAAGAATTCAGAGGAGATTCAAATATTGTTCATAGATAATCTTGATCATAAACCCACAATTCATTGGTCTCAACAAACACACCACAAAAGAAGATTACATCAAATAGATCTCCAAGAGAATCAAGGAGAAATTTGTATTGATATCCAAAGAGAGAGAAGAAGCCATCTAGCTAATAACTATGGACCCGAAGGTCTGAGGTAAACTACTCACACATCATCGGAGAGGCTATGGTGTTGATGTAGAAGCCCTCCATGATCAATGCCCCCTCTAGCAGGACGCCGGGAAAGGCCCCAAGATGGGATCTCACGGGTACAGAAGGTTGCGGCGATGGAATTAGGTTTTCGTGGATGCCTCTGATGGTTTGGGGGTACGTAGGTATATATAGGAGGAAGAAGCACATCAGTGGAGCAACGTGGGCCCCATGAGGCTGGAGGGCGCGCCTGGGGGAGGTGGGCGCGCCCCCTACCTCGTGCTCTCCTCGTTGATTGCTTTACATGGACTCCAAGTCCTCTGGATCACGTTTGTTCCAAAAATCACGTTCCCGAAGGTTTCATTCCGTTTGGACTCCGTTTGATATTCTTTTTCTGCGAAACTCTGAAATAGGCAAAAAAAACAACAATTTGGGCTGGGCCTCCGGTTAATAGGTTAGTCCCAAAAATAATATAAAAGTGTATAAATAAGCCCATTAAACATCCAAAACAGAATATATAATAGCATGGAACAACAAAAAATTATAGATACGTTGGAGACGTATCAGTAACCTCCTACCTGATTGATACATTGGTTCTCAAAACTGAGGGAAATACTTATGCTACTTTGCTGCATCACCCTTTCCTCTTCAAGGGAAAACCAACGCATGCTCAAGAGGTAGCAATCATCATTAATATTATCACTAGGTTCATGTTCATTACCAGACTGTGTTTCAGCATCAGAAATAGAAATATCATTGGAATTCTCAGGTATATCAACAACAGGTTCACTAGAAGCATGCAAAGTCCTATCATTTTTCTTTTTCTTCTTCTTAGAAGGACTAGGTGCTTCAACTTTAGTTCTCTGAGAATCTTGCTCAATTCTCTTAGGGTGGCCCTCGGGATACAAAGGTTCCTGAGTCATCTTACCCCCTCTAGTCATAACTCTAACAACATTATCATTTTTCTTAATATTTAATTCATTGAGCAAATCATTCTGAGCTTTAAGCACTTGTTCTACTTGAGTGGTAACCATAGAAGCATGTTTACTAATGAGTTTAAGTTCACCTTTAACTCTAGACATATAATCACTCAAGTGTTCAATCATATAAGCATTACGTTTCAATTGTCTACCAACATAAGCATTGTAGTTTTCTTATTTAACAATAAAATTACCAAACTCATCTAAGCATTGGCTAGCAGACTTGTAACGAGGAATATCACCTTCATCAAATCTATAGAGAGAATTTACCTTTACTACCTGTGTCGGGTTATCAAGACCATGTATTTCTTCAATAGGTGGTAAATTCTTAACATCTTCAGCTTTAATACCCTTTTCTTTCATAGATTTCTTTGCCTCTTGCATATCTTCAGGACTGAGAAATAGAATACCCCTTTTTATCGGAGTTGGCTTAGGAGTTGGTTCAGGAAGTGTCAAATTATTCTCATTACTCAGCATATTATTCAATAGCAATTCAGCTTGATCAACAGTTCTTTCCCTGAAAACACAACCAACACAACTATCCAGGTGGACTCTGGAAGCATCGGTTAGACCATTATAAAAGATATCAAGTATTTCATTTTTCTTAAGAGGATGATCAGGCAAAGCATTAAGTAACTTGAGAAGCCTCCCCCAAGCTTGTGGGAGACTCTCTTCTTCAATTTGCACAAAGTTGTATATTTCCTTTAAAGCAGATGTTTCTTATGAGCAAGGAAATATTTAGCAGAGAAGTAATAAATCATATCCTGGGGACTACGCACACAACCAGGATCAAGAGAATTAAACCATGTTTTAGCATCACCCTTTAATGAGAACGGAAATAACTTAAGGATAAAGTAATAGCAAGTTTCCTCATCATTAGTGAATAGGGTGGCTATATCATTTAACTTAGTAAGATGCGCCATAACAGTTCCAGCTTCATAGCCATAAAAAGGATCAGATTCAACCAAAGTAATTAACTCAGGATCGACAGAGAAATCATAATCCCTATCAGAAATACAGATAGGTGAAGTAGCAAAAGTAGGGTCATGTTTCATTCTAGCATTCAAGGATCTTTCTTTCAGCTTAGCTAACAGTTTCTTAAGATCATATCTATCATTGCAAGCTAAAAAGTCTCTAGCAGTTTCTTCATCCATAACGTAACCCTCAGGCACAACGGGCAATTCATATCTAGGGGGAGAATCTTCATCATCACTTTCATCAATATTATCAGTTTCAATAATTTCATTCTCTCTAGCCCTAGCAAGTTGTTCATCAAGAAATTCACCTAATGGCACAGTATTATCAAGCATAGAAGTAGTTTCATCATAAGCATCATGCATAGCAGAAGTGGCACAATCAATAACATGCGACATATCAGAATCAATAGCAGGTGTAGGTGTCGCAAATTTACTCATAACAGAAGGTGAATCAAGTGCAGAGCTAGATGGCAGTTCCTTACCTCCCCTCGTAGTTGAGGGATAAATCTTGGGTTTTTCATCTTTCAAGTTCGTCATAGTGATCAGCAGATATAAATCCCAAGTGACTCAAAGAATAGAGCTATGCTCCCCGGCAACAGCGCCAAAAAATATTCTTGATAACCCACAAGTATAGGGGATCGCAACAATTTTCGAGGGTAGAGTATTCAACCCAAATTTATTGATTCGATACAAGGGGGGCCAAAGAATATTCTCAAGTATTAGCAGTTGAGTTGTCAATTCAACCACATCTGGAAAACATAATATCTGCAGCAAAGTATTTAGTAGCAAAGTAGTATGGAAGTAACCGTAACGGTGGCAAAAGTAATAGTAGCAGTTTTGTATTAATTGTAACAATAGTCAACGGAAAAGTAACTAAGCAAAGATCAGTATGTGAAAAGCTCGTAGGCATTGGATCAATGATGGATAATTATGTCGGATGCGATTCCTCATGCAATAGTTATAACATAGGGTGACACAGAACTAGCTCCAGTTCATCAATGTAATGTAGGCATGTATTCCGAATATAGTCATACGTGCTTATGGAAAAGAACTTGCATGCCATCTTTTGTCCTACCCTCCCGTGGCAGCGGGGTCCTATTGGAAACTAAGGGATATTAAGGCCTCCTTTTAATAGAGTACCAGACCAAAGCATTAACACTTAGTGAATACATGAACTCCTCAAACTACAGTCATCACTGGGAGTTGTCCCGATTATTGTCACTTCGGGATTGCCGGATCATAACACATAGTAGGTGACTATTGACTTGCAAGATAGGATCAAGAACTCACATATATTCATGAAAACATAATAGGTTCAGATTTGAAATCATGGCACTCGGGCCCTAGTGACAAGCATTAAGCATAGCAAACTCATAGAAACATCAATCTCAGAACATAATGGATACTAGGGATCAAACCCTAACAAAACTAACTCGATTACATGGTAAATCTCATCCAACCCATCACCGTCCAGCAAGCCTATGATGGATTACTCAGGCACGGCGGTGAGCATCATGAAATTGGTGATGGAGGAAGGTTGATGATGACGATGGCGACGGATTCCCCTCTCCGGAGCCTCGAACGGATTCCAGATCATCCCTCCCGAGAGAGATTAGGGCTTGGCGGCGGCTCTGTATCGTAAAACGCGATGAATCCTTCTCTCTGATTTTTTTCTCCCTGAACGTGAATATATAGAGTTGGAGTTGAGGTCGGTGGATCCTCAAGGGGCCCACGAGACAGGGGGCGCGCCCCCCACCCTCGTGGCCAGGATGTGGGCCCCTTCGGTTGATTCTTTCGCCAGTATTTTTTATTAATTCCAAAAATATTCTCCGTGAAGTTTCAGGTCATTCTGAGAACTTCTATTTCTGCACAAAAATAACACCATGGCAATTCTGCTTAAAACAGCGTCAGTCCGGGTTAGTTCCATTCAAATCATGCAAGTTAGAGTCCAAAACAAGGGCAAAAGTGTTTGGAAAAGTAGATACGATGGAGAGGTATCAGGGGTTGGGATTGGCCACAACCATCATCCATACCCCCTCCATCACCGGCATAGGCGCATCCCCTTTAGCCGCAGCAGCGCGGCCTCTTTGCCCTTGGCGATGGATGCTTGGGCCATCTCATTGGCCCTGATAGTGGATAGAAGAAACGAAGGAGACCCATACCCAGGTTCGAGAGAAACACCCACGTCCGATAGAATATGTAAAAGATGATCGTCCGAAAGCGAAGGCAAAACAAGCCGAATCGGGGAAGGAGGGGGGGTTGGACACCATACCTGGGGGGGATCCTTGGTAGCCGCACGACACTCCGCCCACAGGGCCACCGGCTCGCCCGAGTCCCGAACACGTCGACCCTTGAGGGCCGTGGAAGCAGGCGAGCGGATCAGGGGAGAGCGCGCCACAGGAGAAGCCGAAACAGGACCAGAGCTCGACGCAGACCCCAGATCCTTATCCAAACGCCGACAAATACCCATCATCGATTGCTTGGAGCCCGAACAGACCTTGCTCTTGGCCGAGTACTTCCTAACCGTAGATTTCTTCTTTTTCTTGGACGTTGTTGGCTCCGTTGGGCGGGGAGGAGAAGGAGGCAGGTCCTCGATGCGAGAGAAGGTGGGAGATAGAGGACGAACTGGCAGATTGGAGCAAACCCCCGAGATGGGGGTGCCCGTGGCAGCCTTCTTTCCTTGACCAGCATCACCCAAGTCCATGCCTCCCTGCATAGGCACCTCCACCAACTCCTTTTGGGCCTGACCCACCAGAGCATTAGACTTGAACAGCTCGCGTTCATTAGAATCCAATCCATCCCATTCAGACTGAGTGAAGTGATGGTCTGTACCCCTGGTTTTGCCCACCCGCCGAGCCATCACCATTCTTGTCATGCTTGTCAGGGTTATCAGAGCTAGGGGAGGTGAAGTTGAGAAGCCTGGAATGCCTCAACTCCCTCAGCCCGAACCCGCAGCCGAACTCCATCAGAAGAGAGGAAGACATCAACCACACCTCGAACACAGACATGATCCACACACCAGACTTTGATACGAACCGGACCAATCTTCTCCAAGGACTCATAATCCAGCTCAACAGGCTTGTCAATCAGAACACCGAAGGCCATCATGAACGGGACCGAGCGCAATCCAGCCGGGACATCATCAACCAACACCCAGATCTGAGAAAGCAGTCCCACCGCTTTAGCACCACACGTCGCAGCCTTGACGGACGCCACCAACTGATTGTAGGAAGAGTAAAACTGGTGCAGGAAGAGATCATTCTCAAGCAGTCCTTGGAGGGGAAACCATTGCAAACTCATAATCAAAGAGCTGGCTAACGACTTGCCAGTCCCAGCCCCCCCTCGTCCCAGATCCGAAGACCTTCCAACAAGGTCTGAGGAGAGATCCTTTGGCCCTGGACCGTAACAATGGCAACATTCGAGAGGGATGGGGCCGCAGCAACCAAGGGAAGCTCACTATCCAGAGCAAAGAAAGAACATCCAGGGAGGCCCATTCCAAAGTGGACAAAGGCTGGGGGTTTAGTGCGGTTTTGGCAATCAACTGTCAAGTGCCCTTCAGATATACAAATTCGACAGAATGGAGGGTTGACGCACCTCGATTGGAAGTGACCTGGTTGGTGGCATGTGAAGCATGTGAGATAGGAAGGAGTGTTCGGAGCACTGGCACCCTGGCACGGGGGAGGGGGCGGAGGAGGAGGAATAATGCCGTCCCCAAGCCCCGACGAAGAAGATCCAGGAGCAGGGGCAGGAGGAAGGCGCGCCTTGAACTGCATGGAGGCGGGGCCAGAGAAGATGCATGGAGGAGGACGAGAGCCAGCCCCAGCACCAGAGGGCAAGGAGGCTGCCACAGAGGCGCCACCGGGCCCCGAGGAAGACAAGCCACCAGCACTGCCCGACGCCGCGACCTCCCAAGGATCCAATGCCGGCTGCCCCGCAGCACCAGATCCGGACGCCAGAGGGCCAGATCCAGCCTGCGACTGCTCCCGCTTGTTGTGCTGGAGCCACTCCGGGCCCGCCGCCCACGCCTCGCGGTCGCGGGTCACCTGCTCACGCGTCGCCCGCTCGGCCTCCAACTTGGAGCGCAGGGCAGCTTCATATTCCAGATCAGCCCCCGAGCCCGATGAGTCCTCGCGCCGGCGCTTGTTGCCTAACAAGGTTTCGTTCAAGGAGCCCCTGGACTTGTCCATGGCGAGGGCCTCCGCGAAGGAGAGGAGAAGAGGAGGAGGAATGGACTTGAGGAAGCGACAGATGGGGGCGCGGTGTTTACGTAGATCCACAGCGAAAGCCGAAAACCCAAGGAAAGGGGGAGAGATCCTCTTCTCACCCATAAATAGCCCGAGCGAGTTGCGCCCACATGGGCCGAGCCGGCCACAGGGGCCGAAGAGAGGGAGGGGGAGCAGTGGCCACCACTAGCTGCCCAGGGCCCACAGGAGGGGGGAACAGATAAAGGAAATATGCCCTAGAGGCAATAATAAAGTTGTTATTTATATTTCCTTGTATCATGATAAATGTTTATTATTCAATCTAGAATTGTATTAACCGGAAACTTAGTACATGTGTGAATACATAGACAAACAGAGTGTCACTAGTATGCCTCTACTTGACTAGCTCGTTAATCAAAGATGGTTAAGTTTCCTGGCCATGGACTAAGAGTTGTCATTTGATAAACGGGATCACATCATTAGAGAATGATGTGATTGACTTGACCCATCCGTTAGCTTTGCACGATGATCGTTTAGTTTTTTGCTATTGCTTTCTTCATAACTTATACATGTTCCTATGACTATGAGATTATGCAACTCCCAAATACCGGAGGAACACTTAGTGTGCTATCAAACGTCACAACGTAACTGGGTGATTATGAATATGCTCTACAGGTGTCTCCGATGGTGTTTGTTGAGTTGGCATAGATCGAGATTAGGATTTGTCACTCCGAGTATCGGTGAGGTATCTCTGGGCCCTCTCGGTAATGCACATCACTATAAGCCTTGCAAGCATTGTAACTAATGAGTTAGTTGCGGGATGACGCATTACGGAATGAGTAAATAGACTTGCCGGTAACGAGATTGAACTAGGTATTAAGATACCGACGATCGAATCTCGGGCAAGTAACATACCGATGACAAAGGGAACAACGTATGTTGTTATGCGGTTTGGCCGATAAAGATCTTCGTAGAATATGTAGGAACCAATATGAGCATCTAGGTTCCGCTATTGGTTATTGACTGGAGATGAGTCTCGATCATGTCTACATAGTTCTCGAACCCGTAGGGTCCGCACGCTTAACATTCGGTGACGATCGGTATTATGAGTTTATGTGTTTTGATGTCCCGAAGGTTGTTCGGAGTCCCGGATGTGATCACGGGCATGACGAGGAGTCTCAAAATGGTCAAGACGTAAAGATCGATATATTCGATGACTATGTTTGGACATCGAAATGGTTCCGAGGGAGTTCGGGCATTTACTGGAGTACCAGGAGGTTACCGGAACCCCCTGGGAAGTATATGGGCCTTATTGGGCTATAGTGGGAGAGAGGAGAAGGGAACCTAGGAGGGGGCGCCCGCCCAAGCCCAATCCGAATTGGGTGGGGCCCCCCTTTCCTTCCTCCTTCCTCCCCCTTTCTTTGCTCTCCTAGTCCAACTAGGGAAGGGGGGGAATCCTACTCCCGGTGGGAGTAGGACTCCTCCAGGGCGCGCCATAGAGGGCCGGCCCTCCCCCCTCCTCCACTCCTTTATATACGGGGGAAGGGGGCACCCCATAGACACACAAGTTGACATTGTCTTAGCCGTGTGCGGTGCCCCCCTACACCATAATCCACCTCGGTCATATCATTGTAGTGCTTAAGCGAAGCCCTGCGCCGGTAGCTTCATCATCACCGTCATCACCGTGCTGACGAAGCTCTCCCTCGACACTCAGCTGGATCAAGAGTTCGTGGGACGTCACCGAGCTGAATGTGTGCAGATCGCGGAGGTGTCGTACTTTCGGTACTAGGATCGGTCGGATAGTGAAGACGTACGACTACATCAATCGCGTTGTCATAACGCTTCCGCTTACGGTCTACGAGGGTACGTGGACTACACTCTCCCCTCTTGTTGCTATGCATCACCATGATAGATCTTGCGTGTGCGTAGGTTTTTTTTGTTTTGAAATTAGTGCGTTCCCAACAACAGACAGCAAGGACAAAGGAGGGGCCGCGGGCCGCCCACCCGTGTCCGGCCCATGAGGCCCAGGGTCCAGCACTCCTCGGGGCCCACGAGCCGTTGAGGACCAAACCGGATCTAGGTTTTGCGCACCCGTCGTCACCCCGACCCTCGATGAGCCAAGCAGCATCGGCGATGACGCCCCAGACGGAGGAGATGGGGGGTGAAGATCCGCACGAGCCAGGGGAGCACAAGCCGGCGGCTCCCGTCTCCAACCCAGACGGCACCGCGCCAAGGATACCTTTGGCCAGATATGGAAGGAACTTACCAGATTTACGACAACGGCGCGACACACGGTGCCAGCTAGAGACATCCTCCGACGACGCCACCGGCCTACCCCTGCCCCCAAGGGCAAACTTGCGGGGGCGAGACGTTGCCTTGGCTGCCAGCGGCGACAACGGAGGCAGTGCTCATGTCTGATGTGGCAAAGGTGATTGATAACCCACAAGTATATAGGATCGCAACAGCTTTCGAGGGTAGAGTATTCAACCCAAATTTATTGATTCGACACAAGGGGAGCCAAAGAATATTCTCAAGTATTAGCAGCTGAGTTGTCAATTCAACCACAACTGGAAACTTAGTATCTGCAGCAAAGTGTTTAGTAGCAAAGTAATATGATAGCGGTGGTAACGGCAACAAAAGTAAAGGAAGAAAAAGTAATACTTTTGGTATTTTGTAGTGATTGTAACAGTAGCAACAAGACAGTAAATAAGCGTAAACCAGTATATGGAAAGCTCGTAGGCATCGGATTAGTGATGGATAATTATGCTGGATGCGGTTCATCATGTAACAGTCATAACATAGGGTGA
The DNA here is from genome assembly GCA_032464435.1 of Aegilops umbellulata. NCBI lineage: Eukaryota > Viridiplantae > Streptophyta > Magnoliopsida > Poales > Poaceae > Aegilops > Aegilops umbellulata. Next base: position 447,754,094 of record CP136054.1, read on the forward strand.
CACAGAACTAGCTCCAATTCATCAATGTAATGTAGGCATGTATTCCGAATATAGTCATACGTGCTTATGGAAAAGAACTTGCATGACATCTTTTGTCCTACCCTCCCGTGGCAGCGGGGTCCTAATGGAAACTAAGGGATATTAAGGCCTCCTTTTAATAGAGAACCGGAACAAAGCATTAGCACATAGTGAATACATGAACTCCTCAAACTATGGTCATCACCGGGAGTGGTCCCGATTATTGTCACTTCGGGGTTGCCGGATCATAACACATAGTAGGTAACTATAGACTTGCAAGATATGATCAAGAACTCACATATATTCATGAAAACATAATAGGTTCAGATCTGAAATCATGGCACTCGGGCCCTAGTGTCAAGCATTAAGCATAGCAAAGTCATAGCAACATCAATCTCAGAACATAATGGATACTAGGGATCAAACCCTAACAAAACTAACTTGATTACATGATAAATCTCATCCAACCCATCACCGTCCAGCAAGCCTATGATGGAATTACTCACGCATGGCGGGGAGCATCATGAAATTGGTGATGGAGGATGGTTGATGATGACGACGGCGACGAATACCCCTCTCCGGAGCCCCGAACGGACTCCAGATCAGTCCTCCCGAGAGGTTTTAGGGCTTGGCGGCAGCTCCGTATCGTAAAACACGATGATTTCTTCTCTCTTATTTTTTTCTCCCCGAAAGCAAATATATAGAGTTGGAGTTGGCGTCGGAAAGTCTCCAGGGGGCCCACGAGGTAGGGGGTGCGCCCTAAGGGGGGCGCCCCCACCCTCGTGGACAGGGTGTGGGCCCCCTGGTTTTCATCTTTGGCGAGGATTTTTTATTATTTATTATAAGATATTCCGTGGAGTTTCAGGTCATTCCGAGAACTTTTGTTTTCTGCACATAAAACAACATCATGGCAATTCTGCTAAAAACAGCGTCAGTCCGGGTTAGTTCCATTCAAATCATACAAGTTAGAGTCCAAAACAAGGGCAAAAGTGTTTGAAAAAGTAGATACGATGGAGATGTATCAGTGATCCATTAATCATTTGTTTGTGAGACCCTATAAATGGGTGATACTTCTTTTCCACTGATTTTGTTTGAGATTCTCTGTGCGAAAGTAATGTTCAATGCAGTTGAAACACGTTTCGGTTAATTTTACTGTAAACAAATATTTCGCTTGATTTTGTTATAATACTTCCATATAATTTATATGTTTGCTGGCATCAAGTCCATTTAACTTCTTTTTTTGTAATACATAGTTGCAAATTTATAGACATTCATGTTGTGGTTAATCCAGTTCCAAATTAATTGTGGTGATTACTTGTATCGAGTCCAAGCTCTTAACTGAATTCTTCTTATTTTATAGACAACAAAATACTTTCACATCAATTCCAAGCTCTTAACTGAATTCTTCTTCATTTATAGACAGCAAAATACTTCCACATCAATGAGGTTGGTTCTTCCTGTGAAGGGCCAAGGATCAGGAAAAAATGCTAACAATAAGTCACATTTTACAAGTATTCAAACCACTTTATTTATCCAGATAGTTAAGTGTCATTTCCTTTGTATTTAAGACTTCTTATGCATGGTATTCATCTTGTGCCCGCGGCCATCCATGGGGCACCTAGCAAATGATTAGTATTCTATAGTCATTAGTTTTTTATTCTTAAATAAACATCTACACATACCGCACGTGCATAATATAAACATTTTTCTTTATAAAAAATGTGTTTTTACTCTCATCCTTCACAACAATGTACTATTTTGGATATCTAAATGTGCAACTCTCCCAACTTACTAGGTCTACATACTCTAGTTGTGTGTTCTTACTCCAATCCTTCACACCAAAGTACGGAAATACTAATGAGCGAATGTTCGCTGGGAAGGAGCTCCCAGCGAATGTCCTACAGCCTTGTGATCAAAATCAAACGGATGACATTTGAAAAAATGGGTACACTGCGTTCGCTGGCAATTCTCCCTTACACATGGCAATTTCACCTTCCATACATGGCAAGTCCATGAAGAAATGCCACATGGCATTTAAAGTTGTTTTGGCATGGCAACTCGGTCCGCTGTTGGAAATTTCTCTCCCAACGAACGTTCACCAGATATTTGCGTAATAAAGATAAGGTAGAAACGGTGAATAAATGGAGAAACAAAGAAAGGTGGAGACATTATGTTGTTGTGCGTTAACATATGTTGCTTCCCTACTGAAAAGAAGGTGGGTGAAATCCACAAGGAGTGAAAACTCTATTTAGTTAGTAATCTTCAAATCATTCAATAATATAGCACTTTTTGACACCTCCAAGGGAGTACACTTTTGCGTGGACACACTTGCGCGATCATAACCATGTTTGTTGTGGTGCACTTCCCTGACTACCTTTTGGAAAAGAAAAAAGACAAACGTAACAAAAATGTAGTCAGGTATTCCAAATGCAGTGAAGTCTATTGGGTGTGATTTTGTGCAAGTTCGCAAATGGTCATTCTTGAGGCTCACCTTCTCTGCTCGTTCCTGGGCCGATTGAAGACCACAGTTGGAACGATCGTCTTGCTTACCTCGACGAAAGATTACACTGAGCACTGTTTTCAAGGAAAATTGTGACTAATTATATTAGTGGGTAAACCATTTGCTAGTTGCTAGCTACTGATGTCTACTGCTTGGTTCCAATTTGGTAGCTAGTTTTGCACCAAAAGAAACCAGAAATAGAGTACACCAAAGTCCAAAGTTGCGAAATCTAGTAGTATAGAATATGTTTTTTTATACAGGTAGAATAAGATTTACTGATTTTATTCATGGGGATAAATTCCTGCTCCAAAAGTCAAAACAGTCTGGACATTTCGGAGATGGAGATTGGATGCCGTTACCACTTGTAAAAAAAAATCGAGCTTAAGTTCAGCTGTCATTTCGGTCGACTTGGGCGACTGCTCTATAACACTTTCGGTCTTTTCCCTGAACAATTATGCCCTGGACTAGTCACTAGTGGGCTCGCAGCGCTAGGTGGACCGTTCCGCTCGTCCACCATCACCACTCATGATCTACAGCCTACAGGGATATATAGTTGGTCAGATCAAGTTGCTCTGATCAGCCCCATCGATGCATCCCATTACACACAGTGGTCACACGAACTTGCTGCTACTTTCGCATCAGACACGCACTCGCCGGCCGCAAGTAGCCATTCCACCGCACATCTTCACCTGCCGGTTTCCGCTTTGCCGCATCTCCTCATCCTCTGCACCAACAGACCACCGACTCACGCATCGCATCTCCTCGTCGTCCCGCAAGGCAGCCAACCAATGCAACGCAACGACCCGTCCAATCGCAGAATCGCATTCGCATCGGGCCGACGACAAGCTTGTAGTACGGCGCGTACGCATGCATGCATGCATGTCCTATGCCCAGCCTGAGTGTCAATGTGGGCGCGCGGCTGGCCGTGAAGCTAAGCTAGTGGAGGAGAAGTAAAGCAGAGGGCCGAGGATACTTTGGCCGGCCGACTTGCACGTACGAACGGAACGGAGCAAGTAGATTAGTTGCTTGCGGCCATGATGGAAACTGCACGTAAAGGAACCGTAAGCCTGGCCTAGCATAGGCTGCTGATAGTACACATAGTAGTGCGATGCTGGCTAGGATATGGTCGCTTTTGCTGTGCTGGACCGCGAGCCCGGAGCTGCTTTCGCGCCCACAGCTAGGTCGCACTCTGCCGGATGCAACCTGGGCAGAGGACAGCCCCGCATGCGCCTTTCCCGCGCACGACGGCCGACTGCCCGCCCTTGAGCTAAACGCCGACGACAACATAGCTCCATGAGCAGTTCAATCAGGGATCAGCACTCGCATGCACTGCACCTCGATCGCTGCTCGTCCAAAGCAAAAGCAACTACCAATGCTGACGGCGGAACGCACAGGTAACGGCTGCGTGGTTACCCAGCGTACGTCTCCGCCTTTTTCTTAGGATATTTTCGGGACGATGACGGTGAAGATACATATGATGATGGTGGCTCGAGCGGTGAGATGAGATGAGACACACGGTTTCTGGCTTTTAATCCTTGCCCTTTTCAGCTAGCTATCTAAGCTACAAATCGCCGGGTCGGGTCTCTGTTGTGCGTCAATAATTTATTAGCAACCACGCAATCGGATTGGCAAAAAAGGTAATGATATGCACAGCTAGACAGCTAGTGATATGCATGATCGAGCACTACCGCCCCAAAGTCGGCCGGCCGACCGGGGTCCATGCATGCGATGCGACATGCGAGGGTGCTCTTTCTTATCCCGGGCTTATCTCGTGCTCAAAACGACCTGCCCCGGCCGTGACACGGCTTTGTTGCCTCGATATGGCAAGGACACGGTGGATTGCACGTAACGTTGCACCGTGTGTTCGTTTTCCGTGTTTCGTTTGGCGGGCATGCATGCATAGCATAGTGCTGAGACTCGGAGAGGTGCCAACAGATTTAGCAGTCGCTCCACGCCAGGGTAAAGTTTGCCGTGTCCGATGCCATGATCGGTCGATCGGGCCGTGCCGGTGCGCGATGACACATCGCCGCGCCGTGCACGAAGGGTCCTGCCAAAAGTTGCGGTGAGAGCCAAAGAGAACCATCCCCTGGAAGCAAAGCCTTCCTTAGGCGGTGAAATGTTTAAATAGCAACTATGACTAGCCGGTACTAATTATGTTCTGAAGAAAGGGACGCCCATGACAAATCAAACATTTCTTGTGCCAATTTATATGCGCGAGGGACAAGTTTAGTTGATAAGCATGATAAATTCTCCCTCAATTCTCCGTTTCAAAAAAAAAATTACCCTCAATTTTGATCTTCATTGTCTGGATTGAGCAACGACAACCCTCATGTGCCATCACTCACGTTCTGTTGTCAAGAGACACTAGGTGAACTCTTTTTGTCGGTAGTCCGGCTAGAAACGTTGATCGGACACACATGGGTCATAACGCATGGTTCCTATCCGTCGCTGGGTGAATGGGAAGCCCGATCCGTCCCCCGTCCCCCGTGCCGCTCCCGCGAGCGGCGCGGGGCGGATCCCTAATCCCCGCCGCCGCCACACCCCACCTCCCCTCCCCTCCCTCGCCGCCACCAGTGGGCGTCGCCGGGCAAAGCCCGTGCGCGCGTCGGCGGCGGCGGGGTCCCCTCCCCTTCCCTCGAGGCTCTCCGGCGGTGCGGGAGGCCTTACTCTTGGGGTCAGGCAAACCGGCGGCGGCGCGCGTCTGGACTATGTCGGCGTGGTCGGACGGTGCTGGTTGGAGCGGGGCGCTGCTCTGGGATGGCGCGGCCTGGCGTGGTCCGGCCGGATCTGGCGGCCACGAACGGCGGCGCTCGGAGGTTGGAGTTGGGCGCTGCTCGGGGATGTGGCGCGCGGCGGCGGGCAGCAGTTGGTCCTCCGGGAGCTGGCGGAGCAGGGATTGGTGGTGCCGCGGCGACTCGCCCCCGGCGGTGGTTGGCTAGGGGTGGGTCGGTGGCGCAGGCTGGCAGCGACCGGGGCGCGGGTCCGGGGATCTCGGCCCGGATCTGGTGTGCGTCGGCGCTGGCAGGCGTCCTTGGGCTGCTCACGGCAGGGAGTGCGGCGGTTGTGCCCGAAGCCTTATGTGGGGCGTAGCAGGATGGAGGGTGCTGGTGGTACACCGACACTGGCGGTGGCGGCGCGGCGAGGCCTGGCCAGGAAGGGTCTTGGCGGGCAGCGGGCATTCGTCTGCTGCCGTGTGAGGCGTGCGGCGATGCCTCGGTGGTGTCGGTGCCGGAGTGTAGTCGGAGGTGCGGATCGGATCCATTCTGGTGGCAGTCCCCTGGCGCGGGTGAAGGCAACCGTGGCGGATTTGGCTGTGCACCGCTCGGTAGTTGCTGCGGTTCCTAGTCGAGGTTGAGGGTGATGGCTTTAGGCGTGTTCCTTCGGCAGTGAGGGGGGCTTCGATGGTAAGTTGCTGCGGTGACGGCGGTGTGAGGCATCTGATCGGGACTGGCCGGGATCTTGGAGACGTGGAGATGTGCGGTGCTACGGATGAAAATCTTGTTCGGTTGTAGCCGGACCGGCGTTGATGGCACCTACGGGTGTCATTCACCTTCCTGAAGGCTTCGCCGAGTGCAACGCCATCTTCCTCGCGACCTTGTATCGGCAGCTGTCTCCGAGGCGAAAGCCTTGATTCGCAGGATCGACATGATGGCAACGTCCTTGAGGTTGTTACTCTGTTGGGAGCATTGTGCTGGGAGACTCGAGGTCCCATGATGCGCTCTTCCGGCGTTCACCGCTGCCCGGATCTTTCTCCTTCGGCGCCATGTACGGTCGTCGCCGGCTTATCTAAGGAAGCTGGAGTTGCTGTTCTTCGGAGGTCTTCAGCGTCGGCCGAGACGCGACAAGGGGTTCGATGTAGGGTAGGCTTTTTGTGTCGTAGTTGTGTTGTCGTGTTGTTGTATTTGGTTGTCCTTGTACGAACCAGGTGTGGAGTGGCCTTCGTTGTTCGCAGCAAGCGGTTGACGTTGTTGTATGTCCCATTTCTCTTCTTGTATAAAGCTAAGGTACGCAATTTGCGTACCCTCGATCATAACACATGGTTCCTTGCATTTACATAAGTTTAATTTGTGATGTCCTACCCGACCCATCGCCATTTCATAATCTGGCCACCAGCAAGAAAAAAGGAAGATCAATGTGAGAGTGGAGAAACCCTAGAAGCGCGTCGAAGACCGCCGGCAACCACGAAGAGAGGAGCATGGATAAGCGGCAGCAGAGAAAAGGTTCTCTGCCCGAGTCACCTGGGCGGGGGCAGCTCACCGACGAACCCTCGAAGCAGATGGCCGCTAGCCGGCAGGAGCAGGACGGCCAATTCACCGTCCGCAATGTAACTGTCACAAGTTCCAGCCACAAATTCGCCAAAAAAAAAGAAATAATTGCCAGTCAAAGATCCCCGTAGAAAATATTCGCCGCTGAGAAATCGCAAGCACTGTGCAGTGCAAAAACATTGGTCTGAATGCATGCGCGCAGCTCGCCTGCCACAAGTCGTCCATCCCATCCCCCGTGGATCGTGACCAGCGATCTGAACCGGAGAATATTACACCTCCCGGCAAATTAAGAAGAAGAATATTGCACCTCCGAGCCGAGTCCACGGCGGCAGCACAGTGCGGCATGCCGCCGTGCGTGCCGGCTCGATCCAGTCACGCCCAAGTTGGCAGTTGCCCATCAGCTCGCGCCTCGCGGCTAGCTTCCGCCTGTGCCCCACCGGCCGGAGCCATTTTTCCAAGCTTAAAAGGGACGGCCGAGGACTTTGAATTTTTAAAACCACGCTCCCCATCCAGCAGCTCACTCGCTCTCCGGTCGATCGCTCTCTCGCCAGGCCGAGCCACACCGCCACTTGCCACGATATTTCCTCGCTTGCTTGCTCGCCCGCTCCCTCGACCGATCGCCTGCACCACAAGCTGGCCGGCCGGCAGCGTGCTCGGTCTCCCACGCGCTGCCTTTGACTACCGCAGCTCCACGAGTCCGCACCCCGCACATGGCGTGAGAGCGTGGGCTAGCTCCTACTAGCTGATAAGTCCAAGAAGTCCAAGCTCGTGCACGTCGAGGCTTGCGTGCGTGCGTGCGTGCAGAGTTCGTGAAGGGAAGGGAAGGAAGAAACCTACTATGGCCGCGCAGGAGGGCGCCGCGGGGACGGCGAACCAGGTGGCGAGGGTGCGGTACGGCGACGTCGACGACAGCAACTTCGCGCTGCGCGGCCGCGCCGTGCCGCTGCTGGCCGGCCTGCTCGCGCTCCTCGTCGCCTTCGTCGCCGTCTGCCTCTACCTCCGCTGGGCGTGCGGCCGCCGCCGCGCCCGCCGCGACGCCGGCCGCGAGGCCTCGTCCTCGTCCGCCGCGGCGTCGCCCGTGCCCGGCCTCGACGCCGACGCCATCAATGGGCTGCCCGTCACGCTCTACAGCCCGCCCGCCTCCTCGCCGGCGCGCTCCCCTTCGCGGCAGAAGGGCGACGGCGGAGACGAGGAGCAGGCGGCTGTGGAGTGCTCGATCTGCATCAGCGCGCTGGTGGCCGGGGAGAAGGTGAAGGCGCTCCCTCCCTGCGGCCACTGCTTCCACCCGGAGTGCGTCGACGCCTGGCTCCGCTCCCAGCCCAGCTGCCCGCTCTGCCGCACCCTCCTCCTCCCCGCCGTCGCCAAGCCGGCCGACGTTGTCAACGGAGGCGACCCGCCGCCGGTGTGACTCGTGAGCCACAAGACAACGCGCTCGTACTCGCACGCCAACTCACCGAAGCATGACAAGCAGGCCCCACCTGTAAGCCACTCACTGCTACCTCGACCGCAAGAAAGCCCGTACGTCCCGGTTTAACAACAGAGCCAAATGAGCAATGTGGCTACCGTACCCGTCCCCGGCGAGGCGCGTCATCGCCGGCCGGAAAGGCAGGGCCAGCTCTGCCATGGCACCACGGGAGCCGTTCTTTCGCGGGCCGGCCGGCGTGGGGTCGCGTCATCTCTCCGGCCACTTTTCTACCTTAAATTTTCCGTTCAAGCCTCCAAAGGAAAGGACAGCGGTGTAGGCTGTACATTAAAATTATCTATGTCATGAGTATTGTAGTGCCGTCAATGTGTACGAGGCGGCAGCTCAGTGGTGCCCGAGCTAATGGCATCTCGATCTGTACGTAGTTTAACAGCACTGACACGGGCAGCTCACCCTTAATTAAGTCCCGGGATCTCTCTGCTTGTCACCATCCTGATCGCGTTTGCGTATAGTAATCTGCACTTTTGAGGCAGCTGCCGTAAGTGTGCGTGTATCTAATGACTAATGGAGCCGCGCTTTGCGAAAAGGTTGCGTCTCCGATCAACACCTCACCGTTTCTTCCTTCAACCGTCCCCTCTGGATCTCTTTCGAGCGGCGCAATTAGTGCGTTGGATGGAGGATTGATTAGGCGACTAAAATTAGTGCGATGGAGGATCAGGATCAGGACGTCCGTCTTCATCTTGCTAGGCTAAGCTAGCTGTGCTTCTTATTCCATCGCACTACGTGGTGTACTACATGAGCAATGCTGTTTGGGTTGGGTTCGGTTGATTGTTGGGGTTATCATGAACACCAGTGGCGGTGCCACGGCTGGAGCACTCTGGATCTTTTTCGAGCGGCGCAATTAGTGCGCTGGAAGATTAGTTTAGGAAACAACCGGACGTCTTAAGCTAGCTTGCCGTGCTTAATGCACCACTACTGCTAACATGATAAGCATTAAGCAATGCTATATTAGTTTGTGCTGGACTAATCGTTGGGGTTATCGTGAACAGCAGTCGCAGCAGACACCAATGCACCACAGCTCTGGCACCGGGTAGTATTTTAAGCGAGACTAGCTTGATTAGCTCTCACGCAGGCCGGAGGTCCTCGTAGTATATGTCAGTCAAGCACATCCATCATGGCGTCGCCTCCAACTCGACATTCGCTCTGATCCAGGAGCGGCAACTAGCTAGCATTGGCAAGCAGATGGAACTGGGACAAGATATCCTCGGGACAGAAAAGTGAAAGGGATAACAGGCAAATTTGGTGCGATTCCTTTTTCACTTGTTGCGGACCAGTGCAAAGCAGTATTTTAGTGATTTCCATCTTCCACTTTAATGCGGGATTTGAAAGGGGATGGGGTTATCCCTGCCTCCCTGATCAAATCCTCAGCAGCACTAGGCGGTGCCGCCGCGGTGGTGGCCCAGTCCGTCTCTTTCCCAGGTGCAATTTGATGAAACCGGTGTAGTGTGGTGGTGGTTGACGGCTTGACGCCCCGTCTTTTCCGCGGGGAAGAGGAGGTTAGCTACAGTGACTACGGTAGCGCCAACCTAGAGGCGAGCTACTGATGAGTGATGATGCGCTATGGACTGTGCGCGACATGGCCCCCGGAGATCGATCGGACGGGCCGTTCCGCCATGTTCGGGCAACCGCTAGGCTCCTCGCTCTGTGCACGCATGTGCCGCTCTTGCCACCGGAGAGGTGATTCGGATGATGCGTAGCAGAAGCCGCGCCGCCATTTTTCGCTAACTCGACTGGACGGATGCCATCACGCAAAACAACTACCCCTCCTCATGAAAAATGTACATATACTATCTCCGTTCCGAAATATTTGTCTTTCTAGACATTTCAACAAGTGTCTATATAGAAAGCAAAATGAATGAATCTACACTTTAAAATATGTATATATACATCCGTACGTAGGCCCTCTCTTTTGCGTAGCTTGGTTCGACTAGAGTCGGAATGACTGTAATAACGTAGCTGAACTATTATGCTTGGTGTTGTCTGAACCAGTAATATGGAGGAGGTGAAGTAGGAGGTGCTATGGCCTGCCGCTGTGGCACACCCCCATGCCTTGCCGCTTGGATAGCTCTTTTGCTTTGCTCTGCGTCTTCTAGTTCGAAGAACTTGTGGTTTTCATTAATGAAAATCGAAGGGGGGCGAGAAGCCCTCACTTTTATTAAAAAAACATTCATATGCAGTAGTCCATTTGAAAACCCTAGAAGGACTTATATTTAGGAACAGTGGGAGTAGAAATTTTAGAATAAATTATAGAGTGAAGTAAAAAATGCATAGAAAAGGTGCAAGTCACCATCTCTTCCATCTTTAATTACCCATCCATCAATGAGCTAAGTGCATATACAAATTTAGGAGGTCATGTGTAGAATATTATTGGTCTTGATTACCGTGTGATGGGAGAGAAGCATTTTTTTCTACTTTAAAATGCATTGGAAAGATAAAAATACACTCTTTTGTGGGCAAATTTTAAAACCAAACGTACACTCTTCACCGGACGGAAGGAGTACAGGTACTAAATTTTGGCAGAAAATACGAAGAGGACCGATAAAGCAGGGCGGAGATAGGACTCATATTATCTTAAATACCATCTGCCGACGGTGGGATTTCACTTCTCTGGCAAATTAGTCATGTTTTCTCTCGTGTACCTGGCGAATCTGTCAGCCACCTTGTTCTCGTTCTTGTCACCGACAAGCTTCTTACGTCCAAATTGCGCTCACTCCAACTGACTTCAAATGTCTTCCGTGCCTCGCCGGAGACGGCAGCCGTGGAACGAGAGCTTTTTCTCTCTTTCCTGTGCCGATGCTCTCTGGTCAGAAAATAGCCCGACGCATGAGTCGAGGCCGATCAATGAAGTAGTGCCCTCTCATGGCGGAAAATAGTATTGGGTTCCTGGGTGTATATACACCTATATGAGGAATAGTCTCTACCTAATAATAAAGTAAATTGGGTTTCGGTCGTCCGTCACGCATTTTTGCTGCAAACCCCCTGCATTTTTTATGAATTAACCCGCAGTATATAATTAAGTCATAACCGAACCGTTATTTTATATTTTTACGGAAACCCTTCTGTCGTATTAGATAATTCATCCGCCGATCATATATATAAGTCAAACTAATGTTTTTCTAAATTATCCATATCTTTTAAACCGTAACTCCGATTTTAACATGTTATATATGAAAATTGATTTAAAAAATGTGTAGAATCTGAATATGATGTTATTTTGTTTGTTAAATATTATTTAAATATTATTTTGGAAGATATTTAAGTCAAACAAATATTTTTCTTAATTATCCATATCTATTAAACCGTAACTATGATTTTAACATGTTATATATGAAATTCGAATAGAAAAATATGTAGAATTTGAATATGATGTTATTTTTACCTATTAAATATTTTAAAATATTATTTTAAAAGCAAACTTGTAACCTATAGGACACGTCTGTTTTTCTTTCGTACCGCGACGATCTGGATTGCAAATAAACAACCACTAAATCATAAAGAGACGAAAGAAAACATCGATAACCACACGTGAGCACCTCTGAAAAAACTGACAGGGGAAAAACAACATTCAAACACACTTTGGTTTGTGTGAACACTGAGGTCACTGAGGGTGAGAAGGAGGATAAGCGGCAACACAAAAATGATGCCTCGCTAAAATAAAGGGCATGAACATATTATGGTTATTGGGTTAAGAGTGTGTGTTATTTTTTTCTCCCGTTACAACGCACGGGCTCTTTTGCTAGTAATAATTATTATTATAAAAAGGTAAAAAATGTTTAGAAGTCTTTCTAGAATAAACTTGACTTTCTTTTTCATTAGTAATAAAGTTTTGTGAAAAAGAAATCCAGCTTTGACTTCAGGGCAAAAAAGTAAAATTTATTTGCTATATAGGTCACTATTCACACTATTGAATGAATTTTAGTTTTTTTCAGAAGTCAACATGATTTTTCTTTTTGTGGAATTTTTCTTACAAGTACAATGAAGGTCAACTTTATTTCAAAAGTCTTTTCCGATTTTTTTTATCTAATTACTATTTTTCTCCATAGGGCGATGGCCCAGTTTATCTTGTTAGAGGCCATAATGGCTTGACACCAACCGCCAGGCTTTCTCTTTGCTCACCGAGTGAGATCGAAGGACTACTAAACTTTGGCGCTCCCACTAGCAGGCCGGCCCAATAATGCGCATATTGAGCATCAATTTTTTTCGCCATGACTTCCACGAAAGTCATTTTATGATGAAATATTGGGAGCACTTTAAACATGTGTCAATGCTTTGCAAAAAAGAAAAGATTTTTTTGAAAACATTCAATTATTTGGATTTAATTGTTCCCTCGAGCTCATTTGAGCTTGAGCTCAGAAACACCATGTCCTGCTTCATGGGGAAAATTTTGGGAAGCTTTTTATTGTCTCATATCTATTTTAGAAGCTTTCACTTGTTTTTTTGGGTGTTCTGTGTGTTTTCTATATAAATTTTCTTCTTTCTTTAGTTTTTCCTATTCCTTTGTTTTTAAAATTTTCTCGTCTTCATTTTTGCAAAACACATGTCGAGTTTTTTAATACAAATTGAATATTTTTGTATACACGCTGAATATTTTTTAGATACGTGATGAACAAGTTTTAAATGCATGTCAAACATTTATTTGAATGCATTTTGACCATTTCTCAAATGTACATTGAACAATTTGTATATACTGGCCGAACATTTTTCAGATACACGTTGAATATTTTCCAAATACATTTTGAACTTTTTTTTCGAATATACATTGAACATTTGCCAATTGCATATTGAAAAAAGTATAGTTTTTGTCCCTTAACTTTTTGGCGAAGTCTAGATTTAGTACCTCAATTTCAAAACTGGACAAATTGCATCCTCAACTTTTGAAACCAGACAAGTTGACGGCGAAGTCAAAATACAGGAAGGGAAGGCTACTCGGCCCCCGCGTCGTCCTTCCTAGGGCGACTCGGGCGGCGGTGCATCTCGCGAAGCGCAGCGGCCTCCCCCCGGCTTCCCTCTCCCCCGCCGCCGCCCAACAGCCTCCGCCGGGCGAAGCCCGCGCAGATATGGCGGTGGCGGGGCTCTGGCGCGCCGGAGCGGCTCGTCTTCGAGCAGGGGGCTCGTGTGGCGGCGGCGGTGCATCGCTCCTCCGCGCGCGCCGTTCGTGCTCCGGGCGCGGTAGGGAGGGCGGCTTTGCTTGCGGCGGGCTGGTGCTGCGCCCCCTGCTCCGCGTCTGTGGGGCGCGCGCTGGCGCGTCGCATCACAGATCCGGCGCGGTGGCCCTTTCTGCCGTCCCTCCATCGGCGCGTGTGGCGAGCGGGGGGTCCCTCGGTTGTGGGGGCAGCGTCTTCCCGCGGCAGATGTTGGGGAACGTTGCAGAAAATCAAAAAATTTCTATGGTTTCACCAAGATCTATCTATGAGTTCATCTAGCAACGAGTGATCGGAGTGCATCTACATACATTTCTAGATCGCGAGCGGAAGCGTTCAATAGAACGGGGTCTAAGGAGTCGTACTCGCCGTGATCCAAATCACGGATGACCAAGTGCGGGACGGACGACACCTCCACGTTCAACACACGTGCGGAGCGGATGACGTCTCCCGCGCCTTGATCCAGCAAGGAGGAGGGAGAGGTTGAGGAAGATGGCTCCAGCAGCAACACGACGGCGTGGTGGTGGTGGAGAGGCAGTACTCCGGCAGGGCTTCGCCAAGCTCTACGGAGGAGGAGGAGGTGTTGGAGTGGGAGAGGGAGGCGCCAGGGGCATGGGTGCGGCTGCCCTCCCTCCCCCCTCTATATATAGGGTCCCCAGGGGGCGCCGGCCCTGGAGATGGGATCTCCCAAGGGGGCGGCGGCCAAGGGGGGTGGAGTGCCCCCCAAGGCAAGTGGGGCGCCCCCCCACCCTAGGGTTTCCAACCCTAGGCGCAGGGGGGCCCAAGGGGGGCGCACCAGCCCACTATGGGCTGGTTCCCCTCCCCACTTCAGCCCATGGGGCCCTCCTGGATGGGTGGCCCCACCCGGTGGACCCCCGGGACCCATCCGGTGGTCCCGGTACAATACCGGTGACCCCGAATCTTTCCCGATGGCCGAAACTGCACTTCCTATATATAATTCTTTACCTCCGGACCATTCCGGAACTCCTCGTGACGTCCGGGATCTCATCTAGGACTCCGAACAACTTTTGGATTACTGCATACTCATATCTATACAACCCTAGCGTCACCGAAACTTAAGTGTGTAGACCCTACGGGTTCGGGAGACACGTAGACATAACCGAGACGGCTCTACGGCCAATAACCAACAACGGGATCTGGATACCCATGTTGGCTCCCACATGCTCCTCGATGATCTCATCGGATGAACCACGATGTCGAGGATTCAAGCAACCCCGTATACAATTCCCTTTGTCAATCGGTATGTTACTTGCCCGAGATTCGATCGTCGGTATCCCAATACCTCGTTCAATCTCGTTACCGGCAAGTCACTTTACTCGTACCATAATGCATGATCCCGTGACCAAACACTTGGTTACTTTGAGCTCATTATGATGATGCATTACCGAGTGGGCCCAGAGATACCTCTCCGTCATACGGAGTGACAAATCCCAGTCTCGATCTGTGTCAACCCAACAGACACTTTCGGAGATACCCGTAGTACACCTTTATAGTCACCCAGTTATGTTGTGACGTTTGGTACACCCAAAGCACTCCTACGGTATCCGGGTGTTACACGATCTCATGGTCTAAGGAAAAGATACTTGACATTGGAAAAGCTCTAGCAAACGAACTATACGATCTTGTGCTATGCTTATGATTGGGTCTTGTCCATCACATCATTCTCCTAATGATGTGATCTCGTTATCAATGACATATAATGTCCATAGTTAGGAAACCATGACTATCTATTGATTAACGAGCTAGTCAACTAGAGGCTTACTAGGGACATGTTGGTGTCTATGTATTCATACATGTATTACGATTTCCGGATAACACAATTATAGCATGAATAAAAGACAATTATCATGAATGTGACGCCCCCGGTTCAATCGTACACTAATCATGCACGCAAATGTGTACGATCAAGATCAGGGACTCACGGGAAGATATCACAACACAACTCTACAAATAAAATAAGTCATACAAGCATCATAATACAAGCCAGGGGCCTCGAGGGCTCGAATACAAGTGCTCGATCATAGACGAGTCAGCGGAAGCAACAATATCTGAGTACAGACATAAGTTAAACAAGTTTTGCCT
Source organism: Aegilops umbellulata (assembly GCA_032464435.1). Classification (NCBI taxonomy): domain Eukaryota; kingdom Viridiplantae; phylum Streptophyta; class Magnoliopsida; order Poales; family Poaceae; genus Aegilops; species Aegilops umbellulata. The sequence goes on from CP136054.1 coordinate 447,769,604, forward strand.
TAAGAAGGCTAGCACAAACTGGGATACAGATCGAAAGAGGCGCAGGCCTCCTGCCTGGGATCCTCCTAACTACTCCTGGTCGTCGTCAGCAGGCAGCACGTAGAAGTAGGCACCTCCAGAGTAGTAGGAGTCGTCGTCGACGGTGGCGTCTGGATCCTGGGCTCCATCGTCTGGTTGCGGCAACCGGGTAGAAGGGAAAAGGGGAAAAGGGGAAGAAAAGCAACCGTGAGTACTCATCCAAAGTACTCGCAAGCAAGGAGCTACACTACATATGCATGGATATATGTGTAAAGGGCCATATCAGTGGACTGAACTGCAGAATGCCAGAATAAGAGGGGGATAGCTAGTCTTATCGAAGACTACGCTTCTGGTCGCCTCCGTCTTGCAGCATATAGAAGAGAGTAGACTGAAGTTCTCCATGTAGCATCGCATAGCATAATCCTACCCGGCGATCCCCTCCTCGATGCCCTGTTGGAGAGCAATCACCGGGGGTGTATCTGGCACTTGGAAGGGTGTGTTTTATTAAGTATCCAGTTCTAGTTGTCATAAGGTCAAGGTACAACTCCGGGTCGTCCTTTTACCGAGGGACACGACTATTCGAATAGATAAACTTCCCTGCAGGGGTGCACCACATAGCCCAACACGCTTGATCCCATTTGGCCGGACACACTTTCCTGGGTCATGCCCGGCCTCGGAAGATCAACACGTCGCAGCCCCACCTAGGCACAACAGAGCGGTCAGCACGCCGGTCTAAACCTATGCACGCAGGGGTCTGGGCCCATCGCCCTGAGCACACCTGCACGTTGCGTACGCGGCCGGAGAGCAGACCTAGCAACCTCCATTTCAAAGGAAGTCACGTTACGCGGTCCAACCCGGCGCGCGCCGCTCAGTCGCTGACGTCACGAAGTGCTTCGGCTGATACCACGACGTCGGGATACCCATAACTACTCCCGCGTAGGTGGTTAGTGCGTATAGACCAAATGGCCAGACTCAGATCAAATACCCAGATCTCGTTAAGCGTGTTAAGTATCGCGAACGCCGACTAGGGCCAGGCCCACCTCTCTCCTAGGTGGTCTGAACCTGCCCTGTCGCTCCGCCACAAAGTAACAGTCGGGGGCCGTCGGGAACCCAGGCCCACCTCTACCGGGATGGAGCCACCTGCCCCTTCAGCCCCCATCTCCGAACAGTATCACATGTAATGTAACAGTGTAAAGTATATAGTATGCCCGTGATCACCCCGAGTGATCACGGCCCGATAGAATAGCATGGCAGACGGACAAGAGTGTAGGGCCACTGATGGAACACTAGCATCCTATACTAAGCAGTAGGATAGCAGGTAAAGGTAACAACAGTAGTAGCAAGGACAGGCTATGCAGCAGTATAGGATTAACGGAAAGCAGTAACATGCTACACTACTCTAATGCAAGCAGTATAGAGAAGAATAGGCGATATCTGGTGATCAAGGGGGGGCTTGCCTGGTTGCTCTGGCAGGAAGGGGTCGTCAACACCGTAGTCGATCGGTGTACCAGCAGCAGCGTCAGTCTCGTAGTCTACCGGAAAGAAGTAACGGAGGGGGAACAAAATAAATAACAGAGCAATCAAATGTAACACAAAGCAAGACGCGGCAATACGTTGTGCTAGGGGTGACCTAACGCAGGGATAGGTGATACCGGCGAAGGGGGAGAACATCCGGGAAAGTATCCCCGGTGTTTCGCGTTTACGGATAGATGAACCGGAGGGGGAAAGTTGCGAGTTTGATATGTTAGGAGTGTGTGGCGGATGAACGGGCCGCGTATCCGTATTCGTCTCGTCGTTCTGAGCAACTTTCATGTATAAAACTTTTTCATTCAAGCTACGGATTATTTTCTATGATTTTTCAAAGATTTAAACAATAACCTAAAAATCCCTGAAGTTTTGCTAAGTCTGAGAATTCGACAGTTTTAAACATCTTTTAGCTGTTTTCAGAAGGATATAACTATGAATCTGTACCTCCTATGATTTTGTGCCTTATATCTATTTTGAGCATTTTTCTGTGATCTACATGTTAGTACTAATTACATCCACATTAGAGTTCATTTGCTTGATCATCAACAGGACTAAAGTGGCTATGAAAATAAAGTTGTTTTCCATTTTTTTTGTTAACAGAACATTGAACTTTGTGATTTTCGTAGGAATTAATCCATGCATTGAAAGGGTTTGGTCCAGTGGGATAAAATGGAGTTTGTCAAGAATACTTTCTACTCATATTTTCTATAGCCCTCTTAGTAGTTGTTTAGCCGCAGTTTAGGGGCAGTCGAGGGGGTTACTCGATGTAGAAATGAAAAAGCTAGCTAGCGCTGCTACAGTAGCTAGTAGCAGCAATAGATTCAGCAGAGCAGCAGCGTCATGCCAACGAGCTTCGCGGGACGCCGCGCTGCACGGCGTACGCGTGGGCCTACAGAACGGGGCCGGGGCGGCCGATGCGGGCGGGCGGCAGTGGTCACGGCCAGCACGGCGGGGCATGCGCGTACGCAGGTGCCGGTGGGCTTGCGGCCAAGGGCGCTGGGGCGAGCGCGCTCGGGCGGAGTGAGCTGCGGGAGGCGTCGGCAGCAGAGGCAGTAGCGGCTGGCAGGCAACAGCTGCACGTAGCTGGATGCGGGCATGCGTGGGCGCCGGCGGCCCTTGGCAGCCGCAGTAGGGAGAGCAGGCGGCGGCAGCACCAGGGGGGCGATGGCAGGCAGCGATGCGAGCAGCAGCAGCAGTGCATATGCGGGCGTCGGGTGCGGTGGCGGCCAGGAGCTCGGTGAGCACGGCCTCGTAGTTACCGCGCACGCGAGGGCAAACTAAGGGGCTATAGGGGCTCTACGGCTTGCGGGGAAGCGAGTGGACTCGCTGGAGTAAACAAACGGTCGCCGGAGCACGACCGCCGACGAGCTACGCGGGGGAAAAGCTTCCACAATGGTGCGGACGGCGCGGTAAGCGGCTACGGCACGACAGAGGGAAACGGAGGGGAAGGAGAGCTCACAGTGGGGGCGCACGGCGGCTCGGTGAGTGAGCGGGAGCGCAGAGGCGACCGGCGTCCTGAGGAAGAAGTCGAGCTCGGAGCGGCGTCGTGGGGGCGTCCGGGTCCTCGTGGATTGGCGTAGAGGAAGAAGCGGAGGACGGCGCAGGTCGGGGCGAGGTGAGGCAACGACGGCGAGGTCCGGCGACGGCGACGAAGGGCGCCGGCTCGGGGCCGTGGGCGTCCAGATCGGGGAGCGGGATGCGAGGGAGAGAGGGGGTTAGCTAGGGTTCCAGGCGTCGGGGAGGGAGTCGCCGGATATATAGGCGAGGCCGGCCGGGCGATGGCCGGCGCGTGGCCGGCGACGGGGCGATGGCCGCCACGCAACCCCCCGGTCCTGTAGTGGGAAGGGGATGGGGGAGTGGGCCGGCCTGGCCAGTTTGCTGGGCCAAGGCCCAGGGGAGGGGAGGTTTTATCTTTTTATAATTTCGTTTTGTTTATCTTTTCTTTTTTATTTACTCTTTTATTTTACCATTAGCATATTTTAGTTTTATAAAAATATGAGACCAATACCTAAATTAATGTTTTAGTTTAACTCTCTGCCACAAAAGTTTGGTACCCCATTAAATTAATTTGATATTTTAGAAATTATAAAAGGCATCTAATTAACTATGAATGCCACTGTTTTAATTATTTTAAGCACTTAAACATTTTCTAAAGTTTTGGTTTCTTCACCAGTATTACATATGCATTTTTTGGCTCACTCTGAACATTTTAGTTTTAATATTTAAAAATATTTATTGTTTGCTTGATTTTGAATTGTTTCGAACTAATGTGAGTTTATTAACAAAAATCAAGGTGACATGGCACCATTAGTAGAGGGTTACTGTGGCTTAATTATCCGGGCGTCACAATTCTCCTCCACTACAAGAAATCTCGTCCCGAGATTTAAGAGGGGAGTAAGGGGGAAAGTTTTGGTTACGATATTCTAACGGATCTTCTCGAAGAAGTTAATCCCTTTCGTTGATGTCTTCAATTCTTTATTCCAATGCATCATGATAAAGTTGTCATCCTTTCTTCGGGAACTCCATCGTACTTACGGGAAGAAATAAGGGTGGGCATTCCGGGAGTACGGACCTCTGCAAGGTCGACTATCTGGTCGATAACATCGAGGAAGATGGCGGAAGTAACTCTCGAATATAAACTTAAGAAAATATCGAGAGCAAAGTAAGGAGGTATCATGTGAAGTTTCAAGCGAGCAGACAAACGTTCGATGCCTGAAACAGGGCGTGAATGGGGTTCAAAGCAACGGGAATAAGTATTGTGTCTGGTACCAGAATTGATGGTCTCTCCAAAGGTGGCTCGTGAATTACTTATGAGGCCACACGCGAGGAACAACCTTGGGAACAAGAGGTGTACAGGTGAGTCAGCTTTCGATCCTGTGGAACTGTGGGTTATGGGCCCATCATGTGGTTTTTTTTTATAGGAGCAGGGACATCTTGCCCGGTCATGATAGCAAGGCATGTCAGAGAGTACCATGTCAGTTATGTCGGCAACAACGTTGGTACCAAGGGCGAGGGACGAAGAGAACCATTTTTCTGCTCGTTGCAACGAGGCGGACCAATAGGCAAAGTTCTCGTCCATCGGTGGTTACCGGAATGTCATCAACAAAAGTAACAAGGTCTTACTGACATAATTGTACACGAGGGGTCTACATAAGCAGGGAATTAATACTGCTTAGACCAAAATGATCACCAGAAAGGTTAAACCAAATAATGGAAAGGAAAATATGATTATCAGATATTTCAGGGGTATATCCTCCCCAATGATAAGCAGAGCATGATATCCATGACAGGATATAATGTACAAAACCCTTTAGGTAAGGGGAGAAAAATTTCATGATGTTATCCATACAACGGTGTTTGGATAGTTGAGGAAGAAACAATTAGCATTGGGCTTCAAATGTTCTTGTTGAAGAACGGAGTACCATAGACGTGCTTCGAGATAGCATTGACATGGTCAACAGGTGAAAATCAGACTTTGGAAACAAAAAGGATCCATCAGGAACAACTTGTAGAATAAGTCTTACCATTTCTCATGGAAGAATAGATAACCTTGCTAAAAAGGAAGCTATAACATTAGGGCCTCCGGCCAGGTGTGTTAGGCACGACATCACCTTGCCGGGTCTCTTAAAGACCAATGTTATAACTCTTGGAAATATGTTCCAACCATCATAGCTGACCGAGATTCAGATCTGATTTGTGTTAGGATAACTCAGACTCAGGATGCCTGAGAAGAAGAGGTGCAACACAATTGACGAGGTGGCATTATATGATTCTCGGGAAATGAACTATGGAAGCGAGTTCCGAACAAGGGTTCATTATTAAACAAGGAGATGAGGAGGAGGTGGCTGATGGATTAAGCAACATTTCGTCAAGATTTCCAAAAAAGATGGCTTTCCACAGTCATGTGAACAAGGAGATAACATTTGTCAAATCAAATGATATAATGGTGTGCTATAGGAAAGCATACACAATTAAACATTGATCGAAAAGTGCATCCAAAATATGGACTAAGTAACACGATCAATGTTAGAATGATGAGTCAATAATCAACATATGAAGAAAGAAACTATCATTCATAACTTACAAGCAATAGGGTTGCTAGAAGTTTTGAATTCACAAATCATAGTTCATTTTTCGGCATTCCGGTTATAAATAACACCGGGACCAAGAAGGAATGGTGATGATGAGAAGCATCACTTGTAACAAGAATTATTAAGAGGTGGTGAAATTCCCATGACATTCTTGACATAAAAGGTGGTAATATTCCAAGGTAAAGAAGAACAAATGCTGGGTAGCAAGGAACTCAAGGTATAACACAAAACACGAACAAGTTTGTGTTGGAGGGAGGGCCATAAAGTGGTCGATGATAACACAACTCATCAAGGGCAAGGATGGTATTTCTCATCATGAATTCGATTGATATCCTGGAAGAGCTCAGAATGCCGATGATGATCACGACACATTTGTCGAGAGATTTAAAGATGTAATCGATCAGCAATGACATCAAGTCAAAGGAATGGTGAAGCGAAAGGTTATTGGAACCAAGGGTACGACACAAACTCGAAACCAAGCTTGTTGTCCAAAGCGAAATGATATGATGAGGAAGATCAACGTAAGCTTAGCTCATCGTCAAATAATTGTGCTCCGAGAAGAAGGACCAGGTAGCACAGTTATATTTTTAACATGGTAATGATATAGCCGATCAGGCTAGGGTTGACGTGATCGAGTACAAACTCGTAAGCAAAGAAGATTACTAAGAGTTGTTTAATCAAGATGCGGACTCGATTCAGTTATCGATGTCCTTGAGTGTTTAATAACTAGAAGCCCGTGAAAAATTGGAATCAATGAGAATGTAGCACTTGATGAAGAACTCATAAGAAGTTATGCAAATCCGTGATAATCTTGAGATACCAGGGGTAATATTCGACGACCAATCAAAGTAGAGGTTGGTCTAGGGTAATGCTCTGCAGAAGACAAATGCTTAAACTTGCACGAGAAATGGTATTTAAAGGAGAACATGGTCGGAATCCACGATCATAAAGGATCGAACCACGAATACAAGATGAACTTATAACAAGGGGGTAATTATTTTTACGAGCAGCTTCCGTGATAAGTTATACATCATGTCCATGGGCATGAACGCAAGGTTCAAGGTCGACTCCCACTTCTTCAATGTATAACCTTCCATTCACTTCTCGCTTTGATAAAGGCATTAGTGTTGAAAGTTGTACCTGGTGAAATACCAGACGAGTATGACTCGTGAAAACTTCCGAGTTCACACATATAAAGGAAGGCATAGGTTCAACCCGTCAGGGTATCGTGGAAACATATACCACAAGCTTCAATAGTAAATACCACCAGCTCGAAAGCAGAGCATGGTTGGCCAAGAAGAAGATACAATTTACCAAGGCATTATGTATCGGAGAAATAACTCACAAGGTGATTAATTGTGAAGGACACTGTCGGATAATAATCCAACAATGGATATGGCGATCCACAAGGGAGTTGATGTGAGTATCGATACCCAAACAGAGGAAGAAACAATGCAAAGGCATTGGATTCTAGAAACAACTAACTAATTAAAGCTTAATGCAAAGAAATTTTATGATTTCCAAATCAAGGGATCAGAAGAAATCGTTCTGATTGGAAATGAATAAGTTCAATAGACTTAGAAGCACAACCGATCAAGGCATTGATTAGTCAAGAACCAGCTCATGTTTAAAATGACGACTGAGCCGGAAAGATATTTTAAAAGGATCAACTGATGATTGCGTGCATTCGCACTTATGTTGAATCAAAAGGATCAAAATGACGGTGCCTAAGGATACTAACGAATATTTCCAGACATATGGAAAGCATCCATCATGCAAGTAGACAAGTATTGCAGAGCAATAAGCTACTAAGGATTTTTGGAGGATCGAATAGTATTTCGAAGAACTTAGTGAAACACACAAACAAATAGGGATGGGCGGATACTCGGTAAGTGCGAGAAATTATCCGTAGGGGTGTTCAGGTGACAAAGAACAACAAGGCAGTAAGCTCAAAGAATTCTTGGAACAACAGAGAGAATGTCGGGGTAACTTGTAATAACAAGGTCGACTGGGAATAAAAGTAAGATCAACAGGTGTAAGTATTTATCCATAGGGATATTTCGGTGGTAGTGAATTGCAAAAGCAACGGGCACAAAGCCCTGAGAGAATATCGGATAGTATCTTCGAAATCTTCTGGGGTAACAGGCGATTATCTGGACCGAAGGGGCTCTCCGGGAGAAAGTAGTTACGAGAACCTAGAGTCAGATTTAGTAAAATTATTTAAACCGAATAGAAGAGAGATCAGAGTCCCAGAGTATAGACGAGGAGTAAAAGATCCTAATACCACCCGATGGCGACGTGTGCCCGTAAGACACACAGCCATGTTAGTATAAGTTTTGCAATGTCTAGACTCGACTTCGGCCAAGGAGTTGGAAGAGGGATTCCTACAGGCAATCGGCTCTGATACCAACTTGTGACGCCCCCGGTTCAATCGTACACTAATCATGCACGCAAATGTGTACGATCAAGATCAGGGACTCACGGGAAGATATCACAACACAACTCTACAAATAAAATAAGTCATACAAGCATCATAATACAAGCCAGGGGCCTCGAGGGCTCGAATACAAGTGCTCGATCATAGACGAGTCAGCGGAAGCAACAATATCTGAGTACAGACATAAGTTAAACAAGTTTTGCCTTAAGAAGGCTAGCACAAACTGGGATACAGATCGAAAGAGGCGCAGGCCTCCTGCCTGGGATCCTCCTAACTACTCCTGGTCGTCGTCAGCAGGCAGCACGTAGAAGTAGGCACCTCCAGAGTAGTAGGAGTCGTCGTCGACGGTGGCGTCTGGATCCTGGGCTCCATCGTCTGGTTGCGGCAACCGGGTAGAAGGGAAAAGGGGAAAAGGGGAAGAAAAGCAACCGTGAGTACTCATCCAAAGTACTCGCAAGCAAGGAGCTACACTACATATGCATGGATATATGTGTAAAGGGCCATATCAGTGGACTGAACTGCAGAATGCCAGAATAAGAGGGGGATAGCTAGTCTTATCGAAGACTACGCTTCTGGTCGCCTCCGTCTTGCAGCATATAGAAGAGAGTAGACTGAAGTTCTCCATGTAGCATCGCATAGCATAATCCTACCCGGCGATCCCCTCCTCGATGCCCTGTTGGAGAGCAATCACCGGGGGTGTATCTGGCACTTGGAAGGGTGTGTTTTATTAAGTATCCAGTTCTAGTTGTCATAAGATCAAGGTACAACTCCGGGTCGTCCTTTTACCGAGGGACACGGCTATTCGAATAGATAAACTTCCCTGCAGGGGTGCACCACATAGCCCAACACGCTTGATCCCATTTGGCCGGACACACTTTCCTGGGTCATGCCCGGCCTCGGAAGATCAACACGTCGCAGCCCCACCTAGGCACAACAGAGCGGTCAGCACGCCGGTCTAAACCTATGCACGCAGGGGTCTGGGCCCATCGCCCTGAGCACACCTGCACGTTGCGTACGCGGCCGGAGAGCAGACCTAGCAACCTCCATTTCAAAGGAAGTCACGTTACGCGGTCCAACCCGGCGCGCGCCGCTCAGTCGCTGACGTCACGAAGTGCTTCGGCTGATACCACGACGTCGGGATACCCATAACTACTCCCGCGTAGGTGGTTAGTGCGTATAGACCAAATGGCCAGACTCAGATCAAATACCCAGATCTCGTTAAGCGTGTTAAGTATCGCGAACGCCGACTAGGGCCAGGCCCACCTCTCTCCTAGGTGGTCTGAACCTGCCCTGTCGCTCCGCCACAAAGTAACAGTCGGGGGCCGTCGGGAACCCAGGCCCACCTCTACCGGGATGGAGCCACCTGCCCCTTCAGCCCCCATCTCCGAACAGTATCACATGTAATGTAACAGTGTAAAGTATATAGTATGCCCGTGATCACCCCGAGTGATCACGGCCCGATAGAATAGCATGGCAGACGGACAAGAGTGTAGGGCCACTGATGGAACACTAGCATCCTATACTAAGCAGTAGGATAGCAGGTAAAGGTAACAACAGTAGTAGCAAGGACAGGCTATGCAGCAGTATAGGATTAACGGAAAGCAGTAACATGCTACACTACTCTAATGCAAGCAGTATAGAGAAGAATAGGCGATATCTGGTGATCAAGGGGGGGCTTGCCTGGTTGCTCTGGCAGGAAGGGGTCGTCAACACCGTAGTCGATCGGTGTACCAGCAGCAGCGTCAGTCTCGTAGTCTACCGGAAAGAAGTAACGGAGGGGGAACAAAATAAATAACAGAGCAATCAAATGTAACACAAAGCAAGACGCGGCAATACGTTGTGCTAGGGGTGACCTAACGCAGGGATAGGTGATACCGGCGAAGGGGGAGAACATCCGGGAAAGTATCCCCGGTGTTTCGCGTTTACGGATAGATGAACCGGAGGGGGAAAGTTGCGAGTTTGATATGTTAGGAGTGTGTGGCGGATGAACGGGCCGCGTATCCGTATTCGTCTCGTCGTTCTGAGCAACTTTCATGTATAAAACTTTTTCATTCAAGCTACGGATTATTTTCTATGATTTTTCAAAGATTTAAACAATAACCTAAAAATCCCTGAAGTTTTGCTAAGTCTGAGAATTCGACAGTTTTAAACATCTTTTAGCTGTTTTCAGAAGGATATAACTATGAATCTGTACCTCCTATGATTTTGTGCCTTATATCTATTTTGAGCATTTTTCTGTGATCTACATGTTAGTACTAATTACATCCACATTAGAGTTCATTTGCTTGATCATCAACAGGACTAAAGTGGCTATGAAAATAAAGTTGTTTTCCATTTTTTTTGTTAACAGAACATTGAACTTTGTGATTTTCGTAGGAATTAATCCATGCATTGAAAGGGTTTGGTCCAGTGGGATAAAATGGAGTTTGTCAAGAATACTTTCTACTCATATTTTCTATAGCCCTCTTAGTAGTTGTTTAGCCGCAGTTTAGGGGCAGTCGAGGGGGTTACTCGATGTAGAAATGAAAAAGCTAGCTAGCGCTGCTACAGTAGCTAGTAGCAGCAATAGATTCAGCAGAGCAGCAGCGTCATGCCAACGAGCTTCGCGGGACGCCGCGCTGCACGGCGTACGCGTGGGCCTACAGAACGGGGCCGGGGCGGCCGATGCGGGCGGGCGGCAGTGGTCACGGCCAGCACGGCGGGGCATGCGCGTACGCAGGTGCCGGTGGGCTTGCGGCCAAGGGCGCTGGGGCGAGCGCGCTCGGGCGGAGTGAGCTGCGGGAGGCGTCGGCAGCAGAGGCAGTAGCGGCTGGCAGGCAACAGCTGCACGTAGCTGGATGCGGGCATGCGTGGGCGCCGGCGGCCCTTGGCAGCCGCAGTAGGGAGAGCAGGCGGCGGCAGCACCAGGGGGGCGATGGCAGGCAGCGATGCGAGCAGCAGCAGCAGTGCATATGCGGGCGTCGGGTGCGGTGGCGGCCAGGAGCTCGGTGAGCACGGCCTCGTAGTTACCGCGCACGCGAGGGCAAACTAAGGGGCTATAGGGGCTCTACGGCTTGCGGGGAAGCGAGTGGACTCGCTGGAGTAAACAAACGGTCGCCGGAGCACGACCGCCGACGAGCTACGCGGGGGAAAAGCTTCCACAATGGTGCGGACGGCGCGGTAAGCGGCTACGGCACGACAGAGGGAAACGGAGGGGAAGGAGAGCTCACAGTGGGGGCGCACGGCGGCTCGGTGAGTGAGCGGGAGCGCAGAGGCGACCGGCGTCCTGAGGAAGAAGTCGAGCTCGGAGCGGCGTCGTGGGGGCGTCCGGGTCCTCGTGGATTGGCGTAGAGGAAGAAGCGGAGGACGGCGCAGGTCGGGGCGAGGTGAGGCAACGACGGCGAGGTCCGGCGACGGCGACGAAGGGCGCCGGCTCGGGGCCATGGGCGTCCAGATCGGGGAGCGGGATGCGAGGGAGAGAGGGGGTTAGCTAGGGTTCCAGGCGTCGGGGAGGGAGTCGCCGGATATATAGGCGAGGCCGGCCGGGCGATGGCCGGCGCGTGGCCGGCGACGGGGCGATGGCCGCCACGCAACCCCCCGGTCCTGTAGTGGGAAGGGGATGGGGGAGTGGGCCGGCCTGGCCAGTTTGCTGGGCCAAGGCCCAGGGGAGGGGAGGTTTTATCTTTTTATAATTTCGTTTTGTTTATCTTTTCTTTTTTATTTACTCTTTTATTTTACCATTAGCATATTTTAGTTTTATAAAAATATGAGACCAATACCTAAATTAATGTTTTAGTTTAACTCTCTGCCACAAAAGTTTGGTACCCCATTAAATTAATTTGATATTTTAGAAATTATAAAAGGCATCTAATTAACTATGAATGCCACTGTTTTAATTATTTTAAGCACTTAAACATTTTCTAAAGTTTTGGTTTCTTCACCAGTATTACATATGCATTTTTTGGCTCACTCTGAACATTTTAGTTTTAATATTTAAAAATATTTATTGTTTGCTTGATTTTGAATTGTTTCGAACTAATGTGAGTTTATTAACAAAAATCGAGGTGACATGGCACCATTAGTAGAGGGTTACTGTGGCTTAATTATCCGGGCGTCACAATGAACAAGGAAATATAATAATAATCCTTTTATTATTGCCTCTAGGGCATATTTCCAACAGTCTCCCACTTGCACTAGAGTCAATAATCTAGTTACATTGTGATGAATCGAACACCCATAGAGTTCTGGTGTTGATCATGTTTTGCTCGCGGAGGAGGTTTAGTCAAGGATCTGCGACATTTAAATCCGTATGCACTTTGCAGATTTCTATGTCTCCATCTTGAACATTTTCACGAATGAAGTTGAAGCGACGCTTGATGTGCCTGGTCTTCTTGTGAAACCTGGGCTCCTTGGCAAGTGCAATAGCTCCAGTGTTATCACAGAAGAGTTTGATCGGCCCCGACGCATTGGGTATGACTCCTAGGTCGGTGATGAACTCCTTCACCCAAATTGCTTCATGTGCTGCCTCCGAGGCTGCCATGTACTCTGCTTCACATGTAGATCCCGCCACGATTCTCTGCTTGCAGCTGCACCAGCTTACTGCTCCACCATTCAACATAGACACGTATCCGGTTTGTGACTTAGAGCCATCCAGATCTGTGTCGAAGCTAGCGTCGACGTAACCCTTTACGACGAGCTCTTCGTCACCTCCATAAACGAGAAACATGTCCTTAGTCCTTTTCAGGTACTTCAGGATATTCTTGACCACTGTCCAGTGTTCCTTGCCGGGATTACTTTGGTACCTTCCTACCAAACTTATGGCAAGGTTTACATCAGGTCTGGTACACAGCATGGCATACATAATAGACCCTATGGCTGAGGCATAGGGGATGACACTCATCTCTTCTATATCTTCTGTCGTGGTCGGACATTGAGCTGAGCTCAATTTCACACCTTGCAACACAGGCAAGAACCCCTTCTTAGACTGATCCATATTGAACTTCTTCAATATCTTATCAAGGCATGTGCTTTGTGAAAGACCTATGAGGCGTCTTGATCTATCTCTATAGATCTTGATGCCTAATATATAAGCAGCTTCTCCAAGGTCCTTCATTGAAAAACTCTTATTCAAGTAGGCCTTAATGCTGTCCAAAAGTTCTATGTCATTTCCCATCAAAAGTATGTCATCTACATATAATATGAGAAATGCTACAGAGCTCCCACTCACTTTCTTGTAAACGCAGGCTTCTCCATAAGTCTGCATAAACCCAAACGCTTTGATCATCTCATCAAAGCGAATGTTCCAACTCCGAGATGCTTGCACCAGCCCATAAATGGATCGCTGGAGCTTGCATACCTTGTTAGCATTCTTAGGGTCGACAAAACCATCCGGCTGCATCATATATAGTTCTTCCTTAAGATAACCATTAAGGAATGCCGTTTTGACGTCCATTTGCCATATCTCATAATCATAGTATGCGGCAATTGCTAACATGATTCGGACGGACTTCAGCTTTGCTACGGGAGAGAAAGTCTCATCGTAGTCAACCCCTTGAACTTGCCGATAACCCTTAGCGACAAGTCGAGCTTTATAGATGGTAACATTACCATCCGCGTCCATCTTCTTCTTAAAGATCCATTTGTTTTCTATAGCTCGCCGATCATCGGGCAAGTCTGTCAAAGTCCATACTTTGTTTTCATACATGGATCCTATCTCGGATTGCATGGCTTCAAGCCATTTGTTGGAATCTGGGCCCGCCATCGCTTCTTCATAGTTTGAAGGTTCACCGTTGTCTAACAACATGATTTCCAGGACAGGGTTGCCATACCACTCTGGTGTGGAACGTGTCCTTGTGGACCTACGAAGTTCAGTAGCAACTTGATTCGAAGTACCTTGATCATCATCATTAATTTCCTCTCCAGTGGATGTAGGCACCACAGGAACATTTTTCTGAGTTGCACTACTTTCCGGTTCAAGAGGTAGTACTTCATCGAGTTCTACTTTCCTCCCACTTACTCCTTTCGAGAGAAACTCTTTTTCCAGAAAGGATCAGTTCTTGGCAACAAAGATCTTGCCTTCGGATCTAAGGTAGAAGGTATACCCAATGGTTTCCTTAGGGTATCTTATGAAGACGCATTTTTCCGACTTGGGTTCGAGCTTTTCAGGTTGAAGTTTCTTGACATAAGCATCGCATCCCTAAACTTTTAGAAATGACAGCTTAGGTTTCTTCCAAAACCATAATTCATACGGTGTCGTCTCAACGGATTTAGACGGTGCCCTATTTAAAGTGAATGTAGCTGTCTCTAGAGCGTATCCCCAAAATGATAGCGGTAAATCAGTAAGAGACATCATAGATCGCACCATATCCAATAGAGTGCGATTACGACGTTCGGACACACCATTACGTTGGGGCGTTCCAGGCGACGTGAGTTGTGAAACGATTTCACATTTCCTTAAGTGTGTGCCAAATTCGTGACTTAAATATTCTTCTCCACGATCTGATCGTAAGAACTTTATTTTTCGGTCACGTTGATTCTCTACCTCATTCTGAAATTCCTTGAACTTTTCAAAGGTCTCAGACTTGTGTTTCATTAAGTAGACATACCCATATCTACTCAAGTCATCAGTGAGAGTGAGAACATAACGATATCCTCCGCGAGCCTCTACGCTCATTGGACCGCACACATCAGTATGTATGATTTCCAATAAGTTGGTTGCTCGCTCCATTATTTCGGAGAACGGAGTCTTGGTCATTTTGCCCATGAGGCATGGTTCGCATGTGTCAAATGATTCATAATCGAGAGACTCTAAAAGTCCATCAGCATGGAGCTTCTTCATGCGCTTGACACCAATGTGACCAAGGCGGCAGTGCCACAAGTATGTGGGACTATCGTTATCAACTTTACATCTTTTGGTATTCACACTGTGAATATGTGTAACATCACGTTCGAGATTCATTAAGAATAAACCATTGACCATCGGAGCATGACCATAAAACATATTTCTCATATAAATAGAACAACCATTATTCTCGGATTTAAATGAGTAGCCATCTCGTATTAAACGAGATCCGGATACAATGTTCATGCTCAAACTTGGCACTAAATAATAATTATTGAGGTTTAAAACTAATCCCGTAGGTAAATGTAGAGGTAGCGTGCCGACGGCGATCATATCGACCTTAGAACCATTCCCGACGCGCATCGTCACCTCGTCCTTCGCCAGTCTCCGCTTATTCTGCAGCTCCTTCTTTGAGTTACAAATATGAGCAACTGCACTGGTATCAAATACCCAGGAGCTACTACGAGCACTGGTAAGGTACACATCAATTACATGTATATCACATATACCTTTAGTGTTGCCGGCCTTCTTGTCCGCTAAGTATTTGGGGCAGTTCCGCTTCCAGTGACCCTTCCCTTTGCAATAAAAGCACTCAGTCTCAGGCTTGGCTCCATTCTTTGACTTCTTCCTGGTAACTGGCTTACCGGGCGCGGCAACATCCTTGCCGTCCTTCTTGAAGTTCTTCTTACCCTTTCCTTTCTTGAACTTGGTGGTTTTATTGATCATCAACACTTGATGTTCCTTTTTGATTTCTACCTCCGCTGATTCCAGCATTGAAAATACTTCAGGAATGGTCTTTTCCATCCCCTGCATATTGTAGTTCATCACAAAGCTCTTGTAGCTAGGTGGGAGCGACTGAAGGATTCTGTCAATGACCGCCTCGTCTGGGAGGTTAATGTCCAGCTGGGACAAGCGGTTGTGCAACCCAGACATCTTGAGTATGTGCTCACTGACAGAACTATTTTCCTCCATTTTACAACTGTAGAACTTGTCGAAGACTTCATATCTCTCGACCCGGGCATGATCTTGGAAAATCATTCTCAGCTCTTCGAACATCTCATATGCTCCGTGTTGCTCAAAACGCTTTTGTAGCCCCGGTTCTAAGTTGTAAAGCATGCCGCACTGAATGAGGGAGTAATCATCAGCACGCTGCTGCCAAGCGTTCATAACGTCTTGGTTCTCTGGGATGGGTGCTTCACCTAGCGGTGCTTCTAGGACATATTGTTTCCTGGCAGCTATGAGGATGATCCTCAGGTTCCAGACCCAGTCCGTATAGTTGCTGCCATCATCTTTCAGCTTGGTTTTCTCTAGAAACGCGTTGAAGTTCATGTTGACATGAGCGTTGGCCATTTGATCTACAAGACATTTATGCAAAGATTTTTAGACTAACTTCATGATAATTAAGTTCATCTAATCAAATTATTTAATGAACTCCCACTCAGATTAGACATCCCTCTTGTCATCTAAGTGAAACATGATCCGACTCGACTAGGCCGTGTCCGATCATCACGTGAGACGGACTAGTCATCATCGGTGAACATCGCCATGTTGATTGTATCTTTCATATGACTCATGTTCGACCTTTTGGTCTCTTGTGTTCCGAGGCCATGTCTGTACATGCTAGGCTCGTCAAGTTAACCTAAGTGTTTGCATGTGTAAATCTGTCTTACACCCGTTGTATGTGAACGTTGGAATCTATCACACCTGATCATCACGTGGTGCTTCGAAACAACGAACTGTCGCAACGGCGCACAGTTAGGGGGAACACTTTCTTGAAATTATTATGAGGGATCATCTTATTTACTACCGTCATTCTAAGTAAACAAGATGCAAAAACATGATAAACATCACATGCAATCAAATAATAGTGACATGATATGGCCAATATCATATAGCTCCTTTGATTTCCATTTTGGGGCTCCATGATCATCTTGTCACCGGCATGACACCATGATCTCCATCATCATGGTCTCCATCATCGTGTCTCCATGAAATTGCTCGCCAACTATTACTTCTACTACTATGGCTAACACGTTTAGCAATAAAGTAAAGTAATTTACATGACGTTTCTCAATGACACGCAGGTCATACAAAAAATTAAAGACAACTCCTATGGCTCCTGCCGGTTGTCATACTCATCGACATGAAAGTCGTGATTCCTATTACAAGAACATGATCTCATACATCACATATATATCATTCATCATTCATCACAACTTTGGCCATATCACATCACAAAACACTTGCTGCAAAAACAAGTTAGACGTCCTCTAATTGTTGTTGCAAGTTTTACGTGGCTGCAATAGGGTTCTAGCAAGAATGTTTTCTTACCTACGTAAAAGCCACAACGTGATTTGTCAACTTCTATTTACCCTTCATAAGGATCCTTTTCGTCGAATCCGCTCCAACTAAAGTGGGAGAGACAGACACCCGCTAGCCACCTTATGCAACTAGTGCATGTCAGTCGGTGGAATCTGTCTCACGTAAGCGTACGTGTAAGGTCGGTCCGGGCCGCTTCATCCCATAATACCGCTGAAGCAAAATAAGACTAGTAGCGGCAAGAAAGTTGACAACATCTACGCCCACAACAAATTGCGTTCTGCTCGTGCAAAGAGAACTACGCATAGACCTAGCTCTGATACCACTGTTGGGGAACATTGCAGAAAATAAAAAAAATTCTACGGTTTCACCAAGATCTATCTATGAGTTCATCTAGCAACGAGTGATCGGAGTGCATCTACATACCTTTGTAGATCGCGAGCGGAAGCGTTCAATAGAACGGGGTTGAAGGAGTCGTACTCGCCGTGATCCAAATCACCGATGACCAACTGCCGAACGGACGGCACCTCCGCGTTCAACACACGTGCGGAGTGGATGACGTCTCCCGCACCTTGATCCAGCAAGGAGGAGGGAGAGGTTGAGGAAGATGGCTCCAGCAGCAGCACGGCGGCGTGGTGGTGGTGGAGAGGCAGTACTCCGGCAGGGCTTCGCCAAGCTCTACGGAGGAGGAGGAGGTGTTGGAGTGGGAGAGGGAGGCGCCAGGGACATGGGTGCGGCTGCCCTCCCTCCCCCCTCTATATATAGGGTCCCCAGGGGGGCGCCAGCCCTGGAGATGGGATCTCCCAAGGGGGCGGCGGCCAAGGGGGGTGGAGTGCCCCCCAAGGCAAGTGGGGCGCCCCCCCACCCTAGGGTTTCCAACCCTAGGCACAAGGGGGCCAAGGGGGGCGCACCAGCCCACTATGGGTTGGTTCCCCTCCCCACTTCAGCCCATGGGGCCCTCCTGGATGGGTGGCCCCACCCGGTGGACCC
This sequence comes from Aegilops umbellulata, assembly GCA_032464435.1. Taxonomy (NCBI): domain Eukaryota; kingdom Viridiplantae; phylum Streptophyta; class Magnoliopsida; order Poales; family Poaceae; genus Aegilops; species Aegilops umbellulata. The sequence goes on from CP136054.1 coordinate 447,787,806, forward strand.
CCGGGACCCATCCGGTGGTCCCGGTACAATACCGGTGACCCAGAATCTTTCCCGATGGCCGAAACTGCACTTCCTATATATAATTCTTTACCTCCGGACCATTCCGGAACTCCTCGTGACGTCCGGGATTTCATCCGGGACTCCGAACAACTTTCAGATTACTGCATACTCATATCTATACAACCCTAGCGTCACCGAACCTTAAGTGTGTAGACCCTACGGGTTCGGGAGACACATAGACATGACCGAGACGGCTCTCCGGCCAATAACCAACAGCGGGATCTGGATACCCATGTTGGCTCCCACATGCTCCTCGATGATCTCATCGGATGAACCACGATGTCGAGGATTCAAGCAACCCCGTATACAATTCCCTTTGTCAATCGGTATGTTACTTGCCTGAGATTCGATCGTCGGTATCCCAATACCTCGTTCAATCTCGTTACCGGCAAGTCACTTTACTCGTACCGTAATGCATGATCCCGTGACCAAACACTTGGTTACTTTGAGCTCATTATGATGATGCATTACCGAGTGGGCCCAGAGATACCTCTCCGTCATACGGAGTGACAAATCCCAGTCTCGATCCGTGTCAACCCAACAGACACTTTTGGAGATACCCGTAGTACACCTTTATAGTCACCCAGTTACGTTGTGACGTTTGGTACACCCAAAGCACTCCTACGGTATCCGGGAGTTACACGATCTCATGGTCTAAGGAAAAGATACTTGACATTGGAAAAGCTCTAGCAAACGAACTATACGATCTTGTGCTATGCTTAGGATTGGGTCTTGTCCATCACATCATTCTCCTAATGATGTGATCTCGTTATCAATAACATCTAATGTCCATAGTCAGGAAACCATGACTATCTATTGATCAACGAGCTAGTCAACTAGAGGCTTACTAGGGACATGTTGGTGTCTATGTATTCACACATGTATTATGATTTCCGGATAACACAATTATAGCATGAATAAAAGACAATTATCATGAACAAGGAAATATAATAATAATCCTTTTATTATTGCCTCTAGGGCATATTTCCAACAGCAGAGTCATCTGACTCGGCTGTGGACTGCCGCTGTGGCACACCCCCATGCCTTACCGCTTGGATAGCTCTTTTGCTTTGCTCTGCGTCTTCTAGTTCGAAGAACTTGTTGTTTTCATGAATGAAAATCGGAGGGGGCGAGAAGCCCTCTCTTTCATTAAAAAAACATTCATATGCAGTAGTCCATTTGAAAACCCTAGAAGGACTTATATTTAGGAACAGTGGGAGTAGAAATTTTAGAATAAATTATAGAGTGAAGTAAAAAATGCATAGAAAAGGTGCAAGTCACCATCTCTTCCATCTTTAATTACCCATCCATCAATGAGCTAAGTGCATATACAAATTTAGGAGGTCATGTGTAGAATATTATTGGTCTTGATTACCGTGTGATGGGAGAGAAGCATTTTTTTTCTACTTTAAAATGCATTGGAAAGATAAAAATACACTCTTTTGTGGGCAAATTTTAAAGCCAAACGTACACTCTTCACCGGACGGAAGGAGTACAGGTACTAAATTTTGGCAGAAAATACGAAGAGGACCGATAAAGCAGGGCGGAGATAGGACTCATATTATCTTAAATACCATCTGCCGACGGTGGGATTTCACTTCTCTGGCAAATTAGTCATGTTTTCTCTCGTGTACCTGGCGAATCTGTCAGCCACCTTGTTCTCGTTCTTGTCACCGACAAGCTTCTTACGTCCAAATTGCGCTCACTCCAACTGACTTCAAATGTCTTCCGTGCCTCGCCGGAGACGGCAGCCGTGGAACGAGAGCTTTTTCTCTCTTTCCTGTGCCGATGCTCTCTGGTCAGAAAATAGCCCGACGCATGAGTCGAGGCCGATCAATGAAGTAGTGCCCTCTCATGGCGGAAAATAGTATTGGGTTCCTGGGTGTATATACACCTATATGAGGAATAATAATTATTATTATTATAAAAAGGTAAAAAATGTTTAGAAGTCTTTCTGGAATAAACTTGACTTTCTTTTTCATTAGTAATAAAGTTTTGTGAAAAAGAAATCCAGCGTTGACTTCAGGGCAAAAAAACAAAATTTATTTGCTATATAGGTCACTATTCACACTATTGAATGAATTTTAGTTTTTTTAAGAAGTCAACATGATTTTTCTTTTTGTGGAATTTTTCTTACAAGTACAATGAAGGTCAACTTTATTTCAAAAGTCTTTTCCGATTTTTTTATTTTTTATCTAATTACTATTTTTCTCCAAGGGCGATGGCCCAGTTTATCTTGTTAGAGGCCATAATGGCTTGACACCAACCGCCAGGCTTTCTCTTTGGTCACCGAGAGAGATCGAAGGACTACTAAACTTTGGCGCTCCCACTAGCAGGCCGGCCCAATAATGCGCATATTGAGCATCAATTTTTTCGCCATGACTTCCACGAAAGTCATTTTATGATGAAATATTGGGAGCACTTTAAACATGTGTCAATGCTTTGCAAAAAAGAAAAGATTTTTTTGAAAACATTCAATTATTTGGATTTAATTGTTCCCTCGAGCTCATTTGAGCTTGAGCTCAGAAACACCATGTCCTGCTTCGTGGGGAAAATTTTGAGAAGCTTTTTATTGTCTCATATCTATTTTAGAAGCTTTCACTTGTTTTTTTGGGTGTTCTGTGTGTTTTCTATATAAATTTTCTTCTTTCTTTAGTTTTTCCTATTCCTTTGTTTTTAAAATTTTCTCGTCTTCATTTTTGCAAAACACATGTCGAGTTTTTTAATACAAATTGAATATTTTTGTATACACGCTGAATATTTTTTAGATACGTGATGAACAAGTTTTAAATGCATGTCAAACATTTATTTGAATGCATTTTGACCATTTCTCAAATGTACATTGAACAATTTGTATATACTGGCCGAACATTTTTCAGATACACGTTGAATATTTTCCAAATACATTTTGAACTTTTTTTTCGAATATACATTGAACATTTGCCAATTGCATATTGAAAAAAGTATAGTTTTTGTCCCTTAACTTTTTGGCGAAGTCTAGATTTAGTACCTCAATTTCAAAACTGGACAAATTGCATCCTCAACTTTTGAAACCAGACAAGTTGACGGCGAAGTCAAAATACAGGAAGGGAAGGCTACTCGGCCCCCGCGTCGTCCTTCCTAGGGCGACTCGGGCGGCGGTGCATCTCGCGAAGCGCAGCGGCCTCCCCCCGGCTTCCCTCTCCCCCGCCGCCGCCCAACAGCCTCCGCCGGGCGAAGCCCGCGCAGATATGGCGGTGGCGGGGCTCTGGCGCGCCGGAGCGGCTCGTCTTCGAGCAGGGGGCTCGTGTGGCGGCGGCGGTGCATCGCTCCTCCGCGCGCGCCGTTCGTGCTCCGGGCGCGGTAGGGAGGGCGGCGGTGCTCGCGGCGGGCTGGTGCTGCGCCCCCTGCTCCGCGTCTGTGGGGCGCGCGCTGGCGCGTCGCATCACAGATCCGGCGTGGTGGCCCTGCCTGCCGTCCCTCCATCGGTGCGTGTGGCGAGCAGGGGGTCCCTCGGTTGTGGGGGCGGCGTCTTCCCGCGGCAGAGTCATCTGCCTCGGCTGTGGACTGCCGCGCGCGGGCCTGGGTGTGCGCTGCCACCGGCGGTGGATCTGACGGTCTTTGCTCTCCCACGAGCTGGAACTTAGAATGGGGTGTGGGTGAGCGCGCCGGGGTTCCACGCACGAGGTGTGCGGTCGGCTAGGCGTGAAAGCAGGTGCGGTTCTCGCTCGTCCCCGCTTCTCCCCCGATCTGGAGGCTTCGCATGGCGCGGCGGTCCTTGTTCGTGGGCTGGCAGCGAGTGCTTCCTCTGCTCTGTGGATTTGGCTCTAGGAGGACTAGCAGGCTACAGGTTTTTGGGGCGCGCACACTGCCGGCGTAATGTCGGGCTCCGATTTCGGTCGTAGCCAACGACGGCGGTGCCTGTGGGCGCTGTCTCCTTGTTGAAGGCGTCGTGGTGCAGTGTTCGTCTTCCCTCCTGTCTGCTCTGGAGGAAACTTTGGATCCCAGTCTCCCGGATCAGGCGATGGTGGCGCTCAATGTCACATTCCCTGCGTGGGCTTCATCTTTAAGCTTGCCTTGCCTAGAGTGACCAGTGGCTCGAGGTGGTTCCGTTTGTGGCTCGTGGGGGCGATGGTGGCGGAGAAGTGGTGCTCTGTCTTCGTGATCGTGGCTCGGCCATGCCCTGAAGTGGGGCTGATTCTTTCGTCGGAAGCCGGGTTAGCGAGGTGTGGTCCTGTATTGGATCTCCTCGTTCCCATCTCTTCCCCTTCGGGGGGTTTGTTGGGTGGCGACCAGACGGCCAAAGTTCAAGGCACTTCGCCTTGTTTGGTCAGATGAAGATGAAAGTTGGTGTCCTCCTTCAGGCTGGCTATGCTCATGAGGTTGAGGTGGTGGTGGTGCGGCCGGTTTGGGGTCGATGGTGGTTGGAGCCCTTCTTTGGTGGTGTTCTTCTTGTGTTCTTGCTCCAGTGCTCTTCAGTGTGTCTCTGCTTGGCGATGTCAAGCGACTTCGTCGGTGTGCACACGGGTGTCGTGGCGTCGTCTCGGCCTCGCGCAACCTTTCGAATGTGCCCCGCAGCGCAGGTGGTGTTGCGGCGTTGTGCAGTCTCGGTTTCGCGGAGCCTTTCATTGCCCGCATGGGGTATGATTAAGAGCTAGCACTTGCAGTTAGCACACAGGGTTAAGAGCTAGCAGATGAAGGGGGAGAAGAAATGCAGTGTGCGCCGGACCATGCCGACTGCGTGGATAGTGGCCGTGGCGCCGTGTCCGACATGACGAGCATGGAGTCGTGGACGAGCGACCCCATCGGCGACACCGTCGGCGAACTAGTTGCAGTGCTCGCGCAAAGACAGTCGACGGAGGAGGAGAATGCAGTGCTCGCGCCATGGTATCGTCAGTGCAGTGGACGAGAGAGGAGGCCGAGATGATCGACGCCGGAAATGACTCCAGTGTAGTACGGCGAGAGAGAGGAGGCCAAGATGATCAACCCCGTCGGCGGCGCGGCGAACTGCAGTGTGCACGGAGGCAGAGGACACAAGAAAGCAGTGTGCGCGCCATTGCAGCGTGAGTGCAATAGGAGGATGACAAAGAGTAGACCGAGATGAGCGACGCCGGAAACGACTCTAGTGTAGTAGGACGTGGGCAAGGAGATCAAGGGGAAGGGCTTCAACGTCGAGAGAGATGAATAGGAGGGCTCTGAGCAGAGGACAGAAGAGCTCGACATGGCGGTGTCAGTGCAGAGGACTGCTGTTCAAAGAGAGATGATGCTACGATCGTCGAAACCAAAAACTTACAACACGAATGTTGTGAGGAACTGCGAGATTAGGCCGCTGGTCAAAGGAAATTTCAAATGATCGATCGTGCTCGACGAATCTGACAAAATTTGTCCAGAGTAGCTCCAAACGAGAAGACAAAATTAAGAATTTACGGCCGACGAAACTACGAACCGATCGCCTGAATGAAACCGTAGCATCGAGGTGCATCTTTTTCGTGTAGAGCTTACCTCGAATTGAAGCACCGTTGTATAGATCAAAGGGAGGAGATTAGATAGGAGCTTACTGGAGGTTGAAGAAGACCTCACGTAATCACCTGCATCCCTCCCGTCTTCACTCGTGCAAGGGCCCGCTCGCGAGAAATTGCCGATTCGAGCGTTTCCAGCTAGCCAGGCTCTGTGCTGCTTTAAGATGCGTACGATACAGACCCAATAGTGAAACCTGGCAACGAAACAGACCTCTTCCTTCCCGGGCTGCCCTGGTTGGGCTCGATGCTGGCAACCAAACATGTCCCTAGTGATTGACGCCCTGTCTTTTCCGCCGGAAAGAAGCAGCTAGCTACATAAGCCTCTTTCAATGCATGGATGCTTAGATAAGGTGTTACATAGATTAAAATCTTAGCAACTACTATTGTCGGAACTGCTAAAAATCATCTGCCGGTGGTGGTATTTCTCTTCTTTGGCAAATTAGTCATGTTTTCTCTCGTGTACCTGGCGAATCTGTCGGACACCTCGTTTTTGTTCTTGTCACCGGCAAGCTTACTACGTCCACATTGCGCTCACTCCAACCGTCTTCAAATGTCTTCCACCGCCTCGCCAGAGACGGCAGTCGTGGAATGAGGGTGTTTTCTCTCTTTTCTGTGCCAATGCTTTCTGGTCAGAAAATTACCCAACGCATGAATCGATGCCGATGTCTTTTGGTTCCTGGGTGTATATACACCTATATGAGGAATAATGATAATAATTACAAAAAAGTCAGAAATGTTTAGAAGTTTTTTTGGAATAAATTTGACTTTCTTTTGCACTAGTAAATAAATTTTTGCGAACAAAAACCCAGCGTTGACTTCAGGGCAAAAATAATAAAATTTATTTGCTATTATGGGTCACTATTCACGCTATTTTGACCACTTTCTAGTTTCTTAAGAAGTCAATGGTTTTTTTTCTTTTTGTGAAAATTTTCTTACAAGTCAATGGAAGGTCAATTTTATTTGAAAAGTATTTTTAGATTTTTTTATTTTTACTTAACTATTATTTTTTCATACAGGGTCTATATACACCCATAGACCAAAAGTGCCCCTCCGTCTCGTAGCCAAGTTTTTCTTGTTAGAGGCCATAATGGCTTGGCACACACCGCCAAGTCTATATGTCTTCGCCCTTCGAGAGAGATCGAAGGACTACTCGGCTTCGGCCCTCCCACCAGCAGGCCAGCCCAATAATGTGCATATTGAGCATCAATTATTTTTTTTGTCATGACTTCCACGAATGTCATTCTATGATAAAATTTTGGGAGCACCTAAAATGTGTGTCAATGCTTGGCCAAAAAAATCAGAATTTTTCGAAAACTCTCAACTATTTGGATTTAATTGTTCTCCCAAGCTCATTTGAGCTTGAGCTCAGAAACACCGGGTCCTGCTTCGTGGGGGCGATTTTGAGAAGCTTATATGGTCTCATATCTGTTTTAGAAGCTTCCCTCGTCGTTTTTTGGGTTTTTTTATGTGTTATATATCGACAAATAATTTTCTTCTTGTTTTTACGTTTTCCTATTCCTTTTTTTTTCAAAACATCTTTTTCATTTTTTTCAAAAGCATGTCAAGTTTTTTAGTACAAGTTGAACATTTTTTCTATACACGTTATTTTTTGATACATGATGAACAAATTTTAAAAGCATGTTGAAATTTTATTTGAATATATTTTGAACATTGCTCAAATGTTCATTGAACAATTTTTATATACAGGTGGAACATTTTTCATATACACGTTGAATATTTTCCAAATGCATGTTGAACTTTTTTTTAATATATATTGAACATTTGTCAATTTCATATTGAAAATTTTAAAATACACGGCGAACATTTCTTCAACACAAATTGATTAATTTCATAAATGCCATGAATATTTTTCTTAAACATGTGAAACATTTGTCAAGGTTTACATTTTTTTAAATGTTAAGAACTTTCCTTTTTAATGGTATGAAACTTTTCAAAATTATGCAGAAAAAAGTTACATACTGTCATTTTTCGAAATGTCAAAAACATATTTTTGAAATGCATAAAAATGTGATGTACAACTTTTCAAATGATATGAACATTTTGTAGAAATTGCGCAAACAGACTTTTCATTAATGAACATTTTTTATGTGAGTGAACGTTTCCACAAATTAAGTAAAGTAATTTACAAAATATATGTGTACTCCCACTATAAAAAAAATATAAGAGCGTTGATCACTAGTGTAGTGATCTGTACGCTCTTATAATTTTTTAAGGAGGGAGTATAATATTCTGAAATATAAAAATACTAACGGAAACAAAGAAAAAAAGAAACGAGTGAAGCAATCTATTGCTCTCTACTGGGCCAACGCACTAAAATCTCCTCGGGGCAATTTGTTTTGCCATCTCGCTATGCGCAAGATAAAGACGCGCCGGCCTCCCGGCTCTATGCATGCATGTGCCACTCTTGCCACTGGAGAGGCGATTCGAATGATACATAGCAGAAGCTGCTCCACCATTTTTTGCTAACTCGATCGGACGGATGCCACTGCACGGAAGCGAACTGCCAATGAGCACAAGAACAAACCACGTAGTAGTATTATTTTGGTGGAACTAGTAAAAATCATTTGTCGATGGTGGTGTTTCTTTGACAAATTAATTAGTCAGGTTTTCTCTAGGGTGCCCGGCGAAAATCATGTTTAAGCCCACTTATATCAAGCTAACTAGAGTTAACTAAACGGGCCTTGCGGCGCCTTTTACATCCCCACCCCTCATTCTGGTCTTTGGCTACAAGGTTATCTCTACTCCTAATGGAGCAGTTGATGAATAGTCTGCGCGGTTTATTTTCGCTGGTTTTTTTTCGTCATCCTCCCACCTCCCCATCGACGCTGGTTTCTTATTCACCGGTTTATTTACCCCTCAGCTCTTTTCTTGCAAATCAGCACTTTTCAAACATACACGCAATCACGGATCTAACTTTACTAACTTACCCATATCAACCGATACCTCCCATTATTGCAAATTTCTTTAGAAAACAAATAATAGATTTTAAGGAAACAAATAAATTTTTTTAAGGAAACAAATAATCTCTACTCCCAATGGAGCAGTTGGTGAATAGTCTGCGCGGTTTATTTTCGCTGGTTTTTTTCGTCATCCTCCCACCTCCGTTTTTTTTCGTCATCCTCCCACCTCCCCATCGACGCTGGTTTTTTATTCACCGGTTTATTTACCCCTGAGCTCTTTTCTTGCAAATCAGCACTTTCCAAACATACACGCAATCACGGATCTAACTTTACTAACTTACCCAAATCAACCGATACCTCCCATTATTGCAAATTTCTTTAGGAAACAAATAATAGATTTTAAGAAAACAAATAAAAGATTTTAAGGAAACAAATAAAAGATTTTAAAGACGCATCATACACCACAGAAAATATCTCATTATGAAAGCATTATGTACCTACTTAATTTGTTATGAAATATTATCTGTACTATTCTTCGTTCGTTTCGTACCAACGCCCCGTCCATCGATCTCCCTCCTCCATTCTTTGTCACTCGCTGCCGTGAACTCGTGTGATCTCCCTGCCACCGACGAACTGGATCGCCGCCACCGACCTCCGGGATCGGCGTCCCTCGCTGCCGCCGACGGTACGTCCAGGACCGACGCCCTCGAACTCCCAGAGGCATGGCGTTGTCCCGTTCCACTGCCGCGGTGCCACCTCCGCCGTGCCCGCGGCCGCCGCGGCAACGCCCCAGCACATCTCCCACTACCTCGCGCACAGCCCGAGGGTGATGTGGGAGGCGCTCTCCGCCGCGTTCCCCGCCGCCGCGGCGCCCGAGGGCCACGTCAACGCCGTGCTCCTCTCCCTCGCCAGGAACCCCACCCCCTCCCCCTCCTCCGCCGAGACCATTGCCAAGAATGCGCACAGCTTCTTCCACTGGTCCGCCGCCTCGTCGCCGTCACCCCACTCGCTCCACTCCTACTGCCTCCTCGTGCACCTCCTAACCCGTGCGGCCCTCGTCAGCCACGCCTCCGTCCTCCTCCAGGCCGCCATCACCAGGCACTCCTCCTCGCCGGCTTCGCCTTTCCTGGATGCCTTCTCCGCGGCCTACGGGACAGCGGCACTGCAGCGACGGCCCGCGGCCTCCACCTCCTGGTGCACGCCTACGCGCAGCTCCGCCTCCCGGAGGAGGCCCTCGAGGCCTGCCGGTACCTGGCGCTCCACCGCGTGCTTCCTTCACTCTCCGCCTTCAATGCCGTGCTGCATGCGGCGCAACGCACCGGCCGGTTCCGGGTCGCCTGGGAGGTGTTCGAGCTTATGACGCTGAAGCGGGTGTACGCCAGCCAGGCCACCGTCGAGCTTGTCGTCGGTGTGCTGAGCCGGGAGGGCGGACTTGCCAGGATGCTGGGCATGGTGGCGGAAGAAGGTCATCTTCTAGGGAGCCGCACGCTGGCCGCCGTCTCCACCCGCCATGTCAACAGCGCGCACAACATCCCCTACCACCTCCTAATCGTGCCCTATTGGTAAGGAGCACACCCTGCACTTTACAGGCAGGTCTGGCCGGTATGACCGCATCCTCGTTGGTATTAACTCACAATTCTGACATTTCCTAATGTGTATTTGGTGTTTTCTAAATTTCCAGTTGCCTAAGTATGCAACTGACTAAAGTTATATTCTACAGAGCTTCCACTCGATCTTATTCTAGGCATGCTTTTGCAGTGTAGTGAGTGTAGGCAGCTGCTTGTTTATTTCACAAAGAATTTTGACTACTAAGGAAAAACATTGGTCTCCCTGTTATAGTATGTCTAGCTTTAGCTGGTCTTGGAGCAGGTCTAATAGCTCTAAGTCACTCCAGCAACAAAGAGATGTTTGAGGCTGCATCTCCTGGACATGATTATTCTTCACTATTACCTCCCACCGGTAAGAGTGAGGCAGATGGGAGATGACCTGATAGAGATGATGTTGAACTAGCAATTCTAGAAGATGACCTCGTTGGCGTGGTAAGTACCATGTCTCTCTTAGTTAGTTACTGAATGATCGGTTGCTTGATTAAGATTGATTGTCATGTTCGATTAGTTATGACCTTTGATGTAGGAGTTAAAGACCACGAAGAACCTGGCCAATTGCTACTTCTCCTTGCTCAAGAGCATTGTGCTGCGATAGGCATTGCCTAAGTGGAGCAAAGCGAAAGGTGCATCAACTACATGGCTGCACCACACGTGGAGGCTGGAGAAGAAGTGACCAGTGCTCCCCAAGATCATGTCGCTTGCCTTTTTCGTCCGTCTCTCTTGAACAACTTGCATCTTATAGCCCGGTGATGTTGAGCCAGCCCGCCTACTAATTCAATTTGATAAATCAACCTGAGGAATCGGTCATTGGGTGTTAATGAAGTTGTTAATTTCATTCTTTTAGTGTGTGTCAAGAATAAATCTTTTCATTAAGTCACTGTCTATGCGTATAATTTGATAAGACAGCGAACCGCTCGTGCCAAGCGGTTATGTGTAAAATTCGTTCTTCATGATTCTAACTTTCTAAGTGATATTCACAAAAGAATTCTTGATTATGAACATTTAAGGATACTAACTGGTATTCACGCAGTGCACTTCAGGTCGCAGGGTCAAAAAATTGCAATCATTATTTGTTCGTCTTGTACTCTTTAGTGTGTAACAATTTTCAGTTTTTAAAGACGAAAGCCCGATGGCGTTGGCTTGCCGGAGATGAAGAAGACAGCCAGGTGATGCGGTACTCGGGTGGTGGAATTGGCAATGGAGGTGGCTCCATCTGGATGTCGCAGACCTCCCACTGGATGGAATCAAAGTGGGACGATGTGCTTCGGTGGTCAACAGCGGCTGCATGTGATGCAGTATGGTATGGATCGGGCATCTCGAGGATGGGCTCTCTTCGCAAGGCCTCCTCCACGCCAGTACGCTCTCTGATCCGAACTTTCTTTTCTTTGCTCACGCACGCACATACGTAGCTGAACCGTCGTTGAACAGCAGCGGAGGTGTTTGAGGAGTCTGTCCCGGGGCTGCGCGTGAAGCATGTCGACGTCTCCGTCTTGCCATTGCTCAACACCGCCCTACCGGCTGGGGTCCTTATTTGCCATCGAGGCCTTCCACAACAGGGTCCATGATGCCTGATTGCTTCCTCTTCGGCTGGATCGGGTCCAACCACACAGTAAGCTATGCCTCATCTTCCGTCTTCTTTCTTAAATTTTCTATTGTTCTTGGTCTGATTCTCAATAAAGAGCTCAAACTCGTCTTGAGTTTTTGGTTATGACCTGCCCTATTTTGTTGGTACAGATTATTGTACTACTATCTTGAGTGGCAAATATTTACTGAGATGGGATAATAGGTATACTGTTTTTCTATTTCCAGACTGAAATATGATTTCATCCTGCTCTATGTCAATTTTTTCTGATTAATTTACCAACACAGTGCAGGTTGATGTGTGTAGCACGTGTTAACAAAATCTCAATTATCTGCATGGTATATATATATATATATATATATATATATATATATATATATATATATATATATATATATATATATATATATATATATATAGTCTTTTCCAGAATGAAGAGAAGGTATGAGAAACATAATACTAATATTCCCTATACATTTGACATTTAACTTTTACCAGATTCTTGGATTGCTCAAAATCATGTCTATTAGTGTTTCTTCTATATATATATATGCATGATCTTTCCTTTTGAAATTCTCATTATGTACATGATTTTTGCTACTGCTGGCCTTGAATTGGCACTGATTTGGGCCACCTTGTTGAATGATTCGAGCACGCATGCGTTTCGTTGGTCTTTTGCAGCATGTGGGGAGCGTAAATTGGAGGAACGTGCGCAGCAGGCATCGCTGCTGCGCTGGACGACGTTGTGCGAGGCCATGGACATGGACGATGTGCTGCTGGAGAACGGCGCAGGACTAAGGTAGTCGATGTGAACGACCACTGGGTATGTAATGGTTTAGTCCTCCTGAATTTGCACTCTTTTTTTAGTCCTCTGTAGTGTTGTTCAATTTGGGCAGGGCTTACATTCTCTCATAGGATCAGACCAAACAAGGTCTCATAAGCTTTGCCGTTGTTTTGTTCGAAACATAAAAAAACAACCATTATCAAGGAAAGAGTCATTCTCACGTAGCGATTTGTTTGCCTCCTTGCAGAATTCTAATTACTTTTGGATTCGTATGATGCAGCCTACATGTTCCCATCACCCAGTAAAATATAGACATCAATTATTGCATCTGGGTTTATATTATGCATCCCCGTTGACAGTTTCATTGTTAAGTAGGAATGAAGATTACATTTATAAATGATATATGTATGTAATTGTGTGCTGCATTCTTGCTGCTTCCAATAGATGTACTATCTTTTCAGCGTTGACTTTTAAAGCGTTTTTGCTGACAAGAAGCTTATCAATCGTAATGTTTAGTACCTACATTATCTGATGGTCATGTAATGCTAGGGATTGGCGATTAAAGAAACATCGAGCATATTAATGTGGGAAATAGATATACAATATGTTTTAAAGGATAAGACAAGTAATTATTGGGTGTGAAAGATCAGGATGGAAGCATTTTTTTGCTATCATATGAATTATTGAATACAATCTGGTATGCAACCCCTCAAAATTAGATTTAATTCATGCTCGTACACCATCACTTAAGTAGGGAAAGAGAAGTATTTCTAAGGCTACTCTATATCTTATTTTTCTTTCAAGCATATACATTATTAGTTATATGTTTGCCTGGGTAGGAAAGTAACAATCAATCCCTCAAAATAAAAGGAAACTAATGATCAAGACCTTAGCTGGTTGACGGTAACTCCATTCATTCTCTTCCTATTATTATTATTTTAGTTATTTTTCTATTCTCATGGGTAGGTTTCTTCTCTGTTGTTTTTCTTTAGTTTAGTAGTTGTCACTCCCGTGTATTTCTTCGACGAGGAGGCATGGACACGAGGCCTAACTATCCGGTATAAATTGGTTTTCCCACTGTCATTGTGAGATTGGATTGTTGTTCCCTTTTCTGCGATTGTTCCACTTGTGATTTATCATATATGAATCGCTACTTGACATCCTTTTGATCCAACATGATTTCTTGCTTCTTCTCATCTTGTTGACTGCTGGTTGTGTTTATTCTCTCGCCAAAGGCCGGGACTTTGAGTTGCCTGCGATGGTGGAGCTCGGGATGTTGGCAGATCTGACCGGACTGGTGAGCACTCTGCCCACACCTGCCGAGGTCGCCCTGCTCTGTGCATGCTAGGTAACTCACCCTCGCTGATGGGAATGTTATGCACAAAATGCTGATGAAGTTGTGTACTGATTCAATGAACTGAATTTTAATTAGCTGATGGTGATGATATATTTTTTGTGAACTAAAAAAAGCGTACCCCATATTGGTGCTTTTAGAAAATGGCGAATTTACGTATCCTTATCAGCCTTATACTAATACATGTATCTGTGTTGGTGCATTCTTGGATTTCATCAAGAGAAATTTAAGTAAGGTTGTTATGTTTCAACATACTATACATGCTTTCCCGTAGACAATGCTGCAATACTGTCATGTGATAACTGTACTGATATAAGGACCCTTATCTTCAGTGCCATTTGGAGTAACAGTCTACAATGCCACAACACTTTGTTGGACCTGTTTTTGGCGTTTCTTTTGCCAGGTATCTCTATGATTTAAGTAGATAGAAGTTATTAGTTACACGTTCATTGTGGTCGACCGACTGTCTCTCTTCTACAATTGGAAATGTGTTATGTTCTGATGAGATGCTATCGTATGGCTAATATGTAACTGGTGATGTTTTATGTCTCATAGTTAAACTTTATTTCAGATTTTGAATTGGTTATTGAACATGTTTGTTTCCATGACAGTATATTTGGGATTTATAGCATATGCTCTATGCGCAGCTGATGAGTCTTTCAGGGATGCAAATTGTCTGCCTTCGGAAAATCAGAAGAAGGAAATAATGGGATTTATAGCATATATGTTCTATGTGCAGCTGATGAAGCTTTGAGAGATGAAAATTGGTTGCCTTCGGAAAATAAGAAGAAGGAAAGAACGGTACCAATTGCTTTTAGTGGAAGCTCTTTTCCTTTTCTTGAATTTTTGCCGAGTCGCTAGATCTGATTAGAGCTTTTATCAGGGTGTTTCAATTGGTGGGGGAATCGGAAGCATCTCAGGCATTTTAAATGCATGACTGCTGATTGCTAAAAATGTTCATACCCACAGTCACTGCAATTTGTTTTATTCTTATTCTTTTCCTTTTCGTTGATGAAGATAAGATCGATGGTCTATCATGCATGCATGTAGGAGCAGATTTCCTAATCTGTTGGGCTAATATTGTTAGTTCAGATTTGGAGACCTATAATTTTTGCTCACAGCGATGTCTAGAACATTATTGTATCTAGCAGATATTAATAATTTTATCTCCAGACTAAAGCCATATATACAAGATGGCTATGCTAATTAAACATTATTTGATGAATTTATTAGGAAATATGCAGTTATGGATCCATTCTATAGTTGGAATATGAGACTCCATATGTGTGTATGTTTATTCTTGCTTGAATCTGGTGCTGAAGGTGTGAACAGGTGAGTCCTGCTTACAAGTTTGTCTAAAGAATTTTCATGTTTTAAAGCCATTGAGACATTCATCCCTCCACCTTCTATATATATTTATCGTCAGTTAGGGCAAATAGTGGTCTGTGGTGTATTAGCGATTCCACACTAGCTTGTTTCCTTTTCATTTTGGAGGTTATTTGTAGTGGAAACTATTGTTTGTGCTTGCCAATCATTAGATCGTCTTTGAAAATCTAACGAGCGGAAGCAGGATAGCTCATTTTATACCATTGGTTGTAGTTTTACATCCACATTGCCAATTTGTATTTTTTTAAGCACAAGCAATAGTTATGTGCATCAATCGCATATTTTTCTGATAATACTAAATTCGATATGCGGATCAATCTTTATATATGTATAAGAAACAAATTGGTGATGCTTTGTACATAGAATAATCATGGCCCAATTCACTTGGATGTACCTCCATTTGCTGTTATATGATTTTACTGTTTTAGGTTGTAGTGTTAGCACAAAAAGTCATAATAGGGAATTAATGAGTAACAGTTGATTGAGATAGTGTTGTATGTTTCTCCTAAAGCTAATTGATTTTATTAAGCATTCATAAGTTCTTAGAAATTCAGATAGCTCAATATTTTCTGGATATTACATGAACTCTGAAATACATTTTTTTCTCTCTTAGGTTTTAACCTTTGGGTGGGGGTATTTTATGTAACATGGCATAGTGATGAAAATTATTCCTAGAATTTATAATGAGCAGTTATGTTCTAACTTTCTCTGGCTGTAGAATTACTGAAGATGGGTTAGTAGTTTTACCCTTTCAATTAGCATGAACTTATATAGCAGGTTGGTTTTGAACTAAAATGATGCCCTCTTGTTCACTGATTATCTATGAACTGAAATGATGCCCGACTATAGTACATTGGTCTTTCATATGTTGGTTGTGCATACATGGCCTTAGCTTGTCCTTCTCTACTTTCATTTCACTAAAAATGGAAATATCGCCTGAAACTTTTATGCATGTGCTATTGCTAGCTTTGATCTTCGGTTCCTTAATATATCTTGTTCAGCATGCCTGCAAAGGTTATCATAAACTATAACTATCTAACATGCATTGTACTATGACCTGATGATGTAGCAATTCGCAATGTCGTGGCAAGGTTCAGTTCGGCAAGGAGACCAACGAGGCAGCTACTTGTACAATGTCCAAGCCAATTTTACTCTAACCTGTCAAACAAGAAGACTCGATGCAACTAGCTGCTGAAAAGGAGGTGAATGTCGTCGTGTTGACAACCAACACAAAGAAGCAGGAGACCAAGCCTTCTGCGTTCCCCATGGGCATGCACAAGGAGTTCCGCAAGATGGACAATGTTGTCTAGAATCAGGTCACTAGCAGCTACTACATGACCGACTTGACCAGGCCCACTCTTCCAAGACTATCAATTTACTGCAACCTCCAACTTACGGCGACGCATGGGTGGGGCAGCCACCCCTAGATCCTGTTAGCACAATGTCATAAAAATATATTTATACTGATTGTTGCGCAAAGTAGAAGGCTATTGTTTGTAGTTATTAGTTTATTTCCTCTATATAAAATGACACAGTTTATTGTGTGTCCAAGAGGAAGGAAAAATAGATTTATAGGTGTTATGTGACTTACCTTTTAAAAGGAACAAATTTCATTAACTCATGCTATTGAGTCTTCACTATTTGCTTCACAGAATTTTGGCCATAATAAGAAAGTCCATCTTGGAGCATATATAACATCGTTTTCTATTATTCTGCAACTCTATCTACCCCTAATAAGAAGTCCATCTATTTTAGATGCTGAGTTGATGAAATTTGTTCCCTAAGATGTATGCGGTAATTTGGGTTGAACCCAAATATCTCCTTTTCCTTCAAATAAATTATCCCCGGAACTATCTGTTTTGAGTAAACATTTCTTAAATGTAGGCATGTTTCAACCAGTAACAAAGCCCGGTCACCATCACATGTTTAGTGCGTGGATTCTGCCGGTGTCATAATATTGGCATAATCAACACATGTGAGTCATCTATAATTTGCGAGATGGCCAAATGAACAAGATTGTTTGGAGTTGAAAAAGATTCTTAGTATAGTTGTGCAAGTTAAGGGAGAAAACAAATAGATTGGAGGACAGTGGGAGGAAAGAAGCAAATTGTCGTGGCCGATAAGATGGAGGAGAGGAAGGCGATAATGAGATGCCTTTGTCTACCACATGACCATAAAGTATCATCCCATGTGGATAGTCAATGACTCCAATGTCACACAACATCTCTCTTTGTAGACATTTGTTAGCTTGTGGCAACGCATGGGCATTGAACTCAGATTCATTTACTTCTGCACTTACCTATGGTTTGATGGATCGAGGAATTTATTGACATTAATTGCAATGGGGAATATCATATATCCATAAACCTCATATGTTTTTTCCAATGGAACATTATCATGACAAACCAGTCAGATTTTTAAAATGCCCGTGGCAACTCACGGGCATTCTACTAGTTACATTTAGGTTGCACTTACTCTGGCTCTAAGATCCATCTCGTCGACGTTGGCAGCCGAAGGATGGTTTTTCTTTTCTGAACCTGTCCTTTTCGATCAGAAGATAGCCCGAGGCATTAATGCGTTGTGACTCCACAAAACAATTACCTCCTAAGCTCCCTGTCCAGCCCATTTACGCTCTCTTCCATTTTCACCGGTGTTGAGAAGCCTCAGGAACCTAATCGATTGTTTTGGTGTTTTAATTATGGTTTTTACCTGTTTCCTTCCGGATTTCTTATTTCCTTTTCAATTTTTCCAACTGTAAACTTGTGATTCTTTTTGAATAAGGGAACAATTCAAAAATCCGGATTTCTTATATATAATTTAAAATATTTTCAAAAATTCAGGAATATATACACAAATTCCTAATAAAAATAACCCTCAAAATGATTTCAAGATTGGGGAACATTCTTCACATACGTGAACATTTTCTGAATCTTTTTTGTATGTCGGGAGCAATTCTGAAATCCACAAACATAGATTCTGAATATTTTTTCAAATTCAACATTTAAAAAAAGTTATATAAACATTTTGGAAAATTCTTGATTTTATTAAAATTATTGAACGTTTTTAGATATGCAAGCATTTTTCAAAGTCTTGAACATTGTTTTCATATGGTAGAAAACTTACAATTTTCACAACATTTTTTGAATTTCAGTGAAAATCAAAGATAAAATGTAAAAAAGAGAGGAAAAACAGAAATTATAATGGCGCCCTGCGCCCAAAACATGGGAAGCCCAAACCGCCCGGTGGGGTGCATGGATTTCTTGGCACTACACAACAATGGGCCTAGGTTTCCCAAAGAAAAACACGGTGACTAGGGTGTGGCATTTCTTATTTGCCACTCGCTGCATTAAACTGTCGACCAATTTTCACAGAGCCGAGTGGATGAGGCCCGCACATTTAGTAGATTATGTTCCCCAAATTTCCTACTTCTTGAACCTACTAGAAGGTTCTCGTCCTTATTATTATTATTTCTATATTTACTAGCAAAAGGGCCCGTGCGTTGCAACGGAAGAAATGGCGATGACCACATTTTGTTCACATCTCATCGCATGATTTTGAAAATTTGTTCACAAATGCAAGAAAATGTTTCTTTTTTAAAATTTATTCACAAATTGAAGCTATGTTCACATTTTCAAAAAATATCGTGGTTGTCAAATAATTTGGTAATTCAAAGAATTATTTATAATTTCAAGAAACATTTTTTAAAGAACATACTATAATATTCTGATCCACCCTGGCAGTTAATTCTTCAAAATTCATGCAGGTATATAATCAAGTTTAACTTCATACCTTTGATCATTTGTGACCATTTTTGCAAATTTGGGAATCAATTTTTAAAATTGTGAACATTTTTTACTATTTATAAACATTCTTTTAGAATTGTAAACATTTTTATATTGTGAACGGTTTTTAAGCATTTTCTTTTGAATTGGAGAACAATTTTGAATAGACGATCATTTTTTCTAAATTTTTGGATTTTTTTAAATCACAAACATTTTTTGAAATGTATGAACATTTTCTGAGTCAGCAAACAATTTATGAATCAATAAATTCATTTGTAATTCAAGAACTGTTTTTAAAATTTTAGGACATTTTTTTAAAGAATGAACATTCTTTGAATTAGCATTTTTTCAGTTTCATTAATAATTTTTAATAAATGGACATTTTTACAAAATCATGGTTTTTTTTTATTTTATGGACATTTTTTTCAAAAATTCCGAACATTGTTTTGAATATGTGAACATTTGTAGAAAAATCCGGCACATTTTTACGAATATTTTTTTGAATTTTTTATGTTTTCTTGAACATTGTTTTCATATGTTTTTTTGAATCCACCAATCACTTTCTCCTCTATGTGAGAGGAACCCCTTGGATCTAGATCTTGGAGTTCTTCGTGTTCTCTTCTTTGTTCTTCCTCTCATTTTCCTCCCTAGCATTAGTTGCTTTGGTGGTATTTGGGACAGAAGGACTTGGGCACTCCATGTGCCCTTGCCATTGCATTTCGTGCATCGGTTTGAGTTCTCCACGGTGATACGTGGAAGTGAAGTTGAGAAACTTCTTACTCTTCGGTGTTTGGGCACCCTAGAGCTTGTTCCTCTTGGGTGACTTGGTGCCCTAGACGGTTGGTGTTGTTGGAGCTCAATCATTGTGGGTGTAAAGCTCAGGGGTCTCCAATTAGGTTGTGGATATCGCTGCGAGCATTTTGACGGGTACCGGTGACCGCTCCCAAGGGTTGCCAAAGTGCACGAGTTCGGTGACCGCCCCCAAGAGTTGCCAGTTATACGGGTTCGGTGACCGCCCTCAAAGGGTCCCTTAGTGGAATCACGGCATCTTGCATTGTGCGAGGGCGTGAGGAGACTATGGTGGCCCTAGTGGCTTCTTGGGGAGCATTGTGCCTCTACACCGCTCCAAACAGAGATTAGCATCCGCAAGGGTGTGGACTTCGGGATACATCGTCGTCTCCGCGTGCCTCGGTTATCTCTTACCCGAGCCCTTTATTTTTGCACTTTACTTTGTGATAGCCACAGTGTTTCATGTTATATATCTTGCTATCACTTAGTTGTTTATCTTGCTTAGCATAAGTTGTTGGTGCACATAGGTGAGCCTAGTTGTTGTAGGTTTTGTGCTTGACAAATTAACTGCTAGGTTTATTCCACTTTTGTTCAAGCCTAGACCACAATTATTTTAAAGCGCCTATTCACCCCCCTCTAGGAAACATCCGCGATCTTTCAGTTTTGCTGCCCAAGCACTGTGTCTCAATTCCTGGTATAATACCCTGGAAAGTAGTGGTGATGGGCTTGACTCTTGTCGGCTCAATATGCATTTTCTTGATGGTATCAACATACATCAAGTTGAGACTGATGCCTCCATCCATTAGAACTTAGGTGAAGTTGGCTATTGGATCCGGCATTTACCGCTCCTTCCTCGTTGTTGCTGCCATTTCCTCTGCTTCGGTGGTTGTTTTTAATACGTTGAGGTTTGTCGTTGTCGTCGCTCGCCTCGGAAGTACCCGGGCCACCTCTATGGCTGTTTCAACGAGCAAGCCAGCTATCCTCTCCTGCGCAAAATTGAGTCATCATGTGTGTGAGGGTGGCCATTGACTGAGGCTTTTCCTGTCCAAACTCTCTAGCGAGCCATTCATCACGGATGCTATGCTTGAAAGATGCTATAGCCTCCTCATTCGAACAATTAACTATTTGATTTTTCTTGGTCAAGATTCCAGAATTTTCTGGCTGACTCCACTGGCTCTTGCACGATATGATCGAGGTCATCAGCATCTGGGGGTCGGACATAAGTGCCCTAAAAAATTGCTCGGAAGGCATCTTCGAGGTCCTCCTAATTGCCGATGGAGTTCTCGGGGAAGCTGTTGAGCTAATGCCGTGTCGATCCCCTAAGCTCTAGCAAGTATTTAATGGCATGGTGGTCATCACCTCGGGCCATGTGGATGTGCATGAGGAAGTCCTCAATCCATACCGTTGTGTCGGTGGTTCCGCTGTACTGCTTGATGTTGATGGGTTTAAACACGTCTGGGAACTGGTGCTGCATCACCTCGTCTATAAAGCACGCGGGGTGAGCTGCTCCTCTGATCGAAGTTGCAGCATGTCGAACATCAAATGTCGTGCTAGTTCAATTATGTTTATATTCACGTGTGTTGCCGTATTTATCTAACCAAGACAGATATCCCGCCTGTCCGGCGAGTGGGCGCCCATTTGATCTATCGATGGATCGGGAAGGGGCGGCTAGCACCGGTGTTGATTCCTTCCACTAACCATACGTTTACTAAGGCGGAAGTGGATCCTTACCATGAGGACAGGGTATTTCGGGAGTATTATGATACCCACCGTCTAGCCCATCTTAGCCTTGAGGAGGGTGGTCGAGTTTTTTGGCCCATTCAGGCCTTGACGGCGAGGTGTCAATAACTTCCTCATCAGACTCAGAGGGTAACTCCTTACACGGATAATGTTGATCATTTCCTACGGCTCGTTCCTCGACACTGAGGACCTCGGTCCATTTGTCATTTAGTATGTCCTGTTCGGCTTGAAGCTGCTTGGACTTTTGCTTCATCTTATTGGTTGTGCTAATCAACCACCGATAGAAAGCTTGAAGCCGAGGAGCATCTGGGGCTTCCTCGAGGATATCAAAATCATCAGGTCCGAGGTTTAGATCTTCCTCGGATTTCGGATAGTAGTCATGGTCCCCGGGGTCATCGTCCACGGGACATTAGTGGCATCATTGCCTGCATTCTGACCTTGGTGGCGACTGGCGCGGTGCCATGTAGCGACCAGACCTCAAACAGTCTGACCTCTGTGCTCAGGTGTCATCCCTGAATCAGTAATGCTGACACCACACAGTACTTTGAAGGTTCTATAACAGAGTAGCAATCACACACTTATTACATCGAATGTCTCAAAGAGAACTTATTACAATAAATATGGCTTAAGGCCATCTAATAACGATAACAGCGGAAGGCTTGGAAGACAAGCGAGTCCATCAACTCCAACGGCATCACTGAGTATAGAACCATGACCTAAAAGGCACCTTACTCGTCGTCTGAAAAGTCTGCAACATGAAACGTTGCAGCCTGAAAACGGGTCAGCACATGGAATATGCTGGCAATGTAACACATAGAGAGTAATGAATGATTAAGCCTATACTACATGCATATATGTTTGGTGGAAAGTGTTGGAAATATGCCCTAGAGGCAATAATAAATAGGTTATTATTATATTTCCTTGTTCATGATAATCGTTTATTATCCATGCTAGAATTGTATTGATAGGAAACTCAGATACATGTGTGGATACATAGACAACACCATGTCCCTAGTAAGCCTCCAGTAGACTAGCTCGTTGATCAATAGATGGTTACGGTTTCCTGACCATGGACATTGGATGTCATTGATAACGGGATCACATCATTAGAAGAATGATGTGATTTACAAGACCCAATCCTAAGCATAGCACAAGATCGTGTAGTTCGTATGCTAAAGCTTTTCTAATGTCAAGTATCATTTCCTTAGACCATGAGATTGTGCAACTCCCGGATACCGTAGGAATACTTTGGGTGTGCCAAACGTCACAACGTAACTGGGTGGCTATAAAGGTGCACTACGGGTATCTCTGAAAGTGTCTGTTGGGTTGGCACGAATCGAGACTGGGATTTGTCACTCCGTGTGACGGAGAGGTATCTCTGGGCCCACTCGGTAGGACATCATCATAATGTGCACAATGTGATCAAGGAGTTGATCACGGGATGATGTGTTATGGAACGAGTAAAGAGACTTGCCGGTAACGAGATTGAACAAGGTATCGGGATACCGACGATCGAATCTCGGGCAGGTACCATACCGCTAGACAAAGGGAATTGTATACGGGATTGATCGAATCCTCGACATCGTGGTTCATCCGATGAGATCATCATGGAACATGTGGGAACCAACATGGGTATCCAGATCCCGCTGTTGGTTATTGACTGGAGAATGTCTCGGTCATGTCTGCATGTTTCCCGAACCCGTAGGGTCTACACACTTAAGGTTCGATGACGCTAGGGTTATAAAGGAAGTTTGTATGTGGTTATCGAATGTTGTTCGGAGTCCCGGATGAGATCCCGGACGTCCCGAGGAGTTCCGGAATGGTCCGGAGGTAAAGATTTATATATGGGAAGTCATCATACGATCACCGGAATAATTCGGGGGTTTGCCGGTATTGTACCGGGACCACCGAAGGGGTTCCGGGGGTCCATCGAGAGGGTCCACCTGCCCCGGAGGGCCCTATGGGCTGTATGTGGAGAGGGACCAGCCCCTTAGTGGGCTGGGCGGCTCCCCCCCTAGGGCCCATGCGCCTAGGGTTTGGAGGAACCCTAAAGGGGGGGCGCCCCCCTTGCCTTGGGGGGCAAGGCAACCCCCCTGGCCGCCGCCCCCTCCTCAGATGGGATCTGAGGGGGCCGGCCCCCTCTCCCTTGCCCCTATATATATATGGGGGGTTGGAGGGCAGCCGCACCAATGTTCTGGCGCAGCCCCCCCCCTCTCCCATGTCCTTCTCCTCTCCCGCGGTGCTTGGCGAAGCCCTGCAGGATTGCCACGCTCCTCCACCACCACCACACCGTTGTGCTGCTGCTGGATGGAGTCTTCCTCAACCTCTCCCTCTCTCCTTGCTGGATCAAGGCATGGGAGACGTCACCGGGCTGTACGTGTGTTGAACGCGGAGGTGCCGTCCGTTCGGCACTTGGTCATCAGTGATTTGGATCACGGCGAGTACGACTCCATCAACCCCGTTCACTTGAACGCTTCCGCTTAGCGATCTACAAGGGTATGTAGATGCACTCTCCTTCCCCTCGTTGCTGGTTTCTCCATAGACTGATCTTGGTGTTGGTAGAAAATTTTGAATTTCTGCTACGTTCCTCAACAGTGGCATCATGAGCTAGGTCTATTGCGTAGATTCTTTGCACAAGTAGAACACAAAGTAGTTGTGGGCGTTGATTTTATTCAATATGCTTACCGTTACTAGTCCAATCTTGATTCGGCGGCATTGTGGGATGAAGCGGCCCGGACCGACCTTACACGTACACTTACGTGAGACAGGTTCCACCGACTGACATGCAGTAGTTGCATAAGGTGGCTAGCGGGTGCCAGTCTCTCCCACTTTAGTCGGATCGGATTCGATGAAAAGGGTCCTTATGAAGGGTAAATAGCAATTGACATATCACGTTGTGGTTTTGCGTAGGTAAGAAACGTTCTTGCTAGAAACCCATAGCAGCCATGTAAAACATGCAAACAACAATTAGAGGACGTCTAACTTGTTTTTGCAGGGTATGCCATGTGATGTGATATGGCCAAAAGGATGTGATGAATGATATATGTGATGTGTGAGATGATCATGTTCTTGTAATAGGAATCACGACTTGCATGTCGATGAATATGACAACCGGCAGGAGCCATAGGAGTTGTCTTAATTTATTTATGACCTGCGTGTCAAACGTAGACGTCATGTAATTACTTTACTTTATTGCTAACCGTTAGTTGTAGTAGTAGAAGTAATAGTTGGCGAGACAACTTCATGAAGACACGATGATGGAGATCATGGTGTCATGCCGGTGACGATGATGATCATGGAGCCCCGAAGATGGAGAACAAAAGGAGCAAAGTGATGATGGCCATATCATGTCACTATTTGATTGCATGTGATGTTTATCATGTTTTTGCATCTTATTTGCTGAGAACGACGGTAGTAAATAAGATGATCCCTCATTAAAATTTCAAGAAAGTGTTCTCCCTAACTGTGCACCGTTGCGAAGGTTCGTCGTTTTGAAGCACCACGTGATGATCGGGTGTGATAGATTCTTTCGTTCGAATACAACGGGTGTTGACGAGCCTAGCATGTACAGACATGGCCTCGGAACACATGCGAAACACTTAGGTTAACTTGACGAGCCTAGCATGTACAGACATGGTCTCGGAACACGGAGGACCGAAAGGTCGAACATGAGTCGTATAGAAGATGCGATCAACATGAGATGTTCACCGATGATGACTAGTCCGTCTCACGTGATGATCGGACACGGCCTAGTTGACTCGGATCATGTAATCACTTAGATGACGAGAGGGATGTCTATCTGAGTGGGAGTTCATAAGATGAACTTAATAACCTGAACATAGTCAAAAGATCTTTGCAAATTATGTCGTAAGCTCGCGCTTTAGTTCCACTGTTTTAGATATGTTCCTAGAGAAAATATAGTTGAAAGTTGATAGTAGCAATTATGCGGACAATACAAGGCTTATGTCCTTAATGCAACGCTCGGTGTGCTGGACCTCGAACATGGTCTATGGATGTTGCGAACATCTGACATACACGTTTTGATGACTACATGATAATTCGGTAATGTTAAATGGTTTAGAATTGAGGCACCGAAGACATTTTCGAAATGTCGCGGAACATATGACATGTTTCGAGGGCTGAAATTGGGATTTCAGGCTCGTGCCCACGTCAAGAGGTATAAGACCTCCGACGAATTTTCTTAGCCTGCAAACTAAGGGAGAAAAGCTCAATCGTTGAGCTTGTGCTCAGATTGTCTGAGTGCAACAATCACTTGAATCGAGTGGGAGTTGATCTTCCAGATAAGATAGTGATGTTTCTCTGAAGTCATCGCCACCAAGCTGCTAGAGCTTCGTAATGAACTATAACATATCAGGGATAGATATGATGATCCTTGAAATATTCGCGATGTTTGACACCGCGAAAGTAGAAATCAAGAAGGAGCATCAATTGTTGATGGTTAGTGAAACCACTAGTTTCAAGAAGGGCAAGGGCAAGAAGGGATACTTCATGAAACGGCAAATCAGCTGCTGCTCTAGTGGAGAAACCCAAGGTTGAACCCAAACCCGAGACTGAGTGCTTCTGTAATAAGGGGAACAACCACTGGAGCAGAATTACCCTAGATACTTGGTAGATGAGAAGGTTGTCGATAGAAGTATATTGGATATACATTATCTGAATGTGTACTTTACTAGTACTCCTAGTAGCATCAGGGTATTAGATACCGGTTCGATTGCCAAGTGTTAGTAACTCGAAATAAAAGCTACGGAATAAACGGAGACTAGCTAAAGGTGAGCTGGCGAGATGTGTTGGAAGTGTTTCCAAGGTTGATATGATCAAGCATCGCACGCTCCCTCTACCATCAAGATTGGTGTTAAACCTAAATAATTGTTATTTGGTGTTTGCGTTGAGCATAGACATGATTGGATTATGTCTATCGCAATACGGTTATTCATTTAAGGAGAATAATGGTTACTCTATTTATTTGAATAATACCTTCAATGGTCTTGCACCTAAAATGAATGGTTTATTGAATCTCGATCATAGTGATACACATGTTCATGCCAAAAGATATAAATAGTAATGATAGTACCACCTACTTGTGGCACTGCCATGTAAGTCATATTGGTATAAAACGCATGAAGAAGCTCCATGTTGATGGATCTTTGGACTCACTCATTTTTGAAAAGGATTGAGACATGTGAACCATGTCTATTGGTATATACGCATGAAGAAACTCCATGCAGGTGGACCATTTGGACTCACTTGATTTTGAATCACTTGAGACATGCAAATCGTACCACATGGGCAAGATGACTGAAAGCTTCGGTTTCAGTAAAATGGAAACATGAAAGCAACTTGTTGGAAGTAACACATTTTGATGTGTGCAGTCCAATGAGTGCTGAGGCACGCAGTGGATATCGTTATGCTCTTACTTCACAGATGATTTGAGTAGATACTGAGCATATTTACTTGATGAAACACAAGTCTGAATTATTGAATGGTTCAAGTAATTTCAGAATGAAGTTGAAGATTGTCGTGACAAGAGGATAAAATATCTATGATATGATCATAGAGATGAATATCTGAGTTGCGAGTTTGGTACACAATTGAGACATTGTGGAAATTGTTTCACGACTAGTACCGCCTGGAACACCATAGTGTGATGGTGTGTCCGAACATCATAACTGCACCCTATTGGATATGATGCATACCATGATGTCTCTTATCGAATTACCACTATCGTTCATGGGTTAGGCATTCCACACTCACTTTAAATAGGGCACCACGTAATTCCGATGAGATGACACCGTATGAACTATGGTTTAGAGAAACCTAAGCTGTCATTTCTTAAAAGTTTGGGGCTGCGACACTTATGTGAAAAAGTTTCAGGCTGATAAGCTCGAACCCAAAGCGGATAAATGCATCTTCATAGGACACCCAAAACAGTTGGGTATACCTCCTGTCTCAGATCCGAAAGCAATAGGGATTGTTTCTCAAATCGGGTCCTTTCTCGAGGAAAAGTTTCTCTCAAAAGAATTGAGTGGGAGGATGGTGGAGACTTGATGAGGTTATTGAACCGTCACTTCAACTAGTGTGTAGCAGGGCACATGAGTTGTTCCTATGGCACCTACACCAATTGAAGTGGAAGCTTATGATAGTGATCATGAGACTTTGGATCAAGTCACTCCCAAACCTCGTAGGACGACAAGGATGCGTACTACTTCAGAGTGGTACGTAATCCTGTCTTGGAAGTCATGTTGCTAGACAACAATGAACCTACGAGCTATGGAGAAGCGATGGTGGGCCCGAATTCTAATGAATGGCTCGAGGCCATAAAATCCGAGAGAGGATCCATGTATGAAAACAAAGTGTAGACTTTGGTAGAACGACTCGATGGTCATGAGGCTGTTGAGTACAAATGGATTTTAGAAGGAAGACAGACAATGATGGTAAATGTCACCATTAAGAAAGCTCGACTTGTCGTTAAGATGTTTCCCGACAAGTTCAAGGAGTTGACTACGATGAGACTTTCTCACTCGTAGCGATGCTAAGAGTCTGTTGGAATTAGCAGGTACTGCATTATTTATGAAATCTTGCAGATAGGATGTCAAAATAATGTTTCCTTGTTCTTGAGGAAAGGTTGTATGTGATACAACCAGAAGATTTTGTCGATCCTGAAAGATGCTAACAAGTATGCAAAGCCCCAGCAATCCTTCTAAGGACTGGAGTAAGCATCTCGGAGTTGCAATGTACACTTTGATGAGATGATCAAAGATTTTGGGTTTATACAAAGTTTATGAGAAACTTGTATTTCCAAAGAAGTGAGTGGGAGCACTATAGAATT
This sequence comes from Aegilops umbellulata, assembly GCA_032464435.1. Taxonomy (NCBI): domain Eukaryota; kingdom Viridiplantae; phylum Streptophyta; class Magnoliopsida; order Poales; family Poaceae; genus Aegilops; species Aegilops umbellulata. The sequence continues at coordinate 447,816,156 of CP136054.1, forward strand.
TCTGATGAGTATATGTTGTTGACATATTGTTGATCAGAAATGATGTAGAATTTCTGGAAAGCATATAGGGTTATTTGAAAAGTGTTTTTCAATGGAAAACCTGGATTAAGCTACTTGAACACTGAGCATCAAGATCTATAAGGATAGATCAAAACGCTTAATGGTACTTTTCAAATGAGCACATACCTTAACATGATCTTGAAGGTGTTCAAGATGCATCAGTCAAAGAAGGAGTTCTTGCCTGAATTGTAAGGTATGAAGTTAAGACTTAAAGCTTGACCACGGCAGAAGAAAGAGGAAGGATGAAGGTCGTCCCCTATGCTTTTGTCATATGCTCTATACAGTATGCCATGCTGAGTACCGCACCTGATGTGTGCCTTGCTACATGTCTGGCAAGAGGGTACAAAGGTGATCTAGGAGAAGGTCACCAGATAGCGGTCAAAATTATCCTTAGAGGAATAAGGATATGTTTCTCGGTTATGGAGGTGATAAAGAGTTCGACGTAAAGAGTTACATCGATGCAAGCTTAACACCTATCCGGATAGCTCTGAGTAGAGTAAACCGGATTCGTATAGTAGAACAGTTGTTTGAAATATAGCGTAGTAGCGACATCTACAAGATGGCATAGAGATTTGCAAAGTACATACGGATCTGAATGTTGCAGGCCCAAACCTCTCTCACAGACATAACATGATCAAACCAAGAACTCGTTGAGTGTTAATCACATAGTGATGTGAACTAGATTATTGACTCTAGTAAACTCTTTGGATGTTGTTCACATGGCGATGTGACCTGTGAGTGTTAATCACATGGCGATGTGAACTAGATTATTGACTCTAGTGCAAGTGGGAGACTGTTGGAAATATGCCCTAGAGGCAATAATAAATAGGTTATTATTATATTTCCTTGTTCATGATAATCGTTTATTATCCATGCTAGAATTGTATTGATAGGAAACTCAGATACATGTGTGGATACATAGACAACACCATGTCCCTAGTAAGCCTTCAGTTGACTAGCTTGTTGATCAATAGATGGTTACGGTTTCCTGACCATGGACATTGGATGTCATTGATAACGGGATCACATCATTAGAAGAATGATGTGATGGACAAGACCCAATCCTAAGCATAGCACAAGATCATGTAGTTCGTATGCTAATGTCAAGTATCATTTCCTTAGACCATGAGATTTTGCAACTCCCGGATACCGTAGGAATACTTTGGGTGTGCCAAACGTCACAATGTAACTGGGTGGCTATAAAGTTGCACTACGGGTATCTCCGAAAGTGTCTGTTAGGTTGGCACGAATCGAGACAGGGATTTGTCACTCCGTGTGACGGAGAGGTATCTCTGGGCCCACTCGGTAGGACATCATCATAATGTGCACAATGTGATCAAGGAGTTGATCACGGGATGATGTGTTACGGAACGAGTAAAGAGACTTGCCGGTAACGAGATTGAACAAGGTATCGGGATACCGACGATCGAATCTCGGGCAGGTACAATACCGCTAGACAAAGGGAATTGTATACGGGATTGATCGAATCCTCGACATCGTGGTTCATCCGGTGAGATCATCGTGGAACATGTGGGAACCAACATGGGTATCCAGATCCCGCTGTTGGTTATTGACTGGAGAATGTCTCGGTCATGTCTGCATGGTTCCCGAACCCGTAGGGTCTACACACTTAAGGTTCGATGACGCTAGGGTTATAAAGGAAGTTTGTATGTGGTTACCGAATGTTGTTCGGAGTCCCGGATGAGATCCCGGAATGGTCCGGAGGTAAAGATTTATATATGGGAAGTCATCATACGGTCACCGGAATAATTCGGGGGTTTGTCGGTATTGTACCGGGACCACCGAAGGGGTTCCGGGGGTCCATCGGGAGGGTCCACCTGCCCCGGAGGGCCCTATGGGCTGTATGTGGAGAGGGACCAGCCCCTTAGTGGGCTGGGCGCCTCCCCCCTAGGGCCCATGCGCCTTGGGTTTGGAGGAACCCTAAAGGGGGGCGCCCCCCTTGCCTTGGGGGGCAAGGCAACCCCCCTGGCCGCCGCCCCCTCCTCAGATGGGATCTGAGGGGGCCGGCCTCCCTCTCCCTTGCCCCTATATATATATATGGGGGGTTGGAGGGCAGCCGCACCAATGTTCTGGCGCAGCTCTCCCCCTCTCCCAAGTCCTTCTCCTCTCCCGCGGTGCTTGGCGAAGCCCTGCAGGATTGCCATGCTCCTCCACCACCACCACGCTGTTGTGCTGCTGCTGGATGGAGTCTTCCTCAACCTCTCCCTCTCTCCTTGCTGGATCAAGGCATGGGAGACGTCACCGGGCTGTACGTGTGTTGAACGCGGAGGTGCCGCCCGTTCGGCACTTGGTCATCGGTGATTTGGATCACGGCGAGTACGACTCCATCAACCCCGTTCACTTGAACGCTTCCGCTTAGCGATCTACAAGGGTATGTAGATGCACTCTCCTTCCCCTCGTTGCTGGTTTCTCCATAGATTGATCATGGTGTTGCATAGAAAATTTTGAATTTCTGCTACGTTCCCCAACAGAAAGCTCTATGGTTACAGTTTTGCGTAAAGCCAATTTTTCCCTACTGCAAAGGAGTAAATTTATTTAACTATCATGGTGGTTGTTAAACATTGAGAATGGTTGACAGCATCCTTAATCCCATTAAAGTTATCATCATTAAAAACCCAACAATATTAATTTTGAGTAACATGATGAGATTCACATGATATCCAAGTACTAGATACTCAAAACGTCCATAACCGGGGACACGGCTAACCATGATTAGTTTGTACACTCTGCAGAGGTTTGCGCACTTTTCCCCACAAGACTCGATCGCCTCCGTTGGATTTCTCGCACTACATGGTGTTTGAGAAACGGATGACCGAGACACAGTCTTTCGGAAGCGCTAGCACCTTACGATGTGATAGACCATACCAACCTACATCCCCTACATCTGCTAGTCTACCACTGTAAGAGTTCGCATGACTTAGTCAACTATGCCAGAGCCCATAATGGTTTGTGGCTGCACACGGAAGTTTCTAGTATGAATAATCTCATGATCCCTTTGAGCCTGGGTGGCGGTCCATAAAGAAAACAACAGGCAATCCTGGAATACCCAGGTACCTCAATCCACCCAGATGTGTGTTTAAGTTGCCACCTTAGATAAACCATTAAATTAACAAACTCACATCTGTCATGGATATCACTCACCCAATCCACGTCTACTAGCATAGCATGGCATAATAAGCAAACGTAGAAGTAACTCCCCAAGGTTTGATAAATAAACAGGTAATAGGTACTACCTCAACTACTTCCCATCCCACAATTTAATTAGATCCTAATCATGCAATGTTTGAGGATTGATCTAATGCAATAAAACTGGGTAGTAAAATAGGTATGATCAAAGTGTTACTTGCCTTGCTGATGATCCGCGAAACCTAGAGATTCGAAGTAACAGGCAGCGCACTCCGGGTATTCTATCGCAGACAAACAAACAAGCATACAATAAGTACTCATCTAATGCATAGGTAAAACTCAAATAAGAGACCTAACCAGAAAGTTCAACTTAAGAACTCCGGTTTGCAAAAAGAATCAAATCGAACGAAGCAACGAAAGTCAAACGGCAAAAGAAAACAACTTCGTTCTACTAATCTGGACCTAAGTCAAATTTTACAGAAGCAAAAACTTGTTTAAGTTGGTTAAACGGATAGAGGGTTTTGAGACAAAACTCCAGGCGTTTGAATCGCCTGATTCCAATAAACGAGCGAAAAGTTATACTAAAACGAAAATCGGATCAGAAATCGCGATCAGAAAATAACCGCGGAAAATCCGAGAAAAAGAAAAACAACGAACGGATTAACGAACGAACGTTCGCTAATTAACCTAAACCGAAAATAATAAAACCGATCTAACAAAAATAAAAAAATAAAAAACCGAAAATAATACCGACGAAAACCAATTGGTTTTTTATTTAAAAACGGGCACAGAAATCGAGGCGCCGCCGAACCTCGGGTGGCGGGATCGTCGTCGTCGTCATCGACGGCGGCTCCGGCGGTGCGCACGGATCGAGGCGGGGCTGATGGGCTGGGGCGGTTCGGGGCGGCGCTATTTAAAGGCTGCCCCCCGGCAGTGTCCCGCTCGGGTAAGGCCCGGAGTCGGTTCGTTTTATTTTAAATAATTACGCTCAGAAAAAAAAGAAATACTAAACCGACTCCAAAAATCCCGAAATAAAATTTCCCGGGCTTCTAAAATCAAGCCCGACAAAGTGAACATTTATTTGGGCCCTAAATGCAATTTTGAAAAACGCATATTTTTCCTAAATTCAAATAAAAATAACGAAAAACTCCGAAATAAATCTTATTTGATTTTATATTAAATCCTCAATATTTCTTTATTTTGGGAAAGTCATTTTATTCCCTCTCTCATATTTTGTAATAGAAATAATTGATGATAAAATAAATAAAATCAAATGATCCTATTCTAAAAATTTGAGAAAACTCAAATATGAGAATAACGAAACCCCCAACTCTCTCCGTGGGTCCTTGAGTTGCTTAGGATTTTCTAGGATCAAAACCAAAAGCAAATAAAATATGGTATGCATGATGATCTAATGTATACCATTCCAAATTGAAACTTTGGGATGTTACATGCCATCCTTGGGAGTATCTACCATGTAAACATCGCGGGTGGATGCAACCATCTTGTTGCCAATGTGACCGGTTGTCAGGGGTGATGCCTGCCACTTGTGAGTTGCGTTGGGATTTCCCAAATGAAGCGAGGATGAAGTAGTACAGTAGAGATAAGTATTTCCCTTAGTTAAGAACGGAGGTTATCAATCTAGTAGGAGAACCACATAGAACCTCATTAGCAGCACCTGCACACACAAAAGCAAATACTTGCGCCCAACACAAACAAGGGGTTCGTCTATCCCTTCTGAGGTTATTTGCAAGGATTAAATATTTTAGTGGTAGGTAATATGATAAATTGCAAAAATAAATAAATAAAATGCAGCAAGGTATTTTGTGTTTTTACATATGATAAAAGTAGACTCCGGGCCATAGTTTTCACTAGAGGCTTCTCTCTCGAGCACATAACATACAATGGGTGAACAAATTACTATTGATAGAAAAGCACATAGTTATGACGATATTCAAGGCAATGATCATGTATATAGGTGATACATCCATTTTGCATCATGTTTTCCTACTGTTATTTATGACGTTTTTATCCTTAATAATGCTTTTTGGGGTAATTCTAATGCCTTTTCTCTCATAATATGCAAGGTACACACAAAGAGGGAGAATTCCGACAGCTGGAAATCTGGACTTGAAAAGGCTACGTCAAGCTACCTATTCTGCACAACAACAAATGAGCTGGAACTTCACGGAGATTATTTATGGAATATTGGAGCAAATAAATACCAGAGGGGGCCCACCAGGTGGGCACAACCCACCTGGGCGCGCCAGGGAGCCCATGTTGGAAATATGCCCTAGAGGCAATAATAAATTAGTTATTATCATATTTCCTTGTTCATGATAATCGTTTATTATCCATGCTAGAATTGTATTGATAGGAAACTCAGATACATGTGTGGATACATAGACAACACCATGTCCCTAGTAAGCCTCTAGTTGACTAGCTCGTTGATCAATAGATGGTTACGGTTTCCTGACCATGGACATTGCATGTCATTGATAACGGGATCACATCATTAGAAGAATGATGTGATGGACAAGACCCAATCTTAAGCCTAGCACAAGATCGTGTAGTTCGTATGCTAAAGATTTTCTAATGTCAAGTATCATTTCCTTAGACCATGAGATTGTGCAACTCCCGGATACCGTAGGAATGCTTTGGGTGTACCAAACATCACAACGTAACTGGGTGGCTATAAAGGTACACTACAGGTATCTCCGAAAGTGTCTGTTGGGTTGGCATGTATCGAGACTGGGATTTGTCACTCCGTGTGATGGAGAGGTATCTCTGGGCCCACTCGGTAGGACATCATCATAATGTGTACAATGTGATCAAGGAGTTGATCACGGGATGATGTGTTGCGGAACGAGTAAAAGAGACTTGCCGGTAACGAGATTGAACAAGGTATCGTGATACCGACGATTGAATCTCGGGCAAGTATCGTACCGATAGACAAAGGGAATTGTATACGGGATTGATCGAATCCTCGACATCGTGGTTCATCCGATGAGATCATCGTGGAACATGTGGGAACCAACATGGGTATCCAGATCCCGCTGTTGGTTATTGACTGGAGAACATCTCGGTCATGTCTGCATGGTTCCCGAACCCGTAGGGTCTACACACTTAAGGTTCGATGACGCTAGGGTTATAAAGGAAGTTTGTATGTGGTTACCGAATGTTGTTCGGAGTCCCGGATGAGATCCCGGACATCACGAGGAGTTCCGGAATGGTCCGTAGGTAAAGATTTATATATAGGAAGTATGGTTTAGGCCACCGAAAGAGTTCTGGGCATCACCGGTAGTGTACCGGGACCACCGGAGGTGTCCGGGGGTCCACCAAGTGGGGCCACCAGCCCCAGAAGGTTGCGTGGGCCAAGTGTGGGAGGGGACCAGCCCCAGGTGAGCTGGTGCGCCCCCCACCAAGGCCCAAGGCGTCTCCTAGAGGGGAAGGGGGCAAACCCTAGGGCAGATGGGCCCTAAGGCCCACCCCTGGTGCGCCTCCCCCCTCCCCCCCTTGGCCGCAACCCTAGATGGGTTTTGGGGCTGCCGCCACCCCTAGGGAGGGAACCCTAGATGGGGGCGCAGCCCCTCCCCTTCCCCTATATATACTTGAGGTTTTGGGGCTGCCCAACACACGATTTGATCTCCCTCTTGGCGCAGCCCTACCTCTCTCCCTCCTCCTCTCTTGCGGTGCTTGGCGAAGCCCTGCAGGATTGCCACGCTCCTCCACCACCACCACGCCGTTGTGCTGCTGCTGGATGGAGTCTTCCTCAACCTCTCCCTCTCTCCTTGCTGGATCAAGGCATGGGAGACGTCACCGGGCTGTACGTGTGTTGAACGCGGAGGTGCCGTCCATTTGGCACTTGGTCATCGGTGATTTGGATCACGACGAGTACGACTCCATCAACCCCGTTCACTTGAACGCTTCTGCTTAGCGATCTACAAGGGTATGTAGATGCACTCTCCTTCCCCTCGTTGCTGGTTTCTCCATAGATAGATCTTGGTGACACGTAGGAAAATGTTGAATTTCTGCTACGTTCCCCAACAGTGGCATCATGAGTTAGGTCTATTGCGTAGATTCTTTGCACGAGTAGAACACAAAGTAGTTGTGGGCGTTGATTTTGTTCAATATGCTTACCGTTACTAGTCAATCTTGATTCGGCGGCATTGTGGGATGAAGCGGCCCGGACCGACCTTACACGTACACTTACGTGAGACAGGTTCCACCGACTGACATGCACTAGTTGCATAAGGTGGCTAGCGGGTGCCAGTCTCTCCCACTTTAGTCGGATCGGATTCGATGAAAAGGGTCCTTATGAAGGGTAAATAGCAATTGGCATATCACGTTGTGGTTTTGCGTAGGTAAGAAACGTTCTTGCTAGAAACCCATAGCAGCCACGTAAAACATGCAAACAACAAGTAGAGGACGTCTAACTTGTTTTTGCAGGGTATGCTATGTGATGTGATATGGCCAAGAAGAATGTGATGAATGATATGTGATGTATGAGATTGATCATGTTCTTGTAATAGGAATCACGACTTGCATGTCGATGAGTATGACAACCGGCAGGAGCCATAGGAGCTGTCTTTATTTATTGTATGACCTGTGTGTCATTGAACAACGCCATGTAATTACTTTACTTTATTGCTAACCGTTAGCTGTAGTAGTAGAAGTAATTGTTGGCGAGACAACTTCATGAAGACACGATGATGGAGATCATGATGATGGAGATCATGGTGTCATGCCGGTGAAGATGATGATCATGGAGCCCCGAAGATGGAGATCAAAAGGAGCAATATGATATTGGCCATATCATGTCACTATTTGATTGCATGTGATGTTTATCATGTTTATACATCTTATTTGCTTAGAACGACGGTAGTAAATGAGATGATCCCTCATTAAAATTTCAAGAAAGTGTTCCCCCTAACTGTGCACCGTTGCGAAAGTTCGTCGTTTCGAAGCACCACGTGATGATCGGGTGTGATAGATTCTTACGTTCACATACAACGAGTGTAAGCCAGATTTACACACGCGAAACACTTAGGTTGACTTGACGAGCCTAGCATGTACAGACATGGCCTCGGAACACAAGAGACCGAAAGGTCGAGCATGAGTCGTATGGTAGATACGATCAACATGAAGATGTTCACCGATGATGACTAGTCCGTCTCACGTGATGATCGGACACGGCCTAGTAGACTCGGATCATGTAATCACTTGGATGACTAGAGGGATGTCTATCTGAGTGGGAGTTCATAAGATGAACTTAATTATCCTGAACATAGTCAAAAGGACTTTGCAAATTATGTCGTAAGCTCGCGCTTTAGTTCTACTGTTTTAGATATGTTCCTAGAGAAAATATAGTTGAAAGTTGATAGTAGCAATTATGCGGACAGTAGAAGGCTTGTGTCCTTAATGCACCGCTCGGTGTACTGGACCTCGAACGTGGTCTGTGGATGTTGCGAACATCTGACATACACGCTTTAATGACTACATCATAGTTCGGTAATGATAAATGGTTTAGAATTGGGGCACCGAAGACATTTTTTGAAATGTCGCGGAACATATGAGATGTTTCGAGGGCTAAAATTGGGATTTCAGGCTTGTGCCCACGTCAAGAGGTATAAGACCTCCGACGATTTTCTTGGCCTGCAAACTAAGGGAGAAAAGCTCAATCGTTGAGCTTGTGCTCAGATTGTCTGAGTACAACAATCACTTGAATCGAGTGGGAGTTGATCTTCCAGATAAGATAGTGATGTTTCTCCAAAGTCATTAGCACCAAGCTGCTAGAGCTTCGTAATGAACTATAACATATCAGGGATAGATATGATGATCCTTGAAATATTCGCGATGTTTGACACCGCGAAAGTAGAAATCAAGAAGGAGCATAAATTGTTGATGGTTAGTGAAACCACTAGTTTCAAGAAGGGCAAGGGCAAGAAGGGATACTTCATGAAACGGCAAATCAGCTGCTGCTCTAGTGGAGAAACCCAAGGTTGAACCCAAACCCGAGACTGAGTGCTTCTGTAATAAGGGGAACAACCACTGGAGCAGAATTACCCTAGATATTTGGTAGATGAGAAGGCTGTCGATTGAAGTATATTGGATATACATTATGTGAATGTGTACTTTACTAGTACTCCTAGTAGCATCAGGGTATTAGATACCGGTTCGGTTGCTAAGTGTTGGTAACTCGAAATAAGAGCTACGGAATAAACGGAGACTAGCTAAAGGTGAGCTGACGAGATGTGTTGGAAGTGCTTCCAAGGTTGATATGATCAAGCATCGCACGCTCCCTCTACCATCGAGGTTGGTGTTAAACCTAAATAATTGTTGTTTGGTGTTTGCGTTGAGCATAGACATGATTGGATTATGTCTATCGCAATACGGTTATTCATTTAAGGAGAATAATGGTTACTCTATTTATTTGAATGGTCTTGCACCTAAAATGAATGGTTTATTGAATCTCGATCATGGTGATACACATGTTCATGCCAAAAGATATAAGATAGTAATGATAGTACCACCTACTTGTGGCACTGCCATGTAAGTCATATTGGTATAAACCGCATGAAGAAGCTCCATGTTGATGGATCTTTGGACTCACTCATTTTTTGAAAAAGGATTGAGACATGTGAACCATGTCTATTGGTATATACGCATGAAGAAACTCCATGCAGATGGACCGTTTGGACTCACTTGATTTTGAATCGCTTGAGACATGCAAATCATACCACATGGGCAAAGATGACTGAAAGCTTCGGTTTCAGTAAAATGGAACAAGAAAGCAACTTGTTGGAAGTAACACATTTTGATGTGTGCAGTCCAATGAGTGCTGAGGCACGCAGTGGATATCGTTATGCTCTTACTTCACAGATGATTTGAGTAGATACTGAGCATATTTACTTGATGAAACACAAGTCTGAATTATTGAATGGTTCAAGTAATTTCAGAATGAAGTTGAATATCGTCGTGACAAGAGGATAAAATATCCATGATATGATCATAGAGATGAATATCTGAGTTGCGAGTTTGGTACACAATTGAGACATTGTGGAAATTGTTTCACGACTAGTACCGCCTGGAACACCATAGAGTGATGGTGTGTCCGAACATCATAACTGCACCCTATCGGATATGATGCATACCATGATGTCTCTTATCGAATTACCACTATCGTTCATGGGTTAGGCATTAGAGACAACCGCACTCACTTTAAATAGGGCACCACGCAAATCCGTCAAGACAACACCGTATGAACTATGGTTTAGTGAAACCTAAGCTGTTGTTTCTTAAAAGTTTGGGGTCACGACGCTTATGTGGAAAAGTTTCAGGCTGATAAGCTCGAACCCAAAGCGGATAAATGCATCTTCATAGGACACCCAAAACAGTTGGGTATACCTCCTGTCTCAGATCCGGAAGCAATAGGGACTGTTTCTAGAATCGGGTCCTTTCTCGAGGAAAAGTTTCTCTCGAAAGAATTGAGTGGGAGGATGGTGGAGACTTGATGAGGTTATTGAACCGTCACTTCAACTAGAGTGTAGCAGGGCACATGAGTTGTTCCTATGGCACCTACACCAATTGAAGTGGAAGCTTATGATAGTGATCATGAGACTTCGGATCAAGTCACTCCCAAACCTCGTAGGATGACAATGATGCGTACTACTTCAGAGTGGTACGTAATCCTGTCTTGGACGTCATGTTGCTAGACAACGATGAACCTACGAGCTATGGAGAAGCGATGGTGGGCCCGGATTCCGATGAATGGCTCGAGGCCACAAAATCCGAGAGATGATCCATGTATGAAAACAAAGTGTAGACTTTGGCAGAACGGCTCGATGGTCGTGAGGCTGTTGAGTACAGATGGATTTTAAAAAGGAAGACGGACAATGATGGTAAATGTCACCATTAAGAAAGCTCGACTTGTCTTTAAGATGTTTCCCGATAAGTTCAAGGAGTTGACTACGATGAGACTTTCTCACTCGTAGCGATGCTAAGAGTCTGTTGGAATTAGCAGGTACTGCATTATTTATGAAATCTTGCAGATAGGATGTCAAAATATTGTTTCCTTGTTCTTGAGGAAAGGTTGTATGTAATACAACCAGAAGATTTTGTCGATCCTGAAAGATGCTAACAAGTATGCAAAGCCCCAGCAATCCTTCTAAGGACTGGAGTAAGCATCTCGGAGTTGGAATGTACACTTTGATGAGATGATCAAATATTTTTGGGTTTATACAAAGTTTATGAGAACCTTGTATTTCCAAAGAAGTGAGTGGGAGCACTATAGAATTTCTGATGAGTATATGTTGTTGACATATTGTTGATCAGAAATGATGTAGAATTTCTGGAAAGCATATAGGGTTATTTGAAAAGTGTTTTTCAATGGAAAACCTGGATTAAGCTACTTGAACATTGAGCATCAAGATCTATAAGGATAGATCAAAATCGCTTAATAGTACTTTCAAACGAACACATACCATGACAAGATTTTGAAGGAGTTCAAAATAGATCAGCAAAGAAGGAGTTCTCAGCTGTGTTACAAGGTGTGAGTATTGAGCAAGACTCAAGACATGACCACGACAGAATAGAGAGAAAGGACGAAGGTCGTCCCCTATGATTTAGTCGTAGGCTCTAAAGTATGCTATGTTGTGTACCGCACCTGAAGTGTGCCAAACCATGAGTCAACCAAGGGGTACAAGAGTGATCCAGGAATGGATCACAGGACAGCGGTCAAAGTTATCCTTGGTAACTAGTGGACTAAGGAATTTTCTCAATTATGGAGGTGGTAAAAGAGTTCGTTGTAAAGGGTTACGCCGATGCAAGCTTTGACACTAATCCAGCTTATTCTAAGTAGTAAACTGGATTCGTATAGTAGAACAGTTATTTGGAATAGCTCCAAATAGAGCGTGGAAGCTGCATCTAGGAGATGACATAGATATTTGTAAAGCACACACGGATCTGAAAGATTCAGACCCATTGACTAGTAACCTCTCTCACAAGCGAGATATGATCAAACCCCATGGGTGTTGGAATCATTGCAATCACATAACGATGTGAACTGGATTACTGACTCTAGTGCAAGTGGGAGACTGTTGGAAATATGCCCTAGAGGCAATAATAAATTAGTTATTATCATATTTCCTTGTTCATGATAATCGTTTATTATCCATGCTAGAATTGTATTGATAGGAAACTCAGATACATGTGTGGATACATAGACAACACCATGTCCCTAGTAAGCCTCTAGTTGACTAGCTCGTTGATCAATAGATGGTTACGGTTTCCTGACCATGGACATTGGATGTCATTGATAACGGGATCACATCATTAGAAGAATGATGTGATGGACAAGACCCAATCTTAAGCCTAGCACAAGATCGTGTAGTTCGTATGCTAAAGCTTTTCTAATGTCAAGTATCATTTCCTTAGACCATGAGATTGTGCAACTCCCGGATACCGTAGGAATTCTTTGGGTGTACCAAACGTCACAACGTAACTGGGTGGCTATAAAGGTACACTACAGGTATCTCCGAAAGTGTCTGTTGGGTTGGCATGTATCGAGACTGGGATTTGTCACTCCGTGTGACGGAGAGGTATCTCTGGGCCCACTCGGTAGGACATCATCATAATGTGCACAATGTGATCAAGGAGTTGATCACGGGATGATGTGTTGCGGAACAAGTAAAAGAGACTTGCCGGTAACGAGATTGAACAAGGTATCGTGATACCGAGGATTGAATCTCGGGCAAGTATCGTACCGATAGACAAAGGGAATTGTATACGGGATTGATCGAATCCTCGACATCGTGGTTCATCCGATGAGATCATCGTGGAACATGTGGGAACCAACATGGGTATCTAGATCCCGCTGTTGGTTATTGACTGGAGAACATCTCGGTCATGTCTGCATGGTTCCCGAACCCGTAGGGTCTACACACTTAAGGTTCGATGACGCTAGGGTTATAAAGGAAGTTTGTATGTGGTTACCGAATGTTGTTCGGAGTCCCGGATGAGATCCCGGACGTCACGAGGAGTTCTGGAATGGTCCGAAGGTAAAGATTTATATATAGGAAGTATGGTTTAGGCCACCGGAAGAGTTCTGGGCATCACCGGTAGTGTACCGGGACCACCGGAGGTGTCCGGGGGTCCACCAAGTGGGGCCACCAGCCCCAGAAGGTTGCGTGGGCCAAGTGTGGGAGGGGACCAGCCCCAGGTGGGCTGGTGCGCCCCCACCAAGGCCCAAGGCGCCTCCTAGAGGGGAAGGGGGCAAACCCTAGGGCAGATGGGCCCTAAGGCCCACCCCTGGTGCGCCTCCCCCTCTCCCCCCCTTGGCCGCAACCCTAGATGGGTTTTGGGGCTGCCGCCACCCCTAGGGAGGGAACCCTAGATGGGGGCGCAGCCCCTCCCCTTCCCCTATATATACTTGAGGTTTTGGGGCTGCCCAACACACGATTTGATCTCCCTCTTGGCGCAGCCCTACCTCTCTCCCTCCTCCTCTCTTGCGGTGCTTGGCGAAGCCCTGCAGGATTGCCACGCCCCTCCACCACCACCACGCCACTGTGCTGCTGCTGGATGGAGTCTTCCTCAACCTCTCCCTCTCTCCTTGCTGGATCAAGGCATGGGAGACGTCACCGGGCTGTACGTGTGTTGAACGCGGAGGGGTGCCGTCCATTTGGCACTTGGTCATCGGTGATTTGGATCACGATGAGTACGACTCCATCAACCCCGTTCACTTGAATGCTTCCGCTTAGCGATCTACAAGGGTATGTAGATGCACTCTCCTTCCCCTCGTTGCTGGTTTCACCATAGATAGATCTTGGTGACACGTAGGAAAATTTTGAATTTCTGCTACGTTCCCCAACAGCCCAGGCGCGCCCTGGTGGGTTGTGCTCACATAGGCCCACCTCCGTTCCCCATCTTCTTGTATATAGGTCATTTTGACCTAAAAAATTAGATTACTTTCAGGACGGAGCGTCGTCGTATCGAGGCGGAACTTGGGCAGGAGCACTTTTCTCTCCGGCGGAGCGATTCCGCCGGGGGAACTTCCCTCCCGGAGGGGGAAATCATCGTCATCATCATCTCCAACAACTCTCCCATCTTGGGGAGGGCAATCTCCATCAACATCTTCAACGACACCATCTCATCTCAAACCCTAGTTCATCTCTTGTGTTCAATCTTATTACCGGAACTATAGATTGGTGCTTGTGGGTGACTAGTAGTGTTGATTTCATCTTGTAGTTGATTACTATATGGTTTATTTGGTGGAAGATTATATGTTCAGTTCCAATATGATATTTAATACCCCTCTGATCTTGAGCATGATTATCATTTGTCAGTAGCTACTTTTGTTCTTGAGGTCACGGGAGAAATTGATAACCCACAAGTATAGGGGATCGCAACAGTTTTCGAGGGTAGAGTATTCAACCCAAATTTATAGATTCGACACAAGGGGAGCCAAAGAATATTTGAAGGTATTAGCAGCTGAGTTGTCAATTCAACCACACCTGAAGATTAATTATCTGCAGCAAAGTGATCAGTAGCAAAATAGTATGATAGTTTTGATAATTGTAGCAAGTGCAACAGTAACGATAACAGCAGTAACTTAGCAAGAACTGAAGGAAATATGCCCTAGAGGCAATAATAAAGTTGTTATTTATATTTCCTTATATCATGATACATGTTTATTATTCATGCTAGAATATTATTAACCGAAAACTTAGTACATGTGTGAATACATAGACAAAACAGAGTGTCCCTAGTACGCCTCTACTTGACTAGCTTCTTAATGAAAGATGGTTAAGTTTCCTAACCATAGACATGTGTTGTCATTTGATGAACGGGATCACATCATTAGAGAATGATGTGATGGACAAGACCCATTCGTTAGCTTAGCATAATGATCGTTAAGTTTTATTGCTATTGCTTTCTTCATGACTTATACATATTCATCCGACAATGTGATTATGCAACTCCGGAATACCGGAGGAACACCTTGTGTGCTATCAAACGTCACAACGTAACTGGTTGATTATAAAGATGCTCTACAGGTGTCTTCGAAGGTGTTTGTTGGGTTGGCATAGATCGATATTAGGACTTGTCACTCCGAGTATCGGAGAGGTATCTCTGGGCCCTCTCGGTAATGCACATCACAATAAGCCTTGCAAGCAATGTGACTAATGAGTTAGTTATAAGACGATGCATTATGGAACGAGTAAAGAGACTTGCCGGTAACGAGATTGAACTAGGTATGATGATACCGACGATCGAATCTCGGGCAAGTAACATACCGATGACAAAGGGAATAACGTATGTTGTTATTGCAGTTTGACCGATAAAGATCTTTGTAGAATATGTAGGCACCAATATGAGAATCTAGGTTCCACTATTTGCTATTGACCAGAGATGTGTCTCGGTCATGTCTACATAGTTCTCGAACCCGTAGGGACCGCACGCTTAACATTCGATGACGATTTGTATTATGAGTTATGTGTTTTGGTAACCGACGTTTGTTCGGAGTCCCAGATGAGATCATGGACATGACGAGGAGTCCCGAAATGGTCGATAGGTAAAGATTGATATATTGGAAGGTGGTATTCGGACATCGGAATGGTTTCGAGTGGTTCGGGTATTTTATCGGAGTACCGAGGGGTTACCGGAACCCCCCGGGGGAAGTATTGGGCCTACATGGGCCTTAGTGGAGAGAGAGAGGGGAGCCCATAAGGGGTGGCTATGCCCCCCCGATGGGAGTCCGAATTGGACTAGGGGAGGGGGCGGTGCCCCCCTTTCCCTCTCCCTCTCCCTCTCCTTCCTTTTCCCCTCCAATTAGAAAGAAAAAAGGGGGGCGAATCCTACTAGGAGTGGAGTCCTAGTAGGACTCCCCTAGATGGCGCGCCCCTCTTGGCTGACCGCCTCCTCCTCCCCTCCTTTATATACGGGGGCAGGGGCACCCCATAGCATATCAATTGTTCTCTTAGCCGTGTGCGGTGCCCCCCTCCACAGTTTACTCCTCCGGTCATAGCGTCGTAGTGCTTGGGCAAAGCCCTGCACGGATCACATCACCATCACCGTCACCACACCATCATGCTGAAGGAACTCTCCCTCGACCCTCTGCTGGATCAAGAGTTCGAGGGACGTCATCAAGCTGAACGTGTGTTGAACCCGGAGGTGTCGTACGTTCGGTACTAGATCGGTTGGATCATGAAGACGTTAGACTACATCAACCGCGTTAACCTAATGCTTCCTCTTTCGTTCTACAAGGGTACGTGGACACACTCTCCTCCTCCCATTGCTATGCATCTCCTAGATAGATCTTGCGTGATTGTAGGAATTTTTTTGAAATTGCATGTTACGTTCCCCAACAGTGGCATCCAAGCCAAGTTTATGCGTAGATGATATGCACGAGTAGAACACAAAGGGTTGTGGGCGATAATAGTCATACTGCTTACCACCAATGTCTTATTTTGATCCGGCGGTACTGTTGGATGAAGCGGCCTAGACCAACATTATATGACCACGTTCATGAGACCGGTTCTACCGACGTGCTTTTGCACACAGGTGTGGCTGGCAGGTGTCTGTTTCTCCAACTTTAGTTGAATCGAATTTGACTACGGCCGGTCCTTGTTGAAGGTTAAAACATCACACTTGGCGAAAAATCGTTGTGGTTTTCATGCGTAAGTAAGAACGGTTCTTGCTAGAAGCCCGTAGCAGCCACGTAAAACTTGCAACAACAAAGTAGAGGACGTCTAACTTGTTTTTGCAGGGCATGTTGTGATGTGATATGGTCAAGACATGATGTGATATAATTTATTGTATGATATGATCATGTTTTGTAAAAGTTATCGGCAACTGGTAGGAGCCTTATGGTTGTCGCTTTATTGTATGAAATGCAATCGCCATGTAATTGCTTTACTTTATCACTAAGTGGTAGCGATAGTCGTAGAAGCAATAACTGGCGAGACGACAACGCCGCTATGGTGGAGATCAAGGTGTCAAGCCGGTGACGATGGAGATCATGACGGTGCTTTGGAGATGGAGATCAAAGGCACAAGATGGTGATGGCCATATCATGTCACATATCTTGATTGCATGTGATGTTTATCTTTTATGCATCTTATTTTGCTTAGTACGGCGGTAGCATTGTAAGATGACCCCTAATAAATTTCAAGGTACACGTGTTCTCCCTAAGCATGCATCGTTGCGACAGTTCGTCGTGCCCAGACACCACGTGATGATCGAGTGTGATAAGCTCTACGTTCACATACAATGGGTGCAAGCCAGTTTTGCACATGCAGAATACTCGGGTTAAACTTGACGATCCTAGCATATGCAGATATGGCCTTGGAACACTAAGACCGAAAGGTCGAACATGAATCATATAGTAGATATGATCAA
This sequence comes from Aegilops umbellulata, assembly GCA_032464435.1. Taxonomy (NCBI): domain Eukaryota; kingdom Viridiplantae; phylum Streptophyta; class Magnoliopsida; order Poales; family Poaceae; genus Aegilops; species Aegilops umbellulata. Next base: position 447,833,760 of record CP136054.1, read on the forward strand.
CATAGAGATGTTCACCATTGAAAACTACTCCATCTCACGTGATGATCGGACATGGTTTAGTTGATATGGATCACATAATCATTTAGATGACTAGAGGGATGTCTATCTAAGTGGGAGTTCTTAAGTAATATGATTACTTGAACTTTAATTTATCATGAACTTAGTCCTGATAGTTTTTGCATATCTATGTTGTTGTATATCAATGGCCTGTGCTACCGTTCCTTTGAATTTTAATGCGTTCCTAGAGAAAGCTAAGTTGAAAGATGATGGTAGCAACTACACAGACTGGGTCCATAACTTGAGGATTATCCTCATTGCTGCACAGAAGAATTACGTCTTGGAAGAACCGCTAGGTGCAAGGCCCATTGCAGGAGCAACTCCGGCGTTATGAACGTCTGGCAAACTAAAGCTGATGACTACTCGATAGTTCATTGTGCCATGCTTTACGGCTTAGAATCAGGACTTCAAAGACGTTTTGAACGTCATGGAGCATATGAGGTGTTCCAGGAGTTGAAGTTAATATTTCAAGCAAATGCCCGAGTTGAGAGATATGAAGTCTCCAACAAGTTTTATAGCTACAAGATGGAGGAGAACAGTTCTGTCAGTGAACATATACTCAAAATGTCTAGGTACTATAACCACTTGACTCAGCTGGGAGTTAATCTTCCTGATGATAGTGTCATTGACAGAGTTCTTCAATCACTGCCACCAAGCCATATAGGCTCCGTGATGAACTATAACATGCAAGGGATGGAAAAGACTATTCCCGAGCTCTTCGCAATGCTTAAGGCTGCAGAGGTAGAAATCAAGAAGGAGCATCAAGTGTTGATGGTTAACAAGACCACTAGTTTCAAGAAAAAGGGCAAAGGGAAGAAGGGGAACTTCAAGAAGAATAGCAAGTAAGTTGCTACTCCCGGGAAGAAGCCCAAGTCTGGACCTAAGCCTGGGTGCTTCTACTACAAAGGGACTCGTCACTGGAAGTGAAACTGCCCCAAGTATTTGGCGGATAAGAAGGATGGCAAAGTGAAAGGTATATTTGATATACATGTTATTGATGTGTACCTTACTAATGCTCGTAGTAGAGCCTGGGTATTTGATACTGGTTTTGTTGCTCATATTTGCAGCTCGAAATAGGGGCTACGGATTAAACGTAGATTGGCTAAGGACGAGGTGATGATGCGCGTCGGAAATGGTTCCAAGGTCGATGTTATTGCTGATACGTCTCCGTCGTATCTACTTTTCCAAACACCTTTTCCCTTGTTTTGGACTCTAACTTGTATGATTTGAATGGAACTAACCCAGACTGACGCTGTTTTTAGCAGAATTACCATGGTGTTGTTCTATGTGCAGAAAGAAAATATTCTCGGAAAGTCCTGAAACTCCACAGAACACCTTAGAAAAAATAATAAAAAATCCTCGCCAAAGATGAAGACCAGGGGGCCCACACCCTGTCCACGAGGGTGGGGGGCGCGCCCCCCTCTAGGGCGCGCCCCCTACCTCGTGGGCCCCCTGGACACCCTCCGACGCCAACTCCAATTCTATATATTGGCTTTCGGTGAGAAAAAAATCAGAGAGAAGAAATCATCACGTTTTACGATATGGAGCCGCCGCCAAGACCTAATCTCTCTCGGGAGGGCTGATCTGGAGTCCGTTCGGGGCTCCGGAGAGGGGGATTCGTCGCCATTGTCATCATCAACCATCCTTCATCACCAATTTCATGATGCTCACCACCGTGCGTGAGTAATTCCATCGTAGGCTTGCTGGACGGTGATGGGTTGGATGAGATTTATCATGTAATCGAGTTAGTTTTGTTAGGGTTTGATCCCTAGTATCCACTATGTTCTGAGATTGATGTTGCTATGACTTTGCTATGCTTAATGCTTGTCACTAGGGCCCGAGTGCCATGATTTCAGATCTGAACCTATTATGTTTTTAATATATGTGAGTTCTTGATCCTATCTTGCAAGTCTATAGTCACCTACTGTGTGTTATGATCCGGCAACCCCGAAGTGACAATAATCGGAACCACTCCCGGTGATGACCATAGTTTGAGGAGTTCATGTATTCACTATGTGCTAATGCTTTGTTCCGGTTCTCTATTAAAAGGAGGCCTTAATATCCCTTAGTTTCCAATAGGACCCGCTGCCACGGGAGGGTAGGACAAAAGATGCCATGCAAGTTCTTTTCCATAAGCACGTATGACTATTTACGGAGTACATGCTTACATTACATTGATGAATTGGAGCTAGTTCTGTGTCACCCTATGTTATGACTGTTACATGACGAACCGCATCCGGCATAATTATCCATCACTGATCCGATGCCTACGAGCTTTCCATATACTTGTTTACGCTTATTTACTTTCCCGCTGCTACTGTTACAATCACTACAAAATACCAAAAACATTATTTTTGTTGTCTTTACTTTTGTTGCCGTTACCACCACTATCATATTACTTTGCTACTAAACACTTTGCTGCAGATACTAAGTTTCCAGGTCTGGTTGAATTGACAACTCAGCTGCTAATACTTGAGAATATTCTTTGGCTCCCCTTGTGTCGAATCAATAAATTTGGGTTAAATACTCTACCCTCGAAAACTGTTGCGATCCCCTATACTTGTGGGTTATCAAGACCTTTTTCTGGCGCCGTTGCCGGGGAGCACAGCTCTATTCTTTGAGTCACTTGGGATTTATATCTGCTGGACACTATGAAGAACTTGAAAGACGCTAAGACAACAATTTATCCCTCAACTACGAGGGGAGGTAAGGAACTGCCATCTAGCTCTACACTTGATTCACCTTCTGTTATGAGTAAGCTAGTGACACCTAAACCTGCTTCTGCTATTCGTTCCGATATATCGCATGTTATTGATGATGCCACTTCTGCTATGCATGATACTTATGATGAAACTGCTTCTATGCCTGATACTACTATGCCCCTTAGTGAATTTCTTGAAGAACAAATTGCTAGGGCTAGAGAAAGAGAAATTGATGAATCTGAATACGATGATGAAAGTGATGATGAAAATATGCCCGTTATTCCTCAGGGTTATCTTTTTGATAAAGATGCTTCTTTAGCTATTTTAGCCTGCAGAGATAGATACGAGCTTAAGAGGTTATTGATTAAATGGAACAAAGAATCACGTAGAGATAAAATGAAACCTGATCCTGCTTTTGCAACTTCACCTATCTGTGTTCCTGATAAGGATTATGAATTCTCTGTTGATCTAGATATAATTACTTTGGTAGAATCTGAAACTGTTGTGGCACATCTTACTAAGTTAAATGATATAGCTGCCCTGTTCACTAATGATGAGAGATCGCGTTACTTCTATACTCAAAATATTTCCGTTCTCATTAAAGGGTGATGCTAAGATATGGTTTAATTCTCTTGATCCTGGTTGTGTGCGTAGTCCCCAGGATATGATTTATTATTTCTCTGCTAAATATTTCCCTGCTCATAAGAAACAAGCCGCTTTAAGGGAAATATACAACTTTGTGCAAATTAAAGAAGAGAGTCTCCCACAAGCTTGGGAGAGGCTTCTCAAGTTACTTAATGCTTTGCCTGATCATCCTCTTAAGAAACCTGAAATACTTGATATTTTCTATAATGGACTAACCGATGCTTCCAGAGATTACCTGGATAGTTGTGTTGGTTCTCTTTTCAGGGAAAGAACACCGAAGGAAGCTGAAATTCTATTGAATAATATATTGACAAATGAAAATAATTGGGCACCTCCTGAGCCAGCTCCCGCTCCAATTACTGTGCCTATTCCTAAACCAACTCCGAAGAAGAGAGGTGTTCTATTTCTCAGTCCCGAAGATATGCAAGAGGCAAAGAAATCTATGAAAGAAATAGGTATTAAAGCTGAAGATGTTAAGAATCTACCTCCTATTGAAGAAATACATGGTCTTAATCTACCGTCTGTCGAAGAAACATATGAACTTGATCATTTATTTATTGAAGAACCTCCTGATCCCGATATCCCGACACAGGTAGTAAAGGTAAACTCTCTCTATAGATTTGATGAAGGTGATATCCCTCACTATAAGTCTGCTAGGCAATGCTTCGATGAGTTTGATAATTTTATTGTCAAACAGGAAAATTTCAATGCTTATTTTGGTAGACAATTAAAACAAAATTCCGATATGCTTAAATACTTGGGTGATTATATGGCTAATATTAAAGGTGAAATTAAACTTGTTAGCAAACATGCTTCTGTGGTTACCACTCAAGTAGAACAAGTACTTAAAGCTCAAAAAGAAGTGCTTGATGAAATGAATAGTAAGAAAAATGATTATGCTATTAGAGTGGCTACTAGAACTGGTAGAATGACTCAGGAACCTTTGTATCCTGAAGGCCACCCTAAGAGAATTGAGCAAGATTCTCATAGAAATAATATTGATGCACCTAGTACTTCTAAAAAGAAGAAAAAGAAAAATGATTGAACTGTGCAAACTTCTAGTGAACCTATTGCTGAACCACCTGAAAATCCAAATGATATCTCTATGTCTGATGCTGATACACAATCCGGTAATGAACATGGACCTAATGAAAATATTAATGATGATGTTCATGATGATGCTCAACCTAGTAATGATAATGATGTAGAAGTTAAACATATTGTTGATCTTGATTACCCACAATCAAAGAATCAACATTATGATAAAAGAGACTTTGTTGCTAGGAAACATGGTAAAGAAAGAGAACCTTGGGTTCAGAAACCCATGCCTTTTCCTCCGAAACCATCCAAGAAGAAGGATGATGAGGATTTTGAGCGCTTTGCTGAAATGATTAGGCCTATCTTTTTACGTATGCGATTGACTGATGTGCTCAAAACAAATCCTTATGCTAAATATATGAAAGATATCATTACTAATAAAGAAAGATACCGAAAGCTGAAATTTCCACCATGCTTGCTAACTATACTTTTAAAGGTGGAATACCAAAGAAACTTGGAGATCCCGGAGTACCTACTATACCTTGCTCCATTAAAATAAGTTATATTAAAACTGCTTTATGTGATCTTGGAGCTGGTGTTAGTGTTATGCCTCTCTCTTTATATCGTAGACTTGACTTGAATAAGTTGACACCTATTGAAATATCTTTGCAAATGGCTGACAAATCAACTGCTATACCTATCGGTATTTGTGAGGACGTGCCTGTTGTGGTTGCAAACATTACTATTTTAGCGGACTTTGTTATTCTTGATATTCCCAAGGATGATAGTATGTCTATTATTCTTGGAAGACCTTTTCTTAATAATGCAGGGGCTGTTATTCAACAAAGGCAATGTCACTTTTCATGTTAATGGTAATGAGCATACGGTACACTTTCCGAGGAAACAACCTCAAGTCCACAGCATCAACTCTATTGGAAAAATTCCATCGATTATATTTGGAGGTTTTGAATTTCCTCTTCCTAATGTCAAAAAGAAATATGATATACTTATTATAGGGGATGTGCATATCCCCGTTGAGGTAACTTAGTGTTATTCGAAATTTCTCTGGTTTCATGATTATCGGAATGGGTTTGTTAACAAGACTTGATCAACCTTGTTAGTGGATTCTTTTTGATGAGCATGAGATGGATGAAACTAGAAGCACAACCTTCTGTACCCTCTTTATATTTTCTGTTAATTAGTAGAAATAAAGTAAAAGTAGTATTTTTTGTCTGTTTCCTGACTTATCCGTGCAATATAAAAATATCCCGAAAATAAAAGTCCTCAGAATGCCATTCCAATTTAATATGATTTTTTGGGAATATTTGAGTATTTACTGTGCAAAAATTACCACGGGAGGAGCTGCCACCTGGCCACGAGGGTGGTGGGCGCGCCCCCCCTATAGGGCGCGCCCCCTGCCTCGTGGGCCCACGGTGGCCCTCCTCCACTTATTCCAGCACCCATCTTCTTCCTCTGTCTCTCACAAACCCGAAAAACCAACTCAAGCACGAGTTCCAGCCACTTTTGCTGTGATTTTCGATCTCCTTGCTCAAAGCACCTCTCGCAAAACTGCTTGGGGATATTGTTCCTTGGTATGTGACTCCTCCATTGGTCCAATTAGTTTTTGTTCTAGTGCTTTATTCTTTGCAAATTTGTGCTGCATAGGTGACCATGTTCTTGAGCTTGCATGTCAAATTTATATGGTTCCAAGTAGTTCTAATGCTTGATATAGGCTCTAGGCACTTGTAGAAGTAGTTGCTATCAGTTTTATTGAAGTTGGTTCACTTTTGTTTGAAGTTACTAAAAATTTCAGATTTTTTTCAGAGAAGAACAATATGCTTAGGATGATGTTCCAAGGTGGTTCCTCTAAGAAGCAAGGACCCAAAATTGCTATGCGCGATGCTGACGAGGATCCACCAAGAGATGCCCCCGTATGGCCTTGCGAATGGCTGTCGGAAAATTTTATGGACCGTGCGGGAATTAAAGAAGAATTCAAAGCATATTTACGCAATGCCGATCTTGAGGATTTTGAGCCTGACAAATGCCCCCAATATCATGATCTCACAAGTTCATTTGTGAGGAGGTTTGAGTATTCATCTTCGCGAAATTCTCCTTCAGTCATGTTTGATCTTTATGATAAATCTTATAGAACGGACTTAGAGGATTTCACTCTTGCTTGCAAACTTCCATCATGGGGCAGTATTAGGGATCCCCCTAAATCTGAATTTAGAGACTTTCTTGCCAGTGTAACTGTAGGGGAATCTAGAGATATAACGCAGGCTACCATAGGGAGCATTCACTTTCCTGCTATACATTATTTTGCTCTTTTCATCGGTAGATGCATAAATGCTAAGGATGAAGCATGTCACATGTGTGTCCCTGATCTTAGCATTCTCAGGAGTGCTGTGTTAGGAGACCAATCTTATCATATGGGAGCCAGTGTAGCTCGTAGGTTGCATCATAATAGATATAATGGAGATTTCTTTGGAGGAATTTATGCAACCCGCTTAGCTAATTTTCTTGAGATAGACATCCGTGAGGGTGATACGGAGTTGCCCACTGCATATTTAGATCACGACTCCATGGCTTCACATCATTTTGTTGAGCGACCCGAATCACCTCTTTTATATCTTTTAATTTTTAACAAACGACATGTTGTTCGTATTACTCTCCCTGCTCCTACTCTTTTTGATTCACAGACAAAAGGAAGATATACTATTACTAGAGAGGAGGCAGATGAGTACGAGAGGAGAGCGGAGGCAGCCCGACTCCACGCTGCAGCTCAGCAGGCGATAACAGCTGTATCGCAGTACGACCCCAGCTACACATACGGGTATCCGCCAGTCTATCCCTGGCAATAGACCAACTTAGGCCAAAAGCCTAAGCTTGGGGGAGTACGTATTTCTCACCGACATTACATTTATGTTCACACACACTCATTGCTAGATGTCGGTGCTCATACTCTTTCACTGTAATATCCATGCTAGTTTATTTTGTTTTTCTTACTTTCTTCTTGTGTGTTTGATAAACCCTTAGAAAAACAAAAAAAATTAGTAGTAGTTTACTTTCCTGCTGTAGTAGTAATTAAAAAGAAAACCCAAAAATATTTCCCGTTCTTCTTTTGCTTGTTGGGAGCTTTCCCGTGTAAGTAGTTTTTATTTATTTTTCTTTTCTTTGGGGGTCAGTAGGAGAAGACCATGATTAAATTGTTGAAGTGGCTCTTATATGCATTATTGCTGATTTAACCCAGAGCCATATTGCCTTGTCTTCTCCTGTTTCTTGAATGCTCGCAGATTCCAGCTTAGTCCAATGCACGTGCACTCTTATTATTATTCACACCATTCAGTCGTGCAAGTGAAAGGCAATTATGATGATATATGATGGACTGACTGAGATGAGAAAAGCTGGTATGAACTCGACCTCTTTTGTTTTTGTAAATATGATGAGTCTGTCATTCTTGATTCAGCTTATTATGAATAAACATGTTTGCAATGACAATTAGAGATCATAGTTGCTTGTGCCATGCTTGATTAGCTATGAGTTATAATGGTTTACCTTGCGTGCCAACATGCTATTGAGATGATTATGATGTGGTATGATGGGGTGGTATCCTCCTTTGAATGATTTGAGTGACTTGACTTGGCACATGTTCACGCATGTAGTTGAAACAAATTCAACATAGCCTTCATGATATTTATGTTCATGGTGGATTATATCCTACTCATGCTTGCATCCAATGTTTATTAATTTTAATGCATGTACATGGCTGTTGTTGCTCTCTAGTTGGTCGCTTCCCAGTCTTTTGCTAGCCTTCACTTGTACTAAGCGGGAATACCGCTTGTGCATCCAATCCCTTAAACCCCAAAGTTATTCCAGATGAGTCCACTATACCTTCCTATATGCGGTATCTACCTTCTGTTCCAAGTAAATTTGTATGTGCCAACCTCTAAACCTTCAAATAAACATTCTGTTTTGTATGCTCGAATAACTCATGTATCAACCAAGGTTGTCCTTATCTTCCATGTTAGGCGGGTTATTCTCAAGAGGAGTGGACTCCGCTCCTCACTCACGAGAACATGGCTGGTCACCGGGATGCTCAGTCCCATGCTCTATGCAAACTAAATCAAAATTAATTGCAAACAAAACTCCCCCTGGGACCTGATGTATGTTGGAGACACTCGTTGTCTCGAGCAAGTCATGGATTGATGCTTGTTGGTGGAGGGGGAGTATAAACTTTACCATTCTGTTTGGGAACCGCCTATAATTTGTTTAGCATGGAAGATATCGCCATCTCTTAGTTGTTATGTTGACAATGAAAGTATACCGCTCAAAATGCAATTTATCTCTATTTCAAAACCGAGCTCTGGCACCTCTACAAATCCCTGCTTCCCTCTGCGAAGGGCCTATCCATTTACTTTTATGTTGAGCCACCGCCCTCTTATTAAAAAGCACTAGCTGGAGAGCACAGCTGTCATTTGCATTCATCACTAATAATCTATGTTGGGTATGACTATGATTGGATCTCTTTTACCATGAATTACAATGTCTAGTCAGTCCTTGATCTTTAAAGGTGCTCTGCATTTATGTTTTGCGGTCTCAGGAAGGGCTAGCGAGATACCATCTTGTTATATCATATTATGATTGTTTTGAGAAAGTGTTGTCATCCGAGGTTTATTATTATGGCTCGCTAGTTGATTATGCTATTGATATGAGTAATTGTGAGACCTGAGAATTATTGCAAATATGGTTAGTTATGATATATGCTGAAAAATTGAATGCTGGCTTGACATAGTTACAACAACAAGAGCAAACAGAGTTTGTAAAAGTTTTTCTTTCTTTCTTTCAGTTTGTCAACTGAATTGCTTGAGGACAAGCAAGGGTTTAAGCTTGGGGGAGTTGATACGTCTCCGTCGTATCTACTTTTCCAAACGCTTTTTCCCTTGTTTTGGACTCTAACTTGTATGATTTGAATGGAACTAACCCGGACAGACGCTGTTTTCAGCAGAATTACCATGGTGTTGTTTTATGTGAAGAAAGAAAATATTCTCGGGAAGTCCTGAAACTCCACGGAACACCTTAGAAAAAATAAAAAAAACTCGCCAAAGATGAAGACCAGGGGGCCCACACCCTGTCCACGAGGGTGGGGGGCGCGCCCCCTCTCTAGGGTGCGCCCCTACCTCGTGGGCCCCCTGGACACCCTCCGACGCCAACTCCAACTCTATATATTGGCTTTCGAGGAGAAAAAATTCAGAGAAGAAATCATCGCGTTTTACGATACGGAGCCGCCGCCAAGCCCTAATCTCTCTCGGGAGGGCTGATCTAGAGTCCGTTCGGGGCTCCGGAGAGGGGGATTCGTCGCCGTCGTCATCATCAACCATCCTCCATCACCAATTTCATGATGCTCACCGCTGTGCGTGAGTAATTCCATCGTAGGCTTGCTGGACGGTGATGGGTTGGATGAGATTTATCATGTAATCGAGTTAGTTTTGTTAGGGTTTGATCCCTAGTATCCACTATGTTCTGAGATTGATGTTGCTATGACTTTGCTATGCTTAATGCTTGTCACTAGGGCCCGAGTGCCATGATTTTAGTTCTGAACCTATTATGTTTTCATGAATATATCTGAGTTCTTGATCCTATCTTGCAAGTCTATAGTCACCTACTATGTGTTATGATCCTACAACCCCGAAGTGACAATAATCGGAACCACTCCCGGTGATGACCATAGTTTGAGGAGTTCATGTATTCACTATGTGCTAATGCTTTGTTCCGGTTCTCTATTAAAAGGAGGCCTTAATATCCCTTAGTTTCCAATAGGACCCCGCTGCCACGGGAGGGTAGGACAAAAGATGTCATGCAAGTTCTTTTCCATAAGCACGTATGACTATTTACGGAATACATTCTTACATTACATTGATGAATTGGAGCTAGTTCTGTGTCACCCTATGTTATGACTGTTACATGACGAATCGCATCCGGCATAATTATCCATCACTGATCCGATGCCTACGAGCTTTCCATATACTGGTTTACGCTTATTTACTTTCCCGCTGCTACTGTTACAATCACTACAAAATACCAAAAACATTATTTTTGTTGTCTTTACTTTTGTTGCCGTTACCACCACTATCATATTACTTTGCTACTAAACACTTTGCTGCAGATACTAAGTTTCCAGGTCTGGTTGAATTGACAACTCAGCTGCTAATACTTGAGAATATTCTTTGGCTCCCCTTGTGTCGAATCAATAAATTTGGGTTAAATACTCTACCCTCGAAAACTGTTGCGATCCCCTATACTTGTGGGTTATCAATCGCCGTCGGCACGCTACCTCTACATCTACCTTTGGGATTAGTTTTAGACCTGAATAATTGTTATTTAGTGCCAGTGTTGAGCATGAACATTATATCTGGATCTTGTTTGATGCGAGACGGTTATTCATTTAAATTAGAGAATAATGGTTGTTCTATTTGTATGAGTAATATCTTTTATGGTCATGCACCCTTGATGAGTGGCCTATTTTTTTTGAATCTCGATCGTAGTGATACACATATTCATAATATTGAAGCCAAAACATGTAAAGTTAGTAATGACTAGTCGCCAACCCGTGCATTTGCACGGGCGCAATTATAATCTTGAAAATTCAATATTAAAACTCAATGTGAACCATACACATAAACCTGCATAGAGTACCGATTATTTTTTCTTATGAGCATATAATAGATTAACTACAAAAAATAACAAAAAAATAAATACTGAAAAAACATTTCTTATGCCAATGAGATGTTGATCGAAAGTACATACACATTTTATTAATTTAGAAAAATATAATGCGGAAAAGGAAAAATTATAGAGTAACAGGTGATAATATTTTCAACATACATCATACAGTTCAAATGTCGATTACAAAGGACATGCATGAGCCACGTATATCAACTAACTTTTTTCAAAAAAAATCTAAGATCTTGGATTATAACATTATAAAATAGAACAAATGCTAGATATAGTGGGTAAAATTAATATATAACTATAGAAGCATTTAATATCATGCATGAGTAATATATAAGTAGCTAGGTTGATATAATACTTGTACGTGAAAAAAAGCTAGTTGTACTACATAAGCAAGCTTCATGTCACTTCTGACTCATGTCTTGATCGTCCATATTTAACATATTAAGCTGCCACAATACAATGCACTAATAAACAAATGTTAATAAATATATGTTTCAAATTTGCTCATTTAGTATAGAAAAGTTCAAATGTTTGATCTCAGCAAGCAAGAGGATACTGTCCGGCTTGCGTGGTCCAAAAGGAAAGGATTTTTTAAATATGTATTATGAACAAATATTGTTTTATGATATTACAGAAGCATGTATGCCTATATAATAGATGAAACCATCATCATCTAGCCCCACCAAATACATATGTTCTATGATATTGTGGTATAACTTTATATTGCTTTAGAGTTAATTAAATCAGGAAGTTAGAGAAGATGCAATCATGCTTGAACTACTGCCCTAATCATATGTTTATCGTTCTCATTTGGGAAGGATTTAGAGCCACGTAATACACTACTTATTTCCTTATATAAAGGGTGTCACCTTTTATACATGTAACTATCTAAAGCATGTTTTGTAAACACAAATTCCAGGTAGTGGAGTAATTTCATTAACATTTACCTAATTGTTTTCAAAATGTTTCCATGTAACTATCTGAAGTAACGTAGTATTTTCATTAAAAATATTTTCGCATCTCATGAGTTATGCTTGATGAACATTTATTTTCTGAATATCAAATAAATTAGTTTCTAAACCTCAAAGTAAATTAGTGATTGTTCCTATGGGTGTTCAAAACATCTTTAAATCTTTTTACTCTTGTTTTATCCCATAGTTGCTAATTAGCCTTTTGTCGAACTTCACCTGAAAATTTACATATAGAGTTTATAACTTTATATGCTTATGTACCCTTGAGGAAATATTTAAAATACAACTAAGTGTTTCCAAAATAAATTGAAAATAAACAAAATAGTTAGGTCTGGAGATCGATATTCAATTATAACTGTGAAATTTGACCGTAAATAGTGCATAAAAGAGCTGAAGATATAGGCCTTGCTAAAACTGTAAGGTTAGAAAATGATTACCTTATGAATACTTGATTTAGAAAACTCACCATGATGGATCAACCATACATCATAAGTGTTGGTCTTCGTCAACATAAGGTAATTAGAGAAATTAGAGCCGATTAGAAGTAGGCAGAAAATATTTTAAATGAGTGGCGAACCCTAGCAAATCGATGGATTTCCTTGAAAACTATAATAAATCACACATGATAAAGTGTAACAATATTTGTTGGGAAGTGTACGTTTGCAATTAAAAGCGACATCATAATAGTGCTACATCAAGCTTCAAATACAGAAGAGGGGCCAATGTAATGTGTTCCTGTGTACCATCTCAAACTGGCTAAATTGGGGAACCCACCTTGAAATAATTTTGATTACGTACATATATGCCAGGAGCAAATAAATGCATGCACTCTAGAAGCAAACAAAATCAGAAGAAGTAATGCAAACATAATGTGTTTACTACGAAATCAGAATGTCAAAACATTGCAATAAAACAAACCTACAGATGGCCAAGCGCTTGCATGCATGACTGAGGTTACCAATTATTCTGACACAGATCGCAATTAACTTTCAAATTTCAAATTCTAACCACTGCCATGTATAGCATGCAAAAAAATTGCAGTAAATATTCAGTCATTGGGTGTAGGGGCGGACCTGATGATATCTCACTGGATTACTTTATCGTTGAGAGCAAGCCATTGAATCAACCAAATTCTTTCCGGCCGTATGTAGAGTACATGCACGTACACGCTTGCGTGATGAGGCATGTTACGAGCATGGCAATCAACTCATGTTTACGTGTGTGTGTCTCCAAATAGAACAGATCCAACAGTCTGCTAGGTTTTGTACGTGGCCGTATTTTGCCATATATCCATCTCCTCATACATGAGTATAGCCATAGAAACCATTGGATCAGCTGTATCGTTTAACCTTGAGTTTTCCGAGGAGTGCATCCGTCGTCGTCCAGCCGTCCACCATCTCCCTGTCTTTGAGGTGCGCCAAAGCTGTTGTATGTTGAGGACCATGGCTGCCGTCCGCGCTCCCCTTGATGGCTTACGGCCGAACCCATCATGAACACATCTGGTCCGTTCTGTATATGTACATAGGGGAGCTCAAGCCATTTGGCTGCATCCATGTAGAAACCCATGATGATCTGAGACGATGCAGCTCAGGCCACGCCATTGGGCTCGACTAAGGCGGCTGAAAGTCCCGATGTATTGTCAGAATATACGGATCAACAGTTCAAAGGAAGTTAGGTTAGATTTTTTTGAGTATGGAAGGTTAGAGTTTGTTATTAATACGATATGTATGCCAAAATCAGCATATTAAATCGGGACCATTATAGCATGCTCCCGATGATGGACGGTTAGTTAATGTGAATTAACGTGGGTTTATCAAACAGGTCGGGAGTTTTTTTTAACAATATATCGGGAGTTTTAAATTGATTGAGGTAAAAGTTATTAAAATTTATTTTTTTTCATGGAGGATTTCATCAGTCGATCTACACCGTAATAATTTGGTCCCAACAGATTAACGGCTCATAAATTTTAATTAACGTGAGAATTTTTTGGAAGTCACAAATTAGTATAGGTATAGATAGATAGTGCAACTTATTTGTGGCAGCCATTTAGGTCATATTGGTGTAAAGCGCATGAAGAAACTTCATGCTGATGGGCTTTTGGAATCACTTAATTATGAATGACCTGATGCTTGCGAACCATGCCTCATGGGCGAGATGACTAAGACTCCGTTCTCCGGAACAATGGAGCGAGCAACTGACTCATTGAAAATAATACATACTGATGTATGCGGTCCGATGAATGTTGAGGCTCGCAGCGGGTATAGTTATTTTCTGACCTTCACAGATGACATGAGAAGATATGTGTATATCTACTTGATGAAACATAAGTCTGAAACATTTGAAAAGTTCAAAGAATTTCAGAGTGAAGTGGAAAATCATCGTAACAAGAAAATAAAGTTTCGACGATCTGATCGCAGAGGCGAATATTTGAGTTACGAGTTTGGTCTTCATTTGAAACAATGTGGAATAGTTTCACAACTCACGCCACCTGGAACACCACAGCGTAATGGTGTGTCCGAACGTCGCAACTGTACTTTATAAGATATGGTGCTATCTATGATGTCTCTTACCGATTTACCATTATCCTTTTGGGGTTATGCTTTAGAGACGGCTTCATTCACGTTAAATAGGGCACCATCTAAATCCATTGAGACGACACCATATGAACTATGGTTTGGCAAGAAACCTAAGCTATCGTTTCTTAAAGTTTGGGGCTGCGATGCTTATGTGAAAAAGCTTCAACCTGATAAGCTCGAACCCAAATCGGAGAAGTGCGTCTTCATAGGATACCCAAAAGAAACTGTTGGGTACACCTTCAATCACAGATCCGAAGGCAAGACATTTGTTGCTAAGAATGGATCCTTTCCAAAGAAGGAGTTTCTCTTGAAAGAAGTGAGTGGGAGGAAAGTAGAACTTAATGAGGTAGTTGTACCTTCTCTCGAATTGAAAAATGGTTCATCACAGAAATCAGCTCATGTGATACCTACACCAATTAGTGAGGAAGCTAATGATGATGATCATGAAACTTCAGATCAAGTTACTACCGAACCTCGTAGGTCAACCAGAGTACGGTCCGCACTAGAGTGGTACGGTAATCCTGTTCTGGAAGTCATGTTACTGGACCATGAAGAACCTACAAACTATGAGGAAGCGATGATGAGCCTAAATTCCGCGAAATGGCTTGAGGCCATGAAATCTGAGATGGGATCCATGTATGAGAACAAAGTATGGACTTTGGTTGACTTGCCCGACGATCGGCATGCCATAGAGAATAAATGGATCTTCAAGAGGAAGACTGACGCTAACGGTAATGTTACTGTCTACAAAGCTTGACTTGTTGCAAAAGGTTTTCGACAAGTTCAAGGAGTTGACTACAATGAGACCTTCTCACCCGTAGCGATGCTTAAGTCTGTCTGAATCATGTTAGCAATTGTCGCATTTTATGATTGTGAAATTTTGCAAATGGATGTCAAAACTGCATTCCTTAATGGATTTCTTAAAGAAGAGTTGTATATGATGCAACCAGAAGGTTTTGTCGATCCTAAAGGTGCTAACAAAGTGTGCAAGCTCCAGCGATCCATTTATGGACTGGTGCAAGCATCTCGGAGTTGGAATATATGGTTTGATAGTATGATTAAAGCATATGGTTTTATACAAACTTTTGGAGAATCCTGTATTTACAAGAAAGTGAGTGGGAGCTGTGTAGCATTTCTAATATTGTATGTGGATGCCATATTGTTGATTGGAAATAATACTGAATTTCTGGATAGCATAAAAGGATACTTGAATAAGAATTTTTCAATGAAATACCTTGGTGAAGCTGCTTATATATTGGGCATCAAGATCTATAGAGATAGATCAAGATGCTTAATTGGACTTTCACAAAGCACATACCTTGATAAAGTTTTGAAGAAGTTCAAAATGGATGAGTCAAAGAAAGGAGGTTTCTTGCATGTGTTACAAGGTGTGAAGTTGAGTCAGACTCAATGCCCGACCACTGCAGAAGATAGAGAGAAAATGAAAGTCATTCCCTATGCCTCAGCCATAGGTTCTATCATGTATGCAATGTTGTGTACCAGACCTGATGTGTACCTTGCTATAAGTTTAGAAGGGAGGTACCAAAGTAATCCAGGAGTGGATCACTGGACAGCGGTCAAGAACATCCTAAAATAACTGAAAAGGACTAAGGATATTTTTCTCGTTTATGGAGGTGACAAAGAGCTTGTCGTAAATGGTTACGTTGATGCAAGCTTTGGCACTGATCCGAATGACTCTAAGTCACAAACTGGATACATATTTATATTGAATGGTGGAGCTGTCAGTTGGTGCAGTTCCAAGTAGAGCGTCGTGGCGGGATCTACGTGTGAAGCGGAGTACATAGCTGCTTCAGAAGTAGCAAATGAAGGAGTCTGGATGAAGGTGTTTATATTTGATCTAGGTGTAATAGCTAGTGGATCGGGTCCAATGAAAATCTTTTGTGACAATACTGGAGCAATTGCCATAGCGAAGGAATCCAGATTTCACAAGAGAACCAAACACATCAAGAGACGCTTTAACTCCATCCGCGATCAAGTCAAGGAGGAAGACATAGAGATTTGCAAAATACATACGGATCTAAATGTTGCAGACCCGTTGACTAAGCCTCTTCCACGAGCAAAACATGATCAGCACCAAGACTCCATGGGTGTTAGAATCATTACTATGTAATCTAGATTATTGACGCTAGTGCAAGTGGGAGACTGAAGGAAATATGCCCTAGAGGCAATAATAAAGTTGTTATTTATATTTCCTTATATCATGATAAATGTTTAATATTCATGCTAGAATTGTATTAACCGCAAACTTAGTACATGTGTGAATACATAGACAAAACAGAGTGTCCCTAGTATGCCTCTACTTGACTAGCTCGTTAATCAAAGATGGTTAAGTTTCCAAACCATATACATGTGTTGTCATTTGATGAACGAGATCACATCATTAGAGAATGATGTGATGGACAAGACCCATTCGTTAGCTTAGCATAATGATCGTTAAGTTTTATTGCTATTGCTTTCTTCATGACTTATATATATTCCTCTGACTAGGAGATTATGCAACTCCCGAATATCAGAGGAACACCTTGTGTGCTATCAAACGTCACAACGTAACTGGGTGATTATAAAGATGCTCTACAGGTGTCTTCAAAGGTGTTTGTTGGGTTGGCATAGATCGATATTAGGACTTGTCACTCCGAGTATCGAAGAGGTATCTCTGGGCCCTCTCGGTAATGCACATCACTATAAGCCTTGCAAGCAATGTGACTAATGAGTTAGTTACAAGACGATGCATTATGGAACGAGTAAAGAGACTTGCCGGTAATGAGATTGAACTAGGTATGATGATACCGAAGATCGAATCTCGGGCAAGTAACATACCGATGACAAAGGGAATAACGTATGTTGTTATTGCAGTTTGACCGATAAAGATCTTTGTAGAATATGTAGGAACCAATATGAGCATCTAGGTTCCACTATTTGTTATTGACCAGAGATGTGTCTCGGTCATGTCTACATAGTCCTCGAACCCGTAGGGACCGCACGCTTAACATTCGATGACGATTTGTACTATGAGTTATGTGTTTTGGTGACCGACGTTTGTTCGGAGTCCCGGATGAGATCATGGACATGACGAGGAGTCTCGAAATGCTAGATAGGTAAAGATTGATATATTGGAAGGTGGTATTCGGACATTGGAATGGTTTCGAGTGGTTCAGGTATTTTACCGGAGTACCGAGGGGTTACCGGAACCCCCCGGGGGAAGTATTGGGGCTACATGGGCCTTAGTGGAGAGAGAGGGGAGCCCGCAAGGGGTAGCCGCCCCCCATGGGAGTCTGAATTGGACTAGGGGAGGGAGCGGCGCCCCCCCTTTCCCTCTCCCTCTCCCTCTCCTTCCTTTTCCCCTCCGATGAGAAAGGAAAAAGGGGGGGCGAATCCTACTAGGAGTGGTGTCCTAGTAGGACTCCCCCCCATGGCGGGCCCTCTTGCCTGGCCGCCTCCTCCTTCCCTCCTTTATATACGAGGGCAGGGGGCACCCCATAGCATATCAATTGTTCTCTTAGCCGTGTGCGGTGCCCCCTCCACACTTTACTCCTCCGGTCATAGCGTCATAGTGCTTAGGCGAAGCCCTGCGCAGATCACGTCACATCATCATCACCACGCCGTTGTGCTGACGGAACTCTCCCTCGACCCTTTGATGGATCAAGAGTTCGAGGGACCTCATCGAGCTGAACGTGTGCTGAACTCGGAGGTGCCGTACGTTCGGTACTAGATCGGTTGGATCGTGAAGACGTTCGACTACATCAACCGCGTTAACCTAACACTTCCGCTTTGGTCTATGAGGGTACGTGGACACACTCTCCCCCTCTCGTTGCTATGCATCTCCTAGATAGATCTTGCATGATCGTAGGAATTTTTTTGAAATTGCTTGCTACGTTCCCCAACAAGAACAATATAAGATAAATTCGTAGGCATTGGATCAGTGACTTGTTGGATGATATTCATCATGAGACAGTTATAACCTACGATACGACACTAGCTCCAGTTCATCAATATAATGTAGGCATGTATTCCGTAAATAGTCATACGTGCTTATGGAAAGAACTTGCATGGCATCTTTTGTCCTACCCTCCCGTGGCAGCGGGGTCCTATTGGGAGCTAAGGGATATTAAGGCCTCCTTTTAATAGAGAACCGGAACAAAGCATTAACACATAGTGAATACATCATGAACTCCTCAAACTACGGTCATCACCGAGAGTGGTCCCGACTATTGTCACTCCAGGGTTGCCGGATCATAACACGTACTAGGTGACTATAACTTGCAAAATCGGATCTAGAACATGGATATAATGGTGATAACATAAACGGTTCAGATTTGAGTTCATGGCTCCCGGGCCCAAAGTGACAAGCATTAAGCATAGCAAAAGTCATAGCAACATCAATCTCAGACCATAGTGGATACTAGGGATCAAGTCCTAACAAAACTAACTCGATTACATGATGAATCTCATCGAACTCCTCACCGACCAGCGAGCCTACCAAGGAATTACTCACTCCCGGTGGGGAGCATCATGGAATTGGCGATGGAGAAGGGTTGTGATGACAAAGAACGAAGATCCCCCTCTCCGGAGCCCCAAACGGACTCCAGATCTGGCCTCCCGATGAAGAACAGGAGGTGATGGCGGCTCCGTCTCGTGGATCGCGATAATTCTTTCTCCCTGATTTTTTTCTGGAAAAATAGGATTTTATAGCGTCAGTTTTAGGGTCTGCAAGGCTACCAGGTGGGGACAGCCCACCTGGGTGTGCCAGGAGGGGGGCGCGCCCTGGTGGGTTGTGCCCACCCAGGTGCCCCCCTCCGGTGGATCTTGGCTCCAGAAATTCTTATTTATTGTATAAAAAATCCTCGCAAAGTTTCGTTCCATTCCGGGAACTTTTATTTCTGCACAAAAACAACACCATGGTAGTTCTGCTGAAAACATCATCAGTCTTGGGTTAGTTTCATTCAAATCATGCAAATTAGAGTCCAAAACAAGAGGAAAAGCGTTAGGAAAAGTAGATACGTTGGAGACGTATCAACTCCCCAAGCTTAAACTTTTGCTTGTCCTCAAGCAATTTAGTTGATAAACTGAAAGTGAAAAAGAAAAACGTTTACAAACTCTTTTGCTCTTGTTTGCATAAATAAGCTTAAACAACACCCAGGTTTTCAGCCAACATTATAACTAACCATGCCGACAATAACTCTTAAAAATTATATTAACTCATATTAATGATGTAATCAGCTAGCGAGCAATAATAAGATATCTCAAACAGCAACACGTTATCAAAACAACCATGACATAATATGACAATAGTGGTATCTCGCTAGCTCTTTCTGAGACCGCAAAACATAAATGCAGAGCACCTCCAAAGTTCAAGCAACGACTAAAAAATGTAATTCATGGTAGAAAAGATCCAGTCATGATGTGCCCAACATTAGCTACACACAATGCATAAGTCATGACAGTAGTGCTCTCAGGATCTGGCGCTTATTTTAAAAGGTGATGACACAACATAAAAGTAAATGGAAAGTCTCTTCGCAAAGGGAAGCAGTGATTTTCAGAGGTGCCAGCGCTCATTTTTTTTAAAAATAGAGGTAAATGATATTTTGAGACATGCACCCTTCTCATTTACTTCACGACTATCAGTTAACAATATCTTCCATGCTAAGCACGCTAGTGGCGGTTCCCAAGCGATAAAAGTTAAGGTTTTGACTCCATTGGGAGTTTTTGTTTGATTATTTGTAAGATTTTTCTGTTTGCAGTTTGGGATTGGGCATCCCTATTACTGCCCTTTTCTCGTGCGATGGCGAGTGAATAAACACTCGACCTGAGAATAACCCGCTTAGCATGGAAGATACCGACCACCTCCTATCGTTCCATGAACGATCTAGGCACACAAAAAGGATAATTATTAGAAGTTTTTAGAGGTGGCACATGCAAATTTACTTAGGACGACAGGGTAATACCGTATATAGGTAGGTATGGTGGACTCATCTGGAATAACTTTGGGTTCAAGGTTTTCGATGTACAAGCAGAATTCCCACTTAGTATAGGCGAAGGCTAGCAATTAGGATGAGAAGCGGCCAGCTAGAGAGCAACAACGGTCATGAACATGCATTATGCATAAGTAAAATTGGACACTAGCATGAGTAGGATATGAACACCATGAACATAAATATCATAGAGGCTATGTTGGTTTTGATTCAACTACATGCATGAACATGTGCCAAGTCAAGCCACTCGAACATTCAGAGGAGGATACCATATCATCATACTACATCACAATCATTTTAACGCAATGTTGATATCCAAGATAAATCATTATCCACTCCTAGCTACTTATGCATGGCATGAGAAACCATAATCTCTAATTGTCATTGCAAACATGTTTAATCATAATGGGCCGAATCATGGATACTAGGTTAAACATATTCACACAAATAGAACAAGTCGAGTTCATACCAGTTTATCCGTGCCACGGCCAGTTCATCTAATATCGTCATTATTGCCTTTCACTTGCACGACCGAACGATATGAAAATAATAATAGTGCAAGAGTGCCGTGGACTAAGCTGCAATTTGTAAACATTTTATTCAACAGCAGAAGACAGGGTAAAATGTGCTCTTTATTAGATCAATAGTTATTCATATGATAGCCACTCAACATTTTCATCGTGGTTTTCTCCTCGGTAAGACTGGAATAAAAGGAAAAGAAATTCAGAGAAACACACTGAAATATTTTTGGAGTTTTTGGTTTTCTTGAACAAGCAAATAAAATGGAAAAGCAAAAATGAGAAAAACTATTTACAAGGGAAAGCTCCCAACAAGCAAAATAAGAACAAGGAAATCTTTTTTGGTTTTCTTTTTAGTGCTACAATTAAGCATGGATAGAAAGTAAACTAACTACAACTAATTTTTTTGGTTTTTCTAAAGTTTTTCAAACACAAGAAGAAAACAAGAAAATTAATTTAAGCATGGATGATACAATGAAAAAGTGTGAACACCGACAACTGGAATGATATGTGTGAACAGGAATGTAATGTTGGTGAGAAACACGTACTCCCCCAAGCTTAGGCTTTTCGCCTAACTTGGTAAACAATCAGTAATCTGGATAGTAGTTGGGGTACTGGGGAGCGGGCATCCACTCATCCCACTGCTGAGGCTCTTCCTCCTCCTCTGTAGCTAGGTTGTTCTGGTAGGCGATGATGTCCGCAGGCATGATCCTATATCCGACCCTTGCAACAGGATCAAACAAAGCAGGAGCAGGCAATGGAATAATATCACGAGTTTCAATGCTAAAAACCAGGTTGTAAGGAATAGGAATGTCAGGGTAATCTCGTGCAATAAAATGGTGGTGTTCCATGGCTGCGCGGTCTAGGTAAACTTTGGTAAGAGGGTGATCACGAAGGCGTATCTCAACATTGAAGTGAGCCGCCAAACGACTTGCGGAAATCCCAGCATGTATCTTACCCTTGGATTTATTAATGTGTAGGCGACGAGCCACAATAGCTCCCAAGATATAAGTGTTGTCGCCCTCTAGTGCATGACGTAAAATAGTAAGGTCTGGTGAACTGAGTGCACCCACCTTCTCATTAGCAAGCAAGCATTTTGCAATGAAAAGAGCAAAGTAATGAACAATAGGAAAATGCAAGCCAGTGGCAGTGACAGCTGACACCCCTCTCTCATCCCCACTGTCAAGGTGAGATAAAAGGCCTCAAACTCTGCCGGCCTAGGCTCTGCGAAGCTCCCGTCAGAAGGGATCATGCACATGTTACAAAATTCAGTAAGTGGTATCTAACGGGTTTCAACATATAAGTTAAACTGCACCTCAGGAGGATTATTCCTAGAAAGTAAATTAAAATTTTGAACAAAGATGTTTGTGATGAGATGATACTGTTCACATTCATCTGCGATGAAGTCGGTGAGGCCGGCATTGGCAACATATTGTGTGAACTCCTGAAGGATTCCAGCCTCTTCCATGAACTGGGTATGTGGCCATTCGCACGACCGTACTTCCGCCAACCTCCGAGGATGGAGATCGCTGTTAGACGACTCCCAATAACACCCTTGGAGTTCTTCTTAGAAGCAATCTTCCTAAAGATATTCATCCTTTTCCTAAGAACAAAATTCTGAAATTTTTAGTCCATAAAATTTTCTCAACAAAACTTCACAAAATTGATAGCAACTACTCATAGGGATACATAGAGGCCATAGCAAGCATTCAAACTACTTAGAACTCTAAGAATTCAACATGCAAGATCATCTACAACATCACCAAGAGTAGCTAATTATTCAAAATATTAACCACAAAAACAAAAACTAATTGGACAAACGGTGGAGTCACATACCAAGCAACAATCCTCCGAAACAGGTTCAGAAACGGAGCTTTGAGCAAAGAGATCGAAATCCGCGGGTTTGAGAGCAAGAACACGGGAGAGAGAGCAATGGAGAATTTTTTCTGGAGGTAAGTGATGATGTGGTGTGAAGAGATAAGTGAGGGGGACCACGTGGGGACCACAACCCACCAGGGCGCGCCTGGGGGTCCTGGCACGCCCAGGTGGGTTGTAAGTTTATTCAAGTAGGTGTGAGTTTATTCA
The DNA here is from genome assembly GCA_032464435.1 of Aegilops umbellulata. NCBI lineage: Eukaryota > Viridiplantae > Streptophyta > Magnoliopsida > Poales > Poaceae > Aegilops > Aegilops umbellulata. Next base: position 447,857,074 of record CP136054.1, read on the forward strand.
AGTCAAGTCTTTTATATAAAGTGAAAGGCATAACACTAACACCAGCTCCTAAACCACACAAAGCAGTTTTCACATAATTCTTTTAAACGGAGCAAGATATAGTTGGTATTTGGTGTGATATTTCAGTAGGTGTGAGTTTAATCAAGTCAAGTCTTTTATATAAAGAGAAAGGGATAACACTATCACCAGCTCCTAAACCACACAAAGCAGTTTTCACATAATTCTTTTTAATGGAGCAAGGTATAGTTGGTATTCCCGGATCTCCAAGTTTTTTAGGTACTCCATCCTTAAAAGTATAATTAGCAAGCATAGTGGAGATTTCAGCTTCCGATATTTTTCTCTTATTAGTGATGATGTCTTTCATATACTTTGCATAAGGAGGCATTTTCAAGATATCAGTCAAGCGACTACGCAAAAATACTGGCCTCAGCATTTTAGCAAAGCGTTCGAATTCTTCGTCATCTTTCTTTTTAGTTGATTTGGGTGGAAAAGTCATAGGTTTTCGAACCCATGGTTCTCTTTCTTTATCGTGTTTTCTAGCAATGAAGTCTCTTTTGTCATATCTTGTGTTCTTAGGTTGTGTGTTATCAAGATCAACTGGAGATTCTATCTCAACATCATTGCCTGGATCTTTATTATTTGGATGAGCATCTGCATGAACCTCATCATTATATTTTTCATTGTCATAAAGTGAGTGTTCATTACGAGACTGAGTTTCAACATCAGAGATAGAAGTTTCATTATCATTATCAGGAGGTTTTCCTATTTCAGGGTCACTAGAAGCATGCAAGGTCCTATCATTCTTCTTCTTATTTTTCTTTCTAGAAGGACTAGGTGCATCAGTGTTAATTCTTTGTGAATCTTGTTCTATTGTTTTTAGGTGTACCTCAGGATAAAGTGGTTCCTGAGTCATTTGTAGTTTGTTCAGCTTGTCCAATAGTTCGTTCCATGAAAACACAACCAGCCCAACTATATATCTAGGAAATCCCTATAAGCATCGGTTAGTCCATTATGCAAGATATCAAGTATTTCATTTTTCTTAAGAGGATGATCAGGCAAAGCATTAAGTAACTGGGAAAGCCTCCCCCAAGCTTGTGGGAGACTCTCTTCTTTAGTTTGCACAAAGTTAAATATTTCCTATAAAGCGGCTTGTTTCTTATTGGCAGGAAAATATTTTTCAGAGAAGTAATAAATCATATCCTGGGGACTACGCACACAACCAGGAGCAAGAGTATTGTACCAAGCTTTAGCATCACCCTTTAATGAGAACGGAAATAATTTGAGAATAAAGTAATAGCGAGTTTGCTCATCATGAGTAAAAAGGGTGGCTATGTCATTCAACTTAGTAAGATGTGCCACAACAGTTTTAGTTTCATAACCATGGAAAGGATCAGATTCAACCAAAGTAATTAACTCTAGGTCGACAGAGAATTCATAATCCTTATCATCAATAAAGATCGGTGAAGTAGCAAACTTAGGATCATATTTCATTCTAGCTTTCAGAGATTTTTCTTTATACTTGCATAATAATTTCTCTAGATCATCTCTAACCTTACAGGCAAGAATATCTCTAGTTGTCTCCTCATTCATAACATAACCTTCCGGTACCTTAGGCAATCCTTATCTAGGAAGGCTAGTTCTAGCAGGTGTTTCAGGAGTTTCAGTTTCAAGCTCATCATCAGATTCAACAACATCATGTTGTATTACTCTAGCAATTTGTTCATCAAGAAATTCACCAAGTGGCACATCATTATCATCAAGCAAGGTACTAGCATCATCATAAGCATTATCCATAGCAGAAGTAGCATCATCAATAATTGGCGACATATCAGAATTGATAGCATGTGGTGGTGTTGCAAGTTTACTTATAACAGAAGGTGAATCTAAAGCAGAACTGGATGGCAGTTCCTTACCTCCCCTCGTCTTAGAGGGATAAATCTTAGTCTTAGCATCCTTCAAGTTCTTCATAGTGATAAATTGATAATAATCCCAAGTGACTCAACAAATATAGCTATGCTCCCGGGCAACGGCGCCAGAAAAAGGTGTTGCTAACCCACAACTGTAGGGGATCGCAACAGTTTTCGAGGGTAGAGTATTCAACCCAAATTTATAGATTCGACACAAGGGGAGCCAAAGAATATTTGAAAGTATTAGCAGCTGAGTTGTCAATTCAACCACACCTGGAGATTAATTATTTGTAGAAAAGTGATCAGTAGCAAAATAGTATGATAGTTTTGATAATTGTAGCAAGTGCAACAGTAACGATAGCAGTAGTAAATTAGCAAGAACAATATAAGATAAATTTGTAGGCATTTGGTCGGTGACTTGTTGGATGATATTCATCATGAGACAGTTATAACCTAGGGCGATACGACACTAGCTCCAGTTCATCAATATAATGTAGGCATGTATTCTGTAAATAGTCATACGTGCTTATGGAAAGAACTTGCATGCCATCTTTTGTCCTACCCTCCCGTGGCAGTGGGGTCCTATTGGAAATCTAAGTGATATTAAGGCCTCCTTTTAATAGAGAACTGGAACAAAGCATTAACACATAGTGAATACATGAACTTCTCAAACTACGGTCATCACTGGGAGTGGACCCGACTATTGTCATTCCGGGGTTGCCGGATGATAACACGTAGTAGGTGACTATAACTTGCAAGATTAGATCTAGAGCATGGATATAATGGTGATAACATAAATGGTTCAGATCTGAGTTCATGGCACCCGGGCGCAAAGTGACAAGCATTAAGCATAGCAAAGTCATATCAACATCAATCTCAGAACATAGTGGATACTAGGGATCAAGCCATAACAAAACTAACTCGACTACATGATGAATCTCATCCAACTCCTCACCGACCAGCGAGCCTACGAAGGAATTACTCACTCCTGGTGGGGAGCATCATGGAATTGGCGATGGAGAAAGGTTGGTGATGACAAAGAACGAAGATCCCCCTCTCCGGAGCCCCAAACGGACTCCAGATCTGGCCTCCCAATGAAGAACTAGAGGTGATGGCGGCTCCGTCTCGTGGATCGCGATAATTCTTTCTCCCTGATTTTTTCTAGAAAAATAGGATTTTATAGCGTCGGTTTCAGGGTCTGCGGGCTACCAAGTGGGGACAACCCACGTGGGCATGCTAGGAGGGGGGGGGGGGCGCTCCCTGGTGGGTTGTGCCCACCGAGGTGCCCCCCTCCGGTGGATCTTGGCTCAAGAAATTCTTATTTATTGTATAAAAAATCCTCGCAAAGTTTCGTTCCATTCCGAAAACTTTTATTTCTGCCAAAAACAACACCATGGTAGTTCTGCTGAAAACAACGTCAGTCCGGGGTTAGTTTCATTCAAATCATGCAAATTAGAGTCCAAAACAAGAGGAAAAGTGTGAGGAAAAGTAGATACGTTGGAGACGTATTAAAAATCATGTTGCAAGTAATCATGTAAACTTGATATGTGTTTGATATTTTGATAGTATGTATGTTGCGATTCCCTTAGTGGTGTCATGTGAACGTCGACTACATGACACTTCACCAGATATCGGTCTAAGGGAATGCATTGTGGAGTAGCAATTAGATGATGGGCTGTGAGAGTGACAGAAGCTTAAACCCCAGTTTCAGCGCTATTCCGTAAGGGACCGATTGGATCCAAAAGTTTAATGCTATGGTTAGAATTTGTTCTTAATACTTTTCTCATAGTTGCGGATGCTTGCGGGAGGGTTAATGATAAGTAGGAGGTTTGTTCAAGTAAGAATAGCACCTAAGCACCGGTCCACCCACATATCAAATTATCAAAGTAGCAAACAAAAATCAAACCAACATGGTGAAAGTGACTAGATGAAATTCCCATGTATCCTCAAGAACGCTTTGCTTATTATAAGAGACCATTTTGGCTTGTCCTTTGCCTCAAAAGGATTGGGCTAACTTTCTGCACTTTTGCTACTACTATCGTTACTTGCTCGTTACAAATTATCTTGTTATCAAACTACTCTGCTACTTACAATTTCAGCACTTGCAGACACTACCTTGCTGAAAACCACTTGTCATTTCCTTCTGCTCCTCATTGGGTTCGACACTCTTACTTATTGGAAAGATCTAAAGTTGATCCCCTATACTTGTGGGTCATCAAGGCTATTTTCTGGCGCCGTTGCCGGGGAGTGAAGCGCCTTTGGTAAGGAAATATTTATATAGTGTGATGAAATTTATTGTCACTTGTTACTATGGAAAACAATCCTTTGAGGGGTTTGTTCAGGGTATCTTCACCTCGAACGGATCCACAATTAGCTACACCTCAACCTACTGCACCTACTGAAAATATTAAATATTAAATTCCTTCAGGTATGATAGAACAACTGCTAGCTAATCCTTATGCAGGAGATGGAACTGAACATCCTGATATGCACTTGATATATGTGGAACAAATTTGTGGATTGTTCAAGCTTGCAGGTTTACCCGGAGATGAAGTTATGAAAAAGGTTTTCCCTTTATCTTTGAAGGGAAAAGCATTGGCATGGTGTCGTGGAATTGTCACGGCAGATGTCCTAGCGGAAGGACTTAGTCGTGGAGCCATCATAACTAGGTTAGCTTAAAGGGGTTAATCGGGACAAAGGACACGGAGAGTTTATACTAGTTTGGCCCCTTGCGGTGAAGGTAAAAGCCTAACCCAGTTTGAGGTGGTATTGCTAGGGTTTCGATTACCAGGGAGCGAATATGCTTGACCTAGTTCTCGATCTCTTGTTTCTTGCCCTAAGCCGCTGCCAGGTCTTCCCTTTATACACAGGCAAGACGCACGGCGGTTCACAGAGTCCCGACCGGCTCATACACAAGTGTCCGGCTCAGTGACTAACCACGCTTGCTTTACAAAACAAGTCATGCACATATGGCGATTCATCCTCTTGGGACTCAAGTCGCCTCTAGGTCTTGGGCCGTCAACGGGCTTGTATGATCCGCCATCTTCATTGATGAGTCGCCAGTGGTATGACTCGACCCCTCCTGGGTGGTTCATACCCAATAGTTATATCCCCAACATTAGGCCCCGGGTTGATTTGAACTTGTTCATATCAATCTTCAATACTTGACTTGTCCAAATCTTGCACCGCCTTCGTTTGATAAACCTTGCTATAAACCGCCATGACATCAGCTCGCAGAGCTTCCTTAAACCGCCATTACGTCATTCTGCATTAATTTCACATGAGGCCCAGAACATTTTTAACTGATCCTTATCTTAATGAGCATCCCAAAAACCGAGGTGTCCATATAGCCATATGATGATTTTAGCCTCCTCAATTCTCGCGCATGCCTTGTATCCACACCCTTACAAATAGGGGATGGGGGTCTTTATCATTTCCCCCCTCATTTCCTCCTTCGTCTTCCTCCTTCGCATGGCCGCACCAGCGCTCAAGCTCCGCCGCCGTGACCTCTGACTGCCGCATCAACGCAGGCCGCTGCATCAACCTGATCGGTCCAGAAAACTCCGGCAAGCCACCGCTGCTCCTCATCACCCATAAGCGCACCTCCCCCCTTTATCTCAGATCAGTATTAGGGTTTAGGCCGTTCGTTGGTGTTCTTGCCGTTCTTGTGTTATTTCCGTCAATTCTGATAGCTTTCAATCTGGATAGGCCACAGGTCTTGTGCGGAAGTGGTTTGAACATCATTTCCATCATTAGAACAACATCTCTTCATAGAAGATCTCATCAGAGTATCCAAACTTTTTCACTGCCGCCACCTTAGGCTAGAATTTTACTGCTTTTCTGAACTGAAGTAGATCCAAAATTATTGCTCTAGTTTGCGAGATCTGTTTATCCAATCACTTAACAAAATTTGAAGTACCATAACTATCATGGCGACTTATACTGTAAACCATGATCCGTCATACGCCTCATAACTTTCATGACCCAACACTGCTTCTCCAGTTTAACCATGCTTTCCTCCTTATAACTTGATTTTGCAAAATATATCTTGACTTTTAGGCTTTGTCTGGTTTAACAGTAGAATCCTTAATCCGGCAGGTACCATTAGTCCCCATTTAAGCCGCCAATACTTCAATGTTCATCCCCCGACTTAATCTGTTAACCGATCATAGCATTTTATCTTTGAATTAATGGTCCGGTTAATGGCATGACCTTAAGCCGGCATTGTTTCCTTTGTTTAGGATCTTTCTCTTTAAGATGGTCAAGACTGTCACTGCTTGCAACTTGGTCGTTTCCCGGGTTACAGAGGAACACCTGAAAGAATATGTCAAGACTGGCGTCATAGCCCAGAAAGAAGTCATCCATTGGAGGGTCCCAGGCAATGAGACTCGTCAGCCCAAGGACGGTGAAGTCATCATTTTACTTATCATATGAACCGGAGCTTCAACCCTCCTGGTTCCAAATTCTTCCGTGATGTGCTGCATTTCTTCAAACTTCATCAACAAGATATCGGCCCAAACTCCGTCTCAAACATCTGCAACTTTCAAGTGTTCTGCGAGGTGTACCTTCAACAGGAGCCCACCGTAGAACTATTCAGGGAGTTCTACTACTTGAACCGGCTGAATGAATTCACCGATGGGACTAGCCTCAAAATAGGTGGCATATCCATACAGCACCGAAAGAGGCCACCTTACTAGCTGCTACTCTTCCCAGTCACCCCAAAGATCGGAACCAAACTAGGTTTTATTGCCAAGATACTCCGCCAGAAGGAGAAAATCCCTTGCTGGGTTACCGTGCCAGCCGGCTTAGCAGCAAACATCATCTTCTGGATCATATCAGTACACCAGGACGGAAGAAATATGTGTTGGTTTTTGCAAAGATCTGGGCCTTTATGGCCAATCGCCTAACCAGAATTGATCTAGTTCGATGTTGGGTCGCCTGGAGAGTCTTGCCTCTAAGCCGTCGGCCTGGTTTAATGTGTGAGTACACCGGTGAGCTAACAGATCCTTAGCACCACTGTCAGATCGAAATAACTGAGGAAGATATCAATAACATGACCAAGACTCTGTTGAATTAGAGCTTAGAAGATTGCTGTCAATTCGGACTGAGTCCTTTCTGTACTCTGAATAAGCCGCCAGCTGTAAGTTTTGAATCAAGCTCTTACTTAACTCATAGTTTGATTTATACTGTCTTCTCATACTCACTGAATCGTTTATAGGCTGATTCACCCTTTTGGACCAAGAAGCTTCAGGAGAAACCAAAGAAAACCCGGGCGAAGAGCATGGCTAAGAAGCCTGCTAAGAAGAAAACCAACACCGCTGAGTTATTTAACTTGGACGACAAAGATGATGATCACTACAAAAAAATACACTTCCGTCATGTTACGTGTTTGTCACAGTAGGTCGCGTTTTTTGTCATGCATGTACATCCATGACAAATTTATGACAGAATCAAGATAGTCATACCTGTGCTGTCGTAGAAGTGTTCCATGACATTACCAAAATTATCATCACGGAAGTGTCCACTTCCATGACGATAAATCGCGCGTCACAGAAGTGCTTTCGTCAAGGGTGACCGACACGTGGCATCCACCGTAATGGAACGCCGTTAAGCTATCGGGTCGGGTTTTGGATCCGATAACCTGTTAACAGACACGACCAATGGGGATTTTCCACATGTAAAATCATCATTGGCTGGAGGAAACACGTGTCGGCTCATCGTTGGGACAGATGTCATCCACTCATTGGACGGAAGGCGCCTATGATACGTCGACATGTGGCTTGGCCCAACAGAGGCCCATCCCCGTGAAAAGGCCGTCTCGTTTGACTTGGTCAAAAGGTGGCGGGCCGACCCATGGAAAGCCTGTTAACGGCCTGTTCGCATGTAGCCCATTTACAGCCCGTTAACCCAAGGCCTGTTACGCCCTATCCGAATTAGGCCTAGTAGCGTCATCAGGGCTACCCAATATGATTCCAGCCCGTTTTCACTTCTAGCCCATGTATGGCCCATGACGTCTTTCGGCCCATATGAGGCCCTATGTAACTCTTGGCCTATTAACGGCCCGTGGTGAAACTGGCCCGTCATGAACAGTGTATCACTTTACACCCATTAACGACCCGTGGTGAAACTGGCCCGTAATGAACAGTGTATCACTTTATACCCATTAACGGACCGTTATTCCATTGGGCCGTTTCCAACCCATGTTATCTTTCGGCGTTCTCAGAGCCCATTTAATCTTGGGCTCATTTCCAACATTCGTTTACTTATGGCCCGTTACTGTCATTTTTTGCTTGTGGGCCAAATTCAGCCCGTGGTTACAGTCGGCCCGTTTGTGGTCTGTTAATACGTTGGGCCGTTTTCATAGCGTCATCAAATACGGCCTATTAACGATGGCCCGTTATGGTCGACCCATGAATGGATGATTCCAACTCTAGCCCGTTTACAGCCATAATGCGGTCTGTTTGGCCCATGTTTGGCCAATCGATCATACGACCCATATAAGGCCCATTGATGATACAACCCGTAGAAGGCCCATTGTTTCTACGTCCCGTAGAAGGCCCATTGTTTCTACGGCCCGTAGAAGGCCCACTGTTTCTACGGCCAGTAGGAGGCCCAGTCTCACTACAGTAAATATTAGCCCATGGTTATTGTGGCCTAGTTTTAAAAAATAGGTTATTGCAGCCACTAGCTAACCGCGGAAAAAGAACTGCAATGACTACAAGCAAACAAATAAACAAGACAACAAGGAAATAAATAAGCAAGCAACTAACTCTAGGCTATCACGGCTATTACACATATTACAACCACTGGGCATCAAAGTTCGCCACCAGTGCAAATATAGGGAACACAACAGCATATAAACACCGCAGCAAAAAAAGTCCAGAACTGAAACCACTTCAGAAGAGCTCAAGAAACAATATCCTGGGTACCCATAATGCTGGCAAGATGCTTAGCAAGCTTATTAACTTTCTCTTGTTTGGCGCTTAAGTCCTCCAGCGCTTGCTGTTGCACCAGAAAGTATGCATTTGAATTCTGCAGGGACTTCCTCAGTCCTTCGGCTTCATGTCGCATAACATCTGATCGATGTCTTTGAACTTGAAGTTGAGACTCAAGAAGCCAAACTGATTCAGGCAACAAGTTCGAAGAGCTGGTGCCAGCAGTGGTAACCAGTAGTAACTCGAACACTACATCAAGACAGGACTTTGGGGTTGTCTTAGTGTCTTCAATATAGTTTTTATCAGCTTTCTTGGAGACCAACAGGGATGTCTCACTATCTTGAACCTTATCTGCATTACTTCCTTTACCATTGCATAACAGGGTACTCTTCTCCAATATTTTATCGGCGTTCTTAAAGAGAAACAAACAAACAAACACATCTCAGGTTTACAATGTAGTATATGAAACTCATTTTGGTAAACCAGTTTAGTAGTAAGGTGGACAGGATAACAACATGAAACAAACATATATCTATGTAGTATGGTCACTGTATGGTCTATATCATTCTAGTTTATGTTGCCAAATCAAGATAGATACAGTTCGAATCATATCTATTTAAGACAAAGCAGCATAGACAGAATATAAGTGTGGGAAACTACACAACAATAACAACACTTGTAATGTGCATGGCATGAGAACATAACTGTTTATTCAATTGAAACTAAAATCAACATAGAGCAAGTTACAACAGCAAATAGCCAAACACGTTGAAGAAACAGGTTTAAAACATACCTGTTGGGCCATTGGAGTTTCAATTGCATCCTTCAAATTTGAAATTAGTTGGTATCAGTAGATACAGTGATGCAAGAGCAAAGTAGTATGAACCATAGCTACAGAACCTGACCTGAGAACAATTCTTCTTCTCCTTTAAGTGTTGACTTCGAGTTTAGAGTGGTGGCCCTCGTGATTTGGGCACTGCAGTTGCCTTACTAACTGCTCGTGTTTGGGTGCTCTGTGGTGGAGACGGTGATGTGTCAACGGGAACTGGGTGTCTATCTGCTGGGGTTGGGGTTAGAAGGGGTGTAGCTGGTTCTCTGTCCAACTAGGTAGGGTACAATCTGCATGAGTGTGGGTTATGTATGGTGGGGCTGGTTCTTGGGCAAGTACAACCGTGGTTCTATGTGCATCGATAGGTAGCACGATCTTTTCAGAAGACCGTGTTTTTACTCCCACAAATACTGCCATCACTCCCTCCAATTAAAATGGCTGATAAACAAGAAAAGTAATTGAATGTACAGACATTGTAAGATAGAAAGGTGCAATGGATAGTAGGGAAGAAAACATGGCATGAAATAATTCACATTTATGTTGTCGAAGCAAACAGAATAGCAGGACATAATTTCACATATATGATGGCTAATTAAACAGGATAGCATGACACAATTTCACATGTATGATGGCTAACTAAACAGGATAGAATGACATACTTCAAAATATGATGACTATGTAAACAAAATAAGCACCTCAATAAGCAGAAGGAGTTCATCCAAGGCTTGATGGAGTTGCTGAAGGAGAGCCTCGACGACATGCCCGCTGAGCTCAGTCAGTAGGGGGAGTTGACCGCCGGCTTGGTGATGCTGCTGAAGAAGAGCATTGCCCCGGAGAAGAAGGCGACCGGCGAAATCCTGCGACTTCGGGAGGACAATGCGAAGCTCTGCCACGAGATCGACCTGTTGAAGGAGAAGAAAGCCGGCTGGAAGGAGCTGCGTGAGAATAGTAGTTCCTCGATGAAGATGCTGCAGGCCCTCGTCATGGAACAGAAGGAGGAGTTGGCAAAGCTCCGCATCGAGCACCCGGCTGCTGTCAAGGTACGTAATACGACCGTGGAATAGATGATGAAGGCTTGCGTCGAGAAATCCCGCGTCATGGACAGAATGAAGATGATGGCGGAGGAGACGCGCAAGGAGATGGAGGTCATGGAGGCGATGAAGAAGCAGTTACGACTCTGCGGCGAATTAGATCATTTGGGGTGATAATCTTCCTTCTTCTTTTGCTCCTGTGTTTCATCTTTTGCTTCGGGTGTTTCGCCGCAAGTGTCACGTTCTCTGCGAGGCACGAATAGAACAATGGTTTTTTTAGGGAATGAATAGAACAATGCTAAAAATAAGATGACTAGAAAATTATATCATTTTTTATCGCCATATGGCACTGGGCTGCCGTGTTTCGTGCTCCTCCGTCGCGGTACTACTCCAGTGGAAAACTTGAGTATATCGCACGGTTCTTTGCTCCTCCTCGATCAGGTCGTCTGCGCATTTATACGAGCAGTCAAATCACAAGGCCCTGCCTTCCAGCAGCAATGAGCCGTCAAATCACAAAGGCCCTCGCCTCTCGTGAAACCGACCAAGCTAGACTGCCCCGCCCTCTAGCCTTTTAAAAAATGTATACTTTTGTACATCAGTAGTATCGATGGATTGCGCCATGGAGCAAAACTTGAAATTAAAAAAGGTGGTACATATAGAGAGCGCTCGTCGCCAAATTATGCATATAGTACTATTAAAAAAGGCTAGTCACAATAGAGGGTGCTTGGATACGTTTTAGTCCCATGACTAAAAGTAGTGGGACTAAAACATGCTAGCCTCACCCATGCTTGGATCCAAATACTAAAAAGGCTAAAATCAAGTTAATGAGCATTTATTATCCTCCAAACCCTCCAATCTAGAACTCGCCTGTGTTAAAGGAGAGGAGTTAAATAAGTATAGAGAGGACTAATCCACATTTTAGTAGGGGTACCCCTAACTAAAATATTAGTCTCAAGACTAGTTTTAGCCCCTCTTTAGCCAGGGGTGCTTGGAACTTTAACCTCTTAAAGAGACTATTTTTAGTTAGACTAAAATAAGTCCCTTGGATCCAAGCACCCTCTAAGCATCCTGGAATTCTTTGACAAAACTAAGCACCCTGAAATTCTTTGACAACTAAACTGCTGGCTATATGATGTTGGCCATATATATTGTACGTATATAATGTGAAGAAACGAGTGGTAGTACTATACCAACTAAAAGATGAAATGTAAGAAATACTAGTATGTATGTACAGAAGAGTTAAAGTAACGAGAAGAAACATAACATAGTTCTGCTGGGGGCTCAGCACAACTCACCCCTCAAATTAAATTAAGCACACCTAAAATTAAACTTTGCAACTATTATGGTAGACACTGCATTAGAACCACCATGAGCAACGACACTGCCACCTTACTCGGAGTCCTCGTCCACGTCCTCGACTTCGTCCTTGTCCCTCTTCCTCTTGGCCGATACTTCTTTGCTTGAACCGCACACTTGGCTGTTGCTCTTCATCCAACCCTTGTAGATATTGAAGCAAAGGTAGCCATCCATTGCAGCGTAGTGGATGTGGTCTATATCTAGTACATTCCGCTGCCATGCATGACGATGAAACGTGTATGGAGGTTTCTCCATCTTACCGTACGAAGGATGGACCATGGCTCCTTCCAGGGTCAGTGTCGGTGTCAAAACCGGCGGATCTCGGGTAGGGGGTCCCGAACTGTGCGTCTAGGCGGATGGTAACAGGAGACGAGGGACACAATGTTTTACCCAGGTTTGGGCCCTCTTTGATGGAGGTAAAACCCTATGTCCTGCTTGATTAATATTGATGATATAGGTAGTACAAGAGTAGATCTACCACGAGATCAAGGAGGCTAAACCCTAGAAGCTAGCCTATGGTATGATTGTTGTATGTTGGGGTTGTCCTACGGACTAAAACCCTCCGGTTTATATAGACACCGGAGAGGGTTAGGGTTACACAAAGTTGGTTACAATGGTAGGAGATCTGAATATCCGCATCGCCAAGCTTGCCTTCCACACCAAGGAAAGTCCCATTCAGACACGGGACGAAGTCTTCAATCTTGTATCTTCATAGTCCAGGAGTCCGGCTGAAGGTATAGTCCGGCTACCTGGACACCCCCTAATCCAGGACTTCCTCAGTAGCCCCTAAACCAGGCTTCAATGACGACGAGTCCGGCGCGCAGATTGTCTTCGGCATTGCAAGGCGGGTTCCTCCTCCAAGTTCTTCATAAAGGTTTGTAAACACTAAGAGTAGTGTCCGGCTCTGCAAAATAAGTTTCCACATATTGCCGTAGAGAGAATAATATTAACACAAATCTAATCTGCTGACGCATTCCGTAGCGTTACATCATACTACAGCCAAGCCCTTATTCGAATCGTTTTTACTTCCCCACCTCAGCGTGTTTTGCGAGGCACGTCTTGTCAAAGCAGAGATCGTGTCCCCCATTTACGGGATTCTCATCAATACGGATGTGGGTAACCCAACCGCGCCATTTATCACGGCGCTTGGGAGATAAGCGAGTTTTACCAGGCTGGTGGGGACGCATAGCCGCATCCGCCCATAAAGGGGATAAGGATCCACTTTTTTTACCTACGCCTTCTTCCTCCTCTGCCTATCCATCTTTTGCACACCCGAGCTCCAGCGCCCAAGCCCGCACTTCCTACCTCAACCTTCTCCAGCCATGTCCGGAGCGGGAGGCAAGTGGATGGTCTCCTCCGTCACGGAGGGCCATGTCAAAAAGATAAGGAAGGCCGGATACTTGTCCAACAACATTGCACACCGGCTTCCTGAAAAGGGGCAGCTCCTCCCCACCCCAAGGCCCCATGAGAGGGTCGTATTCCTTCCCCACTTCCTCCGCGGACTGGGCTTCCCTCTCCACCCATTCGTCTGGGGGCTCATGTTCTACTATGGCCTGGATTTCCATGATCTGGCCCCGAACTTCGTCCTCAACATATCGGCATCTATCGTCGTGTGCGAGGCCTTCCTCCGCATCCGCCCCCATTTCGGCCTTTGGCTCAAGACTTTCAACGTCAAGCCGAAGGTGGTGCGCGGCAGCCAGGCGGAGTGCGGAGGCGCCAAGGCGGGCAAGATGGCCAACGTCCTATGGCTCGAGGGCTCCTTTGTGGAGACCCTGAAGGGGTGGCAATCAGGGTGGTTTTACATCACCGAGCCGCGCGACCTTGATTGGGTCGCAGCCCCCGAGTTCCGGTACGAACCCCCTATGCGGCTCACGTCCTGGAAAGAGATGGGCCTGTCATGGGGCAACAAGGGAGAGGTGACCGGACTGCAAACATGCATCCAGTCCCTGGTGAACAAGCAGCTCAAGCTTGTCAATATAGTACAGGTTATGCTCGTCCGCCGGATCCTCCCGTGTCAACAACGGGCTTTCAATCTGTGGGAGTTCGATCCGACGCAGCACCAAACTTTGAATAGGCTCTTCGACACGACGTACGAAGATGTCTGGAAGGTGCTTTTCAAAGGCGCCGAGGCTCCCGCATCCGCATCCGAGGATCGCGGATTCAGCACGCAACGTCCAGCTAGTGCGGTGAGTTATCTTTACCTTTTACAGGACATTTGTTTCTCATAGTTTGACTCTATGCAGGATCTAAACTCCCTTACCTTTGACAGGAGTGGTAGGCGAAGTTCGGACAGGTCGACTGTCCGGCTCCTTTGCCCGAAGACCCAGCAGATGCTCGTTTATCGAAGCTGCTAGCTCCGGCACCTTATGTGGTGCCGGAGAAGAAGGCCAAGAAAAAGGCCACGGGGACTCGCAAGAGTTCCTGGCGTACGGTGGTGTCGGACTCGTCGTCCAATGACTCCGAGACGCCCTCCTCCCGTGAAGACGAGGAGGAGGAAGAAGAAACCTCTCCCCCTCCAGCAGGGGGAGGAAAGAAAAGGAAGGCCGCCCCAACAGGGGAGGCCGAAGGGTCCAAGAAGGGGAAGACCCTTCCTCCAGACTACTCCACCGATGCCGACAAGGGCGAAGAGGAGTGGCCGCTGTCGGTGTTCAGGGAACGGGGGTCCCCAGACTTGCCTGCCTGCGGCCTGCGGCGTGGCTCAAATGGGCGCCCAACACGGCCCATCTTCATCAACACAAGACTCAAGACCCTCGCGAGGGGCCAAGCCTCGCGGGGCGGACGACACGGTGCTTCCTCAGGCGCGGTCTCCTCAGGCTGGCTCACGAGGAGGCGGAGAGATCAAGGCAGGGTACCTCGCGAGGTGCCCATGATGCAAGCCATGACGACCAAGGGTGCCAGGCGGGCGCCAAACCGCGTAGTGTCCTCCCTTTCCTCTTTGGCGCAAAGGGGGCAAGCGCAGGCGAGAGGATCAAGCAAAGGCATCCATTTCGGTGCAACAAGACCAAGACCAGTCCAACGGTGGGAAGGAGGTCATCCTGGAGCCCAGGACGGCGTCACCACAGGGCCTTTGGAAGGCGAGGACCAACTTTAGTCAGCATAAGTGTACCAGATGTTCCCCTTCAAATTGGCCAATTGTTGGCGCCCTTCCCGCTCAATATTTGGGAGGAGGCCCAGGGCCTTTGCCTATAAATAGGACTAGACACCCCAGGGTAGAGGCATCAATCTAGCAATCTGGAAGAGAGGTCTGACCAAGCCTTTAGAGCAAGGAGAGAGAGAGAAGGGCGATCGAACTCCCCCTAGCAGTTCATCCCCCTAGCGAAGAACAGAGCCTCGCGAGGCTGTTCTCCCTTGTACTATTCATCATCATCAGCCCAAGAGGCAATCCACCCACCACAAACTAGAGTAGGGTATTACACCACAATGGTGGCCCGAACTAGTATAAACCCTGTGTCTCATGTGTTGTTCTTTCTGTAGTTTAGATCTTTACGAGACGGAGAGGTAGAGGGCATAATCTCCGCGTGCACCCCAGAGTTCGAACCTTAAGGGTCTGCCGGAACCCGTGATCTGACATTTGGCGCGCCAGGTAGGGGTGCGCCGGAATCTGTCTTCCATCGCTTCGCCCTCCTCCGACCATCGCATCCATGTCTGACGCTCGTCGGGCCCGCGCCGAGCGCCGGGTCGCCATCGCTTCCCGCGTCGCCCAGACAGCTCCCGTCGGTGGGCGTCCTCGTCGTTCCCCGTCGCCCGCCGTCAATGCCGCCACCGGCCCGGCGGGGAACGAGCAGCAAGCATCGTCTCAGCACCCGTCCGTGCGGCGAGACGGCCGCACCGCTACTCCGTCGCTCACGCCAGCTGGCTCTTCGTCCCACGCGCTCCGTGCGCCCTTGGAGGCTCGAGCTGCACTCATCGCGGCAAACGAGCTCCTGCGCTACCGTCCCGTCGACGACGTCTACGAAGAGTGGCTCGACCGCGTCGCCGAGCTCGTCCGCGCCGCAGGGGGCTCTCCTGCACCGTCCGCTCCGCTGCGCCGCACCCCGCCCCGCGCGGGCAATGAAGCTCCGGGGGCATACCAACCGCCTCCTCTCCAAGAAGACGCCATGGCTCCAAGGCGCATGGCCCCCGGGCGGAACCCGCTCCGTCAGGCCCCAGCCCAGCAAGAACGGAGCTACCAAGAAGTCCCTCGACCGCAAGAGGCTGCCCGAGCGCTCCCTGCTCCGGATCGCCGCGACCCCGCTCCAGCTCCGGCACGTCAAGACCCCGCGCTGCTCCCAGCTACAGCGCAAGGGGACCCGCAAGACCAAGCTCTCCCTCAACCGAAGCCTCCCGTGGCCACCGCAGGCTGCCGCGCCTACACCACCGAGCTGCGTAGCGTCGCGTGGCCCGGCAAGTTCAAGCCAGACCTGCCTCCTCGCTACGACGGCATGACTGATCCCGCAGAGTTCCTCCAGCTCTACGATCTGGGCATCGAAGCTGCCAGCGGGGATGAAAAGGTCATGGCGAACTGGTTCCCCATGGCGCTGAAGGAAGGAGCTCGCACCTGGCTCCTGAATCTGGCTCCAGGCACGATCTCCTCCTGGGACCAGATGCGCAGCCGCTTCATCGCCAACTTCCAAGGTACTCGCGACCGGCCGCCCTCCGTGAGCGACATGCGCCGCTTCAAGCAGCAACCTGGGGAGACCCTGCAAAAGTACATCCAGCGCTTCAACAGTGCGCGCCTCAAGATCCCCAAGGTGTCCGAGGAAGCCATCATCTCGGCCTTCTCCCATGGCGTGCGGGACGTCAAGATGAAGGAGGAGCCGGCGATGCATGAAGACCTCTGCACCTCCCTGGAGCTGTTCAACTTGGTGACCAAGTGCGCCAGGGCTGAGGAGGGACGTCTCTCCCTCCTCGAGCTGCCCGCCGCAGACCCAGAAGAGAAGAAGCCCAAGGCCAAGGACGTGAAGTGCAAGGGGGCTGCCGTACTCGCAGCAAAACCGGACACCAAGCGGGGCAAGGATCTGCCCGAATCCTCCAGGGGCAGCCGGTACTGTGTGTACCACGACCTCCACACCAACAACACCAATGAATGTCAAGAACTCCGCGCCGTGCGAGAAGGAAGGATCGGCCGTCGCCCTGACCGCGCTGACCGGGGCTACGGCCGAGGAGGAGGAAGAAACCCCGGACGCTGGGAAGACCGCGGCCCGCGCCAAGGGTGGCGTGATCAACCTCGCGAGGACCGCTGGCGAGACCTGCCTCGCGAGGGGGACTGGAGGGATCAGCCTCGTGAGGATCGCCTGCAGGGCAACGCAGGCCTCCCTCCACTACCGCCTCAGCCAAGGAGGAACGAGGACCACCACCAAGACGAGGGGGCTGGGGGCTTCCAGGAGCCGCGCACAATCGCCTGCATCCTGGGAGGAGCTCAAGCCCCAGCCTCCCAACGCATCTTCAAGCAGTTTGCCCGTGAAGTGAATGCAGTCCTCCCCAAGCTCGAAGCAACGGGGCCCCTCAAGTGGCCGGCGTGCGCCATCACATTCAGCTCAGCGGATCAGCTCAAGTGCACGGCCACAGCTGGGGTCCTCCCGATGCTTTGCTCCCCAGTCATCAGCAACGTACTGGTCACCAGGACCCTCATCGATGGTGGAGCAGGGCTCAACGTCCTGTCCGTGGAAACGTTCAACAACCTCCAAGTGCCCTATGACCAGCTTCAGCCAACCAAGCCTTTCTCCGGAGTCACCGACGGTTCCACAATCCCGATTGGACAGGTCCGCCTCCCTGTCACCTTCGGGGCCCGCAACAACTACCGCACCGAGCTCATCGACTTTGACATCGCCCACATCCGCCTGCCATACAACACCATCCTCGGGTACCCAGCGCTGGCCAAGTTCATGGCCGTAACTCACCACGGCTACAATGTCCTCAAGATGCCAGGGAGTGGCGGCGTCATCACGGTGCCATGTGAAGAGAAGGATGTAGTGTGTTCCCTGGAGCGAGCCTTTCAGGCCGCGTCGCTAGAAGACCCAGATCGCGGAAGCAGGAGGCTTCCCGAGACCACACCCAAGAAGAAGAAGACGTCGTCAGGCTCAGCCCCTCAGGAGGCAGGCCCCTCAGGGCCCGTGCCTGCCCAGGGGGACCCTCCTTCCATCGCATAGGAAAGCGCGCCCGGCGCCCTCCTCAGGCAGGGCTCGGGGGCTCTCACCTTGAGGGCCACTGACCTAGCCAGGGTCACAAGGGAGGCGCTTGGGCACCACATGGAGGCGTGCTTCGAAGCACGTTTCCCGCAAGAAGGAGCGAGGCAAGCAGAGTCAGACCAGCAGGAGTTCGTTAACAAGGTCACTCAAGAACTACAGGAGTCAAGGATCATGAGAGGTTGCCCTTGTCCACCTGCTATGGCTCCCCATCCAGGCGAGGATGGTGGGCTGCGTGTCTGCATCGACGTACAAGGGCTCAATTAGATCGCCACGACAGAGCGCCTCTGGCCCTCACAAGTGGGGCGTTGTGGAGGTCCACCCCACAGCTGCGTTCGCATGCCTTTCGGCTTGCCGAGCGTGGCTGCCACGTACCAGCGCCTCACGAGGGGCATCATGGAGACTCAGGAAGACAGGCGTTCCGCAGTCCTGGCGGAGATGGAGACGATTCGCGAGGAGCCACCAGTGCCTCCGGAGCCTCCCAAGGCCCCAGGGCCTGGGGGCTCGTGAGGATCGGCTTCCGCAGCCCATCGAGTCTGCTACACCAACACCACTTCATCCGCATTAAACCCATGTGACATCTTTCAAGCTTCATTTCCAGCTAGGAGCGCCCACCCAGGGCTGCATCACTCCCAGGCCGCATGGGACCGTCCCTGCGGCATGTATCCCTTTTTATTTTTCGGTCATTAGCTTGCTTTGTTGGGGGCGCCCCTCGGGCTGCATCATCCCCAGGCCGCTCGGGCTAGGCCCAGCGGCGTGTATCTCCCCCGTGTTTATTTCCAACTATACATTCGCCTATCATGCTTGATTACTTGATGCCTGTCCAGGGCACCTCTTCTTCTCCATGTCGACCACTTGCGCGTTAAAGGGGGGTGCCTGAGCATCGCGACTCAGGGCTCTTACTGGCGCTCCAGCCCTCACCCTCTGGCCTTGTCCACGGCATCGCGACCTGGCATACCAGCGACGGCTGAGACAAGCTCGAGGGCCAGGACCCGAGGACGTAGAGTGCCGGCATCTAACCCAATCTGCAGGAACACATCTCAAGGTACGGCCCAGTGCCAGGCGCAGCCCGCCTAGAGGTAGGGCCTCATGAGTCCCGCGCTGGCTCATGGGTGCCCAGATACACCTCACCTGCCCCAACCAACGAGCTCTTGAGCGACTAACGGTCGACTAATGACTGTCATGGCAGCCACTTCTTCTTTCTGTGATGAGTCTGCAGGATCCTTGGAGGGAATTGCGCTAGCCGAGGCCCTCACGGAGTCCCATTCACCCTCACCCGTGCGAACCGCTTGCGCGTTAAAGGGTGGGTGCCTGAGCATCGCGACTCAGGGCTCTTACCGGCTCTCCAGCCCTCGCCCTCTGGACTTGTCCACGGCATCGCGACCTGGCATACCAGCGACGGCTGAGATCAGCTCGAGGGCCGGGACCCGAGGACGTAGAGCAGAAAGGGGAGCAGAGGCGAGGGAGAAGAGGCGCGCGAGGACCACGCCGAGCAACGCCGTTCTAACTACCCCACGGACCCGACGATGCGCTGGGGACGACCCCTGATTCTCCAGATAAGTCACCATCCAAAGCATTGGCTACCGTGGCGCTACCCCCGCACCTAATGCAATTCCGTACTAGCGACGACATTTCCCTTTCTCACCAAGCGACGGCTGCTTGAGCGCCAAAGGGGACCTCCTGAGCATCGCGACTCAGGGGCTCTTACCAGACCCCGGGTCGCTCACCTCCTGGCCTTGACCACGGCATCGAGACCTGGCATACCAGTGACGGCTGACGCGGCCTTGGGACTGGGACCTGTCGACGCAGAGCACCGAGCCCTCGCGAGGTTCGAAAGGGAAGACTAAGCTACGACAAAATTAACGACTCGCACAGTTCCATAGCAAAAGTCACATATTAATAGAAGGGATCACAGACACCTTACAAGCCCCCGCGGGGCGCAGTATGATCCCTTGCAGGAAACGGATCCTATGGGATGCTATCTACACGCGCCCCTACAGACGATGCCATCATCAACAGTGGGCCGTCAGGCACCGGCGCCAACCCCATCCAGATCAGAGTCGGCGGCGGCCGAGCGAGCCCGCCCTGCTCCGGGAGCGGCGCTGGCTCGCGGGCTCGTAGCTATCGTCGCTCGTCTTCGGAGTCGCGAAGACCTCGCTGGGGTCGCTGGATCCTCCGGCGCTCCCGTCGCTTGTGGAACTGTCCAGGGGGCGGTCGGCGGGCCCAGCCATCGCCATGGCAAGGTCCTGGCCGCCTCCCCCGGGGCAGCACTCCAGCCGGCGCCTGCTCGCGTCGAAGACCTTGAAGAACATCACCGAAGCGCCATCATAATCCAGGTAGATCGTGAGGGCGCCCCTTGCTCTGCAACCTCGAGCGATCTCGCCCCAGCCGCGAGTCATGAAGACCTCACCCGAGGCGAGCATCACGACCTATGCCTCGATCGCGGGGGTGCTGTAGTCGGCGTGCTGCAGCCACAACTCCAGGAGTCTTCCCTGTGGGAAGACGGAGGCGAAGAAGGGAGGAAAGTGAATCCATGTTCGCGGAGGCATGGCGGCGTGGAGCACGAGCTCGCGGGAGGAGCCCTCGGCATGGACTCCAGGCGGAACGACCCACACCTTCGTGACCCGGCGGCGACAACGCGTGCCGCTGGGATCGATGTCACCCCCTCCGAGGCCCTCGGCGTGGGCAAACAAAGGAAGCGGAAACCCCGGCGGAGGCCGCTCGTACCAAGGCCTTGACACCACCTGGTGGTCTCCTTCGTCTCGGTTGCGAAGGGCAAGTCGCTTCTTCAGCGGGAGCGGGTCTGGCTCTTCTTGGAGAGTCTTTCCCTTCTCCGCTGCAGAAAACTGGCGAATCGGGGCCATCACGTCAAGAAGGAGCAAGAATCCCGGCGAAGGAGAAGACATGAAGAGATGGGCGGGAAGGGCACGCTCGGTGCCATACTTATAAGCCGGCGGAGTCCAACCGTCGGCCACCATGATCACAGGTAATCATGACACGATTTGCATGCAGGGACTCGCCCAATCCACGCGACCATCGAGGCGTCATGTGGAAGCGGAGGCACCCACGTCCAATCAACCGCCACGCGGCGCCCAAGGCCACAGGCTGTTAGGGCCCGCGGCGCTTCGCCCTTGCCCTTTCGCCTCTCGGCACGGCCAAGTCCATGCGCGCCTTGGGCCCGGGGCTACTGTCGGCGTTCTGGGAACAGGGGTCCCTAGACTTGCCTGCCTGCGGCCTGCGACGTGGCTCAAATGGGGGCCCAACACGGCCCATCTTCATCAACACAAGACTCAAGACCCTCGCGAGGGGCCAAGCCTCGCGGGGCGGACGACACGGTGCTTCCTCAGGCGCGGTCTCCTCAGGCTGGCTCACGAGGAGGCGGAGAGATCAAGGCAGGGTACCTCGCGAGGTGCCCATGACGCAAGCCATGACGACCAAGGGTGCCAGGCGGGCACCAGACCATGCAGTGTCCTCCCTTTCCTCTTTGGTGCAAAGGGGGCAAGCGCAGGCGAGAGGATCAAGCAAAGGCATCCATTTCGGTGCAACAAGACCAAGACCAGTCCAACGGTGGGAAGGAGGTCATCGTGGAGCCCAGGACGGCGTCACCACAGGGCCTTTGGCAGGCGAGGACCAACTTTAGTTAGGATAAGTGTACCAGATGTTCCCCTTCAAATTGGCCAATTGTTGGCGCCCTTCCCGCTCAATATTTGGGAGGAGGCCAAGGGCCTTTGCCTATAAATAGGACTAGCCACCCCCAGGGTAGAGGCATCGATCTAGCAATCTGGAAGAGAGGTCTGACCAAGCCTTTAGAGCAAGGAGAGAGAGAGAGAAGGGCGATCGAACTCCCCCTAGCAGTTCATCCCCCTAGCCAAGAACAGACCCTCGCGAGGTTGTTCTCCCTTGTACTGTTCACCATCATCAGCCCATGAGGCAATCCACCCACCACAAACTAGAGTAGGGTATTACACCACTATGGTGTCTCGAACTAGTATAAACCCTGTGTCTCTTGTGTTGTTCTTTCTGTAGTTTTGATCCTTGCGAGACAGAGAGGTAGAGGGCATAATCTCCACGCGCACCCCAGAGTTCGAACCTTAAGGGTCTGCAGGAACCCGTGATCCGACAGCCGCAAAGGGCCAGGCACCTGGCGGGATCGTAAGTATCCGGATACCAGAGTAACTCATAGCATTCCCTTGTTGCACATCTCTTCCTTATACCGAATGTAATTATGCAGCCCGCCCAAGGCCGGGCTCGATGTGTCGTCGAGCGGCTCCCTGGATTCATCGGACGTGAATTTAGTTCCGCCCGCTGCCTCCCCCCGCAGTGCGGACGACGCGTAAGTGGCGTCGCGACAAGCTCCGGGCCAAGAGGAGGTGGTTCTGGAGGAGCCGTGAGGCGACCTCCCGGGCTCCAGGAGTAAAGGGGACAAGACCCCCCCCAGGGCTCCAAGTCCGGCTTTGCACCGGACAACGCGCCAGAATCCTCAACGGTTCCAGGCTATGGCAGGCGACCTCCTTCTAGGAGGAGCAAGCCTACTAAGCCGGCGGCCCCCGTCCAACCGGAGGCGCCAGACAATTTGCTAGAGGTGCTTAACGGCGCCTCCATCGACAAGGATCACCGTACTATCATGAGTACGGTGCTTCAGAAGGTTCAGTCCGCAAGAGCGGACTGACTGAAGCTTGTGCTAGCCTTCTAACAGGCTTCAAGGTAAGTAAAAATATGTAAAAATATTACCGCATAGACAGTAGCCCCTGATGCTCTGTTTGGCGTTCGGAAAGAAAAGCCGAATAGAGGATCTAATAAACTTCGGAGGAGTCTAACAAGAAAGAGTCAATATGGGTATGCAGGCTTTACTGCTTGCGACCGCCGCACTGACTGCGGAGGTAGGCACCCTGAAGCAGGGGCTCGAGCGGTCCGAGTGAGAGCTTGGCCTGGCCAGGCGGCAACTCGAGGAGAAAGAAGGTAAGAGGTACCTTATAGAAATATATAAAAAGATGCAATTGCAAAAAATGACAGTATTATGCTGCTTATTGCAGGGGCCACAACTGAGGTGGCCACCCTCAAGCAGGCACTGTCCGAGGCCGAGAAGAGAGCGGCCTTAGAGCGCACCGAGCGGGAGAAATTTGAGGCGCAGGTCGGCGAGGCGTAGCAAGAGCTTCAAGCTCTCATGAAAAAACATGAGCGTTTGGAGCTTGACTCGAAGACGCGAGCGTCCGAGCTCGTGGCGTCCATCGAGAGTGCCAAGTCTGCCAAGGCCGAATCCCAGAAGGCCCTCCAGGAATTGGATGCGGTGAAAAAGATAGCGGCAGGTAAGGCATTCTTTATGCAAAGCAAAATTACAAAAGTAAGCTACTTGTTACTTACCCGAATCTAAAGCTCTCCAGGAGCGTTCGCAGATCTTCCCCGGAGCGTATCTGATGCCGCCGCATTCTACCGAGCCGAGGAGGGTAGTTCGACAGAGAAGGTGTCCTGGTCTCAGTATGCTGAGGCCGAACACCCTGTGCCCTTGAGCGACCAGCTGAAGCAGCTGGTCGAGCTCCACAAGGCGGCCGAACAGGCGATGAAGGGCCTCATAGTTCGGCTGTGGCCTGGAGAGGCCCTAACTGGGAGCTACTTCGGATTGGTGCGGCGGCTGGTGGAATCCTGTCCAAGGCTCGAGGTCATCAAGCGCTCCATCTGCATCGAAGGTGCCCGGAGGGCCCTTGCCCGCCCTAAGGTGCACTGGGGCAAGCTGGACGGTGAGAAGCTTGTGAAGGATGGGCCACCGCTGGGGAAAGAGCATCGCAAGCCCAAGAATTATTATAAGGACGTTCTGAAGGGTGCCCGCCTTATGGCGGATGAATGTACCAAGGATGTAATTTTTGAATGAACTCGCTCGTATTGTCCTGTGCGCTGAAAACTTGTTCATGTGCGCTAAGCAATGCTCGTTGAATTTAAAATATTACTTTCTGTGCGGCCGTTTATCAAAAATTGAGAGATAGCCAGTCGTCGGCTTCTGCCCCCATGCCACTAGTGCTGGGGTGTTCGGGATAAACTTGAGCGCTCTTTTTCCCATGTTTGGGTCCTTTGAGGGAGGCGCTCAGCACAATGAACAAGGCAATCGGACTATAATGAACTCTATAATTTTAAATTTCAGCGAAGCCCCTAGTATTCGGAAGACCGAGTTCGGGGCGCTATCCACGCCTTGGCCGGACAAAGCCGGTTCCTCGCTCTAAGCGGCATAAGTCTTTAAGGACTCGAAAAACCTCTCGAACAGCGACCGGTCTCTCGCTTCATCATGACAGTCAGTTTTAGCTTTCTCTACTGAGGTGCTCAGCCCAGCTCAACTGGGGCACAATCGCAGTAGTTCTCCTAGTGCTACCTTAGTCGATATAGCGGAACGTAAGGTACCAAAACATAGGAGCCGGGCAAACCCAACTATTGACCCAAGGCATGATTCGGAGCCGATGCATATAATGCTATAAGTTCGGGGTGCCGCACTTGTGAAAGTGTTCGGACTTCTTACACCATGTTGGGGGCTACTGAAGCCCCTGGCGTATTTGCCGTACCATAGTGTACGGGTGCAACATGTCATGAATGAACATATATTTGTAAGAAAGGTAATGCAAAAATAGATAAAGACTATGCATTGTTTAAAAGGGCTGCGATCAAAGCAGAACGATACAGATAGCGTGATACGCAAACGTGGACTATTTAACATGTCCTGTTTAGGGACAGGTTGCGGAACTATATGCAAAACAGGTATACTGCTCGTGATAGAGACCACCTGGGAGTTCCATAATGTGGCATGGCTTGTCTGCTTCCCTGGTTCTTGCATCGTCTGTGCGGCAGTTGAATTGCCGAACAGTTCGTCCGAAGTGTGGAGTCCTAAAAGTAAGAGAAAATGAAAGAAGAATTTGGAAGCCCCTAGTACGGTTGAAGCCGTGTTTTGCGCGTGCCGTGATGGTGCCCCTTCCCCAGCGCCCATGGTATTTCGAGAGCCTAGTTATGTACGCGAAGCGCTAGTTTTGCTATTTCGCGAGGGCTGGGGTTGGGGCCGCATTGCTACGCCAACTCGGAACGTGCCAGGCAGTCTTGTTGTAGGTTACTCCGGGCACGCTTGACAGTGTCCGGCCTTTTGAAGGCCGGACTGGAAAATTGCCTGGAGAGGCTGCTTTGTACTTCTGCTGCGAGCGCTGCCGTGTGCTCCTCCATTCGGAGGGAGCGTTCGGTGTTTCCGTTGACCGTGATTACTCCTCGAGGGCCTGGCATCTTGAGCTTGAGGTATGCATAGTGCGGTACCACATTGAACTTTGCGAATGCGGTTCGTCCGAGCAGTGCATGGTAGCCACTGCGGAACGGGACTATGTCGAAGATTAACTCCTCGCTTCGGAAGTTATCCGGAGATCCAAAGACCACTTCAAGTCTGACTGGACCTGTACAGTTGGCCTCTACACCTGGTATGACGCCTTTAAAGGTCGTTTTGGTGGGCTTAATCCTTGAGGGATCTATGCCCATTTTCCGTACTGTATCCTGGTAAAGCAGGTTCAGGCTACTGCCGCCGTCCATAAGGAGTCTTGTGAGATGAAATCCGTCAATAATTGGGTCTAGAACTAATGCGGCGAACCCGCCATGACGGATGCTAGTGGGGTGGTCCCTTCGATCAAAAGTGATCGGGCAGGAGGACCATGGGTTGAACTTTGGGGCGACTGGCTCCAGCGCGTATACGTCCCGTAATGCACGCTTTCGCTCCCTTTTGGGGATGTGGGTTGCGTATATCATGTTCACCGTCCGCACTTGTGGGGGAAAACCCTTTTGTCCACTATTGTTCGGCGTCCTGGGCTCCTCCTCATCGTCGCTACGTAGCCCCTTGTCTCTATTTTCGGCATTTAACTTGTCCGCCTGCTTGAACACCCAACAATCCCTGTTGGTGTGATTGGCTCGCTTTTCGGGGGTGCCATGTATCTGGCACAAGCGGTCGAGTATTCGGTCCAAACTGGATGGGCCCTGAGTATTTCTTTTGAATGGCTTTTTCCGCTGACCGGATTTGTAGCCTCGGAATCTGGCATTGACTGCCGTATCCTCATTGTTGTCGCTGTTAACGCGACGTTTTTGCTTGTTCCGACGCGACCTGCCACTTTTGTCCTTGGTATCCGCATTACCAAGGTTCTTGGTTAAGTTGTTGCTGTGAGCTAGCCAGCTGTCTTCTCCCGCGCAAAAGCGGGTCATGAGTGTCGTGAGGGCTGCCATAGATTTCGGCTTTTCCTATCCAAGGTGCCGGGCAAGCCACTCGTCGCGGATGTTATGCTTGAAGGCTGCTAGGGCCTCTGCGTCCGGACAGTCGACTATTTGGTTTTTCTTTGTTAGGAACCGTGTCCAGAATTGCCTGGCCGATTCCTCTGGCTGCTGAATTATGTGGCTTAGGTCATCAGCGTCCGGTGGTCGCACATAGGTACCCTGAAAATTGTCGAGGAATGCGGCTTCCAGGTCTTCCCAGAACCGATTGAATCTGCAGGCAAGCTGTTAAGCCAATGCCGGGCTGGTCCCTTAAGTTTGAGTGGGAGGTATTTGATGGCATGTAGATCATCGCCGCGGGCCATGTGGATATGAAGGAGATAATCCTCGATCCATACCGCCGGATCTGTTGTGACATCGTATGATTCGATGTTCACGGGTTTGAAACCCTCAGGGATTTTATGATCCATTACTTCATCTGTGAAGCATAGTGGGTGTGCGGCGCCTCTGTACTGGGCTATATCACGACGCAGCTCCAATGAGCATTGTCTACTGTGTTCGGCCCGGCCAGATTTATTATGTCCGGAGTGACGATCCCCGTCACGTGTCGTAGGGCGCCCACGCGATCTGTAGATCGATCTTGTTTGTCTTGCCTTGTCCTCCAGTATCTCTCGCAGGCCTGGCGCGTTTTCTCATGCCTTAGCATGTTTTGAGCGGCGCCGGGGCACGGCTTGAGTGCAGGGCCGAGAGGCCTCTCTGTCACGGCCACAAGGTGGCCGGTCGGCCATGTCATGCGCTGGTGATGTAGGTGCTTCCTCCTCTAATCGGGGTAGCAGCTTGCGCTTTGGGTAACTCTTGGAGGGGCGTTCGAGTTCATACTCTTCGGCCGCAAGGACTTCCGTCCATCTGTCAGCTAGCAAATCTTGATCAGCTCTAAGCTGTTGCTGCTTTTTCTTGAGGCTGCTTGCCGTGGCTATAAGCCTGCGTTTAAAACGCTCTTGTTCGGCGGGATCCGCTGGCACGACGAATTCGTCGTCGTCGAGGCTTGCCTCATCTTCGGAGGGAGGCATATAATTATCATCCTCAACCTCTCTGCCTGCCGCTCTCTCGTGAGGGCCGGCTTTTCCATCCTCCTGTGCCGAATCTTGCTGGAGGGGGTGTTCTTCGGCGCTATCCGGGGTAGTATTATCTCCCGTGCCGGAATCACCGTTTTTGCTTTGGCGGGATTTAGAGCGGTGCCGCTGATGCCGGCGCTTGGTTTGTTTCTTGGATACGTCATCCTCCGCTGTTCCATCGCCATCTCCATCTTTTGGAGTGTCCATCATATATATGTCATATGACGAGGTGGCCTTCCAGTGCCCTACAGGTGCTGGTTCTTGGTCGTCTCCTGCATCGTCGTCCATACCGTCGATGTCTTCGGAGTCGAAGTCGAGCATGTCGGTTAAGTCGTCGACAGTGGCTACAAAGTGGGTGGTTGGTGGGCTTTGAATTTCTTCATCGTCCGTATCCCAACCTTGATGACCGTAGTCCGGCCAGGGATCTCCTGATAAAGAGAGAGACTTTAGCGACTTCAGGATGTCACTGAAGGGCGAGTGCTGAAAGATGTCCGTGGTGGTGAACTCCATGATCGGCGCCCAATCGGATTCGATCGGCGGGCGCGCGGAGGGCTCGGAGTCCGGAGAGGAATCTGGCCCCTCGGAGTCACGATCCTTGCGGGGTGCGGGGTTGGTGTTCGACTCGATCGCCTTTGAGATCGCAGCCCCCGAGGCGGCGTCCAACCACTCATCCTCGACCGGTGCAGTAGGCTCCGAATTAAGAGTCGGAACCAATGCGTGTGCGGCCTCCAGGACACTATTTGGCGGCAGAGCTAGATCATGCCCATTGAGACAGTGCGGCGCGCTTGGCTGTGGCTCAAATCCGTCGAACATCAAGTCCCCGCGGATGTCAGCCGTGTAATTTAAACTTCCAAATATGACCTGATGGCCAGGGGCATAGCTTTCGATCTGCTCCAGGTGGCCAAGCGAATTGGCCCACAGTGCAAAGCCGCCGAAGACGGAGATCTATTCGGGGAGAAAAGTCTCACCCTGGACCGCATCATTGTTGATGATCAAAGGAGCCATCGGGCCTAAAAGTGATGACATAGAGGAACTCTCAATGAAAGCACCAATGTCGGTGTCAAAACCGGCGGATCTCGGGTAGGGGGTCCCGAACTATGCGTCTAGGTGGATGGTAATAGGAGACGAGGGACACAATGTTTTGCCCAGGTTCGGGCCCTCTTGATGGAGGTAAAACCCTACGTCCTGCTTGATTAATATTGATGATATGGGTAGTACAAGAGTAGATCTACCACGAGATCAAGGAGGCTAAACGCTAGAAGCTAGCCTATGGTATGATTGTTGTATGTTGGGGTTGTCCTACGGACTAAAACCCTCCGGTTTATATAGACACCGGAGAGGGTTAGGGTTACACAAAGTCGGTTACAATGGTAGGAGATCTGAATATCCGCATCGCCAAGCTTGCCTTCCACGCCAAGGAAAGTCCCATCCGGACACGGGACGAAGTCTTCAATGTTGTATCTTCATAGTCCAGGAGTCCGGCTGAAGGTATAGTCCGGCTACCCGGACACCCCCTAATCCAGGACTCCCTCAGTCAGCATTGAAGGCTGAAGAGAGGACACCAACCCATTCTTTTGGAGGTTGAAGGTGTTGTCTACACCGAGGCCTATCCGACGTAGGACTTCTTTGTCATTACCAAAGTCTACAATAACGAATTTGACTAGGTTGCTCCCGAGGAAGTCCTTAAAATCCTGACACTCAACGTCGGCATGGAATATGTGGTAGACCAAGCATAAGCAATGCACGCAAACCTGGATCATGGTGGGCTTCTTCCTCTCTTCGTCCTTTATATCCTTCTCTCGTCCCAGGACTATGGTCTACTCAACATCTAGCCCAGCGACCCACTCATCATCTGAGTTTTCGAACATGCGTCTAAAGCGAGAAAGGCATCCTTTCACCATCGCGGAAGAACGGGTGTAGATGACGTCGAACTCATCACCGGTGATGGTTCTAACCTTGTACTCACCGCCGATCGTGGAGATCTGGGACCCCATGGATTTGGGAGGAGGGTTAGGATTAGTGGAACTGCCGTAATGTGAATGGACGGGACGACTAGGAGCGAACCGCCGTAGTATTGAAGGACGTGCGGGGACGAGTAGGAGCGAACTGCCAGCATGCGAACGGCAGGGTAGTGGCTTTCCATTCTCCCATGATACGGGCTTCTGAGAGCCCTTGGATCTGAGATCGAACGGTTGCATGGCGTGATTCTAGACTTATGGGTGAATATCCTATCCTGGAGGGTTATTCTGCAAATTTTCAGCAACTTAGCATGCGACCGTTTGATCTCAGATCCAAGGGTTGCCAGCACCCCGTATCATGGTTGCACCTACCATGACTGTCGCGTCGCTCACGCGGTCGCGCCCTTGGAGATTTAACATGGTGCGTTAGGCTATCTGATGTTGGCATGTCGTACATAGTCATCACTTAGTCACTCATACTATAACAAGGTTGGCTATAAGGTTTGCTATAAGTGTATTTTTTTACTCCTCTCTATCTCTTTCTTCGTACTACTAGTATTTATTGCATTTGCCAAGGAGTGACCTCTTCCAATGAAATGGTGTTGCTAAGTTTGCTTCATTTAATTAGCTATACACTCAAAATTGTCTTTTCACCTAGGTACACGTGCTTAGCACCGTTTCTTCCTTGGGTCACCAAACTAGTCTCTCTCTTCTTGATTAACTTGCCACATCAGACTTTATGCCTATGTGGCAAGCTTAAGCACCTGTAGGAGCAAGTAAAAGTAAGTAGTACAATAGTGCGCTTTACATGGCATTTTTGCATATGTGGAAGAAAGAGAGGCAAGGAAAAAGTGGAGAAGTGGGCTCTCATACAAGAGCCAACCTCTACTACATGGTGGAGCATTGGGAGAGGCGAGGTGGTCAGGAATCGGTAGTGCCGCAGTTAAAATGATAATGGCAAGTCAAATCACGGGGCCCCACCTGTCCAGCAGTAACTCGCTGTCAAATCACACATCCATATGTTTGCAGCAGCCTACTCCCTCATCTTCTCGCGTCTCTGTTGAACCGACTAGGCGGAACTGCCCCACCGCCTACCGCGCAGGAAAAGCCCCGCCCTCGACTTTTAAATAGTATACAACATACAAATTTTGTATCCATGGATTGCGCCTGCGCCATGGAGCAAAGCGTCTAGAAAACGGCGGTACACATGTACGGACTATACAGCACGCCCGTCACGTTCGCGTCGCACCCCAGACGGTCGGTCGGTCTGGCACGCTGCTCTCCGAATGGAACACGCGTCATATTGCGTTTGCACACACATGTGGGACGGCAATTGAGAACCGACCATAGGCACGCCCGTCGCGTTCGCATCGCACCCCAGACGAGAAGGCCGTCACGCTGTGACTGGATCAAAATCAAAATCAATTTACCCTTCAATTAAGAAAGCGAACCCACATTAACTAGTCTCCCTTTTATTCTGGGTCATAATTGACCATGATTTTCGCACATAAAATATATGGTATATTTTGTAAAAATAATAGTATAATTTGAAAGTACATTCAGATACGAACCAAACGATACAATTTTTGGTGACATGCATTCACATTTTGCTTGTCAAATACAGTACGTGGTCCAACTTTGACCCAAAATACGCATAACAACAAAAAAATACTTCCAAGACCAGCGCCGCTCTTCCGCTCTTCTCCTCTTAAACCACCGCCGCTCCTCTCCTATTCCAATCTAAATGCAGCGCCGCTCCTCTCCTCTTCCATTTCAAAAGCACCGCCCCTCCTCTCCTGTTCCAGTCCAAAACCAGCGTCGCTCCTCTCCCGTTCTAATCCAAAACCAGCGCTGCTCCTCTCCTCTTCCATTCAAAAACCACCGCCGGTGAGTGAAGGTGCTGTGGAGAAGTAGATCGATGCAGGAGTACAACCGATACATGAGGATCGCAGACGGCGACCCTGTGAAGCTAGCTAGGATGTTGGAGATACAATCTTGGTTTGACAACAAGGACCAACTAGCAGCGACGGCGATATCCGTGGCCAAATATCTGCAACAGAGCGAAAAGGCGGCGATACTCCCGGAGGGAGTCGCACCGGAGTGCATAGAGCTGCTCCTCTGGGCCATGGAGCAAACAGATTCACCGAATCCGATCGTGAGGGAGCGGTGGTGGGAGTATCGATCCCAGATGGAGCATCCACCAGAGATTGAAGGATCAAGCATCTACAGGGTGCCGTTTGTGAGGGTGTCCTACCAGAGCGAGCCAGTGGAGTCTTCGTCGACCGAACCCAACTGCAAGAGGAGAAAAGCAGTTGGCCCGACGATGCTTCCCCACCATCGTCTCCCTCACTGTTCACATTGTCTCACGGGGCGGCTGTCTGCCACCGAGGAATAGGAGGGGGCTGCGCCCCCCCAGCCCAATAGTCGGGCAGGTTGTGAATTGTCAGGAGGAGCTTAGGGTTGTCAGTCTTTGCAGGTTGTGAATTGTGTTTTGTGTTGTGTATTTTGGGAGTACTTTCATATATGAATGTCTTTTGAATTTCAGATTTGCAGTATTGAGCATATGAAGTATTTTATGAATTCTAGAGATCTATTTTTAGCACTTAAAAATGTAGTTTCATAGGAGTATAAAAGTGCAGACAATGTGATTCTCAGAGAAGAAACTGCAAGTTTCAGTTTCAGATAAGAAACTTGAAGTTCAGTTTCAGATAAGAAACTGATAAGAAATTGCAACTTTCAGAGGCAGAGCATTTATATTAACACGACCTTTCAAACAAGGTTAACATCATGTTGGGAGTTTTATTCATGGTCAAAAATGGAACTACCAGCCAGTTAACATCATGCTGATCAACATTCATGCATAGCACATCTTCATATGATGCACAGTCAAAATGCCCACACAATGTCGAGTGTGCGAAACACAGAGAAAACAAGGGACGAAGTTTTGGCAAGTGTTGCACGTGGTTTTGGGCTGCCCCGTCTAGGCTTTCATTTTTAACATGCGTAGCCCACGACCTCGGATGGAAGGTCCATAGGCCTGTTTGTATTTTCTTAGGTCCGTCATGTATCGACCGGCCTATGAACCTCCCATCTAAGGTTTTATTTTTGGCAGCCCAATTTATGTCTTTTTTTTGAAGAAAACGCAGAGGTCTGTTCTATTTTTCTATATAAGAATAGGAACGCAAGGTCCAACTTATGTTTGCCTTCTAACTATATTATATATATTTAAATTATTTTATATGTTGACTGTTTAGTTCACATAATTGGCAAATAGATGACCGCTCTCGCGATCCCCTTCGCCCCTGCCACCACCTCCACCCTCGCCGCCGCCCCCGCCACTACCTCCACCCTCGCCGCCGCCATAGATCTCGCCGCCACCCCCCGCCTCCTGACTCCAGGCGCGCCTGCCCCCCTCAACAAGTCCGCTCGTGCGCCCCATGGAGTCGTCGGCCATATCCACGGGGGAATGGCTGGAAGACAGGCAGATGTACAAGATGCATCTCCCACATGTCTACAAAGCCTTCCCTCTGATGCTCCAGCCGCTCGACTCCGTCGCGCCGGTGGTGCTGCGGGAGTCTCGAGGGAGGAGATGGAGGGAGCGGGCGATGCGGATCCGCGAAGACGCTCTCTCCTGGACCCAGTGCACGCGCGAATGGAGGGAAGCAGAGGAGGAAGCTGCGAGGGAGGAAGACGAGGAGGGACCGAATCCGTCCTCTCACTCGCGCATGTATGCTCGGATGTGCAAGGATCATGTGGATTGGGAGCTACTGAATCTAGCCCTGCGGATCTACTTCGAAGGAGATTTCTCGGAGAAGCACAGGATGCCCCACCCCAGTGATCCGCCGATTGCGTTCATTCGATGGGCGAAAGGAGAAGTGAATTCAGGAGATCCACGCCGTGCTGCGAGATGGGAATGCTTGACTGGACTCCTGCCCACCAGCACGCCACCGGAGCCGGAGCACGTGGATCCCCTACCTTACCTCCCCCCAAACCTGCAGAAGATTGAAATTAGGCTTGCAATCTGCTTCAATTGAGCTGTCTGGTGGTTATTTCTGCTTCCTGAGAGACAAGATCTGGCTGGAGGATGAGAAGGAACCAGGAACTCCGATGAATTTCCCCTATCACAATGGGGGGAGCGCCGGTTGGGCAGTGGTACGACCCACCTCCGCCCCAAATGGGGGCACAATCTGGGCAGGCTCCTGTAATTGCCCAAGATCAATCTACTGGTGGTTGTGACTCTTAGATCAGTGGGAAATCTCAAGGCAAGAATCAGCAAAAGAAGAGATAGGACATCCAAAAAACTGCTCATGCCCCTGCTTCGGGCCTTATGGCATACTCTGAGGTGATCTGCTACAACTATGGGGAACCAGGGCATCATTTGGATAAATGTGTCAAGCCCAAGAGTTGTTTTATCTACAAAATGGTTACCCATAAAGTTGAGAATTGCCTTGTCAGAAGGAAAACCCGCAGTTCTGCTAGATATGTTGGAAGTGCTGCCCCAGGATTATGTTCACCATTGACAAAATTTTCTGTGACACAGAATTAGACAGTTTCTTTCCCCTTTCTAGTTGTAGAGCTCTGCCCAGATGTGGTAGTGACCACACTCCTTTGCTCTGGGACTCTGGTCTTAACCAAACTCCAAAGAGCAATAGTTTTAAATTTGAAAAGTGGTGGCTGCTTAGAGAAGATTTTACTGAGCTAGTCAGGAAAATATGGAATGAGCCTACTGGGAGCAGCTCCCCCCTAGAAAATTGGCAGATCAAAATCAGGAGATTTAGAAGAACTACCAAAGGGTGGAACTCCAATGAGGAAGCTAATCTTAGAAGATACAAAAGGCTTCTCCTCCTTGAGTTTGATTCTCTAGATATTAAGGCAGGAACCACTGACCTCTCTGAGGCTGGGACTAATAGATTAAACTTTGTCCATGGAGAGCTCAAGAAAATTTGGCTTCAAGAAGAAATCAAAGCCAAACAAAGGTCTAGAGACAGGAACATTAAGGAGGGTGATAGAAATACTGCTTACTTCCATGAAGTAGCTAACCAGAGGAGGAGGAAAACCCTCATTCACTCCCTTGATGGCCCTAATGGCCCTGTTACTGAGGTAGATGAGATGCTGAAAGTGGCTAGTGACTTCTACAAAGACCTGTTTAAGAAAGAAAACCCTTCTGGGTTCTCTCTACAAAACAATTTTTTCTCTGCTTCTGAAAAAGTCTCTCCTGCTGAAAATGAGCTGCTAGAAGCCCCTTTTTCAGAGACAGAGGTGAAGGAAGCCATTTTTAGCACTAATCCTGATGGGGCTCCTGGTCCTGATGGGATTCCCTTCTTGTTTTACCAGCATTTTTGGGACTTGGTGAAAAATGATCTCTTAGATCTTTTCCAAGCCTTTCATAGAGGAGAGTTGGATCCAGCAACTTACTCATGGGGGGTCTGTTGGGGTCAAGTTAAATA
Organism: Aegilops umbellulata; assembly: GCA_032464435.1. NCBI lineage: Eukaryota > Viridiplantae > Streptophyta > Magnoliopsida > Poales > Poaceae > Aegilops > Aegilops umbellulata. The sequence goes on from CP136054.1 coordinate 447,892,027, forward strand.
ACTGTGAAAGTGATTTTTTTCCTTGCTGGTAAAGGCCTTAGGCAAGGTGACCCCATCTCCCCACTTTTGTTTAATTTAGTAGTGGACGTTCTTACTAAAATGCTGAGCAAAGCTGTTGATCATAGTCTGATTGCAGGGCTCTGTCCTGAGGTCTACCCTGGTGGCATCATCTGCCTTCAATATGTAGATGATACCATCCTTTTCTTAGACAATGACTCCACACATGCTAGCAATCTGAAAACTGTTGTAACCTGTTTTGAACAAGTCTCAGGCATGAGAATCAACTACTCTAAAAGTGAACTCATCCCTATCAACATGGATGATCAGGAGTTAGCTGACTACCTCTCTATTCTAGTCTGTAATAAAGGTAACTTCCCCATTAAGTACCTAGGTATCCCTCTCCACTATGATAAACTAAGGAGAGAGGATATCCAACCCCTTCTAGATAAAATCATTAAAAGGATTGCTGGGTGGAGGGGCAAGCTTCTCTCTTACAGAGGTAGATTGATCCTCATACAAGCTTGTTTGGCTAGCATTCTAGTGTATCTCCTCTCCTTCTTCAAGTTCCCTAAATGGGCAGTGAACCTCATCAATTCTCAGATGTCTCATTGCTTGTGGAATTATTTTGAGGGAAATAGGAAGCTACACCTTGCTAGTTGGGCCCTAGTCTCTATGAAAAAAGATTTTGGAGGCCTAGGCATACCTAACCTCCAAGAAATTAACATCTGTCTTCTAGGGTCTTGGACTAAAAGATTCTATGAGGAAGACCTGAAACCCTGTAAGCTTCTTATTGCCCATAAATACCTAGGAAATAAACCTAATATTTTTGTCCCTTCCTCCAACCCTAAGACCTCTAGATTCTGGAAAGGATTAAAATCTATTATGCATGCTGTGAAATTTGGCTACAGATGGAACAAAGGGGATGGGAGCAGAACCAGGTTCTGGGAAGATACTTGGTTTGGCACATCCCCCCTAGCAGTCCAATTTTGGCCTATTTACTCTGTCTGCAATGAGCTTAACAAAAGTGTCAATGATGTTTGGGACGGTTAATGCCTAAAACACTCTTTTAGAAGGAACTTTAGTGATAGTCTCATGGAACAATGGTTCCAGTTGGAGGAAATTGCCAAAAGCATTACCTTTACTGCCGGGCCGGATGCCCTGATTTGGCAGCTGGACAATAAGGGGAAGTATTCCTCCAGCTCCCTCTATCATGTTATCAACTTTAGAGGGTTTCAACCCATGTTTATCCCTGCTGTCTGGAAATTGAGAGTTCCCCCTAAAATTCATGTATTTCTCTAGCTTCTCTCCAAAAACAAATTGATGACTAGGGATAACCTTAGGAAGAGACACATCATCAAACCCCTTGATTGTGTTTGCTGCTTGGAACAAGAGTCTTGTTCTCACCTATTTTTTGAATGTATAGTTGCTAAACATCTCTGGGCCCACATTGAGGAATATTTCTCTAGTCAGATTGGCTCATCCTTCGAATCTGTCGCCAGATTCTGGATTGCTACCAAAAAGTGCTCAGTTTTAAACACTGTTAGCTTAGCTGTCCTTTGGTGCCTCTGGAAATATAGAAATGCTATGATTTTCAGTAACACCTCCTGGATTTCCATTCCGCAGGTCTTGAGGTTGATCAGGAGCATGGTGAGGAACTGGGCGATTCTCTCCTCCGGATCAGACAAGGACAAGTTGATGAGCTTCGTGGAAACCCTAACAAGATCCATCCAGAAACCGTTGGCGATCACTTGTGGCTGAACAAGGCTCGACCTGCTCTGGGGCTGGACCCGTGGGCTCATCTCAAGATCTCTGATGAAGATGATGGGCACCTGGCGCTGAAAAAGAGGGACATCCACCATGCTACGTCGTCCATCCCGGTGTCTCCGCTTGCTTACTAGTCGCCGCAGGCTGACACGGCCCCTCGGCTGAAGACCATGAAGGCTTCGCTGGACCCTCCTTGTGTCATTTGAGTGCTCTATCCGCTCTACCTTTAGCACCGCTCGGGTGATTTGTGTTATTCAGAGAACTTGTTCATCCACCCCCCCTAGTTTGTAGCTTTTCTACCTTTGCTTTCGAACTGCTCTTTGAGCTGCTGTATCAGAATATGTTGTGGTTTCGTTCTCAGCAATGGAACCGGGGAGATGCTCCCTGTTTTTCTAAAAAAAATATTTTATATATTATTATATATTATTTTTATTGTCATCATATATTTAACACATACTTAAATATGTAAGAAAACAATATGCCACATCTTATTAACTTATAAAAATAATTTCTTAACAAATAAAATCCTGGATTGTTTTGGCACGAAAATCCTAGTGATTGTGTACAAAAGCTTGGTAAGATTTAAGGTCGAATGTAATAATATCACTTATTATTTAAATATATTTAAAACAAAATGCTCAGCCCCTTTTTATTTTTTGATAACATTGGTGGCCCAACCCAACATTATAATTAGAAACAGCCTAGCAAAATCGTGTATTTCGAGAAAGTGCAAATGGCCTGTAATTTTTTAGGAAATAAAATCAACGGGCCGCATGGACGCTACATTATTTGTTCACCCAGCCCAGCTAATGGCTGTAATTCAAAAAAAAGATCAAATTGACTATAAATTCTACCGCGTAGAAAAAGACTGTAAATTCTAAAAAATGGGTTGAATACGTGCCACATTTTTGGAGGCTGAAATGTGGGCCAATAGGTCGAAGCCAACGCAAGTCGTTGTCAATTTAGTCAACAAATGATTCTGACATGTTAGCCATTGGACTTACATCCAACGACCGACATCCATCTTCAATCTCTCGTCTTCTTCCTCCAGCGCCGCCGGGACCACCTCCCGCCTCCTGCTGCTAGCAGCTCTGCTTAGCACGCTTCGCTATGAAGCGCTACTCCACCGTTGGCCAGGCCATCCCTCCACCCCTCCACACCTCATGTTCTTCTCCACCGACTTTCGAACCACACCGCACTAGAACCAGTTAACCCTCGTACAGCTCTCCGTCTGCGACTCTACTCATGCGTCTTCCCATCTCCGGCTTGTTGCTGTCCGGGGCCTCTCCGTCGTCCACCACCTTGGATGCGCTCGGCGCGGCGTGGTCAACGTGGTCAACGAACGACGCCATCGGAAGTAGACTGTGCGTGGAGAGGCTAACAGCTGGGTTCACGGCCGCACACAAGGAAATGCCTCCTTATTACGCGCAAAATAATGATTCCTCCACCTGACATCTAGGACCCACCGGAAGGGCCTCTGTATTTCGCGAAAATAACGTGCCCCCGCAGACATGTCGGACCCACCAGCTATCTTCGCACGCAAGTAAGTGCCTCCTTATTACGCACAAAAAGATGAATATTCCCCCTGCCAGCTGGAACCCAGCATAGTGGGAGGCTGACTTGTGGGCCTCCCAAGTTGACGGGGACGGAGGGCTTTGTGAACTTGTCAATATGAATGATTCTAGCTCCTGTTACTATACGATGTTCATCCAACGGCCGTAGTGCTTCTTCAACCTCTGGTCTTCTTGCTCCAGCCGCCCAAACCAGCGCCGGTCGTGCCGCGTGCTCCTACCTCCCATTGCTGGCTGTGATGCCGCGGAGGCCTCACCGCCCCTACTACTCCCACCGCTGGCCAGGCCATCCCTCTACTCACCCACATCCCCTGTTATTCTGCAGCGACAGCAGCCTCACACCGCAGCCGAACCAGTGAACCCTCGTACTCCTCTTCGCGTGGGCATCCACTGCCGCGTCTTCCCCGACTCCGAGTCGTCCCCTTCCTAGTCCTCGCCGTCGTCCACCGCCGTGGTGCTCTCGGCGTGGCGTGGTCAACATGGTCAAGGAACGACTTCCATCGAACGTGGACTATACGTGGAGAGGCTGATAGCTGGGTCCACGGCCGCAGCAAGGAAGTGCCTTCTTATCACACGCAAAATAATGATTCCTCCACCTGACAGCGGGGACCCACCGGACGGGCCACCATATTTCACGAAAAAAAAGTTTCCCCCTGACTGCTGGGACCCACCAGCTACATCTTCGCACGCAAGGAAGTGCGTCCGAAAAAAACGATTCGCCCCTGACTGCTGGGACCTACCAGCTACATCTTCGCACGCAAGGAAGTGCCTGACAGTTGGGACCCACCTGGTCAAAGCGTACGTAGCGTTGTCATTCTGGTCACGAACGTGTACGTACATATATACTGGTGGATGTAGAGGCGCACATGTGTCGTAGTAGAGGCGCGCACATAGCATGTACACGTACGTATAGCGGCCAGGGTGCAAGAAAGAAAATACGGACACATATGTGTACATACGGGCGGGGTCTCAAACGCCTACTCGCGCATACGTACGGCGAGGGCTCGTCTACATGGCTGGGTCAGAACGGAGAAACAACGTCGTCGTCGTGTTCATGTGGAGGCAACAGAATGCGTCATGTTCATCGGGAGGCAACGGAACGCGTGGGAGCCAACCGGCTGGGTCGGAATGGAATGCGTGGTCGTGTTCATCGGGATGGCTTGGACGGAACAGGCGATGGAAACGAGGCCTGGCGTACCGCAGAACAGAGGAAATGGGCCTCCTACGGTCGAAAGGGGATCCTGTTCATCGGGAGGGGTCTGGCGTACCGCAAAACGGAGAAAACGGACCTCCTACGTTCGAAATGGGGGTCCTGTTGATCGGGAGGGGTGTGGCGTACCGCAAAACGGAGGAAACGAACTTGTGTTGGAGCACTACGGTCGAAACGGGGGTCCTGTTCATCGGGAGGGGTGTGGTGTACCGCAAAACGGGACTCCACGAGATACTGTTCATCTCCACCGTCGACCTCCTCCAGCCTCCATGGGCTACCGTCGACCTCCTCCAGCCTCCACGAGCTCCTGTTCATCCAGCCTCCACCGCGTGCTACTCCACCGGCTACTGTTCAACCACCCCTCCACCGTCTACTGTTCATCCAGCCCTCCACACCACGGGGTCCTGTTCAACCACCCCTCCATGGGCACCCCTCCACCGTCTACTGTTCATCCAGCCCTCCACACCACGGGGTCCTGTTCATCCACCCCTCCACGGGCACCCCTCCACCGTCTACTGTTCATCCAGCCCTCCACCACACCACGGGGTCCTGTTCATCCAGAGGCAACGCCACCGCTCATTGTTCATCCAACCCCCCCCCCCCCCGCAACGCTCACTGTTCATCCCATCGATCGGCTTCAGTTAGCAGGAGTAGCGAAGGAATCGCTCGATCGGGTTCAGCTAACAGCCATCGATCGATCGCTCGCTCGAGTTCAGTAACGCGTAGCCTGCAGTGCAATTGCTCGGGTTCAGTAGCAATGTCACGGCCATCGCCCACGAAGGACTTGCCTCACTAGCGGTAGATCTTCACAAAGTAGGCGATCTCCTTGCCCTTACAAACTCCTTGGTTCAACTCCACAATCTTGTCAGAGGCTCCCAAGTGACACCTAGCCAATCTAGGAGACACCACTCTCCAAGAAGTAACAAATGGTGTGTTGATGATGAACTCCTTGCTCTTGTGCTTCAAACGATAGTCTCCCCAACACTCAACTCTCTCTCACAGGATTTGGATTTGGTGGAAAGATGATTTGAGTGGAAACCAACTTGGGGAAGCCTAGAGATCAAGATTCATATGGTACGAATGGAATATCTTGAGCTCAATACAAGTGTAGGTGGTTCTCTCTCAGAAAACGTGTATTGGAAGTGAAGATCTGTTCTGATGGCTCTCTCCATGAATGAAGAGTGGGTGGAGGGGTATATATAGCCTCCACACAAAATCTAACCCTTACACACAATCTGCTAAACTCGGTGGGACCGAATCGTCAAACTCGGTCGGACCGATTCAACAAACCTAGTGACCGTTAGGATTTTTGGCGGGACTGAGATGCAACTCGGTAGGACCGATATGGTTAGGGTTAGGGCATAACGTAATCTCGGTGTGACCGATTACACAAACTCGGTGAGACCGATTTTGGTAATAAGCTAACCAGAGAGTTGGTCAGGTAAACTCGGTGGGACCGATCCGCTCTTTTCGGTGAGACCGAAATGTTACAAAAGGGAAATAGTGAGTTTACATTGCAATCTCGGTGGGACCGATCGCTCACTTCGGTTGGACCGAAACATTACGAAGGGAAACAGAGAAATTGCAATCCCATCTCGGTGAGACCGAGATCCCTATCGGTGAAACCAATTTGCTAGGGTTTGTGGCAGTGGCTATGACATGTGAAACTCGGTGGCTCCGGATAGAAAGAATCGGTGGGGCCGAGTTTGACTTTAGGTTTGGGTCATATGTGGATATGGAAAGGTAGTGGAGGATTTTGGAGCATATCACTAAGCACATGAAGCAAGAGGCTCATTAAGCAACACCTCATCCCTTCTTAATAGTATTGGCTTTTCCTATGGACTCAATGTGATCTTGGATCACTAAAAATGTAAAATGTAGAGGCTTGATCTTGAAGCTTGAGCCAATCCTTTGTCCTTATAATTTTGAGGGATCCACTTTCCTCATCCATGCCATGCCATCCATTGGGCTTTCCTGAAATATTCATCTTGGAATAATGTTAGCTCAATGAGCTATATGTTGTTAGGAATTACCAAAACCACCCAGGGATAGTTGCACTTTCAATCTCCCCCTTTTTGGTAATTGATGACAACATATAGATCCAAGCTTCGACAAATGATAATAAGAATGGAATATATCATCGCTTTGAGAAGTATGTGATAAGTAAGAGCTCCCCCTAAATTTGTGCATATTTAAGATTTGCTTTGGACTGCAAATGCACAATGAGTTAGGATCATGGGTTACTCTTCCATGTCACATACATCTTGGTGGAGCGCTCAAAATGATAAGAATTAAATGCATGCACTCATCACCAAGAAAAGTGAATGATCAACATAAAGATAAACTGATAATAACATCCAACAAGCATTAAGTCTAGCTTATGATCAAACACATGATCATCAATGTCTCACAAATTACGGCATAGTATCTCAAGCACTCAAAAGCAAATAAAGTATCAACCAAAAGAAAAGAGAGAACAAATGCAGACTCTCTCTCTCTCTCTCTCTCAGCCTATGATCTATACATTTTCTCCCCCTTTGGCAACAAGTTACCAAAAAGTTCATAGAAAATGCATAGTACTAAACGACTCTCAGGCTTGGTCTTCAGTTGGTGGAGTCCGGATAACGCCAAGGACGAAGGCTTCGGTAGAAGTGGTTGGAGCTGCTGGGGTAGGAGCTGGAGCTGGTGGAACTGAAGCTGTAGCTGTTGCAGAAGTGGTGGCTCTGGTGTCAGGAACTGGCAGTGTAGATGATCTCTGAGCTCTGGGCACCCTGGCAAATGCATCAGTTGTGGTCTTGCCCTTCCTCTCCTGCATATCTTCTTGTAGTTGTTCCACTGCAGACTGAACCTCTGTCACCTCCACATCTAGGTCATAGAACTTTTGTTCCATGATTCTTTCCAAGCTCTCTTGGTTTTGAGTCAGGGTGGCCAGTCCTTTCTCAATTCTCAGAGTTGATGCTATCAGGTAACTGAGCTACTCCTACTTGTTCTTCAAGAAATACTCAGATGCCTCCTCTTGTGTTGGCATCTTGGCAGCTTTCTCCATCTTTGCCTTCTCCTTCTTTGCTTGAGCATGTGCAGATGATGGTTCATCCTTGTTCATAACAACCTGATTGTCTTCAAAGTCTAGATGGATGGGCAGGTGTTCCTTGTCCAGCAGGTATGTGCCTGTGCCCATCTTTGAGTTTATCAGCTCTTGAATCTGTGGGGCATATCCATAGCTCCTCTTCTGATCAGCTGCTGTCCTCTTAATGGTCTCTACCATGAGGCTCATCACCTTGAATTTCTGTTGCACATCAAATATGTGGAGCATGTTTATTGCATGGCCTCGGATCATCTTGTGATCACCTGACTTAGGCAAAAGGGTATGCCTCAGAATCCAATTAATAGTGGGCTGTCGTGGTTCTAAGTCTGACAGTGATGTAGGGGGGTTAGTATGGAGAGACTAGATCCTAGCTATGCAGGAGTTGTAAGCACACAAAGATGTACGAGCTCAGGCCCTTCTCAGAGGAAGTAAAAGCCCTACGTCTCGGTGCCCGGAGGCGGTCGACTGGATTATGTGTGTATGAATAACAGGGGTGTGAACCCTTGATACTGAGGAGGGGGGTGGCTTATATAGAGTTCGCCAGCCCTCTCCTGCCCTCAGTAATGCAGGGTTTAAGGTACATTAAGGTTAGACGTTACTGGTAACGCCTCTAATAAAGTGTTATAATGACCATAAAGACTACTTAATGACCGGCCGTTTGCCTGCGGAGTGACTTTAGGTCTCCTGACGGTCGAGTCGTTGGCTTCGTGGTCGAGTGATAGCTTCCTGGTCGAGTGTCTTGAACCCGTCGAGTGGGTACCTTCAAGTCGATTGAAAGGTGATTTCTTCTTTGGATGTCCTTGGGTAAGGCTCTTAGGACAGGTCCGTGCCCCTACCCTAGGTACATAGCTTCATCATTAGCCCCCGAATGGATCGAGGTTAGAGTGGAGAAAGAGTTAGGGATCTTTCCGTCTGGTTCTTTGCGCTGCATGAGCATCTCGTTTTGGATCAATCGTCACGAATGACGTTATCAACTTTTTTCAGTCGCCTTGATCCATTCCAAGTCTTTCGTCGAGTGAATTTCCTTGCTCGTGGAGTTCTGAATGACGATGTGAAAGGGATCTTCTGTCTGACGAATTGTTCTGCAACCCGCGGATTTCGCGGGATTTGATTTTCGGGAAGCGCGCGGGACGGGAGCGGCCGCAGTAATCGGATGTGATAAGGCGGAAGCTACTCGATCCCCGCGCCACCTTTTTCGCCACGTACCGCGCGCGCGTCTGCTGCGGGATTTGACGGGATAGCCTGGGCCTACCAGCCAGCCACTTGGAAGTGGCCCCTTATAAGCTGCCGGCTCGGGGTTTCCAACAGTGTGTTGTCTTCTTTCCTTCTCTCCTCGCAAAGTTCTTCGCCACCTCCGCTCTCGCCCTAGCGCCACAGGCCCGTTCGAGCTTTCCGACGATGATGGTTAAGGACAAGACGTCCGCCCTGGAGCACGTGAAGAAGGCGGCGGCGGCACAGGGAAAAGGGAAGAAGTCCGCTCGGGGAGGATCTTCCTCAAGGACTTCTCTGTCCAAAGGCTGGATCCAGGGCGACTGGATGCCGACGGTGCTGAAGCAGGAAGATCTCGACGATATGGTTGAGGGAGGAGTCATCCCTCATGAAGCTGCGTGTCTCCCGGGGAGAGAAGTCGAGCCCCAACCTCTTGATGGTGAGTGTGTGCTCCTCGCCACCCATATCGATCGCGGGTTTTCTCTGCCTCCTCATCCCTTTTTCCGGAGTTTCCTGAATTTCTTCGGAGCGCAGCTCCACCACTTCACTCCCAACTCTATCGTGTATCTGGCTGCTTTCATTTCCTTGTGTGAGGGTTTCTTGGGCTATCGCCCCCATTGGGGTCTCTTTAAGCATATCTTCACCTGCCGTTCCCAATCGGTCAAAAAGGCCAAGTCGAGTGACGAGAGGACGCAGGTGATCCAGCTGTGCGGGGGCCTGGCGATCCAGACGAGGGGAAAAAGCTCCTTTCCATCCATCACTTTCCCTGAGTCGGTCCATGGTTGGCAGGCGACCTGGTTTTACTGCAAAGACCAGGCGACTCCAGTTCAGTCGACTGGACTTCCCCCTTTCTCTCTAGAACGAGCCCAAAAACCTGCTTCTCTGAAAGTGACGTCGGAAGAAAAGGCCCAAGTCAAAGTGCTGGTTGGTCGAGTGGTTCAGCTTGTCCGTGACGGCGTGACTGGTATGGACTTGCTAGAGGTCTTCCTTAGGAGGCGTATCCAGCCGCTCCAGGCTCGTGATCATCCGATGTGGCTGTATTCAGGTCTTGAAGACACCACTCGGATCCACCCGGAGGAGGTCACTGACGAGATGCTAGAAGGATGGTTGTCGAGCATCACAGGAAACAAAGACAATCCCCGAGGAGCCGGGAGGGTTCCTCCACTTGACAACACATACGAAGTGGACCAGGTCTGACCTTATGCACCTGACTGAGATCTTGCTTTCTTCATCGGTTTTCTTTGAATTGGTCGATTGATTTTTCTCTTGTCTGTTGTTTTCCAGGCAACCACCGAGATGTACTCGACGCCCAACGGGGCGCAGGAGCCGACTGAGGACGGGGAGGCGAGCGGCGGTGAGAGTGGGGATGAACAAGCCGAGTGGGAATCTGACGGCGAAGGAGAGGGAGACGACGACGACGTTGACTCCAGCGAAGAGGAGGAGGAGGTTGAAACTCCTCGCTCGGAGAGGTGATCCAAACTTACGCACGATCCGGCGCGGGAACGTGGTAAGTCGACTGCTCCTGTTGGGCAGTCGTCGAAACACCCTCGAACCTCTTCTCCTACGCCGACCGAAAAGGCGCCCAAGCACCCACGCGCGACGCCGTCCAAGCCGCCTAAGGCTCTGCCAAAGATGAAGATGATTGTCCCCACCATTTCTGGGTAAGAATAAAACTTGTTTTCCTTTGTCGACCGTGGACGGATCCTTGGTCGATTCACTGAACCAACTGACTGACTTTCGGGATTTGTAGCGCCGCTACCTCCGAGCTCTCCGCCAAGGATAACGACCAAGAAATGGAGGATGCTGTTACTTCCAATCCTGGTATGATCACTGAGGTTCTGCCTTGAGTCGACTGAATATTCATTGCAACTCTGATCGACTGAATTTCTTGTTGCAGCTCCTCCTCATGTTATTAACCTCCCGGATGACGACGAGGACGACGTGCCGCTGAGAGTGAGAAGGAACAGGAAGGCGTTGGCTGGCAAAACTCCCCAATCCGCTCTGGCGCCTGAGGCCGTAGCTCGGGACGGTGGTGACACCACTCGGGCTTCCATGACCTTCGCTGTTCCTCTAACGAGCGTGTGGCCTTCGTCGTCAACTACAACTCCACCTTCACTTTTTGCCACGTACCCCGCCCCTGAGGACCAAGCGAGTGCAGCGAAAGAGGCTATCCGTCAGGCAGGGATCATGATGGAGCAAGTGAAAGTGGCTCGGGAGGCCAGTCAAGCAGCCTATGACGCGAGTTTGGCTCTTCAGAGCAACGTCCAGGTCAGTCGACTCAACACTTGGTCTGTTACGACATGCTATTTGAAGAATCTCTTTTCCGAAGATCTTTGTATCTGTACACCCACTGGGTGTGTCTGCCATCTTTTGGATGAGTGGGGGCACGCTAAGTGCACCCACTGGGTGTAGTCCCCGAGACTACGGTGGACTGCTGGCAGTCGACTGTAGTCTTTATACTGTGTTGTTGTAGTTGTACTTCTTCACTCGGTCTGGTCAGGCCATGTCGAATGGAACTGTATCTGGTCGACTGCGAACAGTCGACTTTTTTTTAGAAAACCAGTGGGGGCACGCTGAGTGCACCCACTTGGTGTAGTCCCCGAGACTACTGTCGAATGTTTTGATTCGGCTGTAGTCTTAGAAACGTCATCATTGTCTCTTAGTTACTCGGAAGCAACTTATCTCGGACGTCTGTCGACTGACTTTTGCAGAAATCCTGTGAACTTGCGGCTCGCTATACTGAGTTGGAGAACAAATAGATCCAGCTCAACCTTGACTTGAAGCTTGCTCAAGAGAACCTGAAGAAGGCGCAAGAAGAAGCAAAAGGTATGGTTGGTGAGGCTCCCCATTCTTGATGAGTGATTTTCCTTTCTTGTTTATTCTTGATGTTGATTTCACTCGACTTGCCGCAGATAAACTGGAATAAGCTCTGAAAAAGAAGGATCAGGACCTCGCAGAAGCACATAAGGAAGCCTTGAACAAAACGAAGCTTGCTGAAGAGAAGCTGGCTTCAGTCGGAACTCTTGAACAGGAGAACTCCAGGCTGAAGGCCGCTCTCGATGCAGCTAACTAGGAGGTCAGTCGTCTGAAGAACGACAAGATTGCTCTGAATGACAAGGCAAGCGAGTTGGTAGGAAAGAAGAATGATCTTGAAGCTTATCTCGGAGGACTCGCCAAGTTGTTCGTCATGCTTGAGGGTAATAATCTTCATTTAACTGGTTTGCAGTAACCAAACTCGAGTAGAACCATTGAGTTATTCTTGAATCGTGTTTGCAGAGTTCTATCAGAACTTTGAAGAGGAGACCAGTCGAGTGGAACCAGGCTTGGACCCTGCCAGCTCTCTTGTGAAGGACGAGGCTGCAATGAACGTGCTCCGTCTGGAGTCTCGCGTCGCCAGCGTGGTTGACTATCTGGCTCGGCTGAAGGTTGCGGTGTCGCGGATCGACACGTCACTCTGGCCCAGGGCGACACTTTCAAATGATCTCGAGTCTCTGATGACTTGACTGAATGACGTCCCTGGTCGAGTGACGGAATGGAAGAAATCCTCCGCAAGGTGTGGCGCTGATGTCGCTCTGTCTCTGTTACGCGTCCATTGCAAAGAGGTGTGAGAAGAGAAGCTGGCTGCCATCCAGGTTGCCAACACCAGGAAGCTCAGCTTTCAGGACTTCATGGAGACTTTCATAGCCGCTGCCACTCGTATTGCAGACGGGGTCGACTTGGATGAGTTCGTTGCCCCTTCCAGTCCTTCGCCATAGGAGTAAAAAACTTTGATGCTTCACTTTAAATTCGCCTCGGGATGCCGAGTGGATCTTGTATTCATTAAACTCTGTTGAGCCGCAGGCTCGAGTACTTTGATCTGAGGCCTGGGGCCTTTGGATTTTATCCGAGCTTGGTTTATCGTTGAATATCTTCGTGAATTATCTGTCGAGTGGAACTTGATCTTCACTCGAAATAACTTCGTATCTGTGGTGCAGCTCCGAAGGAGAAGGTAATGGTCGATTCGCATCTTGCCGCCCTTGTGGATTGGGACGCGTTCCGTACTTAGGCGAGCACTGGGCTGCTGCTAAGCCCCCCGAGTGGGAGGTTTGCTCTCCACTCGGTAGGATTTTACATACTTAGGCGAGCACTGGGCTGCAGCTAAGCCCCCGAGTGAAAGGTTTGCTCTACACTCAGTAGGATTTCACATACTTAGGCGAGCACTTGGCTGCGGCTAAGCCTCCGAGTGAGAGGTTTGCTCTACACTCGGTAGGATTTTTATACACTTAGGCGAGTACTTGGACTGCAGCTAAGCACCCGAGTGAGAGGTTTGCTCTACACTCGGTAGGATTTCACGTACTTAGGCGAGTACTGGGCTGCAGCTAAGCCCCCGAGTAATAGGTTTGCTCTACACTCGGTAGGATTTCACGTACTTAGGCGAGCACTGGGCTGCAGGTAAGCCTCCGAGTGAGAGGTTTGCTCTACACTCGGTAGGATTTTTATACACTTAGGCGATCACTGGGCTGCAGCTAAGCCCCCGAGTGAGAGTCTGGCTCGCCACTCGGTAGGATTTTTATAACTTAGGCGAGTACTTGGACTGCAGCTAAGCCTCCGAGTGAGAGTCTGGCTCGCCACTCGGTAGGATTTTTATAACTTAGGCGAGTACTTGGACTACAGCTAAGCCTCCGAGTGAGAGTCTGGCTCGCCACTCGATAGGATTTTTATAACTTAGGCGAGTACTTGGACTGCAGCTAAGCCTCCGAGTTGGAGGTTTGCTCTCCACTCGGTAGGATTTTTATAACTTAGGCGAGTACTTGGACTGCAGCTAAGCCCCCGAGTGAGAGTCTGGCTCGCCACTCGGTAGGATTTTTATAACTTAGGCGAGTACTTGGACTGCAGCTAAGCCCCCGAGTGAGAGTCTGGCTCGCCACTCGGTAGGATTTTTATAACTTAGGCGAGTACTTGGACTATAGCTAAGCCCCCGAGTGAGAGTCTGGCTCGCCACTAGGTAGGATTTCAAACACTTAGGCGAGCACTGGGCTGCAGCTAAGCCCCCGAGTGAGAGTCTGGCTCGCCACTTGGTAGGATTTTTATAACTTAGGCGAGTACTTGGACTGCAACTAAGCCCCCGAGTGAGAGTCCGGCTCGCCACTCGGTAGGATTTCAAACACTTAGGCGAGCACTGGGCTGCAGCTAAGCCCCCAAGTGAGAGTCTGGCTCGCCACTCGGTAGGATTTCAAACACTTAGGCGAGCACTGGCTGCAGCTAAGCCCCCGAGTGAGAGTCTGGCTCGCCACTTGGTAGGATTTTTATAACTTAGGCGAGTACTTGGACTGCAACTAAGCCCCCGAGTGAGAGTCTGGTGTTGGGGAACGTAGTAATTTCAAAAAAAATTCCTACGCACATGCAAGATCATGGTGATGCATAGCAACGAGCAGGGAGAGTGTTTGTCTACGTACCCTCGTAGACCGAAGCGGAAGCGTTGACACAACATAGAGGAAGTAGTCGTACGTTCTCCTCGCAATCCAACCGATCCCAGCACCGTTACTCCGGCACCTCCGAGTTTTAGCACACGTACAGCTCGATGACGATCCCCGGGCTCCGATCCAGCAAAGCGTCGAGGAAGAGTTCCGTCAGCACGACGGCGTGGTGACGATCTTGATGTGTTACCAGCGCAGGGCTTCGCCTAAGCACTGCAACAATATGATCGAGGTGGAATTTGGTGGAAGGGGGCACCGCACACGGCTAAGGAACGATCCGTAGATCAACTTGTGTGTATTTGGGGTGCCCCCTGCCCCCGTATATAAAGGATGAAGGGGGGGAGGCTGGCCGGCCAAAGGAGGGAGGCGCAGGAGGAGTCCTACTCCCTCTGGGAGTAGGATTCCCCCCCCCCAATCCTAGTTGGACTAGGATTCTCCAAGGGGGAGAGAGAAGGAGAGGGGGGCGCCCACCTCTCCTAGTCCTAATAGGACTAGGGGAAGGGGGGAGGCGCGCAGCCCCTAGGGCTGCCCTCTCACTTCTCCTCCAAGGCCCATGTTGGCCCATTATGCTCCCGGGGGGTTCTGGTAACCCTCCCGGTATTCCGGTAAAATCCTGATTTTACCTGGAATGCATCCGATGTCCAAACATAGGCTTCCAATATATCATTCTTTACGTCTCGACCATTTCGAGACTCCTCGTCATGTCCGTGATCACATCCGGGACTCCGAACTCCTTCGGTACATCAAAATGCATAAACTCATAATAACTGTCATCGTAACCTTAAGCGTGCGGACCCTACGGTTCGAGAACAATGTAGACATGACCGAGACACGTTTCCGGTCAATAACCAACAGCGGGACCTGGATGCCCATATTGGCTCCTACATATTCTACGAAGATCTTTTATCGGTCAGACCGCATAACAACATACGTTTGTTCCCTTTGTCATCGGTATGTTACTTGTCCGAGATTCGATCGTCGGTATCCAATACCTAGTTCAGTCTCGTTACCGGCAAGTCTCTTTTCTCGTTCTGTAATACATCATCTCGCAACTAACTCATTGGTTGCAATGCTTGCAAGGCTTATGTGATGTGCATTACCGAGAAGGCCCTGAGATACCTCTCCGACAATTGGAGTGACAAATCCTAATCTCGAAATATGCCAACCCAACATGTACCTTCGGAGACACCTGTAGAGCACCTTTATAATCACCCAGTTACGTTGTGACGTTTGGTAGCACACAAAGTGTTCCTATGGTAAACGGGAGTTGCATATTCTCATAGTTAAAGGAACATGTATAAGTCATGGATAAAAGCAATAGCAACATACTAAACGATCGGGTGCTATGCTAATGGAATGGGTCATGTCAATCAGATCATTCAACTAATGATGTGATCTCGTTAATCAAATAACAACTCTTTGTCCATGGCTAGGAAACATAACCATCTTTGATTAATGAGCTAGTCAAGTAGAGGCATACTAGTGACACTCTGCTTGTCTATGTATTCACACATGTATTATGTTTCCAGTTAATACAATTCTAGCATGAATAATAAACATTTATCATGATATAAGGAAATAAATAATAACTTTATTATTGCCTCTAGGGCATATTTCCTTCAGTCTCCCACTTGCACTAGAGTCAATAATCTAGATTACAAAGTAATGATTCTAACACCCATGGAGTCTCGGTGCTGATCATGTTTTGCTTGTGGAAGAGGCTTAGACGGGTCTGCAATATTCAGCTCCGTATGTATCTTGCATATCTCTATGTCTCCCACCTGGACCAAATCCCGGATGGAGTTGAAGCGTCTCTTGATGTGTTTGGTTCTTTTGTGAAATCTGGATTCCTTTGCCAAGGCAATTGCACCAGTATTGTCACAAAAGATTTTCATTGGACCCGATACGCTAGGTACTACACCTAGATCGGATATGAACTCTTTCATCCAGACTCCTTCATTAGCTGCTTCCGAAGCGGCTATGTACTCAGCTTCACATGTAGATCCCGCCACGACGCTTTGTTTAGAACTGCACCAACTGACAGCTCCACCGTTTAATGTAAATACGTATCCGGTTTGCGATTTAGAATCGTCCGGATCAGTGTCAAAGCTTGCATCGACATAACCGTTTACGACGAGCTCTTTGTCACCTCCATAAATGAGAAACATATCCTTAGTCCTTCTTAAGTACTTAAGGATGTTCTTGACCGCTGTCCAGTGATCCACTCCTGGATTACTTTGGTACCTTCCTGCTAAACTTACAGCAAGGCACACATCAGGTCTGGTACACAGCATTGCATACATGATAGAGCCTATGGCTGAAGCATAGGGAACATTTTTCATTTCCTCTCTATCTTCTGCGGTGGTCGGGCATTGAGTCTTACTCAACTTCACACCTTGTGCCACAGGCAAGAACCCTTTCTTTGCCTGATCCATTTTGAACTTCTTCAAAACTTTGTCAAGGTATGTGCTTTGTGAAAGTCCTATTAAGCGTTTTGATCTATCTCTATAGATCTTAATGCCCAATATATAAGCAGCTTCACCGAGGTCTTTCATTGAAAAACTCTTATTCAAGTATCCCTTTATGCTGTCCAGAAATTCTATATTATTTCCGATCAGCAATATGTCATCCACATATAATATCAGAAATGCTACAGAGCTCCCACTCACTTTCTTGTAAATACAGGCTTCTCCAAAAGTCTGTATAAATCCATATGCTTTGATCACACTATCAAAGCGTTTATTCCAACTCCGAGAAGCTTGCACCAGTCCATAAATGGATCGCTGGAGCTTGCACACTTTGTTAGCTCCCTTCGGATCGACAAAACCTTCTGGTTGCATCATATACAACTCTTCTTCCAGAAATCCATTCAGGAATGCAGTTTTGACATCCATTTGCCAAATTTCATAATCATAAAATGCGGCAATTGCTAACATGATTCGGACAGACTTAAGCATCGCTACGGGTGAGAAAGTCTCATCGTAGTCAATCCCTTGAACTTGTCGAAAACCTTTTGCAACAAGTCGAGCTTTATAGACAGTAACATTACCATCAGCGTCAGTCTTCTTCTTAAAAATCCATTTATTCTCAATTGCTTGCCGATCATCGGGCAAGTCAACCAAAGTCCACACTTTGTTTTCATACATGGATCCCATCTCAGATTTCATGGCCTCAAGCCACTTTGCGGAATCTGGGCTCACCATCGCTTCTTCATAGTTCGTAGGTTCACCATGGTCTAGTAACATGACTTCCAAAATAGGATTACCGTACCACTCTGGTGCGGATCTTACTCTGGCTGATCTACGAAGTTCAGTAGAAACTTGATCTGAAGTTTCATGATCATTATCATTAGCTTCCTCCCTATTTGTTGTAGGTGTCACAGGAACAGATTTCTGTGATGTACTACTTCTCAATAAGGGAGTAGATACTGTTATCTCATCAAGTTCTACTTTCCTCCCACTCACATCTTTCGAGAGAAACTCCTTCTCCAGAAAGTTTCCGATTTTAGCAACAAAAATTTTGCCTTCGGATCTGTGATAGAAGGTATACCCAATAGTCTCCTTTGGGTATCCTATGAAGACACATTTTTCCGATTTGGGTTCGAGCTTATCAGGTTGAACCTTTTTCACATAAGCATCGCAGCCCCAAACTTTAAGAAACGACAACTTTGGTTTCTTGCCAAACCACAGTTCATAAGGCGTCGTCTCAACGGATTTTGATGGTGCCCTATTTAACGTGAATGCGGCCGTCTCTAGAGCATAACCCTAAAAAGATAGCGGTAAATCGGTAAGAGACATCATATATCGCACCATATCCAGTAAAGTACGATTACGACGTTCGGACACACCATTACGTTGTGGTGTTCCGGGTGGCGTGAGTTGCGAAACTATTCCGCATTGTTTCAAATGTAGACCAAACTCGTAACTCAAATATTCTCCTCCACGATCAGATCATAGAAACTTTATTTTCTTGTTACGATGATTTTCCACTTCACTCTGAAATTCTTTGAACTTTTCAAATGTTTCAGACTTGTGTTTCATTAAGTAGATATACCCATATCTGCTTAAATCATCAGTGAAGGTGAGAAAATAACGATATCCGCCACGAGCCTCAGTATTCATTGGACCACATACATCAGTATGTATGATTTCCAATAAATCTGTTGCTCTCTCCATAGTACCGGAGAACGGTGTTTTAGTCATCTTGCCCATAAGGCACGGTTCGCAAGTGCCAAGTGATTCATAATCAAGTGACTCCAAAATTCCATCAGTATGGAGTTTCTTCATGCGTTTTACACCGATATGACCTAAACGACAGTGCCACAAATAAGTTGCACTATCATTATTAACTCTGCATCTTTTGGCTTCAACATTATGAATATGTGTATTACTACTATCGAGATTAAGTAAGAACAAACCATTCTTTAATGGCGCATGACCATAAAAGATATTACTCATATAAAAAGAACAACCATTATTCTCTGATTTAAATGAATAACCGTCTCGCATCAAACAAGATCCAGATATAATGTTCATGCTCAACGCTGGTACTAAATAACAATTATTTAGATCTAATATTAATCCCGAAGGTAGATGTAGAGGTAGTGTGCCGACCGCGATCACATCGACTTTGGAACCATTTCCCACGCGCATCGTCACCTCGTCCTTAGCCAATCTTCGCTTAATCCGTAGCCCCTGTTTTGAGTTGCAAATATTAGCAACAGAACCAGTATCAAATACCCAGGTGCTACTGCGAGAATTAGTAAGGTACACATCAATAACATGTATATCATATATACCTTTGTTAACCTTGCCATCCTTCTTATCCGCCAAATACTTGGGGCAGTTCCGCTTCCAGTGACCAGTCTGCTTGCAATAGAAGCACTCAGTTTCAGGTTTAGGTCCAGACTTGGGTTTCTTCTCCTGAGCAGCAACTTGCTTGCTGTTCTTTTTGAAGTTCCCCTTTTTCTTCCCTTTGCCCTTTTTCTTGAAACTAGTGGTTTTGTTAACCATCGACACTTGATGCTCCTTTTTGATTTCTACCTCCGCGGCTTTTAGCATCGCGAAGAGCTCGGGCATAGTTTTGGTCATCCCTTGCATATTATAGTTCATCACGAAGCTTTTGTAGCTTGGTGGCAGTGATTGGAGAATTCTGTCAATGACGCAATCATCCGGAAGATTAACTCCCAGTTGAATCAAGTGATTGTTATACCCAGACATTCTGAGTATATGCTCACTGACAGAACCGTTCTCCTCCATTTTACAGCTATAGAACTTATTGGAGACTTCATATCTCTCAATCCGGGCATTTGCTTGAAATATTAACTTCAACTCCTGGAACATCTCATATGCTCCATGGTGTTCAAAACGTCGTTGAAGTCCCGGTTCTAAGCCGTAAAGCATGGCACACTGAACTATAGAGTAGTCATCAGCTTTGCTTTGTCAGACGTTCACAACATCTGGCGTAGCTCTTGCACCAGGCCTGGCACCCAGCGGTGCTTCCAGGACGTAATTCTTCTGTGCAGCAATGAGGATAATCCTCAAGTTACGGACCCAGTCCGTGTAATTGCTACCATCATCTTTCAACTTTGCTTTCTCAAGGAACGCATTAAAATTCAACGGAACAACAGCACGAGCCATCTATCTACACAATATAGACAAGCAAGGTACTATCAGGTACTAAGTTCATGATAAATTTAAGTTCAATTAATCATATTACTTAAGAACTCCCACTTAGATAGACATCCCTCTAATCCTCTAAGTGATTACGTGATCCAAATCAACTAAACCATGTCCGATCATCACGTGAGATGGAGTAGTTTCAATGGTGAACATCACTATGTTGATCATATCTACTATATGATTCACGCTCGACCTTTCGGTCTCTGTGTTCCGAGGCCATATCTGTATATGCTAGGCTCGTCAAGTTAAACCTGAGTATTCCGCGTGTGCAACTGTTTTGCACCCGTTGTATTTGAACGTAGAGCCTATCACACCCGATCATCACGTGGTGTCTCAGCACGAAGAACTTTCGCAACGGTGCATACTCAGGGAGAACACTTCTTGATAATTTAGTGAGAGATCATCTTATAATGCTACCGTCAACCAAAGCAAGATAAGATGCATAAAAGGATAAACATCACATGCAATCAATATAAGTGATATGATATGGCCATCATCATCTTGTGCTTGTGATCTCCATCTTCGAAGCACCGTCATGATCACCATCGTCACCGGCGCGACACCTTGATCTTCATCATAGCATCGTTGTCGTCTCGCCAATCTTATGCTTCTACAACTATCACTACCGCTTAGTAATAAAGTAAAGCATTACATCGCGATTGCATTGCATACAATAAAGCGACAACCATATGGCTCCTGCCAGTTGCCGATAACTCGGTTACAAAACATGATCATCTCATACAATAAAATTTAGCATCACGTCTTGACCATATCACATCACAACATGCCCTGCAAAAACAAGTTAGACGTCCTCTACTTTGTTGTTGCAAGTTTTACGTGGCTGCTACGGGCTTTAAGCAAGAACTCATCTTACCTACGCATCAAGACCACAACGATAGTTTGTCAAATAGACTCCGTTTTAACCTTCTCAAGGACCGGGCGTAGCCACACTCGGTTCAACTAAAGTTGGAGAGACAGTCTTCCGCAAGCCATCTATGTGCAAAGCACGTCGAGGGAACCGGTCTCGCGTAAGCGTACGCGTAAGGTTGGTCCGGATCGTCTCGTCCAACAATACCGCTGAACCAAAGTATGACATGCTGGTAGGCAGTATGACTTGTATCGTCCACAACTCACTTGTGTTCTACTCGTGCAAATTACATCATACCATAAAAACCTAGGCTCGGATGCCACTGTTGGGGAACGTAGTAATTTCAAAAAAAAATCCTACGCACACGCAAGATCATGGTGATGCATAGCAACGAGCGGGGAGAGTGTTTGTCTATGTACCCTCGTAGACCGAAGCGGAAGCATTGACACAACATAGAGGAAGTAGTCGTACGTTCTCCTCGCGATCCAACCGATCCCAGCACCGTTACTCCGGCACCTCCGAGTTTTAGCACACGTACAGCTCGATGACGATCCCCGGGCTCCGATCCAGCAAAGCGTCGAGGAAGAGTTCCGTCAGCACGACGGCGTGGTGACGATCTTGATGTGTTACCAGCGCAGGGCTTCGCCTAAGCACTGCAACAATATGATCGAGGTGGAATTTGGTGGAAGGGGGCACCGCACACGGCTAAGGAACGATCCGTAGATCAACTTGTGTGTATTTGGGGTGCCCCCTGCCCCCGTATATAAAGGATGAAGGGGGGGAGGCTGGCCGGCCAAAGGAGGGAGGCGCAGGAGGAGTCCTACTCCCTCTGGGAGTAGGATTCCCCCCCCCCCCCAATCCTAGTTGGACTAGGATTCTCCAAGGGGGAGAGAGAAGGAGAGGGGGGCGCCCACCTCTCCTAGTCCTAATAGGACTAGGGGAAGGGGGGAGGCGCGCAGCCCCTAGGGCTGCCCTCTCACTTCTCCTCCAAGGCCCATGTTGGCCCATTATGCTCCCGGGGGGTTCTGGTAACCCTCCCGGTATTCCGGTAAAATCCTGATTTTACCTGGAATGCATCCGATGTCCAAACATAGGCTTCCAATATATCATTCTTTACGTCTCGACCATTTCGAGACTCCTCGTCATGTCCGTGATCACATCCGGGACTCCGAACTCCTTCGGTACATCAAAATGCATAAACTCATAATAACTGTCATCGTAACCTTAAGCGTGCGGACCCTACGGTTCGAGAACAATGTAGACATGACCGAGACACGTTTCCGGTCAATAACCAACAGCGGGACCTGGATGCCCATATTGGCTCCTACATATTCTACGAAGATCTTTTATCGGTCAGACCGCATAACAACATACGTTTGTTCCCTTTGTCATCGGTATGTTACTTGTCCGAGATTCGATCATCGGTATCCAATACCTAGTTCAATCTCGTTACCGACAAGTCTCTTTTCTCGTTCCGTAATACATCATCTCGCAACTAACTCATTGGTTGCAATGCTTGCAAGGCTTATGTGATGTGCATTACCGAGAAGGCCCTGAGATACCTCTCCGACAATTGGAGTGACAAATCCTAATCTCGAAATATGCCAACCCAACATGTACCTTCGGAGACACCTGTAGAGCACCTTTATAATCACCCAGTTACGTTGTGACGTTTGGTAGCACACAAAGTGTTCCTATGGTAAACGGGAGTTGCATATTCTCATAGTTAAAGGAACATGTATAAGTCATGGATAAAAGCAATAGCAACATACTAAACGATCGGGTGCTATGCTAATGGAATGGGTCATGTCAATCAGATCATTCAACTAATGATGTGATCTCGTTAATCAAATAACAACTCTTTGTCCATGGCTAGGAAACATAACCATCTTTGATTAATGAGCTAGTCAAGTAGAGGCATACTAGTGACACTCTGCTTGTCTATGTATTCACACATGTATTATGTTTCCAGTTAATACAATTCTAGCATGAATAATAAACATTTATCATGATATAAGGAAATAAATAATAACTTTATTATTGCCTCTAGGGCATATTTCCTTCATCTGGCTCGCCACTTGGTAGGATTTCAAACACTTAGGCGAGCACTGGGCTGAAGCTAAGCCCCCGAGTGAGAGTCTGGCTCGCCACTCGGTAGGATTTTTTTGCAAACTTAGGCGAAACGGATTCGCAGCTAAGCAACCCACTGGGGGATTTCGTACGCAAACAAAAGTGACAGCAAATACAGGAACACTCTTGCCTTTGATAAACATAAACTACAGAAATTTTTCTTATTACATCTCATCCGAGTGAGAATTCAAGTGTAAAATGGGCGGAGTAGTTCCGCCTTCCAAGCTCGTGGCTCGTCGATCTTGCGATCAATGTTGTAGAGATGATATGCTCCATTGTGGAGGACTCTGGTGACGATGAAGGGACCCTCCCAAGTAGGAGCAAGTTTGTGTGGTTTCTGTTGATCCACTCGGAGGACCAAATCTCCTTCTTGGAAGGCCCGACTCTTCACATTTCTGGCATGGAATCGACGCAAGTCTTGCTGATAGATGGTAGATCTGATCATAGCCATTTCCCTCTCCTCCTCTAGGAGGTCGGCTGCATCTTGCCGGGCTTGCTCTGCTTCATCTTCGTTATAAAGCTCGACTCTGGGTGCATTGTGAAGCACATCACTCGGTAGGACGGCTTCGGCTCCATAAACCAGAAAGAATCGCGTTCTCCCGGTCGACCGGTTCGGGGTGGTCCTCAGTCCCCACAAAACTGACGGAAGCTCGTCGACCCAAGCGCCTACTGCGTGCTTGAGATCATGCATCAGTCGAGGCTTCAGTCCCTTGAGAATCAGACCATTTGCTCTTTCGGATTGTCCATTCGACTGGGGGTGAGCGACCGACGCGTAGTCGACTCGAGTGCCTTGTGAGGCGCAAAAAGATCTGAACTTGTCTGAATCAAAGTTTGATCCATTGTCAGTGATGATGCTATGCGGGACTCCATATCTGAATATTAGCTCCCAGATGAAACTGACTGCAGTGCAAGCATCAAGATTCTTGATCGGCTTGGCCTCAATCCACTTGGTGAACTTGTCGACTGCTACTAGCACATGTGTGAATCCGCACCTGCCTGTTCTCAGTGGTCCAACCATGTCCAGTCCCCAAACCGCGAAGGGCCAGACGAGTGGAATGGTCTTCAGGGCTGATGCTGGCTTGTGCGACATGTTGGAGTAGAACTGGCAGCCTTCACACTTGTCAACTATCTCTTTCGCCATTTCATTTGCCCTGGTATGCTTTGGCCACGATGGTCCGAGAGGACGCATGGTGACCACAGGTCCCCGAGTGGATATCATCAAGGATTATCTAACCTTCTTCTGGCGTTATGCATTTCTGACCGATTCCAGTTGCGCTTTCTCTGTACAACTGTCCTTTTATGACCGTGAAGGCTTT
Source organism: Aegilops umbellulata (assembly GCA_032464435.1). Taxonomy (NCBI): domain Eukaryota; kingdom Viridiplantae; phylum Streptophyta; class Magnoliopsida; order Poales; family Poaceae; genus Aegilops; species Aegilops umbellulata. The sequence continues at coordinate 447,916,317 of CP136054.1, forward strand.
AGATCGACGGACGATCTGTCGAGCCTCTTCTTCGTCCTCTGGAAGTTCTTTCCTCAAGATATACGCGATGTACGGTACCGTCCAGTCGGGAGTGATCGCCAAGACCTCCATGATTAGGTCGACCATAGCAGGAACTTCGACTTCGGTCGGATCTGTGGCACTTTTCGGCTGCGGGGCTTCTTCTGTAAAAGGATCCTCCTGGATGGACGGGGAGCGGATGTGCTCCAAAAACACATTGCTGGGAATGGCTTCTCTCTTAGAGCCTATCTTTGCCAAATCATCATCCGCTTGATTTTTTAGTCGGGGGATATGATGAAGCTCTAACCCCTCGAATTTCTTTTCCAACTTTCTCACCGCATTGCAGTAGCCAGTGATAGCTGGTCTTCTGACGTCCCACTCCTTCATCACCTGATTAACCACCAAATCTGAGTCGCCATAGACCATGAGGCGCCGGACGCCGAGTGAAATGGCCATGCGCAACCCATACAAGAGCGCTTCATATTCTGCTTCATTATTGGAGGAATCGAAGTGAATCTGGAGAACATATCTGAGCTTATCTCCTCGGGGGGAGACCAATACTACCCCAGCACCGGAACCATTCAGTATCTTAGATCCGTCGAAGAACATGGTCCAGTGCTCCGAGTGAACTTGAGTCAGAAGCTGCTGTTCAATCCACTCGGCGACGAAATCTGCAATTGCTTGGGACTTGATAGCCTTCTTTGCTTCAAACTTGATATCTAAGGGAAGGAGTTCAATCGCCCACTTCGCCACTTGACCAGTTGCATCTCTGTTGTGCAAAATCTCTGACGGTGGAGCGTCACTGACGACTATAATGGAATGGTCAGAGAAGTAGCGTGGAACCTTCTTCGTGGTCATGTAAATCATATACAAGCTTCTGGTAGTGGGGATATCTTTGCTTCGACGGAGTCAAAACTTCAGACACATAATATACTGGGCGTTGAACTCTGAAGGCCTTTCCTTCTTCTTCCCGCTCGACCGTAAGTACTGTACTGACAACTTGTCCTGTGGCCGCAATGTAAAGCAGCAGAGGCTCTTTACTGATTGGGGCAGCAAGCACCGGCTGGGTGGAAAGCAGAGCCTTGAGGTCTGCAAACGCTGCATCAGCTTCTGGAGTCCACTCGAACTTGTCAGACTTCTTCATCAGTCGGTAGAGAGGCAACGCCTTTTCACCAAGACGAGAAATGAATCGACTTAGAGCGGCCAAGCAACCTGTAAGTTTCTGGACATCGTGCACGCGCACAGGGCGCTTCATCCGGAGTATGGTACCAACTTTCTCGGGGTTGGCATCGATTCCTCGTTCGGAAACGAGGAAACCGAATAACTTTCCACCTGGAACTCCGAATGTGCACTTTGATGGATTGAGCTTGATATCATACCTCCTGAGGTTAGCAAAGGTTTCAGCAAGGTCAGTCAGCAGGTCGGAACCTTTCCGTGACTTAACCACAATATCTTCCATGTATGCCTCCACATTCCGACTGATTTGAGTGAGTAAACACTTCTGAATCATCCTCATGAACGTGGCTCCGGCATTCTTGAGGCCGAAGGGCATGGTGACATAACAGAAGCACCCGATTGGAGTGATGAAAGCTGTTTTGATCTCATCGGGTCCATACAGACGGATCTGATGGTACCCGGAATAGGCATCTAGAAAAGACAACCGCTCACACCCCGCGGTCGAGTCGACTATTTGGTCGATGCGAGGGAGAGGAAAATGATCTTTCGGGCAGGCCCGATTGATATGTTTAAAGTCGATGCACATGCGAAGCGACTTGTCCTTCTTGGGGACCATGACAACATTGGCGAGCCACTCGGAGTGGTAAATCTCTCGGATGAACTCCGCTGCTAAGAGCCGAGCCACCTCCTCGCTAATGGTTTTTCTCTTCTGGACGGCGGACCGTCGAAGATGTTCTTTCACAGGCTTGAACTTCGGGTCGACTCGTAGACGGTGCTCAGCCAGCCCCCTGGGAACTCCAGGCATGTCAGAAGGCTTCCATGCGAAGATGTCCTAGTTCTCACGGAGGAACTGGATGAGCGCTTCTTCCTATTTGGAGTCGAGCGTCGTTGAGATGTGGGTCAGAGCAGCATCGGGGTCGGTCGGGTGAATGTGAAATGGCTTAGTTTCACCAGACGACTGAAAAGCCGATTCTGAAGCTCGCTTCTTGGCTCGCAGCAATTCACTCGGATCAGCTGTCTTCTGGTACTCTTGCAGCTCGACTACTGCCATCTGAGCATCAGCAATTTTTGATCCTTTCTGGAAACACTCTTCTGCTTTCTTCCGATTACCTGTAACAGTGATCACACCTTTGGGACCAGGCATTTTCAACTTAAGATACACATAGCACGGTCGAGCCATGAAGCATGCATAGGATGGCCTGCCCAGAATAGCATGATAAGCACTCTGGAAGTCCACAACTTCAAACGTCAACTTTTCCTTGCGGTAATTCTTTGAATCACCGAAAACCACATCGAGAGCAATCTGGCCGAGTGACTCGGCTTTCTTTCCAAGAATGACTCCATGGAAACTCATGTTGCTGGCACTGAGCCTGGACATCGGAATGCCCATCCCCTTCAATGTTTCAGCATACAATATGTTCAGGCCACTACCACCCTCCATCAGGACTTTGGTCAGTTGAGTGCCTTCGACAACTGGATCGACCACCAGAGCTTGCCTCCCAGGGGTGGCAATGTGCGTAGGGTGATCGGACTGGTCGAACGTGATGGCAGTCTGAGACCACTTCAGGTAGCTGGGTGTTGCTGGGGCAACCATATTTACTTCATGGTTAATGACTTTCAGTCGACTTTTGCTCTCGACATCAACAAAAATCATCAAGGTGGAATTGACTTGGGGGTACCCGTCGTCACTATCTTCTTTATCCTCAACTTTGTCTAACTCTTTTTCTTTGTCCTTGGACTGCTTGCCCTGGAACTGCTGAATCAGGAGCCGACACTGTCGAGTGGTATGCTTGGGATAAATGATTTTACCCTCTTCATCTTTCTTGGTGTGAATGTGACACGGTAGGTCCAAAACATCATTCCCGTCTTGATCTTTTACTTTCTTGGGGTTCCAGGGACCCTTAGGTTTCCCCTTGAATTTTCCCTGGGTTACGGCCAGGGCCTCCCCAGGAGCAACTGGCTTGGCCTTCCGCTTCTGCTTCCGACTGGAATTGCCTCCGGTTTCCTGGGCGACTGCTTTCTGTTTGCCACTCCGGAGTCGATCTTCATCTTCACCATTAGCATATTTGGTGGCAATTTCCATCATCCGATTCAGAGACATCTCTCCGGTCCGACCAAACTTCAGGTTCAATTCTCTGTTCTTGACGCCTTCTTTAAAGGCATAAACTGCTTGGTGATCTGGTACATTCTCAACTGTGTGATGCAGAGTGATCCACCTCTGGATGTAATCTCTCAGAGTTTCACCCGGTTTCTGCACGCAAGACCGCAATTCTGTAAGGCCTGCCGGTCGTTTGCATGTCCCTTCAGAAGTCGTGACAAACACTCGGGAGAGGTCCTCCCAAGTGTAGATGCTACTGGGTGCTAGCTGATTCAGCCACGCTCTGGCTGAGCCTTCTAACAGGAGAGGCAAATGCTTCATAGCCACCTCGTCATTGCCGCCACCAATCTGGACAGCCACTCGGTAATCTTCGAGCCAAGTGCCAGGCTTAGACTCACTAGTGAACTTGCTGACTCCAGTCGCCAACCTGAAGTTGGGAGGAATCACTGCGGCCCTGAGGGCTCGACTGAAACACTCTGGCCCCGAAACATGTACTCTGCTGGTGGTGGGAGCATCTCCGTCATGCCCTTCTCTGTGAGCCATGTTCCTGTCGACCAAACCTTGAACGAGGATGGACCTCGCGTCAAAGCCTGGTTCCCTGGGGTCAACTGGGATCCTCCGCCCAACACTATGAGGGCGTCTGTCATCCTGCTGTCGAGGCGCATATGACCCACTCCTCGGGGGAGGGGTTGGCACTCGACGTTGATCATCACGATCGAATCGGTGATCATACTGCTCATTTCTTCTGTACTGATTTGGCCGATCTCCACGTCCTTCATGCCTCGGGGGCGATCTTGGGTTGTGAGCCGACTGCACGGTATCCGCCGCAACGGATCGACTGTGGATCATGTTCCGCGACTGAGAGACAACAGAATTCTGGTTTCCCGCCGCCCGGAGCAATGCTCTGATTTGCAACAAGCCTCTGCCAGCTTCTGACTATGAGGGCTGACTTGATTCTGCTATCCGAGCTACGTCTGCCAAATTCTGAACAAGAGTTCGATATACCTGTGTAGGCGGGAAGAGCTGACGTCGACTAGACTCTGGAGCCCGCTGACGCGCTCGCTCCTCGAGTGCTCGCTGGAGATTCTCCAGTCGAGTGCGCTCGGCCAAGTTAGCTAAGCGCGCGTCCTCCAAGGCCCGGGCCTCGGGGGTCTCTCCAACGATAGGAGTGTGGAGTGCATCCATGTTTCGGCGGTGGAGTTCTCCTCGCTGTAGCGATGTGAGAGGCTCAGGGAGATACTCTTCGTGGGGGTGCGACGGATCGCCCCCATCCGCGCCTCCATCGGTATGAGCAAAACCGGGAGTGCTGCATGTGCCATCGGTTGCCAGAACCTCCGCCGCAGGGTCACTGCTATCGCATTCGGATGCGGTCTCTGCGGAGCCAGTCGACAGGTCGAACAGGCCGTAGAGAGATTCGTTGGGCTCGATTGCCGCGACTTGTGGGGTGGCCGACTGGCGAGCCACCGCACGCCTCACCCACCTCAGAAGTCTCGATCAACCAGAGCGCTTGCGCTGGCGAGAGACGAGGCGGGGAGATGAAACGGGAGCCGACTGATACTGGGTCGACGGCTGTCGTAGGAGAACACTGCGAAAACACGCGTGAAAGTGTGTCGCCCCGTGGACGGGGAGCGCGTCGATGTCGAGCGGAGCCTCCTGAAGCCAGGCGGAGTCGTCGGCGATGAATGTGAGTGCGCCGAGACGGATCTCGCGGCCCTCCACCAAAACTCCGCATGAAACCATGATCAAGGAGATCGGAAAAATCGCAACTCCTACAATCAAGCGCTAAGATTCCTGCCCCACGGTGGGCGCCAACTATCGTGGTTCTAAGTCTGACAGTGATGTAGGGGGGTTAGTATGGAGAGGCTAGATCCTAGCTATGCAGGAGCTGTAAGCACACAAAGATGTACGAGTTCAGGCCCTTCTCAGAGGAAGTAAAAGCCCTACGTCTCGGTGCCCGGAGGCGGTCAACTGGATTATGTGTGTATGAATAACAGGGGTGCGAACCCTTGATACTGAGGAGGGGGGTGGCTTATATAGAGTTCGCCAGCCCTCTCCTTCCCTCAGTAATGCAGGGTTTAAGGTAGATTAAGGTTAGACGTTAGTGGTAAGGCCTCTAATAAAGTGTTATAATGACCGTAAAGACTACTTAATGACCGGCCGTTTGCCTGCGGAGTGACTTTAGGTCTCCTGACGGTCGAGTCGTTGGCTTCGTGGTCGAGTGATAGCTTCCTGGACGAGTGTCTTGAACTCGTCGAGTGGGTACCTTCAAGTCGATTGAAAGGTGATTTCTTCTTTGGATGTCCTTGGGTAAGGCTCTTAGGACAGGTCCGTGCCCCTACCCTAGGTACATAGCTTCATCATGGGCAGCCCTGACAGAAGATAATGCACTGAGCCAAACTTGAAAGTATCAAGTGCCTTGTTTGGGATCTCCTTGTACATGTTGGACATGGAATTGTGATGCATCTTCTTCTCTGCATATATGTCCAGGTCATCTTCCTGCTCTTCTGGGGCATTGATGAGTTGTGCCCATTCAGCAACTATTGACTGATATCTGGTTCCTTCTGACATCCACACAATCCTGCCATCTGGATAGAAGTGTGTTGTGGAGTAGAATTGCATGATTAACTCTTCATTCCACTGTGTGAGCTTCTGCCCAACAAAGTCTGCAACTCCACAACCCTTGAAGCTGTCATACACTCCAGGATAGTGCTCTTGATTTTCCTTGATGTATTCCCAATCTAGCCATCTCATGTCACATACTATGGGCTTCCTGTCAAGCAGCACTGTATCATAGAAATCCTGCTGTTCCTTGGTGTGAAACCTGTAATCCACAGCAGTTCTCCTCCTTAAAGCATATGGATCTGCTTCTCTCCACTTCTTTAGCCCTGAATCTCTTCTATTTTTCATGTCCTCAGCCACAGGATGAGCATCATTGTGGTCTGGGATCTTGGGCTTAAGCTTCCTGAGCACTTGACCTTCTTCTTCTTCAGCAATGTCAGGTACTGGAGCCTTGTTCTTTTCAGTAGCAGATATGTTTCTGGTGTTTCTCTTTGGTGCACTCTTGGGCTTAGATGCAGCTTTGGGTGCTTCCTTGGGCTTGGATGCAGTAGCCCATGACCTTATGGCATCTCCCATGAGTTTCTGTGCCTTAGGTGCTGGTGCAGCAACCTCTTCTTCCTCTTCCTCATCTGAGTCTCTCCTCATAGAGGGTTTACCAAGAACTCTGACAGTGGTAGTCCTGACTCTCTTCTTCTTCTTATCTTGGCCACTTGCTTCCTCTTTTGATTCCATGGTGAGCTTCATGGTTTCTTTAGGTACAGCCTTCTTAGGCTTAGAGGTAGGAACTCTTCTTGCAGGTGCCTTTTTCTGCATTCTAGGTTTGATGGCTGCAGCTGAGCCTACTCTTTCTTGAGCACCTTTTTCTTGGATGTGGCTTCCTCTTCTGCCACATAGTCCTCATCCTCTGATTCAGAGGTTCTCTTCTTGCTTGCTCTAGTGGCAGCTTTAGGCAGACTGCTTGGGGTGCTCCTGCTACCCTCATCAGAACTGCTAGAGGGACTAGTGCCCTCACTCAAATGAGCCTGCTCCTCAGATCTGTTCTGGCTATCACTCTGATCAGACATGTTGAAATTCAGACTGCTGACCCTGTGAATAGTTTATAGATGAGATAGAATGGATGAGCATCACAAAATGCAGAGATTTTTGCAAAAGAATGAGTCAAAAACTTAGTTTCAGTTTTCCACAGAAAGCATTTCGGATCGACCGATTTACAAACTCGGTGATACCGAAGCAGCTTTTGGAACCAAAACTAGTGAACTCGGTCAGACCGAGTCACAGTTCGGTGTCACCGAGACTGCTAGGGTTTCACAAAGTCCTGAACTCGGTCTCACCGATTTGTAATTCTCGGTCAGACCGAGAACCACATGTGCAATGGTCGTGGCCGAATCGGTGGAACCCAGTTCCGCAACCCGGTGGGTCCGAGATGGTTTCGGCGGAAACCTATACCTAAATTTTCGAATCTCAACTATTCTAAGGATTGTTTTGACTGTATAGGAGTGTTTCAATCGTATCAAGATTCATAAAGAACACAATGTGCTAGGAATTGGACGGGGAATAGCACTGTGATCGAGTCCATACCCTAGTTCGGCGGTGGACTCGCTATGGCGGCAACGGCGGAGACGAGTTCCATTGACGGTGGCGGAGACCAGTGACTGGAGGCGGCTGGTGACGAGGAGGACGATCCGGAGACCCAGGAGGCAGAGCGAGCTATGCGCGGGCGAAGAGGTTTCGGAGAAATTTCCAAAATTTTGCCCGTGAGTATATATAGCCCGACCCTGTCGGTGTGACCGAGTGGAACAACTCGGTGGCACTGAGATGCATAACTGTTGACAGTTATAGCAACTCGATGTGACCGAAAAGTTCAAATTGGTTGCACCGAGGTGAAAACCTAGATCGACTTAGTGATCTCGGTATGACCAAAATGGAGGAATCGGTCAGACCGAAAAGCACAAAGAAGTTTCGGAAGTTTAAGTCTATGACAAATCGGGGACTCCGAGTGCTCCTCACACAGAGTGGTTTGAATCTGACTTGATCAAATTTTGTGATGTAGCATGAATAGAAATTGAGACGAGAAAAGCATAGATAGCTAGAGAAGGTTCTTAGGCATTCTTGTCCATCTACTTGGCAAGGAAACAGAAAACCAATCAATCAAAACAACAAGTGGATGTCCTCGAATGAGTAAAATATTCTCTCAACATGCTCACACAATAAAATGGCAATTGAAATATGTGGCAAAGCATGCACAACCAATTCTAGCATCTATCAAGCAATTTGCGATTACAAGGTCATCTATATATGAGTATATTGACTTAGGAGTCAAATGAGAACATTTGATCATAGGTCATACTCATCGTTTAAGCACAAGTGGGGTTACCACTTTTACATAAAGCATTGTTGTGTTCACATCATTAGTGTTGCTTTAGCTCATTCTTAGAGTAAAGCTCCCCCTAGATGTGATATCCCCCCTAAGAGGGTGAACTAACCTTCGGTTTTGTCGATGATGACCTCATGTAGATGTTGAAGATGTGGATGCTCAATGTTGATGTAGATCAATTGGAGCTATCCATTGGAGTGAATTACACTTTCAATACCTACATGGGTTAGTCCCACAAGGAACAAACAAGGATATCCATAGACATAGAGTGATGCACACACAAGATGATGTCTATGAAAGCTTTTAGGTTACCTTGTCCCTTGACTTACCAACAAGAGGGTTTGTGACTCCTTGAACTAGTGCAAGATGTGGAAGTTGATTGCACTTGTTCTTGCCAAAATGATAAAAGTGAAGTATGTTGGCGGAGTCACCCTCAAGAACTCTCTAGTTCTTCTTCTTTTGGATCCACACCATCTTGATGGGAATCCTTGGAGTTGTAGTCGTACTTGATGAAGTGGAACTTGAAGTAGTATTGGGAATCCACTTGACTAAGGTCTTAGGAGCTTCTTCAAATGCATCAATTTCCTCTTGAAGCTTGTCCTTGCCTTTTTGCTTGTAGTCTTGTGGTGGAAGATCATCTTGAGCTTGTGTCCCTTTGAAAGAAGTAGGAACATACTTCTCTTGTTGAGGAATAAACTTTGTCTTGGGGTATTGATCTTTTTCCCACTCAACTCCATTGGCATTGAACTTTCGTTCAAAACCAACACCTTGATTCTTCCGGTGCCTTCCTTGCTTGCGTACAATTTCCTCGAATTGCTTACTCCCGGCAAGGCTCTTGTATACTCCTTTCTCTATAATTCCCTTCAATAGGCTATTTTCTTGCTCAAGTGTAACTTGGCTAAGAGAATCATTAGTGGAATCAAGAGAACTACTAGAAGCAACAATATTGGATTTAACATGATCATTGTTACTACTAGAGGAAGAATCCTGTTTGTTCTTGTTACTAGACTTTACTTGAGGCATGTACGTGGATAAGAGCAAACGCTTGGCAATGTAAAGATCATCATTGATTGCTCTTAAGAACTCATGCTCTTGCTCAAGGTTGAGCTTTTCAAAGCGTAATTTCTCATGTGTTCTTAAAAGTTATCGATGATCTCCTAAGATAGTTTCATGAGCTAACTTAAGAGTGTTTAGTTCTTTAGTTAGAGCCTCAATCTTCTCCTTATTGTTGTCATTCGTTTTATCTCTATTAGCACGATTAATTGATGTTTCATCGTAGTATTCATCACTCGAGTTGTCAACAAGTAAATCATCATCACCTAACAAGTCATCTTCATCACTATTGAAATCAACATACTCGGGGTGTGATACCTTTGGGCCTTTAGCCATGAAGCATGTTCCAAATCCTTCATTTGGTGAGTCAAATATGTCGTAGGAGTTGGTTGACACAAGTGCTAGACCGGCAACACCTTCATCTTGAGTATAATCGGAATCGTAGTGATAACTTCCCTCGGAGTGGTTGTCGGAGTCGGAGCCGGATACCCATTCACCAACATGAGCTTGATGTCTTCGTTTTGTGTAGCTCCTTGATGGCTTGTCCTTTCTTTCTGAATCCTTGCTTCTCCGTGAGTATCTTTGTTCAGAACGATCATCTCTACTCCTTCTTTCTCTAGATGGTGATTCCTCTCTTCTGCTTCTTCTTTTGGGAGAGTCTTCTCTTTTCTTGTAGGGAGCCGTACACTCATTGGAATAGTGTCCGGGTCTTCCATAATTGTAGCAGTTTGACTCTCGACTAGAAGATCTTTTGTCATTGTAGGACCTTGACTTGGAGCTTCTATCTTTGCTTCTACTCTTGTAGAACTTGTTGAAGTTCTTCACCATTAAGCTCAATTCTTCATTGAAGATTTGCTTCTCACTTGATGATGTGGGGGCTTCACATGAGGCTTTGTAAGCACCACTTGATTTGTTGTGAAGTTCTTCTTTATCCTTGAGTGACATCTCATGAGCAACAATTCTTCCAATGACTTCCGTTGGCTTGAGATCTTTGTAATTGGGCATCATTTGGATCAATGTGCACACGGTATCATATTTTCCATCCAAGGCTCTTATGATCTTCTTGATGATGAATCTATCGGTCATCTCTTCACTCCCTAAGCTGGCAATCTCATTTGTGATAAGAGCAAGCCTAGAGTACATTTCAGGGACACCTTCACCATCCTTCATTTTGAACTTGTCAAGTTGACTTTGAAGCACATCCAATTTGGATTCCTTGACGGAGTCAGTACCTTCGTGTATATAAATCAAAGTATCCCAAATTTCCTTTGCATTCTCAAGACGGCTGATTTTGTTGAATTCTTCGGGGCACAATCCGTTGAAGAGAATATCACAAGCTTGAGCGTTGTATTGCAGCATCTTCAACTCTTCCGCGGTAGCTTCACGGTTTGGTTCTTTCCCATCGAAGAAGTCACCTTGCAAACCAACACACACACAATAGCCCAAACGGCGGGGTTATGTCCAAGAATATGCATTTTCATTTTATGCTTCCAACTAGCAAAATTAGTACCATCAAAGTAAGGACCTCTACGATGATAATTTCCCTCGCTAGACGCCATACTCTCCTAGGTTGTGAAACCAAGGCTATGACCACCAAAGCTATGGAAATCAAAGCAAATGGAGACCAAGGCTCTGATACCACTTGTAGGATCAGAAGTATGTCTAGAGGGGGGTGATTAGACTACTTGACCAAATAAAAATCTATCCTTTTCCAAATTTTAGTTCTTGGCAGATTTTAGCAATTTTAGCACAAAGTCAAGCAATCTCACACGATTCAAGCAAGCATGCAAAAGAGTATGTGAGTAGCGGAAAGTAAAGCATGCAACTTGCAAGAATGTAAAGGGAAGGGTTTGGAGGATTCAAACGCAATTGGAGACACGGATGTTTTTGGCGTGGTTCTGATAGGTGGTGCTATCATACATCCATGTTGATGGAGACTTCAACCCACGGAGGGTAACGGTTGCGCGAGTCCACGGAGGGCTCCACCCACGAAGGGTCCACGAAGAAGAAACCTTCTCTATTCCATCACGGCCGTCGCCCATGAAGGACTTGCCTCACTAGCGGTAGATCTTCACGAAGTAGGCGATCGCCTTGCCCTTACAAGCTCCTTGGTTCAACTCCACAATCTTGTCGGAGGCTCCCAAATGACACCTAGCCAATCTAGGAGACACCACTCTCCAAGAAGTAACAAATGGTGTGTTGATGATGAACTCCTTGCTCTTGTGCTTCAAATGATAGTCTCCCCAACACTCAACTCTCTCTCATAGAATTTGGATTTGGTGGAAAGAAGATTTGAGTGGAAAGCAACTTGGGGAAGGCTACAGATCAAGATTCATATGGTAGGACTGGAATATCTTGAGCTCAACACAAGTGTAGGTGGTTCTCTCTCAGAAAATATGTATTGGAAGTGAAGATCTGTTCTGATGGCTCTCTCCACGAATGAAGAGTGGGTGGAGGGGTATATATAGCCTCCACACAAAATCTAACCGTTACACACAATCTGCTAAACTTGGTGGGACCGAATCGTTAAACTCAGTCGGACCAATTCAGCAAACCTAGTGACCGTTAGGATTTTTGGTGGGACTGAGATGCAACTCGGTAGGACCGATATGTCTAGGGTTAGGGCATAACGTAATCTCGGTGTGACCGATTACACAAACTCGGTGAGATCGATTTTGGTAATAAGCTAACCAGAGAGTTGGTCAGGTAAACTCGGTGGGACCGATTCGCTCTTTTCGGTGAGACCGAAATGTTACGAAAGGGAAACAGTGAGTTTACATTGCAATCTCGGTGGGACCGATCGCTCACTTCGGTTGGACCGAAACGTTACGAAGGGAAATAGAGAAATTGTAATCCCATCTCGGTGAGACCGAGATCCCTATCGGTGAAACCGATTTGCTAGGGTTTGTGGCAGTGGCTATGACATGTGAAACTCGGTGGCTCCAGATAGAAAGAATCGGTGGGGCCAAGTTTGACTTTAGGTTTGGTTCATATGTGGATATGGAAAGGTAGTTGAGGATTTTGGAGCATATCACTAAGCACATGAAGCAAGAGGCTCATTAAGCAACACCTCATCCCTTCTTAATAGTATTGGCTTTTCCTATGGACTCAATGTGATCTTGGATCACTAAAAATGTAAAATGTAGAGTCTTGATCTTGAAGCTTGAGCCAATACTTTGTCCTTATAATTTTGAGGGATCCACTTTCCTCATCCATGCCATGCCATCCATTGAGCTTTCCTGAAATATTCATCTTGGAATAATGTTAGCTCAATGAGCTATATGTTGTTAGTAATTACCAAAACCACCCAGGGATAGTTGCACTTTCAACCTTCATTAAAACCTTGTAAGTTGGGCCTCACATGACCAATCGCCGTTTTAACCTTGACAAGTTCAGGGTCTTTATAAGATTGACTGTCAAGTGTATGGCGAGTCATTCCAGGATTACCTGGGTGGAGGGCGGACTTACAAAGGCAGGATAACCCAGATTTTTCAGTGAATACACCTGGTGTCCAAGCCTATTACAAGGGTCATCAAAGCTCTCTCCATTAACAAAAAGCCCCCAAGTAATATTTCATTCCAGGCATACAAGCCGGATCAACAGGGTAGTCACAGCTATGTTCAATGAGCAGGAAGCCCCAAGTATGTTTTAATCATGGTGTATGAGGGAGTCCTGGATTAGGAGGTATCCGGATAGCCGGACTATATCCTTTGGCCGGACTGTTGGACTATGAAGATACAAGATTGAAGACTTCGTCCCGTGTCCGGATGGGACTCTCCTTGGCGTGGAAGGCAAGCTTGGCAATACGGATATGTAGATATCCTTCCTTGTAACCGACTTTGTCTAACCCTAGCCCCCTCCGGTGTCTATATAAACCGGAGGGTTTAGTCCGTAGGACCAAGAACAACAATCATACCATAGGCTAGCTTCTAGGGTTTAGCCTCTTCGATCTCGTGGTAGATCAACTCTTGTAATACCCATATCATCAAGATCAATCAAGCAGGAGTAGGGTTTTACCTCCATCGAGAGGGCCCGAACCTGGGTAAAAACATCATGTCCCCGGTCTCCTGTTACCATCCGCCTAGACACAAAGTTGGGACCCCCTACCCGAGATCCGCCGGTTTTAACACCGACATTGGTGCTTTCATTGAGAGTTCCTCTGTGTCGTAATTGTTAGGCTTGATGGCTCCTTCGATCATCGATAGCGATGCAGTCCAGGGTGAGACTTTTCTCCCCGGACAGATCTTTGTATTCGGCGGCTTCGCACTGCGGGCCAACTCGCTTGGCCATCTGGAGCAGATCGGGAGTTACGCCCCTGGCCACCAGGTCAGGTTTGGAAGCTTAAACTACACGGCCGACATCCGCGGAGACTTGATCTTCGACGGATTCGAGCCCCTACCAAGTGCGCCGCACGGTCACGATGAGCATGATTAAGCTCTACCATCGGACGGCGTTCAGGAGACCACATCGGCAACCGCTCCGACCCTCAATCCGGAGCCTATTACGCCATCTATGGACGGGTGGATAGACCCCTCCATGGAGGCCGAGTTCTCAGCGGCGATCGAGCCGAGTACCAACCTTACCCTTCATGGGAGCAGTGACGCCAAACTGCCGGATTCTTCTCCGGCCACGGACTCCGAACCGCCTGCGCCCGTGCCTATCGAATCCGACTAGACGCCGATCATGGAGTTCACCTCCGCGAATATCTTTCAGCACTCGCCCTTCGGCGACATACTGAACTCATTAAGGTCTCTCTCCTTGTCAGGAGAGTCCTGGCCGAACTATGTTCGGCAGGATTGGGATGCGGATGACGAAGAAATTCGTCGCCCACCCACCACCCACTTAGTAGCCACTGTCAACGATTTGACCGACATGCTCGACTTTGACTCCGAAGACATCAACGGTATGGACGACGATGCAGGAGACGAACAGGAACCACTGCCCACAGGGCACTGGACAGCCACCTCATCCCATGATGTATACATGGTGGACACACCCAAAGAAAACGACGACGACGAACGGAAGGACGCAGCGAAGGATCGTTCCCTCGAGAAGCAGTCAAGGCGGCGGTGTAAGCGCCGCTCCAAATCCCGCCTCAGCAGAAACAGCGTTCATACAGATCCAGTGATAGAGCAGGGTGAGCCAGCAAACGACGAACACGGCATTGAACCACCGTCCGACCGCGGCAACATGGAGAATCAAACCGAGCAACCCGTCTCCGGTGAAGATAACAGTCCGGATGATATCACACTGGACAAGCACCTGGAGCAGCAGAATCTCCATCAAAGGCTTGTCGCCACTGCACGGAGTCTGAAAAAGCACAAGCGAAAGCTCAAGGCTGCGCAAGATACACTCGGAATTAGATGGAGTAAAGTACTCAAGACCGCGGAAAAGTACGGCGGCAGTAGCCACACAAAGAGCTACCCGAAGAGAAAGCTACTACCTGAATTGGACGATGATGCCTTAGAGCCCCTGCAATCAAAAAACAAAACAGCCATCTGGTCGGATAGACGACCTCGTGGCCAACATAGAGCGAAAAACGACGTCGCATACAAGCCAGTACGCGATCCACGTGAGGACTCACATCAAAAGGACGGCGCAACCAGATCCATCTACGGGCCAAGAAAGCGTGCTCCATCATGCAATACAACACAACAACAATCCGAACACCACGACACACCCAAATACAGGGGTGCCGCACACCCCTTATGTTTCACCGATGAGGTGCTGGACCATGAATTTCCAGAGGGATTCAAACCCGTGAACATTGAGGCATACGACGGAACGATAGACCCTGGGGTCTGGATTGAGGATTACATCCTCCATATCCACATGGCTCGAGGAAACGATATCCATGCCATCAAGTACTTACCCCTCAAGCTCAAAGGGCCAGCTCGGCTGTAACGCCCCGAGACCGATGCTCGAGAAGACTTCCATATATTCCGGGTTTCGCCGTGTGTTTCATTTGTGCCTGCCCTTTTATTTTTGCATTGCATCATGTCATCATGCCATCATCTCATAAATCTTCTCAACTAAGTAAATGGCATGGATCTTTGATCCATTTAAATCGAGGGAATTCACATGGTGATTCTCTTTAAAACATATCCTCTCGATATTTAGAGAGCTATAGTAAATATTCCAATTATTTGGATTTACCGCAAACACACTTGCAGATTATCTCAATGCCTTTGTTATCTTAATTCTTGGTCTCCAACCTTGCCATATATTCTCTCATCATATTCTGGAGCTCCACCAAAAATCTCAGCATTTTTGGACCTTTCAAATGCCCACTTCTCATTCAAACTCATTTGAATTTAATTCATACGAGTTCGAATCCAGTCTTCACTCACATGCTCACTTCTATTTTCTTGGTTCAAGCTCATTTTTATGAGTCCAGGAAAATTGTCCTCGTGCTCAAATTACTATCCCTAACCCCTCTTCATTTTCCTTCTCTCTAATGCTTTTCTGTTAAAGAAATTAAAGAGAGAGAGAAGAGAGCCCAGCCCAGCTGCACCTCCCAGCAGCGCAGCTGGCCACTTGGACCTCCTAGGCCCATCCGCAGCCCAGCCGGTGCCCTGTTAACCCTAGCCCCGACCCCCTCCTCTCGATCTCTCCCTCTCGTCCTCCCACACCGCCGCCACTCACGTACCCGCATCGCGCCCGATCCCCTCGCTCCCGCATCCGCACGCCTCCAGTGCGAGACCCACGCTCCGCCCTCACCGGAGAAGAGATCCAGGCCGGAGCCCCGATGGCCTCCTCGCCGCTGTCGCGGCCCCTTCCATCAGCAGCCGCGCCCTCGTCTCGTTCCCCTCTGCCTCCTCCTCGTCACCGGAGTCCAGGAGCCAGGAGCGCCGCCGCCCTCGACCCACCTCGCCGTCGTCCATGGCCACGCCTTCGCCAAGGCCCTGTGCCAGGTCCTGCTGCCGACGCCTCCTGCATCGCGCCTGTAGCCGCAACCTCCCAGTCCACATCCGCTGCTGCTCCCTCCCGTCGTCATCTTCAAGCTCGTCGCGCAGCCGCCGCCCGGATCCACCCTCGGCTGCCGTCCGGGACCTCGTCTGCCTCCCCTACATCACTCCCCGTCACCGGGATCTCGCGTCAAGTCCGCCTCCTCCTTGTTTCCTCTGGCCACCTCCAACGCCGCCTCGCCCCGTGGCATCCACCTTGCTCCGTCGAGCTCTGTCCTGCTGCACCTCGCCAGCAGACCCCGCGCACCCCTGCACCCCAAGCCCGTCGCCACCGCGCCCATCCCCTGTTGCATCTCCGTCGGCAGCATCGCTGTGCTATGGAGCTCCTGCCTGAGCCGTCCCTTTCGGCCAACTCTGTTGCCGCCGCCGCTGCTTTGATCTTCCCTGGTGCAGCTTGTTTCCAACAAATGGCAACCCGATGGTTACCTCCACGCCAAGTACCACGACCCGCATGACAGAGGACGCCAAGCAACCCCTTCGAGCTGTCAAGACCGCAAGCGCCAAATACCACGACGGCCCTTGAAGAGTTCGGATTCGGCAAGCTCGATGATGCTCTTGTGCAACTAGGTTGCCGAGACCGGACAGGCAAGACCGACTACACGGATCCGCCAAGTACCTCGACACCCGAGGCCTAAATCAACCACCGAACAGGGAATAACGCCAAGTACTAGATCAACGAGGACCGCAAAGTTCGTCTTCTGCCGTCTCCGAAATCGCCAAGTACCACGACGATACATGAACGACTACCGTCGCCACGAGAACGACTACTTCCCACAACGACCCGTGAACATCTACTTCGTCTACTTTGCACCGAACGAGAACCATCTTTTGCACGCTTCGAAGGTATAACCCCGAGATGACCGTCCGAAAATGAATGCTTGTATTATATGAGATGCCCATGTTTGCACCATGGTCGAATCGCTGTTTGCTCGGCCCTTCTTGTTTGCCGCTAACCCGTGGGAACCCGGTTACCGAGATCACCCCACCATGCTTACATGACACGCTCCCGACACACTTCCTTTTGCACCGGTATCTCCATGAGTTACTGGGTCCCGAATGTTGCCGTGGCACCATTTTCGTTATCGTTGCCGTGGCACCCCTTTTGTTCCGCCATGGTGACCAAATGCTCCCTATCATATTAGATGTCAACATTTTCATAAAAATTGCATAAACCTTGATTATGTCATCCACATCATGTTAGCAACATTTAAATGGTTAAAACTGTGTTTGCATTAAATTGTTAAATGACATATGGGGATTTTCTGGAATTGTTGTTTGTTGTTCCGGCCTCATTTAAACTTGCCTAAATATTTAGTTTTCATATGCTTCACCTCTTGCCATGCTTAATCACAGTTAATGTTGTTGGGTACATAATGGGAGAGAACTAAATAATTGATGTGGTGTCTCGTCAATATGCAAGTCGTTGCATATTGAGCTCCACTTAATTTGTAGAGTTGTTTGTTGCATTTTGCCATGACATGCCTATTTAAACCGGACATGCATCATACTTGGTTGTGCATCATGCCATGTTTATGTGATGGTTGTTTACTATGTTGTTTGTTTGTTTCCGAGTTGCTTCTCTTGTTAGCTTCAGTTTCGTTCCGGAGTTGTGAGGATTCGTTCGACTATGTCCGCTTGTGTTCTTCATGGAATCGTTCTTCTTCCTTGCGGGATTTCAGGCAAGATGACCATACCCTCGAAATCACTTCTATCTTTGCTTGCTAGATGCTCGCTCTTTTGCTATGCCTATGCTGCGATACCTACCACTTGCTATATCATGCCACCCATATTGCCATGTCAGCTTCTAACCATCCATGTCCTAGCAAACCATTGTTTGGCTATGTTACCGCTTTGCTCAGCCCCTCTTATAGCATTGTTAGTTGCAGGTGAAGATGAAGTTTGTTCCATGTTGGAACATGATTTTTTTGGGATATCACAATATCTCTTATTTTAATTAATGCATCTATATACTTGGTAAAGGGTGGAAGGCTCGGCCTTATGCCTGGTGTTTTGTTCCACTCTTGCCACCCTAGTTTCCGTCATACCGGTGTTATGTTCCTTGATTTTGCGTTCCTTACACGGTTGGGTGATTTATGGGACCCCCTTGACAGTTCGCTTTGAATAAGACTCCTCCAGCAAGGCCCAACTTTGGTTTTACCATTTGCCACCTAAGCCTTTTCACCCGGGTTTTCGCGAGCATCTTTATTTTACCCCCCCGGGCCAGTTCTCCTTCGATTGCTGGCCCAAACTAGAGCGCTTTGCAGCGCCACCTCAAGGAAACTTGGGGTCTGGTTTTAGTTGTACGGACAGCTCATCCGGATGTGCCCTGAGACCGAGATATGTGCAGCTCCTATCAGGATTTGTCAGCACAACTGGGCGGCTTTGCTGGATTTGTTTTATTACTGTCGAAATGTCTTGTAGTCCGGGATTCCGAGACTGATCGGGTCTTCCCGGTAGAAGGAATATCCTTCGTTGACCGTGAGAGCTTATAATGGGCTAAGTTGGGACACCCCTGCAGGGTTTGAACTTTCGAAAGCCGTGCCCGCGGTTATGTGGCAGATGGGAATTTGTTAATGTCCGGTTGTAGAAAACCCGAAGTTGATCTTAATTAAAATACATCAACCGCGTGTGTAACCGTGATGGTCTCTTCTCGGCGGAGTCCGGGAAGTGAACACGGTGTTGGAGTTATGCTTGACGTAAGTAGTTTCAGGATCACTTCTTGATCATAGTTGTTCGAACGTGCTTTTGCCTTCTCTTCTTGCTCTCATTTGCGTATGTTAGACACCAGATATGCTAGTCGCTTGCCGCAGCTCCACCTCACTACCCCATCCTACCTTTAAGCTTAAATAGTCTTGATCTCGCGGGTGTGAGATTGCTGAGTCCCCGTGACTCACAGGTACTTCCAAAACCAGTTGGCAGGTGCCGATGAAACCGTGCAGGTGACGCACCCGAGCTCAAGGAGGAGCTCGATGAAGATCTTGTTCATTGTGTTGTTTCGTTTCAGTTGATCAGTAGTGGAGCCCAGTTGGGACGATCGGGGATCTGTGTAGCATTTGGGGTAGTCTTCTTTTATTTTGGTTCCGTAGTCGGACCTTGATTGTATCTGTTTGATGTAATGCTTTACTCATGTATTGCGTGAAGTGGAGATTGTAAGCCAACTATGTATCTCTTTCCCTTATGTATTACGTGGGTTGTGTGAAGATTACCTCACTTGCGACATTGCTTTCAATGCGGTTATGCCTCTAAGTCATGCTTCGACACGTGGGAGATATAGCCGCATCGAGGGCGTTACAAGTTGGTAATCAGAGCCTTCCCCGACCTTAGGAGCCCCCACTGATTGATCGTTTTTAGCGGCCGAGTTGTGTCTAGAAAAATGTTTTGAGTCATTTTGGAATTATGTATCGGAGAGTTTAGGAATTCTTTTTACTTCCCAGTCTCCTCATCGCTCTGGTAAGGCATCCTGACGTAGAGTTTTGACTCTTCTCTTCTCAAATTTCACTAAAAAAAATTAGGATCACGCGGGTATCTTAGAATCGTTCCGATGGTTTTATGATGACAACATTGTCTTGGTGCCTCCTGTCAGCAGGGGTTTAGTGGAAGTGTCCCGGGGAGTTGAGCTCTGAGGTGTTGTCGTCATAATTTTATCGTTGCAGTTCTGGAATACCTGAGTTTAGTACGCCGACATCGAAAATCTCTTTTGTACAGTTGTTGGTGAGATAACCCTGATAGCCCAGTACTGAGGCGAGTGCGGGAGTATTGCCATAACTCGTATAACGGATGCTTTTCGAAGGTTGAGGTAAACGATTTCCGAAGGTTTCTTGGTTATGTGTTGAACGATGGATACAGCTGGATCTAGGTATTGTTAGTTTGGGTGATATATTTTGTGTCCCCTGTATCCCCAACACCTGATTGCATAACCAGAAAGTTTTGGGAGTTTATAAGTGGGAATTCAAGTATCTCGTAGGATATCTTTCCAACAGACACATGATACGATATGGGATCTATCATATGTTTGTTCCGGCTTATTCTGCAAGCAAATCCTTTGTTTTTGTTTTGTTTTGTGGTATTCGAGTTGCTTCAATGTCAAGTGTTGATTCCATACCTTTTCTAAACGGTGTTATCATATTTCTATGGAAATAGTAATCCTTCTTGATCATCAAGATTATCATGCCAATTCTTTTCCAACCGGTGTGTCCCTCTTCAAGTGGATCCGATCACTTCAACATTCGCAAGATCAATTATCAGTTCTTCTCAACGGTGTTTGCTTCATCCGTTCCAAGTTGTCTTTGTTTTTCCCGCCCTCCCACCCTTATTTCTTCAAGGACGCAGATTTCTTGATCAAGTATCCATTTTATTGATGGGAAGCCTCTCCATTCTTCTCCTTCATGTTCTTACCCGGTGTTTCTCATGAAGATGCTAACGGAGCCTCAAGTTTATAATTATTTGTTCTTTTATCTTCCCTGGTGTGTTCAATGCAATCTTTCGATGGTGATCACATCTTTTCCTCGTTTCAATACCTTCTCATACCGGTGCACCTCATAATAATTCACTTCTCGCTATTCATTTGTTCGGGAGTGCTGAAGATATCTCAGAAGGCTCGTCTTGTCTTTCAAGATCAGTTCAACCTATTTCGAGGTTGTTATCTCATTCTAGCCATTTAAATCAACCGATGCAATCTCCCTTTCAAGTAATCGTTCAACGGTGGTTCTTTTGAGTGGGCCCTAACCCACAGGTCTTTTCCAGGATCTACCTGACTCTTCTAATTTTGCCGGAGCTTCCAAAATTCTTTTCAAAGTTTGATGTAAGAATGAATTATCATCAGTCAAATGTCTTTCTCCAAGATCCTTCAATTCTTTCATCGTTGGTTCAACCTTTCTAATTTTCATTCCGGAGTGTCTCAACAATTCATGGTGGTGTTTCTCATCATCATTCTCAACATTTGAAGACCGAAGAAGAGTTTCTCTTAAATCTTGCTCTATTCTCTTCAAGATTCATGGTTCTAGCTTGATGCCATCCTCTCATAACTATTTTTGATTGTGAGAATTCTTTTCACCCATCCGGAGCATTTCAGGAGTCTTTTCAGTTTGATTCTTCGGAGCCCATCATCTCAGAATTATTCAATTCCAAATTTTAGCTCTCGCTCTCCAGATCTTATCGGTGCATCATTCAAATATCCTCTAATCAGTTCATGATCTCTTCGTTCTCATGTATCTAAATTCTGTCAAGTATCTTTATTCGTTTTTTTATTTCTTCCCGGTGAATTGTGCTTTCGCTACTTTCATTTCCGATTCTTACGGTGGTTCGTTCAAGAGTTCTCTTTCTTGGTTATCATATCAATTCATTCGTTCTTTCCAAATCCTACCGGCGGATCGTTGAAGAATTTTCTCAAGTTTGTGCTATATCTCTCTTGATCCTTTCTACGAGAATAAGTGGTATGTCAAATCCATTGCTTGCCATCAATTTAATTGGTGAAGGATGCGCATAACATAATTCTTTTCTTGTTTCATCCAAGTGATTAATTCCTCCTTTTGGAGTTTGTTCATGATGAATAAATTCTCGGTTTCAATTGTTTCATCTTTTCTTTTCCCGGAGTTCCAAGCTCTCATCATCACGAAGATCCATCTAAATCATTGCAAGGCTTCACCTTGTGTTTTCAACTTCTCTTTCTTTCTATCATCCTTTTATTTACCGGAGTTCTTCATGGAGGCTCTACATGGTGGTTCGTCAAGGATTCTTTTCATTCTTCATTTGTTCTTCAAGTTTTCCTCGGAGTTAAGATCCGCCAAGCTATACTCTAAAATAAACATGATGCTCAACACATGTTTTGTGTTGAGGAGTTCAAGTATTCTTCATCTTGCATTCTGAGGTGCAATTCTTTCTACATTATCTCTCGAGATGGTGTTATGTCACTCTTGGAAATTTCTCCTCGTGTTTCATGATTCACAAGTCGTCAGGAATGAGATATGTAAACCGATCGTTGTCTCTTCGTTCATGATTTGTTTCAACTCATCATCACCATTTCTTACTTGGAGTTCTCTTGGTTTAGATTTCACCTAAAGCCTTCCCTAAGGATTGTTGCTATTTGTGGTGCTTATCAATGATCCAAGTTTTCTCCTATCCTCTTGGTGAAAGAAGTTTTTCATCGCTTTGGTGCTCTCGCTCAAATCAATGGCTTCCTTTAGTAGCCGGTTTTCACCTCATAATTTTGGGAAGTTTTCCATAAGCCCACTGCAAGCTTATTCTTTTCGTTGTGGGTTTTCCAACAACTCCGTTCTAACCTTCTTGGAAGGATGCTTCCCAAATTCAATTGTGGTATAAGTTATCATTTCCTTCTCCATTCTGTTATTCCAATGATCTATTTTCTATTCTTTCTTCCGGAGGCATTGTGATGTTGCTCTCTTCACTCATCATCTCGAATTGAGGATCGCGTTTTTCTCGTGCTTATCCTTTTAACCGGAGTGTTGTGATATCTTTCAAGTTCTTTTCATCTTATCAAGTTTTCCTTCTCTTTTCAGTCGGAGTGCTGCCCAAATTATATCATTCTTATTCCTTCTCTATCTTGTTTTAACCGGACTGGTGTCAATATCTATCTTGTCACTTAACCTCATGGTTCTCATTGTATCCCATGTTCTTCTTATCTTACGGAGTGTTTGCAATCTCGTCATCTTCATTGTATTTTTTCTTTCAATTTTGTCAACCTCTCAAGGTTCGTTGGTTTCACTCTTTTGTCAAAGAAGCAACTTAGTTTTACCTATTTCTTCTTCAGTCTTCTATCCGGTGCCATCCTAGATCTCGGGACGAGATCCTCTCGTAGTGGTGGAGCGTTGTAACGCCCCGAGACCAATGCTCGAGAAGACTTCCATATATTCCGGGTTTCGCCGTGTGTTTCATTTGTGCCTGCCCTTTTATTTTGGCATTGCATCATGTCATCATGCCATCATCTCATAAATCTTTTGCAACTCAACTAAATAAATGGCATGGATCTTTGATCCATTTAAATCGAGGGAATTCACATGGTGATTCTCTTTAAAACATATCCTCTCGATATTTAGAGAGCTATAGTAAATATTCCAATTATTTGGATTTACCGCAAACACACTTGCAGATTATCTCAATGCCTTTGTTATCTTAATTCTTGGTCTCCAACCTTGCCATATATTCTCTCATCATATTCCGGAGCTCCACCAAAAATCTCAGCATTTTTGGACCTTTCAAATGTCCACTTCTCATTCAAACTCATTTGAATTTAATTCATACGAGTTTGAATCCAGTCTTCACTCACATGCTCACTTCTATTTTCTTGGTTCAAGCTCATTTTTATGAGTCCAGGAAAATTGTCCTCGTGCTCAAGTTACTATCCCTAACCCCTCTTCATTTTCCTTCTCTCTAATGCTTTTCTGTTAAAGAAATTAAAGAGAGAGAGAAGAGAGCACAGCCCAGCTGCACCTCCCAGCAGCGCAGCTGGCCACTTGGACCTCCTAGGCCCATCCGCAGCCCAGCCGGTGCCCTGTAAACCCTAGCCCCGACCCCCTCCTCTCGATCTCTCCCTCTCGTCCTCCCACACGGCCGCCATTCACGTACCCACATCGCGCCCGATCCCCTTGCTCCCGCATCCGCACGCCTCCAGTGCGAGACCCACGCTCCGCCCTCGCCAGAGAAGAGATCCAGGTCGGAGCCCCGTCGGCCTCCTCGCCGCTGTCGCGGCCCCTTCGATCAGCAGCCGCGCCCTCGTCTCGTTCCCCTCTGCCTCCTCCTCGTCACCGGAGTCCAGGAGCCAGGAGCGCCGCCGCCCTCGACCCACCTCGCCGTCGTCCATGGCCACGCCTTCGCCAAGGCCCTGCGCTAGGTCCTGCTGCTGACGCCTCCTGCATCGCATCTGTAGCCGCAACCTCCCAGTCCACATCCGCTGCTGCTCCCTCCCGTCGTCATCTTCAAGCTCGTCGCGCAGCCGCCGCCCGGATCCACCCCCGACTGCCGTCCGGGACCTCGTCTGCCTCCCCTACATCACTCCCCGTCGCCGGGATCTCGCGTCAAGTCCGCCTCCTCCTCATTTCCTCTGGCCACCTCCAACGCCGCCTCGCCCCATGGCATCCACCTTGCTCCGTCGAGCTCTGTCCTGCTGCACCTCGCCAGCAGACCCCGCGCACCCCTGCACCCCAAGCCCGTCGCCACCACGCCTTCTTGCCTCCTCCGCGCCCATCCCCTGTTGCATCTCCGTCGGCACCATCGCTGTGCTATGGAGCTCCTGCTTGAGCCGTCCCTTTCGGCCAACTCTGTTGCTGCCGCCGCTGCTTTGATCTTCCCTGGTGCAGCTTGTTTCCAACAAACGGCAACCCGATGGTTACCTCCACGCCAAGTACCACGACCCGCAAGACAGAGGACGCCAAGCAACCCCTTCGAGCTGTCAAGACCGCAAGCGCCAAATACCACGACGGCCCTTGAAGAGTTCGGATTCGGCAAGTTCGATGATGCTCTTGTGCAACTAGGTTGCCGAGACCGGGATAGGCAAGACCGACTACACGGATCCGCCAAGTACCTCGACGCCCGAGGCCTAAATCAACCACCGAACAGGGAATAACGCCAAGTACTAGATCAACGAGGACCGCAAAGTTCGTCTTCCGCCGTCTCCGAAATCGCCAAGTACCACGACGATACATGAACGACTACCGTCGCCACGAGAACGACTACTTCCCACAACGACCCGTGAACATCTACTTCGTCTACTTTGCACCGAACGAGAACCATCTTTTGCACGCTTCGAAGGTATAACCCCGAGATGACCGTCCGAAAATGAATGCTTGTATTATATGAGATGCCCATGTTTGCACCATGGTCGAATCGTTGTTTGCTCGGTCCTCTTTGTTTGCGGCTAACCCGTGGGAACCCGGTTACCGGGATCACCCCACCATCCTTACATGACACGCTCCCGACACACTTCCTTTTGCACCGGTATCTCCATGAGTTACTGGGTCCCGAATGTTGCCGTGGCACCATTTTCGTTATCGTTGCCGTGGCACCCCTTTTGTTCCGCCATGGTGACCAAATGCTCCCTATCATATTATATGTCAACATTTTCATAAAAATTGCATAAACCTTGATTATGTCATCCGCATCATGTTAACAACATTTAAATGGTTAAAACTGTGTTTGCATTAAATTGTTAAATCACATATGGGGATTTTCTGGAATTGTTGTTTGTTGTTCCGGCCTCATTTAAACTTGCCTAAATAATTAGTTTTCATATGCTTCACCTCTTGCCATGCTTAATCACAGTTAATGTTGTTGGCTACATAACGGGAGAGAACTAAATAATTGATGTGGTGTCTCGTCAATATGCAAGTCGTTGCATATTGAGCTCCACTTAATTTGTAGAGTTGTTTGTTGCATTTTGCCATGACATGCCTATTTAAACCGGACATGCATCATACTTGGTTGTGCATCATGCCATGTTTATGTGATGGTTGTTTACTATGTTGTTTGTTTGTTTCCGGGTTGCTTCTCTCGTTAGCTTCAGTTTTGTTCCGGAGTTGTGAGGATTCGTTCGACTATATCCGCTTGTCTTCTTCATGGACTCGTTCTTCTTCCTTGCGGGATTTTAGGCAAGATGACCATACCCTCTAAATCACTTCTATCTTTGCTTGCTAGATGCTCGCTCTTTTGCTATGCCTATGCTGCGATACCTACCACTTGCTATATCATGCCACCCATATTGCCATGTCAGCCTCTAACCATCCATGTCCTAGCAAACCATTGTTTGGCTATGTTACCGCTTTGCTCAGCCCCTCTTATAGCATTGTTAGTTGCAGGTGAAGATGAAGTTTGTTCCATGTTGGAACATGATTTTTTTGGGATATCACAATATCTCTTATTTTAATTAATGCATCTATATACTTGGTAAAGGGTGGAAGGCTCGGCCTTATGCCTGGTGTTTTGTTCCACTCTTGCCACCCTAGTTTCCGTCATACCGGTGTTATGTTCCTTGATTTTGCGTTCCTTACACGGTTGGGTGATTTATGGGACCCCCTTGACAGTTCGCTTTGAATAAGACTCCTCCAGCAAGGCCCAACTTTGGTTTTACCATTTGCCACCTAAGCCTTTTTCCCCCGGGTTTTCGCGAGCCCGAGGGTCATCTTTATTTTACCCCCCCCCCCCCGGGCCAGTTCTCCTTCGATTGCTGGCCCAAACTAGAGCGCTTTGCAGCGCCACCTCAAGGAAACTTGGGGTCTGGTTTTAGTTGTACGGACAGCTCATCCGGATGTGCCCAGAGACCGAGATATGTGCAGCTCCTATCAGGATTTGTCGGCATAACCGGGCGGCTTTGCTGGATTTGTTTTATTACTGTCGAAATGTCTTGTAGTCCGGGATTCCGAGACTGATCGGGTCTTCCCGGTAGAAGGAATATCCTTCGTTGACCGTGAGAGCTTATAATGGGCTAAGTTGGGACACCCCTGCAGGGTTTGAACTTTCGAAAGCCGTGCCCGCGGTTATGTGGCAGATGGGAATTTGTTAATGTCCGGTTGTAGAAAACCCGAAGTTGATCTTAATTAAAATACATCAACCGCGTGTGTAACCGTGATGGTCTCTTCTCGGCGGAGTCCGGGAAGTGAACACGGTGTTGGAGTTATTCTTGACGTAAGTAGTTTCAGGATCACTTCTTGATCATAGTTGTTCGAACGTGCTTTTGCCTTCTCTTCTCGCTCTCATTTGCGTATGTTAGACACCAGATATGCTAGTCGCTTGCCGCAGCTCCACCTCACTACCCCATCCTACCTTTAAGCTTAAATAGTCTTGATCTCGCGGGTGTGAGATTGCTGAGTCCCCGTGACTCACAGGTACTTCCAAAACCAGTTTGCAGGTGCCGATGAAACCGTGCAGGTGACGCACCCGAGCTCAAGGAGGAGCTCGATGAAGATCTTGTTCATTGTGTTGTTTCATTTCAGTTGATCAGTAGTGGAGCCCAGTTGGGACGATCGGGGATCTGTGTAGCATTTGGGGTAGTCTTCTTTTATTTTGGTTCCATAGTCGGACCTTGATTGTATCTGTTTGATGTAATGCTTTACTCATGTATTGCGTGAAGTGGCGATTCTAAGCCAACTATGTATCTCTTTCCCTTATGTATTACGTGGGTTGTGTGAAGATTACCTCACTTGCGACATTGCTTTCAATGCGGTTATGCCTCTAAGTCGTGCTTCGACACGTGGGAGATATAGCCGCATCGAGGGCGTTACAAGTTGGTAATCAGAGCCTTCCCCGACCTTAGGAGCCCCCACTGATTGATCGTTTTTAGCGGCCGAGTTGTGTCTAGAAAAATGTTTTGAGTCATTTTGGAATTATGTATCGGAGAGTTTAGGAATTCTTTTTACTTCCCAGTCTCCTCATCGCTCTGGTAAGGCATCCTGACGTAGAGTTTTGACTCTTCTCTTCTCAAATTTCACTAAAAAAAATTAGGATCACGCGGGTATCTTAGAATCGTTCCGATGGTTTTATGATGACAACATTGTCTTGGTGCCTCCTGTCAGCAGGGGTTTAGTGGAAGTGTCCCGGGGAGTTGAGCTCTGAGGTGTTGTCGTCATAATTTTATCGTTGCAGTTCTGGAATACCTGAGTTTAGTACGCCGACATCGAAAATCTCTTTTGTATAGTTGTTGGTGCGATAACCCTGATAGCCTAGTACTGAGGCGAGTGCGGGAGTATTGCCATAACTCGTATAACGCATGCTTTTTGAAGGTTGAGGTAAACGATTTCCGAAGGTTTCTTGGTTATGTGTTGAATGATGGATACAGCTGGATCTAGGTATTGTTAGTTTGGGTGATATATTTTGTGTCCCCTGTATCCCCAACACCTGATTGCATAACCAGAAAGTTTCGGGAGTTTATAAGTGGGAATTCAAGTATCTCGTAGGATATCTTTCCAACAGACACATGATACGATATGGGATCTATCGTATGTTTGTTCCGGCTTATTCTGCAAGCAAATCCTTTGTTTTTGTTTTGTTTTGTGGTATTCGAGTTGCTTCAATGTCAAGTGTTGATTCCATACCTTTTCTAAACGGTGTTATCATATTTCTATGGAAATAGTAATCCTTCTTGATCATCAAGATTATCATGCCAATTCTTTTCCAACCGGTGTGTCCCTCTTCAAGTGGATCCGATCACTTCAACATTCGCAAGATCAATTATCAGTTCTTCTCAATGGTGTTTGCTTCATCCGTTCCAAGTTGTCTTTGTTTTTCCCGCCCTCACACCCTTATTTCTTCAAGGACGCAGATTTCTTGATCAAGTATCCATTTTATTGATGGGAAGCCTCTCCATTCTTCTCCTTCATGTTCTTACCCGGTGTTTCTCATGAACATGCTAACGGAGCCTCAAGTTTATAATTATTTGTTCTTTTATCTTCCCCGGTGTGTTCAATGCAATCTTTCGATGGTGATCACATCTTTTCCTCGTTTCAATACCTTCTCATACCGGTGCACCTCATAATAATTCACTTCTCGCTATTCATTTGTTCGGGAGTGCTGAAGATATCTCAGAAGGCTCGTCTTGTCTTTCAAGATCAGTTCAACCTATTTCGAGGTTGTTATCTCATTCTAGCCATTTAAATCAGCCGATGCAATCTCCCTTTCAAGTAATCGTTCAACGGTGGTTCTTTTGAGTGGCCCCTAACCCACAGGTCTTTTCCAGGATCTACCTGACTCTTCTAATTTTGCCGGAGCTTCCAAAATTCTTTTCAAAGTTTGATGTAAGAATGAATTATCATCAGTCAAATGTCTTTCTCCAAGATCCTTCAATTCTTTCATCGTTGGTTCAACCTTTCTAATTTTCATTCCGGAGTGTCTCAACAATTCATGGTGGTGTTTCTCATCATCATTCTCAACATTTGAAGACCGAAGAAGAGTTTCTCTTAAATCTTGCTCCATTCTCTTCAAGATTCATGGTTCTAGCTTGATGCCATCCTCTCATAACTATTTTTGATTGTGAGAATTCTTTTCACCCATCCGGAGCATTTCAGGAGTCTTTTCAGTTTGATTCTTTGGAGCCCATCATCTCAGAATTATTCAATTCCAAATTTCATCTCTCGCTCTCCAGATCTTATCGGTGCATCGTTCAAATATCCTCTAATCAGTTCATGATCTCTTCGTTCTCTTGTATCTAAATTTTGTCAAGTATCTGAATTGGACGGAAACGGGAATCCGCGGTGCAGTAAAAACAAGCGCCAGAATAAAGAAGACAGCCCGAAGAGCACGACGGTAAAAGCCGGATTCAGAAGCTCTTGGCCAGGTCAGCAAAAGCTGCCCTCCAAAGGCAACAGAGACGAACTGTCCAGCCTAAACAAAATTCTGGACAAACTATGTCAGATCCACAGCACCCCCGACAAACCTGCAAATCATACCCATAGAGAATGTTGGGTCTTCAAGTAGTCCGGCAAGCTCAACGCCGAACACAAGGGGCAGGATACACCAAGAGAAGACGAGGACGAGCCTCGCAAGCAAAACACTGGGGAACAGAAGAAATTCCCACCAGAAGTAAAAACAGTAAACGTGTTACACATGATAAAGAAAAACAACACGACACTTGTCGTGGTTTTGTCACGGCAGATGTCCTGGAGAAAGGACTTAGTCGTGGAGCCATCGCGACGGGTTAGCTTGAAGGGGTTAAAGCGGACACAGGGATGCAGAGAGTTTTATACTAGTTCGGCCCCTTCGATGAAGGTAAAAGCCTACGTCTAGTTGTGATGGAATTGATGGGGTTTCGATGACTAGGGAGCAAACAAGCTTCGCCTAAGTCTCGAGTTGTTGTTGTCTGTTCCTGAACCGCCGCTGGGTCATCCCCTTATATACACGGGTGACGCCCGTCGGTCCACAGAGTCCCAACACCGGTTCATACTCGTATCCGGGTTGGTCTCTCCTTATTCCTAACTTACAATACAAGTTTACATACCAAGCCAGTTTACGGCTACAGGTCTTAAACCGACTACAGGCCTTGGGCCCTTATCTTCCTCCTTGGGCTTTAGCACCCTTGAACTACTGATGACGTTAACCCGGCCCAAATATGCCGGTTTACGCCCAGTAGTAATATCCCCAACATTAGGCCCTAGATTGATTTGAACTGGTTCATGTCAATCCTTAGCAAAAAATCTTCGTCTTCAACATCTTCTTGTTTTTGTTGAACCGCCGTGATGTCACCTTCTCTGGTTGTTGTAAACCGGCATGACGTCATCATAAAGACAACATTCATGATATCTTCTTTGTTTAATAGATCCGCAATAACCGAGGCAACAGCTCCGCTTCCAAGAATTGTGGTTCCTTGATTCACGCGCCTGACACATGTTTCTTGCCTTATAAATAGGACCGAAGGGTCATTCTTTTCTCCCCTTCATCCCCTTTCTCTTCATCTTCCTCGCGTCGCCAGCCTCGGAGCTCCGCCGCCGCCGTTGACCTCCGCACCGTCTTGGGCCGCTGCATCAACCTGAACGCACCAGAGCACTGCGGTAGCTTTCCGCATCTTCCTCGATTCTGGTAAGCCTTCTGTTCTTGTTAACATAGATCTGTTCTAGGGTTTCGTGTTCTTGCCGTGTTCATCACTTGTTCATGCTCGTACCCAGACTCCTGGATAGATCTGTGAAACCCTGCTCTGATTAGCAGTAGCTTTTAGCATCCGCCTGTAGTTTCATGCTCAAGTCCATAGATCTCATCTATATATCTGCCCATTGATTCACTTCCGCTCTGCTTTAAGTCTTTGAATATTTTTCTTCTTTTCTGAACTTGCTTTAGATCCAACGCTATATCTAGACCTTGTGAAACCTATTTCTGCATACTTATCCATCCGCAACCTTACTTGCTTCAATGTTAAACCAAGGCGGTTTAACTTAGTGTAGAAAATTGATAAGTCGGTATATACCATTAGTCCCCTTGTTGAACCGCCAGAATTCTTTAGCCAGATGATGTCGCTTCATAGAACTCCGGTTTATATGTAGTTGTCTCCGGGTTAACATTGTACACACCAGTGCACACTTGTCCCAAAACATTCTTGAACCGGAATTACGTATTTTGTAGATTTTATCATGGCCAAACAAGTATATGAGTGCAACTGGGCTCCTTCTCGCGTCACAGAAACTCAATTGAACAACTTAGTTTTGACCGGTGCTTTAAGCAGCAAAGATACTATCCATTGGAGAGTCCCTGGTAAAGAATGTCCGCCCACACCTCAAGAGGGAGAGGTTGTCGTTTTTGTAGATCACTTAGCCCGGGGTTTTAATCCGCCCAGTTCAAAATTCTATCGGGATGTCTTAACCAATTTTCAACTCAGCCCGCAAGACACTGGCCCCAACTCTGTTACCAACATCTGTCACTTCCAAGTGCTCTGTGAGGTGTTCTTTCAAGAGGAACCCACAGTTGAGTTGTTTAGAGACTGCTTCCATCTAAACCGCCGCACGGAATTAACTGATGGCTCCAATACAGAATTGGGTGGTGTGGCGATTCAGAAAAGAAAGGAGGTCACTTACCCTCAAGCCAAACTGCACAGCCACCCCAAGGAGTGGAATCAATCATGGTTCTATTGCAAAGACACCTCCCGGCTAATGAAAATCCTTTACCTGGCTTTCGTCCGGAGCGGCTTAGTAATACACACCCCTTTCCGCAAAGGTTGACTGCCAAGGAGAGAAGTAAATACGCTCCCCAACTATCCAAGATCAGAGCCTTCATGGCCAACGGTTTAATAGGAATTGATCTCGCACGCTGTTGGATATCATGGAGCATACTGCCCCTCAGCCAGCGCTCCGGTTTGATGTGCGAGTATACTGGTAGTGTCAATGACCCACTCCGACATGTTAACATCCAACTCACAGATGACGAGGTCACAGAAGCTGTGAAGAAAATGTTGAACGAACCGGAACACCTCTGCACTCGAACCGGCCTGCTTCCCTTCTGTGCTACCAACAAACCGCCAGCGGTAAGACTTTGATTTTACCTTTTACTGAACCTGCTATTGCTATCGCTGTCCATTTTTTATATATGTCAACTTCTATTTGAACAGGGCGATGATCCATTTTGGAGCAAGAAGCTTCCACAGGAGAAACCAGAAAAGCCAGACAAAGCGGAAAGACCAATCCGGCCAAAGACTAAAGTCGTTAAGAGGCCTGCTCATAAGAGGAAAACCACTTCATCCTCTGATCCGCCCGCTAATGACGATGTGGGTAATCCGGACCTTAAGGTAGAACTTGATTCACTTGGCTTACTTTTCACACGCCTTATTGATGATAATATTTGTCAGGATGATGCCGAAGCTAGTCATGCTGATGGTGCAGAGGTAATTACTCTCTCTTCTGATTCGAAACATTTGCCTTCACTAAAAACCCGTCAGGCAAACCGGAAAGTTAAATTTTCTCATCCTCTTGCTTACTTGGATCCCAAATTTCTTATGAAGACCCAACAGCACGAAGCTCGCCGCACAACTCGGCACAGCGGCCAGGTAGTTACCTCCGCCGGTTTACCGAACCGTCCGGTTTGGAAACGCCGTTCAGAGGTCTCTAATTTGCTTGTCAGTGCTTGTCCTAAAGCGGGATGTTTTCGTCAACCTCTTAATCCATTTGACTTCGATTATCAGGTTACTTCCCACTCATCCTCTCGCGAGTCATCGGCTACTCAGCTGCCACCGCTTAAAACGGTGCTTGGGTAAGCTATACTTGTCATAACATTTCTGGTGCGTTACTTTGTAGCATACACTGTTTTTGACTTTATTACTCCTTTCAGGGCCAAGCCTAGGCCGAGCAAGAAGGCTCGCCTGGATAAAGCGACCGAAGAAGAAACTGCCCCTGAACCGGACAACGCCCCAGATCTTGAAGCGGCTATTCGTGAAGACGTACCCAACGACCCGCCACTGCAAGATGATGATTTTATTGCTGAAGAAAGTCCTACTGATACTTCAGGCCCTGTTGACTAGCCCACAAGCCCCATCCGGATTGAGAGATCCACCAGTCCATCCAAGCCTGCTGATAAACCGACTGCCCCAGTGCAAACCGGTGAGTCCAAAGATGATGATGTTGTGATTACTGGCATTGGCCGTTCAGAGCCAAACAATCCCGTCCCCTTAGCCAAGCATACTGCCAAAGAAGAATTTGCTGTCATGGGCAAAGGCAAGTGGAATGTTGATCTGGCGACTTACGCTGCTCTGAATGCCCAAGATCTTCATTCCGGCTACTTGAACCGGTTGTATACCAGCCGTGATTATGAAGCCGGCCTGGTGAATATGATGAAGGAAAAATTTGAGGTAACTACCATGTGCTTTTTCCTGCTTGGATACTTCAATTTTGTTAACTCTCCTAGCCCCCAAGGTCCGGTTTTGCAATCTTCTTTCAAACTGGGACTTACAAATATAAATCTGAATGCTTCGAAATTCACTGATGTAGCCCCCATGGGCCTGTTCAACTTAATGTAGTTAAACCGGGACTTAAGTAATTTAACATGGCAGCATCAGAACTTATTTGAGCAAATAGCCATTAGACCCCAAGTGCCAAGTACTTCTATTGAGCTTGGGACTTTGCAATCAATTGAAAGATGAAGATCAAATATGCATTGGCCCCCAAGTACCAAGTGCATAACTTATTATGTGGTTTGTGCTTCAATTCTTGTACTGTTTGTTAAATCATATGACTGTCTGTATGCAGGCTGAGTTGAAGACCAAAGAAAGCCAACTCTGCCGATCTTCAAGAAAATTTGAAATCCCAACAAGCTGAAACCTCAAAGGTGAAAGAGGAGTTGACCAGCGCTTTAAGCGTCATGGAACAGCTTAAGGAGGGCTTCATGAAAGAGCGGGCGGATTGGGCCACTGAGAAGGCCGCTTTGACAAATAAAGTTGAAACTGCTGAAGCCGCCCTTAAACCGGTGGTAGATGAGCTGACCAGCGTAAAGCGGCAAGTGCATGCCATGACTGCCGCCATCTTTGGTAAGCTTCCTTTGACTTATGTAACAATTTGGCCTTCCTATGATAGGTCTGGTTTGTGAACTTTTTGTAATGTTGCAGGTACACGCATTGGTCACTTGGGATCAGATGTGCGGAAGAAGTTGAAGGCTGCCTATACACTGATAGAACACCAAGTCTTGGATGAGCCGAACCACCAAATCTCCTTCTTGAAAGGTTCTGGTTCTGACTTGGCGGTTGTGATAACAACGAAGATCCTGTTGGTAAATCGCCGAGCGGGCAGCTGCTATGTCACGCTCCTCATCCAACAGGTCCAAAGCATTTTGTCGTGCCGTCTCGTTGTCCGCATCAACATAAGCCGCCACACGAGGTGAATCATGACGAATATCACTGGGGAGAACCGCCTCCACTCGGTAGACCATGAAGAACGGTGTGTATCCTGTGGATCTGTTGGGCGTAGTATTGATACTCCATAACACAAATGGTAGCTCTTCTACCCAACAACCCGGTGTCCTCTGCAAAGGAACCATAAGCCGGGGTTTGATGCCTCTCAAGATCTCTTTATTAGCTCTTTCTGCTTGATCATTGGACTGTGGGTGGGCTACTGATGAAACGTCAAGCCGGATGTGCTCACGTTCGCAGAACTCCTTCATGGCCCCCTTGGACAAATTGGTACCATTATCTGTGATGATACTGTGTGGAAAGCCAAACCGGAAAATCACCTTTTTGATGAACTGAACCGTCGTGGCCGCATCACACTTGCTAACAGGTTCTGCCTCCACCCACTTTGTAAACTTGTCAACCGCCACCAGGAGGTGGGTCTTCTTATCCTTGGACCTTTTGAAAGGCACAACCATATCCAGCCCCCAAGTTGCAAACGACCAAGTGATTGGAATCATCCTCAATTCTTGAGCCGACACATGAGCACGTCTTGAAAACTTTTGGCAACCGTCACATCGTCTGACCAGATCCTCCGCATCAGCATGAGCTAACCAACAAAAACTATGGCGGAACGCTTTAGCCACCAAAGATTTTGAACCAGCGTGATGACCACAATCTCCTTCGTGGATCTCATACAAAATTTCACAGCTTTCCTCAGGAGACACAAAGCGTTGAAACGCCCCTGACACACTGCAATGATGCAATTCGCCATTAACAATAGTCATAGACTTGGATCGCCGGATTATCTGCCGGGCCAAGGTTTCATCCTCTGGTAGCTCGCCCCGGTTCATGTACGCAAGATAAGGAAGCGTCCAATCCGGAATGACGTGAAGAGCTGCCAGCAATTGAGCCTCCGGATCAGGAATAGCCAAATCCGCTTCACCAGGGAGCTTGACCGACGGGTTGTGCAGCACATCAAGAAAAACATTAGGCGGGACCGGTTTACGCTGAGAGCCCAACCGGCTTAAAGCGTCCGCCGCTTCATTCTTCCGACGGTCCACGTGATCCACGTGATAGCCCTTGAAGTGACCTGCAACAATATCCACCTCACGACGATATGCGGCCATGAGTGGGTCCTTAGAATCCCAAGTGCCAGACACCTGTTGAGCCACTAGGTCCGAGTCACCGAAGCACTTAACCCAGTTTAGATTCATCTCTTTAGCCATCTGGAGACCATGGAGCAAGGCTTCATACTCAGCTGCATTGTTAGTACAAGGGAACATTAAGCGGAGAACATAACAGAACTTGTCACCTCGTGGGGAAGTTAATACGACTCCAGCCCCCGAGCCCTCCAATTGCCTGGATCCATCAAAATGGATAGTCCAATATGTGTGATCCGACTTATCTTCAGGTGCTTGCAGCTCCGTCCAATCATTGATGAAATCAAAAAGTGCTTGAGACTTCACCGCCGTCCGAGGCACGTACTTCAACCCATGCGGCCCAAGTTCTATAGCCACTTGGTAATCCGGCCAGTCGCTTCCCGATTCTGGATGATATCACCCAAGGGGGCAGAACTGACCACTGTGATGGGGTGCCCTTGGAAATACTGCTTCAGCTTCCGGCT
Source organism: Aegilops umbellulata (assembly GCA_032464435.1). NCBI lineage: Eukaryota > Viridiplantae > Streptophyta > Magnoliopsida > Poales > Poaceae > Aegilops > Aegilops umbellulata. Next base: position 447,952,482 of record CP136054.1, read on the forward strand.
TGCCATGAAAACTCCATATACCAGCTTCTGCCAATGTGGATACCTTTGCTTGGATTCAATAAGTACCTCACTAATATAGTTAACCGGACGCTAAACCAGATGCTCCTTGCCTGCCTCCTTCCGCTCCACCACAATAGCCACACTGACTACACGAGCGTTAGCAGCAACATATAGCAGTAGCGGCTCCTTGTCAATGGGAGCGGCAAGCACAGGCGGATTGGCCAATTGCCGCTTTAAGTCCTCAAATGCCTTATCAGCAGCGGAACTCCAGACGAACTGATCCGTCTTCTTCAACATCTGATACAAAGGAATTGCCTTCTCACCAAGGCGGCTGATAAACCGGCTCAGCGCAGCAATCCGGCCATCCAAGCGTTGAACGTCATTGATACACTTCGGTTTAGCCAGGGAGGTGATGGTTGTGATCTTCTCCGGATTAGCCTCAATTCCCCTGCTGGACACCAGAAAACCCAATAACTTGCTTGCCGGTACACCAAAAACACATTTGGCCGGATTGAGCATCATTTTGTACGTCCTCAGGTTATCAAAGGTTTCCTTCAAATTGTCAACCAGAGTCTCCTTCTTCCTTGACTTAATCACAATATCATCCACGTAAGCATGTACATTACGGCCAATCTGCTTGTGAAGACAATTTTGTACACACCGTTGATAGGTTGCCTGGGCACTCTTGAGCCCAAAAGGCATAGACACATAGCAGAAGGCTCCAAAGGGAGTTATGAACACCGTCTTCTCCTAGTCCTTAACTGCCATTTTGATCTGATGATAGCCAGAATACGCATCCAAAAAACTCAAACGCTCACAACCCGCCGTAGCATCAATAATTTGATCAATACGGGGGAGGGCAAAAGGATCTGCTGGACAAGCTTTATTAAGGTATGTGTAATCCACACACATACGCCAGGTGCAGTTTTTCTTAAGGACCAGCACCAGATTAGCAAGCCACTCAGGGTGAAAAACTTCAACAATAAAGCCAGCTGCCAAGAGCCTGGCTACCTCTTCTCCAATAACTCGATGAGCGCTCTTTCCTATTTCGGATCCAGATTGGCACTGACGCTGAACTGCTTGGACCAATCGCCAGGCACGAAGTCAACAAGCTTAGTCTCAGCTGCCGATTTGAACTTCAGGGCCGGATCATGCTCCGTAGTTGGTTTCTTCAATGGAGTCATGTCCGCCGGATCAACATTGTCTTTGTAATATTTCAGTTCCTCTGTGGCACAAACCGACTCTGCGTAGGCCGCATCGCCTTCCTCGCACTCAAAAGCGACTTTATGGCTCCTGTGAACTGTTATTGTCCCCTTGTGGCCCGACATCTTAAGCTGTAAATACACATAACAGGGTCGTGCCATAAACTTGGCGTAGGCCGGTCGCCCAAACAGGGCATGATATGGACTTTTGATTTTTACTACTTCAAACGTCAGTGTCTCCGACCTGGAATCATGATCATCTCCAAAGGCCACTTCCAGCGCTAACTTACCAATAGGATATGCTGACTTGCCAGGTACCACACCATGGAACACTGTATTGGATGGTTTGAGATATTTATCTGTTAGCCCCATACGACGGAAGGTCTCATAATACAAGATATTAATGCTGCTCCCTCCATCCATGAGCACCTTGGTGAACTTGTAACCTCCCACCTGAGGTGTCATAATACAAGATATTAATGCTGCTCCCTCCATCCATGAGCACCTTGGTGAACTTGTAACCTCCCACCTGAGGTGCCACCACCAGAGCCAACTGACCCGGATTGTCAACCCGGGGAGGGTGATCCTCTCTGCTCCATATGATTGGCTGTTCAGACCAGCGTAGATAACGGGGCACGGCCGGTTCAACAGAGTTGACTGCCCGCTTCTGAACCTTCCGGTCTCGCTTGTCCAAGCTAGTGGTGAATACATGATACTGCCCACTATTCAACTGCTTTGGGTTGCTCTGGTAACCCGACTACTGCTGTTGCTGGTTGTAACCACCCTGGTTATTCTGATTATTATGATTGTTATGTCCGCCCGGATTACCATTAAATCCTGAACCAGAATTTCCTCCACCGTAACCCGGCCTGTATCTCGAGCCACCGTCGGAGCCGTGATCATACCGGAAAGCATTAGAATTCTTGAACTCCTGCATAATGTAGCAATCCTTTCAAAGGTGGTTTGCCGGCACCTCCTTTGGCCCATGCTTCGGACAGGGCTGGTTCAATAGATAATTTAGGCGGTCCGGGTTAGGGTTAGGCGCTCCACCGTGGTTTGGCGCTTTACCCTTGCGTCGCTGGCCCTTGTCCTGCGCGTTGGTATTAGCCACGAAGTCCATGTTGCCATCCGCTTTACGCTTGCCTCCGCCACCATTACCTGTCGAGTGATGTTGCTGACCTTTGGATTTGCCGTTCTTCTTTCCCTTCCCTGTCTTGTCATCATCAGACTTGGGATCCTTGGTACTATCAGAATCAGCATACTTTACCAAAGCGGCCATGAGAGTCCCCAAGTCAGTGTAGTGGCGCTTCATCCGCCCTAACTTCAGTTTTAGGGGCCCAAACCGGCAATTGCCTTCCAGGGTTATAACCGCGGTGTCAGCGTTGATGCGGTCTGATGAATGCAGAACTTGCGAGACCCGGCGCACCCAATGATTCATTGATTCTCCTTCCTCCTGGATGCAGGCAGCTAGATCCACTATCGACATAGGCTGCTTACACGTGTCTTTGAAATTACTGATAAACCGGGCTCGTAACTGGGCCCATGAACTGATAGAATTGGCCGGCAAGCTTTTTAACCAAGTACGGGCCGTTCCTTCAAGCATCATGGTGAAATACTTTGCACACGCCGCATCATCCACATCAAGCATCTCCATGGCCATCTCATAGCTCTCCACCCATGTCTCTGGAGGTTGATCCGCCGTATAGTTTCGTACCTTGCGCGGGCCCTTGAAATCCTTGGGTAGGCACACATTGCGTAAAGCGGGGACAAGGCAAGGCACCCCCAAAGAGCTAGAGGTAACTCCAGGCTCGACCGAGGTGGTCGGACGAACCGGCGTAAGCTGACGAGCTTGATATTGTGCCGCTAACTCGGCCTCCCTGCGCGCTCGGGCCCGGTCCACCACTTCCTGAGCATTATCGACACCACCTGCCGGGTTGTTACCACGGGGCGCTCCACGTCGTGCATTACTTGACACGGCCGGTTCATCCATATGCCTGCTATAGCTCCGGCTTGGACGAGGGGTCGAGTGGATCCGTTCGCGGCTATACGAATACGCTTCCTGTTGGACCTAAGCTGTCCTAAGAAGCTCCTTGACCCGGCGCGTCTCTACCGCCTGCGGCGAGTCACCTTCAATTGGAATGGCCTCCAGCCGTGCAGCAGCTGCAACGAGATTGTCCATCGGGTTGGAGTAGTGAACCGGAGGTGTTGGCACAGCCTGAGGTACACCAGTATTATGACAGGGCAGATCTATCAAACGGGGCTGGACCGGCGCGCCCGTCCCAGGTGCTTTCGCCCGGTTTACCACTGGCGGATTACTGGTTCCCACTCCGGGGGTGTTGAAGAGGTCTCTGGCTTCGAAAACTGAAGGCAAACAAGATCGGTACTTCCTCCTCATGACTTCCTGCGACGCGTTCTGGTCCAACATGAGCCTGTAGGCTTGCGCATCTAAAGCGGCCCGCTCTGCAGTCATCTTGGCATCTTGAGCTGCTAGGTCCGCCTTAGCCTGAGTGATTTGCTCCCTCACCTTTGCAATCTCCGTGTTGTGAGCGTCCTGATCCGCTGGGTTAGCCTCTGCCATGAGCGCAGCCAACGCATCGAACAGATCCGATAAAACTTGAGCCGGCGGGCGCACAGAGCCTCCTACCCCGACAGCCGTCGCCGCTACTGAACCGGAGATCATTGCCGCAGCGGTCGAAGAATGAAGCACTGCTTGTGTACCGGCCATGAATATTCCAACCCGGTTGGGCAGATCGGAGTGGTCCGGAATACTGTCACCGTCGGAACAGCCCACAATCCGGCCATCTTTTAGCTGATACAGAGATTCAGTTTCTCCGGCTGACGACTCGTCGCCGGAGTAACCGATGGTCTCGCCACCAGATTTTGATCCATCCTCGTAACTTCCTCCGTGGATGACTCCCACGAAGGCACGCTTCACGGCCGGTTTAACCTGGGCAGATCGCGCACGCTGAGCCGTCTCGACGAGGTCGGTGCAGGTGTCCAGCTCAGGGCCCGGTTCACCGATCTTGCAATGAAAACGTGTATGCCACCAAAGGGGACCCGGTACCCGTACTCAATCGAGCCGGCCTCGGGGCCCCAGCCTGCATCGTCGATGTAGAGCTTGCCGCGATGACTCTTAGTCATCCGGCCCACAGCGTAGCCCTCGAGTCCTTCGAAGCGGCCCTCCAAGAACTTGAAACCATCGCGCGATAGCCCCACGGTGGGCGCCAACTGTCGTGGTTTTGTCACGGCAGATGTCCTGGAGAAAGGACTTAGTCGTGGAACCATCGCGACGGGTTAGCTTGAAGGGGTTATAGCGGACACAGGGACGCAGAGAGTTTTATACTAGTTCGACCCCTTCGATGAAGGTAAAAGTCTACGTCTAGTTGTGATGGAATTGATGGGGTTTCGATGACTAGGGAGAAAACAAGCTTCGCCTAAGTCTCGAGTTGTTGTTGTCTGTTCCTGAACCGCCTCCAGGTCGTCCCCTTATATACACGGGTGACGCCCGTTGGTCCACAGAGTCCCAACACCGGTTCATACTCGTATCTGGGTTGGTCTCTCCTTATTCCTAACTTACAATACAAGTTTCCATACCAAGCCGGTTTACGGCTATAGGTCTTAAACCGACTACAGGCCTTGGGCCCTTATCTTCCTCCTTGGGCTTTAGCACCCTTGAATTACTGATGACGTTAACCCGGCCCAAATAGGCCGGTTTACGCCCAGTAGTAATATCCCCAACAGCACTCATGGAGACACGTGCCCCAGGGCCTATCACCGCGGAGTTCCGCCACTGGTCGTCCCAACCGATCACCTTCAACCATCGGGATTACTTGGCAAGTATCCAGCATGCAGGATGGGTTGCCTTGGTGTTAGACCCAATAATTGACGGATACCACTTCACACGAGTCCTAATGGACGGCGGCAGTAGTTTAAACCTGATATATCAAGACACAGTCGGCAAAATGGGGATAGACCCAACAAAAATCAGCCACAACAATACTACCTTTAAAGGAGCAATGCCAGGCCCAGAAGCTCGTTGCATGGGCTCCCTGCTACTAGAAGTTATATTTGGCTTTCCAGATAACTTCCGCAGCGAAAAGTTAACCTTCCACATCGCTCCGTTTCAAAGTGGCTATCAAGCACTACTCGGACGCGAAGCTTTCGCTCGCTTTAACGCAATACGGCATTACGCTTCTCTCATGCTTAAGATGCCCGGTCCACGTGGCATCATTACAGTAAATGGAAATATTGAGCGCTCCTTGCGCGCGGAAAACCGTGCGGCTGCTTTGGCAGCCGCACACTAAACGGCCTCACCAGCTAGAACATCTGACAGGTCGTTAAGACCACCGACACGGTTAGACGAGTCCGGCGTAGCTATATAATTGACACAGGTTCGATGGCTATACCCCTATAACAATACAAGGGGCTCAACGCGTGTAAACAAGTGACAATCAGGCTCAATTTTACTCATCTTGAACTGTACTTGGTATATTTAGTATAACCTACCTTTTGCATGACAACTTTTCAGCGAAGTTCCTCTCTAGTACAGATGACCACCGTGCTACACCCGTCCAGGATACGGCACAATAGAGACACAGGCGCAGACGTGCAGCAGGGACCCATTCCAAGGATTCTCTTTAGATTAAGACCCTGTGTAAACCTTTTTTACTGTCTCTTGTTGATACACATCCCCCGGATTCTCAGTACAACTGAGATGGATGCTGACATATTGGCATGTGGCACGTCAGATTATTGCACGTACCTGGACACCAGGGGCTTATTACAAAGGGCATTGCTTAGCCCGGTTTACATAATAAAGACTGAATACCTTAGGGAGTGTTTGGCGTCGCGAGTTTGGCCTTATATGCATCAGCTCCGAATCATGTCTTTGGTCAAATGTTGGGCTTGCCCGGCTCCTGTGTTTTGCTGCCTTACGTTCCGCTCTATCAGCTAAGGCGGCACCAGGAGAACTACTGCGATTGTGCCCTGGTTCATCCGGACGAGCACCTCAATAGAGAAAGCCGAAAACTGACTGTCATGATATAGCGTGAGACTGGTCAACCACTCGATGACCTAGCAGAATCTTTGGGATTCCTCCGCCTTAAGGAAGGGCCGTTTCCCGGCCAGGCATGTACGCGCCCTGAATCCAGATGAACGCGGAGCCACCAGGGGCTATATAGTAGCCCCACTGTCAAACTCCTTTGGCTAAGCCAAAGTGTTAAAGCATTATTGTCCGATTGCCTAGTTCGCTGCGCTATCACCTCCTTAATGGACCAAGACGTTGGATCAAGTGTGAATATGCGTCTTCTGCGAACACCCCCGCATCATATGCGTGGGGGCTGAAGCCGATGACTGCCATCTTTCAGGTTATCTACATACACACATAAATGGCCGCACAGGAGGTATTATAATTCTTGTAGGCACAAGTATAAAATAGCCTTCATAATTCAGTAAAAACATTGTTTTTCAATGGGAATACATGTCATTAGAACATAATATTCTTCGAGCACTGCGCCTCTATGGAGCGAGCGCCCTCAAGAACTTCTCGAAAGTAGTGCCTGGCAGGTACTCGGCTCTTGTCCGATTCTTGGGCTGCAATGGCGGTGGCCTCCATCTCCGCCCAGTATGTCTTCACACGGGCAAGGGCCATCCGCGCACCCTCTACGCACGCCGACCTCTTCATCGCGTTGTATGCGGCACTGCACCAAGGAACTGCTGCAACAAGCTGAAATAACGGTTCGGCTTTGGCCTTTCCGGCCACAGATGATCCACCACAGACCTCATGGCGAGTCTGGACAATCTATTCAGCTCGGCCCATTCGGCCAACCGATCAGTCAATGGAAGCGGACGCCCTGGAACGTGAAATTGTGACCAGAACAGCTTTTCCACTTCGCGATCTTTTTGATCTCGGAAGTATTCGGCCGCATCGGCAGCACTCGCCGCTAAGTCCAGATATGCGTCCATAGAGCTCCACAGTCGGTCCAAAGGGGCGTACTTAGGATCTCCGAACTTCATCCGCAGCATAAAGGGCTTCCCGACCGTAATATCCCCGGCTTGGCGCAGCTCCTCCTTCATCGCTCTCATTGCAGAGCGGGTGTCTTTGGCTGCCACCGTGGCCTTCTCCAGGTCTGTCCTCTTCGCTCGATCTTCCTTTTCAAGAAGCTCATAACGGTCAGCGGCATTCTTCAATTCCATAGCCATTCTGGCTACTTCCTCCTTGCTTTGGCAGTGAGCAGCCTGTTCGGCTTTCAGCTCCTCGATTGCCTTTAGGGCAGCCGCATCGCTTTTCCTGGCTTGTTGTTTAGCTCGGGCAAGTTCCGCCCGAAGGTTCTCCACGGCCGCAGCTCCATCTGCATTCAAAAACATGTTATAGATACTGGCATCATGCTCCTCTTATCATGTGTCACTGGAGAAATTACATACCCTGTGCCTCGTCAAGCTGCTTGTTGACAAGTATGATGTCGGCGTCTGCCAGATCAAGCTGCCGCTTTAGATCGGCAAACTCATTAGTCCGGCTGGCCACTGGACCCTCCGCCACCTGCATATCACGGCGGCACAATTATTCCTGGGACTATGATCCTCTATGCGCCGTCGTCTTCGACGGCACCCAGAGTCTCAGGGCTGCTATCTACACAGGGCACATCTAAAAACGTGCGATACTGTAAAAAAAATGTACATCATTTCGTGCACCTCTAAACCCGTCAGTAGACTCATAACAGCTTCATGCAACCCACTTTTAGCGGACGAAATTCTTTCAATCGCTGCACCCATCAACGCGCGGTGCTCTTCTGAGATAGCCGATCGCTCTAGCAGATCCCTCAGTATGTCCGACCGCACACCAGGCGGAGCCAGACTCTTTCGATTGCTCTCTTCAAAAGCCGGATACTGAGGACTTCGGGTGGCCATATGACTACCTTCTGGCCTTGCCGGATCAGGAGAAACCCTCCGCGACGACACCTCGGGGTCGCCCACCTCATGAGGCGGTTTGGCAGGGGGAGGCGTTTCGCTCTCCATCATCTCTGGAAGAAGATCCCCCGAAGACGAGCTCTGCTGAGAAGGGCTAAGATCCGAACTGCACGATAAATGCTTCGGTTATTTTCCTCAGGAGTAAAGGAAGGTTTTTTCATTATTAAGTACCCTTTTACTTACAGCTCGGTGGAGGGTTGATCCCCTTGAGGGCATAGTGCGGCCCGGGTATTCCTCGGTACAGGACCCTCTGGCGAAGATTTCTTCCCCCATTTGGAGACCATTGTCTCCGGGTCCTCAGAGGCGGTCCTCTTCCTTCCCTGGGGACAGGAAGTTTTGGTTCCTCCCGTCTGACTAACCTCTTCACGGAGGCGGTAGCCTCCTTGTTCCCCCCTTTATCTTATCCTGAGGACGCTTGAGGCCCGATCTCCAGCATCCTAGTCAGCACGGGATTTGGCGAGGTCTCTGGGAGGGGGGCCGGACACCTGATCAACTTTGCCTTCGCTATCCAATCCTGGTTGAAAAAGCGGCTTTTTTAGGGCAACGTTGTGATAAATAAACGGATAGTGTGTTCGGATGCGGGGCTACTTACTTGGGTATCCGGGTGATTGTAGCTCAGACCTGCATCCTTAGTGATGTCCGGACACATTATCCGTGGTCTGAAGAACAATTTGTACATCTCCTCGGGCGTCATGCCGAGGAAGTGTTGGATAGCTCGCGGTCCCTCCGGGTTGAACTCCCACATGCGGAGGCGACGGCATTTGCAGGGCAGGACTCAGCGAATTAACATAACTTGCATTACCACGATCAGACTTATATCTCTCTCAAGGAGATCTCGGATGCAGATCTGCAATGTGGGCACGTCCTTTACTGGCCCCCAGTCTAGCCCCTTGTTGACCCATGACGTTATTCGTGGCAGGGGACCCGAGCGAAAGACAGGCCACCCACTTGGTGCCCCTGGGAGTTGTGATATAAAACCACTCTTGTTGCCATAAGCTGGACACCTCCTGAAACGAGCCCTCGGGCCATGGGGCGTCTGTGTTTTTGCTTATTACGACGCCTCCGCACTCTGCGTGCCGCCCCTCGATCATGTTCGGCACTACTTCGAAGGTCTTGAGCCACAGTCCGAAGTGAGGGGTAATACGGAGGAAAGCTTCGCACATGACGATGAATGGTGAGATGTGGAGGATGGACTCCCGAGCTAGATCATGGAAGTCCAACCGATAATATAACATAAGCCCCCTCACGAAGGGATCTGGCACGAAACCTAGCCCTCAGAGGAAGTGAGATACGAACACGACGCTCTCACCGGGCTGGGGAGTGGGAATAACCTGCCCTTGGGCAGGCAGCCTATGCGGGATTTCGTCAGTCAAGTATCTGTCCTCCCTTAGCTTTATTACGTCTTCCTCCGTGACGGAGGAAGGCATCCACCGACCTTGAAGGTTGGCTCCAGACATAATCGGAGGTCCGAAGCGCCTGAACCTGAGCTTTGGGTGTTGGAACTCGAGGCGGGAGGCGGATTCGATTAAGATCAAGAGGAAAAAGAATAGGCCTTGGCCTCTTTATAAAGAGTTTGAATACCAAGAGCCCTCCTCGTGACCGTTTGGGACTTAACTTCAATCGAGGGGTCATACCAACAGGCACGATTGGGTTACCCGCGTCCGTGTTGATGAGAACCCCGTAATAAAGGGAACACGATCTCTGCTTCGACAAGACGTGCCGAGGAAACCACCTCGCGGAACACACTGAGATTGGTTATGAAATACGATTCGAATAAAGACCTCGCTGTGGTGTGATGCCACACTACGGGGTATGTTAGCAGATGAAATTTGTGGAAATATTATTCTCTCTACGGTTGTATGTGGAACTTGTTTTGCAGAGCCGGACACGTTCCTCGTGTTCAAAATCTTTAATGAAGTATTCGAGGGAGGAACCCGCCTTGCAATGCCGAAGACAAATCTGCGTGCCGGACTCATCGTCATTGAAGCCTAGTTCAGGGGCTACTGAGGGAGTCCTCGATTAGGGGGTATCCGGATAGCCGGACTATATCCTTTGGCCGGACTGTTGGACTATGAAGATACAAGATTGAAGACTTCATCCCGTGTCCGGATGGGACTCTCCTTGGCGTGGAAGGCAAGCTTGGCAATACAGATATGTAGATCTCCTTCCTTGTAACCCTAGCCCCCTCCGGTGTCTATATAAACCAGAGGGTTTAGTCCATAGGACCAAGAACAACAATCATACCATAGGCTAGCTTCTAGGGTTTAGCCTCTTTGATCTCGTGGTAGATCAACTCTTGTAATACCCATATCATCAAGATCAATCAAGCAGGAGTAGGGTTTTACCTCCATCGAGAGGGCCTGAACCTGGGTAAAAACATCGTGTCCCCTGTCTACTGTTACCATGCGCCTAGACGCATAATTCGGGACCCCCTACCCGAGATCAGTCGGTTTTGACACCGACAGCGTACAAGCCGGATCAAGTGGGTAGTCATAGCTATGCTCAATGAGCATGAAGCCCCCAAGTGATCGTATGAAGTGACAATAAAGACTCATTATTTTTAGAAATGAAACAACAGAGGCCCTGAACTATCAGGGATGTCGGCTTTATTGTATTCATCATAATATATACATTGTCAAAGTTGTACATCACAAGAGCCGGTGGCTCAGGTGTAATAAGGCCGAAGATGAGCAATATTCCACGGCCGGTGGGTCTCCTCCTCTGACGTGCATGAGTCCTTGTGGTCTCGAACATCGATATGGTAATATGACCCGTTGTTCAGATTTTTGCTGACCACAAAGGGTCCTTCCCAAGGTGGGGATCGCTTGTGCATGTCAGTTTGGTCCTGGATAAGCCGGAGCACCAAATTGCCTACTTGAAAGGTCCTGGTTTTAACCCGGCGGCTGTGGTAACGACGCAAATCTTGCTGCTAAATCGCTGAACGAGCCGCCGCAAGGTCACGCTCCTCATCCAGCAGGTCAAGTGCATCCTGGCGTGCTTTCTCATTATCAGCTTCAACATAAGCCCCCACACGTGGCGAATCATGAGGGATGTCACTAGGGAGAACCGCCTCTTCTCCGTAAACCATGAAGAAAGGTGTGTAACCCGTAGATCTGTTGGGGGTGGTATTGATGCTCCATAACACCAAGGGTAACTCCTCCACCCAACAACCCGGTGTCCTCTGCAAAGGGACCATAAGCCGGGGCTTGATGCCTCTCAACATTTCTTGATTGGCTCTCTCAGCTTGACCTTTGGACTGGGGGTGAGCCACTAATGATACATCAAGTCGAATATGCTCTCGTTGACAGAACTCTCTCATAGCACCCTTGGACAGATTAGTGCCGTTGTCAGTTATAATGCTATGGGGAAAACCAAAATGGAAAATCACCTTTTTGATGAATTGAACCGCCATCGCCGCATCACACTTACTAACCGGCTCTGCTTCAACCAACCTTGTGAATTTGTCAACCGCCACCAAAAGGTGGGTCTTTTAATCCTTGGACCTTGTGAAAGGCCCAACCATATCAAGCCCCCAGACTGCAAATGGCCAAGAAATTGGAATTATACTCAATTCTTGAGCCCACACGTGAGCTCGTCTTGAGAATTTCTGACAACCATCACATTTACTGACCAAACCCTCTGCATCAGCATGCGCCATCAGCCAATAAAATCCATGACGAAAAGCCTTGGCCACGAGAGACTTAGAGCCGGCATGATGACCACAATCTCCTTCATGAATCTCTAGTAAGATCTCACAACCTTCTTCACAAGAGACACAACGTTGAAATGCAACCGTAACACTGCGATGAAGCAACTCCCCATTGTCGATTGTCATTGACTTAGACCGTCGAGTTATCTGTCTGGCCAAAGTTTCATCTTCAGGTAACACACCCCGGGTCATATACGCCAAATATGGAACTGTCCAATCAGGAATAGCATGAAGAGCCGCCACCAGTTGCGCCTTCGGATCAGGAATAGCAAGATCTTCCTCTGTAGGTAGTTTGACTGAAGGACTATGTCGGTGGGGAACGACACATATGGGATCACAAGAATCCCTACTAAGGTTGCGGCGCGCGGGGGTCGTGAGAAGAGCAGATCAAACAGGTAGCACACGGTTCGTTTATCTAGGTTCGGGCCGCGAGGATGCGTAAAACCCTACTCCTGCTTTGGTGGATTGTATATCTGTGTTCTTGAGCTAGCTATGGGTCGTGAGGAGCTCCAAAAAGCCGAATCCTCCTCCTGGTCGCCTCGGGCCTCCTTTCATAGGAAAGGGGCTGCCACAGTGGCACACATGAGGTGGAAAGGGTACAGTAATGCGACTTTATCCCTCGCATTACATGACAAGGCGCATTTAATGCGCCTTGCTTAGGTGTCCTTGCTTTTTGGGGATGGGGGAGAGCCATGTCCCATCCGTCGCCGCTCCTTCTGGTGTTGACACGCGCCCTGGCCAGCGGTGCTTGTGGTGCCATGTAGGCAGGCAAGCAGCTGAGGTGGCGCAGTGGTGGGTCTCCACGAAGATCTGTATGCTGCCACGCAGGCGCCTGCCCAACTGGTTGGGACGGCAGCTGCATGCGAACGGCGGTGGAGGCACGACTGGTGCGGGCCTGATGGTGGCCGCACGGGTGTCCTTGGCAAGGGCCTTGCCGGGGCCCCAGCAAGGGTCTTGCCGTGGCGCTCGATGTCATCCCCGGCAAGGCTCTTGCCGGGGGCCTTGTGGTCCTCCTTGGCTGGAATCCCGCCAAGGGTCATCACCTTCTTAAGTGGGTATCTGGTCTTGAATGTCTTCACAAAGATCTGCATGCCACCACGGGGATGTCTCCCGAATCCTTGCCCCATGGGGGCAGTGGACTCAAGGGTGACCTCGCTCCGTAGGTGTGGGGCGAGCTGCCACGGCAAGGATCTTGCCGGGCTAGCTAAAGCTGCCCCCGGCAAGGATCTTGCCGGGGGGGTCTGCTTTGTTCCCTTTGCTCTTCGTGGTCTTGGTCTTGGCGCCGTTCTGCTCCTCTTCAGCTTCGGCCTTACCTTGGTTTTACCTCCCTTGCCGTGCTCGGTGTGGCGGCGCCCATGGCTCAGACTGCCCGTGCACAGTCATAGGGGTACGAAAAGTGTACCCCCGTTTTTGTACACCGACAGGAGCCCCCGGGCCTGGGCCACACATAAGCGCAACGCGTTGTTGGGCTGGGCCCAGAAACGGTGCGCGGGCAGGCGGGTCAGTTTTTACCGCAGTACGTTTCTTCGCGCGCTACGCTTCCCATGTGTCCCGCGCGTGGCGCGGTGTGGGGAGGCGTGCGTGACGTGGGCGGCATGCGTGGGGCTGAGCTCTGCACGCATGCGTCACACCGTAGTAAAGGGGGCGGTTCGCGCCTTCCCCATAAACGGAGGGAGGCGTGGAGGCGCAGCCCATTTACTGAACAGGGCCGAGGCGTGGTCTTCAAGGCGTCCACTCCCTTCGATCACGGGGTGGGGAGAGGTCTCCTCACCCGTCGCCTTGGTCCTGCACGCTCGCCACGTGGCGCCCATGCGCTTGGGGTGGCGATTGGTGGAGGCGGGAAACTGGGCCGCCGCGGGCTGGGGCAGCAGGTCGGTCCCAGTTCCCGGCGCCCTCTGCGTCTTGATTGGCGGAGTGGGGCAGTCGAGCCCCCACCCCGTTCCTTCATAAGGAGCGGGAGGGGGAGGACGGTGCCCCGCATTCTTTCATCTCCTCCTTTCTTCAGCTTCTGCCCCCCCTTCCATCTGCTATGGAGAGAGGGAACCTTGGTCCTTCAACGGTGGCGGCGAGGGTCGCCGCTCGACAACGCGTCCCTCCTTCTCCCGCACCTGTGGTAGCAGAGCCAGCCGCAAGGGGAAGCGGGACGGGGGTGAGGCCGTGGGCGAGGCCGAGGCGCTCGGGGAAGAGGAGGACAGGGCGGCGCGCCGGCCTTGCCTCCGCCAGTGGTTCCTCCTCCCGCGGAGGGCCACGCTGGGGATGACCCCTGCGAGTTCTTCGTCAGGCTACGCCGGCCGCCTCGTCGTCGCCTTCGCCTCCCGACTCCATTCACGCGGGAGATGGAGCTGAATCCGCCGGAGTCATTGCGGCTGCGTATGAGGGGTTGCGGGATCAGCGGCACGCGGGTTCGCGTTGATTTCCCAGCCCCTCACGTGATGTATCTTCGTCGAGTATGGAAGACGTTCGCTCACATCCACCGCCTGACGAAGGGGCTCACTCTCCATTTCAAGATGATGGGGGGCGGCCTCCTCTCCGTCAAGGTCTTCAGGCTCTTCGGGACCCGCGCAAGGTGCTGCGTGGAGAGTTCTTCTGATAGCGAAGACTCCTCCTCGGGCGGGAGTGACGAGGAGGACAGAGGCAGCGACGACGAGGGCAGTAGGCGGCAGGATGACAGGTCCGACTAGGTGTCGGGTGCCGCTCCGTGCGGCACCGGCGACCCCATCATCCGTGTCGCCGGCTCCTTGAACTTCTCGGGGTCGTCTCCTTGGGCGGCTGGCGTTGGGAGGCTGCAGAAGAGGAAGAGGGCGGGCGGCAAGGCCGTCAACTCGGAGTACGCGGGCACCGACGCCTTCGACGCGTGCTAACGTCCTGCCGCGTCGTCTTCGAGCTCTGCTTCCGGCGCCGCCATCACCACCCAGCCTTTGGACGGCCACCGAGATGTTCTCTTGGTGTCTTCTGCCATCCGTAGCTCGCCTAGGCGCCTCTTTTGCCCTTTTCGCCTCCTTGGCCTGCCTCCTGAGGAGAGGAACAAGAAAGGGATTACGGCCACCTTATCTCTTTTTAGTTTGTAAGCCTTCGGGCCTTAGCTGAATTTAGAACTTGTAATCCCATCATTCATGTTTTTCATTCCCTACGGACTGTACCTGAATGGAATGTTTTTAATGAAAATGGGATGTTTGCCGGGCCATTTGTTTGCGGGTAGAACCCACGACAAGGAGGAAATCCTTGATATCTCTAAGATAAACATTTCCTCGCCTGGCAACAGGCCTTGCCGTCTCTCCACCTCACTCGACCTTTCTCACGCCTTTGGCGGAGGCAGGGATGAGGCGGGTTTAGGCTCCTCATTTCATCCTTTTGCTGTCGCGACTACGATGAAACCTGGCCCCAGGAACGAGTCCTAGGGCCTAGGGTTGGAGGAGCACGGTAGCTTTTTAGGAAAAACGAGGTTTCACATACCTCAGTCCATAAGGGAATGCATGATAAGGGATGAAGAACTTATCTGAAGTTGTAGCCCCTGACAACTTTAGTTTGCCGTGGGTGAACCTTTGCTCTTGTAGCCCCCGGTAAGACTGGCTTGCCGGGTCTAGATGCTGGTCCATCCTCCTTCTCTTTTTTGTCCTTAAGTGGTCCGGCAAGGATATGTGTGAGTCCTGCGAACCAAAGAAGACGAAAGAACGGCAAAGGGACGCACACTCAACCTCTAAGCTAGGGGTTAGTCGCCGCTAAGCACTATCAACCCTAACCAAGGACGAGATTCGACCTAGCATGCATGCTATAACTTAGGGCGCCAGCGCTTCATTTATTTATGCTCAGGGTCTGCGCCTGGCTTTGTACGAAGGGTTACATGCATCATCGGCAATGCTTCTACAAAAGGTGGCTTGCCGGGGGGCCCGGCAAGCCGCGCCTTACGGGTAAAACTTGCGAAGATGCTCAATGTTCCAGGAGTTGCTCACCGGAACGGCATCTTCGGTCTCCAGGCGGACCGCGCCGGGCCTGGTGACTCGTATTACCCGATAAGGGCCTTCCCACTTTGGCGTCAACTTGTTGGAATTCTTGGCTGATTGAACACGCTGAAGGACAAGGTCGCCTTCCTCAAGGCTTCAGGCATGAACCTTGCGGCTATGGTAGCGGCGCAAGGCTTGCTGGTAGCGTGCTGCTCTCATAGCCGCCCGAAGACGATCTTCCTCAAGGAGCAGTGCGTCATCTTGCCGCAGTTGCTCTTGCTCAAGCTCATCATAAGCGAGCACTCGAGGTGACCCGTATATGAGTTCAGTGGGGATAACTGCTTCTGCCCCGTATACCAGGGCAAAGGGTGTCTAGCCGGTGGCTCGATTTGGTGTCGTCCTGATTGACCAAAGAACCGTCGGCAACTCATCAATCCAGTGCCTTCCGCTCTTGTGCAGCCTGTCAAAGGTCCTGGTCCTTAAGCCTCGCAGCACTTCAGCATTTGCACTCTCAGCTTGACCATTGCTTCGCGGGTGAGCAACGGAAGCGAAACAGACTTTGCTGTCGAGGTCTTGAGTATATTGCATGAAGGTGCGGCTTGTGAACTGTGTGCCGTTGTCGGTGATGACCCTGTTGGGTACACCGAAGCGGCACACTAGTCCCTTGAAGAACTTGATGGCTAACTGAGTTGTGACCTTCCTCACTGCTTCCACCTCTGGCCACTTTGTGAACTTGTCGATTGCAACGTACAAGTACTCAAAGCCCCCGACAGCATGGGGGAAAGGGCCCAGTATGTCGAGCTCCCAGACCGAGAAGGGCCAGGAGAGAGGAATGGTTTGAAGGGCTTGAGCTGGATGATGAAGCTTCTTTGAATGGAACTGACACGCTTCACACCTGGTGACGAGTGTCGTCGCATCCTGGAGGGCGGTGGGCCAAAAGAAACCTTGCCGGAATGCCTTGCCGGCAAGGGCCCTTGACCCAATGTGGGATCCACACATGCCTCCGTGTATCTTCGCCAACAGCTCCAGTCCTTCCTCTCGACGGATACACTTCAATTTCACACCGTTCGGCCTCTTCTTGTACGGGACGTCATCGACGAACTGGTACATGGTAGAGCGACGGGCTACTTTTTCCGCTTCTTCCTGCTCTTCAGGAAGTTCCCCTGTTTGGAGGAATCGGACGGTATGCTATGCCCACGCTGGAGCTTGGGGCTCGACGGCGAGGACTTAAGGCATCTCCTCCGCCATAGGAGCGGCTGTCTCGACGGCAAGAGCTTGACGCTCCGCCGGAGCTAGCCTTCCCGTGGCGGGCTTAGTGTCCCCGGCAACATCCTTCCCGGCGGCTCCAGGGACCTCGGCGGGAAAGTACTTGCCGGGCCCTGATTTCCTTCTCTTGTTTTGCTCTGTTGATGGATCAGCGGACGGCTGAGTTAGCTGAAGCACAAAGGTACCTGGTTCCGCAGGTAGCTTGAGGGCAGCGCGCTTCGACAGGTAATCGGCGATATCGTTCTCTACTCAAGGAGCGTGTTCAGCCTGTATACCATCGAAACACTCTTCCAGCTTTCTCACTTCATCAACGTAGGCCTTCATCAACGGGCTCTGGTAATCCTTGTTGACTTGCTTGATGACAAGCTGCGAGTCGCCCCTGACGATAAGCTTTTTGATTCCGAGGTCCGCTGCGATCCTAAGACCGGCAAGCAGCCCTTTGTACTATGTCGTATTGTTTGTTGACACCTCCCTGGGGAAGTGCATCTGAATCACGTACTTGAGGTGCTCTCCGGTGGGGGCGACGAGCAGTACGCCAGCCCCGGCACCTTGTAGGGAGAAAGCCCCATCAAAGTACATAATCCAATTGCAACTTGCCTCCTTGCCGGGGAGAGCAGTTTCTTGGGCTTCTTCGTCAGGTGTTGCGGTCCACTCCGCGATGAACTCCGCCAGGAATCGGCTCTAGATCGTTGAAGTACTTTCAAACTTGAGGCCAAAGCTGGACAGCTCCAGTGCCCATTCCACAATCCTCCCCGTCGCATCTGGATTGTGCAATATCCGTTGTAGAGGGAGGCGAGTGACGACAGTGATCTCGTGTGCCTAGAAGTAGTGACGCAGCTTCCTCGAGGCCATGATGAGGCCGAAGAGCAGTTTCTGCACGCCGGAGTACCTTGATCTAGCTCCCTGGAGGAGGGAGCTGACAAAGTAGACCGGGTGCTTCATCATTTTCTTCTTCGGCGGCACTTCGACTGGCTGTATCGTCTCCGCATTGGTGCTGCCGGGCTCTGTCGCTGCCATTACCTCGTCGTCAACCTCTCTCTGCGCTACTAGTGCGGCGCTAACCACCTGGTTCATTGCCACTAGGTATAGCAGCAACAGCTCCTGGGGCCTAGGCGCAACTAGTGTTGGCGCAGAGGAGAGGTACTTCTTCAAATCTTGCAATGCTGCTTCGGCTTCTGGCGTCCACTCTACCGGGCCCGCCTTTTTCAGGATCTTGAAAAAGGGAAGGGCGCGCTCGGCAGACTAAGATATGAACCTGCCCATGGCAGCGACACAACCAGCAAGCCGACGCACATCCTTGATTCGCTTGGGTGCCTCAATCTGCTCTATAGCCTTGATTTTATCCGCATTGGCCTCTATCCCACGCTGTGACACAAAGAACCCGAGAAGCTTGCCGGACGGGACGCCGAAGACGCACTTCTCAGGGTTCAGCTTGAGATTGATCTTGCACAGGTTTGCGAATGTCTCTTGCAAATCTGGTATGAGGGTTGCCCTGTCTTTGGTTTTGACCACTATGTCATCCATATAAGCTTCCATATTTCTATGGAGCTGGGGTTCAAAACCAATCTGGACCACCCTCGCAAATGTCGAACCAGCACTCTTCAACCCGAAAGGCATCCGCATGAAACAATACATACCACATGGGGTGATGAATGTTGTTTTCTCTTCGTCTTCTCTTGTCATGGAAATCTGGTGGTAGCCGGAGTAGGCATCGAGGAATGACAACAGATCACACCCAGCTGTGGAGTCAACAATCTGGTCGATGCGCGGCAACGGGAAGGGGTCTTTGGGACAAGCCTTATTGATATCTGTGTAATCAATACACAGCCTCCACTTCCCATTTGCCTTGCGCACCACGACCGGATTGGCCAACCATGTTGGATGGAGCACTCCTCTTACTAAACCCGCCGCCTCCAGTTTCCGGATCTCTTCCGTGATAAACTCTTGTCGTTCCAAAGCTTGCTTCCTGACCTTTTGCTTGACGGGCCGCGCATGAGGACAGACAGCGAGATGGTGCTCAATCACCTCCCTAGGAACGTCGGGGATGTCGGAAGCTTGCCATACAAACACATCGACATTCGCCCGCAGGAAGGTGACGAGCGCGTCTTCCTATTTGTCGTCAAGGGTGGAGCTTATGGTAAAAGCTCCTCCCGTGCCGTCCTCATTGACGGAAACCTTCTTGGTTCCTGGCGGCGTGGCCCTGGACTTCTTATTTCCGCCGGCGGAGCTCTCTGGCACGTCCTCAACGGCAGCGCTACACTCCGAAGAGGTGCGCTTGCCGGAGTGGGTGTCCGAGGTCTCACCGGCCTTCTTCTTCTTCTTCCCTCCCGGGGTCCCAGCGACAGGAGCAAGTGCCCTAGCGGCGGCAGCTGCTGCAACTGCTTGATGGTATAGTTGGTCAGTGCAAATCAGTGCATCTTTCTTGTCGGAGGGGATGGTGATGATCGTCACGGGCCCTAGCATCTTCAGGGTGTTGTATGCGTAGTGTGACGCCGCCATGAACTTGGCCAGCGCTGGGCGGCCAAGGATCCCGTTGTAGGGCAAGGGGATCTTGGCAACATCAAACACAATCCTCTCCATCCTGAAGTTCAGGTCGCTTCCAAAAGTTACGGGCAGCGTGACCTTTCCCTTGGGTTGGCTTCTTCCCGGGTTGACCCCTTGAAACGTGCCCGTCTCTTCGAGGTCTCCATCAGGAATCTACAGCTTCTCGATCACGGCAGGTGAGATCATGTTCAGACGGGCCCCGCCATCGACTAGCATCTTTGTCACCTTGAGGTTGCGTATCGTTGATGAAACCAACAACGGCAAGCACCCGACCGCAGTAGTGCGATCAGGGTGATCCTCAGTGTCAAAAATGATAGGTGTGCTGGACCACTTCAGCGGCCTTTGGGCATCAAACGACGGCTCTGCCGCTGTAATCTCTCGCGCCCACTATTTAAGCCGGCGATGAGAGGTATGCAGCGAGGCGCCACCGTCGACGCACATGGCCTCTGTAGCTTTCTGAAACTCTTGGTCGCCGGACTCGTCGTCCTCTTCGTGATCGTCGTCTTCTGGCTTTCTGTCATGGCCCCGGGCGGGCCTCTCCTGTTGTTTATCCTTGCCGCGACGGCCCGCCTGGCTGTCATGCTTCTTGCCGGATCCCTCAGAACCGTCTTGGCCCTTCTCCTTGTCCTACCTCTTATATTCAGCCCTCTGATTCTCAGCGAGGAGCTCAACCTGTCGGCAGTCTTGGAGAGCATGGCCTTTGGTGCGATGGATCTTACAGTACCGCTTGCCGGAGTTGCCTGGCTTCTCGGCAACTGCCAAGGCCCGGCAGGCGACACATCCGGCAATTTCCTTGCCGGGGTCATCTGCCTTGGTTTTCTTGGTGGAGCCGGTGTCATCAGACCCCTCGACGGCAAGCATGGCTTTTCCTTTGCGCTTCCTGTTACGGCACCGGCCTTTCTTCGCCGGGGCGGCGGTATCCTCATCTGAGGATTCGGTTTCCATGCCGGCATCTTTGCCGGGGTACTTCCTTCCCTCTTCAGCCCGGGCACATCAGTCAGCAAGAACATAGAGTTTTGCGACATCTTTCACCTTGTTCATCGCCAGCCCTTCGCGCATCTTGCGGTTACGCACGTTCTAATGGAACGCGCTGATGATGGCGGCAGGGTGAACATCGGGGATATTGTACTGTATCCGGCTGAACCTCTGTATGTACTTGCAGAGACTCTCGCCTCCCTTCTGGGGAATGACATGCAGATCACTTGCTTGGCCATGAGCTTGGTGACCGCCAGTGAAGGCGCCCACGAACTCATGGCACAAATCCGACCAGGAGGAAATGGAGTCTACCGGCAAGTGCATCAACCATGACATGGCGTTGGGTTTAAGAGCCAACGGAAAGTAATTCGCAAGCACCTTATCGTCGCGGGCTCCGGCAGCCTGCATCGTGATGGTGTAGATGCTGAGGAACTCGGACGGGTGGGTCTTGCCGCCGTACTTCTCGCCCAGGTCAGGTTTGAAGGTGAGGTGAGTGGGCCACTGGAACTGCCGCAGCTCACGGGTAAAAGCCGGGCAGCCTACCTCGTAATGCAGGCCTCCAGGGCTCTCCGGTGCCGGGTGGTCCACAGCAGGCCCTGCTCGCCTGTCTGACTCGTGCTGCGCTCCGCACCGGCGCTCGATAGTGGTCCGAGCGTCTTCATGTTCCCGATCCCGAAGGACCTGGCGCTGGTCATGGTGGGTCCGTGGGTCGGACGACGCTATGGAGATTTCGTCGCCCGTAACATCGCGACGGGCAGGTGTCTGTGGTACGGGGCGAGGAGGAGGCGAATGCACCGTGGACGCGGCGCCGCCAGCTTTCCTGCAACTGGTACGCAGGACTCCGTTGGAACGTCGACCCGAGGGCTCCGCCGGGCTCGGTTCGTCTTTGTTGACCACCGCAACAAGGCTTCGGATGGTGGCTCTTCATTCGTTGAGTTTCCCCATAGTGGGAGGAAAATCGAGGAGCAACTGCGCGCGCCAAGGCTTCTGTTGGCGTTGGTGGCAGCGAAACCTGCACAGATCGCGACGCGCTTCGAATTCTGACCATGTCAGAAGGAGCTCTATCACGATCGCGCGGTCGCATGCCATCTTCACAAGCGCCTCGGCGAGCGGGCAGGTCTTCTACATCCCGGGAGTGGCGCTCAGGGCTCTTCCCATGGCGACGCCCGGGGTCTTCGGTGCGATCACGCCGTTCGTCGCGCGCCGCTTGAGAGGAGTGCGCCTTCGGCGCCAGCGTGGGAGTCTTGGAAGCCCTTGCGTCGCCCTCGGGCGGGGCGGCAGCGAGCCTGGAAGGCCCCGCGCCACCCGCGGAGGGCCCGGCTCCATCCTTGGATTTGGCGGCGTGCGGCCCGTTGCCAGGCGCACGAACATCGCCGCCTCCCAAACTCTGGCTGCTAGGACAGTGTTGGTGTTTGCGAACAACGCCCCGGGTCCTTTCTGTGACCGGTCCGCTACTCGCCCGCGTCGGGACGGGATGCCCGGCCTCCGACGGGCCAACCGCCACGGTCTTCTTCTTCTTGGGCGCCATGATGATGAAGAAGCGTCGAACTAACTGCTAAAGCCGATTCTCACAACTGCGCTGCCCCCTACCTGGCGCGCCAAAGATGTCGGTGGGGAACGACACCTAGCTATGGGATCACAAGAATCCCTACTACGGTTGTGGGGTGCGGGGGTCGTGAGAAGATCGGATCAAACAGGTAGCACACGGTTCGTTTATCCAGGTTCAGGCCGCAAGGATGCGTAAAACCCTACTCCTGCTCTTGTGGATTGTATATTTGTGTTCTTGAGCTAGCTATGGGGCGTGAGGAGCTCCAAAAAGCCGAATCCTCCTCCTGGTCGCCTCGGGCCTCCTTTTATAGGAAAGGGGCTGCCACAATGGCACACAGGAGGTGGAAAGGGTACAGTAATGCGAGTTTATCCCTCGCATTACATGACAAGGCGCATTTAATGCGCCTTGCTTAGGTGTCCCTGCTTTATCGGGGACGGGGAAGAGCCATGTCCCGTCCGTCGCCGCTCCTTCTGGTGTTGACACGCGCCCTGGCCAGCGGCACTTGTGGTGCCATGTAGGCAGGCAAGCAGCTGAGGTGGCGCAGTGGTGGGTCTCCACAAAGATCTGTATGCCGCCATGCACGCGCCACTGGTTGGGTCGGCAGCTGCATGCGAACGGCGGTGGAGGCGTGACTGGTGCGGGCCTGATGGTGGCCCCACGGGTGTCCTTGGCAAGGGCCTTGCCGGGGCCCCGGCAAGGGTCTTGCCATGGCGCTCGCTGTCATCCCCGGCAAGGCTCTTGCCGTGGGCCTTGTGGTCCTCCTTGGCTGGAATCCCGCCAAGGGTCATCACCTTCTTAAGTGGGTATCTGGTCTTGAATGTCTTCACAAAGATCTGCATGCCACCACGGGGATGTCTCCCGAATCCTTGCCCCATGGGGGCAGTGGACTCAAGGGTGACCTTGCTCCGTAGGTGTGGGGCGAGCTGCCACGGCAAGGATCTTGCTGAGCTAGCTAAAGCTGCCCCCCGGAAAGGATCTTGCCGGGGGTCTGCTTTGTTCCCTTTGCTCTCCGTGGTCTTGGTCTTGGCGCCGGTCTGCTCCTCTTCAGCTTCGGCCTTACCTTGGTTTTACCTCCCTTGCCGTGCTCGGTGTGGCGGCGCCCGTGGCTCAGACTGCCTGTGCACAGTCATAGGGGTACGAAAAGTGTACCCCCCCTTTTTGTACACCGACAGACTATGCAGAATATCAAGGAAAATATTGTGTGGCACCGGCTTACGCTGGGATGCCAACCGGCTTAAAGCATCAACCGCCTCGTTTTTCCGTCAATCAACATGCTCCACTTGATAGCCCTTGAAGTGACCAGCAATAGCATCAACCTCTCGGCAATAAGCCGCCATGAGTGGGTCCTTAGAATCCCAAGTGCCCGAAACTTGCTGAGCTACCAAATTTGAGTCACCAAAACACCTCACCCGGCTTAGATTCATCTCTTTAGCCATCCGAAGACCATGGAGTAAGGCTTCATACTCAGCTGCATTGTTAGTACAAGGGAACATCAACCTTAAAACATAACAAAATTGATCACCTCGTGGGGAAGTCAAAATAACTCCAGCCCCCGAGCCTTCCAATTGCCTAGACCCATCAAAGTGAATCGTCCAATATGTGCTATCTGGCTTCTCCTCAGGCATCTGCAACTCTGTCCAATCGTTGATGAAATGCACAAGTGCTTGATACTTGATAGCTGTGCGAGGCATATACTTCAAACCATGGGGTCCAAGCTCAATCGCCCACTTGGCTACTCGACCTGTGGCTTTTCTGTTTTGAATAATATCCCCTAGAGGAGTAGAACTAACCACGGTGATGGGATGACCCAGAAAATATTGCTTGAGCTTTCGCCTAACCATGAACACCCCATATACAAGCTTCTGGCAATGGGATACCTCTACTTAGACTCAATGAGCACCTCGTTGATGTAATAAACCGGCCTCTGAACCAGATGCTCCTTGCCCGATTCCTTCCTTTCCACCACAATTGCAACGCTAACAGCTCGGTTGTTGGCAGCCACATACAACAGCAAGGGCTCTTTATCAATGGGAGCAGCAAGAACCAGCGGTTTAGCTAATTGTTTCTTCAAGGCCTCAAAAGCCCGATCAGCAGCATCACTCCAGACAAAGTGATCTATCTTATTCATCATCTGGTATAAAGGGATAGCCTTTTCACCCAGTCGGCTTATGAACCGGCTTAAGGCCGCAATACGACCCGCCAGACGCTGAACAGCATTGATACACACCAGTTTAGCCAGGGAAGTGATAGCCTTTATTTTCTCCGGGTTAGCTTCAATACCCCATTCAGAAACCAGAAAGCCTAAGAGCTTCCATGCTGGTACGCCAAAGACACACTTGGCCAGGTTAAGCATCACCTTGTAGACCCGGAGATTGTCAAAGGTCACTTTCAAATCATCTATCAAGGTTTCCTTCTTCCTGGATTTCACCACAATATCATCCACATAAGCATGAACATTACGCCCAATCTGATCATGAAGGCAATTTTGCACACACCGCTGGTAAGTCGCCTGGGCACTCTTGAGCCCAAAAGGCATAGACACAAGACAGAAGGCTCCAAAAGGAGTGATGAAGGTTGTCTTCTTGTGGTCCTTAACTGCCATCTTGATCTGATGATAACCAGAATAAGCATCCAAAAATCTCAAACTCTCAGAACCCACCGTAGCATCAATGATCTGATCAATACGGGGGAGAGCAAAGGGATCAGTTGGACAGGCCTTGTTGAGGTCAGTGTAATCCACACACATACGCCAAGTACCGTTTTTCTTAAGTACCAGCACCGGGTTAGCCAACCACTCAGGATGAAAAACTTCAACAATAAACCCAGCCGCCAAGAGCCGGGCCACTTCTTCACCAATGGCCTTGCGCCTCTCTTCATTGAAACGGTGAAGGAATTGCTTGACCGGTTTAAACTTTGGATCAATATTTAGAGTGTGCTCAGCGAGTTCCCTCGTTACACCTGGCATGTCTGAAGGTTTCCATGCAAAGATGTCCTGGTTCTCACGGATGAACTCGATGAGCGCGCTTTCCTATTTCTGATCCAGATTAGCACTGATACTGAACTGCTTGGATGAATCACCAGGAACAAAGTCAACTAGCTTGGTGTTATCAGCTGATTTAAATTTCAACAGGAGGTCATGCTTTGTGGTCGGCTTCTTCAAAGATGTCATATCCGTCGGGTCAACATTATCCTTATAAAATTTCAACTCCTCTGTTGCATAGACAGACTCGCCGTAAGGAGCATCGCCTTATTCACATTCCAAGGCTATCTTCCGACTTCCATGCACTGTGATGGTACCCTTATGACCCGGCATCTTAAGCTGCAAATAAACATAACACGGCCTTGCCATGAACTTAGTATAAGCCGACCGCCCAAACAGAGCATGATAAGGGCTCTTGATTTTAACCACCTCAAAAGTTAACGTCTCAGACCTGGAATCATGATCATCACCAAAAGCCACCTCCAAAGATATTTTGCCCACCGGATATGCCGACTTACCAGGCACCACTCCAGGAAAAACAGTGTTCGATGGCTTAAGGTCTTTGTCAGTCAAGCCCATGGGACGAGAAGTTTCATAATACAGAATATTGATGTTGTTGCCTCCATCCATGAGTACCTTAGTGAATTTGTACCCACCAAACGGAGGCGCCACAACCAAAGCCAAGTGACCCGGATTATCAACCCGGGGCGGGTGATCCTCACGGCTCCAGAGAATCGGATGCTCAGACCATTGCAAATAATGAGGAATCGCCGGCTCAACTGCGTTCACTGCCCTTTTATGGAGCTTCTGATCCCGCTTGCATAAACTTGTGGTGAAGACATGGTACTGTCCACATTCAACTGCTTTGGGTTACTCTGATAACCAGACTGCTGCTGCTGATTCCCATGACCAGACTGTTGATTAAAACCACCTTGATTGCCTTGGCCCTGGAAACCAGAGTTAGAGCCGCCACCACCATAACCAGGAGCGTGAGAGACGGATCATGAGCCATCGTTTGGCCCATGATTGTTATGGAAAAATTGGAATTTCTATACTCCTTCATAATGAAACAATCCTTCCAGAGGTGAGTGGCCGGCTTTTCATGCGTACCATGCTTCGGGCAAGGCTGATTCATCATCGCCTCAAGGTTGAATTTAGGTCCTCCAAACCGGGGTGGTGGTTTTCCCTTGCGACGCTGAGTATTCTGCGTATTAGTGTTAGCCACAAAATCCAAATTGTCATCAGCCTTGCGCTTACCATTGCCACCTTGATTTGCCGGGTTATGCCGTTGCCCTTTCATATTATCGCTCTTCTTTCCCTTTCCCGGCTTATCATCATCAGACTCGGGGGCCTTGGTACCATCAGATTCGGCATATTTAACTAGAGCTTCCATTAGCTCCCCGATGTCATTGTAGTGGCATTTAAGCCGCCCCAGCTTCTGGTTCAATGGGAGAAAAAGGCAATTCTTCTCCAACATCAGGACTGCTGAGCCGACATTGATACTATCCAAACAATGTATAACAGTTGAGATCCGTCGCACCCAATGGGTTGTTGACTCGCCTCCACCCTGGACACAAGAATCCAAATCCAGGATTGACATAGGCCGCTTGCACGTGTCTTTAAAATTTTGTATAAAACGGGTGTTTAACTCTGCCCATGATCTAATGGAGTTAGCGGGCATGCCTTTCAGCCAAGTGCGAGCCGGCCCATCCAACATCATGGTGAAGTACTTAGCACATGCAACATCACTGACATCTAACATCTCCACGGCCATCTCATAACTCTCAATCCAGGCTTCAGGGGGCTGATCCGCTGTGTAATTAGGCACCTTACGAGCACCCTTGAAATCCGTAGGCAAACGCTCATTACGCAGAACCGGCACTAAACATGGCACACCCAAGGTTCTAGAGGTCACTCCTGCCTCCACTAAAGCTGATGGATAAACCGGAGATTATTGTTCAGCCGCTAGCTAAGCCACCAGCTCAGCCTCCCGACGCGCTCTGCCCTGATCTACCAAAGTCTGAGCATCGATACCTCGCGCGCTGGGTCATGCCCACGAGGCTGGTTGCGGTGTTGTTCACTGCTCGAAACTGTCGGTGAGTCAATGTGCCTGCTATAACTCCGGCTTGCATCAGCGGTTTAGTGAATCCTCTCACTGTTATGAGAATAAGCCGCTTGTTGAGCAACTGCTGTCTGAAGAAGCTCTCTGGCCCTCCGTGTCTCTACAGTTGTTGGACACTCGCCTTCAACTAGTAAAGCCGCCAATCGTGTCACCGCAGCAATCATATTATCCAACGGGTTAGAGTAATGATCCGGAGGCATCGGAACATGCTGAGGCGGAGTATTATTCAAACATGGCGGGTCCATCGCATGTGGCTGAACTGGCGCTCCAGTCCTAGGCACTTCGACCGCCCGGTTCACCACCGGCGGGTCACTGGTCCCTGCTCCAGACGTGTTGAAGAGGTTCCTTGCATCATAAACTAGAGGTAGACGACTCTGGTGCCTCCTCCTCATGATCTCGTTTGAAGCGTTATGATCCAATGTGAGCCGGAAGGACTCTTCCTGAATCCGTTGTGCCTGGGTGTCAAAAGCGACCCGCTCTGTAGCCATCTTAGCGTTCTCAGCCGCCATTTCTTCCTTGGCTTGAGCTATCTCATCACGTAGCCTTGCCACATCCACCTTGTGTTGTTCTTGAGTGTCCGGGGTTACCTCCGCCCCCATCAAAGTTGCCAGAGCCTCCAATAACTCTATGAGAACTTGAGCCAGCGGGCGCGCAGAGCTGCTAGCACCAGCCGCCGCGGCAGCCGTTGAACTGGAGGTCATAGCCGCGACGGTTGTTGTACCAAGCGCCGACTGTGTACCGTCCATGAAGATCGCGACCCAGTTCGGCGGCTCATAGGGGTCCGGAATACTATCACCATTGGAATAGCCCCCAAGCCGGCCGTTGTGCAGTTGATACAATGAA
Organism: Aegilops umbellulata; assembly: GCA_032464435.1. Classification (NCBI taxonomy): domain Eukaryota; kingdom Viridiplantae; phylum Streptophyta; class Magnoliopsida; order Poales; family Poaceae; genus Aegilops; species Aegilops umbellulata. Next base: position 447,980,579 of record CP136054.1, read on the forward strand.
TTAGTCTCGCCGGTGGATGACTCACCATCAGAGTAGATGGCCATCTCACCGCCAGACACAGATCCTTCCTCGCCTTCCGCCCCATGGATGAAACCAACAAAGGCGTGCTTCACAGCATACTGAACCCGGGCGGGTCGTGCACGCTGAGCCGTCTCAATGATGTCAGTGTAGATGTCCGGCTCAAGGCCCGGTTCGCCGATCTTGCCGATGAAGACGTGGATTCCGCCGAAGGGCACCTGGTACCCGTACTCAATTGAGCCAGCTTGGGGGCCCCAGCCTGCCTCGTCAATGTAGAGCTTGTCGCGACGACTCTTGGGCATCCGGCCCACAACATATCCCTTGATCCCTTTGAAGTTGCCCTTTAAGAACTCGAAACCACCGTGCGCCAGCCCCGCGGCGGGCGCCAACTGTCGTGGAATTGTCACGGCAGATGTCCTAGCGGAAGGACTTAGTCGTGGATCCATCACAACTAGGTTAGATTAAAGGGGTTAATCGGGATAAAGGACACGCAGAGTTTATACTGGTTTGGCCCCTTGCGGTGAAGGTAAAAGCCTAATCCAGTTTGAGGTGGTATTGCTAGGGTTTCAATTACCAGGGAGCGAATACGCTTGACCTAGTTCTCGATCTCTTGTTTCTTTCCCTAAGTTGCCGTCGGGTCGTCCCTTTATATACACAGGAAAGACGCCCGGCGATTCACAGAGTCCCGGCTGGCCCATACACAAGTGTCCGGCTCGGTGACTAACTACGCTTGCCTTACAAAACAAGTCATGCACATATGGCGGTTCATCCTCTTGGGCCTCAAGTCGCCTCTGGGTCTTGGGCCGTCAACATGCTTGTATGATCCGCCATCTTCATTGATGAGTCGCCAGTGGTATGACCCAGCCCCTCCTGGGCAGTTCATACCCAATAGTCATATCCCCAACACATGGTATAGGCTATGCGATGATATTGGATCTTGGAATTGGAATCGATTGAAATTGAAGTTCCACCAAAACATGTATCCTATGCATCTAGTTTATTGTGTTCGGAATTATATATATAATTTTTGGCCTCGTGAAGGAGAAAATATCGCTCTAGCTTGGGGGAGGCTTAAGTCAATGTTATATTCATGCCCAACCATGAGCTCTCAAGAGAAATTATTATCCAGAATTTTTATGCTCGGCTTTCTCATGATGATCAATCGATGCTTGATATTTCCTGTACTGGTTCTTTTATGAAGAGGACTATTGAATTCCGGTGGGATCTTTTGGAAAGAATTAAATGCAACTCTAAATATTGGGAACTCGATGAAGGTAAAGAGTCATGTATTATGCTTAAATATTATTGTGTTAAATCTTTTATGAATACCGATGCTTTTCAAAAGTATAGCACTAAATATGGACTTGACTTTGAGATAGTAGCCTCCTTTTGTGAATCATTTGCTACTCATGTTGATCTCCCTAAAGAGGAGTGGTTTAAATATCACCCACCTATTAAAGAAGAAATTAAAGAACCGGTACCAATTAAAAAGAAACCATAATTTACAATGTTGATCCAGTTGTTCCTTCTGCTTATATTGAGAAACCACCTTTCCCTCTTAGGATAAAGGAACATGCTAAAGTCTCAACTGTGGTTAACAAAAGTTATATTTGAACACCTAAACCTGATGAACAAATCAAAGTAGAACCTAGTGTTGCTATGATTAAGGATCTCTTGGAAGAAAATGTAGATGGGCATGTTATTTACTTCTGTGAAGAAGCTGCTAGAATTGCCAAACCTGATAAAAAGGATAATCATAGACCTATTGTTGGCATGCATGTTGTCTCAGTTAAAATAGCAGATCACTAATATCATGGTTTATGTGACATAGGTGCTAGCGTAAGTGCTATTCCTTACACCTTATACCAAGAAATTATGAATGACATAGCACCCGCAGAGATAGAAGACATAGATGTTACTATTAAACTTGCTAATAGAGACACTATTTCACCAATTGGGATTGTTTGAGATGTTGAAGTCTTGTGTTGGAAAATAAAATACCCTGCTCATTTTCTTGTTCTTGGTTCCCACAAGATGACTTCTGTTCCATTATCTTTGGTAGACCTTTCTTGAACACCATTAATGATAAAATAGATTGTGAGAAACAAACTGTCGATGTTAGCTTCGGTGATGAGTCTCATGAGTTTAATTTTTCCAAGTTTAGTAGAAAGCTTCATGAAAAAGAATTGCCTAGTAAGGATGAAATAATTGGTCTTGCTTATATTGTTGTGCCACCTACTGATCCTTTGGAACAATATTTGCTAGACCATGAAAATGATTTACATATGCATGAAAGAAATGAAATAGATAAGATTTTGTTTGAATAACGTCCTCCGCTTAAACACAATTTGCCTATTGAAACTCTAGGAGGTCAACCTCCACCTGAAGGTGATCCTGTGTTTGAATTAAAACAATTGCCAGACGCTTTGAAATATGCTTATCTTGATGAAAAGAAGATATATCATGTTATTATTAGTGCTAACCTTTCAGAACATGAAGAAGAAAGATTATTGAAAGTTCAAAGGAAGCACCGAGCTGCTATTGGATATACTCTTGATGATTTAAAGGGCATTAGTCCCACCCTATGTCAGCACAAGATTAATATGGAACCTGATGCTAAACCCGTTGTTGATCTCCAACGTCGGTTAAATCCAAAAATGAAGGAAGTGGTAAGAATGGAAATCTTAAAACTTCTGGAAGCAGGTATAATCTATCCTATAGCTAATAGTACACGAGTAAGTCATGTTCATTGTGTCCCTAAGAAAGGAGGTATTACTGTTGTTCCTAATGATAAAAATGAACTCATTCCACAAAGAATTGTTATAGGCTATAGAATGGTAATTGATTTTAGAAAATACAAAGCAACTAGAAAAGATCATTACCCTCTGCCTTTTATTGATCAAATGCTAGAAAGATTATCTAAGCACACACACTTTTGCTTCCTTGATGGATATTCTGGTTTTTCACAAATACCCGTTTCTCAACTTGATCAAGAAAAGGCCACTTTTACTTGTCCCTTTGGAACTTATGCTTATAGACGTATGCCTTTTGGTTTATGCAATGCACCTGCTACCTTTAAAAGATGTATGACTGCTATATTCTCTGAATTTTGTGAAAAGATTGTTGAGGTTTTCATGGATGACTTCTCTGTTTATGGGAAGTCTTTTGATGATTGTTTAAGAAATGTTAATTGAGTTTTGCAGAGATGCGAGCAAACAAATCTTGTCTTGAATTGAGAGAAGTGCCACTTTATGGTTAATGAAGGTATTGTCTTGGGTCATAAAATTTCTGAAAGAGCTATTGAAGTGGACAAAGCTAAGGTTGATGCAATTGACAAAATGTCATGTCCTAAAGATATCAAAGGCATTCGTAGTTTTCTAGGTCATGCTGGTTTCCATAGGAGATTTATCAAAGACTTTTCTAAAAAATTAGGCCTCTTACGAATCTTTTGCAAAAGGATGTTCCTTTTGTTTTTGATGATGATTGTTTGGAAGCCTTCAAAACGCTCAAGAAAGCCTTAATTTCTGCACCTATTGTTCAACCTCCTGATTGGAACTTGCCTTTTGAAATTATGTATGATGCTAGTGATTATGCTATTGGTGTTGTTCTAGGACAAAGAGTTGATAAGAAACTGAATGTTATTCATTATGCTAGTAAAACTCGAGACAGTGCTTAAAGAAATTATGCAACTACTGAAAAATAATTCTTAGTAGTGGCGTTTGCTTGTGATAAATTTAGATCTTATATTGTTGATTCAAAAGTGATTGTTCACACTGATCATGCTGCTATTAAATATCTTATGGAAAAGAAAGATGCTAAACCTAGACTTATTCGATGGGTTCTCTTGCTACAAGAATTTGATTTACATATCACTGATAGAAAAGGAGCTGAGAACCCAGTAGCTGATAACTTGTCTAGGCTTTAAAATGTGCTTGATGACCCACTACTATTGATGATAGTTTTCCTGATGAGCAGTTAGCTGCAATAAATGTTGCTCACAACACTCCTTGGTATGCTGACTATGCTAATTACATTTTTGCTAAATATTTACCACCTAGCTTTACATATCAACAAAAGAAAAAAAATCTTTTATGATTTAATACATTGCTTTTGGGATGACCCACATCTTTATAAAGAAGGAGTAGATGGTATTATTAGACGTTGTGTACCTGAGCATGAACAGGGACAAATCCTACAGAAATGTCACTCCGAAGCTTATGGAGGGCATCATGCTGGAGATAGAACTGCTCACAAGGTACTGGAATCTGGATTTTATTGGCCTACTCTCTTCAAGGATGCCTGTAAGTTCGTCTTATCTTGTGATGAATGTCAAAGAATAGGTAATATCGGTAAGCGTCAAGAAATGCCTATGAATTATTTACTTGCTGTTGAACCATTTGATGTTTGGGAATTTGATTACATGGGATCCTTTCCTTCCTCTAATGGGTATACACATATTTTGGTTGTTGTTGATTATGTTACTAAATGGGTAGAAGTTATTCCAACCAGTAGTGCTGATCACAACACCTCTATTAAAATGCTTAAGGAAGTTATTTTCCCAAGGTTTGGAGTCCCTTAATGACTGATGGTGGTTCACACTTTATTCATGGTGCTTTCCGTAAAATGCTTGCCAAGTATGATGTTAACCATAGAATTGCATCACCCTATCATCCTCAGTTAGTGGTCAAGTTGAACTTAGCACTAGAGAAATAAAATTAATCTTGCAAAAGACTGTCAATAGGTCCCAGAAGAATTGGTCTAAGAAATTAGATGATGCACTTTGGGCTTATACAACAGCATATAAAAATCCTATGGGTATGTCTCCTTATAAAATGGTTTATGCAAAAGCTTGTCATTTGCCTCTTGAGTTAGAACATAAAGCATATTGGGCAATCAAAGAACTCAATTATGATTTCAAACTTGCCGGTGAAAAGAGGTTATTTGATATTGGCTCATTAGATGAATGGAGAACCCAAGCTTATGAAAATGCCAAACTATTCAAAGAGAAAGTTAAAAGATGGCATGATAAAAGAATCCAAAAGCATGAGTTCAAAGTTGGAGAATATGTTCTTTTGTACAACTCTCATTTCAGATTCTTTGTAGGAAAACTCCTCTCAAAATGGGAAGGCCCCTATGTTATCGAGGAGGTTTATCGATCTGGAGCTATCAAAATAAATAACGCCAAAGGTACTAACCCGAAGGTTGTGAATGGGCAATGAATAAAACACTATATCTCAGGTACGCCCAATAATGTTGAAAGTAATATTATCCAAACTTTGAAACCAGAAGAACACATAAAAGAGTCCTTCTAAAACACTCCAGAATCGCGAAAATAAGGAGGTACGTGATATGGTAAGTAAATGGACTCCGAAAAAACCGCAAAAATATTTTTTGTCAGTTTTGGAATATTTAGAAAATTAGGAAAATAAGAAACTTTCAGGAAGCGTACCCTGGTGGACACAAGACACCAGGCACGCCCAGGTGGGTTGTGCCCACCCGGGGCACCTTCTGGACTCCGTTTTTCTTCCGTTTGCATGTCTCCCAAGATATAAAAAATCTTTATATACCCCCGAACCTATTGAACACCGTATCATGGAGAAATCTTTTGTTTTCTGTTCTTGTTGTTTTTCCTGTCAGGTCTAAAAATATGTCGTCCCAAGACTCCGAGGGTGAGAGCTATGCTGCTGATTTCATCACAAACCCCAAGTCCTATGGGGATGTGGAGCACTATAGCTGGACCACGGAGGAAGAGTAAGACTATTATCCTAAGGAGAAGGAGGAGACGAGCTCAGGCGATGATGAAACCCCACTGCCTCAACCTGGGGACATGCACGTGGAATTCAAGAAGTCAAGCCTCCCGAACAAACCAAAGAGGCCTAAGGTTCAGTTTATACCCTTCCGCCTTTTGCATGTAAGCAGGATTTACACAAGAAGGTACTGGAGCTTGAACAGGAGGTTGTTGAATTGAAGGAGGAAAATTCCATCCTCAAGCGTAAGCTAAGGAAGAATGGCAAACCCGCTACTACACCACCACCACCTTCTTCTTCATCACCAAAGGAAAATTGAGTATCTGTTATGGGCACTCCCCTTGGCTTTCGCCAAGCTTGGGGGAGATGCCCCGGTATCGTATCATCCCCACTATCTTTTTGCCTTTACTTATCTTAGTTCGATCTTTTTCTTAGATGAATAAAAGTTTAGTTCGATCCTTTCTTTTCGAGAGTTTTCTTAGTGATCTATCCTTGTAATTGTGTGCAATATATATAAGAAAGTTTAGTTTGTGTTTTTGCTTCCTTTACTTTCTTGTTGCAATAAAAAGAAAAAGATATAAATAAAAAGAAAGGAAATAAATCAAGAAGATCATATACTAATCTTATGGTAGGTGATGACACCACATAAGGAAAAGTATAAGTACAAAATTTTATTAGAGATTGACAAACATAGCATTAGTCAATGATGCAACTCATGAAATAATTAATAAGGGAATAGAAGATTCATATATAAATATACTATCCTAGAAATCTTTTGTGATTGTGAGCCCCCATCAAAATATTTATATGCCAAAATTGTTGACGTTGGACAAGGAAGACAACTTAATGATTTATATCTGTTCATATTCACACAGAAGTCATATTGTCATAGATCCTTTAACATGTGGTGCTTGCCCCCTATCTTTGCTAGCCAAAAATTCCACACTAAGTAGAGATACTACTTGTGCATCCAAAAAACCCTTAAACCCAAATATTATTTTCAAGTGTCCACCATACCTACCTAGGGATTGAGCAAGATCCCTCAAGTAAGTTGTCATCGGTGCAAAAAGGCAATAAAAATTGCTTCTAAATGTGTGAGATCATTTAAGTGTGAGATAAAATTGAGCGTTGCTCGAACTTGTGATGGTGAAGAATAAAAGCGACAGACTGCATAATAAAGGTCGCTATCACAAGGGGCAACGCAACGTGACGTTCTTTTGCACTAAGGGGTTGAGCATACAAACAAATAAGCGCATGGCAACCTCTCTTCCGTCTACAAAGGGCCTATCTTTTACTTTTATGTATTTCATTTTATGCAAAGAATCAAATTTTCTTTCTATTCTTTTTTTATTTTATCCTTTGGCAAGCATCATGTGGTGAGGAAAGATCTAGGCACATATGTCCAGTTGAATATGGGTAGCATGATTTATTATTGTTGACATCACCCTTGAGGTGAATACGTTGGGAGGCAAAACTATAAGCCCCTATCTTTCTATGTGTCTGGTTGAAACGTTTTGCTCATGTGTATGCGGTGAGTGTTAGAAATCATAGAAGACGATATGATGGTTGAGTATGTGGACTTGCCTAGAGGCTCCGATACGCGACCCTTCCTGAAAAGATGATGAATTGTAGTTGCAAAGTTGACTGGGAACATAATTTGTTGGTTTTTAATAGAGTTTTTGCTTTATACTTCGATTGTGTGATGAACTGTTACTTATTCATGAGAAGTCTATGATAAAACTTCTATGATAAGAGTCTTATATGTTTAAGTTTGTTGCTGTTATAATAATGAACATGATGCTTCTATGTCTGTATTTTGTTTTTATTGACACCTCTCTCTCTAAGCATGTGGACATGTTTTTCGATTTCGATTTTTGCTTGAGGACAAGCGAGGTCTAAGCTTGGGGGAGTTGATACGTCCATTTTGCATCATGTTTTCCTACTATTATTCATGATGTTTTTATCCATAATAATGCTTTTTGGGGTAATTCTAATGCATTTTCTCTCATAATATGCAAGGTACACACAAAGAGGGAGAATTCCGGCAGCTGGAAATCTGGACCTAAAAAGGCTACGTCAGGCTACCTATTCTGCACAACTCCAAACGAGCTGAAACTTCATGGAGATTTTTTATGTAATATTTAAGGAATATTGGAGCAAATAACTACCAGAGAGGGCCCACCAGGTGGGCACAACCCACCTAGGCACGCCAGGGAGCCCAGGCGCGCCCTGGTGGGTTGTGCTCACCCAGGCCCACCTCCGGTGCCCATCTTATGGTATATAGGTCATTTTGACCTAGAAAAAATAAGGAGAGGACTTTCGGGACAGAGCACCGCCGTCTCGAGGCGGAACTTGGGTAGGAGAACTTTTTCCCTCCGGTGGAGCGATTCCGCCGGGGCAACTTCCCTCCCAGAGGGGGAAATCATCGTCAAAATCATCACCAACAACTCTGCCATCTTGGGGAGGGCAATCTCCATCAACATCACCATCTCATCTCAAACCCTAGTTCATCTCTTGTGTTCAATCTTGTTACCGGAACTATAGATTGGTGCTTTTGGGTGACTAGTAGTGTTGATTTCATCTTGTAGTTGATTACTATATGGTTTATTTGGTGGAAGATTACATGTTCAGATCCAATATGCTATTTAATACCCATTTGATCTTGAGCATGATTATCATTTGTGAGTAGTTACTTTTGTTCTTGAGGTCACGGGAGAAATCATGTTGCAAGTAATCATGTGAACTTGATTTGTGTTTGATATTTTGATAGTATGTATGTTGTGATTCCCTTAGTGGTGTCATGTGAACGTCGACTACATGACACTTCACCATATTTGGGCCTGAGGGAATGCATTGTGGAGTGGCAATTATATGATGGGTTGCGAGAGTGACAGAAGCTTAAACCCCATGCGCTATTCCGTAAGGGACCGATTGGATCCAAAAGTTTAATGCTATGGTTAGAATTTATTCTTAATACTTTTCCCGTAGTTGCGGATGCTTGCGGGAGGGTTAATCATAAGTAGGAGGTTTGTTCAAGTAAGAACAGCACCTAAGCACCAGTCCACCCACATATCAAATTATCAAAGTAGCAAACACAAATCAAACCAACATGGTGAAAGTGACTAGATGGAATTCCCGTGTACCCTCAAGAACGCTTTGCTTATTATAAGAGACCGTTTTGGCCTGTCCTCTCAAAAGGATTAGGTTACCTTGCTGCACTTTTTCTACTACTACCGTTACTTGCTCGTTACAAATTATCTTGCCATCAAACTACTCTGCTACTTACAATTTCAACACTTGCAGACATTACCTTGTTGAAAACCACTTGTCATTTCCTTCTGCTCCTCGTTGGGTTCGACACTCTTACTTATCGAAAAGAGCTACAATTGATCCCCTATACTTGTGTGTCATCAATAGGCATCACGTCCTAAACAAGTAGACCGACTCCTGCCTGCATCTACTACTATTACTATACCCATCAACCACTATCTAGCTTGCATCTAGGGTATTAAGTATATAACAAAGTAGCGCCTTAACCAAGATGACATGATGTAGACAAAGTAAACCCAAGCAATTTGAATAAACCCCGTCCTTTTACCCTTAATGCCAACAATACATATACGTGTCTTGTCCCCTAGTTTGTCACTGGGATAGAGCACCACAAGATTGAACACTTCACAAAGCACCTCTCCCATTGCAAGATAAATCAATCTAGTTGGCCAAACAAAACGGGTAGATCAGAGAGAAATACAAAGCTATGATAGTCATGCATACAAGAATTCAGAAAAGACTCAATTAATATTCATGAATAATCTGATCATAAACCCACAGTTCACCGGATCCCAACAAACACACCGCAAAAGAAGATTACATCGCATAGAACTCCAAGAACATGGAGGAGAACATTGTATTGAAGATTAATGAGAGAGAAGAAGTCATCTAGATACTAGCTATGGACCTGTAGGTCTATGGTGAACTACTCACACATCATTAGAGGACAACAAGGATGATGAATAAGCCCTCCGTGATCAATTTCCCCTCCGGCAGGGAGCCAAAAAAGGCCTCCAAATGGGATCGCGGAATAATAGAAACTTGTGGCAGCGGAAAAACTATTTGGGGTAGCTCTCTATTGGCTTCCCGATTTTAGAGAATTTATAGAGGTGGAATTAGGTCAGACGGAGCCACGTGGGGCCCACTAGGTAACAGGGCATGCCTACCCCCTAGGCGCGGCCTGTTGCCTTGCTGTCTCCCTACTTCTCGCCTGGTGTCGTCTCGAAGCTTCTAGGGTCCCTTTTGTCTAGAAAAAATCGTCAAAAAGTTTCATAGTGTTTGGACTCCATTTGGTACTGATTTCCTGGAAAACCAAAAACAAGCAGAAAACAACAACTGGCACTTGGCACTGGGTTAATAGGTTAGTCCAAGAAAATGATATAAAATACTCCATATAAGTGCATATAAAACATCCAACATTGATACTATAATAGCATGGAACAACCAAACATTATAGATACATTGGAGACGTATTGATATGGCTTGAAGCTACGTCGGTATTTCCCCAAAGAGGAAGGGATGATGCAGCACAGCCGCGGGAGGTATTTCCCTCAGTTATGAGACCAAGGTTATCGAATCAGTAGGAGGACCAAGCAACACTATGTAAACAACACATGCACACAAATAACAAATACTCGCAACCCGACATGTTAAAGGGGTTGTCAATCCCTTTCGAGTAGCGGCTCCAGAAATTGGCAAACAGATGTGAGAGAGTAGTAAATATTGATAGGTCGAACGCCAAGTAAAATAAATTGCAGCAAGGTATTTTTGTATTTTTGGTTTAATAGATCTGAAAATAAAAGCAAAGGAAAATAAATCGCAAAGGCAATTAATATGAGAAAGAGACCCTGGGGCCGTAGATTTCACTAGTGGCTTCTCGAGAGAAAAATAGCAAACGGTGGGTAAACAAATTACTGCTGGGCAATTGATAGAACTTCAAATAATCATGACGATATCCAGGCAATGATCATCATATAGGTGATACGTATCCAACGTATCTATAATTTATGAAGTATTCATGCTACTATATTATCCATCTTAGATGTTTTATATGCATTTATATGCTATTTTATATGATTTTTGCGACTAACCTATTAACCTAGAGCCAGTTTCTTTTTTTCCTTGTTTTTGAGTTTTACAGAAAAGGAATATCAAATGGAGTCCAATTGATGTGCCAATTTTTGATGATTGTTTATGGACCAGAAGAAGCCCACGGAGCATCGGAGATGGACCAGAAGAGTCCTGAGCCGTCCACGAGGGTGGAGGGCGCGCCCTACCCCCCTCGGCGCCCCCCTATCTTGTGGACGACTCGGAGACCCCCCCTGACGTGAAACCGATGCCAAAAATTCCTATAAATACAGAAACCACCAGAAAATAATATAGATCGAAAGTTCCACCACCGCAAGCCTCTGTAGCCATGAGAAATCAATCTAGGCCCTCTCTGGCACCCAGCCGGAGGGGGCCATCATCACCAAAGGCCATGGAGGAGGATCCCGGAGGGGCCATCATTGCCATGAAGGCCAAGGACCAGAGGGAGAACCTCTCCCCATCTAGGGTGGAGGCCATGGAGGAGGAAGCACAAGGGGGAGAACCTCTACTCCTCTCTGTCGATGGCGCCAGAGTGCCATCGGGAGGGGAATCATCACCGCGGTGATCGTCTTCATCAACATCACCATCATCATCACCATTCTCATCTCTTTTGTGCGGTCCACTCTCCCGCACCCCACTGTAATCCCTACTTGAACATGGTGCTTTATGCCACATATTATGATCCAATGATGTGTTGCCATCCTAGGATGTTTTGAGTAGATATCCTTTGTCTTTGGGTTGATTGATGATCTAGATTGGTACGAGTTGTATGTTTTATTTTGGTGTTGCCCTATTGTGCCCTCCGTGTCACACAAGCGTGAGGGGTTCCTGCTATAGGGTGTTGCAATACATTCATGATTCGCTTATAGTGGGTTGCTTGAGTGACAGAAGCATAAACTCGAGTAAGGGGGTTGTTGCGTATGGGATAAAGGGGACTTGATGCTTTAATGCTAGGGTTGGGTTTTACCTTAATGATCTTTAGTAGTTGTGGATGCTTGCTAGAGTTCCAATCATAAGTGCATATGATCCAAGCAGAGAAAGTATGTTAGCTTATGCCTCTCCCTCATATGAAATTGCAATGACGACTACCGGTCTTGTTAACAATTGCCTAGGATAATTCCGCACACCGACCCATCATTATTCCACACTCGCTATTTATAATATTTAGTAATATATTCTAAATTTATGATAACAGCACCTACTTTTATGTTTTAGCTTTCCGATATCATGCAAAGTTATCCTCTTCATACCCACAACGTAGTTTTATTTCTCGTTTCTAGTTGGAAGCAAATGTTCGGTGTACGTAGAGTCGTATCAGTGGCAGATAGGACTTCAGAGAATATTTATCTTACCTTTAGCTCCTTGTGGGTTCGACACTCCATACTTATCACTTCCACCATTGGGAATTGCTACGGTGATTCCCTGCACTTGGGGATTATCAATAGGCATCACGTCCAAGATTAGTAGACCGACTCCTGCATGCATCTACTACTATTACTCCGCACATCGACCGCTAATCAGCATGCATCTAGTGTATTAAGTTCATGGAGAAACTGAGTAATGCAATAAAAATGATGACATGATGTAGACAAGATCTATTTATGTAGAAATAGACCCCATCGTTTTATCCTTAGTAGCAACGATACATACATGTCGGTTCCCCTTCTGTGTGACGCCCCCGACTCGACCGTACACTAATCATACACGCAAATGTGTACAATCAAGATCAAGGACTCAGGGGTAGATATCACAACACAACTCTAGACACAAATTAAAATAATACAAGCTTTATATTACAAGCCAGGGGCCACGAGGGCTCGAATACATAAGCTCGAAAACACAAGAGTCAGCGGAAGCAACAATATCTGAGTACAGACATAAATTAGACAAGTTTGCCTTAAGAAGGCCAGCACAAAGGCAACATTGATCGAAAAGGCAAGGCCTCCTGCCTGGGGGCCTCCTAACTACTCCTGGTCGTCAGCGGTCTCCACATAGTAGTAGGCATCGGCAGTGGCATCTGGCTCCTGGGCTCCGACATCTGGTTGCATCAACCGGAAAGAAGAAGAAAGGGGGGAAAAGGAGAAGCAAAGCAACCGTGAGTACTCATCCAAAGTACTCACAAGCAAGGATCTACACTACATATGCAACATTATCAAAGGAAGGCTGTATATGTGGACTGGGCTGCGGAAATGCCAGAATGGAGAGAAGGCCTAGTCCTATCGAAGACTAGCATCTTCAAGCAGCCCCGAGCATCTTGCAGCATCAGGAGAGATAAGAGTAGCATAAAGTAAAGTAGTAGTAGTGTTATCAACCTCGGCCAAAGATCCTTTCTCGACTCCCTGCGAGAAAGCAATCCCAGAGCCATACTATCCATTTATCACCTCATATCAAAGTCTCATCTCAAGTATCCAGTTCTAGTTGTATCGATCGGGATACAAATCCAAGTGTCCGTTACCGTAGGACAGGCTATCAATAGATGTTTTCTTCCCTGCAGGGGTGCACCAACTTACCCACACGCTCGATTAACTCCGGCCGGACACACTTTCCTGGGTCATGCCCGGACTCGTCCAAACAAAACGCCGCAACCTGACCTAGTCTTAATAGAGAGGTCAAGCACGCCGGACTAAACCTATGCCCCCAGGGGTCATGGGCCATCGCCACGGGAACTCCTGCATGTTGCGTGGGCGGCCGGTGAGCAGACCTAGCTACCTCCTTCAAAAAGGCAGGTGCTTACGCAGTCCAAGCCGGCGCGCGCCGCTTAGTCACTGACGTCTATTAAGCTTCGGCTGATGTATACGACGCAGAACACCCATTCTATGCCCACGTGATGGTTAGTGCTATCAGGCCAGAGGCCCCTCGGATCAAATATCCGAATCGTAATGGATTAGGAATGCACGGTAACAAGTAGAGACTCACGAAAGATGTGACCCCGTCGCCCCGTCTCGAGGACTTGCGGCAAGGGCTAAGAATGCCCGGCCACGCCTCGTAATTATCTCGCGGGCACTGAGGGAGTCCTGGATTAGGGGGTCCTCGGACAGCCGGACAATATACTTTAGCCGGACTGTTGGATTATGAAGACACAAGATTGAAGACTTTGTCCCGTGTCCGGATGGGACTCTCCTTGGCATGGAAGGCAAGCTTGGGAATACAGATATGTAGATCTCCTCCCTTGTAACCAACTCCGTGTAACCCTAGCCTCCTCCGGTGTCTGTATAAACCGGAGGGCTTAGTCTGTAGGACAACAACAATCATACCATAGGCTAGCTTCTAGGGTTTAGCCTCTATGATCGCGTGGTAGATCAACTCTTGTAATACTCATATCATCAAGAACAATCAAGCAGGAAGTAGGGTATTACCTCCATCGAGAGGGCCTGAACCTGGGTAAACATCGTATCCCCTGCCTCCTGTTTCCATCCGCCTTAGACGCACAGTTCGGGACCCCCTACCTGAGATCCGCCGGTTTTGACACCGACATTTGTGCGCGAATCCCATAGCAGACGCCGCGCTACGGGAGTTCTTGCGCGCGAATTGGGACATCTTCGCCTGGCATCCTTCATACATGCCAGGAATCCCACGCAGGCTGGCCGAGCAAAGCCTTAACATCCTAAAGGGATTCAAGCCGGTCAAGCAAACTCTTCGGCGCTTCTCTGAGCCTAAGCAACAAGCCATGGGAGAGGAGCTAGCCAAGTTAATGGAGGCTGGATTCATTCAAGAAATAAAACATCCGGACTGGCTAGCAAACCTGGTGATGGTACCAAAGAAGGACAAATCTTGGTGCATATGTGTCGACTTCAAGGACCTTAACAAGGCTTGCCCAAAGGATCCCTTCCCCCTCCCTCGCATCGATCAAATTATAGACGCTACCGCAGGACACGACTCATTGTGTTTCCTCGATGCATACTCTGGATACCATCAAATTAAGATGGCGGTGTCCGATCAAGCCGTAACGGCATTTACCACTCCATACGGCCCCTTCTGTTTTAACACCATGCCTTTCGGGCTCAAAAAAGACGATGCAACCTATCAACGCATGATTCAGGCATGCTTGGAGACATAGATTGGCAAAACTGTGGAGGCATACGTAGACGATGTGGTCATTAAAACCAGACACGTCGAATCCTTAATAGACGACTTGAGGCTCACGTTCGACAATCTCCGGACATACGACATTAAGCTCAATCCGGAAAAATGCGTCTTCGGCGTGCCCGCCGGAAAGCTCTTAGGCTTCATCATCTCCAACAGAGGAATCGAAGCAAATCCAGCTAATATTCGAGCCCTGTCACAGTTGGCCATCCCAACAGACCTCAAGCAAATCCAGAAACTAACTGGATGTGTGGCTGCCTTAAGCCGCTTCATCTCACGATTAGGAGAAAAGGCACCGCCTCTTTATCGCCTTCTTTGACGCACCGAACACTTCGAGTGGACAGATGCGGCCACGGCCGGATTAGAAGAAATAAAAGCCGTTTTGGCCACAAACCCAATCTTGACCGCGCCAAACGTCGGCGAACCAATGCTGCTATATATAGCGGCAACACACCAAGTTGTAAGCGCAGTGCTCGTTATCGAACGAGAGATGAACGGACATAAGTTCCCCCTTTAAAAGCCGGTATACTATGTATCCACTGTCCTCACTCCATGCAAATCACGGTACCCACATTATCAAAAGATAGCATACGCGGTCTTCATGGCATCCCGGAAACTACGACACTACTTTCAAGAGTGTTCAATTACGCTGGCCTCTGAAGTACCACTCAACGACATAATAAACAACCGCGAGGCCACGGGCTAGATTGCTAAATGGGCTATTGAGCTCCTCCCGTTCGACATAATATACAAACCATGGCGAGCCATTAAGTCACAAGTACTGGCTGTTTTCGTCGCCGAATGGACAGAAGCCGAAATCCCTAAAGAGTACGGCGCGTGCTCCAATTGGATTATGCACTTTGGCGGCTCTAAAATGTTGGCTGGTCTGGGGGTTGGCGTCGTCCTGACATCCCCCACCGAAGATACAGTCCAATACGTACTCCAAATAGTATACACAGACTCCAACAACGCAGCAGAATATGAGGCCCTGTTACATGGTCTCTGGATGGCAGTCTCGATGGGCATTCAACGCCTGGAGGTGCGTGGGGACACGAACCTCGCAATATCTCAATAAATAGAGACTTCGACGCCAAGGATCCAAAAATGGCGGCTTACTGCAACGTCGTCCTCAAAATGTCAGCTCGGTTCGAGGGGCTTGAATTCCACCATGTGGTCCGGGAAAACAATCAGGTGGCGGATATCCTCTCCCGCATCGGCACTAAGCGCGACCCTGTCCCACCTAATATCTTCTTGGAAAGGTTGTTTAGGCCATCCGTGGTATGGTAAGGAGAGACTGGTAACAATAGTCCGGACCCCGCCACAACACCAGATACTGGACACTCTGACATAATCGGAGGCTCTGCCACCGAAATAACACCTTCCGCCCACGTGATAACGGCTGTCATCGCCCCGTGGACAGAACCATTCCTAGCCTACCTAACAAGGCAGAGACTACCCGAGGACCCAAACGAGGCGCGCTGCATTGTGCGGCGGTCTAAAGCCTACAAGGTCCACGAGGGAGAGCTTTATAAGAAAAGCACTACCGGAGTCCTTCAAAGGTGCATCTCCGAAGAGGAAGGGCGGCAACTTTTGGCAGAAATTCATACTAGACTTGGTGGCCAGCATGCCGCAGCTCGGGCCCTTGTAAGCAAGGCCTTCCGTACAGGTTTCTACTGGCCGACGGCCCGAGCAGACGCACAGGACCTCGTTCAACATTGCGTCGGTTGCCAGCTTTTTGCAAACCAAAGCCATATGCCGCCTACCGCTCTCCAAACAATCCCCATTACTTGGCCCTTTGCGGTCTGGGGGCTTGCTATGGTCGGACCCCTCAAAGGGGGAAGCCATAAGAAAAAATACTTATTGGTCATGGTGGATAAATTCACCAAATGGATAGAAGCCAAACCAGTTAAAACGGCTGAATCCGGACCAGTGATAGACTTCATATCCGGGGTTGTACACCGTTATGGCGTTCCCCACAACATCATCACCAATAACGGCTCGAACTTTACAGCTGACGAGATAAAACCTTGGTGCAGCAACATGGGCATCAAGCTCGAATATGCTTCTGTCTATCACCCACAAACTAACGGTCAAGTCGAGCGAGCAAATGGTCTTATCATGAGCGGCATTAAACCCAGATCAATGCGATCCTTGACGGAATCCGATACGCACTGGGTAGAGGAGCTCGACTCCATACTATGGGGGCTGCGGACCACGCCGAATTTCACTAACGGATACACAACATTTTTTATGGTGTACGGCGTAGAGGAGGTACTGCCCTGCGACATAATTCATGACTCACCTCGAGTGCGCATGTATGAAGAGAAAGAAGTCAAGCTTGATCGGCAGGACAGTTTGGACGCCCTGGAGGAGGAGCGTGATGTGGCAAAAGCCCATTCCGCATTCTATCAGCAACAGGCTCGAAGGTACCAAAGTAGAGAAGTACGGGCCAAAACTTATAACATTGGCGAACTCGTTCTATCAGCAACAAGCTCAAGCCCAAATGGGAAGGTCCCTTCATTATTGACCAAGTTCTGACCGGTGGAGCGTACCGTCTGCGGGATGCATCGGACAATCGACTCGAGCCAAACCCATGGAACGCAGCCAGACTGCGAAGGTTCTACGCCTAGTGCCGGACTATGTGTTCGTCTCCCTACCTCTGTCAATTTTTTATATATTTATTATCTGTCTTTTCTTTCTTTCTTTCTTCCCTTTCTTCTTCAAGGCCCTAAAAGGCTAAAATGTGTCTTGACTACACAATCTTGAAGCACTAGCCGCGTTCATGATACCTAGGGGCTTCTTATACAGAAGCTTAATACAGCTATGTTCCGGGCTCTAGGACCCACACATGTGTTACTTTTCACATATAGCTTTTTTCGCCATTATATGCATCGATATGAATTAAGTTTTGGCCAAGTTGGGTTGCCTAGCTCTTGTTTTTATGCCCTACATTCCCGTAAATTCGGATAGGGCATAAGGGGAGCACCTCTGCGATTATTACTGTCGGGTCAGCCGGATGTGTACCTCAGACTGGGTGAAGCCGAAAGCTAGCGTTCTTAAGGGAATATTCGGTCGGTGAATGATGACCCATAAGTATAGGGAATCTATCGTAGTCCTTTCGATAAGTAAGAGTGTCGAACCCAACGAGGAGCAGAAGGAAATGATAAGCGGTTTTCAGCAAGAGTACTGAGATAAGTGGTAACAGATAGTTTTGTGATAGGATAATTTGTAACGAGCAACAAGTAACAAAAGTAAATAAAGTGCAGCAACGTGTCCCAATCCTTTTTGTAGCAAAGGACAAGCCTGGACAAACTCTTATAATGATAAAAAGCGCTCCCGAGGACACATGGGAATATCGTCAAGCTAGTTTTCATCACGTTCATATGATTCGCGTTCGGTACTTTGATAATTTGATATGTGGGTGGACCGGTGCTTGGGTGTTGTTCTTACTTGAACAAGCATCCCACTTATGATTAACCTCTATTGCAAGCATCCGCAACTACAACAAAAGTATTAAGGTAAACCTAACCATAGCATGAAACATATGGATCCAAATCAGCCCCTTACGAAGCAACGCATAGAGTAGGGTTTAAGCTTCTGTCACTCTAGCAACCCATCATCTACTTATTACTTCCCAATGCCTTCCTCTAGGCCCAAATAATGGTGAAGTGTTATGTAGTCGACGTTCACATAACACCACTAGAGGCTAGACAACATACATCTCATCAAAATATCGAACGAATACCAAATTCACATGACTACTAATAGCAAGACTTCTCCCATGTCCTCAGGAACAAACGTAACTACTCACAAAGCATATTCATGTTCATAATCAGAGGGGTACTAATATGCATATAGGATCTGAACATATGATCTTCCACCAAATAAACCAACTAGCATCAACTACAAGGAGTAATCAACTACTAGCAACCTACTAGTACCAATCCCGGACTTGGAGACAAGAATTGGATACAAGAGATGAACTAGGGTTTTGAGAGGAGATGGTGCTGGTGAAGATGTTGATGGAGATTGCCCTCTCCCGATGAGAGGAGCGTTGGTGATGACGATGGCGATGATTTCCCCCTCCCGGAGGGAAGTGTCCCCGACAGAACAGCTCTGCCGGAGCCCTAGATTGGTTCCGCCAAGGTTCCGCCTCGTGGCGGCGGAGTCTTGTCCCAAAAGGTTTCTTATCAATTTTTCCTCGACGAAAGACCTCATATAGAAGAAGATGGGCAACGGAGGGCCAACAGGGGGCCCACGAGGCACGGGGCGCGCCCAAGGGGGTAGGGCGCGCCCCCCACCCTCGTGGCCAGGTGGGGTCCCCTCTGGTGAACTTCTTCCACTCAATATTTTTTATATATTCTCAAAATCACTTCCGTGAAGTTTCAGGACTTTTGGAGTTGCGCAAAATACGTCTCTAATATTTGCTCCTTTTCTAGCCCAGAATTCCAGCTGTCGGCATTCTCCCTCCTTATGTAAACCTTGTAAAATAAGAAATAATAGTCATAAGTATTGTGACATAATGTGTAGTAATAGCCCATAATGCAATAAATATCAATATAAAAGCATGATGCAAAATGGACGTATCAACTCCCCCAAGCTTAGATCTCGCTTGTCCTCAAGCGGAAGCCAATAACGATAAATATGTCCCCATGTTTAGAGGTAGAGGCGTCGATAAAAATAAAATACGGACATGAAAGCATCATGATTATTTTCATAGCAGCAACATATATAGATATTGTCATACGATTTCTTATGTTCAAGTGATGATCTATTCACAATGCAAAAAGTATGAATCATAAGCTTTATTGAGAACCAACAAACTATAATCTCAGTCATTGAAGCAATTGCAATTTATCATAACTCCAGAAAGAGTCTATGTCAGAGCTTAATAGTAAGTCCACATACTCAACTATCATTTAGTCTTTCATAATCGCTAACACTCACGCAATACTTGTGGTTACGGAGTTTTAATCGGACACAGAGAAAGATAGGGGCTTATAGTTTCGCCTCCCAACCTTTTACCTCAAGGATAATGTCAACAATAATAACTCATGATCCCCTACATCCAATTAGATATATATATCAGGATCTTTCCAACATACTGTGCTTGCCAAAGGATAAAATGTAAAAGGGAAAAGGTGAAGATCACCATGACTCTTGCATAAGGTAGAAGATAATAGTAACAGGTAGGCCCTTCACAGAAGGAAGCAGAGGTTGCCATGCGCTTTTATGGTTGGATGCACAAAATCTTAATGCGAAAGAACGTCACTTTATATTGCCACTTGTGATATGAAACTTTATTATGCAGTATGTCGCTTTATTTCTTCCACATCAAAAGTCATATAAAGCTTATTTCCTCCACACCAATCAATTATACATATTTAGAGCAATTTTTATTGCTTTGCACCGATGACAACTTACTTGAAGGATCTTACTCAATCCATAGGTAGATATGGTGGACTCTCATGGCAAAACTGGTTTAAAGGTTTTGGAAGCACAAGTAGTTGTCGGCGTTCTGGGAACGGGGGTCCCCAGACTTGCCTGCCTGCGGCCTTCGGCGTGGCTTAAAGGGGGCCCAGCACGGCCTATCTTCATCAACACGAGACTCAAGACCCTCGCGAGGGGCCAAGCCTTGCGGGGGGACGACACGGAGCTTCCTCAGGCGCGGCCTCACCAGGCTGGCTCACAAGGAGGCGGAGAGATCAAGGAGGGGTACCTCACGAGGTGCCCATGACGCAATCCATGATGACCAAGGGTGCCAGGCGGGCGCCAGTCCGCGTAGTGTCTCCCTTTCCTCTTTGGTGCAAAGGGGGCAAGCGCAGGCGAGAGGATCAAGCAAAGGCATCCATTTTGGTGCAACGAGATCAAGAGCAGTCCAACGATGGGAAGGAGGTCATAGTGGAGCCCAGAACGGCGTCACCACAGAGCCTTTGGCAGGCGAGGACCAACTTTAGTCAGGATAAGTGTACCAGATGTTCCCATTCAAAATGGCCAATTGTTGGCGCCCTTCCCGCTCAATATTTGGGAAGAGGCCCAGGGCCTTTGCCTATAAATAGAACTACCCACCCCCAGGGTAAAAGGGGCGATCATCGGATCATCAGGCAGCAGAGAGAGAGAGAAAGAGAGAGAGAGAGAGAGAGAGAAGGGCGGCTGAACTCCTCCTAGCAGTTCATCATCCTTGCTAAGAGCAGACCCTCGCGAGGCTGTTCTTCCTTGTACTGTTCATCTTCATCAGCCCAAGAGGCAATCCACCCACCACAAACTAGAGTAGGGTATTACACCACAATGGTGGCCCGAACTAGTATAAACCTTGTGTTTCTTGTGCTGTTCTTTCTGTAGTTTAGATCTTTGTGAGACGGAGAGGTAGAGGGCGAAGTCTCCGCGCGCACCCCAGAGTTCGAACCTCAAGGGTCTGCCGGAACCCGCAATCCGACATTTGGCGCGCCAGGTAGGGGTGCACCGGAATTTGTCTTCCACCGCTCTGCTCTCCTCCGACCGTCGCGTCCATGTCCGATGCACGTCAGGCCCGTGCCGAGCGCCGGGCCGCCATCGCTTCCTGCGTCGCCCAGACGGCTCCCGTCGGCGGGCGTCCTCGTCGATCCAAGTCGCCCGCCATCAACGCCGCCACCGGCCCGGCGGGGAACGAGAAGCAAGCATCGTCTCAGCACCCGTCCGTGCGGCAAGACGGCCGCACCGCCACTCCATCTCTCACACCAGCTGGTTCTTCGTCCCGTGCGTTCCGCGCACCCTTGGAGGCTCGAGCTGCGCTCATCGCGGCGAACGAGCTCCAGCGCTACCGTCCGGTCGACGACGTGTACGAAGAGTGGCTTGACCGCGTCGCCGAGCTCGTCTGCGCCGCAGGGGGCTCTCCCGCGCCGTCCGTTCCGATGCGTCGCACCCTGCCCCGCGCGGGCAACGAAGCTCCGGGGGCGTACCAGCCGCCTCCTCTTCAAGAAGACGCGATGGCTCCAAGGCGCGCAGCCCCTGGCCGGAACCCGTTCCGTCAGGCGCCGGCGCACCAAGAGCGGAGCTGCCAAGAAGTCCCTCGTCCGCAAGAAGCTGCCCGGGCGCTCCCTGCTCCGACACGTCGCGACCCTGCTCCCGCTCCCGCACGTCAAGACCCCGCGCTGCTCCCAGCTGCAGTGCGTGGGGACCCGCAAGACCAAGCTCTCCCTCAACGAAAGCCTCCCGTGGCCACCGCAGGCTGCCGTGCCTACACCACCGAGCTACGTAGCGTCGCGTGGCCCGGCAAGTTCAAGCCAGACCTGCCTCCTCGCTACGACGGCACGACCGACCCTGCGGAGTTCCTCCAGCTCTATGAGCTAGGCATCGAAGCTGCCAGCGGGGATGAAAAGGTCATGGCGAACTGGTTCCCCATGGCGCTCAAGGAAGGAGCTCGCACCTGGCTCCTAAATCTGGCTCCAGGAACAATCTCTTCCTGGGACCAGATGCGCACTCGCTTCATCGCCAACTTCCAAGGTACTCGCGACCGGCCACCGGCCGTGAGCGACATGCGCCGCATCAAGCAACAACCCGGAGAGACCCTGCAAAAGTACATCCGGCGCTTCAACAGTGCACGCCTCAAGATCCCCAAGGTGTCCGAGGAGGCCATCATCTCAGCCTTCTCCGACGGTATGCGTGACGTCAAGATGAAGGAGGAGCTGGCGATGCATGAAGACCTATGCACCTCCCTGGAGCTGTTCAACTTGGCGACCAAGTGCGCCAGGGCTGAGGAAGGCTGTCTCTCCCTCCTCGAGCTACCTGCCGCGGACCCAGAAGAGAAGAAGCCCAAGGCCAAGGACGTGAAGCGCAAGGGGGCTGCCGTGCTCGCGGCAGAACCGGACACCAAGCGGGGCAAGGATCTGCCTGAATCCTCCAGGGGCAGCTGGTACTGCGTGTACCACGACCTCCACACCCACAACACCAACGAATGCCAGGAACTCCGCGCCGTGCGAGAAGGAAGGATCGGCCGTCGTCCTGACCGTGCTGACCGGGGCTACGGCCGAGGAGGAGGAAGAAACGCAGGATGCTGGGAAGAGCGCGGCCCGCGCCAAGGGTGGCGTGATCAACCTCGCGAGGACCGCTGGCGGGACCTCCCTCGCGAGGAGGACTGGCGGGATCAGCCTCGTGAGGATCACCCACAAGGCAACGCCGGCCTCCCTCCACTGCCGCCTCAGCCAAGGAGGAACGAGGACCGCCATCAAGACGAGGGGGCTGGGGGCTTCCAAGAGCCACGCGCGATCGCCTGCATCCTGGGCGGAGCTCAAGCCCCAGCCTCCCAACGCATCTTCAAGAAGTTTGCCCGCGAAGTGCATGCATTCCTCCCCAAGCTCGAAGCAACGCGCCCTCTCAGGTGGTCGGCATGCACCATCACGTTCAGCTTAGCGGATCCGCTCAAGTGCGCGGCCACAGCCGGAGTCCTCCCGATGCCTTGCTTCCCAGTCATCAGCAACGTACTGGTCACCAGGACCCTCATCGATGGTGGGGCGGGGCTCAACGTCCTGTCCGTGGAAACATTCAACAATCTCCAGGTGCCGTATGACCAGCTTCAGCCAACCAAGCCTTTCTCCGGAGTCACCGACGGCTCCACGGTCCCGATTGGGCAGGTCCGCCTCCTTGTCACCTTCGGGGCACGCAACAACTATTGCACCGAGCTCATCGACTTCGACGTCGCCCACATCCGCCTGCTGTACAACGCCATCCTCGGGTACCCGGCGCTGGCCAAGTTCATGTCCGTGACTCACCATGGCTACAACGTCCTCAAGATGCCAGGAAGTGGCGGAGTCATCACGGTGCCATGTGAAGATAAGGATGCAGTGTGTTCCCTGGAGCGAGCCTTTCAGGCCGCGTCACTGGAAGAGACGGATCGCGGGAGCAGGAGGCTTCCCGAGACCACCCCCAAGAAGAAGAAGGCATCGTCTGGACCAACCCCTCAGGAGGCGGGCCCCTCAGGGCCCGCATCTGCCCAAGGGGAACCTCCTTTCGTCGCATAGGAAAGCGTGTCCGGTGCCCTCCTCAGTTAGGGCTCGGGGGCTCTCCCCTGGAGGGCCACCGACCTGGCCGAGGTCACAAGGGAGGCGCTTGGGCACCACGTGGAGGCGTGTTTCAAAGCACGCTTCCCTCAAGAAGGAGCAAGGCAAGGAAGGTCAGACTAGCAGGAGTTCATCAACAAGGCCGTTCAAGAACTACAGGAGTCAAGAATCATGAGAGGTTGCTGCCGTCTATCGGCTGTGGCTCCCAGTCCAGGCGAGGATGGTGGGCTGCGCGTCTGCATCGACGTACCAGGGCTCAATCAGGTCGCCACGACGGAGCGCCTCTGGCCCTCGCAAGTGGGGCGTTGTGAAGGTCCGCCCCACAGCTACGTTCGCATGCCTTACGGCTTGCTGGGCGCGGCTGCTACGTACCAGCGCCTCATGAGGGGCATCATGGAGGCCCAGGAAGACAGGCGTTCCGCAGCCTTGGCGGAGATGGAGATGATTCACGAGGAGCCACCAGTGCCCCCGGAGCCTCCCGAGGCCCCTGGGCCTGGGGGCTCGTGAGGATCGACTTCCGCAGCCCACCGAGTCTGCTGCACCAACACCACTTCGTCCTCGACATCTTCAGGTGACGTCTTTCGAGTTTCGTTTCCAGATGGGAGCGCTCACCCAGAGCTGCATTATTCCCAGGCCGCGTGGGTCCATCCCTGTGGCGTGTATCCCTTTTATTTCATGTTGTTAGCTTGCTTTGTTGGGGGCGCCCCTCGGGCTGCATCATCCCCAAGTCGCTTGGGCCAGGCCCAGCGGCATGTATCTCCTTTGCGTTATTTCCGGTTATGCATTCGCCCGTCATGCTTGATTACTTGATGCCTGTCTAGGGCACCTCTTCTTCTCCATGTCAACCACTTGCACGTTAAAGGGGGGGTGCCTGAGCATCGCGACTCAGGGCTCTTACTGGCTCTCCAGCCCTCACCCTCTGGCCTTGTCCACGGCATCGCGACCTGGCATACCAGCGACGGCTGAGACAAGCTCGAGGGCCGGGACCCGAGGACGTAGAGTGCCGGCATCTAACCAAATTTGCAGGAACATATCACAATATAAGGCCCAGTGCCAGGCGCAACCCGCCTAGAGGTAGGGCCCCGTGAGTCCCGCGCTGGCTCACGGGTTCCCAGATACACCTCACCTAGCCCTACCGTGCCGGCCATGTGTCAGGGCGGGGCTGTACACGCCCCGGGGGCTCCTCCCGGAGGGGAGCCTCCTCCCACGTACCAGTGGAAGCACCATGCTCCGTGCTGGCTGACGACACTGTCGAGGAGCGGCTATGCCCGTACACATACGGAAGCGCTATGCTCCGCGCTGGTGATAAACAACTGAGGGTGGCCCCAGGGCCGCATCAACCTCAGGGAGCCCAGAGCTCAGTGTCTGGCCTCATCGCAACGCCTCCCCTCAGGAGCGCCACGCGAGGGGCTGGGCACGGGGGCTGCGCCTGGGTCATGCCCAGACGTACGCCACCCAGCAGGCCCCTCGGGCCTGGTCCGTCACGCATCTCTCCCCGAGCGGAGCCAAGGTATGAATGCCGTTTGAGCGTCGAGGGGGACTCCTAAGCATCGCGACTCAGGAGCCTAACTGGTCCTGTAGCCCCTCACTCCCTAGTTCCGGAAGGCTAGCGCTGGGTGAGGTACGCGCGGGGCCGGGCTCTACAGACGTAGAAAGGCACAACCACCTACAATTTGATGTTCGCACATAAAGGGGGACTCCTGAGCATCGTGACTCAGGAGCCTAACTGGTCCCGTAGCCCCTCACTCCCTAGTTCCGAAAGGCTAGCGCTGGGTGAGGTACGCGCGGGGCCGGGCTCTGTAGACGTAGAACGGAAGACCCACCCACATCACACTTCCCTACTTGTTGTTCGTGCGCCAAGGGGGACTCCTGAGCATCGCGACTCAGGAGCCTAACTTGTCACGTAGCCCCTCACTCCTTTGGTCCCGTCCTGGTTTCCCGTCGAGGCTAACGCTGGGTGAGGTACGCGCGAGGGGGGGCTCCGCCGGCGTAGAACACAAGCAAGTAGGGAGGAAAAGCAGAAAATTCAAGGAATTCAAAAGCAAATATTACAGTCCATACTGTCGTCTCAATACCAAACGCAAGTTTAAACGCCTCCCCGAGGCATGATACATGTGCAGAGATCAAAGGCGGGACAGGAGCAGGAGCGGAGTCACTTGTCGGTGGCGGAGCAGTACGGAGTGGCTTCGCCTCGTGGAGCAGCGGGGCCGGCAGCGTCTTGCTTTGGCTTGGTACTGAAGGCCCAGAACTTCCCCAGCAGAGCCTCCGCGCGACCCTTCACGGCCTCGGCAGCGGCAGCAGCACCCTCGCCGCCGCAAAGGGATGCTAACTACGCGCGCCGCCGCAAAAGATGCCATCATCAACAGTGGGCCGGCAAGCACCGGCGCCAACCCCATCCAGATCAGAGTCGGCGACGGCCAGCCGAGCCCGCCCTGCTCTAGGAGCAGCGCTGGCTCATGGGCTCGTAGCTGTCGTCGCTCGTCTCCGGAGTCGCGAAAGTCTCGCTGGAGTCGCTGGATCCTCCGGCGCCTCCACCGCCTGTGGAGCTGCCAAGGGAGCGGTCGACGGGCCTGGCCCTCACCATGGCAAGGTCCTGGCCGCCTCTCCCGGGGCAACACTCCAGCTGGCGCCCGTTCGCGTCGAAGACCTTGAAGAACATCACCGAAGCGCCATCATACTCCAGGTGGATCGTGAGGGCGCCCCTTGCTCTGCAACCCCGGGCGATCTCGCCCCAGCCTCGAGTCATGAAGACCTCGCCCGAAGCAACGACCGCGACCTCTGCCTCAGTCGCGGGGGTGCTGCAGCCAGCGTGCTGCAGCCATAACTCCAGGAGTCTTCCCTGCGGAATGACAGAGGCGAAGAAGGAAGCAAAGCGAATCCAAGATCGAGGGGGCATGGCGGCGTGGAGCACGAACTCGCAGGAGGAGCCCTCGGCGTGGACTCCAGGGGGAACAACCCACACCTTCGTGAACCGTCGGCGCTGGCGACGGCGCTGGCCACGGGTGTCGGCATCGACCCCTTCATGGCCCTCGACGTGGGCATACAAGGGAAGCGGGAACCTCGGCGGAGGCCGCTCTTACCAAGGCCTCGACACCACCTGACGGCCTTCCTCGTCCCGGCCACGAAGGGCAAGCCGTTTCTTCGGCGGGAGCGGGTCTGGTTCCTCTCGAGGAGCCTTCCCCTTCTTCGCTGCAGAAAACCGGCGAATCGGAGCCATCACAGCAAGGCGGAGCAAGGGTCGGGAGGAAGGAAAAGCAAAGAGAGATGGACTGAAAGGGCACGCGCAGTGCCGTACTTATAGTCGGCGAAGGCCAACCGTCGGCCTCCACGATCACAGGTAATCATGATACGATCTGCATGCAGGGACTTGTCCAATCCATGCGACCACCGAGGCGTCATGGGGAAGCGGAGACGCCCACGTCCAATCAACCGCCATGCAGCGCCCAAGGCCGTAGGCTGTTAGGGCCTGCGGCGCTTCGCCCTTGCCCTTTCGCCTCTCGGCACGGCCAAGTCCGGGCGCGCCTTGGGCCCAGGGGCTACTGTCGGCGTTCTGGGAACGGGGGTCCCCAGACTTGCCTGCCTGCAGCCTGCGGCGTGGCTTAAAGCGGGCCCAGCACGGCCCATCTTTATCAACA
The DNA here is from genome assembly GCA_032464435.1 of Aegilops umbellulata. Lineage (NCBI taxonomy): Eukaryota > Viridiplantae > Streptophyta > Magnoliopsida > Poales > Poaceae > Aegilops > Aegilops umbellulata. Next base: position 448,008,236 of record CP136054.1, read on the forward strand.
CGAGATTCAAGACCCTCGCGAGGGGCCAAGCCTCGCGGGGCGGACGACACGGAGCTTCCTCAGGCGCGGCCTCACCAGGCTGGCTCACGAGGAGGCGGAGAGATCAAGGCGGGGTACCTCACGAGGTGCCCATGACGCAAGCCATGATGACCAAGGGTGCCAGGCGAGCGCCAGTCCGCGCAGTGTCTTCCTTTCCTCTTTGGTGCAAAGGGGGCAAGCACAGGCGAGAGGATCAAGCAAAGGCATCCATTTCGGTGCAACGAGACCAAGACCAGTCCAACAATGGGAAGGAGGTCATAGTGGAGCCCAGAACGGCGTCACCACAGAGCCTTTGGCAGGCGAGGACCAAATTTAGTCAAGATAAGTGTACCAGATGTTCCCCTTCAAAATGGCTAATTGTTGGCGCCCTTCCCGCTCAATATTTGGGAATAGGCCCGGGGCCTTTGCCTATAAATAGGACTAGCCACCCCCAGGGTAAAAGGGGGATCATCGGATCATCAGGCAGCAGAGAGAGAGAGAGAGAGAGAGAGAGAGAGAGAAGGGCGGCTGAACTCCTCCTAGCAGTTCACCGTCCTTGCTAAGAGCAGACCCTCGCGAGGCTGTTCTTCCTTGTACTGTTCATCTTCATCAGCCCAAGAGGAATTCCACCCACCACAAACCAGACTAGGGTATTACACCACAATGGTGGCCCGAACTAGTATAAACCTTGTGTTTCTTGTGTTGTTCTTTCTGTAGTTTAGATCTTTGCGAGACGGAGAGGTAGAGGGCGAAGTCCCCGCGCGCACCCCAGAGTTCGAACCTCAAGGGTCTGCCGGAACCCGCAATCTGACAGTAGTATCTCTACTTGGTGCTGAGAATTTGGCTAGCATGAGGGGGAAAGGCAAGCTCAACATGTTGGATGATCCATGACAACATACTTTATCTCAGATATAAGAAAGCATAACCCATTACGTTGTCTTCCTTGTCCAACATCCACTCTTTAGCATGTCATATTTTAATGAGTGCTCCCAATCATAAGAGATGTCAATGATAATATATTTATTACTTCCTATTAATTGCAAAGATGACCAAAGCTATGTCTGCCAACTCCCAACAACTTTTAATCATCATACTCTTTTTATGTGAAGTCATTACTCTCAACAAGATCAATATGAACTCTTTGTTTCTATTTATTCTTTTTTATCTTTTCTTTTATTTACTCAAGATCATGGCAAAATAATCAAGCCCTTGACTCAACACTAATCTTTATTATATATAGCTCATGGACTCGATTACATAGAGAGATCATAAAGCAAAACTCAAAACTAGATCATTCCATAAACTTTATTCTACTAGATCAAGATACTACTAATAGGATCAAACTAAGAAAAACGGTAAAGATAGGAGTGTGATGGTGATACGATACCGGGGCACCTCTCCCAAGCTTGGCAGTTGCCAAGGGGAGTGCCCATACCCATGTGATTATATCTCCTTGTTTGTTGGTGAAGAAGGTGAAGGTGTTGTTGATGATGCGGGCTTGTCGTCCATCTTCCAAGGCATAGGCTCACCATCATAGAAGGATGATCGAGTCTCCGGGATCCTCAAATCTGCAGCCAAACACATCCTTTTGAATCTATATTCATACTCAAGGTTCTGGTTTTGCAGGTCATAGATTTGGGCTTGAAGGTGCTCGATCTTCTCATGAAGCATGAAGATGGCCTCCCTGATGTTGCCGGCATCCAACTTGTGGTTGCTAGTGAACTCCGTGATCATCATTTTGTTGGAGTTGAGTCCACGTTCCACCATGCCCTGACACTTGAAAACTTGTTGCTCCACTTCTTCGAGCCTCGTCTCCATGCTTCTAGTCCCCTTCGGTCCCTCTTCATCGCGGATGTGCAGCAATCCATCATGCAACTCAATGGTTTGAGGGTGTCGCAGCACCTCCGCGAGGTAAGGGTTGATGACCTTCTCGAAGAACTTGTCCTTGGAGGCACTTGGGGACATCATCATAATCTAGATCTGTCAGAAAAACAGCTCGAAACAAGAACAGAGGATAATTGCGTGATACAGGAGTCAAAACCTTCGGGAGAATATATAATGAAATTTTACTGACCAAAATATGTATCGTGCAAGAAAATGTAGTCCGGGAGGCAAACGAGGTGCCCACGAGGTAGGGGGCGCGCCCAGGGGGGTAGGGCGCGCCCTCCACCCTCGTGGGGCCCTCGTGTCCTTCCCGGACTGCTACTTATTTTTCTATTTTTCTAAATATTCCAAAATAGAGAAATATTGCCTTAAAAATTGTTTTCGAGTCGGTTTACTTACTGTACCACATACCTATTCCTTTTTGGAGTCTGAAACGTTCTGGAAAGTGTCCCTTATGTACTCCTCCGGAGTTACGGTTTCAATAATATTGGTTTCAACATTTATAGGATTACCTGAGATATAATGTTTAATTCTTTGACCGTTCACCACCTTCGGATTTGTGCCTTCAAAGTTGTTGATTTTTATGGCACCTCCTCTATAGACCTCCTCGATAACATAGGGTCCTTCCCATTTAGAGAGAAGTTTTCCTGCAAAAAAATCTTAAACGAGAGTTGTATAGCAATACATAATCACCTACGTTAAACTCACGCTTTTGTATCCTTTTGTCATGCCATCTTTTAAGTTTTTCTTTAAACAACTTGGCATTTTCATAAGCTTGGGTTCTCCATTCATTGAGTGAGCTAATATCAAATAACCTATTTTCACCGGCAAGTTTGAAATCATAGTTGAGCTCTTTAATAGCCCAGTATGCCTTATGTTCTAGTTCGAGAGGTAAGTGACATGCTTTTCCATAAACCATTTTATACGGAGACATACCCATAGAATTTTTATATGCAGTTCTATAGGCCCATAGTGCATCATCAAGTTTCTTGGACCAATTCTTCCTAGACCTATTAACAGTCTTTTGCAAAATTAATTTGAGCTCTCTATTACTCAATTCTACTTGATCACTAGACTGCGGGTGATAAGGAGATGCAATTCTATGATTAACATCATACTTAGCAAGCATTTTATGAAAAGCACCATGAATAAAATGTGAACCACCATCAATCATTAAATATCTAGGGACTCCAAACCTTGGAAAAATAACTTATTTAAGCATTTTAATAGAAGTGTTATGATGAGCACTACTAGTTGGAATAGCTTCTACCCACTTAGTAACGTAATCAACAGCAACTAAAATATGTGTATATCCATTAGAGGCAGGAAAAGGTCCCATATAATCAAAGCCCCAAACATCAAATGGTTCAATAACAAGTGAATAGTTCATAGGCATTTCTTGACGTCTACTAATATTAACAATTCTTTGACATTCATCACAAGATAAGACAAACTTACGGGCATCCTTGAAGAGAGTGGGCCAATAAAAACCGGATTGCAATACCTTATGTGCAGTTCTATCTCCCGCGTGGTGTCCTCCATCAGCTTCAGAGTGGCACTTGCGTAGGATCCGTTCCTGTTCATGCTCAGGTACATAACGTCTAATAACACCATCTACTCCTTCTTTATAAATATGTGGGTCATCCCAAAAGTAATGTCTCAAATCATAGAAAAACTTTTTCTTTTGTTGGTAAGTGAAACTAGGTGGTATAAATTTTGCAACAATATAATTAGCATAATCAGCATACCATGCAGTACTACAAGAAGTATTTATGACATTTAATTGCTCATCAGGAAAGCTATCATCAATAGGTAGTGGGTCATCAAGAACATTTTCTAACCTAGAAAAGTTGTCTGCAACGGGGTCTCAGCTCCTTTTCTATCAACAATATGCAAACCAAATTCTTGTAGCAAGAGAACCCATCTAATAAGTCTAGGTTTAGCATCTTTCTTTTCCATCAGGTATTTGATAGCAGCATGATCAGTGTGAATAGTTACTTTAGAATCAACAATATAAGGTCTGAACTTATCACAAGCAAATACAACTGCTAAGAATTCCTTTTCAGTAGTAGCATAATTTCTTTGAGCATTGTCTAAAGTTTTACTAGCATAATGGATAACATTTAATTTCTTATCAACTCTTTGCCCTAGAACAGCACCTACAGCATAATCACTAGCATCACACATAATTTCAAAGGGTAAATTCCAATCAGGTGGCTGAACAATAGGTGCAGAGATCAATGCTTTCTTAAGTATTTCAAATGCTTCTACACAATCATCATCAAAGACAAATGGTATATATTTTTTTAATAAATTAGTCAGAGACCGAGAAATTTTTGAGAAGTCCTTAATGAACCTCCTATAAAATCCGGCGTGACCAAGGAAACTTTTTATACCTTTGATGTCCTTGGGACATGGCATCTTTTCAATAGCATCAACCTTGGCCTTATCAACTTCAATACCTCTTTCAGAAACTTTATGCCCCAAGACAATACCTTCATTAACCATAAAGTGGCGCTTTTCCCAATTCAAGACAAGATTAGTTTCTTCACATCTCTGCAAAACTCGATCAAGATTGCTCAGGCAATCATCAAAAGAGGACCATAGACAGAAAAATCATCCATGAAAACCTCACAAATCTTTTCACAAAAGTCAGAGAATATAGCCATCATGCATCTTTGAAAGGTAGCAGGTGCATTACATAAACCAAAATGCATGCGTCTATAAGCAAAAGTACCAAAAGGTCATGTAAGAGTAGTCTTTGATTGATCCTTAGCCGACACAGGTATTTGAGAGAAACCAGAATAACCATCTAGAAAGCAATAATGTGTATGTTTGCATAATCCTTCTAGCATTTGATCGATAAAAGGTAAGGGGTAATGATCTTTCTTAGTAGCCTTATTTAATTTGCGGAAATCAATTACCATCCTATAACCTGTAATAATTCTTTGTGGAATCAATTCATCTTTATCATTAGGAACAACAGTCACACCTCCCTTCTTAGGGACACAATGAACAGGACTTACCCACTGACTATCAGCAATGGGATAAATATACATGCCTCCAAAAGCTTTAGTATCTCTTTCCTTACCACTTCTTTCATCTTAGGATTAAGCCCTCGTTGAGGATCACGGACTGGTTTGGCATCTTCTTCCAAATTTATTTTATGTTGACATAGAGTGGGACTAATGCCCTTAAGATCATCAAGAGTATATCCAATAGCAGCACGGTGCTTCTTCGGAGTTTTCAATAATCTTTCTTCTTCATGCTCTGAAAGGTTAGCACTAATAATAATAGGATATATCTTCTTTTCATCAAGATAAGCATATTTAAGATTATCAAGCAACGGTTTAAGTTCAAACACGGGATCACCCTTGGGTGGAGGAGGATCCCCTAGGATTTCAACAGGCAAATTGTGTTTCAGAATAGCTTCCTGTTTAAAGAATACTTCATCTATTTCCCTTCTTTCATTCAAAAACATATCATTTTCATGGTCTAGCAAATATTGTTCTAAAGGATCACTAGGAGGTACGGCAATAGAAGCAAGACCAATAATTTCATCCTTACTAGGTAATTCTTCTTCGCGGTGTTGTCTACTAAATTTAGAGAAATTAAACTCATGAATCATATCATCCAAACCAATAGTAACAACATTCTTTTCGCAGTCTATCTTAGCATTAACGGTGTTCAAGAAGGGTCGACCAAATATAATGGGACAAAAGCTATCTTGTGGGGAACTGAGAACAAGAAAATCAGCGGGATATTTAGTTTTTCCACACAAGACTTCAACATCTCTAACAATTCCCACTGCTGATATAGTATCTCTATTGGCAAGTTTAATTGTAACATCAATACCTTCTAACTCAGTGGGTGCAATGTCATGCATAATTTCTTTGTATAAGTCATAAGGTATAACTCTAGCACTAGCACCCATATCACATAAGCCATGATAACAATGATCTCCTATTTTAACGGAAATAACAGGCACGCCTACCACAGGTCTATGTTTATCCTTAGCACAAGGTTTCGCAATTCTAGCAGTTTCACCGCAGAATTGAATAACATGCCCATCAATATTATCAGACAAGAAATCTTTAACAATAGCAATATTAGGTTCAACTTTAACTTGCTCAGGAGGTGTATAAGTTCTAATATTACTTTTACGAACCATAGTTGAAGCTTTAGCATGATCCTTTATTCTACCAGGGAAAGGTGGTTTCTCAACATAAGAAGTAGGAACAATAGGATCATTATAAGTGACAGTCTTTTCTTCAATTTTAATAGGTGCAACTACTTTTACTTCTATGGGAGGATGATATTTAAACCACTTCTCCTTGGGGAGATCAACATAAGTAGCAAAAGATTCACAGAAAGAAGCTACTATCTCATACTCAAGTCCATATTTAGTGCTAAACTTACAGAAAATATCGGTATCCATAAAAGATTTAACACAACCAAACTTAGGTGTCATACCTGACTCCTTACCTTCGTCGAGATCCCAATCTTCAAAGTTGCATTTAATTCAATCCAATAGATTCCATTTGAATTCAATAGTCTTCATCTTAAAAGAGCCAGCACAAGAAGTATCGAGCATAATGCGATTGTTTTTAGAAAGCCGGGCATAAAATTTTTGAAGAATCATTTATCTTGAGAGCTCATGATTGGGGCATGAATATAACATTGATTTAAGCCTCCCCCAAGCTTGAGCGATGCTTTCTCCTTCGTGAGGCCAAAGATTATATATATAATTGCGATCATGATGAACAAGATGCATAGGATAATACTTTTGATGAAATTCCAACTTCATTCGTTTATAGTTCCATGATACCGTATCATCACATAGCCTATACCATGTCGATGCATCTCCCTTCAAACATAAAGAAAGACCTTCTTATGAACAACATCATCGGGTATACCTGCAAGCTTAAATAATCGACAAACTTCATCCACATAGAGTAGATGTTCATCAGGATGCTTTGTTCCATCTCGTGTAAAAGGATTATCAAGCAGTTTTTCTACCATACCCGAAGGAACTTTAAATGGAATAATTTCATTTTCAGTAGGTTCAGTAGGTTGAGGAGCAACTCTTTGCTCTACTGGTCTGGGTGAAGATACCCCGAACAAGCCCCTCAGAGGATTACTTTCCATAGTAACAAGTGATAGTAAATTTCAGCACACTATATAAATTTTTCCTTACCAAATTCCACCTACCAAAGGCGCTTCAATCCCCGGCAACGGCGCCAGAAAAGAGTCTTGATGACCCACAAGTATAGGGGGTCTATCGTAGTCCTTTCGATAAGTAAGAGTGTCGAACCCAACGAGGAGCAAAATGAAATGATAAGCGGTTTTCAGCAAGGTATTCTCTGCAAGTACTGAGATAAGTGGTAACAGATAGTTTTGTGATAGGATAATTTGTAACGAGCAACAAGTAACAAAAGTAAATAAAGTTCAGCAAGATGGCCCAATCCTTTTTGTAGCAAAGGACAAGCCTGGACAAACTCTTATAATGAGAAAAAGCGCTCTCAAGGACACATGGGAATATCGTCAAGCTAGTTTTTCATCACGTTCATATGATTTGCGTTCGGTACTTTGATAATTTGATATGTGGGTGGACCGGTGCTTGGGTGCTGTTCTTACTTGAACAAGCATCCCACTTATGATTAACCTCTATTGCAAGCATCCGCAACTACAACAAAATTATTAAGGTAAACCTAACCATAGCATGAAACATATGGATCCAAATCAGCCCCTTACGAAGCAACGCATAAAATAGGGTTTAAGCTTCTGTCACTCTAGCAACCCATCATCTACTTATTACTTCCCAATGATTTCCTCCAGGCCCAAATAATGGTGAAGTGTTATGTAGTCGACGTTCACATAACACCACTAGAGGCTAGACAACATACATCTCATCAAAATATCGAACGAATACCAAATTCACATGACTACTAATAGCAAGACTTCTCCCATGTCCTCAGGAACAAACCTAACTACTCACAAAGCATATTCATGTTCATAATCAGAGGGGTATTAATATCCATATAGGATCTGAACATATGATCTTCCACCAAATAAACCAACTAGCATCAACTACAAGGAGTAATCAACACTACTAGCAACCTACTAGTACCAATCCCGGACTTGGAGACAAGAATTGGATACAAGAGATGAACTAGGGTTTTGAGAGGAGATGGTGCTGGTGAAGATGTTGATGGAGATTGCCCTCTCCCGATGAGAGGAGCGTTGGTGATGACGATGGCGATGATTTCCCCCTCCCGGAGGGAAGTGTCCCCGGCAGAACAGCTCTGCGGAGCCCTAGATTGGTTCCGCCAAGGTTCCGCCTCGTGGCGGCGGAGTCTCGTCCCGAAAGGTTGCTTATCAATTTTTCCTCGACGAAAGACCTAATATAGCAGAAGATGGGCATCGAAGGGCCAACAGGGGGCCCACGAGGCAGGGGGGCGCGCGCAGGGGGTAGGGCGCGCCCCCACCCTCGTGGCCAGGTGGGGCCCCCTCTAGTGAACTTCTTGCGCTCAATATTTTTTATATATTCTGAAAATCACTTCCGTGGAGTTTAGGGACTTTTGGAGTTGCGCAGAATAGGTCTCTAATATTTGCTCCTTTTCCAGCCCAGAATTCCAGCTGCCGGCATTCTCCCTCCTTATGTAAAACTTGTAAAATAAGAGAGAATAGTAATAAGTATTGTGACATAATGTGTAGTAACAACCCATAATGCAATAAATATCAATATAAAAGCATGATGCAAAATGGACGTATCAGTGAACAAAAGACGATTTCTATTTATTGTACTACATGCCCCCAGATGTTTATATCCTGCATCTCTTTTCGCAGTCCGGACATGCACATTAATGCATGCATACCCAGGGAAAGGAACCCTTAACGGAACTATTCTCCCTAGAAGACGTTTCTTACTATCCATGTAATATAACATAGCTAGTTGGGTACTTGTCTGTTCAAGAACTTATGACCCCTACACCTGGTTTCCACGCATATCCCGGTTTTTACATAACTGAGCGGGTATTCGGATACCCTCCGGACTATCGGGTCCGGAGGTTGAAGCGAACGGGTACGCCATGACAAATGATTTACAATCTGGCTAGGGACAATATATGTCACTTGAAGTACACAGTCACTTAGACTGACTAAATTCTTCTTCTACACCATCCAACAGGCTATCTAGCCTACAGTCCTGTTGAGAATACTTTGCGGCTAACTCTACCCGATCATAAACCAAACTGACAGGGATCTCTTTCCCATCATGCCTCACAGGTCCGACCTCGACCATGTGGTTCGGGTCAGCCATGGTATATCGCGTCTTCACCATGGCCCAGGATTCCCTTGCACCTTGTCGGTAGGCTGATATCTTCCATAATCGGAAGCGCCGCCACACTCCCTTGAGCTTTTCTGCAAGCTCTCTCATGCCTCCTGCCAGGGAGGCGGATGGCCACAAGGCTTGAGCAATGCCCTACATCACCTGTCGTACTTGTTCGTGCAGTTGTGAGAGCTCTGGCAGAAGATTGCCTGTAGACCCGGACATCTCCTCTACGGGACGACCCGTCAGCATACCTACATATGTCAGCTGGTTTCTTCGTCGAACTCTTTAAAAGTTCGTTCAAGCACTTACTAAAAATGCCGCGTCGAAGCCTCTTATTCTCCTTTACGGAGTCAGCAAGCTGGGTCCGAACATCTTTCAGTTCAACGCCCAGCCGGGTATTGGCGTCTTGGAGCTCGTTTTTCTCCAGCCTAACCCGTGTAAGCACGCGCTCGCCAGCCTTTAGCTGTCGGTTAGCATGTTGCTCATCCCCTCGCACGGCCTCCGGAGTCACCTGCAGAATCTATTATTAGATTTGCACGCATGCCGCATACTAACTGGTACATGACATTCTTCCCAATAAAAACAAGTGTTACGTGATGGGGCCTTCTCGGCCTCCTTCGCCGCGGCAACTGCGGCCTGAAGCTGGGCTTTGCACTCCTCCAGCTCTTGAGACAACTGGGTATTCTTCTCCGTAAGAACCTATGCAAACAATGATCCTTAAATCAGTCGTTCCAACTGTTTCAAGTCTCAGGGGCTACTGATATACATAATTATTAGATTTTCTTACCTGTATATCCTTTACATACTGGTTTGTGGCTCTGGCAAGACCATTTTGAGCAGCTCGGATGTACGCGTCTCCTGAGTTAAAGGCATCAAACGCCTCTTGGGAGAAACAAGCGTCACGGAGTACGGCCTGGCGACGCCTGGGATTCATGCGCTCTCCACCTCGGAATTTGTAGCGGATAGCCTATCCGCATCCTTTGTAGGAGGAACATCTGGCATTGGCCCCATGTTAGCGTCTGCCTATAAGTCCGGCTCTGGAGCCCGACTAGTGGAGGCGTGACCGGCAACCCCTCCGGATATGGTCCGGCGAGCGTTTTTCCTACTAGGAAACATGGGCGTTATTGTATTTTAAAAGACGACCACCACGGAGCGGGGTTCTCTTTCATACCTCTGCGACAGCGTCTCAGTCCTGACCGCCTTCCTTTTAAGACTACCCGGCTTCGGTGCCCCTTGTTGGTGAGTCACTGCGGGTTCGGCATGGCGTCTCGAGGGCCTTCCCTGTAAAGCACCATATGTGTGCGGTAAGTGAAGTGCGGAAAAAGGGATCCTTCTTGGAAGTTAGGACTCCGGTTTTACTTACATGCGATGCAGGGAGTAGTCCCGGATAATCGGCTATGATGGCCACCATGGCACCGTCGCAGCTTATTTGATAGAACTTCCTGTCAATAAGCTCCAAAAATGTGTCCGGATCTTCTTCAAGACGGGGTCGAGGGCCCGGTCAGGATCCTCCGGTTGTGGAGGCGGGCTATGGACCTCCCTTATAGCTTTTCGCAGTTCCTGCTATGAAATGGCAAGATAAATACTTATGACGAAGAATGCGGGAAGGTTGGGAGTAAAAATTAGCAGCTCACCCAGCTTGGAGGGTTGTACATGGAGAATCCATCCCGTGGCTTGATGCGGATGAACTCTTCTTCCTCTCCTTTGTACAAATCGGACCAAATTTTTGCTAGAGCAGCGACTGAGTCCAGTCCCTTACGACCGCAGCGGGTGGCATCGTCTTCTCCGTTGAAGTGCCACATGGGTTGCCCCCAATATTTAAGTGGCTGCACCCCCCGCATTATACATATTGACATAACCTCAATTACTATCAATCTTGACTGGGCCAGAGTCTGTATCCGACCCATCAGGTAAAGGAGTTCCCCGTTATCTTCCTCCTAAGGGCTCTGAGGGCGCCAGCTACGGCGTTTCTTCAAGGGAGCGTTGTCGAACTCAGGAAGGCCCATCCAAATAGGGTCCGGGAGGGGGACATCCTCCATATAAAACCACTCCGAAGGCCAGTCTTTGGATGTCTTCTTCGGAGTACCGGACAAGTATCCGGTCCCGGCAATGCGCCATATTTCGGCTCTGCCCACTTGATATACTGACCCCTCTTGTGTACGGGGTACGAGGCAGAATAGTCTCTTCCATAGCTCGAAATGAGCTTCGCAGCCCAGAAACAGCTCGCAAAGGGCGACATAGCCAGCGATGTGTAATATGGAGGCGGGAGTAAAGTTATGCAGCTAGAGGCCGTAGAACTCCAGGAGCCCGTGGAGGAACAAATGAATTGGAAATCCAATCCCTCTTAATATGGGACAAGGCATACCCGCTCCCCCCTGGATGGGTTGGGAAAGCTCTCCGCTTGCTCCCCGCCATTGTAGATGGTGAGCCCGGCACGAACAAGGACCATATACGCTGGAGGGAGAAATCCCTGGGTGTGTAACTCTACTAATTGGCTGTGAGGGATGGAACACTTCTTTCAATTGTCGGGCTTAGGGCTACGGGAGCGAGAGGAGGAGCTACGATGGCCGGCCATGTTGGAATGGATTTTTTTCGGGCGCCTCTGATGTATACTCGCTGTGGGAGGATGGTGTGATCTGGATCTGAAAATCCCCGTCTCTTTAATAGGCGATTTACTCGCATGGCTAGGGTGGCAAATGTAAAAATGCCTTGGCTTCTCGCATTCGCTCGACACGTGGAAGATAGCCATTATCAGGCGCGGAAGCCAAGGAGTGCAACATTTACGGGAAGTCGGACACTACTCAATAGGTACTTAGAGTTTGGAGAAGAACCCGCCTTGCAATGTCGAAGACAATCTGTGCGCCAGACTCATCGTCATTGAAGCCTAGTTCGGGGCTACTGAGGGAGTCCTGGATTAGGGGGTCCTCGGACAGCCGGACTATATACTTTAGCCGGACTGTTGGACTATGAAGACACAAGATTGAAGACTTCGTCCCGTGTCCGGATGGGACTCTCCTTGGCGTGGAAGGCAAGCTTGGCAATACGGATATGTAGATCTCCTCCCTTGTAACTGACTCTGTGTAACCCTAGCCTCCTCCGATGTCTATATAAACTGGAGGGCTTAGTCCATAGGACAACAACAATCATACCATAGGCTAGCTTCTAGGGTTTAGCCTTTACGATCTCGTGGTAGATCAACTCTTGTAATACTCATATCATCAAGATCAATCAAGCAGGAAGTAGGGTATCACCTCCATCGAGAGGGCCCGAACCTGGGTAAACATTATGTCCCCTGCCTCCTGTTACCATCCACCTTAGACGCGCAGTTCGGGACCCCCTACCCGAGATCCGCCGTTTTGACACCGACAGGCACCCTCCAGGTCAACCCGACTCCACAACACTCGCAATTAAGCTCACACGGGTACCCCTCAGGGCCGACCCGTCTTTCCAAATAACAGTGGTAAAGCCCAAGTATCCGTGTGTCCAAACATCAAGGGGAAAACACGAGGAATCACCCCCGATGAATTCAACTCAATGTAATCATCAAGGTGAACGTAAGAGGAACCACCCCCGAGGTTCACACTTGAGGGGTTGCACGACAGAGTCGTATCGGAAGTGGTTAAGGCGGAATCACCCTCGATGACCACGACCGAATAGCTACACTACAGGGTTAACATCAGAAGTGTTGTAGAGGTCTCACCCTCGGCACTCGATAGTAACCCAGTAGTGTCGAGCAACTAAGGGAAAAGTGATGTGCGGTGCCGGGGCCTGGTCTTTGATCCCGTTGATCGGGTCTTTAATGGACAAGGTGGGGGTCACTGATGGATCACTAACCAACCTATACTAAGCAGTTTAGGATAAGCAGGTAGCTAACAATAAGCAGGTTACAAAAGCAGGCTATGCATCAGAATAGGAGCAAACAATAATAGTAGCAAAATCTAATGCAAGCATGAGATAATGGAATGGGCGATGTCGGAATGATCAAAGGGGGGGCTTGCCCGGTTGCTTAGACGAGCAGGAGGGATCGTCGGTGACGTAGTCGATCACAGCGGCATCGACAGCCGTCACGGGGTCTACCGAAGAGAAGAGGGGGGAGAAACAGTAAATACATAGCAAGCAAGTGCATAAACAAGAGAACAGGCAGAGCTAGACATGTTCTAACGTGGGACTACACGTTACCTGTGAAGGGGATAACATCCGGGAATGCTTTCTCGAAGTTTGGCATTTTCGGACAGGCGAACCTGAAGGGGAAGGTTGCATGTTTGCTATACTAGGGATGTGTTGCAGACGAACGGACTACGTAATCAGGTTCGTCTCGTTGTTCTGAGCAAATTTCATATATAAAACTTTTTCATCCGAGTTACGGATTATTTTATATTAATTTTCAAAGATCTTAGTACTTTCTGAAATTACTGCTAATCCGAATTAAATAGGGAAATTGTTGTGTGTACCCACTGTGTACACACCCAGAGAGGCTCACATGTGGGGCTAGGGGACTGGGTTGACCCAGTCAAAGGTTGACCGGTCAACAGGGCGTATGGCCCACATGTCATAGGCTACACCTAGCCAAATTAATAAAAAAATAACCTAATCAAATGGAGCCCACATGTCATCTGCACATTAGGCTAATTGATCTACTAATTTAAATCCTAATCTATACTAGTCAAACAAGGGCCGGCCACACATGGCTGTGGCAAAAGCCAGCCACACACACCACACACACGGCGCACACACACAACTCACGCACACACACGCTGCGCTCTCACACACCATGGTCATGGCCTTTGTCGTGGCTAGCAGCAAGCAGAACAGAGGCAGGGCAACACAGAAGCACGCAAGGAGCATCTGCAGTGCGGCGGCAGCGGTACGCGGCAGCAACGGCCAGCAGCAAACGGAGCAGCAGCGCAGGCACGCACACGCAGTAGGGGCGGGCGAGCACGGGACAGCAGCAGCGACAACCGGCAGCACCGGCAACAACGACAGCAGAAGAAGTAACAGGCGGCAGCGAGCGCACGCACGTACATGGGGGTTCGAGCTCGACGGAGATGATGGCCTACGGCGACCAAATCGAAGGGCTAAAAGGGGGACCCGAGGGAGAAGCTCACCCCGGTTCTCGTGGACGAGGTTAGAAGGTTGGAGGCGGCCCGGAGCAGTGGCAACGCCGACGAGTTGGTGACGTCCGCGACGGAGAAGGGCACGATGGCGAGCACACGGACTGTCCCGGCTTGAGGTGGTCCCGGGAGCAGACGGATCCGGGCGCGGCGGACCTCCTAGACGTGCTCCGGCACGCCGAAGACGACGGTGGCCGCGGATGACGGGGAGGTCGGCGGGGCAGAGGCGGATCGGTCATGGCGCAGCGACGTCGACGGGCGCAGAAGGAGGAGGGGGCGCGAGGGAGAGAGATGCGAGGGGCTAGGGTTTCGGTGGGGTGTGTGGGGGTGCCCTTATAGGTCAAAGGGAGGGGCTCGTGGCAGCCATCCATGGCCATGGCGCCGTGCATGAGCGCCACGCCCTCCTGGTCTCCTGTAGAGGAGGAGGGAGAGGTGGAGGTGGGTTGGTTGTTTAGCTAGATGGGCCAAGTGGCCCGAGGGGAGGGTTTCTCTTCTCTCTCTCTCTCTCTCTCTCTCTCTCTCTCTCTCTCTATATATATATATATATATATATATATATATATATATATTCTGTTCCAATGTTAGCTACTGTTTTCTATTTAAAAGTAAGACTAAATGATTTTTGTTAGATTTGAGACTTGTCACATAAATCAAGTACATTATTTCTAGGAGTCACAAAAAGTTTGAGGCCAAAAGGAGTTGTCTAACAATTTTTAAGAAATTGGAAAGGACATCTTAAATACTGCTGGACTAGAAAATAAATTCCCAGGGGCAATTTGGGAATTCCAAAAATGTTGGTTTCAACATGAGAAATATCTAGGGATTATTTTCCATAGGATGAACTATTTTATTTGCATGAAAGAAGAAGCAAATATTTGACATGCAAATTTGAATTGAATTTGAAGCATATTTTGGACAAGTGGCATTTTGGCATGATGATCATGATGACATGACCTTCATTAGGGGAAGATTACTGTAGTGTGATGCTGGGCATGTTACATTCTGTCACTGGGATCAAGCACCGTAAGATCGAACCCACTACAAAGCACCTCTTCCCATTGCAAGATAAATAGATCAAGTTGGCCAAACAAAACCCAAATATTAGAGAAGAAATACGAGGCTATAAGCAATCATGCATATAAGAGATCAAAGAAGATTCAAATAACTTTCATGGATAAAAAGATAGATCTGATCATAAACTAAAAGTTCATCCGATCCCAACAAACAAACCGCAAAAGGAGTTACATCATATGGATCTCCAAGATACCATTGTATTGAGAATCAAATGAGAGAGAGGAAGCCATATCTAGCTACTAACTATGGACCCGAAGGTCTACAGGAGACTACTCACGCATCATCGGAGTGGAACCAATGGGAGTGGTGAACCCCTCCGTGATGGTGTCTAGATTGGATCTGGTGGTTCTGGACTCTACGGTGGATGGAATTGATTTTCGTCGACTCCCCTAGGGTTTCTGGAATATTGGGGTATTTATAGAGTAAAAAGGCGGTCCAGGGGGCACCCGAGGTGGGCACAACCCACCCCTGGTGGGTTGTGCTCCCCTCGGAGCAGCCCCCCCCCCTGACGCTTCTCCGGCCCGCTAGATGTCTTCTGGTCCAAAGAAATCTCCAAAAAGTTTCACTGCGTTTGGACTCCGTTTTCCTGCGATGTAAAAAACATGCAAAAACATCAACTGGCACTTGGCACTATGTCAATAGGTTAGTACCAAAAAATGA
Source organism: Aegilops umbellulata (assembly GCA_032464435.1). Classification (NCBI taxonomy): domain Eukaryota; kingdom Viridiplantae; phylum Streptophyta; class Magnoliopsida; order Poales; family Poaceae; genus Aegilops; species Aegilops umbellulata. Next base: position 448,024,316 of record CP136054.1, read on the forward strand.
CTATAAAATGATTATAAAATATCCAATATTGATAATATAACAGCATGGAACAATCAAAAATTATAGATACGTTGGAGACATATCAGCATCCCCAAGCTTAATTCCTGCTCGTCCTCGAGTAGGTAAATGATAAAAACAGAATTTTTTATGTGGAATGTTGCCTAGCATGTCATCTCATATTATTTTCTTTATAGCATGGACATTTGGACTTTTATATTGTTCAAAGCAATAATCTAATTTTGACATGATAACTTAAATACTCAAGCATATCAACAAGCAACCAAGTCTTTCAAAATATCAACGCTAAAATAAGTTATCCCTAGCCCGTCATGCTCAATCATTGATCCATTCATGAAACACACTCGCATATTAGTTACACCCAATGCTCAAGTACGATCATAGTGCCCCCTAGTTGGTGTTTTATAAGAGAAGATGGAGACTCAAATTCAAACAAAAATTGCATAAAGTAAAAGAAAGGCCCTTCGGGGAGGGAAGTAAGGATTTGTAGGGGTGCCAGAGCTCAAAGCGAAAATTGAGAGATAAAAACATTTTGGGAGGTGTGCCTTTCCCACCAACAAAAACGACTTAGAGTTCTCAACACTTTCCATGCTAGATATATCATAGGCGGTTCCCAAACAGAAATTAAAGTTTATTCCTTTTTCCACCATACTTTCACTTTCCATGGCTAACCGTATCCACGGGTGCCTTGCATACCAACACTTTCCAAGGAATTTATTATTTGACAACATATAAATTCATTTTTCATTTCAGGACTGGGCATGCCTAATACCTTTTCCTTACTCTCGTGCAATGACAAGTGAATAAACACTCATCGTGAGAATAACACATCTAGCATGGAAACTATTAGCCACCCCTCACCGCCTCGCGAGTGGTACGAGCACACAAAAGAGAAATTTATTTTGAAAATTAGAGATGGCACATACAAATTTGCTTAGAACGGCAAAAGAATATCGCATGTAGGTAGGTATAGTGGACTCATGTGGCAAAACTGGTTTAAAGGACTTTGGATGCACAAGTAGTGATCATACTTAGTGCAAAATGAAGGCTAGCAAAAGATTGAGAAGAGACCAACCAAGAAACGAATAATCTCATAAGCAAGCATTAAGCATAATTAACACCGAATATTGCACCATAAGTAGGATGTAATTTCATTGCATAACTATTGACTTTCGTTCTTGCATAGGGAATCACAAACCTTAACACCAATATTCTTACTAAAGCATAATTACTCATCAACATGACTCACATATCACATCATCATATCTCAAAACTATTACTAAGAATCAAGTTTATTTTGTCCAATGATCATCATGAAAGTTTTTATTATATCCTTCTTGAATATCTATCACTTTGGGACTAATTTTCATGTGTTGCTTTTGATAAGCTCATACAAATATAAGTGAAGATCACGAGCATAAATTTTCTTTCTCTCAAGTTAATTTAAGTGAAGCAAGAGAGAATTTCTTGAAAATTTTACTAACTCTCAAATAAATCTAAGTGAAGCAAGAGAGCATTTCTTCAAAAATACTAAAGCACACCATGCTAAAAAATATATATAAGTGAAGCAGTAGAGCAAATCCATAGCTCATAAAAATTTAAGTGAAGCATAGAGAGAAATTCTAACAAGTCATGGCATAATTTTGGCTCTCTCAAATAGGTGTGTCCAGCAAGGAATCAAGACTTAAATCACAAAACAAAACAAGCAAAAGACTCATATCATACAAGACTCTCCAAGCAAAACACATAGTATGTGACATATAAAAATATAGCTTCGAGTAAAGTACCGATGGTCGTTAGAAGAAAGAAGGGATGCCACTCGGGGCATCCCCAAACTTAGTTCCTTGCTCTCTTTGGATAACAGTTTGGGATGCCGGGGCATCCCCAAGCTTAGGCTCTTCTTACTCCTCATTCCTTCATCCATCGTAAGATAACCCAAAACTTGAAAACTTCAATCACAGAAAACTCAACAAAACCTTCGTGACATCCGTTAGTATAAAAAAGTAAATCACTCATATTAATATTGTATCAAACCAATTCATATTTTATTATTGCATTACATCTAATGTATTCCAACTTTTCTATGGCAAAAACTCATCAAAGAAAACCATAGAATCATCAAAACAAGTACACAACGCAAAGAAAACAGAACATTCTGTAGTAATCTGAATATTTCGAATACTTCTGTAACCCCAAAAAAATTGAAATTTTTTGGACCACGTGAGCAATTTGTATATCAATTTTCTGCAAAAATAATTGGTATTTTATCACGCTCTGGTTAAAAATATGAATTGTTTTCGTGAGCACAAAATTTTCTGTTTTTCAGCAAGATCAAACAACTATCACCCAAGAAGATCCTAAAGGCTTTCTTGGCACGAACACTAATTAAAACACAAAAAACACAATCATAACAGTAGTATAATTGTGCTAACACTCAAGAACAGAAAGCAAAAAGCAAAAATAAATCTTATTCATTGCGTTGCCTCCCAACAAGCGCTATTGTTTCACGCCCTTAGCTAGGTATAAAGCAAAGATCTACGTTTTGTTGTCCTTCTCCTTAATTTCCTTAGAGGTATTCTTGTCATGAGGTTTTGTAAACACAACATAAAACATATTATCCATTTAGCATTATTAAGTTGCCCATTATCATAACCCCTTTGATTTCCGGCAACAATCCAAGAGTAGTCTTGATTAACATTGTTGAAAACTTGTTGGATTACATCTAAAATGGGAACTTCCTTTTTAAGATTCTGATCAAAAAATTCATTATCCCCAAGCAAATGTCTTAATGCATAGTCACTATTGTAAAGAACTTCATCTATCACGGGCTTTTCACGATTCATACCATAAAAATCAAAGATTTCCCTAGCTTCCCGTATTATGTAGTCAAATTCATTCATAAGAACGAGAGTGGCCAACTATTTAGCCTTAGGATTTTTTATAACAGGAATATCAAAAACCAATCTTTGCAAAGTAGGATGAGTACGGATAAATTTGCTTTGAAGTTTCATAACTAGTGCTGAAATAGCATCCGTGTAAGATCTAGTAGTCCTAAGTATAAGAGCATCATCAAGACTTAGATTTCCAACACAATTGAAAAATTCTTGGATACGTTCTTTTCCCATAACATTCCCTTGCCCCAAGGTAAAAGTTTTAGCATCCAGATTGCCCGTTCGTCCAATCTTAGGAGTTAGGTCATCATCTGTTAGTGCCATACCGAAATTACTCATGATTTCAAGCAAAGGATAGATCTGACAAGAAAACGACGAACAAAAAAGAAGGCGAATAAAACGGCAAATTTTTGTGAAGTGGGGAGAGGAAAACGAGAGGCAAATGGAAAATAATGTAAATTGTGTGGAGATAAGATTTGTGATTAGGAACCTGGTAAATGTTGAAGATCCTCCCCGGCAGTGGCGCACGAAATTGGCACGTGGCCGGGAGACTATCTTGACTTGATCCTCCCTGGCAACGACGCCAGAAATTCGTTTTGATGAGGCTTGAAGCTACGTTGGTATTTCCCCAAAGATGAAGGGATGATGCAGCACAATGGGCGGTAGGTATTTCCCTCAGTTATGAGACCAAGGTTATCGAACCAGTAGGAGAACCAAGCAACACTACGTAAATAGCACCTGCACACAAATAACAAATATTCGCAACTCGACGTGTAAAAGGGGTTGCCAATCCCTTTTGGGTAGCAGCGCCAAAAATTGGCAAACAGACGTGAGAGAGTAGTAAATATTGATTGATCGAATGCCAAGTAAAATAAATTGCAGCAAGGTATTTTTGTATTTTTGGTTTAATAGATCTGAAAATAAAAGCAAAGGAAAATAGATCGCAAAGGCAATTAATATGAGAAAGAGATCCGGGGGCGTAGATTTCACTAGTGGCTTCTCTCGAGAAAAATAGCAAACGGTGGGTAAACAAATTACTGTTGGGCAATTGATAGAACTTCAAATAATCATGACGATATCCAGGCAATGATCATTATATAGGCATCACGTCCAAGATTAGTAGACCGACTCCTGCCTGCATCTACTACTATTACTCCACACATCGACCGCTATCCAGCATGCATCTAGTGTATTAAGTTCATGGAGAAACGGAGTAATGCAATAAGAACGATGACATGATGTAGACAATATCTATTTATGTAGAAATAGACCCCGTCGTTTTATCCTTAGTAGCAACGATACATACGTGTCGGTTCCCCTTCTGTCACTGGGATCAAGCACCGTAAGATCGAACCCACTACAAAGCACCTCTTCCCATTGCAAGATAAATAGATCAAGTTGGCCAAACAAAACCCGAATATCGGAGAACAAATACGAAGCTATAAGCAATCATGCATATAAGAGATCAAAGAAGATTCAAATAACTTTCATAGATAAAAAGATAGATTTGATCATAAACTCAAAGTTCATCCGATCCCAACAAACACACCGCAAAAAGATTTACATCATATGGATCTTCAAGAGACCATTGTATTGAGAATCAAACGAGAGAGAGGAAGCCATCTATCTACTAACTACAGACCAGAAGGTCTACAAGAGACTACTCATGCATCATCGGAGAGGCACCAATGGGAGTGGTGAACCCCTCCATAATAGTGTCTAGATTAGATCCGGTGGTTCTAGACTCTGCGGCGGCTGGAATTGATTTTCGTTGACTCCCCTAGGGTTTCTGGAATATTGGGCTATTTATAGAGTAAAGAGGTGGTCCAGGGGGCACCCGAGGTGGGCACAACCCACCAGGGCGCGCCTGTGCCCTGGTGGGTTGTCCTCCCTTGGAGCACCCCATAGGCGCTTCTCCAGCCCACTAGATGTCTTCTGGTCTAAAAAAATCTCCAAAATGTTTCGCTGCGTTTGGACTCCGTATGGTATTGATTTCCTGCGATGTAAAAAACATACAAAAAACAGCAACTGGCACTTGGCACTATGTCAATAGGTTAGTACCAAAAAATGATATAAAATAATTATAAAACATCCAAGATTGATACTATAATAGCATGGAACAATAAAAAAATATAGATACGTTGGAGACGTATCACGAATCAAGCATCCCCAAGCTTAATTCCTACTCGTCCTCGAGTAGATAAATGATAAAAACGGATTTTTTTTGATGTGGAATGCTACCTAAAATGATCATGTATTGTTTCTTTGATGGTATGAACATTTAGATCCGAATGATTCAAAGCAATAGTCTATAATTTGACATAAAGACATTACTCGGGCATACCAACAAACAATCATGCCTTTCAAAATATAAATGCTAAAGGACGCTATCCCTATAAAATCATATAGCCTTGTCATGCTCTATCTTATTAACACAAAATATAAATCATGTACTACCACTACAAAAAAAGACACATCCGTGACATTTTGGGTCGAACAATTTTTTTTGTCATACATATGACTCTTCTATGACGATAATTGTGACAAAACCCGGTATCAACATAGATGTGATGGGTTCCTACTTCTATGACAAAAAATCATGACAGAAAATGGGCTTTTCGTCCTGGGCGGGCTGGAGACGCAGCTGCATGACATTCTTTGGGCCGTCCATGACAGAAAAAACCGTGGTAGAAGCGAGGGGGAGGAAAATTTCCGGGAGTCCCCGGTTATGGTGGGAGGTCGGGGGGCGAGCGATGCGCGCTTCTCTCATACACGTACGCGCGTGTGTGTGAGGCGTTGGCTCTAACTGAACCCGAGCGAGGCGTTGGGCTCTAACTGAACCCGAGCGATTGCACTGCAGGCTACGCGTTACTGAACCCGAGCAATCCATCGATGGTTGTTAACTGAACCCGATCGAGCGATTCCTTCGCTACTTCTACTAACTGAAGCCGGTCGATGCTGCCTCTAGATGAACAGTGGGCGTTGCGGGGGTGTTTGGATGAACAGTTCTCGATGGGGGTGGATGAACAGGACCCCGTGGTGTTGCCTCTGGATGAACAGGACCCCGATCGATCGGGCCGGTTGGGGCTGGATGAACAAGACCCCGTGAAGAGTTGGATGAACAGGACCACCCCGTGGAGGGCTGGATGAACAGTAGATGGTGGAGGGCAGGATGAACAGTAGCCCGTGGAGGGGTGGTTGAACAGGAGCCCGTTGAGAGTGCTGGTTGAACAGTAGCCGGTGGAGTAGCGCGCGGTGGAGGCTGGATGAACAGGAGCCCATGGATGAACAGTCACAGGTGGAGGCTGGAGGAGGTCGACGGTGGATGAACAGTAGCTCGTGGAGGCTGAAGGGGGTCGACGATGGAGATGAACAGTATCCCGTGGAGTCCCGTTTTGCGGTACGCCACACCCCTCTCGATGAACAGGACCCCCGTTTCGACCGTAGCGCTCCAACACAAGTCTGTTTCGTCCGTTTTGCGGTACACCACACCCCTCCCGATCAACAAGACCCCCGTTTCGACTGTAGGAGGTCCGTTTCCTCTGTTTTGCGGTACGCCAGACCCCTCCCGATCAACAGGACCCTGCTCTGAACGTAGGAGGTCCGTTTCCTCCATTGTGCGGTACGCCAGGCCTCGTATCCATCGCATGTTCCGTCCAGCCCTCCCGATGAACACGACCACGCATTCCGTTCCGACCCAGCCGGTTGGCTCCCACGCGTTACGTTGCCTCCCGATGAACACGATGCATTCTGGTTCCTCCCCATGAACACGACGCATTTCGTTGCCTCCCCATGAACACGACGACGACGTTGTTTCTCCGTTCCGACCCAACCATGTCAACGAGCCCTCGCCGTACGTATGCGCGAGTAGGCGTTCGAGACCCCGCCCGTATGTACACATGTGTGGCCGTATTTTCTTTCTTGCACCCTGGCCGCCTCTACTACGACACGTGCACGCTTCTACATCCACCAGTATATATGTACATACACGTTCGCGACCAAAATGACAACGCTACGTACGCTTCGACCAGGTGGGTCCCAACTGTCAGGCACTTCCTTGTGTGCGAAGATGTAGCTGGTGGGTCCTAGCAGTCATGGGGGAGAATCGTTTTTTTTGCCGGGCCGCACTTCCTTGCGTGCGAAGGTGTAGCTGGTGGGTCCCAGCAGTCAGGGGGAAAACGTTTTTTTCATGAAATACGGTGGCCCGTCCGGTGGGTCCCCTCTGTCAGGTGGAGGAATAATTATTTTGCGCGTAATAAGGAGGCACTTCCTTGTTGCGGCTGTGGACCCAGCTGTCAGCGTCTCCACGCACAGTACTCTTTCGATGGAAGTCGGTCGTTGACCACATTGACCACACCGCGCCGAGAGCACCACGGCGGTGGACGACGGCGAGGCCTAGGAAGGGGACGACGCGATAGTGGAAGCCCGCGCGGAGAGGAGTACGAGGGTTCACTGGTTCAGCTGCGGTGTGAGGCTGCCGTCGCCGCAGGGCCTGGCCAGCGGTGGGAATAGTAGGGGCAGTGAGGCCTCCGCGGCAGCACAGCCGGCCACGGGAGGCAGGAGCATACGGCACGCCCGGCGCTGCTTTGGGCGGCTGGAGCAAGAAGACCAGAGGTTGAAGAAGCACTACGGCCGTTGGATGGACATCGTACGGTCACTCGAGCTAGAATCATTCATATTGACTAAAGTTGACAAAGGCCCCTGTCCCAGTCAACTTAGTAGGCCCACAAGTCAGCCTCCCACCATGGTGGGTCCCAGCTAGCAGGGGAGTATTCATTTTTTTGTGCGTAATAAGGAGGCACTTCTGGTGGGTCCGAGCTGACAGCGGGGGGAACGTTTTTTTCATAAAATACGCTGGCCCGTCCGGTGGGTCCCAGCAGTCAGGGGGGAAACGTTTTTTTCGCGAAATAAGGTGGCCCGTCCGGTGGGTCCCTGCTGTCAGGTGGAGGAATAATTATTTTGCGCGTAATAAGGAGGCACTTCCTTGCGGCCGCCTGGACCCAGCTGTCAGTCTCTACACGTACAGTACTCTTCCGATGGAAGTCGGCCGTTGACCACGTTGACCACGCCGCGCCGAGAGCACCAAGGCGATGGACGACGGCGAGGACTAGGAAGGGGACGACTCGGAGCCGGGGAAGACGCAGCAGTGGATGCCCACGCGAAGAGGAGTACGAGGGTTCACTGGTTCGGCTGCGGTGTGAGGCTGCTGTCGCCGCAGAATAACAGGGGGTGTGGGTGAGTAGAGGGATGGTCTGGCCAGCGGTGAGAGTAGTAGGGGGCGGTGAGGCCTCCGCGGCATCACAGCCGGCCACGGGAGGCAGGAGCACGCGGCACGACCGGCGCTGGTTTGGGCGGCTGGAGCAAGAAGACCAGAGGTTGAAGAAGCACTACGACCGTTGGATGAACATCGTACAGTAACAGGAGCTAGAATCGTTCATATTGACTAAGTTGACAAAGCCCTCCGTCCCCATCAACTTGGTAGGCCCACAAGTCAGCCTCCCACTATGCTGGGTTCCAGCTGGTAGGGGGAATATTAATTTTTTTGTGCGTAATAAGGAGGCACTTCCTTGCGTGCGAAGATAGCTGGTGGGTCCGACATGTCAGCGGGGGGCACTTTATTTCATGAAATACAGAGGCCCTTCCGGTGGGTCCCAGATGTCAGGTGGAGGAATCATTATTTTGCGCGTAATAAGGAGGCATTTCCTTGTGTGTGGCCATGGACCCAGCTGTCAGCCTCTCCACGCACAGTCTACTTCCGATGGTGTCGTTCGTTGACCACGTTGACCACGCCGCGCCGAGCGCATCCAAGGTGGTGGACGACGGCGAGGCCCCGGACAGCAACGAGCCGGAGATGGGAAGACACGGGAGTAGTGTCGCAGACCGAGAGGTGTACGAGGGTTAACTGGTTCTAGTGCGGTGTGGTTCGGCAGTCTATGGAGAAGAACAGGAGGTGTGGAGGGGTGGAGGGATGGCCTGGCCAACGATGGAGTAGCGCTTCATAGCGAAGCATGCTAAGCAGAGCTGCTAGCAGCAGGAGGCGGGAGGTGGTCCCGGCGGCGCTGGAGGAAGAAGACGAGAGATTGAAGATGGATGTCGGTCGTTGGATGTAAATCCAACGACTAACATGTCAGAATCATTTGTTGACTAAATTGACAACGACTTGCATTGGCTTCGACCTATTGGCCCACATTTCAGCCTCCAAAAACGTGGCACGTATTCAACCCATTTATTCAGAATTTACAGTCTTTTTTTTGCGCGGTAGAATTTACAGTCAATTTGATATATTTTTTTGAATCAGCCATTAGCTGGGCTGGGTGAACAAATAATGTAGCGTCCATGCGGCCCATTTATTTTATTTCCTAAAAAATTACAGGCCATTTGCACTTTCTCGAAATACACGATTTTGCTGGGCTGATTCTAATTATAATGTTGGGTTGGGCCAGCAATGCTATCAAAAAATAAAAAGGGGTTGAGCATTTAGTTATAAATATATTTAAATAATAAGTGATATTATTACATTTGTCCTTAAATCTTACCAAGCTTTTGTACACAATCACTAGGATTTTCGTGCCAAAACAATCTAGGATTTTATTTGTTAAGAAATTTTTTTTTATAAGTTAATAAGATGTGGGATATTATTTTCTTACATATGTAAGTATCTGCTAAATATATTATGACATTAAAAATAATATATAATAACATATAAAATAATTTTTTTAGAAAAACAGGGAGCATCTCCCCGGTACCATTGCTGAGAACGAAACCACAACATATTCTAATACAGCAGCTCAAAGAGCAGTTCGAAAGCAAAGGTAGAAAAGCTACAAACTAGGGGGGGGGATGAACAAGTTCTCTGAATAATAGAAATCACCCGAGTGGTGCCAAAGGCAGAGCGGATAGAGCACTCAAATGACACAAGGATGGTCCAGCTAAGCCTTCATGGTCTTCAGCCGAGGGGCCGTGTCAGCCTGTGGCGACCTGTAAGCAAGCGGAGACACCGGGCTGGAAGGAGTAGCATGGTGGATGTCCCTCTTTTTCGGCGCCAGGTGCCCATCATCTTCATCAGAGATCTTGAGACGAGCCCGCGGGTCCAGTCCCAGAGCAGGTCGATCCTTATTCAGCCACAAGTGATCGCCAACGGTTTCTGGAGGGATCTTTTTAGGGTTTCCACGAAGCTCATCAACTTGTCCTTGTCCGATCCGGAGGAGAGAATCGCCCAGTTCCTCACCATGTTCCTGATCAACCTCAAGACCTGCGAAATGGAAATCCAGAAGGTGTTACTAAAAATAATAGTGTTTCCATATTTCCAGAGGCACCAAAGGACAGCTGAGCTAACAGTGTTTAAAACTGAGCACTTTTTGGTAGCAATCCAGAATCTGGCGACAGATTGGAAGGATGAGCCAATCTGACTAGAGAAATATTCCTCAATGTGGGCCTAGAGATGTTTAGCAACTATACATTCAAAAAATAGGTGAGAACAAGACTCTTGTTCCAAGCAGTAAACACAATCAAGGGGTTTGATGATGTGTCTCTTCCTAAGGTTATCCCTAGTCATCAATTTGTTTTTGGAGAGAAGCCAGAGAAATACATGAATTTTAGGGGGGACTCTCAATTTCTAGACAGCAGGGATAAACACGGGTTGAACCCCTCTAAAGTTGATAACATGATAGAGGGAGCTGGAGGAATACTTCCCCTTATTGTCCAGCTGCCAAATCAGGGCATCCGGCTCGGCAGTAAAGGTAATGCTTTTGGCAATTTCCTCCAACTGGAACCATTGTTCCATGAGACTATCACTAAAGTTCCTTCTAAAAGAGAGTTTTAGGCATTTACCATCCCAAACTTCATTGACACTTTTGTTAAGCTCATTGCGGACAAAGTAAATAGGCCAAAATTAGACTGCTAGGGGGGATGTCCCAAAAATGCTGGTAAAACAAGAAGGGAATCCCATCAGGACCAGGAGCCCCATCAGGATAAGAGATAAAAATGGCTTCCTTCACCTCTGTCTCTAAAAACGGGGCTTCTAGCAGCTCATTTTTAGCAGGAGAGACTTTTTCAGAAACAGAGCAAAAATTATTTTGTAGAGAGAACCTTGAAGGGTTTTCTTTCTTAAATAGGTCTTTGTAGAAGTCACTAGCCACTTTCAGCATCTCATCTACCTCAGTAATAGGGCCATTAGGGCCATCAAGGGAGTGAATGAGGGTTTTCCTCCTCCTCTCGTTAGCTACTGCATGGAAGTAAGCAGTATTTCTATCACCCTCCTTAATTTTCCTATCTCTAGACCTTTGTTTGGCTTTGATTTCTTCTTGAAGCCGAATTTTCTTGAACTCTCCATGGACAAAGTTTAATCTATTAGTCTCAGCCTCAGAGTTGTCAGTGGTTTCTGCCTTAATATCTAGAGAATCAAACTCAAGGAGGAGAAGCCTTTTGTATCTTCTAAGATTAGCTTCCTCATTGGAGTTCCACCCTTTGGTAGTTCTTCTAAATCTCCTGATTTTGATCTACCAATTTTCTAGGGGGCAGCTGCTCCCGGTAGGCTCATTCCAGATTTTCCTGACTACCTCAGTAAAATCTTCTCTAAGCAACCACCACTTTTCAAATTTAAAACTATTGTTCTTTGGAGTTTGGTTAAGACCAAAGTTCCAGAGCAAAGGAGTGTGGTCACAACCACATCTGGGCAGAGCTCTACAACTAGAAAGGGGAAATAAACTATCTAATTCTGTGTCACAGAAAATTCTATCAATGGTGGACATAATCCTGGAGCAGCACTTCCAACATATCTAGCAGAACTGTGGGTTTTCCTTCTGACAGGGCAATTCTCAACTTTATGGGTAACTATTTTGCAGATAAAACAACTCTTGGACTTGACACATTTATCCAAATGATTCCCTGGTTCCCCATAGTTGTAGCAGATCACCTCAGAGTATGCCATAAGGCCCGAAGCAGGGGCAGGAGCAGTTTTCTGGATGTCCTATCTCTTCTTTTGCTGATTCTTACCTTGAGATTTCCCACTGATCTGAGAGTCAGAACCACCAGCAGATTGATCTTGGGCAATTATAGGAGCCTGCCGAGATTGTGCCCCCATTTGGGGCGGAGGTGGGCCGTACCACTGCCCAACCGACGCTCCCCCCCATTGTGATAGGGGAAATTCATCAGAGTTCCTGGTTCCTTCTCATCCTCCAGCCAGATGTTGTCTCTTAGGAAGCAGAAATAACCATCATATAGCTCAATTGAAGCAGATTGCAAGCCTAATTTCAATCTTCTGCAGGTTTGGGGGAGAGGTAAGGGGGATCCACTTGCTCCGGCTCCGGTGGCGTGCTGGTGGGCAGGAGTCCAGTCAAGCATTCCCATCTCGCAGCACGGCGTGGATCTCCTGAATTCACTTCTCCTTTCACCCATCGAACGAACGCAATCGGCGGCTTACTAGGGTGGGGCATCCTGTGCTTCTCCGAGAAATCTCCTTCGAAGTAGATCCGCAGGGCTAGATTCAGCAGCTCCCAATCCACATGATCCTTGCACATCCGAGCATACCTGCGCGAGTGAGAGACGGATTCGGTCCCTCCTCGGCTTCCTCCCTCGCAGCTTCCTCCTCTGCTTCCCTCCATTCGAGCGTGCACTGGGTCCAGGAGAGAGCGTCGTCGCGGACCCGCATCGCCCGCTCCCTCCATCTCCTCCCTTGAGTCTCTCACAGCACCGCCGGCGCGACGGAGTCTAGCGGCTGGAGCATCCGCGGGAAGGCTTTGTAGACATGTGGGAGATGCATCTTGTACATCTGCCTGTTTTCCATCCATTCCCCCGTGGATATGGCCGGCCACTCCATGGGGCGCACGAGCGGACTTGCTGAGGGGGGCAGGCGCGCCCGGAGTCAGGAGGCGGGGGGTGGCGGCGAGATCTATGGCGGTGGCGAGGGTGGAGGTAGTGGCGGGGGCGGCGGCGAGGGTGGAGGTGGTGGCGGGGGCGAAGGGGATCGCGAGAGCGGACATCTATTTGCCAATTACTCCGTCCTTTTCAGTTTATAGGGCTCAGTTCAAAAATTTCACCAACCAAGGTAGATGATGAATGGTGGAATACTTTTTGTAGTTTGCAAAAGCACCTAATTAATGCACTTGTTTTCCTCGAAAAAAATTGTTTATCAATGCATGAATTGCAATGCATGCATGCATAAAGTACATCCATTGGTCAATTTTCTCTTAATACTTGCATGCAATGATTTAATGCACCTTGGAATCTGAACATGTGATGGAAAACAACCAAATTGAGCCTTATAAAATGGAAAAACTAAAATTTTGAGATAAGCCCTATAAACCGAAAAGGAGGGAATATGTGAACTAAACAGTCAAGATATAAAATAATTTAAATATATATAATATAGTTAGAAGGGAAACATAAGTTGGATCTGGCGTTCCTATTCTTATATAGAAAAATATAACAGACCTCTGGGTTTTCTTCAAAAAAATACATAAATTGGGCTGCCAAAAATAAAACCTCGGATAGGAGGTCCATAGGTCGGTCGATACATGACGGCCCTAAGAAAATACAAACAGGCCTATGGACCTCCCATCTGAGGTCGTGGGCTGCGCATCTTAAAAATGAAAGCCTAGACGGGGCAGCCCAAAACCACGTCCAACACTTGCCAAAACTTCGTCCCTCGTTTTCTCTGTGTTTCGCACACTCAACATTGTGTGGGCATTTTGACTGTGCATCATATGAAGATGTGCTATGCATGAATGTTGATTAGCATGATGTTAACTGGCTGGTAGTTCCATTTTCGACCATGAATAAAACTTCCAACATGATGTTAACCCTATTTGAAAAGGTCGTGTTAATATAAATGCTCTGCCTCTGAAAGTTGTAGTTTCTTATCTGAAACTGAACTTGCAGTTTCTTATCTAAAACTAAAACTTGCAGTTTCTTCTCTGAGAATCACATTGTCTGCACTTTTATACTCCTATGGAACTACATTTTTTAAGTGCTAAAAATAGATCTCTAGAATTCATAAAATACTTCATATGCTCAATACTGGAAATCTGAAATTCAAAAGACATTCATATCTGAAAGTACTCTCAAAATACACAACACAAAACACAATTCACAACCTGCAAATACTGACAACCCTAAGCTCCTCCTGACAATTCACAACCTGCCCGACTATTGGGCTGGAAGGGGGGCAGCCCCCTCCTATTCCTCGGCGGCAGACAGTCGCCCTGTGAGACGATGTGAATGGCGAGGGAGACGATGGCGGGGAAGCGTTGTCGGTCCAACTGCTTTTCTCCTCTTGCAGTTGGGTTCGGTCGACGAAGACTCCACCGGCTCGCTCTGGCAGGACACCCTCACAAACGGCACCCTGTAGATGCTCGATCCTTCAATCTCTAGTGGATGCTCCATCTGGGATCGATACTCCCACCACCGCTCCCTCACGATCGGATTCAGTGAATCTGTTTGCTCCATGGCCCAGAGGAGCAGCTCTATGCACTCCGGCGCGACTCCCTCCGGGAGTATCGCCGCCTTTTCGCTCTGTTGCAGATATTTGGCCATGGATGTCGCCATCGCCGCTAGTTGGTCCTTGTTGTCAAACCAAGACTATATCTCCAACATCCTAGCTAGCTTCACAGGGTCGTCGTCTGCGATCCTCACGTATCGGTTGTACTCCTCCATCGATCTACTTCTCCACAGCACCTTCACTCGCCGGCGGTGGTTTTCGAATGGAAGAGGAGAGGAGCAACGCTGGTTTTGGATTAGAACGGGAGAGGAGCGATGCTGGTTTTGGACTGGAACAGGAGAGGAGGGGCGGTGGTTTTGAAATGGAAGAGGAGAGGAGCGGCACTACATTTAGATTGGAACAGGAGAGGAGCGGCGGTGGTTTAAGAGGAGAAGAGCGGAAGAGCGGCGCTGGTCTTTGAAGTATTTTTTTGTGGTTTTGCGTATTTTGGGTCAAAGTTTGACCATGTACTGTATTTGACAAGCAAAATGTGAATGCATGTCACCAAAAATTGTATCGTTTGGTTCGTATCTGAATGTACTTTCAAATTATACTCCCTCCATTTTTGTATACAAGGCCACAAACTCATATTACAGGTACCAAGGTAAAAATCAATGCTATGTTTAAGTCAATGTTGCAAGCTAGCTTGTCACCTTGATTGTCGTGTTAATTAATGTGGTTTTTCTCTCCCAAGCACAACAAGCCAACCCTCTTACTCCTCATTGGTTAATTAATGTTGGGAATGCAAGCTAACCTTCTCACTCCCGCATGCACACAAGGGATATTAATGTCCTCGGGTGCTAGTACGAGGCAAATGCCATCGATTTTGCCTCGACTAATGTTAGTGGCCTTGTATAGTTGCAAATTGTAATTTTGATAGTGGCCTTGTATACAAAAATGGAGGGAGTATTATTTTTACAACGTATAACATATATTTAGTGCGAAAATCATGGTCAATTATGACCTAGAATAAAAGGAAGACTAGTTAATGTGGGTTCGCTTTCTTAATTGAAGGGTAAATTGATTTTGATTTTGATCCAGTCACAGCGCGCCAGCCCTCTCGTCTAGGGTGCGACGCGAACGCAACGGGTGTGCCTATGGTCGGTTCTCAATTGCCATCCACATGTGTGTGCAAACGCAATATGACGCACGTTCCATTCGGGGAGCAGTGTGCCAGACCGACCGATCGTCTGGGGTGCGACGCGAACGCGGCGGGCGTGTTGTATACTCCGTACATGTGTACCGCCGTTTTCTAGACGCTTTGCTCCATGGAGTGGGCGCAATCTATGGATACAAAATTAGTATACTGTATACTATTTAAAAGTCGAGGGCGGGGCTTTTCCTGCGCGGTAGGCGGCGGGGCAGTTCCACCTAGTCGGTTTGACAGAGACGCGAGAAGACGAGGGAGTAGGCTTCTGGAAACGTAGGACTGTATGATTTGACAGCGAGTTACTGCTGGACAGGTGGGGCCCCGTGATTTGACTTGCCATTATCATTTTAACTGCGACGCTACGACCAGCGTGAGTCTCCCGATTCCTGACCACCTCCATACAGGTGCCTCTCCCAATGCTCCACCATGTAGTAGAGGTTGGCTCTTGCATGAGAGCCCACTTCTCCACTTTTTCCTTGCCTCTCTTTCCTCCACATATGCAAAAATTCCATGTAAAGCGCACTATTGTACTTACTTTTACTTGCTCCTACAGGTGCTTAAGCTTGCCACATAGGCATAAATACACGCACTTAGCACCGTTTCTTCCTTGAGTACGAAGAAAGAGATAGAGGGGAGTAAAAAATACACTTATAGCCAACCTTGTTGTAGTATGAGTGACTAAGTGATGACTATGTATGACATGCCAACATCAGATAGCCTAACGCACCGTGTTAAATCTCCAAGGGCGCGACCGCGCGAGCGACGCGACGGTCGTGGTAGGTGCGCCCATGATACGGGCTGCCGGCAGCCCTTGGATCTGAGATCAAATGGTCGCATGCTAAGTTGCTGAAAATTTGCAGAATAACCCTCCAGGATAGGATATTCACCCATAGGTCTAGAATCACGCCATGCAACCGTTCGATCTCAGATCCAAGGGCTCTCGGAAGCCCGTATCATGGGAGAATAGAAAGCCACTACCCTGTCGTTCGCACGCTGGCAGTTCGCTCCTACTCGTCCCCGCACGTCCTTCAATACTACGGCGGTTCGCTCCTAGTCGTCCCGTCCATTCACATTACGGCAGTTCCACTAATCCTAACCCTCCTCCCAAATCCATGGCATCCCAAATCTCCACGATCGGCGGTGAGTACAAGGTTAGAACCATCACCAGCGATGAGTTCGACGTCATCTACACCCGTTCTTCCACGACGGTGAAAGGATGCCTTTCTCGCTTCAGACGCATGTTCGAAAACTCAGATGATGAGTGGGTCGCTGGGCTACATGTTGAGTACACCACAGTCCTGGGACAAGAGAATGATCTAAAAGACGAAGAGAGGAAGAAGCCCGCCGTGATCCAGGTTTGCATACATAACGTTTGCTTGGTCTACCACATATGCCATGCCGACGTTGAGTGCCAGGATTTTAAGAACTTCCTCGGGAGAAACCTAGTCAAGTTCGTTACTGTAGAATTTGGTAACGACAAAGAAGTCCTGCGTCGGATAGGCCTCGTTGTTGGAAACACCTTCGACCTCCAAAAGAATCGGCTGGTGTCCTCTCTTCAGCCTTCAATGATGACCCTGGTAGGAGCCATGGTTCATCCTTTGTACGGTAAACTGGAGAAAACTCCATACATGTTTCATCGTCATGCATGGCAGCAGAATGTACTAGATATAGACCACATCCACTACGCTGCAATGGATGGCTACCTTTGCTTCAGTATCTACAAGGGTTGGATGAAGAGCAACAGCCAAGTGTGCGGTTCAAGCAAAGAAGTATCAGCCAAGAGGAAGAGGGACAAGGACGAAGTCGAGGACGTGGACGAGGACTCCGAGTAAGGTGGCAGTGTCGTTGCTCATGGTGGTTCTAATGCAGTGCCTACTGGAATAGTTGCAAAGTTTAATTTTAGGTGTGCTTAATTTAATTTGAGGGGTGTGTTGTGCTGCGCCCCCAGCAGAACTATGTTATGTTTCTTCTCGTTACTTTAACTCTTCAGTACGTACATACTAGTATTTCTTACATTTCATCTTTTAGTTGGTATAGTACTACCACTCATTTCTTCACATTATATATGTACAATATATATGGCCAACATCATATAGCCAGCAGTTTAGTTGTCAAAGAATTTTAGGGTGCTTAGTTTTGTCAAAGAATTCCAGGATGCTTAGAGGGTGCTTGGATCCAAGGGACTTATTTTAGTCTGACTAAAAATAGTCTC
Organism: Aegilops umbellulata; assembly: GCA_032464435.1. NCBI lineage: Eukaryota > Viridiplantae > Streptophyta > Magnoliopsida > Poales > Poaceae > Aegilops > Aegilops umbellulata. The sequence goes on from CP136054.1 coordinate 448,042,063, forward strand.
TTTAAGAGGCTAAAGTTTCAAGCACCCCTGACTAAAGAGGGGCTAAAACTAGTCTTGAGACTAAATTTTTTTAGTCAGGGGTACCCCTACTAAAATGTAGATTAGTCCTCTCTCTACTCATTTAACTCCTCTCCTTTAACACAGGCGATTTCTGGATTGGAGGGTTTGGAGGATAATAAATGCTCATTAACTTGATTTTAGCCTTTTTAGTATTTGGATCCAAGCATGGGTGAGGCTAGCATGTTTTTAGTCCCACTACTTTTAGTCATGGGACTAAAATGTATCCAAGCACCCTCTTAGTTTTATTTGAGGGGTGGGTTGTGCTCGACACCATTATTGTGACTAGCCTTTTTAATAGTACTATATGCATAATTTGGCGACGAGCGCTCTCTATATGTACCACCTTTTTTTCATTTCAAGTTTTGCTCCATGGCGCAATCCATCGATACTACTGTTGTACAAAAGTATACATTTTTTAAAAGGCTAGAGGGCGGGGCAGTCTAGCTTGGTCGGTTTCACGAGAGGCGAGGGCCTTTGTGATTTAGCGGCTCATTACTGCTGGAAGGTGGGGCCTTGTGATTTGACTGCTCGTATAAATGCGCCGACGACCTGATCGAGGAGGAGCAAAGAACCGTGCGGTATACTCAAGTTTTCCACTGGAGTAGTACTGCAATGGAGGAGCACGAAACACGGCAGCCCAGTGCCATATGGCGATAAAAATGATCTAATTTGCTAGTCATCTCATTGTTAGCATTGTTCTATTCATTCCCTAAAAAAACATTGTTCTGTTCATGCCTCGCAGAGAACGTGACACGTGCGGCGGAACACCCGAAGCAAAAGATGAAACACAGGAGCAAAAGAAGAAGGAAGATTATCACCCCCAAATGATCTAATTCGCCGCGGAGTCATAACTGCTTCTTCATCGCCTCCACGACCTCCATCTCCTTGCGCGGCTCCTCCGCATCTTCATCATTGTGTCCATGACGCGGCATTTCTCGATGCGAGCCTTCATCATTTGTTCCACGGCCATATTACGTACCTTGACAGGAGCCGGGTGCTCGATGCGGAGCTTTGCCAACTCTTCCTTCTGTTCCATGGCGAGGTCCTGCAGCATCTTCATCGAGGAACTACTATTCTCATGTAGATTCTTCCAGCCGGCGTTCTTCTCCTTCAACAGGTCGATCTCGTGGCAGAGCTTCGCATTGTCCTCCCGAAGTCGCAGGATTTCGCCGGTCGCCTTCTTCTCCGAGGCAATGCTCTTCTTCAGCAGCATCACCAAGCCGGCGGTCAACTCCCCCTGGTGATTGAGCTCAGCGAGCATGTCGTCGAGGATCTCCTTCAGCAACTCCATCAAGCCTTGGATGAACTCCTTCTACTTATTGAGCTGATCGGGCATGCCGTCGAGGGATAACGACTCCAGCTCCGCCGGCTCGGCATGTTCGCCTTCACGGCTAGGGCGCTCCTGGAAGCCATCGCCTGCCCGTGAGAGATCTTTCGAGGTCTATGCGTGGCGGCGAGCCCTCTTTTTTTTCTGCAGCCTTGGTTGCCGCTCCCTTGTTACGAGTAGTTCTTGACCTAGAGCTCTGCTCACCGGCCATGGCAACGACGGACGAAGAAGAAGCACTTATGAGGAGGAAAGGTAGAGTGATTTTCGGTTAGGTAGTTCCCCTTTTTATAACCTAAGTACTAGCACTAGTACTAATACCTGCATAGTGGGAACACGTTCAGGTTTGGTATGTACTACTAGTAGGTGTGAGCAGGCTTTCGAATGTGGTGGGAACAAGGTAAAGATTAAGTGATGGTTTTGGTTTCGATGCCCGAAACGGCTCCCGATGAGTTTACCGGAACATAAATTTCAAGTACTACACTGCTCAAATGCGTAAATATTATGTTACTGTCAAAAAACGGCACAAAATACGAAGGAGACCAATGGAAGTACTACTAGCAACCCACGATTTAACTACTCGCATGCGCGCAGTGGAGTAATAATGTCTTTCTTCCGCCCTCACGTCCACTCAATTTGCATGCGCTGTATTAACTGACCATCAATGAAGTGAACGACTTTACACGCGTCAAATTATCACATGGGGTGGATCTTGGTACAAAATTGTGTCTGCCCGTGTACCCGCGTGTGCGTGCGAGGAATGAGTGCGTGCATGGCGTGTGTGCACATCTTCGCTTCGTGCATGTACCGCCAGTATGGCTCAGGGAGGACGAGTACATTCTTCTGGAACCAGCAGCACATCATTGTGATCAATCCACGCAAGGAGGTCGCGACAACGCCTACACATGTGCCACATGGCTTCATGAACAGTAAGAGAGACACTGTGTAGCATGCCATTGGTATTCTAATTTACGTGTTTTGCACATACTCGAAGTACTAGTAAGGTACACGTGCATTGCACGCATCAGATTTTGCGACCAAATTATGAATAAATACCACACTATAGCATGTAAGCTCAGAGTCATATATGCCTGATGTAGCCCTTCGTTTAATTCTTATAGTTCATCTCATTCAAAATCATTTAGTTTTTATAAAAAAGCTAAGAACACAGGAATAGGAAAAACATGGGATTATAGTGGAATGTCGTCTTGAATCCTACAAGATTGTACGAGTGTTTGATTGTGCATAGAAAAAACGCAGAATTCTTTCAAAGAGGTTTGAGTGGATGGGATGTTTCCTATGAAATCTAGTGCAAATGAATCATATGGAAAAATTCCTATGGTTTACAATCCTACGAATCAAACAACCAAGATAGGAAAAATTCCTAATGATTAGAATCCTTCAAAATTCCTTTGAGAATCCTTTGAATCAAAGAAGCCCTTAATCTATTTTATGATTCATGGAATTGTGCGTTGTAAAGCATAAAGTAAAAACAAATAATGGCAATTCAACTAGAAAAAAAAGTTTGGGCGGTTATGATACGGAAGATTCTAGAACAAAAGAGAACCAATGTTGTTTTGAGGTTTGGCATTATGCTTAAGTTCAACCATGGAGTCTGCTAGATTGTACATGTGGCAAAATCCGGCGGGGGGCTAGAAGATGGTGCGAGGGGCCGAGTGGAGGGAGACTATGAAGGAATGCACAAGTGCGATATCGATATTTAGATAGAGGGGGCGAACACGTGCGCTGATGCGCGCAGTGGCGGAGCCATGAAAAATAAATGAGCTAGGGGACCAAGCATTGCTAATCCTTTACGAGGAGGGTCAATTCATGAACTTAAACCATTTTTAGCAGTAATTGTCTAATGATCACATTCATATTAGCCTTGATATATAGTTATGTTAGGGGGGGAGGGGCAGGGCCCTTACTTCCCCCTGTCTTCGCCATTGTGCACGCGTCTGAGAGATGAAGCGGAAGGCATGGACGATGAGAGGGGGGCATTGGATACATAATTAATGTGGGTGTATTAGCTATATATGTTAATCCTATATAGAGAGGTATAGATTGATCGATGTGGACGTGGGAAAGAGGGTGAGACCTCATTGGATATATCGATTGATCGGTTTGTGTGGAAAACTATGAAAGACCTAGCTATATACACACATACATAGAGGAACATCGGTTGTTGCGCATGCACGCATGAGAGATAAAGAATGCCCGATATGATGGAGAGGGGGGTGTGTGTTGGTGTGTGCCTTCATGGGAGACCGACCTGAAGAAAAAGATTGCATGCGTGCGATGGATAATGCCGACTGGTAGTGTGGGTGCATGCATGCACGAGAGAAAGTTAGTGGTACAATTATAAAGAGAAGACTATTGTGTGGGTGTAAAAGAACGCTGAATACGTGAGGTCACAATCAATGTAAAGTTGAATTCAAATATTTGAATAAGAGATCATGATGTTTGAAACCCATGCATGCATGAATATAATGGAGATCTGCGTGGTGTGGTTTGGAAACGAGCATGTTGTAATGTATACACATTGAACAAGGTCAGACTGATTTGAATTTGAGATACCGATGGCAGACATCATTTGACCACGTCGCATCCGTGCATGGACACACTATTCTAATTGGAGATGATGGGCGGCTTTTGCATCACATATCTATATCTATACCCCTATATATATTATATTTTTTATTGTGTGTGGGTAACTTTAACTTTGAAAGATGGTCGTTGGATGAGGCGAATCCTATGGTCCAAAGATGGCAAATTTGAGCACTACTGGCCGTTGGATATCATCTAGATTCCACCAGATTTCACCACATGTATAATCTAGAAGACTCCATGGTTGAACTTAAGCATAATGCACAAACATCAAAACACAAGCACTTCTTATTTGTTCTAGAATCTTCCGTATCAGAATTGCCCAAATGTTTTTCTACATGATTTGCCATTATTTGTTTTTACTTTATGTCTTACGACGCACAATTCCATGAATCTTAAAATAGATTAGCTTTCTTATAAAAACTAGATGATTTTGAATGAAATGAACTATAAGAATTAAACGAACATCTACATCATGCATATATGACTCAAAGCTTGCATGCTATAATGTGATATTTATTAATAATTTGGTTGCCAAATCTCATGCGTGCAATGCACGTGTACCTTAATCTAGTCTAAATGGTGTTTGTGTGTGTGTTGTGCGTGTTGAGGTGCAAATTGTCTTTTTTTGGGTACACGGTAAGCTTGTTGTTCCGAAATTTCAAGCCGCGCCTTGTTATGCCGAAAATTCAAGCTAGCGTCTTTGTCTATCGTGCTGCGAAACTCCCGCCTCTTCAACCCGCGCCTTGTTAGCCCGAAATATTTAAGATATATCTTTGTCTCGTTGTGCTCTGACAACTTCCTTCTTCTCAACCCGCGCCTTGCTATTCTGAAATTACAACGCGCGCGAAAACTCCCACCTCCTATGAAATACCAACACGCGAAATGCCCGTGGTACCCCTGAACCGAAAGAACCGCCTCAAATCGGTGAGGGTACTTTCGTAACTTACCCCACATTTCGGACAAGCGCCTCTCTAAGCCATGGTTCCCCACTGCCATCCCATATGCCCACCCATTCGTACACCAAGGCCGCGAAAACCCGCGACGAAACCCCACAACCTGCTCCGTCCGCCACCCAGCCGGAGCCTCTTCCCCGATGACATCGTCCACAGCAACACCTCGACGTCCCTCATCCACCGTACTGGATGAGGATCTGTCGTCAATCTCATCGTCCCGCCGGTTCAGCCACCCCGTCCTCCACCTCCAAGGAGCTGCCCCGACGTTCCCCTCGTCTTTCGCGCCACCTCCATTCCCACACTGCCGTCTTCACCTGCACCACCGGAAGAGCATCATCATCACCGTTTACTCGGATGAAGCTGCGGCCTAATCGGCGCCACCAAAGAGGTTGTACACTAATCGCCGCATTTTCTTCTTGATTCGATCTCACGGTGCTGCCGGCGCTCGGTCCCGAGCCGAAACGGTGCGGCTCCATCCACGGCGGCGTCGCCGGCCACTTCCTCCACGGCGTCGTTCCCTCGGCGGCGACGTCCACATCAGTAGGACCTGCTGCTGCTTTAGCTCTCGCTCGCGCTGCTGCTCTGCTCTTGCTCTCGGTCCCCTGCCTGGTCTGCTCTTGCTATTGCTCTTGCTCGCACTGCTGCTCTGCTCTTGCTCTCGGTCCCCTGCCTGGTCTGCTCTTGCTATTGCTCTTGCTCGCACTGCTGCTCTCGCTCTTGCTCTTGCTTGTGATGTGATACGTCTCCAACGTATCTATAATTTTTTATTGCTCCATGCTATATTATCTAGGGTTAATTATCCTTTTTCCCTTGGTGGTGTCCATCTGCTCAATTTTGCCCTCAGATGCAAACTGTGCTCAGTTTTGCCCCTAGTCCGTGCGCACCGACTCGTTCTGTGAACTTTGGCGTCTCCGTCAGGTCAACGTTTTGACTCGGCCTTACAGGTGGGACCAGGCGGCAGAGGCGGCCAATTTTATTCAGACTGTTGCACGCGTGGCTTGCGGGACCCAGCAGAGAGCCATTGAGCATAGAGCCGTTGCGGGTGTGCTATATTAGCGGGCGACAGCGGCGGTGACCACGGTGACAGAGAGCACGGCGCTGACCACGGTGAGAGAGCGAGAGCACGACGGCGGTGGGAAGCTAGCTGTGGAGGGCGCGGCAGTGGGAAGCTAGCTGTGGAGGGCGCGGCAGCGTTGAGATCCTGTTCGGCTACGAGCTCCATGTCTTCCGCAAGCTCCCGCACCACCTCGGGGATGCAGAGCCGGGCGCGTGTGGAGATGCCTGTCTTCGTCTGTCCGCGGTGCCGGGCGAGCGTTGATCGGAGGGTTTCTCACACACCGAGGAACCACAATCGTCCGTTCTACGTGTGTAGCGAGAATGGGGTAAGAATCGAGGCAATTGCACCATTTTCGTGGTCGGGATCTTTGAGCAATCGGTTGATATGTTCCGTGTTCATGCAGGTGACATGCTTCTTTCTTTGGGTCGATGCTCTGGCCAAGACTCTGATAAATTAACTGCAAGAAGAGCATGGCGAATGGTTGCGCATGCTGCCCCAAACCGCAGTGGCCGCAGCACGAGCTCCGGAAGAAGAGATTGAGGGCGAAGCACGCACTGACAGAGAGCTAGCTGTTGAGCTTAAGATGTTGAACAAGAAGGTTAGGAAGCTTGAAGATCAAGCACTACCAATACCCATTTGCAAATACTTTTGGGCAATTGTAGGTATGGTAATCGCACTGGTTGTAATGTTGAAAATGTATGGAAAGGCATGAATTATGGAGGAATTTGTAATCTTGAAATTGTATGAGAAATTCACCTAGTTTAAATGTTGGTCGAAGTTGTTTAAATGTTGAAAAAAAGAGAAGAAGTGGCCAACATTTAAATATGTTGAAAAAAAGGAGAAAAAATGAAGAATTCAGAAACTTTTGATCAATGAAATGCAGCTAATGAATTATTCCAAAGCCAAACAATTAAGGTTAGAAATTTTTTGGAGCTATTAAATATTTAATAGCAATTTAAGTAATCCAATTCAAATACACCGTGATTTAAATCAAAGACCAAAATGTCATGAAAAATGTGCCTCAGCTCTGGTAGATGTTTACTGATACAACCGTATCTAATGTGGAGAACAAGGAGGTCCAAGCATTGGGTACTGTTCCGGCTACATGTGCAGCCGATGTGTATAACTTGATGCATGTTCAAGAAGAGAATAGCAAAGTTGAGTATAACCACATCATGTGTGTACGTTCCATAGCTTGCATGGATAAATGAAAGGAGAATCAAGCATATGAAGAGATTTACGTGGAGGGAAACTCTAAGCTGGCTAATAGCACGTACAATGATAATTACTGCTACTTTGCATGTCCACATCCATCAAAACAGAAGCTTGCCAGAGAATTTAATTTGTTTATTAATTGTAATATTTGTCTCATACAATTAGGAGACAAGGATCAGAAAGAAGTCAATGTATTTCGCTACTACTTTGGAAGGCTACGACCACCAGAGATACGCGAGATCATCAGGAGGCGCCGACCGACGGATGTGTTGTGCTTGTGTGCTACAGGATGGGGTCCACCAAACCAGCAGCTTACGTACGGCAAAGAGGTGGCGCACCTAATTTTATATGTATCAAGTTTGAGTCGGTTTGCTAGTTTGAGAATAAAAGGAAGCTGCCGAGATGTAAAAGGCAACTACTTTTATAGTTTAGGAGAGTCCAGGATTTATTTGAAGCTAGAGATAAGATCGTGTCTTACTAGGCAAGTCTATACGTGGCTTATAAATAATGAGGGTGCGGCCATGTAAAAAGGAGGTTATTTTTATATGAAATAGACACGATGTGTTTTTCAGGGTAGACACCCGTATCAAGTTTTGGAGGGACCTTTAGAAAACCTCTGTGTTGCGATTTCTCTTCGTGGAAATTGTTTTGCACGTGAGTACCTTCGTCGAGGTTGGTTTTCTCGTGCTGGGCCGCAAGGTTCAAACCCTCTACTTCGTGTACATCGCGTGCGCGGGCGAGAGGTTGCTACTGCTGGTGGTGGAGTGTCGTGAAAGGTCGGGCCGCAACAACGGATCGGATCTCGCCACGAGGTTCGGTCCACATCAGGTGGTATTCAGAGCAAGGTTGTTCACGGCACTGTGAGGAAGATGACTGGATTATCACTTAAGCTAAGCTATGGATTTCACCTAGAGGAGGAAGGTTGATGGGATGGACTTTTTCATACTCGTGTTGTGGTACAGGAGAGATCATGTGCCATGACAATCGACCACATGAGTTTGATCAACGCTGCAAGCATCGAGATGGTGGAGAAGCTAGATCTATCGGTGACACCATGAGCACAACCATACTTGTTTTGTTGGGGTCATGAAGTGCTCACTGTCACGCACCAAACCAAGGTACCGTTTTTGTTGGGAAATTATTTTTGCGAGATTTTCTGCGACGTGATTCCGGCACCGATGATTTCATGTCATTTATTATTGGGCGAGCCATGGTACAAAGAGCATGATGTTGTGTATGATTGTAAAACACACATATATACTGTCAAGAGGGGTAAGAAGTACAGCCTCGTGCCAATGAATGAGGAGCGTTTTATTTCTTGGAGAAAAGGACATCTTGAGAAGATAAAAGAGCATGAAGAAAAAGAAAAAAAGAAGGCTGAAGTTCCTGAAATTTTTGCGGCCGTCGTTCAATCCGCAGATCAAGATATTGCAAAAGAGATAGACTCGAAACCGGGGACGGTTTCGTTTCAAGGGGAGGCGCGTGATACAACCGTATCTAATGTGGAGAACAAGGAGGTCCAAGCATTGGGTACTGTTCCGGCTACATGTGCAGCCGATGTGTATAACTTGATGCATGTTCAAGAAGAGAATAGCAAAGTTGAGTATAACCACATCATGTGTGTACGTTCCATAGCTTGCATGGATAAATGGAAGGAGAATCAAGCATATGAAGAGATTTACGTGGAGGGAAACTCTAAGCTGGCTAATAGCACGTACAATGATAATTACTGCTACTTTGCATGTCCACATCCATCAGAACAGAAGCTTGCCAGAGAATTTAATTTGTTTATTAATTGTAATATTTGTCTCATACAATTAGGAGACAAGGATCAGAAAGAAGTCAATGTATTTCGCTACTACTTTGGAAGGCTACGACCACCAGAGATATGCGAGATCATCAGGAGGCGCCGACCGACGGACGTGTTGTGCTTGTGCGCTACAGGATGGGGTCCACCAAACCAGCAGCTTACGTACGGCAAAGAGGTGGCACACCTAATTTTATATGTATCAAGTTTGAGTCGGTTTGCTAGTTTGAGAATAAAAGGAAGCTGCCGAGATGTAAAAGGCAACTACTTTTATAGTTTAGGAGAGTCCAGGATTTATTTGAAGCTAGAGATAAGATCGTGTCTTACTAGGCAAGTCTATACGTGGGTTATAAATAATGAGGGTGCGGCCATGTAAAAAGGAGGTTATTTTTATATGAAATAGACACGATGTGTTTTTCAGGGTAGACATCCGTATCAAGTTTTGGAGGGATCTTTAGAAAACCTCTGTGTTGCGATTTCTCTTTGTGGAAATTGTTTTGCGCGTGAGTACCTTTGTCGAGGTTGGTTTTCTCGTGCTGGGCCGCAAGGTTCAAACCCTCTACTTCGTGTACATCGCGTGCGCGGGCGAGAGGTTGCTACTGCTGGTGGTGGAGTGTCGTGAAAGGTCGGGCCGCAACAACGAATCGGATCTCGCCACGAGGTTCGGTCCACATCATTTACACCTAGTGCCAAAATAAAGGAACATTTTTTAAGGGCATTACATTGAGTAGAAACTAATTTGTCTAAAAACCGTGTGGAAAATGCACAAAAAATTGGTGTGTCTGGGGACTCGAACCCAAAACCGCGTGGGTTTGTGGTGTTTAGGGCTGCGCTGGTAACCGCTAGGACAGATGGCAAGAGTTTGACATGGGTAGGGAAGCAATGTATACATAGTGAGACTGTGAAATTTGTCAAAAAAATGAAGGGTGAAAAAATGCACAAAAAATTGGTGCGGCTGGGGACTCGAACCCAAGACCGCGTGGGTTTGTGGTGTTTAGGGCTGCGCTGATAACCGCTAGAACAAATGGCAAGAGTTTGACATGGGTAGGGAAGAAATGTATACATAGTGAGACTGTGAAATTTGTCAAAAAAATGTGAGACCGTGAATGTTTGCACACGCGTGAGAGTAGTTTTCCTTTGTTTTGCACTGAAATTTTGGAGGGTTGGAAGGTTGAAAACATATGTTTGCACTGCCACGTGGTTTTGGTTAGAGTGGCACTTGGTTTAGTGTTAGAGTGGCACTTGGTTTAGGATTTAAACGGAATAAATTTGCATGTTAGTTCATGACTTATTTTTTTTAATAAAACGGAGGGCTTCTCACCCCCTCTTTTGAATGACAACCACAAGTTCTCGAGCTTCATGACTTGGTTTAGGGAAGAAATTATATGCTTGGGCACGGACATTTTTTAACACACATAATAAACCCTAATAAATAACTTAGATAAGATGCAACACAAGTACCATTACAATAATAAGTTCACGGACACATGACGAAACATGACACGACATGACACGATATGGAAAAGCAACAAATAAAAAACGAAACGGTCTTCATCTTGATCTCCTCCTTCCACTTTGGCCGCGTGCGCCCCTTCAACACCGTCTACATCTTCACACCTCCTCCTCCTCGTCGTAGGGAAGGGAGTGCATCCCGGCTGGAGTGGGGAAGATGTTCTCGTAGTTGGTGAAGATGTTGTAGACGGTGAATAAGATGGCCTCGCAGCCGCACCAAAAGACTTGGCCGAGGAGCTCGCGCGCGTCAAACGGGTTGGTGAAGGTGACCGTGAGCAGTAGGAGGATGCCGCCGCGGTCACGAACCTTGTTGAGGGTGAACATCCTCGGCGAGCCCCATGGGAGGTGGGCATAGCCGGCTCTGAGGAAGGAGCGGGTGAGTTCGACAGAACCCCTCCACCTTGAAAAAGCCCACACGCGGATCTCCCTCTCCACGAGCACGCCCGGTGGGTAGCGCCGCTCCGGCACGACAGGCGGACGACTGAAGTTCGGCCCGTTGAACTGCATGGTCTCGCTTGGGGAGGGCTCGGTCGATTGGGTGTTTGAAGTTGGAGAGAATGGATGGGATCTGGCTTATGGGTGGGAGAGGAAGATAGGCACCCCATTTATAGGCCTGTGGGTGGGAGAGGAAGAGAGAAAGGGTGAGAACGCTACGTGTGTGAATCCGAACGTGTGTGTGTATCCGTTACGCTTTGCACTCTTAAAGTTTTGCACAAAAACGATGCATGCATGGGGCGCGTGCGTGCATTTGAATCACTGCATAGCTCTTTGACCGGACGGTGCATCTGACTCGTTGAACCACCTAGCTGGCCTCGCTAGCCTAGCGCGCCTAGCACGCCTCGCTCGCCTCGCTCGCATGCATGCACGTCGCAGCCTCCCGCGCATGCAAACCCACGTCGCAGCCTATGCACGTCGCCGCCTCCCATGCATGCATGCAAGGCCTGGAAAGGCTGAGACGGGCTATTTAGTGCGGTCTCAGGCCCAGACAACGAGACGGCCCAACGGTCCATCCAGCGCGCCCGATATTTGTTTAAAAAAAGAATCTCCCAGCCAATCAGATTGCATCTCGCGGATCGCCCCCCTCCTCCCCACAGATTCCTTCTAGAAGGGTTAGATCGACGGCCCTTGTTCAGCGCTAGGGTTAGATGAACGGTCCTGGTTCAGCGCTAGGGTTAGCGGGGTTTGGGGAGGGGTTTGGAGCAGTCAAAGCTATGTTTGACCAGATTTCAAATGAGCATAATAAATTAAATAAAAATCAGAAAAATAAAAAACCTGCGCACATAGTCTTCTTATGTCATATACTAACGATTTAAGTTGATAAACAAGGTTTACATACATTTAAACGATAAGTTCATGTGTATTGTATGATATCTCGAGTATCTCAGACTCTTTTGTATGAAGTGAAGAGAAGTGTTTTGGGGAAATAAACATGAACATTTCGAAAAACTCACCACAGCTTCATTTTAGAGTGACTAAGAAGGATCCAGGCTTAGTTTTTCATTTTGATGTTTTACACTTATTTAAATCTTGGTCAAAGTTAAGTTTGACCAGAATTCAGATGAGCAAAACAAATTTAAAAAAAATCAAAAAATGGAAAAACCAGCGCACATAGTCCGTATATATAGAATATATAGAATATATGTTTAGGAAAGTTATTTGGCTGATTTAGACAAGGTCGAAAAAACCTTGCTTAGAGATGAGGCCGTTTACCCTACCTTTGGACCCTCATTTTAGCACATTTTTTCATGAAAATTTCAAAAACCTCACCACAGCTTCATTTTGGATTGACTAAGAAGGATCCAGGCTTAGTTCTTCATTTTGATGTTTTAGACTTGTTTAAATCTTGGTCAAAGTTAGGTTTGACCAGAATTCAAATGAGCAAAACAAAATTCAAAAAAATCAAAAAATGGAAAAACCAGCGCACATAGTCCGTATATATAGAATATATAGAATATATGTTTAGGAAAGTTATTTGGCTGATTTACACAAGGTCGAAAAAAACCTTGCTTAGAGATGAGGCTGTTTACCCTACCTTTGGACCCTCATTTTAGCACATTTTTCATGAAAACTTCAAAAACCTCACCATAGCTTCATTTTGGATTGACTAAGAAGGATCCAGGCTTAGTTCTTCATTTTAATGTTTTAGACTTGTTTAAATCTTGGTCAAAGTTAGGTTTGACCAGAATTCAAAAGAGCAAAACAAAATTCAAAAAAATCAAAAAAAGGAAAAACCATGTGCTCATTCAAACATCATCCAACATATTTAACCATCATGTCAAACATAGTTCTAACTTCATCCAACAGAAATACAACATTATTCATAATGTTTCATAATTATTCACATATAGCGTTCGGGCTTCTGTCTGTTCCTTGAGCTTCTTGCCATCACTTTGCTCCTCGTGCACCTTGTGCTCATTGCTTCTTCTCTTCTCCTCTTGGTTGTCGGTACCTTGTGCGTCTTCTTCAAACCTATCATAGAGCTATGCAAAACATAAAGGGTAATGAGATCATGTCAAGTGACCCATAAATGTACAGTAGTATTTGACCCTTGCAAGATTTACATACCTAGCAGAACTCACAACAACAGAAGGTTGGTCACCATTTAGAGCCTCACTTGGATCATCATTTGGAGCCTCACTTGGATCACCAAGATCATCATTTGGAGCCTCACTTGGATCACCAACATCATCATTTGGAGCCTCACTTGGATCACCATGATCATCATTTGGATCCTCACTTGGATCACCATGATCATCATTTGGAGCCTCACTTGGATCACCATGATCACTATTTGGAGCCTCACTTGGATCACCATGATCACTTTCATCAAAGCCTCCATCGAAACTCTCTCCGAACGCTGGATCTACTGTGTTATCACAATACTTACCGAAATGACCAGACCCACCACATCTTGTGCACCTACGCTTCCTCGCTCCAAGTCCAGCTCCTTCGCTGCGAGGTATGATTCGACTCTTCCTTGGTCTACCTGCTGCTCTTTTCAGAACTGGAGCGCAAAGCTTGAATCCAGGGTCCACCATGTCCCATTGTTGTTTTCCCTCCATAGCAGGCAAGGCATAAGCATATGTGGCTTTGAACCTTGCAACAGAGTAGTAATCATGCACATACTATTGAATGTTCCCTGCTGGACCAGGGAGAGAAGTGATGAAAAACAAGGCATGAATGCATGGCAACCCGGTTATCTGCCATTGCCTACAACTGCAAGTTCTAGCTTCTAAATCCACTGGATATCTCCATTCGCTCTTCTCTTTATCCAAATATGATATCTCTGCTGTGGTACCCGAACAAAGAGTCATGTTCATTTCCAAGCCTGTTGTTTTCTGCATCAGCTCATTCATCACGGCAAGGATGATAATGTGGCCCATGAATTTTGCCTCGGCTATTCCTGCACGATAATGAAATTTCTGCATGTATTCTATCCTTATCCTGTCCAGCAAATCCACCACATAATGACCCTTTAGTTCCCGGATCGTTGAGTTGAAAGACTCTGCTAGATTATTGTGCACATAGTCAACTTTGCTCAGTTCACTGAATTGGCTTCTAGCCCATAACTTGGAGTGGTGTGTTTCCAAGTATTCTTTCACTTTGGGATTCATGTATAACTGCCTCAAGTGGTAGTTGTGCTTCTTCACACTGCAAGTCAAAGATGCTGGCCATAAATTGTCGGTATACACCTTTCCTTTGAATTTCTTCATGAAATTTGCAGCAAGGTGACGCATGCATTCCCTATGCTCTACTCCAGGGAACACATTGTCCACGACCACTTCTAAACCTTTGCAGGCATCTGTATGAATGACCAACCCATTGGGATGTGCAATAGCCCGGCGCAGATTATGCAAAAACCAAGTCCAACTCTCCTCAGACTCTGTCTCCAGCACACTGTAGGCAATTGGAAATACAAAACTGTGTGCATCAACTGCACAAGCAGCTACTAACTGTCCTTTAAACCTCCCTGTGAGAAAAGTGGCATCAATAGCCAAATAAGGCCTGCAACCTGCCAAAAAAACCCGGCGACAAGCCTCAAAGCAGACAAAAACCCTCCTAAAGCATTCCTTGGTCTTTGTCACTCCCCTGAATGTGTACTCCACTGTGTGGTGATCAATATCTACAATACTACCTGGGCTTGTCCTCTCCACTTCACCTTTGAATGAATACAACAATTGAAAGCTTTCCTGCCAGTTACCATGCATAGAATCCATAGCCTGTTGTTTACCATTGAACAACCTCATGTATGGTAAATCTATCTTGAATTTATCTTTGATGTTCTTCTGCAATTCATTTGGACCCACTTGCTGGTTTTCTTTCACCCACTTCTTTACTTCTTCTGCCACCCATCTTGACTTGGCTCTACTGATTGTATCCTTCCTAAGGGTTGATTCCTGGCATGTGTGCTTAAAAGGGTTCACTTTGACCTGAACATTAGTGCTATTTTGTATTTTAGATGCGAGCAGCCTCCATGGACAACCCTCAGTTGGACAGTGCACTCTGTAACGTACTTGATCGCTCTTGTCAACTTTGAAAGTACGTTCTACCTTGATGCAGTATGTCACAAGTGCATTTCTACACTCATTCATGGATGCAAAAACTGTACCTTCTTCCAAATTAGGGTTCAAAGGGTCCCATTCAACAGCTGCAAGGTCTTCATCCTCAACCACCACGTCATCATCCACACAGACTGCATTGTGAGCCTCATCTTGGTTATTAGCCCGAGGTGCCCGTCGTAAATTCCGAATAACATCAGAATATAGCTTCTCTTCATCAACCCCAGAATTGTAGTCATCATGCTCCACTTCAAGGGGGACCCTACTGCTGTTGCCCACACTTGTCGAGCCACCATGTCGCCGTGCACCAACTGAATTGTTCTGGCTAGAGATGCCATTACGACGACTTGCTTCTCCTCGAGATGTTGCACCCGTCATCCTAGGTCCAAATGCCTGCTCAATCACATCAACTTGCAGCCTCACATGAAAATTATCTTTCTCTTTATGCCTAACAAACATGGTAGCTAGCTCTTCATCATTACTAATTGTCACCCATTTCTTTTCCCCATCATAGTATTTGTATACCACTTCATCAAGCAAACCCCAAGGATATTGGCTACAAATTACCTCCCCAAATTGTCTGAAACTCCAATTACTAGCCATTGGCAACCGATAATCAAAATCTCCTTGGTATTTCTTCTGATCCTTTGCATCGAACGTGTACCGATCCCTTCTAATGTGCATCAAGAAAGCAAACCGCAACTCCATCCTAACCGGCGAAAAACAGAGACGCAATCAGCACACTAATTGGGCAAACCTACTCGAATCGAGTGTTCTAATGCACAACTAAGCTCAATCTAAACAGGAGGCGAGACTTACCCCTCGGGAACCCAGTCGTGGACGCGGCGGATCTCCGGCCCGTTGCCTGCCTCGCCAGATACTCTGGGGTCGCCGCTGCTCTCCATTTCGGCCTAGGGTTCTTCCTCCTAGTTCAAATAGCTCCAGCAGCCCCCCACCTTTGAGCGCTCCGGCCGGGCGCATGGAAGGAGGCCGCACCGCAGGTCGAGCAGGTGGCGGGCACCCCACCCATGGCGTCGCAGGAAGGTGGCGGGCGTCGAGGCAGCCGTGGAGCGTAGGCGTAGAAAGGTAGCGGTGGAGTAGGCGTGCTACTGGTGGCGGGGCAGGTCCTGGCCACGGCGCAAGTGCCGGCGGTGGCGCAGGTCAGCCGGCCGGCGGGGAAGCGGATGGGCAGAGTGAGCTACGAATGATTTGGGGATTTAGTTGCATGGGCCTACATGTCAGCTCCGGACCCACGTCCACGCGGTCCCACGTGTAAGCTCCGGACACACAGCTTAACGCTGGCGGACGGAATGAACTCAAATATGGCCGTTTGGCCTCGTCATAGTAGCTGTGCATGGACTAGGGGCAAAACTGAGCACAATTTGCATCTGAGGGCAAAAATGAGCACAGAGACACCACTGAGGGCAAAAGGATAATTAACCCTATTATCTACTGTTTTAGGCAATACTGGGCTTTATTATCCACTTTTATATTATTTTTGGGACTAACCTATTAACCGGAGGCCCAGCCTAGATTTGCTGTTTTATGCCTATTTTAGTGTTTCGAGGAAAAGGAATATCAAACGGAGACCAAACAGAAAAATCCTTTTTCGAACGTGATTTTCTCACCGGATAAGACCCAAGGAACTTGGAGTGCACGTCAGAAGATACGGGAGCTTCCCACGAGGGTGGGGGGCGCGCCCCCTGCCTCATGGGGCCCCCGTGGCTCCCCTGACGTGCTTCTTCTGCCTATATAACTCCATATACCCTAAAACATCCAGAACGCACAATACATCGGGAGTTCCGCCGCCGCAAGCCTATGTAGCCACCAAAAACCTAATCGAGACCCTGTTCCGGCACCCTGCCGGAGGGGGGGAACCCTCACCGGTGGCCATCTTCATCATCCCGGCGCTCTCCATGATGAGGAGGGAGTAGTTCACCCTCGGGGCTGAGCGTATGTACCAGTAGCTATGTGTTTGATCTCTCTCTCTCGTGTTCTTGTTTTGGCACGATCTTGATGTATCGCGAGCTTTGCTATTATAGTTGGATCTTATGTTTCTTCTCCCCCTCTTCTCTCTTGTAATGGATTGAGTTTTCCCTTTGAAGTTATCTTATCGGATTGAGTCTTTAAAGATTTGAGAACACTTGATGTATGTCTTGCCGTGCGTATCTGTGGTGACAATGGGATATCACGTGCCACTTTATGTATGTTTTGGCGACCAACTTGCAGGTTCCGCCCATGAACCTATGCATAGGGGTTGGCACACGTTTTCGTCGTGATTCTCCGGTAGAAACTTTGGGCACTCTTTGAGGTTCTATGTGTTGGTTGAGTAGATGAATTGAGATTGTGTGATGCATATCGTATAATCATGCCCACTGATACTTGAGGTGACATTGGAGTATCTAGGTGACATTAAGGTTTTGGTTGATTTGTATCTTAAGGTGTTATTCTATTACGAACTCTAGGGCTGTTTCTGACACTTATAAGAATAGCCCAACGGATTGATTGGCAAGAATAACTTTGAGGTGGTTTCGTACCCTACCATAATCTCTTCGTTTGTTCTCCGCTATTAGTTACTTTGGAGTGACTCTTTGTTGCATGTTGAGGGATAGTTATATGATCCAATTATGTTATTATTGTTGAGAGGACTTACACTAGTGAAAGTATGAACCCTAGGCCTTGTTTCCTATCATTGCAATACCGTTTACGCTCACTTTTATCGCTTGCTACCTTGCTGTTTTTATATTTCAGTTCACAAAAACCTATATCCACCATCCATATTGCACTTGTATCACCATCTCTTCGCCGAACTAGTGCACCTATACAATTTACCATTCTATTGGGTGTGTTGGGGACACAAGAGACTTTTTGTTATTTGGTTGCAGGGTTGTTTGGGAGAGACCATCTTCATCCTACGCCTCCCACGGATTGATAAACCTTAGGTCATCCACTTGAGGGAAATTTGCTACTATCCTACAAACCTGTGCACTTGCAGGCCCAACAACGTCTACAAGAAGAAGGTTGTGTAGTAGACATCAAGCTCTTTTCTGGCGCCGTTGCCGGGGAGGCCAGGTAAGTGAAGGTATATCTTTAGATCTTGCAATTGAATCTTTTTGTTTCTTGTTTTAGCACTAGTTAGTCTATAATAGAAAATTACAAAAAATGGAATTGAGTTTGTCTCATACGCTTCACCTTTTTAATATCTTTCGTGAGTATGATGGAAAGGAAAATTGTGCCAAAGTGTTAGAAGAAGAAATCTATAAAATGTTTGGCACTAAATATTTGAATGATGAGCATGATTTCAATGTTGTTTGTGTGAATTCCTTGAATATCCATGATGCTAATGATATGCAAAGCCACAAGCTTGGGGAAGCTATGTTTGATGAAGATGATATTTTTTGTCCCCCAAGCTTTGATGAGCAAATTTACTATGATGAAAGCATGCCTCCTATCTATGATGATTATTGTGATGACACCTATGCTTTAAAGAATAATGATAACCATGAAACTTGTCATCTTGATCTTAATTCTCAATCATATGATAGTTATTTGTCGAGTTTGCTCCCACTATTATTCATGAGAAGAAATTTGCTTATGTGGAGAGTAGTAAAATTTCTATGCTAGTAGATCATGAAAAGAATGATTTAGGTGCTGGTTATATTGTTGAATTCATTCATGATGCTACTGAAAATTGTTATGAGGGAGGAATATATGCTTGTAGGAATTGCAATAATATCAAGTTTCCTCTCTATGTGCTTAAAATCTTGAAGTTATGCTTGTTTTACCTTCCTTTGCAAGATAATTGTTGTTCCCATAAGTTGTTTGCTCACAAAATCCCTATGCATAGGAAGTGGGTTAGACTTAAATGTGATAGTCATATTCTTCATGATGCTCTCTTTATGTTTCAATTCCTATCTTTTATGTGAGCATCATTGAAATCATAATGCCTAGCTAGGGGCGTTAAACGATAGCGCTTGTTGGGAGGCAACCCAATTTTATTTTAGTTTCTTAATTTTTGGTTATTTTTAGGCATAAATAATCCATCTAGCTTCTGTTTAGATGTGTTTTATGTTTTAATTAGTGTTTGTGCCAAGTAGAACCTTTGGGAAGATTTGGGTGAAGTCTTTATGATCATGCTGTAACAAACAGAAACTTTAGCGCTCACGAGATTAGCTAGAACTTTTTAATGGAGAGTGCTATTTAGTTAATTCTTTTTGAAGATGATTTCTAGACAAATTCCTCAGGTCTAACAATTTATTTTAGAATTTTTGTAGTTCCAGAAGTTTGCATTAGTTACAGATTACTACAGACTGTTCTGTTTTTGACAGATTATGTTTTCATTGTGTTGCCTGCTTATTTTGATGAATCTATGGCTAGTAAAATAATTTATAAACCATAGAGAAGTTGGAATACAGTAGGTCTAACACCAATATAAATAAAGAATGAGTTCATTACAGTACCTTGAAGTGGTGTTTTGTTTTCTTTCGCTAACAGAGCTTACGAGTTTTCTGTTAAGTTTTGTGTTGTGAAGTTTTCAAGTTTTGGGTAAAGATTCGATGGACTACGGAATAAGGAGTGGCAAGAGCCTAAGCTTGGGGATGCCCAAGGCACCCCAAGGTAATATTCAAGGACAACCAAGCGTCTAAGCTTGGGGATGCCCCGGAAGGCATCCCCTCTTTCGTCTTCGTTCATCAGTAACTTTACTTGGAGCTATATTTTTATTCACCACATGATATGTGTTTTGCTTGGAGCGTCATTTTATTTTCTTTAGATTTGCTTGCTGTTTGAATAAAGTACCAAGATCTGAAATTATTAAATGAGAGAGTCTTCACATAGTTGCATAATTACTCGGCTACTCATTGATCTTCACTTATATCTTTCGGAGTAGTTTGTTGTTTGCTCTAGTGCTTCACTTACATCTTTTAGAGCATGGTGGTAGTTTTATTTTGAAGAAATAGATGAACTCTCATGCTTCACTTAGATTATTTTGAGAGTCTTAAATAGCATGGTAATTTGCTTAAAATCCTAATATGCTAAGCATAAAAAATTTGTGAAACTTTCTTTTGAGTGCGTTGAATACTAAGAAAAGATTGAAGCATGATAATTGTTTTGAGATATGGAGGTGAAAATATTAGAGTCATGCTAGTTGAGTAGCTGTGAATTTAAAGAATACTTGCATTGAAGTTTGTGATACCCTTAGCATGCACGTATGGCGAACCGTTATGTAACGAAGTCGGAGCATGAGGTGTTTAGTGATTGTCCACCTTATGACTGGCGTCGGGGACGAGCGATGGTCTTTTCCTACCAATCTATCCCCCTAGGAGCATGCGCATAATACTTTGCTTTGATAACTTCTAGATTTTTGCAGTAATTATATGAGTTCTTTATGACTAATGTTGAGTCCATGGATTATACGCACTTTTTCCCATCCTTCCACCATTGCTAGCCTCTCTAATACCGCGCACTTTTCGCTGGTATCATACACCCACCATATACCTTCCTCAAAACAGCCACCATACCTACCTATCATGGCATTTCCATAGCCATTCCGAGATATATTGCCATGCAACTTTCCACCGTCCCGTTTATTATGACACGCTTCATCATTGTCATATTGCTAGCATGATCATGTAGTTGACACCGTATTTGTGGCAAAGCCACCGTTCATAATTCTTTCATACATGTCACTCATGAGTAATTGCATACCCCGGTACACCGCCGGAGGCATTCATATAGAGTCATATCTTGTTCTAAGTATCGAGATGTAATTCTTGAGTTGTAAGTAAATATAAGTGTGATGATAATCATTTTTAGAGCATTGTCCCAGTGAGGAAAGGATGATGGAGACTATGATTCCCCCACAAGTCGGGATGAGACTCCGGACAAAAAATTAAAAAATTAAAAAAAGAGGCCAAAAAAAGAGAAAAGGCCCAAACAAAAAAAATAAAAAATAAAAATAAAAAAATGAGAGAAGGGGCAATGCTACTATCCTTTTACCACACTTGTGCTTCTTGATAGAGAGTTGGATCTTATGTTTCTTCTCCCCCTCTTCTCTCTTGTAATGGATTGAGTTTTCCCTTTGAAGTTATCTTATCGGATTGAGTCTTTAAAGATTTGAGAACACTTGATGTATGTCTTGCCGTGCGTATCTGTGGTGACAATGGGATATCACGTGCCACTTGATGTATGTTTTGGTGACCAACTTGCGGGTTCCGCCCATGAACCTATGCATAGGGGTTGGCACACGTTTTCGTCGTGATTCTCCGGTAGAAACTTTGTGCACTCTTTGAGGTTCTATGTGTTGGTTGAGTAGATGAATTGAGATTGTGTGATGCATATCGGATAATAATGCCCACGGATACTTGAGGTGACATTGGAGTATCTAGGTGACATTAGGGTTTTGGTTGATTTGTATCTTAAGGTGTTATTCTAGTACGAACTCTAGGGCTGTTTGTGACACTTATAGGAATAGCCCAACGGATTGATTGGAAAGAATAACTTTGAGGTGGTTTCGTACCCTACCATAATCTCTTCGTTTGTTCTCAGCTATTAGTTACTTTGGAGTGACTCTTTTGTTGCATGTTGAGGGATAGTTATATGATCCAATTATGTTATTATTGTTGAGAGGACTTACACTAGTGAAAGTATGAACCCTAGGCCTTGTTTCCTATCATTGCAATACCATTTACGCTCACTTTTATCGCTTGCTACCTTGCTGTTTTTATATTTTCAGTTCACAAAAACCTATATCCACCATCCGTATTGCACTTGTATCACCATCTCTTCGCCGAACTAGTGCACCTATACAATTTACCATTGTATTGGGTGTGTTGGGGACACAAGAGACTTTTTGTTATTTGGTTGCAGGGTTGTTTGAGAGAGACCATCTTCATCCTACGCCTCCCACGGATTGATAAACCTTAGGTCATCCACTTGAGAGAAATTTGCTACTGTCCTACAAACATGTGCACTTGCAGGCCAACCAACGTCTACAAGAAGAAGGTTGTGTAGGAGACATCACGATGCTTCTCCGATTTATCTACACTTCACTCCGATGCCGCCGGGGTGAAGGAAGAACCAGCCGCAGCGGGGAGGGGGCTCGCCGAAGAGGTACCTCACTATCTATCTTAGGGTTCAGGATGGGGGCGGTGGTCGCCGGCGGTGGCGGGGCGGTGGCATGGGGATCGCCGGAGAAAAAGCTCGGCACAGGGGGGCCTAGAGGGATGGCCGGGGCGGCGGCGGACCGGCGGTGGGGAGTGTTTTCGGGGCGAGCGGGGCGGCGCACCGCCGGCCGCGGACAGTGGGGGCCTGCTGTTTGGCCGGATCAGGGGGTGGAGGTTGAAGATGAACCGCAGGCCCTTGATTTCGTATCCAACGGCTACAAAATCGACTGACCAGAGATGAAAAAGTCAGTCGACCGACGTGTAGCCTCACCTTGCTAGTGCGTTCAGTTTCGACGGCAAAATTCAGTTTCGACAGCAAAATTCAGTTTCGACAGTTAAGTTCAGTTTCGACAGTTAAGTTCAGTTTCGACAGTTAAATTCAGTTTCGACAGTTAAGTTCAGAGATGAGTGGCTGGTGTATTTTACATCTAGCACTTTGTGGTTATGTATTTTACGTCATGTATTGGAGATGCTATTAGAATTCCACTCAGGTTAACGTTGCATGTTGTCTCTCTTGTCCTGCTTCAGCCTCGGTGTCGTACAACTCACCAGAGCTGCTCCAACGACGAAACCCTCTATCACAGTGGAGCAGTACCTCGGGCTCCATCTCGAGACGCCTAAGATCTTCTTCCCCTCCTCCGACAGGCAAGTCAGCCGGAGCATCCTCACCGGCTAACCCAATCACGCTGAGATCGACATGGCTTCGCCAAAGAGGTTGTACACTTGTTGCATCTCTTTTTTACTCTACATGTTATATATATTGTCCACTGAGCACTCGTAGTAACGGGAAATATGATTATTTTATCCTACTATATGACAAGCAGTGAGGTACCAGGCAACTTAGCTATCCGTGATGGACTCTCTTGAACGCCATCATTATTTATCTCTGCGCGTTTGAGGTGTGCATTTGTCGATGGGCCTGGGAGTTGAGCTAGTATGGCAGTGGCCTGGGTCCAAAGTAATAGAAGTAGCACAAAAACATTTTTTTAGTGTAGGATTTTCCTTGCTCAATCCTGCCTACTAGAATCGCCAGTGCTTGAAAGGAAAAGTGAATGAAAAACATCGAAATTGGAAAGTTTCCTATGGTACTACTTTTCATGAATTTGGTGCAAAGGAATGGAGCAAAGGAAAATTGTAGGATTTGTTCCTTTAGTGTCTCCTTGAAAGAAAAACCGTAGGAATTCTAATTTCCACTTCTCCTCCTTTTCATATTCCTATTCATCAAGCACAAGACTAAGAGATAGTATCATAATAGCATTATAACCGTACATTTTCTTGTGGTTTGACTTAATCTCACCATGCTTTTTTGCATCCTGTGATCTTCCAATTGTTGTGAATCTAACACCCAGATTGGCAGAAATCTTGTGTTTTTAAATTCTCTGTTTTGCACGTGCATTCCTATCATATTCCTGTCTATTTCCTATCCCTGCATTGTTAGAATCCTCAAATTCAAAAAAGCCCTTACTCAATTACTTCTATTACAGATATGTGTCAAAGAAAACCTTGTGTGGTTTGTCCTGCTCCTGCAGCACTGTGTTCCACCCCAGCTCAGCTGCTCCAACGACGGAAGGGTTCACCACAGCAGGGATCTGCGGTCCAGACTGTCGTTCGCCGCCTCAGATCTTCTTCCCCGCCGCCGGCAGCCACGGCAACTGCATTACCATCATCAACTGAGCAGATGACCTTGAGGACTACACGGGTCCGCAAGAGAGGTCGCACTCTTCCGTGTTTGCTTACGTTATGCATCGCTTAATATGATGACATGCTACATTATCGTCGTGTTCACCTATTAGACTCCAAGTCAGGTCTAAACTAATGCTGAAACTTGAGTTTTTAAATGGTTGTGGGGTACATATTGGGGCAGCAATCAGTACTATCTGTCTACTATCTGGTTAATCTCCGGTGTCTACTATGAGTTTCATGTTGGGTGCAAACAAACATTAAAGGAGCCATTATCTGTATTTTTTAACTAAAGCTATTATCTACCTGCTATCATTGGTTTTGGGTCTATCCACAGTTTTCTACCATCACTATGGATTTGTGCATGCACTCCTTACATAATCTCACTATGTTTTATTCCTATGCATGCCAGTTATTGTACACAATGGAACTGATCATGTAGAGCAAAAGAGACGAGCCTTGCGTGGCAATAAAATTTCATGCAAACGTCGTTCCATGGTGGGCACAAAGGCAGCCCCCCCTCCACCCATTTCAGATCGTAATCAAGAGGAAGATAACTGTTGTGAGGGGGGTTCAGAAGGAGAAGACCACTCCTATTTACCCCATGAGGTCTTTGCTCTAACTTGGCATGCTGATGTTGGTAATATCATGCATATGGTGCCTTGCATTGCTTACTGTATACATTAAAGATGTCATCTGCTTAGTTTAGACATGCTTTGTGTCAATGCAACCTGTTTAGTTTCTTTATCGTATATGTGAATCATGCAATGCCATCTTGTCTAGCCAGGCATCATATATGTGAATTTTGCAATGCCACCCTGGTTAGCCAGTCATCTTATATGTGAATTATATCATGCCATCATTTTTTTATTACGTGTTAAATTTGTCAACAATTTTAGTACATTCAATTACTCTTCCTGTGCATCAGCCATTTGGCACGGTCATGGAAAAATCTGGAGTGGAAACAAGGTCTTCAGAGCAGACAATGCTATCTGACGAAGCGCATGTCTTGCTGGTTACCAATAGCTCCTCGGAGGAGGATTCAGAGACAGATGACCAATCATATCCCCCCCCCGAGGTGCATGCCCTAACTTGGCAGGGTTATGTTGCTCATATCGTGCGTATGGTATCTTGCATTGCTATGTCATTTGCTTAGTTTAGACATGCTTTGTGTGAATGCCACCTGTTTAGTGTCTAATTACCATATATGTGAATTATGCAATGCTATCTTGTTGTAAGACATTATATATGTGAATTATGCAATGTTATCTTGTTGCAAGGCATTATGAATGTGAATTATGCAATGCCATGCTGTTTAGGCAAGCGTCATATATGTGAATTATATCATGCCGTCCTTTTTTTGTATTTCTCATTGCTTTTGTCGACAATGTTTGTATATTCAACTGCTCTTCCTGTGCATCAGCCATTTGAATTGGTGATGGAGAAATCTGGAGTGAAAACAAGGTCTTCAGAGCAGACAATGCTACCTGCTGAAGCAGATATCTTGCTGGTTACAGATAGCTCTTCAGAGGAGGATTCAGAGGCAGATGACCAGTCCTATTATCCCCCTGAGGTGTATGCTCAAACTTGGCAGGGTTATATTACTCATATAATGTATATGTTGTATTGCAATGCTTAGTTTTTACATCATATACACAATATTGAATGTCATCTCCTTAGTTGACACATCATATATGCGATTGCCCTCTGCTCACTTCCTTAGTATATAAATCATATATTTGAACTATGTCATGCCATGATGTTTACATAGACAGCATGTATCTAAATTATGGCATGCCAACCCATTTTCTAAAGACATAATATAGTTATATCATCTCATCCTGTTTACATAGTCATCATATTTAAATTATGTCATTCTATCCGTGAATTATATCATACCATCATGTTTCCATCGACGACATGTTTGTGATTTATGGCATGCCAACCACTTTAATAGACACATCGTATAGTTATATCATGTCATCCTGTTTACATAGTCATCATATTTTGAAGTATGTCATTCTATCCTGTTTAGTTAGCCATCATACATGTGAAATTGTGTCATGCTATCCTGTTTAATTAGCCATCATATATGTGAAATTATGTCCTGCTATTCTGTTTGCTTAGACAACATAAATGTGAATTATTTCATGCCCTGTTTTCTTCCCTGCGCGCGCCCTACCTCCAGGCCGAGGAGGTCCCCATAACCGAGCTCGCACAAGAGTTCGGCTTCTCGCCAGCATTATGGGTACCCAGGATATTGTTTCTTGAGCTCTTCTGAAGTGGTTTCAGTTCTGGACTTGTTTTGCTGCGGCGTTTATATGCTGTTGTGTTCCCTATATTTGCACTGGTGGCGAACTTGGATGCCCAGTGGATGTAATATGTGTAATAGCCGTGATAGCCTAGTGTAAGTTGCTTGCTTATTTATTTCCTTGTTGTCTTATTTATTTGTTTGCTTGTCGTCAGCGCAGTTCTTTTTATGCGGTTTGCTAGTGGCTGCAATAACTTATTTTTTAAAACTAGGCCACAATAACCATGGGCTAAAATTTATTGTAGTGACACTGGGCCTCCTACGGGCCGTAGAAACAGTGGGCCTCCTACGGGCCGTAGAAACAGTGGGGCTTCTACGGGCCGTAGAAACAGTAGGCCTTCTACGGGCCGTAGAAACAATGGGCCTTCTACGGGCCGTAGAAACAATGGGCCTTCTAAGGGTCGCATCATCAATGGGCCTTATACGGGTCGTATGATCGATTGGCCACACATGGGCCAATAACAAGCCGCATTATGGCAGTAAACGGGCTAGAGTTGGAATCGTCCATGAAGGAAATATGCCCTAGAGGCAATAATATAGTTATTATTTATTTCCTTATATATCATGATAAATGTTTATTATTCATGCTAGAATTGTATTAACCGGAAACATAATACATGTGTGGATACATAGACAAACAGAGTGTCACTAGTATGCCTCTACTTGACTAGCTTGTTAATCAAAGATGGTTAAGTTTCCTAACCATAGACAAAGGAGTTGTCATTTGATTAACAAGGTCACATCATTAGTTGAATGATCTGATTGACATGACCCATTCCATTAGCTTAGCACCCGATCATTTAGTATGTTGCTATTGCTTTCTCCATGACTTATACATGTTCCTATGACTATGAGATTATGCAACTCCCGTTTACCGTAGGAACACTTTGTGTGCTACCAAACATCACAACGTAACTGGGTGATTATAAAGGTGCTCTACAGGTGTCTCCGAAAGTATTTGTTGGGTTGGCGTATTTCGAGATTAGGATTTGTCACTCCGAATGTCGGAGAGGTATCTCAGGGCCTTCTCGGTAATGCACATCACATAAGCCTTGCAAGCATTGCAACCAATAAGTTAGTTGCGAGATGATGTATTACAGAACGAGTAAAGAGACTTGCCGGTAACGAGATTGAACTAGGTATTGGATACCGACGATCGAATCTCGGGCAAGTAACATACCGATGACAAAGGGAACAAACGTATGTTGTTATGCTGTCTGACCGATAAAGATCTTCGTAGAATGTGTAGGAGCCAATATGGGCATCCAGGTCCCGCTGTTGGTTATTGACCAGAGATTTGTCTCAGTCATGTCTACACTATTCTCCGTAGGGTCCGCACGCTTAAGGTTACGATGACAGTTATTATGAGTTTATGCATTTTGATGTACCGAAGTTAGTTCGGAGTCCCGGATGAGATCACGGACATGACGAGGAGTCTCGAAATGGTCGAGACGTAAAGATTGATATATTGGACGACTATATTCGGACATCGGAATGGTTCCGAGTGGTTTCGGAGAAAACCAGAGTGCCGGAGGGTTACCGGAACCCCCCCGGGAGAAGTATTGGGCCACATGGGCCTTAGTGGAGAGAGAGAGGGGCAGCCAGGGTGGGCCGCGCACCCCCTCCCCCTCTGGGCCGAATTGGACTAGGAGAGGGGGGCGGCGCCCCCCTTTCCCTCTCCCTCTCCCCCTTCCTTTCCCCCTCCTAGTAGGAGTAGGAAAGAGGGGAGTCCTACTCCTACTAGGAGGAGGACTCCTCCTCCTGGCGCGCGCCACAAGGGCCGGCCGGCCTCCCCCCTTGCTCCTTTATATACGGGGGCAGGGGGTACCCTAGAACACACAAGTTGATCTTCGTGATCGTTCCTTAGCCGTGTGTGGTGCCCCCCTCCACCATATTCCACCTCGGTCATATCATTGCAGTGCTTAGGCGAAGCCCTGCGTCGGTAGTACATCAAGATCGTCACCACGCCGTCGTGCTGACGGAACTCCTCCCTGAAGCTTTGCTGGATCGGAGCCCGGGGATCGTCATCGAGTTGAACGTGTGCTAAGAACTCGGAGGTGCCGGAGTAACGGTGCTTGGATCGGTCGGATCGGGAAGACGTACGACTACTTCCTCTACGTTGCGTCAACGCTTCCGCTTTGGTCTACGAGGGTACGTAGACAACACTCTCCCCTCTCGTTGCTATGCATCACCATGATCTTGCGTGTGCGTAGGAATTTTTTTGAAATTACTACGTTCCCCAACAGTGGCATCGGAGCCTAGGTTTTTATGGTTTGATGTTATGCACGAGTAGAACACAAGTGAGTTGTGGGCGATATAAGTCATACTGCCTACCAGCATGTCATACTTTGGTTCGGCGGTACTGTTGGATGAAGCGTCCCGGACCGACATTACGCGTACGCTTACGCGAGACTGGTTCTACCGTCGTGCTTTGCACACAGGTGGCTGGCGGGTGTCAGTTTCTCCAACTTTAGTTGAACCGAGTATGGCTACGCCCGGTCCTTGAGAAGGTTAAAACGGAGTCTATTTGACAAACTATCGTTGTGGTTTTGATGCGTAGGTGAGATTGGTTCTTGCTTTAGCCCGTAACAGCCACGTAAAACTTGCAACAAACAGAGTAGAGGACGTCTAACTTGTTTTTGCAGGGCATGTTGTGATGTGATATGGTCAAGGCATGATGCTAAATTTTATTGTATGAGATGATCATGTTTTGTAACCAAGTTATCGGCAACCGGCAGGAGCCGTATGGTTGTCGCTTTATTGTATGCAATGCAATCGCCCTGTAATGCTTTACTTTATCACTAAGCGGTAGCGATAGTCGTAGAATCATAAGATTGGCGAGACGACAACGATGCTACGATGGAGATCAAGGTGTCGCGCCGGTGACGATGGTGATCATGACGGTGCTGCGGAGATGGAGATCACAATCACAAGATGATGATGACCATATCATATCACTTATATTGATTGCATGTGATGTTTATCTTTTTATGCATCTTATCTTGCTTTGATTGACGGTAGCATTATAAGATGATCTCTCACTAAATTATCAAGAAGTGTTCTCCCCGAGTATGCACCGTTGCCAAAGTTCGTCGTGCCCAGACACCACGTGATGATCGGGTGTGATAAGCTCTACGTCCATCTACAACGGGTGCAAGCCAGTTTTTGCACACGCAGAATACTCGGGTTATACTTGACGAGCCTAGCATATGCAGATATGGCCTCGGAACACGGAGACCGAAAGGTCGAGCGTGAATTATATAGTAGATATGATCAACATAATGATGTTCACCATTGAAAACTAATCCATTTCACGTGATGATCGGTCATGGTTTAGTTTGATTTGGATCACGTGATCACTTAGAAGATTAGAGGGATGTCTATCTAAGTGGGAGTTCTTAAGTAATATGATTAATTGAACTTAAATTTATCATGAACTTAGTCCCTGATAGTATCTTGCTTGTTTATGTTGATTGTAGATAGATGGCTCGTGTTGTTGTTCCGTTGAATTTTAATGCGTTCCTTGAGAAAGCAAAGTTGAAAGATGATGGTAGCAATTACACGGACTGGGTCCGTAACTTGAGGATTATCCTCATTGCTGCACAGAAGAGTTACGTCCTAGAAGCACCACTGGGTGCCAGGCCTGCTGCTGATGCAACTGACGACGTTAAGAACGTCTGGCAGAGCAAAGCTGATGACTACTCGATAGTTCAATGTGCCATGCTTTACGGCTTAGAACCGGGACTTCAACGACGTTTTGAACATCATGGGGCATATGAGATGTTCCAAGAGTTGAAGTTAATATTCCAACAGAATGCCCGGATTGAGAGATATGAAGTCTCCAATAAGTTCTATAGCTGCAAGATGGAGGAGAATAGTTCTGTCAGTGAGCATATACTCAAAATGTCTGGGTATTATAATCACTTGATTCAACTGGGGGTTAATCTTCCGGATGATTGCGTCATTGACAAAATTCTCCAATCACTTCCACCAAGCTACAAAGGCTTCGTGATGAACTATAATATGCAAGGGATGGATAAGACGATTCCCGAGCTCTTCGCAATGCTAAAGGCTGCGGAGGTAGAAATCAAGAAGGAGCATCAAGTGTTGATGGTTAACAAAACCACTAGTTTCAAGAAAAAGGGCAAAGGGAAGAAGAAGGGGAACTTCAAGAAAAATAGCAAACAAGTTGCTGCTCAAGAGAAGAAACCCAAGTCTGGACCCAAGCCTGAAACTGAGTGCTTCTACTGCAAGCAGACTGGTCACTAGAAGCGGAACTGCCCCAAGTATTTGGCGGATAAGAAGGATGGCAAGGTGAACAAAGGTATATGTGATATACATGTTATTGATGTGTACCTTACTATAGCTCGCAGTAGCACCTGGGTATTTGATACTGGTTCTGTTGCTAATATTTGCAACTCGAAACAGGGACTACGGATTAAGCGAACACTGGCAAAGGACGAGGTGACGATGCGCGTGGGAAATGGTTCCAAAGTCGATGTGATCGCGGTCGGCACGCTACCTCTACATCTACCTTCGGGATTAGTATTAGACCTAAATAATTGTTATTTGGTGCCAGCGTTGAGCATGAACATTATATCTGGATCTTGTTTCATGCGAGACGGTTATTCATTTAAATCAGAGAATAATGGTTGTTCTATTTATATGAGTAATATCTTTTATGGTCATGCACCCTTGAAAAGTGGTCTATTTTTGATGAATCTCGATAGTAGTGATACACATATTCATAATGTTGAAACCAAAAGATGCAGAGTTGATAATGATAGTGCAACTTATTTGTGGCACTGCCGTTTAGGTCATATCGGTATAAAGCGCATGAAGAAACTCCATACTAATGGACTTTTGGAACCACTTGATTATGAATCACTTGGTACTTGCGAACCGTGCCTCATGGGCAAGATGACTAAAACACCGTTCTCCGGTACTATGGAGAGAGCAACAGATTTGTTGGAAATCATACATACAGATGTATGTGGTCCGATGAATATTGAAGCTCGTGGCGGATATCGTTATTTTCTCACCTTCACAGATGATTTAAGAAGATATGGGTATATCTACTTAATGAAACACAAGTCTGAAACTTTTGAAAAGTTCAAAGAATTTCAGAGTGAAGTTGAAAATCATCGTAACAAGAAAATAAAGTTTCTACAATCTGATCGTGGAGGAGAATATTTGAGTTACGATTTTGGTCTACATTTGAAACAGTGCGGAATAATTTCGCAACTCACGCCACCCGGAACACCACAACGTAATGGTGTGTCTGAACATCGTAATCGTACTTTACTTGATATGGTGCGATCTATGATGTCTCTTACAGATTTACCGCTATCGTTTTGGGGTTATGCTCTAGAGACGGCCGCATTCACATTAAATAGGACGCCATCGAAATCCGTTGAGACGACGCCTTATGAACTATGGTTTAGCAAGAAACCAAAGTTGTCGTTTCTTAAAGTTTGGGGCTGCGATGCTTATGTGAAAAAGCTTCAACCTGATAAGCTTGAACCCAAATCGGAGAAATGTGTCTTCATAGGATACCCAAAGGAAACTGTTGGGTACACCTTCTATCACAGATCCGAAGGCAAGACATTTGTTGCTAAAAATGGATCCTTTCTAGAGAAGGAGTTTCTCTCGAAAGAAGTGAGTGGGAGGAAAGTAGAACTTGATGAGGTAACTGTACCTGCTCCCTTATTGGAAAGTAGTACATCACAGAAATCTGTTTCTGTAGCACCTACACCAAATAGTGAGGAAGTTAATGATGATGATGATCATGCAACTTCAGATCAAGTTACTACAGAACCTCGTAGATCAACCAGAGTAAGATCCGCGCCAGAGTGGTACGGCAATCCTGTTCTGGAAATCATGCTACTAGATCATGGTGAACCTACGAACTATGAAGAAGCGATGGTGAGCCCAGATTCCGCAAAATGGCTTGAAGCCATGAAATCTGAGATGGGATCCATGTATGAGAACAAAGTATGGACTTTGGTTGACTTGCCCGATGGTCAGCAAGCAATAGAGAATAAATGGATCTTCAAGAAGAAGACTGACGCTGATGGTAATATTGCTGTCTACAAAGCTCGACTTGTCGCAAAAGGTTTTCGAGAAGTTCAAGGGATTGACTACGATGAGACCTTCTCACCCGTAGCGATGCTTAAGTCTGTCCGAATCATGTTAGCAATTGCCGCATTTTATGATTATGAAATTTGGCAAATGGATGTAAAGACTGCATTCCTGAATGGATTTCTGGAAGAAGAGTTGTATATGATGCAACCGGAAGGTTTTATCGATCCAAAGGGAGCTAACAAAGTGTGCAAGCTCCAGCGATCCATTTATGGACTGGTGCAAGCCTCTCGGAGTTGGAATAAACGCTTTGATAGTGTGATCAAAGCATTTGGGTTTGTACAGACTTTGGAGAAGCCTGTATTTACAAGAAAGTGAGTGGGAGCTCTGTAGCATTTCTGATATTATATGTAGATGACATATTACTAATCGGAAATGATATAGAATTTCTGGATAGCATAAAGGAATACTTGAATAAGAGTTTTTCAATGAAAGACCTCGGTGAAGCTGCTTACATATTGGGCATTAAGATCTATAGAGATAGATCAAGACGCTTAATTGGACTTTCACAAAGCACATACCTTGACAAAGTTTTGAAAAAGTTCAAAATGGATCAAGCAAAGAAAGGGTTCTTGCCTGTGTTACAAGGTGTGAAGTTGAGTAAGACTCAATGCCCGACCACTACAGAAGATAGAGAGAAAATGAAAGATGTTCCCTATGCTTCAGCCATAGGCTCTATCATGTATGCAATGCTGTGTACCAGACCCGATGTGTGCCTTGCTATAAGTTTGGCAGGGAGGTACCAAAGTAATCCAGGAGTGGATCACTGGACAGCGGTCAAGAATATCCTAAAGTACCTGAAAAGGACTAAGGAAATGTTTCTCGTGTATGGAGGTGACAAAGAGCTCGTCGTAAACGGTTACGTTGATGCAAGCTTTGACACTGATCCGGATGATTCTAAATCGCAAACCGGATACGTATTTACATTAAACGGTGGAGCTGTCAGTTGGTGCAGTTCTAAACAAAGTGTCGTGGCGGGATCTACATGTGAAGCGGAGTACATAGCTGCTTCGGAAGCAGCGAATGAAGGAGTCTGGATGAAGGAGTTCATATCCGATCTAGGTGTCATACCTAGTGCATCGGGTCCAATGAAAATCTTTTGTGACAATACTGGTGCAATTGCCTTAGCAAAGGAATCCAGATTTCACAAGAGAACCAAGCGCATCAAGAGACGCTTCAATTCCATCCGGGATTTAGTCCAGGTGGGAGACATAGAGATTTGCAAGATACATATGGATCTGAATGTAGCAGACCCGTTGACTAAGCCTCTTCCACGAGCAAAACATGATCAGCACCAAGACTCCATGGGTGTTAGAATCATTACTGTGTAATCTAGATTATTGACTCTAGTGCAAGTGGGAGACTGAAGGAAATATGCCCTAGAGGCAATAATATAGTTATTATTTATTTCCTTATATATCATGATAAATGTTTATTATTCATGCTAGAATTGTATTAACCGGAAACATAATACATGTGTGGATACATAGACAAACAGAGTGTCACTAGTATGCCTCTACTTGACTAGCTTGTTAATCAAAGATGGTTAAGTTTCCTAACCATAGACAAAGGAGTTGTCATTTGATTAACAAGGTCACATCATTAGTTGAATGATCTGATTGACATGACCCATTCCATTAGCTTAGCACCCGATCGTTTAGTATGTTGCTATTGCTTTCTCCATGACTTATACATGTTCCTATGACTATGAGATTATGCAACTCTCGTTTACCGTAGGAACACTTTGTGTGCTACCAAACGTCACAACGTAACTGGGTGATTATAAAGGTGCTCTACAGGTGTCTCCGAAAGTATTTGTTGGGTTGGCGTATTTCGAGATTAGGATTTGTCACTCCGAATGTCGGAGAGGTATCTCAGGGCCTTCTCGGTAATGCACATCACATAAGCCTTGCAAGCATTGCAACCAATAAGTTAGTTGCGAGATGATGTATTACAGAACGAGTAAAGAGACTTGCCGGTAACGAGATTGAACTAGGTATTGGATACCGACGATCGAATCTCGGGCAAGTAACATACCGATGACAAAGGGAACAAACATATGTTTTTATGCGGTCTGACCGATAAAGATCTTCGTAGAATGTGTAGGAGCCAATATGGGCATCCAGGTCCCGCTGTTGGTTATTGACCAGAGATTTGTCTCAGTCATGTCTACACTATTCTCGAACCGTAGGGTCCGCACGCTTAAGGTTACGATGACAGTTATTATGAGTTTATGCATTTTGATGTACCGAAGTTAGTTCGGAGTCCCGGATGAGATCACGGACATGACGAGGAGTCTCGAAATGGTCGAGACGTAAAGATTGATATATTGGACGACTATATTCGGACATCGGAATGGTTCCGAGTGGTTTCGGAGAAAACCGGAGTGCCGGAGGGTTACGGGAACCCCCCCGGGAGAAGTATTGGGCCACATGGGCCTTAGTGGAGAGAGAGAGGGGCAGCCAGGGTGGGCCGCGCGCCCCCTCCCCCTCTGGGCCGAATTGGACGAGGAGAGGGGGGCGGCGCCCCCCTTTCCCTCTCCCTCTCCCCCTTCCTTTCCCCCTCCTAGTAGGAGTAGGAAAGAGGGGAGTCCTACTCCTACTAGGAGGAGGACTCCTCCTCCTGGCGCGTGCCACAAGGGCCGGCCGGCCTCCCCCTTGCTCCTTTATATACGGGGGCAGGGGGCACCCTAGAACACACAAGTTGATCTTCGTGATCGTTCCTTAGCCGTGTGCGGTGCCCCCCTCCACCATATTCCACCTCGGTCATATCGTTGCAGTGCTTAGGCGAAGCCCTGCGTTGGTAGTACATCAAGATCGTCACCACGCCGTCGTGCTGACGGAACTCCTCCCCGAAGCTTTGCTGGATCGGAGCCCGGGGATCGTCATCGAGCTGAACGTGTGCTAAGAACTCGGAGGTGCCGGAGTAACGGTGCTTGGATCGGTCGGATCGGGAAGACATACGACTACTTCCTCTACGTTGCGTCAACGCTTCCGCTTCGGTCTACGAGGGTACGTAGACAACACTCTCCCCTCTCGTTGCTATACATCACCATGATCTTGCGTGTGCGTAGGAAATTTTTTGAAATTACTACGTTCCCCAACAGTCCATTCATGGGCCGACCATAACGGGCCATCTTTAATAGGCCGTATTTGATGACGCTATGAAAACGGCCCAACGAATTAACGGACCACAAACAGGACGACTGTAACCACGGGCTGAATTTGGCCCACAAGCAGAAAATGACAGTAACGGGCCGTAAGTAAACGAATGTTGGAAATGAGCCCAGGAATAAATGGGCTCCGAGAAGGCTGAAAGATAACATGGGCTGGAAACGGCCCAACGGAATAACGGTTCGTTAATGGGTATAAAGTTATACACTGTTCACTACGGGTCAGTTTCACCATGGGTCGTTAATGGGTGTATAGTGATACACTATTCATTACGGGCCAGTTTCACCACGGGCCGTTAATAGGCCAAGAGTTACATAGGGCGTCATATGGGCCGAAAGACGTCATGGGTCATACATGGGCCAGAAGTGAAAATGGGTTGGAATCATATTGGATGGCCCAGATGACGCTACTGGGCCTAATTCAGATAGGGCGTAACGGGCCTTGGGTTAGCGGGCTGTAAATGGGCTATATTCGAACAGGCCGTTAACAGGCTTTCCATGGGCCGACCCGCCAGCTTTTAACCAAGTCAAACGGGCCGGTCTTTTCACAGGAATGGGCCTATGTTGGGCCGTGCCATGTGTCGACGTATCATAGGCGCCTTCCGTCCAATGAGTGGTTGACATCTGTCCCAACAATGAGCCGACACGTGTTTCCTCCAGCCAATGATGATTTTACACGTGGAAAATCCCCATTCGTCGGGGCTGTTAACGGGTTATCGGATCCAAAACCCGACCCGATAGCTTAACGTCGTTCCGTTACGGTGGATGCCACATGTCGGTCATCCTTAAAGAAAGCACTTCTGTGACGCGCGATTTATCGTCATGGAAGTGGACACTTCCGTAATGATAATTTTGATAATGTCATGGAACACTTCTACGACAGCACAGGTATGACTATCTTGATTCTGTCATAAATTTGTCATGGATGTACATGCATGACAAAAAACGCGACCTACTGTGAAAAACATGTATCATCACGGAAGTGTATTTTTTTTGTAGTGTACCCCGGTGTCAACTAAGCAATTGGTTCATACTTTTTAACGCGCTTCAGCTTTTTCAACCCCCACGCAATACATGAGCGTAAGCCATGGACATAGCTCTATGGGTGGAAAAGAATGCGGTGATAGAGATTAATATGGAGAAGACATAAAAGGAAGATAGTCTCACATCGACACGGCTAATCAACGGGCTATGGAGATGCCCATCAATTGATGTCAATGAGAGGAGTAGGGATTGCCATGCAACGGATGCACTAAGAGCTACTTCCTCCGTCTAGGTGTGTAAGTCACCTTACGAAAACCAAATAATCCAAAATACTTAGGCACGGTACATTAACTCCTTCCTCATTTCTTGTTTCGTGACATATCAACCAATAAGACATGTGGGTCGTGCATGCTTTCAATGGCTTGAGACTATCAAACATGACATGCAGTGGTTAATTCATTACATGCAATGCTATTAATTAGCAAAAAAACATTAAATTCTCTCGTTATCCCCTCCGCCTTGGTCGGGATGCACAACCTAAGATGACTTATACACCTAGACGGAGGAAGTATAAGTGTATGAAAGCTCAAACTGAAAACTAAGTGGGTGTGCATCCAACTTGTTTGCTCATGAAGACCTCGGTCCTTTGAGGAAGCCCATCATTGAAATATACAAGCCAAGTTCGATAATGAAAAATTCCCATAAGTATATGAAAGTGACAACATATGAGACTCTCATGGTGCTACTTGAAGCACAAGTGTGGAAAGAGTAGTAACATTGCCCCTTCTCTCTTTTTCTCTCATTTTTTTGTTAGGCTCTTTCTGGCCTTTTTCCCTTTTTTTCATTGGGACAATGTTGTAATAATGATGACCATCACACTTCTATTTACTTACAACCTGATAAAACTAAAACATATGACTCTATATGAATGCCTCTGGCAGTGTACCAGGATGTGCAATAATGCTTGCATAACATGTATAACAATGATGAACGGTGGCTAAGCCACAAATACTATGTTAGCTACAGGGCCGGCCCTGAGGGGGGCAGAGGGGCGGCCGCCCCGAGCCCCCAAAATCGAGGGGGCCCCTCCCAGGTTAGCTGTTGTATATACAGATAGCCCATAGGCCCTTAGCTTTTGAGAAAAAATAGCCCAATTAAGGCACGGAGAGGAAGGAGGACATAATTAAGATGCAGGCAAACAGCGTAATCACCTCGTCTCCCTTGCGATCGTGAGGCGAGTTCGCACGATCCCTAATTTCCTATTCTCTGTTCCCTTGGCTCCCAAACTCTCCATTGCAAGTTGCACCGGCAGACGGCGCATAGTTCTCCAGGCGCTGGACGCAGCCACGCACGATGCACATGCACATTGCCCAATCCCTCGTGATTTACATCACCGAGCGCCTTAAATCTCCACTCTCCAGATGCTGGGAACACACGATTGAGTCCCAGATCCTGCCGGTAGTCCACATCGTGGTATCGTCGAGTGTCCGATCACCAACACCGATCCGATTAATTTCAGGTATAAATTGTTATGCCCCCGGCCGTATCCAGATGAGTAAAAGGGTGTGATCTAT
The DNA here is from genome assembly GCA_032464435.1 of Aegilops umbellulata. Taxonomy (NCBI): domain Eukaryota; kingdom Viridiplantae; phylum Streptophyta; class Magnoliopsida; order Poales; family Poaceae; genus Aegilops; species Aegilops umbellulata. The sequence continues at coordinate 448,080,185 of CP136054.1, forward strand.
GTGAGATATTGGGAAATTGTGTATTAACAATTGGATTACTATTCCTTATTTCATATATATATTTTTTACCTCCAATAATTAGCAGGAATTCACATTGTTGCTAATTAAATAATTTGCCTTCTCATACAAGATGCATAGCACTTTTTAACTTCTGATGCATTTTTTTGCAGCTCAATGTGTTATCCTGTGGTTCAGAAAGTATGCATGTCGTAATGAAACAAGAAAACGGAAACACGACGTTGACTTGATACAATCACAAAGGAGTGATTCACAAGTTTCTCAAGGATAATACTAGTGCTTCGATTAACCCAGATGCTGAGTCCATGATAGTTGCCTGGGTGCAAAGAATTGTGAAGGAATTATTGGGTGGGATTGACAATGATCTCATCGCAAGTGACTTTGCATTGAGTAATGTGAGAAGAATTCTTTAAACGTAACACGTACAAATTATTTGCTATGAAAATTGATTTTGAATGCATTTCAAGTGTTTATTTGTAACATTCCATATAGAAATATATTGGTAATTATTGCTATAATTGTTATACAAAGGGGCCCCCAAAACTTCATTTCACCCCGGGTCCCCAAATTCTAAGGACCGGCCCTGGTTAGCTATATGATCATGCAAGCAATATGACAATGATGATGTGTGTCATAATAAATGGAACGGTGGAAGTTGCACGGCGATATATCTCGGAATGGCTATGGAAATGCCATGATAGGTAGGTATGGTGGTTGTTTTGACGAAGATATAAGGAGGCTTATGTGTGATAGAGTGTATCATATCATGAGGTTTGGATGCACGAGCGAACTTTGCACCTCGAGGTGAGAAAGGGCAATGCATGGTACCTAAGAGGCTAGCAAATTGCGGAAAGTTGAGAGTGCGTACAATCCATGGACTCACATTAGTCGTAAAGACCTCACATACTTATTGCGAAAGTCTATTAGCCCTCAAAGCATAGTACTACTACGCATGCCCCTAGGGGGAGGTTGGTAGGAGTTAACCATTGCGCGCCTCCAACCTTCACGCAAAGGAAGACATTCAATAATAAATCATGCTCCAACTTACTAGCAACATAGAACTCTCACGTAGACCATGGGTTAGTACACAAAGCGTAATGGACAATGCTTACCATACCATGGGATCACTTGATCCCTCTCGGTACATCTTGTATGCTTTGTGTGTTGATCAACTTGATTCACTCTATGACTTGGTCTTGATCAACCTTGTATCATGTCTTCTACATGACCAATCTTTGAATAATTCCTTGAATAACACGTTGGTTATCACATAAACTCTTTGAAACCAACACATGGACTCCAAGAAATGCCTATGGACCTTCAAATATAACTCAAGGCAACCATTAGTCCATAGAGATTGTCATCAATTACCAAAACCAAACATGAGGGCACTACATGTTCTTTCAATCGACACATTAGAAGCTCCTACCCGCTTCATGAGCCAGTCTTCCCTCCCTTTTTGATTGCCACAATCATCTTATATGTTGAACAAACGGAGAAGATTCCATTCTTCTCAAAATTCCATGCCCAGAAATCAGCTATGGCCCTTGTGCAAATCGGTATTTGTAATATAGCGGAGGCGTCATATGGCAGGAAAACTTGCTCGATTAGCTAGGTATTCCAGCGTGCATTGCCCTCGTCTATCAGCTCCGACACTAGGTGTGGTCGATCAGCAACTAAGGATATAGTCGGCCTCGTATTTTCTTTTCCGAGGGTCCAATTTGTCTCCCATATCTGAGTTGTAGCACCCGTACCAATCCTCCAGATGAGTCATGTTTTCAATGTGTCCCGTCCCTCTAGCAAGGATCACCAAATCTGAGAGGCATGATTGCCCAAGTCTTCCACTAAGAAATTCACCTATGGATAATACACTGCTTTGAGGATTCTTGCACTCAATGTATGAGGATTTTCAAGGATCGTCCATGCTTGCCTTGCCAAGAGTACAAGGTTAAATATCTCAAAATCTCAAAAACCCATAACTCCCATATACTTTGGCATGCTCATTGTATCACAGGATACCCAATATGGTTTACGTTGATCATGGAAGTGAGTTGATTGCAAATGCATCTAGGTAGTTTAAAACAGGACACCGAATAAACTGGAATAGCTTGGGCAACAGATTTAACAAGTACCTCCTTACCAGTAGTTTATAAAAGTTTCTCCATCCACCCCTGAATTCTGTTCCACGACCTGTCTTTGAGGTATTTGGAAGCCCCATTTTTTGAGATTCCCACATTCGATGGCATGCCAAGATATTTCTCATTCAGTTGTTCAATAGGAACCGTCAGTATATTTTTAATGACACCTCTAACATCTTCCGGGCACCACTCACTGAAAAAACATATGACTTATCTTTATTGATTCTCTGACCCGATACCTTGGCATATGTTTCCAAAAGGAGAAGGAATTTCCTACTTAAGATTCATATGCCTATTTTGTTGTTGATGTGGAGGAATTGGTACTAGCCTACTCGATATGTTCCTTGTCTGGTTCTCTATAGGAAGTGCTTTCAGCAAATGAGGAGGGGAATATTCATAGGTATGAATCTTCCGTCAATGGTTAAGGTTAAAGTGAAGGCAAACCTTCTTTGAATTTTGATACCTAATTATTTAGCTCTGGTATGGAGAAAGAAACCATTCATACGGCCAGGTCACATGAATGCTTCTGACACTTATTTAGCTCCCTCATCATTTGCTTAAAAAACTGCAGGCTGTCATCTGCAAATAACAAATGGTTCACGGGTAGAGCCGATGAAGCCACTTGTATTACACCAAGACTGCATGACCGAACTCCGGATTTTAAATGGCACAAAAGGCCCTCTGCTGCCAGTGAAAAGAGGTACGGTGAAATCGGATCCACCTGGCGGATCCCCCGTGCTGGTTGAAATTCATCAAGTTTCTGTCCATTAAAGAGCACTAAAAAAGAAACTGAGGTGACCATTCCCATAACTATGCCCACCCATCTTTGTGTGAATCCGAGCTTCAACATAACGAGGCCTCAAATGGACAGCACTTCTAGCTGAGTGAGGTCCAAGAGAAAAAGAAACGGCCTGCCCGACGGCCCGGTGGCCACACACCGCCCGCCCACGACGGAGACGATCTTTACACGGCCGCAAAGCGCAGCTGGACACGCACGCGGGCGGGTAGATTCGCCTCGCCGGGACAGCCTCCCCCCCTTTCTGGCGGTGGGGAAGGCCGGGTGCGCGCTGACGTGGCGCTCTGTTTTTCCGGCACCAACAAAAACCTCGCGCACCTCGTGCCTCTCCCCGTTCCTACATTTCTCCTCCCCCCTCCCCCATCCCTTCCCCTCCTCCCACAATTCCCCACCCCTCGCCGCCGCCGCCGCCGCCGCAACCACCACCTACCTCCGCCCAATTTTTTCGCCGGTCGCCGTCTCCTGCCTTCCGTCCCCGCCCGCCCGCGCGCCCGCACATGTGCCTCGCGTTCGCCCCGCGCGGCGACGGGCGATGGTGGTGAGGTGGGTGGTTGCGTTTGCGCCGCGCCGGGGTGACAGCGACGGCGGGGACGGCGCGGGAGGGCGCAGCTAGGCGGGGAAGGCGTGGATGGACGCCGATGATGCCGCCCGGAGCCGCAGAAGGATGGATCTGAACCTCTACCTCGGCCTCCCCCGCGCCCCGCGCCCGCGCCGCCCCGATCTCGGCTCCGACCTCGCCCTCGGCAATTCCATGCTCTCCTCCTCGCCTTCCTCCTCCGCCGCCTCCGCGGACGCCCCGCTGCCGGACCGGGACCCGGACCCGCTCCACCCGCCCTACTCCCCCACCCGCGCCGACCTGATGCGCCCGCCGCCCGAGCCCTACCACATCTCCGCCTCCGTGCTGCGCGCGCCCTACCTCCAGGCCGAGGAGGTTCCCATAACCGAGCTCGCCCAAGAGTTCGGCTTCTCGCACCCGCCCCCGCCACCCCCGCCACCGCCGCGGCCCAGCGACCTGCTCGGCTGGGTCGACCGCCCCTCCTCCTCCACGGCCTCCTCCACCTTCCGCCCGGAGCGTTCCGAGCGCTACCGCCGCGCCATCTCCATGAATGGCCGCCAGCTGCGCTGCCTCCGTCCCAGGCGCTTCCGCTCAGACCTTCCTCCTCTCAGCTCCGAGGCCCCTAGCCCGGACAACGAGCCTGCACTGGAACCACCGCAACAGCAGCCCGTGCAGGATGCCGTCGAGGAAAATAAGGTGGTTGACAATGGTGCCATGGTGGGTGCAGAAGATGAGCCGGCGGACCGTGGCAAGAGCACTGCCATGTTTGAGTGCAACATCTGCTTTGAGATGGCCGACGAGCCGGTGGTCACTTCTTGCGGCCATCTCTTCTGCTGGCCTTGTTTGTACCAGTGGCTGCATATTCATTCCACCCACAAGGAATGCCCTGTCTGCAAAGGTGAGGTCACTGAAGGAAACATCACTCCTATCTATGGGAGAGGGAATTCAACTTCTGATGTGGAGAAGAAAGTCGCAGACGATGGCAATGTGTCCAGTCCTAACATTCCCGCCAGGCCACATGGGAACCGGCTCGAGAGTTTTCGACAACAGTTCCATCATTTGCGCCCAATTTCTCGTAGGCTTGGCGAGGCGCACGGGATATTATCTTCTTGGAGACGCATTCTTGATCAGCAGATTATGACTAGTGCGAGTAGGTTTGAAGGGCCTCCAGAATCATCTGTCCAGGAGATGATAGATCATGCTCACCAGACTGGCCGTCTAAGCCGAATTACTACCAGGATGAGAGCAAGGAGGCTGCAAAGGGAAGCAGAAAATCCTACATTTGTTTCTTCTTCTACTCCAGACAGCGGGCTGCCAGGAAGCAGCGCGCCAGATCCTCCTAGGCGTAGTTCAAGTCCACTTTCCTCGGAAGGAATTGATTTATTGCAACGCCTTACCCTTGTTGGCCTTGCAAATACAGAAAGGTTGGCAACTGCAGTGAGCGATCTTAGAAGAATATCCAGGCCAAGCCTCCGAGCATCAACTTCGTCAAATTTACCAAATCATGAGCCACCAGTTGATGGAATTCATGCTGCTGCTGCACCGTCTGCAGATCAAACTTCTAATTCAAGCACAATGGCTGTGATTCAGGAGGATGCTGCTTTTACTGAAAGCGTAGGAGAACCTAGCAATGCAGGGTCCTCAAGAACCCTGAGGAGGAGGGGAAGAAGCGACGCCTTGGGTTCGTTGGATGTGGATGGTGGTGAAACACACCAGAACAAGAGAAGGCGGCTGAACTAAAGCTAAGAAGGCCGAACCGAGTATTGCAGAGGCTTCAGTGTTGCTCCAGTTTTTATGGTTCGCTCTTCTCAATGAGCCCATTTTATCTCTTTGGGCACTATATGCTGAGTGTGATCAAAGTCTTTCGCTTCTGCTTGTTTAATAGGGTACTGTTTAGTTGTTTGTTTGTTTAGTTCCTCCCATGTTTAATTTATGCTATTACTTTAGACATGCATACCAAGGAAACCTGAGAGATTGTCATCAGATGAATTTTCCTTGATCGTAAAGCAGATGTGTACTATATGGGATCAACTTTTAGTGTCATAATAAATAATGCACCGTCACTTGAGTCTTGGTTGTAAATGGCTGAAGTGCACATGTTAAACTGAGCTGGTATTTAGTCCAATGGAGTGAATGAATGCCAAGAACCGAACTCTGTTGTCGCTTTACTGAATGAATGCCGGATAACGGACTCTGTTGTTGCTTCACTCTTTTGCAGCTGATCTGTGGTTGTTTGTTGCTTCACTCTTTTGCAGCTGATCTGTGGTTGTTCTTGCTCGTGGGCAAAGAGGTATGTTGAGTCACAATAAAGAAGAAAAAGCATTCCCTTTCCTTTTATGATAATCTCATCTCCTGACTCAACACCACTATCTTTGTTATTGGTTGATGTTTCCGATATGGATCGTGAAATATGTTAAGTCGCAATAAAGAAGAAAAACGTTTCCTTTTATGATATACAATCTCATCTCATGACTCAAAACACTACCATCTATGTTGAGGGTCGTCTATTTGGGGATGTGGTCATGGATTTAGGATCGATATTGTTGTGATTCATTGTCCTTTTTAAAGCTGATTATGGATGCTCTGTCGATCTGTCTTTGCTGTCCTGCAAACATAACTATACAGGGCAGTAGGCCTAGTCATGCTTTAATTTGACAACCATTTGCATCCCCAGGTTCATTCATCTTTTGGGCAATGCCATTTCTGTTTTGGAGCAAGACTGGACTGGACAATGCCATTTCCAGAATCATTTATCTGTGACTTGCTATTGATGCGCCTATATTCAGGGATGTTGCCCTCGTGATGGAGTTGAGCATTCACCACTGGGTTAGGTTAGTAGGAGTGATTGCAATACTTTTTTTTTTGAACACGACTGATTCCAATACTTTGCCAACAACCCACAATATAAGATCCAGTGCTCTACTTGGCAATGTAGTGCTCCGTATTCAGCAGGATTGTAGGACTGCTGATATCCTGGTAGTACAGACTACAGATGTGTGCTGTTTAGATCGCAGCCGGCCGGCTCTCCGCATCTGGTAGCACTGCAGCTGCACACTTGCACTGTTACGCACCCCCCATTTGAGTGCAGGATCGACAGATCGTAGTATGTATGATCATTCCTTATCTTGCTCGACCTGACGGGGTGACATGACACGGCCACCAACCGTCCCACCTGCCGCCCAGGCAGATCGTCCCCGTCCGCAGGCCTTCTGCTGCGCCCGCTTGGAATCCGGATCTTGCCTCGGCAGTGGGTTGCCGTGGACGGCACCGGCGAGGGCACGCAGGCGGGCACAGGCAGCTCACTCTGTGCATTTCAAAACCGAACCGAAAAACCATACCGAAAATAAACCGAACCGAACCGATTTTATGGTTTTTATGGTTTCTGGTTTCGGTATGGTATGAACTTTTCATACCGATTTGAACTTTGGTTTTTATGGTATATACCGAAAAACCGAACGGTTAACCGAATAAACCGAAGTAAAAATAAATTTATATTTCTTGAGATGACCAACCATACAAGTTGTCATTTTTCTTGTACATGAGTCCAATTCACTAATAAGCATGTTAAATTTTCTTGTAACATAGTCATTTTTCTCTTTTTAAAATGCTAAGCACGTCCATAACCATCAATAGATGAATTAATGCATGCATATATACTTATATATATAGTCATATACTATTTGTGTAAAATAGTATGTGTTTTGAGTCATAAATTTGTAAATTATTATTACGTCATTTTCAAATTCGCGTCAACTTTGATTTTATGGTATATACCGAAACCATACCGAAATAATTTGGTATATACCGAAACCGAACCGTATTTTAATTGCATACCGTATTTACTGAAGTATTAATACCGTACAAACCGAAAAACCGTATAAAGTGAACCATGTAAACCGAATAAACCGAACGCACAGGGTGACAGGCAGCGCCACCGAACTCACTGCTGAGGCTGCAGCGCCGTCTGATTCGCCCACGCGGTCGTCAGAGGCAATGTGGCCTGCGGCGTGCCCTGTGCTGTGCAGCCTTGGTTCCTCCGTTGAATCCTACTGCTCGAGAGTGGCGTCTGTTTTGTGTGCACAATTGGTTTACTTCTAGGACAAGTAGGAGTACTTCGGGACGGAGGGAGTGCAATGGAAGGAGTCTATCATACCCTTTTCAGTGCATGCCGAGGTTACTTGGGGGCTAAAGAAAACGCTTGATAATATTCCCTGACGAGGTCCAAATCCCAGTGGCAACACCACTGTTTCTTTTTCTTTTTTTTGCGGGGAGGCAACACCACTGTTTCGGTCGAGACGTCCATCAGCACACAAACTGCACGCAGCCTTTTTTTTTTTTTGCGGGGGGAAAGGGTTCTGTATTAATTAACCCGGATCAGTAATGATCCAGTGCACACAGTTTTACAACCCTTTCAAGACCCGACCGTAACCAGACGGCGGTCTTAACCTCAACCCTCCCAATCTTAGCTAGTTCATGGCTAACAAGATTACACTCCCTCTTTATCGCCTTAACCTTAATATGTATGTCCCCTCTCATCATGGCAGAGATCTCCTGTACAAGGGCAGTGTACTGTGATCTATCAACCAAGGGGTTGGAAATCATCGTAGCAGCTTCAACACTATCCGTTTCGACGGTGAATGGGAGTGAGCTCCATTCTAGCGCCAATGCAATTCCTTCTTTGCAAGCCTCAAGTTCTGCAGCTAGTGCATTATCACATGTGAAAAGATGTCGGCACGAGGTAAAGATAATACCACCGAAGCTGTCACGGAGCACCATGCCGATGCCCCCATTTCCAGTATGCGCCATATAGGATCCATCGACATTTAAAGTAAGCCACCCAGGCTCAGGTGTCCGCCAGCCCACACACGAATGCTTGTGCACAGAAGCTACTTGGCCCCTGTTCATGCATGTGTATAGCTCGTCATGGTTCATGCTTCTGCACAGTGCGTTGTTGTTGCTGCTATTTCCCAACGCGCCGTTGTTCGTACTCGTGCACAGCGCTCCGCTGTTTCTTTCATTTCCGAGTGCGTCGTTGTTGCTGCTGCAAGGCACCGTCCTTAGCGCCGGGTCCATCAGAACCATTTTCCCCTTCCTCTGATCATCCTTAGGGAATTGTTGAATGCAAAGTAGCGACGTCAGGTAGCTATGCAGGAACCGTCGAGAAGCTTCAGTCGGTGGAGGAATTTTATCATGGGTGATCTCGTTGCGGACGTACCACGTGCGCCACATGGTCATCAAGAGCACCATGCGGGACGTGTCCGAGAGGGGCTCAAGCACATCAAAAAGCCACTCCGGGCCTGTGTGCCGAACTGACTTTATATCCGGGAGCTTCCAATCCTTAGCCATCGCCCTCCAAAGCTCCACCGCACGGGGGCACCTACACATTGCGTGGAACCCATCCTCGCGTTCCAAACCACACAGGGGGCATATGTCAGTGGTCTCCAAATGACGGGAGAACTTATTCACCCATGTTGCAAGAGAATTTGTCACAAGCCGCCATGCAAACACACGTACCTTTGGGGGGGGCAGGGCACCCCCATATGGTCTTCCAGATGGCGCGCCGACCATCCGGTGCCCTGCTAGATGCGCTCGCGGAAGGACGCTCGCGCTCGTCCATCGTGAAGCGGTACGCGGACCGAACAGTGAATATACCGTTCTTCTCAGGAGCCCATGCAAGTATATCATCGGCGATGCGTGGAGACGTCCGTATATTCCTGATAACATTGACATCAGCCGGATGAAAGTGCCGGTGCAGTAGGTCCATACGCCATGCGCCGCGCTCGTCGAGTAGCTCGGCCACTCGGCGAAGCCGGCAGGTACCTTGGGCGGAAATTAGATCGCCCGACGGAGCTCGAGGTAGCCATCGATCACGCCAGATACGGATGCTCTGGCCATTTCCCACGCGCCACACCAGCCCCTTCTTGAGGAGCTCGAGCCCATACTGGATAGCCTGCCAAGTTGACGAGGCATTCCCAGAAAATACTGTATCCTCAAGGCGTCCCTCTGGATAGTAGCGAGCTTTGAGGACCTGCGCACAAAGACTATTAGGATTAGTAAGAAGACGCCACGCTTGCCGAGCAAGCAGCGCCTGGTTGAAGACTCTGAAGTCTCTGAATCCCAATCCTCCTCTCATTTTATGTGCCAAGATACGCGGCCAAGATATCCAATGAGTTTTCCTCTTTCCATCTGAAGCGCCCCACCAAAAATTCCGAACCATTCTGTTTAAGTCATCACACACCGACATAGGCAGTTTAAACACTCCCATCATGTACATCGGAATAGCCTGGGCAACTGCCTTGATCATTGTTTCCTTCCCTGCTAGGGACAGCGTATCACCCCACGCAATAATGCGTTTTGTGAGGCGGGCCTGTAAATTCTGAAATTTACCTTTTGACATCCGTCCTTCCGGTGTTGGTAAGCCTAAATATTTTTTCTCAAAAATGGACATTTAAACCTGTAACGCTGTGCGGACACATTCCTGGTCAGCTACCAAACAAGAATTACCAAACAAAATGCTGCACTTTGTGGGGTTTATGAGCTGTCCAGTAGCAGTTTCATACGTATTTATAATTTTCTTCACCTCCCTGGCTTGCCCCTCATCCGCTTTAAAGAACAACAACGTATCATCAGCAAAAAGTAGGTGTGAGATACCAGGCGCGCGCCGACAAACTTTAATGGGAGTAAATTTTTCTTGAGCTTCTCCATCCTTCAACAGAGCAGACAAGCCATCAGCCACAAACAGGAACAAAAACGGGGATAGGGGGTCACCTTGCCGAAGCCCACGCGACGGTGCGAACGAATCCAAGAGGGTTCCATTAAATTTTACAGAATATCTCACTGAGGTGACGCAAGACATTATCCAGTCAACCCATCGGTGAGCGAAACCCATCTTTTGCATTGTTTGCTTCAAGAAACTCCAGTCTACCCTGTCATAAGCCTTTGAGAGGTCCAGTTTATATGCGTAGAAACTCCTTGATGGATCCTTCTCTTGCTGGATGTGGTGAATGCACTCAAAAGCAATAAGAACATTATCAGTAATCAGTCTACCTGGAACAAAAGCACTCTGCTCTGGCAAGATGATCTCCTCCAGGATAGGCCGTAACCTGTTGATCAAACACTTTGCCACTACCTTGTAAATGACGTTGCATAAGCTGATTGGTCTAAAGTCTATTAATTTTACCGGTCTATCCACCTTTGGAATCAGGACAATGGCTGTGTCATTGACCCCCTCAGGCATATGCCCAGTCCTAAAAAATTCCAACACACCTGCAACCACCTGTGGTTTCATAACTGCCCAATTCCGCTGGAAGACCCGTGCCGAAAAACCGTCCGGTCCTGGTGCCTTGAAGGGACCGATCTGAAATAATGCATCTGAAATTTCCTTCTCTGTAAATTCTGCGCACAAGCTGTCATTCATTATATCTGTAACACGTGCATGTATAAGGTTAGTGACTGGATCATCACACAAAGTAGGGTCAGCAGTGAACAAATTTTTGAAATAAGAGGTGGCCATGTCCGCCAAAACTGTGCTGTCCGTATGTGTCACTCCCTGTTCATCAACCAATGATTTAATCCGATTTTTCCGTGCTCTCCAAACAGCCTTCCTATGAAAGAATTTTGTGTTATGGTCTCCCTCCCTCAACCAATCTATTCTGGATCTCTGCATCCAAAGCATCTCCTCCCTGTACAGAAGTTCATTCATGCGATCTGTGGCCTCCCTGATAGTTCTCTGATCTGCATTCATAGCCATTAGCTCTTCAAGACGAGTACGAGACTTATTAATATCCTTGACCACATTACCAAATTTTTTCTTGCTCCAAGATTGCAAGGTATGCATAAGTGTATGAAGGGCTGAAGCGACATCGCCCAGATTTGACATGCTACCGGCCGCCCTCCAAGCGTCCATAATTACCTCAGGAGCGCGGGATCACGCTCCCACATCACCTCGTAATGGCGGCTCTTCCTGCCGACGTCCACACGTGCCTCCTCAACCAAGCACCGGAGCAAGATGGGTGCATGGTCCGAGGAGGGCGCCACCAAGTGCTGAACCGATGCCTCCAAGAACAAGTCCCTCCACTGGTTATTAGCCACCACCCTATCAAGCCGGACCTTAACATTGGCGCGACCGGCCCTTCAATTATCATAAGTATACGGAACACATGAAAAGCCAAGATCACCGAGGCCACAAACTTCCAAAACATCACGAAAATCAATCATCTGACCTGCCGACCGCGGTGTATCAGAGAAGTGTTCGAAGCCCCACATGGCTTCGTTGAAGTCGCCCATCACCACCCACGGCACGTCCGCTTGGTGGTGCAGGTCACGAAGAAGCGTCCACATGCGATGACGATCCTCAGTGCGAGGCTCGCCATACACACAGGTTAACCTCCAAGGAGGCTCTCCTGCCGTCGCCGTCACGTAAGCATCAATATATCGTTCATTCATCTCTTTTACATCAAGCTGCACAGAATCGTGCCAATACAAAGCTAGACCTCCACTAAGACCATTACAATTGACTGCATCAAATCCACTTAAACCTAAACGGGAGCGATATTTCTTCATCCTAATTTTCGACTGCCTAGTCTCACAAAGGAAAACGATACATGGGGATTGAGCTTGGACCAAGCTCGCAAGATCTCGAACTGTCCGGGAGTTCCCCGCCCCCCGGCAGTTCCAACTCATGATATTCATTGCTCCTGACGGGGCGCCGCCTGCGGCCCCGTCAGGTCACCGGCGGCCCCAGAGCTGGTTGCCTCCTTTGTGGTTTGCTCCTTCTCCTCCTCCATGGGCTCACGATCCACCTCCTCCTCGGGCATGTTTGTTTTCAGCTTCTTTGGCGTTCCAGACGGCGCCACCTCCACCCTTGCTGCCTGAGAGTGCAGCACCATCGCAGTTCCATGGGTATCCTGCCAACCTGCAGCAAGTAAATCACATGCACTCCTCTTACCCAGTGTTGTCGAGTCATCCGACATCTCCTCATCTGCTGCACGCACATCGGTAGAGAGGTTCTACATGGCCGGGATCATATCCGAGCTAGACAGGATCTGTGGTGTTGTTGTAGCTCCTTCCCTACTGGAGGTCACAGTTGCTGTAGCATTGTACGTTGGCTGCATAGGAGTGGGAGGATGTGGCAGTAGTTCCTCAGGTACAGACCCAACACCACCTACGATGTTCTGAAGTTTGTTCGATAGGTACTCTGAAACAGCCATGTTGCCCTTCTCCTTTGGTTCAGAAGCGACCCCCCGCTGCTGGGATTGATTGCGATGTTGTCCCGACTGCCTACTAGCACTGCTCCTGCTCGAGCTCGAGTCCGCATCAGAGGAAAAGTTGAGCCCCCGGCAGACTACCAGGTTGCCTTTTGCACGTACTGTACCGAACTGCTGCATGTATCGCCTAGGAGGTGAGCAACGAAGCCGGCCATCATATGTCCCACCTGGGCATCCTCCTTTGAGCTTACGACCACATTGTTTCTCCTGGTGGCCGAGGTAGCCACAGAAGTAGCAGAACCACGGCAGTTTTTCGTACTTGATGTCAAACTCCACAAACTGCAGCTGCTCTTTAAGCCTATCTTTCATCGCCACTTTCAACTCTAACTTTCTGTAGACTGGCACCTTCACACGGACACGAACAAAATCACCGGCGTTGTACCTTGTACCTAGATCCAACTGCAACACTTCGCCCAGGTTTTTACAAAGCGCTCTCACGACCGGCTCGGTCTGCCAGTTAGTCGGCACATCAAGTATACGTACCCAGATCCTCATGGTGTCTAACTTGTACTCAGAGATCTTTTTCATGCCATCGTAAGCTTCTATAATCAGCAGGTCCTTATCATATTGCCATGGTCCTCCTCTAAGGATGCGCGCCATGTCGGCTTCACACCCAAAGTACACAAGATATTTGTTCCCGCCCATAAACTTGTAGTCCATGTCCTCTCTCATATTCCAAGCTTCTCTCAATGCAGAGAAAAGGGTGTTTGGCGTGGGTTTCTTCAAGGAGTAAAGCAGCATGATTACGGTCAACGGGCGTTCGGGTTCCTCGATCACTCCTGCCTCTTCCAGATCAATCTCAGCTAGCTCCACGTCCTCCTCAGCGTCTTCACCTTCCACAAAATCCTCCGGCCCATTAACAACCGGCCGCTCCGCCGCCGGCGCTGCTACCTTGACTGGCTCCCCTCCCTTGCTCTGGTTGCTCCCAGCAGGGGCGATCGCCGCCGCTGCAGAGCTCTCAGCTAGGCCAGGAACAGATCCACCAGCGGCCGGCTTCGGGCGGGTAGCATCCGCAGAGGGAACCCCATGATCGCCCCCACCGTCCACTAGCTTCTCCTCCCCCGCACCTGGCACGATCGCTAGCGGCAGCGGCGCGGACGACATCCCGGCAATCTTAGCCTCACACATTAGGGCACGATCTGGTGGCTTGTTGCGATCTGGAGGCGACCGCGATACAGCTTGATGGGGTTCCCAGCCTTCGACACCCAATGAATTTAAAGGGAGATCCGGTGTAGATTTCTTGGCCAGAAGGTTAGGGTTCGTGCCGCCGTAGGACTTCCCCTGTTGGATTTCCTTATCGCTCTGGACTCCGAGATCGCCTGGACTGCGGGCAGACGGGGCCGCCAAAGGGCCGTAGTGCAACCGGGGGTCGCACACGGCAAGGGGTACGGCAGGGGCTGGGGCCTCGCCGAGCATGGGGGGCGGCGCAGCCGCCACCGCCGCCAGTGAATCGCCAAGGTCGCCTAACCCTAGCATCTCATTATGTTTTGCCTTCATTTACCTAACACTTTTTTAACTGCACGCAGCCTTCACTTGATAATATCTAGTGGTAGCAATTATGCAACAAAAATGAGAGGAAGAGGAAAATATCTGGGGCTACTCCAGGCATGTCCTCCCCCCCTTGGCACGGGATGATGCGAGGGGAATCTCGCCTTCGGAGCATACCAGTACCGGCAAAATTTTGTGTTTTGACCCTTTGCACGTATAAAATTAGGATTTGATCCCAGTTTGGAATTTTTTTGAAATCTGACCCTTTTGCTACAGCCACGAGGCCAGGCAATAGGGTTAGGCAACCTACCGCCAGGAGTTCTGGCGGTGCCATGGATGGCCACTGCCGTTACCTAACGGCCAGCGCGACACCTTACCGCCGCAGGACTTGATGGTAGGTTGCCTGACCTTACCGCCGAGCCGTTTGGCGGTAGGGTCTTGTGGTTTTGGGTTTTTACAAGTTTTAGTGATTGTTTTTTTGTAAAGTTTTATCATAGGTTTCACATAGTTTCACAAATAGCAAAATATGAGCTCACATATTAATAAAGGTTTCACGTAGCAAATATCAAGCAGTTTACACATAGTTTCACAAGTAGCAAATATCAAACTTGTCCACATAGTTTGACAACCCCAACTAACGCAAGTAATTTCGCAAAAAGCTTTCGCAAAGCCAACAACTGGCGCAACAAGTTCTTAAGACAAGTTTAGAGAGCGGGGAGAGATCTTCAGAGCTCCTTGTATGTTAGGCCTGGCCGTGAAGATAGATACGGCAGTGGATCCACCGGTTCAGGCGGAGGCGGAACGCTGGTCGGCATCCGACCGTTCAAGCACTCCCACCTTGCCTTGACCGCTGGAGTTTTCGCCTCCGCCCTTCCCCAGCTGATGATATCGAACGCCTATGCACTTGGGGGCGGCATCTTGGCTCTCTCCTCTGCATTGCTCTCGAAGTAGATTCTCCGGCCCAAATTGCGCAGCTCCCAGTTGGAGTGCTGCTTGGCAGCTTCAATGCTCCCTTCCCGGTGGACACGGGAGATAGTTGGATTTGCCTCCATCTCTGCAATCACTCTCTTCCACTCCTTCACACTCTGCGACCAACACTTTACATCGTCAAAGATCCGCTCTGCCCTCTCGTGCCATCGCATTGCCCTCGTCGCCTCTAGGACCTCGTCTGAAACAGCTCCCATCGGCTGCAGAAGCTCGGGGAGGGCCTCGTACAGGTACGGCAGTGGCAAGGCAGACGGGTCGTGTTGGAGATGAATGGGCGATGCTTGCGCCAAGGTTGCAGACCTAAACATATGGATTCATCACACAAAGTTTCATCATCTCCAAAAAAATCTAAACCTAGGGTTCATCATATGGTCAAAATTCTAAACCTAACTTGTATTATCTAGAAATATCAATTAGGGTTCATCACCTTCAAAAAAAACCTAGCTTGTATTAGGGTTCATAATGTGTTCAAAAAATATCACCTAGGGTTCATCATGATTCATCAGGAAGGATCATCACCTAACTTGTATTATCTAGATGCAATCACCTAGGTTCATCATATCAAATAGGGTTCATCATGATTTTTAACATGAACATGAACATGAACCATTCTTAGGCTACAAAAAAGAGGAGTGATTTGACTCAAAGTAATTGGGGGGTCGGAGGAGCTTACTTTCCTCTTTTCGGGGCCATCTTGATCCGCAAAATCCGTGAAGAAACAAAGAAGATCGGAGGGAGGAAGTGGAGGAGATGAGAAAGGGGCGAGAGGAAGAAGAAGGCGGATGGGTGGGGGATAAGGGGTGTGGTGGGTTGGGTTGGGCGGGGCGGCTGGGTTTATAAATGCCCAAACCCTACCGCCAGGAACAACGGCGGTATGGTTATACAACCTACTGCCATAGGGTTCGGCGGTAGGGTCGGCGCCTCTGGCACCCCTCCTGTGACCAAAACTGCCAGCAGCTCAGCGGGAGGGTTGCACACGCTACCGCCAGGGGCTTTGGCGGTATGGCCCTACCGCCATAGGGTTCGGCGGTAGGGTCGGCACCTCTGGCACCCCTCCTGTGACCAAAACTGCCAGCAGCTCAGCGGGAGGGTTGCACACCGCCAGGGGCTTTGGCGGTATGGCCCTACCGCCATGATGCCTAGCGGTAGGTTGTGCAACCCTCCCGCTGAGCTGCTGGCGGTTTTGGTCATTGGATGCAGGCGTGCTGGGGGGGGGCCTTATCGCCGGAGGGTGTGGCGGTAGGTACCTACCGCCGTTGGTCCTGGTGGTAGGATGGCCCATAGTGCAATTTTTGCACCTCCTAACTTCTCTTGTCTTCAATTTTTGGCACAGAACAATTAAATACTTATAAACATGAAGCATATGTATGACATAGCAAGCACACATCCACAAATCCACAAATAAGAAAGTTGGATACATAGCAAGCGCACATCCACAAAGGTTTCACCAAGTTTTACATAGCAAATTCACGAAATAGTTTCACGAGCAAATCCATATGGTTCACGAAGCAAACATGAAAGTTTCTAGTTCAACGGCACGGATGCAACTTCGGTCCCTCCTTCCCCTCTTCACGGTCCTGTCCTCGTTATTCTTTGATCGCTTCTCGGCCGCCTTCTTGCGGTGAGTAGGACGCGCTTTCTGAAACGGGGATGGACTCTTCCAATCCTTCTTCGGCACATTCCTCTTCTCACGCTGGGTTGTCTGAGTTGCTGGAGGTCCGCCGTGATCATCGTACTCCTCCTCATCGTCCTATTCCTCTTCTTTGCCATGTTCTTCTTCTGCTCCCTCTTCCTCGTCCTCTTCTTCATCTTCCTCTTCATCATCATCGTCCTCGCCCTCCTCCTCGTCATCTTGAACCGCCATAGACGATGAGGCGACCTGGCTCAATGAAGCGAGGCTATGCATCGGTGCTGCAGGAGCAATCACATCAGCGGAGGAGGTGGCACACCCAAGCAGGCCCACAAGCTTGCGACATTTTTTGATGAACTTCTGCAATGAGAACGAAACAATAAGCACAATATGGATCAACTTTATTGTTAAAAACGAAGATGAACTTAAGCAAATGAACTCCATGTTACCTTCACCGTTCCTCTCAACTTGTTCTCACTAGCTCGAGTCCCGGGGATAGAACTAAATGCATGAAAGGCATCAAAAATGCTTTTGTTCAGCTCCAAAGACTGCAATGTAATAAAATGAGTCAGTAGCACAAAAGTTGATTTCATGCAACCGTCGGTTGAAAACAGATAAAAACAACTTACCACTCTGTTCATGATGGGTCATACTCCCTAAATCCGCCCTGTAGCTCTCTAATGTTGTCATTGTAGGCTTCATTCTCGAATTCGTCGTCGTACAGACTTTCGGCGTCTGCTGTCGTCCACTGTGGCCTTAGGCGCAGACGATGCTTGATGCCATCGTCGTACCACGGCAGGTGATCCGAGTACTCTTCCCAGTCAATCACTCTTCTCTCCACATCTTTGCGAGTTTTCCACTGGTTTCATTCAGTCACGTATTTGGCATGTTGCTCTCCCCAATCGGTGATAGACTAATTCTTCTTCCTGCTCAGCCTACAAAGCACAAGAAAGAATGTAAAACACCATTAGGAAGAATGTAAAACATCAAAACGGAAGTTGGTAACGATGAGAACGGGCGGTGGTACTCACAAGTGCAGGTCGTAGTCGCCGGTATCTTTGACGATGCCGGCTGGTGGTGTACGTTGTGCCTTACCAAATTGCGCGGCAACGCGCTGTGGCAAGTGGTACTCGACGGCATAGACACAAATCATGGGCACGATGCACCGCCAGAGAAGCCGGTCCTGCATGCACATCGCGTTCAGCTCGAACCCCCACCCTCGGTCGTCAGCATACGACCGCCAGTTAACCTATTACCAAAAGTGGTAAGCTCAAGTGAAAGTGTTGTCGGCCACATTCGAAATCTAGGTCTTATACCTGGAAAGGCGTCAGAGCATCAAGCTCGTTGATGAAGATCTTGTACGAGGCCTTGGATTCACCCGACATTGTACCCACCACGTCCCAAGCGTATGTGGCGGTCGGGTATCGAGCATCGTCGCCATCTTCACCCTAGTCAGTCCATGCATGCGCTATAAGCTTCTCCGGACGCCCCATCGGGATTCGCTCCCACATCCAAATGGAGAGGCCCCATACACATCCACACATATCGGACGTAGCTTCCCTCTGGGTTGCGTGTCAAGCTACAAAACAAGTGTAGATGATAAGATGCCAAAATTCAAAGCAGCACACATCCACGATATTTGAAACAATGATGTGATATTCACTTACCGAACGATATAGGTAGGCCGTAGGCGAGGACGGCGGCCCCCCAGCTGTACCCCGCATCCCAGTCCGACAAGAAGTCGAGATACATCCAGAGGGCAGTGTCCCCAGAGCAGTCTGGAAACACTACCTCCGTGAGAAGATACCGCAGGTAGGCCCTGGCGTACTGCTCCACCACCCGGGGTTCGGCTCCTTCCGGGCACTTTCTCCGGTACTTCAGGAGCCAGGGCAGTGGGACGCCGGAAGTCCGGTTCTTCTTATCTGGGGGGAGTCGCCGATGAGGGCGATAACCCTGTCGTGCCAGTTCTTCCTCTCCACTCGTCCTGTCAGAGCACGACCCTCGAGCGGTAGGCCCGTAATCATCCCCCAATCCTCGAGTGTAACTGTCATCTCCCCACATGGAAGATGGAAGTTGTGCGTCTCTGGCCGCCACCGACCGATCAAAGCCATGAGAGCTAAGTGGACGAGCGTCGGAGGCTTGCGCTTGAACTGCGGCACGAAACCCAGCAGTCGGGCTCTCCTGTAGAACGGCGCGTACCGCTTGTCATACTCCATCTTCACGGTCGTCCCGTGACCCCTCATCCGCAGTGGCGGGAGCATCTGTCGAAATGAAGACCCAAACAATTAGCCAGCTGCCGTCTTGACCCTGACGTACAACGCACGGATGAATAACCGTGCAGGCAGCGAGTCATGGCCTAGTATCTGTCCAAGTCGCAAAAGTGAAATGCTAAACGTGAATTAGAAGGTCAAGACAATATCAAATTTCTCTTGGAGTATAGAATTGGCTGAGCTGTGGGGCCCATGTGAAAACCCAATCTAGGCTCAAAGCCGATAGATCTATTTTTTCATCCGGCAAGATCACTTTGGCTAAGCCCTAAGTATTAGATGGACTGCTATGGAAAGATACTATCTTAAGTCATGCATCTAATTTAGAGATGATAAAAAACATGTCTATAATGGGTCGTCTCTTAACCTTATCTTTAATATCTAGCTATTCCTAAAAATATGATGAGATATATTGTGCTAAGAGACAAGCCTTTTCTTATGATTTCTCTCTCCTCCATCTCATCATTTATCCTACGTAGGCAACAGCCCCATGTCCTTCCTCTCTCTGCCCTGATAGTGGCCCCTGTCTGCTAGGTTCATCACCCACTGTCGCAATCATTGTCGCACGGTGTGCGATTAACTATCGAAGCGAAGAAAAGGTTGGATCAAGGGGGGGGGGGGCTATGAGCCCTCTGCCCCACGCATCTAACCAACCCATGTGGTTCACTGGTTCCGAGGACATCACCCTTAGATAGAGTTATATTCAGTCGTTCCAGAGATACGCCTAAAGTCGGACACAATGTCGCCCGAGCCCACCGAGCCCCCTACTAGAACCCCTAACACCCCTCTCCCGACTCCCAGACCGTGCTCACCCTTTCCGCCACCAGGCCACTCGACTTAAGCTCAACCTCCCCAACTCCGGCATGTGATTCCATTGTCGCCAATGAGCCTCCGCGGCCCCTTTTGCCACTATGAGCTTCGCCTCAACCCCATCTTCTCCATCACCCTTTATGTTTCACCAGGATGCTCCAGATCCAGCAATCAACCGATGCCCCGAAGGAAAACAGCCCCCAAAGCTTGCCACCAAGGACGCGCCGGAGAAGCCGAGGACAATAGTCTTCAGCAACGAATTATGCAGTTTTCTAGCAGCAGTTAGTTCGCTGCCCTTGTTTCCCAGTTCCTAAACTCAGGCAAACGTCAGGCCAGGCTGGGTTCAGGCCGGGCTTGTAAAAGCCCGACCTTCATTTCTCAAGCCTGAGCCCGGCCTAAAGCCCGAAATACTCTCTGTTTTCAAGCCCAAAACCTGAAGCCCAAAAGCCCAGCCCAAAATACAGAAAAAGAGAAGCCCAAGCCCAGCCCAAACTATCTTCCAGGCTGCAAAACAAGGCCCAAGCCTGGCCTGGGTTTTTCAGGCCGGGTCGTCGGGCCAGGCTGTCCATGCCCGAGTACCCTTAGAGGTATTTTCTGCGTTTGAAACGGGCAGTATTTGATCCAAGCAGCACACACAAACGCTTGCCAAATAGGCTCGCAAATCACAAGATAAGTGGGTGATACAGAGTCACAGTAGCGCCACGTCTCGCCTAAATTATTGTTCTATCCACCATCGCAGCATCGGTATTTCAGTTACACAGGCATGTCCACGACAATCACTAGTGTTAACAAGGGAACCGAACTGAACTCTTCCGGAAGATGTGCAAAAACGCCGAGCAGCACAGCACGTAAGATATTCCAGGCCCCTCGGTGCCCAAAACAAGGCTGAAAACACAAATACGCTTGTTCAGCAGGTACTCGTCGAGAAAGAAAATAGCTGAAGGGGGTCGACGAGGCAAAAGGGATGCCACGTGGAGCGCAGGACACTTGGTGGCAGGTCTCTACTAGGGCGAGGAGAAGCTGAACTGGATTCCCGTCTTCCCGCTGTCATGCTGGGATTGCTTCAGAATGTAGCAGTAGTTCACCTGAACAGATGCAGTAAAACAAGTTTGTTTGTCAGGGGGCAGGCACAGCACATGACCTGTAATCTGGTGCAAAGGAAAATGAAACATACCTCGACCCGGAACAGTTTAGTTGGCAAAATAATGCCGACCCCAGCAGTGCTCCTAAACGAACGACGGAATTCATCAAGCGAGAAGTTCTTGTACTGGCCCTCCGACAGTTTCGCAAGATTCCCAGCAGTGAGAAACGCATGACCATGTATTCCAGCGTCTCTAAGCACCTTCAGAGGCAGATCGAATGAAAGGTCAGCAAAGGCAGAAACAGCAAGATCGCCACCCAAGTAATCCCTCCCTGGGACAGCAGGAGAACCATCTTCTGACTCGCCGGGGACAAGCCTCCGTGGTTCTGTTGGGCCAACCCCTCTTGTTCTGAAACCGAGCAAGGATGATATTCCACCCAGGCTGCAAACTGGAGAATTGTGACCTCCCAGGTTAAACCTATCAGTCACAGGTGTAGACGAATTCATAAATCCTCTTGCCAGTGGTAAAACAACACCCGCTCCTACACCAACATTGAGAGCAGCGTTCCAGAATCCAAAAGGCACGGCAGCACGAACATCAAACTCCTGAAGCAAAGTCAAAAGCACCATATTGTAAGATAATAATAATGAGAATGGATGTGACAAGTATACTTCTCCATTATTGTGAGGAACCATAAAAAGGAAAAGAGAAATGATAAATAGATTGGTGCTAAAGAAATCGTGAAAAGGGGGACAGAAAAGCTGAAAACAGACCTGGCGAAAAAATTTCAATCCTTTGTTATCCCAAAGACCACCAACTTGAGAGGATGAGAAAAATGCATATCCTTTTGTTGGCCTGATATGTGAATCCCTTTCATCAATCTTGTATGTGTATTTCAATGCAGATAGAAGGTTATGCCCTAACTGCCTTCTTATGGACGTTGACGCGAGGCGTGACGGATCAGTCAAGGAACGCCATGTAAGGTTGTAAGATAAATCGTGGTGCCTGGTTGAAAGCAAACCCAATGAAAGACCAAGTAGGCGCTCCTTGTATGATGAGAACTTCATCCAATCTTGTGACAACAATGAAGCCCGAGCCATCAAGGGTGTTGGTATTGATTTAAATCTTGGCAGCGAGACTCCTACGCCAACCTCTGTTGTTTGGTCGAAACCATATGCAACTGAAGCATCCCAGATGTCTGCATAGCCAGCCAAATTCTTCCACTTAACAGCCCCTTCCACTGACCATGCTTTTGCCTACAAACGTAACACACTCACGCATCAGATGTGATAACCTATGAAATAGTAGTGGAGATTGCCATGCAGTAAAAACAACAGTGTTTTTTTTCCTGCCCTTATGATGCCGACAATATAGGTTCGGTAACATCATGACCTATAAAGTTATATTTATACTAAAGTATTTGTATTCAGTATAGGGTAAAGGTAATTACCAAGTACTCCCTCTGTAAAGAAATATAAGTGTGTTTAGATCACTACTTTAGTGATCTAAACGCTCTTATACTTCTTTACGGAGGGAGTACTTCTCAACAGAACAATTATTTTAACAAAACACATGACAATGCGTTCACTTATTTTTAACAAAACACATACACCCAAACTATATTTTGATTAGAATACACAATGAAACCTACACTGAACCTTAGTAAATGCAGCTTTTTGTTCCGTACTGAAAAAGTAACTGTTAAAAACGTTGAAACATTAGTATTATTTTTTGAGCTAGTTGAAACTTGAAAACATCGGTAGAATGTGCTGAAGATCAAACAAACAAGGTAGTCTATAGTTGTGAAACTTGCATGTTAAACACCGATAACTGAACTCATAGCTTGACTCACAAAGTTGCCCTTTTAATCAGACAAAAATAAATATCTCTTTTTTGTTTATGTATCACACTATTCAGACCAGATAGTGTCAAGGATTAAGTCTTAAACTATAAAATTAGTTATCAGTTGCCAGGTCAATTTTCTTATGGGCAGCTAAACATACTCACCGTATATCAGTTGATCAAGATTGACCACAGATTCAGATAACTATTTAACTGACTCACATTCATAGATTGAAGAATTTGATGGATAACATCAACATACAAGCTACCAGCTGCGAGGAACCAAATGTAACTGATAATATGAATGACTAAATCAGTTTTTCATAAACATGTTCAGTATACTAATTAGGATGATTTTAAGGTCAAATATAAATATGAACATGTACATTCTCTCTCAGGCTTTGCTTGAAGAATAAAAAGGTAGGTGAGCTCACGAGCACCCAGGACCTACACCATATCCCCATTGTCTATTCCTGCTGCTACCTAGGTTGTGGAGGGCCACAAAATTCAGTCCAAGAAAGAGTGATGTGTAATATAGTACTACAGTATGTAGGATGTAGAAAGCTTAATTTTGTCAGTAAACATTATTGTGCGTCCATCAGGGGTCCATGTATTTACCCAAATATTAAAGTATATTTTTATTCTCAAGCTTGAGATTTTCCATGTTATAATATAGATAATTTACTAGCATTCCCACACTGATATAAAAAAATTGCATACCTTTTGCTTCTTCATGTTTTCATTGTCCAACAATCGAATAGTACAGTTTAGCTCTAATGAGTTGAGGTCGATTATCAGCTAAGATGATGTCCAAGGACAATCTAAGTGTTCCAGGTTTTCCTTCTTACTTCAAGAACTCTATGTGTTCCATTGCTTCACTTATGCAAACCTAAAGTCTACCATGTGTTTACAAGAAAATTTTACTTACAGATAGTATTGATTAAAACGGAAGCATCCTAAGTTAATTTGGAGCATCCAGCTAAGTGTTACTATCTGGTCTACTTAAGGTGGCTACATACTGATTGTAAAGTTAATACAGTAGGTGCTGCTTGTGCTTAGCAATTTACTTGCTACTGTTTTAATTACAGGCTTACAGTTGCAGGGATACAATCTCCACTACTGATGTGCGTCCAACTAGCAGGAACTCATGACGATTAATGAATCATAACGCCAATATAATCATAAGAAAACATTAGGAAAGATGACCGACTATTCTAACAATGGGTTAACCATGAATCTAGATCTCAATCCAAGCCCAATGGTACAAACAAGTGCTGCTCCAGGTCTCTAGCTACAAGCAATTTGATCGTCCAGTGCAATCACCAACAAATCGAACCAAGTGGGGAGCGCACCTCGGGCTTGGAGTAGACGCCGGCGTTGCCGCTGAGGGGGATGGCGGGCTCGACGACCTCGATGACGACGTTGGTGGTGCCGGGCAGCTCGGGCGGGCCGGCATCGAGCGTGATGTTGACGGCCTCGAAGACGTCGAGCCCGCGGAGCCGCGCGCTGGCGTCGGCGGCGGCGCTCAGCAGGTCCTGCACGGTGGTGGCGGAGCGGAGGAGGTCGGCGACCTCCGCCTCGATGAGCTCGTCCCGCGTCTTGGCGTTGCCCCTGATGATGACGTCGTGGACGCGGATCCCCACGGGGTCCGTGGAGAGCCTCCGGAACACGGACTGCACCTTCTCCCGCACGAGGGCCGCGGCCGCCGGCTCGTCCAGCTCCTCCTCGTCCTCGTACTCGTACTCCTCCTCGGCGACTTCTCCATCGGCGCCGGCCCAGGGCTCGGGGACGCGGCTCCCGGCGTCCTTAGGGTTTTGGTCGGCGGCGGGGCCGGCGGCGTCGGCCATGGCTGGGGTTTGGGGGAGGAGGAGAGAGCCTTCGGAGCTTTCTCTTGTTTTTTCAGATGCGGCCTTTCGTGCTTACCAAGCTCACGACAAGCAGCATGGGCTGTCTGGGCCGGAATCCCAATAATATATAGTCTTGTATTCTCTGTTATTTCCTTTTCTTGGAGAGTTTTTTTTCCTTCTTCTTACTCTACAAGTCTTCACCGTGTGTGCTTTCCTTTTATTTCCTTGTTCCACCTTTTTATTATTTTCCCTCTGTTCTTATTTCTTGGTGTACAATTTACGTACATTTGACATTTTATCTTGCATATGGATTTAGTATATAATTCATTTGCCATTTTTTGCATTTGTTTTTAGCTTTTTTTTGGTTGGTGGCTTGTTTTTAGCCTTTTCTGTGTGCTCTAGCTATAATCATAAAATATTTATCACTTAAAAATATAATGAATTTGTGCACTCCTGTTTTACCAGCAATATTGTATTGTCCATTGCGCCATACTACTTTGCAATCTTTTTACTATAAAATAAGTAACTGCATAACATATGACGAGGACACGAATACAAAAAAATAGACCTATTATTTTATTATTATTTTATGAGGTGTATGTTTGACCAATATTATAGAATTAAATACCGACATCTACAATATAAATTAAATAAAATATGAAATACTTTTCGTGATGAATATAATGATACAATTTGGTACTGTGTATATTGATATTGTTTTCTAGAAACTTAGTCAAACAAGCACATGTTTAATTTTTTAAAAAACTAATACACATTATATTTTGGAACAGAAGGAGTAGTTAGGTCCATTGTACCTCGATTCGCACTAGCTCCTCCATAATGCTAGAACCGGCCCTGTTCGTGGGGTACTTTCTTGTGATAAGGTCAACATGGATCAGTAAGTGGATAACTTCACACCCTAACACTAGGAAATTCCATGTAATGTTGCTACTCCAGCCTTGATTATTGATAACCACGAGCATAACGTAGTTGTTCACACGCCCTTTTATGTTCACAGCGGCTAACAACTTGACAAGTCATGCATTGTTGTGATCTTTAACCATTAGGTTTGTATCCTACACTGAGTACGGTTAAGTAGAGAACTGTCGCAACACGTCGAACACGGCACTTTCGACGCAACGCTCTTTAGTAAACCTAAAACATGTACTATTGCACTGACCAACACTAATTCAAACAAAGAGTAAGGTAATTTACAAGAGTATGCAGTGCGTCCATTGCAGCTGCAATTGCTAGATGTTTTTTCTGCCTTATTAGAGCAACTCCAACGGACCGACCCAAACGGACGGCGATTTCGTCCACTTTTTGTCCGTTTGGGTCGGCCGCCCACCCGCCGTCCGCCCTATTTTTCATATGGGTCGGCAGCGCGCCCAACGCGCCGATCCATATGTGCAGGCGTGGCCGGCTAACCGCCCAATTTTGTACTGCATTCAACATATGTGAAATGAAAATTTAACAAACAAAATAGTCCGACCAAATAAATAGTATAGTTTACAGGCCAAACAAAATAAAAATGTTTCACATAGTTTTGCAAACGAATAAAAAAAAGATACATATGTTGAGTTTCCCAATATGTGAGTTTCAACATATTTTTATTTTGCAAACTATTAGAGAGGGAGTGCTCAATCATTTTGCAGTTGCACGTGAGTTTCTCAATCACGCATGTTTTCATGAAACTGAGTGAGCTGCTCAAATGTTGCTGCTACTCCATACTCAGGCACAACATTCTCACCCTGAAACTGAAAGTCTTGATCGTACAGACGTTCTGGGCACTCGTTTTCTACGATCATATTGTGCATGATCACACAAGCAGTCATCACCTCCCATAGTTTCTGCGTGCTTCAAGTATTAGCAGGATACCGAACGATGCCCCATCGAGATTGCAAAACACCAAAGGCACGCTCGACATCCTTTCTAGCACTCTCTTGCTCTTGGGAAAATCTTTTCCTTTTCTCTCCGACAGGGTTGGGTATTGTCTTGACAATAGTGGTCCACTGAGGATAGATACCGTCACCCAGATAGTACCCTTTGTCGTAGTTGTGGCCGTTGACAGTAAAGTTCACCGGTGGGCTGTTGCCTTCGGCAAGCCTAGCAAACACCAGCGAGCGCTGAAGCACGTTGATATCATTGTGTGATCCAGCCATGCCAAAGAAAGAGTGCCAGATCCAGAGATCTTGAGACGCCACGGCCTCTAGTATGACAGTGTAAGCCCTGACATGTCCCTTATACTGCCCTTGCCAAGCAGAAGGGCAGTTCTTCCACTCCCAGTGCATGCAGTCTATACTGCCAAGCATCCCCGGGAAGCCCCTGCTAGCATTCATCGCCAACAAACGGGTTGTATCTTCAGCTGTCGGCTCTCTCAAGTACTCAGGGCCAAACACATCAATCACAGCCTTGCTGAACTTATACAGGGACTCTAGGCATGTAGACTCGCTCATACGGACGTACTCGTCAATGAGATCACCGGGCACTCCGTATGCAAGCATTCGGATGGCGGCAGTGCATTTCTGATAAGAGGAGAAATCAATCTTGCCGACGGCATCCTCTTTGCACTCGAAGTAGTCATCATAGCCAACCACTCCCTCTCTAATACGGTTGAAAACATGCCTACTCATACGGAACCGGCGGCGGAATTTGTGATGTTTGAACAACGAGTTTGTTGTATCAAAGTAGTCCTTCCAGAGAAGGAAATGCCCGCTCTCCCGGTTACGATTCAACGCCGGAAGGTGGCCCGGAATGGAGCCACGAAACAACGGCCGCTGGTTGTTCAGGTGGTGATGGACCAACACGGCAGCCAATATCTCCTCCTCGTCGTCGGACGATGAATCGTTGGAGTCGCAAAGGAACTTGTGGAAAAAAAACTCGTCGGCGGAGTCCATTTTTGTACCTTGGCAAACTGTCGAACAGCTTGCGGGCGTCGAAGAAGGAGACGGCCGGCGAGGGGAGACGCGGCGCCCACAGACCAGCTAGCTGCCCGGCGAGTGTGACGGCGTCCGACGAGTGTACCAGTCGTTTGTGGCTGGGGCAGCGAGGCGTCTTCTTGGTCGCGGGCGGCTGGGCGGTGGGGGAAGCGGCGGCGGAAACCAGCTTGCTCCGTCGGCAGCAAAACGGTGGCGGCGGGCGACTGGGGGCAGGGGCGGCGTTGTTGGGCGGATGTGGAGGCGGCGGTAGCTGGAAGAGTCGCCGGCAAAATGGGCGGTGGCGTCGGTGACGGAGGAGGCGGGGGGAGGGTTGCTTGTTAGCTGGGGGAAGGGAAAGCCAATGTGCCACACACGAGCGGGCCCGGGAAGAAGCGTAGGCGCGCGCGCGTCCGTCTCGTGTCCGCGCCGACGCAAATCCGGCTCAAAATTGGCCTGAAATGGATCGCCCGCGGACGAAAAACGAACGCGCGTCCGTTTGGGTCGGCGCGTTGGGCCACCAATTTTGTCCGCGCCGACCCAAGCGGACGCGGCGGACGAAATGGGTCGCCCCATTAAAGTTGCTCTTAGATCCATCTCTACAAGCTAAAGGTGGGCGATCTCCAAAATTGTGATGAACATCGCTTTGCATCATGAAAATGCATGTCCCCTCAGTTTCAGCAATCTGCTACTTTCCTTGAGTTAGCTCCAATCTGTAAAGATAATTGAAGGAAATGTGGGAAATATGAGTTTGAGGAAATGAAATGTAGTGTTTTTTAATAACATGTATAATTGATTGGGCTGAACCGTGTAAAATGGTCATTAGTCTTATAGATGCCCCAAAAATGAAATCACACAACTTGAAGTGGAATTACACTTACCAGACCCAGGGGAAGCTCTGACCTCCTCATGACCCTCAGTCTCTTCGTGGTCGAAACAAACACACTGCAAAGAGTTGAAAATATTTTGTTAGGCAGTCAGTACATGTAACTTACAGAGCTTACTCCAAGGCATGTCACTCAAGCAGCCGGTCCCCTTCGGCGTCTTCGTACGCTAGAGCGTATTCACCGGTTCCATCAAGCAACTCTGAAAATATTTTCGCTTCTTAAATAAGGGCCCACTACATTTGGATACCTAATTAAATTACAAAAATGTGATTTGCAGAACATAGTGTCAATACTAGGGTGGATAGGGGGGCGGTGCCCCCTCCCTCGCACTTCAACATGTTTTATTTATCCAATAGTTGTTTATGGTTGAGTACAACAACGAATCTAGTAGGAAGGCTTAAACAGGCTCAAGCCTGCCCTCCAAATAACAATATTTTTTACTACTACTACTAGTACTTTCATCCCAGCTCAATAGTACATCTACTATCGAGTACTAGCAAACACACAACAGCACACACGCACAACAAACAGGCACCACACACGAATGCCTAGCCTCTATCTAATGTAATCACTAGTTCATGTACTGTTAACTAATTTAGTGTCCAATGCTACTTATTTGCAAAAAAAAAGTGTACAAAAATGAGTATGCATGCATGTACTCCTGCACTGAACCTGAACCTATCCCAGCTAATCTAAACCCAGATACCCTTCCCTTAACTATTGTGATTGTAATCCCTCCTCCAACTTATATGGACAACAAGATGGGGAGATAATTATTATTTTGCAAGATAAATTCAAATTTTGGTTCAAAATTTTGTATATATTTTCAAATCCATGAAAAAATCTAGTTAATACTACATGTTTTAAGTAGTATTTTGGGAAATTCTGAGCTTATTTTGACAACAAGGTTAGGTCATCATGTTTGTTTGTTTTTTTGCAAAAGAGAGCTTAGTTTTCTCGCTGTTGACTTTAGCCTACCCTTCATCTTCTTCCTAGATTCGGCACTGGTTGATTACATGTATCTATTATAACCTTTTGCATCATGTACCTTCAAGAAAACCAGGGGAGAATCCTTCGATGACAGTAGACAACTTAAGGTAGCCATCACACTGATGTGAGGTCTACTTTCCTTCTAATAGGTATCTCATCCATGTTGATCTTGATAAGCGGTCTCTTCTTGCAGATCAGCTTCACCTTATCGGATGCTTTGTTGTTTTGTCGTCAGGGGATTGCTTAGATGAAGTTCCATTTGTGAGTTTTCTCCTGAAGGATCGGACTGGAGGCCAACTGACTACTGGAATAGCAGCAGCTCTACATCATATTGGAGCACTGTTTAGTTTCTAATCCCCCGTCCCATATTAGTTGTTGCTCAAATTGATGTATCTAGCACTGAGATGTATCTATCACTGCAATACGTCTAAATACATCCGTAGCCACAACTAATATGGAATGGAGAAAGTACTTTTTTAAGGCCAAGTGAGTTTACATGCAAATGTTTTGTTGCTATGGTCATCATTCGAATAGTAGTACACTGTTCCACTGTTGGTAAGCATATCTGCTCATCTAAGCAAGAAGCAGTAAGGTTAGTGACAGAAAGTAACTGCAAAGTTGATTGAAAGACAACCTACTTTTAGCAAAGTAACACTAGCTTTAAATTGGTAAAGTAAGGCTGTGTTTGATGAAGCTAAGTACCTAGGGTAGGGGCATGGACCTGTTCTAAGTACCCTACCCAAGGACATCCCTACAAGAAGTCACCTTTCAATCGACTTGGAGGTATCCCACTCGACGGATTCAAGACACTCGACCATGACGCTATCACTCGACCATGAAGAAAGCACTCGACCGCGAGGAGTTCTACAGTCACTCCACACACAAACGGTCGGTTATTAAGTAGCTTTTATGGTCATTATAACACTTTATTAGGGGCGTTACCAGTAACGCCCAACCTTAATGTACTTTAAACCCTGCATTACTGAGGGCTGGAGGGGCCTGGCGAACTCTATATAAGCCACCCCCCTCCTCAGTATCAAGGGTTCGCACCCCTGTTATCCTTACACGCATAATCCAATCAACCGCCTCCGGGCACCGAGACGTAGGGCTATTACTTCCTTCGAGAAGGGCATGAACTCGTAAATCCTGTGTTCTTACAACTCCTGCATAGCTAAGATCTAGCCTCTTCATACTTACCCCCCTACACTACTGTCAGACTTAGAACCACGACAGTTGGCGCCGACCGTGGGGAAGGAATCTTAGCGCTTGATTGTAGGAGTTGCGATTTTTCCGATCTCCTTGATCATGGTTTCGTGCGGAGTTTTGATGGAGGGCCGCGAGATCCGTCTCGGCGCGCTCACGTTCATCGCAGACGACTCCGCTTGGCTTCAGGAGGCTCCACTCGCCATCAACGCGCTCCCCGTCCGCGGGGCGACGCACTTTCGCGCGTGTGTTCGTGGCGTCCTCCTACGGCAGCCGTCGACCCAGTATCGGTCGGCTCCCGTGTCATCTCCCCGCCTCATCCCTCGCTGGCGCAAGTGCTCTGGTCGATTGAGACTTCAGAGGTGGGTGAGGCATGCGGTGGCCCGCCAGTCGGCTACCCCACAAGTCGCGGCAATCGAGCCCGACGAATCTCTCTACGGCCTGTTCGATCTGTCAACTGGCTCCGCAGAGACCGCATCCGAGTGCGACAGCAGTGACCCTGCGGCGGAGATTCTGGCGATTGATGGGACACATAGCCCTCCAGGTTTTGCTCGTACCGACGGAGGTGCAGGCGGGGGCGACCCGTCGCATCCCCACGAAGAGTATCTCCCCGAGCCTCTCACGTCGTTGCAGCGAGAGGAGCTTCGCCGCCGGAACATGGATGCACTTCACACTCCTATCGTTGGAGAAACCCCCGAGGCCCGGGCCTTGGAGGACGCGCGCTTGGCTAACCTGGCCGAACGCACTCGACTAGAGAATCTCCAGCGAGCACTCGACGAGAAGGCGCGTCAGCGGGCTCCCGAGTCCAGTCGACGTCAGCTCTTCCCGCCTACGCAGGTATATCGAACTCCAGTTCAGAATTTGGCAGCCGCGGCTAGAATAGCAGAATCAATTCAGCCCTCCCAGTCAGAGGCTGGTAGGGGCTTGTTGCAGATTAGGACTTTGCTCCGAGCAGCAGGAAACCAGAATTCCGCTGTTTCTTAGTCGCGGAATAGGATCCACAGTCGGTCTGTTGCAGCGGATATAGTGCAGTCGGCTCACAGCCCAAGATCGCCCCCGAGGCGTGAGGGACGTGGAGACCGACCCGAGCAGTACAGAAGAAACGAGCAGTATGATCACCGATTCGATCGCGATGGTCGACGTCGAGTGCCAACCCCTCCCCCGAGGAGTGGGTCATATGCGCCTCGACAGCAGGATGACAGACGCCCTCATAGTGTTGGGCGGAGGATTCCGGTCGACCCCAGTGAACCAAGATTTAACGCGAGATCCATCCTCGTTCAAGGTTTGGTCGACAGGAACAGGGCTCACCGAAAAGGACATGACAGAGATGCGCCTACCAGCAGCAGAGTACATGTTTCAGGGCCAGAGTGTTTCAGTCGAGCCATCAGGGCCGCAGTGATTCCTCCCAACTTCAGGTTGGCGACTGGAGTCAGCAAGTTCACCGACGAGTCTAAGCCTGACACTTGGCTCGAAGATTACCAAGTGGCTGTCCAGATTGGCGGCGGCAATGATGAGGTGCCTATGAAGCATTTGCCTCTCCTGTTAGAGGGCTCAACCAGAGCGTGGCTGAATCAGTTAGCACCCAGCAGCATCTACACTTGGGAGGACCTCTCCCGAGTGTTTGTCACGACCTTTGAAGGAACATGCAAGCGACCGGCAGGCCTTACAGAATTGCGGTCTTGCGTGCAGAAACCGAGTGAAACTCTGAGGGATTACATCCAGAGGTGGATCACTTTGCATCACACAGTTGAGAATGTACCAGATCACCAAGCAGTTTGTGCCTTTAAAGAAGGCGTCAAGAACAGAGAGATGAATCTGAAGTTCGGTCGGACCGGAGAAATGTCTCTGAATCGGATGATGGAAATTGCCACCAAATACGCTCATGGTGAAGATGAAGATCGACTCCGGAGTGGCAAGCAGAAAGCAGTCGCCCAGGAAACCGGAGGCAATTCCAGTCGGAAACAGAAGCGGAAGGCCGAGCCAGCCGCTCCTGGGGAGGCCCTGGCCGTAACCTAGGGAAAATTCAAGGGAAAACCAAAGGGGCCCTGGAACCCCAAGAAAGTTAAAGATCAACATGGAAATGATGTTTTGGATCTGCCGTGTCACATTCACACCAAGAAAGATGAGGAGGGTAAACTCATTTACCCAAAACATACCACTCGACAGTGTCGGCTCCTGATCCAGCAGTTTCAGGGTAAACAGTCCAAGGACGAGGAAAAAGAGTCGGACAAAGTTGAGGATAAAGAAGATAGTGACGACGGATACCCCCAAGTCAATTCCACCTTGATGATTTTTGCTGATGTCGAAAGCAAAAGTCGACTGAAAGTCATTAACCGTGAAGTGAATATGGTTGCCCCGGCAACACCCAGTTACCTGAAGTGGTCTCAGACTGCCATCACATTCGACCAGTCCGATCACCCCACGCACATTGCCACCCCTGGGAGGCAAGCTTTGGTGGTCGACCCAGTTGTCGAAGGCACTCGACTGACGAAAGTCCTGATGGATGGTGGCAGCGGCCTGAACATTCTGTATGCAGAAACGTTGAAAGGGATGGGCATTCCGATGTCCAGGCTCAGTACCACTAACATGAGCTTCCATGGAGTCATTCCCGGGAAGAAAGTCGAGTCACTCGGCCAGATTGCTCTTGATGTGGTTTTCGGTGATTCGAAGAATTACCGCAAGGAAAAGTTGACATTCGAGGTTGTGGACTTCCAAAGTGCTTATCATGCTATTTTGGGCAGACCAGCTTATGCACGCTTCATGGCTCGACCGTGCTACGCGTATCTCAAATTGAAGATGCCTGGCCCTAGAGGTGTGATCACTGTTACGGGCAACCGGAAGAAAGCAGAAGAGTGTTTTCAGAAGGGTTCAAAGATTGCTGACGCCCAGATGGCAGTGGTCGAGTTGCAGGAGTACCAGAAGACTGCAGATCCGAGTGAATTGCTACGAGCCAAGAAGCCTGCTTCAGAGTAAGCATTTCAGTCATCCGGCGAGACGAAGCCAGTTCACATTCACCCGTCCGACCCCAGTGCAGCTCCGACTCACATCTCAACGACGCTCGACTCCAAATAGGAAGAAGCGCTCATCCAGTTCCTTCGTGAGAACTGGGACATCTTTGCATGGAAGCCTTCTGACATGCCTGGAGTTCCCAGGGGACTGGCTGAGCACCATCTGCGAGTCGACCCTAAATTTAAGCCTGTGAAAGAACATCTTCGACGGTCCGCCGTCCAGAAGAGGAAAGCCATTGGCGAGGAGGTGGCTCGGCTACTAGCAGCAGAATTCATCAGAGAGATTTACCACTTCGAGCGGCTCGCCAATGTTGTCATGGTCCCCAAGAAGGACAAGTCGCTTCGCATGTGCATCGACTTTAAGCATATCAATCGGGCCTGCCCGAAAGATCATTTCCCTCTCCCCCGCATCGACCAGATAGTCGACTCGACCGTGGGGTGTGAGCGTTTGTCTTTTCTAGACGCCTATTCAGGGTACCATCAGATCCGTCTGTATGGACCCGACGAGATCAAAACAACTTTCGTCACTCCATTTGGGTGCTTCTGTTATGTCACCATGCCCTTCGGTCTCAAGAATGCTGGAGCCACGTTCATGAGGATGATTCAGAAGTGTTTGCTCACTCAGATCAGTCAGAATGTGGAAGCGTACATGGATGATATTGTGGTCAAGTCACGAAAAGGTTCCGACCTACTGACTGACCTTGCTGAAACCTTTGCCAACCTCAGGAGGTATGATATCAAGCTCATTCCATCAAAGTGCACATTCGGAGTTCCAGGTGGAAAGTTACTCGGTTTTCTCGTTTCCGAATGAGGAATCGACGCCAATCCTGAAAAAGTTGGCACCATACTCCGGATGAAGCGTCCTGTGCGTGTGCACGATGTCCAGAAGCTTACAGGTTGCTTGGCCGCTCTAAGTCGATTCATTTCTCATCTCGGTGAAAAGGCATTGCCTCTTTACCGACTGATGAAGAAGTCTGACAAATTCAAGTGGACTCCAGAAGCTGATGCAGTGTTTGCAGACCTCAAAGCTCTGCTCTCCACCCAGCCGGTGCTTGCTGCCCCAATCAGTAAAGAGCCTTTGCTGCTTTACATTGCAGCCACGAGACAAGTTGTTAGTACGGTACTTACGGTCGAGCGGGAAGAAGAAGGAAAAGGCCTTCAGAGTTCAGCGCCCAGTATATTATGTGTCCGAAGTGTTGACTCCTTCGAAGTAAAGATATCCCCATTACCAGAAGCTTGTATATGGGATTTACATGACCACGAAGAAGGTTGCACACTACTTCTCTGATCATTCCATTATAGTCGTCAGCGACGCCCCACTGTCATAGATTCTGCACAACAGAGATGCAACTGGTCGAGTGGCAAAATGGGCGATTGAACTCCTTCCTTTAGATATCAAGTTTGAGGTAAAAAAGGCTATCAAGTCCCAAGCAATTGCAGATTTCGTCGCCGAGTGGATTGAACAGCAACTTCCGACTCAAGTTCACTCGGAGCACTGGACCATGTTCTTCGATGGATCTAAGATGCTGAATGGTTCCGGTGCTGGGGTAGTATTGGTCTCCCCCCGGGGAGATAAGCTCAGATACGTTCTCCAGATTCACTTCGATTCCTCTAATAATGAAGCAGAATATGAAGCACTTTTGTATGGGTTGCGCATGGCCATTTCACTCGGCGTCCGTCGCCTCATGGTCTATGGCGACTCAGATTTGGTGGTTAATCAGGTGATGAAGGAGTGGGACGTCAGAAGCCCAGCTATGACTGGTTATTGCAGTGCAGTAAGAAAGTTGGAAAAGAAGTTCGAGGGGTTAGAGCTTCATCACATCCCCCGACTGAAAAATCAAGCAGCTGATGATTTGGCAAAGATAGGCTCCAAGAGAGAAGCCATTCCCAGCAATGTGTTTTTGGAGCACATACACTCGCCGTCAGTCCAGGAGGATCCTTTTACAGAAGAAGCCCCGCAGCCGAAAAGTGCCACAGATCCGACTGAAGTCGAAATTCCTGCTGTGGTCGACTTAATCATGGAAGTTTTGGTAATCACTCCCGTTTGGACGATACCATACATCGCGTATATCTTGAGGAAAGAACTCCCAGAGGACGAGGAAGAGGCTCGACAGATCGTCCGTCGATCCAAAGCCTTCACAGTCATAAAAGGACAGTTGTATAGAGAAAGCGCGACTGGAATCGGTCAGAAGTGTATAACGCCAGAAGAAGGTCAGATAATCCTTGATGATATCCACTCAGGGACCTGTGGTCACCATGCGTCCTCTCGGACCATTGTGGCTAAAGCATACCGAGCGGGTTTTCACTGGCCAAGGGCAAATGAAATGGCGAAAGAGATAGTCGACAAGTGTGAAGGCTGCCAGTTTTACTCCAACATGTCGCACAAGCCAGCATCAGCCCTGAAGACCATTCCACTCGTCTGGCCCTTCGCTGTTTGGGGACTGGACATGGTTGGACCACTGAGAACAGGCAGGAGCGGATTCACACATGTGCTCGTAGCAGTCGACAAGTTTACCAAGTGGATTGAAGCTAAGCCTATCAAGAATCTGGATGCTAGCACTGGTATTAGTTTCATCAGGGAGTTAACATTCAGATATGGAGTCCCACACAGCATCATCACGGACAATGGGTCAAACTTCGATTCAGACAGGTTCAGAGCTTTTTGCGCCTCTCAAGGCACACGAGTCGACTACGCGTCGGTCGCACATCCCTAGTCGAATGGACAAGCTGAAAGGGCAAACGGTCTGATTCTCAAAGGACTAAAGCCTCGACTGATGCGTGATCTCAAGCACGCAGCAGGCGCTTGGGTCGACGAGCTTCCGTCAGTTCTGTGGGGATTGAGGACCACCCCGAACCGGTCGACTGGAAGAACTCCGTTCTTTCTGGTTTACGGAGCCGGAGCAGTCCTGCCGAGTGATCTACTTCACAATGCGCCCCGAGTCGAGCTTTATACCGAAGATGAAGCAGAGCAAGCCCGACAAGACGCAGTGGACCTCCTAGAGGAGGAGAGGGAAATGGCTATGATCAGATCGACCATTTATCAGCAAGACTTGCGTCGATTCCATGCCAGAAATGTGAAGAGTCGAGCCTTCCAAGAAGGAGATTTGGTCCTCCGAGTGGATCAACAGAAACCACACAAACTCGCTCCTACTTAGGAAGGCCCCTTCATCATCACCAGAGTCCTCCACAATGGAGCATATCACCTCTACAATGTTGATCGTCGGATCGACGAGCCACGAGCTTGGAATGCGGAGCTACTCCGCCCATTTTACACTTGAATTCTCACTCGGATGAGATGTAATAAGAAAAACCTCTGTAGTTTACTTTTATCAAAGACAAGAGTGTTCCAGTTTCTCCTGTAATTGCTGTCACTTTTGTTTACGTATGAAATCCCCCAGTGGGTGACTTAGCCGCGAATCCGTTTCGCCTAAGTTTGCAAAAAAATCCTACCGAGTGGTGAGCCAGACTCCCACTCGGGGGCTTAGCTGCAGCCCAGTGCTCGCCTAAGTGTTTAAAAATCCTACCGAGTGGAGAGCCAGACTCCCACTCGGGGGCTTAGCTGCAGCCCAGTGCTCGCCTAAGTGTTTAAAAATCCTATCGAGTGGAGAGCCAGACTCCCACTCGCGGGCTTAGCTGCAGCCCAGTGCTCGCCTAAGTGTTTAAAAATCCTACCGAGTGGAGAGCCAGACTCCCACTCGGGGGCTTAGCTGCAGCCCAGTGCTCGCCTAAGTGTTTAAAAATCCTACCGAGTGGAGAGCCAGACTCCCACTCGGGGGCTTAGCTGCAGTCCAAGTACTCGCCTAAGTATTTAAAAATCCTACCGAGTGGAGAGCCAGACTCCCACTCGGGGGCTTAGCTGCAGTCCAAGTACTCGCCTAAGTATTTAAAAATCCTACCGAGTGGAGAGCAAACCTCCCACTCGGAGGCTTAGCTGCAGCCCAGTGCTCGCCTAAGTGTTTAAAAATCCTACCGAGTGGTGAGCAAACCTCCCACTCGGAGGCTTAGCTGCAGCCCAGTGCTCGCCTAAGTGTTTAAAAATCCTACCGAGTGGAAAGCAAACCTCCCACTCGGAGGCTTAGCTGCAGCCCAGTGCTCGCCTAAGTGTTTAAAAATCCTACCGAGTGGTGAGCAAACCTCCCACTCAGAGGCTTAGCTGCAGCCCAGTGCTCGCCTAAGTGTGTAAAAACTCTACCGAGTGGAGAGCAAACCTCCCACTCGGGGACTTAGCTGCAGCCCAGTGCTCGCCTAAGTGACTGTTACCTTCTCCTTCGGAGCTGCACCACAAATACGAGGTTATTTAGAGTGAAGATCAAGTTCCACTCGACAGATAATTCATGAAGATATTCGACGATAAATCAAGTTCAGATAAGATCCAAAGGTCCCGGACCTCAGATCAAAGTACTCGAGCCCTCGACTCGACGGAGTTTATCGATTACAAAATCTACTCGGCATTCCGAGGCAAATTTAAAGTGAAGCATTAAAGTTTTTTATTCCTCAGGCGGAGGGCTGGAAGGGGCGACGAACTCATCCAAATAAATCCCGTCTGCGATATGGGTGGCAGCAGCAATGAAAGTCTCCATGAAGTCTTGAAAGCTGAGCTTCCTGGTATTGGCAACCTGAATGGCAGCCAACTTCTCCTCTTGCACCTCCTTGCAGTGGACGCGAACCAGAGACAGAGCAACATCAGCACCACACCTTGCAGAGGACTTCTTCCATTCCGTCACTCGACCAGGGACGTCATTCAGTCGAGTCATCAGGGACTCGAGATCATTCAAAAGCGTCGCCCTGGGCCAGAGAGACGTGTCGATCCGTGACACTACAACCTTCAGTCGGGCCAGGTAGTCAACCATGCTGGCAATACGAGACTCCAGTCGGAGCATGTTCATAGCAGCCTCGTCCTTTACGAGAGAATTGGCGGGATCCAAGCCTGGCTCCACTCGACTGGTATCCTCTTTAAAGTTCTGGCAGAATTCTGCAAATACAATTCAGGAATAAGACAATGGCTCTACACGAGTTTAGTTACTGCAAGCCAGTCAGGTGAAGATTGTTACCCTCAAGCATGATGAACAACTTCTTGGCGAGCCCCCCGAGATAAACCTCAAGATCGTTCTTCTTCCCCGCCAGCTCGCTTGCTTTGTCATTTAGAGCGATCTTGTCGTTCTTCAGTCGGCTGACCTCCTTATTAGCTGCGTCAAGAGCAGCCTTCAGTCTAGAGTTCTCCTTTTCAAGAGTATCGACTGAGGCCAGCTTTTCTTCGGCAAGCTTCGTTTTCTTCAGGGCCTCCTTCTGCGCTTCAGCAAGATCTTGATCCTTCTTCTTCAGAGCTTCTTCCAGTTTATCTGCGGCATGTCGAGTAGGATCAACATCAGGAACGGACAAGAAAGAAATGTCACTCGTCAAGAATGAAGGACCTCACCAGCCATACCTTTCGCTTCTTCTCGCGCCTTCTGCAGGTTCTCTTGAGCAAGTTTCAAGTCAAGGTTAAGCTGGATCTGTTGGTTCTCCAACTCAGTGAAGCGAGCCACAAGTTCACAGGATTTCTGCGAAGAACCAGTCGACAAACGTCAAAGATAGGTTACTTCCGAGTAACCAAGATACAATGGTGGCGTTTCTAAGACTGTAGCCGAATCAAAACATTCGACAGCAGTCTCGGGGACTACACCCAGTGGGTGCACTCAGCGTGCCCCCACTGCTTCGACCAAAAAAAAGTCGACTGCCCGCAGTCGACCGGATACAGTTCCATTCGACATGACCTGACCAGACCGAGTGAAGAAGTACAACTACAGCAACGCAATATAAAGACTACAGTCGACTGCCAGCAGTCCACCGTAGTCTCGGGGACTACACCCAGTGGGTGCACTTAGCGTGCCCCCGCTCGTCCAAAAGTTGACAGACACACCCAGTGGGTGTACAGATATAAAGATCTTCGGAAAAGAGATTCTTCGAACAGCATGTTATAACAGGCCAAGTGTTGAGTCGACTGACCTGGACGTTGCTTTGAAGAGTCGAACTCGCGTCATACGCTGCTTGGCTGGCATCCCGAACCACTTTCACTTGCTCCATCATGATTCCCGCCTGGCGTATAGCCTCTTTTGCGGCACCCACTTGGTCCTCTGGGACAGGGTATGTAGCAAAAAGCAAAGGCGGATTTGCAGTCGACGTCGAAGGCCGCACGCTCGTCAGAGGTTCAGCGAAAGTCACGGAAGTTCGAGTGGCATCACCACCGTCCCGAGCTACAGCCTCAGACGCTGGAGCAGATTGGGAGGCCTTGCCAGTCGACGCCCTCCGGTTCCTTCTCACCCTCAACGGCACATCGCCTTCGTCATCCGGTAGGTTGATAACATGAGGAGGAGCTGCAAGAAAAGTCAATCGACCAGAGTTACAAGAAATATCCAGTCGACTCAAGGCAGAACATCAGTGATCGTACCTGGGTTGGAAGTAACAGTATCTTCCATCTCTTGATCTTCGTCCTTGGCGGAGATCTCAGAAGTAGCAGCACTGCAGATTTCGGAAGTCAGTCAGTTGGCTCAACGAATCGACCAAGGACCTGTTCACGGTCGACAAAGGAAAACAAGTCTTGTTATTACCCAGAAATGGTGGGGACAGTCATCTTCATCTTGGGCAGAGCCTTGGACGGCTTGGACGGCGTCGCTCGTGGGTGCTTGGGAGCCTTTTCAGTCGGCGTAGGAGAAGAGGTCCGAGGGCGTTTCAATGACTGTCCAACAGGAGAAGTCGCCTTACCACGTTCCCGCGCAGGGTCGTGTGTAAGCTTGGATCGCCTCTCCGAGCGGGGGGGTCCAACTTCCTCCTCCTCCTCTTCGCTGGAGTCGACATCGTCGTCTCCCTCTCCTTCGCCATCAGATTCCCACTCGCCATGTTCGTCTCCACTTTCGCCTCCGCTCGCCTCCCCTTCCTCAGCCTGCTCATGTGCTCCGTTGGGTGTCGAGTACATCTCGGTAGTTGCCTGGGGAACAACAGACAAGACAAAAGTCAATCGACCGATTCAAAAAAGACTGATAAAGAAAGCAAGATCTCATTCAGGAACACAAGGTCAGACCTGGTCCACTTCGTATGTGTTGTCGAGTGGATGGACCCTCCTGGCTCCTCGGGGGTTGTCTTTGTTCCCTGTGATGCTCGACAACCACCCTTCCAACATCTCGTCAGTGACCTCCTCCGGGTGAATCCGAGTGGTGTCTTCAAGACCCGCGTACAGCCACATCGGGTGGTCACGAGCCTAAAGCGGTTGGATGCGCCTCCGAAGGAAGACCTCCAGCAAGTCCATGCCGGTCACGCCCTCGCAGACAAGCTGAACCACTCGACCCACCAGCACTTTGACTTGCGCCTTTTCTTCCGGCGCCACTTTCAGAGAAGCAGGTTTTTGGGCGCGGTCCAGAGAGAAAGGGGAAAGCCCAGTCGACTGTCCTGGGGTCGCCTGGTCTTTATAGTAAAACCAGGTCGACTGCCAACCACGGACCGACTCAGGGAAAGTGATAGATGGAAAAGAACTTTTTCCCCTTGTCTGAATCGCCAGGCCCCCGCACAGCTGGATCACCTGCGTCCTTTCATCACTCGACTTGGCCTTCTTGACCGATTGGGAGCGGCAAGTGAAGATGTGCTTAAAGAGCCCCCAATGGGGGCGACAACCCAAGAAACCCTCACACAAGGAAACGAAAGCAGCAAGATACACAATGGAGTTGGGAGTAAAGTGATGGAGCTGCGCTCCGAAGAAGTTCAGAAAGCTCCGGAAAAAGGATGAGGAGGCAGAGAAAACCCGCGATCGATATGGGTGGCGAGGAGGACGCACTCACCGTCCAGAGGCTAAGGTTCGACTTCTCCCCCCGGGAGATGCGCGGCTTCATGAGGAATGACTCCCCCCTCGACCATATCGTCAAGATCCTCCTGCCGAATCACCGACGGCATCCAGTCGCCCTGGATCCAACCCTTGGGCAGGGCAGTCCTCGAGGAAGATCCGCCCCGAGCGGACTTCTTCCCTTTCCCCTGCACCGCCGCCTTCTTCGCGCGCTCCAGAGCGGACGTCTTGTCCTTCACCATCATCGCCGGCGAAGCTCGAACGGGCCTACGGTGCTAGGGTGAGAGCGGAGGTGGCGGAAGGCTTTGCGAAGGGAGAAGGAAAAGAGAGAGCACACTGTTTGGGAGCTCGAGCCTGCGGCTTATAAGAGGCCACTTCCGAGTGGCT
Organism: Aegilops umbellulata; assembly: GCA_032464435.1. Classification (NCBI taxonomy): domain Eukaryota; kingdom Viridiplantae; phylum Streptophyta; class Magnoliopsida; order Poales; family Poaceae; genus Aegilops; species Aegilops umbellulata. Next base: position 448,122,112 of record CP136054.1, read on the forward strand.
GACGGGTAGGCCCAGGCTATCCCATCAAATCCCGCAGCAGACGCGCGTGCAGTACGTGGCGAAAAAAGTGGCACGGAAATCGAGGAGCTTCCGTCTTATCACATCCGATTACTGCGGCCACCCCCGTCCCGCGCGCTTCCCGAAGTTCAAATCCCGCAAAATCCGCGGGTTGCAGAACAATTCGTCAGACAGAAGATCCTTTTCGCGCTATCACTCGGAATATCACAAGCAAGGAAATTCACTCGACGAAAGGCCTAGAATGGATCAAGGCGACCGAAAGAGGTTGACGACGTCATCCGTGACGGTTAATCCAAAACAAGGCACTCATTTAACACAGAGAACCAATCGGAAGGGTCTCCAACTTCTTCCCACTCAAACCTCGATCCATTCGGGGGCTAATGATGAAGCTATGTACCTAGGGTAGGGGCATGGACCTGTTCTAAGTACCCTACCCAAGGACATCCCTACAAGAAGTACCTTTCAGTCGACTTGGAGGTATCCCACTCGATGGATTCAAGACACTCGACCATGACGCTATCACTCGACCACGAAGAAAGCACTCGACCGCGAGGAGTTCTACAGTCACTCCACACACAAACGATCGATTATTAAGTAGCTCTTATGGTCATTATAGCACTTTATTAGGGGCGTTACCAGTAACGCCCAACCTTAATGTACTTTAAACCCTGCATTACTGAGGGCTGGAGGGGCCTGGCGAACTTTATATAAGCCACCCCCTCCTCAGTATCAAGGGTTCGCACCCCTGTTATCCTTACACGCATAATCCAATCGACCGCCTCCGGGCACCGAGACGTAGGGCTATTACTTCCTCCGAGAAGGGCCTGAACTCGTAAATCCTGTGTCCTTACAACTCCTGCATAGCTAAGATCTAGCCTCTCCATACTTACCCCCCTACACTACTGTCAGACTTAGAACCACGACAGTGTTTGTTTGGGTTTTAGAGACCAGTTTCCGGTAGAAATAAGCTGAAGCCGTAACAAACAGCTAAAATGGAGCTGCTTTGGGCTCACAGTCCAAAACGGTTTCAGTCGTTTTTACGTGGTACTGGTTGAAGCGAGCCGAGCCGTGCTTCGACCCGGAAACTGTTTTGCCTCAATGAAATTCCCACCGATGCCCTTGTTAATTCAGCCCAATTACGAAAGGAATGCCCCCGATGCCCTGTTTCAGTCGATCCCCGTCTCATCTCCTTCATCGCTAACACACGCACGCAGAGGGCAGCGAAACCTGGGTGCACGAGGGAGAGGAACCTAGGGTTCCGCCGCCGCCGCCGCAAGAGCCTCCGGCGCCTCCACTCTCCGCCGCCGCAAGAGCCCCCGCCGTCGCCGTCATCCACCGCCTCCACTCGCCGTCATCCGCCGCGGGAGCCGCCGCTGCCTCCACTCGCCGTCATCCCTACTCGTCGGTCCCCTCCACCACCTCCACTCACCTTCATCCACCACCGGCCTCTAACGCCCACTCCCTCGTGCACCCATGTCATCGGCTGTGGTGAGCATTTCTTGGCAAAAAAATATATTCTTTGTGGATGCTCTGCTTGCTGTATATGCTGCATAATGCTTGATGTTGATGCTCTGCTTGCTGTATATGCTGCATAATGCTTGATATGGATGCTCTGCTTGCTTGAGGCTTGATACATGATGCATGCTTATTGTACATTGATGGGTAAATAAAGATTTCAAGCTTGCTGTTGCTATGGATGCTCTGCTTGATGTACATGTGGATGCTCAGTTTGCTTGCTGGACATGCTTGTTTGCTTGCTGCACATGCTTGTTTGCTATACTAGTTCTTCCGTGTGCTGGAGGATTAATCAGCATAGCCTTGTTGCTTGGTTGCTATACATGCTGGATATTTTGTATGCTGGTATAAATTATGGTGAAAATGAACTAGATGGAGAAGACAACAAAGAAGGCAGCGAGGAAGGCAGACAAGACAGACAAGGCACTTCGAGATGCATACCATACTAGGATATTTTGCGAGTTGTGTGCGAGGGAAGTTGAAGCAGGCAATAGGCCGGGGGTGTTCTTGAGTCCTAGATGATATAAGAATTTTGGGGAGAGCTGGTTGCAGATAACTAAGAAAAGTTATGTGAGGATGCGATTCAAGAATAGATGGGAAAATCTCAAAACTATGTATTGTCAATGGAAACAATTGCAAATTGACGCATATGGACTTGGATGGAATGCTAAGCTAGGAACCGTTGATGCTGATACTGATTGGTGGAACACTCACCTAATGGTAAGTTCATGTTACTCATAGTATTTACATTGGGTTTTATATTATCTTAATTATCCATTTATCTGACCTTTTGCTCCACCCAGAGCATGCAAAGTATAGGAATGGAGGACCACCCAACTTGGCTGAAATGGACCTCATGTTTGATGACCGTCAACTGAAACAATCCATAGGAAGTTCAATCATGTGTTGCACTGTGTAAATTCCTTAGGAGGAGACATCATCAAACCTATAGATCCTACATTCACAGATGTGCATCCAAAAATTAGGGACAAGCGTTTCTGGCCTCACTTCAAAGGTTGTATTGGTGCAATTGATGAAACTCACATTCTCGTTATAGTTCTCGCAAAAGAGATCTGTAACTATATGGGATGGCATAGTTACACAAGTCAAAATGTGTTGGCAGTTTGTGACTTTGACATGAGATTTACCTTTGTCGTTGCCGGTTGGGCGGGGTCGGTACATGACACACGGATTTTCCATCACAGTATCGAAGTATGCTACTACTTATCCCGCGCCTCCTAAAGGTACACAAATCAAGTGTTCGAATTTTGTACAAAATGTTTCTATTATTTTGTACATGTTCTCTAATTTATTCTCTATGGATGTAGATATATACTGTACTACCTTGTTGATGCCGATTATCCAAACCGGGTGGGATATCTAGCTCCTTACAAAGGGACAACCTATCACCTTGCGGAATTTCGTGCTGGACGCCGCCCACCGAGTGGTAAATTTGAGGTGTTCAATCATGATCGTTCTTCTTTTCGGAATGTGATTGAACGCTCATTTGGTGTGCTCAAGCAAAAATGACGCATCGTAAGGGATGTGCCACACTTCAAGGTGAAAGTCAGACGATGATTATCAATGCTTGTATGACGCTTCACAATTTCATTAGGGACAGCAAGCTACGCGATAAAGAGTTTGATAAATGTGATGAGAATGAAAATTACATGCCTGCAGTCTCACGGTCAACACCTTTGCTTGGCGACGCCGTTCCCACTTCCTCTGATGGATGCAACATGAACGACACGCATGATAGGATTGCGAACTCTTTGTTCATTGCGCGACAAACTACATAGATTAGTATTTGTACGGACATCTAATTATATGTACGGATTATGAATTATATGTACAATCTAATCCTTTAGCTCTCTTTTGTACGGATTTTAGTCATATGGACTATCTTTTGTATTGTACGGGCAATTATGACTTGCATGGAGCAGCGATGTGACAACATAATTCTTTTGCTCACTATTATTCTATGTATATATGAGCAAGAAAGTGAGAAAAAGAATTTTATGAAAGATTTTATGCATTATCATAGAATAAATCATTCTCTGTCAGTCAAGATACCATTTAAACAATCTATTAATACTAAATCAACAAGTTACACTGATCTCAGTACTCTAAGGGCATTTCAGGCTTTTCATCAACTCAGAGTCGTTTCCACAGCTGCGTTGCCAAACAGCTAACCTTTACTACAGCTGTTGGCACAACAGTTTTGCTAGCACAGCAAGTCCACAGCTGAATCTATCGAAACTGAAGCCCAAACAAACACAGCCAAAGGTTCACTTCTTCAAGTCTTAATATTGTCCATTGTGCTCTCATTCTAACTCAAAACGAAGAGCTACACTTAGTGGCCCAAAAATTTGTTTTTGTTTCCTCTGATTCAGTAAACAGGAAACCATAGCCCAAAAAAATGTCAACTAAAAGTTGAGTCAATATGTTGGGCTAGAACTAGATTTTAGTATTCTGCTACTTTTTTTTTGCATAGTAGTACTACTTGTCTTGTTCATGTAATAAAGATCAAGGTACAAGCCACGTATACATCAACCTGACAAAGCTAAAAAAGCAACAATACCCTATTCTTTGCATAAAGGACCGATAGCCAAGAAGAAAAATTACAATCAAAATCAAAGAATCTCATGAGTTTAACGCCAACTGTCAGTGGCAGCAGCCACCAAAGAAAAATGTAGCGGATCACCTATTTCCTCTAGTAGTCACCTTTATTAGTTCTACTTATTATTTTGTATTGATTTGTTCCATTTTTTTTACATACAGATTTCCATGTTTGGAGATTAAAATCCTCCTATAGTGGCTAGGAAAATAGTGGGATTAAAATTAGATCACAGATATGTATGTTTTATATAGAAAACAATTAATCTGTTTTTCTTTCTATATTAAAACTTCTAGTTACGTTAATTTTCAGCGAGACCTTTGCTTACACACAAGGAGAATTGGATGCAAAATATGTTTGAACCGTATTTTATTATTATTATTTTTAGACGAGCATCAACGTTGCTAAGATGTAGGTCCAGCACATCAAAGATGGTCGATCTTGTACTAATTATCATTGCGGATTTGTATGTGTATAATACTTCCTTCATCCCATAATATAAAAACGTTTTTGACACGGAAGTACTAACTATCTACAGCTCCTAAAGAATTGGCACAGCTGATTCTTTTTTTTCGACTTAAAAGGGGCTTCCCTTAGTTTCATTGCTGAAACTGATAAGTACAAAGGTTCCACAAAATTCAAATTCCCATGGGCCCAAGACCACCGCCACTCCCATGCAAAAACCTCGACCTCATTACAGGTTCCATACACCAGTACATCCATACAAAATCCCTGGGGCATCCTCGTAAGATATCGTCAGCCATCAATTCTTAAAAGGGAAAAACAGCGCTGATTTATGTTTTTTTTTTTGGAAATGAAGGTTAAACCCTCGGCCTCTGCATCAATCGATGCATGCAGCCATCTTTATTAATTATTCCACGAGGTTCTGACAAGAACATACATCAAGCCATCCGAATCCACCACTCACCCCTACAAACATGATAATGTGGATGTGTTCTCACTCCTCATATCTAAAGCCGATGCCGTCGCCGATCCATCCATCTAACGTATCGGAACAAACAACCGGTGCAGCAAACCTAAAGCGTACACTCCTTGCACACGTTTTAGAGGCCGCCATCATCATCGAACCGCTGATTTATGTGTGTGTATGTACATAACTATACTTACATCCAATTTCTAAACAATTCTTGTCTTCTGACAGCGAGGCAACGGATTAGGAGTCGCCATAGACAGCCGGGCGGCGTGTTCGAGCCGCACCAAAGAAAGCAAGATCCGCAGCCCCCGATGTCAGATGGTAAGAACATATGTGTCAGTGGCCGGCGGGCATGGCATTTCAGATTCCCCACCCCCATGACACACGACATCCGCATGTGGTTTGTTTCAAAGGCTCGCCAGTCGCCATGTTAATCAGGCCAGCGCCTTAAAAATGTGTCAGGCTGGTAATATAGTGGTGTACTGCTAGAAACTGATCTTCTGCCGGGACGGCGTTTCTGAAAGATTCTTCCGCAGCATTTAAGGACACCTTTCCTCCGTACATCAGGAGAAAACTGCCACTGCCAACGCCTCATCAGAAGCACTAGTACTGGCGTGCCGTTGGGTTTTGCCCTCGATCTCGCGCAGACCGGATGGAATGCCGGTGACCCCATGCTACTGTTGGGATCGTCAACCTGTGATTATAACGGTTAACTAAACGTCTCTCTAGTAAAATCCCCTATAGCTAGTGCGGATCCATGTGGAACAATTCAATCGGGAACTTAAAACAACACTAATGTTTTTCGGCAAGGTAGGACACTAGTTAGGGTACCTCCGTTCTGGCTAGTTCCAGCGCCCCAAGAGTAAAAAAAAAAGGAGGGAGAATGAATCTTGAATGGAAACAAAGGGTTAAACATATCCACGTAATTTTAAGATTTACCAGAAAAGCTCCAGCAAAGTTTTTGTCATTGAAAATGTGTCAAGTGTCTTCTACCGCATGAGAACTTCACACGCCTGATTGTACCCTTTTTTTTTTTGCAAACATCTACTCCCTCCGTTCTAAAATAAGTGTTTCTGATTTAATACAACTTAAATCAAAGGCACTTATTTTGGGATGGGGGGAGTAGTATACGGCAAAGGTGCACATAAACACCCTCGTGTGTGTTCAGAAATTTTTGTTATCTCTAAATCAAAAACATGTAATTTGATAAGTGAAATAAGGAGAGCTTGATCGGCAAGCTATTGATGTCGACCTAGAAATATAACTATATCTAAGTCGAACCTATAGATCACGCCTTATTTGCATCACCCAAAGAAGACAATTGTCACTTAGATTCATTTCGAACCGACGTTTTAAATGCAACACTTCAATATCATGGAATTGTGCAAAGAATTGAAGGTTTTGTGTGGATTTACGGCATGCTATAGCAAGTGACCACGAATTGAGCATAACTTTGATTTTGCGTACTTGCATATTTTCTGAATTTATTTAAGCCTTTTCGGTGCTGTCGTTTTAAGGTATAACGTACCCGTCAACTAGAAGGTGCATATAGTGACTGCGTCAATCTCAAAATTTGTTAGTTCAGTATCTCCAATATGCTCATAGGACAGGGTGTGCTTTCGTGAGTGAGTGTGCATTTCTAAGAAAATGGTATAACAAGGGACTTTACAAGATTTGCCTAAAATTTATGGGAAATGGTTCCCATCAACCGACTGATTTCTTGGCCTCTCCTGTCGCATCGCACACACACGAGTGTCCTGCGTCATGTGTGCCCCTAGCTCCACACGATTCCCCTCAAATTTTTCTGCAACATCACTAATGTTGCAGAAGTTCTTCCGTAACTAGCTATGTTGCAAAAAGGCGCAGACGAAAAAAAGCCACGGCAACAAACCTCTATAGCAAAGAAAAAAATTGTAACAAGACATCAGTTGCAAAATATATTCTGAAAAAAACTCCGTGCTGCAATGTTGGAGGGCACCGCTCGGCTGCTTGATGAGCCAGATCTGACGGTGATCTTTTAAAAAGATCAGCCGACGAATGCATAGCACGCCTCAAAAAAATATGTTCTGATGTTTTTTACAACTGAAGCTGCCATCCGAAAAGAAAAAAATCCACAAAAAAACTTGAAACTTGTCATCTAAAAAAAACTTGTCATGCTTGACAACTAAAGTTGTCATAATAAACGCTCGGAGTTGACATGTGTTCATGTCACACGTGTGACACTTATCAGGTTTCAAAAAATATGACAATGAGTGTGCATAGAAAAACTATATTGATTCTCCTTTTCTTTTTGCGGGTATATAAACCATTGATTCTCAGCATAGTAGCTCAGCTCTATGTTTCAAGACATGACGGCAGTGGAACTTTTTTTTGGTTTAACTTTCTGTGTACTACCAATGTGGCTTGTTAGAAGTGATCTTATTAATAACACGTAGAAATTCTGTAAGAAATCACGCAGGAATTCCACGAACAATGGAAAAAAATGCCGCCCATCCCGCGCCGGAGCCTTCTAAAGTTTTCGTTTTCCACCGGAAGCGGCTCCCTTCCCTTTCGGCAACCTCTATTGCGGCCTATAAACGGCGTCACGGGAAGTAGATCGACAGAGCTGAGAGCTCCCCACCCCCACCCCCACGCGCGCCGAACCAACGCTCAACCACCGGCCGCGCGTCGCCTTTGCCGGTGCTCCGTCGCGCCAATGCCCGCCCGCGCGCAACCACCTCGCCACGCCGCCTTTTATACGCGCCCCCGATCGTACCACTGTTGCATGCACCGCAGCTCCAGCGTGCCGCAGGAGTAGCAGCAGCAGCAGCGGTGGTTGCGTAGCCGACCGTGCACTGCAGGTGCAGCGCCGTCGCCGGCATGGAGATCGTCACGGCCAGGAGCGGCTATGACTACGAGGGGCAGGAGCAGCAGCACCGGGGGCGGCGGCGGCGCAAGCCCAGCGACGGGCACGTGGTGGCGCAGCTGCTCGACTCGCCGCTCCCCACGCCGCGCCGCTCCTGCTGCGGGTCGGCGGCCGGCACGCCGCGCGGCGCGCGCGCCGCGTCGCCGCAGCGCACGCACGTGCCATTCTCGTGGGAGAGCTCCCCGGGCGTGCCCAAGGCCGGCGGCGCGTCGCTGGAGCGGGGATGGCTGCCCCCGAGGCCGCCGCCGGGGCGCGGCGGCGGCCGGGCGTACCACGGGGGCAACACCACCACCGACGCGACGAGCAGCGACGACGACGATGACACCTTCTCCGACGCGCTCGACAGGATCTCGTCGTCCGACCGGCTCGCCGCGCTCTCCGCCCGGCTGAGCTCCATCGACGGCCGCGCCGCGTCCAGGCGCCTGTCCAGCTTCATCATGGACCGCTTCCTCCCTGCCGCCAACGCCATCGCCAGGACGTCCACGGAGAAGCGAGCCAAGAAATCCCCGCGCCGCGCCGCGCGCCGCTCCGAGCACGACGACGACGAGGAGGAGGCGCCGACCACGGCCAGGCTCGAGACGCACACGCCACGCCGCGAGCGCGCTCTCCAGCAGGAGGAGGAGAGCTGGAATGGCACGCCGCCGCAGGAGATAGCGTGGCGCCACGAGGAGGAGGCGCGAGGCGACGAGACGCCTCCGAGGTCGTGCGGGTTCACGGTGCTCTTCCCCTGGTGCGTCAAGCCGGTGCTGTGCGGGTTCCCGTGGAGCCCGGCGCGTCCGCGGCACCCCCGCGCCTCCCCTCCTCGCCGGAGCACCACGATGGGCGACGTCCTGGTGAAGGAGCTCGGGCTACGGAATGGCGACCCGTCGCACTGGTACGAGGAGAAGAGCAGCGGCAGTGGCAAGGAGTGGTCGACTCCCGGCGGGCCCGGGCTGGGCATGTCGATCCTTGGCACGAGCAAGAGGTACTGCGCCGACGCCAGGAAGGCCCTGAGCAGGCTGGCCCGTTCGGCCACGGACGGCGGCGGCGGCAGCCCGAGGATGAGCAGGGAGAGGAGGAGCGGCAAGGCGGCCTCCTCGCCGCTGCACTCGACGTCCGGGCGGATGCCGCAGCCGCAGCTGCAGGTGAAGCCACCGTCCGAGTCGTGGCTCTGTCACGCGCGCGGGAGCAATGCTGTGAATAGCAAAAGATGATCGACACGAACGCCAAAACCTTCACATAGCACATATCGTTTCAAGTCTTCACTGAACTGTTGAAACAAGTTGTTTCACATTTCAAACTTTATTTACAAATGTTTGGCACATATTTGCGCCTTACAAGCTTTTGCAGGACTTCACTAGTCAAATTTAAGAAGGAAAAAAAAGAACATATCTACCAAAGAACGAAAGAATAGTGTGAGCGGTGCAGGCATATCTGTACAACTGTATGCCTGCCTAAAGAGTAAGAAACCCAACTGTACAATTTCCTCTGATCCTTCTATCAAACGAACTGCAGAATGGCTTCAAGGCAATTCCACAACGAACTAGCATTTCTCTATACCGTTAGGATTTCAAGTTCAGCCCACCACAACGCGCTATTCCTTGGGGTCGACTGATCCTGAGAGAATCCAGTGATCTCCTGCATCCTCCGGGTGACCTCCCCCACCGACGGCCTCCGCCAGGGGTCATCCCTTATGCACGATTTCACCAGCTCTGTCAGCGCCGCGACCTGCTCCAAGGGGACTGATCTCAGTGTCGGGTCGACCATACCCGTCAGGGGCTTTTCGCCGGTGAGGTACCGGTGCGCCCACAGAATCAGGAGGCCGGTGTCATTGGAGAACGGACGCCTTCCAGAGATCGTCTCAAGCAGAAGCAAGGCAAACCTATACACTATGGTGCACTCTTCAGGCTCATCGAATTCGTCCTCGCCTTCTTTCCAGTCATCGCCGAAACTGATGTCTGAAATCTTTGCAGCGTTGTCTTCGGTCAGGTATATGCACGACGAGTTCAGATTCCTTAGGATCACAGGAGGATACTGCTGGTACATGTGGTACAGGCAGTATATTACTCCCATCGCCATCCGCAGGCGCGACTGCCAGTTCAAGTGCTCTGCCTCATTAACTGCAACAGAAATGTTTCGATGTTAGGATTAACTAACAGTGGACAGTAATAACTACCAGTAGGCTAGTAGCACGAGTCATCTTGGCAAGAAGAATAACAAAATGTACTTGGGAATTCTTACCGTGCAAGTGCTCAAATAGTGATCCATTTGAAACATACTCAAACACCATCATCCGGGTAAATGGTTCTTCGTCTTCACAGTAACCCACAAGTTTCAGGAAATTCTTATGGTTCACCCGCGACAACATTTCAACCTAGAATACAACATCATATCTATGTTAGAAACTCAGCATCTTACAGCGTTGAGAAGAATGAAACAGAAAACCCAGTTAGATACCTTATCCTTGAACTGTGCTTCGGCTATAGCAGACCACCCGTAGGCATGTTTTATCAGTGTAGACGCAACAGCTATTTCAGCTCCACATGGGAGAGTTCCTTTATACAATGTACATCCAGGTAGCGTACCGATTACATTGCTGAAATCTTCACAGGCTGTTTCGAGTTCTGACCGTCTGAATAAAGCTATGCCTGCAAAATAGAAGTCAGAATTTCGCAGTTGACTCCAAATTTCTGTTGCGTGCGTTAGAAGAAGCACACACTGTTGCTATCATGATCGTAGAAATGCATCTTAACATGGAAAAAACAAATCTGTCAGCACACTAACCTCCCAGGATTGTGGTCTGCAGTTCCCTACTTGAAGACATGGGCACAACACTGCTAGCCTTCCCACGGCGGTAGAAAATAAATATTGCAGCTGACAAGGATAGAACCACAAAACAAATCGCTGCTCCTATTAATGCATATATCGTCACATTGCTCTTCCCGCTCTTGCTCTTGCTCCCTTTGCTTGCGGTTTGGTTTTTGTTGGGAGATACAAGAGAGGCAAGGGAAGAAGCAGGTTCAGAAGGAGGAGGTGGTGTCAGGGCATGGGGCAAAACTGGTGGTGTTGGATCCTTGTGGGGTTCATGGAGCTTAAAAAAGGGGCTCACATCTGATGGTTCTAATACAGAATTTTCAGAACCAAGCATCTCGTTCTTTGGAGAATGATTTTGTTTGCCTGCTATAAGTCTTCTGGTTGTAGCGCTGTCCTTACCCCTACATAGTGAATAACTGAATGTTAGAGGAAACAAACGATCATGTTTGCAGTAAACAAAAAATCCTGCAAAAGAAGCCATAAAATTTCCAAGTCATCCTTACTAGATCATCCTAACGGAAAAATGTTCAATAAAAGTTTCATCAACCAAGAATCCGTTGTAGACCAAAACGTAAGTATACCTAGTGACCAAGTAATGGTGCCTATGACAGTCTGAAGTACTGAACTCCAGACATGTGTTATAAAGTAAGTTCTCCTAACAAAATATTTATACTGGTCTTCGTAGTTACTGCCTACTTGGTGTTCAAGTAAAAGAAGCATCCAATAAGCCATACATCCATTTGATCCATTGAGGTAGCCTTACACTGCTATGAAAGACTAGGATGTAATTTACCATTTTATCAAGGAAGGAACAGTTCCCCAAAAAAAAACTCTGACATTTCTTGAGTCAAAAATCTCAAATATTTCAGCTATCATTAACATACATGTGATTGCAGGAGCAGGGTGGGATTTTTTTAAACCCAAAATCAAGCTTGCTCTAATCCCTGTTTGATTGGAACTTGCGCTCAAGCCTTGCATAATCACAAGTTTAACTCTCAGATATGCAAGTAGAAGAAAGCTCAGACAAACCTTGCAGTGGGCATCCTATTTGACAAAGCCCTGCCTTGGTGAACCTGAGACTCACAAAGACTGATGAGCTCATTTAGCTCAAGAGGTAAATCACCATAAAGTCTATTTCCTTTAAGAAAGCTGCAATTCAAGTAGTAAGGTCAGTCAAGTTTGAAGTTAAACTGAAATAGAAAAAACACATATCAATGTTCGCACGCACATAAACTCCAGGGATAAAATGTTTATTAGCTCTGATGGAATTGATCCATTGAAGTTATTGTACCCCAGATCCAACACCTTCAACTCCCGTAAATCTCCTATCTCTCTAGGGATAGTACCATAGAACAAGTTCTTGTGCAGTACACTGTATAGATGGAAGAAAAATAGATCAGGAAAGTTTGAAGAGCGAACATCATTTCACAAATAACACAAGTGCATAAGATACAAAAAATGATATCTGTAGATACAAGATGCTTTCTTGGTGAAGGCCTGAATGGGCATACATAATTCAACACTTAGATTTATGATGGTACTAACGATAGGAAAAAACACAGAGCTCTTTCCAATGGGTGGGTGGCTCTTGGGGGTGGAGGATCTATTTACCATCAAACAATCATGTACTTGAATTAGACCCATGCAGATTGTATTCCATGAAGCTAACTGATGTGCCATAATCGACAGCTCAACAGCTAAAGGTGATAAGCCTCATAAGGAAAACATAGACACTACGACATTTCAGCTTTACTGCTGTGCTCAACATAAAAGTCTAGATCGAAGTGCAAAATGACTCTGATTCAGTGGTAGTTTCAGAAATATCAAAAACAATCTTCTGATTCAAAGTGTGAAGCATGTAATGTCAAATCAAAGTGTTCCAAAAAATACCACTGAAGGAAGTACAGAATATGCTTACAGAAAATGCATATTAATAAGCTGTCCAATCTCAGGAGATAACGCACCCTTCAGACCAAGATTTGACAGGTTCCTACAAAGCAAAGGCACACACAAATTAGTCAAAAACATCAAAATACATATTATCAATCAGATCATAGGGAAATACTGCAAACATAACACATGAAAGAAAACAATTTAAACAGAGCAAACATAGCTGCATAAGATGGGCATCCTATACTAAACAGCCCATGCATGTCAGGGGAACTAGATGTTCAACAAAATGTCACCGCAAACAGATAAGCTGATGCTCCACATGCAGATTTGTAAAGGGCCCTGTTTCCTTTTTTGAAGTGTTAATAAGGGCCCTCCTTATCAGGACGGTCAACAAACTGTCAATCCAAAGAAAGATGCTCCCTAAATGCAGTTGGAATGCCTTATATTTTAAAACAAGAAAATGCCAATCATTCTTCCAACGGTGCAAGACAACATACTAATATGATTCTGCAGGTCTGCTAATGGCCACAAATACCAAAAATAATCAGCCTAAACAAGTAAAATGTGACGTAAATCCCTTCGTTTTCTTCTTAACAGTTCAGTTCAGGCGTTGGTTTGTTCCAAATAAGCAGAAATGACAAATCCGTGTTCCATCTTTTTCTGTGCAAAAAAAGCAACTTACAGGCCTACGACCCGCCCATCATCCGAGCACTGCACGCCGAACCAAGAGCAAGGGGTAGCGTGCCCTGCATCCCAATCCGCCAGAGCACCACGCGGATCAGCCTCTACCATCTCCCTGAACTTCAGAAGCGCAAGACCTGCAAAGAATCCAGCAAACAAAGCCCCGAACAGAGTCAAACCAAGAAGCTGGAAAAGCAACAAACCGCAGCCGAAAGAAGAAGCAACCGAAGGCACGACCCGGCACCTTCGTGATTCAGAGCCGCGCACAGCTGGAAGCCCGTCATCAGGAACCAGAGCAGGAAGAGCGCCGCCGGGCCTCTCCTCCGGAAATTCCCCATGCCTGAAGCAGCTTCACAAGAACCCGAGGACCGAGCGACTCCCAAGAAGTGCTCCTCCAAGAACTGGCGCAATCTTTCCAAAGAACCGTCAGCTCCACAAGTATTTCGACCTTTCCTCCCGGTCCGGAGGGATTGGAGCAGCAGGGGACGCGGAGCGGATTAAGCGCGGGGAAGGAGGAGAAGGGAGGAAGACCAGCGGGACCGCCGCCGCAGCCAAGAAGGAATCAAGGGGCCAACACGTGACCAAATCGCCCCTCACGAGAGAGAGAGAGAGAGAGACAGGGCCGCCTAGTAGTCTGCTAATCCCGGTGGATCCGGAGAAAAGTACTCCTGCTGCTGCTGCTACTACGGGGGAAGGGGAGGCGGCGACGAGGGGAGAGGGAGGGAGAGGGGAGGGAGAAGGAGAGGCGGTGTGAATGGTGGAATGGTGGCGGGCGGGTGACGGTGCGGGACGCGCAATCGGGCGCACTAATGGCGTGCGTACGTACTGCACTAGCCTGGAAAACGCACGCACGCACGCGGAGAGGAGGAGGACGGAATGGAATCGTTCAAACGGGGCGAGAGGGAAATGGCGCCGTCCGTTCGTTCCTTTTCACTACAGGTTTCTGTTGGGCTGGTCGCCCGGTCTGGCGTGGAAAAAAGGGACGTGATTCGTGCGTGGCCAAGTGGGGCGTGGTTGATCCGGAAAGAATTTGGGGTGTGATTGACTTGTTCAGAGCTTTGTTTTCCTGTGTGGAGTCGAGCCAGGGTGAGGTCAATGGTGGTTGGAACGTCGCGTCAAGTGGATGTGGATTGGGCGTGAGATGAAATGAGGGAGGAGGTGCGCCACGAAAGCAGCCTCGGTCTGTGCCGTGTTTATACCGTTGCGCTGAAGTTTCTCGGGACTGTTTTTTTTTTCCGAAACGGAGGCAAAAGATTCGCCTCGTCTATTAATAAAGGAGGAACAAAGTTTAGAGTTAGTCTTTTCGCACCAGTGGTGATCCAAAGCTTTGCCTCCTTCAAGATGGTGCGGAGGTCATAGCGCTCCGGTTGGGGATGTGATTGCCGGTTCTCTTGTCCCACCAATCGCGGACGAAATTGTGAAGGTGCCAATCGGCGGTGTCCATGTGAGCAATGCCAAGCTTTTCGATGATAGCCCTCCAGAGTCGGAGCGTATACCGGCACTTGAAGAAGAGATGTGCACCCGTTTCTTGCTCCCTGTGGAGCAGAGAGGGCATAGGCCACACTTATCCCAACCCCGTCGATCCAAGTGATCGGCGGTCCAGATCCTATCTTGAATAGCCAAACAAGCAAAAAAAATTACCGGGGGGGGGGGGGGGGGGGAGCCTTCCAAACCATGCGGTCCATTGAGGAAAGAGTTAGCCCAGGAACTGGGCCTTATAAGCGGTGGCCGCCGTGTAGATACCGTCATTCGAGTGCTTCCAAGAGATATCATCCTCAAGTTGCTCATCAAGATGAATGTCGCTGACCAGCATCCAAAGGGTGAAAATTTCTCGAATGTGTTAACCGAAGACGACGGTGTTGTGCTCCCTCTATAAACTAATATAAGAGTGTTTAGATGACTAAAGTAATGATCTAAACGCTCTTATAATAGTTTACGAAAGGAGTAGTTGATTTTGAAGATCCAAGCATTGTCGTTAAGGGCCTCCCTCACCTTCCAGTTCTTTCTTCTCGAGGCCTCATGGATAAGCGGTGCAATGTCCTTGGGTTTCCGCCCAAGCAGCCAAAAGGAGTTCCAAAAAGGCGTTTTGGCTCCGTTCCCACGGTGATGATAGTGGAGGCATAGAAGAAGTTGAGATCATCCTTGGTGCAAGGATTGCCAAATTTACCCATAATCTCGGGACCGTTAGGTTTGGTTGACACATCTCTTTTTTTTACGCATGTTTTCTAGAGAGGGGTGCATATTTTAACTGTGAACTCATGCCCTAGTCGAATTCACACCCCGAACTCCAATACCATCTACATTGCAACCCCAAGCTCTCAAAACCGGACAACTTTCAACCATGTGTTCCTTAAACCAGTTTTCTGGTCGGTTTTGACTGGTTTTGAAGAGATGATCGCCTAGTCAGTCGTCACGTCACCAAAATTTGACAAAAAAAATATGAAAGTGTTCAGAAAAAAATTGACAAAATTCTAAGAGATGAGCACTGCCATGTTGATAAAGGTGGAAAAATTTTAAATAGTTTTTGCCAAAAGGATTACAAAATACAACGAAAAACAAATTCTGGACCATCTTTCATCAAAATTTGACCAAAAGAAGATATTATTAGGAAAAAATGTAAAATGTAAAAAATTAGCACTACCATGCCGATAATTCTAGGAAGATTGAAACATTTTTTTCAACCAGAATAACAAATACTTTCACTTTTGGTCAAATTTTACCAAAATTTGTCCTGAATTAGAATTTCTTTTGTCCTTGGATTGGGCGTGAAATGAAATGACGGGGGAGGTGCTTAAGTTTCTCGGGACTGTTTGGTTTGGCTGACACATCTTTTTTTCTTTTCTAAACGCCGGTAAATGCGTACGTGAATATCAGGCAGTATGCTACTACGCGGATGTTAGATACTTTCTTCGTAAAGAAATATAATAGTGTTTAGATTCTTATAAAACGTACACCAAAAATGCCGTTAGCGCAGCACAACAACATCCTGATGATGCCAGCCGGTTGCGGGTAGGTGCACACCACAGTCTATAAAAAATACATATCACCCGTGCATTAATCGTGAAACGAACCCTAGCGCCGGTCATAAGTAACACTTAGGCCCTAGTTCCGTGCAAATCATCGACATTTGCGTTATACTCACGTATTCAGCTGGCGGGCCACTTAGGGCAGTTCGGGCACTCCCAACAAAAATAAGATAAAATCTATTCTCGTCTGAAAATAAAAATGAAAATGAGTATTATATATATTTAAGAAACAATTTTGCTAGTTCTCAACTAGCTAGCTTAGAAATAGTTAGGTCAAATGCCATTAAGACTTTTTGTTGAACTTCTTGGTGTTTTCTAGAGGAAGCACGATGGCAGGGTACTAGTCATTGAGGATGAGTTGTTGTGCGATGCATGGTTGGCCGTACCTACGGATTTTGCAGGCATGAGCAAGGGATCGACCTTTTGATAAAACTTGCATGCTTAGTATCATGAGCATAAGAACTTCGCACCCTACGACATGCATCGTCATCCATGAACCCAATGCGAAGTCGCTAACGCATCGGTGATACATCATCTCCAACTTCGTCATGAAGTTTTGCTGTGCGATTGTATGACTGAAGAGAATGTGGTCATCGGGCCTATCAACCATGGAGATCGTAAGTTTTGCTTTTTATTGCTCTACATGCTTGTCAATTCATTGATTCACTCAATGTTACAACTTGATAATCATCATGTTGTATAGCATGGACGCGGCTGCTGTGCTGTACCATAAGAGGGAGGCCATTTACACTCATACATTATTGGATGAAGCTCAAGGGGAACTATGTGTGGGGTGACATATGCGGGTTCTGACTCTAGTATCATTGAATTTGGAATCGATGAATTCCAAAAAACTTGTTGATCATCCTACTATCTCATATGTGATATTTATGTTTGAATTATTGTTGTACTAGGATATTCGCTTTGTTATTTATGAATGAATTCTG
Organism: Aegilops umbellulata; assembly: GCA_032464435.1. NCBI lineage: Eukaryota > Viridiplantae > Streptophyta > Magnoliopsida > Poales > Poaceae > Aegilops > Aegilops umbellulata. The sequence goes on from CP136054.1 coordinate 448,139,441, forward strand.
CTATTTTTATAATTATTTTGAGTGTTGTGGAACTAGAAAAAAAGAGTGGACACTTAGAGGACAGGATTTGATGACCGGCTCCTGTATCAGCGTCCACAGACTGGTCCAGACCAGTTTGTGGACAAATAGTAGTATGTCAATTTTAACAGTCCACGCTGGAGATGTCCACAGACAGGATTTGATGACCGGTTCCTATATCGCGAGGTCTGTACACAAAGTTCTTTTTCTCTGAAACTGAACAGATTTATGTTGTTATGGGACGATGATTTTACAAGTTTTTCTTAGTCATTATTATGTGAATTCTTGGACTAACGCACTGTCTATGTCCACAAAGGATTTGCATTGTGCAACAAGGGGATACGTTTTTAGGGGAGCGTGCAGATGAGGCGCATACATATTTAGATTAGTTCGTTCTATATCCATACATATAACAGTTTGCAGCACGTTATCTCTGTGTTTTGTAGTTGCCCTAGTGGCCTAGTGAATGAAAGCAGAGAAATAAGCTGCAGAGAGGGAATAATGTTCAGCCCGCAAAAACAAAAGGTAGTCAACTTCAGCCCATGCCTTTGAACTTTTAACCAAAGTACACTCTATCAATCGAACTCATACCGTTTTTGCGAATCATTTCTAGCCATTTGATGCTGCTACCACTTCGGAGGGACACAAAAGGCCAGCAGTGGAAGCCCCACCTAAGGGCAAGAAGTCGAAGAAAGTGAGAGTAAAACTAAATTTTAATAGCCAATAAGATGATTTGATATACATAACATTGATGTAATGATGCTACCATGTCACGCAGGCACATTGCAAAGGAGTTATTTCCTCCAAAAAATCATGAAGATGGAGGTGATCTCAGAGAAGAGAGTGCATCCAAAATCATCTGCTGTATAATATGGGAGGAACACGTTGCTGTTTATTTCACGGGTGTACAAACTCTTTAGTGTTGTTTCTTTCTGAACAACCAGTTCATGTTTATGTACTCTTTTGAATCTGTATCTTCTGGGCTGTAATATCATCGTACTGCTTAAACATGCATCTAGCAAGTTTGTTACTACTATATTACCTATCGTCTCTGTCCAACAGTGTAACAAAAGAACAGTTTCCTCAGAAGAATGACAGAAAACACAACAATGAACGTCAAGGAGAACAAAACCAGTTGAGAACCAGTTGAAAACACAACAATTCACGTCTGATATGTTGTGTTTTCTCCCTACAACTCCGTTGTCACGTCTAATGTATGAGCTGCATATATATAGGGAGTAGAGTTATGACATCTCCAACCAAAAAAACAATGCATGCCTATTCATTCACAGCTGAGCGTTTCATGTACAAGCACCAACTGCTACCAACCGCAAACAAACCCGAATTGGAAGCTTGCATTGATCCAAAGAAGGTTTAGTTACAAATGAACAATGTATAGATCAGTATCCAACAAATGGTTCAGCCCATTGCCTGCAACAAAACAACATACGAGGACACACATGAAACAGCCCCCAGCCTAAACTGTTTTTCGATCTACTGGTGCTTCCCATTCCCCATTCCATTTTCTTAACTAGAGCAGCAACAGCTAGTCACACTGGCTTTCCCATGGGCGCGGTCTTCTGCCTGCTGGTATAACAGTTTGCAGCACGTTATCTCTGTTTTTGTATGCCCTAGTGGCCTACTCAATGGAAGCAGAGGAATAAGTTGCAGAGAGGGAATGATGTTCAGTCCCCAATCTGGGTCAAGGTATCAGTGAATCCACCACGTGGGAGGGAACTTGCGCGACAGTGGCCCGATTGCTTGGCTGCCGACCGGCGGCCACGGCTCAACTTGGGCCTCCGGGAGAGTGAACCTTCCCATGTCACCACGCAGGAAGCATTCTTGGTCCTCGACGCCACGGTCGTCGTAGAAGAAAATGGACACTCCAGTGCGGAACTTGTCGTCGAGATCCTCAAAATCACTGGCATTGAAGATCCTGGAGCAACCACGCCCAACGAATATGAGCTTGGCCTGAAGGAAAAACTCATGGTCCGACTTGGAGCTGGGATCTAGCTCATGCCAGTGGAGACGGGGCTCCACATCCTCAGGGTACTCTGGATCGTCAGGTTCATCAACCTCGCTTAGCCTGAACACGCGCACAGAGGAAGTGGGCTGCGTAGGCTCATCTTGATACTTGAGGACCATGAGGAAAGGATTATCCTCCTCCATACCTCCAAGATAAACCAAATACCGCTGGACTGTCATGTTCTCCGGGTGTTCCTCATCATATATCTCCCAATCCTTCTCGACATAAATCTCCAGGCGGGGTGGGACTCCCTCACGGTTGGGATGAGCTCCAATTCTCTCCATGTTCTCATAAGAGTTGAGGAAGTAAAAGCTGCCATTGGAGTATACCACATCGTGTATATCCAGACTCTGCTTTCGGATGAGATCCCAGTCAATGCACGTCCAGTGCTCCTTGGACGGGTCCCATAGTGCAATGCCAGAGAACTCACTGCCCTCGATCCTTGCAATCGCGCCGATGGTGTAGTTGTATGGTGGGTCCAGAACTGGCGACCCTGATAGAGCAGCTGCCTCAACTCGGATATCTCGTGCATGCCCGTCCACCATTGTCGTCGTTGGCATCGGAATGCTGACGCCGGAGAATATGTTGAACAGCCTGTTCTCCAGTGGTTCATCAAGAGCGAGGACGAACCACCCCCCTTCGTAGGATCCACAGAAACGTGCTCTCTGCTTGATGTCTGGTGGGAGTCCGAGGCGCCGGGTGTTCCCTCCCTGTGTTACGTGGACCAGAGGGTGCTCTGGAGAAGCCGGTAGCACCAAGGACGGGAGCAGTGGAGGAAGACGAGGAGGGTGTTTTTTGATGAACCCGTGCCATTTCTTGTTGACCACGGAGAAACGGAGACGATCTACCGGACATGGCAGGCGGGAGAGCACAACGGGAAGCAGCTCGCGGGGAATGTCTGCCCATCCCGCTGTGAGGCCGACGGTGTCCGTGCTCTGCACCAAGCAAATAGTAGTAGTATATGGATCAGAAATCAGCAAATAATTCGAATCAGATGCTCGTATGAAGTATTTGGGACAGGAAATAATTCGAATCAGATGCTCGTGCAAGTATTCGGATCAGCGAATAAATTCGAATCCGTTGCTCGCACAAGTATTTGGATCATCAGCAAATAAATTCGAATCCGATGCTCGTACAAGTATTTGGATCAGCAAATAAATCTCGTACAAGTATTTGGATCAGCAAATAATTCGAATCCGATGGCTCGCACAAGTATTTGGGTCAGCAAATAATTCGAATCCGGTGCTCGTACAAGTATTTGGATCAGCAAATAACTGGAATCAGATACTCGCTCTCGCTCCTAGAGAATTCGGATCAGACGCTCGCTCTCGATCTCGCTCCTAGAAAGAGAGAAGAGAGGAGGAAGACTCACATCATCAGCCGCACGAGCGCGCTTGCTCCCCTCTTCTGGATCCATCTCCAACTCGGCCGCGACCCCTTTCTCCCGAGGCCCGCGAGGCAGGATGGGCGTCAGAATATATAGGGAAGGGCTGCTTGCTGGCCTGGCCAGGAGCCGGGAGGGGATGTGAGGGGAGGGAAACGAATTCGCTCGATTCGAACTGGACCTCACTTTTCTGTTAGGAACTGGAGTAATTAATTAGATAGGGTCAATGTCGGTTGCGGCAACCACCCCCTGTAAGCGCCGTCTAATCACAATTAATGAGACAACTGTTCAATCACTTGCTTTCCCTTCTAAACTCCAAGAGAGGGTTTAAAAAAAAAAAATCCAAAAGGGGAAAATCAAGAGGGGAAGAAGAAATGAATCGGAGACTCGAGTCAAGTAGTACTACCACGCAAATACCAACTTCATCTAGTACTTCTTTTTTTTTGCGGGTAACTTCATCTAGTACTTGCTACAGAGAAACAAGGCGCATGGCTACACGAACAGAATCTTGCCTGGACGCTGGACGACGGACCAAGCCATCGATGGGATGAGGCATCGCCTGGCTTCACCAACCGCACTGGACCAAGACGCCGGTTCCGGCGGCCTCGTCCCCGCCGCCGCCGAATCACACGCGCCCGAGCCCTCTGGCCGGAGCAGGGCGCGCGCCACGCGGCGAACACATCAGCGGCCTCTGGCGCACGGCGAGCAGGGCCTCCCGGCCGGCAGCGGACATCTTTTCCTCGGGACACACGGGAGAAAGATTGGGGATTCTTATCCATTGGGCTATTTATTGATTTAGCCCTCTAACTTTGTGTTAAACCCGCCAAAGTCCATGTGTTTCTATATGGAAAACGTTTACATTTGGCACGCCATACGAACTTTGCGTCGGTCGCGTGGATCGCTCTCATATGCCACGCGCACCCACCAACGCCGGGGCGCCACCCGTCCTTGCGGGCCCATGCATATCCCTTCCCCCTCGTATCTTCTTCCTCCTCTTGCTAATCCTCTCTCCCCGATGCGCGCCGACATGGTCGCACTCCTCCTTTCTCCCCCGACGCTCGTCGCCATGGCCGTACACTCTCCTCCACTTCCCTGATGCTTGTCACCATGGCCATGCACTCTCCTCCACTTCCCAGATGCTCGTCACCATGACCTCCTCCTCCGCCGCCACCATGGATGTGCCTCCCCGATGCGCGCCGACATGGCTGCACTCCTCCTTTCTCCCTCGACGCTCGTCACCATGGCCGTACACTCTCCTCCACTTCCCTGATGCTTGTCGCCATGACCTCCTCCTCCGCCGCCGCCATGGATGTGTGATGACCCACAAGTATAGGGGATCAATTGTAACTCTTTCTGATAAGTAAGAGTGTCAAACCCAACGAGGAGCAGAAGGAAATGACAAGTGGTTTCAGCAAGGTACACTACAAAAAAAATACACTTCCGTGATGATACGTGTTTGCCACGGTAGGTCAAGTTTTCTGTCATGCATGTACATCCATGACGATTTTATGACAGAATCAAGATAGTCATACCTGTGCTGTCGTATAAGTGTTCCATGACATTACCAAAATTATCATCAGGAAGTGTCCACTTCCATGACGATAAATGACGCGCCATGGAAGTGTTTTCGTCAAGGGTAACCGACACGTGGCATCCACCGTAACAGGTCACCGTTAAGCTATCGGGTCCGGTTTTGGATCCGATAACCCGTTAACAGCCCAAACCAATGGGGATTTTCCACGTGTAAAATTCTCATTGGCCGGAGGAAACACGTGTTGGCTCACCGTTGGGACAGATGTCATCCACTCATTGGACAGGAGGTGCCTATGATACGTCGACACGTGGCATGGCCAAACAGAGGCCCACTCCGGCGAAAAGGCCGGCCCGTTTGACTTGGTCAGAAGGTAACGGGTCGGCCCACGAAAAGCCTGTTAATGGCATGTTTGTATATAGCCCATTTACGGCCCGTTAACTCACGGCCCGTTACGGCCTATCGGAATTTAGCCCAGTAACTTCATCTGGGCCGTCATTTCCAGCCCGTTGTAACTTCCGGCCCATGTATGGCCCGTGATGTCTTTCGGCCCATATGAGGCCCTTTGCAACTCCGGGCCCATTAAAGGCCCGAGATGAAACTGGCCCATAATGAACAGTGTATCGCTTTATACCCATTAACGGCTCATTATTCTGTCGGCCGTTTCCAGCCCGTGTTAACTTTCGTCCTTCTAAGGGCCCATTTATTCTTGGGCTCATTTCTAGAATTCGGTTAGTCACGATCCGTTCACGCCTGTTCCATTTGTGGGCCAAATTTAGCCCGTGGTTACATTTGGCCCATTTGTGGCCCGTTAACCCGTTGGGCTGTTTTCATAGCGTTATCAAATATGGCCTATTAACGGCCCGTTATGGTCTATGAATAGTACGACCCATGTTTGGCGAAATGATTATACGCCCCGTAGAAGGCCCATGGATCCTACAGACCGCTGAAGGCCAATGGATCCTACGGCCCGTAGAAGGCCAATGGATCATATGGCCCGTAGAAAGTCCATGGATCCTACGACCCGTAGAAGGCCCATGGATCCTATGGCCCGTAGAAGGCCCATGGATCCTACAGCCCGCAGGAGGCCCATGGTTACAACGGTCTGTGTGTTGCCATGGTTATTATGGCCTAGTTACCAAAATAGGTTATTGTGGCCACTAGAAAAACGCGGAAAAAGAACTGCAGTGACTACAAGCAAACAACTAAACAAGACAATAAAGAAATAAACAAGTAAGCAACTAATGCTAGCCTATTACAGCTATTACACATATTACATCCATTGGGCATCAAAGTTCGCCACCAGTGCAAATGTAGGGAACAAAGCAGCATATTACATACACTAGCCGTCAGTGCAAATAAACGCGGCAGCAAAACAAGTCCGTAACTGAAACAACTTCAGAAGAGCTCAAGAAACGTTATCCTGGGTATCCACCATGCTGGCAAATAAGCTTAGCAAGCTTATTAGCTTTGTCCTGTTTGGCGCTAAAATCCTCCAATGCTTGCTGTTGCACCAAAAAGAATGCTCCAGGGACTTCCGCAGTCCTTCCGCTTCTTGTCGCAGCACAGCTGATCGATGTCTTTCAGCTTGTAGTTGAGACTCAAGAAACTGAACTGATTCATACAGTGAGTTTGAATAGCTTGTGCAAGCGGTAGTGGCCATAACTCGAACAGTAAACCAAAATAGGACTTTGGGGTTGTCTCACTGTCATGGTTTTCCTTAGCTGTTTTATCAGCTTTGTTGGAGACCAACAAGGATGTCTCACTATCCTGAACCTTATCTGCATTACTTCCTTTACCATTGCTTAATAAGGCACTCTTCCCCAATATTCTGTCAGCATTCTAAAAGAAGAAACAAGCAGACACATAACAGGTTTAGCATGTACTAGTATATGAAACTCATTTCGATGAACCAGTTCATTAGTAAGGTGGACAAGATTAAACTACCAAGTCTTCTATTGCCAAGTAGTACATTATAAAAGCATTAGACAAACATATATCTATGTCCTATGGTCACTGCATTGTCTTGCCAAATCAAATAGAGACACGGTTCAAATCATATCAGTTCAGGAGAAAGCAGCACTGACAGAATACAAAGTGTGGGAAACTACATGGCACAACAAGATTTCATATGGGTACCATGGGTCTACATGTACAACAACACTATTGGCTCTGTTGTGATACTAGTAATGTGCATGTTATGAGATCAACTGCATACACAATTGAAATTGAAATCAACAGAGTTACTTATAAGAGCAAACCTGTTAAAGAAACATGCGTAAACATACATGTTGTGCCATTGGAGTTTCAGATTGATCATTCAATTTAAAAATAAGTTTGTATGAGTAACTACAGTGATACCAGAGCGAAGCAGTATGCACGATAGCAATGGAATCTTAAATGAGAACAGTTGTTCTTTAGGTTTAAGCACTTGTTCTACATGAACAGAGTACAGTAAGACGCAAGCATATAATACTTAAAAATGAGCTCATAGACCTTACCACATTCTTGGTTCGGGACCAGTACACAACAAGGCGTTCCCAGTCATCATCCAGTAAATGTGTCTCAGGAGAACGTAAGGGAATTTGATGAGTTTCTTTGCCAGTGAAGTACATTTTCTTTAGGTAATTCTGTTACTGCCACCAAGCATTCTTGAAGATAGTAGAGGTATTAACACAGGATACCTCATCCTGAGTTTCCAAATCGGTCCTTCTCTATAGAGAAAAATGGGAAAATTTGTTGTATTATAACCATCATGGAGGTAGAATGTATGGGACAAAGCAAAGTAATTGCCATGAATAAACATTACTTACACATAACTCCTGGACAAACACCTGCAACTGGCATTTTCCTTCATCTTCAGTATAATATTTCCATGATGGGAAGATACGCACAGACGGTTTAACAATATCAAATGCGATAGATGCTAAACTATGAATGGCTGGTTGTGCTTCCTCCATGGGAATAGGTGTACTAACTGGTGGAGTTGGGGTTCGCCGTGGTAGTACTGGCGCTTTGGGCACTAGAGCTTCCTTACTAACTGCTCTTGTTTGGGAGTTTTGTGGTGGAGATGGTGCTGTGTCAACAGGAACTGGGTTACTATCTGCTGGGGTTGGGGTTAGATTGGGTGAAGCTGGTTCTCTGTCCATCGCAGTAGGGGTACAATCTGCGAGAGTCTGGGTTATGTGTGGTAGGGCTGGTTCTCGTGCATGTACAACCGGGGTGCTATCTCCACCAAGAGGTAGCACTGTTTTATTTGAAGACTATGTTTTACTCCGCTAGATACTGCCATCACCCGCTCAAAATCAAATGGCTGATAAACAGGAAACATAGTTGAATGTACAGACGTTGCATGAGAGGCAGATGCAATAGATAGTGTGGAAAAAAGAGGGCATGAAATAGTTGAAATGTATATTGTTTAACTAAAAAGGATAGCATGACATAATTTCACATATAATGTCTATCTAAACTGGATAGCATAGCATAACATAATTCAAAGATATGATGACTAACTAAAGAGGATGGCATGACATAATTCACATACATGTTATCTAAGTAATCAGGATCGCATGATTTAACTCACATATGTGATTTATATGCTAAGCAGAGGGCATTCACATATATGTTGTCTCAACTAAGAACATGGTGTTGAATATTTTGTATATGATGTCTAAACTATGCAATGCAAGACACCATATGCATGATATGAGCAGTATAACCATGCCAAGTTAGAGCATACACCTCGTTGGGGAATAGGACTGGTCATCTGTCTCTGAATCCATCTCTGAAGAGCTATCGGGACCCAACAAGAGATCTGCTTTGACAGGTAGCACTGTCTGCTCTGAAGGCCTTGTTTTCACTCCAGATTTTTCCATCACCCATTCAAATGGCTGATTCACAGGAAGAGTAGTTTAATGTACAAACATTGTCGACAAATGGAAATGTAATGAAGAAAAGGATGAGCAAGATATCATTCAAATATATGATGCCTGGTTAAACAGGTTGGCATTGGACATTTCACATATATTATGGCTGGCTAAAAAACATGAGACTGCATAATTCCCATATATGACATTGAAACTAAACAGGTCGCATTACAGAACATGTCTAAACTAAGCAGATGACATATATGATGTCGAAAGTAGGCACTGCAAGGCAACATATGCATGATATGACTAACATCATCATGCCAAGTTAGAGAAAACACCTTGGGGGGGGGGGTAAATAGGAGTGGTCAGCTGCGTCTGAATCCGCCTCAGAACAAATATCTTCCTCTGGATTACAATCTAGAGAGGGTGGGGGAGGGTTTGCCATTGAACCCACCATGGAGCGATGTCTGCATGACATTGTATTGCCGTGCAAAATTCTTCTCTTTTTCTGTACATGTTCAGCATGACTGTGTACAATATCTGACATGCATACAAAAAACATATAGTGAGATTATGTAAGGAGAGCATGCAGAAATCTAGGATGATGGTAACAACCAGTGGATGGATCAAAAAATAATGATAGCAGGCTGATGATTGCTTTAATTTAATAAAAAAACAGATGATGATTGCTTTACTATTTGTTTCCCATCGAAGATGAACAACTTAGGCATACCCTAGGTGAACCAGATATTAGACAGAGATAATATTCATTGCTGCCTTGATATGTGCCCCACAACTAATTTAGAACTCAAGTTTGAACATTAATTTGGACCTGACTTGGAGTCTAAGAGGTGAACAAGACGATAAATTAGCAGGTAACATTAAGCAATGCATAACATAAGCAGAAACAAAAGTGTGCGACCTCTCTTGTGGACTCGTGTACTCCTCAGGTTCATCTGCTGAGTCGATGGTGGTGATGCCGTTGCGGCGGGTGCCGGCGGAAGGGAAGGAGATCTGAGGCGGCGAAAGACGGTCAGGAGTCATGATGTCTGGTTTGGTGGATGCTTCTGTCGATGGAGCAGCTCCGGTGAGGTGGACGACGTCGCGGCAGGAGCAGGACAAACAACACAAAGTTTTCTTCGACACCTACCTGTAACTGAAGTAATTCTGTAAGGGCTCATTTGGCTTACATGATTCTAAAAATGCAGGGATAGGAGGAAAAACACCGGAATAGGTTTGGAATGCACATGGGAAATAGAGCATTTGTGAACCCATGATTTCTGTCAACTTGGATGTTTGGTTCACAGGAATTGAAGGAGCAGAGGAATGCAAAGAAACATGGCCAAAATAAAGTGAAACCATATGAAAGCGTGTACAGTTAGAATGTTATTCTGCCACTAATGCACTTGGTCTTGTTTTCATGCATAGGATTTTGAAAAGTAGGTCCAGCTGGACGTTTTGCTTCATTCCTTTCAACAAAATGCATGAATAATTGAATAGTAGAGTGCCATAGGAAAATTTCCTACTGCTATGTTTTTCTGTTGAACCAAAATAACCTTAATGGATTGACATGAATGTAGAGTAATAAGTGATGCGATAAGTGTGCAACCTCTTTGCCGTCGCCGTGTCGACCTCAACATCATTGGGTTGGTCGCTGAAGAAGTTGAGGCAGAGGTGGCCGTTGGAGGTGTGGAGGAAGATCTGAGGAATCTGTAGACGACGTCCAGGGCACTACTCTGTTGCGATGGATAGTTCCATCATTGGAGCAGCTCCGGCGAGCCGTAAGACGTTGAGGCTGAAGCAGCACAAGACATACATCGTTAATCTCAAGTGGGATTCTAATAGCATCTCCAACAGATGATGTAAAATAGATTACCAAAAACTGATAGATGTAAAATTTACATCACCAAAAACCACCGGACTACAATAGATGAGGTAAAAACTGTTGACTCTGAACTTAACTGTCGAAACTGGAATTTACTGTGGAATCTTAATGTTACTGTCGAAACTGAACGCAATGGTAGCAGAGAGGCGCTTCACATGTAGTTTAGGGAGGGTCTGCGATTCATCTTCAACTGGCACCCCCTGAGCCGCCAGCCACCACCAGCCGAACCGCCGGCCCCCGCCGCCCGCGGCCGGGAGCGCTGCCTCGCTGCCCTAGAACCACTCCCCTCCACCGGGCCGCCGCCGCCCCAGCCAGCCCTCTAACCCCCCATGCCGAGCTTTTTCTCCGGCGATCCCCACGACACCGCCCCACCACCATGCCCCCCACCGTCGGTGACCACCGCCCCCACCCTAAACCCTAAGATAGATAGTGGGGTACCTCTCCGGCGAGCCCCCTCCTCACTGCGGGTGGTTCTTCCTTAACTCCGGCGAGCCCCCCACCCCCTGAAAATCGACTGACCCAAAAGTCGATTCAGTCGACCGAAGTGTAGCTAAATCAGAGCAGAGCAACACCATGAGCGAGGGGGAGAGCAGCAGTAGCAGCGCGAGTGAGCGAGTGAGAGCCGGAGCAGCAGCAGCAGATCCGGCTGGTATGGACGCCGCCGCCGAAGGGGCCTCGCACTGGGGAAGAGCCGCCATGGAGATTTCGCCCGCGGCGCCGTATTCGAGGTAGCCGCGCCATGGGGGTGCGAGATGGAGCACGGTCGCCGTCGGGAGGTCGAGTTAAGGAGAAGGTCAGATGCCATGAGTGTACAATCTCTTTGGTGGCGTCGAGTAGGCCTCGGTTTTGTCCAAGGAGTCGGTGAGGATGCTACGGTTCTGGTGGAGCAGGTTAAGGCGACACTATGGGGATGGAGCAGTTGCGACAGACGAGGTGATCGTCGGAGCAACTCCTTGGAGGTGGAGGATGGGGCGGCTGAACCGGCGGGACGACGAGATGGACGATGGATCCTCATCCGGGGAGGTGGATGAGGGACGTCGAGCTGTTGCGATGGACGACATTGTCGAGGAAGAGGCTCCGGCCGGGCAGCGGTGAGGTGGCGGATGGAGGAGGGTGGGGTTTCACGGCTGGATAGGAGAGGTTATGGCGGCCTGGGATTTCGAATGGCGAAAAGGAGGCGATGGGAGGGGGGAACCATGACTTAGGGACGCGCTTGTCCAAAATGTAGGGTGTGTTACAAAAGTACCGTCACCTATTTGAACTAGCGGCCCTTTCGGCTCAAGGTTAGAAGGGGGATTTCGTGGGTCAGGATTTGGCAGGTAGAGGGAGTTTTTGCGCGTGTTGTAATTTCGGGATAGAAAGGCGCGAGTTTTGGGAGCACGATATCTGAGGCCTCCTTTGGTTTAGAGGAATCTTGTAGGAATTTCATGGGATAGGATTTCTATAGGAAAAATTCCTTCAGAGCCCTTTGGTTTGTAGAAATGGAATCCTATTCCTATGGAGGAATTCTTCATATCCTTCACATTTCATAAAAAAAAAACATCGACCTAGACTCAATGAAAAAAAATCCTATGATGTGAATCAAAGGGCATCTCCTTTCCTATTCCTACTCATAGGATTTGAGATACATGTCATCTCATTTCCTATGACTTTCCTATTCCTACGATTTTCCTACCCTATGAACCAAAGGAGGCCTGAATTTTCGGGATATAACAAGGCGCAGGTTGAATTTTAGGGACAAGCCTAACGTGTAATATTGTACTTATACGTACCAAATCAATTCGCACTTCCCTCAACGAAAAAATATAACTATTCACACCACACAAATAGAGAGTCTTGTCCCGGTTTACTATACAAATGCTATTCAAAGCTATGAATCCATGTTATGTCCAATTAATTTTTTTTGCTGGCTATATAATGCATGTAACCTACTCATACCAACATTTTAGTGCATTCCAAATGTCTATACTACCGCTGCAATTCGAACTAAATTTGAATTCGTTTCTCTATTTGAATAAGAATCTACAATCATGATTGTTGCCAACTTTAACCATCATTCGTGTATTACCTTAACAACACACCACATGATTACTATAGAGATAGATATGAGCTATGTGTACTATATGAACTCGAATTCAATTTTTTGAATACACTCGATGTTGATTCCAGATAATAGTACATTTGATGTACTAACTAGATATTCATAATCTAAACCATGTTCCATACTTACACCGTGTTTATCACACAAAGTATAGTGCCACGCCCCCTACATTATGACAAGTATTTAGCCATGAGCTGCAAAAGCCACACATTATCCCAAATTATAATCAATGTTCTACATTACGATATCTTCACCAAGTATCCGTATCCACTTTTCTATAATGAATTATGATCTCTGTTCATCTTTTACATCTTCACGATCCTCTTGTGTTTGTAGCTAGCTAGCGCTAACTTTCTATCTTGCATGCACACGCCCGCCCCCCTCTCACCCTCCCTCAGTGTCCCCTCCATCGCGCACATTCGTTATTTCTCTTTAGGTCGTTCACCCATGGTGTGTGTAGGCCCCTGGCTCCTTCTTTCCAGCACACACCGGTCGATATACCTCTCTAGCCAAGTGTGCCTACCACAAACACACACTTCCCCTCTTCTCTTCTCACCATCCATGCCCCCCTATGTCCAATACGGTTCCATGCAGGTGCACACTCCCCCCTCTTTTCATTGATCTTATACTCGTACACTCCTCCCCCCTCGACATAGTAGGCCTCTTGCACCACCTCCTAGCCGCACCCCTCTCCCCCTGTCCGTCTCTCCGAACATTATTTGCTTCTAACACATGCATGCATGTATACGTACCGATCTCCCTACATATAGCTAGGTCGACTATAATTCTTTTTCCCCACACACCAATAGACTTACCTCATTAGTTATGTATCTCCCTTTCTAGGACACACGATGGTTGATCTTCCTATGTAGTTACATATGCTTACCACAACCATATCGTCCCCCTCATCATCCTTGCATACCTCCCGACCCGTCTCTCACACGCACGTGCATAGACAGACATACATCCCCAGCCCTCTCTTATTGATATTGCACTCGTACCTTCCGTTTGTCTAGCAGGCCTCTCTCACCATTTGTGAGAAGCAACTCCACCACCAACCCTCCGACACTCTACCTTTGTCTTTCTCCCAACCTTATTCTCTGCTACACATATGCATGGATGCCGATCGATCTCCCTCAATACATAGCTAGGTCTCTCTCCTTATCCACACATATACTAGTCGGTCTACCTCTCTATAATTAGTCTCTGCACCCTCCCCCCCACACCGATAGTTGAAGTTGTAGGTAGGTATCCATGCCACAGAGAAAAACTGCACCTCTGACCTCTCAAATTCCAGTAGGCCAGCCGCCCTATATCTTTGACGTGGGCAAACACAAATTCGATGACACTATTTATCGATTGCACAGCCACACACTTCATCCCTGTTTTCGATTCTATCGATATCTCTCGCCGATGATCCCTCCACTCTCTTCTCGTGGATCGCTCCCTCTATACATGATATATCCATGACTCTGTTTCACACACATTGCATATGTTACGTTTTTTGTTTGAGATATCATCGACACATTGCCTTTGTTTCGCACAAACCATCTCTCTCACACCCACCCACGTACGTACCTGCACCTAAAGAAGAGGTGCACGTAGGACGCACGTACTCACGTCTCCACTACAAAAAATACACTTCCGTGATGATACGTGTTTGTCACAGTAGGTCACGTTTTCTGTCATGCATGTACATCCATGACGATTTTATGACAGAATCAAGATAGTCATACCTGTGCTGTCGTTGAAGTGTTCCATGACATTACCAAAATTATCATCACGGAAGTGTCCACTTCCATGATGATAAATGCCGCGTCATGGAAGTGCTTTCGTCAAGGGTGACCGACACGTGGCATCCATCGTAACGGGTCGCCGTTAAGCTATCGGGTCTGGTTTTGGATCCGATAACCTGTTAACAGCCCGGACCAATGGGGATTTTCCACGTGTAAAATTCTCATTGGCCAGAGGAAACACGTGTTGGCTCACCGTTGGGACAGATGTCATCCACTCATTGGATAGGAGGTGCCTATGATACGTCGACACTTGGCATGACCCAACAGAGGCCCATTCTGGTGAAAAGGCCGACCCGTTTGACTTTGTCAAAAGTTAATGGGCCGGCCCACGGAAAGCCTATTAACGACATGTTTGTATATAGCCCATTTACAGCCCGCTAACTCCCGTCCCGTTACGGCCTATCGGAATTAAGCCTAGTAGCTTCATCTGGGCCATCCAATATGATTCCAGCCCGCTGTAACTTCCGGCCGATGATGTTTTTCGGCCCATATGAGGCCCGAGAGGAAACTGGCCCATAATCAACAGTGTATCGCTTTAACCCATTAACGGCCCATTATTCCGTCGGCCGTTTCCAGCCCGTTTTACCTTTTGGCCTTCTAAAGGCCCATTTATTCTTGGTCTCATTTCTAGAATTCGGTTAGTTACGGTCCGTTACTGGCCTGTTCCGTTTATGGGCCAAATTCAGCCCGTGGTTACATTTGGCCCGTTTGTGGCCCGTTAACCCGTTGGGCTATTTTCATAACGTTATCAAATACGACTTATTAATGGCCCGTTATGGTCCACGAATAGTACGACCCATGTTTGGCGAAATGATTATACACCCCGTAGAAGGCCCATGGATCATACGTCCCGTAGAAGGCCCATGGATCATACGGCCCGTAGAAGGCCCATATATCATACGGTCCGTTGAAGGCCCATGAATCATACGACCCGTAGAAAGTCCATTGATCCTACGGCCCATAGAAGGCCCATGGATCCTATGGCTCGCAAGAGGCCCATGGTTACAACAGTCCATGTGTTGCCATGATGATCATTGTGGCCTAGTTACCAAAAATAGGTTATTGTGGCCATTAGAAAAACACGGAAAAAGAACTGCAGTGACTAAAAGCAAAAACTAAAAAAGACAATAAGGAAATAAATAAGCAAGAAACTAACGCTAGCCTATTACAACTATTACACATATTACATCCACTTGGCATCGAAGTTCGCCACCAGTGCAAATATAGGGAACAAAGTAACATATTACATACACTGGCTGTCAAAATTGGCCACCAGTGCAAATAAACGCGGCAACAAAACAAGTCCATAACTGAAACAACTTCAGAAGCGCTCAAGAAACATTATCCTAGGTATCCACCATGCTGGCAATAGGCTTAGCAAGCTTATTAGCTTTGTCCTATTTGGTGCTAAAATCCTCCAACGCTTGCTGTTGCACCAGAAAGTTTGCATCTGAATGCTCCAGCGACTTCCGCAGTCCTTCCGCTTCTTGTCGCAGTACAGCTGATCGATGTCTTTCAGCCTGTAGTTGAGACTCAAGAAACCAAACTAATTCAGACAGTGAGTTTGAATAGCTTGTGCAAGCGGTAGTGGCCAGTAACTCGAACAATAAACCAAGACAGGACTTTGGGGTTGTCTCACTGTCTTCAAGATAGTTTTCCTTAGCTGTTTTATCAGCTTTGTTGGAGACCAACAAGGATGTCTCTCGATATTGAACCTTATCTGCATTACTTCCTTTACCATTTCTTAATAAGGCTTTCTTCCCCAATATTCTATCAGCATTCTAAAAGAAGAAACAAGCAGACACATAACAGGTTTAGCATGTACTAGTATATGAAACTCATTTCGGTGAACCAGTTCATTAGTAAGGTGGACAAGATTAAACTACCAAGTCTTCTATTTCCAAGTAGTACATTATAAAAGCATCAAACAAACATATATCTATGTCCTATGGTCACTGCATTGTATTGCCAAATCAAAATAGAGACACGGTTCAAATCATATCAGTTCAAGAGAAAGCAGCACTGAAAGAATACAAAGCGTGGGAAACTACACAGCACAACAACATTTCAGATGGGTACCACGAGTCTACATGTACGAGAAAACTATTGGCCCTGTTGTGATGCTAGTAATGTGCATGATATGAGAAGTCAACTGCATAAACAATTGAAATTGAAATCAACAGAGCTATTTATAAGAGCAAACCCGTTAAATAAAAATGCGTAAACATACCTATTGTGCCATTGGAGTTTCCATTGGATCGTTCAATTTAAAAATAAGTTCGTATGAGTAAATAAAGTGATACAAGAGCAAATTAGTATGCACGATAACAATGGAATCTTAAATGAGAACAATTGTTCTTCAGGTTTAAGCACTTGTTCTACATGAACAGAGTATAGTAAGACGCAAGCATATAGTACTTAAAATAAAATGAGCCCATAGACCTTACCACATTCTTGGTTCGGGACCAGTACAGAACAAGGCGTTCCCAGTCATCGTCCAGTAAATGTGTCTCAGGAGAACGTAAGGGAATTTGATGAGTTTCTTTGCCAGTGAAGTATGTTTTCTTTAGGTAGTTCCGATACTGCCACCAAGCATTCTTGAAGATAGCAGAGGTATTAGCACAGGTTACCTCATCCTGAGTTTCCAAACCGGTCCTTTTCTATAGAGAAAAATGGGAAAAATTGCTGTATTATAACCATCATGGAGGTAGAATGTATGGGACAAAGCAAAATAATTGCCATGAATAGCATTACTTACACATAACTCCTGGACAAACACCTCCAACTAGCATTTTCCTTCATCTTCAGTATAATATTTCCATGATGGGAAGATATGCACATATGATTTAACAAGATCAAATGTGATAGATGCTAATTAAACTATGAATGACTGGTTGTGCTTCCTCCACAGGAATAGGTGTACTAACTGGTGGAGTTAGGGTTTGCTGTGGTAGTACTGCGGTTTGGGCACTGGAGCTGCCTTACTAACTACTCTTGTTTTGGAGCTCTGTGGTGGAGATGGTGCTGTGTCAACAGGAACTGGGTTACTATCTGCTGAGGTTGGGGTTAGATTGGGTGAAGCTGGTTCTTTGTCCATCGCAGTAGGGGTAAAATCGTCAAGAGTCTGGGTTATGTGTGGTAGGGATGGTTCTCGTGCATGTACAACCGGGGTGCTATCTCCACCAAGAGGAAGCACTGTTTTATTTGAAGACCGTGTTTTTTACTCCGCTAGATATTGCCATCACCCGCTCCAATTTAGATGGCTGATATACAGGAAACATAGTTGAATGTACAGACATTGTATGAGAGGCAGATGCAATAGATAGTGTGAAAAAAAGAGGGCATGAAATAGTTGACATGTATATTGTTTAACTAAAACGGATATCATGACATAATTTCACATATATGATGTCTATCTAAACTGGATAGCATAGCATAACATAATTCAAATATATGATGACTAACTAAACAGGATGGCATGACATAATTCACATACATGTTATCTAAGTAATCAGGATTGCATGATTTAATTCACATATGTGATTTATATGCTAAGCAGAGGGCATTCACATATATGATGTCTAAACTAATTAAGAACATGATGTTGAATATTGTGTATATGCTGTCTAAACTATGCAATGCAAGATACTATATGCATGATATGAGCAGTACAACCGTGCCAAGTTAGAGCATACACCTCGGTGGAGGAATAGGACTGGTCATCTGTCTCTGAATCCATCTTTGAAGAGCTATCGGGACCCAGCAAGAGATCTGCTTTGATAGGTAGCACTGTCTGCTCTGAAGGCCTTGTTTTCACTCCAGATTTTTCCACGACCCACTCAAATGGCTAATTCATAGGAAGAGTAGTTTAATGTACAAACATTATCGACAATTGGAAATGTAATGAAGAAAAGAATGGGCAAGATATCATTCAAATATATGATGCCTGGTTAAATAGGATGGCATTGCACATTTCACATATATTATGGCTGGCTAAAAGACATGGGACTACATAATTCCCATATATGATATTGAAACTAAACATGTCGCATTACAAAACATGTCTAAACTAAGCAGATGACATATATGATGTCGAAAGTAGGCACTGCAAGGCAACATATGCATGATATGACTCACATCATCATGCCAAGGGGTAAATAGGAGTGGTCAGTTGCGTCTGAATCCGCCTCAGAAAAGATATCTTCCTCTGGATTACAATCTGGAGAGGGGGGGGGGGGAGGGTTTTCCATTGAACCCACCATGGAGCGATGTCTGCATGACATTGTATTGCCGCGCAAAACTCTTTTCTTTTTCTCTACATGTTCAACATGATTGTGTACAATATCTGACATGCATACAAAAAAATATAGTGAGATTATGTAAGGAGAGCATGCAGAAATCTAGAGTGATGGTAACAAGCAGTGGATGGATTCAAAAATAATGATAGCAGGCTAATGATTGCATTAATTTAATAAGAAAATAGATGATGATTGCTTTACTATTTGTTTCCCACCCAAGATGAACAACATAGGCATGCCCTAGGTGAACCAGATATTGGACAGAGATACTATTAATTACTGCCTTGATATGTGCCCCACAACTAATTTAGAACTCAACTTTGAACATTAATTTGGACCTGAATTGGAGTCTAAGAGGTGAACAAGACGATAAAGTAGCACGTAACATTAAGCAACGCATAACATAAGCAGAAACAAAAGAGTGCGACCTCTCTTGTGGACCCGTGCACTCCTCAGGTTCATCTGCTGAGTCGATGATGGTGATGCCGTTGCGGTGGGTGCCGGTGGCAGGGAAGGAGATCTGAGGCGGCGAAAGACGGTCATGAGTCATGATGTCTGGTTTGGTGGATGCTTCTATCGATGGAGCAGCTCAGGTGAGGTGGACGATGTCGTGGCAGGAGCAGGACAAACCACACAAAGTTTTCTTCGACACCTACCTGTAACTGAAGTAATTTAGTAAGGGCTCATTTGGCTTGCATGATTCTAAAAACGCAGGGATAAGAGGAAAAACACCGGAATAGGTTTGGAATGCACATGGGAAATAGAGCATTTGTGAACACATGTTTTCTGCCAACTTGGATGTTTGGTTCACAGGAATTGGAGGAGCAGAGGAATGCAAAGAAACATGGCCAAAATAAAGTGAAACCATATGAAAGCGTGTATAGTTAGAATGTTATTCTGCCACTAATGCACTTGGTCTTGTTTTCATGCATAGTATTTTGAAAAGTAGGTCCAGGTGGATGTTTTGGTCTATTCCTTTCAACAAAATGCATGAATAATTGAATAGTAGAGTGCCATAGGAAAATTTCCTATTACTATGTTTTTTCGTTGAACCAAAATAGCCCTAATGGATCGACATGAATGTAGAGTAATAAGTGATGCGACAAGTGTACAACCTCTTTGCCGTAGCCATGTTGACCTCAGCATCTTTGGGTTGGTCGCTGAAGAAGTTGAGGCAGAGGTGGCTGACAGAGGTGTGGAGGAAGATCTGAGGAATCTGTAGATGGTGTCCAGGGCACTGCTCTGTTGTGATGGATCATTCCATCGTTGGAGCATCTCCGGTGAGCCGTAAGACGTCGAGGTTGAAGCAGCATAAGACACACATCGTTAATCTCAAGTGGGATTCTAATAGCATCTCCTATAGATGATGTAAAATACATTACCAAAAAGTGATAGATTTACGAGCATGATTGGTTTGCTGCCAATATTTGGCTAGCCAAATGTTGGAATTGCCAAATATTGGCAATACCAAGACTTGCCAAATATTGGCAACTTTATGTGAGATAGGCAAGACAACTCGGTAACCAACCAAGTAGTAGCGAATATTTGTCACAATGCCAAACATTGGCATGCCTATTTTGGCACCAACCAATTATGCTCGCAAAATTTACATCACCAAAAACCACCTGACTACAACAGATGAGGTAAAAACTGTTGACTCTGAACTTAACTGTCGAAACAGAAATTTACTGTGGAATCTGAATGTTACTGTCAAAACCGAACACAATGGTAGGAGAGAGGCACTTCACATGTAGTTTAGGGAGGGCCTGCAGTTCATCTTCAACGTGCACCCCCCTGAGCCGCCAGCCACCACTGGCCAAACCGCCGGCCGCTGCGCCGCCTCGCCGCCCTGAAACAAATCCCCACCGCCGGTCCGCCGCCACCTTATCGTCCCAAAACAACTCCCCACCGCTGGTCCGCCGCCGCCCCGGCCAGCCCTCTAGCCCCCCCTGCGCCGAGCTTTTTCTCCATTGATCCCCATGCCACCGCCCCACCACCGCGCCCCCACCGCGGCGACCACCCTGTACCTCTTCGGCAAGCCCCCCGTCCCCGCTGCGGGTGGTTCTTCCTTAACTCCGGCGAGCCCCCCCACCCCCTGAAAATCGACTGACCCAAAAGTCGATTCAGTCGACTGAAGTGTAGCTAAATCGGAGCAGAGCAGAGCACGAGCAAGGGGGAGAGCAGCAGCAGCTGTGCGAGCGAGCGAGAGCTGGAGCAGCAGCAGGAGCATGAGCGACCGAGCGAGAGCCGGAGCAGCAACAAAAGATTCGGCTGGTATGGACGTGGCCGTCGAAGGGGCCTCGCACTGGGGTAGAGCCGCCATGGAGATGTCGCCCGCGGCGCAGGCTTCGAGGTAGCCACTCCACGGGGGTGTGGGATGGAGCACCTTCGGTGCCGGGAGGTCGAGTTAAGGAAAAGGCGCGATGCGATGAGTGTAAAACCTCTTTGGTGGTGCCGAGTAGGCCTCGCCTTCGTCCGAGGAGTCGGTGAGGATGCTCCGGTTTTGGTGGAGCAGGTTAAGGCGGCGCTGTGGGGATGGAGCAGCCGCGATAGACGAGGCGATTGTCGGAGCAGCTCCTTGGAGGTGCAGGACGGGGCGGTTGAATTGGTGGGACGACGAGATGGACGACGGATCCTCATCCAGGGAGATGGATGAGGGACGTCGAGCTGTTGCAGTGGACGACGTCGTCAGGGAAGAGACTTTGGCTGGGCAGCGGTGAGGTGGCGGACGGAGGATGGTGGGGTTTCGCGGCTGGAGCGGAGAGGTTATGGCGGCCTGGGATTTCGAATGGCGAAAAGGATGCGACGGGAGGGGGGAGCCATGACTAAGGGACACGCTTGTCCAAAATGTAGGGTGTGTTACAAAAGTACCCCCACCGATTTGAACTAGTGGCCCTTTCGGCTCAGGGTTAGAAGGGGGGTTTCACGTGTCGGGATTTGGCAGCTGGAGGGAGTTTTCACGCGCGTTGTAATTTTGGGATAGCAAGGCGCGGGTTGTGAAGGCGCCAGTTTTGGGAGCACAATATCTGAATTTTCTGGATATAACAAGGCGCAGGTTGAATTTTAGGGACAAGCCTAACATGTAATATGGTACTTGTACGTACCAAATCAATTCACACTTCCCTAAACAAAAAAACTATTCACACCACACAAGAGAGAGTCTTGTCCCGTTTTACTATAAAAATGCTATTCAAAGCTAGTATGAATCCATGTTATGTCCAATTAAAAATTTCCGCTGGTTGTATAATGCATGTAACTGTAATGCCCCAGATCTCGATCTGTGAATTTGGGGGAGGAAGGAGAGAAGCAGAGTAGGTGAGGGGAAGACTTGGAGGAAGGGAAAGGATTTCATTCATCACACGCTACCGATCTGATCGGTGTCTCGTACATAAGTAGCTGCCCCTCATGGGCTACCCTTACACGGCCTCCGGCCCACACACGCACACACTGGCCCAAGGCTGAAAAACACACACACACGAACCATTGCAGTTCAGTTATCTGAATACTGACTGCACTTGTTCAGTCCACTGCTGATGCAGTGTCAGCATCAGTAGGCACGCCATTGTCCACCTCTTGAGATGGAGCTCCTTCCTAGATACAGGCTGATGGGTAGCGCTGGCGAAGAACATCATAGTCCTCCCAAGTGGTCGCTGATGGCGGCATGTTTGCCTGAACACGGAGTTGCACAACAGGTGCATCACCCTTCTTCATCATCCTCCGCTCCAGGATGGCCACGGGCTCAGTTTCCCCACCGGTGAGATCGGGCACTCGAGGTAGTTCCGCGAAGACTGGAGTGTAGTCTGGGGTGAAAGGCTTGAGATGGGGGACGTGAAATACCGGATGGATGCAGTTGTATGGAGGCAACTGCAGGCGATACACTAGTGTTCCAATTGGCTCCATCACCTTAAGGGCCGAAGAACTAGTAGGAGAGCTTGCGACACGAGCGGTTGGTGACGGATGATTGTGCGTACGGCTGCAGCTTGAGGAGAACTTGTTTGCCGACGTCGAAGGCGCGTTCCGCGCGGTGGCGGTCGGCTTGTTTCTTGAAGCGAGCTTGGGCGCGCAGCATCTCGGCGTGCACGGTCCAGTCCAACTCTGGTGGTGCTGCCTAGTCTTGCAGGGTGGAGCTCAGCTGTGGTAGGCCGCCCAGGTTTGGTTCCTTGCCATACAGCGTCGTTGAACGTGGAGCACTTGAGCAAAGAGTGGTGGGCGTAGTTGTACCAGAACTCTGCCATAGGAAGCCACTTGCGCCATTGCCGCGACGTGTCGTGTACCGCGCACCGCAGGTACATCTCGAGGTACTAGTTGACGCGCTCCGTCTGGCCATCCATCTGCGGGTGGTACGCCGTGGAGTAGAGCAGTTTTGTTCCGGCGGCGGCGAGCAATTCGTGCCACATGGCGCTGGTGAAAATCTTGTCGCAATCCGAGATGATGGAGTGAGGAACCCCGTGTAGCTTGATGACATGTTCCCAGAATGCTCGGGCGACTTGAGCAGCGGTGAAGGGATGATGGAGCGGAATGAAGTGCCCATACTTGGTCAGGCGATCGACCACGATCATGATGGTGTCAGACCCCTCGGACTTGGGCAGCCCCTCAACAAAATCCATGGTCAGATCGTGCCATGGTTCGGTAGGGATTGGTAGAGGTTGGAGCTTGCCTGCGGGATGCGTGTGCTCGTGCTTGGCATGTTGACAGACGGCGCACTATTTGACAAAATCCTCCATGGTGCGCTTCAGGCCCGACCAAGCGAACAACTTCCGGACGTGATGATACGTGGCCGTTGCGCCCGAGTGGCCACCGACAACACTGTGATGCAGAGCTGCGATGAGCTTGGTCTGCAGTGCAGAATTGGCCCCAATCCACAGCCGCCCGCGCTGCCGGATCACGCCGTTCTGAAGTGTGCATCCTTGGTCATCCGAGGTGGTGACCGCCAGCTTGGCCAGTAGTTCTTGCGAGTCAGGGTCAGTCTCGTAGGAGTTGGCGACCTCTTGCAACCATTGTGGCTGACAGACTGACAGCGTGTCGAGCGCCAGCTGGTGCCCAACCCTGGAGAGTGCATCTGCGGCACCGTCGTCGACACCCTTCTTGTACCGGAAGGTGAATTGCAGGCCCACCATCTTGGACATGGCCTTGCGCTGCAGCTTAGTCACTAGTTGCTGATCGCCGAGCGTGCAGAGGCTCTTGTGGTCGGTGACGACCTCGAACGGGGCGCGCTGCAGATAGGGCCTCCACTTGTCGATGGCCATCATGACGGCTAGGAATTCCTTCTCGTACGTCGACAACTTCTAGTTCTTCACCCCAGGGCCTTGCTGAGGTAGGCGACGGGGTGGCCGTCCTGTGTGAGCACCGCGCCCACGCCCGTGTCACATGCACCGGTCTCGATGGCGAAGGGGCGTGTGAAATCCGGAAGCGCCAGCACTGGTGTGCTCACCATGGCTTGTTTGAGCATGTCTAACGCCTGCTGGGCCTTGTCTCTCCACTCGAATCCTTTCTTGGTCAAGAGCTGGGTGAGCGGCTTCGTGATGATGCCGTAGTGTGGGACGAACTTGTGGTAGTAGCCGGTAAGGCCGAGGAAACCCGGCAGTTCGGTTGGTGTGGAGGGCACTAGTCAGGCTTGCATGGCGCTCGACTTGCTTGTGTCGGTGGCGACTCCGTCCCTAGAAATGACGTGTCCCGGGTACTCGATGCTCTTCTAGGTGAACGAACACTTTGACGCCTTGGCGAACAGTTGGTGCTCGCGGAGCAACTCAAGCGTGAGGTGCAGATGTAGTTCATGTTCCTGCAGGTCAATACTGAAGACCAATATGTCATCAAGGAAAATTATGATGAACTTACGGATGTAGCGACCAAATATGCTGTTCATCAGGCATTGGAAGGTGGCCGGTGCGTTGCAAAGGCCAAACGACATCACCCTGAAGTGGTAGTGCCCGTGGTGGGTTTTGAATGCAGTTTTTGCTTCATCCTCCGCGCGCATACAAATCTGATGATACCCCGCACGTAGATCAATCTTGGAAAAGTATGGCGCTCCTGCGAGCTCATCCAGAAGTTCATCCACAATTGGCAGTGGAAATTTGTTCTTCACGGTGGCAGAATTCAGTCGGCGAAAGTCGACACAGATGCGCCAGCTCCCGTCTTTTTTCTTCACAAGCAGGACCGGGGCGACATACGAACTCATGCTCTGAGCAGTGACACCCGACTGCAACATCTTGTGCACCTGCGTCTCGATCTCATCTTTTTGCGCTGGCGAGTAACGGTATGGCTTGGTGTTGATGGGCATGGTGCCCGGCTCCAGATGTATGCCATGGTCATACTGACGATGAGGAGGCAGTGACATTAGTTCTGCAAACACATCTTGATATTCAGAGAGCACCTTCTGAATAATGGGGGGTACTGGCTCAGTGTTCTCCTTAGCTGGCGATTCAACAGTAACCAGCGCTACAGTCCAGATATCATTGGCGACTTCCATCTGGTGGAGTTCATAAGCATCCAGTCTAGCCATGGGAGAGAGGTTGGTGGTGCGAACCCCTTGTAGCTGCACCGTCTTGCCCTCTATTTCGAAGGAGATCCGCTTCAGTTTCCAGTGGCAGGTCATCGGGCTATGGGCGGATAGCCAATCCATGCCCAAAACTGCATCATACGCGCTCAGCTACAACACTCGTAGATCGGTGTGGAAGGTGTGTCCTGGCACTTGCCACGCCAACTGCTTCACCATCTTGTTACAGAACAGACGTTGGCCATTTGCTACCCGAACAGAGACGAACGGCAGTGCTTGTGTTTCGACTGCTATGCGCTGAACGAACGCCTCATTGACAAAGCTATGAGAGCTGCCCGAGTCCACCAAAAGCAGCATCACTTGATCGCCTACTTGTGCGCAAAGACGAATGGTAGATGGCGCGCCCTCGCCCGAAATCGCGTGGTGTGATAAGGTACAACATTCCGGCTCCTGGACGGCTGGCGCATCCAGCAACTGCAGCGCGTGCACGGTGTCATCCGAGAGGATCTCGCCGAAATCGCCCACCTTGATCATCAGAATTTTCCCGGTGCGCTTGCACTGATGTTCGCCGGAATACTTGTCGTCACAGCAAAAGCAGAGTCCATTGGCTCGACAGAATTCCCATAGCTGCCGCTCATGGGAATACTCGTCGCCGCCCTGTTGTGGGGGAGGCGCTGCCCGCACTTGGTTGGGATTGGGTGTTGCCGGAGGTGGTCTTCCATCTGGAACTATGCGCAGGCGCTACAACCGTTGCTTCTCCAGTTCTTCTTCCTGAATCCTCGCAAACACCGCCGCTCGCGTGATGCTTGTTGGGGCCTGCAAATGGACACCCAATCGCAATTCATCCTTCAGGTCGAAGAGGAACTGGGAGATGAAGAATTGTGTTCTTAAGGTTGGATCTAGCGACAATAGGTGGTACATGGAGGTCTCAAATTGCTGACGGTACTCCTGCACACTCCCTGTATGACGTAGTTGCACTAGCTGGTGCATCTGGGCTTTGAATTCTTCAGGTCCGAACTCTGCTTCCACCACTATTCTGAATGCCGGCCAAGACAGAGCAGGATGCGTCTGCCGATACGCCTGAAGCCACATCGCTGCAAGCCCATCCATGTACAGGCCGGCGATGGTGACCCAATTGTGCTGAGGCACCCTGTAGAGCTCAGAGTAAGAGAGGCACCACTCCAGCCAGATGCGTGGTGCCTCGCCGTTGAAGCGGGGCAAGTTATGCTTCGGCGGTTTGGCGTAGCGCTCGCCCCCCGCTCCTATGCTATGGGCGAGTTCTGCAGCAACAGGGGCGGTCCGTGGTTGACGAGCCGGGCGAACGGCAATTGGACTACGCCCTCCGTGTAGAGCGGTGGTGGTGGAGGTGGGCGGGACATGATACGTCTCCGTCGTATCTATAATTTTTTATTTTTCCATGCCAATATTATTCAACTTTCGTATACTTTTGGCAACTTTTTATATTATTTTTGTGACTAACATATTGATCCAGTGCCCAGTGCCAGTTCCTGTTTATTGCATGTATTATGTTTCGTAGAAACCCCATATCAAACGGAGTCCAAACGAGATAAAAACAGACGGAGAATATTTTTGGAATATTTGGGAAATATGGGAGGAAGAATCAACGCGAGATGGTGCCTGAGGTGGCCAAGAGGCAGGGGGCGCCTGCCCCTGGGCGCGCCCCTGACCCTTGTGGGCCCCTCGCTAGGCAGTTGCTTCTATTCTTTTGCCGCAAGAAAGCTAATTTTCAGAAAAAAAATCTCGGCGAAGGTTTCAGTCCAGTCGGAGTTACGGATCTCTGGATATATAAGAAACGGTGAAAGGGCAGAATCCAAGAGCGCAGAAACAGAGAGACAGATCCAATCTCGGAGGGGCTCTCGCCCCTCCCATGCCATGGAGGCTAAGGACCAGAGGGGAAACCCTTCTCCCATCTAGGGAGAAGGTCAAGGAAGAAGAAGAAGAAGGGGGGCTCTCTCCCCGTCTCTCCCGATGGCGCCGGAACGCCGCCGGGGCCATCATCATCATCGCAATCTACACCAACACCTCCGCCATCTTCACCAACATCTCCATGACCTTCCCCCCTCTATCTACAGTGGTCCACTCTCTCGCAACCCGCTGTACCCTCTACTTGAACATGGTGGTTTATGCTTCATATTATTATCCAATGATGTGTTGCCATCCTATGATGTCCGAGTAGATTTCGTTGTCCTAACGGTGGTTGATGAATTGCTATGATTGATTTAATTTGCTTGTGGTTATGTTGCTGTCCTTTGGTGCCCATCATATGAGCGCGCGCGTGGATCACACCATAGGGTTAGTTGTATGTTGATAGGACTATGTATTGGAGGGCAAGAGTGACAGAAGCTTCGACCTAGCATAGAAATTGATGCATACGGGATTGAAGGGGGACCAATATATCTTAATGCTATGGTTGGGTTTTACCTTAATGAACGTTAGTAGTTGCGGATGCTTGCTAATAGTTCCAATCATAAGTGTATAGAATTCCAAGTCAGGAATGACATGCTAGCAGTGGCCTCTCCCACATAAAACTTGCTATCTGTCTAGTAAAGTAGTCAATTGCTTAGGGACAATTTCAAAACTCCTACCACCACTTTCCCACACTCGCTATATTTACTTTATTGCTTCTTTATCTAAACATCCCCTACCTTTTATTTACGCTCTCTTTATTATCTTGCAAACCTATCCAAAAACACCTACAAAGTACTTCTAGTTTCATACTTGTTCTAGGTAAAGTGAACGTCAACCGTGCGTAGAGTTGTATTGGTGGTCAATAGAACTTGATGGAATATTTGTTCTAACTTTAGCTCCTCATTGGGTTCGACACTCTTACTTATCGAAAGATGCTACAATTGATCCCCTATACTTGTGGGTTATCAAGACCTTTTTCTAGCGCCGTTGCCGGGGAGCAATAGCATGGGGTGAATATTCTCGTGTGTGCTTGTTTGCTTTATCACTAAGTAATTTTTATTTGCTGTTCTTAGTTGTTCTTTATCTTTACTTATGGATATGGAACACAAAATACCAAAAAAAATTAGTTGTACCTACTGAACCAATGGTTGAAGAACCACTCAAAATCTATCACACTCTTGAAGCTTTTTACTTGGACCATCTTTGATCCCTTTGTGCTCGTGCTGAAACCCCAACTAGCTTAGTTGTGGGCAAATGTTTAGATGAGCATGCTTGTTATGTGCGACACCGCTTATCTCAAAAAGGGAAACTTTTACTGGATCAAATTCATCTTTTGGAATGCTATGCTTGGAATTTATGTGAAATTTATAATTTTACTTGTTGTTCTGAAGACCCTAAGAAACACCTTCCCTACCAATGTTTGTTTAGTGATAATGGAATCATATCTTCATATGCTAAGGGTGTTTATAATTACTATGATGTTCAACAAATTGAAGGATTTGTTGCTTTTAAGGGTGCTTATGAAATTGCTTCTTTGATTGAAAAGTATGATGCTACTCTTTACAAATCTGAAAATTTTGCCATACTTGAATATTGTTATGATAATTATGCTTCTAATGCCTAATTTAAAACATATATTGAGGACTCCTACGCTGCCAAAAAGAGACTAATATTTTGCAAGAGTCTATGGAAGAAGAAATTGATGAAACTATGAGCTCATTGGATGAAAAAGATGAGGAGGAGAGCGAAGGAAAAAAAGGAGGAAGAGTGGATTGATCACCCTTGCCCACCTTCTAATGAGAGTAACTCTTCAACTCATACATTTTTTTAATTTCCCTTCATGCTTACCGAAGGATGATTGCTATGATAACTATTATGACCCCGTTGATTCTCTTGAAATATACCTTTTGATGATGCTTGCTATGCTTGTGGCCAAGATGCCAATATGAATTATGCTTATGGAGATGAACTTGCTATAGTTCCTTATGTTAAACAGGAAATTGTTGCTATTGCACCCACGCATGATAGTCCTATTATCTTTTTGAATTCTCCCGACTACACTATATCGGAGAAGTTTGTGCTTATTAAGGATTATATTGATGGGTTGCCTTTTACCGTTGCACATGGTGATTTTGATGAATATATTATGCATGTGCTTGCTGCTCCTACTTGCAATTATTATGAGAGAGGAACTATATCTCCATCTCTCTATGTTTCCAACATGATAAAATTACAAGAAACTGCTTATACTATGCATTGGCCTTTACTTTGTGTGCATGAATTGTTCTTTTATGACATGCCGATGCATAGGAAGAGAGTTAGACTTCATCATTTCATGATATATGTTGCTTTGTGCTCACTACTAAATGCCAAATCATTGCTAATTCAAATTGGCTTTGATATACCTTGGGATCCGGGTGGATTCATTACTTGAGCACCATATGCCTAGCTTAATGGCTTTATAGAAGGCATTGCCAGGGAGACAACCCGGAAGTTTTAGAGAGTCATTTATTTCTGTTGAGTGCTTTTATAAAGTTTAAAAACAAAAAAATAAAGAGGGGAACCCAAAACTTTTTCAAAAAGGAAAGTGAAAGTGAGAGAGACAAGCATGGTTGAAGTGGGAGAGCTCCT
Source organism: Aegilops umbellulata (assembly GCA_032464435.1). Taxonomy (NCBI): domain Eukaryota; kingdom Viridiplantae; phylum Streptophyta; class Magnoliopsida; order Poales; family Poaceae; genus Aegilops; species Aegilops umbellulata. Next base: position 448,169,402 of record CP136054.1, read on the forward strand.
TGAACTTTGTTCATTCTCATGGAAACTTTGTGAATCTTAATTACAGAAAATTTTCAATAAAAATAATGATCCCCTTGTAAAATTCCATTGTATTATAAAAATAATGTTCCAAGGTTTGCCTTTAGGATGTTTACAATGCTTGTTGGTTTCTGCGGTGCAGGCCAGAAACTTTGGCTGTAGTGCGGGATTTTACATTTTTTACTGGAACGTCAAATGGTTCTGAAACTTTTTGCACTGTCTTTCTATACAAATTTATTACTCTTCCTAATTTTGGTAGAATGTTTAGAGTACCATAGGTATGGTTAATGTTCAGATTATTACAGACTGTTCTGCTTTAGAAAGATTTTGTTTTTGATGCATCGTTTGCTTGTTTTGATGAAACTATCAATTCCTATCAGTGGATTAAGCCATGAAAAAGTTATGTTACAATATCTACAATGCAAAAACAAAATATGAATTGTTTTGCGACAGTACTTAGAGTAGTGATTTGCTTTATTATACTAACGGATCTTACCGAGTTTTCTGTTGAAGTTTTGTGTGGATGAAGTGTTCGATGATCGAGGATGTCTCGATGTGAGGAGAAGAAGGAGAGGCAAGAGCTCAAGCTTGGGGATGCCCAAGGCACCCCAATTAAATATTCAAGGAGACTCAAGCATCTAAGCTTGGGGATGCCCCGGAAGGCATCCCCTCTTTTTTCAACAACTATCGGTATGTTTTCAGATTCGTTTCGTTCATGCGATATGTGCAAATCTTGGAGCGTCTTTTGCACTTAGTTTTCATTTTTCTTTTATGCACCATGCTGGTATGAGATAGTCCTTGGTTGATTTATAGAATTCTCATTGCACTTCACTTAAATCTTTTGAGTATGGCTTTATAGAATGCATCATGTGCTTCGCTTATATCATTTGAAGTTTGGATTGCCTGTTTCTCTTCACATAGAAAACCACAATTTGTAGAATGCTCTTTTGCTTCACTTATATTTGTTAGAGTGTGGGCATATATTTTGTAGAAAGAATTAAACTCTCTTGCTTCACTTATATCTATTTAGAGAGATGACAGGAACTGGTCATTCACATGGTTAGTCATAAAATCCTACATAAAACTTGTAGATCACTGAATATGATATGTTTGATTCCTTGCAATAGTTTTGCGATATAAAGATGGTGATATTAGAGTCATGCTAGTGGGTGGTTGTGGATTGTAGAAATACTTGTGTTGAAGTTTGTGATTCCCGTAGCATGCACGTATGGTGAACCGTTATGTAACGAAGTCGAGCATGAGGTATTTATTGATTGTCTTCCTTATGAGTGGCGGTCGGGGACGAGCGATGGTCTTTTCCTACCAGTCTATCCCCCTAGGGGCATGTGTAGTAGTAATTTGCTTTGAGGGCTAATAAACTTTTGCAATAAGTATATGAGTTCTTTATGACTAATGTGAGTCCATGGATTATACGCACTCTCACCCTTCCATCATTGCTAGCCTCTTCGGTACCGTGCATTAACCTTTCTCACCTCGAGAGTTGGTGCAAACTTCGCCGGTGCATCCAAACCCCGTGATACGATACGCTCTATCACACATAAGCCTCATTATATCTTCCTCAAAACAGCCACCATACCTACCTATTGCGACGCCCCCGATTCAGTCGGACACTAATCATGCACGCAAATGTGTACGATCAAGATCAGGGACTCACAAGAAGATATCACAACACAACTCTACAAATAAAATAAGTCATACAAGCATCATAATACAAGCCAGGGTCCTCGAGGGCTCGAATACAAGTGCTCGATCATAGACGAGTCAGCGGAATCAACAATATCTGAGTACATACATAAGTTAAACAAGTTGCCATAAGATGGCTAGCACAAACTGGGATACAGATCGAACGAGGCGCAGGCTCCTGCCTGGGATCCTCCTAACTACTCCTGGTCGTCATCAGCGGGCTGCACGTAGTAGTAGGCACCTCTGGTGTAGTAGGAGTCGTCGTCGACGGTGGCGTCTGGATCCTGGGCTCCATCGTCTGGTCGCAGCAATCGGGTAGAGGAATGGGGAAAAGGGGGAAACAAAGCAACCGTGAGTACTCATCCAAAGTACTAGCAAGCAAGGAGCTACACTACATATGCATGGATATATGTGTAAAGGGCCATATTAGTGGACTGAACTGCAGAATGCCAGAATAAGAGGGGGATATCTAATCCTGTCGAAGACTACGCTTCTGGCAGCCTCCGTCTTGCAGCATATAGAAGAGAGTAGACTAAAGTCCTCCAAGTAGCATCGCATAGCATAATCCTACCCGGCGATCCCCTCCTCAATGCCCTGTTAGAGCGCGATCACCGGGTTGTATCTGGCACTTGGAAGGGTGTGTTTTATTAAGTATCCGGTTCTAGTTGTCATAAGGTCAAGGTACAACTCCAAGTCGTCCTGTTACCGAAGATCACGACTATTCGAATAGATTTAATTCCCTGCAGGGGTGCACCACATAACCCAACACGCTTGATCCCATTTGGCCGGACACACTTTCCTGGGTCATGCCCGGCCTTGGAAGATCAACACGTCGCAGCCCCAACTAGGCTCAATAGAGAGGTCAGCACGCCGGTATAAATCCTATAAGCGTAGGGGTCTGGGCCCACCGCCCATTGCACACCTGCACGTTGTGTACGCGGCCGGAGAGCAGACCTAGCAACCTCCATTACAAAGGAAGTCACGTTACGTGGTCCAACCCGGCGTGCGCCACTCAGTCGCTGACGTCACGAAGTGCTTCGGCTGATACCACGACGCCGAGTGCCCATATCTTTCCCGCATAGTTGGTTAGTGCGTATAAGGCCAACGACCCAACTTAGATCAAATACCAAGATCTTGTTAATCGTGTTAAGTATCCGCGAACGCCGACAGGGCCTGGCCCACCTCTCACCCAGGTAGTCTCAACCTGCCGTGCCGCTCCGCCACAAAGATCCACACAGAGGGCCGTTGGGACAAAGGTCCTTTCAGCCCCCAATCTGTGAATCACTCGCGGGTACTCCTCGAGCCGACCCGACTTTAGTCACCACATGTATCATGTATAAAGTATAGTATATATACCCGTGATCACCTCCCGAGTGATCACGGCCCGATAGTATAGCACAGCAGACGGACAAGAATGTAGGGCCACTGATGGAAAACTAGCATCCTATACTAAGCAGTAGGATAGCAGGTAAAGGTAACAACAGTAGTAGCAAGGACAGGCTATGCAGCAGTATAGGATTAACTGAAAGCAGTAACATGCTACACTACTCTAATGCAAGTAGTATAGAGGAGAATAGGCGATATCTGGTGATCAAGGTGGGGCTTGCCTGGTTGCTCTGGCAAGAGAGAGGGGTCGTCAACTCCGTAGTCGTACTGGGGGTCGCCGGCAGTCTCTGGGTCTACCGGAAAGAAGTAGCGGAGGGGGAACACAATAAATAATAGAGCAATCAAAGCATCACAAAGCGTAACATGGCAATACGCGGTGCTAGGTGTGCCCTAACGCGGCAGTACGTGGTACCGGCGAAAGGGGGAAACATCCGGGAAAATAACCCTGGTGTTTCGCGTTTTCGGACAGATGAATCGGAGGGGGAAAGTTGCGTGTTCGCTATGCTAGGGATGCGTGGCGGACGAACGGGCTATGTATCCGGATTCGTCTCGTCGTTGTGAGCAACTTTCATGTACAAAGTTTTTCGATCGGAGTTACGGATTATTTTATATTAATTTTAAAAGCTTTAATCAATTTTGGAATTAACACATTTTAATTAATTAGAAAAGGTAACTATTGGGTCAGCGTGACATCAGCATGATGTCAGCAGATCTACAGGTTGACTAGGTCAACCCTGGCATGTGGGGCCCGTTCGTCATAGTCTCAGGTTAATTAAACATGATTAAATAATTAACTAAATGATTAGGTTAATGTAATACAAGATTAATTAAGTTAAGTTAATTAATTAATTAATTAATATTTTTATCTATTATTATTTTTTTTGATTTAGAAGTGGGGCCTGATGTCATAGACTACTTTTAGGAGGGGGCTAGCAATTAGGGAATTAGTCCCTAATCCAACAGGGGCCAGCCCATCTGTCTCGCACGAGCAGGGGCGCCGGCGGCATGAGGCAGAAGCCGACAACGGCAGGCGCGACGAGCAGCGCCGGGTGCGGCCGGCGGCGGGCGGTCTGGGCACGCGGGTGTGGGATAGGGCGCAGCTAGGGCGGCGGCAGCAGCAGCAGTGAGCAGCCGCGGGAAGGAGCCGCAACACCTAGGAGTGGCGCGGCGCGGCGCTAGCTGCAGAAGCATTGCAAGCAGCGGGTAGGAGAGCAGCAAGCAGCTGCGGCTGCGGGCATGCGCGAGACAAGGCACCGGGTAGGGCCATGACGAGCGTGGCGCGTTCAGCACAGGGGGGAGAGGGAGCACGGGGCGGTGCTCACATTCGATGCAGGGAAGGGGGCGGCGTGGCTCGATGGCGTCCGAAGAGGAGGAGGATGGGGACGAGTGACGGTGGGGGAGGAGATTCGGCAATGAAGCGGTCCGGCGAGGCGGCTTCGGGCGACGACGAGGTTCGGCAGCGTCGGGGCATCAAAGCCGGCGAGGTAGCTCTGGTTGGCGGCGAGGCGGGGTCGGAGGGCAACGAGGCGCCAGGCTCGGGTGCCGGCGTGGACGACGATGGGGGGGGGAGGGTTTGCTCCAACGCTGCTGGAGGAGGCCAAGCAGGGGAGGCGGCGGCACCATGGCCCTCCGCCGAGCAGAGGATGGTGCGATATGTGCGTGCAGGTGTGGGAGTGGATGAGGGAAAGTGAGGGAGGGAGAGAAGGGGGTCGAGCATAGCGCTCTGTGATGCACGCACGCACGCGCGTGTGTGGCGGCGCACGGGAGGGAGTCAAGGGAGACGGTGGGAAGGGGGGGAAGTGGGAATCGTGGGATGGATCGAGGGTTAGGGTTCGATGGGTGAGGGGATAAGCGGAGTGAGGGGCCCGACCCGGGTCGGTTTGGCTAGCTAGCTGGGCCGGTTGGCCCAGCGTGGAGGGGGTGCTTGTTTTCCTTTTTTTGTTTTAGTTTTTATTTATTTTCTCTTTTCTGTTTTATTTTTATTCAAGTGTTATGAAATACAAAAGTTAAAGCTAAATTAGTATTATTAACTATATCTCTGACATAAATAATTTGGCACTTTAAATAAGTATGTGTTGGCGTTCTGGGAACGGTGGTCCCTAGACTTGCCTGCCTGCGGCCTGCAGCGTGGCTCAAAAGGGGGCCCAACACGGCCCATCTTCATCAACACAGACCCAAGACCCTCGCAAGGGGCCGAGCCTCACGGGGCGGACGACATGGAGCTTCCTTAGGCACGGCCTCATCAGGCTGGCTCACGAGGAGGCGGAGAGATCAAGGCGGGGTACCTCACGAGGTGCCCGTGACGCAAGCCATGACGACCAAGGGTGCCAGGCGGGCGCCAGCCCGCGCAGTGTCCTCCCTTTCCTCTTTGGTGCAAAGGGAGTAAGCGCAGTCGGGAGCATCAAGCAAAGGCACCCATTTCGGTGCAAAGAGACCAAGACTAGCCCCGCGACAAGGAAGAAGTCATTGTGGAGCCCAAGCCAGCATCATCACCAGAGCCTTTGGCAGGCGAGGACCAACTTTAGTCAGGATAAGTGTACCATATGTTCCCCTTCAAAATGGCCAATTGTTGGCACCCTTCCCGCTCAATATTTGGGAAGAGGCCCAGGGCCTTTGCCTATAAATAGGACTAGCCACCCCCAGGGTAGAGGGAGATCGATTGGCAATCAGATCGGAGAGAGAGAGAGAAAGAGAGAAGGGTGACTGAACTCCTCCTAGCAGTTCATCGCCCTGGCCAAGAACAGACCCTCGCGAGGCTGTTCTTCCTTGTATTGTTCATCATCATCAGCCCAAGAGGCAATCCACCACACCACACTGGAGTAGGGTATTACACCACAACGGTGGCCCGAACCAGTATAAACCCTGTGTCTTTTGTGCTGTGTTTTCCATAGCTTAGATCTTTGCGAGGCAGAGGGGTGCAGGTAGGTAGAAGGCGTAATCTCCACGCGCACCCCAGAGTTCGAACCTCAAGGGTCTGCCGGAACCCGAAATCCGACATTTGGCGCGCCAGGTAGGGGTGCGCCGGAATCCACCTTCTACCGCCTCGTGCCCCGTCGCGTCGTCATCACCATGTCCGGCGACCAGGCGGGCAACCCAGATCCATGGGCGGCATGGCCCGCCCGCGCAGAACCGCTCGCCTCGGGCGACCCCGTGCCCCAGGTAGCTCGCGGTCCGCAGGGCTTTGCGGGCCGCGGGCGACGCGGAGAGGCTTCGACAACTCTCACGCCGCGGCAGGCGCGGTCGGCAGCAAGGGCCTCCAATCACGCCGCGACCACGACACCATACACCCGTCGGGAGCAGGCGAACTCGAGGGCCGCGCTCACGATGGCCCGAGAGCTGCTGCAGTGCAGGCTGCTCGAGGGCGGCCGCGACGTGCTGCTAGAGCGGGTGGCAGAACTCCTGGGCTTCGCCGCCTCGGGGACTCACCCCTTCTGCACCCAGCTACCACCTCAAACCCAGGGCGGCCCGCGCAGGGGCTCCGCGCGCGCCCGCGGGCTCCAAGGCCACTCCAACGCCAGCGAAGCTGCGGGCGACGGGCCGGCGGTGGCGCTGCCCTCGCTCCCGGTCCGCGAAGAAGAAGGACTCGATGTGGCCCACGGCCCCAGTGGAGAGCTGCGCTACCACCCCACGGTGGGCGCGCCAAGCGGGGTTGCATGGCACGCGGAGTGCGGCTTTCGCGATGATGGCGCCAGAAGAATACGTGCCCCGCATGATGGACCAAGGGCACCCTCACGAGGGCGAACAAGGCTCGCTCCTCAGCCCAAGCTGGGGGGATGAAGCGCCAGAAGATGAGCTCTTCCAAGAGCCCCGGGACGGTCCCACTGGCCACGCTGGAGGCAACGATTATCGGGTACCGCTAATTCCTCAGGAGCAAGCATACACTAATCATGGATCGCAGGAGGTGCAGGTCGCCACAGCGAGCAGCTGCCCCGCTCCCACAGTCTCCTACCTCTCGGGAGGAGGGCGCAGGGGGCTGCAGGAGAGGGGCCGAGATCCGACATCACCACCGCGGCGTTCGGAGCAAGGTGTCCTCAGGAGGTAGGCCCTCTGCTGGGGAGGTGCCTCAGGGCCTGCCCCTGGTGGAGGACCCGTGGTCGTCGGGGGAACCGCTGGCGACCGCTCTACCCCATCGGCGGTGTCCTGGTTTCCGATCGTCGTTGATGGCACTAGAGTGTGGCGCAAGGCGGGGCCCTCGTTTGGCAATATGAAGCAAGGCCGATACCTGTGAAGAAGGCCCAGTGCCTGTGAAGCTCGCCGCCCCGTGACACTCTCATGTAATAATGAGTGGGGCTATACACGCCCCGGAGTCTCAGGGGTTCCGACCTCAGGCCCTGGGGCTCCCTCCCATGCCCAGTGGCAGCACTTAGCTCCGCGCTGGTGAGAAGACGTCCAAGACTAGATTAGGTGCCGGACGCGGCCTTTTATTTGCTTTCATTGCTTTCCCCTTTGGTTGTCACTTTCTCCCGCTGGATTTAAGTTGGATTCGAATTTGAGATTTGCGTGTGTTCGGGGAAGGGGTGCTTAGTCTCGTTCGAGCAATTTCTCACATTTCGGTTACACTTCGCCTCAGCTGCCTCCCCTCGTGAGCCCCTCGCGAGCCGGGTCAGGCCTAGCTTGCGCGCAGCCCAGACTGCCGCCGCCACATCCTCTCAGGAGGGTCTTTTACTGAAGATCTCACGGATTTGGTCAAGGAATGCTCGGGACGCTACAGCCCCCCACAGGCTGCCTCAGGGCCCGCGCGGAACGGAGGTAAACTAGCCAACCAGCACGTCGCTTGGCCCGCCACTAGGCGCAGGCGCATGGGCAATGTGACATCTACTAATACGCTGAACACAAGTTTTACATGAGGGGCTCCCCCTCCCAAAATGCTCTCACAGCCATCAGGTCAAAACCTGAGTTCTATTCGTGCAGGGTAAGAAAACAGGAACGATGCATAATCAGTCGGATAAATCCCCCAATGCGTCCTCAGGAGCACCTCCCGAACCGTTGCTGGCGTCGCTGGGCTCGCCATCGCCGCCTGCATTGCCGCCAGCGGTGTCGGGGCCATTCACCACGCCGCCCTAGTCGGCAGCCACGATCACGCCATCGTTGTTTGAAGCAAAGGCCCTGACGAGGGCATCCACATTGTCTTCCACCCAGTGCACCAGGTCGTCTCGGACGGCCTGGGGGACTGGGGTGATGGCAGCGTCGAAGTTGAAGTGGGGATCCATGTTCCTGAGATGGCTGAAGACGCGAGAAAAGGCACGCCCGAGCAGGGCGCGGCTCCTCTCCTCCACCAACCCGTCGGCCCTGACTGACCGTGCCTCCAGCTGCGTCACCACGCCAGTAAAGAACTGGAGGTTGCCGTCGTAGTTGACTGTGTGCGGTTCGCCAACAGCCGCCTCGCAGATGTTGCCCAAGGCCGTGTTGGCTCTCTCCCGGAGCGTGGCGAGCATGGGGCCGTGCTCATGCTCCAGGAGCCGCCGTTGACGTATCTCGTCCGCGTTCTGGCGCGCAACGGCCTCAGCCTCCTCCACCTATTGGTGAAGAAGGAGCACCTCGGCCTGGGAGGTGGTTGACTCCCCTTGCGCTGCTTCAAGGGCGTCCCGAAAAGCATCGGCCCGCCGCGTCGCTTCCTCCAGCTTGGCCCTCAAGGCACCAGTCCTACCTTCAGCCTCAACCCGGATCAACCCCAACCTCTCCTCGAACTCGTGCTCGAGGTTCAAGCGCGCCGTCGCCACCCGACGTCCGGCCTCCTCCAGGACACGGGCTTCCCGTGAAGCGACATCATCCTCAGCCTGCGTCACCAAGCGCTCCCTCGTCTCCAGACGCTCGTACTCACGCGCACGTTCGGCGGCATCCAGCGTCAGCGCCTCCTCACGCTTCTGGAGCTCTGCTGGGTCCCCAGAGGTCACCTTCATCGATGCAAGGGCTGCCTCGCGCAGCTCCACTTGCTCCTCCAGTGAGTGGCACCGGGCCAGGAGCTCCCGAGCCCACTCCTCCACAGCCTCTCTCCGCCGGACAGCCTCCCGGGCGTCCTCAGCGGCTCGAGATTGGGCCTCACGAGAGGCCACCAGCGACGCCTTGGCCACTTCGTCGTCAAGATCGCGCTGATGGCATGCGTGGGCGATGGCGCCCTCCAGCTCGCGCCTCTCTGCAGCCAGGCGCAGGCCCTCGGCCTCGAGGCGCGCGACTTCATCAGCAAGCTCCTCACCAAGCTGATTCACCGCGTCAGCCGCCCTTTGGAGGAATCCTTGGCGAAGAGCGCGGCGCTCCCGGGCGCGCTCGAGCACGTCTTCCACACCATCATCTGCCCCAAGCAAGCGCCGGGGGCTACGAATCAACGCTCCCCCTCCGGGCAGGGGGCTGGGGGCTGGCACCCTTGCGACGGCTGGGCACGTCACGCTAGAAGCCCGGCCTGGAGCCAGCCCGTCCCCAAACGAAGAGCGCAGGGAGCTCCTCAGCCAATCACAGTGCACGACCAGGCGAGAAGCCCACGACAGGCTGACTATGCCGCGAGAGGGCCCGCGCAGGAGGCTCACGAGGTGCGTGAGTTCTTGGTACGCCTCGGGACGGTTCGCCTCTCCAATCGCCCCCACCACAAGGGCCCTGCTGCTCGGAGCGCCAGAGGACGATGGAGGGGGCGAAGCCAAGGGGGATGGCACCTCAGCCATCTCCGCGAGCTCGGCTGGAAGGGGCCTGCGGAGCAAGGATCAGTAAAAATAATAGAAGGATCGGGAGCTGGAAAGGGAGAAGGCTTACTCATCAGTGGCGAAGTACTTCCTACGCTTCAGCAGGTGACAAGGGTAATCGTCGCCCAGGGCCTCCCTCTTCTTCCGGAGGGCCTCAAAGTCCACGCGGAAGCGGCCCAAGAGCTGAGCGCAGGGATCAACCTGCGGCGAGGGCGAAGCATCAAGGCGATCCGCGTCAGGGGCACCTGCCTGGTGCGCACTGCCGGTCGCCTCGCCCAAAGGAGCAACTAGAGCCTCAGGGGCCTCATCCGCAGGCGCTGAGGGCAGCTGCTCGCCGCCCTCAGCCTCGGTGGTGTGGGCCCCAAGAGCTGCTCTTTCATGAACATCACCCGGCGCTGCCACCCCGCCGGGAGCTCCCTCGGCCTCTGGTGCCTCACGCCTCCCTGCTCCGCCACTTGAGGAGGAGTCGCCTTGGCCGACTGGAAGGGCAGTCACCATCACTGGATTCTCGTGAGGCCCCTGGAGGCCGGCGGGGCGCAGCCCCCACTCATCAAAGATAGCATCTGATTCACAAAATCGTCCCTGTTCTGGCAGAGGTACAACAGGGCCCCTCCCCGCTGGATGCTGCCCGGGTTGGGGTCACCAGTCAGGATCAAGAGCACTGTCCTCAGCAGCTCAGGCATCAGATCCTCTTCCTGGAGCCTCATACGATCACCACGCCCGCTGAAGGCCCACATCCGGCGGGAGTGGCATTGGAGAGGAGCAATGCGGCGTAGCAGGAACTCCTTCACCACCTTGGGCGCTGTCATGCCGATCGACCTCAAGAACGCGAAGCGGTGCCAGACGAAGGCGAGCCGGGGGCTCTCGAGCGTCTCCTGGCCCCAACCCGAATTGGGGACAGCAGGCGAGGTTGGCTTCGACAGCAGGGGGCTGGGCACCCCAACATCCACATACAGCCACCGCTCATGGAACCCAGCCGAAGGCGAAGGGAGCCCAAAGTCGATCCCTGAGGCCGCTGTCTCAGACGCGGCGACGAAGCTCACGCACGCCGAGCATTGGGTAGGGTCGACAAGGCGCAGAGAGAAGAAGTGGCGCAGCAAGGCAACCGAAGGAAGGATCCCCATCATTGCCTCGCAAACAAAAGCGAAGACCGAAACAAGGGTGACGGATTCAGGACCCAGATGCATCATGTGGATTTGGTAGTGGGAAAGCACGGCCTCGTAGAAATCAGAAAAGGGGGGAACCAGACCCGCCCACAGGGCATCAGCAAAATAATGAACCTCGGTGATTATCCTATTAGTGGGGAAGTGAGACGTGGGCCAGGCCGTCGTCCTCCCGCACTCGTTGAAGATAGTAGCCAGAGCTGAGCTGACCTTGCCTAGGCCCTCTCGATTGAGTATAATCGACCGGCCGACGGCGGGGGCCACCAACGGCGGCGAGCGAGGCGGAGGTGTGGGTTTCTTTCCTCTTCCCTTCTTCGTCGGAGCCATGGCGATGGGAAGGGGGAGGGAAGGTTCGAGATTGGGTTGAAAATAGAAGCTGGAGTTCGAGCGGAGGGAGAACAGAGGGCACTTGAGCAACAGAAAGGGGAGCGGCTGTGTACGACTGCGAGTCCGCCTAGCACGACGCAGAATAAGGGGGCGTGGGGAACAGTGCCGCCCACGTCCAATCAACCGCCACGCGGCGCTCAAGGCCGCAGGCTGTTAGGGCCCGCGGCACTTCGCCCTTGCCCTTTCGCCTTGCTGCACGGCCAAGTCCGGGCGCGCCTTGGGCCCAGGGGCTACTGTCAGCGTTCTGGGAACGGGGGTCCCCAGACTTGCATGCCTGCGGCCTGCAGCGTGGCTCAAAAGGGGCCCCAGCACGACCCATCTTCATCAACACAGACCCAAGACCCTCGCGAGGGGCCGAGCCTCGCGGGGCGGACGACACGGAGCTTCCTCAGGCACGGCCTCATCAGGCTGGCTCACGAGGAGGTGGAGAGATCAAGGCGGGGTACCTCACGAGGTGCCCGTGACGCAAGCCATGACGACCAAGGGCGCCAGCCCGCGTAGTGTCCTCCCTTTCCTCTTTGGTGTAAAGGGAGCAAGCGCAGGCGGGAGCATCAAGCAAAGGCACCCATTTCGGTGCAACGAGACCAAGACCAGCCCCGCGACAAGGAAGAAGTCATTGTGGAGCCCAAGCCAGCGTCATCACCAGAGCCTTTGGCAGGCGAGGACCAACTTTAGTCAGGATAAGTGTACCATATGTTCCCCTTCAAAATGGCCAATTGTTGGCGCCCTTCCCGCTCAATATTTGGGAAGAGGCCCAGGGGCTTTGCCTATAAATAGGACTAGCCACCCCCAGGGTAGAGGGAGATCGATCGGCAATCAGATCGGAGAGAGAGAGAGAGAAAGAGAGAAGGGTGAATGAACTCCTCCTAGCAGTTCATCGCCCTGGCCAAGAACAGACCCTCGCGAGGCTGTTCTTCCTTGTATTGTTCATCATCATCAGCCCAAGAGGCAATCCACCACACCACACTAGAGTAGGGTATTACACCACAACGGTGGCCCGAACCAGTATAAACCCTGTGTCTCTTGTGTTGTGTTTTCCATAGCTTAGATCTTTGCGAGGCGGAGGGGTGCAGGTAGGTAGAAGGCGTAATCTCCGCGCGCACCCCAGAGTTCGAACCTCAAGGGTCTGCCAGAACCCGAAATCCGACAGTATGTTGTATTTGTTTAATACTTAAAGGGCATTTAATTATTTGTTGTAACGACGTGTTAATTAATTTAGTCCATCTAACTATTTCTTAAAAAGATGATTTCTCCACCATAATTACCTATGATTTATATGCCGCATTTCGAACATTTTTGTTTTAATATTTGAAAACTTTTGTGGTTTGCCTTTAACTTAAATTTGAATTTGAATCGTTTTGAACTAACGTGAGACCATCATTAACGTGGGATTACTGTAGCCTAATTATCCGGGCGTCACAATTCTCCTCCACTACAAGAAATCTCGTCCCGAGATTTAGGAGCGGTAGAAAGGGGAAGGGATTTGGTTACAAGATTCTAACAGGTCTTCTCGGTCTTGGTTGCTCTTCATGAAGAGGTCGATCCATTATGTTGATGCCTTCATTTCTCTACTTCAGGTCACCATGATGAAGTCAGCATTCTTTCTTCTGGAACTCCATCATACTTACGAAAGAATAAAGGGTGGCCATCCTGGAAGAATAGACCTCTGCAAGGTCGACTATCTGGTCGATAACATCGAGGAAGGTGGCAGAAGTAACTCTCGAATTGATACTCAAGAAAATATCGAGAGCAAAGTAAGGAGGTTTCATGGGAAGTTTTGAGCGGGCAGGCAATCGTTCGATGCCTGAAACAAGGCGTGAAAAGGGGTTCAAAGCAATAGGAATAAGTATTGTGTCTGATAGCAGAATTGATGTTCTCTCGGAAGGTGGCTCGTGAATCACATAAGAGGCCAAGTGCGAGGAATTAACTTTGGAAACCGGGGGTGTATAGGAGAGTCAGGTTTCGATCCTGTGGAACTATGGGTTATGGGCCCACCATGTGGTTAAAAGTAGGAAGGGGACTGACATCTTGCACGGTCATGATAGCAAGACATGTCAGAGGGTAGCCTATCAATTATGTCGGCAACAACGTCGGTACCAAGGGCGAGGGACGAAGAGAACCATTTTCCTGCTCGTTGAAACGAGGCGGACCAGTAGGCAAAGTTCTCGACCATCGGCGGTTACGGGAATGTCATCAACAATAGTAACAGGGTCTTGCTGACAGAACTGTACACCGAGGGTTTTACATAAGTAGGAGAATATTACTGCTTAGATCGTATGGATCACAAGAAAGGTTAAACAGCCCAATGGGAAGGAAAATGTGATCATCAGGTTAAACAACAATGGAAAGGATAATGTGTTTAAACACATATTTCAGGGTTATAACCTTCCCAAGGACAAGCAGTGCATGATATCCATGACAGGATAGAAAGTAGAAAACCATTTAGGTAATAGGAGAGGAATTTCATGACATTACCCATACAATGGTGCTTGGATAATTGAGTAGGAAACATTTAACATTGGGCTTCAAATGTCCTGTTGAAAATCGGAGTACCATAGACATACTTTGAGATAGCATTGACATGGTATTCGAGCAAAGGTCAGACTTTGGATTCACAAAGGATCCATCAGGAGCAACTTATAGAATAAATATTACAATTTCCTCATGGAAGAATGGATAATCTTGCTAAAAAGGAATCTATAACAATAGGGCCTCCGGCCAGGTGTGCTAGGCACGACATCACCTTACCGGGTCACATAAAGACCAGTGTTATATCTCTTGGAAATATGTTCCAACCATCATATCAGATCGAGATTCAGTTCTGATTGGTGGCAGGATACCTAGGAAGAAAAGGCACAATACAAATTGACGAGATTACAATGTATGATTCTAGGGAAATGAACTATGGAGCGAGTTCCGAAACAAGAGTTCGTCATTAAACCAAGGAGAGGAAGAGGAGGTGGCTGATGGACTCAGCGACAATTCATCCAGATTTCCAAACAGGTGGATTTCCAAATTATGGAGATAACATTTGTCAGATCAAATGGTATAATGTGTTTGCTCGAGCAAAACATACATAATTAAACATTGGTTGAAAGTTACACCCGAAATATGGGCTTAGGTATCATGACTGATGTTAGAATGGTGATTCGTTAACCAATGGTCTAAGAATGAAATGTTGACCGTTAACTTCAAAGCAATAGGGTTGCTAGAAGGGCAAAATCCAAACAGCACCATTCACTTGTTGGTACCCCGGTTGGAATCAACACGAGGACTAAGAAAGATTGGTGATGGTGAGAAGTATCACTATACCATGAATTCTTAAGAGGTGGAGTAATCCTCACAACATTCTTGACATAAAAGATGGTAATACTCCAATGTGAAGAAGAACAGATGTTGGATAGCAAGGAACTCCAGATACAACACAAAACAAGAACAAGTTTTGTGTTGGAGGGAATGCAATAATGTTGTCGATGATAACCCAAATCATCGAGGGCAAAGGATGGTATTTCCCATCAAAAATTCGATAGATATCTTGGAAGACCTTAGTATGCTGATGATGATCACGACACATTTGTCGAGAGGTTTCAAGAAGATGTAACCGATCGGCGATGACATCAAGTCAATGGAATGATGAAGCAAAAATTTATCGAAACCATGGGTACGACACATACTTGAAATCAAGCTTGTTGCTCAAGGACAAATGATATGACGAGGAAGATCGACGTAAGATTAGCTCACCGTCGAAACTTTTGCTCTGGGAAGGACCCGATAGCACAGTTAAAAATTGGCACGATAATGATATAGCCGATCAGGCTAGGAATGACTTGAAGGATTATTCAACTCGTAAGCAATGAAAATTACTTGAGAGTTATTGAATCGAAGTGCTGTCTCAATTCACTATTCGGCGTTCTCGGTTGACGACAACCCATAACGCAGGAAAACCGGAGTCGGTGAGAAATAACAGTTGATGAAGAACCCATAAGAAGTTATGCAGTTCCCTGATATTATCGAGATACCAAAGTGTAATACTCGATGGTAGATCAAAGTAAAGGTTGGACTCGGGTATTGATCCGCAAAAGACAAATGTTTAAACTTGCCCGAGAAATGGGAACATAGAAGAACAATATGGTCGAAACCATAGCTGCAAGGGATTCCATTTAATGACATCAAAAGAATTGCCCAAATGATTAAATATTTTGTAAGAAGCTTCCATGATAAGTTCCACATCGGGTCCATGGGCATGAACACAAAGTTCAAGGTCGACTCCCACTTCTTCAATGCATAACCTTTCATCCACTTCTCGCTCTTATTAAAAATGAATTGATTGTGGAAACCTACCTGGTGAATTACCAGAGGAGTATGACCCGTGAGATCTTTCGGGTTCACATAGATTAAGGAAGGCATAGGTTCAACCCATCAGGGTCTCTTAGGAACATCTACCACAAACTTCAGGAGTAAATAACACAAGCTCGAAAGCAGAGCATGTTTGACCAAGTAGAGGATACAATTTACCAAAGGCATTATGTATCCAAGAAAAGACTCACAGAGTTATTGAATATAAAGGACGTCGTCAGATAAAGTCCAATAAGGATATGGTGGTCCATAAGGGATCTGATGTGAGCATTGGTACTCAACCAGAAGAAGAAAGAAAGCAAAGAGATCAGATGATCGAATCAACTGACTAATCCAAGCTCAAATGCAAAGGAGTTATGCTTTCCAAATTAAGGGCTCAGAAACAAACGCTCTGAGTAAGGATGGATAAGTTGAGTAAGCTTATGGGTACAATCGATGGCAATCCGATTGGTCGAGAACCAGCTCATGTTTAAAATGATGTCTGAGCCGGAAGGATAAATCCTGAGGATTTCAAGCATCCGCAACATATCGAATCAATAGACTCTAAATGATAATGACAAAGGATGCCAATAAGATTACCAGACTTATTGGATTAATCATAATGCTAGCAAGCAAGAATTTCAAGAGCATTAGGCTGTTGAGGATTTTCAGAAGAACGAACGACATTACAAAGACTTTTGTGAAATACCTAAATCAACTGGGGATGAGCGGATACTCGGTAAGGGCGAGAATTATCCGTAGGGGTATTCAGGTGACAAAGTACAGCAAGGCACTAAGCTCAAAGGATTCTCGGAACAACAGAGAGTATTTCGGGACATCTTGTAATAACAAGATCAACGGGGAATGATTGTATGAATGGCAAGTGTATGCAGTTTTCCATACGGATATAATAGTGGTAGAGAATTTGCAAAGGTGGTCGGCACAAACGTCTTGGGAAAACAACGAATAGCATCTTCGGAACCTTCTGGTGCAGCAGGCGATCATCTGTTATAAGGGGCTCTCCGGGTGAAAGTGACCACGAGATCCTAATGTTAGATTTAGTAAAATTCATTTAACTCGAAAAGAAGAGAGATCAGAGTCCCAGAGTAAAGACGAGGAATAAAAGATCCTAATACCACCCAATGGCGACGTGGGCCCGTAAGACACACAGCCAGGTTAGTAAAACGGTTTTTTAAAGACTAGACTCAACTTCGGCCAAGGAGTTGGAAAGGGGTATTCCTACAGGCAGTCGGCTCTGATACCAACTTGTGACGCCCCCGATTCAGTCGTACACTAATCATGCACGCAAATGTGTATGATTAAGATCAAGGACTCATGGGAAGATATCACAACACAACTCTACAAATAAAATAAGTCATACAAGCATCATAATACAAGCCAGGGGCCTCGAGGGCTCGAATACAAGTGCTCGATCATAGACGAGTCAGCGGAAGCAACAATATCTGAGTACAGACATAAGTTAAACAAGTTGCCATAAGATGGCTAGCACAAACTGGGATATAGATCGAACGAGGCGCAGGCCTCCTGCCTGGGATCCTCCTAACTACTCCTGGTCGTCATCAGCGGGCTACACGTAGTAGTAGGCACCTCCGGTGTAGTAGGAGTCGTCGTCGACGGTGGCGTCTGGATCCTGGGCTCCATTGTCTGGTCGCAACAATCGGGTAGAGGAATGGGGAAAAGGGGGAAGCAAAGCAACCGTGAGTACTCATCAAAGTACTCGCAAGCAAGGAGCCTGTCGAAGACTGAACTGCAGAATGCCAGAATAAGAGGGGGATATCTAATCCTGTCGAAGACAACGCTTCTGGCAGCCTCCGTCTTGTAGCATATAGAAGAGAGTAGACTGAAGTCCTCCAAGTAGGATCGCATAGCATAATCCTACCCGGCGATCCCCTCCTGGATGCCCTGTTAGAGAGCGATCACCGGGTTGTATCTGGCACTTGGAAGGGTGTGCTTTATTAAGTATCCGGTTCTAGTTGTCATAAGGTCAAGGTACACCTCCAAGTTGTCCTGTTACCGAAGATCATGACTATTCGAATAGATTTACTTCCCTGCAGGGGTGCACCACATAACCCAACACGCTCGATCCCATTTGGCCGGACACACTTTCCTGGGTCATGCCCGGCCTCGGAAGATCAACACGTCACAGCCCCACCTAGGCTCAACAGAGAGGTCAGCACACCAGTCTAAATCCTATGCGCGCAGGGGTCTGGGCCCATCGCCCATTGCACACCTGCACGTTGTGTACGCGGCCGGAGAGCAGACCTAGCAACCTCCATTACAAAGGAAGTCACGTTACGCGGTCCAACCCGGCGCGCGCCACTCAGTTGCTGACATCACGAAGTGCTTCGGCTGATACCACGACGCCGAGTGCCCATATCTTTCCCGCGTAGTTGGTTAGTGCGTATAAGGCCAACGAACCAACTCAGATAGAATACCAAGATCTCGTTAATCGTGTTAAGTATCCACGAACGCCGACAGGGCCAGGCCCACCTCTCACCCAGGTAGTCTCAACCTGCCCTACCACTCCGCCACAAAGATCCACACAGAGGGCCGTTGGGACAAAGGTCCTTTCAGCCCCCAATCCGTGAATCACTCGCGGGTACTCCTCGAGCCGACCCGACTTTAGTCACCACATGTATCATGTATAAAGTATAGTATATATACCCGTGATCACCTCCCGAGTGATCACGGCCCGATAGTATAGCACAGCAGATGGACAAGAATGTAGGGCCACTGATGGAAAACTAGCATCCTATACTAAGCAGTAGGATAGCAGTTAAAGGTAACAACAGTAGTAGCAAGGACAGGCTATGCAGCAGTATAGGATTAACTGAAAGCAATAACATGCTACACTACTCTAATGCAAGCAGTATAGAGGAGAATAGGCGATATCTGGTGATCAAGGGGGGGCTTGCCTGGTTGCTCTGGCAAGAGAGAGGGGTCGTCAACTCCGTAGTCGTACTGGGGGTCGCCGGCAGTCTCGGGGTCTACCGGAAAGAAGTAGCGGAGGGGAAACACAATAAATAACAGAGCAATCAAAGCATCACAAAGCGTAAAATGGCAATACGCGGTGCTAGGTGTGCCCTAACGCGACAGTACGTGGTACCGGCGAATGGGGGAAACATCTGGGAAAAAAACCCCGGTGTTTCGCGTTTTCGGACAGATGAATCGGAGGGGGAAAGTTGCGTGTTCGCTATGCTAGGGATGCGTAGTGGACGAACGGGCTGCGTATCCGGATTCATCTCGTCGTTGTGAGCAACTTTCATGTACAAAGTTTTTCGATCGGAGTTACGGATTATTTTATATTAATTTTAAAAGCTTTAATCAATTTTGGAATTAACAGATTTTATTTAATTAGAAAAGGTAATTATTGGGTCAGCGTGACATCAGCATGATGTCAGCAGGTCTACAGGTTGACTAGGTCAACCCTGGCACGTGGGGCCCGTTCGTCATAGTCTCAGGTTAATTAAACATGATTAAATAATTAACTAAATGATTAGGTTAATCTAATACAAGATTAATTAAATTAATTAATTAATATTTTTATCTATTATTATTTTTTTGATTTAGAAGTGGGGCCTAATGTCATAGACTACTTTTAGGAGGGGGTTAGCAATGAGGGGATTAGTTCCTAATCCAACAGGGGCCAGCCCATCTGTCTCGCATGAGCACAGGCGCCGGTGGCATGAGGCAGAAGCCGACAGCGGCAGGAGCGATGAGCAGTGCCGGGTGCGGCCGGCGGCGGGCGATCTGGGCACGTGGGTGTGGGATAGGGCGCAGCTAGGGCGGCGGCAGCAGCAGCAGTGAGCAGCCGCAGCACCTACGAGTGGCGCGGCGCGGCGCTAGCTGCAGAAGCAGTGCATGCAGCGGGCAGGGGAGCAGCAAGCAGCTGCGGCTGCGGGCGTGCGCGAGACAAGGCGCCGGGTAGGGCCATGAGGAGCTTGGCGCATTCAGCACAGGGGGGAGAGAGAGCACGGGGTGGTGCTCACATTCGATGCAGGGAAGGGGGCGGCGTGGCTCGATGGCGTCCGACGAGGAGGTGGATGGGGACGAGCGACGGTGGGGGAGGAGATTCGGCGATGAAGCGGTCCGGCGAGGCGGTTTCGGGCGACGGCGAGGTTCGGCAGCGGCGGGGCATCAAAGCCGGCGAGGTAGCTCTGGTTGGCGGCGAGGCACGGTCGGAGGGCAACGAGGCGCCAGGCTCGGGTGCCGGCGTGGACGACAATGGGGAGGGGGTTTGCTCCAACGCTGCTGGAGGAGGCCAAGCAGGGGAGGCGGCGGTGCCATGGCCCTCCGCCGAGTAGAGGATGGCGCGAGGAGCTCCTCTCCCTGGCGCGATATGTGCGTGCAGGTGTGGGAGTTGACGAGGGAAAGCGAGGGAGGGAGAGAAGGGGATCGAGCATAGCGCTCTGTGATGCACGCGCGCGCGCGTGTGTGTGGCGGCGTACGGCAGGGAGTCGAGGGAGATGTGGGGGGGGGAGTGGGAATCGAGGGATGGATCGAGGGTTAGGGTTCGGTGGGTGAGGGGATAAGGGGAGTGAGGGGGCCGGCCCAGGCCTGTTTGGCTAGCTAGCTGGGCCGGTTGATCCAGCGTGGGGGGGGGTGCTTCTTTTCCTTTTTTGTTTTAGTTTTTATTTATTTTCTCTTTTCTGTTTTATTTTTATTCAAGTGTTATGAAGTACAAAAGTTAAAGCTAAATTAATATTATTAACTATATCTCTGACATAAATAATTTGGCACTTTAAATAAGTATGTTGTATTTGTTTTATACTTAAAGGGCATTTAATTATTTGTTGTAACGACGTGTTAATTAATTTAGTCCATCAAACTATTTTATAAAAAGATGATTTCTCCACCACAATTACCTATGATTTATATGCCGCATTTCAAACATTTTTGTTTTAATATTTGAAAACTTTTGTGGTTTTCCTTTAACTTAAATTTGAATTTGAATCGTTTTGAACTAACGTGATACTAACAATAGTAACCGTGGTGACGTAGCATCATTAACGTGGGATTACTGTAGCCTAATTATTCGGGCGTCACACCTATCATGGCATTTCCATAGCCATTCTGAGATATATTGCCTTGCAACTTCCATCATCATCATATACATGACTTGAGCATTTATTGTCATATTGCCTTGCATGATCGTAAGATAGCTAGCATGATGTTTTCATGGCTTGTCCTTTTTTGATGTCATTGCTACGCTAGATCATTGCACATCCCGGTACACCGCCGAAGGCATTCATATAGAGTCATATCTTTGTTCTAGTATCGAGTTGTAATATCGAGTTGTAAGTAAATAAAAGTGTGATGATCATCATTATTAGAGCATTGCTCTAAGAAAAAAAGAGAGGCCAAAGCCTAAATAAAAAAAGGGGGCCAAAGAAGCCCATTTAAAAAAAATAGAAAAAAGGAAAAGGGGCAATGTAACTATCCTTTTACCACACTTGTGCTTGAAAGTAGCACCATGTTCTTCATACAGAGAGTCTCTTGAGTTATCACTTTCATATACTAGTGGGAATTCTCATTATAGAACTTGGCTCGTATATTCCAATGACGGGCTTCCTCAAATGCCCGAGGTCTTCATGAGCAAGCAAGTTGGATGCACACCCACTTAGTTTTCAGTTTGAGCTTTCATATACTTAGCTCTAGTGCATCCGTTGCATGGCAATCCCTACTCCTTGCATTGACATCAATTTGATGGGCATCTCCATAGCCCGTTGATTAGCCGCGTCGATGTGAGACTTTATCCTTTTTTTGTCTTCTTCATAACCCCCATCATATTATTCTATTCCACCTATAGTGCTATGTCCATGGCTTGCGCTCATGTATTGCACGAGGGTTGAAAAAGCTAAAGCGCGTTAAAAAGTATGAACCAATTGCTCGGCTTGTCATCGGGGTTGTGCATGATTTGAATATTTTGTGCGGTGAAGATGGAGCATAGCTAGACTATATGATTTTGTAGGGATAACTTTCTTTCGCCATGTTATTTTGAAAAGACATGATTGCTTTATTAGTATGCTTGAAGTATTATTGTTTCTATGTCAAATGATAGACTATTGCCTTGAATCACTCGTGTCTTAATATTCATGCCATGATTAGATTACATGATCAAGATGATGCTAGGTAGCATTCCACATCAAAAATTATCTTTTTATCATTTACCTACTCGAGGACGAGCAGGAATTAAGCTTGGGAATGCCGATACGTCTCCGTTGTAACTATAATTTTTGATTGTTCCATGCCAATATTATTCAACTTTCATATACTTTTGGCAACTTTTAATATTATTTTTTGGACTAACATATTGATCCAGTGCCCACTGCCAGTTCCTGTTTGTTGCATGTTTTATGTTTCGCAGAAACCCCATATCAAACGGAGTCCAAACGGGATAAAAACGGACAGAGAATATTTTTGGAATATTTGGGAAATATGGGAGGAAGAATCAACGCGAGACGGTGCCTGAGGTGGCCACGAGGCAGGGGGCGCACCCCTGACCCTCGTGGGCCCCTCGTAAGGCGGTTGCTGCTATTCCTTTGCTGCAAGAAAGCTAATTTTCGGGAAAAAATCTCGGTGAAGGTTTCAGTCCAATCGGAGTTACGGATCTCCGGATATATAAAGAAGCGGTGAAAGGGCAGAATCCAAGAGCGCAGAAATAGAGAGAGACAGATCCAATCTTGGAGGGGCTCTCGCCCCTCCCATGCCATGGATGCCAAGGACCAGAGGGGAAACCCTTCTCCCATCTAGGGAGAAGGTAAAGGAAGAATAAGAACAAGCGGGGCTCTCTCCCCCTCTCTCCCGGTGGCGCCGGAACGCCGTCGGGGCCATCATCATCACCGCAATCTACACCAACACCTCCACCATCTTCACCAACATCTCCATCACCTTCCTCCCTCTATCTACAGCGGTCCACTCTCCCGCAACCCGCTGTACCCTCTACTTGAACATGGTTCTTTATGCTTCATATTATTATCCAATGATGTGTTGCGATCCTATGATGTCTCAGTAGATTTTCGTTGTCCTATCGGTGGTTGATGAATTGCTATGATTGCTTTAATTTGCTTGTGGTTATGTTGCTGTCCTTTGGTGCCCATCATATGAGTGCACGCGTGGATCACACCATAGGGTTAGTTGTATGTTGATAGGACTATGTATTGGAGGGCAAGAGTGACAGAAGCTTCAACCTAGCATAGAAATTGATGCATACGGGATTGAAGGGGGACCAATATATCTTAATGCTATGGTTGGGTTTTACCTTAATGAGCGTTAGTTGTTCAGATGCTTGCTAATAGTTCCAATCATAAGTGCATAGAATTCCAAGTCAGGGATGACATGCTAGCAGTGGCCTCTCCCACATAAAACTTGCTATCTGTCTAGTAAAGTAGTCAATTGCTTAGGGACAATTTCGCAACTCCTACCACCACTTTTCCACACTCACTATATTTACTTTATTGCTTCTTTATCTAAAGAACCCCTACTTTTTATTTACGCTCTCTTTATTATCTTGCAAACCTATCCAAAAACACCTACAAAGTACTTCTAGTTTCATACTTGTTCTAGGTAAAGTGAACGTCAAGCGTGCGTAGAGTTGTATCGGTGGCTAATAGAACTTGAGGGAATATTTGTTCTACCTTTAGCTCCTCGTTGGGTTCGACACTCTTACTTATCGAAATAGGCTACAATTGATCCCCTATACTTGTGGGTTATTAGGACGCCAGAGGCGTAGGCGGTGGCGCGTGGTGGGAGGAGCCTGAGGTCATCGGTGTCCCGGACGCAGATGCCCCGAGGTTGCTTGCCGCGGTAGGATCGAGAGGCGGAGGAGGTTTTCATGCCTCGTCCATGCCTGCCTCTGTCAGATCGATTTGTTTTGCCAAGTGCTTGAGCTCGGTGGAGACTTGGTCGTTGTAGGCGACTTGCGCTTGGTGGGTATCGTCGGTGGTCTTCTGGTTGGCGTTGAGGAGACCCTGCATCTTGTCTGTGGTCTCCATCATCGCATCCAGCATGTGGCGGGTCTGCGCTGAAGGCTTGGACGACACCGTGGTCGCGCTCCGGATCGAGGCGAACCCGGAGTAGGATTTCGAGCGAGCTCGCCGAGGCGGCTCGCACCTAGCTCGATGGGTGTTACCGCCTGATCGAGAGGATGCGGCAGGCAGCGATGATGGCGGATGGTGGGGAGAAAAATTTAGGGAAGGCTCTGATTACCAAATTGCATGCCCCGGATCTCGATCTATGAATTTGGGGGAGGAAGGAGAGAAGCAGAGTAGGTGAGGGGAAGACTTGGAGGAAGGGAAAGGATTTCATTCATCACACGCTACCGATCTGATCGGTGTCTCGCACATAAGTAGCTGCCCCTCATGGGCTACCCTTACACGGCCTCCGGCCCACACACGCACACACTGGCCCAAGGCTGAAAAACACACACACACGAACCATTGCAGTTCAGTTATCTGAATACTGACTGCACTTGTTCAGTCTGCTGCTGATGCGGTGTCAGCATCAGTAGGCGCGACATTGTCCTCCTCTTGAGATGGAGCTCCATCCCAGATACAGGCTGATGGGTAGCGCTGGCGAAGAACGTCGTAGTCTTCCCAAGTATAGTGCCCCGCCCTCTACATTATGACAAGTATTTATCCCTGAGCTACAAAAACCACACATTAGCCCAAATTATAATCAATGTTCTACATTATGATATCTTCTTCAAGTATCCGTATCCACTTTTTTTATAATGAATTATGATCTCTGTTCGTCTTTTACACCTTCACGATCCTCTTCTCTTTGTAGCTAGCTAGCGCTAAATTTCTATCGTGCATGCACACGCCCGCCCCCCTCTCACCCTCCCTTAGCGTCCCCTCCATCACGCATGTTCCTTATTTCTCTTTAGGTCATTCACCCGCGGTGTGTGTAGGCCCCCGACTCCTTCTTTCTGGCACACACCGATCGATATACCTCTCTAGCCAAGTGTGCCTACCACAAACACATACTTCCCCTCTTCTCTTCTCACCGTCCATGCCCCCCTATGTCCAATACGGTTCCACGCAAGTGCACACTCCCGCCCCTCTTTTCACTGATCTCATACTCAGACACTCCTCCCCCTCGACATGGTAGGCCTCTCGCACCACCTCCTAGCCGCACCCTCTCCCCCTGTCTGTCTCTACGGACCTTATTTGCTTCTAACACATGCATGCATGTATACATACCAATCTCCCTATACATAGCCAGGTCGACTATAATTCTTTTTTCCCACGCACCGATAGACTTACCTCACAAGTTATGTCTCTCCCTTTCTCGGACATACGACGGTTGATCTTCCTATGTAGTTACGTATGCTTACCACAACCATATCGTCTCCCCTCATCATCCTTGCATACCTCCCGACCCGTCTCTCACATGCACGTGCATAGACAGAGAGACATCCCCGGCCCTCTCTTATTGATATTGCACTCGTACCCTCTGTTTGTCTAGCAGGCCTCTCGCTCCATTTTTGAGATGCCACTCCACCACCAACCGTCCGACACTCTACCTTTGTCTTTCTCCCAAACTTATTCCTCTGCTACACATATCCATGGATGCGGACCGATCTCCCTCAATACATAGCTAGGTCTCTCTCCTTCTCCACATATATACTAGTTGATCTACCTCTCTATAGTTAGGTCTCTGCCCCCTCCCCCCCACACACACCGATAGTCAAACATTGTAGGTAGGTATACATGCTACAGAGAAAAACGCACCTCTACCCTCTCAAATTCTAGTAGGACAGCCGCCCTATATCTTTGACGTGGGCAAAAACAAATTTGATGGCACTCTTTATCGATCGCGCAACCACACACTTCATCCCTATTTTCGATTCTATCGATATCTCATGCCGATGATTCCTCCACTCTCTTCTCGTGGATCGCTCCCTCTATATATTATATATCCATGACTCTATTTCACACACATTGCATACGTTATGTTTTTTGTTTGAGATATCATCGACACATTGCCTCTGTTTCGCACAAACCATCTCTCTCACATCCACCCACGTACGTACCTGCACCTAAAGAAGAGGTGCACGCAGGACGCACGTACTCACGTCTCGTTCCCGGCCACACCCACGTAGGTACACGGTGGAGTTCGTTTCTGTACCAAAAGGCAGCCCACGTGATAATTTGATGCGTGTAGCGTTTGTTTACTCGAAGGAGGGTCGGGTACCACACCTAGACGGAACAAAGTTTGACTTGACGCATTAGTATTAAATAAAGTTATATATTCCTCAATGGCACGTATAGAATATCAAACGATTGCCGGGGTTTGTCTTTCGTCACACCAGCTCAGACAAGGCGGTGGTGGCCTCTCTCTCTCACCGTTGGTCAGTGATGCGGCCGCATCCCGTCCGTCGACGGAAAGGGAGGACGTGCATCGTTTCTCCGTTCGACGGCGTTGAGGCAACACGTCCCGATCCGCGGTACCCGCCATTCTCTCTAACCAAGCTCCGACGCGGTAGGGCCTTCGCCACTTGCTCGCTGCTGCAGTATGGGCAGATCCCGGCCGGCGACACCCTCCTAGTAACATCCCGACGACCCTAAGGTACAGCTTCCTCCGGCCTTGCTCCACTGCCCATCTTCCCATGTTATTGCATGTGGATCTTCTTTAGTTGTTTGCTTAAAACGTATCTCGACCGGCGTACTTTCCATCTTGCAATCTCGTCCTCAAACCATTTTTGATAAACCACCTTGCTTCTATCTTTCCCTTATTACATGGAACACTACTGCAGGATGCTGCTAACGCGACACTATGATTAGAGACCCTTTGAGAAACTGTGTGTGATGTAATAATCGCAAACGGTGCTGTATGAAAACCGTCAGAAATGATGCAAAACGTTTGCGATGGAGGATGCATCAAACACGGTTCAGATTTTAGTTGCGTGTGCGATTCAGGCCACACAGTTAGCCCGTTCGAAATGTTTGCGATGAGGCAGAACAATAGAAACGGGCAGCCATATCAATGTGTGTGCGATATACGGCATACAGGTCGCTCCGATGAACCGTTTGCTATTAGGGAGTGCAACATAAATGATTAGCCAGATCAAGGTGTGTGTGATATAGGGCATATGGTTCACTCGGACGAACTATTTTTGATTAGCGAACGCAACAGGAACGGTTCAACTTAACAAGATGTGTGTGATACGTGGCAAACAGCCGAAATCGCATGAACTGTTTGCGATGAGAAATTACAACACAAACGGTCAATACAGTTAGTTCATGTGCGATTCTGTGTGTACTAAAAACTTTGAAATATGCAAACTAGTTGCTTGCGGTGGCTAGGAATATCGCACACGATGCGTCTGCGAGTACTCGTGTGCGATGATTGGTAAGTTACACATACGTTTCCTTATGTTAACACTTGTGTGATAAATAACACATGGCACCGGATACATTATTCGGGTTGTGTGTGTGCTCCACTTAGTCTTCCCGCGCTCCAGCGAATGCTTCCCACGCTCTAGCGAATGCTTCCTACACTCCACATGGATGAATTGTAAAATCCACGCGTATTCCCTCACCGGTTTCCCACCACCAGCTAACGGCTTGCTGCATATAACCCAGGTAGCAACGCACCGCCGCGACACTCTACAAAGATCTAGTACTCACCCATCTACCATTAGTTATTCCAAGCATGCCAGGCAACTACCAAAGCTTCGACATCGACGCCTACCTGCGTTACATCTTCGGCGAGGAGAACGAGCCGGAGAAGGTTGGGAAGCAAGAGCTTCATCGGCCGGTGCAGGCACCATGGCCCATCGGCAGTGATATCGGTGCCACAGTCCTTGGGAGCACAATCGACATATTGCAGAGGAGGTGTGATGAGCAGTTTGCCATCCACCATGCAAAAGATCCAAGTGTTTTACAAAAAAGGAATACCAAACGGAGTCCAATTGACGTGCCAATTTTTGATGATTTTTTATGGACCAAAAGAAGCCCACGGAGTATCGGAGATGGACCACAAGAGTCCCGAGGCACCAACGAGGGTGGGCGGCGCGCCCTACCCCCCTGGGTGCGGCCCCCTACCTCGTCGCCGCCTCCAAAACCCCCCTGACTTGTTCCCGACGCTAAAAATCCCTATAAATATAGGAACACCCGAAAAGAAACCTAGATCGGGAGTTCCGCCGCCGCAAGCCTCTATAGCCACCAAAAACCAATCGGGACCCTGTTTCGGCACCCTGCCGGAGGGGGGATCCCTCACCGGTGGCCATCTTCATCATCCCGGCGCTCTCCATGACGCGGAGGGAGTAGTTCACCCTCGGGGCTGAGGGTATGTACCAGTAGCTATGTGTTTGATCTCTCTCCCTCTCTCTCTCTCTCTCTCTCTCTCTCTCTCGTGTTCTTGATTTGGCACGATCTTGATGTATCGTGAGCTTTGCTATTATAGTTGGACCTTATGATGTTTCTCCCCCTCTACTCTCTTGTAATGGATTGAGTTTTCCCTTTGAAGTTATATTATCGGATTGAGTCTTTAAGGATTTGAGAACACTTGATGTATGTCTTGCTTGTGCTTACCTGTGGTGACAATGGGATATTATCGTGATCTACTTGATGTATGTTTTGGTGATCAACTTGTGGGTTCAGTGACCTTGTGAACTTATGCATAGGGGTTGGCACACGTTTTCGTCTTGAATCTCCGGTAGAAACTTTGGGGCACTCTTTGAAGTTCTTTGTGTTGGTTGAATAGATGAATTTGAGATTGTGTGATGCATATCGTATAATCATACCCATGGATACTTGAGGTGACATTGGAGTATCTAGGTGACATTAGGGTTTTGGTTGATATGTGTCTTAAGGTGTTATTCTTGTACGAACTCTAGGATAGATCGAACGGAAAGAATAGCTTCGTGTTATTTTACTACAGACTCTTGAATAGATCTATCAGAAAGGATACCTTTGAGGTGGTTTCGTACCCTACAATACGTTTGTTCTCCTCTATTAGTGACTTTGGAGTGACTCTTTGTTGCACATTGAGGGATTGTTATATGATCCAATTATGTTATTATTGTTGAGAGAACTTGCACTAGTGAAAGTATGAACCTTAGGCCTTGTTTCCTAGCATTGCAATACCGTTTACGCTCACTTTTACCACTTGCTACCTTGCTTTTTTTATATGTTCATATTACAAAAATCTATATCTACCATCTATATTGCACTTGTATCACCATCTCTTCACCAAACTAGTGCACCTATACAATTTACCATTGTATTGGGTGTGTTGGGGACACAAGAGACTCTTTGTTATTTGGTTGAAGGGTTGTTTGAGAGAGACCATCTTCAACCTACGCCTCCCACGGATTGATAAACCTTAGGTCATCCACTTGAGGGAAACTTGCTACTGTCCTACAAACCTCTGCACTTGGAGGCCCAACAACATCTACAAGAAGAAGGTTGCGTAGTAGCCATCATGAGGCAACCCAGCTTGGCAAAAACTTAAGTCATAGAGTGATAACCCACAAGTATAGGGGATCAATTGTAGCCTCTTTCGATAAGTAAGAGTGTCGAACCCAACGAGGAGCTAAAGGTAGAACAAATATTCCCTCAAGTTCTATCAACCACTAATACAACTCTACGCAGGCTTGGCGTTCGCTTTACCGAGAACAAGTATGAAACTAGAAGTACTTTGTAGGTGTGATAGGATAGGTTTGCAAGATAATAAAGAGCACGTAAATAAAATCTAGGGATTGTTTAGATAAAGACATAACTAATTAGTTTTAGTAGAGAGCTTTTGTCAACAAGAAAGTTATTTGTCCCTAGGCAATTGATAACAAGTACCTGTAATCATTCTTGTAATTTTATATGAGGGAGAGGCATGAGCTAACATACTTTCTCTACTTGGATCATATGAACTTATGATTGGAACTCTAGCAAGCATCCTCAACTACTAAAGATCATTAAGGTCGTGAAACCCAACATAGCATTAAGTATCAAGTCCTCTTTACTCCCATACGCCATAACCCACCTATCCGCGTTTGGGCTGCTGTCATCCCCCGCAACACTAACAATAAGCAAACCATGAACATATCGTAACACCCTATAGTGGGGGCCCCTCACGTTTGCGCGAGATGGAGGGCACCGTAGGACAGCACCATAAATAAAATATACAATCATACCAACCAAGATCACGATTAACCCATAGGACGAAACGGATCTACTCAAACATCATAGGATAACCATAGATCATTGGGAAATAATATCTAGAGTTGAGCACCATGTTTAAGTAGAGATTACAGCGGGGAGAAGAGGTGTTACACCGCTGCATAGAGGGGGAGAAAGTTGGTGTTGATGATAGCAAGATTGTTGGTGTAGATCGCCGTCACGATCCTAGTCCCGGCGGCACTCCGGCGCCACCGGGAGAGAGGGGGAGAGAGCTCCCTCCTTCTTATTCATCCTTGGCCCCCCCCTAGATGGGAGGCGAGTTCCCCTTCTGGTCCATGGACTCCATGGCCGCGGAGGGGCGGGAGTCTCCGAGATTGGATCTCCTTCTTTGTTCTCTTCTGTTTCGCGTTCCCCAGATCTGGCCAAAAACCGTTTCTTATATTCCCGGAGATCCGTAACTCCGATTGCGCTGAGATTTTAACGAGATTTTTTTCAGATATAAGCTTCCTTGCACCCGAAGTAGAGCTGCAACCAACGTTTGAGGAGGGCACAACCCACCACGGCACGCCTGGCTCCGGGACCACGCCCTGGTGGGTTGTGCCCACCACGGGCCTCCGTTTGCGGTGATTCCAAATCCCAAAAATCACATATATGCCAAAATAATTCTCCGTGAAATTTTATTGCATTTGGACTTCATTTGATATGGATTTTCTGCGATACAGAAAACATGCAAAAAAATAGGCACTAGCACTGGACACTAGATCAATAGGTTAGTCCAATAAATCATATAAATTGTTGCCAAAAACATGTGAAAGTTGTATAATATTGGCATGAAACAATCAAAAATTATAGATACGACAGAGACGTATCAACATCCCCAAGCTTAATTCTTGCTCGTCCTCGAGCAGGTAAATGATAAAAAAGATAATTTTTGATGTGGAATGCTACCTAGCATAAACTTGATCATATGTCTAGTCATGGCATGAATATTAAGACATAAGTGATTCAAAGCAATAGTCTATAATTTGACATAAAGACATCAATACTCAGGCATCCCAACAAACAATCATGTCTTTCAAAATATCAATGCTAAAGAAAGTTATCCCTACAAAATCATATAATCTTGTCATGCTCTGTCTTCTTAACTCAAACTATTTTTAATGCACAACTCTGATGACAAGCCGAGCAATTGGTTCATAATTTTTAACGCGCTTCAGCTTTTTCAACCCTCATGCAATACATGAGTGCAAGCCATGGATATAGCACTATAGGTGGAGTAGAGTATGATGATAGGGGTAAATATAGAGAAGACAAAAAAGTAAGAAAGTCTCACATCGACGCGGCTAACCAACGAGCTATGGAGATGCCCATCAATTGATATCAATGTGAGGAGTAGGGATTGCCATGCAATGAATGCACTAAGAGCTATAAGTGTATGAAAGCTCAATATGAAAACTAAGTGGGTGTGGATCTAATCCTATAATGAAAAATTCCCACTAGTATATGAAAGTTACAACATAGGAGACTCTCCATATGAAAAACATTGTGCTACTTTGAAGCACAAGTGTGGTAAAGGATACTAACAATGCCCCTTCTCTCGTTGTTTATTTTTTCCTTTTTTCCTTTTTTCCTTTTTTTCTTTCTTTATATTTTTTTTATTTTTTTAATTTTTTCTCTCATTGTCCGGAGTCTCATCCCGACTTGTGGGGGAATCATAGTCTCCATCATCCTTTCTTCACTGGGGCACTGCTCTAAAAATGAATAATGATGATCATCACACTTCTATTTACTTATAACTCAAAAGAAATAACAATTACAACTCGATACCTATGACTAAATATGTCTCTATATGAATGCCTCCGGCATGTACCAGGATGTGCAATGATCTAGCGTAACATGTATGAAAAATGATGAATGGTGGTTGAGCCACAACTACTATGTCAGCTATATGATCATGCAAAGCAATATAACAATGAATGCTCAAGTCATCAAATGGAAGTGGTGGAAGTTGCATGGAGATATATCTCGGAATGGCCATGGAAAAGCCATAATAGGTAGGTATGGTGGCTGTTTTGAGGAAGATATAATAAGGTTTATGTGTGATAGAGCGTATCATCTCATGGGGTTTGGATGCACCTGCGAAGTTTGCACCACGTGTCGATGTGAGAAAGGGCAATGCACGTTACTATAGAGGCTAGCAAATTGCAAAAAGGTAAGAGTGTGTATAATCCATGGACTCACATTAGTCATAAAGAACTCATGTACTTATTGCAAAAG
This sequence comes from Aegilops umbellulata, assembly GCA_032464435.1. NCBI lineage: Eukaryota > Viridiplantae > Streptophyta > Magnoliopsida > Poales > Poaceae > Aegilops > Aegilops umbellulata. Next base: position 448,201,487 of record CP136054.1, read on the forward strand.
TGTATTAGCCCTCGAAGCAAAGTACTACTACGCATGCCCCTAGGGGGATAGATTGGTAGGAAAAGACCATCGCTCGTCCCCGACCGCCACTCATAAGGAAGACAATCAATAATAAATCATGCTCCAACTTCATAGCATAACGAGAGACTATACATGCATGCTTCGGGAATCACAAACCTTAAAACCAATATTCCTACTAAACACAACCATTCACTAGTACCTCCCACATATTCCATCTCTATATCGCAAAACTATTGCAAGGAATCAAACATATCATATTCGGTGATCCATAAGTTTTATGTAGGATTTTATGACTAACCATGCAATTGACCAATTCCTTTTGACTCTCTAAATAGATATATGTGAAGCATGAGAGTTAATTCTTTCTACAAAAAACCACTCTAATAAATATAAGTGAAGCAAAAGAGCATTCTTCAAATAACAATTTTCTATGTGAAGAGAAACAGGCAATCCAACCTTCAAATGATATAAATGAAGCACATGAAGCATTCTATAAAGCCACACTGAAAATATATAAGTGAAGTGCAATGAGCATTTTATAAATCAACCATGGACTATCTCATACCAGCATGATGCATAAAAGAAAAGGGATTTTTATTTCTGTGCCCCTGGTTCCTTAGCTCTACTCATTCTCCCCACTTTGTTAACTTTTGCTCACTTTTTCCCACTCCCTTGCCCGAAACCCACAGAACAGGTTATAATGGACGTTGCCGTCAGGTCAATGCCTTTGACCGTTAGCTGATGAGTGGGGCCGCGTATCGTGGGCGCATGCAAGACCGGGTCGTGGGGTAGCACTTGTCCATGGACATGCCCGAAGCGTCCCATCATATAAAGAGGGAAACCACCTCCATCGCCCCTACCATTTTCCCCCAAATCCCCTACCTGCCGCATCGTCTTCCTCTCCCCCACCAGCATCGTCTCGCTCTCCTCCACTTCCTCCAATGCATTGTCTCGCTCTCCCCCACCACATCCTCTTCCTCACCTTCATCTCCTCCATCTGTCAAATGGCCGACGCTCGTGGCGACGCTGGCGCAGCGGCCGGAGATGTGGTAGAGCTGCAGGGTCCGGGTGCGGTGGCCGTGGATGTCGGCGGCGTGCACGACCGAGCGGGGAAACTGGCAGCCGCTGCGGATGTGGAGGGCTCCGCCTCATCGCTGTAGAAGGTGACGACGTCGAGCGGCACAGTCCATCCAGAAGCCCCCGTTGCGCCGCCTGATGTCTACTACACAACCTTCTTCTTGTAGACGTTGTTGGGCCTCCAAGTGCAGAGGTTTGTAGGACAGTAGCAAATTTCCCTCAAGTGGATGACTTAAGTTTTATCAATCCGTGGGAGCCGTAGGATGAAGATGGTCTATCTCAAACAACCCTGCAAACCAAATAAAAAAGAGTCTCTTGTGTCCCCAACACACCCAATACAATGGTAAATTGTATAGGTGCACTAGTTCGGCGAAGAGATGGTGATACAAGTGCAATATGGATGGTAGATATAGGTTTTTGTAATCAGAAAATATAAAAACAGCAAGGTAACTAAAGATAAAAGTGAGCGTAAACGGTATTGCAATGATAGGAAACAAGGCCTAGGGTTCATACTTTCACTAGTGCAAGTTCTCTCAACAATAATAACATAGTTGGATCATATAACTATCCCTCAACATGCAACAAAGAGTCACTCCAAAGACACTAATTACGGAGAACAAACGAAGATATTATGGTAGGGCACGAAACCACCTCAAAGTTATTCTTTCCAATCAATCAATTGGGCTATTCCTATAAGTGTCACAAACAACCCTAGTGTTCGTACTAGAATAACACCTTAAGACACAAATCAACCAAAACCCTAATGTCACCTAGATACTCCAATGTCACCTCAAGTATCCGTGGGTATGATTATACGATATGTATCACACAATCTCAGATTCATCTATTCAAACCAACACAAAGTACTTCAAAGAGTGCCCTAAAGTTTCTATGGGAGAATCAAGACGAAAACGTGTGCCAACCCCTATGCACAGGTTCATGGGCGGAACCCGCAAGTTGATCACCAAGACATACATCAAGTGAATCACGTGATATCCCATTGTCACCACAGATATGCACGGCAAGACATACATCAAGTGTTCTCAAATCATTAAAGACTCAATCCGATAAGATTACTTCAAAGGGAAAACTCAATCCATTACAAGAGAGTAGACGGGGAGAAGAAACATAAGATCCAACTATAATAGCAAAGCTCGCGATACATCAAGATCGTGCCAAATCAAGAACACGGGAGAGAGAGAGAGAGAGAGAGAGAGAGAGAGAGATCAAACACATAGCTACTAGTACATACCCTCAGCCCCGAGGGTGAACTACTCCCTCCTCGTCATGGAGAGCGCCGGGATGAAGAAGATGGCCACCGGTGAGGGTTCCCCCTCTGGCAGGGTACCGGAACAGGGTCCCGATTGACTTTTGGTGGCTACAGAGGCTTGCGGCGGCGGAACTCCCGATCTATTCTTTGTTCTAGAAGTTTTAGGATACGTAGGTATATATGGGTGAAAGAAGTACGTCGGTGGACCGAAGGGGGGGCCACGAGGCAGCGGGCGCGCCCTAGGGGGGCGCCCTCCACCCTCGTGAGCACCTCCCTTCTTTCCTGACGTGCACTCCAAGGTTTTCGGGTAGCTTTCCTTCCAAAAATAACTTCTCCAGTTGATTTCGTTCCGTTTCGACTTCGTTTGATATTCCTTTTCTTCGAAACACTAAAATAGGCAAAAAACAGCAATTCTGGGCTGGGCCTCCGGTTAATAGGTTAGTCCCAAAAGGAATATAAAAGTGGATAATAAAGCCCAATTTTGTCCAAAACAGTAGATAATATAGCATGGAGCAATCAAAAATTATAGATACGTTGGAGACGTATCAAGCATCCCGAAGCTTAATTCCTGCTCGTCCTCGAGTAGGTAAATGATAAAAAAGATAATTTTTGATGTGGAATGCTAGTTGGCATAATTTCATTATAATTCTTCTTAATTGTGATATGAATATTCAGATCCGAAAGATTCAACTTAAAAGTTCATATGGACATAAAAGTAATAATACTTCAAGCATACTAACTAAGCAATTATGTCTTCTCAAAATAACATGGCCAAAGAAAGTTCATCCCTACAAAATCATATACTTTAGTCATGCTCCATTTTCGTCACACAAGAATGCTCTCATCATGAACAACTCGGATGACAAGCCAAGCAATTGTTTCATACTCTAGTAATCTCAAACTTATAAGCCTTCACGTAATACATGAGCGTGAGCCATGGATATAGCACTATGGGTGGAATAGAATATGATGATGGGGGTTATGTGGAGGAGACAAAAAAGGAGAAAGTCTCACATCAACGAGGCTAATCAATGAGCTATGGAGATGCCCATCGATTGATGTTAATGCAAGGAGTAGGGATTTCCATGCAACGGATGCACTAGAGCTATAAATGTATGAAAGCTCAACAAAAGAAACTAAGTGGGTGTGCATCCAACTTGCTTGCTCACGAAGACCTAGGGCATTTGAGGAAGCCCATCGTTGGAATATACAAGCCAAGTTCTTTAACGAAAAATTCCCACTAGTATATGAAAGTGACAAAACAAGAGACTCTTTATCATGAAGATTATGGTGCTACTTCAAAGCACAAGTGTGGTAAAGGATAGTAGCATTGTCCCTTCTCTCTTTTTCTCTCATTTTTTTGGGCCTTCTCTTTTTTATGGCCTTTCTCCCTTTTTTATATTTTTTTATTTATTCCTCACTTGGGACAATGCTCTAGAAAATGATGACATCACACTTCTATTTATTTACAACTCAATGATTACAACTCGATACTAGAACAAAGTATGACTGTAGCGACCCAACCTCAAACGGTCAAGTCTCTGTGCTTAAGTGTCATCCCTGGATCGGTATGCTGACACACACAGTACTCGAGGATTTATAACAGAGGTAAATCACATGTATAAATAACGTAAATACTATTACCTCAATCCAAATAGCGGAAGTAACAACAAAGCTGTGGATTCCCATCAACACCAACGGCAAAGTTGTGTGTAGAAATCGTAACCCTAACGTATCACTTACTCGTCGTAAGAATCCTGCAACATGAGACGTTGCAGCCACAAAGGGTCAGTACATTGGATGTACAGGCAAATTGACACCATAGGTTAATGATGAATAGTAACTATCACTACATGCATATATGGCTGGTGGAAAGCTCTATGGTTATGGTTTTTGCGAAAAGCCAATTTTTCCCTACAACAAAGGAATGTATTTTATTTAACTACAAGGTTGGTTGATAATTATTGAGAAGGTTCCTCCAACTCAATCCCAAAATAATAATCATTAACCCAAATCAAATTAATAATTAAAGTGTTGAGATCAACATGAATATCCAAAGACCAGAGACTCAAAATTGTCCAGAACCAGGGACACGGCTAACCATGATTAGATTGTACACTCTGCAGAGGTTTGCGCACTTTTCCCCACAAGACTCAATCGCCTCCGTTGGATTTCTCGTACTACTTGGTGTTTGAGAAACGGATGACCGAGACACAGTCTTTTAGAAACATTAACTCTCTACTCCAGGCAGACCATACCAAACCTACAATCCTCTACCTGCTGATCCACCTCTTCAAGAGCTTCATTTAACCTACTCAACTATGCTAGAGCCCATAATAGCTTGTGGCTGCACACGGAAGTTTCTAGCATGAATAATCTTATGATCCCTTTGAGACTGGGTGGCGGACCGTAGGATGATCACACGGTATATCCCCGGGATCTCCTAGGACAACACTGTTATTTCCCTAGGTGTCCGGGCAAGTCCACTGGTATATCCCCAGGGTGCCCCTAGCAATCCACCCAGATATGTATGAAAGTAGCCACCGTAAGTTAAACCTTAGTTGACAATAATCTCTCACATCTTTCATGGAAAACACTCAAACCCAATCCACGTCTACGAGACTAGCATGGCAATAATAGCATAACGTAAAAGTAACTCCCAAGGTTTGAATGCAGGGCAATAGGTTCCTACCTCATCAACTACTTCCCAATACCCACATGTTATCAATTCCTAACCATGCAATGTTTGAGGGTGAAACTAATGCATAAAAACTGAGTATGAAAGGGATATGATCAAAGTGTGAACTTGCCTGCAATGTTTATGAAGATGATTCGCACTCATAACTCCTGATAGTTCTACTCGTCACACTCCAGTCAATCTATCGTAGGCAAGCAATAGTAACCACACATAAGCAATCACTCAAAAGATCGAAAAGAATGAAGAAAACAATTCGGAAAACATCAAAACCAAACAAATAACTCTTGCAACATTAAACAATTTCTAACAGTACCAAAATTAGGTGAATTTGGCCTTATTAGAAAGTTTAGGTCAAGAGCTTCGATTAGCAAAAAGAATCAACTTAAACGGAGCTACGGAACTCAAGTTACGAACAAAAGAAGTTTGAATACAAATCTGATCTAATTCAAATATTAAAATTTCAAAAACATGTTTAAGTTGTTTTACTGCATAGAGGAGATCATAACAAAGAAGTGGGCATTGATTTCATTGAATTTGGACAAACGAGCAAAAAGTAATGATCGATTGAAGTACAGGGACTAATCTGTGAAGAAAATTATCATGAATAGGTCCCTAACCGAAATCTAAAATAAAAAGAAAAATCCTATCGAACGAACGTTCGCTGCAGAACCTAACGAATGAAAACCGTTCGCTACAGAAACCTAACTAACGAACGCTTGCAAAACAACCAAAACCTAATTAATAAACCGATCTATATAAAAAATGAAGAAAAACCGGGGCGGTTTAAATGGTTTATACCGGTTCGAAGGAAATAAACCGACGACGGCGGTGGTTACTCCGGCGAGACGGAACAATGGCGCAGCAGCTCTAGCGAGGTGCGGGCGTTGGCTGCGTAGGGCGGGGCGCTGGGCGGCGTCGGCGGCGCTGGGCGATGCGGCGCAGGGCGGGCAGCGGCGGCGGCGCGGCAACGGCGAGAAGCGGTGATGATGGCGAGATGCAGCGATGGCGGCGGTTGCAGCGTGGATCTCGCTGGCGGCGGATTGAGCATGGGGTGGCGGCACGAGGGGAGGAGAGGAGGCGGGGTCCGGGGTCGACCTTATATAGGCGAGAGGCCGAGGCCTTCCTTGGGCGAGGGGGCGTCCGGCGGCGTGGGGAAGCCGGACTCGGGCGAGTCCCTGTCGGGCACGGAGGGAGCTAGGCGGTGGCGGCGCGGGCTGGCTGGGCCGGCTGGCTGGGCTTCGGCCCAGTTGGCCCGGTCCAGAGAATATGTTTTTTTAAATAAGATTTTTCCAGAAAAGCAAAAATAAACGCAAAATAATTAATATTTTACATAGGCATATAATATATCAAAATTTTCAGAAAAATATTTTCTACAACGTGGACATTTTTATAATGCTAAATAAAATCCACACAAATTCAGATAATTCAAAGAGTGCTACTGGTGTAATAAAATCTGATAAAAATCATTTTAAAAATACCAAAATTAATTCAAATTTATTTCTCTCCAATTTTCTGTTGTAGGGAATCATGTTACCCTAATTTCCATATATTTTATTTTTGGAGAAATATAATTTGAGTAAAACTCAAATAACCCAAATTGAAAAATAATTTCAAATGGATTTTAAATTTGAGTTTCTTTGAAACTCCCAACTCATATTTCATATATTTTGAAGAAGTCATACTATCTTCTCTCGTGAAAATCATTGAGTTCCATAAAGTTTCAGAATTTGAAATATTTTCAAATGAAATTCAAATATTTTCAACACCCCTTTTCATTTAAATAAATGGAAGAAGTCATGTCATCTTCTCTCTGGGGTTTTGTGATGAAAAGTATTTGAATTCACGGAGATTAGAAAGCAAAGATGAAAGTTTGGGAAAGTCCTTTTATTCCCTCTCATTTAACTTTCAAAAAGTTTCGAATTCACTCACTTTCAGTCAATCAATCACACAACAATCAAACAAACAATCAAATATATCTATTTATTATAACATTCCAAAATTTAGAATTTTGGGATGTTACAAACCTACCACCCTTAAAATTAATCTCGTCCTCGAGATTCAGAGAGGCTAGAAAGAAATAGGTTAGGTTTGGGGTCTTCTCAAATTCCATTGATCATCACAGGGGGTCTAGGGTGCTACCACCCTTAGAAACATGGTTATGGTTCCATCAAAACTCATATACTCCATCCTTATTCTTGACAGTGTCGGTCTTCTCAGATTCTCAGGAAAAAAATTCTTCTCTGGGCTCTTCCAGTAGTGGCATAACCTTTTCCTCAATTCTTTTGTCCTTTCCTCTTGGTAAGGTTATTCCGAGATTGGGTCTTCTTAGGTGACGGGTCTGGCGCCAATACTAACTAACTATCGATATCTCATGGTGGTCAACCATTTATGGTTTCTCCTGCAAGAAATGGGTCTGGTTGATCCACACCGTATAACCTACGGTTGGCAAAAACTGCCTTGTACAAGGGGAAAATTCTTATACCATTCTAAGGTTTAAACAGGGTTTTGATTGTCGTCTTTTTACTATAGGTAAGTCACTCAGATTTACCATCCCACATAGCAAGGCGAATAATAAGAGTAAGTCGGTATGGTGATCAATCCATCCCGCACCCAAATCATTACCTTGTATACGGTTTAGCGAATCTCGCATTCTAACACTCGGTCATCCTCACAAGCATTGCAGAATTTCTCTTGTCGACGAACCAAGTTCGGATAAATCCATAGATTCTGCAAGCCAAACAAACATCTATCGTTCCTTCACAACTCTCAGGTTTTGCGTAAACTCCTATAAGATCGTCCGTCGATAAAATCGTAACTTCTTCCAGGGTTTTTCCTTCAGCAAGAGTGTGCTTGCTTCTTGGCAGGTCCTGGGGCATGTGGGTTATGGTCCATCTCATCACTTGTAAACCTTGAACTCTTCCTCGGGGTAACTGATCGTTATTCCAACATCCAACTTCCAGCTTTCTAGCATACTTAAAATCCATCCAATTGTATTGTCTTTCTTCCTTCTATTAGTACCAAACTCATACATGATTACTCAAACTCATCACGAAATTTCCATTGATCCATATTTCCACCATCATACCTCCTTTATATCCAATAGTAATTCATCTCTTCATCCTCGTGGGATATCCCACATACCGAGATAAAAACTTATACTTATGAAGTCCATACTCCACTTCGTGGAACATCATTATCCTTTCCAAGGTCAAGCGTCCTTACAGGGGAATATTGGCCATCTCTGGATGGCACTTCTTCAACTGGGAAACGTGAAACACATCATGAACTCCTAACAGTACTTCGGGTGACTCCAATTTGTTGGCCACTTCTCCCATACGCTCCAAAACTCGGTATGGTCCTACAAATCTCGGGGCTAACTTTCCCTTAACTCCAAATTGTTTAACTCCTCGCAGAGGGGACACACGAAGACATGCTCTATCTCCAATTTCATAGACTACCTCCTTGCATTTTTTAGTCTGCATAACTCTTCTGCCTGGACTGAGCTACCTTCAGTCTATCTCGAATCAACTTAACATTCTCTTCTGACTCCTTGATCACATTTGGTCCAAACAACTGACGGTCTCCAACTTCATCCCACATCAATGGTGTCTGGCTCCTTCTCCCATACAAAGCTTCAAAAGGGGCCATCTTCAAACTGGCTTGGTAACTGTTGTTGTATGAGAACTCCGTGTAAGGAAAATTATTATCCCAACTGGATCCATAATCTACTGCACAAGCTCTAACCATGTCCTCCAGAATCTGTTTGACTCTCTCGATTTATCCATCTGTCTGCGGATGAAAGGCTGTACTGAACTCTAGCCTAGTACCCAAAGTCTGGTGCTGCTGATTCCAAAACTTTGAGGTAAACTGTGTTCCTCTATCTGATACGATGGTCCTCGGAACTCCATGCAGACATACGATCCTGGTCAAATATATCTTGGCCAACTTCTCACTTGTATAGGTGGTTTTTACTGGGATAAAGTGAGCCACTTTGGTCAAGCGAATCAACTGCTACCCAGATAGAGTCATGTCCCGTTCGGGTTCTGGGAATTCCGATAATGAAATCCATGCCAAACTTATCCCACTTCCATTCGGGTATCGGCATAGGCTGTAGTAATCCTGCTGGCTTCTGATGCTCTGCTTTTACTTTCTCTGGCATACATCACTTTCGAGTACATACTCCGCAATATCCTTCTTCATACCAGTCCACCAGAAATGCTCCTTCAGATCCAAATACATCTTGGTGTTTCCATGGCGAATCGAGTATGGTGAGTCATGAGCCTCCTGAAGTATTAACTTCCTGATCTTTGCATTATTAGGCACATATACACAGTCCTCGAACTATAAGGTGTCGTGCTCATCCTTATGAAAACCTTTGGCCTTTCCTTTTCTCATCCTCTCTTTTACCTCAGCAATCTCTTTGTTATCCTTCTGAGCTTCACGGATCTTTCCCAACAATGTAGACTGAACTTATATTGGTGCAACAAAACCTTTGGGAACAATCTCCAACCGAAGTTCCCTGAGATCCTTGGCTAACTCTGTTGGTAATCCTCCACTTATGAGGGTATTCGTCCTTGTTTTCTTTATGGTTGTGTCCTATTTCTCCACAAAGCTTGTAGGCACAAGCTTTCTTCATATCCTTTACATAAGGCCTCAACTTCTGGGACACAAGACGAGATCTTTGCAGAGTCAATTTAAATTCTTCCCAAGTGGTTACTCTTTGCCATCCTTTGATGGTTTGGTACATCCTCCACCAAGTAGCAGCAACTCTTACAAAGCACTGAAGAGCATGCTTGGTCATATTCTTTCCGGCTATAGTGTTATTCTTCACGTGATCCTCCATGTTCTAAATCCATCGGTCTGTCTCCAATTGACTCATCGGTCCAGAAAATATAAGCCCATCTCCATTCATCCTCTATTGGGTTCATGGGTTTTGGGGTGGGATAAGATAGATAGAGAGGGATACACACAATACAAACAATTTTTTTTGAAAAGACAGATTTTATTGTGGCTATCGGAAAAACAACAAACAAATGACAACTCATAATCATCGCATCTAACGTAGGTATATAATGGGGGTTTAGTCTTCTAAGGTCAACGTCGCCAAACTCTTCAAGTCTTGTTCATGCCTCCAATGGCTTCTTTCGATCGTGCTTGTCTTTCTCAAGTCCTTTTTGCCAGCTCATCTCTATTGATGCAAAATCTCTCGTGACGTCCTTTAATGTTCTGGAGTTGCGTTCCAAACTTTTGAGTTTCAACATCCTTGGCATGAACCATGGTCCTACTGTCCTTCAGTTCCTGACGAATCTCCGGTATCTCGATGTTTTAGCTCCTCCGGCTTGGCTACTTTCAGCTTCTGGGTCCTGAGTTCTTCACGAAACGCTTCCTTATCAAATACTGCTTCTTGTTGGTCCATCTTAACTTCTTGATGTAACACTCCAGATCCTGGTGATACACCGGCTAAGGTTAAAACTTCGTCTTGCTGATAGGTGCTCCATCATCCTTCTACCATCCAATCCTTCCATGCATATGCATGCTTAACTCAGCACGGTGACAAATAGCATAAGAGGGCGATAACATCATGGATAGCCATGTTTCTTCCCTTGTCATTGCCATGAGCTATCATTCCATAGTTGATATCTCCTGCCTTAGGGTTTTCTTGACAAATCTTTGAGTTTTTAACTCTCCATGTTCCGGTCTTTCTACAATACACCTTGATCTCGGGTATTGACAGCTTCCATAGTCTACCAAGTTCCATAAGGGTAGCTTTACTAGGTCATACAAAATCTTGAAATTCTACAAAGCCTTCAATTATCCTAGTCTTCGGAGTCTTCAACCGTTGTAGTTTCCATCATTATAATTCTCGGAAAATCCTCTTCATTTCGAAGTGGTCTTAGTTGTCCGATATCTTGTACTTCTTGTAGTGGTCTCATCAGTCGAATCTTCGTGTGGTCAAAAGGGGAAAGGGATATGGTCTTTCTAAAAGGGGATATTTGAATAAGCTCAGAAGAGAAGAGAGGTAAAAGATCTTTTTGAAAAGAAGTTTATAGAGAAAATCTTTCCTATGGGCTTGCCAGTTTCTAAGGGTTACGTCCTATAGTCAACATGTCCTCTCATACCATCTTGTAGCGACCCGACCTCAAACGGTCAAGTCTCTGTGCTTAAGTGTCATCCCTGGATCGGTATGCTGACACACAGTACTCGAGGATTGATAACATAGGTAAATCACATGTATAAATAACGTAAATACTATTACCTCAATCCAAATAGCGGAAGTAACAACAAAGCTGTGGATTCCCATCAACACCAACGGCAAAGTTGAGTGTAGAAATCGTAACCCTAACGTATCACTTACTCGTCGTAAGAATCCTGCAACATGAGACGTTGTAGCCACAAAGGGTCAGTACATTGGATGTACTGGCAAATTCACACCATAGGACAATGATGAATAATAACTATCACTACATGCATATATGATTGGTGGAAAGCTCTCTGGTTATGGTTTTTGCGAAAAGCCAATTTTTTCGTACAACAAAGGAATATATTTTATTTAACTACAAGGTTGGTTGATAATTATTGAGAAGGTTCCTCCAACTCAATCCCAAAATAATAATCATTAACCCAAATCAAATTAATAATTAAAGTGTTGAGATAAACATGAATATCCAAAGACCAGAGACTCAAAATTGTCCATAACCGGGGACATGGCTAACCATGATTAGATTGTACACTCTGCAGAGGTTTGCGCACTTTTCCCCACAAGACTCGATCGCCTCCGTTGGATTTGTCGCACTACTTGGTGTTTGAGAAACGGATGACCGAGACACAGTCTTTCAGAAACATTAGCTCTGTACTCCGGGCAGACCATACCAAACCTACAATCCTCTACCTGCTGATCCACCTCTTCAAGAGCTTCATGTAACCTACGCAAATATGCTAGAGCCCATAATAGCTTGTGGCTGCACACGGAAGTTTCTAGCATGAATAATCTTATGATCCCTTTGAGCCTGGGTGGCGGACCGTAGGATGATCACACAGTATATCCCCGGGATCTCCTAGGACAACACTGGTATTTCCCGAGGTGTCCGGGCAAGTCTACTGGTATATCCCCAGGGTGCCCCTAGGAATCCAGCCAGATGTGTATTAAAGTAGCCACCTTAAGTTAAACCTTAGTTGACAATAATCTCTCACATCTTTCATGGTAAACACTCAAACCCAATCCACGTCTACGAGCATAGCATGGCAATAATAGCATAACCTAAAATTAACTCCCAAGGTTTGAATGCAGGGCAATAGGTTCCTACCTCATCAACTACTTCCCAATACCCACATGTTATCAATTCCTAACCATGCACTGTTTGAGGGGAAACTAATGCATAAAAACTGGGTATGAAAGGGATATGATCAAAGTGTGAACTTGCCCGCAATGTTGATGAAGATGATTCGCACTCATAACTCTTGACAGTTCTACTCGTCACACTCCGGTCAATCTATTGTAGGCAAGCAATAGTGACCACACATAAGCAATCACTCAAAAGATCGAAAAGAACGAAGAAAACAATTCGAAAAACATCAAAACCAAACAAATAACTCTTGCAACATAAAATAGTTTGTAATAGTACCAAAATTAGGTGAATTTGGCCATACCAGAAAGTTTAGGTCAAGAGCTTCTATTAGCAAAAAGAATCAACTCAAACGGAGCTACGGAACTCAAGTTACGAACAAAAGAAGTTTGAATACAAATCTGATCTAATTCAAATTTTAAAATTTCAAAAACATGTTTAAGTTGTTTTACTGGATAGAGGAGAGCATAACGAAGAAGTGGGCATTAATTTCGTTGAATTTGGACAAACGAGCAAAAAGTAATGATCGATTGAAGTGCAGGGACTAATCTGTGAAGAAAATTATCATGAACAGGTCCCTGGCTGAAATCTAAAATAAAAAGAAAAATCCTATCGAACGAACGTTCGCTGCAGAACCTAACGAATGAAAACCGTTCGCTACAGAAACCTAACTAATGAACGCTTGCAAAACAACCAAAACCTAATTAACAAACCGATCTATATACAAAACGAAGAAAAACTGGGGCGGTTTAAATGGTTTATACCGGTTCAAAGGAAATAAACCGACGACGGCGGTGGTTACTTCGGCGAGACGGAACAGCGGCGCAGCGGCTCCGGCGAGGTGCGGGCGTCGGCTGCGTGGGGCGGGGCGCTGGGCGGCGTCGGCGGCTCTGGGCGATGCGGCGCGGGGCGGGCAGCGGCGGCGACAACAAGCAGCGGCGGTGCGGCAGCGGCGAGAAGCGGCGATGGCGGCGGTTGTGGCACGGATCTCGCCGGCGGCAGATTGAGCGTGGGATGGCGGCGCGAGGGGAGGAGAGGAGGCGAGGTCCGGGGTCGACCTTATAAAGGCGAGAGGCCGAGGCCTTCCTTGGGCGAGGGGGCGTCCGGTGGCGTGGGGAAGCCGGACTCCAGCGAGTCCCTGTCGGGCACGGCGGGAGCTAGGCGGTGACGGCACGGGCTGGCTGGGCTTCGGCCCAGTTGGCCCGGTCCAGAGAATATGTTCTTTTAAAATGAGATTTTTCCAGAAAAACAAAAATAAACGCAAAATAATTAAACTTTTACATAGGCATATAATATATCAAAATTTTCAGAAAAAGATTTTCTACAACGTGGACATTTTTATAATGCCAAATAAAATCCACACAAATTCAGATAATTCAAAGAGTGCTACTGGTCTAATAAAATCCAATAAAAATCATTTTAAAAATACCAAAATTAATTCAAATTTATTTCTCTCCAATTTTCTATTGTATGGAATCGTGTGACCCTCATTTACATATATTTTATGTTTGGAGAAAAATAATTTGAATAAAACTCAAATAACCCAAATTGAAAAATAATTTCAAATGGATTTTAAATTTGAGTTTCTTTGAAACTCCCAACTCATATTTCATATATTTTGAAGAAGTCATACTATCTTCTCTCGTGAAAATCATTAAGTTGCATAAAGTTTCAGAATTTGAAATATTTTCAAATGAAATTCAAATATTTTCAACACCCCTTTTCATTTAAATAAATTGAAGAAGTCATGTCATCTTCTCTCCGGGGTTTTGTGATGAAAAGTATTTGAATTCACGGAGATTAGAAAGCAAAGATGAAAGTTTGGGAAAGTCCTTTTATTCCCTCTCATTTAACTTTAAAAAAGTTTCGAAATCACTCACTTTCAGTCAATCAATCACACAACAATCAAACAAACAATCAAATCTATCTATTTATTATAACATTCCAAAATTTGGAATTTTGGGATGTTACAATGACTCTATATGAATGCCTCCGGTGGTGTACCGGTATATGCAATGAATCAAGAGTGACATGTATAAAAGAATTATGAATTGTGGCTTTGCCACGAATACTATGTCAACTACATGATCATGCTAAGTAATATGACAATGATGAATGTGTCATGAAGAAGGATATGGTGGAAAGTTGCATGGCAATATATCTCGGAATGGCTATGGAAATGCCATAATTGGTAGGTATGGTGGCTGTTTTGAGGAAGATATAAGGAGGTTTATGTGTGAAAGAGCGTATCCTCTCTTCCTTTTTCTTTTCTTCTTCTTCACCACATCGTGTGTGGGTTCAATCCTCTTTTTGGAGCTCCTTATTAATGAGATTGGTTGAATAGAAGGCTCCTCCTCGTTACCTGATTCATCATAAGAAATAATAGGAGGGTATTGGGAAGTCTCTTCCCTTTCGTTAGTATTCTCTTCATCCTCTATTTGTTTTCTTTTCTTTATGTAATTGGCAATATAAGGATTTTCAATGCAATTCACCGCGCAATACATATAAATGTCCTCTAGATTAAAATGAAGAACTCTAGCAAGGGCAAATTCTAGAATAACCTTAGTTATATGTTTCATTTCTTCATAACCCAAGAGCAAACTAAGTTCATTATGATGTGCAAGGAAATCAAATCATCACAATTTTTGGACACGATACGATCATGAAACAATTTGCATTGGGTACTAAAATGATCACGTTCATTGCAAAGTTCACAAGTATGGCTAAGAAAAAATAAATTTTTAGCACATGCATCTAGCCTTTCTTGCAACCATTTAGTTTCTAAGTACTTATGCCTCTTGCAATATCTATCTTCCCTATTTGGTGTGTACTTGCAAACCCAATATACTCCACAAAAATTGACATGCTTATAGGAGATATTTTCATCATGACTAGTGCAATCATCATTAGTACCATGGATATTCAAGGAGTTCATACTAACAACATTGCAATCATGCTCATCATTAAAAGATTTAGTGCCAAACATTTTAATGCATTCTTCTTCTAACACTTTGGCACAATTTTCCTTTCCATCATACTCACGAAAGATATTAAAAAGATGAAGCGTATGTGGTAAACTCAATTCCATTTTTTAGTTTTCTTTTATAGACTAAACTAGTGCTAAAACAAGAAAAAAAAAGATTCGATTGCAAGATCTAAAGATATACCTTCAAGCACTCACCTCCCCGGCAACGGCGCCAGAAAATGCTTGATGTCTACTACACAACCTTCTTATTGTAGACGTTGTTGGGCCTCCAAGTGCAGAGGTTTGTAGGACAGTAGCAAATTTCCCTCAAGTGGATGACCTAAGGTTTATCAATCCGTGGGAGGTGTAGCATGAAGATGGTCTCTCTCAAACAACCTTGCAACCAAATAACAAAGAGTCTCTTGTGTCCCCAACACACCCAATACAATGGTAAATTGTATAGGTGCACTAGTTCGGCGAAGAGATGGTGATACAAGTGCAATATGAATGGTAGATATAGGTTTTGTAATCTGAAAATATAAAAAAAGCAAGGTAACTAAAGATAAAAGTGAGCGTAAACGGTATTGCAATGATAGGAAACAAGGCCTAGGGTTCATACTTTCACTAGTGCAAGTTCTCTCAACAATAATAACATGGTTGGATCATATAACTATCCCTCAACATGCAACAAAGAGTCACTCCAAAGACACTAATAGCGGAGAACAAACGAAGAGATTATGGTAGGGTACGAAACCACCTCAAAGTTATTCTTTCCAATCAATCCATTGGGCTGTTCCTATAAGTGTCAGAAACAACCCTAGAGTTCGTACTAGAATAACACCTTAAGACACAAATCAACCAAAACCCTAATGTCACCTAGATACTCCAATGTCACCTCAAGTATCCGTGGGTATGATTATACGATATATATCACACAATCTCAGATTCATCTATTCAAACCAACACAAAGTACTTCAAAGAGTGCCCTAAAGTTTCTACCGGAGAATCAAGATGAAAACGTGTGCCAACCCCTATGCATTGATCACCAAGACATACATCAAGTGAATCACGTGATATCCCATTGTCACCACAGATACGCACGGCAAGACATACATCAAGTGTTCTCAAATCATTAAAGACTCAATCCGATAAGATTACTTCAAAGGGAAAACTCAATCCATTACAAGAGAGTAGAGGGGGAGCAGAAACATAAGATCCAACTATAATAGCAAAGCTCGCGATACATCAAGATCGTGCCAAATCAAGATCATGAGAGAGAGAGAGAGATCAAACACATAGCTACTGGTACATACCCTCAGCCCCGAGGTGAACTACTCCCTCCTCGTCATGGAGAGCGTCAGGATGATGAAGATGGCCACCGGTGAGGGTTCCCCCCTCCGACAGGGTGCCGGAACAGGGCCCCGATTGACTTTTGGTGGCTACAGAGGCTTGCGGCGGCGGAACTCCCGATCTATTCTCTGTTCTAGAAGTTTTAGGATACGTAGGTATATATCGGTGAAAGAAGTACGTCGGTGGATCGAAGGGGGGCCACGAGGCAGGGGGCGCGCCCTAGGGGGGGCACCCTCCACCCTCGTGAGCACCTCCCTTCTTTCCTGACGTGCACTCCATGCTTTTCCGGTAGCTTTCCTTCCAAAAATAACTTCTTCAGTTGATTTCGTTCCATTTCGACTTCGTTTGATATTCCTTTTCTTCGAAACACTGAAATAGGCAAAAAAAAACAGCAATCTGGGCTGGGCCTCCGGTTAATAGGTTAGTCCCAAAAGTAATATCAAAGTGGATAATAAAGCCCAATATTGTCCAAAACAGTAGATGATATAGCATGGAGCAATTAAAAATTATAGATACGTTGGAGACGTATCACCGCCTACCGTGGAGGAGCAGGTATTTGCACTTGCTTAGCTTGTAGAGTTAGTTGCTCCCTAGTTGCATTGGTTAGATTGTGATTCATACGGTAGTTCAGATGGTTAGAGTAGTTGGTTTGACGGATGGGCCGGGGTTTTCTGTAGGGTATGGGTTGGGGGGACGGGGGGTTTTGGACTAGGGTTTGTTGGATAAATTCGTTGCAAAAATGCTATGTTGTGAACTATGATTTTAGGTGCTACAATGATTGGATTTTTTAGATTTGTTTTTAGATTTGGATAAATTCGTTGCAAAAATGCTAGATTTGTGAACAGATTGGGTTTTTTATTGCTATGATGTTTATTAGATTTGTTTTTAGTGCTCACAGATTGGGGTTTTTAATGCTACTCAGATTTGTTGCCTTAGATTGGGTCCCTATTAGATTTGTTTTTGAATGCTACTTAGATTGGGGTTTTGAATGTCATATGCCCAAATGGAACCCATTGATTAAGAAGTTATTTGATTCATTAGTATATTAATTTTTCCACAATATGTAGTTATATTAGCTTTGTTCTTCAATGTGTCTGCATGACCAATGATCAATGTGTTATTTGAATGTCATATTGGGGTTTTTGATCAATATGTGTACAAATCTAATACATTGATATACTAGTGATGGATGTGGTTTTTGAATGCATAGATCTAAGGGGCACAGAAATAAAAAAAACCCCACTTCTAAAACATTTCTGATATTGGTAGTATATTAGCCCTATGATCAATGTGTCATGTGTGCATATCTAAATTTTCAATTGGCTACTAGTGATGGATGTAATTGTACATGGCATTGTATATTCAGGAGGATGATGGTTGGGGGGAGAAAGAGGAAGCTAACTGACTACGACCCATACGAGGGGGCGTTTAGTGACGATTCTGAATATGAGGTAAGCCTATCTGTTGTTCATTTAGTTCCTTTGACATGGTGTATATGAATCTATAATGTATTAATGCAATTCATTCATGTGTGTAGTATGATTTGGGAGATGATGTGAACAAGGGCGACGTCGCGTCCTTCACAACCAAGGAGGTGGAGAAGATCAAGGCCAAGGGAGTTGCTTCCTTCTACAACCGCAAGTTCAAGAAGTGGCACTGCCCCTACTACACCACCAAGCCAAAGCCAAGGGATGGCCGCTTCGATCACCTTCTGTCTCATGCTGAGGATGTAGCGATTCGCGGGGAGGACTACATGATCAGGGGGCAGCATGCCGGCCTCGCGGAGGCCCTGACTCCGGCGTGATGTGATCGATGATGTGATGCTTTGTTACTTTTGGTTTGGTTTGTTGAACTGTTGGGTTACTTTTGGTTTGTTGAACTGAATCTCGTTGGTTATGGTTTGTTGAACTGAATCTCGTTGGTTATCCTAGTAATCTGGTTGCTATCTATATTTGTCTGTCCTTAAATTTTACTATGGTATATTTGTCTGTCCTGAATCTATGGTTAGTTATGTTTAGATGTTGTGAACTATGATTTTAGGTGCTGCGATGATCACACATGTTGTGCAGGAAATCAAATGCATGCTCCAAATGAGATCATGTAAACCTTGGAAAACCTGGACAATATAAATTCAAGAAAATGAAAAAACAAGTAAAACCTTAGCAAATTGTCTATGTTTGTGTAGGAGATCATGTGTGCAAAATTTCAAGTGATTTAGAGGAGGTCAAAGAAATTTGAATTTGAGAAATGTGCTCCAAATGAGCTCCCAGGCTAGGGTAAACAACCCATTTGTAATCAAGTTTCTTTGGACCTACTCTAAATGAGCCAAATGTTTTTTTATTAACACATATTCACTTTCCATAGTGTACATTCGAAGTCTCACTATTTTTTGAATTAATTTTCATACTTTTACATTTTCTTTTGAAAACATATGATTTAATATAAAAACTATTAAAAACAAGTTTTGAAACATGAAAATGGAAAACTAACTTCATATCCTTCTTATTCGCTTTAAAATAAAGCTTTGGTGATTTTTTTGATTTTTTGTAAATTTTTCAAAAACAGAAGGTAACACCACCTCCTCTCCTTGAACTCTATGAACTCATGTACATGATAGCACATACGTGTGAAGGTTTTCACATGAAAATGACCATAGACCAAGTTTATGATTTTTGGTTGGTAACATGTCACATAAGACAACATTGTGCGCAGGTTTTATATTTTTTGATTTTTTTTAAATTAATGGTGCTCATTTGACCTCGATCGTGCCAACTAGGGTTTTTTCAAGAAAATGACCATAGACCAAGTTTAGTATTTTTCCTCGTTAGTGTGTCTTATAAAACGACGAATGATGACGGTTTCATATTTTTACGATTTTTTTAAAATTAGTTATGCTCAGTCAAATCCTTCGAAACCCCGTTAACCAGCTCAAAACCCCTCTAAACCCCGCAGGGTTTCGCCTAACCCTAGCTCCCAACGTTAGCCGTACGATCATACTCTCGCGCCAAGCGACATCCCTCAGATCTGGTCTTCTAGAAGAAATCAGGTGGGCTGGCTGCGTGCAGGCTCCGTGCCGTTGGATCACAAGGACGGTTCCGCATCGTTGGATCGTGGGGCGATCCGCGAGAGGCGATCCTATTGGTTGTGCTCGGCTAATCGCCCACCATTGACTCCTCGAATAAAAAATTGTTATTGGGCCCAAAAGGAAACCAAGCGCTGGTTGGGTTGTCGAATTGCGTCGTTTTTTGCATTGTTTGCTCTGTTTTTTGTGAACGTGCTGGCTCTGTATTTTTGCATCGTTTGAAATCAATTGACATTGCGTAGCAAATGACCAAATTTTTAAGGGCCAAATTTATTTTTATCATGAAAAATGGCCACAAACTATTGAAAAATTGTCTCTTTTTGTTCATATAATATATATGACCATGGATTCCCACGCGTGCAATTAGCTTCTTTTTCTTCTTCTTTTTCAAACCATCGTTTCCCACGCATGTACACTCCCGATGCTGCGGTGGGTTTGAAAACGGGTTACATCACATTTGACCCCATTATTGCCAGGGCCAAATAACACGTAGCACTACGGCTATTTAAGCCACCCTCTGCCTCTGCCATCCCTCATCCATCTCCCATCCTCTCTGCCATCTGCCCTTGTTGCTCTTCGACCACTTCTCCTTCTTCTAGCACATCCTCAGCCATGCAGTACACCGGACCAACCTACCACTTCCCACGCACCGTGCCGGAGAGGCTCTACCCTCCTGGCTTGTACGTTGAGCGCACACTACGTGTGTGGGAAATATCAAGGTGGAGGACCGCAAAGAACTTCACCGAGTTCTTCCTCGCGTCCGGCTACCACCACCTCCCGTGGGGATCTCCATGGATGTTCCGTGTCGAGGAGGTCATCCAAAATGGGGTGGTGGTTGCTCTCCTTGCCCACTTCACCAAAACATTCGACGCCTTCTACCTCCTTGGCCGGGTGTTTTGGTGTGGCTGCGAGTTCATCACTTTCACCACCCACAACATGTTCAGGACTACACCAACATCTTCCCCACCGCGTCCCGCATGCACACTCTTCCGTACCCCATCGACAACGCCCCGGAGAAGCAGTGAAGGGCGCCCGCAGGAGGAGCGAGGTGGAGAAGGCAGCGTCTAGGGTTCTAAACCCTCTATCTATTTTATGTATTTGAGTCTATGTTATGTTAAGTTGTAATCCCACTGGACTATGTGACAGATGTTATGGGCTTGTTGGCCCTTTTATCAAGTTCTATTATTAAGTTTTCTATCTATTCTATTATGAAGTTCCTCCTAGTTTCAACTATGTGATCGTGCTATGGGCTTGTTGGCCCTATGGTTGTTTTCTTAGAGAGCTCGCTTTGTTAGTAACCACCTAGTGCATGCAGCCACAACGAACCCTTCTTTTCTTACACAAGCCACAAATATGTAGCCACCTAGCTAGTGCATGCAACCACAACATATTTGTTCAATTTATTTGTCATAGAAACACGGGTGCAGATGCGAGTGGATCGAAAAGGCTGCAACTGATCGTAAAAAACGATGCTCTAAATCGAGGAGACAAATGTGCAAAAGAGAGGAACCAGCGGCAGCGACCGTCGCTGCATTCGTGGAAGCTAGCATGCACGAAAGCGGCTCGATTAGTGCATTGTGGCGGCATGCATCAGCGCATGCAGGCTCGGCCGGCGCATGCAGGCTCGGTCGGCGCATCGACGCATGCAGGCAAGCTTGTTGGGTGCATGCATAGCAGGCTTCTGTCATGGCGGCGCACGTAGGCATTTAATGCAAGGGATGGCCCAAAGAAACCACGGCCCAACGGTCTAACAGATACACCCCCAATGTGGCTCCACTCCTCAGAGTTTACGGTCAAAGCACTGACCCGACGACGACGTCCGTTGTGACCTCTTCTGAGGGTTTCAAGCAAGGGAGTGGGGAAAACTGAGCAAAAGTTAAGAGCGTGAGGATGGATGAGTAGATCTAAGGAACCAAGGGCACAGATGTAAAAAACCCAAAAGAAAAAGGGAAAAATATATGCAAAAGATGCTCCAAGATTTGCACATATCACATGAACGAAACGAAACAGAAAACATACCGATACTTGTTGAAGAAAGATGGGATGCCTTCCGGGGCATCCCCAAGCTTAGACGCATGAGTCTCCTTGAATATTTACTTGGGGTGCCTTGGGCATCCCCAAGCTTGAGCTCTTGCCTCTCCTCCTTCTCCTCATATCGAAACCTCCTCGATCTTTGATCACTTCATCCACACAAAACTCATCAGAAAGTTTGGTAAGATCCGTTAGTATAATAAAGCAAATAACTACTCTAAGTACTGTTGCAAACCAAATTATATTTTGTTTTTTCATTGTAGCTACTATAATATAAATTTTTCATGGCTTATACCACCGATAAAAATCGATAGTTTCATCAAAACAAGCAAAACAATGCATCAAAAACAGAATCTATCTTAAACAGGACAGTCTATAGTAATCTGAACATTCACCATACTTCTGGTACTCCAAAAATTCTGAAAATTAGGAAAAATAAACATTTTGTATAGAAAGACAGTGCAAAAGGTTTCAGAACGTAAAATCTCGCACTCCAGCCAAAGTTTCTGTTTCGCACCGCACAAATCAACAAGCAATTTAAACATCCTAAAGGCAAACCTTGGCACATTACTTTTACTAGCAAAAGAGCCTGTGCGTTGCAACGGGAGAGAAAACATAACACATGCTCTTAACTCAACAACCATCACTCAAGACCACAATAGGTCCATCTCCTTTATTTTTGCGAGGCATCATATTTGTGTTGCCGCTTATCCTCCTTCTCACCCTCATCGGCGATGGCCTCGGTGTTCAGACAAAACAACAAAAAACGTGTTTGAATATGGTTAATCCTAAGGCGTATCTCTCTCTCCTCCCTCTCCCTCGCTCTCTCTCTCTCTCTCTCTCTCTCTCTCTCTCTCGCTTTCTCTCACTCTCGCAATGAGAAATCTGTTGTTTTCCCCTTCGACATTTTTCAGAGGTATGCATGTGTAATTATCAATGTTTTCTTTTTCCTATATGGTTATAGTGGGGTGTTTATTTGCAATCTAGATCGCCGCCGGTACGAAAGAAAAACAGATCTTGCCCTATAAATTATAAGTTTGCTTCCAAAAAAATATTGTAAAAATATTTAAATGGTAAAATTAACATTATATTTAGATTCCACACATTTTTCTAATAAAATTTCATATATAATATGTTAAACTCAAAGTTACAGTTTAAAAGATATAGATAATTTAGAAAATCATTTGTTTGACTTAAATATATTCCAAAATAATATTTTAAAGTACTTAACAGGTAAAATTAATATCATATTCATATTCTACATATTTTTCTAATCAAATTTCATATATAACATGTTTAAATCGGAGTTACGATTTAAAAGATATGGATGATTTTAAAAAGCATTTGTGTGCCTTAAATATGATCCGCGGATGAATTACCTAAAACATCAGGGTTTTTTTAGAAAAATGTAAAATAACGGTTCGGTGTGACTTAAATTCGGACGGCGGGTTGATTTCAGGAAAACACAGGGACTTTTGTGTAAAATATGAAAAAAACGATTCGTTTTAACTTAAAGCAGGACAGTGGGTTGAATTCTCTAAAATAGAGGGACTTTTTTGAAAAATGCCATGACGGACGACCAGAAACCCAATTTTCTTTATTATTATTAGGTAAAGATAATACAATGGAATTGTATAAAGGGATAATTATTTTTGTTGAAAAATTTCTGCAATTCAAGATTCACAAAGTTTCCATGGGCATGAACAAAGTTCAAGGCATGCTCTCGCTTCCACGGTGCTCATCCTTCTCACTTTCACTTTTCTTCTTGTGCAGTTTTAAGTTCTCCTTTATATTTTTTTGTTTTTAAACTATATAAAAGCACTCAACAAAAATAAATGACTCTCTAAAACTTTCGGGCTGTCTTCCTGGCAGCGCTTTCTTTAAAGCCATTAAGCTAGGCATAAAGTGCTCAAGTAATGGATCCACCCGGATCCCAAGGTATATCAAAGCCAATTTGAATTAACAAAGATTTGGCATTTAGTAGTGAGCACAAAGCAACATATATCAAGCAATGACGAAGTCTAACTCTCTTCCTACGCATTGGCATGTTATACAAGAACAATTCATGCCCATCAAGTAAAGGCCAATACATAGCATAAGCAGTTTCTTGCAATTTTACCGTGTTGGAAACATAGAGAGGTGGAGATATAGTTCCTCTCTCATAATAATTGCAAGTAGGAGCAGCAAGCACATGCATATTATATTCATCAAAATCATCATGTGCAACGTTTGAAGGCAACCCATCAATATAATCCTTAACAAGAGCAAACTTCTCCAATATAGTGTAGTTGGGAGAATTCAAAAAGATAATAGGACTATCATGTGTGGGTGCAATAGCAACAATTTCATTCTTAACATAAGGAACTATAGCAAGTTCATCTCCATAAGCATAATTCATATTGCATCTTGGCCACAAGCATAGCAAGCGTCAAGTTCATCAAAAAGGGATATTTCAAATGAATCAACGGGATCATAGCAATTATCATAGCATTCATCGTTCGGTAAGAATGAAGGGAAATTAAACAATGTATGAGTAGAAGAGTTGCTCTCATTATAAGGTGGGCACAGGTGATCAATCCGCTCTTCCTCTTTTTGTTCTTCGCTCTCCTCATCATCTTTTTCATCCAATGAGCTCACAGTTTCATCATTTTCTTCTTCCATAGGCTCCTGCAAAATATTAGTCTCTTCTTGGACATCGAAGACTTTCTCAATAAATTCAACAATATTGGAATTGTATTTATAATTATCATAGCAGTATTCAAGGATGGAAAAAATGCACATCTATAAAAATCATCAAAAGCTTCGTACTTTTCAAACAAAGATTCAATTTCATAAGCACCCTGAAAAGCAACAAATTCTTCTATTCTTTCTACATCATAATAATCATATATACCATTAGCATAACAAGCCAATGTTTCATTATCATTAAATTCACATGAAAAGGGAAGATGTGGAGCGTTCATCCTAGAGCAACAAGTATAGTTATATCTCAAGCATAGCTCCCGAGCATGCCAAAGCAACATATGAATTTGATCCCATAACAATTTCCCTTTACGAGTCAAGCAATAATCCCTAAATTATTCACGTTGATCCAACGTTACTCCTATTATATAGTTGAATGGGGTTTTCTCAGGATTATCAAAGTAGTGCATAATATCTCTCACATAACGAGCATCGAGGGTTTTAGGAGGTTCCCCTTCTCCATGAGTAGCAAGTACCACTAAATTTTTTGGTGTTTCGTGTTCCATATCCATAACTAAAGATAGAGAACAACTTAGAACAGGAAATAAAAACTACTTAGTGATAAAGTAAACAAGCACACATGAGAATAGTCACCACACACTATTGCTCCCCACCAACGGCGCCAGAAAAAGATCTTGATAACCCACAAGTATAGGGGATCAATTGTAGCCTCCTTCGATAAGTAAGAGTGTCGAACCCAACGAGAAGCTAAAGGTAGAACAAATATTCCCTCAAGTTCTATCAACCACTGATACTACTCTACGCACGCTTGACGTTTGCTTTACCTAGAAGAAGTATGAAGCTAGAAGTACTTTGTAGGTGTGATAGGATAGGTATGCAAGATAATAAAGATCACGTAAATAAAATCTAGGGGCTGTTTAGATAAAGACACAACTAAGTTATTTTTAGTAGAGAGCTTTTGTCAACAAGAAAGTTATTTGTCCCTAGGCAATCGATAACAAGTACCGGTAATCATTCTTGTAATTTTATATGAGGGAGAGGCATGAGCTAACATACTTTCTCTACTTGATCATATGCACTTATGATTGGAACTCAAGCAAGCATCCTTAACTACTAAAGATCATTAAGGTCATGAAACCCAGCCATAGCAGTAAGTATCAAGTCCTGTTTACTCCCATACACCATAACCCACCTATCTGTGTTTGGGCTGCTGTCATCCCCTGCAACACTGACAATAAGCGAACCATGAACATATTGTAACACCTTACAACGGGGGCCCCTCACATTTGCGCGAGACGGAGGGCGCCGTAGGACAACACCATAAATAAAATATACAATCATACCAACCAAGATCACGATTAACCCATAGGACAAAACGGATCTACTCAAACATCATAGGATAACCATATATCATTGGGAAATAATGTCTAGAGTTGAGCACCATGTTTAAGTAGAGATTACAACAGGGAGAAGAGGTCACTACAAGAATCTTGTTAATCCATGACGGATTCAATCTGTCACAGAACAGTGGAATACCGTCATGGAGGGAAGCCTGTGACGGATTTAGAATCCGTCATGTATATCGCGTCATAATTTGACAACTGCACCATCATGACGGCTCCTGGCCGTCACCAATTAGTATACAAGCCCGCCCCAGGCCCGGGCCTTTGTGATGGACTAATCCGTCAGGGATTGACATGATGTGGCAGCAACATGGTTCTGACATGTCATTTGCGTGGCGCCAGCATGGGTCTAACGTGGCATCTACCTGGCGCCAACATGGCATCTACATGGCACCAGTGTGGCCTCTAGCCCAATAATGTTTTGGCCCACTTATTTCTGTCTAGCCCGGCCCAATAAGGCCCAACATGAAAATCTGGGCTTATGATTCACCCAATTCAAAAACAATCCATTCCATCCATCAGCCCAACTAGCACAACAAACTTACACAACTCAATTATTTTGATGTCCCAGGCACATAATTTGGCCCAGTTCACAAATTCCCAGTTGTTTCATCCATTATCCTTTCTATAAAAATATTCCATCCATTACAACAAGGATCCTAGATGACATCACTAAAGCCACACTGGAAACATTTACAAACATATATATAGAGATACAAATTCATCCAGGAGTACAACAAGCATGTATTGGCCTTTTGTGAAGAGCGAGGTGAGCCTCTCCACAAGTTCTTCCCTCACATCTGCAAGAATCAATCTTCCTGCAAACAACAATTAAAAACAATCAATTAATTTGTTGAGGAAGGGAAAAAAGAACAAGTGCACAGAATCCTTGTTTGCTTCGGTGGTGCCAAACTGCCAACAGAAACAATGTCAAAATTGCATAGTTGTATGTTATTTTGGGTCTCTATTTCATATGACCTAGAGTAAGTCTCTGAATATGTTGCCATCACATGGTAATGCGTACTCAGCTTAATCAAGCAATATACCATTCGATTCCCTTATCATGAGCTGGTATATAAATAATCAAACTTGGGTTCAAGGCATTGGATTCGGTTATGTTTGTTTTTCCAACTATGAGGTAAGAGTATTAAGTATTAGCATAGGAATACCATAAATTATGCTATTCTAGTGCAGGAGGCGCATCTTGCCGTGCACCCGCAGACGAGCAGCTAAGCTACCGACTTACTCAAGCTCAATCGGCCTGCTGGAGTGCCTGAGCCAAGTGTGGAAGCTTGACGTGTGTCCGCGCACAAGCTGTCCGTCGCTAGGCTTAGGGAGCTATGTATGTGGATGTGATGTATTTATGTCTTTGTTTTTGTCAGCAAGGCGCACAATTTTGGACACTCCAAGCAACTAAGTGTCTTTTTAAACTAAAGACACAACCTGATAGGAGAAAACACTATTTGGATGCTCTAGGAACCCTACACTGTAGGACTACTTAAGAAACAATCCAAGCAAATACAATAACCAAACCACCATGGCTGGAAAGAGCAGGGAAAATTAAGGTTGCAGAGAGTTAAAAGGTAGCGAAAAAACAAACCTCAACTGGAGGATTCCATGTCAGGCAAGTCTGGAAGCACCGGCGCAACCAATCCCCATGTTCTTCCTGTAGGAGACCAAGCACAAAGCATAGAAACAAATTTTCAGAGAAAGCAGAGGGATGCTAAGGCATTAACCAAAATACTGAAACAAACTTATCTAAATAATTGAACCTAGGCAGGGTGATTTCTCAATAGCCAAAGGACCAATCTGGCAAATAAAATATTGATTGACAGAAATTGTATGCGGCGAGGCAAGCCGCCGCTGACAACAACAATATTATGATCACATACTTCCTTGCCAAATTGCACATGTGAGCACCATCGCGTGTGCCGCTGCCAACAATCTCCGTACCTAAAGCCCCTTAGTTCCACCTCACAACTCATTCTTTAAGTTTTATGGGAAAAGTTGCCCTCCAGCAAATTTTGTGTAATTCAATACCTACAAACACAATTAAGCACATGAGAAAATAAGAATACCTGGCACATTTGTGCGGCATCCAGAATTCAGAATATATGGTACATATGTGAATTGCATGAAGCATCAAGGGAACTGGATTAGAAAGGAAAACATCAAAGAGGAACACACACACCTCATAAATCAGATGCAAGCTTCACATCATGTCCTAGAATTAGGAAAGAGGTCTCATGCTATTGCACGCTTGCATCATATCCTAGATATGCATATAGTTTACTGTCGTGGAAACGATCAGTACGGATAAATTTCCTGAAAGCTTCTTAGCATTAGATTAATGTGATATCAGGTTTAGTTAGATTTCAATCATATGCACAAGCAAATTGAACATCCAAGATTGTGTATTGAATCAAACTGAACCAGTAAGTAGTGCACACTATTAAAAATTGAACATCAAGTTTCAGTCAAAGCTGTACAATTGCAAGTGTCAGTCAGATTTACATGAAGCTAATTATCTCTTACAAAAAAAAGTTTTGGCTGTAGAATCAGTGGCGTTGCATGGATGGATGCACACTACTTGATGTGTTAACCATCTAGTGATGAAGATGCCTGCATATATGGTCATACATGTATGTAAAAGAAATGAACCCCCTTTACAGGAACATTCCGTGCTTGGTTACTAACTGAACGTGCAGCTTCATACTTGACTACTACTCATCTCTGAAACTGTGCATGTGTATCTTTAAGACATTTTGTGCTTTGTTTTCTTCTACATTCCAGAAAGTGCAGAGATTGTGCTGGTGCTTGAACCATATAGAGATGCCCAGTTACAATTGTATCAAGCAATTTTCTTGAACCAAGTATTGCATACTAATGAAAATCGAACATCCAAACGTGATGCTTTGGTTTTAGTCAAGGTTCAACCAAATCGACACATACAAACTGAACCAAGACCTGATTTATTTCATATATAGCTGCACAATTGCAAGTATCATCCAGATCCAGGGTAGGGGGAGAGGGGAAGCTCACCACACTAGGGGAGCAGGAGGACGCAGCCATCGGTCCATGCGCTGGAGGATAGGAGGGCTTGCTGCTCCACCTTCTGCGACCAAGAGAGCTCATCGAGGACGGCCGCGTCGAGGAGGACGACATCCAGCACGCTGCCGGATGGGTGGGGAATGGGGTTCAGGGGCATCGCCTGCGCGTTAACAAACTTTAAGACAACCTCAAAAAACATCAAATGCGTCGATTATGACACATACCCCAGCAACATGGGCTCATGTCTAATGTATGAACTATTCTTCAATTATTTCTAAAGAATATATATTCTTTAATTAGTTTATCATTACATAGTGTTTTACAATTACCATGCTCACTAATGGAAAATTACATCTTAAAAATTAATTGTACAAGCAAGTCGGCTCAGGTTTCTGTACGAAAAACACCATGGCCATGGTCTCTGAGCTACAATTATCCTATGATATTAAATACTTTTGTTATAGTGAAAACATATAATCTTGATGGACTACATAGTGAATCTTGGGATTAATCCTTTTTATTAATTGATCATTTCTATTTTGTTAATATTTATGGACTACACATGGACAAAAACATGACAAGGATTTATTTGTTTGCAGATTGAGGACACGACCGTGACATACAGACTTGCATTCTCTAACATGACATATCTTCAAGGTCCAGAGTACCAAGAAAAATAACCTATCTAGTGCACACGTACCTAGAAATAAGTAAACCAATAACCACTGGCATCACCAACGAACTTTGACAGAATACAAATGAAGCGCCGATAAATCGACTAACCCTGCCGTATGTAAGATCAGAGCTTAAGTGCAGGAGCCCACCCACGGAGATGATGACGAGGAGCAGCACATAAACGCAGGGCAGGAGGGCCCTGGCAAAGTAGAGGAGGCAGCGCCCGTCATGGCAGGCAGAAGCTGGTGGCCAGCTCCATGGCGGTGGCGCCCGTGTACACTGCATCTATCAGTGCCATGTGTACCTCACCATAGCTCGCCGCCGACTGAAGATGGACCCGTGGCCGCCGCACAGGACATTAGAGACTTCTCGTCGGCGTCGATCTGGTTTAGATGGCCAGCGCATCATGGGGATCACCGCGGCACGTGCGCTGCTCGACTGCGACCCAGGAAGGCGAACTGATCTGCGCCGGGAGGTAGTGGACGGCGTCGACCGTCGTCCAGCCGCAACAGTCGGACCCGCCGCCCCCACTATCGCCGCAGCTCGAGGGTGTGATCTGGAATCGGGGTGGGGGCTACGGGCTGGTGGCTGTGGCGGTGGGAAAGATGGGGAGGGGCGACGCATATAGAGGGGAGAAGAGAGGGCATCGATGGATCGACATAGGTAAGGCCTGTTCGGTGGCGGCGCCGGCGTGGAGCGGGCGGAGGAAGATTGGTGGAGTGGTGGCGGCTGAGGGGACGGGAGGAGAGAATGGGGAATTAGGGTTAGGTGTGTGTGTGGACTGTGGAGCTAAATGGGTTGGCTCAAAATTTTGCCAGCCTGGCGCGTTGGCCACTTGAAATTTTGCATCTCCGCGCCCTCTCTCAAACTTCAGGCGCGCCTTTTCTTTCCAATTTCTATATATAGTTGAATGGCTCACTAACAAGTGGGCTAGATAAGTGGGCACAACCAACACATCAGCAGAAGCGATCCATGACGATTCAGATGACATATAAAGAAATAAAAAAGGAAGGTAGCTGGTCGATACGTGACGGTTTCCATGACGATCCCTCAATGTCCGTCATCCAGGGGCTGCCATTTTGGGGGTCATCCGCATCTTGCTAGTCCATGACGGTTTCCATGACAGTTTCCAAGATCGTCACCCGAAATCCGTCATGGATTAACATATTTCTTGTAGTGAGTGTTACACCGCTGCATAGAGGGGGAGAAAGTTGGTGTTGACGGTAGCAAGATTGTGTGTGTAGATCGCCGTCACGATCCTAGCCCCGGCTGCCCTCCGGCGCCACCGGGAGAGAGGGGGAGAGAGCCCCCTCCTTCTTCTTCTTCCTTGGCCTCCCCCTAGATGGGAGGAGAGTTCCCCCTCTGATCCATGGCCTCCCTGGCCGCAGAAGGGCGGGAGCCCCTCCGAGATTGGATCTCCCTCTCTGTTCTCTTCTGTTTCGCGTTCCCCAGATCAGGCCGAAAACCGTTTCTTATATTCCCAGAGATCTGTAACTCCGATTGCGCTGAGATTTTAACATGATTTTTTCTGGATATAAGCTTCCTTGCGCCCGAAGTAGATCTCTAACCAACGTTCGAGGAGGGCACAACCCACCACGCCACGCCTGGCTCCGGGACCGTGCCCTGATGGGTTGTGCCCACCACGGGCCTTCGTTTGTGGTGATTCCAACTCCCAAAAATCACATATATTCCAAAATAATTCTTCGTGAAATTTTATTGCATTTGGACTTCGTTTGATACGGATTTTCTGCGATACAAAAAACATGCAAAAAAACAGGAATTGGCACTGGGCACTGGATCAATAGGTTAGTCCAATAAATCATACAAGTTGTTGCCAAAAACATGTGAAATTTGTATAATATTGGCATGAAACAATCAAAAATTATAGATACGATGGAGAGGTGCATATAATGGCAGAAAAGTGTATATAACAAACAACATAGACAATGTAAGCCACAAGCTTTTAGTAATAAGCTTCGTCAAAGAAGCCCCCAGTCATAGTGGGGTGTATACATTTACAGATGTATACCCCTAACAGTTCGGCATTTCCGAACATACCCTGGGATGTATATAAAAAAGGAAAAACTAAAAAGAAGAGGAGAAAAAGGAAACTAGAAAAAATAAAAAGGATGCGGTCGACCTATCCGTAGAATCATTGGAGCCAAGCATCGTTCCATGGATTCGGATGAAGGCGATTATCCGATGCATTACAAAGGCAATAGGCTCCTCCTATAAGAACTTCATCTATGATGAAGGGGCCCTCCCATTTTGGTTTGAGCTTATCCTTCTTCTTCTCTGGGAGGTGCAAGACGAGTTCGCCGACGTTACAAGTCTTGGCCCGCACTTCTCTGCTTTGGTATCACCTAGCCTGTTGTTGATAAAATGTGGAACAGGCTCGTGCAATATCACGCTCCTCTTCAAGGTCGTCTAGGTCATCCTGTCGATCGAGCTCGGCTTCTCTCTCTTCGTACATGCACCCTCGAGGTGAGTCATGAATAATGTCTCAGGGCAATACAGCTTCTGCGCCGTACACCATGAAAAAAGGTGTGTATCCGGTTGTTTGATTAGGCATAGTCTGCAGCCCCCAGAGCACGGAATCGAGTTCCTCAACCCAGTGCTTATCTGACTCCTATAGGGAGTGCACCAGTCTGGGTTTAATGCCGCTCATTATCAGGCCATTGGCCCGTTCAACCTGACCGTTTGTTTGAGGGCGGTAGACGGATGCATAGTCGAGTTTAATGCCCAAGTTAGCACACCAGTTTTCCACCTCATCGGCTGTGAAATTGGAGCCATTATCAGTGATGATGCTGTGCGGGACACCATAACGGTGTACCACGCCGGACATAAAGTCGATCACTGGCCCTGCTTCAGCCATTTTTACTGGTTTGGCCTCTATCCACTTAGTGAATTTATCCACCATAAACAGTAAATATTTCTTCTTGTGGCTTCCCCCTTTAAGGGGTCCGACCATGTCTAGCCCCTATACCGTGAGAGGCCAAGTGATGGGGATTGTTCTCAAGGCAGTGGGAGGCATATGACTTTGATAGCGAAAAGCTGACATCCCACGCAGCGTTGCATGAGGGCTTGTGCGTCTGCTCGGGCCGTTGGCCAGAAGAAACCTGTTTGGAAGGCCTTGCTTACGAGGGCCCGAGCTGCGGCGTAATGGACTCCTAGACGAGCATGTATTTCAGCCAAGAGTTGTTATCCCTCCTCTTCAGAGATGCACCCTTGGAGGACTGCAGTAGTGCTTTTCTTGTATAGTTCACCTTCGTGAACTTTATAGGCTTTAGAATGTTGAACTATGCGACGGGCCTCATTTTGATCATTAGGAAGCTCCTGCCTATTAAGGTAGGCCAGGAAGGGTTCGATCCATGGAGCAATAACGGCCATGATTTCATGGGCAGAGGGTGTTATTTCGGTGCCCGAACCCCCAATGATATATGTATTTTGTTCGGCTGCTGGGGGCATGATCAGGTCCATACTAGTGTTTTCCCTCTCGTCCTGCCCGACCACGGATGGCTTAAATAGCCTTTCCACAAAGGTATTAGGCCGGACGGGGTCACGCTTGGCGCCCATTCGAGCAAGGATGTCCGCTGCCTGGTTATTGTCTCGAGCAACATGATGAAACTCGAGCCCCTCAAACCGAGCCGATATTTTTAATACGGCGTTTCAATACGCCGCCATTTTTGGACCATTTGCATCGAACTCTCCATTTATCTGGGATATTGCAAGGTTTGAATCACCGCGCACCTCTAGGCGTTGTATGCCCATGGAGACAGCCATTCAGAGACCATGTAGAAGTTCCTCGTATTCGGCTACGTTATTGGAGTCCGTATACATGATTTGCAGCACGTAGCGGACTGTGTCCCCCGTAGGGGATGTCAAGATGACACCAGCCCCCAGTCTGTCTAGCATTTTAGAGCCGTTGAAGTACATGATCCAATTTGAGTATGACTGTACTCTTTAGGGAGCTCGGCTTCCGTCCACTCAGCGATGAACTCGGCCAGCACCTGAGATTTAATAGCTCGGCGCAGCATGTATGTTATTTCAAATGGTAAGATCTCAATGTCCCATTTAGCTATGTGGCTGGTGGCATCCCTGTTTTTTATAATGTCATTGAGTGGTACTTCGGATGCCACCATGATCGAACACTCTTGAAAATAGTGCCAGAGTTTTCGGGATGCCATAAAGACCGCGTAAGCTATCTTTTGGTAGTGAGGGTATCAGGATTTGCATGGTGTAAGGACCTCTGATACTTAATACGTTGGTTTCTAGATGAGGAGTTTATGTCCCTCTTCCCCTCGCTCGATGACGAGTACAGCGCTCACTACCTTGTGACTTGCGGACATATAAAGCAACATAGGCTCGCGAACACGTGGGGCGGCAAGGATTGGGTTGCATGGTAATAAGGTTTTTATTTCTTCCAATCCGGCTGTAGCCGCATCCGTCCACTCGAAGTTGCGGTGCGTCTAAGCAGTCTATAAAGTGGTAATGCTTTTTCTCCTATTCTGGAGATGAAGCGGCTTAACATCGCCACGCACCCCGCTAGCTTTTGGACCTGCTTTAAGTCTGTTGGTATGACCAGTTGTGAGAAGGCTCGAATTTTGGCTGGGTTCGCTTCGATTCCTCTATTGGAGACAATGAACCCTAGTAGCTTTCCGGCTCGAACATCGAAATCACATTTTTCTAGATTGAGCCGTATGTCATATGTTCAGAGGTTGTCAAATGTGAGGTGGAGATCGTCCACCAATGATTCGTTGTGTTTAGTCTTGATGACCACGTCGTCCACATATGCTTCCACTATCTTGCCGATTTTTTTTTCCAAACATGTTTGAATCATGCGTTGGTAAGTGTTGAAACAGAAAGGCCTGTACAGGGTAGTAAACGCCGTTGCAGCCTGGTCGGACTCCTTCATTTTAATCTGATGGTATCTGGAGTAAGCATCGAGGAACCACAACGAGTCGTGTCCCGCGTTCGCGTCAATAATCTGGTCAATGCAGGGCAATGGGAAAGGGTCTTTGGGGCAAGCCTTATTGAGGTCTTTGAAATCGACACAAAGGCGCCAAGACTTATCCTTCTTCGGCACCATGACCAAGTTGGCTAGCCAATCTGGGTGTTTGATTTCTCTGATGAACCCGGCCTCGAGTAGTTTGGCTAGCTCCTCCCCCATAGCTTGTCGTTTGGGTTCGAAAAATTACCGCAGCGTTTGTTTGACCGGTTTGAACCCCTTGATTATGTTGAGGCTGTGTTCGTCCAGTCTGCGTGGGATCCCAGGCATGTCCCAAGGGTGCCAGGCAAAGATATCCCAATTTTCACGCAGTAACGCTCATAGGGCGGCATCGACCGTCGAGTCCAGCTATGCTCAAACGGACGCTGTTTTGTTAGGATCCGTCGGGTGCACTTGAAATTTAACTATTTCATCTGCTGGTTTGAAACAGGTGGATTTGAGTCTCTTATCCAGAATCACATCGTCCTTGTCCATCATGGATCGCAGGGTGGTTAGTACTTCGGCCGCAAGGGCTTCAGATAGTGCCTCAAGGGCCAAGGATGCGGTTTTGTTTTTGGTGGGGAGTGCTTTGTCCATCACTTGTAACCATGATTATTCCATTGGGCCCCGGCATTTTAAGCTTCATGTACCCGTAATGGGGTATGGCTTGGAAGCATGAGAAGGCGTCCAACCCCAAAAGGGCGTGATATCCGCTATTGAAGGGAGCCACGTGGAAGAGTAACTCTTCGAACCTGTAATTCTTAGGCGTGCGGAATACTACATCAAGTATAATTTTCCCCGAACATCGTGCTTCTCGACTGGGGATGATGCCTTGAAATGTGGTACTACTTTGCTCGATGCATGCTCTGTCAATATGCACTTTTTTGATCGTGTACTCATAAATGAGGTTAAGTCCACTGCCACCATCCATGAGCACTTTGGTAAGTCGAAAGCCATCCACAGTTGGGTTTAAGACCAAGGCGGCGGGTGCTCGGACTGATCAGGCCCTTGGTTCATCGTCAGCGGTGAAAGTTATTGCCGCATCGTTCCATGGGCTCATTGCGGTTACTTGGTTAATTTAGGTGAGGTCGTAGAGTGCCCTTTTACGCCGATTATTGGAAGTGAGGATAGCCTCACCGCTTTTAGCCACATGCCGGAGTACCCAACATGCCCGAAGGCTGTGAGTTGGTTCGGTGCTCGGTGTTGCATGTATCTGACAGGGTTTGTTGAGGAGCTTGTCAAGGAAGGACCTTTGTCCCGTGAAGGGTTTGTTTTTCTTGCCGACAGGCTTATGATCGAATGCCTCATAAGGGTGTACCCGTTTTGCCCGGGCCGTGCACTGCTTAAAGGCAGCGGGTCCCAATTGGGTTGTTTGGGCCTTCCATGTGCTTTCCATCGCGCAGTACTTCCGTATTACATGCGATAGTTTGGTGAAACTCTGTATGCGATGGCGGTCGAGGGCATTCCGAATTCCCTCATCGATGCAATTGTGATGAAAAACCGAGACCGTATCGTCGTCACAACAATCTTTAATCTTGTTTTTGATAAGTAGAAACCTGGCCCAAAAGTGATGGACCATTTCCCGAGGTTGCTGCCGTACATACATCAGGTCGTATATGTCTGGAGGGCCTAAACTGCTTGGAGAGTATTGATTGTGGTGGGCGGGTGGGCTAAAACTTGAATCCCGGCCCAAAATTGTGTTCGGAGCTTGTAAAATCTCTGAGGTCACCGGTTCGGGTCCGGGAAGATCCAAGTGCTCCCCGGACCCTAAGTTCGACCCTGAGTTTGGGGGACGTGGGGTCTCCTCCGAAGGAAGAGTATCCGGTTCAATGGGTTCGGAGATCCGAACATAGCTAGTTTTTAACTTAGGGGAAGAAGTGTTCTTGTCTCGTTCCTCGACGACCGCCATCAGGTGAGTGATCGGCAGGAGATTGATTTCCCTTTGGTGAGGTTTAAGCCCGATCCGATCATAATCCGTTGAAAGCCTCAGGGCGGCGATGAGCAACTCGTTTAAGGACGAGATGTCTGTCGGATCCATCTTTTTGGAGTGTTCGAGACCGATGTGGAGGTGATGTTTGGCGATCGCGGGGGGCGTCGTCGGCTTGATGGTCGTGTGAGTGCCCACAGTGAAACCGCTGAGCTGGAGGACCTGTCCTGAAGTTAGGCTCCTTCCAGAAGTGATATCGTCGTTGATGACAAGGCGAGCCATCGATCCTTCTATCGACAACACAATGGAACTCTCAATGAAAGCACCAATGTCGGTGTCAAAACCGACAGATCTCGGGTAGGGGGTCCCGAACTGTGTATCTGAGGATCAATGTTAACAAGGGACAATGGGGACACAATGTTTACCCAGGTTTGGGCCCTCTTAAAGGAGGTAAAATCCTACGTCCTGCTTGATTGTATTCAATGAGTATAGGGGTTACAAGAGTTGATCTACCTCGAGATTGTAATGGCTAAACCCTAGTTGTCTAGCCTACGAGAACTCTGATAGCCTCTACGGACTAAACCCTCTAGTTTATATACACACTTGAGAGGCCTAGGGTTGCACAAAGTCGGTTTGCAGAGGAAGGAAATAATACATCCGGACACCAAAACTTGTTGTTCACGCACATAGGAGTCCTACTCGGACACGGGGGATAATCTTCCACTCCATCTTCATGGCCCATCAATCCGGCCCACATCGAATAGGCCAAATACCCAAGGACCCCCTAATTCAGGACTCCCTCACCCGTACTCAATTGAGCCGGCCTCGGGGCCACAACCAGCATCGTCGATGTAGAGTTTGCCGCGGCGGCTCTTGGTCATCCGGCCAACGGCTTATCCCTTGATCCCTGCGAAGTTTCCCTTCAAGAACTCAAAACCAGGATACTCTGGCCCCATGGTGGGCGCCAACTGTCATGGACTTAAAACAGCAAATGCCCTAGCAAAAGGACTTAGTTGTGGAGCCATCGGAACTAGGTTAGCTTGAAGGGGTCAAAAGGGACAAAGGACACATAGAGTTTACCTAGGTTCGACCCTCTTAATGAGGTAAAAGCCTATTCCTGCTTTAGGTTGTATTGCTTGGGTTTCGATTACTAGGGAGCGAATATGCTTGACCTAGCTCTTGATTGATTGTTTTCTTATGTTAACCCGCCAATTGGTCACCCCTTTATATACAGGTTGATGCCCGGCGGCTTATAGAGTCCCGGTCGGCTCACACAAACGTGATCGGCTCGGTTTCTAACTAAACTTGCCTTACAGAACATGTTAACATATGGTGGATCATCCATTTGGGCCTCAAGTCGCCTTCGGGTCTTGGGCCTTCAATAGGCTTGCTCTATGAACTGCCATCTTCATGTCTTCTTGGCCCTTATCAGGCCTCTTCATCTTTAAGCCGCCAATGGCATGACCCAGCCCCTACTAGGCAGGTCATACCTAGTAGTTATATCCCCAACAGTAACCTTGAGCCTGCTACAGGCCGTTGGATCCATTGGCCTCCTATGGGCCATCGGATAAATGGGCCTCCAACGAGCCGTATAATCAGTGGGCCTCGGGCCGACGGATAAATGGGCCCACATGGGCCGTAAACGACATAATTGGTATCGGGCCAGCACGGTAACAAGACGTTAACAGGCCGGAAGACAACAAAGGCTTAATTCTGTCATGGGCATAATGGGTCGTTAATGGGCTAGAATATAGGATTGGCTGGAAATAGCACAACGGGTTAACAGGCCACAAATGGGCCGATTCTAACCACGGGCCGAATTTGGCCCATTAGGGGAACATGCCAGTAACGGGCCGGAAGTAACCGAGGACCGGAGAAGAGCCCAAGAATGTATGGGCCGTCAGTAGGCCACCAGCTAACACGAGCTGGAAACGGCCCATGTGAATCATGGGTCGCTAATGGGTACAAAGATATTTACTGTTCATTATGGGCGAGAGTCACCATCGGCCACTAAAGGGCCCAAAGATGCGAAAGGCCTCATATGGGCCGAAAGACGTCATGGGCCATACATGGACTGAAAGTGAAACAAGATGGTGTTATATTCGACGGCCCACATGACACTGTCGGGCCGATTTGAAGAAGGCCCTTGTCGGTGTCAAAACCGGCGGATCTCGGGTAGGGGGTCCCGAACTGTGCGTCTAGGCGGATGGTAATAGGAGACAGGGGACACGATGTTTTTACCCAGGTTCGGGCCCTCTCGATGGAGGTAAAACCCTACTCCTGCTTGATTGATCTTGATGATATGAGTATTACAAGAGTTGATCTACCACGAGATCGAAGAGGCTAAACCCTAGAAGCTAGCCTATGGTATGATTGTTGTTCTTGGTCCTACGGACTAAACCCTCTGGTTTATATAGACACTAGAGGGGGCTAGGGTTACACAGAGTCGGTTACAAGGAAGGAGATCTACATATCCGTATTGCGAAGCTTGCCTTCCACGCCAAGGAGAGTCCCATCCGGACACGGGACGAAGTCTTCAATCTTGTATCTTCATAGTCCAATAGTACGGCCAAAGGATATAGTCCGGCTGTCCGGATACCCCCTAATCCAGCACTCCCTCAGTAGCCCCTGAACCAGGCTTCAATGACGATGAGTCCGGCGCGCAGATTTGTTTTCGGCATTGCAAGGCGGGTTCCTCCTCCGAATACTTCATAAAAGATTTTGAACACGAGGAACGTGTCCGGCTCTGCAAAACAAGTTCCACATACAACCGTAGAGAGAATAATATTTCCACAAATCCCATCTGCTGACGTACCCCGTAGTGTGACATCACACCACAGCCATGTCTTTATTCGAATCGTTTTTATAGCCAGTCTCAGCGTGTTCCGCGAGGCGGTTTCCTCGGCACGTCTTGTCGAAGCAGAGATCGTGTTCCCTTTATTACGGGATTCCCATCAATACGGACGTGGGTAACCCAACCGTGCCATCAATTACGTCGCTTGGGGGATAAGCGAGTTTTACAAGGCTGGTGGGGGCGCATAGTTTCGTCCGCCCTTATAAAGGGATAAGGGTTCACCCTTTTCCACCCACGCCTTCTTCCTCATTGCTCATCCATTCTTGCGCACTCGAGCTCCAGTGCCCAAGTCCGCATCCTACTCCCCAAACCTCTCCAAACATGTCCGGAGCGGGAGGCAAGTGGATGGTCTCCTCCATCACGGAGGGAGACGTCAAAAAGCTGAGGGGAGCTGGATACCTGTCCAAGGATATTGCACACCGGCTCCCAGATGAGGGGTAGCTCATCCCCACCCCCAGGCCCCATGAGAGGGTAGTATTCCTTACCCACTTCCTCCGCGGACTAGGATTTCCCCTCCACCCATTCGTCCGGGGGCTCATGTTCTACTACGGCCTAGATTTTCACGATCTAGCTCCGAACTTCATCCTCAACATCTCGGCGTTTATCGTCGTGTGTGAGGCCTTCCTCCACATCAAGCCCCACTTCGGCCTATGGCTGAAAACCTTCAACGTCAAACCGAAGGTGGTGGGCGTCCAGCAGGTGGAGTGCGGAGGCGCCATGGTGGGCAAAATGCCCAATGTCACATGGCTCGAGGGCTCCTACATGGAGACCATAAAGGGATGGCAATCGGGGTGGTTCTACATCATCGAGCTGCGCGACACCAAATGGGCGGCGGCCCCCGAATTCCGATCCGGAATCCCCACGCGGCTCACCTCCTGGAAAGAGAAGGGCCTGCCCTAGGGTAATCCGGTAGAGCTGACCGGACTCCAGACATGTATCCAAAATATGATAAACAGGAAGCTCAAGCTTATCAACATAGTCCAGGTCATGCTCATCCGCCGGATCCTTCAGTGTCAACAACAGGCATTCAATTTGTGGGAGTTCGACCCGGCCCAGCACCAGACTCTGAGAGAGCTCTTCGGCACGATGCATGAGGAGGTATGGAAGGTGCTGTTTAAGAGTGCCGAGGTTCCCCCTCCCCTCACCGAGGATCGCAGACTCAGCGCGGTAAGCTCGTTCATCACTTATAGGGTATTCATTCTCCATAGTTTAACCATGTGCGGGATCTGAGCTCCCATGCCTTTGACAGGACTGGGTGGAGACATCGGGGCAGATTGACTGCCCGGCCCCTCTGCCCGAAGACCTTGCAGATGCTCTCCTGACGGAGATGCTGACTCTGGCTCCTTATGAGGTGCCGGAGAAGAAGATCAAGAAGAAGGCCACGGGAACCCGAAAGAGCTCCCAGCGTCAGGTGGTATCAGACTCATCGTCCGATAACTCCGAGACGCACTCCTCCCGTGAAAACGAGGAGGAGGCAGGTAAATGTTCTCCCCCTCCAGCCGGAGCAGACAAGAAAAGGAACGTCGCGCCAACCGGGGAGGCCGGAGGGTACAAGAAGGGAAGGACTCTCCTTCCGGACTGCTCCACCACTGCCGCCGACAGCGAAGACGAGTGGCTACCCAGGGCCAAGCCCCTGGCGAAGTCGTAAGTATTCAGATACCAGAGTAACTCATGGCATAGTTTAATTGCACAGCTTCTCCTAACGCCGAATATGGTTATGTAGTCCGTCCTGGGACCGTATCGACGTATCTTTGTTGGACGGTTCTTTGGATCCGTCGGTTATGAGTAGCGGATCACTTTCGACCGCCTCCACCCCTCGTCCTACGGACAACGCCGAGGTGTTGTCTCAAAGGGCACCAAGACGAGGGGAGGTAATCCTGGAGGCGCCTCAAGGCGACCGTCCGGACCCTGGGCGTAAAGGGAGTAAGACTCCCACGGGCTCCAAGTTCGGCCCTCCGCCGAACACCGCGCCGGAACCTCCAGTGGTTCCGGACTCCGGCAGGCGACCCCCTTCCAAGAGGGGCAAGCCGCCCGTGTCGATGACCTCTGCCCATCCAGAGGCACTGGACAACCTGCTGGGAGCGCTTCGTGGCGCTTCCATCGACGAAGAGCATCGCACTATTATGAGTGCGGTGATCAAGAAAGTTCAGTCCGCCAAGAGCGGACTGACTGAAGCCTGTGCCAGCCTTTTAATAGGCTTTGAGGTAAGTACTGAAAGTATAGGAAAATATTACCGCATAGACAGTAGCCCCTGATGCTCTGTTTGGTGTTCACGAAGAAAAGTCGAATAGAGGATCAATATAATATTTGCAGGAGTCTAATACAAGTATGTCTATATGCGTATGCAGGCTTCGGTGCTATCCTCTGCCGCACTGACTGCGGAGGTCGCCGTACTGAAGCAGAACCTCGAGCGGTCCGAGGAAGAGCTCGGCCTTGCCAAGAGGCAACTCGAGGAGAACAAAGGTAAGTAATACCTTGTCTATATATATATGAAAAAAAGATGTGGTTACAAAATGATAGGATCATCATGAATGTGCCAGGGGCCATGACCGAAGTGGCGACCCTGAAGCAAGCGATGTCCGAGGCCGAAAACAAAGCGGCCAAGGAGTGCACCGAGCGGGAGAAAAAAGAGGCACGGGTTGGTGAGGTAGAGCAAGAGCTCCAAGCTCTCGTGAAGAAGCATGAGACTTTGGAGCTTGACTCAAAGACGCAAGAGTCCGAGCTTGCCGCGACCCTCGAGAGCACCAAGCATGCCAAGGCCGAAGCACAAAAGGCCCTCCGAGAATCTGAGGCGATGAAGAAGATAGTGGCAGGTAAGGCATTCATTATGCAAAGCAAGCATGTGAAAGTAAATTACTTGTTACTTACCCGAGTCCGGAGCTCTCCAGGAGCATTCGCAGATTTGCCCCGCAGCGTGTCGGATGCCGCAAAGTATTACCAGGCCGAGGAGGGAAGCTCGACGGAGAAGTTGTTCTAGTCTCAGTATACTGGGACCGAGCAACCGATGCCTATGAGCGACCAGCTGAAGCAACTGGTCGAGCTGCACAAGGCGGCCGAACAGGCCATGAGGGGCCTTCTAGTCCGATTGTGGCCTGGCGACTCCCTTCCCAACAGCTACTTCGGCCTGGTGAGGCGGCTTGTGGATGCCTGCCCATGGCTGGAAGTCATAAAGCGGTCTGTCTGCATCGAACGTGCACGCCGGGCTTTTGCCCGTGCGAAGGTCCAATGGGCCAAGATGGACGCCGAGAAGCTGGTGAAGGAGGGGTCGTCGCAGGGCAAGGAGCATCGCCACCCTGAGATGTATTATGAGGGTGTCCTAAAGGGTGCCCGTCTTGTGGCGGACGAGTGTGCGAAGGATGTAATTTTTTGAATGAACTTGCTCGTGTGATCCTGTATTTATGAAAACTTGTTCATATGCGCTATGCAACGCTTGTTTGAATTTAAAATATTACCTTCTGTGCGGTTGTTTATCAAATCTGAAAGATGGCCAGTCGTCGGCTTCTGCCCCCATGCCACGAGTGCTGGGGTGTTCGGGATAAATCTGAGCACTCTTTTTCCCATTTTTGGGTCCTTCGAGGGAGGTGCTCAGCGCAACGAACAAGGCAATCGTACTATAATGCTTTATCACTTTCACTTAGCCATAGAAGTCTACAATTTTAAATTTTGGCGAAGCCCCTAGTGTTCGGAAAGCCGAATTTGGGGCGCTATACACGCCTAAGCCGGACAAAGCCGACTCGTCGCCCTAAGCGGCATAAGTCTTTAGGGACTCGAGACCTCTCGAACAGCGACCAGCTCTCGCCTTATCATGACAGTCAGTTTTAGCTTTCTCTACTGAGGTGCTTGCCCATATGAACCGAGGCACAATCGCAGTAGTTCTCCCAGTGCTACCTTAGCCGATATAGCGGAACGTATGGTACCAAAACATGGGAGCCGGGTAAACCCAACTATTGACCCAAGACATGATTCGGAGCTGATGCATATAATGCTATAAGTTCGGGGTGCCGCACTGTCGAAAATGTTCAGACTTCTCACGCCGTATTATGGGGTACTTAAGCCCCTGGCGCATTGGCCGTACCAGAGTGTACGGGTGCTGAATGTCATAAATGAACATAAATATGAAAAGGAATAGAGAATGTGATAATAGACTAGTGCTATGCTTTGTTTATTCAAAAGGGGTGCGTTAAAGCATAATGATATAAGTAGTGTGATAAGCAAGAAATAGGACTATTTGACATGTCCACTTCAAGGGCAAGCTGCGGAATGGTATTTAAAGCAGGTATTTCGCTCGTTATCAGAGACCACCTGGCAGTTCCATGGTGCGACGTAGCTTTCTGCCTCCTTGGTTGTTGTATCGTGTGCCCGGCAATCGTACTGCCAGACGGGGCTTCCAGAGAGTAAAGTACTGAAAGAGAGAAAAAATAACAAAGTGGGAAGCCCCTAGTGCGGTTGAGTCGCGTTTTGGGGCGTGCCGTAGTC
Source organism: Aegilops umbellulata (assembly GCA_032464435.1). Classification (NCBI taxonomy): domain Eukaryota; kingdom Viridiplantae; phylum Streptophyta; class Magnoliopsida; order Poales; family Poaceae; genus Aegilops; species Aegilops umbellulata. Next base: position 448,245,400 of record CP136054.1, read on the forward strand.
GTGCCCCCCCCACCTATGCCCATGATATTTTCAATGCGTAATTATGTACGCGTGGCATGGATTTCGCCGTTTGGCTGGGACTGGGGTGGGGGTCGCATTGCTATGCGAGCTCAGAATGTGCTAGGCAGTCTTGTTGCAGATTGCTCCGGGCGCTTGACGGTGTCCGGGTATTTGATCGCCGAACTGGTTGATCACCGAACGGTGTCCGGGTGTGCTCCTCCGTGCGGAGAGAGCGCTCTGTGTTTCCATTGACTGTGATGACCCCTCGAGGTCCTGGCTTCTTGAGCTCGAGGTATGCATAATGCGGTACCGCATTGAACCTTGCAAAAGCGGTTCTCCTGGCAGTGCGTGATAGCCACTGCGGAACGAGACTATATCGAAGATTAACTCCTCACTTCGGAAGTTATCCGGGGATCCGAAGACCACTTCTAGTGTGACTGAGCCTGTGCAATGGGCCTCTACACCTGGTATGACGCCTTTGAAGGTCGTTTTTGTGAGTTTGATCCTTGAGGGGTCTATACCCATTTTGCGCACCGTGTCCTAATAAAGCAGGTTCACGCTGCTGCCGCCGTCCATAAGGACTCGAGTGAGGTGAAATCCATCTATGATTGGGTCTAGGACCAGTGCGGCGAATCCGCCATGACGGATACTAGTGGGGAGGTCCCTGCGATCGAAGGTGATCGGACAGGAGGACCATGGGTTGAACTTTGGGGCGACTGGCTCCAACGCATATACGTCCCTTAGCGCACGCTTCCACTCCCTCTTGGGTATGTGGGTTGCATATATCATGTTCACTGTCGGTGTCAAAACCGGCGGATCTCGGGTAGGGGGTCCCGAACTGTGCGTCTAGGTGGATGGTAACATGAGACAAGGGACATGAAGTTTTACCCAGGTTCGGGCCCTCTTGATGGAGGTAAAACCCTACTTCCTGCTTGATTAATATTGATGATATGGGTAGTACAAGAGTAGATCTACCACGAGATCGAGGAGGCTAAACCCTAGAAGCTAGCCTATGGTATGATTGTTGTATGTTGTCCTACGGACTAAAACCCTCGGGTTTATATAGACACCGGAGAGGGTTAGGGCTACACAGAGTCGGTTACAATGGTAGGAGATCTACATATCCGTATCACCAAGCTTGCCTTCCACGCCAAGGAAAGTCCCTTCTGGACACGGGACAAAGTCTTCAATTTGTATCTTCATAGTCCAGGAGTCCAGCTGAAGGTATAGTCCGGCTATCCGGACACCCCCTAATCCAGGACTCCCTCAGTAGCCCTCGAACCAGGCTTCAATGACAACGAGTCCGGCGCGCAGATTGTCTTCGGCATTGCAAGGCGGGTTCTCCTCCAGATTCCGTGTACCTGTTGAATAATGTCATGTTTCTTGTGAATGTAGCGCTCCTTGGCTTCTACGCCCAATAATGGCCGCCTTCCACGTGTCAAACGAATACGAAAAGTCCGGGTGTTTTTACATTCACACCCCTAGCCGCGTAAATGAGCCGCCTATTTAAAGGGATGGGGATTTAGATCCAAACCACACCTTCTCCCTTCCATGAGTATTCATCAGAGCGCATCCAACAAAGGTCCATTCCACCATGGCCAGTCGTCGCAACTCCTCCTCTCGCCCTTCCAGTCCTAAGCCTGGAGACTGGGAGAGATGTTCCATCCCGCATAGCGAGCTAGTGTTGCTCCAGACCAAGGGATTCCTCCCCCCGGCCTATATGGTCCCAATTCGAGCCGGACTTGCCACCTATAATGGCGGGGAGCAAGCGGAGAGCGCCCCCATCCCTCCAAAGGAGAGCGGGTATGCCTTCTCCCATATCTAATAAGAGGACTTGGATTTCCAATTCATCCGTTTCTCCGGGGGTTTATGGAGTTCTATGGCCTCCAGCTGCACAACCTCACGCCTGCCTCCATATTGCATATCGCGGGCTTCGTAGCCCTTTGCGAGTTGTTCTTGGGTGTTGAGGCTCACTTCACGCTGTGGAAGAGGCTATTCTGCCTAGTGCCCCGCTCTCAGAGGGGGTCAATATATCAAGTGGGCGGAGCCGAAGTGTGGCGCATCGCCGGGACCGGATATTTATCCGAAACCCCAAAGAAGGCGTCCGAGGACTGGCCTTCGAAATGGTTTTATATAGAGGATGTCCCGCTGCCGGATCCTGTTCGGAACGGCCTCCCTGAGTTCAACAGTGCTCCTCTGAAGAAGCGCCTAAGCTGGCGCCCACGGAGCTCTCAGAAGGAAAGTGACATGGACGTCATTTACCTGATGGGCCGGATAAGATTGCTAGCTCATTCCGGACTAACCATGATCGGAGTCATGGCCGTATGCATCATGCGGGGGGTGCAACCGCTTCAGTATAGAGGCCACCCCATGTGGGACTTTAACGGGGAGGATGACGCCACCCGTCACGGCCGCAAGGGGCCGGACTCGTCTGCCGCTCTAATAAAGATCTTGTCCACTTTGTACAAGGGAGAAGAGGAGGAATTTCTCCGCATCAACCCTCAGCGTGGATTTACTATGTACAATCCTCCGAGTTGGGTAAGTGGACAATTTTACTTGCCCATCCGTTTTATATTCCCATCATTAGTTATATAGTCTGGTGATTTCAACGCAGGAACTGCGCCAGGAAGTAAAGGAAATAAACAGCCCTCCCCCGCAGCCCGAGGATCCAGAACGGTCCCTCGATCCGGCCTCCAAAGAGGATCCGGACATGTCCGTGGAGCTGATTGACGGGGTGTTTTATCAGCTGAGTAGGGACAATGCCCTGGTGGCCATTACGGCCGATTACCCGGGGCTACTCCCGGCCTCCCAGGTAACTGAGACCGGAGTCCCAGCACCTCGAAAAGGAATCCATCCTTGCGTGTTTTCAGTTTCCTGACAACAACCGTATTTTGCAGGGAAAATTCTCGAGGCGGGAGGCTGAGCCTGCGGCGACTAGCCAACAAGGGGCAGCGGGGCCCCGTGGGATGAAAAGAAGTGAAGTTCGGACTGAGGCGCCGGCGCAAAGGTATAGCGCGCCCTCTTATTCTCAGGTGTTATTCCTTCAAGGCATATTAACACTTGTGCTCTGTTTAGGACAAAGAGACCTCGCCGGACTATATCCGGAGAGGTTGCCAATCGCGCCTCCACCAGCCAGGCTCCAAAGGCCGGACCGGAGGCGGAGGCGAACACGAGGCGCGCACCGGACGCTCCTCCGACAGAGGACGCGGACAGGCTGTCTGCCACCCATTCTGAGGTGGAGAGTGCCATGAACCACAGGCGTAACCGGACAGTTCTTCGCGACGCCTGTTTCTCCCAAGATGCGTTGAACGCCTTCAATTCGGGAGATGCATATCTCCGTGCCGCTCAGAATGGTCTAGCCAGAGCCACGGAGCAATATGTAAAAGACATACGGGTGAGAAAATTCTAATGGTTATATATACCAGTAGCCCCCGAGACTTGAAGCAGTGAGAATAATTGATTTAAGGATCATGTAATATGCAGGTTCTTTCAGAGAAGAATACCCAGTTGTCTCAGGAGTTAAAAGAGTGCCAAGCCCAACTTGAGGCCACACTGGCCGCGACAGGGGGGGCCGAGGAGACCCCCACTGGTAATATATGCTTCAAAAAGATAAGTGTGAAGTGCGGCATATGTGCAAATCTGACAAATGAAATTGCAGATGGCGCCGGACTAGATCTGGAAAAGCAACAACTCCTAAGCCAGCTAAAGGCTGGCGAGAGCGTGCTGACAAAGGTGAGGCAGGAGAAGAATGATCTTCAGGATGCCAACACCAAGCTGGGTGTTGAACTGAAAGATGTTCGTGCCCAGCTGTCGGACTCCGTTAAGGAGAATCAGTGACTTCGACGCGGCATATTTAGTAAGTGCTTAAACGAACTTTAAAAAAGGAGTCCGGCGAGGAAGTCGACTAAAAGAGTAATGTCTGTAGGTATGCTAACAGGTCGTCCTGCAGAGGAGATGCCCGGTTCTACGGGTGACCTTCTTCCCGAGCTCTCGCAACTACACGAGCGAGTTCGGCGGGTGATGCAAGGCATTGCCCAGGCCTTGTGGCCCTCCGTCTCCATGCCCGAGGGCCTTGGAGAGCTTGCAGAGAAGCTTAAGGGAGTGCGGCAGCGCTTCCGATTATGGAAGATATCGGCCTGCCGTCAAGGTGCTAGGGAGGCCCGGGCCATGGTAAAGACGCGATACACAAAGGCTGACCCGAACCACATGGCCGAGGTCGGACCTGTGGGGTCCGATGGGAAGGAGATCCCTGTAAGCTTAGTATACAGCCAAGTAGAATTGGCCACAAAGTAGTCCCAGCAGGACTGTAAATTAGACAGACTGTTAGACGGTATTGAAGAGGAATACAATCAGTCAGAATGACTATGTAATTTTAATTGACATGTGTAATGTCTTCTAGCCGGATTGTAGATCGTTTGTCATGGCCGACCTTTTCTCTTCAACCTCGGGACCTGATGGTCCGGAGTGTCTCTGAATACTCATACGGTTATGTAAGAACCGGGGTATGCATGGAGACCAGGCGTAGGGGTCATTAGTGCTTGAACAGACAAGTTCCCAACTAGTTATGTTATATTACATGGTTAGTAAGAAACATCTTCCAGGGAGAATAGTTCTGTTAGGGGTTCCTTTCCCTGGGAGGCATGCCCTAAAGTGCATGCCCGTACTATGAAAAGGGACGCAGAAAAAAACATCTGGGGCGCATAAATAATTAAGTGAAAAGATCATCTTTAGTTCACCGACCGAATATTCCCTTAAGAACGCTAGCTTTCGGCTTCACCCAGTCTGAGGTACACATCCGGCTGACCTGGCAGTAACAATCGCAGAGGTGCTCCCTTTACCACCTAGCCGAACAATCGGGAACGTAGAGGTAAGCACAGGAGCCGGGCAACCCATCTTGGCCAAAACTTAAGTCATATCGATGCATATAATGGTGAATAAAGGTACATGCGGAAGTGTGACACATGTGTTGGGCATGAAGCCCATACGAATAAGCTTCTGTTGAAAGAAGCCCCTAGGTTTAATGAGCGCGGGTAGTGCGTCACTTATTGAGCCTTTAACGGCTATAATAGAAAGTAAGGGGAGAAGGAGAGAAATGTAAGATAGAAAGTATAAAAAATGGACAGAGGAAGGAGATGAACACAGAGTCCGGCGCTAGGCATAGAATCTTCGGAGACGGGTTGCATTCCATGGGTTCGGCTCGAGTCGGTTATCCAATGCGTCTCGCAGGCGGTACGCTCCACCAGTCAGGACTTGGTCAATGATGAAGGGACCTTCCCACTTGGGCTTGAGTTTGTCCTTTTTCTTGTCCGGTAGGCGTAGAACTAATTCGCCAACGTTATAATTTTTGGACCGTACTTCTCTGCTTTGATATCTTCGAGCTTGCTGTTGATAGAATGTGGAACGGGCTTTTGCCACGTCGCGCTCCTCCTCCAAGGCGTCCAAACTGTCCTGCCGATCGAGCTCGGCTTCTCTATCTTCATACATGCGCGCTCGAGGCGAGTCATGAATTATGTCACAGGGCAAAACTGCCTCTGCGCCGTACACCATGAAGAATGGTGTGTATCCGGTGATGCGATTCGGCGTGGTCCGCAGCCCCTAGAGTACGGAGTCGAGCTCCTCTACCCAGTGCGTGTTATATTCCTTAAGGGACCGCACTAATCTGGGTTTGATGCCGCTCATGATAAGACCATTTGCACGTTCGACCTGTCCGTTAGTTTGTGGGTGATAGATGGAAGCATAATCGAGCTTGATGCCCATGTTTTTGCACCAGAGTTTTACCTCATCGGCCGTAAAGTTCGTGCCGTTATCAGTGATGATGATGTGGGGGATGCCATAACGATGTACGACCCCAGATATGAAGTCTATCACCGGTCCGAATTCGGCCGTCTTAACAAGCTTGGCTTCTATCCATTTGGTGAACTTATCCACCATGACCAGTAAGTATTTTTTCTTGTGGGTTCCACCTTTAAGGGGTCCCACCATGTCAAGCCCCCAGACCGCAAAGGGCTAAGTTATGGAGATAGTTTGGAGGGCGATGGGTGGCATATGGCTTTGGTTTGCAAAAAGCTGGCAACCGATGCATCGTTGGACTAAGTCCTGAGCGTCTGCCCGGGCCATCGGCCAATAAAAGCATGTACGGAAAGCCTTGCTTACAAGGGACCAAGCTGCAGCGTGATGACCATCGAGTCCGGCATGAATTTCAGCCAGCAAGTTCCGCCCTTCCTCTTCGGAGATGCACCTTTGAAGGACTCCAGTAGTGCTTTTCTTATAAAGCTCTCCCTCATGGACTTTGTAGGCTTTAGATCGCCGCACTATGCAGCGTGCCTCGTTTTGGTCCTCTGGGAGTTCCTGCCTAGTAAGGTAGGCTAGGAATGGTTCTGTCCATGGGGCGATGACGGCCATTATTACGTGGGCTGAAGGTGTGATTTCAATGGCAGAGCCTCCAATTGTGTCAGATTGTTCGACATCGGGCAATGCGGTTGAGTTAGGGCTGATATTGCCGGATTCCCCTTCCCATACTACGGATGGTTTGAACAGCCTTTCCAAGAAGATGTTGGGGGGGGGACTGCGTCACGTTTTGCGCCGATGCGTGCCAGGACATCTGTCGCCTGGTTGTTCTCCCGGGCTATATGATGAAATTCGAGCCCTTTGAACTAAGCTGACATTTTTAGGACGACGTTGCGATAGGCTGCCATTTTTGGATCCTTAGCATCGAAGTCTCCATTTATTTGGGATATTGCGAGGTTCGAATCCCCTCGCACCTCTAGGCGTTGAATACCCATGGATACTGCCATCCGAAGACCATGTAGAAGGGCCTCGTATCTGGCTGCATTGTTGGAGTCTGTGTACATAATCTGGAGTACATATTGAACTGCGTCTTCGGTGGGGGACGTCAAAACGACGCCAGCCCCTAGACCAGCCAACATTTTGGAGCCGTCGAAATGCATGATCCAGTTTGAATATGTGTCGTACTCTTTAGGGAGTTCGGCCTCCGTCCATTCTGCGACGAAGTCGGCCAAAACTGGCGATTTTGTAGCTCGCCGTGGCTTATAATTTATGTCGAATGGGAGGAGCTCAATGGCCCATTTTGCAATCCGGCCCGTTGCGTCGCGGTTGTTTATAATATCGTTGAGTGGTACTTCCGAGGCTACTGTTATCGAACACTCTTGAAAGTAGTGTCGCAGCTTCCGGGATGCCATGAATACTGCGTATGCAATCTTTTGATAATGCGGGTACCGTGATTTGCATGGAGTGAGGACAGTGGACACGTAGTAGACCGGCTTGTGAAGGGGGAATTTGTGTCCGTCCCTTTCTCGTTCGACGACGAGCACTGGGCTTACAACCTGATGGGTTGCTGCAATGTACAATAGCATTGGTTCGCCAATGTTTGGAGCGGCCAGGACTGGGTTTGTTGCCAATATGGCCTTTATTTCGTCGAGTCCGACCGTGGCGGCATCCGTCCAATCGAAGTGTTCGGTGCACCGAAGGAGGCGGTAGAGAGGTAGAGCCTTTTCTCCCAGGCGGGAGATAAAGCGGCTTAGAGCCGCCACGCATCCTGTTAATTTTTGTATTTGTTTGAGGTCCTTTGGGATATCCAGTTGTGACAGAGCTCGGATCTTGGCTGGATTTGCTTCAATTCCTCTACCGGATACAATGAAGCCCAAGAGCTTTCCGGCTGGAACGCCGAAAACGCATTTTTCCGGGTTGAGCTTGATGTCATATGTTCGGAGATTATCAAATGTGAGCCTCAAGTCGTCTACTAGACTTTCGACATGTCTTGTTTTTATGACCACATCATCTACGTATGCCTCCACTGTTTTGCCGATCTGGTTTGCCAGACATGTCTGAATCATGCGCTGATATGTTGCGCCGACGTTTTTGAGCCCGAAGGGCATTGTATTGAAGCAAAATGGGCCGTATGGTGTGATGAATGTCGTCGCGGCTTGGTCTGACTCTGCCATCTTAATTTGATGATAGCCGGAGTATGCGTCGAGGAACCACAACGAATCGTGTCCTGCGGTAGTGTCGATAATTTGATCAATGCGGGGGAGGGGGAAGGGATCCTTTGGGCAAGCCTTGTTAAGGTCTTTAAAATCAACGCACAGGCGCCAGGATTTATCCTTCTTTGGTACCATCATAAGTTTTGCTAGCCAGTCCGGATGTTTTATATCTCTGATGAATCCGGCCTCCAATAGCTTGGCTAGCTCCTCTCCCATGGCATGTCTCTTAGGTTCGGAGAAACGCCGAAGAGCTTGTTTGACAGGTTTGAATCCTTTTAGGATATTTAAGCTATGTTTGGCCAGCCTGCGTGGGATTCCTGGGATGTCTGAAGGGTGCCAGGCGAAAATGTCCCAGTTCTCCCGTAGGAATTCTCGCAGTGCGGCGTCTACATTAGGGTTTAATTGTGCCCCGATGGAAGCTGTTTTGTTGGGGTCCGTTGGATGGACCTGGAATTTGACTATTTCGTCTGCTGGTTTAAAGGAAGTGGACTTGGATCTTTTGTCGAGTATCACATCGTTCTTATTCACCATGGAGCACAACGCAGTCAGTTCCTCAGCCGCTAGGGCTTCGGAGAGTGCCTCACGGGACAGTGCGGCTGTCTTATTTTCGACGCGGAGTGCTATGTCCGGATCACTAGCGAGAGTGATAATTCCGTTCGGCCCGGGCATCTTGAGCTTCATGTATCCGTAATGGGGTATTGCTTGGAAGATTGTAAATGCTTCGCGCCCTAGCAGAGCATGGTATCCGCTACTGAACGGGGCAACCTGAAACGTGACCTCTTCGGACCTGTAATTATCCGGCGTGCCGAACACCACATCTAGTGTGATTTTTCCTGTACAACGCGCTTCCCGACTGGGGATTATTCCTTTAAAGGTTGTGCTGCTTTGCTCAATGCAGTTCCAGTCTATTTCCATTTTTTGAAGGGTTTCCTCGTAAATGAGGTTCAATCCGCTGCCTCCATCCATGAGTACCTTGGTGAGGCGAAAGCCGTCCACTATTGGACTGAGGACCAGTGCGGCTGGTGCTCGCGCTGTTTGGAATTTAGGTTCATCACTGGCATTAAAAGTAATAGCCGTGTCACTCCATGGGTTTATTATTGCTACTTGGTAGACTTTGGCGAGGCTGCGGAGTGTTCTTTTTCGCATATTATTTGATGCGAAAGTCTCGAAGACTGTTAAGACTGTACTGGTGACCCTGGGGTGGCTTTCTGCGGCCTCCGGAATTAGGAGATCTTCGCCAATTTTGGCCACCTGCCGGAGTATCCAACATGCTCTAAGGTTGTGAGTTGGTGTGGCGCCCTCTGTACTGTGAATTTTACAGGGGCCATTAAGCCATCCTTCCAGTACGGTTCCATGCCCTGTAGAGGGTTTTTGTTTTTTGGTGTTTAACCCGGGTGTCTGTCGATGATGCACCCTTTTATTTCGGACACGGTTTCTATTTAGGGCCGGGTTATCCCAAAATTTTATTTCGGTTTTCAAGGCGCTTTCCATCGCACAGTACTTTTGTAATATAGACGCCAAGTCAGCAAAGCATGTAATATCACGACGACTTATGGCGTTGAGGATTCCCTTGTCTGTGCAATTATTGCAGAAGGTTGAGACTGCGTCTTCCTCGTGGCACTCCTTTATACTGTTCATAACCAGGAGGAATCTGGCCCAGTAATGATGTACTGTTTCTTAGGGTTGTTGCCTAACTTGGGATAGATCTCTTATGTTCGGGTTGGCAGGGGTTATTAAATCTGAAACCTCACCCAATCTGAGACTCAGAGGCCAAGGAGTTTCCGAACTCTGAAGTTTGGGCTCTTGGACGCTGTCCAATGAATCTAGCCCGTCGCCTGATTCTAAGTTCAGGTCTTGAATTATATCCTTCCCTCCGCGGATATCCGGCTTGGAGGGATCGGGAATCCGGGCGTAGTTAGTCCTTAAGATAGATGAAGGGTCGCCGCACTGCTCCTCTACCACGGCAACGTGATGGGTGACTTGGGGAGAGTTGATTTCTCTTAGATCGGGTTTACGCCCAACCTGGTCGTAATCCGTAGCGACCCCCAGGGCGGCGATGCGATCCAAGAGCTCGTTCACGGAAGAGAGATCCATCGGATCTAACTGCTCAGCGAGCTCCGAGCTGACATGAAGATTGCTTTTGATGACCCGAGAGGTCATCGTCGGCGTAGCGGCCGAACAGGCGGTCATAAGAAAACCACCTAGCCGGAGAGTTTGGCCGACAGCCAAAGCTCCCTTGGCGACGGTGCCGTCTTTAAAGACGGGGAGAGGCATCCTTCCTGATTGCGACGGCACAGAGGAACTCTCAATGAAAGCACCAATGTTGGTGTCAAAACCGGCGGATCTTGGGTAGGGAGTCCCGAACTGTGCGTCTAGGCGGATGGTAACAGGAGACAAGGGACACGAAGTTTTACCCAGGTTCGGGCCCTCTTGATGGAGGTAAAACCCTACGTCCTGCTTGATTAATATTGATGATATGGGTAGTACAAGAGTAGATCTACCACGAGATCAAGGAGGCTAAACCCTAGAAGCTAGCCTATGGTATGATTGTTGTATGTTGTCCTACGGACTAAAACCCTCTGATTTATATAGACACTGGAGAGGGTTAGGGTTACACAGATTCGGTTACAATGGTAGGAGATCTACATATCCGTATCGCCAAGCTTGCCTTCCACGCCAAGGAAAGTCCCTTCCGGACACGGGACGAAGTCTTCAATCTTGTATCTTTATAGTCCAGGAGTCCGGCTGAAGGTATAGTCCGGCTATCCGGACACCCCCTAATCCAGGACTCCCTCATTCACCGTCCGCACTTGTGGGGGAAACCTCTTCTGTCCTCCGGTGTTCGGCGGCCAGGGCTCCTCCTCGTCATCGCTATGTAGCCCCTTATCCTTGTTTTCGGCATTTAACTTGCCGGCCTGCTTGAACACCCAACATTCTCTGTTGGTGTGATTGGCTGGCTTGTCGGGGGTGCCATGTATTTGACACGAGCGATCGAGTATTCAGTCCAAACTGGACAATCCCGGAGTGCTTCTTTTGAATGGCTTTTTCCGCTGACCAGGTTTAGAGCCTCTAAATCCGACATTGACTGTCGTATCCTCGGTATTGTCGCTGTTGATACGACGCTTGTGTTTGTTGCGACGCGACCTGCCATGCTATCCTTGGTATCTGAAGTACCAGGGTTCTTTGATATGTTATTGCTGTGAGCCAGCCAGATGTCCTCTCCCGTGCAAAAGCGGGCCATGAGTGTCGTGAGGGCTGCCATAGATTTTGGCTTTTCCTGGCCCAGCTGCCGGGCGAGCCACTCGCCGCGGATGTTATGCTTAAAAGCTGCTAGGGCATCTGCATCCGGATAGCCAACGATTTGATTTTTCTTGGTTAGGAACCGTGTCCAGAATTGCCTGGCCGATTCCTCTGGCTGCTGAATTATGTGGCTCAAGTCATCGGCATCTGGTGTTCGCACATAAGTGCCCTGGAAGTTGTCGAGGAATGCGGCTTCCAGATCTTCCCAACAGCCAACGGATTCTGCTGGCAAGCTGTTCAGCCAATGCCGAGCTGGTCCTTTGAGTTTGAGTGGAAGGTATTTGATGGCGTGTAGATCGTCACCGCGGGCCATGTGGATATGCAGGAGGTAGTCCTCGATCCATACCGCAGGATCTATTGTACCATCGTATGATTAGATATTTATGGGTTTGAAACCCTCTGGGATTTGGTGATCCATTACTTCGTCTCTGAAGCATAGGGGGTGCGCGGCACCTCTGTACTGGGCTATATCACGACGCATCTCATATGAGTCTTGTCCGCTGTGTTTGGCCCGGTCGGATTTACTTTTACTGTATCCGGCGTGACGGTTATTGTCTCGCGTAGTGGCGCACCCTCGTGATCCGTAGATTGATCTTGCGTGTTTTGCTTTGTCCTCCAATACGTCTCGCAAGTCTAGCGTATTTCCTCGTGCCTTTTTATTTGAGTGGCGCTGGGGTGCGGGCTGGGCCTTTGGCAGAAATGCCGCTCTGTCGCGGCCACGAGGTGGCCGATCAGCCGCGTCATACGCTGGAGATGTAGGTTTCAATGCTTCCTCCTCCAGTCGGGGTAGAAACCTGCACTTTGGGTAACTCTTGGAGGGGCGTTCGAGTTCATATTCCTCGGCCGCAAGGACTTCAGTCCATCTGTCAGCTAGCAAATCTTGATCAGCTCGAAGCTATTGTTGCTTTTTCTTAAGGCTATTTGCCGTGGCTATAAGCCGGCGCTTGAAGCGCTCTTGTTCGACGGGATCCTCTGGCACGACAAATTTGTCATCGTCGAGGCTTGCCTCGTCTTTGGAGGGAGGCATGTAATTATCATCCTCCGCCTCTCCATCTGCCGCTCTCTCAGGAGGGCTGGCTTCTCCATCCTCCTGCTCTGAATCTTGCTGGAGGGGATTATCGTTATCTTCGGCACTGTTTGGAGTGTTATTATCTCCTGTGCTGGTATCACCGCTTTTGCTTTGGCGAGAATTAGAGCGGCGCCGCTGACGTCGGCGCTTGGGTTGCTTCTTGGAGGAGTCATCCCCCGCTGTCCCGTCGCCATTTCCTTCTTTGGGTGTGTCCACCATATATATATCATATGATGAGGTGGTTGTCCAGTGCCCTATGGGCAGTGGTTCCTGTTCGTCTGCTGCATCGTCGTCCATACTGTCGATGCCTCCGGAGTCGAAGTCGAGCATGTCGGTCAAATCATCGATAGTGGCTACTAAGTGGGTGGTGGGTGGGCGGCGAATTTCTTCGTCATCTGCATCCCAATCCTGCCGGACATAGTTCGGCCAGGTTTCTCCTGACAAGGAGAGGGACCTTAATGAGTTCAGTATGTCGCCGAAGGGCGAGTGCTGAAAGATATCCGCGGAGGTGAACTCCATGATCGGCACCCAGTCAGATTCGATAGGCACGGGTGCAGGCGGTTCGGAGTCCGTGGCCGGAGAAGAATCCGGCAGTTTGGCATCACGGCTCTCGTGAAGGGTAAGGTCGGTACTCGGCTCGATCGCCGCTGAGAACGCGGCCTCCGTGGCAGGGTCTATCCACCCATCCATAGATGGCGCAATAGGCTCCGAATTGAGGGTCGGAGCGGTAGCCAGTGCGGTCTCCTGAACACTGTCCGATGGTAGAGCTAAACCATGCTCATCGTGACCGTGCGGCGCACTCGGAAGGGGCTCGAATCCATCGAAGATCAAGTCTCCGCGGATGTCGGCCGTGTAGTTTAAGCTTCCAAACCTGACCTCGTGGCCAGGGGTGTAACTCCCGATCTGCTCCAGATGGCCAAGCGAGTTGGCCCGCAGTGCGAAGCCACCGAATACAAAGATCTGTCCGGGGAGAAAAGTCTCACCCTGGACTGCATCGCTATCGATGATCGAAGGAGCCATCAAGCCTAACGATGACGACAAAGAGGAACTCTCAATGAAAGCACCAATGTCGGTGTCAAAACCGGCGGATCTCGGGTAGGGGGTCCCGAACTGTGCGTCTAGGCGGATGGTAACAGGAGACAGGGGACACGATGTTTTTACCCAGGTTCGGGCCCTCTCGATGGAGGTAAAACCCTACTCCTGCTTGATTAATCTTGATGATATGAGTATTACAAGAGTTGATCTACCACGAGATCGAAGAGGCTAAACCCTAGAAGCTAGCCTATGGTATGATTGTTGTTCTTGGTCCTACGGACTAAACCCTCCGGTTTATATAGACACCGGAGGGGGCTAGGGTTACACAGAGTCGGTTACAAGGAAGGAGATCTACATATCCGTATTGCGAAGCTTGCCTTCCACGCCAAGGAGAGTCCCATCCGGACACGGGACGAAGTATTCAATCTTGTATCCTCATAGTCCAACAGTCCGGCCAAAGGATATAGTCCAGCTGTCCGGATACCCCCTAATCCAGGACTCCCTCATCACTAACGGGCCGTGAGTTATCGGGCCGTAAAATGGCCGATATGCGAGCAGACCGTTAACACACTTTTCATGGGCCGGCCCGCTTGCTTTTGACCAAGTCAAATAGGCCGGCCTTTGTAAGCTAAATGGGCCAATGTTGGGTTGTTGCACCTGTCAACATATCATAGGCGCCTAACTGATCCAATGATGAGCTGAAACGTGTTTCCTTCGGCCAATGATAATTTTACACGTGGAAAATCCCCATTGGTCCGGGCTGTTAACGGGTTATCGGATCCAAAACCGGACCCGGTAGCTTAACGGCGACCCGTTACGGTGGATGCCATGTGTCTGTTACCCTTGACGAAAGCACTTCCATGACGCGTCATTTATCATCATGGAAGTGAACACTTCCGTGATGATAATTTTGGTATTGCCATGGAACACTTCTACGACAGCACAGGTATGACTATCTTGATTCTGTCATAAAATCGTCATGGGTGTACATGCATGACAGAAAACGTGACCTATTGTGACAAACACGTATCATCAGGGAAGTGTATTTTTTTGTAGTGCTTGATTCTTAGCTAAGGGAAATACTTATCTCTATTGTACTGCATCATCCTCTCCTCTTTGAGGAAATGCCAACGCACCTCACAAGTAGCAAACCCTAACCCCTCAGTCAAACCAATTTTGTCAACGACCAGAAGAACTTCGTCGCTGTCGCTGATGAACTCGGCTGCACTGCAAGAGATTTTCAAAGTCTTCAGTTCAAAGAAATATATAGGTAGTGTATAGGTTCTAAGCATCACTTCGGAAATACAATTATGTATCACCTAGACCCCCTTTAATAGTATGATGTTTCCTATGACTCAAAATAAAAAGAAAGAAACTTTGTAAACAAATTCTTCAAGCTTCTAATTCTTCACTTCAATTTCTTCAAAGGGCGCACCAAATTCTTCACTTGAAAAGATACATTCTTAGGGGTCATCTTTCGTGGGTTAAACCAAATCTTCAGGGACTAAAACTCCTATGTACACTCACATACACATTAGTCCCTTGACCCATTTGTCTTCATTAATCCAAAACCACTAAGGGGGAACTAGATGCACTTACAATCTACCCCTTTTTAGTGATTGATGACAAATTGGTTAAGTTTTCAACGAGGATAAATGATAGGAAGTGTAGGAATAGAGTATGAAGAATTTCATTGCATGATAAAGGAACTCCTCGTGAAGATGTGCATATGATGAATTTTCTTTGGATTGAAAATGCACATGGCGGGTTGAAATTGTGGAGACCCCCCTATATCTTGGAATCCAATCATGCGTTGATCATATGATATGAAGAAATTGCGATGCATGATGAAAAATGGTGTCTGATGAAATTCGGCATGCATGTACAGATATAACATTGAAGGTAAAACTGTTGGAAATGTGCCCTAGAGGCAATACTATTTGTATTATTATATTTCCATATTCATAATTAAGAGTTTATATTTCATTCTATAACTGCTATGATCCTGGAATATGCGATTCAGTGGAAAACTAATATGCACATCTGGAATGATAAAGGTTAAATAAAAGGTTCCTAGTCTTGCATCTCGGACTAGCTCAAGTGTTGTTGGTGATCATGTTTTCTGGATCTTAGAATATCGTTAAGTGTAACAGTAGTCCTAAAATAACATTGAGATTATGACATTGGAAGAACGATCATATTGAATCAACCTAAACTTGTTTGTTGTGAATTGGATTAATATCGTTTGTATTCAATTGTAATAACATAGAGTGTTAACATGTGATCTTGCTCCTTAGACCATGAGAGTGTCGTGGTCACTTCTTACCGTACGGTGGACTTTGGGGTTGCTCAAACGTCACCTGTAACATGGTTATCATAACGACAACTTATAGGTTCATCGGAAAGTTTTACAAGTGGTCGGGTAGCTCAAGAGTGGGGTTTGCTCCTCGATGATGGAGAGATATTCTTAGGGCCCTCTCGGTATGATGGCATCAATCATCATCTGGCCAGACACAAGTGACTTCATCACGAGGATGCCGGAATACAATAACGAGAAAGGAGAACAAAACCGGTAACAAGGATTTCGGTATATAGAGGATGTCGATGACTCAGAAGGATATCGATGCATCTCGGATTTTATGAACTGTCGCCAAGCAAAGGGAACATCACATGATAACCAAGGTTCACTTGAATATCATTCGTGTACTCACAAGGACCAATATGACGTCCACCGTCCCGCTGTCGGCCATTGGATGAACGGTTTCCTCTGTGTCTGTGAGTTACCGAACCTACGGGGTCACAAGCTTAAGGAAATCATGATCCGTTGCGTGTTAGTAGGACAGGAGTCATGAGAATATATTTGTGAAAATATTTCATGAGTATTCATAATAGTTCTGAGAGGATCCAGAAGCGTTTCGAGGTCACCGAAAGGGTTTCGGTGAGTATCGGGTAATACTTGGTATTACCGATAAATTATATATAGGTGGAAAAAAGTTTCCAGAGATGTTAAAAAATATATAATGGTCTAAAAGTATTTAGAACATTTTATATTTAATTTAAATATCAACATGCCTAAAAAGGCCAAGAGGTGGAAGGAAACTTTGGCCGAAAAGGCCCAAGTGGGAAAGTGCCTCCCTTCCCTAAGGAAGGGAGCCGAATAGGAGTGGGGGAGGAGTCCAACTCCTCCTCCCTTGGCTGGCGCCCCAAGGAGGCTTTCCCTCCTTGGTGGCAACCCTCCCTCTTCCCTCTAACCAATATATACTTGAGGAAATGGCCCTTTTGGATATACAAGTTTTGGAGCTTCCTCTAGTTCTAGTTGGTCCTAGTTAACTAATTAGAGCTAGACTAATCCTATTGTCCTCATAATTATAAGCCTAGTGTGGTTGTAATCTCCTCCCTCTAATTCTCCGGCAACGATTAGCTTTGGATGGCGAAGCGCTGCCAAATCGTGAAAGATGCACGCTTGCAACCAAGTAGAGAGGTCGTGCTTTCGATCTTCGGTTCGAGGGATCGTTCATGGTAGGTATGAGGGATCGTTCATCACGGTTTGAGGGACTCCAAGTACGATCTACACCCACATGTTCTTCTTCCGCTGCAACTCGGTGACAGTAACGATCGTGATCCCAACCCGTTATGCATCTTCATATTAATCTTCGATGATCGTAGGCGCGTTTTTTTTGTTTTCTACCACATTTCCCAACAAAAGCATGCAGTTTAAGCAGTTCAAAAGAGTCAGACCACCAATGAGCTTAAGTTGCAACTCATCATAGGAACACACTAGAAGAACCAAGACTTTCAACTTAACAAAAACAACCCAATATAAATAGACCCGCTTGAAGACTAACTTAGATTTCTCCCCATTTGTCATCAAATGACCAAAAGGAGACAAAATTGAGGACTAGCTCCCCTGAAGAATATCAACTTGATGAAGGTGGAGGAGTGCCAGCATAAAGCAGAGGGGCCTGATGCAGCGTGTTCAAGGTCCTCATTTCCGCTAGTCGAGCGTGATGGAGACATGGAATCTGGCACAAGAGGAGGAACTTGAACTTTTTTGAACTTCTTCTTGGGCGGAATCGACCAATCGAAGTCTTGTTGGAATTCCATTTCTTCAAGTTCTTCAGTTGTCTTGAGATGTGAGAGAATGGCCAAGTTGTGATCAAAGATCTCATGGGCGTAACCGTGATTTTTACTTACTGAGTTCTGTGCCACTGTCATGTTTGCAAGAATAGTAGCAACTTGACGCTTAACCTAGTCATTTTTCCTATCCACTTTCTGGTGCAAACTGATGAGCAGCTCACGATTTGTCATGACTCGAGGTGTTTCACCTTGATGAATTTGCTCTGAAGCATTTGCAGCAGTGTCGTGGCTAGGAATGTCTTCATGAGTGGATTGAGATGCTGGCTGATGAAACTACGCGTCAAGGGGTCGTGTTCCTTCATCAATAACAGCTTTGCCTTTGCCGGGAACTGAAGATTGTGCTTTGAAGAATTTCGACTAGCGGCTGATACTCTCCAATGTATCTATAATTTTTAATTGTTTCATGCTATTATATTATCAATCTTGTATGTTTTATATGCAATTTTATATATTTTTGGGAGCTAACCTATTAACATAGTGCCCAGTGCTAGTTTCTATTTTTGCCTATTTTATTGTTTCACTGAAAAACAATACCAAATGAAGTCCAAACGCGATGAAACTTTATGGTGATTTTTTCTGGACTAGAAGGAACCTAGGAAGATATACGAGAGGGCAACAAGTTCGCACGGCGCCCCCCGAGGGGGGCGCCTGAGCTTGTGGGGCCCTCATAGGTCCTTTTGACCTAATTCCAACTACATAAATTCCATACTATCCCAAAACCACCAGAGCGAGACCCGACCCAATTATTCCACCATCGCAAACCTCTATTCTTTCATGATCCCATTTGGAGGCCTCCGTCGGTACTCTGTCGAAGGGGGAATCAATCACGGAGGGCCTCCACATCAACCTTGTTGCACCTTCAATGATGTGTGAGTAGTTCCCCACGGAACTACGGGCCCATAGTGATTAGCTAGATGGCTCTCTCCCACCCTCTCTCTCTCTCTCTCTCTCTCTCTCTCTCTCTCTCTCTCTCTCTCTCTCTCTCTCTCTCTGATATTCAATACAATGTTCTCCTCGGAGTTCCATTCGATGTAATCTTCTTTTGTGGTGTGTTTGTTGGGATCCTATGAATTATGGGTTTATGATCAGATTATTCATTGAAAGTAATTGAGTTATATTCTGAACTTTATTATGTGTGATTATTATAGCTATGCAATGCTTTCCGGTCTACGAGTTTTCTTTGTCCAAGTTGATGAATAGATCTTCAATGGAAGTGGTGCATAGTAGTAGGTTCAATCTTGCGGCGTCCTCACCTCGTGACAGAAGGAGTAGCGAGGCACATATTTGTATTGTTGCTACTAAGGATAAAACGGGGTTTAATCATATTGCTTGATTTTATTCTGTCTACATTATGTCATCATACTTCATGAACTTAATACCGAGAGAGGCAAGCATAGAAACGCTCTCGAAGTGGAGTAATAGTAATAGGCTCCAATAAGTTTAATGCATGGTCTACTTGTCACGGACCTAATGTCTATGTACTGATCATACCATGAATAACATCATAATATGCTCTTTTATATATCATTTGCCCAACAGTAATTTGTCTACCCACTGTATGATATGTTCTTGAGAGAGATGCCTCTAGTGAAAACTATGCCCCCCGGGTCTATTCACCATACTTACTAAAACCCTAAAAAGCCCGCTGGAATTTATTTACTTGTATTTCCTTTTTCAATTAATATATCTATCACCATCAGAATTAATTAATCCTTGCAATTAACGAGTACAAGGAGATCGGCAACCCTCTTGCCCGTGTTGGGTGCAAGTAATTTGTTTGTGTGTGCAGGTACTGTCGACCTTGGTTCTCTACTAGGGAAATACTATCTGCTTCTATATTGCTTCTCCCTTCCTCTTCCGAGAAAAACCCAACGCAGCTCACAAGTAGTACTAGCAAGAAGTTGAGATGATTTTGATTGTCATCCCTGTAGTTGATAGAAGTCACTAGAAAAAAGACACATCCATGACATTATGGCCCGAACAAAAACTTTTTTCTTTCATGGATGTGACACTTCTATGACGATAATTGTGACAAAAACACGTGTCATCATAGATGTGGTGGGCTCCTACTTCTATGAAAAAAATTGTGACATAAAATGGGCTTTTCATCCTAGGTGGGCCGGAGACACACCTGCATGACATTCTTTGGGCCGTCCATGAAGAGCCTTGAACTTCCGGCCAACGCCGGAGCTTCCGGCCTCAACTGCTCCAGCGCGTGCAAACCTTATGGTTAGCCCAAAACCAGCCCCAGAACTTTTGTCCCCCAGAACTTCCGCCCGACCACAGAACTTCCACGCACAATGACTTCGACCAGTGCAAACTCTCTGGAAACCCCAGATCATGCCCAGAAGCTTGCTCGGAATGTCCGGTGTCCGAAACTTCTGGATGTTCCCGGAACTTCCAGTCCTGCGGGCGAGTACTGCGTTCGGCGCAGCCCATGTACCGTTTTGCCCCTCACTTACCCCTTCGTGACTTGTACTATATATACTCCTCCCCTTCCTCATTTCTAGGGTTAGCTAAAAATAGAAACCAAATCACAGAGCTTAGCTCATGTATCACCCCTTGCGGGATTCCTCCTATGGGAGTTGAACCATCTATGGTTGTCAAGGCCTCCTACGGGAGAAGGATTCCCCAAGTGAATCATCAAGACCTCCTAAGGGAGAAGGATTCCAAGTGAATCTCTAAGACTCATCCCTCCATGAGTTGGATGAACTACCCTTGTATCTTTTTTTTCCTTTGTTGTTCTTGGATCTTGATGCACCTCATGTATTACTTGTGATATGAGGAGTATGTGGTGTGGATCTTGTCCAATGGAGTGCTTTCCCCTTTGATTTCTCCATGTTTTACTCTGTGTTTTTTGTGTCCTCCTCAAAAACCCCTCCAATTCGTGAAGATTGGGCCACATATGGTCACTACCCTAAATCGGTCAATGGATTGGGGGTAGCCAAGCTTTTGAAGAAGTTGGTCGCCAGCCCAGAAGTAACCCCAAAAATCCGTATGAGCTCCCGGATCTCACTGAAGCCCCGAGGGTTAATTTATAACTACTTCTAAGTGGCTAGATAATACAGGTGCACGGAGAGTATTTAATTGCTTGTATATACTGGATATGTTTTTTTATTGTTTTCACTTAGTTCACAGAATTGGTGATGTTCAATTTACTCATTGTCCGAGGGTGGGAAACACAATGGCACACTATTTAGCTAGAATTCTTTTGATTCAAACTCAGTAATCTGTTGGGACGGTGATCCGCCTAGGTTTCTTCTAGCTGATTTGGTTCAATATGTAACCACCATTTGAGTTTAATAAAGCGTGTCACACCTTCAAACAAAAAAAACTCTAGAAGAGTTTAGAAATCAGTAATCACACGGATGTCGTAGGACCGATGGGGTGAATCAACACAGAGGTGCACGACACACACACACGAGAATGTGCATGCAAAGGCACACACACAAACACATAATATTGCTATTAAAAAAATTAAGGATCTGACGGCGAAAAAAATGAAGTGCTATTACTCTCCAATCCATATTATTTGTTGCTGGTTTAGTACAACTTCGGTACAAAGTTGTACTAAGCTAGCAACAGGTGATATGGATGAGGGAGTAACAAAATTATTCACTTGAAGGCAGAATTTCATAAAGTTGCACACATCGTCGGTTCCCAACATATAATGTCCCATTTACACGCCTCCTGCAAGTATTACAAATTAAACGAAATATATGGTCCTCATCGATCATTTTGAGCAGGAAGCAAATCATCCTTGCATGGAGTATAGGTAAACGAGGTGATATCTGACTTCATGATGAGAAGAGTATCGCGTGCTGGGTAAAGTTTACCCAAGAACTGCAACTTGGAGCTTCCAAGGTAGTAAGCAAACCCGTTGTAACGGTTTCCCAAGAAAATAATTTCCTTGTAAGGATGATACCCCAACAAGTGAACACCATAGCATTTCTTTGTCTCGCCCTGCAGGTTGTTACCAATCCCTCCCTCCGCGTCAATGATGCTATCATCTGCAGAGTCCCATCCATGGTCTCCTCTGTCTTTTAATCCTTCCTCTGAAATGTCTAAAATCCAGGATTCAACTACCCTCCTGGTGTTATTTGAGGTGTAGAACCGTGAAAAGGAGGGCTTGAAGTCAACTTGATGCTTCAGCTCCCATTCCGGCATATGGCATGATTCTGATACTCCCTGCATTATCCATATCCGAAGTTCATATCCCTCGTGAGCTGTGAGGTAGAGTCCCTGCTTGGATTTCCCCAAATACAGATATGGCGTAATACGATCCCCGTAGTCGTTAGTATGTGATGCTAATTTATGTGCCAATGTTGGTGTTTTGATCGTTACATACTTGTCCTCCAACAATGAAAACCTGTGGAGTAGAAAGAATGGAAGGTTGTTAAAAGAAGGTCCAAGGACAAAGAAAAGAGTCAACAACTTGTTATGGCACCTTTCTTACCTCATGATGAATCCATCAAAACGTAGGATGTAGAATGCTCCCTGCCAGCACACGCCGGTGTGGCGCCCATACACACTGGCAACCAGCTGCGGATTGGACCACATCCCAGCCACGGTAGTTACTGCATCGCCTTGTCGGACAAAGTGCCTGTCCTCCCATTGGCCGGTTGCCGACGAGAACATCTGCACGGCATACGAGTACGGCGGCCACTCCATCGAGCCCATGCTCTCCACTTCTTGTTCGTAGCTCTTTCTTAGAGACAAGGGCAGGTTCTCAACATATGTAGTAGTCCAGGATACCAACGAATATCTGCCGCGGGGTTTCTTGGCAGGCGGTGGATAAACGGGTGGCGATGGCCTTTTAGGCACCCCGGGGAAGCACATCACGCGGTAGTGCAGCGACAAGGTTGGATCGAACACGAGGTGCTCACGACCGTGGGGGAAGCCTGCGGCCGGCCACGGCAGCTTCGCCCACCGCCGTGTCCACGGGTTGCACACGTACGTGGCCCTTCCGTTCCGGAATAGGATGAGGCCGTTGCAGTGATCCGAGATGTTACAAGGACGATACCACTCCCTCCACGCCCGCGATGTGTTCGGCAGGAATCCGAGCGAACCGTCGATCGGCGGTGTGGCGGCGCGGGAGAAGAAGCCGTGCCTTTTGTTGTAGGAGAAGTTGACGAAGATGCCGCGCAGAGGGCCCGGCGCGAGGTGCTCGAGCACCAGCCCGCGGCCGTCTATGGCGTCGCGCCAGTTCCTGCAGACGCGCCGGCAGGCGGCGAGGCGTCGCGGGGGGACGCGCCGGAGGACCTCGTGGAGCAACTCGTCGGGGAGATCCATGGTGAAGGGGAAAGTTGTGGCTACTCTCATGGTGAAGGGCGCTTAGGGTTAGGCTGGTGGCGGGAGTTAGAGGCCGAGGGAGGCGCGCGTCGCGGTAAGTAAAGGGGTGGATCACGCGGTACAACCTAGAGTTCAAGGCGGAGTCGCGCGAACCCCTACTGAAAAATCTGGCCCGTGATTTCGACCCGTCCTAAAAAACTGGCCCGTGATTGCAACTGGTGTCTGCACGTCAGCACCGTCATAGCTCGCGAGGCGGGAGATCCTTATTGGAAAATCGTATATGGTGCTCTTTTGTTTTTGAAGCAACCATATATTTCATTAGACAATTTGTTCATAGAGATTATACATATAGTCACCATACGAGACACAAAGGCTTGTCAAGCAACTTTGCACAAAGAATTCCACAAGAGGTAAAACTACTATTCCACCCTTGCAGAAACTCGTGCCTCGCCGAAACATAGTCCACAAACGTCATGACAACGCCGGAAAGGATGAGAACAATCGTCATACCAAGATCTGGGAGATCACCACCGCATACAAAGATGCTTTTTAAGTGTCAAAGAGGCGACCAAACCCACAGGATAGCACTTCGGGGGATCTGAAACGGGTCGGCCCATTTTCTGGGTAGTGAAACGCACAACAGTAAAAAAAAATTGCGGGAACACACAGCAATAACTGGCATTGGGAATCTTGTTCCAGAACCGGTTTTTCTGTCTTTTTAGTTTTTCTTCCGTTATATTTATATATTTCTTACTTTTTTTGTTTGCTTTTTTCTTTTCTTTCCTTTTTCATTTTTGTTTTTTTCCTTTTCAAAGCATATTTTTCTTCGTAAAAAATGTTCTTGTTTCCAAATTTTGTTGATAAATTTGTGTGCCATATGTATTGCACATTTAAGTCATATGTCATTGATCTTACGGGAAGATTCGTGTGGGTATTTCCTTTTTTTCTTTTTCTTTTCTTTTTTTTTCTTGATTGAATCACTTAGATGTGCAATAACTAGGCACATCTAGATGTGCCCTAGACATTCCCATTGAAAAACTGCTCGTCTTTTTCTAAATTGTTTATAAATTTCAAGTTTTATTTAAAATTTTAAAACATATCTGTTTTCCAAGAAGTGTTAGGAAATTTCAAAAAATGTCAGCATTTTTTAAAATCATAGTTTTCAAAAACATTCAGGTTTTCAAATGTTTGTCCACACATTAAAAAATAGAAATTTCCAAAAACATTCAAGGTTTTCAAAAATTGTTCAGAAAAAGTGATCTCATCCTTTGTGACGTCCTTGAGAGCTCCTCCTAAGTGTTTGTTGTGCCGCCTAGTGAACAAGAACTCACATGCATGCTTATCTGGTCCGGCCCAACAATGTGAGGTCGCTTGATCAGATGACAAGTGAAGAGGTTGACCGGTATGGATCACAGACCATAAAAATATCAGGACACGTCAAAAGAAATTTTCATGAAGTTAAGACAAGTTCATGAATTCATAAAAAAATCCACAAATTTCGAAAAAAAAATCATGTACTCAAGAAATGATCATGAATTCAAAAAAAGTTCAATTTTTTTTAAAAAAAACTCTTCAAACTCAAGAAATGTTCACGTATTTGAAATGTTCTTAAATTTGCAAAAACGAATGGTCACAAATTGGAAAAATTCATTTAATTGAAAAAAAATCATGAGTTTGTAAAAAGCTCATGGTTTTACTTAAAAAATTGCAAATTTAAAAAAATCATCAATTTCGATAAAAATTTCATGAATTTGAAGAAATACTGACTTTGAAAAATAAATTCAGGATTTTGAAAAAAGTTCATGGGTTTGAAAATATTCATGCATTTGAAAAATTCACGGCTTCAAATAAAAGTTTATATGATTTGAAAACTAGTTCATGATTTTTTTAAATCACGTATTTAAAAGAAACATGAGTTTGAACAAGTTCATGAATTTGGAAAAAAGTTTGTACTTTTGAAAAAACGGAAAAAGGAAAAATAAAACAAAAAAATTAGTCCAAAAAACGGTAGGAAGAAAACCGTCCTAGGAAGCTTCTGGGAGCTTCCCAGAAACGGAATGGGAGATTCCCATTAAAGTACCCGGCCCCATAAAGAAATGTAGCGAGGCGGGGGGTGTCTGTTTGTTTTATCGATTACGATGTAACCGATGTAGCGAGCGTCGAGTAGGATTTGGCGATGCTCACTACGTCAATAGGGACCCCACGTACACAGGGAGTCATCAACTAAGCCGGCCCATCAACTGAGCATGTAGCAGTGCCCAACATACACACTCTAGCGACAACCACTGTAGCGGTCAAGCCGATGTAGTAATCGGACCACTCTAACGGTTTGGTTCACTGTAGCGGATGGCTACCATAGCAAATCAAATTTTTGGTATTGTATTTCAAACATTTTCTAGAAAAGCAAACATTTTTTGATATTTTTTGAAAACACAAACCTTTTTTGAATTTGTGAACAACAGTTGGAAATAATAGCATTTTTTGAAATTATGATAATCTAATGGAACACGTGAACTTTTTTGAAATTCCCAAATATTTTTCGGAAACACGAACATTTCTTAAATACTCAACAAAATTTGAAACACGAATATTTTTGAATTCCGAACAATTGTTTGAAAACACAATTTTTTTGATAATTACCAGATATTTTTAAATTTCTGAACAAAATTTGAAAACAGGCATATTTTTTGAAATTTTGAAAAAAAATGGAAAGCACATACATTTTTTGAAATTACCGAACATTTTTACAATTTGTAACTTTTCTAAAACTGAACCTTTTTGAAATTGTGTTTTTGAAAAGGTAAAAAGGAAACTTGAAAAGGAAAAAAAGAAAAAGAAAACAGACAAGAAAAAGGGAAGAAAGAAAAAAGGATAAAATAAACAAAAACCGTAAAAAACAAAGTAAAAGAAGAAGAAAATCATACGAGGAACCTTCGAGAATGTTCCCAAACCCGGATCGGTTAAACGCTTTGACATGCCGGCGCAGAGCGTCTGCTCGCGCATCGCTCTGTGTGTGAAGTGTTGGCAAATCAACGCAAAGAGCGATGAATAGGAAATTCCTGAGAGGGCTATGTATCGCTTATTGCAAGACTTACTCGAGTCTCACTCTCCGACTTCACTAACTGGTCGACTCAATGTTGTAGCTTTCTGAAACGGTTTTGTAAATATTGAATAGCCAGTTTGTATCAGTTTTAAAAGATTTCATGCGAATGCTAACTACACTAATCAGGTCTCCTCACCCTCTGATAGTGGGGTGACTGAGGCATGTTTTGACACAACTTATGTACTCTAGCTAAACTATGCTTGTCAGCTGCAATGCTCATGTGGGGACCTTGCTCCCCTCCTTCTCTACTGGTCTTCCTCACTGGGAGATGCTGCTGATGAACTCCCCAAACCAGTTGCCACTGAAGAAGTCCAAGACCATTGCCACTTCATCGCTGGAGTGCAAGTCTCTGGTAGATGCCCTGTGAATGCGTTGTACTGTTTTCAAGTCAATATCTTTAATACGTGGAAGCCATCATTAAAATTTTAGGCTGTAACCCCATTTTATCTTTCCCATAATTATAACCTGGTTTTGTTTTGCTACTGAACTGTGATGCACAGGTTTCATTATGATAATGGATTAATGGATCCTTGAGGAATTTTGCCCTCTCATGATCTATTAAAAAAATATTTCATGCGATATTTTTTCAATGTATTTTTTTACTTCTTTTTGCGGGAAAAACCTCGAATCTATTCATCCTCAATCATGGTAGTACAACGAACACTAGAAATAATAAAAATTACATCCAGATCTGTAGACCACCTAACGACGACTACAAGCACTGAAGCGAGCCGAAGGCGCGCTCATCGCCCCTCCCTGGCTGGAGCCGGGCAAACCTTGTTGTAGTAGACGGTCGGAAAGTCGTCGTGCTAAGGCTCCATAGAACAAATGCACCGAAACAGCAACCGCCGCAGATGAAGAGTCCAGATCAAAAGGATCCAACCTGAAAACACACGAACGATGAACAGATCCGAGCAAATCCACCAAAGATAGATCCGTGCGAGACACACCTCCACCCGCCCACCGATAATGCTAGACGCATCACTGGAACGGGGGCTAGGCGGAGAGACCTTTATTCCATCTTCAGCGAGCCACCGTCGTCAAGCCTTCCTGAGCATGACAAAAACCCTAACAAAACTCGAAAAAAGATCTAAAAATGGAGCCCTCCCACCGGCAAGAGGCGAGATCCACTCCGCCTCTATGGCCCTAAGGCCACCGGAGACGGGACGGGCCGACGCTGGCGCCGGCGGGAGGTAGAGTACCCTAGCGTTTTGGAGGCGGCGGCTAGCTAGGTCAAGAGGCCAAGACAACTTGCCCTCCCTGCATCTAATTCTGCATTTTTTCCTTTTCTTGCCACTTTTCTTTTTCTCCATTTATGTGTTTCTTTTATTGGTTTTATTTGTGCTTTCTTTGTGGTTTTCACTTATTTTTTCATTTTTTCTTACGTTTTCTTTTTTATTAATTAATTAATAATTTGCCTATTTTTTAAAAATACACGTTGAGCATTTCTCGTATGTAGGTTAAATATTTACTTTCAAATACACGTTGAACATTTTCCTGAATTACATGTTGAATACTTTGAAAAATGCACATTGTATCATTTTTTATACGCAGTGATTACATTTTGCAGGAATACCGAATAATTTTGAAAAAAGCCAACAATTTTTTTAACGTGTAAACTATTTGTTGAGTGTTAGTATTTCTTTAAATATCAGAAAAATACTTTAATGGTACAAAATATTTTTCTCCTAACTACATGAACATTTTTTCATCATATAAACATTTTTTAAAAATTTCACGAACATATTTTCGGAACACTTGATTTCTTTGAATTTTACAAACATATGATATAAATTTACAAACATTTTTTAAATTGCATAAACATTTAGATAATTTTCATGAATACAACTTAGAGACCATGATTTAAAAAAATGATAAACATTTTTTTGAATTGTAAAAACATTTTTAGATGATGTAAAAATTTTTTACATTGTGAAAAAAGTTAAAATTCATGAACATATTTTTTAAACACACAATTTTTTTAATGCACAAACATTTTTTTGAATGTTATGAACTTTTTAAAATTAAATGAAGCGAAAAATTTGAACTACATGGATAGGTCTTTTTGTGTGCGTTGATCGTTTTTAAAATTTTATATAAATTGTTACATGAATGACCTATCCATGTAGTTCAAGGATGGGTGAGAGGAAAAAATATTGGGTTTTATGGGAGCTCATGACACAACCCAGATCATGGGAGTTACGGGTTTCCATGATATTGAGATTTTTAATTTGACTTTTCTTGTCTACGAGGCATGGCGCCTCTTGTAGGATCCTATTGTTGGGAAACGCATTACAAACAAACAAAAATCGGCCTACGATGAAGATGCCAAGACCATTATGAAGATTGTGGATACTGAAAGTGTAACTATCCCTGGGTGGTGTTGGTAATTCCTAACAACATATAGCTCATTGAGCTAACATTATTCGAAGATTAATATTTCAGGAAAAGCTCAATGAATGACATGGCATGGATGAGGAAAGTGGATCCCTCAAAATTTTAAGGACAAAAAGTTTGGCTCAAGCTTGAAGCTCAAGACTCTACATTTCATATTTTAGTGATCCAAGATCACATTGAGTCCATAAGAAAAGCCAATACTATCAAGGAGGGATGATGTGTTGCTTAATGAGTTTCTTGCTCTTCACTGCTTAGTGATATGCTCCAAAACCCTCAACTACCTTCCCACATCCACATATGATCTAAACCAAAAGTCAAACTCGGCCCCACCGATTCTTTCTATCCGGCCCCACCGAGTTTCAAATGTCATAGCCACTGCCACAAACCCTAGCAAATCGGTCTCACCGATAGGGATCTCGGTCTCACCGAGATGGGATTTGTAACACCCCGAGAATCATGCTACAGTAATCCCCTTCTAATGATGCCTTGTCATCATTGTTACTATTGCTAATCTCACTTTGATTCTAAACCAGTTCAAATTCATGTTGGAACCAACCTCTTTTGGATGCCCAAGTGCCCCTGGAAATTTATTTAGTGGTCCAACAACTTTTAAAATTGGCCTTTTCAATTTCTAAAAATGGTTAGACAACTCCTGTGGCCCCAAACTTTTTGTGCCTTCTAGAATGGTTGTGTTTGATTTATGTGCAAAGTTTCACAGCTAACAAATATTCTTTGCTAGCTCATTTAAATAGAACCAGTAGCAAAAGGCAAAAACAGAAATAGAATGAGAGAAAATGGTGCACTATGCACTTGGGCCCGAGTGATACAGTACCTAGGCCTAGCCCATCTCTCCCTTATCCTCGTCCTCACGTACAGTAGGCAGAGAACCTGTGCGTGGAGCACATCCACGCCGCCAAGGTTGTTTTTGCCGCCGTGTCGACCATCTGATGCATCCCCGACGACTATAAGATCGCTCCCGGCCATGTAGACAAACCCTCGCCCTCACTTATCCTCTTGCTTGTCCTCTCCCTCTCTGTTTCCTCGCTCCCGAGATGTCGTTGATGCGCCGTCGCTATCCTCGCGGCCACCGGCCTCCCCGGCGAGCGGGATGTCGTCCAGGAGGACCGCCGCCCTCTCCTTCGCCCGCCCCGGGGGCCAGCCCAAGCCAGGACGCCGCGTAGCCTCGCCATCGCCTCTTCTTCCCGCCACGGTCGCCGCACGTCCCCGCCATCGATCTCCACCACCGGGCCTCCCCGGCCATCTTGAGCTCGCCTACGACCTCCCGGTGAGCTGCTCGTTCATTCCCCCTACTACCCCTTTGCTTCGTCGCCGTATCGCCGTCCCCGTGCTTCGGCCGCCATGGCCGGCGCTCGCGCCCGCGCCCGCTCACCCCGCCCCGCTGCCACGGCCCGTACGCGCCGCTCCTGCATCGCCCGCGCCTGCCTACGCTGCTGATGCTTTGTTGCTGCATTGCCATTGCTCTACTGCTTACTGCTACTCCTGCGGCTGCACATGCCGCTGCTCCCTGCGTGATGTTGTTGCTGCTGCTAAAACTGTTGCCCCTGCTTGTCTTGAAGCTGCTACTGCCTCCCGTGGCGCGCTGCTTAGTTGCTGCTGTTGCGGGCGCCCGCTTTCTGCTCCTAGTGCAGCCGCTGCCGCCTGGTACTGCTGCTGCTTGCCATGGCCGGGCCTTGGCTTTTGTGTGTTTTTGCGTATGGTGCACAGCCACGGCTGGTTTGTGCCATCGGCCGGCCCCTGGTTTAATTAGGCTAGGATTAACTAGGACTAGTTTAGATAGGAATTAATTTAGTGGTAAGTTAGTCTAGTAGTAGATGACATATAGGCCCCATTAAATAAGTTTGGTTTATTTAATTGTTTAGGTAAATAGTCCATGACATGTGGGCCACAACTCCCCTTTTGACTAGTCATTTTGACTTGGTCAACTCGCATAAAAAGTAGTTTAAAAAAATCTAGAATATTGATAAAACTTTAGAATTTCATAGTAATTAAACAGTAACTCGGATGAAAATGTTTTCTACATGAAAGTTGCTCAGAACGATGAGACGAACCCGGATACGCAGCCCGTTCGTCCGCCACACATCCTTAGCATAGCAAACATACAACTTTCCCCCTCCGTTTCATCTGTCCGAAAACGCGAAACATCGGGAATACTTCCCGGATGTTTCCCCCTTTGCCGGTATCGCCTATCCCTACGTTATGTCACCCCTAGCACAACGTATTGTCGCGTCTTGCTTTGTGTACCTTGATTGCTCTGTTATTTATTCTGTTACCCCTCCGTTACTTCTTTCCGGTAGACTCCGAGACTGATGCCGATGTCCGTGTGCTCGACTACATTGAAGATGACCCCTCCTTCTTGCCAGAGCAACCAGGCAAGCCCCCCCTTGATCACCAGATATCGCCTACTCTACTCTATACTGCTTGCATTACAGTAGTGTAGCATGTTACTGTTTTCGTTTTTCCTATCCTGATGCATAGCCTGTCCTTGCTACTACTGTTGTTACCTTTACCTGCTATCCTACTGCTTAGTATAGGATGCTAGTGTTCCATCAGTGGCCCTACACTCTTGTCCGTCTGCCATGCTATACTATTGGGCCGTGATCACTTCGGGAGGTGATCACGGGCATATACTATATACTTTACACTGTTACATTACCTGTGATACTGTTCGGAGATGGGGGCTGAAGGGGCAGGTGGTTCCACCCAGGTAGTGGTGGGCCTGGGTTCCCCACGGCCCCCGACTGTTACTTTGTGGCGGAGCGACAGGGCAGGTTCAGACCACCTAGGAGAGAGGTGGGCCTGGCCCTGGTCGGCGTTCGCGGATACTTAACACGCTTAACGAGATTTGGTATTTGATCTGAGTCTGGCCATTTGGTCTATACGCACTAACCATCTACGCGGGAGTAGTTATGGGTATCCCGGCGTCGTGGTATCAGCCGAAGCCTTCGTGACGTCAGCGACTGAGCGGCGCGTGCCGGATTGGAACGTAAGCCCGCTCTTGTATTAAGGGGGCTAGTTCTGCTTCCGGCCGCGTACGCAACGTGCAGGTGTGCTCAGGGCAATGTAAACTCTCTGTTTCCTTTTTGTAACATTTCGGTCCAACCAAGATGAGTGAATCGGTCCCACCGAGTTTACCTGACCAACTCTCTGGTTAGCTTATTACCAAAATCGATCCCACCGAGTTTGTGTAATCGGTCACACCGAGATTACGTTATGCCCTAACCCTAACCATATCGGTCCTACCGAGTTGCATCTCAGTCCCACCGAAAATCCTAATGGTCACTAGGTTTGCTGAATCGGTCCGACCGAGTTTAACCATTCGGTCCCACCGAGTTTGGCAAATTGTGTGTAACGGTTAGATTTTGTGTGGAGGCTATATATACCCCTCCACCCACTCTTCATTTGTGGAGAAAGCCATCAGAACATACCTACACTTGCAATACACATTTTCTGAGAGAGAACCACCTACACTTGTGTTGAGGTCAAGATATTCCGTTCCTACCATATGAATCTTGATCTCTAGCCTTCCCCAAGTTGCTTTCCACTCAAATCTTCTTTCCACCAAATCCAAATCCTGTGAGAGAGAGTTGAGTGTTGGGGAGACTATCATTTGAAGCACAAGAGCAAGGAGTTCATCATCAACACACCATTTGTTACTTCTTGGAGGGTGGTGTCTCCTAGATTGGCTAGGTGTCACTTGGGAGCCTCCGACAAGATTGTGGAGTTGAACCAAGGAGTTTGTAAGGGCAAGGAGATCGCCTACTTCGTGAAGATCTACCGCTAGTGAGGCAAGTCCTTCGTGGGCGATGGCCGTGATGGAATAGACAAGATTGCTTCTTCGTGGACCCTTCGTGGGTGGAGCCCTCCGTGGACTCGCGCAAGCATCACCTCCGTGGATTGAAGTCTCCATCAACGTGGATGTACGATAGCACCACCTATCGGAACCACGACAAAAACATCCATGTCTCCAATTGCGTTTGAATCCTCCAAACCCTTCCCTTTACATTCTTGCAAGTTGCATGCTTTACTTTCCGCTGCTCATATACTCTTTTGCATGCTTGCTTGAATTGTGTGGAGATTGCTTGACTTGTGCTAAGATAGCTAAAATCTGCCAAGAACTAAAATTGGGAAAAGGCTAGATTTTTATTTGGTCAAG
Organism: Aegilops umbellulata; assembly: GCA_032464435.1. Classification (NCBI taxonomy): domain Eukaryota; kingdom Viridiplantae; phylum Streptophyta; class Magnoliopsida; order Poales; family Poaceae; genus Aegilops; species Aegilops umbellulata. The sequence goes on from CP136054.1 coordinate 448,277,907, forward strand.
TAGTCTAATCACCCCCCGCTAGACATACTTTCGATCCTACAAGTGGTATCAGAGCTTTGGTCTCCATTTGCTTTGATTTCCATAGCTTTTGGTGGTCATAGCCTTGGTTTCACAACCTAGGAGAGTATGGCGTCTAGCGAGGGAAATTATCACCGTAGAGGTCCTTACTTTGATGGTACTAATTTTGCTAGTTGGAAGCATAAGATGAAAATGCATATTCTTGGACATAACCTCGCCGTTTGGGCTATTGTGTGTATTGGCTTGCAAGGTGATTTCTTTGATGGGAAAGAACCGAACCGTGAAGCTACCGCAGAAGAGTTGAAGATGCTGCAATACAACGCTCAAGCTTGTGATATCCTCTTCAACGGATTGTGCCCTGAAGAATTCAACAAAATCAGCCATCTTGAGAATGCAAAGGAAATTTGGGATACTTTGATTGATATGCACGAAGGTACCGACTCCGTCAAGGAATCCAAATTGGATGTGCTTCAAAGTCAACTTGACAAGTTCAAAATGAAGGATGGTGAAGGTGTCGCTGAAATGTACTCTAGGCTTGCTCTTATCACAAATGAGATTGCCGGCTTAGGGAGTGAAGAGATAACCGATAGATTCATCATCAAGAAGATCCTAAGAGACTTGGATGAAAAATATGATATCATGTGCACATTGATCCAAATGATGCCCAATTACAAAGATCTCAAGCCAAAGGAAGTCATCGGAAGAATTGTTGCTCATGAGATATCACTCAAGGATAAAGAGGAACTTCACAACAAATCAAGTGGTGCTTACAAAGCCTCATGTGAAGTCCCCACATCATCGAGTGAGAAACAAACCTTCAATGAAGAATTGAGCTTAATGGTGAAGAAATTCAACAAGTTCTACAAGAGTAGAAGCAAAGAGAGAAGCTCCAAGTCAAGGTCCTACAATGACAAAAGATCTTCTAGTCAAGAGAGAAACTGCTACAATTGTGGAAGGCCCGGACACTATTTCAATGAGTGTACGGCCTCCTACAAGAGAAGAGAAGATTCTCCCAAGAGAAGAAGTAGAAGAGAAGAATCACCATCTAGAGAAAGAAGGAGTAGAGATGATCGTTATGAACGAAGACCCTCACGGAGAAGCAAGGATTCGGAAAGAAAGGACAAGTCATCAAGGAGCTACACAAAACAAAGACATCAAGCTCATGTTGGTGAATGGGTATCCGGCTCCGACTCCGACAACCACTCCGAGAGCAGCTATCACTTCGACTCCGAATATACTCAAGATGAAGGTGTTGCCGGTCTAGCACTTGTGACAACCAACTCCTACGACATATTTGGCTCACCAAATGAAGGAGTTGGAACATGCTTCATGGCTAAAGGCCCAAAGGTATCACACCCCGAGTATGTTGATTTCAATAGTGATGAAGATGACTTGTTAGGTGATGATGATTTACTTGTTGAAAACTCTAGTGATGAATACTATGATGAAATATCAATTAATCATGCTAATCAAGATAAAACGAATGACAATGATAAGGAGAAGATTGAGTCTCTAACTAAAGAACTAAACACTCTTAAGTTATCTCATGAAACTATCTTAGGAGATCATCGAGAACTTTTAAGGACTCATGAGAAATTACGCTTTGAAAAGCTCAACCTTGAGCAAGAGCATGAGTTCTTAAAAGCAATCAATGATGATCTTCGTAAGAAAAGTTGTTCTTACATTGCCAAGCGTTTACTCTTATCCACTTACATGCCTCAAGTCAAGTCTAGTAACAAGAACAAGAAAGATTCTTCCTCTAGTAGTAACAATAATCATGCTAAATCCAATATTGTTGCTTCTAGTAGTTATCTTGATTCCACTAATGATTCTCTTAGCCAAATTACACTTGAGCAAGAAAATAGCTTATTGAAGGGAATTATAGAGAAAGGTGTTTACAAGAGCCTTGCCGGAAGTAAGAAATTCGAGGAAATTGTACGCAAGCAAGGAAGGCATCGGAAGAATCAAGGTGTTGATTTTGAACGAAAGTTCAATGCCAATGGAGTTGAGTGGGAAGAAGATCAATACCCCAAGACGAAGTTTGTTCCTCAACAAGATAAGTATGATCCTACTTCTTTCAAAGGAACACAAGCTCAAGACGATCTTCCACCACAAGACCACAAGCAAAAAGGCAAGGACAAGCTTCAAGAGGAAATTGACGCATTCGAAGAAGCTCCTAAGGCCTTGGTCAAGTGGGTTCCCAATACTACTTCAAGTTCCACTTCATCAAGTACAACTACAACTCTGAGGATGCCCATCAAGATGGTGTGGATCTCGAAGAAGAAGAACTAGAGAGTTCTTGAGGGTGACTCCGCCAACATACTTCACTCTTATCATCTTGGCAAGAACAAATGCAATCAACTTCCACATCTTGCACTAGTTCAAGGAGTCACAAACCCTCTTGTTGGTAAGACAAGGGACAAGGTAACCTAAAAGCTTTCATAGACATCATCTTGTGTGTGCATCATTTTATGTCTATGGATATCCTTGTTTGTTCCTTGTGGGACTAACCCGTGTAGGCATTGAAAGTGCAACTCACTCCAATGGATAGCTCCAAATGATCTACATCAACATTGAGCATCCACATCTTCAACATCTACATGAAGTCATCATCGACAAAACCCAAGGTTAGTTCATCCCTCTTAGGGGGGATCTCACATCTAGGGGGAGCTTTACTCTAAGAATTGAGCTAAAGCAACTCTAATGGTGTGAACACAACAATGCTTTATGTAAAAGTGGTAACCCCACTTGTGCTTAAACGATGAGTATGACCTATGATCAAATGTTCTCATTTGACTCCTAAGTCAATATACTCATATATAGATGACCTAGTCATCGCCAATTGCTTGATAGATGCTAGAATTGGTTGTGCATGCTTTGCCACATATTTCATTTGTCATTTTATTGTGTGAGCATGTTGGTTGCATATTTCACTCATTCGAGGACGTCCACTTGTTGTTTTGATTGATTGGTTTCTTTTTCTTTGGCCAAGTGGATGGACAAGAATGCCTAAGAACCTTCTCTAGCTATCTATGCTTTTCTCGTCTCAAACTCTATTCATGCTACATCACAAAATTTGATCAAGTCAGATTCGAACCACTCTGTGTGAGGAGCACTCGGAGTCCCCGATTCGTCATAGACTTAAACTTCCAAAACTTCTTTGTGTGTTTTGGTCTGACCGATTCCTCCATTTTGGTCATACCGAGATCACTAAGTCGATCTAGGTTTTCAATCTCGGTGCAACCGATTTGAACTTTTCGGTCACACCGAGTTGCTCTAACTGTCAACAGTTATGCATCTAGGTGCCACCGAGTTGTTCCACTCGGTCACACCGACAGGGTCGGACTATATATACTCACGGGCAAAATTTTGGAAATTTCTTCAAAACCCCTTCACCCGCGCATATCTCGCTCTGCCTCCTGGGTCTCCGGATCGTCCTCCTCGTCGCCAGCCACCTCCTGTCGCTGGTCTCCGCCGCCGTCAACGGAATTCGTCCCCGCCGTTGCCGCCGTAGCGAGTTCATCGCCGAACTAGGGTATGGAATCGATCACAGTGCTATCCCCGTATGATTCCTAGCACATTGTGTTCATTATGAATCTTGCCACGATTGAAACGCTTCTATCCAGTCAAAACACTCCGTAGATTAGAGTTGAATCGAAAATTTAGGGTTAAGTTTCCGCCGAAACCATCTCGGACCCACCGGGTTGCAGAACTCGGTTCCACCGATTCGGCCAAGGCCATTGCACATGTGTTTCTCGGTCTGACCGAGAATTGCAAATCGGTGTGACCGAGTTCAGGACTTTGTGAAACCCTAGCAGTCTCGGTGCCACCGAACTATGACTCGGTCTGACCGAGTTCACTAGTTTTGGTTCCAACAGCTGCTTCGGTATCATCGAGTTTGCAAATTGGTTGATCCGAAATGCTTTCTGTGGAAAACTAAAAATAAGTTTTTGACTCATTCTTTTGCAAAAATCTCTGTATTTTGTGATGCTCATCCACTCTATCTCATCTACAATCTATTCACAGGGTCTGCAGTTAGTGTTTGCAACATGTCTGACCAGAGTGACAGCCAGAACAAGTCAGGTGACCACAACATGATCAGAGGGCATGCAATTAATTTGCTACACATATTTGATGTGCCACAGAAATTCAAGGTCATGAGCCTTATGGTTGAAACTATCAAGAGGACAGCAGCTGACCAAAAGAGAAGTTGTGGATATGCCCCACAAATTCAGGAGTTGATTAACTCAAAGATGGGCACATGCACATACTTGTTGGATAAGGAACACTTGCCTATCTATCCTGACTTTGAGGACAATCAAGTTGTGATGAATGAGAATGAACCTTCATCAGTACAAGCTCAAGAGAGGAAGGAGAAAGCAAGGAAAGAGAAGGCTGCCAAGATGCCAACTCAAGAGGAGGCATCTGAGTACTTTTTGACAAGCAAGCAGGACCAGCTCGGTTATTTGATAGCATCAACTCTGAGGATTGAGAAGGGGTTGGCCACCCTAACTCGAAACCAGGAGAGCCTGGAAAGAATCATGGAACAAAAATTCTATGATTTACATGTCAAAGTAACTGAGATTCAGTCAATTGTGGAGCAGCTACAGTATGACATGCAGGAGAGGAAGGGCAGAACAACCAGTGATGCATTTGCCAGAGTGCCTCGAGCTCAGAGATCATCTGTAGTGCCAGTATGAGACACTAGAGCCACTTCATCTGCACCAGCTACAGCTTCAGTGCCACCAGCTCCAGCACCTACCCCGGCAGCTCCATCTACATCAACTGAAGCCTTCATCCTTGGCGTTATCCGGACTCCACCACCTGAAGATCAAGCCTGAGAGTTGTTTTAGTGCTATGCATTTTTCTATGAACTTTTTGGTAACTTGTTGCCAAAGGGGGAGAAAAATGTATAGATCATAGGCTTTGAGAGAGAGAGAGAGTTTGCTTTTGTTCTCTCTTGTCTTCTTGGTTGAACTTTGTTTGCTTTTGATTGCTTGAGATACTATGCTTGTTTGTGATACTTGGATGATCATGTGTGTTTGATCATATGCTACATTAATGCTTGTTGGATGATACTATCATTTTATCTCTATTTGATCATTCACTTTGCTTGGTGATGAGTGCATGTATTTAATTCTTATCATTTTGAGCGCTCCACCAAGATGGATGTGACATGGAAGAGTAACCCATGATCCTAACTCATTGTGCATTTGCATTCCAAAGCAAATCTTAAGATATGCACAAATTTAAGAGGAGCTCTTGCTTTTCACATACTTCTCAAAGCGACGATGTTTTTCTCTTATTATCATTTGTCGAAGCTTTGATCTATATGTTGTCATCAATTACCAAAAAGGGGGAGATTGAAAGTGCAACTATCCCTGGGTGGTTTTGGTAATTCCTAACAACATATAGCTCATTGAGCTAACATTATTCCAAGATTAATATTTCAGGAAAAGCTCAATGAATGGCATGGCATGGATGAGGAAAGTGGATCCCTCAAAATTCTAAGGACAAAAAGTTTGGCTCAAGCTTGAAGCTCAGGACTCTACATTTCATATTTTAGTGATCCAAGATCACATTGAGTCCATAGGAAAAGCCAATACTATCAAGGAGGGATGAGGTGTTGCTTAATGAGTTTCTTGCTCTTCAATGCTTAGTGATATGCTCCAAAACCCTCAACTACCTTCCCACATCCACATATGACCTAAACCAAAAGTCAAACTCGGCCCCACCGATTCTTTCTATCCGGCGCCACCGAGTTTCAAATGTCATAGCCACTACCACAAACCCTAGCAAATCGGTCTCACCGATAGGGATCTCAGTCTCACCGAGATGGGATTGTAATCTCTCTGTTTCCCTTCGTAACATTTCGTTACAACCGATATGAGCGATCGGTCCCATCGAGATTGCAATGTAAACTCTCTGTTTCCCTTTTGTAACATTTCGGTCCAACCAAGATGAGTGAATCGGTCCCACCGAGTTTACCTGACCAACTCTCTGGTTAGCTTATTACCAAAATCGATCCCACCGAGTTTGTGTAATCGGTCACACCGAGATTACGTTATGCCCTAACCCTAACCATATCGGTCCTACCGAGTTGCATCTCAGTCCCACCGAAAATCCTAATGGTCACTAGGTTTGCTGAATCGGTCCGACCGAGTTTAACCATTCGGTCCCACCGAGTTTGGCAAATTGTGTGTAACGGTTAGATTTTGTGTGGAGGCTATATATACCCCTCCACCCACTCTTCATTTGTGGAGAAAGCCATCAGAACATACCTACACTTGCAATACACATTTTCTGAGAGAGAACCACCTACACTTGTGTTGAGGTCAAGATATTCCGTTCCTACCATATGAATCTTGATCTCTAGCCTTCCCCAAGTTGCTTTCCACTCAAATCTTCTTTCCACCAAATCCAAATCCTGTGAGAGAGAGTTGAGTGTTGGGGAGACTATCATTTGAAGCACAAGAGCAAGGAGTTCATCATCAACACACCATTTGTTACTTCTTGGAGGGTGGTGTCTCCTAGATTGGCTAGGTGTCACTTGGGAGCCTCCGACAAGATTGTGGAGTTGAACCAAGGAGTTTGTAAGGGCAAGGAGATCGCCTACTTCGTGAAGATCTACCGCTAGTGAGGCAAGTCCTTCGTGGGCGATGGCCGTGATGGAATAGACAAGGTTGCTTCTTCGTGGACCCTTCGTGGGTGGAGCCCTCCGTGGACTCGCGCAAGCATCACCTCCGTGGATTGAAGTCTCCATCAACGTGGATGTACGATAGCACCACCTATCGGAACCACGACAAAAACATCCATGTCTCCAATTGCGTTTGAATCCTCCAAACCCTTCCCTTTACATTCTTGCAAGTTGCATGCTTTACTTTCCGCTGCTCATATAATCTTTTGCATGCTTGCTTGAATTGTGTGGAGATTGCTTGACTTGTGCTAAGATAGCTAAAATCTGCCAAGAACTAAAATTGGGAAAAGGCTAGATTTTTATTTGGTCAAGTAGTCTAATCACCCCCTCTAGACATACTTTCGATCCTACACATACAATATTAGATCTGGTCTTACCAACAAACGAGGTGCAACGGAAGAAGAGTTGGTGAAGATGATGCGGCACGGCTTCTCCGTCTAGAGCTCAGTAATGCCGGAGAAGAACTAGAGGGAGGGGGTAAAGAAAGTTCTTATTCACCCAAGCAATTCTGACCTACTACATGGCATGCTTCAAGCTCCCACGTGGGTTATGTTAGCACATCAACATACTTCTTCATAAGTTTTAGTGCAGATCAAGGATTGGTGAGAGTAAAAAAATATTGGGTTTTATGGGAGCTCATGACACAACCCAGATTCATGGGAGTTATGGGTTTTCGTGATTTCGAGCTTTTTAATTTGACTTTGCTTGTCTACCAGGCATGGCGCCTCTTGTTGGATCTTATTGTTGGGAAATGCAGTACAAACAAAAAAATCGGCCTATGATGAAGATGCCAAGACCACTATGAAGATTGTGCATACAATGTTAGATCTAGTCTTACTAACAAATGAGGCGCAACGAAAGAAGAGTTGGTGAAGATGATCCGGCAGGGCTTCCCCGTCTAGAGCTCGGTAATGCCAGAGAAGAAGTAGAGGGAGGATCAGTCCTTCGGGGAGGACTTTTGTGGAGAACAAGAGAGAGGGGGGTTCCCAAACCTTTTCGAGAACTGGTGTGTACAGAGGGGGTGCCCACTTGGGTATTTATAGGTAGGAGGGAGAGGGAGGCCGACTTCGAGGAGGGGCTCCCTTCGCTAGGGGTGGTAGCCAAGGAGGTGGGGCCCCCTCCTCCGATCGTAGCCGCACCCTCGATCCACTTGGAGGGCAAGGCAAGGAGAGGAGGTGCCACCTACATGGGCTTCTAGGCCCATGTGGTTGCCCCTTAAAAGGCCTTGCCTATATGGGATGCCCATGGCGTCTATACCTCCCGGTATATATCGGAGCCGTCCTAAATTATTCTTAAGTACTCCAAAATCTTTTCACTTATGCGGTTTACCCGGTTTTCTCCGGAAATGCTTTCGGTTTTCCTAAAACGTTTTTGGTTCTCTATTGTAACAATTTCCATTATCTATTAAACATTTCCAATGATATTCTCCAATATTCCTAACTCAATTACTTCCCAACAGATCAAAGATTCTGAAGTGAGTGACCCTGCATGTTCGATGAAATATAGACATGACCGAAACAACTTTCATTCAAAATGATCAACTGCGGAAGCATGGACATTCGTATTGACCCCTATACTCACATGAATAATATTTGAGTGAACATTTGGTTATCATATGTCATTCCTATTACTTCACGATATGATACAAAACCCGAGGTGAGATATATCGGTATCCCCGTGAGATCAACACATGCTCTCTATATCAGTCTTCCTCGTTATTAGTTTTGTTCTCTTTTCTCATTCTCGTGTTCCGGCATCCCCGTGAACAATTCACGTTGTATATGGCCAGATGATGATGAATGTCTTCACGCCGAGAGGGTCATAAGAATATCTCTCCATCGCTGAGGAGTAAATTCCAATCTCGAGCTATCCAGTCTCTCGTCATACATTTTTTATGAACTTGTAAGATTTCATTGTGATCAACCTGTTATGAATGGCCTTGGAACAACCCCAAAGTGCACCATCCGACATGGAGTGACTTGATACTCGCATGGTCAAAGGAATCATACATACGTTAACTGATGTGTTATGAACTATAGAATCAAGATGATATAATCTCTAAGTATAACATACAACTTGGGTCAATTCAACAAGATCATTATACCAACAAAATCCTCTCAAATGTTACTGCATTACTTCATGCCCATGATAAGGAACATAGAATCATCAAATTAACACTTCAGCTAGTCCTAGAGGCAAGACTAGGAATCTGATTTTATCGTTTATATCACTACACCATATGAGTTTTCTCTGAATCACATATTCAAGAACCATAGCAGTTATATCATAGTACAGAAAACATTAATTATAAATGTGGACATAAATAATACAAATATCATTGCCACTAGGGCATATTTCCAACACCTAACTCTCTGAGCCCCTACATTCTCAAGTCTATTTATTACCCCACATGCTATTCTTGATGTGGACTTAGGAAACCATCCTTCGCAAGTGTGGCGGCCCATTTTGGAAGGAAGAGATGCTATCAAGTTAGGTCTTATAAACAGGTTTGACAATGGGAAGATACAAATATTTTTTATGATAACTGGATTTCTTGGGACTTCAAGTTGAGGTCGATTTGTTCCAAATCTTTGAATCCGTCGCAAAAGGTCTCGAAACTTATTTATCACAACACAAAATCATGGAATGCAACCATAATTGATGAGCATTTCTTTGAGATGGACAAGGAGGCAATCTTAAATATCCCCCTCAACTCTAGAGTGCAGGAGGACTTCCGGTTGTGGAATTATGAGACAAAGGGGTGTTTACTATGAGATCAGTGTGCATATTACTGTCATAAAAAAAGAAGTAGCGTACGGATTGGTTAGATCATATTCCAGGCCACTCTCATATTGAGTCCAAATAGAAATCTTGGGGGAAATTGTGGGTATGAATGTACCGTAAAAAATAAGGGTATTTACTTGGTGCCTTGCACAAACATCCCTACTCACCGGCGACGTAGATAACCATAGGAAGATGGTGGACAGAACAACATCCTCAGTTTTCCAACTCGGTTTTCGACTCATGGCACCATTCCCCTATTTGAGTGCAGGATGTCAAATTGTGTGGGCTCTAGCAGATGAGGCGCTGACGGGCAATGTTATCTTGAACCGCACACATGATGCTAAGTTATGGATGTTCTGGCTAGTGGGCAGGCTCCCTCCGGAGGACCTCACTCGCGTACTTGTTACGATGTGGGCAATGTGGTGTGCTAGAAGGCGTGTTATACATGACTAACAATTTCAGAGACCCATGAACACGTTGTGCTTCATCACTAAATCCATGGAAAAATTGGAAATTGTCCCTCCACATAACACCCGCAACCCCAGGGACCTGCATGTAAGTGCCAGGGAGCTGCATGTAACACGGAAGGACCTGCATGTGACAGAATCACTAGCTACAAGGAAATCTTGGCTACCACTGGTTGAGCATGATGTGAAGGTGAATGTAGACTTGGGAATCTCCATGAATGACACCAGAGGTGCGGTAGCAAGAATTTCTAGGGACAAACGCGTTGATGTCTACTATGCAACTTCTTCTTGTTGACTTTGTTGGGCCTCCAAGCGCAGAGTTTTGTAGGACAACAGCAAATGTATGACCTGTGGTTTCTCGATCCATGGGAGGTGTAGGTGAAGATGTTTTTCTCTCAAACAACCTGCAACCAAATGTAAGTGGTATCTTGTGTCCCCAACACACCCAATACAATTGTTAGTTGTATATATGCACTAGTTCGGCGAAGATATGTTGATACAAGTGTAGTATGGATGGTAGAAGTAGGGTTTTGTAATCTGAACAAACAAAAACAATAAGGTAGCAAGTAAAAAATGAGTTAAGACGATATTGTGATGCTTGGAACAAGGCCTAGGGTTCATACTTTCACTGGTGCAATCTCTCAACATCATTAAAATGACTAAACATCATGATAATCCCTCAAAGTGCAACAAAGAATCACTCCAAAGTTTCTATTCTACCGGAAAAAGTATGATGAAACTGCGTAGTTAGCAAACTACCTCAAAGTTGTGTTTCCAATCAATCTATTGAACCATCCCCAAAGTGTCAGGAATAGCCCTAGAGATTGTACTACGACAACACCATATGATACGTATTGTTCAACCTTTATGCGTAGATTACTCATACGTCACCACAGGTATCCGCAGGTTAATTACTAGACATGCATCAAGTGATCTCAAATCCAAAATATTCATTCCAACATAAAAAACTTCAAAGAGTAAGACACAATTCATCACAAAAAGAGATAGAGGGAGATGAACATCATAAGATCCAACTTTAATAATAAAGCTCATGACACAATCAAGATCAAATCCATCAAGAACATGAGAGAGAGAGAGAGAGAGAGAGAGAGAGAGAGATCAAACACATAGCTACTAGTACATACCCTCAGCCCCAAGGATGAACTACTCATGCATCACCATGGAGGCGACAAGATTGATGAAGAGTCCTCCGTGGATGGTTCCCTCCTCCGCAAGAGTACCAGAAAAAGGCCTCCAGATTGGATCATCGCGAAACAGGTTCTCGCCCCGAGGGTTTAGGTCAAACGAGATGCAGGGGCCCCACAAGTCTGGATGGTACGGCCAGGGGGGTAGGTGATATGTCTCCATCATATCTATAATTTTTGATTGTTTCATGCCAATATTATACAACTTCTATACACTTTTGGCAACTTTTTATATGATTTATTGGACTAACCTATTGATCCAGTGCCTAGTGCTAGTTCCTGTTTTTTTGCATGTTTTTTGTATCGCAGAATATCCATATCAAATGAAGTCCAAATACAATAAAATTTCATGGAGAATTATTTTGGAATATATGTGATTTTTGGGAGTTGGAATCACCACAAACGGAGGCCCACACAGCCCACAAGACACCAGGGTGCGCGAGAGACCCCTGGCGCGTGGTGGTGGGTTGTGCCCTCCTCGAACGTCGGTTGGAGCTCTACTTCGGGTGCAAGGAAGCTTATATCCGAAAAAATTGTGTTAAAATCTCAGCGTAATCGGAGTTACGGATCTCCCGGAATATAAGAAACGGTTTTCGGCCAGATCTGAAAAATGCGAAACAGAAGAGAACAGAGAGGGAGATCCAATCTCGGAGGGGCTCCCGCCCCTCCGCCGCCATGGAGATGGTCAGAATCCCGACTCAACTCCTAGAATCCTACGACTTCACGACCCTACGGAAGCATTTCGATCCAAGTCCCACCATGAATCCGGATCTGGTAGAATCCATGTTGAGTCGCGATCCAAATCATAGAATCCTATACAAAACTGTAGAATCCAGACTAGGCTATAGACTATGTACGATTGTACTAATTTATCTGAGCCATTTGTTTAGTTGTAGCAGAATAGTATGCCATCATCCAAACCACTTTCCACATGCACCATGGCATTTATTCCCCTCCCAAGCCCAAATGCATAGTCGTCAACACCTTTGATCTAGCTCTTAGAAACCCTAGATAAAAATTGAGGATCAGGCTTGTTAACAAATGGAATTGGTGGAAGAAGAAGGATGCTTCAATATTGATCGGAGAAGGTGAGCAAGACCCCTCAAGGTTCAACATTGCAGGACAGCTACACAAGTGATATGCTATTAACATACTCTAAAAAACTACTAAGTAATTTTTGTGTGTTGAAGATTTAAATGTTCTATATATTTCCCTCTCATATATGTTCCATACATGCAAGCTAGATAGTAGGTTAGCCTTGAAAAGGTATGAATACAACTAGCATTGATGTGTATGTTTTTTGCTCTAAATTAACCCATATAAATTTCTGGCATGGATACATAATATCTTACTTGAGTAAATCTAGTAGAATCCTCGATTCCACGACTCTCGATACTATGACTCGATTCTGCATAAGAACAATCGATCCGACTCCAAATCCCGACTCTGACTACCTTGCATGGACCAGAAGGGGAACTCTCCTCCCATCTAGGGGGGAGGCCAAGGAAGAACAAGAAGGAGGGGGGCTCTCTCTCCCCCTCTCTCCTGGTGGCGCTGGAACGCCGTCGGGGCAAGGATCGGGACGGCGATCTACATCAACAATCTTGCTACCGTGAACACCAACTTTCTCCCCCTCTATGCAGCGTGTAACACCTCTTCTCCCCGCTGTAATATCTACTTAAACTTGGTGCTCAACTCCATATATTATTTCCCAATGATATTTGGCTATCCTATGATATTTGAGTAGATTCATTTTGTCATGTGGGTAAATCATGATCTTGGTTGGTATGACTGTATATTGTATTTATGGTGCTATCCTATGGTGCCCTCCGTGTCGTGCAAACGTGAGGGGCCACCGCTGTAGGGTGTTGCAATATGTTCATGGTTTGCTTATTGTCAGTGTTGCGGGGGTGACAGTAGCCTAAACACGGATAAGTGGGTTATGGCGTATGGGAGTAAAGAGGACTTGATACTTAATGCTATGGTTGAGTTTCACGACCTTAGTGATCTTTAGTAGTTGCGGATGCTTGCTAGAGTTCCAATCATAAGTGCATATGATCAAAGTAGAGAAAGTATGTTACCTCATGCCTCTCCCTCATATAAAATTACAAGAATGACTACCGTACTTGTTATCGATTGCCTAGGGACAAATAACTTTCTTGTTGAGACAAACCCTTTTTCTAAACACCTAACTTTGTTATCTTGCATAGTACTTCTATTTTTACTCTTGCAAAGTAGTTCTAGCATCACACCTACAAAATAGTTTCATACTTGTTCTAGGTAAAGTAAACGTCAAGTGTGCGTAGAGTTGTATTGGTGGTCGATAGAACTTGAGGGAATATTTGTTCTACCTTTAGCTCCTTGTTGGGTTCGACACTCTTATTTATCGAAGAAGGCGACAGACGATGCCCTATACTTGTGGGTTATCACGACCATTTTCTGGCGCCATTGCCGGGGAGCAATAGCGTGGGGTGAATATTCTCGTGTGTGCTTATTTGCTTTATCACTAAGTAGTTTTTATTTTTGTTCCATATTTAGTTATGGATATGGAACATGAAACACCAAAAAAATTAGTGTTACTTGCTACTCATGGATATGGGGAACCTCCTAAAACCCTCGATGCTCGTTATATGAAAAATATTATGCACTACTTTGATAATCCTGAGAAAACCCCATCCAACTTGATAATGGGAGTAACGTTGGATCAACATGAATACTTTAGGGATTATCGGTTGACACAAAAGGGAAACTTTTATGGGATCAAATTTATATGTTGCATTGGTATGCTCGGGATTTATGCTTGAGATATGATTTTACTTGTTGCTCTAGGATGGATGCTCCACACCTTCCCTTTTCATGCAAATTTAATGATAATGAAACCTTAGCTTCTTATACTAATGGTATATATGATTACTATGATGTGGAACGAATAGAAGAATTTGTTGCTTTTAAGGGTGCTTATGAAATTGAATCTTTGTTTTTAAAGTATAAATCTTTTGATGATGATGTTTATAGACCTGAAAATTTTGCCATCCTTAAATATTGCTATGATAATTATAAATATAATTACGATATTGATGTTTTTATTGAGAAAGTCTCCGCTGTCCAAGAAGAGACTAATATTTTGCAGCAGTCTATGGAAGAAGGAATTGATGAAATTGTGAGCTCATTGGATGAAAAAGATGATGAGGAGAGCGAAGAACAAAAGGAGGAAGAGCGGATTAGCTACCCGTGCCCACCTTCTAATAAGAGTAACTCTTCAACTCATGCATTATTTAATGCCCGTTCGTTCTTACCGAAGGATGAATGCTATGATAATTGCTATGATCCCGTTCATTCGTTTGAAATATCCCTTTTTGATGAACTTGGTGATTGCTATGCTTGTGGCCATGATTCCAATTCAAATTATGCTTATGGAGATGAACTTGCTATAGTTCCTTATGTTAAGAATGACATTGTTGCTATTGCACCCATGCCTGATAGTCCTATTATCTTTTTGAATCCTCCAACTAGCTTGCATCGGAGAAGTTTGCACTTATCAAGGATTACATTGATGGGTTGCATTCTACCATTACACATGATGATTTTGATGAATATAATATGCATGTGATTTCTTCTCTTACTTGCAATTATTATGAGACATGAACTATATCTCCACCTGTTTCCAACACGATAGAATTGCAAGAAACTGCTTATGTTATGTATTGGCCTTTACATGATGTGCATGAATTGTTCTAATATGACATGCTGATGACCCACAAGTATAGGGGATCTATCGTAGTCCTTTCGATAAGTAAGAGTGTCGAACCCAACGAGGAGCAGAAGGAAATGATAAGCGGTTTTCAACAAGGTATTCTCTGCAAGTACTGAAATAAGTGGTAACAGATAGTTTTGTGACAAGATAAATTGTAACGAGCAACAAGTAACAAAAGTAAATAAAGTGCAGCAAGGTGGCCCAATCCTTTTAGTAGCAAAGGACAAGCCGGAACAAACTCTTATATAAGGAAAAGCGCTCCCGAGGACACATGGGAATATCTTCAAGCTAGTTTTCATCATGTTCATATGATTCGCGTTTGGTACTTTGATAATTTGATATGTGGGTGGACCGGTGCTTGGGTGCTGCTCTTACTTGAACAAGCATCCCACTTATGATTAACCTCTATTGCAAGCATCCGCAACTACAACAAAAGTATTAAGGTAAACCTAACCATAGCATGAAACATGTGGATCCAAATCAGCCCCTTACGAAGCAACGCATAAACTAGGGTTTAAGCTTCTGTCACTCTAGCAACCCATCATCTACTTATTACTTCCCAATGCCTTCCTCTAGGCCCAAATAATGGTGAAGTGTTATGTAGTCGACGTTCACATAACACCACTAGAGGCTAGACAACATACATCTTATCAAAATATCGAACGAATACCAAATTCACATGACTACTAATAGCAAGACTTCTCCCTTGTCCTCAGGAACAAATGTAACTACTCACAAAGCATATTCATGTTCATAATCAGAGGGGTAGTAATATGCATATAGGATCTGAACATATGATCTTCCACCAAATAAACCAACTAGCATCAACTACAAGGAGTAATCAACACTACTAGCAACCTACTAGCACCAATCCCGGACTTGGAGACAAGAATTGGATACAAGAGATGAACTAGGGTTTGGAGATGAGATGGTGCTGGTGAAGATGTTGATGGAGATTGCCCTCTCCCAATGAGAGGAGCGTTGGTGATGACGATGGTGATGATTTCCCCCTCCCGGAGGGAAGTGTCCTCGGTAGAACAGCTCTGCCGGAGCCCTAGATTGGTTCCGTCAAGGTTCCGCCTCGTGGCGGTGGAGTCTCGTCCCAAAAAGTTCTTCCTTGTTTTTTCTCATCGAAAGACTTCATATAGGAGAAGATGGGCGTCAGAGACCCACCAGGGAGCCCACGAGGTAGGGGGCGCGCCCTAGGAGGGGGGCGCCCCCCACCCTCGTGAGCAGGGTGTGGGCCCCCTAGCCTTCATCTTTGGCGAGGATTTTTCTTTATTTATTTTAAGATATTCCGTGGAGTTTCAGGACTTTTGGAGTTGCGCGGAATAGGTCTCTAACATTTGCTCCTTTTCCAGCCCAGAATTCCAGCTGCCGGCATTCTCCCTCTTCATGTAAACCTTGTAAAATAAGAGAGAATAGACATAAGTATTGTGACATAACGTGAAATAACAGCCCATAATGCAATAAATATTGATATAAAAGCATGATGCAAAATGGACGTATCAACTCCCCCAAGCTTAGACCTCGCTTGTCCTCAAGCGAAAAGCCGATAACAATAAATATGTCCCCATGTTTAGAGGTAGAGGCGTCGATAAAAATAAAATACGTACATGAAGGCATCATGATTGTTCTCACAACAGCAACATATATAGATTTTGTCATATGATTACTTATGTTCAAGTGATGGTCTATTCACAATGCAAAAGTATGAATCAGAAACCTTATTGAGCACCAACAAACTATAACCTCAGTCATTGAAGCAATTGCAATTTATCATAACATCGGAAAGAGTCTATGTCAGAGCTGAAAAGCAAGTCCACATACTCAACTATCATTTAGTCCTTCGTAATTGCTAACACTCACGCAATACTTGTGGTTATGAAGTTTTAATCGGACAAAGAGAAAGATAGGGACTTATAGTTTTGCCCCACAGCCTTTTACCTCAAGGGTAATGTCAACAATAATAATTCTTTCCAACAGGCTAGGCTTGCCAAAGGATAAAATGAAAAGGGAAGGTGAAGATCACCATGACTCTTGCATAAGATAGAGGATAATAAAAGATAGGCCCTTCGCAGAGGGAAGCAGAGGTTGCCATGCGCTTTTATGGTTGGATGCACAAAATCTCAATGCGAAAGAACGTCACTTTATATTGCCCCTTGTGATATGAACCTTTATTATGCAGTCCGTCGCTTTTATTACTTTCACATCACAAGATCGTATAAAGCTTATTTCTCCCACACCAATCAATCATACATATTTAGAGCAATTTTTATTGCTTTGCACCGATGACAACTTACTTGAAGGATCTTACTCAATCCATAGGTAGATATGGTGGACTCTCATGGCAGAACTGGTTTAAGGGTATTTGGAAGCAGAAGTAGTATTTCTACTTGGTGCTGAGAATTTGGCTAGGATGAGGGGGAAAGGCAAGCTCAACATGTTAGAGGATCCATGACAACATACTTTATCTCAGACATAAGAAAACATAACTCATTATGTTGTCTTCCTTGTCCAACATCAACTCTTTAGCATGTCATATTTTAATGAGCGCTCCCAATCATAAAAGATGTCAATGATAATATATCTATATGTGAAACCTATCTTTCCTTATTACTTCCTATTAATTGCAACGATGACCAAAGCCATGTCTGCCAACTCCCAACAACTTTTAATCATCATACTCTTTCTATGTGAAGTCATTACTCTCAATAAGATCAATATGAACTCTTGTTTCTTTTTATTCTTTTTCTTCTTTTCTTTAGTTCACCCAAGATCATGGCAAAATAATCAAGCCCTTGACTCAACACTAATCTTTATTATATATATAGCTCACGGACTCGATTACATAGAGAGATCACAAAGCAAAACTCAAAACTAGATCATGCCATCAACTTTATTTTACTAGATCAAGATACTACTAATAGGATCGAACTAAGAAAAACGGTAAATATAGGAGTTGCGATGGTGATACGATACCAGGGCACCTCCCCCAAGCTTGGTAGTTTCCAAGGGGGGTGCCCATACCCATGTGATTATGTCTCCTTCTTTGTTGTTGGTGAAGAAGGTGGTGGTGATGGATAATCGCACATAGAGCGTAAGAGGTCCTCCAGCTTGCGGATAATGCCCTTGAGTGCGATAATATGCTCCTTCAACAAAATATTTTCATGGGTGAGATACTTATTCTGTATATGGGCTAACTCAATCATCTTGAAAGCTTCGATCTCAGTTGGGGTAAGGAGATTGTGGTCGAGTTGAAGGATGTCTTCTGCTGCCGAAGCTTGCTTCTCCATGGCCTTCTTGATCCCTTCATCCTTGTTGATCTCCATGGGCTCTTCCCTCTTCAGCTCTATCTTCATTAGCCAAGCATCTTTGTCACCATTGTTGGAGGAGGAAGATGACATGATGCCTGGCCTTGACAACCCTGACAGAAAACAGCTCGAAACAAGAACAGAGATATTTGCGTGATACGGGAGTAAAAACCTTCGGGGGTATATATAATGAATTTTTACCGACCAAAATATGTATCGTGCAAGAAAACGGGGTCTAGAAGGCACAAGGGGTGCTCACGAGGTAGGGGGCGCGCCCAGAGGGGTAGAGCGCGCCCACCACCCTCGTGGGGCCCTCGTGTCCTTCCCGGACTGCTACTTATTTTTCTATTTTTCTAAATATTCCAAAACGGAGAAATATTGCCTTAAAAATTGTTTTGGAGTCGGTTTACTTACCGTACCACATACCTATTCCTTTTCGGAGTCTGAAACATTCTGGTAAGTGTCCCTTATGTATTCCTCTGGGGTTATGGTTTCAATAATATCGGTTTCAACATTTATGGGATTACCTGAGATATAATGTTTGATTCTTTGACCGTTTACCACCTTCGGATTTGTGCCTTCGAAGTTGTTGATTTTTATGGCACCGTAACGATAGACCTCCTCGATAACGTAGGGGCCTTCCCATTTAGAGAGAAGTTTTCCTGCAAAAAATCTTAAATGAGAGTTGTATAGCAATACATAATGACCTACATTAAACTCACGCTTTTATATCCTTTTGTCATGCCATCTTTTAACTTTTTCTTTAAACAGCTTGGCATTTTCATAAGCTTGGGTTCTCCATTCATCAAGTGAGCTAATATCAAATAACCTCTTCTCACCGGCAAGTTTGAAATCATAGTTGAGCTCTTTAATAGCCCAATATGCCTTATGTTCTAGTTCGAGAGGTAAGTGACATGCTTTTCCATAAACCATTTTATACGGAGACATACCCATATGATTTTTATATGCAGTTCTATAAGCCCATAATGCATCATCAAGTTTCTTGGACCAATTCTTTCTAGACCTATTAACAGTCTTCTACAAAATTAATTTGAGTTCTCTGTTACTCAATTCTACTTGACCACTAGACTGAGGGTGATAGGGAGATGCAATTTTATGATTAACATCATATTTAGCAAGCATTTTACGGAAAGCACCATGAATAAAATGTGAACCACCATCAGTCATTAAATATCTAGGGACTCCAAACCTCGGAAAAATAACTTCCTTAGGCATTTTAATAGAGGTGTTATGATCAACACTACTAGTTGGAATAACTTCTACCCACTTAGTAACGTAATCAACAACAACTAAAATATGTGTGTATCCATTAGAGGCAGGAAAAGGTCCCATATAATCAAAGCCCCAAACATCAGATGGTTCAATAACGAGTGAATAATTCATAGGCATTTCCTGACGTCTACTAATATTACTGATTCTTTGACATTCATCACACGACAAGACAAACTTACGGGCATCCTTGAAGAGAGTAGGCCAATAAAAACGAGATGGCAATACCTTGTGTGCAGTTCTGTCTCCAGCGTGGTGTCCTCCATAAGCCTCGGAGTGACACTTGCATAGGATCTATTCTTGTTCATGCTCAGGTACACAACGTCTAATAACACCATCTACTCCTTCTTTATAAAGATGTGGGTCATTAAGGAAGTCCTGGATTAGGGGGTGTTCGGGTAGCCGGACTATACCTTCGCCGGACTCCTGGACTATGAAGATACAAGATTGAAGACTTCGTCCCGTGTCCGGATGGAACTTTCCTTGGCGTGGAAGGCAAACTTGGCGATGCGGATATTCAAGATCTCCTACCATTGTAACCGACTCTGTGTAACCCTAACCCTATCCGGTGTCTATATAAACCGGAGGGTTGTAGTCCGTAGGACAATCAACTCCATACACAACAATCATACCATAGGCTAGCTTCTAGGGTTTAGCCTCCTTGATCTCGTGGTAGATCTACTCTTGTACTACCCATATCATCAATATTAATCAAGCAGGAGTAGGGTATTACCTCCATCGAGAGGGCCCGAACCTGGGTAAAAACATCGTGTCCCTTGTCTCCTGTTACCATCCAGCCTTGACGCAAAGTTCGGGACCCCCTACCCGAGATCCGCCGGTTTTGACACCGACATTGGTGCTTTCATTGAGAGTTCCTCTGTGTCGTCGCCTTTAGGCCCGATGGCTCCTTTGATCATCAACAACGATGAGGTCCAGGGTGAGACTTTTCTTCCCGGACAGATCTTCGTCTTCGGCGGCTTCGCTCTGCGGGCCAATTCGCTTGGCCACCTGGAGCAGATCGAAAGCTACACCCCTGGCCATCAAGTCAGGTTTGGAAGCTTAAACTACACGGCTGATATCCGCGGAGACTTGATCTTCGACGGATTCGATCCACGACCAAGCGCGCCGCACTATCTCGAGGGGCATGATCTAGCTCTGCCTCCGAACAGTGTCCTGGAGGCCGCACCCGCACCGGTTCCGACCCTTAACTCGGAGCCTATTGCGCCGATCGAGGATGAGCGGTTGGACGTCACCTCGGGGGCTGCGATCTCAAAGGCGATCGAGCCGAACGCCAGCCCCGCACTCTGCATGACCCGTGACTCCGGGGGTCCGGACTCCGAACCCCCCGCGCCCCTGCCAATCGAATCCGATTGGGCGCCGATAATGGAGTTCACCGCCGCGGACATCTTTCAGCACTCGCCTTTTGGCGACATCTTGAATTCTCTCAAGTCTCTCTCTTTATCAGGAGAGCCCTAGCCGGACTACAGTCAGCGAGGATGGGATACGGACGATGAAGAAATTCAAAGCCCACCCACCACCCACTTTGTAGCCACTGTCGAGGATTTAACCGACATGCTCGACTACGGCTCCGAAGACATCGACGGTATGGACGATGATGTAGGAGACGAACAGGAACCAGCACCTGTAGGGCGCTGGAAGGCCACCTTGCCATATGTCATATATATGGTGGACACTCCAAAAGATGGAGATGGCGATGGACCAGCGAGGGACGACCCCTCCAAGAAACAGCCAAAGCGCCGGCGCCGGCAGCGCCGCTCTAAATCCCGCCAAAGCAAAAACGGTGATTCCGGCACGGGAGATAATACTAACCCGGATAGTGCCTAAGAACACCCACCTCATCAAGATTCGGCGCAGGAAGATGGAGAAGCCAACCCTCATGAGAGAGTGGCAGACCGAGAGGTTGAGGATGATAACTATATGCCTCCCTCCGAAGACGAGGCAAGCCTCGTTGACGACGAATTCGTCGTACCATCAGACCCCGCCGAACAAGAGCGTTTCAAACGCAGGCTTTTAGCCACGGCAAATAGCCTCAAGAAAAAGCAGCAACAGCTTAGAGCTGACCAAGATTTGCTAGCTGATAGATGGACTGAAGTCCTTGCGGTCGAAGAGTATGAACTCGAACGACCCTCCAAGAGTTACACAAAGCGCAGGCCGCTACCCCGATCAGAGGAGGAAGCGCCTACATCACCAGCGCACGACATGGCAGACCGGCCACCTCGCGGCCGCGACAGAGAGGCCTCTCGGCGCTCCACCCAAGCCATGCCCCGACGCCGCTCAACTAAGGCACGGGAAAACTCGCCAGACCTGCGAGACGTACTGGAGGATAAGGCAAGAAAAAAAGATCGATCTACGGATCGCGCAGGCGCCCTACGGCACGTGACGATGATCTTCACTCCGGATACAATAAATCCGGCCGGGCCGAACACAACAGACATAGCTCTTCCGAGCTGCGTCGTGATATAGCCCAGTACAGGGGCGCTGCACACCCACTATGCTTCACGGATGAAGTAATGGATCATAAAATCCCCGAGGGTTTCAAACCCGTTAACATCGAATCATACGATGGCACAACAGATCTGGTGGTATGGATCGAGGATTATCTCCTTCACATCCACATGGCACGCGGTGATGATTTACACGCCATCAAATATCTCCCGCTCAAACTTAAAGGACCGGCCCGGCATTGGCTTAACAGCTTGCCAGCAGACTCAATCGGTTCTTGGGAGGACCTGGAGGCCGCATTCCTCGACAACTTCCAGGGCACTTACGTGCGACCACCGGATGCCGACGACTTAAGCCACATAATTTAGCAGCCAGAGGAATCGGCCAGGCAATTCCGGACACGGTTCCTAACAAAGAAAAACCAGATAGTCGACTGTCCGGATGCAGAGGCCCTAGCAGCCTTCAAACATAACATCCGCGGCGAGTGGCTTGCCCGGCACCTGGGACAGGAAAAGACGAAATCTATGGCAGCCCTCACGACACTCATGACCCGCTTTTGTGCGGGAGAAGACAGCTGGCTAGCTCGCAGCAATAACTTAGCTAAGAACCCTGGCAGGACACGTCGGAATAAGCAAAAACACTGCATTAGCAGCGACAGTAATGAAGATACGACAGTTAATGCCGGATTCAGAGGCCATAAATCCGGTCAGCTGAAAAAGCCATTCAAAAATAATACTCAGGGCCCGTCCAGTTTGGACCGAATACTCGACCGCTTGTGCCAGATACATGGCACCCCCGAAAGGCCAGCCAATCACACCAACAGGGATTGTTGGGTGTTCAAGTAGGCAGGCAAGTTAAGAGCCGAAAACAAAGACAAGGGGCTGCATGGCGACGATGAGGAGGAGCCCAGGCCGCCGAACAACAATGGACAGAAGGGCTTTCCCTCACCAGTGCGGACGGTGAACATGATATACGCAACCCACATTCCCAAGAGGGAGCGGAAGCGTGCGCTACGGGACGTATACGCGATGGAGCCAGTCGCCCCAAAGTTCAACCCATGGTCCTCCTGCCCGATCACCTTTGATCGAAGGGACCATCCCACTAGCATCTGTCATGGCGGCTTTGCCGCATTGGTTCTCGACCCAATCATCGACAGATTTCATCTCACAAGAGTCCTCATGGACGGCGGCAGTAGCCTGAACCTGCTTTACCAGGATACAGTGCAAAAAATTGGCATAGATCCCTCAAGGATTAAGCCCACAAAAACGACCTTTAAAGGCGTTATACCAGGTGTAGAAGCCAACTGTACAGGCTCAGTAACACTTGACGTGGTCTTCCGATCCCCGGACAATTTCCGAAGCGAAGAGTTAATCTTCGATATAGTCCCGTTTTGCAGTGGCTATCACGCCCTGCTCGGTCGAACCGCATTTGCAAAGTTCAATGCGGTGTCGCACTACGCATATCTCAAGCTCAAGATGCCAGGCCCTCGAGGAGTAATCACGGTCAACGGAAACACCGAACGCTCCCTCCGTACGGAGGAGCACACGGCGGCTCTCGCAGCGGAAGTACAAAGCAGCCTTCTTAGGCAACTCTCCAGTATGGCTGTTAAAAAGCCGGACACTGCCAAGTGCGCCCAGAGTAACCTACAACAAGATCGCCTGGCATGTTCCGAGCAGGCGTAGCAATGCGACCCCAACCCCAGCCCTCGCGACATAGCGAAACCAGTACCTCGCGTACATAACTACGCCCTTGAAATACCATGGGCACAGGGGAAGGGGCACAATAACGGCACACCCAAAATACGGCTTAAAACGTACTAGGGGCTGCCGGATTCTTTTTTTCTTACTTTCAAGACTCCACACTTCGGACGACCTGTTCGGCAACTCGATCGCCGCACAAACGATGCAAGATCCAGGGAGGCAGACAAGCCATGTCGCATTATGGAACTCCCAGGTGGTCTCTGTTACGAGCAGTATACCTGTTTTAAATACAATTCCGCGGCCTGCCCCTGGTCAGGACATGTTAAATAGTCCAATATATTTTTGTTTATCGCACTACTTGTATCGTCCGGCTTTGATAAATAGCCGCTCTATAAACAATGCATAGCTTTTGGTCTATTTTTGCATTATCCTATTTTCATATATCTGTTTATTAAATAACATGATTGCACCCGTACATCATGGTACGGTAAACACGCCAGGGGCTTCAGTACCCCTCATTATGGTGTGAGAAGTCCGTACACTTTCACAAGTGCGGCACCCTGAACTTATAGCACTATATGCATCGGCTCCGAATCATGATTTGGGTCAATAGTTGGGTTTGCCCGGCTCCTATGTTTTGGTGCCTTACGTTCCGCTATATCGGCTAAGGTAGCACTAGGAGAACCACTGCGATTGTGCCCCGGTTTAGCTGGGTTAAGCACCTCAGTGGAGAAAGCTAAAACTGACTGTCATGATGAGGCGAGAGACCGGTCGCTGTTCGAGAGATTTTTCGAGTCCCTAAAGACTTATGCCGCTTCGAGCGAGGAGCTGGCTTCGTCCGGCCAAGGCGTGGATAGCGCCCCGAACTTGGTCTTCCGAACTAGGGGCTTCGCCGAAATTTAAAATTATAAAGTTCTATGGCTAAGTGAGAGTGTTCAAGCATTATAGTCCGATTGCCTGGTTCGTTGTGCTGAGCGCCTCCCTCGAAGGACCCAACCATGGGAAAAGGAGCGCTCAGGTTTATCCCGAACACCCCAGCACTAGTGGCACGGGGGCAGAAGCCGACGACCGGCCATCTCTCAATTTTTGATAAATGTCCGCACAGAAAATAATATTTTAAATTCAATAAGAATTGCTTAGCGCATATGAACAAGTTTTCAGCGCACAGGATAAACACGAGCGAGTTCATTCAAAGATTACATCCTTGGTACATTCATCTGCCACAAGGCGGGCACCTGCAAGAACATCCTTGTAGTAGTTCTCGGGCTTGTGATGCTCCTTCCCCGGCGGCAGCCCGTCCCTCACAAACCTCTCACCGTCCAGCTTACCCCAGTGCACCTTTACACGGTCAAGGGCCCTCCGGGCACCTTCAATGCAGACGGAGCGCTTGATGACCACGAGCCTTGGACAGGCCTCCACCAGCCGCCGCACCAGCCCGAAATAGCTCCCAGGCAGGTCCTCTCCGGGCCATAGCCGAACTATGAAGCCCTTCATGGCCTGTTCGGCCGCCTTGTGGAGCTCGACCAGCTGTTTCAGCTGGTCGCTCAAGGGCACAGGGTGTCCGGCCTCAGAATATTGAGACCAGAACACCTTCTCCGTCGAGCTGCCCTCTTCAGCTCGATAGAATGCGGCAGCGTCGGATACGCTGCGGGGAAGATCTGCGAATGCCCCAGGAGAACTCCGGATTCGGGTAAGTAGCAAGTAGTTTAGTTTTATATTTCTGCTTTGCATAAAAAATGCCTTACCCGCTGCTATCTCCTCATCTCCTCCAACTCTTGGAGGGCCTTTTGGGCTTCGGCCTTGGCAGACTTGGCGGTCTCAAGGGCCGATGCGAGCTCGGATGCTTGCGCCTTTGACTCAAGCTCCAAACTCTCATGTTTTTTCATGAGAGCCTGAAGCTCTTGCTGCACCTCGCCGACCTGAGCCCTAAGTCTCTCTCGCTCGGTGCGCTCCGCGGCCGTTTTCTTTTCGGCCTCAGACAGCGCCTGCTTGAGGGTCGCCACCTCAGTCGTGGCCCCTAGAATAAGCAGTACAATCATGTTACTTTTTGCAATCACGCCTTTTTATAGGCACTTTTTCTGTAAGGTATTCCTTACCTTCTTTTTCCTTGAGCTGCCGCTTGGCAAGGCCGAGCTCTTTCTCGGTCCGCCCGAGGTCCTGTTTCAGGACACCCACCTCCGCAGTCAGTGCGATGGTGGATAGCAGCGAAGCCTGCATACGCACATTGACTCCTTTTTGTTAGAATCCTGCGAAATTTATTAGATCCTCTATTCGACTTTTCTTTCCGAACGCCAAACAGAGCATCAGGGGCTACTGTCTATGTGGTAATATTTTGATATATTTTTGCTTACCTCAAAGCCTGTCAGAAGGCTAGCGCAAGCTTCAGTCAGTCCGCTCTTGGCAGACTGAACCCTCTGGATCACCGTACTCATAATAGTACGGTGCTCCTCATCGATGGAGGCGCCGTCAAGCACCTCCAGGAGATTTTCCGGCACCTCCGGTTGGACGGAGGCCGCCAGCTCAGAAGGCTTGCTCCTCTTGGAAGGAGTTCGCCTACCGCGGACCGGAACTGTTGAAGAGTCCGGCGCGGCGTCCGGCACAAAGCCGGACTCGGAGCCCTGGGGGGTCTTGTCCCCTTTATTCCCGGGGTCCGGGAGGTCGCCTTTTGGCTCCTCCAGGACCACCTCCTCCTGCCCTGGAGCTCGTTGCGATGCCACTTCGGCGTTGTCTGCAGTGCGGGGGGAGACAGCGGGCGGAACTGAGTTCATGTCCGATGAATCCAGGGAGCCGCTTGATGAATCGTCGAGTTCGGCCCGGGGCGGGCTGCATAATTATGTTCGGCATTATGGAAAGATGAACGACCTAGGAATATCATGAGTCACTCTGGTATACGAATACTTACGATTTCGCCGGACGCTTGGCCTTGTTCGACCACCCCTCGTCGTCCTCGTCGGCGTCGGGGGAGTAGTCCGGCGGAGGGGTCTTCCTCTTTCTGGACCCTCCGGCCTCCCCCGTTGGGGCGGCCTTCTTTTTTTCTCCTCCCCCCGCTGGAGGGGGAGAGGTTTCTTCTTCCTCCTCCTCGTTCTCACGAGGGGAGAGCGTCTCGGACTCGTCAGATGACGGGTCCGACACCGCCATATTGCGGGCACTCTTTCGAGTCCCCGTGGCCTTCTTCTCCGGCACCACATAAGGCGCCGGAGCCAGTAGCTTCTCTAGGAGAGCAGGGGCTGGGTCTTTTGGCAAGGGAGCCGGACAGTTAATCGGTCCGGATATTGCCTGCCAAGCCTGTTAAAGGTAAGGGAGTTTAGATCCCGCATAGAGTCAAACTATGAAAAAGAGCTTAAAACGTCCCGTGAAGGGTAGAAATAGCTTACCTCGCTAGCGTGGCACTGCAAGCTATATCCGCGGTCTTCGGAGGCGGATGAGGGAGCCTCGGCGCCTTTGGTTAGCACCTTCCAGACGTCTTCATACGTCGTGTCGAAGAGCCTGTTGAGGGTTTGGTGCTGCGCCGGGTTGAACTCCCACAGAGTAAAGTCCCGTTGTTGACACGGGAGGATCCGGCGGACGAGCATAACCTGGACCACGTTGACAAGCCTGATCGGTTTGTTCACCAGGGATTGGATGCATGTTTGCAGTCCGGTCACCTCTTTCTCGTCGCCCCATGACAGGCCCGTCTCTTTCCAGGACATAAGCCGCGTGGGGGATCCGGATCGGAACTCGGGGGCTGCGATCCATTTCGGATCGCGTGGCTCGGTGATGTAAAACCACCCAGCTTGCCACCCCTTTAGGGTCTCCATGAAGGAGCCCTCGAACCATAGGACGTTGGCCATCTTGCCTGCCATGGCGCCTCCGCACTCCGCCTGGCTGCCGCGCACCACCTTGGGCTTGACATTGAAGGTCTTGAGCCAGAGGCCGAAATGGGGGCGGACGCGGAGGAAGGCCTCACACACGACGATAAACCCCGAGATGTTGAGGATGAAGTTCGGGGCCAGGTCGTGGAAATCCAGGCCGTAGTAGAACATGAGCCCCCGGACGAATGGGTGAAGTGGAAAACCCAGACCGCGGAGGAAGTGGGGAAGGAACACTACCCTCTCATGGGGCCTTGGGGTGGGGAGAAGATGCCCCTCCTCGGGAAGCCGGTGCGGGGTGTCCTTGGACAGATATCCGGCCTTCCTTAACTTTTTCACTTGAACCTCCGTGACGGAGGAGACCATCCACTTGCCTCCCGCTCCGGACATTGCTGGGGAAGGTTGAGGTGGGAAGAACGGGCTTGGGCTCTGGAGCTCGAGTGCGCAGGAGATGGATAGGCAAAGGAGGAACAAGGCGTAGGTAAAAAAGGTGGATCCTTATCCCCTTATATGGGCAGATGCGGTTATGCGTCCCCACCTGCCTAATAAAACTCGCTTGCCTCCCAAGCGCCGTGGTAAATGGCGCGGTTGGGTTACCCACGTCCGTATTGATGAGAATCCTGTAAAAAGGGCACACGATCTCTGCTTTGACAAGACGTGCCAAGGAAACCGCCTCGCAAAATGTGCTGAGGTGGAAAAGTAAAAACGATTTGTAAAGGACTTGGCCATAGTGTGATGATGCACTACGGAATGCGTCAGCAGATTTGATTTGTGTTAATATTATTCTCTCTATGGCAATATGTGGAAATTTATTTTGCAGAGCCGGACACTATTCTGGGTATTTACAATCTTCTATGAAGGACTTGGAGGAGGAACCCGCCTTGCAATGCCGAAGACAATCTGCGCGCCGGACTCGTCGTCATTGAAGCCTGGTTCAGGGGCTACTGAGGGAGTCCTGGATTAGGGGGTGTTCGGGTAGCTGGACTATACCTTCGCCGGACTCCTGGACTATGAAGATACAAGATCGAAGACTTCGTCCCGTGTCCGGATGGAACTTTACTTGGCGTGGAAGGCAAGCTTGGCGATGCGGATATTCAAGATCTCCTACCATTGTAACCGACTCTGTGTAACCCTAACCCTATCCGATGTCTATATAAACCGAAGGGTTGTAGTCCGTAGGACAATCAACTCCATACACAACAATCATACCATAGGCTAGCTTCTAGGGTTTAGCCTCCTTGATCTCATGGTAGATCTACTCTTGTACTACCCATATCATCAATATTAATGAAGCAGGAGTAGGGTATTACCTCCATCGAGAGGGCCCGAACCTGGGTAAAAACATCGTGTCCCTTGTCTCCTGTTACCATCCGGCCTTGACGCATAGTTCGGGACCCCCTACCCGAGATCGGCCTGTTTTGACACCGACAGTCATCCCAAAAGTAATGTCTCAAATCATAGAAGAACTTTTTCTTTTGCTGGTATGTGAAGCTAGGTGGTATAAACTTAGCAACAATATAATTAGCATAATCAGCATACCAAGGAGTACTACGAGAAGTACTTATAACATTTAATTGTTCATCAGGAAAGCTATCATCAATAGGTAGTGGGTCATCAAGAACATTTCTAACCTAGATAGGTTGTCTGCGACGGGGTTCTCAGCTCCTTTTCTATCAACAATATGCAAATCAAATTCTTGTAGCAAGAGAACCCATCTAATAAGTCTAGGTTTAGCATCTTTCTTTTCCATAAGATATTTAATAGCAGCATGATCAGTGTGAATAGTTACTTTAGAATCAACAATATAAGGTCTGAACTTATCACAAGCAAATACAACTGCTAAAAGTTCTTTTTCAGTCGTAGCATAATTTCTTTGAGCATTGTCTAGAGTCTCACTAGCATAATGGATAACATTTAATTTCTTATCAACTCTTTGCCCTAGAACAGCAACTACAACATAATCACTAGCATCACACATAATTTCAAAGGGTAAATTCCAATCAGGTGGCTGAACAACAGGTGAAGAGACTAATGCCTTCTTAAGTATTTCAAATGCTTCTACACAATCATCATCAAAGATAAATGGTACATCTTTTTGCAATAAATTAGTCAAAGGCCGAGAACTTTTTGGCAAGTCCTTAATGAACCTCCTATAAAATCTGGCGTGACCAAGGAAACTCTTATACCTTTGATGTCCTTGGGACATGGCATCTTTTCAATAGCATCAACCTTGGCTTTATCAACTTCAATACCTCTTTCAAAAACTTTATGCCCCGAGACAATACCTTCATTAACCATAAAGTGGCACTTTTCCCAATTCAAGACAAGATTAGTTTCTTCACATCTCTGCAAAACTCGATCAAGATTGCTCAAGCAATCATCAAAAGAGGAACCATAGACGGAAAAGTCGTCCATGAAAACCTCACAAATCTTTTCACAAAAGTCAGAGAATATAGCCATCATGCATCTTTGAAAGGTAGCAGGTGCATTACATAGACCAAAAGGCATACGTCTATAAGCAAAAGTACCAAAAGGGCATGTAAAAGTAGTCTTTGATTGGTCTCTAGCCGACACAGGTATTTGAAAAAAACCAGAATAACCATCTAGAAAGCAGTAATGTGTATGTTTGCATAGTCTTTCTAGCATTTGATTAATAAAAGGTAAGGGGTAATGATCTTTCTTAGTAGCCTTATTTAATTTGCGGAAATCAATTACCATCCTATAACCCGTGATAATTCTTTGTGGAATTAATTCATCTTTATAATTAGGAAAAACAGTAATACCTCCCTTCTTAGGGACACAACGGACAAGACTTACCCACTGACTATCAACAACGGGATAAATTATACCTACTTCCAGAAGCTTGAGTATTTCTTTTCTTACCACTTCTTTCATTTTAGGATTCAAACGTCGTTGAGGATCACGAACTGGTTTGGCATCTGCTTCCAAATTTATTTTATGTTGACATAGAGTGGGACTAATGCCCTTAAGATCATCAAGAGTATATCCAATAGCAGCACGGTGCTTCTTCAGAGTTTTCAATAATCTTTCTTCTTCATGCTCCGAAAGGTTAGCACTAATAATAACATGATATATCTTCTTTTCATCAAGATAAGCATATTTAAGATTATCAGGCAACGGTTTAAGCTCAAACACGGGATCACCCTTGGGTGGAGGAGGATCCCCTAAGATTTCAACATGCAAATTGTGTTGCGGAATAGGTTCCTGTTTAAAGAATACTTCATCTATTTCCCTTCTTTCATTCATGAACATATCATTTTCATGGTCTAGCAAATAGTGTTCTAAAGGATCACTAGGAGGTACGGCAATAGAAGCAAGACCAATAATTTCATCCTTACTAGGCAATTCTTCCTCACGGTGTTGTTTACTGAATTTAGAGAAATTAAACTCATGAATCATATCATCCAAGCCAATAGTAACAACATTGTTTTTGCAGTCTATCTTAGCATTAACGGTGTTCAAGAAGGGTCTACCAAATATAATAGGACAAAAGCTATCTTCTGGAGAAGTGAGAACAAGAAAATCAGCAGGATATTTAGTTTTCCCACACAAGACTTCAACATCTCTAACCATCCCAATTGGTGAAATAGTATCTCTATTGGCAAGTTTAATTGTGACATCAATACCTTCTAACTCAGCAGGTGCAATTTCATGCTTAATTTCTTCATACAAAGTATGCGGTATAACACTAGCACTAGCACCCATATCACATAAGCCATGATAACAATGATCTGCTATTTTACAGAAATAACAGGCACGCCTACCATAGGTCTATGTTTATCTTTAGCACAAGGTTTAGCAATTCTAGCAGTTTCACCTTCGAACCGAATAACATGCCCATCAATATTATCAGACAATAGATCTTTAACAATAGCAATATTAGGTTCTACTTTAACTTGCTCAGGAGGTGTATAAGTTCTAATATTGCTTTTACGAACAACAGTTGAAGTTTTAGCATGATCCTTTATTCTAACAGGGAAAGGTGGTTTCTCAACATAAGAAGTAGGAACAATAGGATCATTATAAGTGACAGTCTTTTCTTCAACTTTAATAGGTGCAGCTACTTTTACTTCTATGGGAGGATGATATTTAAACCACTTCTCCTTAGGGAGATCAACATAAGTAGCAAAAGATTCACAGAAGGAAGCTACTATCTCATAGTCAAGTCCATATTTAGTGCTAAACTTACGGAAAATATCGGTATCCATAAAAGATTTAACACAATCAAACTTAGGTGTCATACCTGACTCCTTACCTTCACCGAGGTCCCAATATTCAGAGTTGCGTTTAATTCTATCCAATAAGTCCCATTTAAATTCAATAGTCTTCATCATAAAAGAGCCAGCACAAGAAGTATCGAGCATGGTGCGATTGTTTTCAGAAAGCCGAGCATAAAAACTTTGAATAACTATTTCTCTTGAGAGCTCATGATTGGGGCATGAATATAACATTGATTTAAGCCTCCCCCAAGCTTGAGCGATGATTTCTCCTTCGCGAGGCTAGAAATTATATATATAATTGCAATCACAATGAACAAGATGCATAGGGTAATACTTTTGATGAAATTCCAATTTCAGTCTTTTGTAATTCCATGATCTCGTATCATCACATAGCCTATACCATATCAATGTGTCTCCCTTCAAAGATAAAGGGAAGACCTTCTTCTTAGGAACATCATCGGGTATACCTGCAAGCTTAAATAGTCCACAAACTTCATCCACATATATTAAGTGCTCATCGGGATGCTTTGTTCCATCTCCTATAAAAGGGTTAGCTAACAGTTTTTCCATCATACCCGAAGGAAATTCAAAAGGAGTTTCATTTTCAATAGGTTCAGTAGGTTGAGGAGCAACTATTTGCTCTAATGGACGGGGTGAAGATACCCCGAACAAGCCCCTCAGAGAATTACTTTCCATAGTAACAAGTGACAGTAAATTTCAGCACACTATATAAATCTTTCCTCACCAAATTCCACCTACCAGAAGCGCTACACTCCCCGGCAACGGCGCCAAAAAAGAGTCTTGATGACCCACAAGTATAGGGGATCTATCGTAGTCCTTTCGATAAGTAAGAGTGTCGAACCCAACGAGGAGCAGAAGGAAATGATAAGCGGTTTTCAACAAGGTATTCTCTGCAAGTACTGAAATAAGTGGTAACAGATAGTTTTGTGACAAGATAAATTGTAACGAGCAACAAGTAACAAAAGTAAATAAAGTGCAGCAAGGTGGCCCAATCCTTTTTGTAGCAAAGGATAAGCCGGAACAAACTCTTATATAAGGAAAAGCGCTCCCGAGGACACATGGGAATATCGTCAAGCTAGTTTTCATCACGTTCATATGATTCGCGTTCGGTACTTTGATAATTTGATATGTGGGCGGACCGGTGCTTGGGTGCTGTTCTTACTTGAACAAGCATCCCACTTATGATTAACCTCTATTGCAAGCATCCGCAACTACAACAAAAGTATTAAGGTAAACCTAACCATAGCATGAAACATGTGGATCCAAATCAGCCCCTTACGAAGCAACGCATAAACTAGGGTTTAAGCTTCTGTCACTCTAGCAACCCATCATCTACTTATTACTTCCCAATTCCTTCCTCTAGGACCAAATAATGGTGAAGTGTTATGTAGTCGACGTTCACATAACACCACTAGAGGCTAGACAACATACATCTTATCAAAATATCGAACGAATACCAAATTCACATGACTACTAATAGCAAGACTTCTCCCTTGTCCTCAGGAACAAACGTAACTACTCACAAAGCATATTCATGTTCATAATCAGAGGGGTAGTAATATGCATATAGGATCTGAACATATGATCTTCCACCAAATAAACCAACTAGCATCAACTACAAGGAGTAATCAACACTACTAGCAACCTACTAGCACCAACCCCGGACTTGGAGACAAGAATTGGATACAAGAGATGAACTAGGGTTTGGAGATGAGATGGTGCTGGTGAAGATGTTGATGGAGATTGCCCTCTCCCGATGAGAGGAGCGTTGGTGATGACGATGATGATGATTTGCCCCTCCCGGAGGGAAGTGTCCCCGGCAGAACAGCTCTGCCGGAGCCCTAGATTGGTTCCGCCAAGGTTCCGCCTCGTGGCGGCGGAGTCTCGTCCCGAAAAGTTCTTCCTCGTTTTTTTCTCATGAAAGACTTCATATAGGATAAGATGGGCGTCGGAGACCCACCAGGGGGCCCACGAGGTAGGGGGCGCGCCCTTGGAGGGGGGCGCGCCCCCCACCCTCGTGAGCAGGGTGTGGGCCCCCTGGCCTTCATCTTTGGCGAGGATTTTTCTTTATTTATTTTAAGATATTCCGTGGAGTTTCAGGACTTTTGGAGTTGCGCGGAATAGGTCTCTAATATTTGCTCCTTTTCCAGCCCAGAATTCCAGCTGCCGACATTCTCCCTCTTCATGTAAACCTTGTAAAATAAGAGAGAATAGTCATAAGTATTGTGACATAACGTGAAATAACAGCCCATAATACAATAAATATTGATATAAAAGCATGATGCAAAATGGACGTATCACATGCCGATGCATAGGAAGAGAGTTAGACTTTGTTATTGCATGATATATGTTTCTTTGTGCTCACTACTAAATGCCAAATCATTGCTAATTAAAATTGGCTTTGATATACCTTGGGATCCGGGTGGATCCACTACTTGAGCACGTTATGCCTAGCTTAATGGCTTTAAACAAAGCGCTGCCATGGAGACAACCCGGAAGTTTTAGAGATTCATTTATTTCTATTGAGTGCTTTTATAAAGATTAAACACAAAAAAATATAGAGGGGAACTTCAAATTTCACAAAAAGAAAAGTGAAAGTGAGAGGGACGAGCATTGTGAAAGTGGGAGCTACCCTTGAACTTTGTTCATGCCCATGGATACTTTGTGAATCTTAATTACAGAAACTTTTCAACAAAAATAATTATCCCCTTGTACAAATCCTTTGTATTGTAAAAATTTTGTGCCAAGATTTGCCTTTAGGATGAGTAGATTGTTTGTTGGTATGTGCGGTGCAAAAACAAAAACTTTGGCTCTAGCGCGTGATTTTACATTTTTTACTGGAACATTGAAAGCTTCTGAAACTTTTGCACAGTTTTTATGTACAAATTGTTTATTTTTTTCATAAGTTTTTCAGAATTTTGGAGTAGTAGAAGTATGGTGAATGTTCAGATTACTACAGATTGTCCTGTTTAAGACAGATTCTGTTTTTGATGCATTGTTTCGCTTGTTTTGATGAAACTATCGATTCTATCAGTGGATTAAGCCATGGAAAAGTCATATTACAGTAGATAAAATTAAAAAACAAAATATGAATTGGTTTGCAACAGTACTTAGAGTAGTGATTTGCTTTATTATACTAACGGATCTTTCCGAGCTTTCTGTTGAGTATTGTGTGGATGAAGTGATCAAAGATCGAGGAGGTCTCGATATGAGGAGAAGGAGGAGAGGCAAGAGCTCAAGCTTGGGGATGCCTAAGGCACCCCAAGTAAATATTCAAGGTGACTCAAGCGTCTAAGCTTGGGGATGCCCCGGAAGGCATCCCATCTTTCTTCAACAAGTATCGATATGTTTTCGTTCTCATTTCGTTCATGTGATATGTGCAATCTTGGAGCGTCTTTTGTGTTTATTTTTCACTTTTATTTTATGCACCATGCCGGTATGAGATAGTCCATGGTTGATTTATAGAATGATCATTGCACTTCACTTATATCTTTTGAGTATGGCTTTATAGAATGTTTGTGTGCTTCACTTATATCATTTGAAGTTTGGATTGCCTGTTTCTCTTCACATAGAAAACCGTTATTTGTAGAATGCTCTTTTACTTCACTTATATTTGTTAGAGAATGATCTTTTATAGAAATAATTAAACTCTCTTGCTTCACTTATATCTATTTAGAGAGTCAACAAGTATTGGTCAATTGCATGGTTAGTCATAAAATCCTACATAAAACTTGTTGACCACTGAATATGATATGTTTGATTCCTAGCAATAGTTTTGTGATATAGAGATGGAATATGTGGGAGGTACTAGTAAACGGTTGTGGTTAGTAAGAATATTGGTGTTAAGGTTTGTGATTCTCGAAGCCTGCACGTATAGTCTCTCGTTATGCTATGAAGTTGGAGCATGATTTATTATTGATTGTCTTCCTTATGAGTGGCGGTTGGGGACTAGCGATGGTCTTTTTCTACCAATCTATCCTCCTAGGGGCATGTGTAGTAGTGCTTTGCTTCGAGGGCTAATAAACTTTTGCAATAAGTATATGAGTTCTTTATGACTAATGTGAGTCCATGGATTATACGCACTCTTACCTTTCCGCAATTTGCTAGCCTCTACGGTACCGTGCATTGCCCTTTCTCACCTCGAGACGTGGTGCAAACTTCGCCGGTTCCCAACCCCGTGGTATGATACGCTCTATCACACATAAGCCTTATTATATCTTCCTCAAAACATCCACCATACCTACCTATTATGGCCTTTCCATAGCCATTCCGAGATATATTGCCATGCATCTTCCACCGCTTCCGTTTGATGACTTGAGCATTCATTGTCATATTGCCTTGCATGATCATATAGCTGACATAGTAGTTGTGGCTCAGCCACCGTTCATCATTTTTACTACATGTTACGCTAGATCATTGCACATCCTGGTACATGCCAAAGGCATTCATATAGAATCATACTTTGTCATAGGTATCGAGTTGTAATTTTTATTTCTTTTGAGTTATAAGTAAATAGACGTGTGATGATCATCATTATTCATTTTTAGAGCAGTTCCCCAGTGAGAAAAGGATGATGGAGAATATGATTCCCCCACAAGTCGGGATGAGACTCCGAACAATGAGAGAAAAAAAGAAAAAAATAAAGAAAAAGAAAGAAAGGAAAAAAATAAAGAGAGAAGGGGCATTGTTGGTATCCTTTACCACACTTGTGCTTCAAAGTAGCACCATGTTTTTCATATGGAGAGTCTCCTATGTTGTCACTTTCATATACTAGTGGGAATTTTTCATTATAGGATTAGATGCACATCCACTTCGTTTCATATTGAGATTTCATACACTTATAGCTGTTAGAGCATTCGTTGCATGGCAATCCCTACTCCTCACATTCATATCAATTGATGGGCATCTCCATAGCCCGTTGATTCGCCCGCGTTGATGTGAGACTCTCTTACTTTTTTGTCTTCTCTATATTTACCCCTATCATCATACTCTATTCCACCCGTAGTGCTATATCCATGGCTTGCGCTCATGTATTGCGTGAGAGTTGACAAAGCTGAAGCGCGTTAAAAAGTATGAACCAATTGCTCGGCTTGTCATGGGTTGTGCATGTGACGCCCCCGATTCAATCGTACACTAATCATGCACGCAAATGTGTACGATCAAGATCAGGGACTCACGGGAAGATATCACAACACAACTCTAAAACATAAATAAGTCATACAAGCATCATAATACAAGCCAGGGGCCTCGAGGGCTTGAATACAAGTGCTCGAACATAGACGAGTCAGCGGAAGCAACAATATCTGAGTACAGACATAAGTTAAACAAGTCTGCCTTAAGAAGGCTAGCACAAACTGGGATACAGATCGAACGAGGCGCAGGCCTCTTGCCTGGGATCCTCCTAACTACTCCTGGTCGTCGTCAGCGGGCTGCACGTAGTAGTAGGCACCTCCAGTGTAGTAGGAGTCGTCGTCGAAGGTGGCGTCTGGCTCCTGGACTCCATCGTCTGGTCGCAGCAATCGGCTAGAGATATGGGGAAAAGGGGGAACAAGGCAACCGTGAGTACTCATCCAAAGTACTCGCAAGCAAGGAGCTACACTACATATGCATGGATATATGTGTAAAGGGGCATATCGGTGGACTGAACTGCAGAATGCCAGAATAAGAGGGGGATATCTAATCCTGTCGAAGACTACGCTTCTGGCAGCCTCCATCTTGCAGCATGTAGAAGAGAGTAGACTGAAGTCCTCCAAGTAGCATCGCATAGCATAGTCCTACCCGGTGATCCCCTCCTCGATGCCCTGTTAGAGTGCGATCACCGGGTTGTATCTGGCACTTGGAAGGGTGTGTTTTATTAAGTATCCGGTTCTAGTTGTCATAAGGTCAAGGTACAACTCTGGGTCGTCCTTTTACCGAGGGACACGGCTATTCGAATAGATAAACTTCCCTGCAGGGGTGCACCACATAGCCCAACACGCTTGATCCCATTTGGCCGGACACACTTTCCTGGGTCATGCCCGGCCTCGGAAGATCAACACGTCGCAGCCCCACCTAGGCACAACAAAGCGGTCAGCACGCCGGTCTAAACCTAAGCGCGCAGGGGTCTGGGCCCATCGCCCTGAGCACACCTGCACGTTGCGAACGCGGCCGGTGAGCAGACCTAGCAACCTCCACAACGGAAGTCACATTACGCGGTCCAACCCGGCGCGCGCCGCTCAGTCGCTGACGTCACGAAGTGCTTCGGTTGATACGACGACGCCGGGATACCCATAACTACTCCCGCGTAGGTGGTTAGTGCGTATAGACCAAATGGCCATACTCAGATCAAATACCCAGATCTCGTTAAGCGTGTTAAGTATCCGCGAACGCCGACCAGGGCCAGGCCCACCTCTCTCCTAGGTGGTCTGAACCTGCCCTGTTGCTCCGCCACAAAGTAACAGTCGGGGGCCGTCGGGAACCCAGGCCCACCTCTACCGGGATGGAGCCACCTGCCCCTTCAGCCCCCATCTCCGAACAGTATCACATGTAATGTAACAGTGTAAAGTATATAGCATATGCCCGCGATCACTTCCCGAAGTGATCACGGCCCAGTAATATAGCATGGCAGACGGACAAGAGTGTAGGACCACTGATGGAACACTAGCATCCTATACTAAGCAGTAGGATTGCAGGTAAAGGTATCAACAGCAGTATCAAAGACAGGCTATGCATCAGGATAGGAATAACGAAAGCAGTAACATGTTACACTACTCTAATGCAAGCAGTATAGAGGAGAGTAGGCGATATCTGGTGATCAAGGGGGGGCTTGCCTGGTTGCTCAGAAAAGAAGGAGGGTCGTCGGTGACGTAGTTGATCATAGCGGCATCAGCGACAGTCTCGGGGTCTACCGGAGAGAAGAGGGGGGAAGAAACAGTAAATACATAGCAAGCAAGAGCATAACAGGACAACAGGCAGAGCTAGACGTGTTCTAACGCGGTGCTACACGTTACCGGCGAAGGGGGATAACATCCGGGAATGTTTCCCCAGGTTTAGCATTTTCGGACAGACGAACGGGAGGGGAAAAGTTCCATGTTCGCTATGCTAGGAGTGTGTGGCGGACGAACGGAGGGTGTAACCGGATTCGTGTCGGAATAATTGGACACGGATACCCCGAAGATGGCGAGACAATAATTCAAGACATCGTGGCTAGCAAAGCCCCTCAGTCCAACTACCCGGCCGGCTGCCGGCTGCTGACTTCAGGCTGCTGACTGCTGGCTGCCGACTGCAGGCTGCCGGCTGCTGGCTGCCGACTGCAGGCTGCCGACTGCACCACCAGGCCGACTGCCGGCTGCCGACTACAGGCTGCCGACTTCCCGGCCGCTCCAGGCCGACTGCTGGCTACCGACTCCTCCACCAGGCCGGCTGCCCGAAGTCAACTGCAGCCTGACGCGACCCCGACGTGATGACCGTGCCCGGCACTGTTCATGTGTCACCCCAGCCATCATGTACAGTGTCACTTGTCCCCTGGCACTATTTATGAAGTGACCCAGGGGACAAGCATGACACCCCACCATCCCTTGCCCATGCCACCTAAGCTTACATCCTAAGCTACCTCACACTATAAAAGGGGCACACATCCATCCATCCAGGGGGGATCCCCATGGACACACTCACGCACACACACAAGCTAGCTAGCTAGCAAGAGAGCTAGGTAGCGATCCATCCATCCACTCCTACGGGCAAGCATGCCCAAGCACACCCATTCGGCCAAGAGCAACGGCCACCATGCCACATGCATATACGAGGCCAGATACCTATGGCACTGACCTCAGATACAGCTCCAGGAGCACTCTGTACTAGATATATCAGATACACTCAGACATGCAGCAGTAGGAGTATTATCTCTCCGGAGAGCTCCGAAGCTGGGTAAACCACCGCGTGCTACTCGCATACCCGCTCCCGGGCCTATCAGCAGCAGTCTTGCCCTCACACGAAGCCACCTTGTGGCATATGTCGTCTTGCACCCCCGTGAGAATACCACGACATTTGGCGCCCACCGTGGGGCGGTACTATGCTACCGCGCTGCTGCTGGTTTCGCAGTTCGGGCGGGACCATCTTCGTCATCATCACCGCGGCGTCGCGCCGTCTCTCCGGTAGCGCTCGGGGGCTCGACACCGGCACGCCCCCGGAGCGGCCACGAGGGGTGGCGCGTCCTCGCCGACGGTCGCGCCACCTTCACCGCCACCACTACGTCGGCCGTCTGTCCGCGCGCGCCGTGCGGGGGGCCTCGCTTCGGTCGGCCGTGTCCGTCTACGCGCCGCTCGCGTTTGTTTTCCTCCGCGTTGCGCCTTGCTCCGGCCGACGCACGCGATTCGCTCCTCCACATACCATCTATGCAAGCTAGATAGATGCAAGTCAACGTGGTCAAACCATAGCGAGATAACAGCCATACACAAGCCGCATA
The DNA here is from genome assembly GCA_032464435.1 of Aegilops umbellulata. NCBI lineage: Eukaryota > Viridiplantae > Streptophyta > Magnoliopsida > Poales > Poaceae > Aegilops > Aegilops umbellulata. The sequence continues at coordinate 448,318,152 of CP136054.1, forward strand.
TGCCCTGTGCTGTACGCAACCCATGCATCGTTGCTAGCCAATGGCCGCAAAACCATATACTGCCCACGCAAACTCGTAGAGTGGCCGGACGAAACTGTCAGCGCACGCGCACGCCCACGCCTGCGGGGCCTGCTCGCACGTCGCTCGACCTCCGTGTGCGTGTGCGCGTTGCTCGCCCGCGCTGCTCCCTGCCTTCCCTCCCTCATGCGCTGCTCCGCCTGCTGCTGCTGTGCTGCTGCCTGCGGCCTGCTCCGCGCGCACAGCCATCCGGCTTGCTCCGCTGCCCGACCGGCTCGTCCGCCTCCCCGTGGTCGTCCGCCGCGGTCCCTCGTTGCCGCCAGCTCGCCGGGCTCCTGAGCCGGCTCCTCCGCCCCCTGCTGGCTGCAAGCAGGCCCCGTCAGCACGCGCCCGCGCCGGCCCGCCGACGGCCCGTCCGGCGTCGTGCTCGGCCGCCTCCGCCCGCGTTGTGACCCCGCACCTGGCTGCATCGCACGGTCGTCGCCGCTCCTCCGTCCGCGCCCGAGCTCATCGACTCCGCGCCGCTCTGGTCGCCTCTCCTCCAGCAGCACCACGTCCGCTCCCTGGCCGAGTCCGCCTCCGCGCGTCACGCTCGCCGATGCGCCCGTGGCTGCCTGCTCCGCTGCCGGCTGCCGGCCCCCTCCCGCGTCGACCTGCCGGTTGTCCGTGCGGCCGGCTTCGCCAGCACTCGACCGCCGGGTCGTCGCGCTCCCCTCCTCTGCTGTGGCCGCATCCTGGCCCCGGGTGGCCAACTCCCCGCCTGGCCGCCTGCCGCCCGTCCGGCTCCGGGTCTCGCCCGCCGGCTCCGCCAGCAGGCCGGGTTCTCCGCCTCGCCGCTGCGCCCGATGCGGCCTCCGCTTGCTTCGCGCCGGCTTCACGCTTGCCAGCTCCCGCCGTAGCCGGCTGCCCGTCGCGGCCGACTGCCGTAAGAAGTGGCCCGGCTGCCCAAGTCCGGGTGGGACTAAGGAAAGAAAAGATCCCGGCTGGAGAAAAGAAAAAGAAAAGGGCCGGATGCCCGAGATCCGTCTTAAGAAGCCAAGGGCCGACTGCCCATAGCCAAAAGAAGGGTCCGGCTCCCCGCGGAGTCGGACAGAAAGAAAAATAATAATGAAAAGAAAAAAGAGAGAAGTCGGCTGGGAAGATAGAAAAAAAAAAAAGAAAGTCCGACTACCTAGTCGGATGAAAAAAGGGACGTGCGTCTGGCTTCCCATAGCCGGCTCACAAGAAAAAGAAGCGTCCGACTACCAACAGCCGGACAGAGAGAAGAAGAAAAAAACATCAGCTTCAACAAAGAAGACAAAGTAGTCACCGGGAGATCCGGTCCGACTGCTCGGCAGTCGACCCGGGGGCTACATCCAGCGGATGCGCTGACGCGCCCCCGCGAGGAAGAAGACGAGGTAGTCGCTGGGAGATCCGGCCCGACTGCTCGGCAGTCGGCCCGAATCTCGGGGGCTACACCCAGTGGGTGCGCTGGCGCGCCCCCACGGAAGATTGCAGACAAGAGAGGAGTTTTGTCCGGCTCCCAGCAGCTGGCAGAAGAGAAAAAAGAAGAAAAAAGGGCGCTGCAAGCCGCCTCGCCATCTGGCCGGTCGAGCCTGACCTGCCGGGACCCCTTCAAGCACCCGAAGGCTGCACCTAGCAGGTGCGCCGACGCGCTCCGCAAGCGCCGAGTCTCGTCGGCTGTCTTCGATGACCGCGACTACACGAAAATCAATGTGAGCTCCTCACCCGCATATTTTTGCACCGCAAGAGCACGGATAACCCCGAGCGATGCTCGGGGGCTATCTCCGCATTTCATTACAGTTGCATCATTGTTCACCCCGGCGCCAACCAGAGTTGGCCCGGGGGCTGGCCGCTTGGCCTGAGACGTTAGTTCCCGCAGATGGCTTAGTAGCGTGCGCGGTACCAAAGGCACACTCTTAGTCACAGACCGCAGAGCGGCTGTCCGACTAGCAAGAGTGAACGCTGGAGGCCACCCACGCGAAAAATGTCCGGGAAGAAAAACAGATCGAGCGATCTGGTCGTTTCCTTTACAAGTATCTACTCGGTTGAATCTGCTCCCAGACTCTGAGTACTGTACACTCCGCTTCGCGGCCCACTCTCACCCACAGACCGCAGAGTGGCTGTCCGGCAAGCAAGAGCACAAGCCAAAAAGCGGAGGGAACACGAAAAAAATTAAGGGGGCTCGGGCGAAACCGAGTCGGCACCCTCCGCATAAAACTTGCAATGCTAAAAACCGAACATTTGATATATTTGCGTGGACTAACTTCGTCTTTTTCATGATCATTTTCATGAACACTCGCATAAAAACCTCCGTCCAACTTTGCCAAGTTGCACGGAGGCTTAGGGGCTACTGTCGGAGTAATTGGACACGGATACCCCGAAGATGGCGAGACAATAATTCAAGACATCGGGGCTAGCAAAGCCCCTCAGTCCAACTACCCGGCCGGCTGCCGGCTGCTGACTTCAGGCTGCCGACTGCTGGCTGCCGACTGTTGGCTGCTGACTGCAGGCTGCCGACTGCACCACCAGGCCGACTGCAGGCTGCCGACTGCCGGCTGCCGACTACAGGCTGCCGACTTCCCGGCCGTTCCAGGCCGACTGCTGGCTGCCGACTCCTCCACCAGGTCGTCTGCCCGAAGTCAACTGCAGCCTGACGCGACCCCGACGTGATGACCGTGCCCGGCACTGTTCATGTGTCACCCCAGCCATCATGTACAGTGTCACTTGTCCCCTGGCACTATTTATGAAGTGACCCAGGGGACAAGCATGACACCCCACCATCCCTTGCCCATGCCACCTAAGCTTACATCCTAAGCTACCTCACACTATAAAAGGGGCACACATCCATCCATCGAGGGGGGGATCCCCATGGACACACTCACGCACACACACAAGCTAGCTAGCTAGCAAGAGAGCTAGGTAGCGATCCATCCATCCACTCCTACGGGCAAGCATGCCCAAGCACACCCATTCGGCCAAGAGCAACGGCCACCATGCCACATGCATATACGAGGCCAGATGCCTATGGCACTGACCTCAGATACAGCTCCAGGAGCACTCTGTACTAGATATATCAGATACACTCAGACATGCAGCAGTAGGAGTATTATCTCTCCGGAGAGCTCCGAAGCTGGGTAAACCACCGCGTGCTACTCGCATACCCGCTCCCGGGCCTATCAGCAGCAGTCTTGCCCTCACACGAAGCCACCTTGTGGCATATGTCGTCTTGCACCCCCCCCCCCCCCCCCCGCCGTGAGAATACCACGACAATTCGTCTCGTCGTTCTGAGCAACTTTCATGTATAAAACTTTTTCATCCGAACTACGGATTATTTTATGGGAAAAGCTTGTGGTCACCCGACAGATCTTTCATTGCCCATCCGCCTCCTCACGCTTGCGACGCGTGTCCTCGTGGGACCAACTCATTCTTATCCTCACGCCAATGTCCACGCCTCCCATTCCTGAAGCTTTTCAGTGGAATCATTTTCTTCTCCTTTCTTCCACCCCGTTCGCTTCCATCTCCCCCACTCTCTCTCCTTCAGCCGGCGCTGCTCATCCATCTCTCTCATCTCCCCTCTCCTCCTTACTATGCTGCTGCATCGGGGACAAGCCTCATGCATGGGACGTTGTAGGCCCGGATGCTACATGCGTGTGTTACTCACCATCGAGGTTTGGATGAAATTCACTACATGATACTACAAGTGCTTCAGGTGGAATTTCCGCAACAAAGGTCTTGTTGCAGGAATACGGAGAAGAGGTCATAGATGTTGTAATTTTTGGAACAAGGGTCTTGCTGCAGGAATACGTAAAAGAGGTCATAGATGTTGTAATTTTTGGAACAAGGGTCTTGTTGCAGGAATACATAGAAGTTTATTTTTGCAACAATAGTCTTGTTGCAGGAATGCATAGATAAGGCTGGAGATGTTGTTGCAATTTTTGCAACACGGATCTTGTTGCAAGAATCTAGGGAAGAGGCCAGAGATGTTCTTGCAATTTTTGCAACAATGATTTTGTTGCAGGAATACGACAAAGGGAACAAGGATTACTTGCCCCCGCGCACTGGCGGCAGCTAATTTTTTGCGGTGGTTTGGGGCGACATCGTGCTGGGTGCAGCTCTGTCGGGGACGGAGGATAGGGGAGTCTGTTTCTGAAACAGAGCCGTTGTTGCGGGAATTAAAGAGGGGTCAGCCGGGGCGAGGTGGTTGCATCGAACGGTTGTTAGTGCTCTGATCCAACGGTTGTCCAACCGGCGTATCATTATAATGCGTCCGCCGGCCGACGCGTAGCATCGCCCTTTTATTTTATATGTTTTTTTTCGAAGATTAAAACAATATTCGGAAAACCCTGAAATTTTGCTAAGTCTGAGAATTCGACAGTTTTAAACATTACTTGGCTGTTTTCAAAGCACTACAACTATTGATCTGTAACTCCTATGATTTTGTGCCTTATATTAATCTGGAGCATTTTTCTGTGGTCTATACGATAGTAGCACTTTCATCTCTGTTAGAGTCCATTTGATTGATCATTAACAGCTCTAAAGTAGCTATGAAATTAAAGCTGTTTTCAGCTTTTCTATTAACAGAACATTGAAATTTGTGATTTTTGTAGGAATTAAACCATACATCAAAAGGATTTGGTCCAGTGGGATAAAATGGAGTTTGTCATTTATGCTTTCTACTCATATTATTTTTACCCATGTTAACCGCTGGTTAGACGTTGTTTAGAGGCTGTACAGAGGGTCAGACAATGTCAAATTAGAAAAGCTAGCACTAGCTACAGTAACTGAATGTTACTGTAGCAGTGTAGCATAGCAGCAGGCACCTGCGGGAGCAGGAAAGCAGCAGCGAAGCGAGCGACGTGCACGGGGCCGCGCATGTTGGGCGCAGGGCGGGACGGACGCGGGGCGTGGGTGTGCGCCGGAGACGAGCTGCGGCGCCTGCAAAGGACGACCAAGGCAGGGCGCGGGGAGCGGGGCTGCACGGCAAGGCCGGTCAGGGCCAGACGCAGCGGTGGGCAGCAGAGCATCGCCGAGCGGCAGCGGCAAGTAGTACAACAGGCGGAGCTGCAGCGAGCAGCACGGGCGCCTGGTGCATGCTGTGCGTGCGGTGGGCGGGCGCAGGAGCTCAGGCGAGCAGCAAGCCGCGGCGTGAGCAGCAGCAGAGGCCAGGGGAGTTGGGCGCGGGCGGCACGGTCGCGGCGACTACGGGCACGATCAAGGGCAGGGCTGGTGCATGCGGGCGTGGTGACGCGCGTGTGGCGGGTCGGCGAGCGTCGTACGGGGCGGCGTTGGAGCAGTAGCAGGCGAAGTAGCACTAGACCACGGCGAGGCCGGCGCGCGCGCATAGAAGCAGCCACAGCACGCACGCACGTACGCGTACACGTCAGCTCGGACGAGCTCGGGGACGGCGGCCTACGGCGCAAGAATGGGTGGGGAGAGGATGTGCTCACCGAGCAGGCACGAGGAGGCACGTCGAGTGGCTTAGGAGCAGCAGAGGTGGCCGGTGTTGGCGACGGCGGCGGCGACCAAGACGGATGGAGGTTGAGGACGGGGAAGCAGCGGGCGTCCCGGTGGCTTCCGGCTCGATCTCGCCCATGTAGTCGAAGTAGGCGACGAAGACAGTGCCCCTGGCACGGTCTCTGGCGGCGAGGAGGCCATCGGCGACGGCTACGCCGACGACGCATCCATGGCGGAGATCAGGAAGGAGGGGGATTTGAGGAGGGAGGCAGAGCACAGTAGAGAGGGGGAAGAGAGCGAGCGAGTGGGGGGATAGGATTGAGGAGTCGGGGCGTGGCGCCCTTATCTCCTCGTCGGCGTGGCCGGTGATGTGGTCAGGCGGGAGCACGTCTCTGTTGCGGTTTGAGACCGAGGAACAGGAGAGGGGCAACCGGTGCGGGGGGGGGGGGGGGGGGAATTGGGTTGGATGGGTAGGAGTGGGCCGAGGCCCAGGGGGAGCCAGGGGTTTCCGTTTATTCTTTTACTTATTGGGTTTTGTTTTCTTTTTATAGTTTCTGTCTTCAATTAAGTTTCCTTTCATGTATTTATTTTTAGTTTTTTTTAATATAAATCTAGCCTCAAAATTAGTATTACAACTTAGGCTACTGCCATAATTAATTTGGCACAATAATAAAATAGGTTTGTATTTTTTTTATTATTTACAGGCATTCAATAATTGTTTTAGTTACTGTTTAAAACATTTTAGAGTATTTAACACTTTTATAAAAGTGTGGTTTCTCCACCATACTTACTTATGAATTATTTGGCTCACTCCAAACATTTTAGTTTTAATATTTGAGAACTTTTGTTGTTTGTTTGATTTTGAATTTGTATTCGAACCGGTTTCGAACTAATGCGAGATTAGTAATAGTAATTGAGGTGACGAGGCATCATTAGCAGAGGTTTACTGTAGCTTGAATATCCGGGCCTCACAGTGCATGATAAATACTTTGTGTTAAGAAGACAGAGCATGACAATACTATATGATTTCGTAGGGATAGCTTTCTTTAGCGTTGATATTTTGAAAGACATGATTGTTTGTTGGGATGCCTGAGTATTGATGTCTTTATGTCAAATTATAGACTATTGCTTTGAATCACTTATGTCTAAATATTCATGCCATGATTAGATATATGATCAAGTTTATGCTAGGTAGCATTCCACATCAAAAATTATCTTTTTTATCATTTACCTGCTCGAGGACGTGCAGGAATTAAGCTTGGGGATGCTGATACATCTCCGTCGTATCTATAATTTTTTATTGTTTCATGCCAATATTATACAACTTCTATACACTTTTGGCAACTTTTTAGATGATTTATTGGACTAACCTATTGATCCAGTGCCCGGTGCCAGTTCCTGTTTTTTTGCATGTTTTTTGTATCATAGAATATCCATATCAAACGAAGTCCAAATGCAATAAAATTTCAATTTCACGGAGAGTTATTTTGGAATATATGTGATTTTTGGAAGTTGGAATCACCGCAAACGGAGGCCCACACAACCCACAAGACACCAGGGCGCGCCAGAGGCCCCTGGCGCGTGGTGGTGGGTTGTGCCCTCCTCGAACGTTGATTGGAGCTCTACTTCGGGCACAAGGAAGCTTATATCCGGAAAAAATCGTGTTAAAATCTCAGCGTAATCGGAGTTACGGATCTCCCGGAATATAAGAAACGGTTTTCGGTCAGATCTGAAAATACGCGAAACAGAAGAGAACAGATAGAGAGATCCAATCTCGGAGGGGATCCCACCCCTCCGCCGCCATGGAGACCATGGACCAGAGGGGGAACTCTCCTCCCATCTAGGGGGGAGGCCAAGGAAGAAGAAGAAGCAGGGGGCTCTCTCCCCCTCTCTCCCGATGGCGCCGGAACGCCGCCGGGGCAAGGATCGGGACGGCGATCTACATCAACAATCTTGCTACCGTAAACACCAACTTTCTCCCCCTCTATGTAGTCTGTAACACCTCTTCTCCCCGCTGTAATCTCTACTTAAACATGGTGCTCAACTCCATATATTATTTTCCAAAGATATTTGGCTATCCAATTATGTTTGAATAGATCCGTTTTGTCCTATGGGTTAGTCATGATCTTGGTTGTTATGATTGTATATTTTATTTATGGTGCTATCCTATGGTGCCCTCCGTGTCGTGCAAACCTGAGGGGCCACCGCTGTAGGGTGTTGCAATATGTTCATGGTTTGCTTATTGTCAGTGTTGCGGGGGTGACAATAGCCTAAACACGGATAAGTGGGTTATGGCATATGGGAGTAAAGTGGACTTGATACTTAATGCTATGGTTGAGTTTCACAACCTTAGTGATATTTACTAGTTGCAGATGCTTGCTAGAGTTCCAATCATAAGTGCATATGATCCAAGTAGAGAAAGTATGTTACCTCATGCCTCTCCCTCATATAAAATTACAAGAATGACTACCGGTACTTGTTATCGATTGCCTAGGGACAAATAACTTTCTTGTTGACACAAACCCTTTTTCTAAACACCTAACTTTTATTATCTTGCAAAGTACTTCTAGTTTTATTCTTGCAAAGTAGTTCTAGTATCACACCTACAAAATAGTTTCATACTTGTTCTACGTAAAATAAACGTCAAGTGTGCGTAGAGTTGTATCGGTGGTCGATAGAACTTGATGGAATATTTGTTCTACCTTTACCTCCTCATTGGGTTCGACACTCTTATTTATCGAAGAAGGCTACAAACGATCCCCTATACTTGTGGGTTATCAATAGGTCGCACCCCTTGGGCTTGTGGGTCCCAGATCCATCTTCCGGTCCTCTCCGGATGCTTCCAGGTTTCTTGTTTTCCATTAAAAATTGTCATAAATTTTCATCATGTTCGGACATTCCTAGATATGGATTTCCCGTGAAACCAAAAACATACAAAAAGATAGGAACTGATACTGCGCACTAGATCAATAAGTTAGTCCATAAAATATTATAGAAGTGCACCAAAACCATATATAAATAATGTCAATATAGCATGAATACTTCATAAATTATAGATACGTTGAAGACGTATCACACGCCTAGTAACTTGTTTCATCGGTGGTGGTTTTCAAAGGCCTCGTCGACCCGACGGGCCTTGAAGCTTGGGCGTGCAATGAAGCGTTGGCTCTCGCAACTCACATCCACATCGATTCCATATGCATCGGTTCAAACTGCCCGGAAGTTCTTGCGAATATTGATATCGAAGCTCCCTATCATTATGCTGCTATCCTTCAAGAGGTAAACTATCGCCTCGTCTATTTTCAAGCGGTCAAAATCATCCACAAGAAGCAGGAACATAATGGAGAACCTCACTCTCTTGCGAAGGTGTCTTCTTCTATTACTTTTGGGTGCCATGTGTGCTTTCTATTTTGCTCGACATCATTTGTATCCCCATGATTTTTTAGCTTTAAAAATGATGCATTTCCTAAAAAAGCCATTTGATATTTAGCATTCATAGCGTCACTTTTAGCTCTATTGGTACAGGGCACAAACCCTTCAATCCTAATGCTACATGCAAGACATAAGAATTTCATATCTCGAAGCTTCCCAGCGTGATTTCGGGAAACTACTAGAAGGTCCTCGTAATTTTTTTGTCTTTTCGTTTTCTGGAGCGAGTTTTCTTCGTTTTCTTTTCCTTTTTCCAAATGTGTGAACTTTTTCAAATTCTTAAACCCTTCACAAAACTCGTAAACTATTCCTCAAATTTGTGGACCATTTCCAAATTTATATTTTTAAATTCATTAACATTTTCCAATTAACTTAAAAAAATTCAAAGTCAAACTTTTACCTCGAATTTGTGAACTGTTTTTAAACTCGTGAATATTTTTCCCAAAATTTGTAAACTTTCTTCATATGTGTCAACTTTTATAAGTTCACAAACTTATTTTAAATTTAAGAAGCTTTTTAAAATTCATGAAGTTTTTTCAAAATCAGTGTTTTTTTTATTTTTCTGAACTTTTCCCCATATTTGCGTTTTTTTTCACAAATTCATTCTTTTCTTCCTAAAGTCAATGGTCAATCGGTCATGCTGTGCTCTCGTCTTGGGCCGGCCCAGGCGCATGAGTGTCACTTGGTTTCATGGCGTAGAAGGCGTTGTATAGGAGCTCTTTATATAGTTTTTCTAACTAGTAGTAATACCATCACTTTTAGCTCTATTGGTAAAGGGCGCACACCAGTCGACCATAATGGGTCGGCCCATCTAAGACAATTTTTCGAGGGAAGCTCGCCGAAGCTTCCTAATCCAGTTTTGGGGAGTTTTCAGAGGCTTTTGGTCCATTTTCTCAAATTTGTGAACCCTTATTAAGTTCAAAATATTTTTTTATTAAATTGTTTAATCTCTTCTCTATTAGGCGATATTTTTTCAAATTCGTAACCTTTTTCTCAACCTTGCGATTTGTTTTTCAAATTAGCGAACCTATTCAAATGCGCAAGCCTTTTCAATTTCACAAACTATTTTAAATTTAAGATTTTTTCAATTCCTGAGATTTTTACAAAAGCCATGCTCTTTTTTATTTTGTAGATATTTTTTCCAATTTGAGTTATTCCTTTTAGATTCATATGTTTCCTGAAAGTCAGTGGTCAATCCGTTGACCAGTCAAACCGTGGAACGATTGAGCGCCCACAAAGGGCCGTGACTATACTTTGTTTAGTGCGAGACCGTACGAGCGCTCGCCTGCATGAATGGGTCAGCCAACGTGCGGGTCCTTAAGCACTCATTTTTCTTCCATTGTTTTACATTGTTGTTTTGGTTTCTTTAACTTCCGTTTATATTAAAAATATTTTGAATATGTACATTACCAAAAACACTATTCATGCGTTTGAATTTTTTTAAATGTCTATAAATTTCCTTTCTGATCTATAAAAAATTAGATAACCTTTATGAAAATAATTAGATATCAAAACATGTATATGACAAAAATGTTAATCATGTATTTAAAAAATGTTAAACATGTAACAAAATGATCCTGATGTATACAAAAGGTGGGAAAATGTTAAATGTGTATAAATAAATGTGTATGTTTATATGAAAAATATACGATGTGTATGAAAAAATAGACATCAAAACATGTTTTTTCTAAATTAATAATCTATTGTAAAAAGTTAAAGGTGTAAAAGCTTTTTTGTATATAAAAATGTACAGTGTGCATAAAAAAAGATAGACAACAAAAGATGCATTTAAAAAAATGTTAATGATGTATCTGAAAAATGTTAAACTTTTTGTACTAAAATGTTTCTGATGTATATAAAAAATATTCAAGGTGCATGAAAAAAGCATAGATGAATAAATATGTTTTTAAAAATGTTAATCTTATATTTAAAAAAGTAAAGATGTATAAATAATTTTTATATGTACGTATAAATTGTACAATATGTATGAGAAAGGTAGACATCAAAACATGTACTTAGAAAATGTAATCATTTAATGGGAAAATGTTAAAGATATGTAATAAACATGTATAATGTATATGAAAATGATAGTCATCGAAGCATGTATTTTTTAAAAATATTCGCCTTGTATTTAAAATATCTTAAATGTGTATGAAAAATATATGCAATGTATATAAAAATGTAGTATTCTATGGAAAGAAAACTCGAAGAAAACCAAAAAACAAAGAAGAAGAAAAAGATATAGACTTAATAACCATTGAAAAGCAAGAAATAAAGAAAAACCAGAAGAAACCCGAGAAAAACAAAAAACCAAAGTATAACAACAAAAAGCAAACAAGAATTGAAAAACAAAGGAGAAAGAAGTATATAACAAAAAAAAGCCAAAAAATCCGAAGCGAACAACCAGCGAAGCAAGCACGATCGAGCGAACGAATGGGTTGGGCTAGTACTGTGGCGCGCTCGTGCTGGGCCGATCCATGGCGCAGAAGTTCTCGGTGCTGTGAGCCAAGCTGATGCACGCTGCGGTCCATTCGAACAGAAGAGCCGATCACCGCTGAACTGTGCACCTGCCGCGTCGGCCGCCGCTCCCTTTCCCCTCGCGCGCTCTAGAGTCCACACCGCCCAACGGTCACCGCGCTCCCGGCCCTGATCTTGCTCTTCCCGCCGCAGACGGGCACACGCACACGGCATACACGCGTGAGAGCTGAAGGCACGACGAGAGACCCGTCATGTGGGCGCCGTTAAACTCCCATGATCCCACCCTACCCCTCGAAGTCGAACCCAGCCATCTCTCGGCTCGCCGTGCCCTCCGCCGATGCGCCGAGTGCCGTGTCGTGCCGCCCGTAGGAGCCATGATTGGCCGACGCCAGTGCCTGGAGCGTTTGCCGTACCCCGCGACGAAACATCGGGCAATCATGGGAGCGGCCAGATGAAGCTCTCCCCTTCACGCCACAACTGTGATGAGCATGCGCTAGCTGCATGGGTATATCGTGTATGTCGCGTGCGCAAACACACCAACGAGCCTCCCACCGGTAAACATTGGCACGCAACTACGCAAGCAGCACGCGAAGCCCGTGCCATTGATTGAGAATTATAAAGATTTGAAACGCACGTACAGAGACCAACCAAGTAGGAGTATAATTGTATTATAATTCTCGTCTGGTTCGTCCAGAATTGGAGTAACCAAGAGGAGGAAAATGAGCAGCAAATCTTCTGAAAGTTCTAGGAGTAATGTTGAAGCTAAATTTAAAAGAAACTCCTGTCCAGACCCCAGCTAAGCCAATGGTGTAACCGGCTTTGAAGCTTGAACTACTTTGACTAGTAGTAATGACTAAATAGAGTATATCGAGCTGGGCATGCGGGTGGTCTCTTTGACCTGAGCAGCTGTCGTCGATGAGGAGTAGCTGTCCTACTGCTGCCAGTAGTAAAGAGTTTCAGTTACTGGACAGCCGAATACTGACTGGATCTCAGTCAGGCGGCCGCCGGGAAGAGGCAGTCCGGGCATCGGACGAGGCCGCTCGCGTTGCAGGCGGCGCAGGTGAGGACGCCGTCCTCGTCGCTCTGTTTCTTGCCGCTCCCGTCGTCGCTGTGCTTCTTCCGGCTCCCGTCGCAGCTGCCGCAGGGCACGTGGCGCTCGTCGCCGCAGCGGCCGCAGGGGGGATGGGCCGGTGCGGGGGATATCGGGGCCGCGACGATGCGGTTGAGCTCGCCGCACTCGTGGAGGCGCTGGACCTCCTCGACGCCCCCGAGGTGGCGGCCGTCCACGAAGACCTGCGGGAGGGCCAGGCCCAGGCGGGGCGGCAGGAGCGCGGCGAACTCCGCCACGAAGGCGTTGTCCACGGCCAGGTCGCGCTCGTCGACGGTGGCGCCGATCCCCCGCAGGATGAAGCGCACGGTGTAGCAATCCTCGTAGGTGCGGCGGACGACGCGGAGGGAGGTGGAGTAGAGCACCACGTGCACCTCTGGCTCCCGGGCGGTGGCGTGCGCCGAGGCCGACTTGAGGACGCGGAGGAGGCGGAGGGCGGAGGCCGCGACGCGGAGGCGGTGGAAGACGCGCGGCGGGCGGGGTTGCTCCGGGCGGACCAGCGACGGGATGTCCTTGAGGGAGGGGGAGTGGGAGGTGATGGAGAAGCGCCGGGTGGTGGCGGCAGCGGCGACGAGCGCGGTGGACGGGGAGGATTTGGACCTGGAAGCGCGCGTCTTCACCCAAGAAGGCCACATGGCCATGGGGGCTGCGAGGACGGAGGGGGACGGAAGCGGTGGGGTTTTGTGTGTGCTTTGCCTTGTGGCCGGCATCGTTCGTTTGGGGTGGGTTTTATGGGGCGCGATTTAAAAACCCAGCCCATCTGGACATGTCACTTTTTTTTAAGGATTTTCCAAGAATTTTAAGGAACACCACCTCACAAACTTTTATTTTTTGTTGCATGTACCATAACAAAAGAATTCGATAAGATACACAATTTTTTTCTTGACAAGTATATATTTTATATTTTACATGTATTTTGTACTATAACACAAAATAGGCGAGCGTGCTTAGATTTTGTGAGATCGCGATGACACGTCAAACATCCCCGCTTTGATAACCCGAGAAACGCATTAAACTTGAGTGCGCTATATCCAAATAATTTTGAACCTAGTATTGGAAGGGGACCTCGAAATCTCCGCCAACATTAAAAATGTACCCACTATATATGTGAATGGAGCGTTAATGCGGTGACCACATTTGGATGCGCATAAAGACTTTTGAATTCCGATATTACACGGAGGGTAAAATAGTCAAGAGTCATTACCTTCCTTAGCAGGAAAAAATAAATTTTATTCCAATTATTGGTTTGCGCCACGTGATTATCGTGTTCGCTTCTGAAGCCTTACCATGGACACGTCGTTATGAAAGAAAAATAAACCTTTGATTGAATTGTGACGACCATTTTTATGGCCTATTCATCGTGTCTTTTGTGGGCTTGGGCTTCGATCCCCCTGACTTTGGATTGGCTTCTCTTTTCTTTCCTTGGTAGTTGTGCCTTTGAGTCGTGTAAATAACCCCGGTGTCCAGTTGACATACAATCATTTTTCCCAGCCTCTACTTCTTTCTTCTCTCGGTTGCAAGGGGAGCAGATGAATTGGATGACATTTGCGTCGGGTTTCACTACAATCGGTCGTGTGATCAAAGGAAGGTTGTTGTATCAGCTTCCTCATTTATTTCTTCATCCGTGAGTTGAGTTTACCATTTACCTTAGTTATGGCTTGTGTTTTGGTTTTTTTGTTTGCACGAACATGCTCACATTTTTATTCGAGGTAGTAATTAAAGTCATGATATTATTTTAGCATATTTTTATTTGTCATTATTGCAAGAAAACTAATTGATGTACAGTTTCGTATGCGTAATTTGGTAGTGCAAAGCAACATGCTCCGTAAGGTTTTCCTGCATTTGTGGGATTCATTCTAGTTTATTTATTTGCATGTTTCATATGTGTGTTTACAGCGAAGGCTTGCACTCTGTGTAGTAGGGTTGATAGTCCCCCCCCACCCCCACCCCACCCCCCAAGTCTGTGAAGGAATGTTTTCGTAGGAAGATTCTTACACCAGTTTGAACCGTGTCAGTATGGTACATTGATTTTATTTCTAGACAAATTTTAGCATGATATTAGCAGCACTGATTATAACAATTTGTTCAGGCCATGCATGGTTTACGGTTTGCAGTTGTTATCTTTTCATGATTCTTTAGGGATTTAATTATATTTTTCATAATTAGTTGATCAGGTACCTTATATGATTGTTTTATTATTTCCATCATATTTGCATTTCCTTTCATGTGTAATGTTTTGTTGAAAGTTAATAATGCATTTGTTGTTATTGTAGTCAGGGTGATTAAGTTATTAAGTATTCCTGCATCAAAGAGAACACTTTATTAACTTGACCATGAGGCGTGAAACTATTCTTATTTGCACTAAGCATGGTATGTTGTTTCAGTCATATGGAGAATGCCAAAATAGCTATCATGGTAACAAAAATTATAAATGCTCAAATAGATATTCTAACATTTGATCAAGAAAGGTACTAAAGTTGTACTAGAGGAGCGTCGATTAATTTGGATCGGAGGGAGTAGTTTTATGTATTTTTCTGTAACTATTACACATTCTATATCATTTCACAATTATTTGAGAGATCAATTTATTATTTTCACTAGTAACAACATTTAAACTTGTATTTTAGGAACACAATGCACATGCGTACCTGGAGGAGCGGAGCGGAGTGGCCGGAGTTGCGCGCCGGGCAAGAAGGGCCAACGACGTCGCCGGCGCTGCATCAACGAGTGATGGGCGCTGACGAAGTGGATATGCCGCTGCCGCCTTGTTCGACGACCAAACACCTCGATGGAATGCAGAGGGTGACCTTCTCCACATCATCGGGGTCCGCTTCACGCAGCAGGCTAGACCAGTCGTCGTCGGAGCCGGAGTCCCGAACGAAGGTAGCGCTGCTTTGGTCGCCGGCCATCGGATGCGTTTGGAGGGGATCGGAAGTGGGGTGGACGAAGAGGGGAGTGAAGTGGAGTTCGAAATGACTACGGTCTAGGGTTTTCTGGACGACGATATTTGTGGGGCAGGCGTGGGCCAAGTTGGGCCAAGCCGACGTGGCGAGCGCGCCCGGACCACCCCATATTTGGACTGGATATGAGGGGTGCTAGTCAGTCCGGGCGTTTGAGGCCCGTTTGAGGTGCTTGGTTGGGTCGATTTTTCGTGACCGATCAGCCCGTCCGGGCGTTTGAGACGTGTTTAGGACGCCCGGCTGTAGATGCTCTAATAACCCCATATTTATGTGGGATTTTTTTTGTCGGTGGTTGCATGTATTATATTCGTACTATAGTATCACATGGTGGCACTTTTTTCTGAATGATGAGAGTCTAGGAGGGGTTGATGTGTTTTATAGGGCGATTATTGCTGATTGATTTGAAAAATCGTTGGCCCTATCAAAATGGTAAACCAATTTTAAAATTGAATACCTTAATCGAATGAAAAAGCTTTAAAATTAGGTGACATAGAGAATTGAAATAATTAAACGGGGGAGCTCCTTGAGAAATTATTGACCCGGTCAAAATCGGGTGACCCAACTTTTTATTGAAGCCTCAACTAATTGTGAATATTTATAAACTAGAAAGCACAGTGTATTGTATAAAATATTGAATGAGAGACTTTTAAGAAGTTGTTTACATGGTCAAAATTGGGTGACCAAATTTCAATTGGAGACCTTAATTGATTGTGAGGCCTCCAATGCGGGAGCTTAGTGATATAGTATATTTTATAGTACGAGACATTTTGTATTTTTTAACCTGTAAATGCCACCCTGAGAATGTTCAAGGATAATATTCAAACTGTTAATTAAAACTGCAAATCTAACTTATCCTCACCTGCAACAACATTCAAAGATATTTGATTATCATCATCATTAATTCGCACAAAACAACGACACATAACACGCCATTTCAGAAGCAACAACCATAGTCCTCGAGTTCCGCAAGTACATGATATATCGCACTGCATAAAACATATCGCACAGGTCAGACAAGTTCCTGCTACCACCAGCCTCACACAAAAGTTCATTAAAGAAATTGAGCAGTTCCAGCCAAGTTATTATAGTTAGACAGCAGCTACTATCCACCCATTATTGGGCGAAGGAATACGTTCAGTGGGATAACATAACGGAAAAAGGGACCAGGCAACGGTAACTTCCATTTCACACGAGCCAACCTTAAGCAAACGAGAGCTTCTACCAGATTTTAATGGTTGAAAGAACACCTCACGGTCAATCTGCTTGCTGCCTAGCCACCCTGCTGCACGCACTCTCAGCTCCCCAGTGCTTTCAACGGAAACCACACGTCGTGAGAGCTCAATGGTGCCATCAGCGGCAACAACAGGCGTATCCTCATCTCCAATATTGAGCAGTAACACCCTCATGTGACTGACACTAGCAGTCGAGGCAAAGAACCGCCCGCTGAATCCATCTGGCCATGACCCATCGACAATACACACATTGATCGTGGCCTCAATGGATGAGACTACGATGCCACAAGTCAGCTCCAATGTGCTCAGCTTGCTTCTATGTTTTTGGCTGCTCACGCAGGAACTGACGGCAGGCTCTCCCTTACTGGCTTGATAATTGATCGATTCGCAGCACTCGTAGCGAAAGCCTAGCAGGCTTAGATCTTTGTCCTCTAACTCATTGCTGCATTTCACTTTCAGCGTGATATCGAAATGCATAGGCCCAAAAAGAGTCACAGGAGCACGGGCAGGACCTGTTAATACTAAATATGGATCCTGCATGCAACAACCACCAATTTGAGTAAACAATGAGAATATCTCGAATATTGGTATAAGAAAAAGGGAGAGCTGGTCATCAAGTGTAACTTAATTTATAGTGATAATATTTTGTCTTAAACTAGAAAATCTGTGGGTGCAACAACAAAGAACTGAGGATAAACACAATGCCAATACACTTAATTTGGTTAGCAAGGATGTTTAAATATTTCTGAACCATTCAAACTAACAGAGCAAATTTAAACTAGTAAGTAAATTTTGAGCAGCACAATCAAGAGAAAACGTTACCATGCATCGACAATAATACAATGTGAGGTGCATAGACAAATGATGGCAGAAAACATTAGCCTCAATGCGTTAGCGTAACATATAAAAGAAAGGAACTATAATGGTTGAGGTCTGCACATATAGCTCAAAGCATTTTAGCGTAAGTAATTTCTGCAACATTTGCTTTCCAATACCTTGCAATGTTTCTAAAACATCTTGCAGCCATTTCTCATGAAGTACAGTAAAAGACAATACTAGTATGATAGTATCAAACATATACCAAGGGTTGTGAAGTAAAAACCATAACAGACACATGGTACATATACTATGGCAACACTGAAGGACAGTAATTAAAAAAGGCTTTGTTGCAGAGCTAGAAACAAATAAGACATAATGAATGTAAGAAATAAGAACCTCCTCGTTGAGAGTTTGACAGTTATCCCTTTTGCGCTCAAAGATAATATTGCGATGGTGATCCAGGTCATCCCTCACAGCAACGATGCCAAACACATCCAACGGCCAACGTAAATCCCCATATATTTCCTCAACTTTAACTGAAAAGATCTGCATACTACGCCTGGGTTTAGTAACACCAGGCTTCGTCGGCTTGTCCGTGAAACACATGGCGGGGATCCGAGCTGCATGTAGTAGCAGGAGATTTCACTTCAGTTAAAGAGATATTAATCTATGCATGTGGTGACAGTAAATTGTAATTCAATAATGTCCTGCCTCTATCTATCTAGATCAATGGTGAAATTAAATACAGTGGGAACATCAATTGATCGAACATACAGCAAGAAGAGATGCAACGGAACCATCAATTGACTGGAAATATACTGTTTAGTTGCTGATGAAGGATCAAACGAATTTCGATATGATAAAAGTTGGACAAAGCAGCCTGAGTTTCTGATAGGAAACACTTTGTAACGAGCCTATCAGAAATGTAAGCCCGCTGGATAGCTTTTATTTTCAAATTATAGGAAGCCCAAAAATGTTTACATTTATGGGGTTCAAACAGAAGAGGAGAAATTCTATAGTTCTGAACAAGAAGTTGCAGAATGAATTATAAAATCTAGAGGAGGAGACGAGAGTAATTAGCAGAGAGCAACTTGCACGTAGAGGGAGATACAAACTGGATTGGCTAAGTTTTATGAGAAAAATGAATACTATTGGTTTCAACGGCGTAGCAAGAAGTGGCTATTGGAGGGCGACAACAAAACAGCGTGCTTTCACAGGGTAGCAAATGAGTGGCGACAAAAACATACTATTTACTCAGTGACAAAAGATGATGTGCGGATTGATGGTTTGCCCAATTTACTCACATGCTTTTATACTGACCCATTTTGTAAAAATAGTAAGGTATACCATAGACATTGAAGTTTGCAAAAATGTACGACAAAATCAATTGGAATTTTCTTTTTCATTTTATAGAGAATCGAGGATTTAGTGAAACGTGGCTGAAATGGCTCAAAAGTGCTACAACAGGGGGTACTTTGAATGTCAAAATTGCTTGGCAAAATATGGCACAATTGAGTGATGCGATAATCAGACACATACCATATTTGGTTGAAGAAGGGGGTATCCGTATCTATCCTACAATACACGGCTGATACTATCATACTTATGTAGGATAATTCACATGTGTCGTGTCAAAAACGCTCTTCTATTATGGGATGGAGAGAGTAACTTTTAATCAGTCAGATTGGTTCATGGCCAATAAGGTAGTTAGGTGTACCAGGGCGGGGCTACTGATGAAACATTAGAGCAATTTAATTGGAAAAATGCAGAACACTAGAAAGGTTAAAGGATGGACCATTATCTCCTTGGATGTGTGTGTGAGTGTGTGTGTGTGTGTGTGGGGGGGGGGGGTGACCTATTCATGCCTTACTAGTCTATCGCTTTTTTTAGATCACCTTACTAGTCCATCGATATGCCACATGTGGATGTCTCCATTACATACAAAAGATAATGACAATCAAAATGGACAAAGGTAAGCGAGGTAAAAGAACAGAAGAAATGACAATGGGGGAAATGGTTTAAAATATGCACACCTAATGGAAATGAGGGGTGGGAGTTAAAAATTTGCAGAGGTCGGGAAAATCTAAATATAGATAATAGAAGAAAAGTTATAGGGGGTGGAAAAATACTGATTTTTTGACTGAGCAAGCAAAGCTTCCACAAGAATTTAAACTGTCAGACGACCAGGGTAAAGAGCCCGAGGCATACAACAGGGGGATCAAATGCAGACAAATCTATTTGGGGCTGGAGTAAGGCAAAACAATCAGTGTCATCAATGCATAACTATCTAGCACAGTTCTGATATAACAGACTGTTTAAACACATTTGGAAAGCAAAATTACCGCTGAAAATCAAACTGGCAGGGAATTTACAATGCTGGGTGCTGAAGGTTTACAGAAAGTAGGATCAATGCAACACCACAAGAGAAATTCAACGCTGTGATAAGTAACAATGCGGATTTGACAGGTTTCAGTGCGATGAAAAACAACCAGCATATACAAGTATACACTGGCACAAGTGGCATGCTCATTGAGGAGAAATCCTCTGCTGAGTGAGGACAAAATGGAGGTCAAGACTTGACCAGCAGTTTAATTCACATGCATTTTCATGTTTTACGCTGCAAAAACTTTTATGTAATAAGTAGAACTATATCCCTGCTTTATCATTCATACTAGAATTAACTGCCTGTAATACTTGGCTAAACCTGTTTAAATTTCAGCTGTTTTTGCTTGATTTCTCAGGATGTACCGTCGTAAACAGATCTGATGCTAAGCATCACAACTCTGTTACACTGAAGGTAGTGAGATCCCGCACGACCCTTTCGGGGAAATTTCCCACAGTAATAAGAGAAGGGAAAGGAATGGAGATTAACTTACTCGTGGCCTCGAAGGAGCCGAATTCTTTGGCATATTTCCACTCCCAGTTCTCTCGGTACTCCTGGTAATACAGCTCGTCGGGATCCTTTACCGGATTAGTTTCCTCCATCTCCCGCCTCGCCATGTCCTCGGCCGCCATCTTATCCACGTACGCCTGACCAATCAACACCTCCCTGGCCAAATGCTCTTGTTCCAGCGACTCTCGCTGCTCCTCCGTGAGCGCTTCCACCACGAGCGGCGTCGCGTCGGGGTTCTCGGCGTTCCACCTCGCCACCAGCCACTCCATTTGCTCCTCTAGTACCTGATTCATCGCGGCATCCATCACGTCCAGCACCGATGGATACTCCGTCTTTGTGATCTTCCTCGACGTTCTCCTGCTCCCCCCGGCCATCTCGGTTCCCGCTTCCTCCGTCGTCTCCGAACACGCCTCCATCTCGGCAAGCCGGTGCGGCTGATCGCACTGCCGCCGTCGCCGCTCTGCTCCTGACCTAGACTCCTCTGGCGTTCGGCATCTGGGTGTTGAGAGGCTCACCCATATAGCGCAAATATTTAGCATTGATGAGAGGCCCATAAGTCCGAAACGAACCGACCTTTCGTCTTTGAAACGGGCCGAAATAATTCTCACCAAAAAAAACAGGCCGACCAAGGTGACCTCTCTGCATTCTAAAAAAAAGGTGACCTCTCTACAAAAAAATCTTGTCCGACCGGGTCGTACCAAGCGGATTGTGAGACCCACTCCTGCATGCGCCAACTGGCAGTTCGAATCTCAACGCAGTGTCCGTCCCACTTCCAGCCCACCCCGTTCGTATGGCAGGGGCGGCGGCGCGCCATGAGCTAGCCGCGGGGCAAACGAGGTTGTTGCCGGAGGGATACATCGCCACGAACAGGAGAGTTTGAGTCCGGCGTCGAGAAGCGTGTCGTGGGAAAATACGGCGAGCAGTTGGGTGGTGCCACGAGCTGGCCCTTGCCGGAGGGGATGGAACAAGTCGAGCAGAGGAGTTGCGGCTGACGTCAAGGAGCACACCAGCATGCATGTTGCTAGCAGACAGGGTGGAGCACGCCGGCGGTAGGAGTTGTGTTAAGGATTTAATAACGGGGAAAGAAGAACGACGGGATAAGGAAGGTGTTGGTGCTTTGAGATTCGTAACTACCACTTGGCGCATGTGGAAGTGGGTTTCACGATCGGTTTGGTACGACCCGGTCATACAAGTTTTTTTCTCCGACCTCTCTTGCCAAACACTCTGCTATGCTTGATCAGGATCGTTATTTGTGACTTATTCATCCTCATGACCCAGCATGTATTCCCATAAACATTCACATTGATCAATAAAGTGTTAGCAATCCTAAAAAAAGTAAATCTTGCTCTAACAAATAAGAGGGTGTGGACAGGTCAAATCGACCTAGACTTAACCAAATCTTAATCTAATGATGTAACATGCAAAAAAGAGGAAAAAAAACTAATGGATCTTAATGTAAAATCATGAATATAACATCGACTGAGACATAACTAAATCTCAGTCGACTCAAATTTAGCAAGACTAGAAACAAAAGTAATCATGCATCGATGTTCTAAAAAAAGTGATCATGCATTTCCACTCAAAAGGACAATAATTGATCATGAGTACTCCCTCCGTTTCTAAATATTTGTCTTTCTATAGATTTCAACAAGTGATTATATAGGGAGCAAAATGAGTGAATCTATACTTTAAAATATGTCTATATACATCTGTATGTGGTAGTTCATTTTAAATCTCTAAAAAGACAAATATTTAGGAACAAAAAGAGTAGTTAAGAAAAGTAATCCTGCATGCTCTACTAAAAGGAAGAAAGCATGCTTGTACGCACGTACAATGTATCTTGAAGAGTTTCGTCTCATATTCTCCAACCACATATGACTCTTCCCTGTCCTTGCAGAAATTTTGCGTAAGATTTTGTCATTCTATTTCTTTTTGAGATGATGTATTTTAACACAATACAGACGCAGGTGCTCATATATACGTATATACATTCATCTTTATAAACGCAAGCACACACACTCTACCTCTATGAGCATATCCAAGAGACTAAACCGACACATCATCTTGACATCGAAGAAGTCGCCACAGACACCTTCGTAGTCGACGAGAATATCTCCTTCCATTGAACGCACATAGCCGAAAGACCTGGAATAAATATAGGAAAATACAACCACCAGCGTGAAGTCTAGATCTTGAACCCTATTGGGCTGGGGGATATAAGCATAACTGTCCTCATTACCATCCAATCACGAATTGGTACACAGATTTTGCGATTCAAAAACCTAAGTTTTACGGCGCACCGATATCATCATCATCACTTTGCATCGGATGTAAACCTGTAGTGGCATCCTCCATTCAAAGGATCTCAGCTTCTTAGCACGACACTACGTAGGGGGCGCCGTTTAGGGCGACGTTGCACCCCAACTACTTTGATCGAGCTCTAAGCACTTTTCATACACGCGTGCCACTAGTTGGGTGGCTCGGCTGGATGTTGCGGCCGGTTTAATCGGGTGAGCTTTCACAATCATGCAGTAGACTGCATCCTCACCGGTACACTCCTGGCCTTCTTATTCAAATAACTAGAAGATAATTTGTGCGTTGCCGCAGGATGGTAGGTTGAAATATGGATAATTAGGTTTAACAACGTGAATAATTTTGAGAACTAACTAGGATGTGATGACAAATGATTTTGCAAGCATGCATGATTTGTTGATGTGAAAAGGGTTGCATGCAGGAATTTTGCAGACTTCTAAGCATAAGTAATTTTCACTTGTACTTTTAGTAGGATGCATATGTTTATTTATTCCCAACTCTCAGGGCCCTATCTATTCTTCTTTCAAAGAGGGAGCTAGACTAACTACTGTGCACTCGGATTCAGGCTCATAGTGTTTTGATTTTCGGTTTGAGCTTTTTTTCGCCCTAGGCCGAGATGGCCGAATTTCGGCCATTTTCAAAAATTTCGGCTGAAATTTGAACAAAATTTGACCAAAATTTCCCAAATTTGAGCAATTTCGGCCTAAATATACTTTTCACCCCAGGCCGAGATGGCCGAAATTCGGCCGAAATCCACTTTTTTCGGCCGAAAATCAAAACGCAGGCTCATACTGGATGCGCTTCTGACAACCGTGCGTGGTCTCTCCTCACACAAAGGTTTATTAAAGAAATTGAGCAGTTCCAGCCAAGTTATCATAGTTAGACAGCAGCTACTATCCACCATTCTTGGGTGAAGGAACACGTTCAGTGGGATAACTTAATGGAAAAAGGGACCAGGCAACGGTAACTTCCATTTCACACGAGCCAACCTTAAGCGAACGAGAGCTTCTACCAGATTTCAATGGCTGAAAGAACACCTCACAGTCAATCTGCTTGCCCCCTAGCCATCCTGCTGCACGCACTCTCAGCTCCCCAGCGCTTTCAACGGAAACCACACGTCGTGAGAGCTCAATGGTGCCATCAGCGGCAACAACAGGCTCATTCTCATCTCTAATATCGAGTAGCAACACCTTTACGTGACTGATGCTAGCAGTTGAGGCAGTGAACCGCCCACTGAATCCATCTGGCCATGACTCATCGACGACATGCACACTGATCGTGGCCTCAATGGATGAGACTACAATGCCACATGTCAGCTCCAATGTGCTCAGCTTGCTTCTATGTTTTTGGCTGCTCACGCATGATCTCTGGGCGCACTCTCCCTTACTCGCTTGATAATTGATCGACTTGCAGCACTCGTAGCGAAAGCCTAGCAGGCTTAGATCTTTGTCCTCTAACTCATTGCTGCATTTCACTTTCAGCGTGATATCGAAATGCATAGGCCCAAAAAGAGTCAGAGGAGCACGGGCAGGACCTGTTAATACTAAATATGGATCCTGCATGCAACAACCACCAATTTGAGTAAACAATGAGAATATCTCGAATATTGGTATAAGAAAAAGGGAGAGCTGGTCATCAGCTGTAACTTAATTTATAGTGATAATATATTGTCTTAAACTAGAAAATCTGTGGGCACAACAACAAAGAACTGAGGATAAACACAATGCCAATACACTTAATTTGGTTAGCAAGGATGTTTAAATATTTCTGAACCATTCAAACTAACAGAGCAAATTTAAACTAGTAAGTAAATTTTGAGCAGCACAATCAAGAGAAAACGTTACCATGCATTGGCCATAATACAATGTGAGGTGCACAAACAAATGGTGGCAGAAAACATTAGCCTAAATACGTTAGTGTAACATAAAAAAGAAGGAACTATAATGGTTGAAGGCTGCACATATAGCTCAAAGCATATTAACGAAAGCCATGTCTGCAACATTTGCTTTCCAATAACTTGCCACATTTTTAAAACATCTTGCAGCCAGATATCATGATGTACAGTAAAAGACAACACTATTATCAAACATACACCAGGGGTTGTGAAGTAAAAACCATAACAGAGACATGGTACATACAATACGGCAACGCTCAAGGACAGTAATTAAAAAAGGCTGTGTTGCAAAGCTAGAAATAGATAAAATATAATGAATGTAAGAAATAATAACCTCCTCATTGAGAGTTTGACAGTTATCCCTTTTGTGCTCAAAGATAATATTGCGAAGGTGATCCAGGTCATCCCTCACAGCAACGATGCCAAACACATTCAGCGGCCAATGTAAATCCCCATATATTTCCTCAACTTTAACTGAAAAGATCTGCATACTACGCTCGGGGTTAGTAACACCAGGCTTCGTCGGCTCGTCCGTGAAACACATAGCAGGCATCCGAGCTGCATGTAGTGGCAGGAGATTTCACTTCAGTTAAAGAGATATTTAACCTATGCATGTGGTGACAGTAAATTGTGATTCAGTAATGTCCTACCTCTATCGATCTAGAACAATGGTGAAATTATATATAGTAGGAACATCATTGTTCGAACATACAGCAAGATGAGATGCAATGAAATCATCAATTTATTGGAAATATACTGTTTAGTCGCTGATGAAAAGATCAAACGAATTTCGATACGATAAAAGTTGGAGAAAGCAGTCTGAGTTTCTGATAGAGTAGGAACACTTTGTAACCAGCCCATCAGAAATGCCCGTTGGATAGATTTATTTTCAAATTATAGGAAACCCAAAAATGTTTAAATTTATGGGGGGCAAACAGAAGAGGAGAAATTTTATTGTTCTGAACAAGAAGGTGCAGAATGAACTATAAGATCTAGAGGAGGAGACGAGAGTAATTAGGAGAGAGCAACTTGCACGTAGAGGGAAATACAAACTGGATCGGCTCAGTTTTGTGAGCATAATGAATACTATTAATTTCAACGGTGTAGCAAGAAGTGGCTGTTGGAGGGCAATAATTATACAGCGTGCTTTCACAGGGTAGCAAATGAGTGGCAACGAAAACATACTGTTTACTCACAGACGAAAGATGATGTGCGGATTGAAGGTTTGCCCAATTTACTATATTTAGTCGCATGCTTTTATACTGACCCATTTTGTAAAAACAGTAAGGGACATTGAAATTTGAAAAAACATATGACAAAATCAATAGGAATTTTCTTTTTAATTTCATCGAGAATCGAGGATTTAGTGAAATGTAACTGAAATGGTTCAGAAGTGTTATAACAGGGGGTACTTTGAATGCCAAAATATGGCACAATTGAGTGATGCAATAATCGGACACCTACCATATTTGGTCGAAGAAGGGGGTATGTATCCTACAATACGCGGATGATACTATCATACTTATGCAGGATGATACACATGTGGCCAAAAATATGAAACTATTACTATTTATCTCTGAAGAATATACGAGGACTCAAAACTAATTTGTAGTCAGTCAGGTTGGTTCAAGGTATTTAGGTGTACCAGGGTGGGGCAACTGATGAAACATTAGAGCAATTAAATTGAATGAAAATATGCAAAAACACAAGAAAGGTTAAAGGGTGGACCATTATCGCCTTGGGTTTGTTGGGGGGCTTAAGGGTGGACCAATTCATGCCTTACTAGTCTATCACTTTTTTTTAGATCACCTTAGTAGTCCATCGATATGCCACATGTTGATGTCTCCATTACATACAAAAGACAATGACAATGAAAATGGACAAAGGTAAGCGGGGTAAAGAACAGAGAAATGACATTGGGTGAAGTGGTTTGAAGATTTGCAGAGATCGAAACATTTATATAGATGATAGAAGAATAGCTATAGGGGATGGAAGAATACTGATCAAGCGAAGCTTCCACAGCTATTTAAACTGTCAAACGACCAGGGTAAAAGAGCCCGAGGCATATAACAGGGGAATCAAATGCAGATAAACCTATTTGGGGCTGGAGTAAGGCAAAACAATCAGTGTCATCAATGCATAACTATCTAACACAGTTCTGGGTATGACAGACTGTTTAAGCACACTTGGAAAGCCAAATTACCGCTGAAAATCAAACTGACAGGGGATTTACAACGCTAGTTGCTGAAGTTTTACAAAAAGTAGCATCACAACAACACCACAGGAGCAATTCAAATGCTGAGAAAAGAAACAATGTGGATTTGACAGGTTTCAGTGCCGATGCAAAACAACCAACAGATAGAGGTTCATTGAGATATCAGCTTACTCGTGGCCTCGAAGGAGCCGAACTCTTTGGCATATTTCCACTCCCAGTTCTCTCTGTAATATTGGTAAGACAGCTCGTCGGGATCCTTTTTCGGATTAGTTTCCTCCATCTCCCGCCTCGCCATGTCTTCCGCCGCCATCCTGTCCGCGTACGCCTCACCAATCAACACCTCCCTGGCCAAATGATCTCGTTCCAGCGACTCTCGCTGCTCCTCCGTGAGCGCTTCCACCACGAGTGGCGTCGCGTCGGGGTTCTCGGCGTTCCACCTCGCCACCAGCCCCTCCATTTGCTCCTCTAGTACCTGATTGATCGCGGCATCCATCGCATCCAGCACCGATGGATACTCCGTCTTTGTGATCTTCCTTGACGTTCTCCTGCTCCCCCCAGCCATCTCGGTCCCCGCCTCCTCCGTCGTCTCCGAACCCGCCTCCATCTCTGCAAGCCGGTGCGGCTGATCGTCCTGCCGCCGTCGCTGCTGCCGCTCTGCTCCTGACCTAGACGAGACTCCCTCTGGGGGAGTTGAGAGGCTCGCCCATGCGCAAACAAATGATTATTTAGGCTGATGAGAGGCCCATAAATCCGTAACGGGCCGACATGATTCTAAGAAAGAAAACAAAAACGGGCCGACCGGTGATCTCTCTCTCTTTTTCTTCTTGAAATTCAGCAACGTTTATTAAACTATAATCAAGTCTGTTACAATAGAAGGAATAAGAAAATCGGGAGGTTTATCACCCCAAATCTCAGTACACTGCCTTCTGTAACTAGCTCTAGCTATTGCATGTGCAGCTGCGTTGCTCTCCCTTGCGCAATGTGTAATTGTTGCTATGCCGAACGATATCATCATCTCCCGGCAATCATCAGTAATAACCGCACCCGAAACACGTAATCTGTAACAATCTCCAGGGAATCACACTCAACTGCCAGAGCATTGATCCCTAGGTCTTCTGTGGCTCATAACCCTTCTAGGACTTTTTTTTTGAGCATGAGTACAGACACAAGCGCTCATATACACGCGCATACACTCATCCCTATGAACGCACACACGCACACCCTACCCCTATGAGCACCTCCGAGAGACTGAGCCGGCATATCATCTTGAGATTTACGAAGTCACCGTAGGCGCCTCGTCGTCGACGGGAACGTCTCCTCCCACTGAGAGCGCATCGTCGGAAATCCTGAAATAAATCCAGGAATAATGCGAGCACCAGGATTTAAACCCTGGTGGGTTGTGAATACCACTGTCCACCTAACCAACTCAACCACAGGTTGATTCGCATAACCCTTCTAGGACTGCTCTTGCTTCCATTGAATTGTGTGGATCCTGCTCTTAAAAAAAAACCACCCCACTCCACACCTCTAAAAAAACCAAATGATAAATGCCACATGTATGGTAGGAAGCGCTTAGACCCGAGTGTTTTAAAAACTAAAATTGCCATCTGAAAATAGAAAACAAACTAAAGAAAAACTAAAAGTTGCCATCCGAAATAAATTGTCATGCTTGACAACTAAAGTTATCATTCTCTCGTCACTAAACTTGTCATAAAAAAGTTCGAAGTTGCCATGTATTTGTGCCACACGTGTGACACTTATCAGGGTCCTAAAAAATACTCTAAAAATAAAACTATTCATGCACCAATATTCTAAAGAAGTAACCGTGTATTTCCACTAAAAAAGAGGACAGTACTCGTGCATGAGTAGCTAAGAAAAGTAATCTTGCATGCTCTACTAAAAATAACAAAATATGCATGTACCCACGTACTCCTCGGTCTCAAAACAAATGTCTTAATTTTGTACTATTAGTACAAAATTATACTAAAATTGAGACACTTATTTTGGGAGAGAGCCATAGAGGGAGTACAATATATCTTGAAGAGCTTTGCCTCATCTTCTTCCACCACATGATTCTTCCCTGTTTACTAAAAAAAAGATTTTTCCCTGTCGTTACAGAAATGTTGCGTAAGATTTTGCCATTCGGGAATCCGAGTTGTATTGTGCGCCGATATCATCCTCATCACTTTGCATCAGATGTATACCTGTACTGACATGATCATTTCTCCATTCAAAGGACCTCAGTGTCTTAGCACGGCGAGGTCCTGGCTCACACGTTGGCGGTTGCCGTTTAGGGCGCCGTTGCATCCCAACTGCTTTGATCAAGCTCTAAGTATTTTCATCCACATGTGCCTTGGGTGGCTCGGCTAGATGTTGCGGCTTGATCGTGGTAGTTTCACAATCATGCAGTCGATAACATAGACGGCATCCTCCCGGCCCTCTTATATTAAAACAATAGACCGTGGCCTGATACGTTTGAGGGGAGAGAAATCGATATTTTTTTCTAGATTAACAGTGGGTACATCATTGGGACGACGCGGAACATTGAATATTGATAGTTAAACGGTTGGGTCCATTTAAATTCATCAAACTCATACTTTTGCAAGTACTAGTAGATTTCACGTGGAGCTAGATTACAGTGTTTTTCTTTTACAGTGAGCTCCATTACAGATATATCCTTTTGGCTTTTGCGAACGAGCTGGATTTAGAGTTTTCTCTTTGTAGATGGGCAAATGGGAGCAGCAAGCAGTTTTTCTGTTTAGGCATTTGCATGGCCAATTATCAACGTCCATAAAAAGAAGATGGTAGTTGGTAGAACATGAGTGAGCTTGCCAGTTCCGGTAAAGAAAATACCTACTCGTGTTCTTCATGTTGTGAGGAGCTCTCTCGTGATCGTAGCCCTATCAGAATGAAGCAAGACATAAACCTCATTAATTATTAAAAACACGATCGTAGCCCTATCAGAATGACATAAAATCCCTTTACCCTGCAAACAAAAAAAACCGAGAACTGGATCACTCCAATGAAGCAAGACATAAACCTCATTAATTATTAAAAACCAAAAAGTGAACCTGCGTCTGCCGGGAGTCGAACCCGGGTCTATTGCTTGGAAGGCAATTATCCTAACCGTTGGACTACAGACGCTATATGACTTATTTTGTTAAAAAGTCTTTACAACGTAGTCGTGTTAGCACATGTGTCTGTAGCTTCAAACTCACATTACTGTCTTTTCTCGCTGCAAACTTCTCGGACTTCTGGGATTGCCAAGGCTGCAAACAGCAAAAGGTAGCATGAATCGCCATTCTGCAGTAGAGACGGGGCTACTCGTGCCTGCCACCGCCCGTCCATCCATCCGGCGAAGCATCTCGCCGTTACGATCTCTCCTTTCCTTTCCCCCAGATGCCAAAAGCGGAGGCAGCAACAGAGCCAAAGCACGCAGCTTTGGAATATGTAGCCTTTCACTGTTCTGAAAGAAACCCCTAAAATTCCCCGTCCCTCCCCCTGCGCTCTCCTCCAACTTTCCCTTCAGCTTCTTCCCGGTACGATAGATCGAGTGGATGCAAACTGATACCGCACGTACTCGATCACTGTTGCCGTTTACGCCATCGCCATGTTTGATCTGATCTGCCTCCGAATCATTAGCCAGTGGGGCCTGGCCGCCTGATATTATACTGTAGCGTATATACGCGCCCCCTCTCCGGGTCAGGAGCCAGGCTACTGTGGTGTGAGCCTGTGAGATACGCCAATTATATAGTCCACTAGCATCACCTGGCAACAGTGCCTGCCTCTGTCAACAAGTTGAGTGAGGGCTGAGACGACAAGTCACCAGAAAGTTTCTGTTAGAAGCTACAACCATGGGCGGTGTAGAAGTAACACTGAATATATACCTCAATAATCAATATATATGGGCGTGTACGACTCTGAATATATACCTCGAACCTCGATCGATATGTACAGATCCAGTCAAGGTTCGTAAAGAGAGGATCCATGAAGATTTGGTTGCCTCCAATATCTTTAGGCACGAACACTGAACGGTACAGGTGGTGCAATTGTGATCGACAGGAGAATTATGAGTGGGGTTTAATCAGTTGTTTATTTTACATGGTTATTAAAGGCGTTTTGACTGGAAGATGGATCGATGGATCAGCAGCTATCTAGAGGATTGAAAGTTTGAAACAGGCTTTGCTTTTAGCAGAGAGTGCCAAAGGATATCCCATCAACAGATCGACACATCATATCTTGTTCCTCCCAGCGGTTGTTATCATGTTGAGTGATGTGACTTGGGAGAAACCCACACGCCAAGCCACACCAGTGTAAAAGGTTGGTCTGTGGTGATTGGTGAACTGGTGATTAATCTTTACGGGACTATAATTCGATCAACTTCTCGTAACTACGAACTAATCTGCCATATGCTTCCGAGAGGACAGACACTACCACGCGCAAAGCTCCAGGTACGTACACACGCTGGCAAACCAAACCAAAATGGAGCGAAAGAGCCTGCTGCGCGTACGTACGTCCAGCTCGGCCGGCTCGCCTGCTTTCCGCCGGCCGGTTCCGTGCGGGTGCTCGCATCGCCGACGCACGCCCGAGTCTCCATCCATCGGCGCGCCCGCGTGTCCCGCCACTAGTAGAAAAAGGGGCAAAGGTCCAAGCCGGGTTAGCCCATTAGTCCCGGTTCAGTCTAGAACGGGGACTAATGGTGACATTGGACCCGGTTCGTGAGCCCAGGGGGGCGGCCGGGCCATGTGGACCATTGGTCCCGGTTCGTCTAAACTTTTGGTCCCGATTTGTGGGACGAACCGAGACCAATGGGCCTCGGTCCTGGCCCACCATCATTGGTCCCGGTTGGTGGCATGAACCGGGACCAAAGGCTCCCCTTTAGTCCCGGTTCATGTCACCAACCGGGACCAGTGGTGGTGCCTATATATACCTTCCTCGCGCCAGAGCAGAGCACACTGCTCTGTTTTTTCTGGCCGAGGGGGAGAGGGATTGGTGGTGCTCTAGCTCACCTCCTATGCACACAAGGTGTTCGATGGAATGCCCGAGCCACACTACTTAAGTTTTCTCCTCTCCAAGCTCGACCTCCAAACTCCATTTTCCTCAATATTTGTCTAGGTTTAGCGGTCCGTCACGCCCTGTCCCCGTCTTCACCGCCGTCGATCACCCGCGTCGAGCTCATCGCCGGCACCACCGTGGTGAGCCTCTTGTTCTTATCTTCTTTCTGAAAGGAAAAAATATTCTTACTTGTATGTTTACATAGATACTTGTATTATTTTCTTACTTTTATTATTGCATCTTATATAGTGCGATGGTTTTGGTATTCGCCCCC
The DNA here is from genome assembly GCA_032464435.1 of Aegilops umbellulata. Classification (NCBI taxonomy): domain Eukaryota; kingdom Viridiplantae; phylum Streptophyta; class Magnoliopsida; order Poales; family Poaceae; genus Aegilops; species Aegilops umbellulata. The sequence goes on from CP136054.1 coordinate 448,350,297, forward strand.
GTCGGTCCTCGTCCTGTCTATGATTCGGATGTGGTATATATATTATCTTTATAACTATTGGTTCATTTATTGTTTATGAAAATTATACCGACCAACGTGACATAGATTTTATTTATCTAGGATGTATGTGAACCGGAAATTCCAACCGACCCTATTGTCGAGAGGTTAAATTTAGTTGAAGAAGAAAACAATTTCTTGAAGGAAAAAATAAAAAAAATTGAGGAGGAGAAGATGATATTGGAGTTGCATGTTGCGGATGTCGTCGATGATCACAAGATCAAGATGGATGCAATGCGCTTGAAGATTAGAATGATTAGAAAATATGCCATTCATACCGAGGCTTGGTATCATTATGTCGTTGGATCAATTGTTACCTTGGTTGCGATTATGATCGCCTTTGTTTTCGCATTTAAAGGTTTTACATAGTTTCAATGTATGGTCTAATTAATTAGATGCTCTGGAGAGCTATATGTTGTTAGATGAGAACTATGTATGTACTTTGGTTTTAATGTGATGATGAACTTCTATTAATTTGGACACTTAATTATATATAATGCACGTAGATGAACCGGCAATGGATGTACGGTGACAGACACACCTCCGAGTACATTAAGGGCGTGCATGAGTTTCTCGATGCGGCTGAGGCAAACAAGCAGAATAGTTTTATTTGTTGTCCATGCACTAAATGTGGGAATACGATGTCTTACTCTAACCGGAAAATCCTTCACACCCACCTGCTTTACAAGGGTTTCATGCCACACTATAATGTTTGGACGAGGCACGGAGAAATAGGGGTTATGATGGAAGACGACGAAGAAGAAGAGTACGATGACAACTATGTGCCCCCTGAATACCGTGATGCTGCAACGGGGGGAGCTGGTGAAGATCAAGAGGAACCAGACGATGTGCCCAATGATGCTGCAACGGGTGAAGCTGCTGAAGATCAAGAGGAACCAGACGATGTGCCCGATGATGATGATCTCCGCCGGGTCATTGTCGATGCAAGGACGCAATGCGAAAGTCAAAAGGAGAAGCTGAAGTTTGATCGCATGTTAGAGGATCACAAAAAAGGGTTGTACCCCAATTGCAAAGATGGCAACACAAAGCTCGGTACCGTACTAGAATTGCTGCAGTGGAAGGCAGAGAATGCTATGCCTGACAAAGGATTTGAGAAGCTACTGAAAATATTGAAGAAGAAGCTTCCAAAGGATAACGAATTGCCCGACAGTACATACGCAGCAAAGAAGGTCGTATGCCCTCTAGGATTGGAGGTGGAGAAGATACATGCATGCCCTAATGACTGTATCCTATACCGCGATGCATACAAGGATCTGAACGCATGCCCGGTATGCGGTGCATTGCGGTATAAGATCAGACGAGATGACCCTGGTGATGTTCACGGCGAGCCCCACAGGAAGAGGGTTCCTGCGAAGGTGATGTGGTATGCTCCTATAATACCACGGTTGAAACGTCTGTTCAGAAACGGAAAGCATGCCAAGTCGATGCGATGGCACAGTGAGGACCATAAGAAAGACGAGAAGTTGAGAACACGACACAGTTCTACAGAACTCTACCTTGGTGACCCCGTATGTTGATGAACACAAGAACAGTCTGCGCTCCAAACACCCGGAGCAGTGCGACGACTGGATTACATGTGAACACATTAGGACTTTCAGCAGTTGGTTGGAAGCACGTCTCAGAGGTGACAACACTGTTTGTGATGAGTTGTACTTGTTGTCCAGGGGACCATATTTGACTATATTGATTTACAAAGGATACGAGATAAATGGGAATACATTTTACACGATTGACCAAGATCAAAAGAGCACCAACCAAAACAGCGGTGTCCGCTTTGATGCAACAACCGAGAAGGGAAAGGACACATATTATGGTTACATAGTTGACATACGGGAACTTGACTACGGACAAGATTTTAAGGTCCCTTTGTTTAAGTGCAAATGGGTCAATCTGTTAGGAGGCGGGGTACATGTAGACCCACAGTACGGAATGACAACAGTGGATCTGAAAAATCTTGGATACACTGACGAACCGTTCGTCCCAGCCAATGATGTGGCACAGGTTCTCTATGTGAAGGACATGTCTACCAGACCGAGAAAAAGAAAAGATAAGGAAACGAATACATCATACGATGAGCCAAAGCGCCACATAGTTCTTTCAGGAAAAAGGGACATCCTGAGAGTGAAGGGCAAGACAGACATGTCTGAAGATTATGAAAAGTTTCATGAAATTCCTCTCTTCAATGTCAAGGCTGACCCAAGCATCCTGATAAACGATGAAGATTATCCATGGTTACGGCGCAATAAGCAAATAACACAAGCAAAAAAAAAGTGAAGACTTTCTCCCGCAACTATTTTGATGATACCATGCCAAATTTGTAACAGACGAGTATGCTATGCCAACTTTTTCAGAGTTCATTTGAAAACTATGAATTTAGGTCGAATTTTCTCTATAGGTGCATCTATGTTCAAATTGTAACTATTCAAATTTGAAAACTAATGGCACTAATAGAAAGTTTATAATTTTTCTAAAATTAAAAGCAAAAAGAATTAAAAAATAAAGCAAAAAACAAAAGAAAATAAATAATGCAGAAAACAAAACAAAAAAACTGGAAAAAAAATAGGGCTCACCCCTGGCCCATGACCATTAGTCCCGGTTTGTGCCACAAACCGGGACTAAAGGGTTGGCCCTCGTTTCACCCAGAGTTCAGTCCCACCTCGCCAAACGAAGGGCGCCCACACCGATTTATAAGCCCGTCCCTCTCTGCCTTGTTGAGCTCCTCTCAAAGTGAAAATAGATGCCCCTATACAGGAAATTTGACCTAAATTCATAATGAATTTCTCTGAAATTTATAGAAATTGATTATGAATTTAGGTCGAATTTTCTCTACAGGTGCATCTATGTTCATTTTTTAGTAAAGTTAATCACAAACTTGTGATTCACACAAATTTTAAAAAATTCAAATTTGAACTATTCAAATTTTAAAACTAATGGCACTAACAGAAAGTTTATAATTTTTGTGACCTAAAAGAAAAAGAAATCATTAAAAACTATAAGTATTTAGTTCTAAGTAGAAATGAAAAAATAAATAGCGAAAAATAAAAAAAATACCTATAATATTTGTTATGACTAACTAAAATTACCAAATTGAGTATAATGATAAAACACAGTAATATTAAATAGCAGGAAAAAGAATGACTCAAAAATCAATTTTTATAGTAAAGTTATTCATAAACTAGTGATTCACACAAATTTTAAAAAATTCAAATTTAAACTATTCAAATTTTAAAACTAATGGAACTAACAGAAAGTTTATAATTTTTGTGACCTAAAATAAAAAAGAAATCACTACAAAACTATAAGTATTTAGTTCTAAGTAGAAATGAAAAAATAAATAGCAAAAAAGAAAAAAAATGCCACCTACTGGGCCACCACGGCCTGAATACGACTAGAAACCCAACCATGGGCCAGGTTTCAGGCCCGCGACAGGCCCAGTAGGCCCACAGGCATTGCAGTGACAGATTAGGCCCGAAAGCCTGCAGTTGAGAGGAGCTCGAGAGGGTGGGCGCAACAGCGCTTATAAACCACTCCCGAGCCCTCTCAACTACCGAGGTGGGACTAAACTTTTGGGCGCGGGGCAGCACAAGGCCTTTGGTCCCGGTTGGTGGCACCAACCGGGACTAAAGGTGGGCATTGGTCCCGGTGCCGCCCCTGCCTCCGACGCCGTCGCCGCGCCGCCCCTGCCTCCGGCGCCGTCGCCGCGCCGGCCCATGCCCCGCGGCCCGCCCCCGCCCGCCGGTGCCCTTGCCTCCCCCACCGTCGCCATCGCCAGACGCCCCCGCTGTGAGCCGCCGCGCCAGTCCGGCTCTGTTTTGATTTTGTATTAGATTAATTTTTTGTTCATATATATATATAATGTATATTTGTATGTATGTGGCTATATGTAAGTTCAGAGCATGTTTTTTATTAGATTAATTTCTTATTAGATTTATTACATTAATGTTTTTGTTCACAACATGTTTTTGTTCATATATGTATTTTTATGTTCATATGTGTATTAATGTTTTTGTTGCATATATGTAATTTTTTTCAATGTATATATGTATGTGGTAGCTATATATGCATGATGAGGGGGGTGGGGGTCGATATACCCCCTCCCCGATAATTTCAATATGAGCGGAGGTCGATATACCCCCTCCCCGATAACATTTTTTAGAAAAGTTTTATATATCTAGCTAGGAAGAAAGGAAGAAGAAATGAACTAAGAAGAGGAAGAAGAAGAAAAAAAGGAGAAGAAGAAGGAATAGAGGAGAAGAAGAAAAAATAAATATATTTTTTCTTCTTCTCCTCTATTCCTTCTTCTTCTCTTTTTTTTCTTCTTCTCCTCTTTTTTTATCTTCTACTTCCTCTTCTTAATTTTTGTCGGAAACTCCGTTCCAAAATAACTTCGACGTGATGGGCGGTCGATATATATACCCCCTCTCGGTCGTGATAACTTATACCACAGGAGCACCCCCCGGCCCTGTCGCTCGACCAAAACTTTCGAGGACACCCAAATCGTAGAAAAAAACGATGTCGGTCTCCTACCCCCTCCCGCCGCGCCCCTACCCGACAAACTCTCTCGAGGCCACCCCAAACCCTTGAAGCGTTGTCGAGGCCACCCCAAACCCTAGAGAAGCAGCGTCGAGGCCACTAATTAATATATATGATTCCTTACTATGATTAGCTAGCTAGTTCTACGTTTGCCACTAATATATCCATCTGTCATGTTTGAATAATAATTGCCATGTTGTAAATATTTGTAAAAACTACGGACACCGCCCGAGACGAAGCAAAAGAAGCGATGTTGAGGGACATAATCGCACAAGGAAGTGATGTCGTCTCGTTGTTTCTCAACGACACCGATGGTCTGGAAGGAGAGGGTGAAGAAGCTGGCTCCGGTGACCTAATGCCGGTGCAAGAAGGAGAACGTGAGGACGGCTCCGGTGACCCAATGCCGGTGCAAGAAGGAGACCGTGATGACGGCTCTGGTGACCGAACCGAGTCCGGCCAGGTATATATATCGTTAAGCCTGTGCTGACTAGCTAATTGATGCATTCATTGTTTTGGTATGTACACATATTAATTAAGTCTTTATTCTTTTTTCTAGCCCTCCGGATCGAGCACAACTGAGGTAAAGAGACGAGGCCCGAAGAAAAAGTGGAGCTCGGATGAAAGGTTTGAGATCATAGCAATCGCGCCCGACGGCCAACCGATTGAACCCATCCGAACAAAGAACGCATTTGTTGCTCAGTGTGGGGTTCTGGTTAGGGACAAGATCCCGATCAGCATCCAGCAATGGTTAAAGCCGGCTACAGAAGACCCTGAGGTGTCTTACGTCAATGATATGCAGAAAAATGATCTTTGGACTGAGCTGAAGTCAAATTTCACCCTACCGCCAGAGGATTATCCGGAGAAGCCAGTTAAAGAGCAATTAATCAAGTCTTTTGCTCTTAAGAGGATGGCAGACATATTTAGGAGGTGGAAGAAAGAGCTAAATAGGTTTGTCGATAAAAAAGAGACACCAGAATTCAAGGGCAGATATGAGAAGATCAGAGATCACTGCCCCGCATTTGTGGCCCACAAGACATCAGAAAAGAGTAAGAAGATGTCGGCGACAAACAAGAAAAATGCTGCGAAGAAGACGCATCACCATCGCACGGGGTCAGGTGGCTACCTCGTAGCCCGGCCTAAGTGGGCCAAGGCCGAGAATGATCTGGTTGAAAAAGGGATCGAACCAGAGATAATGAACTGGCCAGACCGTTGCCGAACTTGGTTCTTCGGGGCTGGCGGAACCTTGGACCCTATAACAGGGAAGTGCATTTGGACGGACGAGCAACTTGACATACCCTTGAAGAAGCTTCGGTACTATATCGAAGCAGCGCAGCAAGGGACGTTCCTTCCAGACAGAGAGAGGGACGAGCTCACATTGGCCCTCGGGGATCCTGAGCACCCTGGGCGGACACGAGGCACGCCAGGCTCCATTCCGTGGAAGGTTGGGTTTCCGGACGCAGGCGGTTACAAATGCCAGGAGAGGAGGAAGAAAGTGCAGCAGTCCGAACTGCAGGCGCTTAAAGCAAGGGTACTCGGGATAGAGGAACGAGAAGCAAATCGCAGCAAACGAACTGCCGAAGCTTCCCCCGAAGCTACCCCGCCATCTCAGCGGAGAAGCAGCGTGGCTTCCACCGAGCTGCTTCAGCCGGAGCATGTCTTGACGGCTCCTGCCAGCTATCCCGTGGATGCTATCATGGAGTCTCAAAATTGCCACCTTATGACGCAATGGATTAATATGAAGGTCAAGGCGGCTGTTGGCTCTGTTTATCCTTCTGAACCCGACGCAACTTTTCACTGCCGGCCGATTCCAGAAGGATATGCTAGGGTGATGGTGGATGAAATAACGGAGGGATTTGAGGAGCTCCCGCTTGACCACCCTACCGGTGAAGGGGAGACTAGGTTGGGTTCTGCTCTAAAGACTCCATGCCTATGGCGGAAGGATCTCATCAACCTTCAGAACTAGACGCCTCCTCCTCCTCCTCCTCCTCCGGCGAGTCAGGGCACTTCGCCTGTTGGGGAACGTAGTAATTTCAAAATTTTCCTACGCACACTCAAGATCATGGTGATGCATAGAAACAAGAGGGGAGAGTGTTGTCCACGTACCCTCGTAGACTGAAAGCGGAAGCGTTATAACAACGCGGTTGATGTAGTCGTACGTCTTCACGGCCCGACCGATCAAGCACCGAAACTACGGCACCTCCGAGTTCTAGCACACGTTCAGCTTGATTACGATCCTCGGACTCCGGTCCAGCAAAGTGTCGGGGATGAGTTCCGTCAGCACGACGACATGGTGACGATCTTGATGTTCTACCGTCGCAGGGCTTCGCCTAAGCACCGCTACAATATTATCGAGGATTATGGTGGAGGGGGGCACCGCACACGGCTAAGAGAACGATCACGAAGATCAACTTTTCTATCTAGAGGTGCCCCCCTGACCACGTATATAAAGGAGCAAGGGGGGAGGCGGCCGGCCTAGTAGGAGGCGCACCAAGGGGGGAGTGCTACTCCCACTGGGAGTAGGATTCCTCCTTTCCTTGTTGGAGTATGAGAGAAGGAAAGAGGAGGAGAGGAAAAAGGAAAAGGGGGCTGCACCCCTTGTCCAATTCGGACCAGAGGGGGGGCGCGCGGCTCCTTCCTTTTGGCCCCTCTCCTCTATTCCCGTATGGCCCAATAAGGCCCATATACTCCCCAGCGAATTCCCGTAACTCTCCGGTACTCCGAAAAATACCCAAATTACTCGGAACCTTTCCGATGTCCGAATATAGTCGTCCAATATATCGATCTTTACGTCTCGACCATTTCGAGACTCCTCGTCATGTCTCCGATCTCATCTGGGACTCCGAACTCCTTCAGTACATCAAAACTCATAAACTCATAATATAACTGTCATCGAAACCTTAAGCGTGCGGACCCTACGGGTTCGAGAACAATGTAGACATGACCGAGACACGTCTCCGGTCAATAACCAATAGCGGAACCTGGATGCTCATATTGGCTCCCACATATTCTACGAAGATCTTTTATCGGTCAGACCGCATAACAACATACGTTGTTCCCTTTGTCATCGGTATGTTACTTGCCCGAGATTCGATCATCGGTATCTCAATACCTAGTTCAATCTTGTTACTAGCAAGTCTCTTTACTCGTTCTGTAATACATCATCTCGCAACTAACTCATTAGTTGCAATGGTTGCAAGGCTTATGTGATGTGCATTACCGAGAGGGCCCACAAATACCTCTCCGACAATCGGAGTGACAAATCCTAATCTTGAAATACGCCAACCCAACATGTACCTTTGGAGACACCTGTAGAGATCCTTTATAATCACCTAGTTACGTTGTGACGTTTGGTAGCACACAAAGTGTTCCTCCGGCAAACGGGAGTTGCATAATCTCATAGTCATAGGAACATGTATAAGTCATGAAGAAAGCAATAGCAACATACTAAACGATCGAGTGCTAAGCTAACGGAATGGGTCATGTCAATCACATCATTCTCCTAATGATGTGATCCCGTTAATCAAATAACAACTCTTTTGTTCATGGTCAGGAAACATAACTATCTTTGATTAACGAGCTAGTCAAGTAGAGGCATACTAGTGACACTTTGTTTGTCTATGTATTCACACATGTATTATGTTTCCGGTTAATACAATTCTAGCATGAATAATAAACATTTATAATGATATAAGGAAATAAAATAATAACTTTATTATTGCCTCTAGGGCATATTTCCTTCAGTCTCCCACTTGCACTAGAGTCAATAATCTAGTTCACATCACCATGTGATTTAACATCAATAGTTCATATCACCATGTGATTAACACCCATAGTTCACATCGTCATGTGACCAACACCCAAAGGGTTTACTAGAGTCGATAATCTAGTTCACACCGTTATGTGATTAACACCCAAAGAGTACTAAGGTGTGATCATGTTTTGCTTGTGAGAGAAGTTTAGTCAACGGGTCTGCCATATTCAGATCCGCATGTATTTTGCAAATTTCTATGTCAACAATGCTCTGTACGGAGCTACTCTAGCTAATTGCTCCCACTTTCAATATGCATCCAGATTGAGATTTAGAATCATCTGGATCAGTGTCAAAGTTTGCATCGACGTAACCCTTTACGATGAACCTTTTTTCACCTCCATAATCGAGAAACATATCCTTATTCAACTAAGGATAATTTTGACCGCTGTCCAGCGATCTACTCCTAGATCACTATTGTACTCCCTTGCCAAAATCAGTGTATGGTATACAATAGATCTCGTACATAGCATGGCATACTTTATAGAACCTATGGCTGAGGTATCGGGAATGACTTTCATTCTTTTTCTATCTTCTGCCGTGGTCGGGCTTTGAGTCTTACTCAATTTCACACCTTGTAACACAATCAAGGACTCTTTCTTTAACTGTTCCATTTTAAACTACTTCAAAATCCTGTCAAGGTATGTACTCATTGAAAAACTTATCAAGCGTCTTGATCTATCTCTATAGATCTTGATGCTCAATATGTAAGCAGCTTCACCGAGGTCTTTCTTTGAAAAACTCTTTTCAAAACACTCCTTTATGCTTTGCAGAATAATTCTACATTATTTCTGATCAACAATATGTCATTCACATATACTTATCAGAAATGATGTAGTGCCCCCACTCACTTTCTTGTAAATACAGGCTTCACCGCAAGTCTGTATAAAACTATATGCTTTGATCAACTTAACAAAGCGTATATTCCAACTCCGAGAAGTTTGCACCAGTCCATAGATGGATCGCTGGAGTTTGCATATTTTGTTAACACCTTTAGGATTGACAAAACCTTCTGGTTGCATCATATACAACTCTTCTTTAAGAAATCCATTAAGGATTGCAGTTTTGTTATCCACTTGCCAGATTTCATAAAATGCGGCAATTGCTAACATGATTCGGACAGACTTAAGCATCGATACGAGTGAGAAAATCTCATCATAATCAACACCTTGAACTTTGTCAAAAACCTTTTTCGACAAGTCTAGCTTTCTAGATAGTAACACTAATATCAGCGCCCGTCTTCCTCTTGAAGATCCATTTAATCTCAATGGCTTGCCGAACATCGGGCAAGTCAACCAAAGTCCATACTTTGTTCTCATACATGGATCCTATCTCAGATTTCATGGCCTCAAGCCATTTTTGCGGAATCCGGGCTCATCATCGCTTCCTCATAGTTCGTAGGTTCGTCATGGTCTAGTAACATAACTTCCAGAACAAGATTACCGTACCACTTTGGTGTGGATCTCACTCTAGTTTACCTACGAGATTCGGTAGTAACTTGATCTGAAGTTACATGATCATCATCATTAGCTTCCTCACTAATTGGTGTAGTAGTCACAGGAACGGATTTCTGTGATGAACTACTTTCCAATAAGGGAGCAGGTACAGTTACCTTATCAAGTTCTACTTTCCTCCCACTCACTTCTTTCGAGAGAAACTCCTTCTCTAGAAATGATCCATTCTTAGGAACGAATGTCTTGCCTTCGGATCTGTGATAGAAGGTGTACCCAACAGTCTCCTTTGGGTATCCTATGAAGACATATTTCTCCGATCTGGGTTTGAGCTTATCAGGATGAAACTTTTTCATATAAGCATCACAACCCCAAACTTTAAGAAATGACAATTTTGGTTTCTTGCTAAACCATAGTTCATATAGTGTCGTCTCAACGAATTTAGATGGTGCCCTATTTAATGTGAATGCAGTTGTCTCTAATGCATAACCCCAAAACGATAGTGGTAAATCGATAAGAAACATCATAGATTGCACTATATCCAATAAAGTACGGTTATGACGTTCGGACACACCATTATGTTGTGGTGTTCCAGGTGGCATGAGTTTGTGAAACTATTCCACGTTGTTTTAATTGAAGGCCAAACTCGTAACTCAAATATTTTACCTCCGCGATCATATCGTAGAAACTTTTATTTTTGTTACGATGATTCTCAACTTCACTCTGAAATTCTTTGAACTTTTCAAATGTTTCAGACTTGTGTTTCATCAAGTAGATATACCCATATCTGCTCAAATCATCTGTGAAGGTCAGAAAATAATGATACCCGCCGCGAGCCTTAACACTCATCGGATCGCATACATCAGTATGTATTATTTTCAATAAGTCAGTTGCTCGCTCCATTGTTCCGGAGAACGGAGTTTTAGTCATCTTGCCCATAAGGCATGGTACGCAAGCATCAAGTGATTCATAATCAAGTGATTCCAAAATCACATCAGCATGGAGTTTTTTCATGCGCTTTACACCAATATGACCTAAACGGCAGTGCCACAAATAAGTTGCACTATCATTATTAACTTTGCATCTTTTGGCTTCAATATTATGAATATGTGTATCACTACGATCGAGATCCAACAAACTATTTTCATTGGGTGTATGACCATCGAAGGTTCTATTCATGTAAGCAGAACAACAATTGTTCTCTAACTTAAATGAATAACCGTATTGCAATAAACATAATCAAATCATATTTATGCTCAACGCAAACACCAAATAACACTTATTTAGGTTCAACACTAATCCCGAAAGTATAGGGAGTGTGCGATGATGATCATATCAATCTTGGAACTACTTCCAGCACACATCGTCACTTCACCCTTAACTAGTCTCTGTTTATTCTGCAACTCCTGTTTCAAGTTACTAATCATAGCAACTGAACTAGTATCAAATACTTAGGGGTTGCTATAAACACTAGTAAAGTACACATCAATAACATGTATATCAAATATACCTTTGTTTACTTTGCCATTCTTTCTTATCCGCCAAATACTTGGGGCAGTTCTGCTTCCAGTGACCAGTCCCTTTGCAGTAGAAGCACTTAGTCTCAGGCTTAGGTCCAGACTTGGGCTTTTTCACTTGAGCAGCAACTTGCTTGCCGTTCTTCTTGAAGTTCCCCTTCTTTCCCTTTGCCCTTTTCTTGAAACTAGTGATCTTGTTAACCATCAACACTTGATGCTCTTTTCTTGATTTCTACCTTCGTTGATTTCAGCATCACGAAGAGCTTGGGAATTACTTTCGTCATCCCTTGCATATTATAGTTCATCACGAAGTTCTACTAACTTGGTGATGGTGACTAGAGAATTCTGTCAATCACTATTTTATCTGGAAGATTAACTCCCACTTTATTCAAGCGATTGTAGTACCCAGACAATCTGAGCATATGCTCACTAGTTGAGTGATTCTCCTCCATCTTTTAGCTATAGAACTTGTTGGAGACTTCATATCTCTCAACTCGGGTATTTGCTTGAAATATTAACTTCAACTCCCGGAACATCTCATATGGTCCATGACGTTCAAAATGTCTTTGAAGTCCCGATTCTAAGCCGTTAAGCATGGTGCACTAAACTATCAAGTAGTTATCATATTGAGCTAGCCAAATGTTCATAACGTCTGCATCTGCTCATGCAATAGGTCTGTCACCTAGCGGTGCATCAAGGACATAATTCTTCTGTGCAGCAATGAGGATAAACCTGAGATCACGGATCCAATCCGCATCATTGCTACTAACATCTTTCAACACAATTTTCTCTAGGAACATATCAAAATAAACACAGGGAAGCAACAACGCGAGCTATTGATCTACAACATAGATATGCTAATACTACCAGGACTAAGTTCATGATAAATTTAAGTTCAATTTAATCATATTACTTAAGAACTCCCACTTAGAAAGACACCCCTCTAATCTTCTAAGTGATCACGTGATCCAAATCAACTAAACCATAACCGATCATCACGTGAAATGGAGTAGTTTTCAATGGTGAACATCGCTATGTTGATCATATCTACTATATGATTCACGCTCGACCTTTCGGTCTCAGTGTTCCGAGGCCATATCTGCATATGCTAGGCTCGTCAAGTTTAACCTGAGTATTCTGCGTGTGCAAAACTGGCTTGCACCCGTTGTAGATGGATGTAGAGCTTATCACACCCGATCATCACGTGGTGTCTGGGCATGACGAACTTTGGCAACAGTGCATACTCAGGGAGAACACTTTTATCTTGAAATTTAGTGAGAGATCATCTTATAATGCTACCGTCAATCAAAGCAAGATAAGATGCATAAAAGATAAACATCACATGCAATCAATATAAGTGATATGATATGGCCATCATCATCTTGTGCTTGTGATCTCCATCTCCGAAGCATCGTCATGATCACCATCGTTAGCGGCGCAACACCTTGATCTCCATCGTAGCATCGTTGTCGTCTCGCCAATCTTATGCTTCTACGACTATCGCTACCGCTTAGTGATAAAGTAAAGCATTACAGGGCGATTGCATTGCATACAATAAAGCGACAATCATATGGCTCCTGCCAGTTGCGATAACTCGGTTACAAAACATGATCATCTCATACAATAAAATTTAGCATCATGCCTTGACCATATCACATCACAACATGCCCTACAAAAACAAGTTAGACGTCCTCTACTTTGTTTGTTGCAAGTTTTATGTAGCTGCTACGGGCTTAAGCAAGAATCAATCTTACCTACGCATCAAAACCACAACGATAGTTTGTCAAGTTGGTGTTGTTTTAACCTTCGCAAGGACCGGGCATAGCCACACTCGGTTCAACTAAAGTTGGAGAAACTGACACCCGCCAGCCACCTGGGTGCAAAGCACGTCGGTAGAACCAGTCTCGCGTAAGCGTACGCGTAATGTCGGTCCGGGCCGCTTCATCCAATAATACCGCCGAACCAAAGTATGACATGCTGGTAAGCAGTATGACTTATATCGCCCACAACTCACTTGTGTTCTACTCGTGCATATAACATCAACATATAAAACCTAGACTCTGATACCACTGTTGGGGAACGTAGTAATTTCAAAATTTTCCTACGCACACTCAAGATCATGGTGATGCATAGCAACGAGAGGGGAGAGTGTTGTCCACGTACCCTCGTAGACTGAAAGCGGAAGCGTTATAACAACGCGGTTGATGTAGTCATACGTCTTCACGGCCCGACCGATCAAGCACCGAAACTACGACACCTCCGAGTTCTAGCACACGTTCAGCTCGATGACGATCCCCGGACTCCGATCCAGCAAAGTGTCGGGGATGAGTTCCGTCAGCACGACGGCGTGGTGACGATCTTGATGTTCTACCGTCGCAGGGCTTCGTCTAAGCACCGCTACAATATTATCGAGGATTATGGTGGAGGGGGACACCGCACACGGCTAAGAGAACGATCACGAAGATCAACTTGTCTATCTAGAGGTGCCCCCCTGCCCCTGTATATAAAGGAGCAAGGGGGGAGGCGGCCGGCCTAGGAGGAGGCGCACCAAGGGGGGAGTCCTACTCCCACCGGGAGTAGGATTCCTCCTTTCCTTGTTGGAGTAGGAGAGAAGGAAAGAGGAGGAGAGGAAAAAGGAAAAGGGGGTTGCACCCCTTGTCCAATTCGGACCAGAGGGGGGGGGGCGCGCGCCTCCTTCCTTTTGGCCTCTCTCCTCTATTCTCGTATGGCCCAATAAGGCCCATATACTCCCCGGCGAATTCCCGTAACTCTCCGGTACTCCGAAAAATACCCGAATCACTCGGAACCTTTCCGATGTCCGAATATAGTCGTCCAATATATCGATCTTTACGTCTCGACCATTTCGAGACACCTCGTCATGTCCCCGATCTTATCCGGGACTCCGAACTCCTTCGGTACATCAAAACTCATAAACTCTAATATAACTGTCATCAAAACCTTAAGCGTGCGGACCCTACGGGTTCGAGAACAATGTAGACATGACCGAGACACGTCTCTGATCAATAACCAATAGCGGAACCTAGATGCTCATATTGGCTCTCACATATTCTACGAAGATCTTTTATCGGTCAGACTGCATAACAACATACGTTGTTCCCTTTGTCATCGGTATGTTACTTGCCCGAGATTCGATCGTCGGTATCTTAATACCTAGTTCAATCTTGTTACCGGCAAGTCTCTTTACTCGTTCCGTAATACATCCCCGCAACTAACTCATTAGTTGCAATGCTTGCAAGGCTTAAGTGATGTGTATTACCAAGAGGGCCCAGAGATACCTCTCCGTCAACTGGAGTGACAAATCCTAATCTCAAAATACGCCAACCCAACATGTACCTTTGGAGACACCTGTAGAGCATCTTTATAATCACCCAGTTACGTTGTGACGTTTGGTAGCACACAAAGTGTTCCTCCGGTAAATGGGAGTTGCATAATCTCATAGTCGTAGGAACATGTATAAGTCATGAAGAAAGCAATAGCAACATACTAAACGATCAAGTGCCAAGCTAACGGAATGGGTCATGTCAATCACATCATTCTCCTAATGATGTGATCCCGTTAATCAAATAACAACTCTTTTGTTCATGGTCAGGAAACATAACCATCTTTGATTAACGAGCTAGTCAAGTAGAGGCATACTAGTGACACTCTGTTTGTCTATGTATTCACACATGTATTATGTTTCCGATTAATACAATTCTAGCATGAATAATAAACATTTATCATGATATAAGGAAATAAAATAATAACTTTATTATTGCCTCTAGGGCATATTTCCTTCAGTCTTGGACTCTAAACGAAAAGATCCCCAGGAGTATGCGGACATGACTGAAATCCTTGAGAAGTAAGTTAAATCGATCATTATCCACCATATCAGCAACTTTGTTCATTTCCTGATATCAAGTAATTGTTTTCTTTTGTCTGGCAGGGTTTGGAGAAAATTCACCAAAAAATCTCCGGGACTGCCGAAGATGCTGCAATTTAGATACCCGAAAGTAAGTACTATAGTAGCATGTTCCGCGCGTCTCCTAGCTATTGATTCAAGCGCTAGTTTCATCAATACCATTTGTTATTCTTGCTTATCTGTTTGATTGACCTCCATTTCTTGTAAATTGGTTGTGGCAGGAACAAGGGAATGATTTCTGTGGATACTACGTTTGCGAGTCCATCCGCCACACGACCTGTGAGCGGGGCGGGTACTCTGACGAACAATATGAAGTGCGTAAGAAATAATATTCACAATTTTAGTTTATTACCATCATTTGTGTTGAGTTTCATTAATTCATATATATATATATATGTATTGACCCCCTTCTTCAAATTAGATGTTTCGGCAGCGGGATGAACTCCTAGAACCAGATCGCATGCGAGCAATTCAAGAGGAATTGGAGGCATTCTTTCTTGACCACGTGATCGCTGAAGACGGAGAATACTATGTGGACCATGCGTCCATAATTTAAGAGATTATATTTGTAAGAGATAATTATTGTATATATGTAGCCGGTAGTGTCGGATAGATATACGAGAACTTGTTGTTCGACCAATCTCTCGGAGAAGGAGAGGTGGTCGATATCACATCTCTCTGTATGCATATATGTTCATGACGATCTTCTGTTTCCTTCGTTTGCTTACTAGCTAGCTATAGCGCGTGTCTAGTCCTCTCTATATGTATGTATAGTACGTAGCGTCGACCAAGCACGGACATAAGAGAGGACACTTCTCTCTATTAATTAGATATCTAACACAATATATGAAATATCTAAATTAACCCCCCAAAACACCCACCCCCCTTCTTAAAAAAAACAAAAACCCCAGCCACAGAAATGCTAACACGTGGATGCATATTGGTCCCGGTTGGTGCCACCAACCGGGACCAAAAGCCCTTCTGCCTGGGCTCAGTGCACAGGCTACGTGGAGGCCCATCTGTTCTTGTTCTGGTTTGAACCGGGACTAAAGGGTCAGGGCATTAGTAACGACCCTTTAGTCCCGGTTCAGAAACCGGGACAAAAAGCCCTTACAAACCGGCACAAAAGGCCTGTTTTCTACTAGTGCGCATGCATGCGCGTACGTACGCATCATGCATGATGCCCCCGACGGAGCCAAAGCTCCGGGCCGAACGGGTTGATTAATGATTGGGGCTCTCATTAATTAGCTAAGCTAGCTAGTAGTAATACTACTGTGCAGCACTAGTACCTAGCAGTACATCAGTATGATGGAACAAGCATTGCCGGCACGGCACGGCACGAACGTACATAGACTCATGAAGTGCACTGTGTTGATCATGATTACCGGTACTTCCAATTAATCATCCCATGAGTCATTCAGGCCGGCGTGCTTGTGGCCCATAAATCCATAATGACGGCAAGATACAGCCATGGATGATCGATTGGTGGAGAACTGGACATGGAACTGGTACGTAGACATCAAGGAGAGAGAAATTGGACACTAGTACGTACACCCATGGACCGCGTGCATGGTGCACGTACGTTCAAACATTTTTCAGGCACAGGCAGTGCATGCATGCACGCCTGTTGATCGTGGAGTTCCGCTGAAACTTGGTCGGGCCGACGACGCCAGGGATGCAATGATCTGCTAGCTCTCCAAAGGACCCAGGAGCCAGGAGGCACGCATGACCCATCACGTACAGGCAGCGTGCATGCGCTCCGGCCAATGGCACAGACGCGCGGGCAGCCATCTGCCATGCATGCATGCATCGAGAGGTAATCGGAATTCCTAGCGCTAGGCTCAACGTGTCCAGTGTGGTATGGAGTACCAAAGAAATGTGCCTGTGCAAAGCATGTGTACTGCTGTGTTTCTATTGCGATTGACCTCGTCTTAGCGCGAGCTGTTGCCGATTGATTGGCTGCCCCTCGGCGTAATATGGGCCCGGAAGTAATGGACTATGCGGTCTAACGTGATAATGTTTTACCAACCATGTTTGGATTTGTCGACATGATCCAATGTAGCAAGAGTAGACGTCAAAGTGCTCTGGCCGCATCAATCAAACCTATGTGTGGTGTAATGACCCATCTTGCCCCCCACACACAAGGTACCATCTTGTAAAACCTGCTGATCAGGAGTGGTAAAAGACTCGTAAATGAATGTTGTGAAGAAACTGTCACTAACCAACTGATTCAGTATTTTTTTTCCTAGGTCCACATGTCAGAACCAACCGTTTGGACTAATATTTTTTAGTACTAATTTTGGTATCTGAATCAAGTGCTATTTGCTCAAATTCAATAAAACAATGAACTATATTATTTTTATGATTTCTTTAATGAAAATTCATATCTTGGGATGATATATTGTCCATAACCTACAATAAAATTTTATCTTGGAATTTTTCACAATAGTGTGAAGTACTATAAACAAAATTTTCAGATTTCCTTAGAGTAATAGACACATAAATAGTAAGTTGTTCACTTAAAGTAATTTTGCCCAACCCAAACCCTAATTGGGCCAAGCCCGGCCCGATAGGTCTGTTAACCGGTATTTTTTCTTTTATTTTTCCTTCCCCTTTGTTGGTGACTGATGCGAGCTAGTGGGAGCCACCAGTCATGACATCACCCACTCCAGCACCCAGCGCGTCGGGCACACAACGAACAACGACCTCTACTCTCTCTTTTCCTCATCCTCCACCTAGGCCCTTACCATTATCTCTCCCCCTCCTTTACAGCCTCAGTATCGTCGCCACTCGCTCCGCCACAACAACCCACGGTGGAATCCGATATCGAACAACCTATTAACCAAGTGTAACAAGTCCTTCAATTTATCTCTAGTTAGAGCCCTATCAATGGGACTGGCCCAACATCGAAGCAACCGAGACATCTTTTCGTTGAACGGTGTTGTAGATACCTTTTCTACAAAACACATCGTTTTTAGTGACAACCTTTTGCCTTCCATGTAGTGATAGAAGAAATAGCCAACATTTTGAGATAACCAACAAAGTAGAACTTATCTGATTTTGGATTTGTGCTTGGTTGTGAACACTTAACATGTGCATAACTGGTATACATCGCAATTAGGCCAACCTCTCCTAGCCAAACTTTCCATGGTCGCACCAAATTGATCAACCAAGTGAAGACTTTGCACTTTGGGGGTGCCCTAGGCCCCCAAATGGTAGTCCTGAACATGTAGGACGCAGTTCTAGCGAATTGGGTGTGGTAAGTGGATGAGGTGGAATAGCATGAGTATGTCGTGAGCTTCCAAATGATAGAGGCCTCAACATCGTCACGTAGCTTGATATGCAGTTGTGACTAGAGACGAAAACTCATTAATGTGCTCGGTCGTCAAGCCATGGCTTGTGTCTATCTGGTCCACCCAAGCACTTGTGGTGAAGGGAAATGTTGAAAGTCAATTTATCTTGTTCTTGGAAATATCATGAATGAGCGGCACGATGTGCATAGGACACTAACCGTTCAACCAAGGGGATTTCGGAAGACATGCTACTTTTGTCATTCCCCATGATAACCTTTGTCCTCTAATGGAAAAGGGACACGTATTATATACTCCCTCCGTTCTAAAATATAGGGTGTATCTTTTTCAAAAGTCAAACTTGTGCGTGTTTGACTTAGTTTCTAGAAAAAATGTATTAATATATATAATACGAAATTGTATCATTGGATCCGTCAAAAAACTATTTTAATAATTTTTTATTTTGTTAATGTTGATAGTCTATTCCGTAATCCTAATGAAACATGTATACATCTGATTTTTCATGAAAACTGATGCACCTTACGTATATTCTAAAATGGAGGGAGTAACTTATACTATAACTACCTGGCATATATGTCTTTTTATTTATCTCACCATTTTTTTTCACCAAAATTTACCCCCCTCACACACATGTGTTTGAAACTCGTAGCTAGCTTTCTTGCAGTCAGGGTTGGGCCACGGGAAGTCCAGATACGATCATTAGCCAGATTCCACCTGTCCACACCATGGTGCGACACTATTTCCTCTGTCTTGTCAATGAGCTCGTGAACGCGCTAATCCCCAAACCGAGCGAATGGCACGTAGGACCGCGCCAACCGGAGCCAATTATCGTCCCTGTGTGCAAGAAGAAAGCGAACCGAATCCACGATAAGACCGAAGAAATTATGTTAGGTCGGCCGCACGCCATGATTACATGCAGCCTCGTACGCAACTGTGACTCACGACGGGCGCATGTGGGACGTGGCTCGCGACGTCCCTGTCGATGGATCATCGTCGGGCAAAGCCGAGACGCGATGTGCTCCGGCGGGCCTCGGCGGATAGACTGACTGTGGCTGGGTCGAGGTCGCCAGGCCCATGCGCTGCCGGTGCCGGCTGGTGCGTGGCCCGCAGGCGCCCCGCCGGTGTCGATCGATCCGGCGTCCTCCTGTCCAAAGCTCCCGGGTCACTTCGTGCCGGGTGCAACGCACCGGACGACCACCCCCGGCCGGTGTCGATCGATCCGGCCGTCTAGACTCTAGTCTCGCGTCAAAGCCGACCGAGCTGGCCGGCTGCCCTGCTTGAGACGCTGGGGGTTATGCACCGTCACCGTCTCGTCACAGGGCAAACTGCGGCACGATCCAGAGCTTTCTGGGGCTGCTCTGGGATGGGGACAGTTTCAGTGGGGAAAACTGTATTGTGCTGATAAAGAGGGTGGTTCACATCGTGAGGTCCATTTTTTCTTTTAAAAATGGCATTAGCAGGTACATTTCGTAAATATTAATTGATCTCTGCTTAGTAGTAACAACGGACTTTGTATTTCCATTAAGCAACTGATGAAAAGGGGGAAGCCCGGTCGAAATATTAATAAGTATTCTGACTAAAGATATTCTTTGATATATTAGGTTTTCAGATAACTTACCACATATGCCATGGCTAAACATATTCTTCTGTTACCTAAACGAACAAGCATCCGGAAGATGTTTCACATCCCTTGGATTCACTAATAAACGTTGCATCACTTCAGAGGTGGATTACATAAGCCCTCAGTTGAATAGCGTATTTCTTATTCGCAAAAAAAGGTAATAGCATATTTCTCTTCCATTATATGGCTCTATTGCATTGACAAAGTGACCTCACTTCAATTATTTACGATAAAAAGGACCAACTGCACAAGTTCTCCCGACAGATAGGCCACTAGATCGTCCAGCAAAATTTCAGGTCAGTAGACTGCCAAGCATAAATCGGTTGGAGGTAAAGATTTCCTAAGAGGATGATTCTATGGCTCTTTCGCGAAAATACAAAAGTGAACATGGATGCGCGCACACCGGCTTGAGTTGTAAATTCATAAAAAATACTAGAGAAAATTAAAATTTTCTGAACTTTTGCGGTATGAAACTTAGTCGATCATTCTACTCGCGTGTGAAGTTTCATAATGTATTGACACCCATGGTATTCTTAGTGAAAAAAAATACAAATGCGACCATACTATTCATTAAACAGTGATTTTCAATATAGCTTCATTTTTGTCATTTTTGCCCAGATTAACACGGATGTGATTTTTCCTGAAACTTCATATGCGAGTATACCGGTTGACTATGTATATTATAAAAATAAATTCAGATTTTTTGATTTTTTTTCTAGCATTTTTTCAAATTTACTATTCATAAAGGGTGCGCGCGCACCCATGTTCACCAAATCCGCGTCCGTTATCTTTCGGTCTAATAACCACTATTACAAAGTACAAAATGTAAAAGGCCCATATGCGAGCAATCTAATTAATGTAGAAAGAATATTCAACTTCGCGTGCACAATCGTAGTGAATCAGCAATAAAGGAGATTCTGGGTTATTAACATGGTGCCTACCGCTAGTCCGCTACCTTGTGGAGCTTATAGAGCATGCAAAATGAATTTGATTTTGAGGGACGCATCTGGCGAGATCAAAAGTGCATCGAGGATCACATGCATCTAGCTTCACCTCTGGATGCTACAAAGAACCAGCGTCTAGCACTCAGCACCAGCTGGTCCATCTGAAGGTTATTTGCCTTTTTCCGTGTTTGGTTCCAAATTTTGCATTCATATGTTGTATGTGGCGCAAAGCATCTGCCTAAACCTTCTATTACCTTCGGCCAAACATATACTAGTAGCTAGCAAACCTTCCACCAAATGCAATGCTGATTATTAGGGCATGTATAATGATGCTATTTTAGGAGTGTCACATAGGATAAATATTGAGATGGAGGAGAGAGAAATCATAACAGAAGGCTTGTTATCTCTTGTTTAAGAGATGATCTCTTAGCATAATATGTCTCACCACGTTTTTAAGAATTGCTAATTATTAAAAATAATACTAAGAAATAACTCATTATAGACATTCTTTTATCATCTCTAAATTACATGTAAGGCTTAAGATAATATTTTTTTTATCAACCACTGTACACGCCCTAAGCTATAAACCTTCCGCCAATGCAAGCATGCTAAATCAACTTACATGATTAGTATTGGAGAGATGCCATATCTACGTAAAAGTTGTTACAGGTTTAACGCAACAAGCAACATGGACAATAAAAAAATGGTGGTAAGAGGAGGAAAGGGCCCACCCATCCGAAAATCAGAGGGGTGAGAGAGAATTATTAGGAAGTTCACGTAAAATTCTCACGTAGTTGCCCATAGGTCTAGTTGTTAGTATTGAGGCTGCTGCTTGGATGTTGTTGTTTAGCTAGCCGAATGTCCGGACGCCCGCAAAACTTCCACCTCCAGTTCGCGAGATTTCAGAGAGTCGGACGAGTCCACGGAAGTATGCGAGACGGCGTTGGATGTAAACAACATTCGGACGGGTAGGACCGGACGTTTGCGGCCGATATAAGGGTTGGCTTTGGAGATGTCTGAAGCTGGGATGGGACCAGTGGCAACAGGTGGTGTTCGTGACGGAGAAGCGGCATGGCATTTGGCACGTCGACAACGGCGGGTCTCAACGGCATGTAGCGGCGAGGTCTCGTTGGTGGGCGTGTGATGATGGACGAGCGCAGGATGGTGGCGTTGTCTGGCGTCGTGGTGGCGTCGACGACAGCTAGACCGGGTAAGGTAGATGCAGCAGTACAACATTAAAGATGAATTGGTGGCAGGTGGCTGCGGCGGCCTCATACCCGCAGGCGTCCTGATTGAGGACTGCGCCGGACTGGTGGGTGTCCTATACCCGGCAGGAGTCCTGGTTGGGACCTCCGGTCTTAAATGTTAGGTTTGGATGCGAGGTCTGTTTGGTATTAGACCCAGACTATCAACATTTCCTTCATCAACTGGATAGGAGTAGCGACAGTTGTTGCCTAGACGGTGGCTTTAGTCTTACTGTTGTATGCCTTTATAAGATTTTGTGTGAATAATTAATAAAGTGGTTGCATACATCGTCCAATGTAGAGGTCAGGGTCTTCCTCCTTTTCTAAGAAAAATAAACCTCCTCTCACCTTTAGCTTTTTTTTGACCCGATGCATACCCTGGTGACACCTCGCTATGAGCCTCTCCCTCCTCCGGACGTCACCTTCTGGAATGCATATCGTGCGGCGCGCGGTCTGGTCTGCAGTTGGGACGCATCTAGTCCAGCTGCTCATAAACCCTCACGGTCAAACCGATCCATTCAAAAACCCTTCCATCATCCCATGTGCGCGCACCTGAGACCGACGCGCATTTGATCTCTGGTCCGTGGTCGTCGTACACATTCAGACGACCGGCGCGGGGAAATCCGGCCGTCGCCGTCGCCGTTTTTCCAAGCGATATCTCCGGCCGGAGTACGTTGGGGCTGCCATGTTCGCCGATATGGGCGCTAAAATAATCGCCAATCAATCAGGCTAGCCGCTAGTGCTCGGCGAAAGCAAGCAAAAGGCAGGCACTAACCTCGATCCGGTCCGATCTCGGGCAATCGACCGATCTCCGACGACGTAACCCGATCCAAAGTTCATTCCAGACTGCGATGTCTCGCTCCCTGGCTGCTTTCCCGTCTCTGTCGATCGGGACGTGTACGTGAGCAGCTGGCTCTCTCTCCCAAGCTTAGCCAGCGCTGTTTTTTTTTTGCGAATATTAGCCAGCGCTGTTAATTACACCAGGTCGCCTCGTTCACGTATGAAATGAAGATTTTAGGCAACGATTAGTTGAAGGCCCGTCACGGTCACGCTCAGGATCATGCGCGGGGATAACATCTCAGATCGCGGGGTCGTGCTAGGATTTAATGTTAAAATCTGTAAGCATATTTATTTTCTCAATTAGCACAGACACATTCATGGTCGATCGTGACCAATCTAGCTTAAATGGTTCAGGTAGGAGTAATGAGTACACACAGTGCTCTGGACCACTGTACGTATGATCACGACACACTTGTTTCATGGAAGAAGCGACGCGCGCGCGATGGCGAAAGAGACGATCGAGCTGCATATGCATGGTCCCTCCCTCCGAATTGAGTGAAACACATGTGGAAATGTTTGGCTAGCTAGGCGGCTCTCAGGTGGGCTAGATGGGTGATGAGTGTAGGGGAGACCGGAGGGAGAACGTCCGGAACTGAAGATGTGGACGCATTGCCACAATTTTCAAAATTATTGACTCCTTTCTGCTGTGGAAAGGACGTCAGCTGGTGGTTTTCCACTAATATTCCAATTTTGCAACTTTGGAGTGATATCGAAAAGGAAAAGGCATTAATGTTGCAAATGATTGATTCCTTTTTTTTTGACTTATAAGTACTATTTATTGCAAGGTGATCACCATAATATCTTTTACAATGAAAGTGCTCTTTTGATCCCGAGCTCATATGCTCCCGCATGAACAGTAAAATCGAAAAAAATAGTAAAAGATTCAAAAAATCTGAATTTCTTTTTTGTGATAAATGTTCTAACTGCATGCATAATTTCACGTCAAAATGACATTCGTGGAGGTCTGAGCAAAAATAACAAAATCGATGCTCCAAAATTAGTCTTTTTGGACCATCGATTTTATTTTTTTGCCCAGACCTCCAGGAATGTCATTTCAACCTGAAATTTTGCACGCGGTTAGAAAATTTATCAATGTTCATAAAAAAAATCAGCTTTTTTTGTTCTTTTACTATTTTTTGGATTTTACTGTTCATGCGGGAGCATATGAGCTCGGGATCAAATACTCGCTGTCCCTTTTACAAGTGTATCAATAATCTCTACGGGTG
This sequence comes from Aegilops umbellulata, assembly GCA_032464435.1. Classification (NCBI taxonomy): domain Eukaryota; kingdom Viridiplantae; phylum Streptophyta; class Magnoliopsida; order Poales; family Poaceae; genus Aegilops; species Aegilops umbellulata. The sequence goes on from CP136054.1 coordinate 448,374,792, forward strand.
GATCTTCCAGCCACCAAAAATGGGATCAAATACTCGATGTCCCTTTTACAAGAGTATCAATAATCTCTACGGGTGGATCTTCCAGCCACCAAAAATGCTACACTTACATAAAATTTACACGGATTGGTTTTCATGGACTCCTCTTTCACCAATCCTTGCCCCCCGCCCCCCTGATTTTCACTGGTGGCCCCCTTCCCACCTAATCTCCAGCCATAATTTGCCACTTTAGCCCGTAACAGCAAATCCATAACTTATCTCCGTAAGTGTACCATCTTGGTCCATCCACCCCGCACACGCCTTGCTTCTAGCTAGTTTGGCTAAATCATGGATAGTGCAATTAGTCTCTTTAGGAGCATGCTCAAAAATAATATGCGGGAAATCACACACAAGATGTATATATCATAAAAAAACCGACGCCAATAGACCGAAAGAGCGACCTCCATTCTTCATTGTCTCTATCACCTCAATATTGCCATAATTCACCTCTATGCGATTACACCCAACTATAGTTGCCAAACTGAGAGCAAACCATAAAGCCAATGTCTCAGCCATAAGTGCATATGATTGATTCTTTTTTTATCATGTGATACTAGTACAAAACCCTGGTTCCATGCAGTGCGGAGCTTCATGGGACCAAACGGGGCAATTGCCCCCCTACTCTAGGAAAACTCTTTAAGTGTTTCCCTAATTATTAGGCTTGAAAATCAAAGATTTCTCAAAGTTCATGCATATATCTTCTTGGCCCCTCAACAATCTTCGTCAAGCTCCGCCACTGGTTCCATGGTTGCTATGGGCCGCTCCATACATTAGCATACGGTAATAATGTTTTTATCTATTGTTCTGTCACACGAGGTTCATATGTCATAGGGTTCATCTAGTGAAGATACAGTTGTGAGACAGATCCATTTGTGAATAACCTCATATTTTATTTTTATTTTCTTAAGCCAATTCATTTGGCATCAATGATGGGCTTCACTTAGATATTCAGTAATCAATACTATATGGTTGTTTCATTAGCAAGTGCGGATGCCATGGATTGATCCTCATTTTCTAACGCATTAATATTTATTTTATACTCTCACAAATCATAATGAGTCATGTCATCAAATTATTTTTAGTTGTTCGATTTACTAACTTGGTCTGCGCTAACAACCATACAACTATGATATTATTTGGCTATATGGTTTACTTATAGATGTACATTGGGTCTTCATTCAATTAGTTTATCACTGGCTTGTTCAGGTGAATGAACAATAGTGAAATCGGTGTGCATTAGATGGGCTAGATCACTATTACTAAATGTGAAGCATGGCTAGTGAGTAGTGACAAAAAATGATGCATTATCCATGCTAGGGTAAAAAGATTATACAATTAGCTACGGTTTATTCTTTATTTCGTTTTGAGAATTGTTAGCTATGGTTTATGTTTACAATGGTGTGTCAAAGCACTAAATCTGAACATGGGCAGCCCTGCCCACAGTCCGAACCCGAAACTCAACCATCGGGCCGGTGTTGGGCTTTAATTTTTGGCCGGAAGGCCCAGCCCAAAAAAACAGGGAATGCTAAAAAATGGTATTTTAGTGAAAATATGCATAATAATGTACTGATATGCTCCGGTTAAATTTTTTTCAAGTAGGAAACATAACATTATTTATATTTCCGTGTTGGGTCAGACTTGGGTTTATTGGTCATGCTTTTTAAAGCCCGACCCAAAAGAAGTCCGACACAAGGAATGCCAATGTTTACTCTATACAAATGTTTTGTAGTTTACTATACATAATATATTAGGTGTTGTAAGTGTTACTGGCATTTTTAATGGAGTATCAAATAGTTGTTGTAGTCTTTTAGATATCTGGGTGTACCACCTAATCTATATATTTTACATTGATCAAATCACATATTTATGCTTGTTTTTTGTGACATCGCGTTATGAGAGATACCACTAGTAAATGTATGAATCATGGTCCAATTTCTCACATAAGAACGCACTTTAGTTTTTCTTTACTTGATGGTTTAAAGATGTTTTTAACTAATTTTAAAATAAAAAAACTTTATCTTCTTTTACGAGGTAAATGAAGGTCTCTATTACTTAAGGCGATGCGTTATTCTTACAAAGTTCAACAACTTCATCCAAACCATCACGCGGGTACACGCGGCTAGCCAATGACTAACTTTATCTTGAGCACAGAAGATAAAGTTAGTCATTGGCTAGCCGCGCGGCTAGCTGATGAAGTAGGATCTCCCTGTCACACTTCAGCATCTCCAAAAATACTTTATCTTTCATCTCATTAACTATACATATGTTGTTGCAAACATATAGAAATACTTTATCTTTCTTTAAAAAGAGTCTGATAACTGTTTCAGGTCTGACAAGTGGAATTTGGAATAGCAAACCATGTTACCAGGCACTGATCAGTACTAATATATCCTCGTCCGGCCCAGCCGACACCTGCTACTGTTCGACACCGCACAACCTCAACGCTGCCACATCCGATGCACACGAACGACACCGCATCTCGACCGGCCGGCCATGCAAGATGCAACAGCCGGCGCCTCAGCCTCTACTCCGATCCCTGCGCGCACATGCAGTAGGACTGTTCATCCATACGCGCGCACCGCACGTACGCTCTAGCGAGCGTACGTAGCGAGCAGGGAATTGTTCCGGCGACGGCCGGGGGCCACCAACCACGTGAATGCTCCCCGGCCCCCACACCGCGCTCCCCTCCCCTCCCTCCCCAGCTATCACCTTCAAGCATCACGCCTCCGTCCGTCCCCTTCACTTCACTAGCATCCAGGTTCGCCTCCCCGCCAACGTCGCTCTCGGCCCATCCGCCCGCCCCCCGCGCGCGTCTCCACTACCCCCTCCCTGCCAGATCGCCCGCTCTAGCCGCGCGCGGCGGCCGGCCGGCGGGCTAACCTCCAAGACGCATCATGGACTCCCCGGGCACCGCCGGCCCTCCGCCCTCCTCCGCGGGCGACGCGCAGCAGCCGGTGGCGCTGGCGGTGGCGCCCCCGCAGCCTCAGCCGCCGCCGCCGCAGCAGCTGAGCAGGTACGAGTCGCAGAAGCGGCGGGACTGGAACACGTTCCTGCAGTACCTGCGCAACCACCGCCCCCCGCTGACGCTGGCGCGCTGCAGCGGCGCGCACGTCATCGAGTTCCTCAAGTACCTCGACCAGTTCGGCAAGACCAAGGTGCACGCGTCCGGCTGCGCGCACTACGGCCAGCCCAGCCCGCCCGCGCCCTGCCCGTGCCCGCTCCGCCAGGCCTGGGGCTCCCTCGACGCGCTCATCGGCCGCCTCCGCGCCGCCTACGAGGAGAGCGGCCACGCGCCGGAGTCCAACCCCTTCGCCGCGCGCGCCGTGCGGATCTACCTCCGCGAGGTCCGCGACGGCCAGGCCAAGGCCAGGGGCATACCCTACGAGAAGAAGAAGCGCAAGCGCACCCCGGCGCTCCCCGCCGGCGCTGCCGGGGAGGGGACGAGCTCCTCGTCAGCCGCCGCGGGTGTCCCGGGCCGCGGCAAAGGAGGAGAGCAAAGTGGCAGCGGCACCGCGGCGGCTTCGCCCACCGGCGCCCAGGCGGAAGGGAGTAGCGTCACCGCTGCACCAAGCACCTCCCGAGTATAGTAGAATCAATCACCTCGCCGACAAGAGACCTCCCTCCTTGTCGTATTTGCTTCCCTACGTACGTGTCGGTAATGTATACATCGTTCGCGCTTAATTTGCAAGGTTTGAGCTATATTTCTCTTGCCATTTGGTTTCACTATCCTTCTCCCTTTTCTTGTTTAATTTTTCTCGATCGAGTCCTTATGATTTTAGCTACCTAGGTCAGTGAGTAGCTGAGTAAGTATGTGCCAGTCGGCAAATGGTAATTGAGATTTGAATATTGGAGTTTCGGGAGCTGAACAATTGATCAGTGCTAGCTGATGTTTTGCTATTGTCCCAATGTCCCACCATACATACCCTCCGTGGTCACAATATTTGAGGTAATTGGGTATTTAAGATCTTCCATCGCAAGGAATCTCTCCATTTTCTTTTGATTGCCATGCATTGTTTTCTATAAGTTCTTGGCAAACATTATATTTGGACACTGCTATAGTGAGACGCTGTACTGTGTGTACTGCACATGCATTTTCACTTCAAGTTTGTGTTCCACTAATACTGTGCAAATGGAGACATACGCAGGTGCCAATTAAAAGCTTGCATGAATGGTGCATGTACTCCTCCGGTGCACACATACATTAGTCAAGTGTACGACCTCCTCAACCACATTACTACCATTGATATTTAATCCCTTTCCAGAGAGACTAATCAGCGTGCACGCATGCATTTCTCAATTTAACTACCTGTAATTTAAGGTTATTTTTACTTGATAAACTAGTTGAATTGGAACCTGTAAAATCTGATCTATAGTTGCATTGAGACCGAATGCCCTGGATTTTGATCCGAGGGTACTGCTTGAAAGGAGGAGTACTGAACTCAAGGCAGATCGATCTTCTCAGGTCCCCGGCCGGATGGGACACTGTAGAGTCACTGCATGCGGCCGGGGCGTAATCTAGGCCCATGGCGGCGGCGACCACACGTGCGGGCGCGCTACCGGCCGGCCCACTGTTGCTCTCTCTCCAAAGATCTCGTCCCCCACTCCATCTTCCAGCTCCGACGTGCGCGGCTGGCCGGCCATGCACCCCTCTGCATGCATGCATGGCTGGTGCAACTTCCTTCAACTTAGTTGACCTCTTCCTTCCATTTTTTACCCTCCCTCGCCTTGATCTATTTTTCTTTCCCCCGTGTTACTTTATATCCGGAGGGGTAGAAACATCAGATTTCCAGATTGAAACGATGAACACAACTTACAGATTGCCTTCTGTATCTCTATCTCCTCCTCTCTTCTCACACCTTGCCGCCAGGCTTTAATTTGATCGACCTCCATCCCCCCCCCCCCCCATGCATTTTTGGCCGCAGCCGCCATGCTGGATCGATCCCCTTTTCTGAGAGGGAGAGGGAGAGAGAGACAGAGAATAAGAAAAGGAGATAGGCAAAGATGAAGAACAGTAGCTAGCCTTTTCCTCCCCCCACTTTCTCGCGAAGGGACGCACGGCGTGTGTCGTGTGCAGTGCCATGGATCGCTAGCTAGCTAGGCCGCCTGATCGACCCGAGAAAAGGGATGATGCTAGTGAATCGCTAGCTAGCTCGCCTCGATCTCCATCGGTCGTCTTTTGCATGGCCCCTCCTGGCATCATTTCATCATCTCATGGATCAGGCAGGCAGGCTGGCCCGGCCTCACGCTGACCGGCCGGCGTCCATCCATCCGTGATCCGCCAAATCGATCGGCACTGTGGCTAAGCACTGTGCATCCACTTTGCACATTTGTACACGACAGCGTACGTGACCCCACCGTGCAAACACTCCCTGAGCATAAACCACCGACTTCCCGCGTGCTCGCTTTTAAGATGCTTGACATAAATCAATCAATGGGGTAGACCAGATTTTGGTTGCTAAGGTTTCCTTCCACAGTCATGCATTTTGCCTATGTTCTTTCAGCTAGGGCCGCTTTTTAATTTTTATCACTAGTAAAAGCATATTCTATTTCCGAGTATACAGCTAGGAATCTCGGAATTCACCACCCTTAGCTACTTTTTACACTTCCGTTTGGGCAGTCCTAGTGCACTATATCAATGATATTCAATACACAATCTGTTTATATCAATTGAATTGCAAAAACATCTTACATTTATGAATGGGGGTAGTAGATAGTTACATATAGTGGTGCCAGTGCACTATATCTTAGTGTTGTACCTAAAACAACCCTCGTAATGTATTTTGTGAGAGAAATGTTATGGGATGTCCTGGTTTTGGGTGCTAAGGTCAATGTCTAGATTAAGATATGGTTGCTCTCTCTTTCCTCATTAAATAAGTTGCCACATCACATTTTTACCTATGAACCAATGCACTGATACAAGCATTGAGAGTCCCCTTCAAACTTGGACTATTATATCAGAGTTCATGTTGGATTGTTTGCTTGGTAAACCCATTTACCAAGGATGACTAGGACACGACAGTTAGCCGAAGAAGCTAGAATTGTCGATATGTAACCAAATGTGGACCACAATCACTATAATATATATACAACAGATAATAACCATACGAGAAAATGAATTTTGAGTTTAGCTTGTTTTTCGGTAATAATGTCATTCACATGATGCAGTTTAGAGTCATGCAAGACTAGCTACTACTTACAAACTTCTATACGAACTCGATCATCTTGATATTTTGCCTGGTAAAACCATTTACCGAGGAGGATTGCAAATCAAAAACTTATATTTGCTTCTCTATAATCACCCGGTCCCCATTGGGAGCTAGATGGAACTTAGAGATTTGAAATTTCTTCACGAGGCATTCCCATGAAAACGCTAGGTTGACTACTCTCTCGACATACTGCGATGATTCAACCTGCGGGATCTTAAAGGCTTATGCTATTATCTCATTGGATTGCCTCTTCACGATTTCATATGAAATAGGCATAGGGAAGAATGTCGTTAATGTCACAGAAAAGTCCCTATCTCTAACAAGATTTAGGAGTATTTTTTTCTTTTGGAAAATCGTGCGGTAAACATATTTTGGACCCGAGAGTGTGGTTGCCATCTACCCATTGTATGCTTTCTGGAATTCATCAACCCCATTGTTGTGGAAACCATATATCGACCAACTTTGAATGCCCTGTCCGCCCGCCATCTACGACCCTCCGTATGTGACCAGTATACATTGTTCCTTGTTCCTTTTGTCATTTTTGTACATGTCACATATAGTCATATTTAAGTTCCAATTTTTACACAGACATACTTGTAACCATCTTCTACATGCATCATTTACATAGAGTTTTTTTCACGCATATAAAGGGTATATTTTAGCCATATAAAACTATAGGCTTTAGATATCCATGTATAGGTTTAGAACATTTCAGCTACTCAGTCCTCCGCCAGGGAGGCACCTTGTGGAATGCGGGGTGGGGGGGGGGGGCACCAACCCCTTTATTTTCCTTTTGGGTTTCAACTTTTAATCTTTTATATCTTTTGAATCAATAGTTCAAATTAAGTTCTGTTTGCATATTCATGTTTGAGAGTCGGCGTTGGAGATCCCCTAAGCTTTAATGGACACTCAACAAAAGGAGGAAGATGCTTTATTAACTAGGTGATGATGTGAGGAATGCAAGACAAGTTTATGCCTATATTCACCCTTCCAGTACACCATGCTTAGCCTAGCCAGGTCATGAGCTACTCCTATATAATTATGTTTTATTATTACACTTTGTCCAAATTAACATGCATGATGCAGCCTTTGCTTAATTTTCTTTTAGTTTTAGGTCCGTTGAGTTCATCTTATAGTAGCTAGCTAGCTAGGCACATAATCAAGGGATGCCTCAGGCTGCTAGCTAGCTTGGCTATAATAGCTAACCTGTGCTGTTGCTTGTGCTTTATTCGATCGGGAGCCGTGGTTGCAACGTCGGATCGGCCGGGCATCCTTTTGTAGTAGGACTAGTATTTTTCTAGTTTTATTACTACTAGACGACGTACTGGGTGTACGGACGGCCATATTGTTTTGGGTAGCGGCACCGGCATCATCGGATTCTCGATCTGTGATGATTGGGGCCGTGACGTTATTAAATTTTGCGCCCGTACGTACATTCGTTGCGCTGCAGGCACCCCGACCCGACCCCTCGTCGCTTTGTTCTTTCCTGTCCTAGGTACGTCGGTCGTGTTGACCGGTGACCGAGCACGCAGATGGCAACAAGACCTGGCTTAGTTAACCTCAAAGCCAGTGATTCAAACCGTTTATTGCAGCTCCAATGCGGTGATCCAAACGAATGCGCATTTTGTCCGTTTTTTATCCGTTTGGGTCGACCATCCGCTCGTCGTCTATCCTGTTTTTGATTTGGGTCGGCAGTGCGTCCAACGCGCTGACCTATATTTGCCCGCGCGGCTAGCTTGTCGTTGTTTTTCAATCAATATACACACATTTTGCATAGTTTCACAAGCAACCAGTATACACAGATTGTGGGGTGCCGGAGGAATTGGTGATGTTTGAAAAGCGGGTTGGGTGTCTCAAAGTAGTCATTCCAAAGAAGGAAATGCCGCTCTCTTGGTTGCGATTCAACCCTGGAGTGCCCCGGGATCAAGCCTCGGAACAACGGTCGCTGCCTACTAAGGTGGTCGTGGACGACCAACACGGCAGACACCTTCTCCTCATCGTCGGATGAGGAATCACTAGTGCAGAACCGGGCTTTAGCGCCGGTTCGTAAGGGCCTTTAGTGTCGGTTCTGCAACCGACACTAAAGAGTGGGGACTAAAGCCCCCTCCCCTCTTTAGTACCGGTTCATCACGAACCGGCGCTAAAGGGCCACCACGTGGCAGGAGCCAGACCCGGGTGCTGGTAGACCATTAGTACCTGTTGGTAACACCAACCGGTACTTGTTACCAACCGGTACTAACTGTTTGGAGGGTTTTTTGATTTTTTTCCCATTAATTTTGTGTTTTCCTTTTAATTCTTTTTTGTTTGCTGGTATTTTACGACACTACATATTGTACACGTTATGCATATATATAAATAGATTTTCTCGTAGAACCGCATATATATAAATATATATCAAGGAATGTCTCACAACCACCACCGTACCATTAGTTATTCACACATACACATGTATATATATATATATATATAATTTCTCCTACATGTTGCCTTGGTGCCTTGGGAGCACGATGACAAGTGGTTTATGGGGGCGGTAGAGGGTAATAGTATTCTCCTTTGGGATCTATGACCTGGTCGAGCAAAAATCCTGCTATTTCCTCTTGAAGTGCTCGTATGCGCTCCGTTGTTAGGAGCTTCTCCCGCACGTCATGGAACTGTTAAGAAGGAGATCAATATTGATAATCATGTAAAAATTGTGAATAGTGTTCTGTGAAACGTACTCATTGCTGTCTATCAGATCTGCTCCTTTCAGACGCCATCATGCGAATGTTCTCGCAAACGTAGTATGCACACAGATCATTCCCCGGTGCCTGCTTCAGGGCCTTTACAAGAATGGAATTGAATCAGATAATGATTAATCAAGCATGATAATTAATTAATGGTACTGAAACAAGAATTAAAGAGATGGTAGCTAGCTAGCTAGTACTAGCTACTTAATTACTTACCTTGGGTCGATACCAAAATAGCTTTTGTGGCCATTTTCCTGGAGTCACATTGATGTACTTTGCCCAAGCCCTGCCCGCCGGCAAAGAAAATTAATAAAGGGGTTATTAAAAATAGTTCATATCAGGAAATGACGAACTAAATAGGCCGAGATATAGTTAATAATGATTGAAATTACCTGTTGACTATCCCCTTCACGATGTTGTAGTCACTATGTTTTTTAAGTAGTGAGTCCAGTACTTCAACTTTTGCATGGTCAACTTTAATGTCTAACAAGATCCAGTGGAACCTGCATGTGCATACGTTTGCATGTATAAATTAAGCGGGCATGTGCATAGCACTAATCAACTATAACCCTAAACCCTATACACTTATTAACATCTAGTTACTAAGCAAAAACAGAATTTGTAGTACAAGACAATGTGACTCACTCGAAGTTGTAAGGAAGTAATATATCTTCATTGCTATTGAGGCGCTTCAAGAACTCTAGCATGCTATTCTCTACATCTTCTTTACAGTATTCCAATTTCCATGTGTATTCATTAACGGTATTTGGGTCAATGAACCCAATGCCATAGCGTCCACCTTTTTTCATTTCATACATCTTCATCCTGCATAATACCACAGAAACGAATATATAGCGAGGATATATAATTACAGGTAATTAATGATCAATCAATGAGCACTAGAGCTAGCTTGAGAATTAAATTACAGAAAGAAATCACTTACAGAAAATAGCAACTGACGATGGATTTGTCAAGTGCATCTTGATTGAATAACTGAAATAGTTCTGAATACTCAACGGACAGAGCTTTCTTATGGAAGTAACGATCTTCCTTGACTTTCACCATGAGGACTCTCGATTGGAAATCTTGGTAATGTTCATGTGCCATTGATGCAATTCATACATTCTCGTTGGGAGGTTCTTGACCTCGTCTGGCTCGACCAAAGGTTGGCCCCGGACATATTTCCGTTTTATTTCCTCCTCTCTAAGCGGAGACATGGGCTCGATCTCGAGGAGTTGTCCAACAGTGATACTGAGAATTTCAGCCTGCGTTATATGCTCCTCGGTTATTACCACATTGCCCACCTCGGGAACGTAAACTGTTTGCCCACAATAATATTGGGCGCACGTACTCTCACGTGTTGTTGGCACAACAAGCGGGGGGATCGATTGCGCCGCCTGTTCTCCCAGCTGGGGAATGGTTTTTCCACATTTTTGACAGCTGCTTGTTGGCTCGAGCTCGAGCTCGCTTCTTTCTGTAGTCGTGCTCAATGTGCCTTCCTGATTTCGTGCTCATAGTCTGAGTCAACAGGCTTGGGAGCTGGTGATCTAGCCATACGAATGAAGTGGTCAATCTTTTCCTCAAACACTTTCTCCCTCGGCGGCGTTTCCGGTTTCGGTACAAAATGGGCATCCACTTCTGCCCGCACTATGGCATTGTTTTGCTCCTCGGTCATGTCGTAAGGCCTCTGAGGAAGAGGAGCGAGGCTCGGACCATATTTATATCGCTTCGTGTCTCCGCCTGTACTTCTTGTACTACCTCGACTCGTACCGCTACGCACCATAGCTGCGGCGTGTCTCTTCTATGATTGCTGAGGCGGCGGAGACGGCTGACGTGGCTGAGTTGGAGCAGGAGGAGTGGCTTGACGTTGTGCCGGACTTAAAGGAGGAGGTGTGTCCTGACACGGTGTCGGACTTGAAACAGGAGGAATGGCATGAGGCTGTGCCGGACTTGAAGCAGGAGTCTGCTCATGCGTTCGTGAACTTGGAGGAGCGGGACTCTGCTGACTCGGTGGCGGACTTCGAGGAGGAGCCGGTGGACTTCGAAAGATGATGCAATCCTTTCTCCATAGGATGATACGATGTATGGCCTCTCTCAGTGTGTGCTCGTCGTCACCTCCAGGAATGTCAAGCTGTAGCCCCGAATATGGGTCCACCACCTCATCAACCAAGACACGAGCATAGCCCGCTGGAATCAGGGCGCAATGGAAGGTTGCTTCGGGGGTAATTGGAAAAGCAACTGCGTCCGCCACCTTCATGGATATGTTCTTCATTTTGAAGTGTAGCTCACAATTAGTGTTCTCTATGATGTCATCCACAGGGTATGTATCGAGCAGTGCGTCGCCCGGGGCGGAACCAACGCTGCTTCTCGGCATGGATGGGACGGTGCTATCCAATGCTGGATGATCATCCACTTGCTGCTGCCGCTGCTGAGACCCCCTTTCCTGGCTAAGTGAGTCGATCTGCTGCTGCTGCTGGAATTTGAGTGCCAAGTCCGCGTGCCTTGCTTCTAGGCCTTGAAGGCGTTCCGTGCCCTGCTTCCTCTGCTCCTCCTCCAGCTTCCTCTTCTTCTCCTCCTCCATATTCTTTCTTGCACGGGTCCTGTAGTCATCGTTCCATTCCGAAAAGCCCTCATACCAGGAAATAACACCCTTGCCTCGTGTTCTTCCCAGGTGTTCAGGATTTCCCAGGGCGCGCGTAAGCTCGTCGTTCTCTCTGTTGGGCGTGAACACCCCCTTTTTAACATCTTCTATTGCGTCAAGTAACTTTTGACTTGCTCCTTTTAGACTTGCCTTCTTTGAAATCAGGCCTGTCTTCGGGTCCAACGCCCGCACATGCGCATAAAACCAACTTTTGCACCTGGGGGGCCAGCTCCTAGTAACCGGAGTGACCCGTGCATCCTCCATCTCTTGCTCAGACTTATCCCACTTAGGCATTGCCACCGCGTAGCCACCTGGACCCAGCCGATGGAACTGCGTCTTTTTTGCGGCATTGGCCTTGTTTTTGCCGACCGTTCGTTAGATAATTCGGATTCCTTGAATTTCACGAAAGCGGGCCAGTGTTCTCTTTGCTTCTCCAGTGTTCCCTTGAATTCTGGAGTCTTCCTTTCTGAAGCGAGGTAGTTGGCCCATACAGTTTTCTTGTGGGTGCTGAATGCAATTGCCATCTTCTTAAAAGCAGTGTCCTTGACTTTCTACACATCTGCATCAGTGAAATGATCTGGTAGGGTGAAATGTTGCATCAGAGATTCCCAAAGCTTTTGTTTTGCTCTGTCGTCGACCCAAGTAACATCTGGACATTTAGTTTTTGGCTCTTCCCATTCTTGAATGGAGATCGGGAGTTGGTCCCTCACAAGAACTCCGCACTAACGAGTCCACTTGTTCGCAATGTTCTTAGGCGTGAGGGGTTCGCCATTAGTTTTGATGGAGTCGATGTTGTACTTTACACCCTCCTTCAACTTTTTGCTCGGGCCTCGCTTTGTCCTGCTGTCTGTAGAAGCAGTTTTGCTCGATCCGGAGGGCTGAAAGAAGAAAGATCGATTCGTTAATATATATATCTTCAAATAAAAAAACACGTGATGATCACCAGATGCCTGCTTATATAAATATACCTCGCCAGTAGTCCTTGTTATTTCAAGATCAACATTGTCTGTGTCATCATAAACATTGTCTGCGTCATCATAATCATAATCATAGTTCATGAATTCATCAGCTCGGTCGTCGAGATCGAATACATTATCATCACCCTCCCCGGTATTGTTCAGATATTGGGAGCCGTCATCTGTTTCATTCAGATCATCTAGCCTGCGCGGGTTGCGTATGATCTTGAACAATTCCTCTTCTCTCTCTCTGCCGGTATTGTCCGCCATAGCTTTTACTTAACTAATACAGAAGAAATATAAAACAATTTAGTATTCAAATTACAATGCATGGATGCAATCAATAAGGAAAAACTGAATCATATATAGTACATAATATGCATCGTCTCGAATGATATATAATCTCAAGTACATCGTCTCGAATAATATATATAATCTCGAATACATCGTCTCGAATATTATATAGCGAATACATCACTGGCTAGGTAGCTAATAAAGATCGAATACTACAGAAGAATCTAGGCCACTCGCGGATTCTGGGGCGCGAGCGGTGGACACCCAAAGAGAAGGAACCATCACAGGATCATATCTCCGGTCATCTGCCCAAAGAACCTGCCAGGTATTGGAGAACCTGACGTCCATAGCAGCCATGTAGCGATGGACGTGCTTGCTAGCTCTTGAGCTTGCGTTGGTTTTCCCCGAAGAGGAGAGGATGATGCAGCAAAGTAGCGTAAGTATTTCCCTTAGTTTTTGAGAACCAAGGTATCAATAGAGTAGGAGGCCACGCTCAAGTCCCTCGTACCTACACAAATCGATAGCAACTCGCAACCAACGCGATTAGGGGTTGTCAATCCCTTCACGGTCACTTACGAGAGTGAGATCTGATAGAGATAATATTTTTGGTATTTTTGGTATAAAGATGCAAAGTGAAAAGTAAAAGGCAAAGTAAAAACAAAGCAAGATTAAAGTGATGGAGATTGATATGATAAGAATAGACCCGGGGGCCATAGGTTTCACTAGTGGCTTCTCTCAAGAGCATAAATATTCTACGGTGGGTGAACAAATTACTGTTGAGCAATTGACAGAATTGAGCATAGTTATGAGAATATCTAGGCATGATCATGTATATAGGCATCACGTCCGTGACAAGTAGATCGAAACGATTCTGCATCTACTACTATTACTCCACTCAGTGACCACTATCCAGCATGCATCTAGAGTATTAAGTTAAAAACAGAGTAACGCTTTAAGCAAGATGACATGATATAGAGAGATAAATTCATGCAATATGAAATAAACCCCATCTTGTTATCCTCGATGGCAACGATACAATACGTGCCTTGCTGCCCCTTCTGTCACTGGGAAAGGACACCGCAAGATCGAACCCAAAGCTAAGCACTTCTCCCATGGCAAGAAAAACCAATCTAGTAGGCCAAACCAAACTGATTATTCGAAGAGACTTGCAAAGATAACCAATCATACATAAAAGAATTCAGAGAATATTCAAATATTGTTCATAGATAGACTTGATCATAAACCCACAATTCATCGGTCTCAACAAACACACCGCAAAAGAAGAAGATTACATCGAATAGATCTCCACAAGAGAGGGGGAGAACATTGTATTGAGATCCAAAAAGAGAGAAGAAGCCATCTAGCTAATAACTATGGACCCGAAGGTCTGAGGTAAACTACTCATACTTCAACGGAGAGGCTATGATGATGTAGAAGCCCTCCGTGATGATGGCCCTCTCCGGCGGAGCTCCGGAACAGGCCCCAAGATGGGATCTCGTGGATACAGAAAGTTGCTTCGGTGGATACAGAAAGTTGCGGCAGTTTTTGGCTCCTCTTCTGATCATTTGGGGGTACGTGGATATATATAGGAGGAAGAAGTACGTCGGTGGAGCTTCGATGGGCCCATGAGGGTGGGGGCGCGCCTGGGGGTGTAGGGCGCGCCCCCCTACCTCGTGCCCTCCTCGGAGCTTCCTTGGCGTAGGGTCCAAGTCTCCTGGATCTTATTTGGGAAGAAAATCACGTTCGAGAAATGATTTTTCTGTTTGGACTCCGTTTGATATTATGTTTCTTCGAAACACTGAAATAGGAAAAAAAACAACAATTCTGGGCTAGTCCCAAAAATAATATAAAAGTGGAAAATAAAGCCCAATATAGTCCAAAACAGTACATAATATAGCATGGAGCAATAAAAATTATAGATACGTTGGAGACGTATCAGGCATCCCCAAGCTTAATTCCTGCTCGTCCTCGAGTAGGTAAATGATAAAAACAGAAATTTTTATGCGGAGTGCTACTTGGCATAATTTCAATGCAAAATTTCTTAATTGTGGTATGAATATTCAGATTAGGAAGATTCAAGACAAAAGTTCATATTGACATAAAGAATAATAACACTTCAAGCAAACCAACAAAGCAATTATGTTTTCTGAAAGTAACATGGCCAAAGAAAGTTCATCCCTACAAAATCATATAGTTTAGTCATGCTCCATTTTCGTCACACAAGAATGCTCTCATCATGCACAACCCCGATGACAAGCCAAGCAATTGTTTCATACCTTAATAATTTCAAACTCATAAACTTTCACGCAATACATGAGTGTGAGCCATGGATATAGCACTATGGGTGGAATAGAATATAATGATGGGGGTTATGTGGAGAAGACAAAAAGGAGAAAGTCTCACATTAACGAGGCTAATCAATGGGCTAGGGAGATGCCCATTGAAGGAGTCCTGGATTAGGGGGTGTCCGGGTAGCCGGACTATACCTTAGCCGGACTACTGGACCATGAAGATACAAGATTGAAGACTTCGTCCCGTGTCCGGAGGGGACTTTCCTTGGCGTGGAAGGCAAGCTTGGCGATGCGGATATTTAGATCTCCTACCATTGTAACCGACTTTGTGTAACCCTAACCCTCTTCGGTGTCTATATAAGCCGAAGGGTTTTAGTCCGTAGAACAACAGAACATACAACAATCATACCATAGGCTAGCTTCTAGGGTTTAGCCTCCTTGATCTCATGGTAGATCTACTCTTGTACTACCCATATCATCAATATTAATCAAGCAGGACGTAGGGTTTTACCTCCATCGAGAGGGCCCGAACCTGTTTAAAACTTCGTGTCCCTTGTCTCCTGTTACGATCCGCCTAGACGCACAGTTCGGGACCCCCTACCCGAGATCCGCTGGTTTTGACACCGACATTGGGGCTTTCATTGAGAGTTCCTCTGTGTCGTCGCTTTTAGGCCCAATGGCTCCTTCGATCATCAACAACGATGCAGTCCAGGGTGAGAATTTTCTCCCCGGGCAGATCTTCGTTTTCGGCGGCTTCGCACTGCGGGCCAATTCGCTTGGCCATCTGGAGCAGATCGAAAGCTACGCCCCTGGCCATCAGGTCAGATTTGGAAGTTTAAACTACACGGCTGACATCCGCAGGGACTTGATCTTCGACGGATTTGAGCCACAGCCGAGCGCGCCATACTGTCTCGATGGGCATGATCTAGCTCTGCCGCCGAACAGTGCCCTGGAGGCGCATACGCTTCGGTTATGACCCTTAATTCGGAGCCGGCTGCGCCGATCGAGGATGAGCAGTTAGACGCCGCCTCGGGGGCTGCGATCTCAAAGGCGATTGAGCCAAATACCAGCCCCGCACTCCGCAAGGCCCGTGACTCCGAGGGGCCGGATTCCTCCCCGGACTCCAAGCCCTCCGCGCGCCTGCCAATCGAATCCGATTGGGCGCCAATCATGGAGTTCACCGCTGCGGACATCTTCCAGCACTCGCCCTTCAGCGACATCCTGAAGTCACTAAAGTATCTCTCTTTATCAGGAGAGTCCTGGCCGGACTACGGCCAGCAAGGTTGGGATACAGACGATGAAGAAATTCAAAGCCCACCCACCACCCACTTCATAGCCACTGTCGATAACTTAACCGACATGCTCGACTTCGACTCTGAAGACATCGACGGTATGGACGACGATGCAGGAGACGACCAAGAACCAGCACCTATAGGGCACTGGAAGGCCACCTCGTCGTACGACATATATATGGTGGACACTCCAAAAGATGGAGATGGCGATGGAACAGCAGGGGATGACACCTCCAAGAAACAACCCAAGCGCCGGCGTCAGTGGCGCCGCTCTAAATTCCGCTAAAGCAAAAACGATGATTCCGGCACGGGAGATAATAATACTCCGGATAGCGCCGAAGAACACCCCCTCCAGCAAGATTCAGCACAAGAGGATGGAGAAGCCAGCCCTCACGAGAGAGCGGCAGACAGAGAGGTTGAGGATGATAATTATATGCCTCCCTCCGAAGACGAGGCAAGCCTCGACGACGACGAATTCGTCGTGCCAGAGGATCCAGCCTAACAAGAGCGTTTTAAACGCAGGCTTATGGCCACGGCAAGTAGCCTCAAGAAAAAGCAGCAGCAGCTTAGAGCTGATCAAGATTTGCTAGCCGACAGATGGACTGAAGTCCTTGCGGCCGAAGAGTATGAACTCGAACGCCCCTCCAAGAGTTACCCAAAGCGCAGGCTGCTACCCCGATTAGAGGAGGAAGCACCTAAACCTATATCACCAGCGCATGACATGGCCGACCGGCCACCTTGTGGCCGTGACAGAGAGGCCTCTCGGCCCTCCACTCAAGTCGTGCCCCGGCGCCGCTCAAAACATACTAAGGCACGGGAAAATGCGCTAGACCTGCGAGAGATACTGGAGGATAAGGCAAGACAAACAAGATCGATCTACGGATCGCGTGGGCGCCCCACGACACGTGACGGGGATCGTCACTCCGGACATAATAAATCCGGCCGGGCCGAACACAATAGACAAAGCTCATTCGAGCTGCGTCGTGATATAGCCCAATACAGAGGCGCCGCACACCCACTATGCTTCACAGATGAAGTGATGGATCATAAAATCCCTGAGGGTTTCAAACCCGTGAACATCGAATCATATGATGGCACAACAGATCCTGCGGTATGGATCGAGGATTATCTCCTTCATATCCACATGGCCCGCGGCGATGATCTACACGCCATCAAATACCTCCCGCTCAAACTTAAGGGACCGGCCCAGCATTGGCTTAACAGCTTGCCAGCAGATTCAATCGGTTCTTGGGAGGACCTGGAGGCCGCATTCGTCGACAATTTCCAGGGTACCTATGTGCGACCACCAGACGCTGATGACCTAAGCCACATAATTCAGCAGCCAGAGGAATCGGCCAGACAATTCTGGACACGGTTCCTAACAAAGAAAAACCAAATAGTCGACTGCCCGGACGCAGAGGCCCTAGCAGCCTTCAAGCATAATATCCGCGACGAGTGGCTTGCCCGGCACCTTGGACAGGAAAAGCCAAAATCTATGGCAACCCTCACGACACTCATGACCCGCTTCTGCGCGGGAGAAGACAGCTGGCTAGCTCGCAGCAACAACTTACCCAAGAACCTTAGTAATTCGGATACCAAGGACAAAAGTGGCAGGTCGCGTCGGAACAAGCAAAAGCGCCGCATTAACAGCGACAACAATGAGGATACGACAGTCAATGCCGGATTCAGAGGCTACAAATCCGGTCAGCGGAAAAAGCCATTCAATAGAAATACTCAGGGCCCGTCTAGTTTGGACCGAATACTTGACCGCTTGTGCCAGACACACGGCACCCCCGAAAAGCCAGCCAATCACACCAACAGGGATTGTTGGGTGTTCAAGCAGGCAAGCAAGTTAAATGCTGAAAATAGAGACAAGTGGCTACGTAGCGACAACGAGGAGGAGCCCAAGCCGCCAAACAGCAGTGGACAAAAGGGTTTTCCCCCACAAGTGCGGACGGTGAACATGATATACGCAACCCACATCCCCAAGAGGGAACGGAAGCGTGCGTTACGGGACGTATATGCGATAGAGCCAGTCGCCCCAAAGTTCAACCCATGGTCCTCCTGCCCGATCACTTTTGATCGAAGGGACCACCCCACTAGCATCCGTCATGGCGGGTTCGCCGCATTGGTTCTAGACCCAATTATTGACGGATTTCATTTCACAAGAGTCCTTACGGACGGCAGCAGCAGCCTGAACCTGCTTTACCAGGACACTGTGTGGAAAATGGGCATAGATCCCTCGAGGATTAAGCCTACCAAAACGACCTTTAAAGGCGTCATACCAGGTGTAGAGGCCAACTGCACAGGCTCAGTCACACTTGAAGTGGTCTTCGGATCTCCGGATAATTTCCGAAGCGAAGAGTTAATCTTCAACATAGTCCCGTTCCGCAGTGGCTATCACACACTGCTTGGGCGAACCGCATTTGCAAAGTTCAATGCGGTACCGCACTACGCATATCTCAAGCTCAAGATGCCAGGCCCTCGAGGAGTAATCACGGTCAATGGAAACACCGAACGCTCCCTCCGAACGGAGGAGCACACGGCGGCCCTCGCAGTGGAAGTACAAAGCAGCCTATCTAGGCAGTTCTCTAGTCCGGCCGTTAAAAGGCCGGACACTGTCAAGCGCGCCCGGAGTAACCTACAACAAGATCGCCTGGCACGTTCTGAGCACGCGTAGCAATGCGGCCCGAGCCCCAGCCCTCGCAAAATGAAGAAACCAGTGCTTCGCGTACATAACTACGCTCTCAAAATACCATGGGCGCAGGGGAAGGGGCACCATCACGGCACGCCCAAAACACGGCTTAAACCGTACTAGGGGCTGCCGAATTCTTTCTTTATCTTCTCTTACTTTCAGGACTCCATACTTCGGACGACCTGTTCGGCAATTCAACTGCCGCACAAACGATGCAAGAACCAGGGAAGCAGACAAGCCATGCCGCATTATGGACTCCCAGGTGGTCTCTATCACGAGCAGTATACCTTTTTGCATATAAGATCCGCGGCCCGCCCCTGGACCGGACACGTTAAATAGTCCAACTTTTTGCTTATCGCGCTGTTTGTATCGTTCTGCTTTGATCGCAGCCCTTTTAAACAATGCATAGTCTTTATCTATTTTTTGCATTACCTTTTTTCCAAATATATGTTCATTAATGACATATTGCACCCGTACACTGTGGTACAGCAAATACGCCAGGGGCTTCAGTACCCCTCAATATGGTGTGAGAAGTCCGAACACTTTCACAAGTGCGGCACCCCGAACTTATAGCATTATATGCATCGGCTCCGAATCATGTCTTGGGTCAATAGTTGGGTTTGCCCGGCTCCTATGTTTTGGTGCCTTACGTTCCGCTATATCGGCTAAGGTAGCACTAGGAGAACTACTGCGATTGTGCCCCAGTTGAGCTGGGCTGAGCACCTCAGTAGAGAAAGCTAAAACTGACTGTCATGATGAAGCGAGAGACCAGTCACTGTTCGAGAGGTTTTTCGAGTCCCTAAAGACTTATGCCGCTTAGAACGAGGAACCGGCTTTGTCCGGCCAAGGCGTGGATAGCGCCCCGAACTCGGTCTTCCGAATTCTAGGGGCTTCGCCGAAATTTAAAATTATAGAGTTCTATGGCTAAGTGAGAGTGTTCAAGCATTATAGTCCGATTGCCTTGTTCGTTGTGCTGAGCGCCTCCCTCGAAGGACCCAAACATGGGAAAAAGAGCGCTCAGGTTTATCCCGAACACCCCAGCACTAGTGGCATGGGGGCAGATGACTGGCCATCTCTCAATTTTTGATAAACGGCCGCACAGAAAGTAATATTTTAAATTCAAAAGGCATTGCTTAGCGCACATGAACAAGTTTTCAGCGCACAGGACAACACGAGCGAGTTCATTCAAAAATTACATCCTTGGTACATTCATCCACCATAAGGCGGGCGCCCTTCAGAACATCCTTATAAGAGTTCTCGGGTTTGCGATGCTCCTTCCCCGGCGGTGGCCCGCCCATCACAAGCTTCTCACCGTACAGCTTGCCCCACTGCACCTTAGCACGGGCAAGGGCCCTCCGGGCACCTTCGATGCAGAAGGAGCACTTGATGACTTCAAGCCTTGGACAGGCCGCCACCAGCCACTGAAACAGTCCGAAATAGCTCCCAGGCAAGGCCTCTCCAGGCCACAGCCGAACTATGAGGCCCTTCATGGCCTGTTCGGCCGCCTTGTGGAGCTCGACCAGCTGCTTCAGCTGGTCGCTCAGGGGCACAGGGTGTCCGGCCTCAGCATACTGAGACCAGAACACCTTCTCCGTCGACCTGCCCTCCTTGGCTCGGTAGAATGCGGCGGCATCGGATACGCTACGGGGAAGATCTGCGAATGCCCCTGGAGAGCTCCGGATTCGGGTAAGTAACAAGTAGCTTACTTTTATATGTCTGCTTTGCATAAAGAATGCCTTACCTGCCGCTATCTTTTTCACCGCATCCAACTCCTGGAGGGCCTTCTGGGATTCGGGCTTGGCAGACTTGGCAGTTTCGATGGCCGCCGCGAGCTCGGACACTTGCGTCTTCGAGTCAAGCTCCAAATTCTCATGTTTTTTCATGAGAGCATGAAGCTCTTGCCGCACCTCGCCGACCTGCGCCTCAAATTTCTCCCGCTCGATGCGCTCTGAGGTCGCCCTCTTCTCGGCCTCGGACAGCGCCTGCTTGAGGGTCGCCACCTCAGTTGTGGCCCCTGCAATAAGCAGCACAATCCTGTCATTTTTTGCAATTGCATCTTTTTATATATTTTTCTATAAGGTATCTCTTACCTTCTTTCTCCTCGAGCTGCCGCTTGGCAAGGCCGAGCTCTTGCTCGGACCGATCGAGACCCTGCTTCAGGGCGCCTACCTCCGCAGTCAGTGCGGCAGTCGCAAGCAGCGAAGCCTGCACACGCATATTCACTCATTTTTTGTTAGACTCCTGTGAAATTATTTGATCCTCTATTCGGCTTTTCTTTCCGAACGCCAAACAGAGCATCAGGGGCTACTGTCTATGCGGTAATACTTTTACATATTTTTTTACTTACCTCGAAGCCTGTTAGAAGGCTGGCACAAGCTTCAGTCAGTCCGCTCTTGGCGGACTGAACCTTCTGGATCACCGTACTCATAATAGTATGGTGCTCCTCGTCGATGGACGTGCCGTTAAGCACCTCCAGCAGATTGTCCGGCGCCTACAGTTGGATGGGGGCCGCCGGCTCAGAAGGCTTGCTCCTCTTGGAAGGAGTTCGCCTACCGCAGTCCGGAACCGTTGAAGATTCCGGCGCGGTGTCCGGCTCAAAGCCGGACTTGGAGCCCTGGGGGGTCTTGTCCCCGTCACTCCTGGAGTCCGGGAGGTCGCCTCGCGGCTCCTCCAGGACCACCCCCTCTTGGCCTGGAGCTTGTTGCGACGCCACTTTTGCGTCGTCCGCAGTGCGGGAGGAGGTAGCGGGCGGAACTGAATTCACGTCCGACGAATCCAGGGAGCCGCTCGATGACTCGTCGAGCCCGGCCTGGGGCGGACTGCATAATTATATTCTACATAAGGAAAAGTTGTGCAACAAAGGAATGCTATGAGTTACTCTAGTGTCCGAATACTTACGATGCCGCTGGGCGCCTGGCCCTGTGCGGCCACTCCTCTTCGCCCTCGTCGGCGTCGGTGGAGTAGTCCAGAGGGAGGGTCTTCCCCTTCTTGGACCCTTCGGCCTCCCCTGTTGGGGCGGCCTTCCTCTTCTTTCCTCCCCCCGCTGGAGGGGGGGAGGTTTCTTCTTCCTCCTCCTCGTTTTCACGAGAGGAGCGCGTCTCAAATTCGTCAGATGAAGAATCCGACACCTCCGGGCGCCGGGAACTCTTTCGAGTCCCCGTGGCCCTCTTCTTGGCCTTCTTCTCCGGCACCACGTAAGGTGCCGGAGCCAGCAGCTTCGCTAAGCGAGCATCGGCTGGGTCTTCGGGCGAAGGAGCCAGACAGTCGATCTGTCCGGACTTCGCCTGCTAATCCTGTCAAAGGTAAGGGAGTTTAGATCCCGCATAGAGTCAAACTATGAGAAACAAATGTCCTGTAAAAAGGTAAAAGATAACTCACCGCACTAGCTTGACGTTGTGTGCTGAATCCGCGATCCTCGGAAGCGGATGCGGGAGCCTCGGCGCCCTGGAATAGCACCTTCCAGGCATCTTCGTACGTCGTGTCGAAGAGCCTACTCAAAGTTTGGTGCCGCGTCGGGTCGAACTCCCACAGTTTGAAGGCCCGTTGTTGACACGGGAGTATCCGGCGGATGAGCATAACCTGGACTACATTGACAAGCTTGAGCCGCTTGTTCACCAGGGATTGGATGCATGTTTGCAGTCCAGTCACCTCTTCCTCGTTGCCCCACGACAGGCCTGTCTCTTTCCAGGACGTGAGCCGCGTAGGGGGTCCGGATCAGAACTCGGGGGCTGCGACCCACTCAAGGTCGCGCGGCTCGGTGATGTAAAACCACCCCGATTGCCAACCCTTCAGGGTCTCCACAAAGGAGCCCTCAAGCCATAGGACGTTGGCTATCTTGCCCGCCATGGCGCCTCCGCACTCCGCCTGGTTGCCGCGCACCACCTTCGGCTTGACGTTGAAGGTCTTGAGCCAAAGGCTGAAATGGGGGCGGATACGGAGGAAGGCCTCGCACACGACGATAAACGCCGATATGTTGAGGACGAAGTTCGGGGCCAGATCGTGAAAATCCAGGCCATAGTAGAACATGAGCCCCCGGACGAACGGGTGGAGAGGAAAACCCAGTCCGCGGAGGAAATGGGGAAGGAATACAACCCTCTCATGGGGCCTTGGGGTGGGGAGGAGCTGCCCCTTTTCGGGAAGCCGGTGCGCGATGTCGTTAGACAAGTATCCGGCCTTCCTCAGCTTTTTGATATGGCCATCCGTGATGGAGGAGACCATCCACTTGCCTCCCGCTCCGGACATGGCTGGAGAAGGTTGAGGTGGGAAGTGCGGGCTTGGGCGCTAGAGCTCGAGTGCGCGGAAGATGGATAGGCAAAGGAGGAAGAAGGCGTAGGTAAAAAGGTGGATCCTTATCCCCTTATATGGGCGGATGCGACTATGCGTCCCCACCAGCCTGGTAAAACTCGTTTATCTCCCAAGCGCCGTGATAAATGGCGCGGTTGGGTTACCCACGTCCGTATTGATGAGAATCCCGTACATGAGGGACACGATCTCTGCTTCGACAAGACGTGCCAAGGAAACCGCCTCGCAAAAGGCGCTGAGGTGGGGAAGTGAAAACAATTCGAATAGAGGCTTGGCCGCAGCGTGATGTCACGCTACGGAATACGTCAGTAGATTAGATTTGTGTAAATATTATCCTCTCTATGGCAATATGTGGAAACTTATTTTGCAGAGCCGGACACTATCCTTAGTGTTAACAATCTTTTATGAAGTACTTGGAGGAGGAACCCGCCTTGCAATGCCGAAGACAATCTGCGCACCGGACTCGTTGTTATTGAAGCCTGGTTCAGGGGCTACTGAGGGAGTCCTGGATTAGGGGGTGTCCGGGTAGCCGGACTATACCTTCAGCCGGACTCCTGGACTATGAAGATACAAGATTGAAGACTTCGTCCCGTGTCCGGAGGGGACTTTCCTTGGCGTGGAAGGCAAGCTTGGCGATGCGGATATTTAGATCTCCTACCATTGTAACCGACTTTGTGTAACCCTAACCCTCTCCGATGTCTATATAAGCCGAAGGGTTTTAGTCCGTAGAACAACAGAACATACAACAACCATACCATAGGCTAGCTTCTAGGGTTTAGCCTCCTTTATCTCGTGGTAGATCTACTCTTGTACTACCCATATCATCAATATTAATCAAGCAGGACGTAGGGTTTTACCTCCATCGAGAGGACCCGAACCTGGGTAAAACTTCGTGTCCCTTGTCTCTTGTTACCATCCGCCTAGACGCACAGTTCGGGGCCCCCTACCCGAGATTCGCCGGTTTTGACACCGACACCCATCGATTGATGTTAATGCAAGGAGTAGGGATTTCCATGCAACGGATGCGCTAGAGCTATAGATGTATGAAAGCTCAACAAAATAAACTAAGTGGGTGTGCATCCAACTTGCTTGCTCACGAAGACCTAGGGCACTTGAGGAGGCCCATTGTTGGAATATACAAGCCAAGTTCTATAATGAAAAATTACCACTAGTATATGAAAGTGATAACTCAAGAGGCTCTCTATATGAAGAACATGGTGCTACTTTGAAGCACAATATATGAGACTCGCTATATCATGGTGCTACTTTGAAGCACAAGTGTGGAAAAAAGAATAGTAGCATTGCCCCTTTTATTTATTTTCTTTTTTTGGGCCTTCTTTTTTTCTTTGGACTTTCTCTTCTTTTTTTTGGGACAATGCTCTCTTGAATGATGATCATCACACTTCTATTTATTTACAACTCAATGATTACAAGTCGATACTAAAACAAAGTATGACACTATATGAATGCCTCCGACGGTGTACCGGGATATGCAATGAATCAAGAGTGACAAGTATGAAAGAATTATGAACGGTGGCTTTGCCACAAATACTATGTCAACTACATGATCATGCTAAGCAATATGACAATGATCAATGTGTTATGATAAACTGGATGGTGGAAAGTTGCATGGCAATATATCTCGGAATGACTATGGAAATGCCATAATAGGTAGGTATGGTGGCTGTTTTGAGGAAGATATAAGGAGGTTTATGTGTGAAAGAGCGTATCATATCATGGGGTTTGGATGCACCGGCGAAGTTTGCTCCAACTCTCAATATGAGAAAGGGCAATGCACGGTACCGTAGAGGCTAGCAATGATGGAAGGGTGAGAGTGCGTATAATCCATGGACTCAACATTAGTCATAAAGAACTCATATACTTATTGCAAAAATCTACAAGCCATTAAAAACCAAAGTATTACGCGCATGCTCCTAGGGGGATAGATTGGTAGGAAAACACCATTGCTCGTCCCCGATCGCCACTCATAAGGAGGACAATCAAATAACGCCTCATGTTTCAAATTTGTTGCATAATGTTAACCATACGTGCATGCTACGGGACTTGCAAACTTTAACTCAAGCACTTCTCAAATTCACAATTACTCTACTAGCATGACTTTGATATTACTACCTCCATATCTCAAAACAATTATCAATCATCCAACTTTTCTTAGTATTCAACGCACTCAAAAGAAAGTTTCACAAATCTTGAATACCAAGCAAGTTATTATTAAGCAAATTACCATGCTATTACGACTCTCAAAATAATTTAAGTGAAGCATGAGAGATCAATAGTTTCTTTAAAAAAACCACCACTGTGCTCTAAAAGATCTAAGTGAAGCACATAGAGCAAAATTATAACGCTCAAAAAGATATAAGTGAAGCACATAGAGTAAACTATCAAGCTCAAAAGATATAAGTGAAGCACATAGAGTATTCTAACAAATTTCAATTCATGCATGGCTCTCTCAAAAGGTGTGTACAGCAAGGATGATTGTGGTAGAATAAAAAGCAAAGACACAAATAATACAAGACACTCCAAGCAAAACACATATCATGTGGTGAATAAAAATATAGCTCCAAGTAAATTACGATGGAAGTGGACGAAAGAGGGGATGCCTTCCGGGGCATCCCCAAGCTTTGACTTTTTGGTGTCCTTGGATTATCTTGGGGGTGCCATGGGCATCCCCAAGCTTAGGCTCATGCCACTCCTTGTTCCATAATCCATCAAAAGAATTCACCCAAAACTTGAAAACTTCACAACACAAAAGTCAATAGAAATCTCGTGAGCTCCGTTAGAGAAAGAAAACAAAAGACTACTTTAAGGTACTGTAGTCAACTTGTTCTTTATTTGTATTGGTGTTAAACCTACTGTATTCCAACTTCTCTATGGTTTATAAACTATTTTACTAGCCATAGATTCATCAAAATAAGCAAACAACACACGCAAAACAGAATTTGTCAAAAACAGAACAGTCTGTAGTAATCTGTTACTAACGCAAACTTCTGGAACTCCAAAACATCTACCAAAATTAGAAGACCTAGACAATTTGTTTATTGATCAGCAGCAATTGGAATCAGTATTTTATCACGTTCTGATGATTTTTAATAATTCGGGCGCTGAACGCAAAGTTTCTGGAAATTACAGCAAGATCAAATAACTATCATCCAAGAAGATCCAATTGGTCTAGCTTGGCACAAACACTAATTAAAACACAAAACCACATCCAAAAAGAAGGTAGATGGGTTATTTATTCCCTAACAGAAGAAAAACACAAAAAACTAAAAATAAAATTGGGTTGCCTCCCAATAAGCGCTATCGTTTAACGCCCCTAGCTAGGCACAAAAGCAAGGATAGATCTAAGTATTGCCATCTTTGGAAGGCAATCCATAAGTGGCTCTCATGATGGTTTCATATGGCAATTTTATTTTCTTTCTTGGAAAGTGTTCCATGCCCTTTTTTAATGGAAGTTAGAATCTAATATTCCCTTCCTTCATATCAATAATCGCACCAACCGTTCTAAGGAAAGGTCTACCAAGAATAATAGGGCAAGAAGGATTGCAATCTATATCAAGAACAATGAAATCTACAGGCACATAATTCCTATTTGCAACAATAAGAACATCATTAATCCTTCCCATAGGTTTCTTAATAGTAGAATCCACGAGATGCAAGTTTAAAGAGCAATTATCAAGATCGCGGAAATCTAGCAAATCACACAAAGTTTTGGGGATAGTGGAGACACTAGCACCCAAATCACACAAAGCATAAAACTCATGATCTTTAATTTTAATTTTAATAGTTGGTTCCCGCTCATCATAGATTTTTCTAGGGATAGAGACTTTCAACTCAAGTTTTTCTTCATAAGATTGCATCAAGGCATCGACAATATGTTCGGTGAAGGCTTTCTTTTGACTATAAGCATGTGGAGAATTTAGCACGGATTGCAACAAGGAAATACAATCAATCAAAGAGCAACTTTCATAATTAAATTCCTTGAAATCCAATATAGTGGGTTTAGCAACATCTAAATTTTTATTTCTTTCAATCCCACTTTCATCAATTTCATCATCAAGATCTAAATACTCCGAATTTTTGGAACGCCTTCTAGGTAAAGGAAGATCATATTCAGTTTCATCAAGATTCATATTGCAAAACAAAGATTTGATAGGGGACACATCAATAACTTTTAGATCTTCATCTTGATTTTCATAGGAATTGGAAGAACATGCTTTAATAAAGGCATCTTTTGAAGCACGCATCCTAGCGGTTCTTTCCTTGCACTCATGAATGGAAATTCTCATGGCTTTGAGAGACTCATTGATATCATGCTTAGGAGGAATAGATCTAAGCTTTAAAGAATCAACCTCAAGAGAAATTCTATCAACGTTCCTAGCCAAAGCATCAACTTTAAGCAATTTCTCTTCAAGCAAAGCATTAAAATTCTTTTGTGAATTCATAAACTCTTTAACACTATTCTCAAATTCAGAGGGCATCTTATTATAATTTCCATAAGAGTTGTTGTAGGAATTTCCATAATTATTAGAAGGATTACTAGGGTATGCCTAGGATTAAAATTCCCTCTATAAGCGTTGTTACCAAAATTATTACTACCAACAAAATTCACATCCATAGATTCATTGTTATTCTCAATCAAAGTAGACAAAGGCATATCATTAGGATCAGAAGAAACACTCTTAGTAGCAAATAATTTCATAAATTCATCCATCTTTCCACTCAAAACATTGATTTCTTCTATCGCATGCACTTTTTTATTAGAAGATCTTTCAGTATGCCATTGAGAATAATTAACCATAATATTATCTAGGAGTTTAGTAGCATCTCCTAAAGTGATTTCCATAAAAGTGCCTCCCGCGGCCGAATCTAAAAGATTTCTAGAAGCAAAATTCAATCCGGCATAAATTTTTTGTATAATCATCCACAAATTCAAACCATGAGTAGGGCAATTACGTATCATTAATTTCATTCTCTCCCAAGCTTGTGCAACATGTTAATGATTAAGTTGCTTTAAATTCACCATATCGTTTCTAAGAGAGATTATCTTAGCAGGAGGAAAATACTTAGAGATAAAATCATCTTTGCACTTGTTCCAAGAATCAATACTATTTTTAGGCAAAGACGAAAACCAAGATTTAGCACGATCTCTAAGCAAAAAAGGAAATAGCTTCAATTTAAAGACATCATTATCAACATCTTTTTCCTTTTGCATATCACATAAATCAACGAAACTATTCAGATGAGTAGCGGCATCTTCACTAGGAAGGCCGGCAAATTGATCTTTCATAACAAGATTCAACAAAGTAGTATTGATTTCACAAGGGTATTGGCAAGAGGAGCAATCGGAGTGCTAAGGAAATCACTATTGTTGGTATTGGTGAAGTCACACAATTTGGTAGTATCTTGAGCCATCGCGACAAACAAGCAATCCAACACACGAGCAAACAAAAGGCAAGCGAGAAAAAGGCAAACGGAGAAGGAGAAGGGGAAGGAGAAGGAGAAAGAGAAAGAGAGGGCGAATAAAACGGCAAGGGTGAAGTGGGGGAGAGGAAAACGAGAGGCAAATGGCAACTAATGTAATGCGAGAGATAGGGATTGTGATGGGTACTTGGTATGTTGACTTTTTCCATAGACTCCCCGGCAACGGCGCCAGAAATTCTTCTTGGTACCTCTTGAGCTTGCGTTGGTTTTCCCCGAAGAGGAGAGGATGATGTAGCAGAGTAGCGTAAGTATTTCCCTCAGTTTTTGAGAACCAAGGTATCAATCCAGTAGGAGGCCACGCTCAAGTCCCTCGTACCTGCACAAATCGATAGCAACTCGCAACCAACGCGATTAGGGGTTGTCAATCCCTTCACGGTCACTTACGAGAGTGAGAACTGATAGAGATAATATTTTGGTATTTTTGGTATAAAGATGCAAAGTGAAAATTAAAAAGCAAAGTAAAGTGATGGAGATTGATATGATGAGAATAGACCCGAGGGCCATAGGTTTCACTAGTGGCTTCTCTCAAGAGCATAAGTATTCTACAGCGGGTGAACAAATTACTGTTGAGCAATTGACAGAACTGAGCATAGTTATGAGAATATCTATGCATGATCATGTATATAGGCATCACGTCCATGACAAGTAGATCAAAACGATTCTTCATCTACTACTATTACTCCACTCATCGACAGCTATCCAGCATGCATCTAGAGTATTAAGTTAAAAACAGAGTAACACTTTAAGCAAGATGACATGATGTAGAGAGATAAATTCATGCAATATGAAATAAACCCCATCTTGTTATCCTCGATGGCAACGATACAATACGTGCCTTGTTGCCCCTTCTGTCACTGGGAAAGGACACCGCAAGATCAAACCCAAAGCTAAGCACTTCTCCCATGGCAAGAAAAACCAATCTAGTAGGCCAAACCAAACTGATAATTCGAAGAGATTTGCAAAGATAACAATTCATACATAAAAGAATTCAGAGAAGATTCAAATATTGTTCATAGATAGACTTGATCATAAACCCACAATTCATCGGTCTCAACAAACACACCGCAAAAGAAGAAGATTACATCGAATAGATCTCCACAAGAGAGGGGGAGAAACATTGTTTTGAGATCAAAAAAAAGAGAAGAAGCCATCTAGCTAATAACTATGGACCCGAAGGTCTGAGGTAAACTACTCACACTTCATCGGAGAGGCTATGATGATGTAGAAGCCCTCCGTGATGACGGCCCTCTTCGGCGGAGCTCCGGAACAGGCCCCAAGATGGGATCTCGTGGATACAGAAAGTTGCGGCGGTGGAATTAGATTTTTGGCTCCTCCTCTGATCGTTTGGGAGTACATGGGTATATATAGGAGGAAGAAGTACGTCGGTGGAGCTTCGGTGGGCCCACGAGGGTGGAGGCGCGCCTGGGGGTGTATGGCGCGCCCCCAACCTCGTGCCCTCCTCGGAGCTTCCTTGGCGTAGGGTCCAAGTCTCTTGGATCTTATTCAGGAAGAAAATCACATTCCAAAAAGGATTTTCTGTTTGGACTCCGTTTGATATTCCGTTTCTTCGAAACACTGAAATAGGCAAAACACAGCAATTCTGGGCTCGGCCTCCGGTTAATAGGTTAGTCCCAAAATAATATAAAAATGGAAAATAAAGCCCAATATAGTCCAAAACAGTAGATAATATAGCATGGAGCAATCAAAAATTATAGATACGTTGGAGACGTATCAGTGCTCATCCTCCTCCCTGACACGACGACGCACCACCTCCGGTGGGGCCGGCTCCCTCTGCACCGAATGTGGCACACGTGAACGCCACCAAAGGATATCAGGGTAGACGACGGGACCCGAGGCTGGGTTCCTCACCAAGCGGCACGCCCCTCCAGGTACCACCTCCCAGTGCCAGCCCGGCGGAGCCCAGTCCCGGTCATGGGTCAGCCGGACGTTGTGGCGAACGGGTCGACGGCGAGGATGCGGGTCGGGCATCATCGAGAACAAATATTATATGCCCGTAAAAAGTAACATTCTTTAAATGTGATTGGATTGTGATAACTAAAATTTATAACATTTCTATATATATAACTAAAAAACAGAAAAATTTATAACATTTCTAATATTTCTATAACTAAAAAACGGAAAAATTGCTAACATTTCTATAAATATTTCTATAACTAAAAATCAGAAAATTTTATAACATTTCGATATAACTAACATTTCTAATATTTCTATAACTAAAAACAGAAAAAATGCTAACATTTCTATAACTAAAAAACAGAAAATTTTTATAACATTTCTATATAACTAACATTTCTAATATTTCTATAACTAAAAACAGAAAAAATGCTAACATTTCTATAAATATTTCTATAACTAAAAAACAGAAAAAAATTATAACATTTCTAATATTTCTAGTTTGTGTGTGTGTGTGTGTGTCTATGTGTGTGTGTGTGTACACATGGCAGCTGCGGGGAACAGGAGCTCACCGGGGGGCGGCGACTGGGTGCGGTGACGGCGACGGGTCGGGGCGCGCCGACGGGGACACGGGGACGGGCCGGGCGGGGACGACGGAGGCCGGGGCGGGGCGCGGCGACGGGGACGGGGACGGCGACGGCGAGGCGACGGGGCGGTGGCGACGGCGACGGACGGCGACGGGAGCGGCAACGAGGGGCGGCGGCAACGGGGCAGAGGAGAAGAAGCAGAGGAGAACGAAACTGTCGAAATTTTTTGAAGGGTTTCTTATATAGAATACACCTTTAGTACCGGTTGGGGGCACCAACCGGTACTAAAGGTCTGTTTTGGCCAGGCGACGCGGCGGGAAGCGCCAACCTTTAGTGCCGGGTGGTAGCACCAACTGGTACTAAAGACCACCCTTTTAGTACCGGTTGGTGCCACGACCCGGTACTAAAGGGTGTGCGCTGCCAAGCGAGGGGCGCAGAAGTTTAGTCCCACCTCGCTAATTGAGGAGCGCCAAGACCAGTTTATAAGCCCCGGCGCAGGCACTGCATTGAGCTCCTCTCAAAAGCAGGCCTTCTGGGCCTACCTCTCCTACTCTGCGTGTGGGCCTACTGGGCTTGCGTGCCTGCATCCTGGCCCAACTACAGGTTGGGTTTCTAGTCATATGCACGCCGCTCTGGCCCTGTAGGTGGGCTTTTTTATTTTCTTATTTTTTTGGTTTATTTATTTTTGGTTTATTTATTTTTGAGTTGTTTTTTGCTGTATTTAGAGTTTCTTTGTGAATATTTTTGCTTTAGGTACAAAAAATTACAAACTTTCTGTTAGTGCCGGTAGTTTTCAAATTTGAATAGTTTAAATTTTGAATTATTTGAAATTTGTGTGAATCAGTAGTTTGTGAATAACTTAACTTTGAAAATAGATTTTTCAATGATTCTTTTTTTATGTTTAATATTAGTGTGTTTTATCATTATATTCAATTTGTTAATTCTTAGCTTATTTAATAAATGAAATGGCTTTGTAACAGATGAGTTTTTGTCCGAACTCTGATACTTCGAAAGAGATTGTCCATTTTGTACACGAAGTGCATCAAGTTTTTGCGGTAACCCTCTCTACTTTTCTGCACATGCTATGTGGGTGAAATTATGATACCATACCAACTTTCAACCTTTTTCTGAGTTCATTTGAAATGCTTTTCAATTTCAGGGTCATTTAGCTGAAAAAATCAGTAAATGCATGAAAGAATTTGTTTGCACATAAAATTTCTTTGCGTTTCAAATGCCAAAACACATAACTACCTTAACTATTACAGAGATTCCCTCCTGGGTGTGAAAAGACAGAAGAAAGTGATGATAGTGAAGCGAATCACATCCAGATCTTTGGGTGTAAAACTTTTTCTTCGCGTGTGTCCCTTTGCATCGTAGCCATGGAAAATCTTCATCATTTAACTGGATGCTCGGGTCAATATTCACTCTGAATGGAGCAATTTCATCAAACTTTTCATAATCTTCTGACATGTCTGTCTTGTCATCCACTCCCATGATGTTTCTCTTCCGAGAAAGAACTATGTGGCGCTTTGGCTCATCGTATGATGCATTCCCTTTCTTATCTTTCCTTTTTCTCGGCTTGGTAGACATGTCCTTCACATAGAAAACCTGTGCCACATTATTAGCTAGGACGAATGGTTCGTCTGCATACGCAAGATTGTTGAGATCCACTATTGTCATTCCATACTGCAGGTCTTCCGTTACCCCGCCTCGTGTCATATTGACCCATTTGCACCGAAACAAAGGGACCTTCAAACCACTTCCATAATTAAGTTCCCATATCTCCTCTATGTAACCATAATATGTTTCCTTTCCCGTCTTGGTTGTTGCATCAAAGCGGACACCACTGTTTTGGTTTGTGCTCTTCTTATCTTGAGCGATCGTGTAAAATGTATTACCATTTATCTCGTACCCTTTGAAAGTCATTATATTCGAAGATGGTAACTGGGATAGCGAGTAAAAGTCATCTTCAATAGAGGCGTCATGCATGGTACGCGTCTGCAACCAGCCGGCGAAACTCCTGGTTTGTTCACGTGTAATCCAGTCATCAGACCACTCCGGGTGTTTGGAGCGTAGAAAATTCTTGTGTTCGTCCATATACGGAGCCACCAAGGCGGAATTCTGTAGAACTGTGTAGTGTGCTTCAGTGAGAGAATGTCCGTCCATACATATTATTTGATCCCCTCCTAGCGTGCCTTTTCCATCCATTCTGCCCTTATGCCGCGATTCAGGAACACCAATCGGCTTAAGCTCAGGAATATAGTCAATACAAAACTCAATCACCTCCTCATTTTCATGGCCCTTGGAGATGCTTCCTTCTGGCCTAGCACGGTTATGAACATATTTCTTTAAGACTCCCATGAACCTCTCAAAGGGGAACATAATGTGTAGAAATACAGGACCCAAAACGTTAATCTCTTCGCATAGGTGAACTAGGACGTGCGTCATGATGTTGAAGAAGGATGGTGGGAACACCAACTCGAAACTGACAAGGCATTGCACCAAATCATTCTCTAACCTTGGTATGATTTCTGGATCGATTACCTTCTGAGAGATTGTATTGAGGAATGCACATAGCTTCACAATGACTAATCGAACGTTATCCGGTAGAAGCCCCCTCAATGCAACCGGAAGCAGTTGCGTCATAATCACGTGGCAGTCATGAGACTTTAGGTTCTGAAACTTTTTCTCTGCCATGTTTATTATTCCCTTTATATTCGACGAGAAGCCAGACGGTACCTTAATACTGAGCAGGCATTCAAAGAAGATTTCCTTCTCTTCTTTGGTTAGAGCATAGCTGGCATGACCCTGATGTATGTCGTCTTTTCCATGCATACGTTGCTGGTCCTCCCGTGCCTCTGGCGTATCTTTTGTCTTTCCATACACGCCCAAGAAGCCAAGCAGGGTCACGCAAAGATTTTTCGTCACGTGCATCACGTCGATTGCAGAGCGGACCTCTAGGTCTTTCTAATAGGGCAGATCCCAAAATATAGATTTCTTCTTCCACATGGGTGCGCGTCCGTCAGCATCATTCGGAACAGGTTGTCCGCCAGGACCCTTTCCAAAGACTACCTTCAAATCCTTGACCATATCATGTACATCAGCACCAGTACGATGGCGAGGCTTCGTCCGGTGATCCGCCTCACCTTTGAAATGCTTGCCTTTCTTTCTTACGGGATGCCTGCTCGGAAGAAATCGACGATGTCCCAGGTACACATTCTTCCTACAATTGTCCAAATATATACTGTCGGTATCATCCAAACAGTGCGTGCATGCGCGGTATCCCTTGTTTGTCTGTCCTGAAAGGTTACTGAGAGCAGGACAATCATGGATGGTCACAAACAACAAGACCTTTAGGTCAAATTCTTCCTCCATATGCTCATCCCACGCACGCACACCTGTTCCATTCCACAACTGTAAGAGTTCTTCAACTAATGGCCTTATGTACACAATGTCGTTGCCGGGTTGCTTAGGGCCTTGGATGACACTGGCATCATAATGAACTTCCGCTTCATGCACAACCAAGGAGGAAGGTTATACAAACATAGAGTCACAGGCCAGGTGCTATGGTTGTTGTTCTGCTCCCCAAAAGGATTAATGCCATCTGCGCTTAGACCAAACCATACGTTCTTTGCGTCATTTGCAAACTCCTTCCCGTACTTTCTCTCAATTTTTCTCCACTGCGACCCGTCAGCGGGTACTCTCAACTTTCCGTCTTTCTTACGGTCTTCTCAGTGCCATCGCATCGCCTTGGCATGCTCTTTGTTTTGAAACAAACGTTTCAACCGTGGTATTATAGGAGCATACCACATCACCTTGGCAGGAATCTTCTTCCTGGGGCGCTCGCCCTCGACATCACCAGGGTCATCGCGCCTGATCTTATAGCGCAATGCACCGCATACCGGGCAAGCGTTCAGATCCTCGTACTCACCGCGGTAGAGGATGCAGTCATTAGGGCATGCATGTATCTTCTGCACCTCTAATCCTAGAGGGCAGACAGCCTTCTTTGCTTCGTACGTACTCTCGGGCAATTCATTGTCCTTTGGAAGCATATTCTGTATCATTACCAGCAACTTTCCAAATCCCTTGTCAGATACACCATTCTATGCCTTCCATTGCAGCAATTCCAGTGTGGTGCCCAACTTTTTCTTATTAGCTTCACAATTCGGGTACAACAATTTTTTGTGATCCTCTAACATGCGTTGTAACTTCTTCTTCTCCAAATCACTTGCGCAGTTTCTCTTTGCATCGGCAATGGCCCGACCTAGATCATCAGCGGGCTCATCTGATGCCTCTTCTTCAGCTTCTTCCCGCATTGCCAGCTCAGCTTCTTCCCCCATTGTTGTATCATCGTATTCAGGGAACTCATGGCCAGGATAGTTGTCGTCGTCCTCTTCTTCTTCATTGTCTTCCATCATAACCCCTCTTTCTCCGTGCTTGGTCCAAACATTATAGTGGGGCATGAAACCGGAATTAAACAGGTGGACGTGAATGGTTCTTGACGTAGAGTAATTGTGATTATTCTTACATACAAAACATGGACAAGGCATAAAACCATCCGCCCGCTTGTTTGCCTCAGCCACAAGCAGAAAAGTTTGCACGCCATTAATGAACTTGGGAGAGCATCGGTCATCGTACATCCATTGTCGGCTCATCTTCATTACACAACACCGAAAAGACCAAATTAATACAAGTTCATAAATAAAGTTCATACATAAAGTTCATACAAGACTTAAATGCAACAAACAAGTAACTCTCTAGCTAAAGCATTTAAATACAACAACAAATGCGATCAAGATCGCAACTAAGGTAACAATTGATCCAATAGCATAATGATACCAAGCCTCACTATCAATAGCATATTTTCTAATCTTTCTAATCTTCAAGCGCATTTTCTCCATCTTGATCTTGTGATCATCGACGGCATCGGCAACATGCAACTCCAATTCCATCTTCTCCCCCTCAATTATTTTCAATTTTTCTTTCAAATACTCGTTTTCTCTTTCAACTAAATTTAACCTCTCGACAATAGGGTCGGTTGGAATTTCCGGTTCACAAACCTCCTAGACAAAAAATATCTATGTCAACTTGATGGGCATAATTTGTCATAAACACGAAATGCAACAACTACTTTTAAAAGAGAATATACCACATCCAAATCATAACAAGGACGAGGGCCGACGGGGACGGATATCAAAACCATGGCACTATGTATAACAAACAATGTACGGGTAAGATAATTATACGAGTAACTATATATCCAAATCACACAAACATCAATTTGCTAATGTAAAACATTCATGAACAAGAGGCTCAGCACAAGGTGGTGTCGGCGATGGAACGGTGCGGGCGATCGACTGTGGTTACGACGGAGATTTAGAAGGCACTAAGTAAACCACACCTACATATGCAAACTAAGTGTTATTTTTGACCTCAAATTGCATATAAATCAAATACTAGCACATATATTTCCTCCCAAATTACTAAACTCATAAATTAATCACTATACAAAGCATTGCAAGAGCTAATCTAGCAACGAGAGATGAAAGGACAAAGTTGCTAACCTTTGTGATCATTTGAATGGATGGGGGCCTTCAAATCTTAACAAAATTTGGGCAAAATGTGTGATGAGCTCGAGAG
This sequence comes from Aegilops umbellulata, assembly GCA_032464435.1. Lineage (NCBI taxonomy): Eukaryota > Viridiplantae > Streptophyta > Magnoliopsida > Poales > Poaceae > Aegilops > Aegilops umbellulata. Next base: position 448,411,874 of record CP136054.1, read on the forward strand.
GAAGAGGGGAAGAACAGAGAAGAGAGGGGAAAGGGGAAGAACAGAACGAGCTCAGGTGGATGAAGGGTTTATGTAGGACGACCTTTAGCACCAGTTCGTGCCACGAACCGGTACTAAAGGTGCTGGAGGGGCCCCGGACTGACAACATCCTGCCACCACTCACTTTAGTACCAGCCCGTGGCACAAACCGGTGCTAAAGGTCGGACACGAACCGGTACTAATGAAAGCGGCTGGCTAGCCGTTGGAACCGGCACTAATGCACACATTAGTGCGGGCTCAAAAGCAAACCGGCACTAATGTGCTTGATATTTGACCCTTTTTCTACTATTGAATCATTGGAGTCGCAGAGGAAATTGTGGAAAAAGAACTCGTCGGCGGAGTCCATTTGTGCCTTGGGGGCAAACTGTCGAACAACTTGCGGGCGTCATTGAAGAAGATGGCCGGTGAAGAGACGCGCGCCTCCCTGGACCAGGTAGCTGGCCTGGCGGCGTCCGACGAGCGTGGCGGCGTCAGGCGAAGGAGCAGGCCGGGGGCGCGGGGGGCGACTTCATGCTCGCGGCGATGCCGGGGCGGGGGAAGGGAGCTGCGGTGGCCTGACGGCGAGACGATGATGACGGCGACATGGGAGGTGGCGGTGTACGGGGAAGGTGTGTGGGTGCGGACTGCTGGCAGGGGCACCGGAACTTGGGCGGGGCGGTGACGGGGTGGGCGGGCGTGGGCTTGTTGTCAATGGGAGTGGAAGAGAATGGCCTATGTGCCACCGGCTGGCGAGCCAGGGGGAGGAATAGGCGGACGTCGCGCAGGTCCGCTTTGTGTCTGCGCCGACGCAAAAGAGGCCCAAATTTGGGCCAGGAATGCGTCATCGGGCGGATGAAAAGCCGACGTGTGTTCATTGGGATCGGTGCGTTGGGTCAATTTTTTCACCCGTGGTGACCCAAGTGAACACGCGTGAATGAAATGGGTCGGCGCGTTGGAGTTGCTCTTACCAGTATGGATGATGCGATGACGGGATTGCGCACATACACTATTTTCCGTCAGTTTGAGTTTTGGATGAACTAACTATAGTGCATGTGGACCCAGTAGTCGTAATTTAAAATCAAAAATTACAGCCCACTTTAAGTCCATGTTTTGACCAGAGAGCAACGGCAACCCGTGAATAGAGAGATGTATAATTAGGTTTATATGCCCAATTTTCTTGATCAACTTCGGTTTTTCTGACTGAGTTAGCCGGTGCATGTGATTCGAGTTATCGAGTATGTACTAAAATATGTTTGTCGACTTGTTATGTTTGTTCTATTACACTGATCCTTTAAAGTAAATAGCATAAAACTACTAGTTTACAGGTTAGGGTTCTAAAAAACTATCAGATTTTATTTTTTCTTAAAAAACTACCAAACGCGTGGTCGGCTGTTTCAAAAAACCCAAATCACCGAGTGTTTAAATTGTAAACCGTTTTTTGACAGTTGTGGCCCACCTGTCAGGTCCATGTGGCATAAAAATTAACACCGTTAGGTTGACCGTTACATTGACCATTCACAGGTTATGACCGGTGGGGCTCAAGTATTTATAAAAAGCAATTGAGTCCCTGTAATTTTCAAAAGAAAAGCGATGGGGTCCCTGTATTTTTTTGAAAAAAGGCGATCGGGTCCTTGTGAAGAAAAGAGAAAAGCAATCAGATCCTAGGCCAATCCCGCACGGCTTCTCTCCGGCAACCGGCCGCCGTCCACTCCCCTCCATCCCCTTCCATGCCGGTGACTGGAGGTGGCCGAGCTCCAGGACATGGGGTGCGCGACCTGCGGCTCACCATGGCGCGGCCAGCAGCGGGGCCTCGGACACCTCCCCATGGCGCGGCCTCAGGCGGCTCGTGGCCAGCAGCGGGGTCAGGTGGCTTCCCATGGCGCGGCCTCAGGCGGCTTGCGTCCAGCACGAGCACGAGCACGGCATGGTCAGCTGTGTGTGCAATCTTCCTCTGGCACGAGCACGAGCACAACACGGCATGGTCAGCACGGCGAACTCCTGCAGGATACTTTCCTGGACAGGGTTAGTCTGCGGGGGGAGGGGGGAGGCGGGATGCTCGCCGTCAGCGACGCTCTGGCGACCGGCCGGCCGGCCCAAGGGGCAAGCGTATGCGTCGAGCACCCTCCATGGCTGCGTCGGGGGCAAGCGACGGGAGAAAGAAAGAGAGATAGAAGAAGAATACGGGGTGAGCAAGAGAGATAACGGAGTTGACATTTTATGCCACGTCAGCTCCGACGAGTGGGCCATCCTTGTCATAATCACGATCAATTTGAAAGCATTCGGTGAATTGGGTTTTTTTAAACAGCCGACCACGTGTTTGATAGTTTTTTGAGAAAAAATAAAATTTGGTAGTTTTTTGAAACCCTAACCTGTAAACTAGTAATTTTATGCTATTTACTCTGATCCTTTGGATAATTAAAAGGTACTAAAAGATTATACGCCTGAGTTATGGATCATGCAATTGACGCATCCAATCACGAACCAGCTCGCCGAGTGTGGTGATTGAACTGATGCGTGTGTGCACCCACATACGCATGTGTAAATAAATAGCTTGTGGCCACTGCCCAGTAGTACTATGTCACTGGTGGTGGAACAAATAGGGAACTGCACGAGAGCTCGGAGATGTTTCCACATTCTACTGTTCTCTCCTTTTCAGAAGTCGCAGTTCTGTGCAGGGTGCACAGTACATAAGGTACTGTTTTTGTACTGCCGTACGTACGTGTGTGTAAGGGAGAGAACATGCATGGCGACGCTGTGTAAGGGAGTACTATTAGTCCAAACCATCTGCTGACCCACACCAATCATGATGATCCTTCTTCATTTCTTAGATCAAGTGTGGATCTGGAAATTTTGGGTCAGAACTACACTTGACTAAAGTCGGTCTTGTGGGGGAATATGTGTGGAACCTAGCTTCACTAATGTGTTTTCCGGTAAATATGAACGTTTCTTCTTTTGTAAATATTTTTTGTAACTTGGTGTTCAAAAAAATCTTGATTGCTATGATTATTAAAATTATTATACTACCAAAGCCACATGTTCTTGCTATTATGCCCGAAGTCGGTCTTGTGGGGGAATATGAGGGTGGATGTTTTTTTCTGTAAATATGAATGTTTCTTTTTTGTGTGATATTTTGTAACCCTTTTCTGAATTTCATGGTGTTCTAGAAAAATCTTGATTGCCGTGATTATTAGAATTCTCTTCTACTCGTTGATAACATTTATGTTTTTTCTGACCCCCCCCCCCCTTCCATTCTTGATTTATGTTTGCTAGGTTGCCACGTGTATTCCCTCCGTTCAAAAATATAAGATGTACTAACTCTTTTCAGAATCAGATGTATATAGACACACTTTAGTGTGTTTGTTCACTCATTTCAGTTCGAATGTTGTCTATATTGAAATATTCAAAACATCTTATATTTGTGAAAGGGGGGGGGGGGCATTAACGGACCAATTTTACATGGCTTTGACACCTGGGGACCATAAATTCAGACACGGGACCTCTAGAATAATTAAGAGACCAAAAATATGTTTTGCTCAATATATGTTTAGCTAGCATGCACTTTAATAAGCTGTTTATTTTTCTAACTTTTTTGGTTATTCAAACTAAAAATGTGTGAATAAATAGTACTTAGTTTTGAGGTCATCGGTCAGTTTTTGAGATAAATAAGGTAGGGTGGATATAACTACATCAGTTCCCTTGTGACCTTCCACAACAAACATAGAATACCCAACTGTCATGTTCTTGCTATTATGCCTGAATGTACTAGATTTCAATTGGGACGAGGGAATTTTCGGACGTCCCGAATTTGTACTTCAAGCTAGTGGCTCTAATTTATTTTGACAGTGATGTGAGATCCAATAAATTATCAGCGCATTGAAACTTACCGGATTGGATTCACTGTATATGGGGCGTACTTAATCCCTCTGTATTTGTTTAGCTGCTTAATCCCTTTGTATTAAAGGCAGTGGGGGCACAATAGTACAGTTAGGTGCCCTCAACATCTACTTGGATTTGATTGCATGCACCCATATTCTCGTACTATATTTCGCGTTTTTTATTCATTTTTAGATGATCATAGCTACATTTATAGATACAGAATAATGACTATATGCAGCCAAAGTTAAGCAAACGTAAGGTGGAATGATTCTTTGTCGAGTGCAGCGAGCACTCAATATTTGATCAGGAACGAATTAGTGGGGTCTGATCGAGATTAACTCTACTTATGTTTCTCCGCACAAAATTATGCGCCATGCATGATAGCATGTACGGACGGGCACTTTATGAGAAGAAAAAATGATACGCATATAAGAATATGTATATCAACAACGTTAGCATGCATCTCTTTTCACAAAGGAAAAGAAAAAGAGAGAAAGAAAACAAACTTTAGCATGCACAGTGCATGCACCCATGGAGCTCACAGGGAAAACAGAAGCAGAGAAAGAGATGAAGGGATAACTGAAAGCAAAATAAACCAATTGTATAACGAATTGTATATACGCGTTCACCACTCAAAAAGTACCGGCATATCGTCTTGAGATTTACGAAGTCACCGTAGGCGCGTCGTCGTCGACGGAAACGTCTTCTCCCACTGAAAATAAATCCAGAAATAATGCGAGCACCAGGATTTGAACCCTGGTGGGTTGGGGATACCACTGTCCACTGTTCACCGGCTGTTAGCATATGCTATCTCCGAAAACAAAAAGTGCTAGTACTACAATTTTAGAGCAAAACAGTGTGCTAGGCGAGCATGCATCGCTTGGTGATGCCATTACTCCATTAGGCTAGCAGTTAATTAGCAGCTACAGAGCTACTCCTCCGTCTAAGTTCATTAAAGCATCTACCACCGGACCTATTAGATCCAGCCTCCCGCGTATGCGCCCAAACGTGTCCATGGACAGTGACCGATCACCCCTCAAATGCCAACGTCCACAACCGTATACCTTGTATCCGGCCCCGAATTCATGATATTCATGCAACGCGAGAGAAACTATGTGGATCAACGTACCAAATATAGCAACAAACGGACATAGATCAACGTTAACATAATTCCTTACGGACATAGCATCACAATTCATCGGACCAAAAGAGACGGTTCACCACACCAAATAAACATAGATTCAAACTAAAAACTAACTAAACTACTAAAAGAAGATGAACGGGGGCGTCGAAAGCCACCACTTCCTCGCTGGTTCCTTGTCGTTGAGGTCATGGGTGCGGTTGTAGTCCTCCGCATAGGCGTCGGCAGTGGGAGGGGCATCGTCAAATTCATTGGTTGTGCCGCTCTCGGACAAGGAGGACATGATGTCGGCCACACGAAGGACGACACATGCCTGGTACTTCGCGAGCTGGGGGACTTTCGCATCAGAGCAAGTACAATAAGGTGACATAAGCAGGCTATAAGGACTAGAATATTATATCTTTGCTTAGTTGGAGGAGAGAGAAGAGGAGAGAGAAGAGAAGCGGGCTCTTGGTTAGTAGCCGGCTCTAGCACAAGACCCAAGACGCTTTGTGAGGTTGTATGGTGGGCCAACTACTAATGAAGTAGTACACATATAAAATTTACTATTGTACACGTCGGCTACAAAGTTGGCTATAGATGACATGGCAACTCCTTATAGCCGATTGTTGGCTGTATTATTAACCATGCTCTCAGCGGCCACCCTCTCCGCGGTGAGGCGCTCTGACTGCTCGACGATGAGCTGGAGCGCCTGTTCTTGCGGCGGAGGCACCACCAATTCGTCTCTGCCGTGGTCAGCGGGCAAAGGAGGACTACCGCGGGGAGCTGCCCCTTTGCATTGACCGCTAGCTAGACGCGAGACCGGTGGGAGGAAGATGCCTCAGCCGTCGCCATCCTCTGCCTCACTCGCTCCCTCTCGCATCATGTGGCGTGCGCCTCCCACTGGTAGAAAAAAGCCCTCTAGTCCCGGTTCGCAACAGCCTTTAGCCCCGGCTGTGCAACCGGGACTAAAGGGTCGCGACTAAAGCCGCCCCCCCTCTTTAGCCGCGGCTCTTCCGGACCGCGACAAAAGGCTTTAGTCCCGGTTCTTGTGGCTGACCGGGACTAAAGGCCCGCCACGTGGTCGCCCGTGGTCCGTCGGGGCCGAGGACCTTTAGTCCCGGCTCTCGTGGCCAGCCGGGACTAAAGGCCTCCTCCGCAGGTTTAGGGTTTTAGCCCCCCTAAACCTGGTTTCTTTTTAATTTGTATTGTTTTATTTGTTTTATATTTTATTTTGTGTTTTATTTTATTTTTGATGAAGTTTCAGTACACATATTCTACGCTACTATATATATACATGCATATGAAATTTCAAACAAGAAGAATTCAAGAGGAATATATAATATATATATATATATACAACTTTGAACAAGTTTCCATACACAATTACGATGGATGACCATATACAACTTCGAACAAGTTTCAATCTCGGGTATGCATATAAATTTCTACGTCCTCGGTATAGTGTTGTCCTTTAGGATCGATGACTTCCCTCATTAAAAATCCTGCTAATTCTTCTTGAATTGGTCGGAAGCGAGCTTCTGGACTAAGCCTCCTCCGCAAGTTATCCCTCGCGTTCCGCACGCTAGTTGATTCCTTCCGCTCAGTGGTTTCTCTCCGGATGTTCTCACAAACATAGTATCCACATAGATCGGTCGCCGGTGGCTGCTGATCCACATTAACTAACTTTCTGAAATCTAGCTCATGTTTGAATTCACCGACAATTTCTTCTGAAAACCGTCTCCAAACCCTACAGGGCAAAGAAAATCAAATGAATAAGGGAGTTATATTAGTTAGTTGCTATTAGGAAATGAACGAAAGAGACCGATCGATATAGAGCTCAAATGATTGAAAATAATTACTTTTTCAGCATTTTTCTCATGTCGGCCCAATGCTTTGGATCCGAATCCTTAGAGTCGCTGATTATAACTGTGGAGGTGTGAAGTTCAATATTTAGCAGAATCCAGTGGAACCTGCGGACACGTTACATGCACAGTCATGCATAACTCATCGATTAGACATACCATGCATGGAGTAAACAAAAGAGAATGGGCACAAGAGAGAAAACACTCACCCAAAATGGTAAGGAAATAGAATATGACTTTTGAGTTGATGCTTTGTAAGAAACTTGTACAGGTCTTTCTCCACATCTTCGGGGTGATGTTGTAACACATGTCCATTGACGATATGTGGGTCAATGAACCCAACATCATGGATGTTTCTTATTTTGCATTCCCAAATCTTCATTCTGCATAATAGCGTACCAAACAATATAGTTAGGACAATATATATATATATATATATAGTGCAGGCAATAATGAAGAACGAGATGAGGTAGAAATAAATCACTTACAGAACGTAGCAACTCAGCATAGATTTGTCGAGGGCGCGCAGATTGAACAGCTGGAACAATTCACTCATATGAATTTCTACAGAGTACCGTTTGGTGTGATGCTGTTCTGTAACATCCGCATAAACATATTCTTTGTCGGTTCATGATATGAATTGCTTGTACCAACGTAGCAGATTTCGCATTTGTTGTGGTAGACTATTTTCCTGCTCAGGCTCGACGAGAGGCCCCTTCCGCACATATTGGAATGCTATCTCACCTACAGGCGCATCCTCAAGGTCTAAGCAGGCACGAAGAGTCAAACCCATCTCGGACGCTTGTTGCATGGCACCCGCTATAGTCAATCCAAGTGCTGCCGCAGCTGCTATGATCTCGGGGTCCTCTTCCGGACCGGCTTTCACTATGAGCGGGGGGATCGATTGTTTCTTCTGCATCCCGAGCTGGTCAACTTGTTTCCCGCTTTTTTTTACGACTTTCTTCCTCCTTCAACATTTTTGCTTGCTTACGAAGTTCATGTCCATAGTCGTCAGGCATATTCAGCTCGGCTTGGGACGGTGTCGTCAAAAAATCCTTAGCCCACTTCTTTTGCTTCTCAGTGAATACTTGCTTGGGCTCAGGCTGTTTTTTGGCCTTCATATCCGCCTTCCATTTCTCATAATCAGCAGCCGCGGCCAATGTGAGGTCAGCATCACTAAGTTCCCCAGGCCTTGGGAGGAGAGGCTTCAGTGATGGCTCCGGTACCCTTGTGGTCTTATGTACATAAGGGTCCGGGTTAATAGTCCAGGAGCGGGTTTCCTTGTTGTCCGCCTGCTTCTGCTTCTTCGCCGGAGGTGGATTGGGGGGCGTCTGCTTACCCGCCGGAGGTGGATTGGGGGGTGTCGTACCCGCCAGAGGAGGATTGGGGGGCGTCGTACCCGCCGGATGTTGTGGATCGGGGGACGGCGTCGAATGGCGTGAAGGCGGTGTAGGTGAACCACCACGACCACCACCACCGCCACCACCACCACCACCACCATCGGAGGGGTGTGGACTTGCTGGCCTTGGCGCCTCGCCTGGAAACACTATGTACTTCTTTTTCCATAGAATGTACTGGCGCTTGACATCTCCAAGTCTTCTCTCCCCTTCGGGTGTAGGTTTGTCAATCTCGAGGTCCTCAAACCCTTGGACTATGTCTTCCACCGTGACACGAGCATAGCCATATGCAATGGGGTTGTTGTGGTGGAGTGCTCCAGGTGTACAGGGTAAAGCACTGCCGCTAGCTACCTTCATGGAAATGTTCCCCACGGGATAATGCAGATCACAGTCTTTCATCTCCTTTACATCATCCACGGGGTAGTGAGGCTCCGGTGCACGAGTCTCGATCATCGGTGCACTAGCACAAGGCGGGGCATCCGTGGAAGCCACGCTGCTTCTCCGCTGCTGGCTTTCGCGATCCGCTTCATGATCTTCATGCGGCCCTGCAGCCGATTTTTCTTTCATTAGTACATGCACGGTCTGCTTCAACTCATGGAGTTCTGATGCAAACTTCGTCATAAGATCTGCATCCCGGTCCGTCTTTCTCTTACGGCTTCTGTAACCGTACGGGTCATTGTCCTGGGAAAACCCTACTTTCCACGAAACTTTGCCTTTGCCTCGTACACGTCCTCCGTGTTCATCATTCCCGAGGGCTAAAGTCAGTGTGTCTTTCTCTCTGTTGAACTTGATCAAGCCCGCTTGAGCTTGGGTCATTGCGTCAATAAGGGCTTGGGTCGGAGCAAAGTGTCGATGCCGGTGAACACACTCCCCTGTCTCCGGGTCTAGCGACCCCCCATGCCCGTACCACCAGCTTTTGGCCCTTGGGTCCCATCCCTCTGTACCTAGAGGGATTCCTCGCACCCTCAGGTCCTCCTCCATCTTCTGCCACCTAGGGTCCGCAATGCGGTATCCTCCTGGCCCCATAACATGATGGTACTTTTTCTTACCCGCATTATCCTTATTTTTTTCGATATTTCCTTGAAATGGTCCGATTGCTTTTGCCTCACAAATTCTGGCCAATCATCTTTCAGTTTCTTATGTTGTCCATTGAAATCCGGAGTCTTGCCCTTGTTGACATAGTCACGGGTTAAATTTTTCTTGAAGTTCCGGAATGCATCGGCCATCTTCTGAAGAGCGAACTCTTTAACTAGCCTCCTCCTCTGACGTCCACCCGGAACCTCGTTACCGAATTCATCGACTTTGTTGTATTCCGGAGGTAGAATGAAATGTTCCATAAGCTTTCTCCAGCAATCCTTTTTCGTTCTCTTGTCGACAAAACTGAAACCAAGACGTGCCTTCTTTGGCTCATTCCATTCCTGGACGGTGATCGAGACGTTGTCTCTAACAACGACTCCGCATTGGTTGACAAACTTTGAGGTGTGCTGTAGGGGCTTGCCGGTTTCACTGACAGACTCAATGGCATATGTTTCTCCTGTTCTCATCGCCTTGGATTTGCCACGATGCTTTGTCGTACTCGATCCGGATCCGGAGGGCTAAAAAAAGAAAGAGAGTCGCGCGCGTTAATACATATGTATTCACATTTCAGTAAGTTTGTATCACGAGAGGCTCAATGTATATAAATACCTCGCCGGAGGTGGTTGTTGCTACTTGCAATTGGAGATTGTCGGTTGTTGACGGTTGACCTCCGTCGACAATGTCCGTTCCTTCACCTTCTTTATCATCGTCACCGGCAAGGTTCAGATAAGAAGAGACTACATCATCCTCTTGTTGCTCATCTTCTGAGCCCGGCACATAAGGAATCTCGTTGTTGATGATGCCCATTAAATAACGTTCAGCCTCCGGATCCCTAAGCGGCTCGGTTCTGTCGTCCGCCATATGTCACTCCTGCATGTAGTAAAAATTCTTTAAGTGTAAAGGAATTAAAAAATAAGATTAAGGGGACATAGAGGAGGAGGAATTAAAAAATAAGATTTTTTAAGTAAAAATTCTTTTTTTTCTTCTTCTTCCTTTCTTCTTCCTCTTTCTTCTTTCCTTTCTTCTTCTTTCCTTTCTTCTTTCTTTCTTCTTCTTCCTTTTTCCTTTCTTCTTCTTTCTTTCTTCTTCTTCCTTTCTCCTTCTTTCTTTCTTCTTTCCTTTCTTCTTCTTTCCTTTCTTCTTTCTTTCTTCTTCTTCCTTTTTCTTTTTTCTTTCTTTCTTCTTCTTCCTTTGTTTTTCTTCTTCCTTTGTTTTTCTTCTTCCTTTTTCTTTTTCTTTTTTTCTTCTTCCTTTGTTTTTCTTCTTCCTTTCTTTTTTCTTCTTTCTTTTTCTTTCTTGTTTTTTTTCTTCTTCTTTTTTCTTCTGTTTTCTTTTATACCACCATTTTTGCACTTTTAATTATGCACTTTTATGTTTTCTTTTATGTTTTCTTTTTTCTTTTTTTCTTCTTCCTTTGTTTTTCTTTTTCCTTTCTTTTTTCTTCTTTCTTTTTCTTTCTTGTTTTTTTTCTTCTTCTTTTTTCTTCTGTTTTCTTTTATACCACCATTTTTGCACTTTTAATTATGCACTTTTATGTTTTCTTTTATGTTTCTTTTTTTCTTCTTCCTTTGTTTTTCTTTTTCCTTTCTTTTTTCTTCTTTCTTTTTCTTTCTTGTTTTTTTTCTTCTTCTTTTTTCTTCTGTTTTCTTTTATACCACCATTTTTGCACTTTTAATTATGCACTTTTATGTTTTCTTTTATGTTTTCTTTTTTCTTTTTTTCTTCTTCCTTTGTTTTTCTTTTTCCTTTCTTTTTTCTTCTTTCTTTTTCTTTCTTGTTTTTTTTCTTCTTCTTTTTTCTTCTCTGTTCACATCGGCGCGGCGACGGCGCGGCGACGGCGAGGCGGGGACGGCGCGGGGACGGCGCGGGGACGGCGCGGCGACGGCGAGGCGGGGACGGCGCGGGGACGGCGCGGCGACGGCGAGGCGGGGCGACGGCGCCGACGACAGAGGGGGAAGGGAGGAGGAGGAGCTCACGGCGGCGCGGGGACGCGGGGACGGCGCGGCGACGGCGAGGCGGGGCGACGGCGTCGGGGCGTCGGGGCGTCGTCGTCGGGGCGTCGGGGCGTCGGGGCGTCGGGTCGGAGAGAATGAGGAGGCGAACTGCCAACAGGTTTATATATACTAGGACTTTTAGTCCCGGTTGGGGAGGAGGACCGCGACTAAAGGTGGCCTTTAGTCCCGGTGCGCCTCCCCAACCGGGACTAAAGGTGGCCTTGGCGCCGCTTTCGTTCCCGCGCAGTCCGACCTTTAGTCCCGGTTGGGGAGGCGGACCGGGACTAAAGGGTGACCTTTAGTCCCGGTCCGCCTCCCCAACCGGGACTAAAGGTCCGTGGTGGCATATTTTTAGTTTTAAAATCTTAAAAATACAATTATATATCAAAAAAATCAGAAAAATAAAACTAATTCATTTTAAAATCTTAAAAATACAATTATATATCAAAAAAATCAGAAAAATAAAACTAATTCATTTTAAAATCTTAAAAGTACAATTATATATCAAAAAAATCAGAAAAATAAAACTAATTCATTTTAAAATCTTAAAAATACAATTATATATCAAAAAAATCAGAAAAATAAAACTAATTCATTTTAAAATCTTAAAAGTACAATTATATATCAAAAAAAATCAGAAAAATAAAACTAATTCATTTTAAAATCTTAAAAATACAATTATATATCAAAAAAATCAGAAAAATAAAACTAATTCATTTTAAAATCTTAAAAATACAATTATATATCAAAAAAATCAGAAAAATAAAACTAATTCATTTTAAAATCTTAAAAGTACAATTATATATCAAAAAAATCAGAAAAATAAAACTAATTCATTTTAAAATCTTAAAAATACAATTATATATCAAAAAAATCAGAAAAATAAAACTAATTCATTTTAAAATCTTAAAAATACAATTATATATCAAAAAAATCAGAAAAATAAAACTAATTCATTTTAAAATCTTAAAAGTACAATTATATATCAAAAAAATCAGAAAAATAAAACTAATTCATTTTAAAATCTTAAAATCCCTTGAAGGTTTGACAAAAGGTTTGATACATCATTCAGTTCATCGACCAAATACAAAGTTTGGTACAATTATACATTATTACACATCAATTCTTCCCTTGGACGTCCCTGCTTGCTTACGATTGTGCCGTATCCATGGAGCATCCTCATCATTTAACTTAATGCTTGGGTCAGTGTTCACTTTGAAGGGCGGAATTTCACCAAACATATTATAATCTTCTGACATGTCTGTCTTGTCCTCCACTCCCACGATGTTTCTTTTCCCTGAAAGAACAATGTGGCGCTTTGGATCATCGCATGATGTACTGATCGTTTTCTTATCTTTCCGTTTCCTCGGTTTGCTACTCATGTCCTTCAAATAAAAAACCTGAGCGACATCTTTGGCAAGGACGAATGGTTCGTCAAGGTAACCAAGATTGTTGAAATCCACCATTGTCATTCCGTATTGCTCGTCCACCTTTACCCCACCTCCTGTTAGCTTGAACCATTTGCACCGGAACAAAGGGACCTTAAAGGAGGGTCCATAGTCAAGTTCCCATATCTCCTCTATGTAACCATAATATGTGACCTTTTGCCCATTCTCGGTTACTGCATCAAAGCGGACACCACTGTTTTGGTTGGTGCTCTTTTTATCTTGGGCGATGGTGTAAAATGTATTCCCATTTATCTCGTACCCGTGAAAAGTCGTTATAGTCGAAGATGGTTTCTTGGCCAACATGTAGAGCTGATCTCCAACATCATTGTCATTCATGAAATGTTTTCGCAACCAACTGCCGAAAGTCTCCATGTGGGCCTTTCTAATCCAGGATTCAGGCTTCCCCGGGTTTTTCGAGCGTAAAATATTCTTGTATTGCTCGAAGTACGGAGCCACCAAGCTGGAATTTTGCAGGACTGTGTGGTGTGCTTCAGTCATAGAATGACCGTCCATACATATCGTGGTATCCCTTCCGATCTTGCCTTTTCCACTTAGTCTCCCCTCGTGCCGCGATTGAGGAATACCAATCGGTTTAAGGTCAGGAACATAGTCAATACAGAACTCAATTACCTCCTCATTTCCATAGCCCTTGACGATGCTTCCTTCTGGCCTAGCACGGTTACGAACATATTTCTTTAATACTCCCATGAACCTCTCAAAGGGGAACATATTGTGTAGAAATACAGGACCGAGAATGGAAATCTCTTCGACTAGGTGGACCAGGAGGTGCGTCATAATATCGAAGAAGGATGGTGGGAACACCAACTCGAAACTGACAAGGCATTGGACCACATCGTTCTGTAACCGTGGTAGATCTTCTGGATTGATTACCTTCTGAGAGATTGCATTGAGGAATGCACATAGCTTCACAATGGCTACTCGAACATTTTCCGGTAGGAGCCCCCTCAAAGCAATCGGAAGCAATTGTGTCATAATCACGTGGCAGTCGTGAGACTTCAGGTTTTGGAACTTTTTCTCCGGCATGTTTATTATTCCCTTTATATTCGACGAGAAGCCAGACGGGACCTTCATACTGCTCAGGCATTCAAAAAAAATGACCTTCTCTTCTTTGGTAAGAGCGTAGCTGGCACGACCTTGAAACCATTCCGGATGCCGGTCATCTGGGTCTTTCAAAAGTTGCTGGTCCTGCCGTGCTTCCTTTGTATCATTTGTCTTCCCATACACGCCCAAGAAGCTTAGCAGGTTCACGCAAACATTCTTCGTAACATGCATCACGTCGATTGCAGAGCGGACCTCTAGGACTTTCCAATATTCTAGCTCCCAAAATATAGATTTCTTCTTCCACATGGGTGCGTGCCCGTCAACTCCCCGCGGAACTGATTGTCCGCCAGGACCCTTTCCAAAGATGACTTTCAAATCCTTGACCATATCAAATATCTCAGCACCAGTACGTTCCGCAGGCTTCGGCCGGTGATCTGCCTTCCCGTTGAAATGCTTGCCTTTCTTTCTTACGTTATGATTTCGGGGAAGAAATCGACGATGACCCAGGTACACGTTCTTCTTACAATTAACCAAACGTACACTTTCAGTCTCATGTAAGCAGTGCGTGCATGCATTGTATCCCTTATTTGTCTGTCCCGAAAGGTTACTGAGAGCAGGCCAATCGTTGATGGTTACAAAAGGCAACGCTCGTAGATCAAATTCCTCTCCTTTGTGCTCATCCCAGACACGTACACCAGGTTTCGCCCACAACTGTAAAAGTTCTTCAACTAATGGCCTTAGGTACACATCGATGTCGTTACCGGGTTGCTTAGGGCCTTGGATGAGAATTGGCATCATAATGAACTTCCGCTTCATGCACAACCAAGGAGGAAGGTTGTAGATGCATAGAGTCACGGGCCAGGTGCTATGGCTGGAGCTCTGCTCGCCAAAAGGATTAATGCCATCAGTATTTAGACCAAATCTTAAGTTCCTTGCGTCAGCTGCAAAATCTTTGAAAACTCTGTCGATCTTTCTCCATTGCGTTCCATCAGCGGTGTGTCTCGACTGCCCGTCGGACTTACGGTCCTCTTTGTGCCATCGCAACAACTTGGCATTGTTTTTGTTCATGAACAGACGTTTCAACCGTGGTATTATAGGAGCATACCACATCACCTTGGCGGGAACCCTCTTCCTGGGTTTCTCGCCCTCAACATCGTCACCAGGGTCATCGCCTCTGATCTTATAACGCAATGCAGTGCATACAGGGCATTCATTCAAATTCTCGTATTCACCGCGGTAGAGGATGCAGTCATTAATGCATGCATGTATCTTCTGAACCTCTAAACCTAGAGGGCAGACAACCTTCTTTGCTTCGTACGTACTGGCGGGCAACTCGTTATTCTTCGGCAACATATTCTTCAACATTTTCAGCAAATTTTCAAATGATGAGTCACCTACACCTTCCTGTGCCTTCCATTTTAGCAAATCCAGTGTGCAGCCCAGCTTTTTCAGACTATTATCGCATCCTGGATACAACGACTTTTTGTGATCCTCTAACATGCGATCCAAATTCTCCCTCTCCTTCTCAGTTTCGCAGCGTCTCCGTGCATCAGCAATGGTCCGACCAAGATCATCAGCGGGCTCATCATGTGCCTCTTCTTCACCTTCACCTAACCCTTCCCCACCTTCAGCATCATCCTCCATGAAAGTATCACCGAAATGATCACGATAGTTGTCATCGATATCATCCCCTTCTTCATCGTCTTCCATTCTAACCCCTCTTTCTCCATGCTTTGTCCAACAATAATAGCTTGGCATGAAACCATGCATAAGCAGGTCCATGTGAACTCTTCTTGGCGAGGAGTAACCCTTATCATTCTTACAGACAGCACATGGACAGATAATAAAACCTTGCTGCCTGTTCGCATTTGCCACTACGAGGAAATCTTTCAAACCCGTAGTGAACTCGCCGGAGAGTCGGGAACCGTACATCCATTGCCGATTCATCTGCATTATTATTATATAAAGTATATAATTAACCATCATGCATTTGTTAAACTAAGTAGCTAGAAATAATACTAATTAAACAATGAACTACACACATGCGTATTTTATCAATGACACATGAAAGGTTCGAGTTGCTAACCGCGATCGCGAAGGAAAAATAAATGAGAAAGCTCAAGTGTGGCTTGTTTCAGGCTCTCGGGCATTTCATCAAACACCTTGTGTGCATAGGAGAAACCAAAAGCAAACCATCACCACCCCACCACCACCTTCTGAAAATTGTGAAGTGTGATGAGCTGAGTGAAGTGGAGTGAGTTGAGTACATATAGGGATGGGCCTTTAGTCGCGGTTGGCCAGGCCAACCGGGACTAAAGGCCTCCCGTCCGCCAGCTGGATGGGCCTTTAGTCCCGGTTGGCCTGGCCAACCGCGACTAAAGGCCTTCGGGGACCTTTAATCCCGGTTGGCCTGGCCAACCGGGACTAAAGACCCTCCCGTCCGCCAGCTGTCGACCGAACGCGGTGGCCCAGGTAGTTGGTCGCGGGCCTTCTCCCGAACCGCGACTAAAGAGCCCTTTGGTCGCGGTTCGGTTCTGTTGGGGACTAATGGCGGCGTATGGAAGCCCCTTTTTCTACCAGTGTCCTATTCAGCCAGGCGCATCTACGGAAGCGCGAGCACAAGCACCCACCGATGATTGTGAGGAGCAGCCGTCGGAGGGGTTGGAGAGGGCCTCGGGGTAGCGGAGCTGCTCGCGTGGTGCATGATAAGACGTCGCGTCCACTCTGCGTTGTTGGGTGATAGGGACAAAGCGGAGCTCGAGCTACCACCCATGTCCATCCGCGCCCACTGCAGTGCGATGCAGACGACAAGCTCCTCGTTGTCATCCGCCTCTATCACATGGACGTGGGCGTCCCAATCGACGTGGTCGTCCTTGCAGTCAGATTCTCTGCCTATTCTAGACATTGGGAGAGGAGGGAATCGGGAGGGGAGGGAATGACGGGGATCGGAGTGAGGAGTGGGAGAGTGAAGGTAGGGTTTGGTCCCGTTGGGGATTTTAGTGGGGACGGGGTGTGGTCGGCACGAGCCAGCATGAGCCGGCCCGGCGTGACAGATGCGTCCGGCCGTGTTCGGGGCGCCCCACATTTGGGTCGAATATGAGGGGTGTCGGTCAGTCCGAACATATATAAGTCATTTGAAGAGGCCGGTTAGGTCGAAAAAAATTGAGCATCAATAACTGAGTCATCCGACTGGTCCGAACTAAAAGTCCAGTTGTAGATGTTCTTAGGTCTCCTTGTATTTTGGGTTAAATTCTGATCATTGGTTTTAGTTTACAAAATATAAGTTATGTGTCATAAAAATTACTCTCTCTCTCTCTCTCTCTCTCTCTCTCTCTTCAAAAATATAAGATGTTCTAACAGTTTTCTAAAGAAAATGTATATAGACACGTTTTAGTGTGTTTGTTCACTCATTTTAGTCTGTGTGTAGTTTATATTAAAATATCCACAATATCTTATATATAGACACATTTTAGTGTGTTTGTTCACTTATTTTAGTCCGTATATAGTCCATATCAAATATCCAGAACATCGTATATTTGAGAACGGAGGGACTATGTTGTTAGATTCATATTTAAAAAATGTTTCTAATGGTATCATTTTTGCTACTACATATAGCTCATACTTTATTATGCAAATGTACGATCAAACTTTGACTCAAAACGTAAGGCCCCCTAAGAACATGTAAACTACGAGCATTCGGGCGCGTCCATGGACGCATCAATGACCGGGCACCACCCATTTGTACCGTTCCACAACCGTGGTCCTCGAATATCCACCCCAAATCCATACAAAAGCATGCAAATTACGTAGATCAACATACAACATATAAAACCTAGCAATCCGACATAGATAGAGGATTAAGCTTAGTACAATTCGATCCAACAGAGCCGCTGGAGTTCAGCGCTTACCTAAAACAAAAGCTAGAGTAAAAGTAGATAAATGGAGAGGGCTGTTGGAGTACACCACTTCCTCGCTTCCCGTTGGGGTCTCGGGAGTAGATTTGACTAGAGTTTGTCGTCCGGGTGAGGTTTTGTGGGGACCGGGATGGGACGGCATATACAGGTCCGATGTGGCGTCGTCCCCGCACGTCTGGTCTATCCTATATTCGCCTCGGATATGAGCTTGAATATATGTGAGGTGCAAGTCAACCCGAACGTTTGGCCTGCGTTCGCCAGGTTCGATTGGGTGGTGTTTTACTGTGTGGGCAGTAATCGGACAAGCCACCCGCACGTTTGAGACTAGGGGGCTCCGGTTGCAGATGCGTTTGTTGAGTATATGTGTTGTGCATATCTGTGTATTGGGTCCATCTCCTAGTTCCTCGTATAGCTGATGTCGTGGCCCACCTCTTGTACATCATATATACGTGTCTTTGCACATGAACAATACATTATGCAATCCCAACAACATACATGGTATCAGTTTTTAGGTTCTAACCCTAGCCTTCCGCTGCCGCCGCCGCCCGCCCGCGCGTCTTCCGCGCCGGCCGCCGCTCCTCTCAGCTGCGCGCTACCCAGCTGCGCCGCACACCCCGCCCAACTCCTCAGCCGCGCGCGCTACCCAGCGCCGTCAGCCTCGCCTAATCCGCTCGCCAGTCTTGCGTGCTACCCGCCCAATCGCTGCCTCACCCGATCCGCTCGCCTGCGGCCATCAAACAATCAAGTGGTCGTGCGTATCTATTGGTGCTGGAATCGATCAAGGCAACGATCGATTGGCTAGTTGACTCCATGCGTGTATCCCGTGATTGTTGCAGCCGGAAGTACTAGTACCCACGTACTAGTACACGTCCAAGGAAAGATCGATCAGCTAATTGAGGCTGGCTTTGCACCGAGGGGTTGATCGGAATCCAGCGTTTTGCTTCGTTCATCATCGTCGTTCGTCGCCAGAAGTACTCGGCGTCTGCTGCCGCCCAACCGCGCTGACTGCCGCCGTCGGACCAGCGATAGCATCCGTTGGCCTGTCCACCACCGTCTCTACCGTCCCGTCGCCGGCGCCCTACGGCGCGGCCCCGCCAGCGTACGGAGCGGCCGTCACCTACGACGTGCCCGTTCCCACGCACGGGTATCCTACGTACGGGGCATACGGGGCTCTGCCCGCATCCACGTACGGGTCTCCACCTGCGTACGGGGTTTCGCCTACATACGAGTCTTCCGGGTACGGGTGGGGGTCGTCAGCAGGCCAGCAGGCTCCCGCCCCTCCCGTGCATCATGCGTACTTCGCGGCTCCGCAACTGTATGGAGAGTACCCACCGCCGCAGCTGAGCGGCGGCTACGGCCTCCCCATGGCGTGTTCGTCCCCCTCGCTGGCCCTGCCGCCGGCGCCCTGGGACCCGGTGCTCCTCACCGGGCTGCATGCCGCTCCTACGCTGAACAACTACACCGGAGGTGATGATTGGTACATGGACACCGGGGCTACGGCTCACATGTTTGCTCATCCTGGTAATCTTGCCTCCTTCACTCCCGTCACCACCGATCGCCGCATCATTGTCGGGACGGTTCCACACTCTCTATCACACATGTCGGGCACATTTCTTTTCCTTCTACTTCCATGCCTATTACTTTGTCTAACATACTTGTGTCACATCATCTTATTAAGAACCTTGTTTCCGTTCGTCGTTTAACTCGTGAAAATCCTGTTACTGTTGAATTTGACGAGCTTGGATTTTGTGTCAAGGACGCTCGAACCAAGATGGTACTTCACCGATGTGACAGCCTCGACGAGCTCTATCCGGTGCATTCGCCGTCCACCTCCACCACCGCACCGGTTGCTCTCTCCGCCGGCGTCGATCTCTGGCATGCTCGTTTGGGTCATCCAATCCCGTCACACTTCGTCATATTCTTAGGAGTTTCAGTTTCAGTTGTCATAAGATAGAGGATCACACCTGTCATGCCTGTCGTGTCGGTAAACATGTTCGCCTCCCGTTTAATGACTCCACCATCATAGCTTCTTTTCCTTTTCAGTTGATTCATAGCGATGTGTGGACCTCTCCGGTTCCTAGTAATTCGGGCTATTTATATTATCTGGTTATCCTTGATGATTATTTTCATTATGTGTGGATTTTTCCTTTGCGCAGAAAGTCGGATGCACTCTCCACTTTGACGGCTTTTTACTCCTATGTCAGCACGCAGTTTGGGCGTCCCATCCTTGCTCTTCAGACTGACAATGGAAAAGAGTTCGACAACCTTGCTTTCCGCACTTTTCTGTCGCACCACGGCACAGTTTTTCGTCTCACATGCCCGTATACTTCCCAGCAGAACGGTCGAGCCGAACGTGTCCTTCGCACTCTGAACGATTGCGTTTGCACGCTCATGTTCCATGCTAATGTGCCGCCTCGTTTCTGGCCGGACGCACTCGCCACTGCTTCTCTTCTCCTTAACCTTCGCCCTTGCCGCCCACGGTGGAACTATGCACCTCACTATCTTCTCTTCGGTACGCCCCCTTCTTATGATGGCTTGCGTATTTTCGGGTGCCTTTGCTATCCTAGCATTGTCGACTCCGCTCCTTACAAACTCACACCTCGTTCTGTCGCTTGCATTTTCATCGGCTACCCCTCCAATTCCAAGGGATATCGGTGCTACGATCCCGTCTCCCACCATGTGTTCACTTCCCGACATGTTTACTTTGATGAGCATGTGTTTCTGCTTCACCAGGTACCCCCGGTTATACCTCCCGCCACCGGTGACGCGGGCTCCTCGACGCCTCTCTTGGCCCGCCCCCTGGCTTTGAGGCGCGCCCCCCGCATGCGGCGCATCCTACAGCCGTGGCACCGGCGCCCCCGGCGCCCCCGACGTTGGCGCCCGCGGCCCTCGCGGTCCCCTCGGCGCCCTCGGCGCCCCCGGCGCCCTCGGCGCCCGCGGCCCCCCCGGCGCCTGTGGCTGGTCCGGTCACCCGCGCCCGTACGGGCGTTTTTCGCCCGAGCTCGCGCTACGCCTCGGATGACTACGTCCATGTGGCGTCCACCTCTGAGCCGTCGCCGTTGTCGTCCTCCATTCGAGCTGCTCTTCGTGGCCCGCTCTGGATGGCTGCGATGCAGGAGGAGTTTGACGCCCTGTTGCGCAACCGGACGTGGCAGCTTGTTCCCCATCCCTGGCACGCCAACATGATTACCGGGAAGTGGGTCTTTAAACACAAGCTCCGTCCTGATGGTACCCTTGATCGCTACAAAGCGCGTTGGGTCGTTCGTGGCTTCCGACAACGTGCTGGCATAGACTTCACCGACACATTCGCTTCGGTCGTCAAGCCCGGCACGATACGCACGGTTCTCCACCTTGCGGTATCCCGTGCTTGGCCAGTGCACCAGATGGACGTCTCCAACGCCTTCCTCCATGGTCACCTCGAGGAGCAGATCTTCTGCCAGCAGCCCACCGGATTTGTTGACCCGGCGCTTCCCGACCACGTGTGCCTGCTTTCGCGGTCCTTGTACGGACTCAAGCAGGCTCCGCGCGCTTGGTACCAACGCATCGCGGCGTTCCTACACCAACTTGGGTTCCGTTCCAACCGCTCGGACGCGTCACTCTTCGTCTATCATCCTACTTGCTGCTCTATGTCGACGACATCATCCTGACGGCATGTACAGCTGGCCTCCTCAGCCAGCTCACCGATCGTCTTCGCGCTGAGTTCGCCATCAAGGACTTGGGTCGTTTGCACTACTTCCTCGGTGTTGAGGTGGTGTGACGTCCGGATGGCTTCTTTCTTCATCAGCGGAAGTACGCTCATGATCTCGTGGATCGCGCTGGCATGCTTAACTGCAAGCCCGCCGCTACGCCTGTTGATACGAAGGCCAAGCTCTCTACCTCGGATGGTTCTCCCGCTTCGAATGCTGCATTCTACCGGTCCATCGTTGGTGCTCTCCAGTATCTCACTCTGACTCGACCGGAGATTCAGTACGCCGTACAGCAAGTGTGTCTTCATATGCATGCTCCTCGGGATGTTCACTGGGCCGCTGTCAAGCGGATTCTTCGCTACGTCTGCGGCACTATGGAGCTCGGCATCACGCTCTTCGCCTCCGCCGACACCGCCCTCATCGCCTATACCGATGCAGACTGGGCGGGCTGCCCTGACACTCGTCACTCCACCTCGGGCTATTGTGTCTTCCTTGGACCATCACTCATATCATGGCCGTCCAAGCGGCAGCCTACGGTCTCTCGCTCCAGTGCTGAGGCTGAGTATCGTGCGGTGGCCAACGTCGTCGCCGAGTGTTCGTGGCTTCGCCAGTTGCTCCAGGAGCTCTCTTGTCTTGTGGATCGTGCTACGGTGGTCTACTATGACAACGTCTCGGCTGTCTACCTCTCCGCCAATCTAGTCCATCATCGTCGGACCAAGCATATTGAGTTAGATATCCATTTTGTTCGGGAACAGGTGGCCCTTGGCCATATTCGTGTTCTACACGTCCCTACTTCCCAACAATTTGCAGATATCATGACCAAGGGCTTGCCTACGGCGTCATTTGAGGAGTTTCGGTCCAGTCTTTGCGTCAGCAGCGGTGCCGCTTCGACTGCGGGGGGTGTATAGTATATGTGTTGTGCATATCTGTGTATTGGGCCCACCTCCTAGTTCCTTGTATAGCTGATGTCGTGGCCCACCTCTTGTACATCATATATACGTGCCTTTACACATGAGCAATACATTGTGCAATCCCAACAACATACAGCGTTAATAAAGAGGTAAATACACCCGTGGTGCTTGAACTTGCCGTGGATGTTCACTTTAGTGCGTGAACTTGAAAAATACGCCAAACTGGTTCTAAAACTTGGCGAGACCGTGCATATACGGTGCTAATCATGTCCGTAGACATAAAGTACGTCGACATGGCATCGTATGTGGCTGACGTGGCACTGACATGGCAAGGGGCCCACTTGTAGCTATGAAACAGAATAACTTAGTAATCTAAGTCTCTATGATTAGTGGGCCCGCCTGTCAGTAATTAGGAAAATTAACACAAAAATGCACTAGACGGGAGTTTAGATATGGATGCCATGCACATCGGGGATGGGCAAAGATCAAGAAGAGCATTTCCTCACCTGAATCATGGCCAGCTTGCTAGCTTAATTTGAGTTACTAGTACTCTACTACTCCCTCCGTTTCTAAATATAAATATTTTTAGACATTTCAAATGGACCATAATATACGGGTGTATGTAGACATATTTTAAAGTGTAGGTTTCCTTATTTTACTCCGTATGTAAGCATTTGTTGGAATGTTTAAAAAGACTTATACAGTTATACTCCCTCCATAAACTAATATAATAGTGCTTAGATAACTAAAATAGTTATCTAAACATTCTTATATTAGTTTACAAAGGAAGTATTTAAGAAGGGAGGTAGTGCAAGTTAGCTAGCGCAACAGTGGCCCAGTTAGGCTCCTCAGGTTTGAGTAATCTGGCAGCGAAACCACTAGAGCTGCCGGCCTTGGTAGGCTCCTCAGGTTTGAGTAATCAGGCAGCGAACCACTGCAGCTGCATGCTAATAATCCCTACGAGGCTACGAGCACGGCTGCGAGCCAGAGACGATTAATTTAGTCTAGGGGGGAAGGGGCAAGCAAGCAGGTGTGCGGGTGTTTAACTGCGCAGGCAGCAGCAGCAGTCTGTTTTTTGCTTTGCTTTCCGTGTAACAACGACAGTCATTTGCACCGACGCCTAAGACTAACGGGGCCTCGTACAGCTACCGCACCAAAGACGACACCGCGCGCGCTGCAACCCACCCAGCAATGATCGTGGAAAACAGCTTGAGGCCCCGCTTGGATTCGGTGCATATAAATTTATACACCCAGATTTAATCTACAGGCATATATGCTTTTAGTTTCGTCTGGATTAAAAACGACAATCCAAGCGGGTACAATTATTCTAGCTAGTCCAGTAACTGTAAGACCATTTTAAGCTTTCTATGAAAAGCTGCGCAGTGCCTATTTCTCTCTCTCTAAAAAGGAGGAAGCTATGGTGCAAGTCTCAAAAGCTTCCAAGGAAGAACAGTATATTGGGAGGCCCAAGTTCTGCAAGCATTTGAAAGTAAATTCAGTCACATTTCAAAAACATCCATACAATCTTTAACGGAGAATGTATATGGCTATCCTTGACAAGTTCGTCTTGTGCTCAATTCAATCGCCCAGTAGGTATCTGCCTCATCAGAGAAAGGAGTAATACATCTGTGCACCACCTGCAAAATGAAAATGTACATCTGTGCACCGTGCGAGGGGGTCTACATTCTGGTAGCCCGCAGGTACTGGACATCCGCAGATATAAACCTGGCATACATTGCTCTTGCACAACCACGGAGACAGATAGAAGAACGTAAGGGGCCCATATTTTTTGTTGAGCAAGCTTCAAAATCTTTATTGTTCAATGTACAAAAATAATTTTGTCGAACAAGTATACAAAAGATGATCCTGTATCCACTGTGTACGCATCTGTTAGCACTATATTATACAACTATACCATCCCTATTGTTTTGTTTTGCTTTGGCAGGAAAAAGAATCGGCACAAGAGACTGCACAAGCGTTGTATCTATACCACCAAAAACTTCAGGGTTACCTGGACCCGGCCAAATCACATCTCTGTTGTATAAAGAATTGATCAGATATCAGAACAAAGAATCAACAGAATCTTAGTGCTTTGGTTGACTCCCTTAAGTTTGGTCCATGCCAGCTTTATCGCGGGGGACGCCAGAAAGTCTTTTTACCGACAAGGAATTGCCGCTTCACGATTACAGTCTCATAGTGCAGAGAGCGAAGAACCGGGCGCATCTTTTTTATCATGTCCATTGTGTCTTTCAGCACCAGCCATCTGCCAGGCCTCAATATCCGGTCGACTTCGGCTGCTACTTCAAGGATGTCACACCTAAAGGGAGACACTGATATCAGGCTATAGTCTGACAAAAAGGAGCACATGTCCTATTATAATTCTTGAGGCGTGACTGTTTGTTTACCTCTTTGTAAGACTTCCAAGGAGATCACTCATGTGAAGAACATCATAGGTCCTTGGGTATGTGTTGAAAGACTCGCACCAATCATGATATACCCCAATCAAACCTCTGCTAAAAATAACTGGCAAGGTATCTGACTGGCCAATAGGTACGACATTCATAACCCATAATGGTTTATCAACAAGTGCTGCTGCAAACCTGGTTCAACAAAACTAGCCTGATTAATATCCCTATCATAACAGTCATTAGTTAGATCGATAGCAACTATACATAGTTCCAAAACAAAAAAACTATGGAGATCTACATCTGATTACAGAAATACGATCTTTAGTGTCACTAAGGGAAGTTTCCAATTTGCATAATCCCAATAAGAAAACAGACATCTGACTTGGCAGTCCTAAATAATTAGTAACCACTAAGGAGAAACATTTACTCCACTGCCGAGGGATGATCAGTGAGTTCAAGCAATCTTGTACCAACGAACGTACATATTTGTATGGCCAAAACTCAGGCCCAACTCAAGGAAGCAACATCACCAGAAAAGCATAAGTACAAGCACCAAAAGCTACTAGGATCAATACTGATGGCATAATTAAAATGAATTTCATAAAACTAATCAGCAGAAATCTGTGTTCTCTTACCCTCCATAACCAGCATTCATGTCCATTACATTACGGACACTTGACCAATTAACTGGAAAGTCATTATAATATACTTCTGAAATGACTTGTTTCCAATACTTTGTATCAGCATCAAACTTCTCGATAGTAGCAGAATCATCAGGCACACTTGCGTATCTGATAAGCCTTTCAGGCCACACAAGGGGAGAGTTGCTTGTTTCATCTGAACTGGAAACATCAGTTGGCAAAATGCAACTATCAAGAGGAGCGTACCTGCAAAAGCAAAGATAAAACAAGTGGGTATAGATGAAAGCAATTCGAAACTGCAGTATTAGTTACAAATAAACTAATGATATCTACAATATCTACGGTAAGGATAGGTTGCAAATTGTATATCGATCACACAACTTTCTGCCCATGAGCCAGTAAATTATAATCAGAGAGGCCACTAGATGCTACAAGACCACTAGCAGTCTGAATTTTGGTGAAACAACAATGAGAGCAATGAAGCAAGCTATAACGTACCAAGGAAAACGTGATCCATCTTTCTTGGAACACAGGAGTGGTTCATTAGTTTTCCTCTCAAGGTAGCAAGAATTTGAGGTTGGTTTTTGATATATAACAACACCAATTCCATTAATATCTTCAGATTTTACAACCGTCCTCCAGCACATTGATTTGGTCAGAGTAACCATTGCTGCCAAACATGTAAAGGATTTCCCAATTAGCACAAAACCGCCCACAAAAATGGCACTAGTTACTTGCAAATTATACATAATATTAACGAGGCACTGCTGTAGGCATCTTTAGAAACTTGAGTAAAATACTGAATTATGATGTCCTTTGCTTAGTAGTGACATCATTTACTGAATTAGGAGGATATGGATATCCTTTTCTACAGAATTGATCTAAGATATAAGTAGCTACCGCACTTCTGTCTAGTGTGCAACTTTGCGTCAGTCAGTATTATAGCTTGTTTGGTCAGCAGTCCTCACAGATATGACTATCAGTTCACTTCCTTAACACTTGCGGCAATCACAAAGATAGTATTACTAGGATGAGAACTGAGGCTGAACATATAATTTTATATGATACGGTCACGAACCATTCCAGTCATCTTGATCTCTTTGTTCTTTGCGATAGACAGGTGTTGCAGACCAAACGAAAAATCCTCCAGGCCTTAGCACTCTGTTAAGCTCCAGTAGTGGTTTTCCACCTGCACATCCCAATAGAAATGGATATTTAGAAACAAATTAGCAGGAGAAAAATGGTATAATTATCTGAAAAGGTGAGATATAACACTTGCCATTTGCATACCAATGGACCCTGCACCTTGCGCAATGGACAACATCAAATGCATTATCAGGGAAAGGTAGCTTTTGAGTTCCAATTACTCCTAGAAATGCTGGAATTCCACGCTCTAATGCAAACTGTATCTGAGCTTCATGCTCATCTTTAGGGGCCAATGACATAGTAATGACATTCCTATCAAGCAGGTATCCACCAAAGCTAGCAACACCACATCCAACATCCAGGACAGTTCTTGTATGTGTTCCCCATTGAATGGTCGGCATTATCTACAGCAAATTACGACAGGAAATCATGATATGACCTTAGAGAGAAAAAACAAGGAGCTGGACGATGACCGGTAGCAGCATTCTTGGGAAACCATTAAACAACTATACCCCAATAGGATTAATTATTTAAGCAAGGCAAGCACAATAGTATGTGCCAAATCAAACAATAACAGTATAGATTTACTCTACCTGCAAGAGCACATAATTACATGTTCTACTTTAACAAAAAAAGGTAAAATACACAAGATGAAACTAACCAAAGGCTGATTGTATCCAAAACTTGATAACTGAATGAAAAGCTCTTGACTTAACCACAAGAAAAAAGCAGGAAGATGTTAACATGAAGGTGGCTATTACAACATATTAATATAGTGTAGGGGCTCAACTGAAACAAATACAAGTGTTATCTTGCTACTGGTATTACTATTGTTGCATGTGGTTGCAAAGCATTTATATTCATCCCTAAAGCCTCAACGTTACCAAAGGAAATACTGAACATTGGCAAACGTACATACAAGATGCATCTACATTCAAAAGTACACAGAATTCACTTGGCCATAAAACTACCTGAAATTTTCTTGCAAAGTGTGCCTGTTCAATAATAGATCAACGTGACAGAGTAATATCTACCTGTTCTACAAACTCTATGTATCTTGCAACACCATCTTTGAACTGAGTTCCGCCTCCGGGGAAAACAAGATAATCACCAGACTTTGTAACCCAGTTCTGATCCTTCTTATATTCCACCAGTTTGGGGTGAGGAACATTGTTGTACCAAATCTGGAATTCAGAAAGGAGATAAATAATCATTAGTGGTCTGCTAATTAAATCCTTGGCTACAGAAGGCATTGATTTAATCAAGGTAAACTAGACAGGATTCACCATCTACCTTGAAACCTCATAATGGTGGAAGGATCAAGGGTCCTAATGCTATCAGATAGTTACCCCAGCTACACTGCTACTCAATACCAGAAAAGGAGAATGCACCTAGTTTGCACTGTTTATTGATTATGTTCTTATACCAAATTTAAGTAAGACATTGACTCCACGATAAATCAAAATAGGCAACCTCATTGGCAGTTGATCGCCCAATCACGTAAATAAAAACGGCATGGACGATATAACCGAAGAAAGCAGAGAGCAAATAGAACCGCTTCCGTGTCTTACCGACAAAGGCAAGCGCGAATGTCCTCACCATGTCACGGCTGCGCGGCCACGGCACGGGCAGCCGGTAACCCGCAGGCATTCGCACCAGGCACCTGGGCGGCGGCGCGGGGCAGTGGCGCTCCCGGTGCTCCATGTGCCGCCTGGAGCGCAGCGCCTTGATTGCCCTGATGTTGTCGAGGCACGGGATGTAGTCCGTCGCCGACACCCCCCTCCTGACCTTGCACGTCTCCCACCTCACCTCCGCCACCGCCCCGTCGTCCTCGGCCTCGCCGCCATCCACTCCCGCCGCATCGACGGCTGTGGCATCCGCGTCGACTGCCGCCGGGTGGTTGCTGTCGTCGGCTGTCCGTGACGGGGTGCTGGTTCCGCTGCCCCCTCCGACGGCGGCAGGGGAATTCGGCCGCGATGCGTCGGCTTTGACATCTGATTTTGCAGCGGCAGCGGCTGGGCCGTTTGGTTGCGGGTCGGACGAGCCTCCGGGGGTGGGAACTGGGGTTGGGCTGTGCTGCTGGTGGGGATGGGGGGAGGGGGCGGAGAGGCGGGAGGGGCGGGAGGGGAGGAAGGGGAGGGACTGCGCGGAGGAGTCGAGGAAGAGGACGAGGAGGACGAGCAGGGCGGAGAGGAGGAGGAAGAGGGAGAGCGAGAGGAGGAAGGGGCGCCGCTTGCGGTCGGCGGAGGGGACGGCCATGGATCGCCGATCGCTGGCCGCTGCCCCTACCGCGGCGGGGCCTGGTTGGGGAGCGGAAGGGGTCGGCGGCGAGGTGGGACTGGCTTTGGGTGGGGTGGGGTGGGTGGGTGGGCGAAGGAATGAAGTGGAGCGTCGCGGCCACGGCAGCTTTGGCCGCCGTGGTCACGGTGGCGGAAGGTGGAGGTTGTTTTCCGGTGGTGGAATCGAGATTTGAGATCTGTTTGAATTTTTTTTTCCTTTCGTTTCAATTTTCCGCAGCTGTTTTCCTACTTCACGGAAAAACTTCCAATCTATTCATCTTCAATCATGTCAGTACAACGAATATCAGAAATAAAAGTTACATCCAGATTCATAGACAACCTAGCGACGACTACAAGCACCGAAGCGAGCCGAAGGCGCGCCGCCGTCATCGCCCCTCCATCGCCGGAGGCGGGCACAACTTGTTATAGTAGACAGTCGAAAAGTCGTCGTGCTAAGGCCCCATAGGACCAGCACCCCAGAACAGCAACCACCGCTGAAGAAAAATAACGTAGATCGGAAGGATCCAAACCGAAGACACACGAACGTAAACGAACAACGACGAGATTCGAGCAAATCCACCAAAGATAGGTCTGCCGGAGACACACCTCCACACGCCTACCAACGATGCTAGATGCACCGCCGGAACGGGGGCTAGGCGAGGAGACCTTTATTCCATCTTCAGGGAGCCACCGTCGTCTCGCCTTCCTGAATGGGACACAAACCCTAACAAGATTGAAAAAAATGACTAAAAACGGAACCCTCCCGCCGGCACTTGCCAGGATCCACCGCGCCTCCATGGTCCTAGGGCCACCGGAGACGAGGCGGACCTGCGCCGGCCGGCGAGAGGCACGAACCCTAACTTTCTTTCTTGGAGGAGGAGGAGGAGACAGGGACTACCTCTATTAACTATATCTGTTTGCTTTTCGGCAGCTGTTTCCCTACTTCGATCTTATGAAACTCGCAAGTGTTCCTCCTAGCGGCCAAGTGCACCACATAATACTATAGGTACTATGTACTCCCTCAGTTCATACAAAAGTACAGTGAGTATAAGATAATATGTTTTGGATGTTTCAATATAAACTACATTCGAACTGAAATGAGTGAACAAAAAGACTAAAACACGTCTATATACATTCGAATTACAAAAAGGTTAGAACATTTTATATTTGTGAGCAGTGGGAGTAAATAATAGGTATCTATTGGCAGCTAGGATTCGACTGTGATTCTATGAAAAATGGCCGTAGGGTGGCGTTTGTACTTCAAATTTAAACGATGTACCAAATGAGAAAATTCCGAGCATACTCCCCGATCTGCGAGATTATAGCTATGGCAAGTTTTCACGTATAAGAACAAATGGAAGCACAAACTAATTAGCATTCTAGAAGTTTGTCGATTCGAGTGGGAAAATGGTGAACAATAAATTGGTTCTACTTGGCTCGGTTTGTCCTCCCCTTCCGTGAATGGGAAGGGCGTTTTGGCTCCTGGGAGCATATGCTCCCGGATGAACAATAAATTTTAAAAAAATGTAAAAAAAATAAAAAATCTGCAATTTCTTGTAGATGTTTGTGTTAGTGTCG
The DNA here is from genome assembly GCA_032464435.1 of Aegilops umbellulata. Classification (NCBI taxonomy): domain Eukaryota; kingdom Viridiplantae; phylum Streptophyta; class Magnoliopsida; order Poales; family Poaceae; genus Aegilops; species Aegilops umbellulata. The sequence goes on from CP136054.1 coordinate 448,442,294, forward strand.
CAAGCATGCTTCACAAATTTCAAGCGAACCGGAGCAGCAGTGTTTCCTCGATGAAAAAAATAAATTTAGGGTGACATTTGGGGTGTTTTGGTCTTCAATTTGTTTTTTTGTTTTCGCACAGGCCAAAATGCTTAATCTTTTTGCATCAAAATTTACAGGTAGCATTTGTACGTGACTAAGATCACATAAAATATTGTCTTAATATTTTGACATTTAAAAATTGTTTTTGGGCCCGGGAGCATGTGCTCCTGGGAGCCCAATTGAATTTCTCGGTATGTGTAGCCTTTTTTATATTAGCTAGCCCCATGTGTAGAGACCGAGGATCAATATCTAAAAAAACTTACAAAAAATATTGTTTGTTTATAAAGCTCTTATGGCTTGATGGACTAATCTAGCCGAGGACAAACTAGCTCAGGAATTTATCATTTCCTTGAAGTTTGCATTGCCTCTCACTATGCATGCCTAGTAGAAAGAAGCACAAGAAATTTGTCATTTGTTTAAAGATTTTATATGCTCTTCCATGTCAAAGGACCAAGCTCGTAACGAAGGACTTATATTGACCTAACCGTGATCCAGTGACTTCAAGTCGGTACCTCTACCGCCGTACCGGACGTACCCAAGTCTTCTTTCTTAAATAGTTATGCTTCCTATTCCTCATCTTACTTCTCTTTGTTGGAACGGTTCATTCCTAATTCATGAATTATTTCGATGCAAAAAAATAAATTCATGAATTATTTGGTACTGCACACTAGGGATTTGAATTATCAAATTGTAGGCATAAGAGGCATCGGGAACCTATGGATAACTAGATTCCCAATACATGTAGGTTGGCATGGTCGCTCGATGGTTCAATGGGGGCGACATGGATATTCCTCCAAAATGGTACAATAACGGGCGATTTACCGGTGCATCTGTCTAACATGAACCACATGGCAGCTCAAGGTGGTAAGCACAGAAGATGTTCTGAAATCCATTCCTTTTAGCCCAACTTGCGAGATAGAGACGTGCTTACTTGGTATGTGTTCAGTATCCAACAAGCATTCGTATGCACTCCCTCCTTTTTAAGTTATTCTTTGAAGTTTGACGACACGGTCTATAAAAAATACTAGTACAATGCCCGTGCGTTGCCACGGGCTTTTGAAATATTTTGCTGGAGTAATATAAACATAATGCATGTTAAACTTCACATGCTAGAGAAAAGATAACACGAACACAATCGGGTAATAATTGAAGTACACTTTATATGCAATATAAATTGATAATAGAAAGGCAATTTGAAGATGTATACATATGACTGATTATCCAACTAAAAATCTTTACAAATTAAGATCTACTTGATGTGCTTAAGAAATTCTCACAATATCAGAAATATTGTTTTTAGCTCCATTCGCATAATATTTGAGTAAGTATAATAAAAACTTCTTCCTCGAATCATACCTATTCCACACAAGCAATATATGTAGTTAGCACAAATACTTCACGTCAAATGTCTTAAAATATGTAATAGAGAGTACTCACGGTACAAACCGGACGAACAATTCTTTACCATCCCACCAGAGCATAAAATAAAAAGTAAAATAGCCGGACACATCCCTGCCATTTCCTAAATTAATTTTATCTTGAATATAGTGATAAAAAAATGCCTGTATTTTGAATGTTATGATAATGAAATATATAAACTTACCAGTCTATACTCGTTGGAATACCAAGCCGAAATAACGCTGTCATCTAGATACATCTGAATGCCCGTGCGTTGCCATGGAACAACAAGTTTAATACATTAATAAAAAATCATTTTAATTCACAACATGTCACTTGCAGCTTATGATTTCTTTGGAACAAATATCATTATGTATTACTGTTAGACAAAATCATGATTACTCTTAAGACAAAATCCATGACTGCATTCAAATTTGAGGTGGTATAATTTTATGACACATAACACGTATATTATCAATTAAATTTGGTGGTCAAAGTTAAATCACACAGAGAGTATATACACACTACTTTTCTTACAAAATTTGATCTATGAATACATCTTCTCTTCCCCCTTGCAATCCATCTCCTCAGCTTTGCCGCAAGCTTTTTTTGCAATAAAAGCCACACTTTAATAAGAAAATGAGAAGTACATCATTTGGTAATAACCACACATTCAACAATGGACTTGAATGTCACTAACTCTGCTCTGCACTACAACGGGATCTGCCTTTGCCATACACGATGCTTCCAGCAACATCACAACAAATGCTCTGTCAGCTAACAATCATAGAAACATCTGTCATAATGGTTAAATGGTGCTTTTGTTGACACTTGTATACATATCGTCGACATATTTCAATGGGCATACACTACTTGCCATGTGTTACATCAAAATATATGACCACAACATCTGCTCTCCTTCCCCTCCTTCCGTCTGCCACCGAGACAGGGACCTAGACTTTGTGCTGCTCTTATTGATTTAATGAAAAAAGTTATTTATCTCTATTAGAACACAAATGCTTAGATAGCATCTGCATGTCAGGTAAGGATAATGTGGCTTGGATAGCATCTGCAAGTTAGGGAAGAATTATGCGACCGTGTAATATTTGGACAGGAACAAAGGTCATGAAAACCTAAAAGTAAAGTTCATGAGGACACAAACGATAGTCTTATCACTTCTCAGGTTTTAACTTTCTTATTAATGTACCAAATTGGCTCAAATATCTACCTATAGTCTGAAAAATAAGAATGAACGAGATCACGCAATCAAGATGGAGGTTGTCATGCATTTTCTCTATGCAGATCATCAACATGAATAAACAGGTACATAAACAGAAAAAATGATGAAATGGAACTTATTCAGCTGATTGGTCTTAGAGCATTGTATAAAATTGATACTCCCTATGATCCATACTACTTGTCTCAAACAGATGTATCTAGCATTGATATACGTCTAGATACATCCGTTTCAGCGACAACTAATATGGATCAGTGGGAGTAATAGATCATGCAGTCAAGTGAACAATGGACAAAGCACTAAACATTCCTTGGGTGCTCACACACTCGACAAGTGGACGGTACTCTTAAATAACTATGATAAAGGGATTTCATCCAAAAATACTATGTTGCAGAAGATGTTCTGGAATATCAATCTAAAGGAGCTAAATTATCAAAGCTATAGAATGATTGGCTCAGTATCTTGTCTACAATTTAAGATTAACAATTATTTGATAGTTTCTCATCAAGTGGGGCTTTAAATACTGACCGTTCCATTCTTGACGTGGAGTTCAAACGGCGCAGTGAGAATTTCTACTCAAAAATTAAGATGACGTATTGACATGCAAGTTCAATTTAAAGGTTAACTTCAATGCCAACCATAAATCGACTGGAAGTGCATCTACGCATGGATGTTATGGAGCTTTCAGGTAGTAACAATAAAGTGCAGAGATAATAGTGTACCTCTAAATGTAAGACCATCCAAGTAACAATATTTTTGTTGTCAGTACAAATGCAGTTGATGTTGCCAAAATAATTCATCTTCTTGGTCCATAAAAGAGGAGAAACTTAACACCAAAACATCTTATCGTAAGTGATCCAAGTTGTTTTCTTGCGAGAGTGGGAATTCTTGGAATATCCTCTAACCAAATAGTGCGAAATGGACATCACTTTATTCAGGGGGTTCGTTCAATGGAATTTACCTTTTTCACATAGCAGGAGCAGAAATCTGTGAGGATGAATGTCTCCATGATTTGTGACAGGAGAACTATAGCCCGCCAGCACGAAGCCAACATACAGCCACGAGTAAGCAAAACCTACAGAAGACATTTTAGTAGTTTAACGATCAACGCTTCCACAAAAAAGTCTATGACATCCCAGCTTTTTTATTCTTATAAAAGAAAAGTACCAGGAACACCTGCGTTTTACAGGGCAAACTAATGGCAGAGGTAAAAACAAATCCCCACGGATCAACACAACAGCCTGATGGGAACAAAAGAGAACGGAGCAGGCTCACACATAAAAAAATAGGAGTGCAGTCCATCATATATAGACTTGGTTTTTGTCTTGAACAACTCAAGCAGCTTCCAAGTGGACACATGTACATCTGTATTTGGAATTTAGAATTCCTTGAGATGCCATCATGAGCAAGTATCAGTTTTGATCCATAAAACACATGGTCTCTCTTTTTCTAATCATTATACATCCTATAACATCATTAAATGTTATCAATCTATATCTATAAAAGATGCAAAATATCAATCAAATTACGATCTCAAATTTGGAATGAAAGTGAAATCGAGTCATGATATCTCGCTGAATTCGACATCGCATATGTTGTCCAACTTGAGTTCAAGTAGTCACCAGCAAGACCCTGCTAACTAACCTCGTACAAAACCTTTATCTCTAGATCTAAATTGGCGAACTTGCACGGAAATTGGAACTAATTTTTAGCATAGAGGGAAAGGGGAGAGGAGCACTCACCTGCCATGTTGCATGACCTTCATCGACCCAGCAGCATTCCAAGCCAAGATATGCCCTCAGTGTTCTAAAAATCTGCAGAACATCCTGTAAAAAAACATTAAGTGTATCCTACATACAGAACAGGAGCAAGATCGATGCATGCCTGTAAAATCAAGAACCACTAAATCTGATTCATACACAAAAGAACATAGGAGAGCTTATGATATCCTGCTAGGCTACAGCCAGCACCACCCCTCCACCACGACCTCCTCGTCAGTCCTGTGGCTAGTAGCCACATTAACGTGAGGAGACGCGGGGGTGCAGACCGGCTAATATAAACGATGCATGTAACAGTTGAGATATAGAAAAATAAAGAGAATCACTCAAACTGGGAGGGCCGGGGTGTTGTTCTGCAGGCGATAATGGATTCGTGAAATAAAGTCGGGGGGGGGGGCCTATTTCATCATAATGGATCCGTGAAATCTGTGGACAAGAAAAGAGATTCACCACGGGTGACTTTCATGTTAACTGAAACTACACAGTAACTGGCAAGCTTTATAAAAGATGCAAGCCTTAGTATTCGTTCAAGATCATAATAAGAAATTGTAATTTAAGGTAAAGACGTCTCAGCAAGTTCATGAGTTGGCCTCACCTCGGAGCATCCCAACAGAAGCCAACCCACAGCCAGGCGCATCAGCACGATCAAATGCGTGTACGACGGTGGGCGCCTCATACACGGTTGTCTGATAACCGATGGACAAAGGAGAAGGAGAGCCTCATCAGTAGCATCATGGTGGATTTCACACCTGGTGCTCCGCCCAACGAACATGGACGCCGCCGGCGGCGGCCCGGTGGAGCTCGAACCCGAGAGACTCTGCTGCTTGCTGGGAGGGGTCAGGGAGGGTCGGAGCACAGGAGCATTGACGTGAAGAGAGAGTATACAACTCAAGTGTGCAATCAAGCAGTATTCAACTCAAAGTCATTAGCCAACAAATTCCCTGTACCAAGCGATACGGTTTCTCAGGCTCAGACTTGCTTTCCACAGCGTGTGTGGCGGTTGAGACATCAAACTTTTTAGAGGAAGGCCATCGTCCCTGCGAGAAGACGGAGCTAGTCGCGCCTCCTTTTGGCTTCTCTGGCCAGTGGTGCCATAATACGACCAAGAGTGTTATACCCAGCAGGAGCAGTCATCTCGTCCTCCAAAAACAAAGCCAATATTTATATACAAATTACAGAGATACAAAACCAAGCTTGGAGTAACTTTTATAACACATGCACGAACGATGAACAAAAAATAAAATAACCTGCTGCAGTAGAAGTAGAACGTTGTTGTCACCTGAAATGTAGACTGGACATCAGATTCAGCTTTGAAAACTCAGTCTTCAAACCTTGGCCACCACAGGCCTCACGAAACTACTGATAAAAGTGAAAGAAAATCCAGTGAGAACCACCGATCTGTGTAGAAAAAGATATACTCAATTATTTTAACATTTTCACAATACCTGAATTGTGGTCATATTCTGCCAGGTTAGTGTAGCTTTCAGAGCACTCGAGTAAACGTGTATCGCCTAACTAATTTAAGGTGTTCTCTTCACGTCCATATTTTCCTGAATGCATAAAGGTTATATAATTAATGTTCTGGCTGAAATTGAACTTCTCCTATTGGGTTCACCTACATTTTTTTTTGAGAAAGTTCTTTCCATTTTTCTCTCCTCTCTAATTTTTTTTGATATATTATGCTGCAAATTTCTTGATTATTCTTTGCTGCAAAATGTCAGGCTCACTTAGTTGTAACAGGATTTGGGAAAAACTGCTTATAGTGGTATTTAATCAATCTGCTTTGTTTCTTCTATGGATTTATAGCATGAAGAATCAATATGAGAAAATATATATAACTAAATCCCATGATTTCTTCGGCAAATGAATGTTTACAAACTGCAATTCACATGTATAGGACATCATCAGACAATGTTATACTTACAGTTCTAATACCTAGTACATAGATCACGCCAAGGATCTGACAAATATTACTGGAGAAGGGCAGAAGGTGGTCATGAAAATCCAGCGTGATTGCTCAAGCAGTTCGTATCTATACACAATTTAATTTATATATGTGCTAGGAGGATCGATGCACCAGCGTGATTGCTGAAGCAACAACAATGCAGTAGGCTAGGTAAGAAATGGTGTGATGTGCTTCCTGAATTTTCCTTACCGATCGGAGAGGCTCTGCTCTGTGCTGCTACAACTATGATTACACAATACTGTAATCTGAATTCCCCTGCATTAATATGACCAAAACCAAATATTGTACAAAAGCCAACTAAATACAGTTGTTTTCGTTCAAATGCAGGTCCATTGATTGACGACAGGGAAGTTGTGCGAACCTGAAGAAAATGTGTCTGCCCGTGGTCGGATTGCCGGAAAGTTGTGGAGTTTGGTGCGTCCGTCCGGAGCAGGGGACGTGCAGGCCGGGACGTGGAGCAAGGGACGGGCAGGCCGGCGTGTTAGTGTCCCGGCGTGGAGGGCGGTCTCGTTTGGCCGGCATGGAACATGCATGGAGTTCGACCCAGCTGGCCGCCCTCAGCTGACAGTGGGCTAGGCAGACCGGCGGCGCGCGACGGTTGGTGACATTGGCAGCCTACGGGACTCACCGGCTGTGTGAGTGGCCATGGCGAGGACCTCAATCAGTCGTCTGGCAAGCCCGTCGAGCTTGGGGATGTGGGGATTCCTCCGGCCAGGGAGGGGAGAGGAGCGGCTCTAAAAATTGTATGGAAAATATACCATTAATGCAAACTTCTTAGCACAAGAGTACGTGAATAAGGTTGGCATACTACCTCAAAAGATAATCTTCCCAGTCATTCTACCTGTTCATAAAGAAATTACTTGTGAATATAATTAGATCATCATACGTTTTATGATGCTTTAGTTCCAAAAACTCACATGAATCTACTTGATGCCTTTCTTTGAAATAAGAAGAATGTCGCTCCTTATTTTTGCCATCAATTCCTCTGCTGTTCTTGCTATTCTCATTGATATACAACGAGAACATACATAATGCAAACCCCTTTTGCAGGGACATGAAAAGGCTGATAGTAGTTCTATAGTGGCATATATCAAATAGCTTTACTGGCACAACCGTACATGCCCTAAATACAGCAGAATTCTTTCAGTCTTGAGCACATGACGAAAAAACAAACTTGCGATGGGGCTTGTGGAGTTGTGGTGGAGGTTGTTAATTACCTGATGCAGTGGCCACACGCGCGCTAGTTGAGGGCTCACGGTGCACGCCGCACAGCGACCTGGACCTCGAGGGCCTTGGCTCTGTCAGGAGGAGGTCCCGAGTTCCTGCCGAGGACAGCCTGGCCGCGGATACGCACGGCCGCTCGCGCTGCCCGCAACGCGACCACGCCCTGCCCTAGGGTCCCGCCATGGCGGCAGCGTCGTCCACAGCCACACCCTCCCTGAGTCCTGCCCTGAACTGGGGTTCCGAGATGGCGGCGGTGGCGGAGGTCTCTGAGGTTGGAGAGGGGCAAGATGTAGGACGGAGGATGCTGGAGCGATGGCGGCGGCGGCGTCATCCCACAATCACGACCTAGGAAAAGGATTAGGAGGGATTGGATCGAGAGAGCAGTTGGATTGGCGGCGGCGTCTTCCCTGTCAGGTCCGCGGCGGCGAGATCGCCCCTCCCCTGTCAGGTTCGCGGCGACGAGATCGCGTCTTCCCTGTGAGGTCGGCGGCGGTGAGATCGCCCCTCCCCCGTGAGGTCAGCGGCGGCTAGATCGCCCCTCCCCTGTGAGGTCGGCGGCAGCGATCTCGTGCGCCCTGTGAGGTCGGCGGCGAAGTTCTCGTGCGCCCTGCTGTAAGATCCGCGGCGGCGAGATCGCACCTCCCCTATCTCGTGCGTCTGCAGCGATCGTATGTCGAGGGGAATCGGGATCGAGAGGAGCCTACGTGGATTTTTTTAGCGCGTGGGTAGGAGGGAAGACGAAAAAAAACCAGCGAAATAAAACCGACAAAAATGATGGGACGAAAATAAACCCGGAACGGAGACTACCAACTGAGACATGTTTTCCTTGGTTTTTCGCGGCTGAGGGGGAGGTGGGAGGAAGTACCAAAGAAGTACCAAAAAAGACCGGATGAGGTGGGACGAAAATAAAACCCGGAACGCGATCTACCAACTGAGACATTAGGAGTAGAGATTTCGACATCTATGCCACCAAATTAGTTTCACCGAATTGACCATATAATACATTTTATATTGTACATATTTGATGTTGTAGATATGAGTATATACTTTTATATATATTTGACTAAAGCACATAGATATTTGGCACCCGATCACCCCTCCCCCTCTTTCGATCCCACCTCCTCCCGCACGAACCCCCTCCCTTCGTTATCCTTCGGTTTCAATTTCATGCAGCTGCTGCTTTGCTTCGATCTTGAAACTCAAGAGTGTCCCTTTCGAGCGTGTAAAAAGGTCAGAGTATTGATCAGTTCAATTGGGCACATTTTGAGTCGATACATGATAGAATGTTGCATGTACTATATGTAACTACTAGTTGGACTGGACTGTGATTCTGTGAAAGGTGATCACGCGGTAGCTGTTGGAGTTCAAGTTTGAACAATGGATAGAAGAAAAAAATCAAACATACTCTCTTGCTCTATGAAATCATGGTGCAAACATATTTCACATATAAAAAGACATCATGGAGGAAGGTAAATGTATGATTGAATTATTAGGCCGAGACAAGGCACAACTTAATTAACATGATAGAAAATTTGTCGGAGTCTAAGTCGAAAGATGGTTACAACTAGGCAAAATTGGTTCTACTTGGCTCTTTTTGGATTGTTTGGATTGCTTACCACATACGTCACGTGGTTGGTTCTACTTATCTCACTCTGTCTTGTCGAGGAAGTGATCTTAGCCCATTTATGTTGGCTAGCCACATGCATGTTTAGAGACCAAAGAACAATACTTGAAAATACTTGAAATCTATTGTTTGTTTAAAGCTCGGGTAATTTAATAGCCAAGGACAAACAAGCTTAGGAAATTCATCATCTGTTTGAAGTTCTCACTAGCTCTGAACCACCCCTAGCAGAAACAAGCACCATCATTTGTGTAACGATCTCATTGGCTCTTACCTACCAAAGGAGCAAGCTCATAAACAAAGAATTCTTAGCTATTGACCCAACAGGCATCCAATTACTTTAAGTCACTACCTCTACCACACGTGCCCAAGTCTTCTATAAGGAGCAATCCTTCGCATTCCTCATATTACTCCTATCTATTGGTATTGTTGATTCCTATTTAGTGCAGTGTTTTGTTTCTACATAGTAGCAATTTGAGTTTGGTTAGCGTAGGCATAAGAGGCACCGGGAACAGATGGATAACTGCACTTTGCATAGGACCTACAAAGCTCTCGCATCCAGCATGCCTCTCCACATCGGCTATTTTCCCTCGACTAGCCGATGTGCCATCTTAGTACAATCAGTGTGTACACCACGCCCTCATGTCATCTTGTGGAACAGGCGATAGAAGTTTGTGATGTTGGGCTAGGATGTAACTGGGGTAGAAGGAGGTTGTTCTATGCAGAAGAGGATTGGCGTGGTTGGACACTCGTTCACTAGGGGCGGGGCGGTATAGACTGCTACGGAATGGTACACATCGGTGACAATTTACCGATGCATCTGGCAAGCAAGAATCACTCGCTCGGCGCTAGCTTTCTGAACCTCCGTCTGATAACAGCACCCAAAACATCTCGCATCTATCAATTGTGCAACCAATACTGCAACGTCTTCATGGATGCCAGAGTGGCATCCCACGGCACGGTATCCGCCGTGAACTCCCGCACCGCCACTCCGGCAGGTTACGGTTTCCTCAGTGCTGCAATACGACATGCGTGCTTGGCTGGAATGAGGCAATACGTTAGCAAAGCAATGGCTAGAAAATTTGGGGATTGTCGACACCCAAACAGAACAGGGCACCGAAACTTTCACTCGATCAGTCACATAAACCTCAACTGGTCACTTGTGATTGATCATGCTAGTTGCTATAGTACAAGCATGCAACCTGCACAAGAAGTGTGTTTGAATTATCGAATAGTAAGGAATTCCTCGGTGGAGCATGTTTGCCAGGGGTGACGGGGGTTACAAGGTGGAGCAAGAGGAATTGTTCAGTGCTAAGCCACGAAGGCATAGACTGACTTTAATCAACAGAAATAACGACTAAACAAGAAAATTTCTAGGGGTTCATCTAGGCAAAATTCGTGAGAAAACATTCTAACAGGTTCGAGACTATATCTGATCAGTGATTGCGCATGCTGTAGATGTTGGTTTTCCTTCGACTTCTCCTTTGGTGAGAGTTTGTCGCGATCCGTGTGACCATCCAGCAGTCAGCTTGGAGGATGAAAACTGACACAACTTTCGGAACTACTGCGGGTTTCAAAGTGAACTTCTTAGAAAGCAAAATCCTACTAGGTCTACGTAATTAATGGTGATTCATGATTACACTAAACATATGTTGGTACGAACCAGCCGATGGAGAAAGAAGTTCGATTGAGTAAGTAAAATAAAATGTTTTCAGAAAGAAATTTAAAAGCCCTAGCTGCTTGAACTTTTGTCATGAAAATTTCAAGGGTGGACCTAAGGGAAAAAATAAGTGTGTGCCCCATCGCAGTCCCGCAGAGCACCATTTAGGTGCAAATTTTACATAGTTGACTTATTTCATGGTGTTTCTTTGAGAACTCGGTGAGAATCATATGGAGGAAGAGATGCGATTAAATTATGTAGCATGATCAATGCGAAAAGGAAATATCAGATCAGCACTACAAAAGAAAAGCTGACAAAAGATTAACTGTGTGATTATAAGTGGGATAGTAAGTACCCTAGAAACGATTGTCCTTTGATTTAATTCCAAAAGTGCCTGCGGTGTCATGGATCATGATGCCACTTACTGTTCATGATGCCACTTACTGTTTTTGAACGTTTAGAGCATCACAAAAAAGGAAAAAAAGTCTCTTACATACCACACCTATCAAGAACTAGGCACTTAGGCCGAGCGAAAAAGGCAAAAGAAACTAGCTTAAGTTCCAGGTCAAGCAATTGAAGGGCGCGAATCTTGTCGATGATCTCAGACAAAGCATCAGAGTCTATTGCCTTAGCGAGAGGCTTCCACTGCTGTAGGGAACCAACCATTTTGAACAAGCAATCAGCAGGACGGTTAGGGAACAGATGTTCGATAGTAAATTTATTCCTAGTAGTCCAAGAAGCCCAAGAGAAAACAGCAAAGGCAAGCCAAAACACGCGATTTTTTTAGTCCATCTACTTTGTAAATAAACAAAAAGGTTGTCAAAAAAATCCGGGTTCCAATTGACATTCAACCACGTCGAACAACTCTAGCCCAACTTAGCATGGACACAGTTAAATATAATATGCTTAGTATTTTCCGTCTCTCCATAAAGAGAACAGTCTGTCGAAGCACTGTCGTGTCGTTTAAGAATTTGGTCCCTAGCCCGGAGGTGATGCCTAATCACTTGACATAGGAATATTTTGATTTTGTGAGGAAATACACGCCCACCATACAGCCTAAAATAGGAGGAAGAAGGACCCTGTATTAACTTAAGGTACAAAGATTTCCCCGCAAAGGCGACAGAAGGAGAGTGAGGCCAGGAAAGGCACTGGAGTCAGCAAGAGTGTCGGGAATCTTTTTTGATAAAGGGTACTTTATTACTTAAAGTTTTAAGCATTACACCAGGCCTTTGCATAACTAAGATGCACACAGCCAGAAGAGTGACGGTAAAATGGCAGTAGTCTCTTTCCAATTTAGCAGCTCTACAGGTGATAGCGTTTGCCTCAAACCAAGGTCCCATTCCCTAGATGCAAGCTCCAAGATGGAGATCGAGCGATCCGAGTAGTAGGAGAAAATGATTGGGAACGAGTGGCAGAGTGGGCCATCCCCATGCCACTAATCAAGCCAAAAACGCACCATAGAGCCACAGTCTACCAAAAACTTAATCAAACCATGAAACTTTTCACGCATTTTAACCAATGATTTCTAGAATTGAGAGCCTCCCCTGGGATTGGAGTTGAGAGGGTCCGAGGAGGGGAATTATTTGGATTTAAGAAGATTTTTCGACAAAGGGTGAATTTTATTGACTCAAAAGGAGCATCAAGAGGATACAAACCCAAAGAGCACACATTCAGCCTCTGCATAGATAGGATGCACACAGACAACACAACCACAACACGCAAAGACACGCCAACAAATAGCAAAGTCGTATGTGACCAAAGCTATGCATACGCGGAGAAAAAGAAAAATCAAAGTGATCAGATCCGTGTTCAGCAAATTACAACAGTGACTATATCCGCACCAATCATTGTGACACTCCAAAATCTTCATTTGGGTTTCAGCAAAATCCTTGCTGGATTTTCCTTGAAATTTGAGGCTTTCAGTAAAACAACCCTCTTAAAATTCCTTTTCCTTGACTAGGGTTTGCTATTTCTGTTTTCTCCTTCAAGCCTTGGGTTTGACCTTCTTAAAAACTCTTTCTCTATTGTTTCCCTTCTCAGATTTTATTTTTGGGAGTTTTCTTTTTAAGAAAAACTCTATGAAAAAAAGATTTGGGTTTTTCATTCTATTGAAAACCATCCATGACCTTGAATTTTGCCCATGAGGTAAAACCACTCCAACATCTTCTCCCCTCCTTGTCAACAACTCAAACTTCCTATCCCAACTCATCCAAACAAGTTTTGGATTTTGTTTTATCTCTCAAATTTTTTTTTCTGTCAATTATTTTTAGCCTAATGGATTTTCAAAGCAAGTACCCTCTTCCATTTGAGATTTGACTTCAAACCAACTCTACTGGCTAGTCCTTTGCACCCACAACCCAGAACCATCTTGATCCACTCATCTTCTTTTCAAATTTTTCAACTTACACCCCCTGCAAGTTTGGACCAGATTTGTCAAATTTGGTGAAATTCATATCTACACTTCTCCAAAAAAAATTCCACCAAAAATCAGGCAGCCTACTGGAGCAATGAGAAGTCACTCCACCAAAAATCAGCCTAAGGAAAAATCCCTACATGCCTGGATCATTCTGTCGAACACCTTGCATGCACTGTTCGAACACTTTCAGTCAAATTCAGTCTTCAGTGTTGTTTTCTGCAGATCATCTTCAGTCACGCGCACACAGTGCCCTTGGCACGTTGCTCGCCGCCTGGTCTGCGTGTCCAGAGCCCCGCACGCGCGCTTGGCTTCTTCCTGGCGTCGGTGGCGCTCTGACCCGACCACGCCGGCGTGTCCCGCGGCGGCTGAACCGCCGTGGCAGCCAACAGGGAGCAGAACGGCGGCTCAACGCCGTTCCGCGCCGCACAGCCCCGCTGATGGCTTCGCGTGGCCATCTCCGCGCCAGCGCACGCATGCAGCACCGTCGCCGTGGCGCGACGCGCACAGCGCGCGCTCTCTGCCGCCGTTGAGCCCGTGCGGTCACCTCACCGTGGACAGACGCCATTACGCCGGGGCCAGCTCCGTTTAGTAGCAGAACGAGTTCAGTAACCTCCACTGATGCTGCCCGACCGCACAAGCCACCCTCTAATCCACTGCTCCGCCGTAATCGCTCGCCGGAGACTCTCCGTTTACGGCCACCCCGTCGATCTGCCTATAAATAGAGGCCCCGAGCTTCAACTCGAGCACCCACTAGCCATGCACACCCCCTAGAGCACGCCAGGCCTCTGGAAGGGCCCCGAGGAGGTCTCCTTCCTCGACTCCGACCGCCGCGACCCGCCACTGGATCCAGCCCGATTCGCCCCCGTGCGTGCTCCTCCACCTCCATTCTCCTGCCAGTAGCTTCTCCACGCATCCCTCATTCTGACCCGCACTTCAATTTGAAGCTTGCAGCCCTCCACCGGAGTTCCCCATCCTCACCCGAACCGCCGTCCGCCGGAGTTAGTGTCGCCGTCGACGTGGTGCTCCCTGTTGGACGAGTCCACCACCCACCGACGCGGAAGAAGACACCGAAGCTCTTGGTACCCTCCGTTTCTCCTAATTCGCCGTAGTTCGACGCCGGCGTCCACCGCCGTCTTCGGGCGCCGGCGAGCCTTTTCAAACCTGACATGCGGACCCCGCATGTCAGCCTCTGTTCTTTTAATTGCGAAACGTTTTCTGTTGACGCCTTCGGGCAAAATACGCTTTCTCTGTTGCGCTTGCGCATTTCCAAACGAACCGTTTTCTGTTTTCTTAGTTAGAACCCTGGGAAGTTTCTGTTTCATTACAGATGAGTCCCTGGGCAAAAACCTTTATAACTTTTTATCAGAAGCATATTTTTGATTGATTCTTTTTCTGTTCTCTTCAAAATTTTGTCTAGTTTTTTATCAGATTTATTGGAATAATATTTGCAATACTTTTTCTGCACCTCTCGGTATTCACGTTAGCGCGTATGTTTTCTCTGTACCGTAGATACCGACGGAGGTGACGGGGCCGCGAACTTCACCGAGCTAGGCTCCGACTACTCTGAACCAGGCAAGCATGTTCGAACTTTTGATATGATGAGTGTATTGGCATGTTTGCATGTAGATAGTTTCATGGCATGTGTGGAGCATACCGATGAACCGTTCATTATGCATTGTTGGAGCAAGTAAGCCCGATGATTTCACACGTCGGTGGACGTGAGTATGTAAGGCCATGTGTTGGCATGAAGATGGGTAAGATGGCAGTGTTGTAGCATGCCAGTCTTAGGCCATGCAAGTTATCTTCAGTACCAACCCGTATCGGTTGGTTCATATCCATTCCCTTTCCCTGTACTACCACATGTTTCCCGAAAGGGATATGGTTTAGTAAGTCGCAAACCGCTTTCTTGGTGCACACCAAAAAGGAGAGGCCGGGATGCTGGTTCCATGGCCCTAGATTAAAGCCAGGCATCCGGTCAGGGGGCATGGGCGTTTCCGGTTGGGACCGAGAGGGGGGCACCCCTTAGAGCGCGCGTATATAAATTTGATCCCATGCTATTCGAGATTGTGATCTCCCCGTCTCAATAGTTTTTCTTGGACGATGTTGAGGGTGATTCCTGGCATCGAAGAGTTGGATGGGTGTGTACTAGATTGCCGTGTTTTTCTTCTGAAATACCGTAACGGAACTAGTCCTAGTGACTACTGAAATCCGTCGACTGTGGGAAATTTTTGTATAAACTCTGCAGAGCTCTATACCCTTAAATCATATTATCTGTTCCCAAGTTTCCTGCTAACAGTCATGTGCCAGTTTGGTGACAGATTACCCGGTGGGACACATGGGCACTAAGACCGGTTAAATGTTTATCCTTGTGGATGTACTAACCCGTTATTCTCCATGAGTTAAATATATTCATGATGATATATTATTTCATTAACAGTTAAAAGCCCTTTATGTGGTGTCGCTCAGACGCCCGACTGTGGCATTTCTTTTAAAGCCCTTTATGTGGTGTCGCTCAGACGCCCGACTGTGGCATTTCTTTTTAAAGCCCTTTATGTGGTGTCGCTCAGACGCCCGACTGTGGCATTTCTTTTTAAAGCCCCTTATGTGGTGTCGCTCAGACGCCCGACTGTGGCATTTTTTTTAAAAGCCCTTTATGTGGTGTCGCTCAGACGCCCGACTGTGGCATTTCTTTTTAAAGCCCTTTATGTGGTGTCGCTCAGACGCCCGACTGTGGCATTTCTTTTTAAAGCCCTTTATGTGGTGTCGCTCAGACGCCCGATTGTGGCATTATTATTCCGCATTTTCCGCTCGAGGAGTCTTTCAGACACTCGTTTGGCACCAGTATTATTATTATTCCGCATTTTCCGCTCGAGGAGTCTTTCAGACACTCGTTTGGCACCAGTATTATTATTCCGCATTTTCCGCTCGAGGAGTCTTTCAGACACTCGTTTGGCACCAGTATTATTATTCCGCATTTTCCGCTCGAGGAGTCTTTCAGACACTCGTTTGGCACCCAGCATTATCACCTCTATGTCCGATCGTACTGGTTAACTTATCCATGTGTTTCATGTTGGCATTTGTTATATCTTACGTCCGAACTGTCTTGCGAGTACTTTCAAAGTACTCACTGGCTTGTTGATTTGGCCAGATGCTGACGAAGGTGATCTCATGGATGAAGAGTTCGATAGCGAATCCGACGCCTAGAGGAGTCCCAGTCAGTCTCGTGCAACCCTGGAGTTGGTCACTGTTTCATATCCGCTTCCGCTACCCTAATAAATTCATCGAGCTTCACCTCGACGCTCGATGGGATGTTAGTTTGAGAATCCCATAACCACTCACACTGTGTTACTCCACCTCTACCTTATTTGCGAGTCAGTAGTATGCCACCATTCCCTTGTGTCATTAATCGCCTTTATGTATAATTATTGGCACGCTTGTAATAAATTGTTGAGTATCGTCAGCTCAACCCTGTAATATATTTATGCTACTGGCTTATTGTATCAAAAGTTTGTCTGCCAGTGAGGTGGTTTATCTCAAACTGGATTTCTATAGATTGGTTTTTCAATAAATATTTTGTTGGAAAACCGGTCGTGACAAGCTTGGTACCAGAGCCAGGCTGACTGTAGGAAGCCATTAGGTGCGATCGCTAATCGGTTATGAGTATGATAGAGCTTATGCATGTTTTTACAATAGTAGTCATTTTTCTGACAGTCAGCATATATTTATGATCTGACCATTCAGGATTTTTGCCCACTTTTGTAGATGGCCGACCGCAGCTGCGAGTCTCAGACCTTCGCCAACGTACCCGATGGGTTCGTCAAGCTTCTCTCCTTCGTCGTTCAGGTCGCGATGGGGCCGTTTGTGCGCCCAGTCGTCACTCTCTGTCAGCACAGAGTCAACGACAGTCTGACTATGCACTAGGCCGTGGTGCAGTTCAAGGGAGGGCGTGGTGATCTACGCCGCTTCCGGTTCTTGGGGAGAGCCATGCCTACGGAGAAGCATGCCATCCAGATGGCATCCCGCGAGGCGATAGCTCGTCTCAGGGATGCCCTTCCCGCGATGAAGGCTCGTCGCTACCGCTATCTTCCATGCCATGTGCCCTACACCTGTCACTACGCATTCTCCTGCCACAGAGGAGAATGGGACGAGGCTTTTGAGATGCTTATTGAGTATCTCCGGGCCTTGGAGGCAGCCCTCGACAACTTGGTGGATGACTTTGTGGCCGCCCGCATGGACTCAGTCCACGGATGTGCCAGGAGGGAGCTCCTGCCTACTGCACCGCCACTGACTTTCGTCTCGTCCTCTGCATCCCATGCTCCTGCTCGTCGCCTGCCTACCACCGAGGAGTTCAACCAGGTCATTGCGCCCACTCCAGCGCGCACTGCACCGCCACTCGCACCGACTCCAATCAGTGTCGTTCCGCCCCTGGCACCCGCTCCATCTACTCGGCGCAGCACTACTCGCATGGAGCCTATTAGCGAGGAGGAAGTCGAGTCCCCGGCTTCTCTATGCCTCACCCTTGGCAGGGCCAAGGATGTCATCAACATCTTCGAGTGAGTACGCGTAGCCGCCATGCGTTGCATCACCATGTAAGATGTTGTGAAAGTAGCTTGTTTGCGCATCATGTAGGATCTGGAGAAGTGCACTAGCCTAAATAACATGTCAGGATTATGTACGCATATCCTGAGTGATGTATTGTATAATTATCGCCGCGTGTAAGATGCGTAATGATGCAGTCCTTCTCTATGCGCAAATCGATTTGTTTTCCCTTGAGTATCTTGGTTCTAAAAAAAATTATTTGTCAACCTCGTGCATTATGGGTTTTATCTTCGCAACCCTTCCATTTTTCTTATGGGTTTTATAAATACATCCCCAGAGTGAAAAATGTCTCGTCCTTGGACCCGCTCCATGCCAGCTCCACCAGAGGAAGATTATGGCAACCAACCGGGCAACAACTTTGCACAAGGGCAGTCAAGTCAACACTATAATACTCAATCAGGCAACAATTTTTCACGAGATCAGACAAGTCAACCGGACAGTGAAACGACACTTTCCCAAATGTGCCGCCTTTATGAACAGAGTCAGCAACAACATCGGGAAATGATGAACCAAGTTATTAACATGGGAAATCACCATGGGCAGTATCCGCAGCATTCCAAGTTATCTGAGCTACAGAAGACACGTCCCTCAACATTTTCTCATACTGACAGGCCACTTGAGGCCGAAGACTGGCTTCGCGATATGGAGAGAAAGTTAATTATTGCAAAATGCTCAGACCCAGAAAAGGTACTGTACGCACCGCATTATCTCACGGGAGCAGCCGCATCCTGGTGGGAAAATTTTCTGCACATGCATCCCAACGAAAATGATATAACCTGGGATGATTTCAAAGAAGGTTTCCGTGGCGCGCATATTCCTAAGAGTATTATGAAAATCAAGAAAAGAGAGTTCGATGACCTCAAGCAAAGGAACATGACAGTGTCAGATTACAACAGCCAATTTATTCTGTTATCCCGCTACGCCAACGAAGAGCGTATGACTGAAAGCAAGAAAATGGAGAAGTTCCTTGACGGCCTAGCACCCGCGCTTAAATGCCAACTGGTCATACACACTTTCTCAGATTTTAAGACGCTGGTGGATAAAGCCATTACTCTGGAAAATGAAAGACGCAGTTTGGATGATATCCGCAAGCGAAAAAGGGACCAGACTAACCATGCTCGCAATCACCGAAGTAAGACAGATTTTCAGAAGGGTGGGACGCACAAATCATCATCCAACGTCTCATGCCTAACAAAGAATTTCCATGCTAGGGACAAGGAGTTCACATATCGCCCAGGTGTTACTTGTTACGCCTGTGGAGAAGAAGGACACTATGCCAAGCAGTGTCCCAAGCCAAGAAGCTCAGCACCAAAACCGAACAACGGCAACAATAATTCAGCGCCCAAGCGAAACAACTTCAATCTCAACAACAACCACAGGAAAGGTCATCTGAACCACGTGACCAAAGAGGAGGCACAAAACGCTCCGGATATCGTACTCGGTACGTTCCCTGTCAACACAATACCTGCAATGGTTTTGTTTGATTCTGGAGCTTCTCACTCTTTTATCTCGAAAAGTTTTGCTTCGCAAAATAATTTTTCGATGCTTCCTTTGGAGAAATCCATGATCATCAAGTCCCCTGGAATTCAGCAAGTTACACAGAATTACTGTCAGGATGTGATCATTGAGTTCAAAGGATTGAAGTTTCACGCCAATCTCATTGTGTTGGAAAATAAAGGACTAGATGTCATCCTAGGGATGGACTGGTTAACCACTAACAAAGGTTTCATTGATTGTTTCAATCGGACCGTGATTCTCACACACCACCATGGTAAAACAAAAAAAGTATCCGCCAAAGAGAGAGAAATACCCAGACAACCAAGACTGAACAAGGTAGACATTTCTGAATTAAACAAGGTTCCAGTAGTACGTGAATTTCCAGACGTATTTCCCGAAGAGCTACCAGGCATGCCACCCGACCGAGAGATAGAATTCAGCATTGAGCTAGCGCCAGGAACCACCCCCATATACAAGAAACCATACAGAATGGCACCGTCCGAGTTGGTTGAACTGAAGAAACAAATAAAGGAATTGCTTGACAAGGGATACATTCGAGCCAGTTCCTCACCATGGGGATCACCAATTTTGTTTGCCAAAAAGAAAGATGGAACACTGCGATTGTGTATTGACTACCGAGCACTCAACATGGTCACGATCAAGAACAAATACCCAATGCCAAGAATAAATGATTTATTCGATCAACTCGCTAAGGCCAAGGTATTCTCAAAAATCGACCTAAGGTCAGGATACCATCAATTAAAGGTACGAACAGAAGATATCCCCAAGACAGCCTTCACCTCCAGATATGGATTGTATGAGTTCACATTAATGCCTTTTGGATTAACAAATGCCCCTGCATATTTTGTTCACCTTATGAACAAAGTATTTATGAAGTTTATGGACAAGTTCGTTGTGGTATTCATCGACGATATTTTAGTATACTCCAAAACACCAGAAGAACACGCTGAACATCTCAGAATTGTACTAGGAGAACTCAGGAAACACCAATTGTACGCCAAGTTCAGCAAGTGTGAGTTTTGGTTAAGGCAAATAGGCTTTCTAGGCCACGTGCTAACCCAAGACGGGATCGCCGTGGACACAGAGAAAGTCAAGGCCGTACTTGGCTGGAAGTCACCAACCAGCGTAACGGACATACGAAGTTTCTTGGGAATGGCAGGATATTACCGCAGATTTATTGAAGGATTCTCCACCATAGCCAAGCCAATGACGCAGTTGCTCAAGAAAGATAAGAAATTTGAATGGACAGAAGCCTGTGAGAAAAGTTTCCAAGAACTAAAACGGAAATTAACAACAGCACCAGTATTGATTGTGCCAGACATACGCAAGAATTTTGAAGTATATTGTGACGCGTCCAGGAAGGGACTCGGATGCGTATTAATGCAAGAAGGCAAGGTTGTCGCATACGCTTCAAGGCAACTTCGCAAGCATGAGGAAAACTATCCCACTCATGACTTAGAAATGGCAGCAGTTATTCATGCACTCAAGGAACGGAGGCACTTCCTACTTGGAAATCGATGTGAAATATATACGGACCATAAAAGTCTCAAATATATTTTCACACAGCCAGAGCTGAATTTAAGGCAACGACGCTGGTTGGAGCTAGTAAAGGATTATGATGTCGGAATCCACTATCATCCTGGAAAAGCAAATGTAGTAGCCGATGCTCTTAGTCGGAACCCCAGCGCCAACAACAACAGCCTGCCCAACTTAAGACCCGAATTCCAACGGGAATTTGCCAGACTCAACTTGTTGATGGTAGCAGAAGGCACCATAACAAACTTGGAGATACAGCCCAACCTTGTGGCAAGAATCAAAGAAGCCCAGCCGGGTCACCCCAGCATTGAAGGTATCAAAAGAAAGGTGAGTATGGGCAAGGCCTCGGAATTCATCATAGACGAAGAAGGGACACTATGGTACGGAAACAGACTCTGCGTGCCAGACATAGAAGACCTCAAACGGCAAATTCTAGCTGAAGCCCACACCGCTCCATATTCGATCCACCCTGGAGGAACCAAGATGTATAAGGATATCCAAGAAGGATTTTGGTGGCACGGTATGAAAAGGGACATAGCCACCTTCATTGCATGCTGCGACTCTTGTCAACGTATAAAGGCCGAACATCAGAGACCAGCTGGACTACTGCAACCAAATAAAATACCTGAGTGGAAATGGGATGAAATAGGGATGGATTTCATTGTCGGACTATCTCGATCACGACACGGGAATGATGCCATATGGGTTATCACCGACAGATTGACTAAGGTGGCACATTTCATTCCAGTAAAGACGACCCACACCACTCAGAAGCTTGCCAAAATATATCTCTCTCGCATAGTTTGTCTGCACGGTGTCCCGAAGACTATAATATCTGACAGAGGAACACAGTTCGTCTCGAGATTCTGGGAGCAGTTACAACAGGCTCTAGGAACTCAACTAGCCTTCAGTACGGCATACCACCCCCAGACAGATGGACAAACGGAACGGGTAAACCAGATTTTAGAGGACATGCTGAGAGCATGTGTCCTCACCTACGGAGCCAGTTGGGAAGACAGCCTGCCATACGCCGAGTTCGCGTACAACAACAGTCATCAGGCCAGCCTACAAATGGCACCATTTGAAGCCTTGTATGGGCGAAGATGTCGTACCCCGTTAAATTGGTCAGAGACCGGAGATAGCCGTATCTTCGGCCCAGACTTGCTCAAGGAAGCCGAGGAAAAGGTCCAACTAATCAGAGATCGACTCAAGACCGCCCAAAGCCGGTAAAAGAGTTATTACGATCAGAAACATCGTGGGGTCAACTTCGAACCCGGTGAATTCGTGTACCTACGAGTATCACCTATGAGGGGGTTGCAGCGATTCAAAATTAAGGGAAGGCTAGCGCCAAGATTCATCGGGCCATTCTGTATGACGGCACGAAAAGGCACAGTAGCATATCAGCTAGACCTACCTGAGGAACTATCAGATATCCACAACGTATTCCACGTATCGCAATTGAGGAAATGTGTGAGCAACCCAGAGAAACAAGTATCCCATGAGAGCATAGACGTGCATCCATACCTCACTTATCAGGAACACCCAGTAAGAATACTAGAGGAGTCTGAAAGGAGGACCCGACAGAAGACCGTCAAATTTTTCAAAGTTCAGTGGAGTAATCACACCGAAAGTGAAGCAACATGGGAAAGAGAGGATTTTCTTCGAGCAGAGCATCCGCACTTATTTAAGGATCAACTGAAATCTCGGGGACGAGATTTTTCCTAAGGGGGTAGGTGTTGTGACACTCCAAAATCTTCATTTGGGTTTTAGCAAAATCCTTGCTGGATTTTCCTTGAAATTTGAGGCTTTCAGTAAAACAACCCTCTTAAAATTCCTTTTCCTTGACTAGGGTTTGCTATTTCTGTTTTCTCCTTCAAGCCTTGGGTTTGACCTTCTTAAAAACTCCTTCTCTATTGTTTCCCTTCTCAGATTTTATTTTTGGGAGTTTTCTTTTTAAGAAAAACTCTATGAAAAAAATATTTGGGTTTTTCATTCTATTGAAAACCATCCATGACCTTGAATTTTGCCCATGAGGTAAAACCACTCCAACATCTTCTCCCCTCCTTGTCAACAACTCAAACTTCCTATCCCAACTCATCCAAACAAGTTTTGGATTTTGTTTTATCTCTCAAATTTTTTTTTCTGTCAATTATTTTTAGCCTAATGGATTTTCAAAGCAAGTACCCTCTTCCATTTGAGATTTGACTTCAAACCAACTCTACTGGCTAGTCCTTTGCACCCACAACCCAGAACCATCTTGATCCACTCATTTTCTTTTCAAATTTTTCAACTTACACCCCCTGCAAGTTTGGACCAGATTTGTCAAATTTGGTGAAATTCATATCTACACTTCTCCAAAAAATTCCACCAAAAATCAGGCAGCCTACTGGAGCAATGAGAAGTCACTCCAGCAAAAATCAGCCCAAGGAAAAATCCCTACATGCCTGGATCATTCTGTCGAACACCTTGCATGCACTGTTCGAACACTTTCAGTCAAATTCAGTCTTCAGTGTTGTTTTCTGCAGATCATCTTCAGTCACGCGCACACAGTGCCCTTGGCACGTTGCTCGCCGCCTGGTCTGCGTGTCCAGAGCCCCGCACGCGCGCTTGGCTTCTTCCTGGCGTCGGTGGCGCTCTGACCCGACCACGCCGGCGTGTCCCGCGGCGGCTGAACCGCCGTGGCAGCCAACAGGGAGCAGAACGGCGGCTCAACGCCGTTCCGCGCCGCACAGCCCCGCTGATGGCTCCGCGTGGCCATCTCCGCGCCAGCGCACGCATGCAGCACCGTCGCCGTGGCGCGACGCGCACAGCGCGCGCTCTCTGCCGCCGTTGAGCCCGTGCGGTCACCTCACCGTGGACAGACGCCATTACGCCGGGGCCAGCTCCGTTTAGTAGCAGAACGAGTTCAGTAACCTCCACTGATGCTGCCCGACCGCACAAGCCACCCTCTAATCCACTGCTCCGCCGTAATCGCTCGCCGGAGACTCTCCGTTTACGGCCACCCCGTCGATCTGCCTATAAATAGAGGCCCCGAGCTTCAACTCGAGCACCCACTAGCCATGCACACCCCCTAGAGCACGCCAGGCCTCTGGAAGGGCCCCGAGGAGGTCTCCTTCCTCGACTCCGACCGCCGCGACCCGCCACTGGATCCAGCCCGATTCGCCCCCGTGCGTGCTCCTCCACCTCCATTCTCCTGCCAGTAGCTTCTCCAAGCATCCCTCATTCTGACCCGCACTTCAATTTGAAGCTTGCAGCCCTCCACCGGAGTTCCCCATCCTCACCCGAACCGCCGTCCGCTGGAGTTAGTGTCGCCGTCGACGTGGTGCTCCCTGTTGGACGAGTCCACCACCCACCGACGCGGAAGAAGACACCGAAGCTCTTGGTACCCTCCGTTTCTCCTAATTCGCCGTAGTTCGACGCCGGCGTCCACCGCCGTCTTCGGGCGCCGGCGAGCCTTTTCAAACCTGACATGCGGACCCCGCATGTCAGCCTCTGTTCTTTTAATTGCGAAACGTTTTCTGTTGACGCCTTCGGGCAAAATACGCTTTCTCTGTTGCGCTTGCGCATTTCCAAACGAACCGTTTTCTGTTTTCTCAGTTAGAACCCTGGGAAGTTTCTGTTTCATTACAGATGAGTCCCTGGGCAAAAACCTTTATAACTTTTTATCAGAAGCATATTTTTGATTGATTCTTTTTCTGTTCTCTTCAAAATTTTGTCTAGTTTTTTATCAGATTTATTGGAATAATATTTGCAATACTTTTTCTGCACCTCTCGGTATTCACGTTAGCGCGTATGTTTTCTCTGTACCGTAGATACCAACGGAGGTGACGGGGCCGCGAACTTCACCGAGCTAGGCTCCGACTACTCTGAACCAGGCAAGCATGTTCGAACTTTTGATATGATGAGTGTATTGGCATGTTTGCATGTAGATAGTTTCATGGCATGTGTGGAGCATACCGATGAACCGTTCATTATGCATTGTTGGAGCAAGTAAGCCCGATGATTTCACACGTCGGTGGACGTGAGTATGTAAGGCCATGTGTTGGCATGAAGATGGGTAAGATGGCAGTGTTGTAGCATGCCAGTCTTAGGCCATGCAAGTTATCTTCAGTACCAACCCGTATCGGTTGGTTCATATCCATTCCCTTTCCCTGTACTACCACATGTTTCCCGAAAGGGATATGGTTTAGTAAGTCGCAAACCGCTTTCTTGGTGCACACCAAAAAGGAGAGGCCGGGATGCTGGTTCCATGGCCCTAGATTAAAGCCAGGCATCCGGTCAGGGGGCATGGGCGTTTCCGGTTGGGACCGAGAGGGGGGCACCCCTTAGAGCGCGCGTATATAAATTTGATCCCATGCTATTCGAGATTGTGATCTCCCCGTCTCAATAGTTTTTCTTGGACGATGTTGAGGGTGATTCCTGGCATCGAAGAGTTGGATGGGTGTGTACTAGATTGCCGTGTTTTTCTTCTGAAATACCGTAACGGAACTAGTCCTAGTGACTACTGAAATCCGTCGACTGTGGGAAATTTTTGTATAAACTCTGCAGAGCTCTATACCCTTAAATCATATTATCTGTTCCCAAGTTTCCTGCTAACAGTCATGTGCCAGTTTGGTGACAGATTACCCGGTGGGACACATGGGCACTAAGACCGGTTAAATGTTTATCCTTGTGGATGTACTAACCCGTTATTCTCCATGAGTTAAATATATTCATGATGATATATTATTTCATTAACAGTTAAAAGCCCTTTATGTGGTGTCGCTCAGACGCCCGATTGTGGCATTTCTTTTAAAGCCCTTTATGTGGTGTCGCTCAGACGCCCGACTGTGGCATTTCTTTTTAAAGCCCTTTATGTGGTGTCGCTCAGACGCCCGACTGTGGCATTTCTTTTTAAAGCCCCTTATGTGGTGTCGCTCAGACGCCCGACTGTGGCATTTTTTTTTAAAAGCCCTTTATGTGGTGTCGCTCAGACGCCCGACTGTGGCATTTCTTTTTAAAGCCCTTTATGTGGTGTCGCTCAGACGCCCGACTGTGGCATTTCTTTTTAAAGCCCTTTATGTGGTGTCGCTCAGACGCCCGATTGTGGCATTATTATTCCGCATTTTCCGCTCGAGGAGTCTTTCAGACACTCGTTTGGCACCAGTATTATTATTATTCCGCATTTTCCGCTCGAGGAGTCTTTCAGACACTCGTTTGGCACCAGTATTATTATTCCGCATTTTCCGCTCGAGGAGTCTTTCAGACACTCGTTTGGCACCAGTATTATTATTCCGCATTTTCCGCTCGAGGAGTCTTTCAGACACTCGTTTGGCACCCAGCATTATCACCTCTATGTCCGATCGTACTGGTTAACTTATCCATGTGTTTCATGTTGGCATTTGTTATATCTTACGTCCGAACTGTCTTGCGAGTACTTTCAAAGTACTCACTGGCTTGTTGATTTGGCCAGATGCTGACGAAGGTGATCTCATGGATGAAGAGTTCGATAGCGAATCCGACGCCTAGAGGAGTCCCAGTCAGTCTCGTGCAACCCTGGAGTTGGTCACTGTTTCATATCCGCTTCCGCTACCCTAATAAATTCATCGAGCTTCACCTCGACGCTCGATGGGATGTTAGTTTGAGAATCCCATAACCACTCACACTGTGTTACTCCACCTCTACCTTATTTGCGAGTCAGTAGTATGCCACCATTCCCTTGTGTCATTAATCGCCTTTATGTATAATTATTGGCACGCTTGTAATAAATTGTTGAGTATCGTCAGCTCAACCCTGTAATATATTTATGCTACTGGCTTATTGTATCAAAAGTTTGTCTGCCAGTGAGGTGGTTTATCTCAAACTGGATTTCTATAGATTGGTTTTTCAATAAATATTTTATTGGAAAACCGGTCGTGACAATCATCTCATGAAACCACACAGACAATGAGGTTCTTCAACAGCAACGTCTTTAAAAAGGGAGTGACACTCCAGCATCATCGTCACCGGATCCAACCACCCGGCTAGAATCTAGGTTTTTCACCCTAGAGAAGCTATAGCCATAGAGAATCGGGAGGATCATGATAGATCCGCCACCACCATTTCATGACCAAACATTTATTCAGGATCGAGATGTTGATGATGCCCAACTCCCCAAGGCTTTTTGGGCGACACATAAATTTCTACTTCACCATCCCGTACTTCTTCTAGTTATAAATGGTGTTCCGGTAGAACAGACTCCTATATTTGTCAGATTCATAGAGACGGTAGAAATGGAAGTGGGTAGGCTAGATAGACAATAATAGTTCATCAAAATGACCTTCCCCCCAGGCGGCTGGGGCGTCCCCTCCAATGAGCCACCCTAGAGCCCACCTTAACCACGGTAGGTCTAAACTCGGCAGCAGTGATTTTAACCACTTACACCTTATCAAATGTGTTAATCTTTCAAAACCTACTCCCTCAGTCCCAAAATAAGTGTTTTAACTTTGTACTAAAGTTATACTAAAATTGAGACACTTATTTTGAGATGGAGGAAGTATTTAGTAAAATTATATAGCTTTATTAATTTAAAGCAAAGCCCGTCTCACACTTCTATTCTAAAAGAAATCTATACAGCAACTTAGTTGAGATATTATATACAATCATACAACTATCAAATAATAATTTAGTTCTCAATAAAACCCATTTGAGATGATTGTAGTTGAGGAAGTGGCGGAAGGTGCATGTCATTTTCGATGGTGGAGACAAGATTTGGGATCTGTTTCAGTTTTCCTTTTGTTTTAGTTTGTTGTAGCTGCTGCTCTGCTTCGATCTTAAAACTCAAGAGTGTCCCTTTCGAGCATGAAAAAAGGTTGGAGGATCTATCAGTTCAGTTCGGCATGTTTTGAGTCGATACATGATAGAATATTGCATGTACTCCCTTGATAACTACTAGTGCGACTGGACTGTGGTCCTGTGAAAGGTGATCGTAGGGTAGTTGTTGGAGTTCAAGTTTGAGCAATGCATAGAAGGAAAAAAACTCAAACATACTCCCTTGCTATGTGAAATTGTGGTACAAACATATTTTGAATATGAGAAGACGTCCTAGAGGAAAGTAAATGCTTGATTGGATTATTATGCGGAGTCAAGGCACAACCTAATTAACATGCTAGAAAAATTGTCTGGGTCCGAGTCGGAAGATGATTACAACTAGGAAAAATTGGTTCTACTTGGCTCATTTTGTCCTGTCAAGTACGTAATCTTGGCCCTTTTATGTTGGCTAGCCACATGTGTAGATACCAAAGAACAATACAACTCTCCGGTGGACTGATCTAGCCGAGGACAAACAAGCTCAGTAAATTCATCATTTGTTTTATAGTTCACAATACCTCTGACCTACCCGATAGAAACAAGCACAAGAAATTCATCAATTGTTATCCCACAAAAAAAATTCATCAATTACTTTAAGATCTCATAGGCTCTTGCCTACAAAAGGACTAAGCTCATAACTAAGGACAAACAGATATCCAATGACTTCAGGTCACTATTCTATGACACATACCCAAGTCTTCTATAAGGAGCGATCCTTCCTATCCCGCGTGTTACTTTATTGGTATTGTCCATTCCTATTAGGTGCATTATTTGATCTCTACACACTAGGAATCTGAATTTGACAAGTGTAGGCATAAGAGGCACCAAGAAACAATGGGTAACTATAAATGTATCTTGACCTACCCAATTCACACAACCATCATGGCTCTCCACATTGACTATTTGTCCACATTGGGTAACTATAAATGCATCTTGACCTATCCAATTCACACAACCATCATGGCTCTCCACATTGAATATTTGTCCATCCGTACCATCGTGTGCATCATGCACACCTCAAAACAACAAAAAAGCATCTCCACATTACTATCCTACAAGGATACAACTTGCACAAGAAGCGTGTTCCACCTTTGTTGGGATTTATAAGTTTACAAGCTTAAGCATGAAGAACTGCTATGTGCTAAGCCAAGCGGGTATATATTGTCGTCAATCAACAATAACCACAACTAAACACGAAAACTGTAGAGGTTCCTTTGGATAAAACTTATGAGAAAACATAGTCTAACTGGCTGGAAACTCTATCTGATCAGTGATTGGGCGCGATGTAGAGGTTGGTTTTCCTTCTACTTCTCCTTGGGTGAGAATTTATCGAAGTGTAACCTTCCAGCGATCAGCCTTGAGGATGACAATTGTCAGCTATCGGTACAACTGCAGGTTTCAATGTGAGCTTCTTACAAAGCAATCCCATCAGGTATGCATAATTAATAGGATCAATGACTACATAGAACATATGTCGTTACGAACCATCCTATGGAGAAAGCAGTTCGGTTGAGTGAGTAGAATACAATGTTTTGGAGAAAGAATCTGAAAAGCCATGGCTGCTTGAACTTTTGTCATGTAAATTTTAAGTGCGGGCCTAAGGGAAATAGAACAAGAGTGCGTTCCACCCTGGTTTCCCAGAGTACCATCCTTATGCAAATTTTATTTAGTTGACTTATTTCATGGTGTTTCTTTGAGAACTCGATGAGAATCATTGGATGAAGAGCTACAGTCAAATTATGTAGCATGATCAATGGGAAAAGGTAGTATCGGATTAGCCATAGAAAAGAAAAGCCAAGAGAAGGTTAACAGTGTAATCTTCCAGAACAAGAGAAAAGATTGTAACAGACATGCTCTCAAGCAAACTATAAATCAAATATTATACATTATGAAAGTGGGATAGTAAGTACCTCAGAAGTGGTTGTCCTCTGAGTTAATTCCAAAAGTGTTTGTAGTGTCAAAGATAATGATGCCACTTACACCTTCTCAAATTTGTTAATCTTCCAAAACATGTTTACTAAAATTCTATAGATTTATTATTTTAAAGCCGAGCCCATCTCGTGGTTTCGTTCTAAAAGAAATCTATACAACAACCTAGTTGAGCTATTTGACGCAATCAGACAACTATCAAATGGTAATTTAGTTCCCAGTAAAACACATTTGAGACTATTGTAGTCGGGGAAGTGGCGGAAAGTGCAGGCCATTTTCGACGCTGAAGATGAGATTTAGGGTATGTTTCTGTTTTCCTTCCATTTCAGTTTCCCGCAGTGGCTACTATGCTTCGATCTTGAAACTCAAGAGTGCCCCTTCCGAGAGTGAAAAAGGCCGGTGGACCTATCAGTTCAGTTGGTGTTAGCCATGTTTTGAGTTGATACATGATAGAATACTGCATGTACTATGTAACTACTAGTGGCAGCTAGGATTGAACTACGGTTGTATGAAAGGTGACCGCAGGTAGCTGTTGGAATTCAAGTTTGAACAATGCATAAAAGGAGAAAAATTCCAACATACTCTTTTGATCTGCAAAATTAAGATACAAACATATTTTTGCATATAAGACATTCTGGAGGAAAGTAAATGTATGACTAGTTTATCAGGCCGAGACGAGGCATAACCTAATTAACATGCTAGAAATTTGTCCGGGTCTGAGTCTGAGTCGGAAGATGGTTACAACTAGGCAAAATTGGTTCTACTTAGCTCACTTTGTCTTCTCCATTACATCCAGTTCCTTTTCTTTATTTCCAGAACCTTTATCTTGATCAGATTGAGTAGGAGTACGTGATCTTAGCCCTTTTATGTTGGCTAGCCACATGTGTAGAGACCAAAGAACAATACCAGAAAAAACTTCAAAAATATATATTATTTGTTTAAAGCTCTTGTGACCCAATAGACTGATCTAGCCAAGGACAAACAAGCTTAGGAAATTTATCAATTTTTTTAAGTTACCATTACCTCTGACCTATCCTGAATAGAAACAGGCACAAAAATTTCATCATTTGTGTTAGGATCTCATGGGCTCTTACCTACCTAAGGACCAAGCTCATAACCAAAGTATTCTTAGCTACTGAGCCAACAGAGATCCGATGACTTCAAGTCACTAGCTGTACCGCATGTGCCCAAGTCGTCTATAAAAGGAGCGTCCTCCCTGTTCCTCATCTTACTTTTACGTATTGCTATTGTTCATCATTCCTGTGTAGTGCATTGTTTTGTCTCTGCATAGTAGCAATTTGAATTTGATCAAGTGTAGGCATAA
Source organism: Aegilops umbellulata (assembly GCA_032464435.1). Classification (NCBI taxonomy): domain Eukaryota; kingdom Viridiplantae; phylum Streptophyta; class Magnoliopsida; order Poales; family Poaceae; genus Aegilops; species Aegilops umbellulata. The sequence continues at coordinate 448,473,409 of CP136054.1, forward strand.
GAGGCACCAGGAACGGATGGATAACCGGCATGTGCACATGACCTATAGAATTCACACATCCACCAGGACTCGCCACATCGCCTATTTTCCCTACGCTGGCCGATGTGCCATCCTTCTTCAGTCATTCTGTACACCATGCCCTCATGTCATCTTGTGCAATTGAGGCTAGTTCGCACAGAGGAGAGGATAGGCGTGGCTCGCCCCTGGTTCAGCAGGGGCGGCACAGACTGCTACTGAATGGTACACGACGGCGACGATTCACACACCGGATGAGGGTGTTTAATAACAGCACCCAAAACCTCCCGCGTCTATCCACTGTATAACTAATAGCGCGGCATCGTCTTCCACGCCGGAGTCCTTCCCATGGCAAGGGATCCGCCACAACCAGCTCCATCCTGCGCCGGTGCCGCCACTCCAGCCACAGCCCACAGGTTATGGTTTTCTCAGCGCTGCAATACACGCCTGCTTGGCTAAGCTAGCAAGCGAGGCAACACGTTAGCAACGCGACACCCAAACTTTCACCCGGCCAGTAACATAAACCTCAACTGGTCACCTATGATTGATCAAAAAGAAATCTGACAAAGAGCTGTGATTGATCATGGTATGGTAGTTGCTATCCTACAAGGATGCAGCTTGCACAACAAGCGTGTTCGAATTAACCAAGGAATTTCTCAGTGTTGCGTCTTTGCCAGGTGTGAGAGGCTTACAATGTGGAGCAACAAGAACTGCCAGGTGCTAAGCAATGAAGGGATAGACTGACGTTAATCAACAGAAACAAAGACTAAGAAAAACTGTAGCCTGTAGGGCTTCATCTGGGCAAAATTTGTCAGAAAACAGAGTCTAACAGGCTCGAAACTCTATCTGATCAGTGATTGCGCACGCTGCAGACGCTGGCCTTCCTTCAACTTCTCCTTTGGTGACAGTTTGTCGCCGATCAGTGTCACCTTCCAGCAATCAGCTTGGAGGACGAAAACTGACCCAGCTTTCGGCACAACTGCAGGTTTCAAAGTGATCTTCTTAGAAAGCAATCACATCAGGTCTACAGTAGTTAATACCAGAATTCATGACTGCAAACAACATTTACCCAAGTAAACATATCCATTCAGTGCAGGATTACACAATACTGTTAATTGCTCAACTATGCAGGCAACACAGCCCAAGTCACCTTAACTAAAATTGAGGCAGTCTCGAGATTTAGCTGATGGCTGGCGTGTCCATTTAACTTAGCTTTGAAGGAACAATTGCGTTCAATATTATTGTTACAGCCTTCGTGATCAACCTTGAACTTCAAATTCAACAGTGTACCCCATGTGACAGCAATCACAAAGCTTCCTAAGCCACAGGACTCACTAATATTTCCACTGAAGAGCTGGAATTCTTTATTCATCTCCAGAAGAGCAATCGTAGAACTGAGAGATAAATCAAAGCCAGTCTGCACTTTTGATATGATAACTTGTACTGTGGCCTCGACTGAATTATGAACAAGTGCAAAAGACGTGTCGACTGCACCACAATTTCCACCAATGCGAACCTCGTGCGGTCTCCACGACATGCGTAAACCGTCAAATTCTGAGATTCCATCAATCAGCTGCAAATCATCCTCTTCATTCTCCCCATTCTTGATCCTCATATCAAACTCAAGTAGCACATCAAATATCAACAGGATGGCTCTCTTAGGGCCGTTCATTTCAATTAGAGAACCCTGCTGCACGACGATGGGATCATCCCTGCTACGGTTGAGAACATAATTGAGTCTTAGATCAACTTCATCACGCGCTGCTATATATCCATATAACTGTATTGAGCCACTGTTGATAGGAGCTTTAGCTAACTTCATTGAGAAGATCTGCATCATGTTACGCGGCATATCGTATGCACGCGCTGGCTCCAACCGGGTCTCTGTACGGTCAGTGATGTCAAAAAAGTAATTATGATCCCAATAAGCCGCTCTCTTGTATATAGCATCATCACGGTGGCTGCTCCCTGAAATTATCCGCATGTAACATATATCTTCAGTTAAACTGGTCTTTAACGTCTGGACACTGTCCTCTGCTGCATTATTAGTCTTCGTCTCATTCACGCCATGTATGGAGAACTGGCGCAGCCAATTCAGTGTGCTCTTCTCACGGAAATGACGACCAAGATGTTGATTTCGTGGAGCATCTCCTCGCGCAAGTGCTGGAAACCAGCAGCGAGGCAGAGCAGAGGCAACCCTGCTGACGCTTCGAGTAATCGAGCGCGAGAGGATTTGCATCTCCACCGCCTCCAATCTCCCCTCTTGCACCAGCTAGTAGCTCTGAAGACGGAACAGTGAAGTAGTAGTAGTATTGAAAGTCTGAAAGAGTATTTTGTGCAATCACACTAACACTAGTTACCTCGTGCTCGATGCCTCGATGGATCAAGATGTCACCGCTCGCCGTATGTAATGGACAATACGGCAAAAGTGCTCGGCGTTCTCACCGGAGGTCGCAAGTTCGAAGTCAGGCACCGGCGCGGCGCGGGTCGCGGCCGAGCGAGGGTGAGGACCAGTCCAGGACGGGGGATGGGGACAGGGGAGCAGGAGCAAGCGGAGGCGTGTCGAGGGCCCGGGACGGTCGTGGAGGCTGGGGGCTGCCAACGCTAAGGACGAGGGATGGGACTGGGGAGGCGGGACGGCCAGTGGTGGTCTGGTGGAGGAGGCGGCGGCCGGGGGCGGCGTTTGCTTCGTTCGACGGGGCACGGGTGACGGCCTGACTGGCTAGAACGGAGAGCGATCCTTGTTGGGCTGTAACAAACCTTGCCAACGGGCCAGCCCGGGAACGGCACGGCCCACCCTTAAACGGGTCTGACCCGGTCCATGGTGCGATCGCTGTATCTCGCTTCTGGCAAGAATAGCTCTCGTCTGAAGGTTTTTCCTCCTCTGCTGCCATCTGGACCTGGAGCAGTATTTGGTTTCATCCTTTTCATTACCTTATCTATCTCTTCAGTCATGAAGTTAATACAAGTGAGGACTGAGTTCCCTCATTCATATAGTAATTCGGAAGAGAAAGGCCAGTTGAGTGCTTTCCATGTAAGACTATTGAGTTTCATTTCTAGGCCGGCCAGTTTGCGGTATTTTTTTACGTTTGCTCGATTGGCTGTGTGTCTTCACTGGTTCTCATCCAGTTTTCTTCTTTCATTTTTCTTTCCAGAGGATTTCTTTGTTTTTATTTTATTATATATTTTCATATACATTAAAAAAAATCTGATACAAGTTTACAATTTTTCACATGTAAGCTTAAGATTTTTAATACATGGTCCATATTTTTTCTAAACATTTATAAATTTTTTATAATGCTTGATTAACATTTTGTAAATACAAGATTAACACTTTTTTAATACATGGTCAACATTTTTTCTATGCACATTTTAACATTTAAAAATGCTTGATTAACATTTTGTAAATACAAGATTAACACTTTTTAATACATGGTCAACATTTTTTCTATGCACATTTTAACATTTCCAAATGCTTGATTAACATTTTGCAAATACAATATTAAAAAATGTAATAAATGGTCAATAAATTTCTATACATATTAAAAAAATGTTAATTAGCAGTTTTCATTATTTATTCAACATATTTTAAAATGCTTGATAAACATTTTCTAAATACATGATCAATGTTTTCACATACATTGTATATTTTTTGTATACATTTTTCGTAGACATGAGAAACATTTTATTTATATACATTTAATGTTTTTTAAATACATGGTCTACATTTTTATACACATTTTTAGCATTTTTAAAATACAAGATTAACATTTTTTTAATAACATGGTCAACATATTTTATACACATTTTAACATTTCAAATGCTTCATTATTTTTTTTTTACATACAACACTTGGTCAACATTTTTTCTATACACATTTAACATTTTTTAAATGCTACATTAACTTTTTTTCAAATGCTTGATTAATTTTTTAATACATTTCAACTTTTTCACATATGTTGTATACTTTTTGTATACGTAGAAACATTTTATATACACATAGTTAACATTTTCAAATGTTTGGTTGACATTTTTCTCTTAGAAAGTATTTTTGTAATATATATATTTGTAATATTTGAAAATATAAATAAAGAAATAAAAAACCATGTTTAAAAAATGAGGCTGTGGCCACCCGCGCACTTGGGCACGCTAGTGTCCGCTATAAGCGAGACATAGCGATGCCCTGGTCCATGGTGGTCCGTTTATAAGCAGGTCGTGTTGTGCCTCACTTCAAGGCTTAGGCACGACACATTAGCTAAACGTGCTGCCCGTGGCATGCTTATCCCTTATGGGTCATTATTGGCTCAATTACTACAAAAAAGTTTATAAAGGAAATATAGAAAAAAACTAAATTTGAGGCAAAGTGTTTTACGGGATAAATCTTGAGCTTTATTATTTGTTATCTCATTAAAACCTTCAATCACAAGGAAGTAAAAGGTACAAAGCCATGCTCTAAATTACGAACAACAACAGCAACACAGCTTATAGTCTGAAATAAGTTGGGGTAGGCTAGAGCTAAAAACCATAAGATCTCGCACATGGATAACTAGCTTCCACACACCCTTGTTCATCTTTGGTGATATTTTCGTACCTGTCTTGACGTACTCCTTATTGGTGCAATATCTGCCTACCTTATGTTTTGGAGATTGTTGACAGAAACATGTATGGACTGATTTGTTTGCTAGTGCATACAGAGAGAAATAGTCCATACACAACCGAAGAGAATGCTATCTCCGGTGCTAAGTTTGAGGAACTTCACCAAAGGATATTTGCGTTGCAGAGAAGAACATGCTATATCTGTTCAAGTCATATAGTCGAGAAGTTTGATGTGAAGGAATTATCCCCTCGAAGATTTTAATGCTCAAGCGAAGCATATGGTTCGGTATGGTCGCCCGAAGAAATTGACTGCAGTGAATGGAAGTCGAAGACAAAGTGAAGCCATAGTATTCATTTCGTTATTCTTGTTTCATTTATTGAGTCATAGGACCTCCGTACTATTAAGAGGGGTATATGCTTGTGATACTTAGCCAAAACCTATGAAAGTTGCGAGAGAAATCTCTTTGTGCTCATATGTTTTCTCATTCTGATTCTGAGGATTCTCCCACGGAGTAGTTCCTCGTATATTTTCTCATTCCTTTTTTACACTTGTTGAGAAAAAGGGGGAGAATTACATCGAGTGATAGATTATTGGGGTTTTGCAGGGTGTTTTCATTCGCATTTGGTTTTCCCTCGAACAATTTGCTTCCTGAACTTAACGCACCGCTTGTGGTGTTGATATACTCGGTCGTCATGTAACGTTAATAACCCCCTTGCAATGTTATTTGCTTCGTACCTTCGAATGTATTTTTTTGTGCGGTGCTTATCCTCGATAATTATCAATGATACAGATACAAATATTTGCTCTTCGAAGAAGAACAGAAAATTTGATGAAGTACATCAAGTACCGATTGAATTACATCTGTTGTGGTTGGATATGCTCTGATTGTTATCATTCGTTATCTAACCTTGCAGGAAGAGAAAGTCAGTCTATGCTTTAATGCCTTATGTTGTGAAGGCTATATGATTCACTGACAAAGTGTGTTTCCTCGATATTTTCCATCCTCTTTTCTTATGTATTGCAGGAAAACCACATCTGAGGCATATCCACTCCAGGCAACATATTCGTATTTGTGTCTTGCTCTGATTATATAGAATATCTGACATGCAGGAAGTCTATATCTCGTGTGGATTCAAATTGTGTTCTGAGAAAACATTCATGTTATCACCTTCATCACAAATCTTTCAAAGAATATACTATATCTAATCCTCTTCGAAGATTTTGTGACAGGAAGATGTTCTGAGAAAACATACATGTTTCAGTTTTTCTTTCGTTTCGGTTTTCTGCCGCAGCTACTCTGCTTCGATCTTGAAACTTGGGAGCGTCTCTTCCGAGAGTGAAAAAGGCCGGAGTACATATCAGTTCACTTGGCGTTGGGTATGTAGTCTGAGTTGGAAGACAGTTACAACTAGGCAACATTGGTTCTACTTAGCTCACTTTGTCTCGTCGAGTACGTGATCTTAGCCCTTATATGTTGGCTAGCAACATGTGTAGAGACCAAAGAACACCACTTGAAAAACCTTAAAAAATTATTGTTTATTTAAAGCTCTAGTGACCTAATACACTTATCTAGCCGAGGAAAAACAAGCTTAGGCAATTTATCATTTGTTTACGTTCTCATTACCTCTGAGCTACCCCAAGTAGAAACAAGAACAAAAAAAATCATCATTTGTGTAAGGATCTCATGGGCTGTACCGCATGTACCCAAGTCGTCTATAAAAGGAGCGGTCCTCCCTGTTCCTCATCTTACTTCTATGTATTCATCATTCCTGTGTAGTGCATTATTTTGTCTCTGCGTAGTAGCGATTTGAATTTGATAAGTGTAGGCATAAGAGACACCAGGAACGGATGGATAACTGGCATGTGCACATGACCTATAGAATTCACACATCCAACATGCCTCACCACATCGCCTATTTTCCTTCTCCAGCCATTCTGTACACCACGCCCTCATGTCATCTTGTGGAACTGAGGCTGGTTAAAGCAGAGAAGATGATTGGCGTGGCTGGCCCCTGGTTCAGCAGGGGCAGCACAGACTGCTACGGAACGGCGATGATTTACATACCAAACAAGGGTGTTTAATAACAGCTCAGTGTCTTCTTCCATGCCTGAGTCCTTCCCGCAGCAAAGGGATCCCGCACCAGTGCCGCCGCTCCAGCCACAGCCCACATGTAATGGTTTCGACGGCGCTGGAGTAGACACGACTGTAAGGCTAGGCTAGCTAGTGAGGCAATACATTAGCAACGCAATGGTTAGCAAATTTGGGGGCTAAACAGGACAAGGCACCGAAACTTTCATCCGATCAGTCACATATATAAACCCCAACTGGTCACCTGTGATTGATAAGAAAAATTGATAAAGACTTGTGATTGATCGTGGTATGATAGTTGCTATCCTACAAGGATGCAGCTTGCACAACAAGCGTGTTCGGATTTACTAAGGAACTTCTCAGCGTCGCGTCTTTGCCAGGAGTGACTGGCTTACAATGTGGAGCAACAAGAACTGCCAAGTGCTAAGCAATGAAGGGATAGACTGACGTTAATCAACAGAAACAAAGACTAAAGAAGAAAATCTGTAGGGGTTTATCTGGGCAAAATTTGTCAGAAAACAGAGTCTAACAGGCTCGAAGCTCTATCTGATCAGTGATTGCGCACGCTGCAGACGCTGGCTTTCCTTCAACTTCTCCTTTGGTGACAGTTTGTCGCCGATCAGTGTCACCTTCCAGCAATCAGCTTGGAGGACGAAAACTGATCCAGCTTTCGGTACAACTGCAGGTTTCAAAGTCATCCATCAGGTTTGCAGTAATTAATAGTTTAATACTAAAATTCATGACTACAAACAACATAGTATGACGGCAAGAACGAGCCTATGGGGAGAGCAGTTCCGTTGAGCGAGTAAAATACAACGTTTTGAGCAAGAAGCTGAACAACCCTGTTCGCTTGTACTTCTGCCATGAAAAATTCAAGCATGGACCTCACCAGAAAAACAAGTATGCGTTTCATCGCAGTCTCTTAGAGCACGAATCATATGGATGGAGAGTTACACTAAAATTATTTAGCACGATCAATGGGAAAAGGAAGTATCATATTAGCAGTAGAAAGGAAAATCCAACACAAGATTGCAACAGCCCTATATATGCGAACAAAAAAAAAAGATTGTAGAAGACATGCTCTCAAGCAAACTATACATCACTTCATCCAAGCCTATTCAAAGTATTGCATTACGAAGTGGGATAGTAGGTACCTCGGAAGCGGTTGTCCTCTGATATAATTCCAAAAGTCTCTGCAGTGTCACGAATCATGATGCCACTTACACCTTCATATGAGGCTGCTTTGCATTGTGCCACTGCGAATGACCAAAAGAAAACACCAAAACAATGACAGGATCAATACAGGCAGTCTAGTAACCCAGTATGCAACTATGCCAAGTATATGAATCACCTATTATAAGCGCCCCATGAAGATCTGCTGAAAGGAGGTTTTCCGATAATTGCTTTTTCCTATAAAGAAAACAGGGAACATCAATACCTCATACATTGTACTGAAAAGGCATTATAGAGGGTTAGCCCAAATCTGGGAAAGGTTAAACTGATTACATTTCTTGAATTTGATTGTCCAAATTTTCAAATTTATTAATCTTTCAGAACTCTATTTAGTATAATTCTATACAATTACAGCTTAATTAAGCTATTTTTGAGGCAATCAGATGAATACCAACAATCTAGTCCCTACAGTCAATAAGTTTCCATACAATTATCATTTTTGGGTGGGCTCGGTCTTACCAACAGCATAAAGCCTGTGAGTTACTGTACTGTGAATATTAGTCAAAACAAACTGATAATTAAAGAGTAGTACAGCTGTACAAATATACCAATTCAATATATCAGTAGTTGGATCCTTCAAAAGTAGACACCAATTACAAAAGATCTAAAAACAATTAAGTCGTATATTTAAAAATAAGAGACAAATAACAGCAAAAGATCTAAAGACCAAATGCCTTTTCTTTTACAAATTGCAGTATTTACCTCATAATTCAACAGTTGTTGTGCACATTACCAGAGTTTACAAATGTTTGCACATTATACTAGATTACCAAAAAGTTGGGTTTTTACCAGGGCCTTAATTCTTATACTGACCCAATCTGTGAATTGACATCTCAGACCCAATCATGTGTGCCAGCATGCCACGTAAGTATGAGGTGACTTTACAAATATGGGTCCACCTATAGAGTGACCCAGTTTACTTGTTTTCTGATAAGACATAGAAACTAGCACACTGATCTAAAGACATGTAACTATCATTTTTTTTAAAAGGAGGCAAAAGATTTGCCTCATATATTAATTAAGGAGAGAAGAGGTTTTACAAATATCCCACAAACACCACATGACAAGTACTCTCGCAATACAATTTTCCCTAGGTGTTTAGCCCCCGCGGTGGACCACAAATTGGCCTCGTTCAAGATGTTGGCAAGCAAGATTGGCGGTGGAGCACTCTTGTGATGGAAAACACACGCATTTCTCTCATTCCATATAGTCCAGGAGACAAGCATGGTGAAGGAGGCCAAGGCCTTTCTATCGGGGTTGCTCGTGTCGGATCTCTTCGCCCAAGACAAACATGTAACCAACATTCACGGGGTTAATAACATCTCAAGCATGTTATTTATGACTAGTCCAGCCTACTTTGCCATCCTGTACGTATTTACGAGTCAAACAGTTCACATGTGTAGACAAAGGGACATGATCCTGAGTCCACATATTTGGCCACGTAGGTAAGGAGCATTATTTTTTAAACATAATAATCTGGTACTATGCACAAACATTTGCAAATCCTCCTAATTTGCACTACATGCGTTGAATTAAATGGTAAAAACAATGTATAAATTGCAAGCCTTTTTATCTTTCCTAGTAAAAGCAAATAGTGTGGAGATGTAAATGAGGCCTGAAAGTAACAGAAAGAAAAGACAGTGAGGGATCCATACGGAGTACTTTTTGTAAGCTCTCGCATATACTCTTTCCACATTTCATGCATTGGCTTATAGAGGTCAAACCTGCAAGAATAAGAATCACATGTAAAAACTGCATAAACTCCAAAGATACCCTTTGTGGGGATTTTAGCAAGGATATAAATATTTCAGTCATATCATGAAAATGTGATGATAGGAGAAGAAAACTTGTACTAAACCTGAACAAGGATTACCTGCGGAATGTATCATGTAAATCAAATGACCCACACTTCTTATGTTGCTTCAGTGACATGTGCCTTTTAGATCGCTTCGAGTGGATCAACAAAGATCGTGATTGTGCATCCACTAATATAGGACCCCTTTGAACATAGTTGTCCAAAAGAATCCCTCTATCCAACTTTAACTTTTTCGATCCCTTGGAAATTTTCCCGGCTTCTCCACCTTTCTGAATTATATCATATATGACATTTTGAACTACGTCTGTGCTGTCAGGATCCTACACCAAAGTTCACCCAAAAAATACTAAAGGATATTTCAAACCATATAAAGTTAAATTTGAGACCATAACACATACCATGGGCACTTACCACATAGTCATCTTGGGACAAATTTTCATGAAGAGCAAATGAAATCTCAGAGTATATAGGGTTGATTTCTCCACCTAAAGGGTCAAAAAAGCTATCAGTTGATTTCAGGACAAAGTCACACGCACACACAGATATAGGTTTACCTGAGGAGGCAGAAGGCTTTTGTTGATGACTGGAGTTTCCTTGAGCTGAGAAGCAGCAGCAGCAGCAGCAGCAGCAGTATAAGACAAATTGGAGATGTATATAAAATGTGCACTAATGAAATGGAGAATGGTGAACAAAAATAAAAACCTCTAAATGTAGGTAGCTGGCCAGAAGTTCGAGGAGTGGATTCAGGAGTTTTTCCTTTCCTCTGTGCATCAAACTTGGGCTTGGGGGTACTCTCTTTGTTCTTCGGGCACTTGGGCTGTTCATCTTGCAGCTTCTTAGCTTTAGCTGCTGCATACCGTTGTTGAATAGCTTCTAAGGTCCGTTTCTTCTGATCAGAAATAGTTGACATTGATCCTACACCAGATCTGAGATTAAAGCAAGCTAAAAGCAGTGGTGGGGACAGGAACAAATCATAGGGTGTGCTACCTTAAAAAAATTGACATCACACGAGTAATACGAAATTGACCAAACGAGGAATATAAATAGTTTAATCATGTCTCACAGCAATAGAGTTCACTATATATGTTTGAAATTTGCAACTACCAACTAGCTCTGAAGACTGAACATTGAAGTAGTATTGAAAATCTGAAAGAGTAGTTTCTAATCACACTAACGGACTAACCAGGGAGCCATGATTAAAGCAAACCCCGGGCGAATTTTTTTCGTCAACATGGAAAAACTTTGGCACTTATAACACCCCCAAAATATTCCATAACATTCCAGAAAAACATACAAAATAAAGCTCAATTTCTCAATAAATCTAGAATTTAACCCCCAGTGCTTAACAATCTAACAAAAAAAGAAAAAGAAAAACATGACAAAACTACAAGTCATCTATACATGTGACAATCAGACAATGCATACACCAATTTCTATTTCCGCAAAATGAATCAATTCTAGTTCCAGCAACAGATTACACATACTCACATAACACTGTATTCCATTTTAATTTCAGTTCAAAATTTAAATCATCTATGCACTGTGACAAACAGATAATCCATACATCAATTCACCAAAGACAAAATTACCAGCGAGAGGAGGGGCGCCGCGGCAGCAGTAGGCACCAGCAGGTCACAGTAGTGGCGGAGTCAGGATTGGCTGACGCCCCAGGCAAGAAACTAAGGGCTAAAAACTACCCAAAAAATTTCAGTTTCAAAGCATACGAAAGTCAATCTGCGGGTCAAAATTGAGCTGTAACACTAAGTATTATCAGTTGTTCGAGTTGAAGGACCTGTTTCTGCGGTTGCTGTTGTTCGAACTTGAAAAGAAAAATTCAATGTCTTGTTTCTTTTACTCATCTTGTCTTCCTGTAACATTTTATAGAAACAAAATTACTAAATGTCTAAATAGGTTTTCACATCTAACAAACAGCGGCATCTAGCAATGAAAATCATCATCAAACAGTGGCATCTAGCAATGAAAATCATCATCAAACAATGGCATCTAGAACACAAAACAGGGGCATCAAGGCATTAAGCATTACCTCTCTGCTCTGCTCTGTGTTGCGGATCGGCTCCTGGCAAAAAAACACCTCGCCGGACGCCAAGCAGAAGGGATCGAGCACCTCGCCTCGCCGGACAGAGCAGCAGCGGCACAACCTGACGCCCGCACGGCCGCAGAAGGGATCGAAGGGGCGGACAACGGACTGGAGGGGGGGGTGGGGGGGGGCTGGAGGCAGGTGGCGGCGGCGGGCGGCGCCGGCAGGCAGGGACGGCTGGTCGTCTAGGGTTCGTCCAAGTCGGGGGAAGAAATTCAGCGGCTGGTTGTTTTTTTTTTTTAGACATTGCGGCTGTTTTTTATTTTTTTTGACATAGCGGCTGGTTGGTTCGTCCAGTTCGTCCGTGCGCAGGCAGCGATGGCCTGGGCGCTGAGCAGTTGGGCCAGTTAGCCAGGCCTGCCTGGGCTTGGAAGTGGGCTGCACCCCAGGCCAAACCACCTAAAATCCTGGTTTGCCTAAAAAAAAACCTAAAATCCTGGAGAGGTCCAATTGGACGCTCGCGAGCGGCAACAGCAGAGCATTCGCTGAAGAGCACGCAAAAAGGGCCGGCCCATTTGTAGGGCTGAATGTAAAACATCACGAAAATTAAGCAGGATCCTGGACTCGAACTCCGCCGCGCACGCATCAAACTACGGTTGCTAACCAGTCGAGCTACAGAGGTGGAACCATTTTTAAAAAGTTCCACTTGGGAAAATGTGAACAAATTTCCTTCAAAAAAGCCAATACTTTTTTACATGTGAAAAAAAAATCAAAACTCGAACAACTTCTAAAACACGAATATTTAAAAAAGTGAACAAAAATTGAAAACATGAACAATTGTTTTATATAGGCTGAACAATTTTTAAATATACATTGAATGTTTTTTTAATATACGCTGAACAATTTGTAAAAATGTATTGAACATTTCTGTGATATACGCTGAACAAGTTTTCCGAATACACAATGAATATTTCATAGTATGCGTTGAACAAATTCTTGATATACGATGAAGAAGTTTAAAATACAAGGTGAACAATTTCTTAATATACGATGAACATTTTTTTAATAATATAAGGTGAATACTTTTTTATTATACGATGAACATCTTTTAATACGTGGTGGACCTTTTATATACTAAAAAATGTAAAACAGAGAAAAGAAACAGTAAAAAAAGAAAAAATGACAAGAAAAGAAAGGAATAAGCAGAGAAAGAAGAAGAAGAAGAAATCGAAAATAGAATAAAACCTAGTAAAAACAAAACAGAAAAAAACCGGTCCAGAGAACCGTCTAGAAAGTTTCCAAAACTGGTTCAGGGAACCTTCTAGAAAGTTCCCAAAACCGGCCAGGAACCTTCACGAAGGTTCCCAAGATCCCGCAACGAAGAAACATGAACGACCGCAAAGAAGAAACAGGTGCGAAGCTGAATCGTGGGCCGGCCCAAGTGGAAGCGACAAGTCCCGCTCTTCAGCGAAGCTATGAAGATTTGACGATAACGAGCGTCATATAGGAATCACCAAATCCTGGTATTATGTGTGACGCTCTTTGCGTCAAAGAGTCCACGTTTCGCACAGGGTTTAGCTCACCTGGGCCGGCCCATTTAGCGTTCGCACGGTGCAAAAACACGAAAAAAATCAACGCTCGCGCTGGGATTCGATCAGTTGACCTCTGAGCAAAGAGCAAGCTCAGCTAGCGACTGCAACAGATTAGCTTTTGTGGTAAACCTCCAGCGCAACGCTAAAAGAACTAAGCTACAGCGGTAAAAAGTTAAACATTCGCAAAAAAATCCCAAAAACGAACGTACAAGTGAGGATCGAACAGACGACCTCGTACAACTAAACTAGGTCACTAGCGACCCTCGAGCATTTCACAAAAATAGAAACATTTTTGGGGATTCTCAAGCATTTTTCTGAAAAAGTAAAGAAAATGTAAACAATACCATTTTTTTGAAATTAAGAACGAAATTCTAAAAAAACAAACAATTTCTGAAAAACAGGAACAAAAAAATTGAAATGAATTTTTTTTAGAAATTACGAACAATTTTTACAAAGCATGAACAATTTTTAAATTGCCCGAACATTTTTAGAATTTTCGAACAAAAATTTGGAAACATGAAATATTTTGAATTTGTGAAGAAATTTAGAAAGCTGGAACATTTTTGGTAATTCCTGTACATTTTTTTAATTTCTAAAAAATTGAATATATTTTAAAATTCTCGAAACATTATTCGAATTTGGGAACAAATTTTAAGAAAATGAACATTTTTCTTAATTTATGAAAAAAATTAAAAGTAAGAACATTTTTGTAAATTTCCCAACATTATTTGAATTTATGAACAATTTTTCCAAACATGAACATTTTTAAAATTCACAAAACTTAACGAAATTTGAGAAAAAAACTAAAATGCGGACATTTTAAAATTTTCTGAACAGTTATTGAAATAGAAGAATAAATTCGAAAACAAAAATAAAAAAGGAAAGAAAAGGAGAAAGAGAAACAGGAAAAAAACGAAAATGAAAACCGAATAAAGAAATGGAGAGAAAAAAAGAAACAGAAAAGACCGGCAAAACCGCCTGGAACCGTCCAGAAGGTTCCCAAAACCAGGAACCGTTGAACGCACGCTTTGGTTCTGAACGGGTCGGCCCATGTTGGTCGATCTCTTCGATCGCGTGTGTGCGGCGCGCTGACATTTTGACGCAGAATGCGTCAAATAGGAAAACCCTTATAGACAAGTTCCGGATCATGCGGTTCTTCTCCAAAACCATCTAAAATCCTGCTCAAAACCACTAGGGGCCTGATTGATCTGGTATTACAGATTTGAGGGGGTGATTAATCCGGTTTTAGACTTGAGGGGGGATTTGATCCATCATGAAGGATTTGAGGGGGGAAACGATACTTTCCTCTTTTTGACATATAGGCTGGCAAATAATCCCACGCCCCAGGCAATGGCCTGGGCTGCCTGGGGCCTAGATCCGCCCATGGGTCACACAGTCAAGTAACACACAGCTGGCGGCGAAAGAATCACGGGGCCGGGGCGTAGGGGAGGAGGTCGGGGCACAGCGGAGGAGGCCGTCGTCGCCTCGTCGGCTGCTCTGCTCGTTCGGCCATTCAGATCTTCAGGGTGTCGCTGCTCTCCAGATGTAATGGACAAAACGGCAAGACTGCTCGGAGTTCTCACCGGAGGTTGCCAAGTTCGAAGTCAAGCACTGGCGCTCCGCGGGCCACCGTCGAGCGAGGGTGGGGACGGGGGATGGGGACAGACGAGCAAGAGCAAGGGGAGGGGTATCAAGCCACCGGGACCCGGGGCAGTAGTGGAGGCGGGAGGCGGGGCAGCCGGTGGTGAGGACGGGGGGTGGGGCTGGGGAGCAAGGGAAGGTGCGAGGCGGGGCACCAGCCGTGGAGACGGCGGCGGAGGGGGCGGCGTTCGGCGACTTCGTTCGACAGGGTACGGCCGCACGCTGACGATCTGACGGGCCTCTAGGCTAATTGTTTTTTTACGACCTCCAGGCTAATAGGAATCGCCTACAGAGGATGACAAGCGGGCCGGCCCATTAGTGCCTTTTTTCGTTGCGCGTTGTACGTTCACTCTGCTCGGTTTTCTTCGGGTTCTTTGATTTCATCAGGCTTTCTTTGTTTTCTCGTTGTTTTAATTTTAAAAAATGTTTATTCTAAGCTGACTGAACTTTGCCTGGCTTAAACCGCGTCGCTAGCCGTCCGATGCACTTTGATCGCGCGAGGCCAGCCATGGACGTAGTTGGTGTCCACACACCCACCGTCCCCACGGGTTCCACCAACCGCTCTCTTATCTTCTTATCCTCTAGGGCGACCCCATGAGCCACCCATTTTTTCCATTTTTTCAACAAATTGCTACTTTCCCTTCCCTTTCGTATCGTCCATGTTTATCAAGCCAATCCGCCGTGAGCGCTGCTACCCAACTGCGCTGCTCCAATCGATGGTTGCCAGTGTCCAAAGCTGTAGATCGACGCTACTGCAACGACTACCTGCTGCATCCGCCCTCGCTGCAAGGGATGTCTCTTGCAGCTGGTCGTCCTCGTGGGTGGCGCCTGCTGCAAGCACCCATCATGAAGCGATGCAGAGCGGCGTTGTGGTAAGAAGTGGGCTGCCCATCTTGTTGCGATCAGTGGGGCTTCCTCACTGGTGACGCCTGCTTCAGAGCAAAACGGAAAGGGAGGTACGTCATTGTGGAAGGTGTGCTGCTGCAACCGCTGACGTACAGCGGTAGCAAGATTTCGGCGCCGATGTCACTGCCGCATCACAATATACATTTTTCGAGCACTTGTCAAAAATTGGTACACATTGGACACTTTTCAAATACATGGTCTACAATTATTTAAAAATACATCTTTTGAACACTTTTCAAATACACAATAACATTCTCGAAATACACGTTGCACATTTTTAAAAATCTCATAGACATTTCTTAGAAACACATGATTATTATTTTTATAAAAATGTCACATACATTTTAAATGAAAATAAACTACCTACACAGACATTTTTTACATTGTACAAATTCCGTTCCAAAATAAGTGCCGTTGCTTTCGCATGGGTGGAGTAGTACATTTTAAAAAAACGTCATGAATGTTTTGTTGAAATGGCGGAATATTTTCATAAAATGTAACAGACAATTTTTTAATGGTTCGAAACATTTCCTTCACATTACGCAAACATTGTTTTTACATTGTATACACATTTTTATCAAATTTTTGTGAAACACGGGGACATTTTTTCGTTCTCACGAACATTTTCTTGAAAGTTACCAACATTTCTTAAAACTCCACTAATAATTATTGTATACCATGTTAATTTTTTCTAAATTCATAGTTTTCAATTTCTTAAGTAAAATTAAGTTCTTGAAATATATGCATTTAAAATATAAATAAAAGAAAAAAATTGAGTGACGACAGCTAGCCGAGCCATGTCCTACTGGGCTGGCGTCCTGTAGGCGACGCAGTCCTGTAGTCTGACGGGCTAGAATAGAGCAATCCTCGTTGGGCTGTAAGCCTGTATGTGTTTTTCTAGGCTGGCTTTTTTTTTTTTTGCTATATACTCCCTCTGTTCATCAATACAGGACATTTTATTTTTTGAGAGAAGGCCATCATGGCTAGCTTTATTGATCAACGAAAGGAATTACATCGTTCACGATAATGGATACCAGACAGGCTGGAGCCTCCTCTGACCAACTGTTCGAAGTCTTATTACAATAACTATAACTAGCTAGCACATGCGCCGCTTGATTACAAGATCGAATACAGTGTTTAAACTTGACCTTCCCGATAAGTGAAGCCACATCCACGCAATCCGCAAACACAGCTGCAGCCGAATCCCACCATTGAGTTTCTCCCGTGCAATATTGAATTACAACTAATGAATCTGATTCTGCTTCCAGTCTTGGACATCCCAGCGAATTAGCAAAAATCAGGCCCTCCCTCATTGCTATAGCTTATGCCGTCACAACATCTGCCATATGAGGAAAATATTTTCATTGAGCAGCAAGGAAAATCCCTTTAGAATCCCTCAGTACCGCTGCTATAGCACCAGCCCCTTCATCCTCGTGAAAGGCAGCATCAACGTTTAGTTTCACGTAATTAGGCTCAGGTTTACTCCATCTCTTCGTCTGCTCGTTCTGCTTGTTTGCGTTTGCTTCCTGAAAATTGTTTGCTATTGCCAACACCGACATAGGCCATCTCATTGGTGGGGGTGGTTTTCCAGCATGTGTAAACTGACGGCGTATCCACCACAGATACCAAGATCCAATTGCAATAATCTGCTTGATATCCAGGTTGGGTTTTAAGGGGACCGGATGATCCAAGGATGACAACAAGTGTTCCAGAATAATAGATCCGGATCGGTCAATCCCCTTCGCCTCCTCTATGATTTGCCATACTCCCAGCTGGTCCCATAATGCAACAACACTAGACCATGATGGCGCGCTTTGCCGCGCGTGTCCTTGTTTGATGAACTTATCTAACTTTTTCTAAACATTTGGGTAGAATGAGGACCGAATATATAACTATATCATTGGATATGGTTAAGACGGATGTTGTGTAAAAAATAAGATGTGGAAAAAATAAGTTATGTTTGCATGTGTATACGTCTTTTATACTTTTCCTTTGATACGAATATGTTTAGTTAAATGTGGCACAATTTTTATGGGACGTGCTACGCGTTAGCCGGTCGATCTTTTTAAAAGATCGGCCCGTTCGTGAGCCGTCAGATCTCATGCCATCGAGTGACCGAGCATCGTCCTTCCCACTGCAATAGAGATAATGTTGCAAAAAAAAAATTGAAACAAATGTCGTGTTGCATAAAATTTTGTAAAAGAGGTCATGTTCTAGAATTTTTTTTGCAACAAGATCTATGTTCGAAAAAAGCATCTGCAGCTCGCAGTGGTGTCCGTAGCGGACTTTTTTTGCAACAAGATTTATGTTTCAAAAAAGCATCTACAACTTACAGTCGTGTCCGTCGTGGATTTTTTATTTTTGCAACAAAGGTCTTGTTACAGATTCATTTATTTATTGCAATAGCGGCCTTGTTACAGTTTTTTTTTGCAACGGAATTGATGTTGCAGAAGTGGACGGTGGCCTTGCCGTCGTCACTGGCGAGTAGAGATAGTCTTCTTCATCACCCAGTAGCAGCAAGAGTGGGCCACGAGCTCCGCCAGATGGTGGTAAGGGAGGATCGACGCCGCCTGTTCTCGCCTTCACGCCGACGCCAGCGAGCATCGGACCTCCAACCAGGTTGCCTCGCCGCCATTCATTCCTTCTGTTTTTCCGTCTGCCCGCCTCTTGCCGCGGGAGCACCGTGCGCTGCTACCATCGCGGGTCCTCGGGATGAAGCTTGCTTCTAACCCCGCCAGACCTCACTAAGCCGAGCCCCCTCCGCTCATGGATGTCCCTGCCTCCTGCCCGCTCACCACCCTCACCTGATCTGGCTGGAATCCTCGCTGTTGTCGCCCTCCCGGCCGCACGAGTCTCCGCCCCCGCTGCTTCCGGACGTCCCGCCCTCCTGTCCATGTGCCATACTCGCCGGATCCGGTGAGATCCGACTCGAATACTCGCCTGTGTCGCCCTCCCAGCGGCACGAGTCTCCGCCCGCCAGGGGATCTAGGCAGGCAGTTGCAAACTCTCTTTTCTAAAACAAAGCATGAGTTGCAGAAATGTGGACACAGAGGGTTTGCTCTCGACCGTCTGATCAAGAGTCAGTCCGGCGGATACGGAGGTGGCGGACGCTCGCACACGATCGACCGGTTGAAGATAAGCATTTTCCAATTTTTATCTTTTACTGAGGGGAAGTGTACGTATTTTTTCAGACAACAACCTGTGTATACATCTTATTTATTTATTTTTCTTTTCAGAAGAATACGTCTAGTTAAATGTGGCACAATTTCTATCAAAGCTGGAAACATGTCAGTCCAAGGCACGTATCTAGACGTCTCTTTTGTTTTTTTAGTTGAAGTATCCATCAAGCAGGCATGAAAATCAATCGGGCCAAAACTTGTAGGCCTAGTTGACATCTCCTAGGGCCCGGTTAACCATGAGTCGCCTAAGTCTATCTCCGGAGCAGCAGCCCAATAGGATGGGTTAAAAACAAACAGGCAGGGAATGAAACCGCGGGGAAGGGAGGAGAACGTTTGCGTGGACGACCGACAAATCCACGTCGTTAGCTAGGTGGAGCGAACGGCTCAGGAGCCCAAATCATTCTGATTGCTTCTAGCTCGCTCCATCTTACTGTTTAGTAATGTGTACAAGGCCCTGTTTGATAACAAAGTATTTTTTAAGTATTTTGAGAATACTGCAGTTTTTAAGATTACCATAGTTTTATTTGCAACGAGTTGTTTGGTTGCCTTTGATAATTATGGTTTTCAAACGGTAGTATTTGCTAAACTGTAGTTTTTTCTCTGCATAAAAAAAAGAGCCAAAGACCTCTTTTTTTAAAACAGAGCAACCGAAAAGAAGGGATGGGACGTCCTTATCTTCTTCGCTCGATCTAAAACAGAGCCATCGCTCCCACGCCGCCACCGCTGCCGCCGTCGCCTTTGGAGATATCTTCCTCGGCAGCCATGGGGAAGGAAAGAGACGAGGATGGAGAGACCAAAGGTGAGTAGACTCTGCCCTTCGCCCTCCCTCTTCGCTCGTCCCGCCTCTCCATGGTGATCGCTGGCACCTTTCTCTGCACGGCTGTGCCTTTCTAACTATGGATGTCGTGCAGCTCCGCTCGAACTGTTCGTCTAGACTGCTAGCTGGATCTCTATGCTTGTTAATTCAACTCCGCTCGAGCTGTTTGTATAGTCTGCTAGCTGGATCTCAACGCTTGTTAATTGAAGACTGCTCGAGCTATTTGTCTAGTCTGCTAGCAGTCTTATCCAGGACTTGTATACATGTCTTAAGAATAAGATAGGTTCACTGTTCGACCTCTCGGAAGCACTTAACCAAATTATGAAATACATATTTTTCCATCCGAATCTCTTTTACATCTCAATTCATGACCCTCCAAAACTTCTCTCACATACTTATGTCCCGTAAGGATGGAAGTGTGAATACGTTGGCGATTGCTTGAACCTCTCGCGCCACTGTATACGGCTTCGATGATGGCCAACTCATCATCTTCTCGGTGTTTACGCTTCAAAAAATCCTCCCACATTGATGGAGCAACAAGGAGGACTTACAGAGGATAGGGACGATCCAAATATCAAGTGAATGTGCCGAGCGTGGCCGCGCGATTCCAGTCCTGGCACAGCTCTTCGTGCCCCTCGACAGTGACGGATGACTGGCCAACTACGCCACGTGGTGGGTCGCCACCTCCACGTGTAGCTCGGCTGCGCCTCAATGGTGACACAATGAAGGCCAAGCCTCTCCGTCTCTGTGTAGCTTCACCACCAGATGAATCACAGGTGAGGCCGTGCCTTGGGTGGTCTTTTTTGTATACACAAGATACCCATTCGGTTGTTATGCTGATGGTTAGGGATATCCAGCTAGCTAGCTAGAAAAGCTCAACAGAAATAGTATTCAAATGGCCAGCCGCTTGCACTGCTAACGGCTAGGTAGCGTATTTGAATGCAACGGCTAGGCTAGGCAACAATACTGTGTTTTGCGGCAACAACCAAACAGGTCACAATAATCTCAATACTTCAATATACTTTGGTATGTTAAAACTGTGGTATCTTGTACCCACTAACAAAAATACTGCGGTTTTCAATACTTCGGTTTTTCTAATAATTTGCTACCAAACATAGCCTCAAACAATAGGTGTCGGACAACCTCTGCTGCTTGATGGCAGATCAGACAGGCCCCGTCCGAACCCACAGGCACTGTAGTAAGGATCGATTTCATGGGTATAATTCCATGTAGAGCTCACCAGCTGAATATAGATACTTTACGTGGGATCCTCAACTTCCATAATTTTCTCCATATTTTTGGTGAATTTGACCCTCCGGGTCTTGCCGCTGAGGATGCATTTGACTAGAAAGTACGTGTGCACTGTATTTTGTAGGCTGACCTTACTGAAAAAATTCCTCGACGGTCCGGGTGCCAGGCAATAAAATCCTCAAAAGAATTGTGACTTAGTGGAATTTGCAGCACTCTCCTTGCATCGACAGGGTTGAGGATCGAAGACAGCAGGACTTCATCCCATGCACCTGTGTTAGGATCTATTAGATCGCTAACTTGCGATAGTACTGTATGTCCTCTTGGGGAGATAATTCTCCTGTCCGGGCTGATTGGTACCCACGGATCGCTCCATATATTGATTTTTTCCCCCAGTACCAATCCTCCAAATATAACCCAGTTTAAACGTTTCGAGCCCTTTCATAATACTTTGCCAAGTAAATGATGATCCATTCTTCAAAGTGGCTTGAAGTAAGCTGCAATTAGGGAAGTATTTAGCCTTCAGTACGCGAGCACACAAGGAATCAGGTCTGTAATCAGCCGCCAACATTGTTTAGACAACATTGCTAAGTTAAAAGAGTAGAGGTCACGGAACCCCATACCACTTTCATTTTTTGGATAACACATTTTCCACCAAGTATACCAGTGCATCCTCTTATGATCCTCATCACCCCCCCACCAAAACTATGCAAACAAGTCAGTTATATCCTTACACACATTCTTTGGTAAACAGAAAACTGACATGGCAAACACTGGGATGGCCTGTGCTACTGATTTCAAAAGAATTTCCTTGCCACCAGAGGAGAGTTGCTTTTACATCCATCCCGTCAACCTTTCCTTTATTCTCTCATAAAAATGTTTGAAGCAGTCACTCCTGTCTGCCCCTACCATAGCTGGCAAGCCCAAGTATCTATCAGACAAAGCCTCTGTATCAATGTGGAGCTCCTGGCAAATTTCGGTCCTAGTTGTAGCAAGGGTGTTAGGACTAAAAAATACACTTGATTTATTAAGGCTCACCAATTGTCCAGAACTCTGACAATAGGTATCTAACACATGCTGTAAGGAAGCTGCATTTAGTAAATCTGCGCTCATGAGAATCAAAGAATCGTCAGCAAATAAAAGGTGTGAAACTGACGGTGCATTTCTGCACACTCTGATTCCCTCTATGCCACCAGCTTCTTCTTCAAACTGCAATAAGCTAGATAAGCCTTCTACACACAATAAAAATAGATAAGGGGATAGGGGGTCCCCTTGCCTAATACCTCTGGTAGGTATAAAAGACTCTGTCTCCTGACCGTTGAACCGAACCTTGTATCTTACAGAACTTACACAAGCCATCATCATATCCACCCAGTGTTCATGAAAGCCAAGAGTGGTCATTATATCACGAAGGAAAGACCATTCCACTCTATCATATGCCTTATGCATGTCCAGTTTAACAGCACACAATCCCGTCTTACGAGACCGCTTATTTTTAATTTTATGAACGCACTCATACGCAATCAAAAAATTGTCTGTGATCATTCTCCCTGGCACGAAAGCACTCTGTGTAGGGGATATTACCTCAGGCAGAATACTTTTCAACCGAGAGGCTAACATCTTGGAGATGATTTTGTATAAAACATTACAGAGGCTTATTGGGCGGAACTGTGTAACTAGCTCTGGTGAATCAACCTTAGGAATCATAACAATAGTAGTATCATTCCACTCAGCTGGAATCTGTCTTGAGTTGATAGCAAACAAAACTTCTTGTGTGATTTCATTCCCAATGATATGCCAGTATTTTTTGAAGAATAACGCATGAAAACCATCTGGTCCTGGGGCCTTAAGATCCCCAATACTATAAACTGCTTTTCTCACATCATCACTAGTAAACGGAGCTAGCAGATAATCATTCATTTGGGCCGTGACTTTCTGGTTTACTTTCTGTAAAATCTCAGGATTGGTGTGCTGAACTTCTGAAGCAAAAAGATGTGTGAAATAATTTTGAATATGAGGGTTTAGATCCTGTATACTTTCTAGCCAGTTAGCTGATTCGTCTTTCAGTTTTGTGACGAAATTCTTCTTGCGTCGTGCTGATGCAAAAGCCTGAAAGAAGCCGGTATTGCGATCTCCATATTTCAGCCAGTTTACTCGTGATCTTTGCATGACTTGGATCTCCTCAAGTTCAAGCAAATACTCGATCAGTTCCGCTAGTTCCTTCCTCCTAGCTTCGTTATCATCGTTCATAGGACCCATCATCACATGTTCTAGGTCCCTTTGAGCCTTTCTAAGCCTCTTCCTAGGCTTCTTCAAAACCCGCTGATCCCAGTCATGAAATTCCGAGTGCATTTTGTTCAGTTTTTCTGAGATATTTCTTACGTTTGGATCATATCCCGCTCTCGTCCATTCTTCCTGGACTATCTCATTGAAGCTATTTTCTCTGATCCATCGAGCTTCAAACCTCTTAGGTTTTATGTTAGGCGCTAATCCTGTTCCTCTATAGTACTTAAGATCCACTAGCAATGGACGGTGATCAGAATGGTTATACTCCAAGTTTTCAAGAGCAGCTTGTGAGAAAAGATTGGACCAAGAATCATTCACCAAGGCTCTGTCCAACCTCTCCCGAATTCTCCCTCTAAACCATGTAAATCGGTCCCCAATAAAGCCTAGATCATGTAGCTGGCAATCCTCTATTACATCCTGGAAGGCCTGCATATACTGAACCGGACGCGGGTTTCCACCCTCTTTTTCATGGAGAAACTGAATTTCATTGAGATCGCCTAACAACAACCACGAGAGAGCATGATTTGATGTAGTTGCCTCATACGACACCAAGTGAGATGCTTGTTCTCCCACTTAAACTCTCCATACATTCCCGTTAGGCGCCAAAATAGATCGTTCATGTACTCAATCTTTACATCAATAAAATTAGCATCAAGGGCTAATATCTGAACTTTAACATTATTATTCCAGAATAAAATAAGGCCTCCCTTTCTACCGTCCCCTGGACAGACTAGCTTTTGATCCATCTTGACTCTTCTACGCAAGCACTCCGCCGGAAAAGATTCGAGGTGAGTTTCCGACAAAAACATCACATCGGGGTTACATCTTCGCTGGACGTCGCATCCAACAAAGCACGAATTGCCGGGGCGTTCCCAAGCCCCCGGCAATTCCAAGCTAATATTTTCATTGCGTCCGGCGATCCTCCTCTAGGGAGGTCGCCGATATCTCAGAGTTTTTGTTTTCAGAGGAATTCCCCACCACATCTGTCGTGGGATTGTCACGACAGATGTTCCCGTGAAAGGACTTAGTCGTGGAGCCATCGCTACGGGTTAACTTAAAGAGGTTAAAGCAGACAAGGAACGCAAGAGAGTTTTATACTAGTTCGGCCCCTTACGATGAAGGTAAAAGCCTACGTCTAGTTGTGATGGAATTGATGGGGTTGTGATGACCAGGGAGCGAATACGCTTAGCCTGAGTCTCGAGTTGTTGTCTGTTGTCCTGAACTGCCACCGGGTCGTCCCCTTATATACATGGGTTGACACCCGTCGGTTTACAGAGTCCCGAGGCCGGCTCATAAACATGTCCGGCTCGGTCTCCGCTCTTTCTACCTTACAATGCAAGTTACATATCAATGTTGGTTTATGGATACGGGCCTTAAACTGGTTCTGGGCCCTGGGCCTTTACACAGTGTTATTGTCTATCTTCATGGGCTTTAAGTATAACGAACTACTGATGAAGTTAACCCGGCCTCTCCTGGCCGGTTTACACCTAGTAGTAATATCCCCAACATTAGGCCCCAGATTGATTTGAACAGGTTCATGTCAATCCTCAGCACTTGATAAAACTTCGTCTTCAACATCTTCAGACAATTTTGTAAACCGCCGTGACGTCATATTCCTGGACTATAGTAAACCGCCGTGACATCATCTGTTATTAAAAAAAAGTACATAGCCCATCTTCATTAAATGGGTCTCCGACAATCGAGGCGACAGCTTCGCTTTATTTCCAAATTTGTGGCTCCTCGATTTTTGCGTCTGACACTTATCCCTTGCCTTTATAAATAGGGCCGAGGGGTCATTTTCACCTTTTCCCCCACGTGCCTCTTCGCGTCATCGTCTTCCTCGCGCCGCTCAGCCTTTGGAGCTCCGCCGCCACCGTCGACCGTCGCCTCTGCTCCAACTCTGGCCGCTGCATCACCCTGAATGCATCAGAGAACTGCGGCGCTGATACGTCCAATTTGCATCATGCTTTTATATCGATATTTGTCGCATTATGGGCTGTTATTTCACGTTATGTCACAATACTTATGGCTATTCTCTCTTATTTTACAAGGTTTACATGAAGAGGGAGAATGCCGGCAGCTGGAATTCTGGGCTAGAAAAGGAGCAAATATTGGAGACCTATTCTGCGCAACTCCAAAAGCCCTGAAACTCCACGAAATATCTTAAAATAAATAAAGAAAAATCCTCGCCAAAGATGAAGGCCAGGGGGCCCACACCCTGCTCACGAGGGTGGGGGGCGCGCCCCCCTCCCTAGGGCGTGCCCCCTACCTCGTGGGCCCCTGGTGGCTCTCCGACGCCCATCTTCTCCTATATGAAGTCTTTCGTCAAGAAAAAAACCCAGAAGCAACCTTTCGGGACGAGACTCCGCCGCCATGAGGCGGAACCAATATAGAGCTCTGGCAGAGCTGTTCTCCCGGGGATACTTCCCTCCAGGAGGGGGAAATCATCGCCATCGTCATCACCAATGCTCCTCTCATCGGGAGAGGGCAATCTCCATCAACATCTTCACCAGCACCATCTCATCTACAAACCCTAGTTCATTTCTTGTATCCAATTCTTGTCTCCAAGTCCGGGATTGGTGCTAGTAGGTTGCTAGTAGTGTTGATTACTCCTTGTAGTTGATGCTAGTTGGTTTATTTGGTGGAAGATCATATGTTCAGATCCTTTATGCATATTATTACCCCTCTGATTATGAACATGAATATGCTTTGTGAGTAGTTATGTTTGTTCCCGAGGACAAGGGAGAAGTCTTGCTATTAGTAGTCATGTGAGTTTGGTATTCGTTCGATATTCAGATGAGATGTATGTTGTCTAGCCTCTAGTGGTATTATGTGAACGTCGACTACATAACACTTCACCATTATTTGGGCCTAGAGGAAGGTATTGGGAAGTAATAAGTAGATTATGGGTTGCTAGAGTGATAGAAGCTTAAACCCTAGTTTATGCGTTGCTTCGTAAGGGGCTGATTTGGATCCATATGTTTCATGCTATGGTTAGGTTTACCTTAATACTTTTGTTGTAGTTGCGGATGTTTGCAATAGAGGTTAATCATAAGTGGGATGCTTGTTCAAGTAAGAATAGCACCCAAGCACCGGTCCACCCACATATCAAATTATCAAAGTACCGAACGCGAATCATATGAACGTGATGAAAACTAGCTTGACGATATTCCCATGTGTCCTCGTGAGCGCTTTTCCTTATATAAGAGTTTGTTCCGGCTTGTCCTTTGCTACAAAAAGGATTGGGCCACCTTGCTGCACTTTATTTACTTTTGTTACTTGTTGCTCGTTACAATTTATCTTGTCACAAAACTATCTGTTACCACTTATTTCAGTACTTGCAGAGAATACCTTGCTGAAAACCGCTTATCATTTCCTTCTGCTCCTCGTTGGGTTCGACACTCTTACTTATCGAAAGGACTACAATAGATCCCCTATACTTGTGGGTCATCAAGACTCTTTTCTGGCGCCGTTGCCGGGGAGTGTAGCGCCTTTGGTATGTGGAATTTGGTAAGGAAAAATTTATATAGTGTGCTGAAATTTACTGTCATTTGTTACTATGGAAATTAATTCTCTGAGGGGCTTGTTCGGGGTATATTCACCCCGTTCAGTAGAGCAAAGAGTTGCTCCTCAACCTACTGAACCTATTGAAAATGAAACTCCTTTTGAATTTTCTTCGGGTATGATGGAAAAACTGTTAGCTAATCCTTTTACAGGAGATGGAACAAAGCATCCTGATGAGCACTTAATATATGTGGATGAAGTTTGTGGATTATTTAAGCTTGCAGGTATACCCGATGATGTTGCTAAGAAGAAGGTCTTCCCTTTATCTTTGAAGGGAGACGCATTGACATGGTATAGGCTATGTGATGATACGAGATCATGGAACTATAAGAGATTGAAATTGGAATTTCATCAAAAGTATTACCCTATGCATCTTGTTCATCATGATCGCAATTATATATATAATTTCTGGCCTCGCGAAGGAGAAAGCATTGCTCAAGCTTGGGGGAGGCTTAAATCAATGTTATATTCATGCCCCAATCATGGGTTTCCAAGGGAAACAATTATTCAAAATTTGTATGCTCGACTTTCTGAAAACAATCGCACCATGCTCGATACCTCTTGTGCTGGCTTTTTTATGATGAAGACTATTGAATTCAAATGGGACTTATTGGATAGAATTAGACGTAACTCTGAAGATTGGGACCTCGACGAAGGTAAGGAGTCAGGTATGACACCTAAGTTTGATTGTGTTAAATCTTTTATGGATACCGATATTTTTCGTAAGTTTAGCACTAAATATGGACTTGACTCTGAGATAGTAGCTTCTTTCTGTGAATTTTTTGCTACTTATGTTGATCTCCCCAAGGAGAAGTGATTTAAATATGATCCTCCCATAGAAGTAAAAGTAGCTGCACCTATAAACATTGAAGAAAAGACTGTTACTTATAATGATCCTATTGTTCCTACTTCTTATGTTGAGAAACCACCTTTCCTTGTTAGAATAAAGGATCATGCTAAAGCTTCAACCGTTGTTCGTAAAAGCAATATTAGAACTTATACACCTCTTGAGCAAGTTAAAGTAGAACCTAATATTGCTATTGTTAAAGATCTCTTGTCTGATAATATTGATGGGCATGTTATTCAGTTCAACGGTGAAACTGCTAGAAATGCTAAGCCTTGTGTTAAAGATAAACATAGACCTGTGGTAGGCGTGCCCGTTATTTGTGTTAAAATAGAAGATCATTGTTATCATGGCTTATGTGATATGGGTGCTAGTGCTAGTGTTATACTGCATACTTTGTATGAAGAAATTAAGCATGAAATTGCACCTGCTGAGTTAGAAGGTATTGATGTCACAATTAAACTTGCCAATAGAGATACAATTTCACCAATTGGGATTGTTGGAGATGTTGAAGTCTTGTGTGGGAAAACTAAATATCCTGCTGATTTTCTTGTTCTCACTTCTCCACAAGATAGCTTTTGTCCCATTATATTTGGCAAACCTTCTTGAACACTGTTAATGCTAGGATAGATTGCGAAAAGAATATTGTTACTATTGGCTTGGATGATATGATTCACGAGTTTAATTTCTCTAAATTCAGTAAACAACATTGTGAGGAAGAATTGCCTAGTAAGGATGGAATTATTGGTCTTGCTTCTATTGCCGTACCTCCTAGTGATCCTTTAGAACACTATTTGCTAGACCATGAAAATGATATGTTCATGAATGAAAGAAGGGAAATAGATGAAGTATTCTTTAAACAGGAACCTATTCTGCAACACAATTTGCCCATTGAAATTTTAGGGGATCCTCCTCCACCTAAGGGTGATCTTGTGTTTGAGCTTAAACCGTTGCCTGATAATCTGCTTATCTTGATGAAAAGAAGATATATCCTGTTATTATTAGTGCTAACCTTTCAGAGCATGAAGAAGAAAGATTATTGAAAACTCTGAAGAGGCACCGTGCTGCTATTGGGTATACTCTGGATGATCTTAAGGGCATTAGCCCCACTCTATGTCAATATAAAATAAATTTGGAAGCAGATGCCAAACCAGTTCGTGACCCTCAACGACGTTTGAATCCTAAAATGAAAGAAGTGGTAAGAAAAGAAATACCAAGCTTCTGGAGGCAGGTATAATTTATCCCGTTGCTGATAGTCAGTGGGTAAGTCATGTCCATTGTGTCCCTAAGAAGGGAGGTATTACTGTTGTCCCTAATGATAAAGATGAATTGATTCCACAAAGAATTATCACAGGTTATAGGATGGTAATTGATTTCCGCAAATTAAATAAGGCTACTAAGAAAGATCATTACCCCTTACCTTTTATTGATCAAATGCTAGAAAGATTATGCAAACATACACATTACTGCTCTCTAGATGGTTATTCTGGTTTCTCTCAAATACCTGTGTCGGCTAGAGATCAATCAAAGACTACTTTTACATGCCCTTTTGGTACTTTTGCTTATAGACGTATGCCTTTTGGTCTATGTAATGCACCTGCTACCTTTCAAGATGCATGATGGCTATATTCTCTGACTTTTGTGAAAAGATTTGTGAGGTTTTCATGGACGACTTTTCCGTCTATGGATCTTCTTTTGATGATTGCTTGAGCAATCTTGATCGAGTTTTGCAGAGATGTGAAGAAACTAATCTTGTCTTGAATTGGGAAAAGTGCCACTTTATGGTTAATGAAGGTATTGTCTTGGGGCATAAAGTTTCTGAAAGAGGTATTGAAGTTGATAAAGCCAAGGTTGATGCTATTGAAAAGATGCCTTGTCCCAAGGACGTCAAAGGTATAAGAAGTTTCCTTGGTCACACCAGATTTTATAGGAGGTTCATTAAGGACTTCTCAAAAATTTCTCGGCCTCTAACTAATTTATTACAAAAAGATATACCATTTGTCTTTGATGATGATTGTGTAGAAGCATTTGAAATACTTAAGAAAGCATTAGTCTCTGCACCTATTGTTCAGCCACCTGATTGGAATTTACCCTTTGAAATTATGTGTGATGCTAGTGATTATGCTGTAGGTGCTGTTCTAGGGCAAAGAGTTGATAAGAAATTAAATGTTATCCATTATGCTTGAAAATGCCAAGTTGTTTAAAGAAAAAGTTAAAAGATGGCATGACAAAAGGATAGAAAAGCATGAGTTCAATGTAGGTGATTATGTATTGCTATACAACTCTCGTTTAAGATTTTTGCAGGAAAAATTCTCTCTAAATGGGAAGGCCCCTACGTTATCGAGGTGGTCTATCGTTCCGGCGCTATAAAAATCAACAACTTCGAAGGCACGAATCCGAAGGTGGTAAACGGTCAAAGAATCAAACATTATATCTCAGGTAATCCCATAAATGTTGAAACCAATATTATTGAAACCGTAACCCCGGAGGAATACATAAGAGACACTTTCCAGAACGTTTCAGACTCCGAAAAGGAATAGGTATGTGGTACGTTAAGTAAACCAACTCCAAAACAATTTTTAAGGCAATATTTCTCCGTTTTGGAATATTTAGAAAAATAGAAAAATAAGTGGCAGTCCGGGAAGGACACGAGGGCCCCACGAGGGTGGTGGGCGCGCCCCCTCCCCTGGGCGCGCCCCCTACCTCGTGAGCACCTCGTGCGCCATCCGGACTCCGTTTTCTTGTGCGATACGTATTTTGGTCGGTAACAATTCATTATATATTCTCCCGAAGGTTTTGACTCCCGTATCACGCAAATCTCCTCTGTTCTTGTTTCAAGTTGTTTCTCTGACCGATCTAGATTATCATGACGTCCTCAAGTGCCTCCAAGGACAAGTTCTTCGAGAAGGTCATCAACCCTTACCTTGTGGAGGTGCTGCGACACCCTCAAACCATTGAGTTGCGTGATGGGTTGCTGCACATCCGCGGTGAAGAGGGATAAAAGGGGACCGGAAGCATGGAGACGAGGCTCGAAGCAGTGGAGCAACAAGTTTTCAAGTGTCAAGGGATGGTGGAACGTGGACTCAACTCCAACCACATGATGATCGCGGAGTTCACTAGCAATCACAAGTTGGATGCTGGCAACATCGGGGAGGCCATCTTCAAGCTTCATGAGAAGATCGAGCACCTCCAAGCCCAAATCTATGACCTACAAAACCAAAACTGTGAGTATGAATATAGATTCAAAAGGATGAGTTTGGCTGCAGATTTGAGGATCCCGGAGACTCGATCATCCTTATATGATGGTGAGCCTATGCCTTGGAAGATGGACGACAAGCCCGCATCATCGACAACAACCCCACCTTCTTCATCAACAAAGGAGACATAATCACATGGGTATGGGCACTCCCCTTGGCAACTGCCAAGATTGGGGGAGGTTGCCCCGGTATCGTATCACCATCACAACTCCTATCTTTACCGTTTTTCTTAGTTCGATTCTATTAGTAGTATCTTGATCTAGTAGAATGAAGTTGATGGCATGATCTAGTTTTGAGTTTTGCTTTATGATCTCTCTATGTAATTGAGTCCGTGAGCTATATATAATAAAGATTAGTGTTGAGTCAAGGGCTTGATTATTTTGCCATGATCTTGGGTGAATAAAAGAAAAGAAGAAAAAGAATAAAAAGAAACAAAGTTTCATATTGATCTTATCGAAAGTAATGACTTCACATAGAAAGAGTATGATGATTAAAAGTTGTTGGGAGTTGGCAGACATAGCTTTGGTCATCGTTGCAATTAATAGGAAGTAATAAGGAAAGAGAGGTTTCACATATAGATATATTATTATTGACATCCTTTATGATTGGGAGCACTCATTAAAATATGACATGCTAAAGAGTTGATGTTGGACAAGGAAGACAACATGATGAGTTATGTTTTCTTATATCTGAGATAAAGTATGTTGTCATGGATCCTCTAACATGTTGAGCTTGCCTTTCCCATCATGCTAGCCAAATTCTCAGCACCAAGTAGAGATACTACTTGTGCTTCCAAATACCCTTAAACCAGTTTTGCCATGAGAGTCCACCATATCTACCTATGGATTGAGTAAGATCCTTCAAGTAAGTTGTCATCGGTGCAAAGCAATAAAAATTGCTCTAAATATGTATGATTGATTGGTGTGGGAGAAATAAGCTTTATACGATCTTGTGATGTGAAAGTAATAAAAGCGACAGACTGCATAATAAAGGTTCATATCACAAGGGGAAATATAAAGTGACGTTCTTTCACATTGAGATTTTGTGCATCCAACCATAAAAGCGCATGGCAACCTCTGCTTCCCTCTGCGAAGGGCCTATATTTTATTATTTTCTTCTACCTTATGCAAGAGTCATGGTGATCTTCACCTTTCCTTTTTCATTTTATCCTTTGGCAAGCACAACATGTTGGAAAGAACATGATATATATATATCCAATTGGATGTAGGGAAGCATGAGTTATTATTGTTGACATTACCCTTGAGGTAAAAGGTTGTGGGGCAAAACTATAAGCCCCTATCTTTCTCTGTGTCTGATTAGAACTTCATAACCACAAGTATTGCGTGAGTGTTAGCAATTATGAAGGACTAGGTGATAGTTGAGTATGTGGACTTGCTTTTTAGCTCTGACATAGACTCTTTCCGATGTTATGACAAATTGCAATTGCTTCAATGACTGAAGTTATAGTTTGTTGGGTCTCAATAAGGTTTCTGATTCATACTTTTGCATTGTGAATAGATTATCACTTGAACATAAGTAATCATATGACAAAATCTATATATGTTGCTGTTATGAGAATAATCATGATGCCTTCATGTCCGTATTTTATTTTTATCGACGCCTCTACCTCTAAACATGAGGACATATTTATTGTTATCAACTTTTCGCTTGAGGACAAGCGAGGTCTAAGCTTGGGGGAGTTGATACGTCCATTTTGCATCATGCTTTTATATCGATAGTTATCGCATTATGGGCTGTTATTTCACGTTATGTCACAATACTTATGGCTACAAGGTTTACATGAAGAGGGAGAATGCCGGCAGCTGGAATTCTGGGCTGAAAAAGGACCAAATATTGGAGACCTATTCTGCGCAACTCCAAAAGCCCTGAAACTCCACGGAATATCTTAAAATAAATAAAGAAAAATCCTTGCCAAAGATGAAGGCCAGGGGCCCACACCCTGCTCACGAGGGTGGGGGGGGGGGGCGCCCCCTCCTTAGGGCGCGCCCCCTACCTCGTGGGCCCCCTGGTGGCTCTCCGACGCCCATCTTCTCCTATATGAAGTCTTTCGTCAAGAAAAAACCAGAAGCAACCTTTCGGGACGAGACTCCGCCGCCACGAGGCGGAACCTTGGCGGAACCAATCTAGAGCTCCGGCAGAGCTGTTCTGCCGGGGATACTTCCCTTCGGGAGGGGGAAATCATCGCCATCATCATCACCAATGCTCCTCTCATCGGGAGAGGGCAATCTCCATCAACATCTTCACCAACACCATCTCATCTACAAACCCTAGTTCATCTCTTGTATCCAATTCTTGTCTCCAAGTCCGGGATTGGTGCTAGTAGGTTGCTAGTAGTGTTGATTACTCCTTGTAGTTGATGCTAGTTGGTTTATTTGGTGGAAGATCATATGTTCAGATCCTTTATGCATATTATTACCCCTCTGATTATGAACATGAATATGCTTTGTGAGTAGTTACGTTTGTTCCTGAGGACAAGGGAGAAGTCTTGCTATTAGTAGTCATGTGAATTTGGTATTCGTTCGATATTTTGATGAGATGTATGTTGTCTAGCCTCTAGTGGTGTTATGTGAACGTCGACTACATAACACTTCACCATTATTTGGGCCTAGAGGAAGGCATTGGGAAGCAATAAGTAGATGATGGGTTGCTAGAGTGACAGAAGCTTAAACCCTAGTTTATGCGTTGCTTCGTAAGGGGCTGATTTGGATCCATATGTTTCATGCTATGGTTAGGTTTACCTTAATACTTTTGTTGTAGTTGCGGATGCTTGCAATAGAGGTTAATTATAAGTGGGATGCTTGTTCATGTAAGAACAACACCCAAGCACTGGTCCACCCACATATCAAATTATCAAAGTACCGAACGCGAATCATATGAACGTGATGAAAACTAGCTTGACAATATTCCCATGTGTCCTCGGGAGGGCTTTTCCTTATATAAGAGTTTGTTCCGGCTTGTCCTTTTCTACAAAAAGGATTGGGCCACCTTGCTGCACTTTATTTACTTTTGTTACTTGTTCCTCGTTACAATTTATCTTGTCACAAAACTATCTGTTACCACTTATTTCAGTACTTGCAGAGAATACCTTGCTGAAAACCACTTATCATTTCCTTCTGCTCCTCGTTGGGTTCGACACTCTTACTTATCGAAAGGACTACGATAGATCCCCTATACTTGTGGGTTATCAGACGCCTCCCCGCTTCTTCATCAGCACTGGTAAGCTCTCTGTTCTTCCGCCATACATCTGTTCTAGGGTTTCGATGTTCTTTGGTGTTCGTCGGAGTTCATTGCATGTATGATATAGTTTTGATCCAGATCTTGACATTCACTTTGTTCAACGGTAGCCGTAGCTCTTCTTTACCATCTAATGCGCCTCGTTACAATAGAAGATCCCATCTGAAACTTCATCCACTGCTTCGATACCACTTTCCTTTCCTGTCATGTGGTAGATCCAAAACTATAACATCAACATGTGAAATATGTTTTTCCTTTACTTGTACATCTGTAGACTTGTATCCTCAGCACCAGACTAGGCGGTTTAACCTTTCAAAAAAATAATGACCCGGTATATACCATTGGTCCCCTTGTTGAACCGCCAATGTACTTCAATTTATAGCCTTTGCTTTAATAAACTCCGGTTTATGATCAACCAACTCTGGTTTAACAATGTGCTTATATCTTTGTATGGCCACATAACTTGTCCACTGTAAATCTTAAACCGGTAATTATCATGTTGTAGATCTGTTACCACCATGGCCAAGCAAGTGTACGAATGCAATTGGGTCCCTTCTCGAGTGACTGAAGAACAGTTAGACAACCTCGTTAGCACGGGTGCTTTATCCGGGAAAGATGTCATTGACTGGAGGGTCCCTGGCTCGGAATGTCCTCCTACCCCCAAGGATGGAGAAGTTATTGTATTTGCTGATCACTTAGGCCGGGGCTTCAACCCTCCCGGTTCAAAAAATTTCCGGGATGTACTGCCAGCTTCCAACTGCGCCCACAAGACATCGGCGCTAATTATGTAACCAACATCTGCCACTTCCAAGTATTTTTTGAGGTCTACCTTCAAGAGGAACCTACAGTAGAACTGTTCAGGGACTTTTTTCACCTAAACCGTTGTACTGAATTCAAAGATGGACGCAACACAAAATTGGACGGAATGGCAATTCAGAAAAGGAAAGAAGTCACCTTTCCTCATCCCAGTCTGCATAGTCACCCCAAAGAATGGAACCATACCTGGTTATATTGCAAGGACACGTCTCGAGCTGATGAAAATCCCCTGCCGGGTTACCGTCCGGAACGTTTGAGTAACACACATCCTCTTCCTCAAAGGCTGACCGCCAAAGAAAGGGCCAAATATGCTCCTCAACTATCAAAGCTCAGGGCCTTTATGGCAAACGGTTTGACAGGAGTTGATCTTGCGCGCTGCTGGATAGGCTGGAGCGTTTTGCCTTTAAGCCAGCGCCCTGGTTTGATGTGTGAATATAAAGGGGACTTGAAGGATGCTCAGCGGCATATTGACATTCAACTTACAGATGACGAAGTCTCTGAGGCTGTAAAAAAGATGTTGAATGAGCCGGAGGATGTCTGTGCCCAAACCGGATTACTCCCTTTCTGTGCCACCAACAAACCGCCAGCTGTAAGAACCATATAAACTGTTTATCTGAAATTGCTTCTGTCCCAATATTCTTCTGAAATTGTGACTATTTTGTCTTGAGAGGGTGATGACCCATTCTGGAACAAGAAACCCCCGCAAGATAAACCGATGAAGCCAACCCGTCAAAAGACCAAGGCTGTGAAGAAAACTGTCAACAGGAAGAGGACCACTACATCTTCCGATCCACCAGCTGACGATGATGTGGGTAACCCGGACTTAGAGGTAGAACTTGACTCACTTGGTTCATTTCTCATACGCCTTATTGATGATGATTATTGTCAGGACGACGCTGAACTCAGTTACGCCGAGGCTGTAGAGGTAATCGTTCTTTCCTCCGATTCAAACCATTTGCCATCACTAAAAATCCTCGAGCAAACCGGAAAGTTAAATTTTCTCATCCTCTTGCTTATTTGGATCCAAACTTTCTTGTGAAGACACAACAGCACGAGGCTCGCCGCACAACCGGCATAGCGGCCAGGTAGTTACCTCCGCCGGTTTACCGAACAGTCCGGTTCGGAAACGCCGATCAGAGGTCTCTTATTCCCTTGACACTCCACGCCCCAAAGCGGGTTGTTTTCGCCAACCTCTTAACCCGCCCGATTCAAATTATCAGGGCACTTCTCATTCATCCTCTAGCGAGTCGTCAGCCACCAAACTTCCACCCCTCAAAATGGTGCTCGTGTGAGCTATATACTTATTTTTACCCTTAACATGCATTTTATACATTATACCGACCTCCAACCTTCTTACTTTTTTCAGTGCTAAGCCCAGACCAAGCAAGAAAGCCCGGTTGGACACACCGGCTGATGAGAACGTGGTTGTTAATCCGGAGAAGACTCCAGGTCCTGAAGAGGCCAACATTGATGATATGTTGAACGATCTTCCACCTCAAGATCATGACTTCGTTGCTGAACAGGCAAAAGTTGATGCCACCGGCCATGCCGACCAGCCAACAAGCTCAATCCGGACTGACAAACCAGTCAGTCCAGCAAAAAATACTGACAAACCGGCAACTCCAGTACGAGCTGATGAGGAGAAGGATGATGACGTTCTGATTACTGGCATTGGCCATACAGATCCAGGAAATCCTGTCGCTTTGTCCAGGCATACCGCCAAAGAAGAGTTCTCTGTAATTGGCAAAGGCAAATGGAATGCCGATCTATCCACTTATGCTCATCTGAATGCTCAGGACCTTCATTCCGGCTATCTGAACCGTCTATATACCAGTCGTGACTATGAAGCCGGCTTGGTAAATATGATGAAGGAACGATATGAGGCAATTTCATAATCACTGCCCCTTTATTTTCTTAATCGCAATTTATCAACTCCAGTAGGCCCCAAGCGCCGGTTTAAGATATCGATCTAAACCGGGATGTAGTAAAAAACTTTATACTTTGCAACAATGCGTCTGAACTTCACTGAAGTAGCCCCCAAGTGCCGGTTTAACCTTTATGAATATTGTCGGTGTCAAAACCGGCGGATCTCGGGTAGGGGGTCTCGAACTGTGCGTCAAGGTCGGATGGTAACATGAGACAAGGGACACGATGTTTTTACCCAGGTTCGGGCCCTCTCGATGAAGGTAATACCCTACTCCTGCTTGATTAATGTTGATGATATGGGTAGTACAAGAGTAGATCTACCACGAGATCAAGGAGGCCAAACCCTAGAAGCTAGGCTATGGTATGATTGTGTATGATGATGGATTCGTCCTACGGACTACAACCCTCCGGTTTCTATAGACACCGGATAGGGTTAGGGTTACACAGAGTCGGTTACAAGGGTAGGAGATCTTTGAGTATCCGCATCACCTAGCTTGCCTTCCACGCCAAGGAAAGTCCCATCCGGACACGGGACGGAGTCTTCAATCTTGTATCTTCATAGTCCAGGAGTCCGGCGAAGGTATAGTCCGGCTACCCGAACACCCCCTAATCCAGGACTCCCTCAGTAGCCCCTGAACCAGGCTTCAATGACGACGAGTCCGGGGCGCAGATTGTCTTCAGCATTGCAAGGCGGGTTCCTCCTCCAAGTCCTTCATAGAAGATTGTAAACACCAAAAATAGTGTCCGGCTCTGCAAAATAAGTTTCCACATATTGCCATAGAGAGAATAGTATTAACACAAATCAAATATGCTGACGTATTCCGCAGTGCGTCATCACACCACGACCAAGCTCTTTATACAAATTGTTTTCACTTTTCCACCTCAGCACGCTTAGCGAGGCGGTTTCCTTGGCACGTCTTGTCAAAGCAGAGATCGTGTGTCCCTTTTAACGGGATTCTCATCAATACGGACGTGGGTAACCCAACAGCGCCACTTACCACGGCGTTTGGGAGGCAAGCGAGTTTTATTAGGTAGGTGGGGACGCATAACCGCATCCGCCCATATAAGGGGATAAGGATCCACCTTTTTTACCTACGCCTTCTTCCTCCTTTGCCAATCCATCTCTCGCGCACTCAAGCTCCAGCGCCCAAGCCTGCTCTTCCCACCTCAACCTTCTCCAGCAATGTCCGGAGTGGGAGGCAAGTGGATGGTCTCCTCCGTTACGGAGGTTCAAGTAAAAAAGCTAAGGAAGGCCGGATACCTGTCCAAGGACATCCCGCACCGGCTTCCTGAGAAGGGGCAGCTTCTCCCCACCCCAAGGCCCCATGAGAGGGTAGTTTTCCTTCCCCACTTCCTCCGCGGACTGGGTTTTCCACTTCTCCCATTCGTCCGGGGACTCATGTTCTACTACGGCCTAGATTTCCACGATCTGGCCCCGAACTTCATCCTCAACATCTCGGCGTTTATCGTCGTGTGTGAGGCCTTCCTCCGCGTCCGCCCCCATTTCGGCCTTTGGCTCAAGACCTTCAACGTCAAGCCCAAGGTGGTGCGCGACAGCCAAGTGGAGTGCGGAGGCACTATGGCTGGCAAGATAACCAACGTCCTCTGGTTCGAGGGCTCCTTTGTGGAGACCCTAAAGGGGGGGCAAGCCGGGTGGTTTTACATCACCGAGCCACGCGATCGGAATGGGTCGCAGCCCCCGAGTTCAGATCCGAACCCCCACGCAGCTTATGTCCTGGAAAGAGACGGGCCTGTCGTGGGGCAACGAGGAAGAGGTGACCGGACTGAAGACCTGCATCCAGTCCCTGGTAGACAAGCCAATCCGGCTGGTCAATATAGTCCAGGTTATGCTCGTTCGTCTGATCCTCCCGTGCCAACAACGGGATTTCAATTTGTGGAAGTTCGACCCGGCGCAGCACCGAACCCTCAACAGGCTCTTCGACACGTCGTATGAAGATGTCTGGAAGGTGCTAATCAAAGGCGCCGGGGCCCCCGCATCCGCTTCCGAGGACCGTGGATACAGCACGCAGCGTCACGCTAGCGAGGTATGCTATCTATGCGGGATCTAAACTCCCTTACCTTTGACAGGCTTGGCAGGCGATATCCGGACCAATTAACTGTTCGGCTCCCCTGCCTGAAGACCCAGTCCCAGCTCTCCTAGTGAAGTTGCTGACTCCGGCACCTTATGTGGTGCCGGAGAAGAAGGTCAAGAAGAAGAAGACCACCGGGACTCGAAAGAGTGCCCGTAACTTGGTGGTGTCGGACTCGTCATCTGACGAGTCCGAGACGCCCTCCTCTCGTGAAAACAAGGAGGAGGAAGAAGAAATCTCTCCCCCCCAGCGGAGGGAGAAGAGAAGAAGAAGGCCGCCCCATCAGGGGAGGCTGAGGGGTCTAGGAAAAGGAAGACCCCTCCGCCGGACTACTCCCCTGACGCCGAAGAGAGCGGAGAGGAGTGGCCGAACAGGGCCAAGCGTCCGGCAAAATCGTAAGTTCGGTCATCAGAGTAACTCCTGATGTTCCTTTAATGCACAACTTTCCCTAATGTTGAATGTAATTTATGCAGCTCGCCCCGGGCCGAACTCGATGATTCGTCGAGCGGCTCCCTAGATTCGTCGGACGTGAACTCAGTTCCACCCGTTGTTTCCCCCCGCACTGCAGACGACGCCGAAGTGGCATCACAACAAGCTCCGGGGCAGGAGGAGGTGGTCCTGGAGGAGCCGAAAGGCGACCTCCCGGACCCCAGGAATAAAGGGGACAAGACCCCCCAGGGCTCCGAGTCCGGCTTTGTGCCGGACGCCGCGCCGGACTCTTCAGCAGTTCCAGTCCGCGGTAGGCGAACTCCTTCCAAGAGGAGCAAGCCTTCTGAGCCGGCGGCCTCCGTCCAGCCGGAGGTGCCGGACAATCTGCTGGAGGTGCTTGACGGCGCCTCCATCGACGAGGAACACCGTACTATTATGAGTACGGTGATCCAAAGGGTTCAGTCCGCCAAGAGCGGACTGACTGAAGCTTGCGCTAGCCTTCTGACAGGCTTCGAGGTAAGTAAAATATGTCAAAATATTACCGCATAGACAGTAGCCCCTGATGCTCTGTTTGGCGTTCGGAAAGAAAAGCCGAATAGAGGATCTATTAATTTTCGCAGGAGTCTAACAATAAAGAGTCAATATGCGTATGCAGGCTTCGCTGCTATCCACCGCCGCACTGACTGCACAGGTGGATGTCCTAAAAAAGGACCTCGGGCAGACCGAGCAAGAGCTCGGCCTTGCCAAACAGCAGCTCGAGAAAAAAGAAGGTAAGAAATACCCTACAGAAAAAGGTGCCTATAGAGAGGCGTGATTGCAAAGAATAACAGGATCGTACTGCTTATTGTAGGGGCCACAACTGAGGTGGCGACCCTCAAGCAGGCGCTATCTGAGGCCGAAAAGAAAATGGTCGAGGAGCGCACCGAGCGAGAAAGACTTGGGGCTCGGGTTGGCGAGGTGCAGCAAGAGCTGCAGGCTCTCATGAAAAACCATGAGAGCTTGGAGCTTGAGTAGCGGGTAAGGCATTCTTAACGCAGGCTCTCATGAAAAGGCCCTCCAAGAGTTGGAGGAGATGAAAAAGATAGTAGCGGGTAAGGCATTCTTAATGCAAAGTAGAAATATAAAAGTAAACTACTTGTCACTTACCCGAATCCGGAGTTCTCCAGGGGCGTTCGCAGATCTTCCCCGCAGCGTATCCGCCGCCGCCGCATTCTACCGAGCTGAAGAGGGCAGCTCGACGGAGAGTGTGTTCTGGTCTCAGTATTTTGAGGCCGGACACCCTGTGCCTTTGAGCGACCAGCTGAAACAGCTGGTCGAGCTCCACAAGGCGGCCGAACAAGCCATGAAGGGCTTCATAGTTCGGCTGTGGCCCGGAGAGGCCCTGCCTGGGAGCTACTTCGGGCTGGTGCGGCGGCTGGTGGAGGCCTGTCCAAGGCTTGAGGTCATCAAGCGTTCCGTCTGCATCGAAGGTGCCCGGAGGGCCCTTGCTCGTGCAAAGGTGCACTGGGGTAAGCTTGACAGTGAGAAGCTGGTGAAGGACGGGCTGCCGCAGGGGAAGGAGCATCGCAAGCCCGAGAACTACTACAAGGATGTTCTTGCAGGTGCCCACCTTATTGCGGATGAATGTACCAAAGATGTAATTTTTGAATGAACTCGCTCGTGTTTATCCTGTGCGCTGAAAACTTGTTCATATGCGCTAAGCAATGCTTATTGAATTTAAAATATTATTTTCTGTGCGGCCGTTTATCAAAAATTGAGAGATGGCCAGTCGTCGGCTTCTGCCCCCATGCCGCTAGTGCTGGGGTGTTCGGGATAAACCTAAGCGCTCTTTTTCCCATGGTTGGGTCCTTCGAGGGAGGCGCTCAGCACAATGAACCAGGCAATCGGACTATAATGCTTGAACACTCTCACTTAGCCATAGAACTTTATAATTTTAAATTTCGGCGAAGCCCCTAGTTCGGAAGGCCGAATTTGGGGCGCTATCCACGCCTTTGGCCAGACAAAGCCAGCTCCTCGCTCGAAGCGGCATAAGTCTTTAGGGACTCGAAAAACCTCTCGAACAACGACCGGTCTCTCTCCTTATCATGACAGTCAGTTTTAGCTTTCTCGACTGAGGTGCTTAACCCAGCTGAACCGGGGCACAATCGCAGTGGTTCTCCTAGTGCTACCTTAGCCGATATAGCGGAACGTAAGGCACCAAAACATAGGAGCCGGGCAAACCCAACTATTGACCCAAATCATGATTCGGAGCCGATGCATATAGTGCTATAAGTTCGGGGTGCCGCACTTGTGAAAGTGTACGGGCTTCTCACACCAGATCGAAGGGTACTGAAGCCCCTGGCGTGTTTGCCGTACCATGGTGTACGGGTGCGATCATGTTATTTAATAAACATATATATATATATATTAAAAGAGGATAATGCAAAAATAGGCAAAAAGCTATGCATTGTTTATAAAGAGGCTATTTATCAAAGCCGAACGATACAAGTAGTGCGATAAGCAAAAAGATATTAGACTATTTAGAATGTCCTGACCAGGGGCAGGCCGCGGAATTGTGTTTGAAACAGATATACCGCTCGTAATAGAGACCACCTGAGAGTTCCATAATGCGGCGTAGCTTTGTCTGCTTCCCTGGATCTTGCATCGTTTGTGCGGCAGTCGAATTGCCGAACAGGTCGTCCAAAGTGTGGAGTCCTGAAAAAAAAGAAGAATCCTGCAGCCCCTAGTACGTTTTAAGCCGTATTTCGGGCATGCCGTTACTGTGCCCCTTCCCCTGTGCCCATGTTATTTCAAGGGCGTAATTATGTATGCGAGGTACTAGCTTTGCTATGTCGCGATGGCTGGGGTTGGGGCCGCATTGCTACGCCTGCTCAGAACGTGCCAGATGGTCTTGTTGTAGGTTACTCCGGGCGCGCTTGGCAGTGTCTGGCTTTTTAACGGCCGGACTGGAGAGTTGCCTAAAAAGGCTGCTTTGTACTTCTGCTGCGAGAGCCGCCGTGTGCTCCTCCGTACGAAGGGAGCGTTCGGTGTTTCCATTGACCGTGATTTCTCCTCGAGGGCCTGGCATCTTGAGCTCGAGATATGCGTAGTGCGGCACCGCATTGAACTTGGCAAATGCGGTTCGTCCGAGCAGGGCGTGATAGCCACTGCGGAACGGGACTATATCGAAGATTAACTCTTCGCTTCAGAAATTATCCGGAGATCCGAAGACCACATCAAGTGTTACGGAGCCTGTACAGTTGGCTTCTACTCCTGGTATAACGCCTTTAAAGGTCGTCCTTGTGGGCTTAATCCTTGATGGATCAATGCTCATTTTCCACACTGTATCCTGGTAAAGCAGGTTCAGGCTACTGCTGCCATCCATGAGGACTCTTGTGAGATGAACTCCGTCGATGATTGGGTCGAGAACCAATGCGGCAAAGCCGCCATGACGGATGCTAGTGGGGTGGTCCCTTCGATCAAAGGTGATCAGGCAAGAGGACCATGGGTTGAACTTTGGGGCGACTGGCTCCATCGCGTATACGTCCCGTAGCGCACGCTTCCGCTCCTTCTTGGGAATGTGGGTTGCGTATATCATGTTCACCGTCTGCACTTGTGGGGGAAACCCCTTCTATCCATTGTTGTTCGGCGGCCTGGGCTCCTCCTCGTCATCGCTATGCAACCCCTTGTCTTCGTTTTCGGCTCTTAACTTGCCTGCCTGCTTGAACACCCAACAATCCCTGTTGGTGTGATTGGCTGGCCTTTCGGGGGTGCCATGGATCCGGCACAAGCGGTCGAGTATTCGGTCCAAACTGGATGGGCCCTGAGTATTCTTTTTAAATGGCTTTTTCCGCTAACCGGATTTATAGCCTCTGAATCTGGCGTTGACTACCATATCTTCATTGCTGTCGCTGCTAACGCGGCGCTTTTGCTTATTTCGACGTGTCCTGCCACTTTTGTCCTTGCTATCCGAATTACTAGGGTTCTTTGATAAGTTGTTGCTGCGAGCTAGCCAACTATCTTCGCCCGCGCAAAAGCGGGTCATGAGTGTTGTGAGGGCTGCCATAGATTTCGGCTTTTCCTGTCCCAGGTGCCAGGCAAGCCACTCGTCGCGGATGTTATGCTTGAAGGCTGCTAGGGCCTCTGCGTCCGGACAATCGACTATCTAGTTTTTCTTTGTTAGGAACCGTGTCCAGAATTGCCTGGCCGATTCCTCTGGCTGCTGAATTATGTGGCTTAGGTCGTCGGCATCCGGTGGTCGCACATAAGTGCCCTGGAAGTTATCAAGGAATGCGGCTTCCAGGTCCTCCCAAGAACCGATTGAGTCTGCTGGCAGGCTGTTAAGCCAGTGCCGGGCCGGTCCTTTGAGTTTGAGAGGGAGGTATTTGATGGGTGTAGATCAT
Source organism: Aegilops umbellulata (assembly GCA_032464435.1). Classification (NCBI taxonomy): domain Eukaryota; kingdom Viridiplantae; phylum Streptophyta; class Magnoliopsida; order Poales; family Poaceae; genus Aegilops; species Aegilops umbellulata. The sequence goes on from CP136054.1 coordinate 448,517,429, forward strand.
CGCCACGTGCCATGTGGATGTGAAGGAGATAATCCTCGATCCATACCGCCGGATCTGTCGTGCCATCGTATGATTCGATGTTTACGGGTTTGAAACCCTCTGGGATTTTATGATCCATTACTTCATCTGTGAAGCATAGTGGGTGTGCGGCGCCCCTGTACTGGGCTATGCCATGACGCACCTTGGAAGAGCTATGTCTGTTGTGTTCGGCCCAACCGTATTTATTGTGTCCGGAGTGAAGATCATCGTCACGTGTCGTCGGGCGCCTGCGCGATCCGTAGATCGATCTTGTTTGTCTTGCTTTATCCTCCAGTACATCTCGCAGGTCTGGCGCATTTTCCCGTGCCTTGGTTGAGCGGCGTCGGGGTATGGCTTGGGTGGAGGTCCGACAGGCCTCTCTATCGCGGCCGCGAGGTGGCCGGTCTGCCATGTCGTACGCTGGTGATGTAGGCGCTTCCTCCTCTGATCGGGGTAGCGGCCTGCGCTTTGGGTAATTCTTGGAGGGGCGCTCGAGTTCATACTCTTCGGCCGCAAGGACTTCAGTCCATCTATCAGCTAGAAAATCTTGATTAGCTCTAAGCTGTTGCTGCTTTTTCTTGAGGCTGTTTGCCGTGGCTAAAAGCCTGCGTTTGAAACGCTCTTGTTCGGCGGGGTCTGATGGTACGACGAATTCGTCGTCATCGAGGCTTGCCTCGTCTTCAGAGGGAGGCATATAGTTATCATCCTCAACCTCTCGTTCCGCCGCTCTCTCATGAGGGCTGGCTTCTCCATCTTCCTGCACCGAATATTGCTGGGTTGGGTGTTCTTCGGCGCTATCTGGGGTAGTATTATCTCCCGTGCCGGAATCACCGTTTTTGCTTTGGCAGGATTTAGAGCGGCGCCGCTGACGCCGGCGCTTTGGCTGTTTCTTGGAGGTGTCATTCCCCGCTGTTCCATCACCATCTTCGTCTTTTGGAGCATCCACCATATATACGTCATATGACGAGGTGGCTGTCCAGCGCCCTACAGGTGCTGGTTCTTGTTCGTCTCCTACTTCGTCGTCCATACCGTCGAAGTCTTCGGAGCCGAAGTCAAGCATGTCGGTTAAATCGTCGACAGTGGCTACCAAGTGGGTGGTGGGTGGGTTTTGAATTTCTTCATCGTCTGTATCCCATCCTCGCTGACCGTAATTCGGCCAGGGCTCTCCTGATAAATAGAGAGACTTGAAAGAATTCAGGATGTCGCCAAAAGGCGAGTGCTGAAAGATGTTCGCGGCGGTGAACTCCATTATCGGCGCCCAATCGGCTTCGACTGGCAGGGGCGCGAGGGGTTTGGAGTCCGGGGAGGAGTCCGGACCCTCAGGATCATGGGTCACGCGGAGTGCAGGGCTGGCGTTCGGCTCGATCGCCTTTGAGATCGTAGCCCCCGAGGTGACGTCCAACCGCTCATCCTCAATTGGCGCAATAGGCTCCGAGTTAAGGGTCGGAACCGGTGCGTGTGCGGCCTCCAGGACACTGTTCGGAGGCAGAGCTAGATCATGCCCCTCGAGATAGTGCGGCGCGCTTGGCTGTGGCTCGAACCCGTCGAAGATCAAGTCTCCGTGGATATTAGCCGTGTAGTTTAAGCTTCCAAACCTGACTTGATGGCCAGGGGCGTAGCTTTCGATCTGCTCCAGATGACCAAGCGAATTGGCCCGCAGAGCGAAGCCGCCGGAGACGAAGAACTGTCCGGGGAGAAAAGTATCACCCTCGACCTCATCGTTGTTGATGATCAGAGGAGCCATCGGGCCTAAAGGCGACGACATAGAGGAACTCTCAATGAAAGCACCAATGTCGGTGTCAAAACCGGCGGATCTCGGGTAGGGGGTCCCGAACTGTGCGTCAAGGTCGGATGGTAACATGAGACAAGGGACACGATGTTTTTACCCAGGTTCGGGCCCTCTCGATGGAGGTAATACCCTACTCCTTCTTGATTAATATTGATGATATGGGTAGTACAAGAGTAGATCTACCACGAGATCAAGGATGCTAAACCCTAGAAGCTAGCCTATGGTATGATTGTGTATGATGATGGATTCGTCCTACAGACTACAACCCTCCGGTTTATATAGACACTGGATAGGGTTAGGGTTACACAGAGTCGGTTACAAGGGTAGGAGATCTTTGAGTATCTGCGTCGCCTAGCTTGCCTTCCACGCCAAGGAAAGTCCCATCCGGACACGGGACGGAGTCTTCAATCTTGTATCTTCATAGTCCAGGAGTCCGGCGAAGGTATAGTCCGGCTACCCGAACACCCCCTAATCCAGGACTCCCTCAAAGATGATCGGGACTTTGTAAAAGATAACTCCTGTATCAGTAGTCCTTGAGCAAATATCCATTAGCCCCCAAGTACCAAGTTGAATACTTGTATTCTGCTTGGAACTTGTAGAAAATATTCGATGAAGAGCAAATATGCATTAGCCTCCAAGTACCAAGGGTATAATGTGTTGTGTGCTTGGTACTTCGAGTATATACTATCACCTTATCATATGACAGTCTCTTTTCAGGTTGAGCTGAGCAACAAAAATAGTCAAACCGCTGATCTGCATGAGAATCTGAAACTGCAACAAGCTGAAACCTCCAAGGCGAAGGAAGAAGTAACCAGCGCCCTAGGCGCTATGGAAAAACTTAAAGAGGGCTTCAACAAAGAGCGGACGGATTGGGAGACTGAGAAATCCGCTTTGGTGCAAAGGGCTGAAAAAGCAGAAAACGCTCTTAAACCGGTGGTTGATGAATTGACCAGCGTAAAGTGGCAGGTTCATGCCATGACTGCAGCTATGTTTGGTAAGCATCCTTGTCTCCCGATTTGACCAGATCCTTTCATGTAGTTGTCGGTTTACTAATCCTTGCAATAATACAGGAACTCGTATTGGTCACTTGGGATCTGACGTTCGGAAGAAGTTGAAGGCTGCCTATACGCTGATAGAGCAGCTGTATACCGGCGCACAACGGATCATCTACACTGCTTCCCACAACAACCCGCCTCCTACTTTGATCAAAGACACCATTGAAAGGTTATCTATGCTTCCTGCCCGGGTTGACGAACTGAAGAAGTCTGCTGCTAGAACGGGTGCTTTGGCCGCCCTAATCCGGGCAAAAGCATGGGTGCCTGACTTTGATCCTGTTGAAGCGGCCCAAGGCTATCCCAGCTTGAAGGAAGACGGAACAGAATTTAACGAAGATGATCTTCGAATCATAAACCGGGAAGTGCGCCCCCTGGCTTGTCAACTGGTTGAAGCGGATCTTTCCCACTATCAAGCAAATTATGACGATAAGAACAAACGGGTTGCTGCGCCGATTCCTGAGGCTCAAAATCTTATCCCGCCAATCCGTAAGCACACTTACGCCCCTGACATTGAACCGTCCATGCTGATAAGTGATTAAGCTATATTCCAAGCCTTAACTGGGATCGACTGGGCAACTGTTGATTTCCAGCCGCTGGGTAAAGCAGAGGAAGCTGAACCGGCGTGAGATGATCCACAACCGTCAGGCCAAGCTGGTGACCAACCATAAACCGGAAGCCGATTTAATCTTCCACATGCTGCGACATGTATCTGAGAAAACAATGATCCTTTTGGGCACTGAAAAGCCTTATAATAGGCTTAGCTAAAATACTTGTGCTGATATGCCTTCGCGCATATTTATCTGCAATTGATGCTTTGCTTGAACTGACATGTTTATGATATTCATAATCCAAAGCCATTTATTTAAGCTATTTCTGTAGATAAAAAGCTCAAAGCACCCCGACGGTTTACCGCCGGGCGGGTTATGATACTCATACTTACATATACGACCAAGGTGCATAACCAAGGCGATAAAAGATAACCAAACACAGACATATATGTAATACCTGTGACTTTGAGGCGTAAGGTTGGCTAACCAACATTGTAGTGAGGGGCATGACCCAACTCTTGGAGAAGCAACTCCTGTGGACATAAGGCCAGTTTTATAGTATAAACCGTTCCGGGTTACGATAAATGCTGGTTTACTCCATACTTCGATTTTGATTGAAATCCAGACCGAGCTGATAGTCTCCGGATGATGATTTGATCATGTACCATCAACTTGTAATTGACAGTCAAGCCAGGTTGTTAACGCCGGTTTAAAAATCAACCAAAATTTTTTTATAAAAAAGAGAACAAAATTCAAACAAAGGCAAATAAAACCGTTGTAGGCGAGGCTTTGAGCCGATCAAGAGGTGTGGCTATGGTTCGGATACGACCAAGCCCCCAAATGACATTGTGGCATTACGCCGATCAAGAGGTGTAGCTATGGTTCGGGTTCGACCAAGCCCCCAAGTGATGCTGTGGCATTTTGCCGATCAAGAGGTGTAGCTATGGTTCGGGTTCGACCAAGCCCCCAAGTGATGTTGTGGCATTACGTTGATCAAGAGGTGTAGCTATGGTTCGGGTTCGACCAAGCCCCCAAGTGATGCTGTGGCATTACGCCGATCAAGAGGTGTAGCTATGGTTCGGGTTCAACCAAGCCCCCAAGTGATGCTGTGGCATTGCGCCTATCAAAAGGTGTAGCTATGGTTCGGACACGACCAAGCCCCCAAATGATATAACAGAAAGCTGTGAGAAGCTAAATCAAGGGGTAAACCGGACGCCGCTTTTAAAAACAGAAGCTCCATGTAACCACACATGATGTAAGAAAACAACAGATACCCCGCTTTAGCTAAGGTTCCGGTTTATTATATTGATCATAATATATACATTGTCATAATATGTTCATAAGCAGAGCCTATAGCTCAAGTGTAGTAGGGCCGAAGATGAGCAATATTCCACGACCGGTTGGTCTCCTCCTCCGATTTACGTGAGTCTTTGCGCTCTCGAACATCGATTAGGTAGTATGACCCGTTGTGCAGATTCTTGCTGACCACAAAAGGTCCTTCCCAAGGGGGGGATAACCTGTGCATGTCTGTCTGATCCTGGATGAGTCGAAGCACCAAATCTCCTTCTTGAAAGGTTCTGGTTCTAACCCGGCGGCTATGATAGCGACACAGATCTTGCTGATAAATCGCCGAACAGGCCGCCGCTATGACACGCTCCTCATCTAACAGGTCAAGAGCCTCTTGCCGTGACTTCTCATTGTCAGCTTCAACATATGACGCCACACGAGGTGAATCATGACGGATGTCACTTGGAAGAACTGCCTCCGCTCCATAAACCATGAAGAACGGTGTGTATCATGTCGACCTGTTGGGCGTGGTGTTGATGCTCCATAACACTGAAGGTAGCTCCTCAACCCAACAACCCGGCGTCCGCTACAAAGGAACCATAAGACGGGGTTTGATGCCTCTCAAAATCTCTTGATTGGCCCTCTCTGTTTGACCATTAGACTGGGGGTGAGCCACTGATGATACATCAAGCTGGATGTGCTCACGTTGACAGAACTCCTTCATGGCACCCTTTGATAGATTGGTACCATTGTCGGTGATGATGCTATGTGGAAAGCCAAACCAGAAGATCACCTTTTTGATGAATTGAACCACCGTGGCTGCGTCACACTTGCTAACGGGCTCTGCCTCTACCCACTTGGTGAATTTTTCAACCGCCACCAAAAGGTGGGTCTTCTTGTCCTTGGACCTCTTGAAAGGCCCAACCATATCCAGCCCCCAAGTTGCAAACGGCCAAGTGATTGGAATCATCCTCAATTCTTGAGCCGGTACATGAGCACGCCTTGAAAATTTCTGACAGCCATCACATCGTCTGACCAAATCCTCCGCATCAGCATGAGCTGTCAACCAATAGAGACCGTGACGAAACGCCTTGGCCATCAAAGATTTTGAACCGGCGTGGTGACCACAGTCTCCTTCGTGGATCTCATGCAAGATTTCACAGCCTTCTTCAAGAGACACACAATGTTGAAACGCCCCTGTCACACCGCAATGATGCAATTCTCCATTGATAATGGTCATGGATTTGGACCACCGGATTATCTGCCTGGCTAGAGTCTCATCCTCTGGTAACTCGCCCCGGTTCATATACGCATCAGCATGAGCTGTCAACCAATAGAAACCGTGATGAAACGCCTTGGCCATCAAAGATTTTGAACCGGCGTGGTGACCACAGTCTCCTTCGTGGATCTCATGCAAGATTTCACAACCTTCTTCAAGAGACACACAATGTTGAAACGCCCCTGTCACACCGCAATGATGCAATTCTCCATTGATAATGGTCATGGATTTGGACCACCGGATTATCTGCCTGGCTAGAGTCTCATCCTCTGGTAACTCGCCCTGGTTCATATACGCCAGATAAGGAATCGTTCAATCCGGGATGACATGAAGAGCCGCCACCAATTGAGCTTCCGGATCAGGAACAGCCAGATCTTCTTCACCAGGGAGATTGACGGACGGATTATGTGGAGCATCCAAGAAGACATTAGGTGGAACCGGTTTACGTTGAGAACCCAGGCGGCTTAAAGCGTCCACAACTTCGTTATTTCGCCGGTCCACATGATCCACCTGATAACCTTTAAAGTGACCTGCAACAATATCCACCTCACGACGATATGCTGCCATGAGTGGATCCTTGGAATCCCAAGTGCCAGACACCTGTTGAGCTACCAGGTCCGAGTCACCGAAGCACTTAACTCGGCTTAGATTCATCTCCTTAGCCATCCGAAGACAATGGAGTAAAGCCTCGTACTCAGCTGCATTGTTAGTGCAAGGGAACATTAAACGGAGAACATAACAAAACTTATCACCTCGTGGGGAAGTTAATACGACTCCAGCTGTTGGGGAACGTAGTAATTTCAAAAATTTCCTACGCACACGCAAGATCATGGTGATGCATAGCAACGAGAGGGAAGAGTGTTGTCTACGTACCCTCGTAGACCGACAGTGGAAGCGTTATGACAACGCGGTTGATGTAGTCGTACGTCTTCACGGCCCGACCGATCAAGCACCGAAACTAAGACACCTCCAAGTTCTAGCACACGTTCAGCTCGATGAGGATCCCCGGACTCCGATCCAACAAAGTGTCAGGGATGAGTTTCATCAGCACGACGGTGTGGTGACGATCTTGATGTTCTACCGTCGCAGGGCTTCGCCTAAGCACCGCTACAATATTATCGAGGATTATGGTGGAGGGGGCACCACACACGGCTAAGAGAACGATCACGAAGATCAACTTGTGTGTCTATGGGGCGCCCCCCTCCTCCGTATATAAAGGGGGGGAGGAGGAGAGGGCCAGCCAAGGGGAGGAGGCGCGCCCAAGGGGGGCAATCCTACTCCAAGTAGGTTTGCCCCCCCCTTTCCTATTCCAACTAGGAGAAGGGGGGAAGGAGGAGGTGGAGGGAAGGATGGAGAAGGGGGGCCGCCGCCCCCTTCCCTTTCCCAATTCGGATTGGGGCAAGGGGGGCCGCGCGCCACCTCCTGCTGCCTCTCCTCTTCCACCACTTTGGGCCCATGAGGCCCAATAACCCCCCGGGGGGTTCCGGTAACCCCCCGGTACTCCGTTTTATATCCGATAACCCCCAAAACTATTCCGGTGTCCGAATATAGTCATCCAATATATCAATCTTTATGTCTCGACTATTTCGAGACTCCTCGTCATGTCCGTGATCATATCCGGGACTCCGAACAACCTTCAGTACATCAAAATAAATAAACTCAAAATGAAACTGTCATCGTAACGTTAAGCGTGCGGACCCTACGGGTTCGAGAACAATGTAGACATGACCGAGACACGTCTCCAGTCAATAACCAATAGCAGAACCTGGATGCTCATACTGGCTCCCACATTTTCTACGAAGATCTTTATCGGTCAGACCGCATAACAACATACGTTGTTCCCTTTGTCATCGGTATGTTACTTGCCCGAGATTCGATCGTCGGTATCTCAATACCTAGTTCAATCTCATTACCGGCAAGTCTCTTTACTCGTTCCGTAATACATCATCTCACAACTAACTCATTAGTTGCATTGCTTGCAAGGCTTAAGTGATGTGCATTACCGAGAGGGCCCAAAGACACCTCTCCGACAATCGGAGTGACAAATCCTAATCTCGAAATACGCCAACCCAACATGTACCTTCGGAGACACCTGTAGAGCTCCTTTATAATCACCCAGTTACGTTGTGACGTTTGGTAGCACACAAAGTGTTCTTCCGGCAAACGGGAGTTGCATAATCTCATAGTAATAGGAACATGTATAAGTCATGAAGAAAGCAATAGCAACATACTAAACAATCGGGTGCTAAGCTAAAGGAATGGGTCATGTCAATCACATCATTCTCCTAATGATGTGATCCCGTTAATCAAATAACAACTCTTTTGTTCATGGTCAGGAAACATAACCATCTTTGATTAACGAGCTAGTCAAGTAGAGGCATACTAGTGACACTCTGTTTGTCTATGTATTCACACATGTATTATGTTTCCGGTTAATACAATTCTAGCATGAATAATAAACATTTATCATGATATAAGGAAATAAATAATAACTTTATTATTGCCTCTAGGGCATATTTCCTTCACCAGCCCCCAAGCCCTCCAATTGCCTGGACCCATAAAAATGAATAGTCCAATAAGTGTGATCCGGCTCCTCTTCAGGTGCTTGTAGTTCTGTCCAATCGTTGATGAAATCCACAAGTGCCTGAGACTTGATCGCGGTACGGGGTATGTATTTCAACCCATGAGGTCCAAGCTCAATAGCCCATTTGGCAATCCGGCGAGTTGCTTCCTTGTTCTGGATTATGTCTCCCAAAGGAGCAGAGCTGACCACCGTGATGGGATGCCCTTGGAAATATTGCTTGAGCTTCCGGCTTGCCATGAAAACCCCATATACCAGCTTTTGCCAATGCGGGTACCTTTCGTTGGACTCAATAGGTATTTGTCGGTGTCAAAACCGGCGGATCTCGGGTTAGGGGGTCCCGAACTGTGCGTCTAGGCAGATGGTAACAGAAGACAAGGGACACGATGTTTTTACCCAGGTTCGGGCCCTCTCGACGGAGGTAAAACCCTACTCCTGCTTGATTAATATTGATGATATGGGTAGTGCAAGAGTAGATCTACCACGAGATCAGAGAGGCTAAACCCTAGAAGCTAGCCTATGGTATGATTGTTGTTCTGTCCTATAGACTAAAACTCTCCGGTTTATATAGACACTGGAGAGGGCTAGGATTACACAGAGTCGGTTACAACGGAAGGAGATCTACATATCCGTATCGCCAAGCTTGCCTTCTACGCCAAGGAAAGTCCCATCCAGACACGGGACGAAGTCTTCAATCTTGTATCTTTATAGTCCAAGAGTCCGGCCAAAGGTTATAGTCTGGCTATCCGGACACCCCCTAATCCAGGACTCCCTCAGTAGCCCCAGAACCAGGCTTCAATGACGATGAGTCCGGCGCGCAAATTGTCTTCGGCACTGCAAGGCGGGTTACTCTTCCGAATACTTCGTAGAAGATTTTGAACACAAGGATAGTGTCCGGCTCTGCAAAATAAGTTCCACATATTGCCATAGAGAGAATAAAATTTACACAAATCTAATCTGTTGACGTACCCCGCAGTGTGACATCACACCATGGCCAAGTCTTTATTCGAATCGTTTTACTGTCCACCTCAGCGCGTTTAGCGAGGCGGTTTCCTTGGCACGTCTTGTCAAAGCAGAGACCGTGTCCCCTTATTCCAGGATTCTCATCAATACGGGCGTGGGTAACCCAACAGCGCCATTGATCACGGCGCTTGGGAGATGAGCGAGTTTTACCAGGCTGGTGGGGACACGTAGTTTCGTTCGCCCATATAAGGGGATAAGGATCCACCTTTTCACCTACGCCTTCTTCCTCCTTTGCTCATCCATTTTCGCACACTCGAGCTCCAGCGCCCAAGTTCGCACTCCCCACCTCAACCTTCTCCAGCCATGTCCGGAGCAGGAGGCAAGTGGATGGTCTCCTCCGTCACGGAGGGACACATCAAAAAGCTGAGGAAGGCCGGATACTTGTCTGACGACATCGTGCACTGGCTTCCCGAAGAGGGGCAGCTCATCCCCACCCCTAGGCCCCATGAGAGGGTGGTGTTCCTCACCCATTTCCTCCGTGGACTAGGTTTCCCTCTCCACCCATTTGTCCGGGGGCTCATGTTCTACTACGGCCTGGATTTCCACGATCTGGCCCCGAACTTTATACTCAACATCTCGGTGTTCATCATCGTGTGCGAGGCCTTCCTCTGCATCCAGCCCCACTTCGGGTTATGGCTGAAGACCTTCAATGTGAAGCCGAAGGTAGTGGGTGGCCGCCAGGCGGAGTGCGGAGGCGCCATGGTGGGCAAGATGCCCAACGTCCTATGGCTCGAGGGCTCCTTCGTGGAGACCATAAAGGGGTGACAATCGGGATGGTTCTACATCACCGAGCCGCACGACCCTGCGTGGGTCGCAGCCCCCGAGTTTCAATCCGGAATCCCCACGCGGCTCACCTCCTGGAAAGAGAAGGGCCTGCCGTGGGGCAAAAAAGGAGAGCTGACCGGACTCCAAACATGCGTCCAAACCCTGGTGAGCAAGAAGCTCAAACTTGTCAATGTAGTCCAGGTCATGCTCATCCGCCGGATACTCCCGTGCCAACAACGGGCTTTCAGCTTGCGGGAGTTCAATCCGGCCCAGAACCTAACTCTGAGCAGGCTCTTCGACACAACGTACGAAGATGACTGGAAGGTGCTATTCAAGGGTGCCGAAGCTCCCGCATCCGCTACCAAGGATCGCGGATTCAGCGCGCAGCATCAAGCCAGCGCGGTAAGCTATTTTTACCTCTTATAGGATATTTATCTTTCATAGTTTGACTCTATGCGGGATCTAAGCTCCCTTACCTTTGACAGGATTGGCAGGAGACGTCCGGACAGATCGACTGTCCGGCTCCTTTGCCCGAAGACCCAACAGACTCTCGCTTGGCAAAGCTACTGGTTTCGGACCCCTATGTGGTGCCGGAGAAGAAGGCCAAGAAGAAGGCCTCGGGAACCCAGAAGAGTTCCCGGCGCCCGGTGGAATCGGACTCGTCGTCCGATGATTCTGAGGCGGACTCCTACCACGAAGACGAGGAGGAGGAAAGAGAGGTCTCTCCCCCAGCGGGGGCAGAGAAGAAAAGGAAGGCCGCCCCAACTGGGGAGGCCGGAGGGTCCAAGAAAGGAAGGACCCTCCCTCCGGACTACTCCACCAACGCCGACGACGGCGAAGAGGAGTGGCCGCACAGGGCCAAGCCCCTGGCAAAATCGTAAGTGTTCGAATACCAGAATGACTCATGGCGTTCCTTTATTGCATAGTTTTTCCTAACACCGAATATATTTATGCAGTCCGCCCAAAGACCGGCTCGACGTGTCGTCGAGTGGTTCCCTGGATTCGTCGGATGTGAACAACACTTCACTTCCGGCCACCTCCTCCCCTCACCCTACGGATAATGCCGAGGTGTTGTCCCAGGAGGCTCCAGGCCAGGAGGAGGTGGTCCTGGAGGCGCCGCAAGGCGACCTCCCGGACTCTAGGCGCCAAGGGGACAAGACCCCCGAGGGCTCTAAGTCCGGCCCCAGGCCGGACACCGCACCGGAACCTTCAAAGGTTCCGGAGTCCGGCAGGCGGCCCCCTAAGAAGAAGGGCAAGCCTACGACGCCGATGACCTCCGCCCAACCGGAGGCACCGGATAACTTGCTGGAGGTGCTTAACAGCGCCTCCATCAACGAGGAGCACCGCACCATTATGAGTGCGGTGATTCAGAAGGTTCAGTCCGCCAAGAGCGGGCTGACCGAAGCCTGTGCCAGCCTGTTGACAGGCTTTGAGGTATGTAAAAAATATGTAAAAATATTACCGCATAGACAGTAGCCCCTGATGCTCTGTTCGGCGTTCGGAAAGAAAAGCCGAATAGAGGATCTAATAACATTCGCAGGAGTCTAACAGAATTAAGTCAATATGCGTATGCAGGCTTCGCTGCTAGCCTCCGCCGCACTGACTGTGGAGGTGGATGCGCTGAAGCAGAGCCTTGAGCGGTCCGAGAAGGAGCTCGGCCTTGCCAAGAAGGAGCTCGGGGAAAAATAAGGTAAGTAATACCTTGTGGAGTATAATATAAAAAGATGCAGTTGCAAACAATGACAGGATCGCTATTGGTGTCATAAGGGCCACGACTGAGGTGGCGACCCTTAAGCAAGCACTGTCCGAGGCCGAAAAGAAGGTGGCCACAGAGCGCACCGAGCGGGAGAAGCATGAAGCGCGGGTTGGCGAGGTGCAGCAAGAGCTCCAGGCTCTCGTGAATAAACACGAGAGTTTGGAGCTTGACTCAAAGACGCGAGAGTCCGAGCTTGCGGTGGCCCTTGAAAGCGCCAAATCTGCCAAGGCCGAAGCCCAGAAAGCTCTCCAGGAAGTTGAGGCGATGAAGAAGACAGCGGCGGGTAAGGCTTTCTTTATGCAAAGTAAGCACGTGAAAGTGAATTACTTGTTACTTACCCGAATCCGGAGCTCTCCAGGAGCATTCGCAGATTTGCCCCGCAGTGTGTCCGATGCTGCCGCCTTCTACCGAGCCGAGGAGGGCAGCTTGACAGAGAAGGTGTTTTGGTCTCAGTACGTTGAGGCCGGACACCCGGTGCCTTTGAGCGACCAGTTGAAGCAACTGGTCAAGCTCCACAAGGTGGCCGAACAGGCCCTGAACGGCTTTATAGTTCGGCTGTGGCCTGAAGAGGCCCTGCCTGGGAGCTACTTCAGGTTGGTGAGGCGGTTGGTGGACGCCTGTCCGAGGCTTGAAGTCGTCAAACGCTCCATCTGCATCGAGGGTGCCCGCAGGGCCCTTGCCCGTGCTAAGGTGCACTGGGGCAAACTGGATGCCGTGAAGCTTGTGAAGGACGGGCCGCCGCAGGGCAAGGAGCATCGCCACCCCGAGATGTATTACGAGGGCGTCCTGAAGGGTGCCCGCCTTGTGGCGGATGAATGCTCGAAAGATGTAATATTTGAGTGAAACTTGTTTGTTTTATCCTATGCACTGAAAACTTGTTCATATGCGCTATGCAACGCTTGTTTAATTTAAAATATTACCTTCTATGTGGCCGTTTTATTAAATTTGAGAGATGGCGAGTCGTCGGCTTCTGCCCCCATGCCACGAGTGCTGGGGTGCTCGGGATAAACCTGAGCACTCTTTTTCCCATTCTTGGGTCCTTCGAGGGAGGTGCTCAGCACAACGAACAAGGCAATCGGACTATAATGCGTTATCACTCTCACTTAGCCAGAGAATTCTATAATTTTAAATTTCGGCGAAGCCCCTAGTGTTCGGAAGACCAAGTTCGGGGCGCTATACACGCCTAGGCCGGACAAAGCTGACTCCTTGCTCTAAGCGGCATAAGTCTTTAGGCACCCGAAACCTACCGAACAGCGACCAGCTCTCGCCCTATCATGACAGTCAGTTTTAGCTTTCTCTACTGAGGTGCTTAGGCCCAGCTCAACTGGGGCACAATCGCAGTAGTTCTCCCAGCGCTACCTTAGCCGATATAGCAGAACGTAAGGTACCAAAACATGGGAGCCGGGCAAACCCAACTATTGACCAAAGACATGATTCGGAGCTGATGCATATAATGCTATAAGTTCGGAGGGCCGCACTTGTGAAAGTGTTCGGACTTCTCAAGCCGTATTATGGGGTGCTTGAGCCCCTGCCGTATTGACCGTACCAAAGTGTACGGGTGCTAAATGTCATAACTGAACATATATATTAAAAAAGAGATGAATAGAGAATGCAGTAATGAGCTAAAGCTAAGCATTGTTTATTTTAAAATGCTGCTGTAAAAGCAGAACGATACAAATAGTGCGATAAGCAAGAGATGGGACTATTTGACATGTCCCCCTCCAGGGGCGAGACGATATGTAAGACAGGTATTTTGCTCATTATAGAGACCACCTGGGAATTCGACGTAGCTTCCTGCCTCCTTGGTTGTTGCATCGTGTGTTCGGTGATTGTACTGCCGGACAGGCCTTCCGGATGATGGAGTCCTGAAAGTAAGAAAAAATGACAAAATCGGGAGTGCCTAGTGCGGTTGAGCCGCATTTAGGGCATGCCGTGGACGTGCCCCTCCCCCTGTGCTCATGGAATTTTCAGAGCGTAGTAATGTACGCGTAGTACTGATTTCGCGGTTTCGCGAGGGCTGGGGTTGGGATCGTATTGCTACGCTTGCTCGAAACGTGCTAGGCGGTCTTGTTGTAGGTTACTCCGGGCGCGCTTGACGGTGTCCGGACGTTTAAAAGCCGGACTGGAGAATTGCCTTGAGAGGCTGCTCTGTACTTCCGCTGCCAGTGCTGCCGTATGCTCCTCCGTTTGGAGAGGGCGTTCGGTGTTTCCATTGACCGCAATGACTCCTCGAGGGCCTGGAATCTTGAGCTTGAGGTATGCGTAGTGCGGCACCGCCTTGAACTTTGCAAATGCGGTTCGTCCGAGCAGTGTGTGATAGCCGCTGCGGAATGGGACTATGTCGAAGATTAACTCCTCGCTTCGGAAATTATCCGGGGATCCGAAGACCACTTCAAGTGTAACTGAGCCCGTACAGTTGGCCTCTACACCTGGTATGACGCCTTTAAAGGTCGTTTTTGTGGGTTTAATCCTTGAGGGATCTATGCCCATTTTCCGCACTGTATCCTGATAAAGCAGGTTCAGGCTGCTGCCGCCGTCCATAAGGACTCTAGTGAGGTGAAATCCGTCAATGATTGGGTCAAGAACCAATGCGGCGAATCCGCCATGACGGATGCTAGTGGGGTGGTCCCTTCGATCAAAAGTGATTGGGCAGGAGGACCATGGGTTGAACTTTGGGGCGACTGGCTCCAACGCATATACGTCCCTTAATGCACACTTCCTCTCCCTCTTGGGGATGTCGGTTGCGTATATCATGTTCACCGTCCGCACTTGTGGGGGAAGCCCTTTTGTCCATTATTGTTCGGCGGCTGGGGCTCTTCGTCCTCGTTGCTGTGTATCCCCTTGTCTCTATTTTCAGTATTTAACTTACCAGCCTGCTTGAACACCCAACAATCCCTGTTGGTGTGGTTGGCTGGCTTTTCGTGGGTGCCATGTATCTGGCACGAGCGATCGAGTATTCGGTCCAAACTGGACGGGCCCGGGGTATATATTTTGAATGGCTTTTTCCGCTGACCGGGTTTAGAGCCTCTGAATCCGGCATTAACTGCCGTATCCTCTGCATTGTCGCTGTTAATGCGGCGCTTGTGCTTGTTGCGACGCGACCTGCCATTGCTGTCCTTGGTATCCGAATTACCAGGGCTCTTGGTCATGTTATTGCTACGAGCCAGCCAGTTGTCTTCTCCCACGCAAAAGCGGGTCATGAGTGTCGTGAGAGCTGCCATAGATTTTGGCTTTTCCTGTCCTAGGTGCCGGGCTAGCCACTCGTCACGGATGTTATGCTTGAAGGCTGCTAGAGCCTCTGCGTCCGGACAGTCGATGATTTGGTTTTTCTTGGTTAGGAACCGTGTCCAGAATTGTCTGGCCGATTCTTCTGGCTGCTGAATTATGTGGCTCGGGTCATCGGCGTCCGGTAGTCGCACATAGGTGCCCTGGAAATTGTCAAGGAATGCAGCTTCCAGGTCCTCCCAACAACCAATTGATTTTGCTGGCAAGCTATTAAGCCAATGCCGAGCTGGTCCTTTAAGCTTGAGTGGGAGGTATTTGATGGCGTGTAGATCATCGCCGCGGGCCATGTGGATATGAAGGAGATAGTCCTCGATCCATACCGCAGGGTCTGTTGTGCCATCGTATGATTCGATGTTTACGGGTTTGAAACCCTCTGGGATTTGATGATCCATTACTTCATCTGTGAAGCATAGTGGGTGTGTGGCCCCTCTGTACTGGGCTATATCACGACGTAGCTCAAATGAGCTTTGTCTACTGTGTTTGGCCCGACCGGACTTATTGTATCCGGCATGACGGTTATCGTCTCGTGTCGTGGGGCACCCATGCGATCCGTAGACCGATCTTGTTTGCCTTACCTTGTCCTCCAACATCTCGCGCAGGTCTGGCGCATTTCCCCGTGCCTTGGTATTTTTTGAGCGACGCCGGGGTGCGGCTTGAGTGGAGGGCCGAGAGGCCTCTCTGTCGCGGCCGCGAGGTGGCCGATCGGCCGCCTCATGCGCTGGTGATGTAGGTTTAAGTGCTTCCTCCTCCAATCGGGGTAGCAACCTGCGCTTTGGGTAGCTCTTGGAGGGGCGTTCGAGTATGTATTCCTCGGCCGCAAGGATTTCAGTCCATCTGTCGGCTAGCAAATCTTGATCAGCTCTAAGCTGTTGCTGTTTTTTCTTAAGGCTACTCGTCGTGGCCATAAGCCTGCGCTTAAAGCGCTCTTGTTCGACGGGATCCTCAGGCATGACAAATTCATCGTCGCCGAGGCTTGCCTCGTCTTCGGAGGGAGGCATGTAATTATCCTCCTCTTCCTCTCTGTCTGCCGCCCTCTCAGGAGGGCTGGCTTCTCCATCTTCCTGCGCTGAGTCTTGCTGGAGGGAGTTGTCTTCGGCACTGTCCGGGGTGTTATTATCTCCCGTGCCGGTATCACTGTTTTTGCTTTGGCGGGACTTAGAGCGGCGCCGCTGACGCCGGCGCTTGGGTTGCTTCTTGGAGGGGTCATCCCCCGTTGTTCCGTCGCCATTGGCTTATTTGGGTGTATCCACCATATATATGTCATATGACGAGGTGGCTTTCCAGTGCCCTATAGGCGCTGGTTCATGTTCGTCTCCTACATCGTCGTCCATACCGTCAATGTCTTCAGAGTCGAAGTCTAGCATGTCGGTTAAATCATCGACAGTGGCTATGAAGTGGGTGGTGGGTAGGCATCGAATTTCTTCGTCGTCCGCATCCCAATCCTGTTGGCCATAATCCAGCCAGGACTCTCCTGACAAAGAGAGAGACCTTAGTGAATTCAGAATATCGCCGAAGGGCAAGTGCTGAAAGATATCCGCGGCGGTGAATTCCATGATCGGCGCCCAATCGGGTTCGATTGGCAGGAGCGCGGAGGGTTCGGAGTCTGAAGAGGAGTCCGACACCTTGGAGTCACGAGCTTCGCAAAGGACAAGGTTGGTGTTCGGCTTGATCGCCGTAGAGAATGCAGCCCCCGAGGTGGGGTCCAGCCACCCGTCCTCGATTGGCGCAGTCGGCTCTGAGCTAAGGGTCGGCGCGGACACGGGTGCGGCCTCCAGGGCACTGTTCAGTGGCAGAGTTAGGTCATGCCCATTGTGACAGTGCGGCGCGCCCGGCTGCGGCTCGAATCCGTCGAAGATCAAGTCTCCGCGGATGTCAGCCGTGTAGTTCAAGCTTCCAAATCTGACCTGATGGCCAGGGGCGTAGCTTTCAATCTGCTCCAGATGGCCAAGCGAATTGGCCCGCAGTGCAAAGCCGCCGAATATGAAGATTTGTCCAAGGAGAAAAGTCTCACCCTGGACCGCATCGCTGTTGATGATCGGAGGAGCCATCAGGCCTAAAGATGACGACACAGAGGAACTCTCAATGAAAGCACCAATGTCGGTGCCAAAACCGGCGGATCTCGGGTAGGGGGTCCCGAACTGTGTGTCTAGGCGGATGGTAATAGGAGACAAGGGACACGATGTTTTTACCCAGGTTCGGGCCCTCTCGACGGAGGTAAAACCCTACTCTTGCTTGATTAATATTGATGATATGGGTAGTACAAGAGTAGATCTACCACGAGATCAGAGAGGCTAAACCCTAGAAGCTAGCCTATGGTATGATTGTTGTTCTGTCCTATGGACTAAAACTCTCCGGTTTATATAGACACCGGAGAGGGCTAGGGTTACATAGAGTCGGTTACAATGGAAGGAGATCTACATATCCGTATCACCAAGCTTGCCTTCTACGCCAAGGAAAGTCCCATCCGGACACGGGACGAAGTCTTCAATCTTGTATCTTCATAGTCCAAGAGTCCGGCCAAAGGTTATTGTCCGGCTATCCGGACACCCCCTAATCCAGGACTCCCTCAGTACCTCACTGATATAATAAACCGGATGTTGAACCGGATATTCCTTTTCTATCTCCTTGCGCTCCACTACAATTGCCACGCTAACAGCGCGAGCATTAGCTGCCACATATAGTAATAATGGTTCCTTGTCAACCGGAGCAGCAAGAACCGGCGGGTTAGTTAGCTGCCGCTTTAAATCCTCAAACGCTTCATCCGCGGCAGAGCTCCAGACGAAGTTATCTGTTTTCTTCAGCATCTGATATAAAGGAATGGCCCTCTCGCCAAGGCGGCTGATAAACCGGCTCAACGTGGCAATCCGGCCTGCCAAGCGTTGAACGTCATTGATACACTTCGGTTTAGCCAAGGAGGTGATAGCCTTGATCTTTTCTGGATTAGCTTCAATGCCCCTGTTAGACACCAAAAAACCCAAGAGCTTGCCTGTCGGTACACCAAAAACGCACTTGGCCGGATTAAGCATCATCTTGTAAACCCGCAGGTTATCAAAGGTTTCCTTCAAGTCATCAATCAATGTCTCCTTCTTCCTTGATTTTAACACAATGTCATCCACATAGGCGTGAACATTACGGCCAATTTGTTTATGAAGGCAATTATGCACACACCTCTGATAAGTCGCCTGGGCACTCTTGAGCCCAAAGGGCATGGACACATAGCAGAAGGCTCCAAAGGGGGTTATGAAGGCCATCTTCTCCTGGTCCTTAACTGCCATTTTGATCTGATGATAACCACAATACGCATCCAAAAAGCTCAAATGCTCACAACCCGCCGTAGCATCAATAATTTGATCAATACGAGGGAGGGCAAAAGGATCTGCTGGACAAGCTTTATTGAGATCTGTGTAGTCCACGCACATACGCCAAGTGCCATTATTCTTAAGGACCAGCACCGGGTTAGCCAACCACTCAGGATGGAATACTTCAATGATGAATCTACCCGCTAAGAGCCTGGCCACTTCTTCTCCAATAGCTTTGCGTCTTTCTTCATTGAACTGGCGAAGAAACTGCTTGACCGGTTTATACTTAGGATCAACATTAAGTGTGTGCTCAGCGAGTTCTCTCGGTACATCTGGCATGTCAGAAGGCTTCCACGCAAAGATGTCCCGATTCTCACGGATGAACTCGATGAGCGCGCTTTCCTATTTCGGATCCAAGTTAGCGATGATGCTGAACTGCTTGGACGAATCGCCAGGTACAAAGTCAACAAGCTTAGTCTCATCAGCCGATTTAAACTTCAGGGTCGGGTCATGCTCTGTAGTTGGCTTCTTCAATGAAGTCATATCTGCTGGATCAACATTATCTTTGTAAAACTTTAACTCTTCTGTGGCACAAACCGACTCAGCATAAGCCGCATCACCTTCTTCACACTCCAGAGCAATCTTGCGGCTTCCATGGACGGTTATATTTCCCTTGTGACCCGGCATCTTGAGCTGCAGATAGACAAAGCAGGGCCGTGCCATAAATTTAGCATAAGCCGGCTATCCAAACAGGGCGTGATACAGACTTCTGATTTTCACCACTTCAAATGTCAAAGTTTCTGATATCGAGTCCTGATCATCTCCAAAAGCCACCTCCAGAGCTATCTTACCAACATGATATGCCGATTTACCAGGCACCACACCATGGAACACCGTATTGGACGGTTTAAGATTTTTATCTGTTAACCCCATGCGGCGGAAGGTTTCATAATAAAGGATATTGATACTTCTTACTCCATCCATGAGTACCTTGGTGAACTTATAGCCCCCCACCTGAGGCACCACCACCAATGCCAGATGACCCGGGTTATCAAGCCGGGGTGGGTGATCTTCTCTGCTCCACACAATCGGCTGCCCAGACCAGCACAGGTAACGGGGCACCGCCGGTTCAACGGAGTTTACTGCCCTCTTATGAAGCTTTTGGTCACGCTTTTCTAAGCTAGTGGTGAAGACATGATACTACCCACTATTCAACTGCTTTGGGTTGCTCTGGTAACCCGATTGCTGCTGCTGCTGCTGATTGCCCTGATGATTGTACCCACCTGAGTGGCCCTGAGTACCTTGACTGTTATGTCCGCCATGATTCCATGGAAACCTGAACCGGAATTTCCTCCACCATAACCCGGCCCATGAGATCTAGGGCCTGAACCGCCACCTGGTCCATGATCATACCAGAAAGCATTAGAATTTTTAAACTCTTGCATGATGTAGCAGTCCTTCCAGAGGTGTGTGGCCGGCATCTCCTTCTTCCCATGTTTTGGGCAGGGCTAGTTCAACAGGTAAGATAGGCGGTCCGGGTTAGGATTAGGCGCTCCACTGCGCTGCGGCGGTTTACCCTTGCGTCGCTGGCCCTTGTCATGTGTGCTGGTATTAGCCACGAAGTCCAAGCTGTGATCCGCTTTACGCTTACCGCCGTTTCCATGACCTGCCGGGTTGTGGTGCTGCCCCTTGGTGTTGCCGCTCCTTTTTCCCTTACCTGTCTTATCATCATCAGACTCGGGATCCTTGGTACTATCAGAGTCAACATACTTCACCAAAGCAGCCATGAGTGTTCCCATGTCATTACAGTGATGTTTGAGTCGTCCCAACTTCAGCTTCAGAGGTTCAAAACGGCAATTGCCTTCCAGTGTTAACACTGCGGTATCCGCATTGATACGGTCTGATGAATGCAAAATTTCTGAAACCCGGCGCACCCACCTGGTTGTTGACTCTCCTTCCTCCTGGACACAGGCAGCTAAGTCCACAATTGACATGGGCTGCTTGCAGGTATCTTTGAAATTCTGGATAAACCGGGTTCTCAACTCGTCCCACGACCTGATAGAATTCGCCGGTAAACTCTTTAGCCAAGTACGTGCCGTCCCTTCCAACATCATGGTGAAATACTTTGCACCTGCCGTATCTTCCACATCCAGCATCTCCATGGCCATATCGTAGCTTTCAACCCATGTCTCAGGGGATAAATCGGCCGTGTAATTCGGCACCTTACGCGAGCCCTTGAAATCCTTGGGCAAGCGCACGTTGCGCAATGCTGGGATGAGACACGGCACCCCCAAAGAACTAGAGGTAACTCCTGGCTCTATCGACGTGGTTGGACGAACCAGAGTAAGCTGACGTGCCTCATGCTGCGCCGCTAACTCGGCCTCCCTGCGTGCTCGAGCCCGGTCCACTACCTCCTGAGCATCACCAGCACCACCCGCCGGATTGTTGCCACGGGGCGGTTCACGGTTCCGCGCATTGCTTGACACAGCAGATTCATCCATACGCCTGCTGTAACTCCGGCTTGGACGGGGGGTGGAATGAATTCGATCACGACTATATGAGTAAACCTCCTGGTGAACCAAGGCTGTCCGAAGAAGCTCCTTAACCTGACGCATCTCGACCGCCGCCGGAGAATCACCTTCAATAAAGATAGCCTCCAGTCGTGAAGCGGCAGCAACAAGATTGTCCATCGGAGTAGAATAATGACCCAGTGGTGTTGGGACAGGTGGTGTCGCAATGTTGTTCTGTCGAGGCGGATCCATCAACCGTGGCTGAACCAGCGCCCCTACCCCAGGTGCCTCCGCCCGGTTCACCACCGGCGGATTACTGGTCCCTGCTCCCGGGGTGTTAAAGAGGTTCCTAGCATCATAAACCGGAGGCAGGCGAGAACGGTGTCTCCTTTTCAGGACCTCGTGTGACGCATTCTGATCCAGCATAAGCCGGTAGGCCTGGGCATCCAAAGCGGCCTGCTCTGTGGCCATCCTGGTATCCTCAGCGGCCAAATCGGCTTTAGCCTGAGTAATCTGATCCTTTACCTTCGCGATCTCCGCATTGTGTGCATCCTGATCCGCTGGATTAGCCTCCGCCATCAGTGCTGCTAACGCGTCGAACAAATTAGATAAAACCTGAGCCGACGGTCGCACAGGGCCTCCTACCCCGGCTGCCGTCGCCGCTGCTGATCCGGAAATCATTGTTGCTGCGGTCGAAGAGTGAAGCGCCGGCTGCGTACCGGCCATGAAAATTGCAACCCAGTTTGGCAAATCCGAGGGGTCCGGAATACTGTCGCCATCAGAACAGCCCCCAATCCGGCCATCTTGTAACTGATATAACGACTGGGTCTCTCTAGTCGATGACTCGTCGCCGGAATAAATGACGGTTTCACCACCAGATTCTGATCTGTCCTCGTATTCCTCTCCATGGATGACTTCCATGAAGGCATGCTTCATGATAGGCTTGACCCGGGCGGATCTCGCACGCTGAGCCGTTTCGACGAGGTTGGTGCAGATGTCTGGCTCAGGGCCCGGTTCACCGATCTTGCCAATGAAAACGTGTGTGCCACCAAAGGGGACCTGATACCCGTACTCGATTGAACCGGCCTCCGGTACCCAGCCTGCATCGTCGATGTAGAGCTTGCCACGACAACTCTTGGTCATCCGGCCTACAACGTAACCCTTGAGCCCTTCGAAGTTGCCCTCTAAGAACTTGAAACCATCGTGCGATATCCCCACGGTGGGCGCCAACTGTCGTGGGATTGTCACGGCAGATGTCCTCGTGAAAGGACTTAGTTGTGGAGCCATCACTATGGGTTACTTAAATGGGTTAAAGCGGACAAGGGACGCAAGAGAGTTTTATACTAGTTTGGCCCCTTACGATGAAGGTAAAAGCCTACGTCTAGTTGTGATGGAATTGATGGGGTTTCGATGACCAGGGAGCGAATACGCTTAGCCTGAGTCTCGAGTTGTTGTCTGTTGTCCTGAACCGCCGCCGGGTCGTCCCCTTATATACATGGGTTTACGCCCGTCGGTTTACAGAGTCCCGAGGCTGGCTCATAAACGTGTCCGGCTCGGTCTCCGCTCTTTCTACCTTACAATGCAAGTTACATATCAATGCCGGTTTATGGATACGGGCCTTAAAGCGGTTCTGGGCCCTGGGCCTTTACACCGTGTTATTGTCTATCTTCATAGGCTTTAAGTATAACTAACTACTGATGAAGTTAACCCAGCCTCTCCTGGCCGGTTTACACCTATTAGTAATATCCCCAACAACATCTCCATCATCACCTTTCTGTTTCTTACTGTTGGCCTTTTTTCGCGGAGTATGTCGGGGGTTAGGTGCGACATATGCCAAAGGATGGCTTATCATGGTGGGGGCGAGTAGAACGTCGCCGGTGCCTGGAAGCGGGATGAGGCGTAGACATGCACGCCGACGGATCTTACCCAGCTTCGGGGCTCTCCGAGGAGATAACACCCCTACTGCTGCTCTGCGGGGTCTCCGCATGGTCACTATGGTGATATGTGTACAAAGTTGCTCCTCGAGCTGTGTTCTGGAGGTAGGAGAGGGCAAGGCTAGCTCTCTCCCTTCTATGCTTCTGTCTAGTGGTAAAAGGATCGAACCCTTTGCATGGGTGCTCCGGGGGGTTTATATAGGCCTACCCCTCGGGGGTACAATGGTAATCCGACTGGGCGCGGGTCCCAGCCGTCTGTCTCTTAGGCCGCCGTCTTCTCCGCCGACTCCTGGGGGCCACCTCTGGTGGGCCCCGCCGACCGACCTGGCCACTGTAGCCGCGCCTATGATGACGTTGGCTGGGTCATGGGGGCGTGGCAACAGTGCCGCCGCCTGGCGGGCGATCACTGTCGCCACTCCCCGTCTTATCTGGTTAATGGCGTGTGGGGCCCGTGGGAGGAACGGGCCGACTCTCGGAGGCCGACTCCCACGGGGTCCGTCTTCGGGTGCTCTCGCCGTCTTCGTCCCTCCCGCTGACTAGCGGGGCCCGCCGTCTCCAGGCCGTACATGCGGGCCAACATGGGAACAGTGCTCCGTCGTCAGGGCGATCGTCAGGGCCAGTATGGCGACAGTGCCGCGCCGGACGGAGCTCTCCTCCGGTACGGCATACTGTAGCCATACCTGCCCCTGGTAATCAATGTAGGGGAGGGCCGTACTCCGACCATCCCCGGTCTCGTCCTTCTTCTCGAAGGCAGAGAGTGGTGAAGTCGCGGGCCGACTCCCCATAGTCGGCCTCCCTGGAGTCGCCGATCGGGAGTCACAGCCGTCTCTGGGACTCAGCCGTGAGTGGGTGTCGGCGATGCTGCGGCCGACATCCAGAGTCGGCTGATCGTCTTGGGATTCTTTGAGGGGCGTAGCCTGCCCCGATGTCTTGAAAGGTTCTGGGTCTCGGGTTAGCCTACCCGTGGCCCAATACTCCGACAGTAGTCCCCGAAGCTGGTGAGGCACCGAGGGAGACCTGTCGAGGAGCCTCAACAGTTTCTTCCTCCGAGTAGATCGTGGGGGAGGCGATCTTATCGAGGCCGCCTCCGACAAGCCGACTATGGGAAGCCGGACTCGTGGAAGGTCCTCTTGCTTTTCAAAGAGTTTGAAAGTCGTAGCGGGATTCGGGCGGCGTGCCTGATAAGCCACACGGCCGCCGCCCGTTGCGGACCCGCCGAGGGACGCCACGTGGACGAGCCAGTCTGCCAGCCCACGTGCGCGACGGGACAGGCCCATGGGTGGGGCCCGCCATTACCGTGCCTTGGCCCTCGAACGGATTCATTGCGGCCGCGCGGGCGGTTGAGCTTCTCAGCGCAGTAAATGCGCGTGGTAACTTCCGTGGTAAATCATGGGGGTCGTGGGGGCGTGGGCGCAGTTAATCCCACAACATCCCCTCGGCTCTTCAGCCCGCAGGCCTATAAGTAGGCGGAGGGAACGGGGCGGCGAAGCACGCGCGCCCGCTCCCCTCTACTCCCCTTGCTTCTTTTCTCCTCCTTCTTTCTCCCACCGCTGCCGCGCCGGACTGCGCCCTGCACGCAGCGATGAGCTCTTCTTCCGCCGCTGCGCCCACCGCCGTGTGCTCCGGCGTATGGGATGGCTCTGAGATCGACGACGACATGATTGACTTCCTCCGCAAGACGCACCGCATCCCCGGCACGCACCTTGTGCAGGCCCGCGTTCCACCGCCGACGGAGGTGACGCCGGCGCCGGAGGAGGGCGAGCGGCTCGTGTTCCGCTCCCACCTCATGCGCGGGCTGGGGCTGCCGGCGAGCGGGTTCTTCCGCTCGTTCCTAGAATTTCACGGCCTCCAGCCGCACCACCTCACTCCAAACAGGGTGGTGCTGCTGGCGGCCTTCACTTCGTTGTGCGAGGGCTTCCTCGGCGTTCTCCCCACCATCGAGCTGTGGGGAGAGTTCTTTCATTCCAAGCTCGGCACGCATGTCGCCGGCGTGCCAGCTCAATGTGGTGCCTTCATCGCGCTGCGGAGGTCGACGGCCGACAACCCGTTCCCTGCCATCCAGCTGATCAAATCGGTGAAGATGTGGCAGCGCTCCTACTTCTATGTGAAGAACGTCGCCTCAGACGGCGACTGGGTTAACCTGCCGGCTTATGCAGCCGGCGCACCAGCCGGGAGGCAGCCCAGCTGGTCCTACCGCGCCAAGATGCTGACCCCGGCTGGAGCCGCCGCCGTATCGCGACTTCGAGTGCTGACGCAGTCGGCCGGCTTGACCGGAGCCGACTTGCTGGCCGCCTTCGTGGTTCGCCGAGTCCTCCCGCTCCAAGGCCGGCCTCATCTGATCTGTCAGATGAGCGGCCACCGGGACCCCAGTCGGACGTGCACCAAGGACATGCCTCACGCGGAGGTAGCCGACACGGTGAACTACATCGCGAGCTGCGGCCTCTCGAAGGATTGGCAGTTCGGCCTGGAGCCGTACTCGCGCGCCAACCCCCCGCCGGTGGTAAGTGATTCTTCTTCTTCTTCTTCTTCAGCCGAATCCGACTCCTGACCTCTTTATTCTTATCTCTTGAACCAGAACCCTCTCCTCCAGCCCGCGGCCGGCGCCACGGGGCCACCCTGCCAGTTTTCCCCCGATCGGGCGGAGAGCGACATCGACGACCCCGACTTGGGGGCGGCGGCGATGGAGGCCGACGCCGAAGGGGGCGGCGAAGGAGAGAAAGGCGGCCCCGGGCCCTCGGCCACCTTCGCCGACTGGCCCGCCGGCGAAGATGGGGGAGTCGCCCCGCGCCATCAACGGAGGCAAGACGGCGCGAGGAAGCGTCGGGCCGGGCCGAGTTCCCTCGGAGGCAGAGAAAAGAAGTTTAAGGGGGCGGCCGCCGCGACCAAACGGGAAGAGGCAGTCGCGAGGGCCCATCGCTTCCGCAAGGAAGTGAAGAAGCGGCCGCTGTCTTCTGGGTACGTGTTTCTCTTCCTAGTCTTGTTTTATCTCTTGGTGGATTTTGTCTGAGTCCTTACGTGTCTTCGTTGTTCCAGCGCTCCCCTCACTCTTGGGAGAGTCGCCGCCGCCTCCATCAGGGGGTCGGTGGAGTTGTCCGCCATGACTCGGCGTATCGACCCCGCTGCCGACCTCCGGGAAGCGACGGAACGGAACACGCAGGAGGAGCGTGATGAGGACGAGGCCGCCCGCCGGGAGAAGGCAGAGGCTGAGAAGGCGGCCGCCTCCACCCAGGAGGGGCTGGAGGGAGCAGAAGCCGCCGCCGCGGCCAAAGAGCGGGCCGAAGAAGCCGTGCGCCGCCAGTCGGCGCTGCTCGTTATCCCGTTGCGCTCGGCGCCGCCTCCGGATCCCATGGAGCAGTCTGGGGAGGCCGGCGGGGAACACGCCGTCGTGGAGAGGGAGGGCGGCGATGCCCCCGGTCTGGACACTGTGGTGCCGCCATCATCGCCTCCGCCGCCATCGGGAGGCGCGAGGGAAGAACGGCCGGCGGACCCGCCGGTGCCGCCGACCACGGATGAAGCCGAGGCGAACTTGCTTCTCCAAGTCGCCTCGCCGACACGCCGCCGTCTGGAGAAGGCGACTTCAGCGCCGCGACCTCTGGAGACTGGAGCAGCCAGCTCGGCCGCCCCAGACGTCGAGGCGACGAGCGCCGCGCCCGTTGGGTGGGTGTGAGGAGGCGGCACCGGCCCGCTGAACCAGGCGCTCCTGGACGTCCAGGCGAAGCTGCGGGCCGAGAACGACGCCCTCCAGAACTGCACCAAAGCGCATCTGGCGTCGCGTGCGGCCGTCCGGGTATGTTTCTTCTGTTTTTGTTTTTCTTGCTCTTCTTTGTGGGGGCGCGCCAGCGCACCCACTGGGTGTAGTCCCCGAGTTCCGAGCCGGCTGCTGAGCAGGCGGGTTGGAACTCTACTGGCGAGTTCCAGACGCTTATTCTTTTTGAAAATGCTTATCATAGGACTACCACAACCTCCGAGTCACCGTCTTCAACCGCAATGTTGAAGAGCTGGGCAAGCGGACTGCCGACTTGTCGGAGAGCCGGAGTGAGTTTCCTTCTTTTTGCGGGGGCGCGCTGGCGCACCCGCGGGCTGTAGTCCCCGAGATTCGGGCCGACTGCTGCGCAGTCAGGCCGGATCTTCTTGGCGACCTTTTCTGATGACTTGTGTCCTTTTTCTTCTTTCTTCAAAGGCCAACGCCGTTCTTCAGCAGCAGCTGGGCGAAGCCAACACCGCCTTGCGCGCCAAGGAGGTGGAGTGTGGCAAGCTCGTCACGGAGCGCGACCTGCTGGCCGCGCAGCTGGCGGAGCAGAAGGAGCTGCTCAAGAAGGCGCAGGAGGAGGCGAAGGAGAGGGAGGCTGGGCTCCAAGCTGAGTTCGAAGCCGGGAACTCCTCCTGGACCGATAAGGAGGCGATGCTGACCTCTGGCTTCCACGAAATTGAAGATATCGTTGATGGTAAGTTTTCTTTACTCGCTTCCTTTGGGCAGCCAACTGTGGTCCGACTCTTGCCCTTTCTGACTTGCTTCTCTTTTTTCCGCCTTGGTAGATTTCTTCCCAGGCCATGCGCAAGCCGCCGTTCAAGCCATCGAGGCCGATCGCGAAGTGCGGAGGGCGGCCGACGAGGAGGTTGCTGCCAACGCCCCCCGGACTCTTGATGAACAACTTTTGAGCATGGAGGCTCGCCTGCGGCCGGCTCACCGGATGCTGCGCCGGCTTCAGCGCGCTGGCGCCCAGGCGATCGCTGCTTTGTGGCCGGAGATGCCGATTCTGCGCACCCCCAGCCGGACAGCCGACTAGCTGGAGGTCGCAGCAGGCCGCTTGGAGGCCTGGAAAGGTTCCTCGGCACGCGCCGGAGCGCGTTGTGCCTTGGAGTTCGTCAAGGCGTGGTATCCGGACCTGAGCCTGGACCAGCTGGCCACGCTCCGGGCTGAGGCCCAGCCGGAGCTGGCAGCCATGAAGGACGACTTTGTCAAGCGCGCCGCGGCACTCGCCGAGTATGTCGACCCCAATGTCTTTGTTCCTGAGCTAGCTGACAACGGCGAGGAGGCGTCGCCGGAGTGGTTCGGGATGAACCCGAACTACGGCGAGGACTAGGCAGAGGTAATCGGCTCCAGCGTCGAGGAGGGAGGCGAGGTGGAGATCGGAGACGAGATGGAGGCGCCAGAAGCCGGAGCGGGCGATCATCCTCAGCTCGACCGTGCCTCCAACAACGAGCCGCGCCCAACTGCGCCGACTTCTACTGGAGGTGATCAAGCCGAGTCTGCCCAGCCGGCTGCCCCAACGTCCGACACCGCCATCTCTTCTGAGCCCCCGAACCCGTCTGCGACTTCATAAGCCGCTGCCTTGCTTTATTTATCTGTTTGGTAGCTGCTCGAAGAATTTTGTTAATTCGCACAACTCCACCCGCTGGGTGTATTTTGAACTTACGTTCAATGATTCGGCCAATGGCCTCTGTTATGTAAATATTTATCTAGATTCTATCATTTCTTGCTTATTGCTCTTTTGGCTTCTTCCTTTTGCTGCCTTCCCCTAGATGCCGTCTTTGCCAGTCGGGTAGCCGTTTCGTGGACTGCCGTTGGATCAAATACTTGGCTACTTTGGGGAAGGCAAGTACTCAGCCATTCTAGAGTTTGGTTAGCAAGTCGGATAGAAAACAGTAAGCCGACTATTAGGAGTCGGATTTGTGAGGAACTGCTGGAAAGCCGGCTCGAGCTATGTTTGTGCTTTGAGTCCTTAGCCATTTTTCATGTGGGCACCCATTCTTCCCTACTCCTGCCCGCCGGGCAGCCGCTCCGCAAGCTGCAGCTTCTAACAGGAGACGGCTTAAGCACCACACACTACTTGTCCGACTGCAGGAAGCGTTTCATAGCGTGAAACGGCAAGTCCCCGGGCCGACTAGTCGAGCCCGGCGCCAAGCGGCATAACAAAGAGTAGCATACTCAGAAGCATAATACTTATTATACAGACGTAAAAAGGGGCAGTCCCCGAGTCCATCTCGGGGGGCCCAGAGTCTTGGTACTTCAGTATAAAAGGGTAGCGTGGTACATACTGCATCAGCTGTAAAATCTTCGAAGAAGATTCGCGTTCCATGGTCGCTCCGTCTCTTTCCCGGAGTCGTCCCTATTTCGTGCTCGGGGCTTCTGAGCGTCGATCAGGTAGTAGGAGTCGTTGCCTAGCACCTTGCTGATGATGAAGGGGCCTTCCCAAGGTGCAGACAACTTGTGCTGGCCGGCTGTTCGCTGGATCAGCCGGAGCACAAGGTCGCCTTCTTGGAAGGATCTCGGCCTGACCTTCCTGTTGTAGTAGCGACGTAGGCTCTGCTGGTAGATGCTGGACCGGCTGAGTGCCAACAGCCGGCCCTCTTCCAGCAGATCGACGCCATCTTGTCATGCTTCTTCTGCTTCCTCCGCAGTGTACATCGTGACTCGCGGGGAGTCGAACTCTATATCCGTTGGGATGACGGCTTCAGCACCGTAGACGAGGAAGAAGGGTGTGAAGCCGGTCGACTTGTTTGGAGTCGTGCGCAAACTCCAGAGGACGGCTGGCAACTCGTCAAGCCAACAGCCGGCCGAACGCTCCAGTGGTTCGACCAACCGAGGCTTGATGCCGGACAGGACGAGGCCATCCGCCCGCTCCACCTGCCCGTTCGACTGCGGATGGGCAACGGACGCTAAGTCCAGTCGGATGCCCTGTGTCGTGCAGAAACGGGCCAAGGCGCCTTTGGCAAAGTTGGTGCCGTTGTCGGTGAAGATGCTATGCGGTATGCCATACCGAATTGTGATGTCTGAGATGAATGTCACGGCAGTCGGACCATTCAATTTCTTGATGGGCTTCACTTCTATCCACTTGGTGAACTTGTCCACCGCGACAAGCAGATGAGTTAAGCCGCCTCGTGCCGTCTTGAAGGGTCCTACCATATCCAGGCCCCAAACTGCAAAGGGCCAGGCGATGGGGATAGTCTTAAGTGCTGAAGCCGGCTGATGCGGCTTGGATCGGAACTTCTGGCACCCCTTGCATTTCTGGACCAACTCCTTGGCCTCTTCGAGGGCAGTCAGCCAGAAGAAACCGTGTCGGAAGGCTTTGGCGACAAGTGCTCTTGAGGCCGCATGGTGGCCGCACTCGCCTTGATGGATATCTCTGAGAATCGCTTGGCCTTGCTCTGGCTCGACGCAGCGCTGGTAGACGCCTGTGACGCTGCGTCTGACCAGCTCTCTGTTGATTACGGTGTATGCTGCCGCTCGGCGTTGTATTTGCCGAGCCAAGGTTTCATCAGTTGGTAGCTCCTTGTTCACCAAGAATTTGAGGATGGGCTGGGCCCATGATGGTGCCGTTATCTCTTCAACCGCCAGAACTGCAACTTGGACGAGGGCGGCCGGGCTGGGAGGCGACGGGCTGGGGTCCGCGGCCGCTTGCTGGATCAGTGAAGTCTCCGGGCCGAGTGGTGCAGTCCCCGGGCCGAGTTCTGGAGTCCTTTCTCTGGTCGCCGCAGTCCCCGGGCCGAGTTCTGAAGTCCCCGGGCCGGCTTTGACTGCGGCGTTCTTGGAGTCATCTGCGAGGGTTTTTGCGCCGTTTGCTTGGGCTTTGGAGTCGGATCCGACTTCTTCTGGAGGAGCCGGCACAAAAATGGAGTCTGACTCTGGCGAAGGCTTGATGGATGGATTGAGGAGGCACTGAAGAGCGACGCCAGATGGTATTGCTTGGCGAGTGGAGCCGATTCGTGCCAAAGTATCTGCTAGGTTGTTGTCGTTTCTTGGCACATGGAGGAACTCGCACCCCTCGAAATATCTGCTGAGTTGCTGCACGAGGAATCGGTAGCTTGCCATGTTTGCGTCCTTGGCGTCCCAGTCGCCAGATGATTGCTGGACCACCAAGTCGGAGTCGCCATAACACAGGATCCGGCGAATGCCGAGTTCTTTGGCAAGCCGGAGCCCGTGAATGAGCGCCTCGTACTCGGCGACGTTGTTGGAGGCGGCGAAATGGATCTGCAACGCATATTGGAGCTTGTCGCCTTTGGGAGAGGTGAGAACGACGCCGGCTCCCAAGCCGGTGCGCATCTTGGAGCCGTCAAAATGCATCCGCCAATGAGTGGAGTCGGGCGATGGCGGCAGGTACTGGGTCTCGGCCCAGTCGACGAGGAAATCGGCCAGTGCTTGCGACTTGATGGCGGTGCGGGGTTGATAGTAGATCGTGTAAGGCGCCAACTCTATGGCCCATTTGGCCACTCGGCCAGACGCATCTCGGCTTCCAATGATCTCGGCCAATGGAGCTGTGCAGACCACTGTGATTGGGTGCTCTTGGAAGTAAGGCTTCAGCTTCTTGGCGGCGAAGTGCACGCCATAACACATCTTCTGGTAGTGGGGGTAGTTCTGCTTGGAGGTCGATAATACTTCACTCAGGTAATATACCGGTCTCTGGACTAGCAGTGCCTTGCCTTCCTCCTTGCGCTCTACTACAATGACTGTGCTGACTACTCGGCTGGTGGCGGCGATGTACAGGAGCATGGGCTCCTTGGGAGTCGGAGCCGCCAACACAGGGGGAGTAACCAACATCTTCTTCAGCTGCAGAAAGGCCTCATCCGCCTTGTGGTTCCACTCGAAAAAATTGGTCTTCTTCATGAGCTGGTACAACGGGAGAGCTTTCTCGCCCAGCCGACTGATGAAACGACTGATGGATGCCAGGCAGCCAGTGAACTTCTGCACATCCAACAGTCGGCTGGGTACCTCCATCCTCTCGATGGCCTTGATCTTCACAGGGTTGCACTCTATGCCGCGTTCGGAGAGCAGGAAGCCGAGTAGCTGGCCTGCTGGTACTCTGAAAACGCACTTCTCGGGGTTCAGCTTGATCCGGAATCGGCGCAGGTTCTCAAATGTTTCTTTGAGGTCTTCCAGCAAAGTTCTGCGCTTTTCTGTCTTCACCACCACATCATCCACGTAAACGTGGGCATTTCGGCCGAGTTGCTTGAGGAGGCACTTCTGCATGCAACGCTGAAAGGTGGCGCCGGCGTTCCTCAAGCCGAACGTCATGGTCAGGTAGCAGAAGGCTCCAAACGGCGTGATGAAGGCGGTCTTTAATCGGTTTGCCGGGTTCAGCTTGATCTGGTGATATCCTGAATAGGCATCTAAGAAGCTCAACAGCTCGCATCCGGCTATGGAGTCTATCACCTGATCGATTCTCGGCAAAGCAAACGGGTCCTTGGGGCAGGCTTTGTTGAGGCTTGTGTAGTCAATACACATTCGCCACTGCTTGTTCTTCTTCAGTACTAAAACTGGGTTTGCTAGCCACTCTGGGAAAAATACTTCCATGATAAAGCCGGCTGCAACGAGCTGGGCTATCTCTTCACCAACAACTCTTCTCTTCTCTTCTGACAGGCGGCGCAAGGGCTGCCTGACGGGCTTCGCATCAGACCGGACATGTAACTTGTGCTCG
Organism: Aegilops umbellulata; assembly: GCA_032464435.1. Classification (NCBI taxonomy): domain Eukaryota; kingdom Viridiplantae; phylum Streptophyta; class Magnoliopsida; order Poales; family Poaceae; genus Aegilops; species Aegilops umbellulata. Next base: position 448,549,974 of record CP136054.1, read on the forward strand.
GCGAATTCCGTCGGCACACCAGGCATGTCTTTGGGGGACCATGCGAAGATGTCCCGATTCTCACGGAGGAAACCGACGAGCTCGCCTTCCTATTTGCTGTCAAGGTTTGCACCTATGACAGCGTACCTCTCCGGGTGCTCTGGGTCCAAGGGTATCTTCTTCGTTTCCTTCGCTGGCTTGAACGAGCCCTCAGCATCCGACTCCTTGGGGTTGGGCGACATCTCAGGCTGCTTGTCGGCCATCGCCACAACCCGATCAAGAAGCTGCTTCTCTGCTGCAATGACCAGGGACTCGGCCAGCCGACTGCTCTCGGCTGCACAAGCGGACGACTTCCTGTAGTCGCCGGTCACAGTCAGAATTCCCTTGGAACTCGGCATCTTCATCTTGAGGTAGGCGTAGTGGGGGACCGCCATGAACTTGGCCAAAGCAGGTCGGCCAAGCAGCGCATGGTATGGGCTTCTGAGGTCCACCACTTCAAACCAGACTGGCTCTCGGCGGAAATGTTCCTTATCCCCGAAGAGGACGTCTATCAGAATCTTGCCGATTGGGGAGCAGGAAAGGCCAGGGACGATCCCATGGAACACGGTTCGGCTGCTCTGGAGCTGTCTTTGCTTGATTCCCAGCTTCTCCATCGTATCCTTGTACAGGATGTTGATACTGCTACCTCCATCTATCAGAACTCGCGAAAAGCGAGCTGCCCGCCTATCAGTGGCAAAAGTGGCCTCCAGGACCAGGGCATAGGACCCTGGATTCGGCATCACCTCTGGGTGATCAGCTCTGCTCCAGCTGATAGGCTTCTCGGACCAGTGCATGAACTCTGGAGTGTCTGATGCCACTGCGTTGACTTCTTGCTGCTGCAGCCGCCTGCTGCGTCTGTCATCTGCCACACTGGTGAACACCACGTAGGTTCCATGCTCTTCCGGGTACTCGTCTTGTACTGCGCCGACTGGCCTGGCAGCCGGCTGCTGGGGCGGAGGCGGAGGCGGCTGCCCAGCCGGTGGGGGAGGCGCCAGACCGTCTCCTTTGGCAATCCGGGTAAGCCAGTAGCACTTTCTGGTGATGTGGTTCGACGGCTTCGCGCCGCTGTGGAACTTGCAGGGACCATTCAGAGTCTGCTCGTAGGAGAAAGCCGGCAACCAATTGGGCTTGCCGCCCTTCTGCCGCTTGCGCGGTGGCTGCTCCTCCGGCTGTTGGTCTTCGACCGCCGCGACCTGCCGGCTACTGGAAACCGGCTGCAGGGCCTTGCGCTTGTGATCGTTCTGCTGTTGTCGCCGACTGGTGTCTCCAGCCGGGGTTCTGGGAGCCTGAGGGGCCATTTTGCCGGTCGCGCTGACTTGGATCTCCGTCTTCATAGAAGAGTCGGCTGTGGCGTACTTGTCTGCTATGATCAGCAGCTCATCCAGGGTCTCCGGCTCGTCACAGAGGAGCTTATGCTTGAGGAGGGTGCCTTCTCTGCACCCGGCGGTGAAGTACTCGATGGCCTGCACCTCGTGCACGCCCTCGCAGGAGTTTCGAAGCTCGGCCCAACGCGTGAGGTAGTCGCGAGTCGATTCGTCGGGGCCTTGCACGCACAAGGAGAGCTGGCGAGGCTTGGGAGGTCGCTTGTATGTGCTCGTAAAGTTGCGGATGAAAGCCTCGGTGAAGTCGGACCAGCCGTTGATGCTGCGGGTTTTCAGGCTATTCAGCCATGTCCGGGCTGTGCCCTGGAGCATGAGCGGAACATACTTCACGGCAACACGCTTGTTGCCGTTCGCTATGCTGACGGCTGTGGAGTAGTCAACCAGCCAGTCCTCTGGCTTCACGGAGCCGGTGTACTTGGGAGTGTCTCTAGGGAGGGTGAACCCTTTGGGGAAGGGCTCATCTCGAATGTGGGGGCCGAAACAAGGCGGTCCCAGCTCGTCTTCTTCTTCGAGCGCCAGGGATCGATGGAGTCAGTCGATCCGGTGGTGGGCATCATTCTCTCCGAATCCCTCTCGGCGGCCGAGGCGGCCTCTGAGAGTCGGATGGTCGACAGGCGGCGGGGAGACTCGCCTTTCTCTGCGGGGCGGAGGAGGCACATAGTCGTCCCGCCGCTCTACTGCTCTTGGGCGGCCTTCTTGGTCGCGCTCGATGGTGAGGCGAGTCCGACTGCGGCTCGCAGCCGGCTCCTTGTCTTTTCTTCCACGAACCCCGCCAGTCGGCGTCCGAGATGTCGCGCCTTGGTCTCGGTGGGGCGGCGGGTCGTCGTTCTGCTGCTGCGGCCCCTCGGTTTGGCAGCCGGCCGCGTTCTGCACGCCAGCCGCGTCGAGGAGTTGCTGGACTCGCTCCGTCATCAGTCGGCGCTCTTCGCCTTCGAGTCCATCTAACTCGTCTGCCGCCGCCTGGGCAGCTCGAATGTTCTCGGCGGGCGTGGCGTATACGGGGCGATTGGCCCCGAACATGCTGGCGATGTCCGCACCGCGTTGCCGGACCGCGCCTAGGCGGCTCGGCCCTATCGGAGCCGGCGAGCCGCCCACAGCGCGATCCATCTCACGCTGGTAGGCCTCTAACAAGCGTCTCATGCTGGCCAGCCTCTTCGCGCCTTCGACGAGCTGGAGGCGGCGTGCCTCCAGCGCTTCGGCGTCGGCGTCCTCTGGAATGGGCGCATCCAGGTCTTGTAGCGCTGCATCAAGCGGGTCGCGAGCTCCTCCGTCGGAGCGCTCGCCATGGCCGATGACGAGCACTTCTGTGATGGTGCTCCCGCTGCCCTCCGCGCGAGGGAGCGGCTCGTCGTAGACCACCACGTTGGTGGGGAAGGCGTCGAGCGACGCGGTGTCGGAATCGACCAGCATCGGGTCGGTGGAGCCTACGGACTCCAGGTCAGTGGCAGGCTCGCCAGCAACATGGAGGTCGTCGAGGAGGCCCGCGAGAAGGCTCTCGGGGCCGCCGGTGCCTGCGTCGGATGCAGGCTCGTCGGAGAGGCTAACCTCGCCGACAAGATCGGCGAGGCAGCTGGCCGCGCAAACGGTCTCAACGTCGCGCAGCGCGTCGGCGTGAACTTCTTCTGGCGTGTCGGGTTGGCTGCGCTCGCCAGGGAGGAAAAGGGTTCCTGTCCAGAACAGATCTCCGGACGACGGTGCACCTCGCCCCACGGTGGGCGCCAAATGTCGGGGGTTAGGTGCGACATATGCCAAAGGATGGCTTATCATGGTGCGGGCGAGTAGAACGTCGCCGGTGCCTGGAAGCGGGATGAGGCGTAGACATGCACGCCGGCGGATCTTACCCAGCTTCGGGACTCTCCGAGGAGATAACACCCCTACTGCTGCTCTGCGGGGTCTCCGCATCGTCACTATGGTGATATGTGTACAAAGTTGCTCCTCGAGCTGTGTTCTGGAGGTAGGAGAGGGCAAGGCTAGCTCTCTCCCTTCTATGCTTCTGTCTAGTGGTAAAAGGATCGAACCCTTTGCATGGGTGCTCCGGGGGGTTTATATAGGCCTACCCCCGGGGGTACAATGGTAATCCGACTGGGCGCGGGTCCCAGTCGTCTGTCTCTTAGGCCGCTGTCTTCTCCGCCGACTCCTGGGGGCCACCTCTGGTGGGCCACGCCGACCGACCTGGCCACTGTAGCCGCGCCTCTGATGACGTTGGCTGGGTCATGGGGGCGTGGCAACAGTGCCGCCGCCTGGCGGGCGATCACTGTCGCCACTCCCCGTCTTATCTGGTTAATGGCGTGTGGGGCCCGTGGGAGGAACGGGCCGACTCTCGGAGGCCGACTCCCACGGGGTCCGTCTTCGGGTGCTCTCGCCGTCTTCGTCCCTCCCGCTGACTAGCGGGGCCCGCCGTCTCCAGGCCGTACATGCGGGCCAACGTGGGAACAGTGCTCCGTCGTCAGGGCGATCGTCAGGGCCAGTATGGCGACAATGCCGCGCCGGACGGAGCTCTCCTCCTGTACGGCATACTGTAGCCATACCTGCCCCTGGTAATCAATGTAGGGGAGGGCCGTACTCCGGCCATCCCCGGTCTCGTCCTTCTTCTCGAAGGCAGAGAGTGGTGAAGTCGCGGGCCGACTCCTCATAGTCGGCCTCCCTGGAGTCGCCGATCGGGAGTCATAGCCGTCTCTGGGACTCAGCCGTGAGTGGGTGTCGGCGATGCTGCGGCCGACTTCCAGAGTCGGCTGATCGTCTTGGGATTCTTTGAGGGGCGTAGCCTGCCCCGATGTCTTGAAAGGTTCTGGGTCTCGGGTTAGCCTACCCGTGGCCCAATACTCCGACAGAGTATTAGCCTCCACTGGTAAATCGGCCTCCATAGTCTCTCCATCAATTCGATCGATAAGCCTCGCCACCCCAGAAGATTTGGATGGCTCAACTAGCACAATCGCCATGGTCGTACTAGTAGCAGGAAGCAGGTTTTGCATTGCTGCACCATGCTTACCCAACACATTTGAATTTCTGACATCCTGGCTGGTCAACACATTTTGTTGGGATCTCGTATCCGTCTCCAAATCCTCTGTCCCTCCTTGATTGAATATCGCATTATGGCGCCAACTGTTCATCATTCCATCTCCATGAGTCATGGGGGGCACGCTTCCTCGGCCAGCCCCAGAATCAGGGTCTATTCCTGCATCTCTCCCACGTCCGAACCCCGAGTTGTGGCCAGGTCCAGCACGTCCACGACCTGAAAATTGACCAATTCCCCTGCCTCGTCCTCGACTCTGGTCACCATCCGCAAGCAGAAAGTCCCCCCATTCGAGCTTGGATACATCATGTTCCCCGGTGCCGCATTCCTCATACCAATGCCCTAGCATGCCATAATTTCCACAGAAAATCGGAAGTTTTTCATACTATACCTGATAATATTCAGTTTTCTCCTTCATGGTTATGCCCACAAATCTGATCAACTTCTTCTTTACATTAAGCTCTACTCTAACTCTGAAAAATTCTCCCGCAAAGCCTGCAGGAAGCGTGGTTTGAACTTCAAGAACTTTCCCATCTTCCAGCACATGCCCTCGATTGCTGCTGGTATCAAGAAGTTATCAGGGAGCTTAAGGATCCTAACCCACACGACTATCTTGTTAAGAACAATCGTACGAGGGTTTTCAAACCCATCATATTCAGCCAACATCACACCCTGATTGCGAAACAGCCAGGGTCCCTTGTTCATCGCTGTGTTCCAATCTCCGAAACAGGAAAACTGAACCGTAAAGAGATTATCCTCTATCTTGCGCCATCTGGGTTCCCTAGCGGGATTCCAAGCAGATCTCATGTCCGCATAGAGGGCCGACGGGCTGAAGCCCTTATTAGTGTGTACCTTGGCAATTGCAAGCCACTTCGCAGCGATCGGTTCGTCCTTGAAGGCATCTTCCCAAACAAAGTGGTCTTCCTCATCCTCATGCAGATCAAGTCTTCCAAGCAGACCCTCTACTGGTTCCTTGCGCTGTCGGGATCCTCTAGCTTCTTCCTGCGTCACCATCAGGCCACAGAAACCCTAACCCTCGGAAAGGTTGTGAACAAGAACCACCTCGCGTCACCCAAGAATCCCAGGGGGATCTTGATGCCGGGGTGGAGGTCAAGGCAAAACGCGATCGATATCTCACTCTCGACGGGAGCCGCCGGAGGAAGCCGAAATCCTAGGTCGCCTTCCTCGGGGATGCCTCGCGTGTACAGGTCGCAGGCAGAGAACTGCAGGAGAAGCTAATACAGGACATTTTAAACTCAACATACAAGTTTATAAAACCGAAAACTCATGGGCGTGAACGGGCTCGCCTACTCACGGAATCGTGAGTCGTTCCTTCACTTCGGGATGTTGGCCGCATGGTGTATGTCAGGGTGTGTACGGCGGCTTGTTTAATGCGAGCAATGGATGGAAGAGGCGACGGACGTCTACGTAGCAGAGACGACGTCTACGACCTGTATGCACACGTGCACAATGTTGGACGCGTGCACGGCAGCACCCCCTAGTCGGTATGGTGGTTTTTTTTGACGGGAAAATAGAGATTCCATTAAACTTCAAGCACAACAATGTCACTGGCTAACAGTTTTACAATGCAATTGTAGGCAGAGGCCTCCCAGAAGGAGTCATCAGACCCAGAATGAACGCCCAGCTTGGCAAGCTCATGGGCTACAGAGTTACACCGTCGGTATGGTGGTTGGTCGGACGTCCACCACACACATTGATTTTTTTAGCAAGATGGCCGCGCTTTTTTTTAACGCCACAAGACAGCCACGCTGGCGATTTTTTTAGGGTCACCACGCTGGCGATTTTATGGACCCCAAATTTTGGCACACGAATTTTTAAGTGTCCCAACTCAAAAAGTTATAAGTATCTAAAACTTACAGTTATGATGTTCATAGTTTCTGAAATGTTACAATTTTGTTGTTCGCTCGCACTAACATTAAGATTTCAATGTTCATGTTTTTGAAACTTGTGATTTTATTTTTCGCTCGCACTAAGTTTCAACGATTGAAAATTAACATTTTTTTACAGAAAATCGTCAAAACATATATAAAGTGGATCTTATTTGAAAGCCCTTGTCACAAGCAATATGAATCTGAAAATGAAACTTAATTTAAATTTTGATTAAAAACATATAAATGTTTTAAATTCGAAAGCCAAAATAATGAGGCAGGGGCATTTGGGGTGTTCAAAGATGAACATAACAGAGAGATATTCATTTGCGCTGATCCACCAACTCACCTAGCACTGTTGTGATTGCTGATCGGCAAGTTCCAATGTTCCATAGTTATAGTGATGTTGTATTATCAAGCTAATCACCTTTGTTGTTAAACCATATGTCTAGAATTTGAGGGTACATGAAAGTTGATGGTAGTTGCAAACATGAGTGCCGACAAAGTTCTTGAAGACATGATGCAAAGTGTATTGTGATTTATGCTTCATATATAAAGTGGGGCGCGGGCCTGTTTTGAGAAGTGGTTGAGCCGTAAATATGTTATATTATTGCTTGGGTTGTAGTGTCCACCTTGGTTGTGAATAATCAAATTGCTAACTTTAACAGAAGGAACGTGATTCCGGTGCAACCTCCATATAGTTATTTGCAAGAAAAAGGAACTTCTATACAATTGCATTTTTTTTGCATATGTTAGCTTGCTGGAGAAAAAATGTGAGAGGACTTGGGACACGTAGGTGCGAGGGCCGAGTCCCTCGCGCATGTTTTTTTCTTCTGTTTTTCAATTTAAACTTTTATATGTTTTGAATAAAAAGTTCAAATTAAGTTTTGTTTTCATCTTCATGTTTTTCGTGATGAGGGCTTTCAAGTAAGATCCATTTTGAGTATGTTTTGACGAATTTAAAAAATGTTAATTTTTAACTCTTGAAACTTAGTAGACCGATGAAATCGTGAGTGCTACTCATACTACTATGTTTGAGAGACAAGGGTATTTTTTTTGACATCATTGAGAGGGGAAGTGTGTACATCGGTTGATTGTGCGTCCATGTCACATCAGAGAAAAGGAGCAGGAAATATGCGTGTTAGATTGTTTGTTGTTGCTAGGAAATCATGTGCATGGAAAAAAGTCCAAAACAAACCTTGAACTGGTAAACATAAACCGAATACTGAACTTTCAATCACTTAAGTCAACACATCAAACTCTTTGATCCCGATCTATTTTGAACCTTAAACACGTTCTCAAAGGGATCGTTGATACAACAGGTCGATCTACGCCCGGACGCGAAACATGTTTTACTTTTCGTAACAGGACATTTAAAAATAACAAATGTGATACTCACACAGAATCGAACTTGCAACCTAGCGCCGCTGACCAACTGCTGTGAGCCTCTCTGACTAAGGAATGTTGGTGAAAAATGAGAAGCGCGACAATATTTAATAATATACTACAGCCTCGAGATTTGAAAACATTTTTGACATTTTTTAGAATATTTTGAAAATTTTAAATAATCTTAAAATACTAATGTTCTTAAAAGCAAAAAAAATCAAACAGTTTGACATTTTTCAGAACATGTTTTGAAAAAAACACAGAGAAGTTTTGAAAACCTGAACCATTTTGGAAATCGGCAAACAGTTTTTAAAGTGTGAACACTTTTTAAAAAGTACAATTTTTTGACAACACGAACATATTTTGAAACCAGAACAAGTTTTAATGTGCGAACAATTTTTCCAAACAAGAACATATGTGAAACATAAACATTTTTGTGAAAAAATGGGAACAAATTTTGAAACCTGAACAAAATTTTAAATTGGGAACGAATTTTCAGAACTCGATTTTTTTTAAACATAATTTTTTTCTGAAAAAATGGGAACAAATTTTGAAACCTGAGCAAAATATTAAAGTGCGAACAATTTTTCAGAACTCATATTTTTTAAAACTTTTTTTTTGGAAAAAATGGGAACAAATTTTGAAACCTGAACAAAATGTTAAAGTGCGAACACTTTCTGAAAATCATAAGAATGGGAACAAATTTTGAAATTTGTTAGCACTTTAAAATTTTGTTCAGGTTTCAAACTTGTTCGTCTGAAATTTCTTGTTTTTTAGAAGCGTTAGCACTTTAAAAAATGTTCAGGGAAGACTCCTCATCCTCATAGGGATCAACCGAACGGCCACAACACATCGGCCAGTGGCGTCCGAGCCAAGCTGGCTGAGCTTGCTAATAACTAGATCATCGATAGCGCGCGTTGCTGCGCCAATCTATTTTTTCGGTTCAATCATAGGGATTTTCATAAGTATAAGAGAAACAAAACATGGAACTTCAATGGCATAAACAAATATCCTTTAGTAATCAGGATATTTTTATGCTAATGTTTTAGCAATTGTGTTGAGGGTAGGCACAAAAAGTAACATGAACGAAACCAAACGTATATACATCCGTAAATCTTTTTGACACAAGCAAGAAGTGACCAGATTATATGCCCACCTTTACAATATTAGCAACCTAAGGCTGAGAGCATTTATCAAATATAGCTTACATATGCTTCTCTAAATAAGCCAAGTAGGATTCTTGAGCCCAGCCAGTGTTTGAAAACAAAGGTACGCCATTAGTCAAAGATAATAAAGTTCCAAACATCCCAGATGATAAAAACATAGATGTGTTGCTGCTTCACCTGATAAAAACATGAAAACTAAAGAATTGATATTTATTCCGGGATAAGTGTATATTGACACAAAGATAATAAAGTTCCAAACATCCCAGATGATAAAAACATAGATGCGTTGCTGCTTCACCTGATAAGAACATGATTATTTTTATGTACAACATAATGTGTATATTTATTAGTTCTTAGAAGCTAGATATTTGTGTCCATAAGAGAGAGAAAACATCCCGAACTAATACTTCGGGTACATATAGCATTCACCTGGTTGATGGGGTAAAGTAATCATCAAGGGTAGTTGTTTTGTCAGCTACACATGTTCATTATAACCACTTGGTCAGAACGTTATGGAGTTGTGCAAACATATTCTAATAAACAAATACTATTGGTCAGACCTAACTTGTTCCGTGCAGGATGGGGATGAGAGGCAATTTCTGCTCATGGAGTATAAAGGTGATGCACATGGGGAGGAGAGGAAAAAGGTGCCTAGAGTGGGGAAACTCACATCGTCGGGGAGGGCAGCGACGCGGCGAGCGTGGAGAGGAGGGAGTGGAGGTCGGAGACCACGCCGTCGAGGGTCGGGGAGAGCCGAGCAGACTTTGTCGAGTCGCCATGGCCTCGTGCACGGCTTGCTCACCATCGCCGGTGCCGCCTCCTCCTCGGTCACCAACTCCAAACCCTAGGATGATTCCCTGGCGCGCCTCGGCTGGATCCACTGAGAAGGCCGGGCGCCGCTGGATCGCCTTGAGCGCCTCGGCTAGATCCACTGGGAAGACCAGCGGACACTGGATCCCATCGTGGACCGCCTGCGTCGCCGCCTGCCGGCATCCCTGTATGAGATCGAGCCCCCACCGATCGAGCGCCCCCACACCGATCCCTTTCTACCTGTTTGAGCGAACAATTTTTTCTTACGGAGATAAAGCGCAGCGTCGGATCGTTTTCTACCTAAATGGGCTGCCTGTAGAAGCCCAATTAATCACAGGCCTTCAAAAAAGTTTTCAGAATAGCGGCCTATTTAGGACAGCCAGCCCATATCGCGATAAACTGCCACTTAGAGGAAGATCTGACGGCCAGAAACCAATCTAACACGAATCCGACGGCCAAAAACATTGAGGGCCTGAGAGAGCTTGCTTTAGGCTCGGTTATACTGTCCTAAATTTAGCTGACTGGTCAAAGGCAACCTTTGGAAGCGTCCGTGGCGAAATCAGAAGTCTAAAAAAGGAACTCGAAAGGATGAGAAGTAATGTGTTGAGGACTGGGCCGTCAAGTGCTGAGATTAAAATCAATGATCGTTTGATTGAGTTATACATGCGTGAGGAGTTGATGTGGCGGCAACATTCCCGAGTGGAATGGTTATCGGCTGGGGACAAAAACACGCACTTTTTCCATCTGCGTGCTTCCATGAGGAGGAGGAAAAATCTGATTAAGGCATTGCAAAAACCAGATGGCCAGCTTACAGATGATCTTACTGAAATGCAACAATTAGCTCTGGACTTCTATAAAAATTTGTACACATCTGAGGGAGTGCAAGGGGTAGCCGAGGTGCTTGAGCATGTCCCAACCAAGGTTACTCCGGCTATGAATGATATTCTGTTGGCTCCTTACGATGAAAATAAAGTAAAAAATGCACTTTTTCAGATGTTTCCCACAAAGGCTCCAGGACCGGATGGATTTCCCGCACACTTTTTTCAGATGCATTGGGATATTTGTGGGGAGACGGTGACCAAGGCGGTTTTGAGCATAGTCCGTGGGGAAGAAAGTCCGGAGTGTTTGAATGACACTATGCTGGTGCTGATCCCAAAGGTACCTAACCCTACTTTGTTGTCACAATTTCGTCCCATTAGTTTACGTAATGTCTTCTATAAGATTGCATCCAAGGTGCTGGCAAATCGTCTCAAGGTGATTCTTCCTGATATTATCTCTGCCGAGCAGCCTGCTTTTGTCCCTGGTAGACTCATCACAGATAACATCATCTCAGCTTATGAGTGCCTACATTTCATGAAGAGAAATAGGTCAAACAATAATACGTTTTGTGCTTTGAAATTGGATATGATGAAAGCTTACGATAGAGTTGAATGGGCTTACCTCAAGTCTGTTATGGAGAAACTTGGCTTCGCTGCACCATGGATAACTATTGTAATGAATATGGTGAGCTTGGTTTCTTTCTCGGTGATGTTTAATGGAGTAAAATCAGAGGAGTTCAAACCCACACGGGGTATTCGACAGGGAGATCCTATCTCTACATACCTCTTCTTGTTGGCAGCAGAGGGCCTTTCGTGCCTCTTACATTCCCAGAATCAATCATCCCAGCTCGGCGGCATTAAGGTGGCTACATCGGCTCCGCCGGTGAACCATCTTTTATTCGCGGATGATAGCCTACTGTTCTTCAGGGCGAGTATAGATGGAGCAAAAGCAGTGTCAAACCTATTGGATACATACTGTCTGGCGTCGGGCCAAAGAATTAATAGAGACAAATCATCTATCTTTTTCAGTAAGGGAACTCCGGAGATAGTTCGTGATGCGGTCAAGGGCTTCTTGCATGTTCCTAATGAATCGTTGAGTGAGAAGTATTTGGGAATGCCAACATATGTTGGGCACTCAAAGAAGGGCACCTTCAAATATCTGAGTGATCGTGTTTGGGACAAAGTAAAAGGTTGGATGAGCAAATGCCTATCATCGGGAGGCAATGAGGTTTTAATCAAATCGGTTGCCCAGGCAATTCCAGTGTATTCTATGGCTTGCTTTAAGTTGCCAAGGGGTTTGTGTGACCATATCAAGTCCATCATTAGAAAGTTTTGGTGTGGCTGTAAACAGGGGGAAAGAAAACCTTCTTGGGTCTCTTGGGATGTCATGACATGCCCTAAGTACCTAGGAGGACTGGGTTTCAGAGATTTGGAGCTATTTAACTTGGCGCTTTTGGCAAGGCAAGCACGGAGGATCTTACAGGAACCATCGTCATTAAGTGCTAGAATTCTCAAAGCATCATACTTTCCAGACACATCTCTCCTAGATGCTGAGTTGGGGTCGCGCCCTTCACAGATTTGGCGAGCAATCATTGAGGGCCGGGATGTGCTTAAGCAGGGCTTGATAAGGCGAATTGGCAATGGTCAGACGACGGATATTTGGGCAGATAATTGGATACCTAAAGAGACTACTCCAAGACCTAGAACCTCACATGTGACAGATCCTCCAAGGAAGGTCTCGGAGTTGCTCATACCTTCGGCTGCCCAATGGAACGTGGGACTGATCCGATCCGTCTTCCTCAGGTTTGATGCGGACGCAATCCTTAAGATCCCGGTTTGCACAAGAAACACGGAAGATTTTTGGGCATGGTATCCTGATCCAAAGGGGAGGTTCTCAGTTAGCTCGGCATACAAGTTTCTGGTGAAAACAAAGATACAGAGGGAGGAGTGGCTCGATGGAAGATCGGGGTCCTCAAGCAACGGGAGAGAGGAAAAAATCTTGGACTTCACTCTGGAATCTCTCGGTCCCTTCAAAGCTCAGGGTCTTCCTCTGGAGACTAGCGCGTCATTCTTTACCCACAACTGACATGATGCATAACTGGAACATGTCGAACCAATCTACCTGTCCGCTTTGTGGCATGAGTGATTCATGGAGACACGTCCTAGTCTCTTGCACCATGTCCAAGTGTATTTGGGCACTATCTGATGAAAGCCTTGTTGCGAAGATGGCAGAAAATATGGAACCAAGTGCAAAAGGCTGGATGTTTGACCTTTATGACAGCCTAGATCATGCAAGTTTCACGAGAATGGCAGTGACTCTTTGGGCAATTTGGTATGCTAGACGCAAAGCTGTCTATGAGGCAATTTTTAAGACTCCGCAACAGACCATCCTCTTTGTCAACAGGTTCCTTGATGAACTGAACCTTGACGAACTGGAGCAACTAGCGACGACTAAGGCAAGGCCGGCTACTTCAGCACCTATGGCGGCCCAGCCTAGGCGCTGGCTGCCACCACCGTCGGGTGTGATGAAGGTTAATGTCGATGGTGCAGTGGCACGGCATAAAAGGGGAGGTGCGGTCGCAGCTCTATGCCGGGACGCCAATGGCGTATACTTGGGTTCGTCGGCAATGGTATTTTCTGGGATCACCGACCCGGTCATCTTGGAAACTTTCGCGTGCAGAGAAGCGCTGGCTCTTGCAGATGACCTCTCCATCCAGACCGTTTTGGTGGCCTCTGACTGCCAGGAGGTGGTGAAAGACATAAAATCAGGGACAGGAGGTCCTCATGCGGCAATCGTACATGAAATCATAGATCGTAGCAATTTCTTTACTTCTTGCTCTTTTGTTCATGAGCGTAGAAACTTTAATTTTGAAGCACACAATCTCGCCAAGTTTGCTTGTAATTTAGGGCCCGGGCGACATGTTTGGTTGGGAAACCCACATGACCCAAATCGGGTACCTATGAACATTATTATGAATGAATAAAGAGGCGAGATTTCTCAAAAAAGAAAAATGTTCAGGGATTTAAAAATGCTTCACGTTCTAAAATTTTGTTTTTGTTTTTCATAAAATGTTCATAATTCCTAAAATTATTCACATTTTTTCAAAAAAATTGAAGTTTTAAAATGTAATTTTTCGCTTTATGAATATTCGGATTTCAAAATTGTTGACAATTCAAGAAAATGTTTCGAAACATCTAAAAAATATTTTCACAATGCTTGCCAAGCTTGTTCTATTTTTTAACCTACCATTAGTCACATTTTCAGCTAATACCTTCTCACCGAGCTTGTTTTTAGATATTCCATTTTCCACAACATTTCGGCATTCGACGACGTGATACTACATGCAATACTATGCTTGACTTTCCACGGGCCATAAATATTAGTACTATTTTTACATGACATCTTTTTTGCAGTGTGGCCGAATCATATTTTGCTGTTGCACCATGCATGCTTGGACTCTGTACTATCACACTTGTGTTAGCTGACTGTAATGATCCAAGGAGTTAAAAGTCAAGACGCTGACCAAAGAGCTAAAGTCATGGTGACTGAGCCACACGTTTTAATCAGAGTGGTGCAGAGATCGGTTTAAATAGTCGGCGTCCACAGTGGGTACATGTGCACGCTGTGCCGTGACGGCATCTGTCATATCAAACGGCGCCTGAGCGTTTACCACTGTTACACTGTACGTAGCCCACTGCTACCTTCTACGCTCGCATTCAATGTACCGCATCACACGTCCTTGTTCGATTCGTATGCCTAGCGGGAGCAGGCGAGCTCTTGAGCTACATCGCCGCTCTCTTTCTAAAACGTCTTATATTATGAACATATGAAGTATTTATCAAAATAAAAATCTCCAAAAATCTGAGTAAAGCCTATGAAACCCTTTTTCTGATTAAAGCAAGCTAAAATCCTGGGAGGCGATTTGTAACGTGGGTGCGGGGACATGCATCCCCCTTTTCCTTTTGGCTTTCGAGTTTTAATATTTCATGTTTTTGAACCAAAATTTCAAATAAAGTTGACTATTCATATTTGTGCTTCTGATAATGATGGTTTTCAAATGAGGTCCATTTTGAATAATTCTTTAAGAGTTTTAAAATTTTCATTAAATTTTCAATTTATGAAACATGGTATGAGCGGCTGACTAGATCGTAAGTTTCTGAACCTGTGAACGACAAAATCGTAAGTTTTAAGTTTCAACTCGGAAATTTGGTACGAGCAGCCGACAATAACATAAGTTTAAAAAGCTGCGACCAACAAAATCATAAATTTCAGAAACTAAAATGTAAAACTTGTTATGCCTTCATGTGGGATCAATGACCTAGATTGCGAGGCAATTGTGCGGCTGGCACGGTTGGATAGGTGTGTGCCCTTGCAAATTTCGGCTAAAATCCTAAAAGGGTACGAATGAGAAACAATCACACTATTTTTGTCAGAGAAGATCCAAATCTATTATAAAAGTTAATCAGAAGTAAAAAAGCACCTCAACATAAAAAAATTACATCGAGATCTCTAGACCCCCGGATGACCACTATCGCTGTCAGAACAAGCCGCTGACGCGCCTTTGTCACCACAACCCTATCGGAGCCGACTTGACGTTGTCGATGATAGCCAGGAAGTCTTCGTGCAAGTGCCCCTAAGGACTAGCGCCCTGGAGCCGCAGTCATCGTCGTTAAACCTTGAATAGATTTGAAGCAACTGCAATGAATCTTGTCGTTGCGCACACAGAACGAGAAAGTCTAATATCGCCACACCAAGGGGGCGGTAGAAATCTACATTTCTAGATGGAGCTCCGTCGACTACGTCCATATGGAAGAACTCGAGAAGGATCAAAGCCTGAAAGACAAACTTGAAGTAGAAGCATCGTCATCTGCCCAAGAGCACGCAACTACGGGACTAAAAACCCTAACCTAATTTACTAGCCGGAGCGAAGGCACCGGGATTCGCCTCCCCGGCACCGGCTGCTTGTGCGGCGGGCAGGGGGAAAGCGAATCCAAAGGCTCTCTGGCGAAGGTTTGAGGGAAAAGTTTCCCTAACCGCCGAAGGGAAGGGGAGAAAACTCTTAGTCTCACTATTTTCTAAGCTCTATATAGGCCCCAGAGTACACAAGCACAAACTCAAGGTAAAAGATCATATAAAGTTCTCCATGAGGACTCTCATATTATATATTAGACTTCTCCTTATTAAGAGCATCTCCAACACCGACCCTCAAACCGCCCGCATATGTCCGGACCGCGTGGTCCGGACGTGTTCTGCCATCAAACGCGGGTCTGTATGACTGTATCGATCCGCCGCGCGGTCCGGACGCACTTTTCCCCGCAAAGTGGAAGCAAAGTTGGGGGGGCTTTGCGGGAGTCCAGACAGCAACCACGTAGGACTCCGACACCCCGGCCCACTAAATCCTCCCTCCCGGTCCCATTTTCTTCCAAGCTGCCCATTTTCCCCTCTTACTTTGCATCCGCACCCTCCTCCTCTGACGCCGCCGATGTACATCTCCGGTCAGCATACATGCATTGTCAGACCTCTACAACAAGCAGCGACGCGCCCACTCGCCTTTTACGACAACGTCGTCCACCTAGGACCCGTTCGTAGGCAGGTACACTCCGTCCCCATGTCGACATTGTCCATGGCGAACATCGCGCCTGGCAGGTGTTCGGTCAAATGCCATTGAGCTTATTTTCGAAGGCCATGTCATTTAGAGTGCGAAGGATGGTAGGGGTACTCGAGCATGGAGGATGAGTTGTTGTGCGATGTGCGGTTGGTCGTATCCGCGTATTTTGTAGGCAGGAGCAGAGGCCAGAGGAGGGGGCTCTTCTGGTAGTGGATGCATGATTCGTTTCACGCACGAGCATATTGCGCCCTGCGACATGCACACCATTCATGATTACAATGTGAGGTCGTATCGTATCGATGGTACGCCAACCACACCATCACCACCAAGTTTTGTAGCATTGTTGATATGCTGGAGGCAAGGTGACCATTGCGCGTGCCACCCGAGGAGATTGTAAGTTTTGCTTCTTGTTAAACTTGTTGATTGATTGATTCTTTCATTCAATGTTGCTATATACATTGCGTAGCCTGCGATGTCGTGATGTACCACATGATAGAGGGACGGTCATTTACGCACATACACTATTGGATGAAGCTGAGGGGCAGTATGTGTGGGACGACATGATTCGTTCATGAAAAAAACTTGTTGAACATCTGGTTAGTCTCATTGAATTTGAGCTATTGATGTACTAGAGTTATTTGCATGCTATGTATGAATGATTTGCGTTATCTTCTATCGAACTTTGATGACATCCGCCATGTTTGCGTGAATTTGCCCGATTAGTTGAAACAATGTTTGGAATGTATAAGGGCAGTGTTGGATGGCCGGTTCCCGCATCCACGTCTGTAGACTGGTCCCCGTTGTCGGCGTTCTGGGAACGGGGGTCCCCGGACTTGCCTGCCTGCGGCCTGCGGCGTGGCTCAAGTGGGGGCCCAGCGCGGCCCATCTTCGTCAGCTCAAGCTCAAGACCCTCGCGAGGGACCAAGCCTCGCGGGGCGGGCGACAGGAAGCTTCCTCAGAGGCAGCCTCATCAGGCAGGCTCGCGAGGAGGCGGAGAGATCAAGGCAGAGGTACCTCGCGAGGAGCCCGTGACGCAAGCCATGACGATCGAGGCCAGGCGGGCGCCAGGCGGGCACCGGCCTGCGCAGAGTCCTTGTTTCCCTTTTGGTGCAAAGTGGGCAAGCACAGGCCAAGGCATCAGGCAAAGGTTACCATTCTGGTGCAACGAGACCAAGACCAGTCGGACGGCAGGGCGGAGGTCACCATGAAGCCGAAGACGGCGTCATCACCAGTGCTTTTGGCAGCCGAAGACCACCTTTGGTCAGGATAACTTGTACTAGATGTTCCCCTTCAAAATGGCCAATTGTTGGCGCCCTTCCCGCTCATTATTTGGGAAGAGGCCCAGGGCCTCTATAAATAGAGCTAGTCACCACAGAGTAGAGGCACCCAGAAATCTGATAGAACCCTAGCAGAGAGAGAGACAACTGAACTCACCTGAGGGAGTCCTGGATTAGGGGGTGTCCGGGTAGCCGGACTATACCTTCAGCCGGACTCCTGGACTATGAAGATACAAGATTGAAGACTTCGTCCCGTGTCCGGATGGGACTTTCCTTGGCGTGGAAGGCAAGCTAGGCGATGCGGATATTCAGATCTCCTACCATTGTAACCGACTTTGTGTAACCCTAACCCTCTCCGGTGTCTATATAAACCGGAGGGTTTTAGTCCGTAGGACGAACCTCAACATACAACAATCATACCATAGGCTAGCTTCTAGGGTTTAGCCTCCTTGATCTTGTGGTAGATCTACTCTTGTACTACCCATGTCATCAATATTGATCAAGCAGGACGTAGGGTTTTACCTCCATCAAGAGGGCCCGAACCTGGGTAAAACATTGTGTCCCTTGTCTCCTGTTACCATCCGCCTAGACGCACAGTTCGGGACCCCCTACCCGAGATCCGCCAGTTTTGACACCGACATTGGTGCTTTCATTGAGAGTTCCTCTGTGTCGTCGCTTTTAGGCCCGATGGCTCCTTTGATCATTAACAACGATGCGGCCCAGGGTGAGACTTTTCTCCCCGGACAAATCTTCATCTTCGGCGGCTTCGCACTGCGGGCCAATTCGCTTGGCCACCTGGAGCAGATCGAAAGCTACACCCCTGGCCATCAGGTCAGGTTTGGAAGTTTAAACTACACGGCTGACATCCGCGGGGACTTGATCTTCGACGGACTCGAGCCACAGCCAAGCGCGCCGCACTGTCTCGATGGGCACGATCTAGCTCTGCCGCCAAACAGTGTCCTGGAGGCCGCACGCGCATTGGTTCCGACCCTTAATTCAGAGCCTGCTGCGTCGATCGAGGATGAGTGGTTGGACACCACCTCGGGGGCTGCGATCTCAAAGGCTATCGAGCCGAACACCAGCCCCGCACTCCGCATGGCCCGTGACTCCGAGGAGCCGGATTCCCCTCCGAACTCCGAACCCCTCGCGCGCCTGCCAATCGAATCCGATTGGGCGCCGATCATGGAGTTCACCGCCGCAGACATCTTTCAGCACTCGCCCTTCGGCGATATCCTGAAGTCGCTCTAGTCTCTCTCTTTATCAAGAGAACCCTGGCCGGACTACGGTCAGCAAGGTTGGGATACAGACGATGAAGAAATTCAAAACCCACCCACCACCCACTTCGTAGCCACTGTCGATGACTTAACCGACATGCTCGACTTCGACTCCGAAGACATCGACGGTATGGACGACGATGCAGGAGATGAACAAGAACCAGCACCTGTAGGGCGCTGGAAGGCCACCTCGTCATATGACATATATATGATGGACACTCCAAAATATGGAGATGGCGATGGAACAGCGGAGGATGGCGCATCCAAAAAACAGCCCAAGCGCCGGCGTCAGCGGCGCCGCTCTAAATCCCGCCAAAGCAAAAACGGTGATTCCGGCATGGGAGATAATACTACCCCGGATAGCGGCAAAGAACACCGCCTCCAGCAAGATTCGGCACAGGAGGATGGAGAAGCCAGCCCTCATGAGAGAGCGGCAGACAGAGAGGTTGAGGATGATAATTATATGCCTCCCTCCGAAGACGAGGCAAGCCTCGACGACGACGAATTCGTCATGCCAGAGGATCTCGCCGAACAAGAGCGTTTTAAACGCAGGCTTATGGCCACAGCAAGCAGCCTCAAGAAAAAGCAGCAACAACTTAGAGCTGATCAAGATTTGCTAGCTGACAGATGGACTGAAGTCCTTGCGGCCGAAGAGTATGAACTCAAACGCCCCTCCAAGCGTTACCCAAAGCGCAGGCTGCTACCCCGATTAGAGGAGGAAGCACCTACATCACCAGCGCATGACATGGCCGACCAGCCACCTCATGGCCGTGATAGAGAGGCCTCTAGGCCCTCCACTCAAGCCATGCCCCGGCGCCGCTCAAAACATGCTAAGGCACGGGAAAACACGCCAGACCTGCGAGATATACTGGAGGACAAGGCAAGGCAAACAAGATCGATCTACGGATCGCCCGGGCGCCCCATGGCACGTGATTGTGATCGTCACTCCGGATACAATAAATCCGGCCGGGCCGAACACAATAGACAAAGCTCCTTTGAGCTGCGTCGCGATATAGCCCAGTATAGAGGCGTCGCACACTCACTATGCTTCACAGATGAAGTAATGGATCATAAAATCCCTGAGGGCTTTAAACCCGTAAACATTGAATCATACGATGGCACAACAGATCCTGCGGTATGGATCGAGGATTATCTCCTTCATATCCACATGGCCCGCGGCGATGATCTACATGCCATCAAATACCTCCCGCTCAAACTTAAGGGACCGGCCCGGCATTGGCTTAACAGCTTGCCAGCAGATTCAATCGGTTCTTGGGAGGACTGGAAGCCGCATTCCTCGACAATTTTCAGGGTACCTATGTGCGGCCACCGGACGCTAATGACCTAAGCCACATAATTCAGCAGCCAGAGGAATCGGCCAGGCAATTCTGGACACGGTTCCTAACAAAGAAAAACCAAATAGTCTACTGTCCGGACGCAGAGGCCCTAGCAGCCTTCAAACATAACATCCGCGACGAGTGGCTTGCCAGGCACCTTGGACAGGAAAAGCCGAAATCTATGGCAGCCCTCACGACACTCATGACCCGCTTTTGTGCGGGAGAAGACAGTTGGCTAGCTCGCAGCAACAACTTAACCAAGAACCCTGGTAATTCGGATACCAAGGACAAAAGTGGCAGGTCGCGCCGGAACAAGCAAAAACGCCGCGTTAACAGCGACAGCAACAAGGATACGGCAGTCAATGCCGGATTCCGAGGCTACAAATCCGGTCAGCGGAAAAAGCCATTCAAAAGAAATACTCAGGGCCCGTCCAGTTTGGACCAAATACTCGACCGCTTGTGCCAGATACATGGCACCCCCGAAAAGCCAGCCAATCACACCAACAGAGATTGTTGGGTGTTAAAGCAGACAGACAAGTTAAATGCCGAAAACAGAGACAAGGGGCTGCATAGCGACGACGACGAGGAGCCCAGGCCGCCGAACAACAGTGGACAAAAGGGTTTTCCCCCACAAGTGCGGACGGTGAACATGATATACGCAACCCACATCCCCAAAAGGGAGCGGAAGCGTGCATTACGGGACGTATACGTGCTGGAGCCAGTCGCCCAAAGTTCAACCCATGGTCCTCCCACCCGATCACTTTTGATCGAAGGGACCACCCCACTGGCATCCGTCATGGCGGGTTCGCCGCATTGGTTCTAGACCCAATTATCGACGGATTTCATCTCACAAGAGTCCTTATGGACGGCGGCAGCAGTCTGAACCTGCTTTACCAGGATACAGTGCGGAAAATGGGCATAGATCCCTCAAGGATTAAGCCCACCAAAACGACCTTTAAAGGCGTCATACCAGGTGTAGAGGCCAACTGTGTAGGTTCAGTCACACTTGAAGTGGTCTTCGGATCTCCGGATAACTTCCGAAGTGAGGAGTTAATCTTCGACATAGTCCCGTTCCGCAGTGGCTATCACGCATTGCTCGGGCGAACCGCATTCGCAAAGTTCAATGCGGTACCGCACTATGCATACCTCAAGCTCAAGATGCCAGGCCCTCGAGGAGTAACCACGGTCAATGGAAACACCGAACGCTCCCTCCGAACGGAGGAGCATACGGCAGCGCTCGCAGCAGAAGTACAAAGCAGCCTCTCTAGGCAATTCTCCAGTCCGGCCTTCAAAAAGCCGGACACTGTCAAGCGCGCCCGGAGTAACCTACAACAAGACCGCCTGGCACGTTCCGAGCTAGCGTAGCAATGCGGCCCCAACCTTAGCCCTCGCGATATAGCGAAACCAGTGCTTCGCGTACCTAATTACGCTCTTGAAATACCATGGGCACAGGGGGAGGGGCACCATCACGGCACGCCCAAAACACGGCTTAAACCGCACTAGGGGCTGCCGAATTCTTTTTTAATTTTTCTCTTACTTTCAGGACTCCATACTTCGGACGACCTGTTCGGCAATTCAACTGCCGCACAAACGATGCAAGAACCAGGGAAGCAGACAAGCCATGCCGCATTATGGAACTCCCAGGTGGTCTCTATCACGAGCGGTATTCCTGTTTTGAATACAATTCCGCGGCCTGCCCCTGGCTAGGACATGTTAAATAGTCCAATTTCTTTTGCTTGTCGCAGTATTTGTATCGTTCTGCTTGGATAGCAGCCTTCTTATAAACAATGCATAGCTTTTTGTCTATCTTTTGCATTACCTTTTTTATAAATATATGTTCATTCATGACATGTTGCACCCGTACATTGTGGTACGGAAAATACGCCAGGGGCCCCAGTACCCCTTAATATGGCGTGAGAAGTCCGAACACTTTCACAAGTGCGGCACCCCGAAGTTATAGCATTATATGCATCGGCTCCGAATCATGATTTGGGTCAATAGTGTTGGGGATCGTAGCAGAAATTAAAATTTTCCTACGCATCACCAAGATCTATCCATGGAGTATTCTAGCAACGAGGGGATAGGAGAGCATCTACATACCACTTGTAGATCGCAACGGAAGCGTTCAAGAAGAACGTGGATGATGGAGTCGTACTCGTCGTGATCCAAATCACCGATGACCAGCGCCGAACGGACGGCACCTCCGCGTTCAACACACGTACGGTCGGGATGACGTCTCCTCCTTCTTGATCCAGCAAGGGGGGAAGGAGTGGTTGAAGAAGATCCAGCAGCACGACGGCGTGGTGGTGGATGCAGCAGAATTCCAGCAGGGCTTCGCCAAGCGACTACGGAGAGAGGGAGAGGTGTAACAGGGGAGAGGGAGGCGCCAAGGCTGTAGGGTGCGGCTGCCCTCCCTCCCCCCTTTATATAGGCCCCCTAGGGGGGGGGCGCCGGCCCTGGAGATCCATCTCCAGGGGGGGCGGCGGCCTGGGGGGGAGACTTGCCCCCCAAGGCAAGTGGGGCGCCCCCTGCCCTAGGGTTTCCAACCCTAGGCGCAGGGGGAGGCCCATGGGGGGGCGCACCAGCCCACTATGGGCTGGTTCCCTCCCCACTTCAGCCCACGGGGCCCTCCGGGATGGGTGGCCCCACCCGGTGGACCCTTGTGACCCATCTGGTGGTCCCGGTACAATACCGGCGACACCCGAATCCACCCCGATGGCTGAAACGACACTTCCTATATATAATTCTTTACCTACGGACCATTCCGGAACCTCTCGTGATGTCCGGGATCTCATCCGGGACTCCGAACAACCTTCGGTTTGCTGCATACTAATATCTTTACAACCCTAGCGTCACCGAACCTTAAGTGTGTAGACCCTACGGGTTCGGGAGACATGCAGACATGACCGAGACGATCTCCGGTCAATAACCAACAGCGGGATCTGGATACCCATGTTGGCTCCCACATGCTCCTCGATGATCTCCTCGTATGAACCACGATGTCGAGGACTTAATCAATCCCGTACTCAATTCCCTTTGTCTATCGGTACTGTACTTGCCCGAGATTCGATCGTCGGTATACCGATACCTTGTTCAATCTCGTTACTGGCAAGTCTCTTTACTCATTCCCGTAACACATCATCCCGTGAACAACACCTTGATCACATTGAGCTCATTATGATGATGTCTTACCGAGTGGGCCCAGAGATACCTCTCCGTCATACGGAGTGACAAATCCCAGTCTCGATTCATGCCAACCCAACAAACACTTTCGGAGATACCTGTAGTGCACCTTTATAGTCACCCAGTTACGTTGTGACGTTTGATACACCCAAAGCACTCCTACGGTATCCGGGAGTTGCATAATCTCATGGTCTAAGGAATGATACTTGACATTTAGAAAAGCTCTAGCAAACGAACTACACGATCTTTGTGCTATGCTTAGGTTTGGGTCTTGTCCATCACATCATTCTCCTAATGATGTGATCCCGTTATTAATGACATCCCCATGTCCATAGTCAGGAAACCATGACTATCTATTGATCAACGAGCTAGTCAACTAGAGGCTTACTAGGGACACATTGTGGTCTATGTATTCACACATGTATTTGTTGGAAATATGCCCTAGAGGCAATAATAAAAGCATTATTATTATATTTCCTTATTCATGATAATTGTCTTTATTCGTGCTATAATTGTGTTAACCGGAAATCGTAATACATGTGTGAATAACAGACAACAGTATGTCCCTAGTGAGCCTCTAGTTGACTAGCTCGTTGATCGACAGATAGTCATGGTTTCCTGACTATGGACATTGGATGTCATCGGTAACGGGATCACATCATTAGGAGAATGATGTGATGGACAAGACCCAATCCTAAACATAGCATAAAGATCGCATAGTTCGTTTGCTAGAGTTTTCCAATGTCAAGTATCCTTTCCTTAGACCATGAGATCGTGTAACTCCCGGATACCGTAGGAGTGCTTTGGGTGTGCCAAACGTCACAACGTAACTGGGTGACTATAAAGGTATGCTACGGGTATCTCTGAAAGTGTCTGTTGGGTTGACATGGATCGAGACTGGGATTTGTCACTCCGCTTGACGGAGAGGTATCACCGGGCCCTCTCGGTAATGCATCATCATAATGAGCTCAAGGTGATCAAAGTGTTTGATCACGGGATCATGCATTACGGAACGAGAAAAGTGACTTGCCAGTAACGAGATTGAACGAGGTATTGGTATACCGACGATCGAATCTCGGGCAAGTAAAATACCGATTGACAAAGGGAATCGTATACGGGATTAATTGAATCCTTGACATCGTGGTTCATCCGATGAGATCATCGTGGAGCATGTGGGAGCCAACATGGGTATCCAGATCCCGCTGTTGGTTATTGCCCGAGAGCCATCTCGGTCATGTCTGCATGTCTCCCGAACCCGTAGGGTCTACACACTTAAGGTTCGGTGACGCTAGGGTTATAGGGATATGTATGTGCAGTAACCCGAATGTTGTTCGTAGTCCCGGATGAGATCCCGGACGTCACGGGGAGTTTTGGAATGGTCCGGAGGTAAAGATTTATATATGGAAAGTCATCATACGGACATCGGGACAAGTTTCGGGGTTATCGGTATTGTACCGGGACCACCGGAAGGTCCCGGGGGGTCCACCGGGTGGGGCCACCTATCCCGGAGGGCCCCATGGGCTGTATGAGGGAGGGAACCAGCCCATAGTGGGCTGGTGCGCCTCCCCCCCATGGGCCCCATGCGCCTAGGGTTTGGGGGGAGGGAAACCCTAAAGGGGGCGCCCCCCTTGCTTGGGGGGCAAGCCCCCTTGCCCTGGCCGCCGCCCCCCCTAGGAGATCTCATCTCCTAGGGCAGGCGCCCCCCCTAGGGGCTTATATAAAGGGGGGGAGAGAGGGGGCTGATCACCCATTGCCCTGGCGCCTCCCTCTCCCTCTCCAACACCTCCTCCTCCTCCATTGAGCACGGCGAAGCCCTGCCGGAGTACTGCAGTTCCACCATCACCACGCCGTTGTGCTGTTGCTGGAGCCTTCATCCCCAACCTCTCCTTTGCCTTGCTGGATCAAGAAGGAGGAGACGTCACGCTTTCCGTACGTGTGTGGAACGCGGAGGTGCCGTCCGTTCGGCACTAGGTCATCGGTGAATTGGATCGCGACAAGTACGACTACCTCATCCACGTTCACTCGAACGCTTCCGTTGCAATCTACAAAGTGGTATGTAGATGCTATCTAATCTGAATACTCGTTGCTTGATGAACTCCTAGATGGATCTTGGTGAAACCGTAGGAAAAATTTTAATTTTCTGCAACGTTCCCCAACAGTGGCATCATGAGCTAGGTCTATGCGTAGTTCTTCTTGCACGAGTAGAACACAATTTGTTGTGGGCGTAGATGTTGTCAACTCTTCTTGCCGCTACTAGTCCTATCTTGCTTCAACGGTATTGTGGGATGAAGCGGCCCGGACCAACCTTACACGTACGCTTACGTGAGACCGGTTCCACCGACGAACATGCACTAGATGCATAAGGTGGCTGGCGGGTGTCTGTCTCTCCTACTTTAGTTGGAGCGGATTCGATGAAAAGGGTCCTTATGAAGGGTAAATAGAAGTTGACAAATCACGTTGTGGTGGTTTTAACGTAGGTAAGAAAACGTTCTTGCTAGAACCCTAATTCAGCCACGTAAAACTTGCAACAACAATTAGAGGACGTCTAACTTGTTTTTGCAGCAAGTGCTTTGTGATATGATATGGCCAAAGTTGTGATGAATGATGAATGATCTATATGTGATGTATGAGATGTTCATGCTATTGTAATAGGAATCACGACTTGCATGTCGATGAGTATGACAACCGGCAGGAGCCATAGGAGTTGTCTTTATTTTGTATGACCTGCGTGTCATTGAGAATCGCCATGTAAATTACTTTACTTTATTGCTAAACGCGTTAGCCATAGTAGTAGAAGTAATAGTTGGCGAGCAACTTCATGGAGACACGATGATGAAGATCATGATGATGAAGATCATGGTGTCAAGCCGGTGACAAGATGATCATGGAGCCCCAAGATGGAGATCGAAGGAGCTATGTGATATTGGCCATATCATGTCACGTTTATTATTCGATTGCATGTGATGTTTATCATGTTTTGCATCTTGTTTACTTAGAACGACGGTAGTAAATAAGATGATCCCTCATAATAATTTCAAGAAAGTGTTCACCCTAACTGTGCACCGTTGCGACAGTTCGTTGTTTCGAAGCACCACGTGATGATCGGGTGTGATAGATTCTAACATTCACATACAACGGGTGTAAGACAGATTTACACACGCAAACACTTAGGTTGACTTGACGAGCCTAGCATGTACAGACATGGCCTCGGAACACGGAAGACCGAAAGGTCGAGCATGAGTCGTATAGAAGATACGATCAACATGAAGATGTTCACCGATGTTGACTAGTCCGTCTCACGTGATGATCGGACACGGCCTAGTTGACTCGGATCATGTAATACTTAGATGACTGGAAGAGGGATGTCTATCTAAGTGGGAGTTCATTAAATAATTTGATTAAATGAACTTTATTATCATGAACTTAGTCTAAATAGTTACAATATGTCTTGTAGATCAAATGGCCAACGTAGTCCTCAACTTCAACGCGTTCCTAGAGAAAACCAAGCTGAAAGATGATGGTAGCAACTATACGGACTGGGTCCGGAACCTGAGGATCATCCTCATAGCTGCCAAGAAAGATTATGTCCTACGAGCACCGCTGGGTGACTCACCTGTTCTCCCTGCACAACAAGACGTTATGAACGCTTGGCAGTCGCGATGCGATGATTACTCCCTCGTTCAGTGCGGCATGCTTTACAGCTTAGAGCCGGGGCTCCAAAAGCGTTTTGAGAGACATGGAGCATATGAGATGTTCGAAGAGCTGAAAATGGTTTTCGAAGCTCATGCCCGGGTTGAGAGATATGAGATCTCCAACAAATTCTTTGGCTGTAAGATGGAGGAAAATAGTTCTGTCAGTGAGCACATACTCAGAATGTCTGGATTGCACAACCGCTTGACTCAACTGGAAGTTAATCTTCCGGAAGAAGTGGTCATTGACAGAATCCTCCAGTCGCTTCCACCTAGCTACAAGAGCTTTGTGATGAACTACAATATGCAGGGGATGGTAAAGACCATTCCTGAGGTGTATGCTATGCTGAAATCAGCAGAGGTAGAAATCAAGAAAGAGCATCAAGTGCTGATGGTGAATAAAACCACTAAGTTCAAAAGGAGCAAGGGTAAAAAGAACTTCAAGAAGGACGGCAAGGAAGTTGCCGCGCCCGGTAAGCAAGTTGCCGGGAAGAAGCCAAAGAATGGACCCAAGCCCGAGACTGAGTGCTTTTATTGCAAGGGAAGTGGTCACTGGAAGCGGAACTGCCCCAAATACTTAGCGGACAAGAAGGCCGGCAAAACCAAAGGTATATGTGATATACATGTAATTGATGTGTACCTTACCAGTACTCGTAGTAGCTCTTGGGTATTTGATACCGGTGCAGTTGCTCACATCTGTAACTCAAAGCAGGAGCTGCGGAATAAACGGAGACTGGCGAAGGACGAGGTGACGATGCGCGTCGGGAATGGTTCCAAGGTCGATGTGATCGCCGTCGGCACGCTGCCTCTACGTTTACCTACGGGATTAGTTTTAAACCTCAATAATTGTTATTTAGTACCAAGTTTGAGCATGAACATTGTATCCGGATCTCGCTTAATTCGAGATGGCTACTCATTTAAATCCGAGAATAATGGTTGTTCTATTTATATGAGAGATATGTTTTATGGTCATGCTCCGATGGTTAATGGTTTATTCTTGATGAATCTCGTACGTGATGATACACATATTCATAGTGTGAGTACCAAAAGAGTTAAAGTTGATAACAATAGTCCCACATATTTGTGGCACTGCCGCCTTGGTCACATAGGTGTCAAACGCATGAAGAAGCTCCATGCAGATGGACTTTTAGAGTCTCTTGATTATGAATCATTTGACACGTGCGAACCATGCCTCATGGGTAAAATGACCAAGACTCCGTTCTCAGGAACAATGGAGCGAGCTACCAACTTATTGGAAATCATACATACCGATGTATGCGGTCCAATGAGTGTTGAGGCTCGCGGTGGCTATCGTTATGTTCTCACCCTCACTGATGACTTGAGTAGATATGGGTATATCTACTTAATGAAACACAAGTCTGAAACCTTTGAAAAGTTCAAGGAATTTCAGAGTGAGGTTGAAAATCAACGTGATAGAAAGATCAAGTTTCTACGATCAGATCGTGGAGGAGAATACTTGAGTCACGAATTTGGCACACACTTAAGAAAATGTGGAATAGTTTCACAACTCACGCCGCCTGGAACACCTCAGCGTAATGGTGTGTCCGAACGTCGTAATCGCACTCTATTAGATATGGTGCGATCTATGATGTCTCTTACCGACTTACCGCTATCTTTTTGGGGCTATGCTTTAGAGACTGCCGCATTCACTTTAAATAGGGCTCCGTCGAAATCCGTTGAGACGACACCGTATGAATTATGGTTTGGGAAGAAACCTAAGCTGTCGTTTCTAAAAGTTTGGGGATGCGATGCTTATGTGAAGAAACTTCAACCAGAAAAGCTCGAACCCAAGTCGGAAAAATGCGTCTTCATAGGATACCCTAAAGAAACTGTTGGGTATACCTTCTACCTCAGATCCGAAGGCAAGATCTTTGTTGCCAAGAATGGATCCTTTCTAGAGAAAGAGTTTCTCTCGAAAGAAGTAAGTGGGAGGAAAGTAGAACTTGATGAAGTATTGCCTCTTGAACCGGAAAATGGCGAAACTCAAGAAATCGTTCCTGATGTGCCTGCACCGACTAGAGAGGAAATTAATGATTATGATCAAGATACTTCTGATCAAGCTCCTACTGAAATTCGAAGGTCCACAAGGACACGTTCCGCACCAGAGTGGTACGGCAACCCTGTCTTGGAAATCATGTTGTTAGACAACGGTGAACCTTCGAACTATGAGGAAGCAATGGCGGGCCCGGATTCCGACAAATGGCTGGAAGCCATGAAATCCGAGATAGGATCCATGTATGAAAACGAAGTATGGACTTTGACTGACTTGCCCGTTGAACGGCGAGCCATAGAAAATAAATGGATCTTTAAGAAGAAGACAGACGCGGATGGTAATGTGACCATCTATAAAGCTCGGCTTGTCGCTAAGGGTTATCGACAAGTTCAAGGAATTGACTACGATGAGACTTTCTCACCGGTAGCGAAGCTGAAGTCCGTCCGAATCATGTTAGCAATTGCCGCATACTATGATTATGAGATATGGCAAATGGACGTCAAAACGGCATTCCTTAATGGTTTCCTTAAGGAAGAATTGTATATGATGCAGCCGGAAGGTTTTGTCGATCCTAAGAATGCTGACAAGGTGTGCAAGCTCCAACGCTCGATTTATGGGCTAGTGCAAGCATCTCGGAGTTGGAACATTCGCTTTGATGAGATGATCAAAGCGTTTGGGTTTACACAGACTTATGGAGAAGCCTGTGTTTACAAGAAAGTGAGTGGGAGCTCTGTAGCATTTCTCATATTATATGTAGACGACATACTTTTGATGGGAAATGATATAGAACTCTTGGACAGCATTAAGGCCTACTTGAATAAAAGTTTTTCAATGAAGGACCTTGGAGAAGCTGCTTATATATTAGGCATCAAGATCTATAGAGATAGATCGAGACGCCTCATAGGTCTTTCACAAAGCACATACCTTGATAAGATATTGAAGAAATTCAATATGGATCAATCTAAGAAAGGGTTCTTACCTGTGTTACAAGGTGTGAAATTGAGCTCAGCTCAATGTCCGACCACGGCAGAAGATATAGAAGAGATGAGCGTCATCCCCTATGCCTCAGCCATAGGTTCTATTATGTATGCCATGCTGTGTACCAGACCTGATGTAAACCTTGCCGTAAGTTTGGTAGGAAGGTACCAAAGTAATCCCGGCAAGGAACACTGGACAGCGGTCAAGAATATCCTGAAGTACCTGAAAAGGACTAAGGAAATGTTTCTCGTTTATGGAGGTGACGAAGAGCTCGTCGTAAAAGGTTACGTCGATGCTAGCTTCGACACAGATCTGGATGACTCTAAGTCACAAACCGGATACGTGTATATTTTGAATGGTGGGGCAGTAAGCTGGTGCAGTTGCAAGCAAAGCGTCGTGGCGGGATCTACATGTGAAGCGGAGTACATGGCAGCCTCGGAGGCAGCACATGAAGCAATTTGGGTGAAGGAGTTCATCACCGACCTCGGAGTCATACCCAATGCGTCGGGGCCAATCAAGCTCTTCTGTGACAACACTGGAGCTATTGCACTTGCAAAGGAGCCCAGGTTTCACAAGAAGACTAGGCACATCAAGCGTCGCTTCAACTCCATTCGTGAAAATGTTCAAGATGGAGACATAGAAATTTGTAAAGTGCACACGGATCTGAATGTCGCAGATCCGTTGACTAAACCTCTCCCTAAGGCAAAACATGATCAGCACCAGAACTCTATGGGTGTTCGATTCATCACAATGTAACTAGATTATTGACTCTAGTGCAAGTGGGAGACTGTTGGAAATATGCCCTAGAGGCAATAATAAAAGCATTATTATTATATTTCCTTATTCATGATAATTGTATTTATTCGTGCTATAATTGTGTTAACCGGAAATCGTAATACATGTGTGAATAACAGACAACAGTATGTCCCTAGTGAGCCTCTAGTTGACTAGCTCGTTGATCGACAGATAGTCATGGTTTCCTGACTATGGACATTGGATGTCATCGGTAACAGGATCACATCATTAGGAGAATGATGTGATGGACAAGACCCAATCCTAAACATAGCATAAAGATCGCATAGTTCGTTTGCTAGAGTTTTCCAATGTCAAGTATCCTTTCCTTAGACCATGAGATCGTGTAACTCCCGGATACCGTAGGAGTGCTTTGGGTGTGCCAAACGTCACAACGTAACTGGGTCACTATAAAGGTATGCTACGGGTATCTCTGAAAGTGTCTGTTGGGTTGACATGGATCGAGACTGGGATTTGTCACTCCGCTTGACGGAGAGGTATCACCGGGCCCTCTCGGTAATGCATCATCATAATGAGCTCAAGGTGATCAAAGTGTTTGATCACGGGATCATGCATTACGGAACGAGAAAAGTGACTTGCCGGTAACGAGATTGAACGAGGTATTGGTATACCGACGATCGAATCTCGGGCAAGTAAAATACCGATTGACAAAGGGAATCGTATACGGGATTAATTGAATCCTTGACATCGTGGTTCATCCGATGAGATCATCGTGGAGCATGTGGGAGCCAACATGGGTATCCAGATCCCGCTGTTGGTTATTGCCCGAGAGCCATCTCGGTCATGTCTGCATGTCTCCCGAACCCGTAGGGTCTACACACTTAAGGTTCGGTGACGCTAGGGTTATAGGGATATGTATGTGCAGTAACCCGAATGTTGTTCGGAGTCCCGGATGAGATCCCGGACGTCACGAGGAGTTTCGGAATGGTCCGGAGGTAAAGATTTATATATGGAAAGTCATCATACGGACATCGGGACAAGTTTCGGGGTTATCGGTATTGTACCGGGACCACCGGAAGGTCCCGGGGGGTCCACCGGGTGGGGCCACCTATCCCGGAGGGCCCCATGGGCTGTATGAGGGAGGGAACCAGCCCATAGTGGGCTGGTGCGCCTCCCCCCCATGGGCCCCATGCGCCTAGGGTTTGGGGGGAGGGAAACCCTAAAGGGGGCACCCCCCTTGCTTGGGGGGCAAGCCCCCTTGCCCTGGCCGCCGCCCCCCTAGGAGATCTCATCTCCTAGGGCAGGCGCCCCCCCTAGGGGCTTATATAAAGGGGGGGAGAGAGGGGGCTGATCACCCATTGCCCTGGCGCCTCCCTCTCCCTCTCCAACACCTCCTCCTCCTCCATTGAGCACGGCGAAGCCCTGCCGGAGTACTGCAGTTCCACCATCACCACACCGTCGTGCTGTTGCTGGAGCCTTCATCCCCAACCTCTCCTTTGCCTTGCTGGATCAAGAAGGAGGAGACGTCACGCTTTCCGTACGTGTGTTGAACGCGGAGGTGCCGTCCGTTCGGCACTAGGTCATCGGTGAATTGGATCGCGGCAAGTACGACTACCTCATCCACGTTCACTCGAACGCTTCCGTTGCGATCTACAAAGTGGTATGTAGATGCTATCTAATCTGAATACTCGTTGCTTGATGAACTCCTAGATGGATCTTGGTGAAACCGTAGGAAAAATTTTAATTTTCTGCAACGTTCCCCAACAGTATTATGATTTCCGAACAATACAATTATAGCATGAACAATAGACGATTATCATGAACAAGGAAATATAATAATCCTTTTATTATTGCCTCTAGGGCATATTTCCAACAGTCTCCCACTTGCACTAGAGACAATAGTCTAGTTACATTGTGATGAATCGCACACCCATGGAATTTTGGTGTTGATCATGTTTTGCTCTAGGGAGAGGTTTAGTCAACGGATCTGCCACATTCAGGTCCGTATGTACTTTACAAATCTCTATGTCTCCATTTTGAACACTTTCACGAATGGAGTTGAAGCGACGCTTGATATGCCTGGTCTTCCTGTGAAACCTGGGCTCCTTCGCAAGGGCAATTGCTCCAGTGTTGTCACAGAAGAGAGTCATCGGGTCCGACGCATTGGGTATGACTCCTAGGTCGGCAATGAACTCCTTCACCCATACTGCTTCTTGTGCTGCCTCCGAGGCTGCCATATACTCTGCTTCACATGTAGATCCCGCCACGACACTTTGCTTGCAACTGCACCAGCTTACTGCCCCTCCATTCAAAATATACACGTATCCGGTTTGTGACTTGGAGTCATCCAGATCTGTGTCGAAGCTGGCGTCGACATAACCCTTTACGACGAGCTCTTCGGCACCTCCATAAACGAGAAACATATCCTTAATCCTTTTCAGGTACTTCAGGATGTTTTTGACCGCTGTCCAGTGTTCCTTGCCGGGATTACTTTGGTACCTACCTACCAAACTTACGGCAAGGTTTACATCGGGTCTGGTACACAACATGGCATACATAATAGACCCTATGGCTGAGGCATAGGGGATGACACTCAGCTCATCTATATCTTTTGCCGTGGTCGGGCATTGAGCCGTGCTCAATCGCACACCTTGCAACACAGGCAAGAACCCCTTCTTGGACTGATCCATTTTGAACTTCTTCAAAATCTTGTCAAGGTACGTACTTTGTGAAAGACCGATGAGGCGTCTCGATCTATCTCTATAGATCTTGATGCCTAATATATAAGCAGCTTCTCCAAGGTCCTTCATTGAAAAACACTTGTTCAAATAGGCCTTTATGCTTTCCAAGAATTCTATATCATTTCCCATCAATAGTATGTCATCCACATATAATATGAGAAATGCTACGGAGCTCCCACTCATTTTCTTGTAAACGCAGGCTTCTCCATAAGTCTACATAAACCCAAACGCTTTGATCATCTCATCAAAGCGAATGTTCCAACTCCGAGATGCTTGCACCAGCCCATAGATAGAGCGCTGGAGCTTGCATACCTTGTTAGCATTCTTAGGATCGACAAAACCTTCCGGCTGCATCATATACAATTCTTCCTTAAGAAAGCCGTTAAGGAATGCTGTTTTGACGTCCATTTGCCATATCTCATAATCATAGAATGCGGCAATTGCTAACATGATTCGGACGGACTTCAGCTTTGCTACGGGTGAGAAAGTCTCATCGTAGTCAACCCCTTGAACTTGTCGATAACCCTTAGCGACAAGTCGAGCTTTATAGATGGTCACATTACCATCCGCGTCTGTCTTCTTCTTAAAGATCCATTTATTTTCTATGGCTCGCCGATCATCGGGCAAGTCATTCAAAGTCCATACTTTGTTTTCATACATGGATTCTATCTCGGATTTCATGGCTTCTAGCCATTTGTCGGAATCTGGGCCCGCCATCGCTTCTTCATAGTTCGAAGGTTCACCATTGTCCAACAACATGATTTCCAGGACAGGGTTGCCGTACCACTCTGGTGCGGAACGTGTCCTTGTGGACCTACGAAGTTCAGTAGGAGCTTGATCAGAAGTATCTTGATCATCATCATTAACCTCCTCTTGAATCAGTGCAGGCACCACAGGAACATTTTCCTGAGCTGTGCTACTCTGATTTTCAAGAGGTAGTACTTCATCAAGCTCTACTTTCCTCCCACTTACTTCTTTCGAGAGAAACTCTTTCTCTAGAAAGGACCCGTTCTTGGCAACAAAGATCTTGCCTTCGGATATGAGGTAGAAGGTATACCCAACTGTTTCTTTGGGATATCCTATGAAGACGCATTTTTCCGATTTGGGTTCGAGCTTTTCAGGTTGAAGTTTCTTGACATAAGCATCGCAACCCCAAACTTTCAGAAACGACAGCTTAGGTTTCTTTCCAAACCATAATTCATACGGTGTCGTCTCAACGGATTTTGACGGAGCCCTATTTAAAGTGAATGCGGCAGTCTCTAAAGCATAGCCCCAAAATGAGAGCGGTAGATCGGTAAGAGACATCATAGATCGCACCATATCCAATAGAGTGCGATTACGACGTTCGGACACACCGTTACGCTGAGGTGTTCCAGGCGGCGTGAGTTGTGAAACGATTCCACATTTTCTTAAGTGTGTGCCAAATTCGTGACTTAAATATTCTCCCCCACGATCTGATCGTAAGAACTTTATTTTTCTGTCACGTTGATTCTCAACCTCACTCTGAAACTCCTTGAACTTTTCAAAGGTCTCAGACTTGTGTTTCATTAAGTAGACATACCCATATCTACTCAAATCATCAGTGAGAGTGAGAACATAACGATAGCCTCCGCGAGCCCCAACGCTCATTGGACCACATACATCTGTATGTATGATTTCCAACAAGTTGGTTGCTCGCTACATTGTCCCTGAGAATGGAGTCTTGGTCATTTTGCCCATGAGGCATGGTTCGCATGTGTCAAATGATTCATAATCGAGTGACTCTAAAAGTCCATCAGCATGGAGCTTCTTCATGCGCTTGACACCAATGTGACCAAGGCGGCAGTGCCACAAGTATGTGGGACTATCGTTATCAACTTTACACCTTTTGGTATTCACACTATGAATATGTGTATTATCACGCACGAGATTCATTAAGAATAAACCATTGACCATCGGAGCATGACCATAAAACATATCACTCATATAAATAGAACAACCAATATTCTCGGATTTAAATGAGTAGCCATCTCGCATTAAACGAGATCCAGATACAATGTTCATGCTCAAACTTGGCACCAAATAACAATTATTGAGGTTTAAAACTAATCCCGTAGGTAAATGTAGAGGTAGCGTGCCGACGGCGATCACATCGACCCTGGACCATTCCCGACGCGCATCGTCACCTCATCCTTCGCCAGTCTCCATTTATTCCGCAGCTCCTGTTTAGAGTTACAAATATGAGCAACGGCACCGGTATCAAATACCCAGGAGCTACTACGAGCACTGGTAAGGTACACATCAATTACATGTATATCACATATACCTTTAGTGTTGCCGGCCTTCTTATCCGCTAAGTACTTGGGGCAATTCCGCTTCCAGTGACCATTTCCCTTGCAATAAAAGCACTCAGTTTCAGGTTTGGGTCCATTCTTTGACTTCTTCCTGGCAACTGATTTACCAGGCGCGGCAACCTCCTTGCCGTCCTTCTTGAAGTTCTTCTTACCCTTTCTTTTCTTGAACTTAGTGGTTTTATTCACCATCAACACTTGATGTTCCTTTTTGATCTCCACCTCCGCAGATTTCAGCATTGAATACAACTCGGGAATGGTCTTTTCCATCCCCTGCATATTGTAGTTCATCACGAAGCTCTTGTAGCTAGGTGGGAGCGACTGAAGGATTCTGTCAATGACCGCCTCATCCGGGAGATTAATTTCCAGTTGAGTCAAGCGGTTGTGCAACCCAGACATCTTGAGTATGTGTTCACTGACAGAGCTATTTTCCTCCATCTTGCAGCTAAAGAACTTGTCGGAGACATCATATCTCTCGACCCGGGCATGAGCTTGGAAAATCAATTTCAGCTCCTCGAACATCTCATATGCTCCGTGTTTCTCAAAACGCTTTTGGAGCCCCCGTTCTAAGCTGTAAAGCATGCCGCACAGAACGAGGGAGTAATCATCAGTGCGTGACTGATGGGCGTTCATAACGTCCTGGTTTTCTGGGAATGGTGCATCACCTAGCGGTGCTTCTAGGACATAATCTTTCTTGTCTGCTATGAGGATGATCCTCAGGTTCCGGACCCAGTCCGAATAGTTGCTGCCATCATCTTTCAGCTTGGTTTTCTCTAGGAACGCGTTGAAGTTGAGGGTGACATTAGCGTGGGCCATTTGATCTACAGGACATATTGTAAAGTTTTAGACTAAGTTCATGATAATTAAGTTCATCTAATCAAATTAATGAATGAATGAACTCCCACTCAGATTTGGCATCCCTCTAGTCATCTAAGTGATACATGATCCGAGTCAACTAGGCCGTGTCCGATCATCACGTGAGACGGACTAGTTAACATCGGTGAACATCTCCATGTTGATCGTATCTTCTATATGACTCATGTTCGACCTTTCGGTCATTCGTGTTCCGAGGCCATGTCTGTACATGCTAGGCTCGTCAATCCAACCTAAGTGTATTGCGTGTGTAAATCTGGCTTACACCCGTTGTATGCGAACGTAAGAACCTATCACACCCGATCATCACGTGGTGCTTCGAAACGACGAACCTTAGCAACGGTGCACAGTTAGGGAGAACACATTTTTGATATTTTAGTGAGAGATCATCTTATTTATGCTACCGTCGTTCTAAGCAAATAAGATGTAAAAACATGATAAACATCACATGCAATCAAATAGTGACATGATATGGCCAACATCATTTCGCTCCTTTGATCTCCATCTTCGGGGCGCCATGTTCATCGTCGTCACCGGCATGACACCATGATCTCCATCATCATGATCTCCATCATCGTGTCTTCATGAAGTTGTCATGTCAACTATTACTTCTACTACTATGGCTAACGCTTTAGCAATAAAGTAAAGTAATTACATGACGATTTAAGTTGACACGCAGGTCATAAATAAATAAGGACAACTCCTATGGCTCCTACCGGTTGTCATACTCATCGACATGCAAGTCATGATTCCTATTACAATAACAAGATCATCTCATACATCACATACATGATTCATCACAACTTCTGGCCATATCACATCACAAAGCACTTGCTGCAAAAAC
This sequence comes from Aegilops umbellulata, assembly GCA_032464435.1. Taxonomy (NCBI): domain Eukaryota; kingdom Viridiplantae; phylum Streptophyta; class Magnoliopsida; order Poales; family Poaceae; genus Aegilops; species Aegilops umbellulata. The sequence goes on from CP136054.1 coordinate 448,587,358, forward strand.
AAGTTAGACGTCCTCTAATTGTTGTTGCAAGTTTTTACGTGGCTGTTATAGGTTGCTAGCAAGAACGTTTCTTACCTACGTTGAAACCACAACATGAATTGTCAATCTCTATTTACCCTTCATAAGGACCCTGTTCATCGAATCCGATCCAACTAAAGTGGGAGAGACAGACACCCGCCAGCCACCTTATGCAACTAGTGCATGTTAGTCGGTGGAACCGATCTCACATAAGCATACGTGTAAGGTTGGTCCGGGACGCTTCATCCCACAATACCGCTGAACCAAGATAGGACTAGTAACGGCAAGAAGAATTGACAATTCGACGCCCACAACTACTTTGTGTTCTACTCGTGCATAGAAACTACGCATAGACCTAGCTCATGATGCCACTGTTGGGGATCGTAGCAGAAATTAAAATTTTCCTACGCATCACCAAGATCTATCCATGGAGTATTCTAGCAACGAGGGGATAGGAGAGCATCTACATACCACTTGTAGATCGCAACGGAAGCGTTCAAGAAGAACGTGGATGATGGAGTCGTACTCGTCGTGATCCAAATCACCAATGACCAGCGCCGAACGGACGACACCTCCGCGTTCAACACACGTACGGTCGGGATGACGTCTCCTCCTTCTTGATCCAGCAAGGGGGGAAGGAGAGGTTGAAGAAGATCCAGCAGCACGACGGCGTGGTGGTGGATGCAGCAGAGTTCCAGCAGGGCTTCGCCAAGCGACTACGGAGAGAGGGAGAGGTGTAACAGGGGAGAGGGAGGCGCCAAGGATGCAGGGTGCGGCTGCCCTCCCTCCCCTCTTTATATAGGCCCCCTAGGGGGGGCGCCGGCCCTGGAGATCCATCTCCATGGGGGGCGGCGGCCTGGGGGGAGACTTGCCCCCCAAGGCAAGTGGGGAGCCCCCTGCCCTAGGGTTTCCAACCCTAGGCGCAGGGGAAGGCCCATGGGGGGCGCACCAGCCCACTATGGGCTGGTTCCCTCCCCACTTCAGCCCACGGGGCCCTCCGGGATGGGTGGCCCCACCCGATGGACCCTCGTGACCCATCTGGTGGTCCCGGTACAATACCGGTGACCCCCGAATCCACCCTAATGGCCGAAACGACACTTCCTATATATAATTATTTACCTCCGGACCATTCCGGAACCTGTCGTGACGTCCGGGATCTCATCCGGGACTCCGAACAACCTTCGGTTTGTTGCATACTAATATCTTTACAACCCTAGCGTCACTGAACCTTAAGTGTGTAGACCCTACGGGTTCGGGAGACATGCAGACATGACCGAGACGATCTCCGGTCAATAACCAACAGCGGGATCTGGATACCCATGTTGGCTCCCACATGCTCCTCGATGATCTCATCGGATGAACCACGATGTCGAGGACTTAATCAATCCCGTACTCAATTCCCTTTGTCTATCGGTACGGTACTTGCCCGAGATTCGATCGTCGGTATACCGATACCTTGTTCAATCTCGTTACTGGCAAGTCTCTTTACTCGTTCCCATAACACATCATCCCGTGAACAACACCTTGATCACATTGAGCTCATTATGATGATGTCTTACCGAGTGGGCCCAGAGATACCTCTCCGTCATACGGAGTGACAAATCCCAGTCTCGATTCATGCCAACCCAACAAACACTTTCGGAGATACCTGTAGTGCACCTTTATAGTCACCCAGTTACGTTGTGACGTTTGATACACCCAAAGCACTCCTACGGTATCCGGGAGTTGCATAATCTCATGGTCTAAGGAATGATACTTGACATTCAGAAAAGCTCTAGCAAATGAACTACACGATCTTTGTGCTATGCTTAGGTTTGGGTCTTGTCCATCACATCATTCTCCTAATGATGTGATCCCGTTATCAATGACATCCCCATGTCCATAGTCAGGAAACCATGACTATCTATTGATCAACGAGCTAGTCAACTAGAGGCTTACTAGGGACACATTGTGGTCTATGTATTCACACATGTATTATGATTTCTGAACAATATAATTATAGCATGAACAATAGACGATTATCATGAACAAGAAATATAATAATCCTTTTATTATTGCCTCTAGGGCATATTTCCAACAAATAGTTGGGTTTGCCCGGCTCCTATGTTTTGGTGCCTTACGTTCCGCTATATCGGCTAAGGTAGCACTAGGAGAACTACTGCTATTGTGCCCCAGTTGAGCTGGGCTGAGCACCTCAGTAGAGAAAGCTAAAACTGACTGTCATGATAAGGCGAGAGACCGGTCGCTGTTCGAGAGGTTTTTCGAGTCCTTAAAAACTTATGCTGCTTAGAGCGAGGAGCCGGCTTTGTCCGTCCAAAGGCGTGGATAGCGCCCCGAACTCGGTCTTCCGAATACTAGGGGCTTCGCCGAAATTTAAAATTATAGAGTTCTATGGCTAAGTGAGAGTGTTCAAGCATTATAGTCCGATTGCCTTGTTCGTTGTGCTGAGAGCCTCCCTCGAAGGACCCAAACATGGAAAAAAGAGCGCTCAGGTTTATACCGAACACCCCAGCACTAGTGGCATGGGGGCAGAAGCCGACGACTGGCCATCTCTCAATTTTTTGATAAACGGCCGCACAGAAAGTAATATTTTAAATTCAACAAGCATTGCTTAGCGCATATGAACAAGTTTTTAGAGCACAGGATAACACGAGCGAGTTCATTCAAAAATTACATCCTTGGTACATTCATCCGCCATGAGGCAAGCACCCTTCAGTACATCCTTATAATAGTTCTCGGGTTTGCGATGCTCTTTCCCCGGCGGAGGCCCATCCTTCACAAGCTTCTCGCCGTCCAGCTTGCCCCAGTGCACCTTAGCACGGGCAAGGGCCCTACGGGCACCTTCGATGCAGACGGAGCGCTTGATGACCTCGAGCCTTGGACAGGCCTCCACCAGCCGCCGCACCAATCCGAAGTAGCTCCCAGGCAGGGCCTCTCCAGGCCACAGCCAAACTATAAAGCCTTTCATGGCCTATTCGGCCGCCTTGTGGAGCTTGACCAGCTGCTTCAGCTGGTCGCTCAAGGGCACAGGGTGTCCGGCCTCAGCATACTGAGACCAGAACACCTTCTCTGTCGAACTGCCCTCTTCGGCTCGGTAGAATGCGGCGGCATCAGATATGCTCCGGGGAAGATCTGCGAACACTCCTGGAGAGCTCCGGATTCGGGTAAGTAACAAGTAGCTTACTTTCGTATATTTGCTTTGCATAAAGAATGCCTTACCCGCTGCTATCTTTTTCACCGCATCCAACTCCTGGAGGGCCTTCTGGGATTCGGTCTTGGCTGACTTGGCAGTCTCGATAGCCGCCGCGAGCTCGGACGCTTGCGTCTTCGAGTCAAGCTCCAAACTCTCATGTTTTTTCATGAGAGCCTGAAGCTCTTGCTGTACCTCGCCGACCTGCGCCTCAAATTTCTCCCGCTCGGTGCGCTCCGTGGCCGCTTTCTTCTCGGCCTCGGCCAGCGCCTGCTTGAGGGTTGCCACCTCAGATGTGGCCCCTGCAATAAGCAGCGTAATCCTGTCATGTTTTGCAATTGCATCTTTTTATATATTTCTATAAGGTATCTCTTACCTTCCTTCTCCTCGAGCTGCCGCTTGGCAAGGCCGAGCTCTTTCTTGGTCCGCTCGAGGCCCTGCTTCAGGGCACCCACCTCCGTAGTCAGTGCGACGGTGGCTAGCAGCGAAGCCTGCATACGCATATTGACTCTTTTTTGTTAGACTCCTGCTAAATTTAATAGATCCTCTATTCGGCTTTTGTTTCCGAACGCCAAACAGAGCATCAGGGGCTACTGTCTATGCAGTAATATTTTTACATATTTTTTACTTACCTCGAAGCCTGTTAGAAGGCTAGCACAAGCTTCAGTCAGTCCGCTCTTGGCGGACTGAACCTTCTGAAGCACCATACTCATGATAGCATGGTGCTCCTCGCCGATGGAGGCGTCGTTAAGCACCTCCAGCAGATTGTCCGGCACCTCCGGTTGGACGGAGGCCGCCAACTCAGAAGGCTTGCTCCTCTTGGAAGGAGTTCGCCTACCGCGGTCCGGAACCGTTGAAGATTCCGGCGCGGTGTCCGGCTCAAAGCCGGACTTGGAGCCCTGGGGGGTCTTGCCCCCTTTACTCCTGGAGTCTGGGAGGTCGCCTCGCGGCTCCTCCAGGACCACCTCCTATTGTCCCGGAGCTTGTCGCGACGCCACTTCGGCGTCGTCCGCAGTGCGGGGGGAGGTAGCGGGCGGAACTAAATTCACGTCCGATGAATCCAGGGAGCCGCTCGACGGCTCGTCGAGTCCGGCCTTGGGCGGGCTGCATGATTATATTCGACATTAGGGAAAGCTGTGCAACAAAGGAATATTATGAGTTACTCTGGTATCCGAATACTTACGATTTCGCCGGGCGCTTGGCCCTGTCCGACCACTCCTCTTCGTCGTCGTCGGTGTCGGCGGAGTAGTCCGGAGGAAGGGTCTTCCCCATTTTGGACCCTTCGGCCACCTCCTCGTCTTCACGGGAGGAGTGCGTCTCGGATTCGTCGGACGACGAGTCCGACACCACCATATGCCGGGAACTCTTTCGAGTCCCCATGGCCTTCTTCTTCTTGGCCTTCATCTCCGGCACCACATAAGGTGCCGGAGCCAGCAGCTTCGATAAACGAGCGTCAGCTGGGTCTTCGGGCAAAGGAGCCGGACAGTCGATCTGTCCGGACTTCATCTGCCATGCCTGTTAAAGGTAAGGGAGTTTAGATCCCGCATAGAGTCAAACTATGGAAAACCGACATCCTGTAAAAGGTAAAAATAACTTACCTCGTCAGTGTGACGCTGCGAGTAGAATCCGCGGTCCTCGGAAGCGGACGCGGGAGCCTCGGCGCCTTTGAATAGCACCCTCCAGACATCTTCGTACGTCATGTCGAAGAGCCTGCTCAGGGTTGGGTGTTGCGCCGGGTCGAACTCCCACAGACTGAAGTCCCGTTGTTGACACGGGAGGATCCGGCGGACGAGCATAACCTGGACTACATTGACAAGCCTTAGCTGCTTGTTCACTAGGATTTGGATGCATTTTTGCAGTCCGGTCACCTCTTATTTGTAGCCCCACGATAGGCCCGTCTATTTCCTGGACGTGAGCCGCGTGGGGGGTCCGGACCGGAACTCAGGGGCTGCGATCCATTCCGGATCGCGCGGCTCGGTGATGTAAAACCACCCTGACTGCCACCCCTTCAAGGTCTCCACGAAGGAGCCCTCGAGCCATAGGACGTTGGCCATCTTGCCCGCCATGGTGCCTCCGCACTCCGCCTGGTTGCCGCGCACCACCTTTCGCTTGACATTGAAGGTCTTGAGCCAGAGGCCGAAATGGGGGAGGATGCTGAGGAAAGCCTCGCACACGACGATAAACGCCAAGATATTGAGGACAAAGTTCGGGGCCAGATCGTGGAAATCCAGGCCGTAGTAGAACATGAGCCCCCGGACGAATGGGTGGAGAGGAAAACCCAGTCCGCGGAGGAAGTGTGGAAGGAATACAACCCTCTCATGGGGCCTAGGGGTGGGGAGGAACTGCCCCTTTTCAGGAAGCCGGTGCGCGATGTCGTTAGACAAGTATCCGGCCTTCCTTAGCTTTTTGACATGGCCCTCCGTGACGGAGGATACCATCCACTTGCCTCCCGCTCCGGACATTGCTGGAGAAGGTTGAGGTGGGAAGTGCGGGCTTGGGCGCTGGAGCTCGGGTGCGCAGAAGATGGATAGGAAAAGGAGGAAGAAGGCGTAGGTAAAAAGGTGGATCCTTATCCCCTTATATGGGCGGATGCGGCTATGTGTCCCCACCAGCCTGGTAAAACTCGCTTATCTCCCAAGCGCCGTGATAAATGGCGCGGTTGGGTTACCCACGTCCGTATTGATGAGAATCCCGTAAATGGGGGACACGATCTCTGGTTTGACAAGACGTGCCAAGGAAACCGCCTCGCGAAACGCACTGAGGGGGGGAAGTAAAAATGATTCGAATAAAGGCTTGGCCGTAGTATGATGTCACGCTGCGGAATATGTCAGCAGATTAGATTTGTGTTAATATTATTCTCTCTATGGCAATATGTGGAAACTTATTTTGCAGAGCCGGACACTACCCTTAGTGTTTACAAACTTTTATGAAGAACTTGAAGGAGGAACCCGCCTTGCAATGGCGAAGACAATCTGCGCGCCGGACTCGTCGTCATTGAAGCCTGGTTCAGGGGCTACTGAGGGAGTCCTGGATTAGGGGGTGTCCGGGTAGCCAGACTATACCTTCAGCCGGACTCCTGGACTATGAAGATACAAGATTAAAGACTTCGTCCCGTGTCCGGATGGGACTTTCCTTGGCGTGGAAGGAAAGCTAGGAGATGCGGATATTCAGATCTCCTACCATTGTAACCAACTTTGTGTAACCCTAACCCTCTCCGGTGTCTATATAAACCGGAGGGTTTTAGTCCGTAGGACGAACCTCAACATACAACAATCATACCATAGGCTAGCTTCTAGGGTTTAGCCTCCTTGATCTCGTGGTAGATCTACTCTTGTACTACCCATATCATCAATATTAATCAAGCATGACATAGGGTTTTACCTCCATCAAGAGGGCCCGAACCTGGGTAAAACATTGTGTCCCTTGTCTCCTGTTACCATCCGCCTAGACGCAAAGTTCGGGACCCCCTACCCGAGATCCGCCGGTTTTGACACCGACATCACCCAAGCAGTTCGTCGCACCAGCTCAAGAACACCTCTCGCGAGGCTGTTCTTCCTCTGTACTGTTTATCTTCTACCACTGAGGCAATCCACCACACCACACACTGGAGTAGGGTATTACACCACAACGGTGGCCCGAACCAGTATAAATCTCGTGTCCCTTGTGTTGTTCATCGTTTCCTGCTTAGACCACACGAGGAGATAGGACGTACATCGATAGGGGAGAGATCTCCGCGCGCACCCCAGTGTTCGAACCTCAAGGGTCTGCTAGAACCCGAAATCCGACATTTGGCATGCCAGGTAGGGGTGCGTCGGAATCTTTCTTCTGCTGTTCGCGTGTGATCTTTCGTCGTGTCCATGGCTGACGCTCGTCGGGCTCGCGCCGAGCGCCGAGCTGCTCGTGCCACCCGCGTCGCCCAGACGGCGCCCGTCGGTGCCCCCCCCCCCCCCGTCGTTCCCCGTCGCCTGCCGCCAACGCCGCCACCGGCCCGGAGGGGAACGAGCAGCAGGCCTCGTCCCAGCATCCTTCGGTGCGGTGGGATGGCCGCACCGCCACCCCGTCGCTGACTCCAGCTGGTTTGTCGTCCCACGCCCGTCGCGCCCCCATGGATGCGCACGCCTCGCTGCTCCTGGCAAGATACCTCCTGCACTACCGCCCCGTCGATGACCTCTACGAGGACTGGCTCGCCCACATCACCGAGCTCGTCAGCGCTGCAGGGGGCTCCCCCTTGCCGTCCCTCTCGCTGCCTCGCCCTCCGTTCCGTGCAGGGGGCGAGGATCAGGAGGCACCTCCGCCACCTCCTCCCCAAGAAGGCGCCTTGGCTCCAAGGCGCGCAGCCCCAGGGCGAGACCCTCCATGTCCGGCACCTGCGCAGCAAGAAGGGAGCTGCCAAGAGATCCCACGTCCCTGAGAAGGTGCTCGCGCGCTCCCAGCACCGGTGCGCCAAGATCGCGTCCTTCTGCCTCCACGCCAAGACCCCACGCTGCTACAAGCGGCGGCGCATGGTAATCCCCAGGAGCAAGCCCAGCACCAGCAAAGGGTGCCGGTGGCCATAGCAGGCTGCCTCGCCTTCACCCCCGAGCTACGCAGCGTCACCTGGCCGGGCAAGTTCAAGCCCGACCTACCCCCTCGCTACGACGGCACGGCTGACCCCGCGGAGTTCCTACAGCTCTACGAGCTGGGCATTGAAGCCACCAACGGAGACGAAAAGGTCATGGCGAACTGGTTTCCCATGGCGCTCAAGGACGGCGCCCGCACCTGGCTCCTGAACCTGGCTCCCGGCACGATCTCCTCCTGGGACGAGATGCGCACCCGCTTCATCGCCAACTTCCAGGGCACTCGCGACCGGCCCCCGGCTGTGAGCGACCTGCGCCGCATCAAGCAACAGCCAGGGGAAACCCTGCAGAAGTTCATCCAGCGCTTCAACTACGCTCGCCTCAAGATCCCCAAGGTGACTGAGGAAGCCATCATCTCAGCTTTCTCCGACGGCGTGTGCGACATCAAGATGGAGGAGCTGGCAATCCATGAAGACCTGTGCACATCCCTGGAGCTGTTCAACTTGGCGACCAAGTGCGCCAGGGCTGAGGAAGGGTGCCCCTCCCTCCTCGAGCTCCCGGCTGCCGACCCAGAAGAGAAGAAGCTCAAGGCCAAGGACGTGAAGCACAAGGGGGCTGCCGTGCTTGCAGCGGAACCAGACACCAAGCAAGGCAGGGATCAGCCTGAGTCATCCAAGGGCAGCCGGTACTGCATGTACCACGACCTCCACACCCACAATACCAATGAATGTCAAGAGTTTAGGGCCGTGCGAGATGGGTGAATCGGCCGACGCCCCGAGCGCAACGACAGGGGCTATGGCCGAGGAGGAGGAAGAGGTGGAGGACGATGGGAAGACCGTGGACCTCGCCAAGGGTGGCGTGACCGACCTCGCGAGGATCGCTGGCAGGACCAGCCTCGTGAGGGAGGCTGGAGAGACCACCCTCGTGAGGATCGCCCACACGGCAATGCAGGCCTTCCTCCTCTGCCGCCGCCGCCAAGGAGAAATGAAGACCAGCATCAAGACGATGGGGCTGGGGGCTTCCAGGAGCCACGCGCAATCGCTTGCATCTTGGGTGGCGCCCAGGCCCCAGCATCACATCGCATCTTCAAGCAGTTTGCTCGCCAGGTGAATGCAGTCCTCCCCAAGCTTGAGGCCACTCGCCCTCTCAGGTGGTCTACGTGCGCTATCACGTTCAGCTCAGCGGATCAGCTCAAGTGCGCGGCAACGGCCGGAGTCCTCCCGATGCTTTGCTCCCCAGTCATCAGCAATGTGCAGGTCACCAGGACCCTCATTGATGGCGGAGCAGGACTCAACGTCTTGTCCGTCGAGATGTTCGACAATCTCCAAGTGCCATATGATCAGCTTCAGCCGACCAAGCCTTTCTCAGGAGTCACTGATGGTTCCACTGTTTCAATAGGGCAGGTTCGCCTCCCAGTCACCTTCGGGCAGCGCAACAACTACCGCACCGAGCTCATCAACTTCGACGTCGCCCACATTCGCCTGCCGTACAACACCATCCTGGGGTACCCAGCCCTAGCCAAGTTAATGGTAGTGACTCACCATGGTTGCAATGTCCTCAATATGCCAGGAAGTGGTGGAGTCATCACCGTACCCTGTGAAGAAAGGGACGCAGTGTGTTCGCTTGAGCGTGCGTTCCAAGCCGCAGCAATCGAGGACCCAGATCACAGGAGCGGAAGACTTCCCGAGGCGACCCTCAAGAAGAAGAAGGCTTCGCTTGGCCCAAGCCACAAGGAGGCAGGCGCCTCCGGAGGTGATGCGTCAAGGTTCGCGCCCGATCAGGGGGCGCCACCCTCTCTCGCATAGGAAGGCGCGCCCAGCGCCCTCCTCAGGCAGGGCTCGGGGGCTCTTCTTTAGGGAGCCACCGACTTTGCCAAGGTCACGAGGGAGGCGCTCGGGCACCACTTGGAGGGGTGCTTCCAGGAACGTTTCCCTCAGGAAGGTACAAGGCAAGGAAGACCAAACCCTCAGGAGTTCATCGCAAGAAACACCCAGGAGCTGCAGGATTCGAGAGTCATGCACGGCAGCCGCCGCTTGCTCGCTGTAGCCCCACATCCAGACGAGGATGGTGGGCTGCGCGTCTGCATCGACGTCCCAGGGCTCAACCGAGCCGCGTCTCAGGAGCGCCTCTGGCCTTCGCGCATGGGGCGCTGCAAGGGACCACCTCACAGCTACGTTCGCATGCCCTTCGGCCTGCCGAACGCAGTCGCCGCTCACCAGCGCCAGCTGAGGAGCATTCTGGAGGCTCAGGAGGTCAGGCATTGGGCGGTCCTGGCAGAGATGGAGATGGCCCTCGAGGACCCACCTGTGCCCCCGGAGCCTCCCGAGGCCCCTGGGCCTGGGGGATCGTGAGGACCGACGTCTTCACCGCGCATCGCCCGCTTCTTCAACATCACTTCATCTTCAACAGCATCAGGTGACATCTTTGTAAGTTCCATTTTCAGCTGGGAGCGCCCTCAGGGCCACATCATTCTCAGGTCGCGTGGGTCCGTCCCTGCGGCATGTATCCGTTTTGCTTATGCTCTTTATCTACCTCGTTGGGGGCGCCCCTCGGACTGCATCATCCCCAAGTTGCTCGGGCCAGACCCAGCAGCATTTACTTTTCCTGCATCCACCTAGAATGAATTCCCTCCCGCATGCTTAACATACTCGCCCTAATCACCCGCTCGATTGACGCCTACCTATGGAGCCGCTCGCTCTGGCACGACATTTGCGCACGGGTCCATCCCTGCAACGCCGATAAATCTGAGTGGTCGAGCTCTGGCCGCGACAGCCCCGCAAGGCGCCACCTCACCAGGCCCTCAGTGCCCCAGTCACTCCCTCGGAGCGACCAAAGGTTGGTTGTCAACCGTAACGACAGGTCTTGTTTATCTTCATGATTGGTGTGCAGGACCTACCTCAGGAGCAACGCTGGGGACGTCGCGAGCTATCTCTCCCTCTTTTCGACACGGACCGCTTGCACGTTAAAAGGGGGGAGCCTGAGCATCGCGACTCATGGGCTCTTAGTGGCTCTCCAGCCCTCACACCCTGGCCTTGACCCACGGCATCGTGACCTGTCATACCAGCGGCGCCTGAGCTCGCTCGAGGGCCGGGACCTGAGGACGTAGAGCATTAAGAAAAGTGCAGGGGAGTGGGAAGAAGCTCGCGAGGACCTGACCCAGCAGTACCTCGGCTACCACCTCTCGGGCCGGGCACCTCGTCAAGGAACTACACCAAACTCGAAAGATAAGTCACGCCCTTACAGAAGCTGGACCAACGCAGTGCCAAACCCTCGCCTAGTGCAGCTCTGTCACGACGATGCTGCCTCCCTTTCTCGCCCAGCAAGGGCTGCTTGAGCGCTAAAGGGGACCTCTTGAGCATCACGACTCGGGGGCTCTTACCGGACCTCGGGCCGCTCACCTCCTGGCCTTGACCACGACATCGCGACCTGGCATACCAGCGATGGCTGAAGCCCGCCTGGGGACTGGGACCTGTCAGCGTGGAGCGCTAAGTCCTCGTGAGGATAGAAAGGGGGAGCCGAGTCGCAAAAGGACAAGCACCTCGCATTGATTCATGTTAAGGATATAACTTTCACAAAAGACATGGCAAACGCCTTACATACCCCCACGGGGTTTTGTTTCGATCCCTCGCAGGGAACAAAAGTACTAATCCTAAGGGACGCTAATCGCCCGCACCTCCGCAAGGGACACCATCATCAACAGTGGGTTGTCCGGCGCCGACGCCAACCCCATCCAGATCAGTGACGTCTGCGGGCCGATGCAGCTGCCCCACTCCGAGCACGGCGCGAGCTCGGAGGCTCGTAGCTGTCGTCGCTCGTCTCCGGAGTCGCGAGAAGCTTGGGGGAGCCGCTGGATGTTGGGGAACGTAGTAATTTCAAAAAATTTCCTACGCACACGCAAGATCATGGTGATGCATAGCAACGAGAGGGGAGAGTGTTGTCTACGTACCCTCGTAGACCGAAGCGGAAGCGTTGACGCAACATAGAGGAAGTAGTCGTACGTCTTCCCGATCCGACCGATTCAAGCGCCGTTACTCCGGCGCCTCCGAGTTCTTAACACACGTACAGCTCGATGACGTTCCCCGGGCTCTGATCTAGCAAAGCTTCAGGGACGAGTTCCGTCAGCACGACGGTGTGGTGACGATCTTGATGTACTACCGACGCAGGGCTTTGCCTAAGCACTGCAACAATATGACCGAGGTGGAATATGGTGGAGGGGGGCACCGCACACGGCTAAGGAACGATCACGAAGATCAACTTGTGTGTTCTAGGGTGCCCCCTGCCCCCGTATATAAAGGAGCAAGGGGGGAGGCCGGCCGGCCCTTGTGGCGCGCGCCAGGAGGAAGAATCCTCCTCCTAGTAGGAGTAGGACTCCCCTCTTTCCTACTCCTACTAGGAGGGGGAAAGGAAGGGGGAGAGGGAAAGGGAAAGGGGGGCGCCGCCCCCCCCTCTCCTAGTCCAATTTGGACCAGAGGCGGAGGGGGTGTGCGGCCCACCCTGGCCGCCCCTCTCTCTCTCCACTAAGGCCCATGTGGCCCAATACTTCTCCCGAGGGGGTTCCGGTAACCCTCCGGCACTTCGGTTTTCTCCGAAACCACTCGGAACCATTCCATGTCCGAATATAGTCGTCCAATATATCAATCTTTACGTCTCGACCATTTCGAGACTCCTCGTCATGTCCGTGATCTCATCCGGGACTCTGAACTAACTTTGGTACATCAAAATGCATAAACTCATAATAACTGTCATCGTAACCTTAAGCGTGCGGACCCTACGGTTCGAGAACAGTGTAGACATGACTGAGACAAATCTCTGGTCAATAACCAACAGCGGGACCTGGATGCCCATATTGGCTCCTACACATTCTACGAAGATCTTTATCGGTCAGACCGCATAACAACATACGTTGTTCCCTTTGTCATCGGTATGTTACTTGCCCGAGATTCGATCGTCGGTATCCAATACCTAGTTCAATCTCGTTACCGGCAAGTCTCTTTACTCGTTCTGTAATACATCATCTCGCAACTAACTTATTGGTTGCAATGCTTGCAAGGCTTATGTGATGTGCATTACCGAGAAGGCCCTGAGATACCTCTCCGACATTTGGAGTGACAAATCCTAATCTCGAAATACGCCAACCCAACAAATACTTTCGGAGACACCTGTAGAGCACCTTTATAATCACCCAGTTACGTTGTGACGTTTGGTGGCACACAAAGTGTTCCTACGGTAAATGGGAGTTGCATAATCTCATAGTCATAGGAACATGTATAAGTCATGGAGAAAGCAATAGCAATATACTAAACGATCGGGTGCTAAGCTAATGGAATGGGTCATGTCAATCAGATCATTCAACTAATGATGTGACCTTGTTAATCAAATGACAACCCCTTTGTCTATGGTTAGGAAACTTAACCATCTTTGATTAACAAGCTAGTCAAGTAGAGGCATACTAGTGACACTCTGTTTGTCTATGTATCCACACATGTATTATGTTTCCGGTTAATACAATTCTAGCATGAATAATAAACATTTATCATGATATATAAGGAAATAAATAATAACTATATTATTGCCTCTAGGGCATATTTCCTTCCCTGGATTCCCCAGCTCCTCCGCTGCTGCCTGAGGAGCTGCTGAAGGGCCGATGGGCGGGCCAGGTCCTCGCCAGTTCGTCGCCCCTGCCGCCTCCCTTGGGGCAACACTCCAGCCGGCGTCCTTCAGCATCAAAGATCTTGAAGAACATCAGGGAGGCGTCGTCGTATTCAAGATGAATTACGAGGGCGCCCTCCGTGTGGTAGACCCGGGGGATCTCAGCCCAGCCCCGGGTCATGAAGACCTTGCCCGGAGCGACGGCCGCGACCTCCGCTCCGGTTGCAGGGGTGCTGCAGTCGGCGTGCTGTAGCCAGAGCTCCAGAGCCCCGCTCTGCGGCATCTCGAAGGCGAAGGAGGGAGGAAGGCAGACCCAAGAGCTCGGAGGCATAGCGGCGTGAAGCACGAGTTCGCGAGAGGAGCACTCGGCATGGACTCCAGGGGGGATGATGCGCACCACCGTGACTCGCCGGCATCGACGGCGGCGCTGTCGGTGTTGCTCGACGCCTTCTCCCCCAGGGCCGACGACGCGGGCGTACAAATGCAGCGGAAACCCAGGCGGCGGCCGCTCGTACCAGGGCCTCGACGCCTCCTGCAAAGCACCCTCATCTCGGCGGCAGAGGACCGGCCGTTTCTTCGGCGGAAGTGGGTCAGGACCCTCTCGGGGGGCCTTTCCCTTCTCTTCTGCAGAAAACCGGCGGATTGGTGCCATTGGCATAAGGAGAAGCAAGGGCGAGGAAGAAGAAGAAAGGGAGTAGCAGGAAGGAATGGACTAAAAGGGCTCACACAGTCCCGTACTTATAGCCGGAGAAGGCCAACCGCCGGGTACCACAATCGCATGTAATCATGACCCTTTTCTCTGCATGCAGGGACTTGTCAAGTCATGCAGTTGCCGAGGCGTCGTGGGAAGCGCAGTCGCCCACGTCCAATCAATCGCCACGCGGCGCCTAGGCCGCAGGCTGTTGGGGCCCGCGGCGCTTCGTGCTTACCCCTTCGCTTCTCTGCTAAGCCAAGCCCGCGCGCGCCTTGGGCCCGGGGGCTACTGTCGGTGTTCTGGGAACGGGGGGTCCCCAGACTTGCCTGTCTGTGGCCTGCGGCGTGGCTCAAGTGGGGGCCCAGCGCGGCCCATCTTTGTCAGCTCAAGCTGAAGACCCTCGCGAGGGGCCAAGCCTCGTGGGGCGGGCGACAGGAAGCTTCCTCAGAGGCAGCCTCATCAGGCAGGCTCGCGAGGAGGCGGAGAGATCAAGGCAGGGGTACCTCGCGAGGAGCCCGTGACGCAAGTCATGGCGATCGAGGCCAGGCGGGCGCCAGGCGGGCGCCGGCCTGCGCAGAGTCCTTGTTTCCCTTTCGGTGCAAAGGGGGCAAGCATAGGCCAAGGCATCAGGCAAAGATTACCATTCTGGTGCAATGAGACCAAGACCAGCCGGACGGTAGGACGGAGTTCACCGTGGAGCCCAAGACGGCGTCATCACCAGTGCTTTTGGCAGCCGAATACCACCTTTGGTCAGTATAACTTGTACTAGATGTCCCCCTTCAAAATGGCCAATTGTTGGCGCCCTTCCCGCTCATTATTTGGGAAGAGGCTCAGGGCCTCTATAAATAGAGCTAGCCACCACAGAGTAGAGGCATCCAGAAATCTGATAGAACCCTAGTAGAGAGAGAGAGAGACAACCAAACTCACCCAAGCAGTTCGTCGCACCAGCTCAAGAACACTTCTCGCGAGGCTGTTCTTCCTCTGTACTGTTCATCTTCAGCCCCTGAGGCAATCCACCACACCACACACTGGAGTAGGGTATTACACCACAACGGTGGCCCGAACCAGTATAAATCTCGTGTCCCTTGTGTTGTTCATCGTTTCCTGCTTAGATCACACGAGGAGATCGGACGTAGATCGGCACGGGAGAGATCTCCGCGCGCACCCCATTGTTCGAACCTCAAGGGTCTGCCAGAACCCGAAATCCGACACCCGTGTCCTTGAACGGATGTGGGAGTAAATTTACGGGTCAAAGTTTAAGATGCCTAAGGATGTAGAAGAGTGATCATATAAAAATAAAGTTAGGCATGCTACCGAAGTTGCATTTCGATCAAAGTAAGACAAAACGGTAAATTGAGTAAGACTATCATAGCATTGACCATGTGGACGTGAAGTTTTTGCACCAGATCTTAAATGAGCTTGCGTGAACAGTAAAATAAAAATATTTAAAAAATGTTCAAAAAATCTGAATTTTTTATGGAAAACTTTGACGAATGTTCTAAGAGCTTGTAAAGTTTCATCATGAAATCACATTTGTGGAAGTCGTGGCAAAAAAAATCGATACTCTAAAAATGCTACTTTCGAAAGAATTTTGGAGCACTGATTTTTTTACCACGACTTTCGCAAATGTGATTTCATTATGAAATTTGCAAGCTCTTAGAACATTTGTGAAAGTTTGCCATAAAAAATTAAGTTTTTTTTAACAATTTTTACTATTCATACCGAGCTCGGGTGTAGAAGTAGACTTTTGTGACTCCGATCACTTATTTTACTTTTGAAGTTGTTATATTCATCATACTTATTTATGAAAACATTTTTCGTAGGTGCGGTCCTAGTATTGTTAAACAAGTGGCTTGTCAACTTTTTTTTTCTATGGATCTTTGAGAAATTTCAAAAGGATTAAGTCCAATGATAAATGTGGTTGCCATCTATTAATTGTGAGCTCTACAAGCTAAAGGTTTTGCCAACAAGGATTTAGGCTTGGAAATGTAACAAGACGAAAGCCTTTCATAATCCCTCGACACGTGAGTTTGTTACGACTGCATTGTTATCTGTATTTAATTTTTATTATTTTTGATGTTCATTGTACTCACATAATTGAAGATGAATGAGATCGAAATCTTTCAGTAAAAGAAAAACTAAAATCTATACCTACTAATTATGCACAGAACATTTCTACTGTCCACCGCCTTATCTTTTTGCAGAAAACCCTCGTCTTTTCTTAAAAATCAACCCATAGCCCATGTTTAAGTGTGTTGTTTGCGAAAAACACCCTAACATTTGGTTTAATTAACCCGCAATACATATCACACGTTTTTAAAAATAGTCATATCTTTTAAACATAATTCTGATTTTAACATATTATATATGAAATTTGATTAAAGAATTAGAATCTTAATATGATGTTATTTTACCCGTTAACTATCTAAAAAATGTTATTTAGGGTGCTACCTTAATCAATAGTGCACGATCAGCCTCTCTTTTGTATCGGTAGATCCAGACTGAAAAACCTCTCGCGAAAAAAAGAAAGCGGAATTCTCATCTTATGCGGAGAGAGACGCCTTAGGATTGACCACATTCAAACGCCTTGTGATTGTGTGAGCACCGAGGCCACCGTCGGCGAGGGTGGAAGAAGGACAAGCGGCAACACAGATGGGATGCCGTGTTCCAATAAATAACATCAACCTATTAGGGTCTTAAGTCACGGTTATTGGTTAGGGGCATTTGTTTTTTTCCTCCCGTTGCAACGCATGGTCTTTTTTGGTAGTCCACACTTAAGAGCATAATAAAGTCGGGAATGTAAAGTTTACAATTTGATCAAATGTAAGCATAAGACGAATTGAGCACTCTTATCTTAGCGCTGTCCCTACAATCATTGTATCGTTTAGTTGTTAGATATATATTATGCAAATGATGACATTTCTGTTCATCCGTCAAGGAGATGGCTTCTCCAATATTCAATCGCCAATGAGCAATGATCTTTGTGGTACTTGGTGAAGATTTCCGCCGATGTAAATGCAGTTTCCTCTTTTCATGGGTATTTAGTTTTTTTTAAAACTTTCAATCTATTCATCTTCAATCATGGCAGTACAACGAACACCAGAAATAAAAATTACATCCAGGTCCCTAGACCATCTAGCGACAACTACAAGCACTGAAGCGAGCCGAAGGCGCGCCGCCGTCATCACCCCTCCATCGCCGGAGTCGGGCACAACTTGTTGCAGTAGACAGTCGGAAAGTCGTCGGGTTAAAGCCCCATAGGACCAGCGCACCAGAATAGCAACCGCCGCCGATGAAGAATAACGTAGGTTGGAAGGATTCAACCCGAAGACATAAGAATGTAGACGAACAACGACGAAATCCGAGCAAATCCATCAAAGATAGATCCGCCGGAGACACATCTTCACACGCCCACCAACGATGCTAGATGCACCGCTGGAATGGGGGCTAGACGGGGAGACCTTTATTCCATCTTCAGGGAGCCGCCGCCGTCTCGTCATTCTGAGCAGGACACAAACCCTAACAAGACAGGAAAAAACGACTGAAAACGAAGCCCTCCAGCCGGCCCTTGGCAGGATCCACCGCGCCCCCGTGACCCTAGGGCCACCAAAAACGAGGCGGACCTGCGGCGGCGCCGGCGAGAGGCAGAAACCCTAGCTTTTTTTCTTGGAGGAGGAGGAGCGAACAGTCTTAACTATTTTAGGTTGATCATTGTTTTGCCAGCCAAAACACAAATGACGACGCTCTTGCCCATGTGACGGCACCCGTTGAAGAATCACAGCTGATCTATTTCGATCTTCAGTCAATGTAGAGCGAGCCTGAGAAAACCGAGGCGTGAAGGTGGATATACTAGACTAATCACTTGCGAAACACACGGTCGACCATGTCATGCCGTGGCCTCAGTGTCGACACCCTACATCTCAACAATCTTTTGTTCCCTGTACAGATCAGATCTCAGGAGAAACAGTATTAATCTGGTTACGGCGTTGACCCGATGCTCAAGTTGTTGGCATTGAAAGATGCTCAAGTCGAAGCATTGTTAACTACAGGGAAGCCATTTGTTCAGTCCAATCATGCCTCAGCAGGAAAGTGTGAAGTTTCAGTGTCAAGGTGGCGGAAGAAAGTGTAAGGAAGCCTTCCAATGTTGCATGCATGGTGGACAACTGGGGATCTTGGAGTCAGAAACGAAACATCAAATTGTAGTGTACGGATAAGGTAGTGCGCACATAATATCAGCCAAAAGCGGCGCGCTGGTGAGTGATATAAGTAACTGCAACTGCGTGCACCACATGCGTATATATATACTGTTAGATAGATGAAAAGTTGGATGCTGTGAATGGCGACGGTATCTTGGGTTGCATGAGAGCTAACCCCTCTAAAGTTTGGCTTGGGAATATCGGTTAGCTGTTTGTTCTTGAGAAAGTTTGCACGCGAATCGGGTACGTTCACACTGATGTCTCAGTTTATCGAGAGGTACGTACTGGCTGGCTGTATATATGCATGCAGTGTACGTACGTCGTCTCTCCTGCTGCTCATCACCGTTGTTTATCCTGGTCGACTAAACCATGGCAGCAGCCAGTCTCAAGCTCGCCGCCTTGTGCCTCATCTTCCTCTCGTCGTCTCCTCCCACCCTCTGCTCGCCCGCGCCGAGTGCAGAGTGCGAGGCCGGCGGCGAAGAGGAGGAGCAGGACAAGGCGGCCTCACTGAGGCTCAGGATCATCGCCGTCTTCTGCATCCTCGTGGCCAGACAAACTGTCACGTGTACCCTCGACATCGGGATGATGCACCGCAGCTTACATCGAAGGAGACCCGACCGACAGCGCGATATGCAAGACAGTCGGTGGGCGCTTTTGAAGACCCGAAACCCCACACGTCCGGGAGGGACCCGTCAGGGAGTGCGGTAGCTATGGGCTGCCTTAGGTCGATTCGCTCGCTCCTAGAGCCTCGGGATTCACAGCTCTCAAACTTGAGGAACGGCGAAGAACGAGAGAGAAAAACGGTGGAGAGATAAAATGTAGATGAAAAAGTAGTATATTGATATGTCGATTGCGTGTTGTTCAATCGGCCATCACCCCCAACATATATAAGAGGCGGCCGGACTTCCCGTACAAGTAAATGATTCATCTAGGCTTTCCTTACACGAAAAATTACATTAATTCACGTTCTAGAATCCTAGTTCTAGTTCAACTCGGATTCAGTCTGAATCGGACCCAAACTTCTGTCTTGCTCCTCGTGCGGGCCGTCGAATTTGCATATGACCTTCGATTAAGATGGCCCAAACATCAAATTTATGCATCTCGAGCGAGACGCATTACTCTCATGTTGATCACTTTTCCAAATAAGGCCATCTTCAATACTCTACGAAGCCATCGTTAACCTCTACCCGAACTTGGTCATGTAGCTGACTGGACTGTCCGAGTCTTGTAGCGACGTTGCAGGCCGCATACTATCTCAGATGATGATGACCCCAAAACCAAAGTTGACCGTTTCGACATACGCACAACTTTCATGTTGAACACTTTTCCATCCGAAGGAAACTATATAACCTTTCGGGCCCATCTTCAGCTTATGGTCGGATTGGCCGATAGTACTCGGATTTGAATTACTCCACTTGGATGTTATGATCTTTCTGAAGGAAATATGCCCTAGAGGCAATAATAAAGTTATTATTTATTTCCTTATTTCATGATAAATGTTTATTATTCATGCTAGAATTGTATTAACCGGAAACATAATACATGTGTGAGTACATAGACAAACAGAGTGTCACTAGTATGCCTCTACTTGACTAGCTCGTTGATCAAAGATGGTTATGTTTCCTAGCCATAGACATGAGTTGTCATTTGATTAACGAGGTCACATCATTAGGAGAATGATGTGATTGACTTGACCCATTCCCTTAGCTTAGTACTTGATCGTTTAGTATGTTGCTATTGTTTTCTTCACGACTTATACATGTTCCTATGACTATGAGATTATGCAACTCCCATTTACCGGAGGAACACTTTGTGTGCTACCAAACGTCACAACGTAACTGGGTGATTATAAAGGTGCTCTACAGGTGCCTCCGAAGGTACTTGTTGGGTTGGCGTATTTCGAGATTAGGATTTGTCACTCCGATTGTCGGAGAGGTATCTCTGGGCCCACTCGGTAATGCACATCACTATAAGCCTTGCAAGCATTGCAGCTAATGAGTTAGTTGCGGGATGATGTATTACGGAACGAGTAAAGAGACTTGCCGGTAACGAGATTGAACTAGGTATTGAGATACCGATGATCGAATCTCGGGCAAGTAACATACCGATGACAAAGGGAACAACGTATGTTGTTATGCGGTTTGACCGATAAAGATCTTCGTAGAATATGTGGGAGCCAATATGAGTATCCAGGTTCCGCTATTGGTTATTGACCGGAGACGTGTCTCGGTCATGTCTACATAGTTCTCGAACCCGTAGGGTCCGCACGCTTAAAGTTCGATGATGGTTATATTATGAGTTTATGTGATTTGATGTATCGAAGGTAGTTCGGAGTCCCGGATGAGATCGGGGACATGACGAGGAGTCTCGAAATGGTCGAGACGTAAAGATCGATATATTGGACGACTATATTCGAACATCGGAAAGGTTCCGAGTGGTTCTTTTCGGAGTACCGGTGAGTTACGGGAATACGGGGGAAGAAGTATATGGGCCTTATTGGGCTTTAGGGAGAGGGAGAGGCAGGCCGCGCGCCCCCATTGACTAGTCCGAATTAGACTAGGGGGAGGGGCGGCGCCCCCTCCTTCCTTCTCTTCCCTCTTCCCTTTCCTTGACTCCTACTCCTACTACTTGGAGGGGGGGAATCCTACTCCCGATGGGAGTAGGACTCCTCCTGGCGCGCCTCCTTCTAGCCGGCAGCACCTCCCCCCTTGTTCCTTTATATACGGGGGCAGGGGGCACCCCAAAGACACAACAATTGATCGTTTGATCTTTTAGCCGTGTGCGGTGCCCCCCTCCACGATAATCCACCTCGATAATACTGTAGCGGTGCTTAGGCGAAGCCCTGCGTCGGTAGAACATCATCATTGTCACTACGCATCGTGCTGACGAAACTCTCCCTCAACACTCGGCTGGATCGGAGTCCGAGGGACGTCATCGGACTGAACGTGTGCTGAACTCGGAGGTGCCATACGTTCGGTACTTGATCGGTCGGATCATGAAGACGTACGACTACATTAACCGCGTTGTTCGGTCTACGAGGGTACGTGGACAACACTCCCCCTCTCGTTGCTATGCATCACCATGATCTTGCATGTGCGTAGGAATTTTTTTGAAATTACTACGTTCCCCAACACTTTCGCTCGGATTGTCCGACTAGATTTCCTCACTTGGATGACAATTTTTCACTCGGATGACAATATTTCATTTAGATGGCAATATTTTCACCCAGACGGCGATCTTTTATTCGAACGACAAACTTTGGCTCGGTGGGTAAGCTTCTCACTCGGATTTTCCAACTGAAAACACAGCGTGATCTTGTTTTAGCTCTTGAGGTCACATACAACCTTGGATTGTGACAATTTATATATCAGAATCAACCGGCCGATGAGACGGAACTTTTTCGTGTTGAACGTTTTTTGATTCAAGGCCGTCTTGAGGGCCGAATTGCTCACGACCCATCGGACGTCACCCAGGTGGGTGTGTGGTACCTCGCGCCATATTTTTCGCTCAGAGTCGGTTTGTAGTATTGCCTCTAACTTTTGTACACGAACTCGGATTGAGATGGTTTATATATCAAAATTGATTGCCTCGTCGAGACGAAGACAATTCATGTAGAGTGCTCCTTCATCCGAGGTCGTCTTGGAAGCATAATCGGCCGAAAAGCACTCGAAACACTAAATTCTGCCACTTCGAGTACAGTTTCGACCCCTAAGATGAGGTCAGATGGCGATGACCTAAACGTCAAAGTTGTTCCACTCGGCGACGTGGAACTTTTTCATGTTGCAAAACCTTTCACTTGAGGTCATCTTATTTGCCTTTTATGCCGTGTCAAAATCTGATGTAAACAATATGTTTGTTATATCTGCATATACACCAATTAATGACGGTACTCTCGCCCATGTGACGGCACCAGCGGAAAGATCGCAGCCGATCTATTTGCGATCTTCATGTAGAAGAGTGTGAAGTGAGAATCGTAGAGACCCGAGACGTGAGTAGACTAGATCAATAACTTGCAAAACACAGTCAACCATGTCATGCCGTGCCCTCATAGTGTCGACATCCTACAACACATCTCGACAATTAATCTTTTGTTTTCTGTACAGACCAGATCTCAGGAGAAAGCGTATTAGTATTACTGTATGCGGCCTTGAGCAGACGCTCAAGTTGGAGCATTATTAACTTTTGTTCAGCCATAAGATCAGTGGCTCCAAAGCCATCCAATCATGGTCTCAGTAGGAAAGTGTGAAGCGGCGGAAGAGAGGTGGTGCTGCATCTGCAACTGTGCATGCATGGCGGGCAACTGCGGGTATCTTGAAGGCACAAACACAAATGATGAAAGATCGACCAGAGTGTTAGCCCATCAGATGCTATTCTTTTCAGTCTGAGCGTTCGTGATGTTTTTGTTGTGTGCGACGTTAGATTACGGGGGATGTTAGAGATATATCTCGGTTACTTGTATTTGATAGTCTAGATTTGTAGTCTGTTTCGTACCTTATCTTCAGGAGAGGCTTCTTGCCCTCTAAATCTTGTACTCAATATATACTCGCCCTTGAGGCTCTATAATACATCCATCATATTCCGCAACGATCCCTCTCTCCCTTCTAACATGGTATCGGCCTAATCGATCCAAAACCCTAGCCGCCGCTGCTTCCGTACCCGCGTGCCGCCCCTGGGGCGGTCGGCCTCCATGAACACCGTCGGGGGCCGAGCCGCCCGTACCTAGGGTTCGTCCGCCGGTCGTGTTGACCGATTGCCCTAAAGAGTATTTTTTCCTGATCCTTTGATCCGGTTTTTCTCTCTCTCTCTCTCGCCGGTCATCTTGCTCTGCGTTTTTTTTTTGTTTTTCGATCTATACTTGATCGGTTTGCGTCGCCCGCCGCCGTCGTACACCAACACGTTTCTACTCCGACCCCGGCGCGACCGGCCGGCCTCTCCTCCGACCCGGCGGCCACGTGTGCTGAGGCGGCCCATCGGGGCCAGCCGTCGTCCACGCGTCAGCACGCCCATCGCCCTGCGCCGGTCGTCGCCGCCCTGCTCCGACCGGACTCCTGCATCGCCCCAACCTGGCGGCCTTGCTTGATGCAGCGACACATCACAACCGCCGTTTGCGCATCGACCCACCCGTCGATCCACGCCGTCCATCGCCACCCGCCTCTGCCGCGTCAGCACGGCGGCCCTACGGCGTGGCTCGCCGGCCTCGTCCCCGGCAACGTCAGGCTCGTCAACTGCCTCGAGCTCGGGCGCCGCTGCTTCGTTGGTGCTCAGGCCTCGCTGCCCGGGCACCGATGCTGCTTTGGCAGCACGGGTGCCGGTGCTAACGCGCTCGTCCGCACGACGTTCCACGACGTCCGTCATCGTCGGCCTCATCTTGGACTCCGCCGCCACCCCGCCTCCACCGAGCGACGTCCCCGACCTCACGCACGATCGTCTTGAAGATCGTCCCATCTACGCCACGCGACCGACCTGGCCCGTCGCGCCTCCACAGGTCCCGTGAAGATCGTCCCCGAGTTCAGCGCGTGATACGTCCATTTTGCATCATGCTTTTATATCGATATTTATTGCATTATGGGATGTTATTATGCATTATGTCACAATACTTATGGCTATTCTCTCTTATTTTATAAGGTTTACATAAGGAGGGAGAATGCCGGCAGCTGGAATCCAGGGCTGGAAAAGGAGCAAATATTAGAGACCTATTCTGCACAGCTCCAAAAGTCCTGAAACTCCACGGAACATCTAGTTAAAAATAATAAAAAATCCTTGCCAAAGATGAAGACCAGGGGACCCACACCCTGTCCACGAGGGTGGGGGCGCGCCCCCCTAGGCCGCGCCCCCCTACCTCGTGGGCCCCCTGGTGGATCTCCAATGCCCATCTTCTGCTCTATGAGGTCTTTCGTCGAGGAAATAAATCAGAAGCAACCTTTCGGGACGAGACTCCGCCGCCACGAGGCGGAACCTTGGCGGAACCAATCTAGGGCTCCGGCAGAGCTGTTCTGCTGGGGATACTTCCCTCCGGGAGGGGGAAATCATCGCCATCATCATCACCAACGCTCCTCTCATCAGGAGAGGGCAATCTCCATCAACATCTTCACCAGCACCATCTTATCTCTAAACCCTAGTTCATCTCTTGTATCCAATTCTTGTCTCCAAGTCCGGGATTGGTACTAGTAGGTTGCTAGTAGTGTTGATTACTCCTTGTAGTTGATGCTAGTTGGTTTACTTGGTGGAAGATCATATGTTCAGATCCTTTATGCATATTATTACCCCTCTGATTATGAACATGAATATGCTTTGTGAGTAGTTACGTTTGTTCCTGAGGACACGGGAGAAGTCTTGCTATTAGTAGTCATGTGAATTTGGTTTTCGTTCGATATTTTGATGAGATGTATGTTGTCTAGCCTCTAGTGGTGTTATGTGAACGTTGACTACATAACACTTCACCATTCTTTGGGACTAGAGGAAGGAATTGGGAAGTAACAAGTAGATGATGGGTTGCTAGAGTGACAGAAGCTTAAACCCTAGTTTATGCGCTGCTTCGTAAGGGGCTGATTTGGATCCACATGTTTCATGCTATGGTTAGGTTTACCTTAATACTTTTGTTATAGTTGCGGATGCTTGCAATAGAGGTTAATCATAAGTGGAATGCTTGTTCAAGTAAGAACAACACCGAAGCACCGGTCCACCCACATATCAAATTATCAAAGTACCGAACGCGAATCATATGAACGTGATGAAAACTAGCTTGACGATATTCCCATGTGTCCTCGGGAGCGCTTTTCCTTATATTAGAGTTTGTCCAGGCTTGTCCTTTGCTACAAAAAGGATTGGGCCACCTTGCTGCACTTTATTTACTTTTGTTACTTGTTGCTCGTTACAAATTATCTTATCACAAAACTATTTGTTACCACTTATTTTAGTACTTGCAGAGAATACCTTGCTGAAAACCGCTTATCATTTCCTTCTGCTCCTCGTTGGGTTCGACACTCTTACTTATCGAAAGGACTACGATAGATCCCCTATACTTATGGGTCATCAAGACTCTTTTCTGGTGCCGTTGCCGGGGAGTGAAGCGCCTTTGGTAGGTGGAATTTGGTAAGGAAAAATTTATATAGTGTGCTGAAATTTACTGTCACTTGTTACTATGGAAAGTAATCCTCTGAGGGGCTTGTTCGGGGTATCTCCACCCCGACCAGTAGAGCAAAGAATTGCTCCTCAACCTACTGAACCTATTGAAGATGAAAATGTTCCCTTTTAATTTCCTTCGGGTATGATAGAGAAACTGCTAGCTAATCCTTTTACAGGAGATGGAACAAAGCATCCTGATGAGCACCTAATATATATGGATGAAGTTTGTGGGTTATTTAAGCTTGCAGGTATACCTGATGATGTTGCTAAGAAGAAGGTCTTCCCTTTATCTTTGAAGGGAGATGCATTGACATGGTATAGGCTATGTGATGATACGAGATCATGGAACTATCGAAGATTGAAATTGGAATTTCATCAAAAGTATTATCCTATGCATCTTGTTCATCGTGATCGCAATTATATATATAATTTTTGGCCTCGCGAAGGAGAAAGCATCGCTCAAGCTTGGGGGAGGCTTAAATCAATGTTATATTCATGCCTTAATCATGAGCTCCCAAGAGAAACAATTATTCAAAATCTTTATGCTCGGCTTTCTGAAAACAATCGCACCATGCTCGATACTTCTTGTGCTGGATCTTTTATGATGAAGAGTATAGAATTTAAATGGGATTTATTGGATAGAATTAAATGCAACTCTGAAGATTGGGATCTCGACGAAGGTAAAGAGTCAGGTATGACACCTAAGTTTGATTGTGTTAAATCTTTTATGGATACCGATATTTTCCATAAGTTTAGCACTAAATATGGAATTGACTCTGAGATAGTAGCTTCTTTCTGTGAATCTTTTGCTACTTATGTTGATCTCCCTAAGGAGAAGTGGTTTAAATATCATCCTCCCATAGAAGTAAAAGTAGTTGCACCTATTAAAGTTGAAGAAAAGATTGTCACTTATAATGATCCTATTGTTCCTACTTCTTATGTTGAGAAACCACCTTTCCCTGTTAGAATAAAGGATCACGCTAAAGCTTCAATTGTGGTTCGTAAAAGCAATATTAGAACTTATACACCTCCCGAGCAAGTCAAAGTAGAACCTAATATTGCTATTGTTAAAGATCTCTTGTTTGATAATATTGATGGGCATGTTATTCAGTTCTGCGGTGAAACTGCTAGAATTGCTAAACCTTGTGCTAAGATAAATATAGACCTGTGGTAGGTGTGCCTGTTATTTCTGTTAAAATAGGAGATCATTGTTATCATGGCTTATGTGATATGGGTGCTAGTGCTAGTGTTATACCTTATGATTTGTATAAAGAAATTAAGCATGAAATTGCACCCGCTGAGTTAGAAGATATTGATGTCACAATTAAACTTGCCAATAGAGATACTATATCAGCAATGGGAATTGTTAGAGATGTTGAAGTCTTGTGTGGGAAAACTAAATATCCGGCTGATTTTCTTGTTCTCAGTTCCCCACAAAATAGCTTTTGTCCCATTATATTTGGTAGACCCTTCTTGAATACTGTTAATGCTAAGATAGACTACGAAAAGAATGTTGTTACTATTGGCTTGGATGATATGATTCATGAGTTTAATTTCTCTAAATTTAGTAAACAACATCGTGAAGATGAATTACCTAGTAAGGATGAAATTATTGGTCTTGCTTCTACTATCGTACCTCCTAGTGATCCTTTAGAACATAAATTGCTAGACCATGAAAATGATATGTTTATGAATGAAAGAAGGGAAATAGATGAAATATTCTTTAAACAGGAACCTATTCTGAAGCATAATTTGCCTGTTGAAATCCTAGGGGATCCTCCTCCACCCAAGGGTGATCCTGTGTTTGAGCTTAAACCGTTGCCTGATAATCTTAAATATGCTTATCTTGATGAAAAGAAAATATATCCTGTTATTATTAGTGCTAACCTTTCAGAGCATGAAGAAGAGAGATTATTGAAAACTCTGAAGAAGCACCGTGCTGCTATTGGATATACTCTTGATGATCTTAAGGGCATTAGTCCCACATTATGTCAACATAAAATAAATCTGGAAGCAGATGCCAAACCAGTTCGTGATCCTCAACGACGTCTGAATCCTAAAATGAAAGAAGTGGTAAGAAAAGAAATACTAAAGCTTCTGGAGGCAGGTATAATTTATCCCGTTGCTGATAGTCAGTGGGTAAGTCCTGTCCATTGTGTCCCTAAGAAGGAAGGTATTACTGTCGTTCCTAATGACAAAGATGAATTGATTCCACAAAGAATTATTACAGGTTATAGGATGGTAATTGATTTCCGCAAATTGAATAAAGCTACTAAGAAAGATCATTACCCCTTACCTTTTATCGATCAAATGCTAGAAAGATTATGCAAACATACACACTATTGCTTTCTAGATGGTTATTCTGGTTTCTCTCAAATACCTGTGTCGGCTAAAGATCAATCAAAGACTACTTTTACATGCCCTTTTGGTACTTTTGCTTATAGACGTATGCCTTTTGGTTTATGTGATGCACCTGCTACCTTTCAAAGATGCATGATGGCTATATTCTCTGACTTTTGTGAAAAGATTTGTGAGGTTTTCATGGACGACTTTTCCGTCTATGGATCCTCTTTTGATGATTTCTTGAGCAATCTTGATCGAGTTTTGCAGAGATGTGAAGAAACTAATCTTGTCTTGAATTGGGAAAAGTGCCACTTTATGGTTAATGAAGGCATTGTCTTGGGGCATAAAGCTTCTGAAAGAGGTATTGAAGTTGATAAAGCCAAGGTTGATGCTATTGAAAAGATGCCATGTCCCAAGGACATCAGAGGTATAAGAAGTTTCCTTGGTCACGCCGGATTTTATAGGAGGTTCATTAAGGACTTCTCAAAAATTTCTCGGCCTCTGACTAATTTATTACAAAAAGATATACCATTTGTCTTTGATGATGATTGTGTAGAAGCATTCGAAATACTTCAGAAAGCATTGATCTCTGCACCTATTGTTCAGCCACCTGATTGGAATTTACCCTTTGAAATTATGTGTGATGCTAGTGATTATGCTATAGGTGCTGTTATATGGCAAAGAGTTGATAAGAAATTAAATGCTATCCATTAGGCTAGTAAGACTCTAGACAATGCTCAAAGAAATTATGCTACTACTGAAAAAGAATTCTTAGCAGTTGTATTTGCTTGTGATAAGTTCAGACCTTATATTGTTGATTCTAAAGTAACTATTCACACTGATCATGCTGCTATTAAATATCTTATGGAAAAGAAAGATGCTAAACCTAGACTTATTAGATGGGTTCTCTT
The DNA here is from genome assembly GCA_032464435.1 of Aegilops umbellulata. Classification (NCBI taxonomy): domain Eukaryota; kingdom Viridiplantae; phylum Streptophyta; class Magnoliopsida; order Poales; family Poaceae; genus Aegilops; species Aegilops umbellulata. Next base: position 448,616,040 of record CP136054.1, read on the forward strand.
GCTACAGGAATTCGACTTGCATATTGTTGATAGAAAGGGAGTTTAGAACCCCGTTGCAGACAACTTGTCTAGGTTAGAAATGTTCTTGATGACCCACTACCTATTGATGATAGCTTTCCTGATGGACAATTAAATGTTATAAGTACTTCTCATAGTACTCCTTGGTATGCTGATTATGCTAATTATATTGTTGCTAAATTTATACCACCTAGTTTCACATACCAGCAAAAGAAAAAGTTTTTCTATGATTTGAGGCATTACTTTTGGGATGACCCACATCTTTATAAAGAAGGAGTAGATGGTGTTACTAGACGTTGTGTACCTGAGCATGAACAGGAACAGATCCTACGCAAGTGTCACTCCGAAGCTTATGGAGGACACCACGCTGGAGATAGAACTGCACATAAGGTATTGCAATCTGGTTTTTATTGGCCTACTCTTTTCAAGGATGCCCGTAAGTTTGTCTTGTCTTGTGATGAATGTCAAAGAATTGGTAATATTAGTAGACGTCAAGAAATGCCTATGAATTATTCACTTGTTATTGAACCATTCGATGTTTGGGGCTTTGATTATATGGGATCTTTTCCTGCCTCTAATGGATATACACATATTTTAGTTGCTGTTGATTACGTTACTAAGTGGGTAGAAGCTATTCCAACTAGTAGTGCTGATCATAACACCTCTATTAAAATGCTTAAAGAAGTTATTTTTCCGAGGTTTGGAGTCCCTAGATATTTAATGACTGATGGTGGTTCACATTTTATTCATCGTGCTTTCTGTAAAATGCTTGCTAAATATGATGTTAATCATAGAATTGCATCTCCTTATCACCCACAGTCTAGTGGTCAAGTAGAATTGAGCAATAGAGAGCTCAAATTAATTTTGCAAAAGACTGTCAATAGGTCTAGAAAGAATTGGTCCAAGAAACTTGATGCATTATGGGCCTATAGAACTGCATACAAAATTCCTATGGGTATGTCTCCGTATAAAATGGTTTATGGAAAAGCATGTCACTTACCTCTAGAACTAGAACATAAGGCTTATTGGGCTATTAAAGAGCTCAACTATGATTTCAAACTTGCTGGTGAGAAGAGGTTATTTGATATTAGCTCACTTGATGAATGGAGAACTGCTACCTCTTGAGCACTGCGTTGGATTTCCCTGAAGAGGAGAGGATGATGCAGCAAAGTAGCGTAAGTATTTCCCTCAATTTTTGAGAACCAAGGTATCAATCCAGTAGGAGGCTACACGCAAGTCCCTCGTACCTACACAAAACAATAGATCAACGCAACCAACGCGATTAGGGGTTGTCAATCCCTTCACGGTCACTTACGGGAGTGAGATCTGATAGAGATGATAGATAATATTTTTGGTATTTTTGATATAAAGATGCAAAGTAAAAAGTAAAAGGCAAAGTAAAAACAAAGCAATAATAAAGTGATGGAGATTGATATGATGAGAATAGACCCGAGGGCCATAGGTTTCACTAGTGGCTTCTCTCAAGAGCATAAGTACTTCTACGGTGGGTGAACAAATTACTGTTGAGCAATTGACAGAGTTGAGCATAGTTATGAGAATATCTAGGTATGATCATGTATATAGGCATCACGTCCGAGACAAGTAGACCGACTCCTGCCTGCATCTACTACTATTACTCCACTCATCGACCGCTATCCAGCATGCATCTAGAGTATTAAGTTAAGAACAGAGTAACGCCTTAAGCAAGATGACATGATGTAGAGAGATAAATTCATGCAATATGATATAAACCCCATCTTGTTATCCTCGATGGCAACAATACAATACGTGCCTTGCTTCCCCTTTTGTCACTGGGAAAGGACACCGCAAGATTGAACCCAAAGCTAAGCACTTCTCCCATGGCAAGAAAAACCAATCTAGTAGGCCAAACCAAACTGATAATTCGAAGAGACTTGCAAAGATAACCAATCATACATAAAAGAATTCAGAGAAGATTCAAATATTATTCATAGGTAGACTTGATCATAAACCCACAGTTCATCGGTCTCAACAAACACACCGCAAAAAGAAGATTACATCGAATAGATCTCCATGAGAGAGGGGGAGAACATTGTATTGAGATCCAAAAAGAGAGAAGAAGCCATCTAGCTAATAACTATGGACCCGAAGGTCTGAGGTAATAAACTACTCACACTTCATCGGAGAGGCTAGGATGATGTAGAAGCCCTCCGTGATGACGGCCCTCTCCGGCGGAGCTCCGGAACATGCCCCAAGATGGGATCTCGTGGATACAAAAAGTTGCGGCAGTGGAATTAGGTTTTTGGCTCCGTATCTGATCGTTTGGGGGTACGTAGGTATATATAGGAGGAAGGAGTACGTCGGTGGAGCTTCGAGGGGCCCACAAGGCAGGGGGCACGCCCTAGGGGGGGCGCCCTCCACCCTCGTGACCGCCTCGTGGCTTTCTTGACGGAGGGTCCAAGTCTCCTTGGTCTTATCCAATGAGAAAATCGTGTTCCCGAAGGTTTCATTCCGTTTGGACTCCGTTTGATATTCTGTTTCTCCGAAACACTGAAATAGGCAAAAAACAGCAATTCTGGGTTGGGCCTCCGGTTAATAGGTTAGTCCCAAAAATAATATAAAAGTGGAAAATAAAGCCCAATATAGTCCAAAACAGTAGATAATATAGCATGGAGCAATCAAAAATTATAGATACGTTGGAGACGTATCAAGAACCCAAACTTATGAAAATGCCAAGTTGTTTAAAGAAAAAGTTAAAAGATGGCATGATAAAAGGATACAGAAGCGTGAGTTTAATTTAGGTGATTATGTATTGCTATACAACTCTCGTTTAAATTTTTTGCAGGAAAACTTCTCTCTAAATGGGAAGGTCCCTACGTTATCGAGGAGGTCTATCGTTCCGGTGCCATAAAAATCAACAACTTCGAAGGCACAAATCCGAAGGTGGTAAACGGTCAAAGAATTAAACATTATATCTCAGGTAATCCCATAAATGTTGAAACCAATATTATTGAAACTGTAACCCCGGAGGAATACATAAGAGACACTTTCCAGAACGTTTCAGACTCCGAAAAGTAATAGGTATGTGGTACGGTAAGTAAACCGACTCCAAAACAATTTTTAAGGCAATATTTCTCCCTTTTGGAATATTTAGAAAAATAGAAAAATAAGTAGCAGTCCGGGAAGGACACGAGGGCCTCACGAGGGTGGAGGGAGCGCCCTACCCCCCCTGGGCGTGCCCCCTACCTCGTGAGCACCTCATGTGCCTTCCGGACTCCGTTTTCTTGCACGTTACGTATTTTGGTCGGTAAAAATTCATTATATAACCTCCCGGAGGTTTTGACTCCCGTATCACGCAATTGTCTTATGTTCTTGTTTCGAGTTGTTTTTCTGACAGATCTAGATTATCAATGACGTCCCCAAGTGCCTCAAAGTACAAGTTCTTCGAGAAGGTCATCAACCATTACCTCGCGGAGGTGCTGCGACACCCTCAAACCATTGAGTTGCGTGATGGGTTGCTGCACATCCGCGATGAAGAGGGACCGAAGGGGACCGGAAGCGTGGAGACAAGGCTCGAAGCAATGGAGCAACAAGTTTTCAAGTGCCAAGGGATGGTGGAACATGGACTCTTAACTCCAACCACATGATGATCGCGGAGTTCACTAGCAACCATAAGTTGGACGCTGACAACATCGGGGAGGCCATCTTCAAGCTTCATGAGAAGATCGAGCACCTCCAAGCCCAAATCTATGACCTGCAAAACCAAAATTATGAGTATGAATGTAGATTCAAAAGGATGAGTTTGGCTGCATATTTGAGGATCCCGGAGACTCGATCATCCTTCTATGACGGTGAGCCTATGCCTTGGAAGATGGACGCCAAGCCCACATCATCGACAACACCTCCACCTTCTTCACTGACAAAGGAGACATAATCACATGGGTATGGGCATGCCCCTTGGCAACTGCCAAGCTTGGGGGAGGTGCCCCGGTATCGTATTACCATCACAACTCCTATCTTTATCGTTTTTCTTAGTTCGATCCTATTAGTAGTATCTTGATCTAGTAGAACAAAGTTTATGGCATTATCTAGTTTTGAGTTTTGCTTTATGATCTCTCTATGTAATGAAGTCTGTGAGCTATATATAATAAAGATTAGTGTTGAGTCAAGGGCTTGATTATTTTGCCATGATCTTGAGTGAATAAAAGAAAAGAGAAAAGAATAAAAAGAAACTAAGAGATCATATTGATCTTATTGAGAGTAATGACTTCACATAGAAAGAGTATGATGATTGAAAGTTGTTGGGAGTTGGCAAACATAGCTTTGGTCATCGCTGCAATTAATAGGAAGTAATAAGGAAAGAGGGGTTCACATATAAATATACTATTATTGACATCTTTTATGATTGGGAGCACTCATTAAAATATGACATGCTAAAGAGTTGATGTTGGACAAGGAAGACAACGTAATGAGTTATGTTTTCTTATGTCTGAGATAAAGTATGTTGTCATGGGTCCTCCAACATGTTGAGCTTGCCTTTCCCCTCATGCTAGCCAAATTCTCATCACCAAGTAGAGATACTACTTGTGCTTCCAAAACCCTTAAACCAGTTTGCCATGAGAGTCCACCATATCTACCTATGGATTGAGTAAGATCCTTCAAGTAAGTTGTCATCAGTGCAAGCAATAAAAATTGTTCTAAATATGTATGATTGATTGGTGTGGGAGAAATAAGCTTTATACGATCTTGTGATGTGGAAGTAATAAAAGCGACACACTGCATAATAAAGGTTCATATCACAAGGGGCAATATAAAGTGACGTTCTTTCGCATTAAGATTCTGTGCATCCAACCATAAAAGCGCATGGCAACCTCTGCTTCCCTCTGCGAAGGGCATATCTTTTATTATTATCTTCTACCTTATGCAAGAGTCATGGTGATCTTCACCTTTCTTTTTTCATTTTATCCTTTGGCAAGCACAGTATGTTGGAAAGATCCTGATATATGTACCTAATTGGATGTAGGGGAGCATGAGTTATTATTATTGACATCACCCTTGAGGTAAAAGGTTGTGGGGCGAAACTATAAGCTCCTATCTTTCTCTGTGTCCGGTTAAAACTCCATAACCACAAGTATTGCGTGAGTGTTAGCAATTATGAAGGACTAGATGATAGTTGAGTATGTGGACTTGCTTTTAAGCTCTGACATAGACTCTTTCCGATGTTATGATAAATTGCAATTGCTTCTATGACCGAGATTATAGTTTGTGGGTTCTCAATAAAATTTATGATTCGTACTCTGCATTGTGAATGGATTATTACTTGAGCATAAGAAATCATATGCCAATATCTATATAAGTTGCTGTTATGAGAAAAATCATGATGCCTTCATGTCCGTATTTTATTTTTATCGACACCTCTGCCTCTAAACATGGGGACATATTTATCGTTATCGGCTTTCGCTTGAGGACAAGTGAGGTCTAAGCTTGGGGGAGTCGATACGTCTTTTTGCATCATGCTTTTATATCGATATTTATTGCATTATGGGCTGTTATTATGCATTATGTCATAATAATTATGGCTATTCTCTCTTATATTACAAGGTTTACATAAGGAGGGAGAATGCCGGCAGCTGGAATCCAGGGCTGGAAAAGGAGCAAATATTAGAGACCTATTCTACACAACTCCAAAACTCCTGAAACTCCACGGAACATCTAGTTAAAAATAATGAAAAAACCTTGCCAAAGATGAAGACCAGGGGGACCACACCCTGTCCACGAGGGTGGGGGCGCGCCCCCCTACCTCGTGGGCCCCCTGGTGGCTCTCCGATGCCCATCTTCTGCTATATGAGGTCTTTCGTCGTGGAAAAAATCAGAAGTAACCTTTTGGGACGAGACTCCGCCGCCATGAGGCGGAACCTTGGCGGAACCAATCTAGGGCTCCGCCAGAGCTGTTCTGCCGGGGATACTTCCCTCAGGGAGGGGGAAATCATCGCCATCATCATCACCAACGCTCCTCTCATCGGGAGAGGGCAATCTCCATCAACATCTTCACCCGCACCATCTTATCTCAAAACCCTAGTTCATCTCTTGTATCCAATTCTTGTCTCCAAGTCCGGGATTGGTACTAGTAGGTTGCTAGTAGTGTTGATTACTCCTTGTAGTTGATGATAGTTGGTTTACTTGGTGGAAGATCATATGTTCAGATCCTTTATGCATATTATTACCCCTCTGATTATGAACATGAATATGCTTTGTGAGTAGTTACGTTTGTTCCTGAGGACATGGGAGAAGTCTTGCTATTAGTAGTCATGTGAATTTGGTATTCTTTCGATATTTTGATGAGATGTATGTTGTCTAGCCTCTAGTGATGTTATGTGAACGTCGACTACATAACACTTCACCATTATTTGGGCCTAGAGGAAGGCATTGAGAAGTAATAAGTAGATGATGGGTTGCTAGAGTGACAGAAGCTTAAACCCTAGTTTATGCGTTGCTTCGTAAGGGGCTGATTTGGATCCACATGTTTCATGCTATGGTTAGGTCTACCTTACTACTTTTGTTGTAGTTGCAGATGCTTGCAATAGAGGTTAATCATAAATGGGATGCTTGTTCAAGTAAGAACAGCACCCAACCACCAGTCCACCCACATATCAAATTATCAAAGTACCGAACGCGAATCATATGAACGTGATGAAAACTAGCTTGACGATATTCCCATGTGTCCTCGGGAGCGCTTTTCCTTATATTACAGTTTGTCCAGGCTTGTCCTTTGCTACAAAAAGGATTGGGCCACCTTGCTACACTTTATTTACTTTTGTTACTTGTTGCTTGTTACAAATTATCTTATCACAAAACTATCTGTTACCACTTATTTCAGTACTTGCAGAGAATATCTTGTTGAAAACCGCTTATCATTTCCTTCTGCTCCTCGTTGGGTTCGACACTCTTACATATCGAAAGGACTACGATAAATCCCCTATACTTGTGGGTCATCAGCGCGCCCCTCCACCGATCGAGCAACGAGCTGCCCCTGCGTCGCCCCATTAGGCCGCAGGGCCGCCGCCTCATGGTTCTTCCCGCAGTTGCATCGACCCGCCTGCTGCCGCTGCGTCGCCCCTTTGGACCGTAGTGCCGCGGCCCGCGGTCTACCGCCGCCCCGAGTACGTCCGTTCTAGGCCATCTCCATGGCAGCACCGACCCTCGTGTTGCCGCTGCGTCGCCCGATCGGGTCGTAGCGAGCGTGTCACGCGGTCTCCGCCGCCGCCCGAGGCCGTCCCCGCGGTTGCACCGACCCGCGCTCTACCACTGTGCCGCCCCTTCGGGCTGTAGCGCCGTGGCCCGCGGTCCCTGCTGGCGCCCTGAGGTCTTCCCGCCATCGCCCCATCCCGCCTGCTGCTGCCGCTGCGCCTTCCCTTCGGGTCGTAGCGCCACGGCCCGCGGTCCACCGCCTGCCCCGCGCGTCGACCTCTCGTGGTATGCGCCGCGCCGGCTCCCTTGGCGCGAAACACCATTGTCTGTGCCAGTCTTCGTCATGTTGTCGGGTTCCTTACCTACTTCTAGCACCTCCGCCGCACTACTAACCTAGCCGCTGCCGCCGCCGTCAGGCCGCCGTCGCCGTTCTTCTTCGGCCGCTGCCGCCGCTACCTCTGTAGCCGCCGCCGTTGCCTGTCCACCCCCTTCGTCTTCGTCCAAGCACCAGCCCGTCGCCGGTGTCGCCGTCATCTACCCCGACCACTTCGTCTACTCCGACCACCGTTGGTGACCTCGGCCCCGCGCCGATGGAACGCCGCAATCATCGTTGAGTTCTTCTCTACTGGCCCCTCCGACTTCTCTGACATGGCATACAGCTCGTGCAGGTCCCTCGTCTACGCATGCCCGGTACTGGCAACACCGGTGCGTGCTTTCGTCCACGACGTGTCCCCGGGCCTGGCAAGCCTGGAGCGGAGCTTTGTCAACTTTGCCTTCATCCGTCTACGCACGCCCGGTGCCGGAAACACTGATGTGTGCCTTCGTCCACGACGTGTCCACGGTATTGGCAAACCTGGCGCGACGCTTCGTCAACACGGTCTACATCCCGGCGCACCCCTACTTCAACACACTGCGCCCATGCTAACTCGGCGCCTCCTTGCGCCCGCAGCTCCACGGTGTTTTCCTCGACATCGGCTACCCCGACTCGACATCGACCACGGCATTCTTCGCATGGCTACCTCTACCACGGATACACCACTCTACGCTCTCGGCTACCTCGACATCAGCACAAAGTGCTATCATCCGCTTGAGCAACTCGTCGGCTTCCTGTACAGTCAACGCGCCCGTGTCGCGACACCGTCCATGACGCTCCCACTACTAGGAAATACCTTATAGATAGAAGCTTAGCAGTAGCGAGGGGTATATGAGCCGCGTTGCTGCTAATTAGTAGTAGCGCGGGGTATAAACCCACGCTACTACCAAGTTGATAGTAGTAGCATGGTGTATAAATCCCACGCTACTACTAAGTGATTCCCACCGTACCCCCGGGATCGGCCATAGTAGTAGCGCGGGGTATAAATCCCACGCTACTACTAAGTTGATAGTAGTAGCACGGGTTATAAGGCCTACGCTACTACTAAGTAGACCACCCGGACATGCTATAGTTGTCGCGCAGGTGAAACATGCCGCGCTACTACTATTTTGTCGATGGCTGCGCTGTAACTACAACCGTGTACTTATAAAATACCAATGCGTCCTATTGCCTCGTTCTCTCCCTCCCCCACATCTTCTCCTTATCTGGCCTCTGCATCCTCATCCTCCTCCACCACTGGATCCGGCCACCGCCAAGGTTTCCCCCACCCGGCTCAGAGTGGCGAGGTACGCTGCTTCTCCAGCCGTCCGCGAGGTGCGGATGCCTGCCGCTAGCCGACGTGGGGGTCGTGCCGCACCTTGTGCAGCAGCTCACGGTGACCTACACGCACTACAAGAAATATGTCAACTTATGACCTTCTCTTAGTGACCCCAGCTGAATTGGTCGTAAATTCACAGCCATTTCGCTTGGAAGGGCTCAAACTCTGAAATTGCTTACACCAAATGGTCACAAAGCAGACAAGAGGCGCCAATGGCCTTATTTCTACCTGATTATGACCAATATAAATGGTCATGAGGTTGTCAACGTGGATGCATTGGTACTTATTGCTATGACAAGGCGCCACCTCATCAGTTTTGCCTATGTGTCATGTCCATGTGTCAATTTTTGCCCTAGGTTGTGAAGCAACCTATATTTCTGTCATTCCTAAAATTCCCAAAAAAATTGGGATTTTTTACTATCCAAATCATTGCCTCATGACAATATTCAATTCCATTTGACTGGTAAATCTTCCTCGGCAAATTTCCAAAGTTTTTGTTGAGCTCGAACTGTTGTGAAAGAAGTACTGGCTAGGCATATCCTAATGAGCTGAATTTTTGCCACGTCTTCTATATTCCCAAATCATAGCTCTCCACAAACTTTGAGCCCCATCTAACAATACATGTGACTGTGGCTTCAACATTCATATTTCTGTCCAGTGTGGTATGTTGCAAAGCAAGTGACACCTAGGCTCCTCCATTTGAGCTGCAAATTTTTCAAGATACTGTCCTTAGTAGATGATCATCCTCGGCCAAAACTCAGGCCCATTGGCCATGTGCATTTCCCGTACCACTAATCAAACACTTGGGTGCTAATTCATGTTTGAGCTCGGTTTAGTCTCCTCGTGAGATTCTTCTATTGCCTTCTTCTTCCTGACACCTATCAGGGGAGTGCCCAACCCACTAGACATGCCTAGGCCGCCCGGAACGCGTGGCAACACCACGGTCACGCGGTGACCACGCGGCGGGCATGCGAGTCTACGCGCTTTGAAGTTGGGGCCCTGGGCCACCATCCAAACCTCAACGTATCGCCACCAAACCATGTATTTCTGATTAAAAATATACTTTTATACCTAGAAATGATTTTTTGAAAAAAATAAAGAGCAAACTATGAGGCAGCTGCAGTTCAAATTTGTCCCGCTTCCTACTAAATCAGCAGAAATTTGTCTTTTTCATGAGAGGTGGATAAAAACTTTTGGCACCCAACCATTTTGTCAATTGTGCATTAAACATGTCCTAGTATTTTATAAAATTGATTTGATCCAATTTTGCAACAAATATATGGTAGGTCCTTCACAAAAAAAACTCATTTTGGGCACTCGAAAAATGGAAAATTGATTTTTCGTCCAATGAAAATGAAAAGTCCCTTAGGCAACATTGTTTGCCATTCCAATATGCACCCTTGTGCACAATATGAGATCATTTGAACAAACTATGCCATGAATGTGGCCATAAAATTGATCATTTGGCTTGAAAGCCATGAATATTCAGAGATGATAGCTCATTTCTGAGAACACTTTTCTAAAATAATTGCCTTATTACAAGTTTGTTATTTTTCCTTGGAACTTGGCCACATATAATGACACAATGCGAAGGTTTCCCAATTTTTTGATTTTTCTGAATTTTTTATGCCTGTTTCAAAATGCGGTCAAAACGGCGGGAATGACTGTTCCTAGCTAGTGGTTGAATCTTGGAATTTTTTGGTGTTTCTATGATTAAATAGATACTTATGTACCTAGAAATGATTTTTGGAAAAAAATAAATAGAAAACTATGAGGCAGCTGCAGTTCAAATTTGACCCGCTCCAACTGAATCGGCGGAAATTTGTCTTTTTCACGAGAGGTGGATCAAAACTTTTTACACCCAACCATTTTGTCAATTGTGCATTAAATATGTCCTAGTATTTTATATAATTGATTTGGTCCAATTTTGCAACAATTATTTGGGAGGTCCTTCACAAAAAAACCTCCTTTCGGGCACTCGAAAAATGGAAAATGGTTTTTTCGTCCAAAGAAAATGAAAACTTTCTTAGGCAACATTGTTTGGAATGCCAATATGCACCCTTATGCACAATATGAGATCATTTTAACAAACTATGCCATGAATGTGGCCATAAGATTGATCATTTGGCTTGAAAGCCATGAATCTTCACGCATGATAGCTCGTTTCTCAGAACACTTTTTTAAAATAATTGTTGTATTACAACTTTATTATTTTTCCTGGAAACTTGGTCACATATAATGACACAATGCGAAGGTTTTCCATTTTTTTGATTTTTTTTATTTTTTATGCCCGTTTCAAAATGTGGTCAAAACGGCGGGCTTGACCGGCTAGTGGTTGAATCTTGGAAATTTTTTAATGTTTCTCTGATTAAATAGATACTTATGTACCTAGAAATGATTTTTGGAAAAAATAAATAGCAAACTATGAGGCAACTACAATTCAAATTTGACCCGCTTCCTACTGAATCAGCGGAAATTTGTCTTTTTCACCAGAGGTGCATCAAGGCTTTTAACACCCAACCATTGTGTCAATTGTGCATTAAACATGGCCTAGTATTTTATAAAATTGATTTGGTCCATTTTTGCAACAATTATTTGGTAGTTCCTTCACAAAAAAAAAATCTCATTTCAGGCACTCGAAAAATGGAAAATGAATTTTCCGTGCAAAGAAAATGAAAACTCCCTTAGGCAACATCGTTTGGAATGCAAAGATGCAACCTTGTGCACAATATGAGATCATTTAAACAAACTATGCCATGAATGTGGCCATAAGATTGATCATTTGACTTGAAAGCCATGAATCTTCATGCATGATAGCTCGTTTCTAAGAACACTTTTTTAAAATAATTGCCGTATTACAAGTTTATTATTTTTCCTAGAAACTTGGTCACATATGATGACACAATGCGAAGGTTTTCCAATTTTTTGATTGTTTTTGAATTTTTTATGCCTGTTTTAAAATGCGGTCAAAACGGCGGACTTGACCGTTCCTAGCTAGTTGTTGAATCATGGAAATATTTTGATGTTTCTCAAATTAAATAGATACTTATGTACCTAGAAATGATTTTTGGAAAAAATAAAGAGCAAACTATAAGGCTGCTGTAGTTCAAATTTGATCCGCTTCCAGCTGGATCAGCGGAAATTTATCTTTTTTATCAGAGGTGGATAAAATCTTTTGACACCCAACTATTTGGTCATTTGTGCATTAAATATGTCCTAATAGTTTATAAAATTGATTTCATCCAATTTTGCAATAAATATATTGTAGGTCCTTCACAAAAAAACTCATTTTGGGCACTCGAAAAAGGGAAACTATTTTTTTTGTGCAAAAAACTCATTTCCGACGACACCTTTTTAAAGATATTTATCTTATTCCATGTTGTTATTTTTTCTGAAAACTTGTTCACATTGTGGTGACACAATGAGAAGGTTTTCCATTTTTTTAGAATTTCTCAGATCACAAAGTAGCTTAAATGATTTTAACACATTATTTTAAGTCAACTACGACCAACTAGGATGGTCATAACATCGTACTGCATTCTGATTGGTCCGTGGAACCCTAGCTATGTCCTCCGGGTCAATTTCCATCGACCCCCCGCCTCCTTTCTTTCCCTCGCTCCCCAATCCCCTCCCTTCCTCACCCGCGCAAACCCTAGCTCCTCTCGATCCCGTCCCCTTCCTCCCCGCCAGCTCCACCGATCCTCCCCTCGATATCGTCGGAGCGGGCGGAGATCGGGCCGCGGCGATTCCCCACCCCACCCAGCCACAACGCCATGCCCAAATCAAGCCTCCCCCCTCCTCCGCTGCACCCATCCCCATCCCCACTCCAATCGCGCCGCCCGCCCCCGTCGACCGCTCCTCCGCCCCGCCGAGTCGCCGCACACTGGTGAGTGAGCTTGTTTATCGTATCACCCAAAGCCGCGGATGGCCCTAACTAATTCCCCCCAATTCTGTCCCCTCGCAGGCCGCGGCGCCTTCGCCGTGGACGGGATGTGCGGCAGCTGTCCCCCCAACGACCAACTCCTGCAGATGGAGACGGCCTGCGGCGCCCTCATGCGCGAGCTCCAGGTGCGCGCGCGGTCTGCCAGCGACCAGGACGACGCCGACGGCCTCCACAGTTGCTCCTTCTCCACATTCGCGCGCCATGGATGTCCTCTTCTGGTCCTGGCAACAGTAGTGCTATTACCTCAACTATCCTTGGTGCAACTGCTGAATCCGGTACAAATGGCAACCAACAACACCGGCTACCAGGTAGCTGCTGATGTTCCCTTGCTCTACTAGTGTTGTGTTTTCCACCCAACACGGAGGTATGTGTTGCACTGTCGCTTATCAACAACCTTTTCCTTGTGCAACGCTCTACCGACGGCAGGAAAGAGGAACCAAGGCCCCTCAAATACTACCAGGCTTGGGCAATAATGATAATGTGAAGCCTGACGTGTCGTCGATGGTACCATTTAGATTTAGGGCCTTATAACAGACAAACATTGATATCTTTGAGATGCTTTGCTTTGCTTTCTTTTCCACGTAATTGTTGATAGGGTTTTTATATATGGTTTAGTTTCAGCCTGAATCCACCATCGGTGATGGTTCATTTTACTCTAGTCTTTTGAGTGGAACCGACGGTTTGGGCATAAGCGGTTTGCTACCAAACAGCTTGGATGCATTGCCGAAGTTGTCTATTTTGTAAGGCTTGGAAGTTTTATATGCAAAGACCTGAACTAGTTATAGATCCTGTAAAGATAGATCATCATGCTGCTTCAGTCGGAATTGATTACTTTGGGCTTACCGAAGCCGATTGTGCAGATAGATAATCAGCCAACGACACATGTTAGTTGTCGTGGTTCTAAGTCTGACAGTGAGAATGGGGGGTAAGTATGGAGAGGCAAGATCCTAGCTATGGAGTAGTTGTATGCGCAAGGAGTTTACGAGTTCGGGCCCTTCTCTGAGGAAGTAACAGCCCTACGTCTCGGAGCCCGGGGGCAGTCGACTGGATTATGTGTGTATGTGTTACAAAGTTCCGAACCCTTGTCCTAGTGGAGGGGGGTGGCTTATATAGAGTTCGCCAGGACCCCAGCCAGCCCACGTTACAAGGAGTTTAATGTACATAAAGAGAGGGGGTTACTGGTAACGCCTGTAATAAAGGACCATGAGGGCCATAAAAGCTACTTATGAGGTGACCGTTTGTAGGCAGCGCCTTTAGGTCTTCTTATGGTCGAGTGGTTGTCTTCATGGTCGACTGCTTGTACTTCTGGTCGAGTACGCTTGTGTCCGTCGACTGGGCTGACCAGGTCGACTGACCTGTCGATACTTCTCAGAATGTCTTTCATTGTAGGAGTCATGTCCTTGATTGGGTACCTCAGGTATGATAAGTTACCCTACCCTAGGTACGTATCCTCGTCATTAGCCCCCGAATGGGTCAGGGGTTAAGTGAGAATGGGGCCGAGCCTATGCTTCCGACTCAACCTCCATGCTTCGGTTGCATCTGTCTTCGGATAAATGGAAGTTACGGTGGGATCTCATTCTTCAGTTGCCTTGATCCATTCAGATGCCCGTCGAGTGGTTTCGGATTACCGTCGAGTGCGTTTACGTGACGAGTCCCTTGGGAGACTTAAGGAAACGGATCTTTTTGTCTGACAACCCGTCCTGTCGATCGCGGATCTTGCGGGATTTGAAAATTGAGAAGCGCACCGGACGGAGAAAATCGCGCGAATCGGCTGGATAAGGCAAGGGCGCCTCGATCTCCGCGCCACCTTTTTCGCCACGTACTGCGCGCGCGCCTGTTGCAGGATCTGACTGGGAGGCGCAGGCCCACTGATCAGCCACTCGGGTGTGGCCTTATATAAAGCAATGATTCTGATTTTTTTTACTGTGCGCCCTCGTTCTTCTTCCCCCTTCCTCCGTAAGCTTCCGCCTCGCTCTCCGCCGTAACCTCGACACCGCCGCTCGGCCAAGACCTCGTTCGAGACGATGGGGACGGACAAGACGGCGGCGGCGGAACGCGCGAAGAAGGCCGCGGCAAAGGGCAAAGGGAAGAAATCCGGCCGAGGCGGGTCGTCCTCGCGGGCCGCTCTGCCGTCCGGCTGGTTGCAGGGGGATTGGATGCCCTCCATCCTTACTCAGGCGGATATCGACGACATGGTGGAGGGGGGACTCATTCCCCACAAGGCCGCTCGCCTTCCTGGGAAGGAGACGGAGCCGAAACCTCGCGAGGGTGAGCGCGTCCTGAACTTCTTTAGGGCTTTCCTGAACTTCTTCGGAGCGCAGCTCCACCATTTCACGCCCAACTCCATAGTCTATCTCGCTGCGTTCGTGTCTCTGTGTGAGTGTTTCTTAGGTTGTCGACCCCACTGGGGCCTCTTCAAGCATATCTTCACTTGTCGATCCCAGTCGGTTAAAAAGCTTAACCCGGACGGGGAGAGGACGCAGGTGATCCAGATGTGCGGGAGCCTCGGGATCCAGACGAGGGGTAAGAGTTGTTTTCCTCCCATGACACTTCCCGATTCCGTGCGTGGGTGGCAGTCGACTTGGTTCTACTGCAAGGACCAGCCGACTCCTGGCCACTCGACCGGCCTTCCTCCTTTTACCTTGGACCGAGTGCAGAAACCCGCTTCTTTGAAAGTGGTTCCAGAGGAGAAGGCTCAGGTGAAGGTACTAGTCAGTCGAGTGGTTGAGTTGGTTCGGGAAGGCGTGACCGGCATGGACTTGCTCGAAGTCTTTCTCCAGCGACGAATCCAACCTCTCCAGGCTCGGGATCACTCGATGTGGTTGTATTCCGGGTCCGACGACTCCGCTCGGATCCACCCGGAGGGGGTCGAGGCTTCTGTGCTGGAGAGCTGGCTGACCAGCATAACCGGGAATAAGGACAACCCCAGGGGTTCCAGGAGGATTGCTCCGCTTGATGGGATGATGGAGACAGACAAGGTACGTTTTGCTTCTTCCGACTGAAATTTTCACTCCGTCTAGTAACTGGCTCGCGATAAGTCGACTGATCCTTGTTCTGCCTGTTGTTTCGCAGGAGATCAATGACATGTACTCGATGCCGAATGGGAACCAGGAGCAAGTATCTGAAGGAGGAGGGAGTGGAGGCGAAGGGAGTGAGAATGAAGTTGAAGTCGAGGGTGAAGTCGAGGAGTGGGAATCTGACGATGACGTAGAGGGGGAGGCCGGCGACGACTCGGGTGACGAAGATGAAGAGGTGGAGGTCGACCTTCCTCGACGCGAGAGACGCTCCAAGAACGCTCAGGATCCCGCCGTGGAGCGCGGTCAGTCGAGTGCTCCGGCGGGCCAGTCATCCAAGCGCCCTCGGACCGCGTCGCCGGCCCCAACTGAGAAGGCGCCCAAGCAGCCTAGAGCCATCCCGACCAAGCCACCCAAGGCCTTGCCCAAGATCAGGGTCGCCATCCCGGTCATCTCTGGGTAAGTGACTATTTTCACCTTTCTTGAGTCGACTAGAACGGATTCTTAGTCGATTCACTTTCAACTTATTTGCTTGGAATCGTGCAGCGCCGCTACTTCCGAAACTTCCATCCAGAATGCTGATGAGACGATGGAGGACGCCGTCACTTCCAACTTAGGTATAATCTTTGACATGATCCGACTGTTTAACTGCTGAGTCGATTGGATATTCATTTCTGAACTTTTGTAGCTCCGACCAACATCATTGACCTTCCGGATGACGAGGAGGAGGCGGAAGTGCCGCTCAGGCCTTTTGGGAGGAGAGACCGGAGGGCCCCGGTCGACAAGGCTCCTCAGACCGCGTCGACTGCCGAGGTGGTGGTCCAAGGGGGTGACAATACCGCCCGGACTACTGTGACTTTTGCTGAGCCACTGACGACTGCCCGGCCTTCGTCGTCGACTGCTCCGCCACTAGTCGACCCGCCCTCGTTCTTCGCCGCCTACCAGACCCCGGAGGATCAAGTGAGTGCTGCTAAGGAGGCTATACGTCAGGCGGGGCTCGTGATGGAGCAGACCAAAGCGGCTCGGGATGCCAGTCAAGCGGCCTATGACATCAGCTCGGCGTTGCAGCAGAACGTCCTGGTTAGTTGATCTTCACTTGCGTTGTACACCCACTGGGTGCCGTTGGTCCGAAATTTCTCATTGGTGGGGGCACGCTGAGTGCACCCACTGGGTGTAGTCCCCGAGGCCACGGTCGACTGCTGGCAGTCGACTGTGGTCTTTATACTGCCTTTCTGTAGTTGTACTTCTCCACTCGGTAGGGTTTTCTGAGAACGGTTTGGTCAGGCCATGTCGGATGATACTGTATCCGGTCGACTGCTGGCAGTCGACTTTTTTTTTTTTTTTTGAAAACCAGTGGGGGCACGCTGAGTGCACCCACTGGGTGTAGTCCCCGAGGCTACTGTCGAATGTTTTGATTCGGCTGTAGTCTTAGAAGTGTTGTGCTCTTTCTTTCAGTCACTCGGGAGTAACTTATCTTTGATACCCTTTGTCGATTGACTCTTTGCAGAAGTCTTGTGAGCTTGTTGCTCAGCTCGCCGATCTGAAGAATAAGCAAATCCAGCTTAATCTTGATTTACAGTTTGCTCAGGAAAACATGCAGAAGGCGAAGGATGAAGCAAAAGGTATGGCTGGTGAGGACTCGACGGCTGTCTCTGTTCTCCTGCCTGTTCTCAACTCTGTGCTCATTGTTGTTTCGTAGACGAACTGGAGAAGGCCCTGAAGAAGAAAGATCTTGACCTTGCGGAGGCACAAAAGGCGGCTGCGGAGAAGCTGAAGCTTGCTGAAGAGAAACTTGCTTCAGTCGACCAACTTGAGAGCGAGAACGCTAGGCTGAAGTCTGCTCTTGACTCGGCCAACAAGGAAGCGAGTCGACTGAAGACTGACAAGAGTACTCTGAACGACAAGCTCGGCCAGCTGGCGGGGAAGCACAAGGACTTGGAGGATTATCTTGGGGGTCTTGCCAAGAAGCTATACCTCATGCTTGAAGGTAACCCTCTTTGTGCGATTAATCTTGTTGTTGTCGACTCACCATTTGGTTACAGTTTTGACCTGTCGAAACTTCTTTCAGAATTCTGCCGGAACTTTGAGGAAGAGACCAGTCGAGTGGAGACCCGCTTGGACCCTATCAACTCTCATGTGAAGGACGAAGTGGCCATGAATGTCTTCCGGTTGGAATCCCGTGTCGCTGGTGTGGTGGACTACCTGGCTCGACTGAAAGCTGCAGTGTCACGGATCGACTCCGCACTCTGGCCCAAGGAGACGCTTCAGAACGACCTTGAATCCTTGGTCACTCGACTAAGTGAGGTTCCAGGTCGAGTGCAAGAATGGAAGAAGTCTTCTGCTAGGTGCGGTGCTGACGTGGCTCTGTCACTGGTTCGCGTCCACTGCAAGGAGGCGCGCGAGGAGAAGCTGGCCGCTCTCCAGGTTGCTAATACCAGGAAGCATAACTTTCAGGACTTCATGGAGACCTTCATCGCTGCTGCCACTCGGATCTCTGATGGGATTGACTTGGACGAATTTGTTGCACCATCCAGTCCTCCACCGGAGGAGTAAAAAACTGATGTTCTTTGCCTTAAATTTGCCTCGGAATGCCGAGTGGTTTATGTAACCGATAAACTCCGTCGAGCTTATAGCTCGAGTACTTTTATTTGCGATCTAGGATCTTTTGGTTTTGTCCGAACTTGGCTCGACGTTGAATGTCTTCGTGACTTGATCCGCCGATCTACTATTCGTTGTTCCCTCAGAGGCTGCCTGGTTTGCACGATGCTTATCGCCGCGATGGTGTCTGTCAACCTGGCTTAGGCGAGCATTGGGCTGCAGCTAAGTCCCCGAGTGGGAGGTTTGCTCTTCACTCGGTAGGAGTCCAATTACTTAGTCGAGTGCTTGGACTGCAGCTAAGCCCCCGAGTGGGTGGTTCGCTCTCCACTCGGTAGAATTTCAATTACTTAGGCGAGTACTTGGACTGCAGCTAAGCCCCCGAGTGGGAGGTTTGCTCTCCACTCGGTAGGATTTCACTTACTTAGGCGAGTACTTGGACTGCAGCTAAGCCCCCGAGTGGGAGGCTGGCTCTCCACTCGGTAGGATTTTTCAAACTTAGGCGAGTACATGGACTGCAGCTAAGCCCCCGGGTGGGAGGTTTGCTCCCACTCGGTAGGATTTTTTCAAACTTAGGCGAGTACATGGACTGCAGCTAAGCCCCCGGGTGGGAGGTTTGCTCCCACTCGGTAGGATTTTTTCAAACTTAGGCGAGTACTTGGACTGCAGCTAAGCCCCCGCGTGGGAGGTTTGCTCTCCACTCGGTAGGATTTTTTCAAACTTAGGCGAGTACTTGGACTGCAGCTAAGCCCCCGAGTGGGAGGTTTGCTCTCACTCGGTAGGATTTTTTCAAACTTAGGCGAGTACTTGGACTGCAGCTAAGCCCCCGAGTGGGAGGTTTGCTCTCACTCGGTAGGATTTTTTCAAACTTAGGCGAGTACTTGGACTGCAGCTAAGCCCCCGAGTGGGAGGTTTGCTCTCACTCGGTACGATTTTTTCAAACTTAGGCGAGTACTTGGACTGCAGCTAAGCCCCCAAGTGGGAGGTTCGCTCTCACTCGGTAGGATTTTTTCAAACTTAGGCGAGTACTTGGACTGCAGCTAAGCCCCCGAGTGGGAGGTTTGCTCTCACTAGGTAGGATTTTTTCAAACTTAGGCGAGTACTTGGACTGCAGCTAAGCCCCCGAGTGGGAGGTTTGCTCTCACTCGGTAGGATTTTTTCAAACTTAGGCGAAACGGATTCGCAGCTAAGCCCCCGAGTGGGAGGCTGGCTCTCCACTCGGTAGGATTTTCTGAAAACTTAGGCGAAGCGGATTCGCAACTAAGTCACCCACTGGGGGAAATTTAGACAAACAGAAAAAGAAATAGCAGTCTTTTGCTTGAAACAAAAGAATTACAGAGGTACTTTTATTACATCTCAGTCGAGTGAGTTTTTAAGTGTAAAAAGGACGGAGCAGGTCCGCGTTCCATGCTCGAGGCTCGTCGATCCGTCGATCGATGTTGTAGAGGTGATACGCTCCGTTGTGTAGGACTTTGGTGATGATGAAGGGGCCTTCCCAGGTCGGGGCAAGTTTGTGAGGTTTTTGCTGATCCACGCGGAGGACCAAATCTCCTTCCTGAAAGGCTCGACCCTTCACATTTCTGGCGTAGAACCGACGCAACTCTTGCTGGTAGATGGTCGAGCAGATTAGAGCCATCTCTCTTTCCTCCTCTAAGAGGTCGACTGCATCTTGCCGGGCCTGTTCTGCTTCTGCTTCGGAATATAACTCGACTCGAGGCGCGTTGTGGAGCAAGTCGCTTGGCAAAACCGCTTCGGCTCCATAGACCAGAAAGAATGGCGTTCTTCCAGTCGACCGGTTAGGGGTGGTCCTCAACCCCCATAGAACTGACGGAAGTTCGTCGACCCAGGCGCCTGCTGCGTGTTTGAGATCACGCATCAGTCGGGGTTTTAGTCCTTTGAGGATGAGGCCATTCGCGCGTTCGGCCTGTCCATTCGACTGAGGATGAGCAACTGAAGCGTAGTCGACTCGAGTGCCCTGAGAGGCGCAGAAGGCTTTGAATCTGTCATTATCAAAATTTGATCCGTTATCTGTGATGATGCTGTGCGGAACTCCATATCTGAATATCAATCCCCTGATAAAACTGATGGCAGTGCTTGCGTCGAGGTCCTTTATGGGTTTGGCTTCTATCCACTTCGTGAACTTGTCGACTACGACCAACAAGTGGGTGAAGCCACTCCTACCAGTTCTCAGTGGTCCGATCATATCTAGACCCCAGACAGCGAAAGGCCAGACGAGTGGAATGGTCTTCAAGGCGGAGGCGGGCTTGTGAGACATGTTGGAATAAAACTGGCACCCCTCGCACTTGTCGACTATATCCTTTGCCATTTCGTTCGCCTTTGGCCAGTAAAAACCCGCTCGGTATGCTTTAGCCACGATGGTCCGAGAGGACGCGTGATGGCCGCAGGTCCCCGAGTGGATGTCCTCGAGAATTATCTGTCCTTCTTCAGGCGTGATGCACTTCTGACCAACTCCAGTCACGCTTTCTCTGTATAGCTGCCCTTTGATTACTGTAAAGGCTTTGGATCGACGGACGATCTGCCGAGCCTCTTCTTCATCTTCTGGGAGCTCTTTTCTTATGATATACGCAATGTACGGCACTGCCCAATCGGGAGTGGTGGTCATAACTTCCATAATCAGGTCGACCACAGCTGGTATCTCCACTTCGGTCGAGTCAGAGGCGCTTTTTGGTTGTGGAGGCTCTTCTGTGAAAGGATCTTCTTGCACTGATGGTGTGTGAATGTGCTCCAAACACACATCTTTAGGGATGGCCTCCCTTTTGGACCCTATCTTCGCCAAATCATCTGCAGCTTGATTTTTCAGTCGGGGTATATGATGGAGCTCCAACCCCTCGAATCGTTTCTCCAGCTTTCTCACTGCGCTGCAATATCCCGTCATGGATGGGCTTCGGACGTCCCACTCCTTCATCACTTGATTAACAACCAGATCTGAGTCGCCGTAGACCATGAGGCGACGGACGCCTAGCGAAATGGCCATACGTAATCCGTATAGAAGCGCTTCATACTCTGCCTCATTGTTGTAGGAATCAAAGTGAATCTGGAGGACATACTTGAGCTTATCTCCTCAGGGGGAAACCAGTACAACCCCCGCACCGAATCCGTTCAGCATCTTGGAGCCATCGAAAAACATAGTCCAGTGCTCCGAGTGAACTTGAGTCGGAAGCTCCTGCTCGGTCCACTCGGCGAGGAAATCAGCTATTGCCTGGGACTTAATAGCTTTCTTTGCCTCGAACTTGATATCAAGAGGAAGAAGTTCAATTGCCCATTTCGCCACTCGACCGGTTGCATCTCTGTTATGAAGAATCTCTGATAATGGAGCGTCGCTGACGACTGTGATAGAGTGATCAGAGAAATAATGAGCAACCTTCTTCGTGGTCATGTAAATCCCGTAAACGAGCTTCTGATAGTGGGGATATCTTTGCTTCGACGGGGTCAGAACTTCAGAGAGATAATACACTGGGCGTTGAACTTTGAAGGTCTTTCCTTCCTCTTCCCGCTCGACCTTAAGAACGGTACTAATGACTTGTCCCATGGCTGCTATGTAAAGCAACAATGGCTCTTTGCTGACAGGAGCAGCAAGCACCGGCTGGGTGGAGAGTAGAGCTTTTAGCCCTGCGAATGCTGCATCAGCTTCTGGAGTCCATTCGAACGTGTCTGACTTCTTCATCAGTCGGTAAAGAGGCAGCGCCTTTTCACCGAGCCTGGAGATGAATCGACTTAGGGCGGCCAAGCATCCAGTAAGTTTCTGGACGTCGTGCACACGCACGGGGCGTTTCATCCGGAGTATGGTGCCAACTTTTTCAGGGTTAGCGTCGATTCCTCGTTCAGAGACAAGGAAACCGAGTAACTTTCCTCCAGGGACTCCGAATGTGCACTTCGACGGATTGAGCTTGATATCATAACTCCTGAGATTGGCAAAAGTTTCAGCTAGGTCAGTCAGCAGGTCGGAACCTTTCCGTGACTTGACCACTATGTCATCCATGTATGCTTCTACATTCCGACTGATTTGAGTGATTAAGCACTTCTGAATCATTCTCATGAATGTAGCTCCGGCGTTCTTGAGACCGAAAGGCATGGTATCATAGCAGAAACACCCAAAAGGGGTGATGAAGGCTGTTTTTATTTCATCGGGTCCATACAGACGGATCTGATGGTATCCAGAGTAAGCATCTAAAAAGGATAACCTCTCGCATCCTGCAGTCGAGTCGACTATTTGATCGATGCGAGGAAGAGGAAAATGATCTTTCGGGCAGGCCCGATTGATATGCTTGAAATCGATGCACATGCGCAACGATCTGTCCTTCTTAGGGACCATCACAACATTAGCGAGCCACTCGGAGTGGTAGATCTCGCGAATGAATTCTGCTGCTAGGAGTCGGGCCACTTCTTCGCCAATGGCCTTTCTCTTCTGAACGGCGGACCGTCGGAGATGCTCCTTGACTGGTTTGGCCTTTGGGTCGACTCGGAGGCGGTGCTCGGCCAGTCCCCTGGGCACACCTGGCATGTCAGCAGGCTTCCATGCAAAGATGTCCCAGTTCACACGGAGGAACTGGACGAGCGCTTCTTCCTATTTGGGGTCGAGTGTAGTGGAGATGTTGGTTGGAGCCGCATTTGGATCGGTCGGGTGGATGTGGACTTGCTTGGTCTCACCAGTCGACTGAAATGCTGATTTCGTGGCGGGCTTCTTGGCTCGTAACAACTCACTCGGGTCCGCAGTCTTCTGGTACTCTTGCATCTCTATCTTGGCCATCTGAGCGTCAGCGATTTTGGCGCCTTTCTGAAAGCACTCCTCTGCCTTCTTCCGATTGCCAACGATGGTGATTACACCTTTGGGGCCAGGCATCTTCAGCTTGAGGTATACGTAGCATGGTCGAGCCATGAAGCGAGCATAGGCTGGCCTCCCAAGAATGGCGTGGTACGCACTCTGAAAATCCACGACCTCAAAGGTTAACTTTTCTTTCCGGAAATTCTTCGAGTCACCAAAGACGACGTCGAGAGTGATTTGACCGAGTGACTCAGCTTTCTTCCCAGGAATGACTCCGTGGATGCTCATGTTGCTGGGGCTGATCCGGGACATCGGAATGCCCATCCCCTTCAACGTCTCTGCATACAACAAGTTTAGCCCACTGCCGCCGTCCATCAGAACCTTGGTCAGTCGAGTGCCTTCAACAATTGGGTCGACCACCAACGCTTGCCTCCCTGGGGTGGCAATATGAGTCGGATGATCGGACTGGTCGAAGGTGATGGCGGTTTGGGACCACTTCAGGTAATGGAGTGTCACCAGAGCGACCATGTTTACTTCGCGATTGATGACCTTCAGTCGACTCTTACTTTCGACATCAGCGAAAATCATCAGAGTGGAATTGATTTGGGGGTATTCTTCACCGCTGTCTTCTCTGTCTTCAACTTTGTCTGACTCTTTCCCTTTGTCCTTGGCTTGCTTCCCTTGGAACTGTTGCATCAGGAGTCGACATTGTCGAGTGGTATGCTTAGGGTAAATGAGATTTCCCTCTTCATCTTTCTTCGTGTGAATGTGGCATGGTAAGTCCATCACATCGTTCCCGTCCTGGTCTTTCACTTTCTTGGGGTTCCAAGGACCCTTGGGTTTCCCCTTAAACTTCCCTGGGGTCACAGCTAAGGCTTCCCCGGGGGCGACTGGCTCGGCCTTGCGCTTCTGCTTCCGACTGGAGTGTCCTCCGCCGGCCTCATTAGCGGCTGCCTTATACTTGCCACTCCGGAGTCTATCTTCTTCTTCTCCGTTCGCGTACTTGGTGGCGATTTCCATCATTCGACTCAGGGTCATATCTCCGGTTCGACCAAACTTCAAAGTTAACTCCCTGTTTCTGACGCCTTCCTTGAAGGCGCAAACTGCCTGATGATCGGATACATTCTCGACCGTGTGATTCAGAGTGATCCACCTCTGGATATAATCCCTCAGGGTTTCACTCGACTTCTGAACACATGACTGCAATTCTGTCAACCCTGCCGGTCGCTTGCAAGTCCCTTCGAATGTCCTGACAAACACCTGGGCTAGATCTTCCCAAGTATAAATACTGCTGGGAGCCAACTGATTCAACCACGCTCTGGCTGATCCTTCCAACATGAGGGGCAAATGCTTCATGGCCACCTCGTCATTGCCGCCTCCGATCTGAACAGCCACTCGGTAATCCTCGAGCCATGTGTCCGGCTTGGACTCTCCGGTGAACTTGCTGACTCCAGCCGCCAACCTGAAGTTGGGAGGAATCACTGCAGCTCTGATTGCTCTGCTGAAACACTCGGGACCTGAGATGCGAACTCTGTTGCTGGACGGGGCGCCTCTGTCACGGTCTTCTCGGTGAGCTCTATTTTGGTCGACCAGACCTTGAACAATGATGGATCTCGCATCAAAGCCTGGTTCCCTGGGGTCGACTGGGACCTTTCGCCCAGTACTGAACTGGCGTCTGTCTTCTTGCCGTCGAGGAATGTACGACCCGGCTCTTGGGGGAGGAGAAGGCACTCGACGTTGATCGTTGCGATCGAATCGGTGCTCATATCGCTCGTGCCCTTGGTACTGATCCTCGTGCCGGCCTCTGTGTCCTTCACGCCTCGGGGGCGACCTCGGACTATGAGCCGACTGAACGGAATTCGCAGTGACGGATCGACTGTGAATCCTGTTGCGCGACTGAGACACGGCTGAATTCTGGTCACCCGCTGCACGAAGCAAATCTCTGATCTGCAACAGACCTCTCCCTGCCTCTGACTGTGAAGGCTGGATCGACTCCGCTATGCGAGCCGCAGCTGCCAAATTCTGAATCGGGGTACGGTATACCTGGGTCGGCGGCTGGAAGACGCGACGACGACTGGACTCGGGAGCGGGCGGTCGTGCGCGCTCGTCGAGTGCTCTCTGGAGATTCTCCAATCGAGTACGTTCAGCCAAGTTGGCCAAGCGCGCCTCCTCCAGGGCTCGCGCCTCAGGGGTTTCTCCAACGATAGGAGTGTGAAGGGCGTCCATGTTCCGGCGACGGAGTTCCTCCCTCTGCACTGAGGTAAGGGGCTCGGGCATGTACTCTTCGTAACCCCGCGCCGGAATCCCCCCTGCGGCAACCTCTTCGGTATGGGGGAATCCGGGGGGGCTACGTGGTCCGTCGACCATTAGTACTTCCGCCGCTGGATCACTGCTGTCGCACTCGGACGCAGTCTCTACGGAGCCAGTCGAACAGGCCGTAGAGTGACTCGTCGGGCTCGATTGCCGCGACTTGGGGGATGGCTGACTGGCGGGCTAGTGCGTGCTTCACCCACCGCTGGAGTCTCGACCGACCGGTGCGCTTGCGCCGGTGGGAAACTGATGACGATGATGACGATGACGGCGCAACGAATGTCGACCCGTACTGGGTCGACGGTTGCCGCAGGAGGACGCCGCGGACGCATGCGCGAAAATGCGTGGCTCCGCGGGCGGGAAGCGCGTCCACGTCGAGTGGAGCCTCCTGCAGCCAAGCAGAGTTGTCAACGATGAAGGAGAGAGCGCCGAGACGGATCTCGCGGCTCTCGACCATGACTCCGCTCGAAAACATGATGTGGGTTGAAAGAATCCCAACTCCTCCATCAAATCGCTAGAACACCTGCCCCACGGTGGGCGCCAACTGTCGTGGTTCTAAGTCTGACAGTGAGAATGGGGGGTAAGTATGGAGAGGCAAGATCCTAGCTATGGAGTAGTTGTATGCGCAAGGAGTTTACGAGTTCGGGCCCTTCTCTGAGGAAGTAACAGCCCTACGTCTCGGAGCCCGGGGGCAGTCGACTGGATTATGTGTGTATGTGTTACAAAGTTCCGAACCCTTGTCCTAGTGGAGGGGGGTGGCTTATATAGAGTTCGCCAGGACCCCAGCCAGCCCACGTTACAAGGAGTTTAATGTACATAAAGAGAGGGGGTTACTGGTAACGCCTGTAATAAAGGACCATGAGGGCCATAAAAGCTACTTATGAGGTGACCGTTTGTAGGCAGCGCCTTTAGGTCTTCTTATGGTCGAGTGGTTGTCTTCATGGTCGACTGCTTGTACTTCTGGTCGAGTACGCTTGTGTCCGTCGACTGGGCTGACCAGGTCGACTGACCTGTCGATACTTCTCAGAATGTCTTTCATTGTAGGAGTCATGTCCTTGATTGGGTACCTCAGGTATGATAAGTTACCCTACCCTAGGTACGTATCCTCGTCATTAGTCGCATAAACTTTTTTTTCTTACTGGTCGCCACTTGCGATTTTCGAAATTGTCCATAATCTGCTTTGGTTACTCACCATTTTCTCTGCGTCCTGTGTTACTATCCGCCGAATGAGATGTGCTCGATATATGTCCAGATTGAGATATGAGAACCCCATCAGCATGCTTGGAACTTTAGTAGGATATTATTTACCAATTCTATCTTCTGCGATTAAAACAAATCCACGACAGAGTTGCAGCAAACAGATTTTACCAGTTCTATCTTCTGTATCAAAACAAATCCACAACAGTTTTCCAATGACAGTAGCAGCAAACTGATTTTTATCAATTATATGTTCTACGATTAAAACCAATTCTACCGAGGTAAACTGCAGATGCAGATGCGATTTTTATTAATTAGATCTTCTGCGATTAAAACCATATTGGGTAACAACTTGCTTCAACTGCAGATGCCTGCGATTAAAACTAAAGTTTCATTCATCTTATGGTATCTTGTTCTCTGTGATAACTCTTGACTTGCAAGATACAATGTTGATTTATTATATATACCCGCACAGCAAGTATATGGTGTTGTCTTATTCGGGTCTGAACTTTGCATATGTTTATTCAATTTACAACTAGGATTAGTTTCATGTGTTTATAAGAATTATTGATGCAAACCACTATGTTTGTGCATAGCAGGGACGGCTCAGATCTGAAGTTTTTGGTGTCTTGATGGTTTTCAGGGCGCGGGTGGTGCAGAGGCCGCATGAACATGCTCAGGGGCATCATCGGCGGGGCGCTCAGGAGACGGGCGAGGTGGATGCTGCCCACCCAGACGATACACAACATGGGGGAGTCCATCTCCGACCGTCCCAAGCACGACCATGATAGACCTACAACGGCAGGTAGCATTTCCATCTCCATCTCCCTCCCCCTCTTCCTAGAAGTAGTAGCACATCATCAGGTAGTAGGATGGTAAATACATGTGTGCGGTAGCTTGTTCTGTAACTTGTTCAAATGATAAGAGAGGTTCCCATACAGCATTAGGTAGTAGTATCACATCATCAGCATCAGGTAGTAGCTTGTTATGTAACTTGTGTCTCAGGTTGTTCAAATGATAAGAGAGGTTCCCATTGTGGTTACAACTGCAATGTGTGATCCTAGCTATAAAATATAAGGGGCAGTCTGAACATTCATTTATAACTCTAATCTAGCTTGAACAAGCAGTCGAGGGAGAACTGCCAGTTTCTTTTGTATGGCGTACATGTTGAATGTCATTGGATGATGATCTAACCATTTTTCTCATCACAAAGTATGCATCGGCAATATAATTTGCAGCATTAGTTAGGTACTGTTGTAGTCTTTTTTAGACTTGTATGAGTAAAATGCTATGAGCAAGAATAATGCTATGAGTAAATTTAGATTTCCTTGCTTTAGGCATAAGAATAAGCTGATAAGAACAGAATATTGATACTTTGCATGCTATGAGTAAAATGTTGGTACTTTGCTTGCCATGTCTGGTTCTTGTTTTGGTAGTAGTTTGCTTTACTTATCCAGTAGTATCAGTCAACTGGCCAGCCTGGAGCAGCTTGGTGTTGTACATGATGGTGTTAACTGTGAAATTGCCAAGTGTGAGAAAATTAGACCACCTGACCATTTCTTGCATGAATGCATTCTTTAAACAAGATGATGTGCTAGAGACATGCTACTATATTGCCTTGCTATAAACAAGTTGGTGTTTACTGTATTGCCTACTTGACAGTCACAAAGTTGCATTATTTGGCCACTAGTAGGGTACGATATGCTCAAATGTGGTCAGTATAGGAACCAGGGTCCCCTAATTTCTAGCAAAACTTGTGTAATGAGCTCTTGTTACCTTCTACTGATGTTTAGCCTTGTTTTTTAGTACTTTTGTATTGGTATTCAGAAATAAAATTCATATGTTTCTATATGTGTTCTTTTAGATAAGTATGTCAATACATAACTAGTAATGTAACTAGCTTGTGAATGTCAATCTCATGTATCAGGGTCCTGTTCTTGCAAACCTTATGTAAAGCTAAAATTCTTGCTGTGTGCAGGGCGACTAGTGATGCAGCACAACAAGCAGTAGCAGGCACACCAAGCAGCAGCAGCAGGGGGATTGATTGATTGATGATGGATGGTCGCTGTTAGTTTAGCTCCCATGTTGTTGTAGTTCCTTTGCTCGGACTGCCCTTTGAAGCTTCATTTCTATGTAATTCAGTCTCTGGAATGTATCTACTATCTACTGTTGTGGCTGTGTAATGAATCCTTTTGTGTTGAAAGAAATAAAATGGTTTGGATACATGCGAACAGGCTGAGATGTAAAGCTGGAATAACCATCTGCCTTGTGATGTCCAAGTTCTAAATGTATGTTGCGGAGGCCTAAAATAGATTGGACTGTAAAAGGGCTGAGGCCCAAAAAAGAAATGAATTATAGAAGGCCACGTTCTAGGAAATAAAATGGGCTAGGCCCATGTAGCTAGAGAAAATAAACAGAAAAAATATAAAGTAAAAAGGCTGAATTAGTGGGCTTGGCCCATCTAAAACACGAAATTGGACCGGGCTGAATCTTATCAACGACCTTCTCAATTGGTCGCAATTTTGCCACGTCGGATTGCCACGTCGGATCCGACGTGGCCTGGGCAGACAACCAGTGACCAAAACAAAAGGTCATGGGTTCAACGATCTTCTGTTAAAGGTCGCTAATTTTACTTTACGACCGCCAGCTTTTGACCTTCTGTTTTTTATCACAAAAAGGTCGCAAATGAAAAACTATGACCTTTCAGCAGCCAATAGTGAGGGTCACAAGTTGACATATTTCTTGTAGTGACGTCCGCCACGGGCGAGGACGCGGCTGACACGCTGCTCAGCATCTCCCTCCCCGCAGCTCATGTCATCCCCCGTCCCGGTTATCTACCATCCGGCCAGCAACAGTGAGCCCCCTCTTCTTCCCGTCTCACTCTTCTTCATGCTCCATGACAGAAAAATTAACAAGAAAGCCCCGTGTTTTTTATGGTAGATCTCGTCCTACCTAGCTTGGATCCATGGACGGCGAGTGGATCAGGCAACTTGGATGCCGGTGGCTGCGGTTCATATCCAACTCAATGCACCATGTACTAGTTAATGCAAGTGATCTATTGATGTTTGGAGTGTATACATCTCAAAAGCAAACATTTGTGTTGTCTGTCCAGTTAATTAAGATGCTGATTGAATCGTATATAGCTCAAAAGCATAAAATAGAATTTGTGGATTTAAAAAATCCTAATTAGTTAGTAGTAGCGCGGGGCATCATCATGCGCTGCTGCTATTAGTAGTAGCGCGTGTGCAATCCACGCTACTACTATCACAACTAGCTGTAGCGCGGGGTAAAAAATGTGCTACTGCTAAAATTTAGCTGTAGCGTCGTAGCAGTAGCGCGGGCACCAGCGCTACTGATAGCCAAAAAAAAAACCACGCTACTAGTAGCCCTTTCCCTAGTAGTGTCCCGCTACAACTACGGGGGATGTCAGCCCGTCGGCTGCTATTCTCTCCAGTCTGACCGTCCGCGACGCTCCTGTTGTCTGCTACACTACTGCTACGACTGCGGGGGATGTTAGAGATATATTCGGGTTACTTGTATTTGGTAGTCTAGGATTTGTAATCCGTCTCATACCTTATCTCTAGGAGAGACTTCTTGCCCTTCAAATCTTGTACTCAATATATAGTCGCCCTTGAGGCTCAATAATACATCCATCATATTCTGCAATAATTCCTCCATCCCTTCTAACACAGAGAAAAGGCATCCATAACAAAAGGGTAAGGTGGTGCGCACATAATATTTCCCAAAAGTGGCGCGTTGGTAAGTATATAACTGCAAGTTCATGCACCACATGCGTATATACTGCTAGATAAAATGAAAAGTTGCATGACGTGAATGGCAACTCTAAAGCTTTTGCCCCTGTTGACATTGGGAATATCGGCTAGCTGTTCATAATACCCGGTTCTTGAGAAAGTCTGCACGCGAATCGGATACGTTCACACCAATATAATATCTGATTTTATTAGGTACACTGGCTCGCAGCTCTATACACTATACTGGTATATAGGCATGCGTATGATTATGATTTTCAATTCAACATGTCATTTTTTTACAAATACACGGTGGTAAATATAGGTCATACTATCAGACGTGTTACCAAGTTGTATTTCGATCAAACTAAAGCAGATGACGAGTTGGATAGTATTATCATTGAGTTGACCATCCGATTAATGACTTTTTGTGCCATTGTTATATATTTGCTATATGAAGAAAAAAATTGCGTCAGGGGAGGCTTGGAAAACAAAACCAGACGTGCTACTGAGTTGCATTTCGATCAAAGAGACATGACGAGTTCAGTAATCTTATCTCAGTACCAACCATGTTATAACTGTTTTTTCGCTGTTACATATTTGTCGCATCTGTTGACACAAATGACTACATTTTTACATAGATGGAGGCGTACTAGCATTGAAAAATTGTCTTCTCAAATATGAAGTTTCCATTGACTGAAGATGATTAAGACCAATCAAATGCAGTCGGGATTTATTAATACCATGTCTATCCAACAAAGGTGGTTCAAATATGATTTACATCGTGAAATGTAACAAGGTGAAAGTTTTCTAGAATCTCCCGACATGTGACTTTGTTACAAATATGGGGGGTTGAAAAGTCCACACTTAAAATATACTCCCTTCGTTCCTAAATATTTGTCTTTCTAGAGATTTCAACAAGTGACTACATACGGAGGAAAATGAGTAAATCTACACTCTAAAATATATGCGTATGTGGTAGTCCATTTGAAATCACTAAAAAGACAAATATTTAGGAACGGGGGGAGTAGTAAAGTCGGAAGTCCAAGTTCATAACTTGATCAAATGAAAGCATAAGACGGTACTCTTATCTTACCGTAGATCCAACAATCATTATATTATCCGGCTTTTATATGTATTATGCTAAATGACGACATTTTGCTAATATGAGACTTGGTAAGGAGATGGCTTCTTGAATATTCTCGACTGCCTATATCTTTGTGGTACTCCATGAAGATCTTTCTCTAATATAAAATCTATACCAGTCTTTGTATCTCTATACTCTCTTTATCTATATCTATATCTGTATATCTATATATCTATATATGGTATATCTATCTATATATCTGTACTTGTGACTTTAAAAATAAGTATAGTTCATTTTCCTGTAGGCTGAGACCTTCGTCCAACCATCCATATTTGTTCTGAGCATTATTCCTTGATAATAACCTTAATTACCCCACCTTCTATTGACTCAAGAGTATTTAGGGCAGGATTGGGTAACATTTATTTACACGATCACATTAATATAGGTAGTTAAATTGTGGGTTAATATACTAGTATATTACTAGTGAAAAAATAACATAAATTTTCCATTTCACCCTTTCCTTCGTCCAACTTCTCTATATACGTTCCCTTTTGCTTCTTTTCTATGACGTTTTTCCTCTCATCTCTGAATTTTCTCCCACGGGTTTTCCCTAAACCAACTCGATTCTCCCACGTCTTATTAACTTACCAAAATAAAATAATTTTTTCTTCGGTAAGTGAATATATTCTTACTCCCTCCATTCCTTTATGTAAGTTGTGTTTCTGGCACGATAAGCAAGGAACGGAAATAGAGAATTTGGGACAAAATTAGCCTTGGCTAATTTGTTGGTTAGTGACAGGTGAAGGAAGATATACATGCAATCGGAAGAGAAATACTTTCTTTCTTTTGCTATAAGGAGACATACATGCAATCGGGGGAGATATACTTTTTTATTTTAGGGCTAAGAAGGAATTACGAGGAATTGAAAAAAATGCACCTTACGCTATGAAATTTTATCAAAAAAACAAATGTACCTTATATAAAGGATTGGATGGAGTACCAAATAATTGTTTAATAATAGGACGACGGGTAAATCATGGTGATTGTATATAAAAACTTTCTATAATTTTTGCGCACAAATGTGATAATAAGCCTACAGTCACGGGTCAGTCTAATAATGCTTATGCTCACGTTGCAACGCACATGCAATTATCTAGTGTAGTTCAAATATGTGGAATTCTATACCTGATATAATGTGCGAAAGTACTCTTTTGGCCCCGAACTCAAATGAACTTGTGATGACCAGTTAAATTCAGAAAAAATGAAAATAAATTCAAACAATTCTGATTTTTCTGTTGCAAACATTGATAAATGTTTTGAGTGCTTGTAAATTTCATCATCAAATGACATTTGTGGAATATGTGGCAAAAAAAACAGAATCATCAATCTAAAATGCTTTTGGAAATAACATTTTTGGAGTATCGATTTCTTTTTTGCCACGGCTTCTACAAATGTCCTTTCAAGATGAAACTTTGCAATCATTGACAACATTTGCCAATGTTATTCACAAAAAAAATCAGAATTTTCCAATTTTACTGTTCACCCAAGTTCATATGAGCTCGAGCTAAGAAACTTCATGTCCATATAATATGGTGCATTCATGATTTACACACAAATAAGGTTGTGATACTTTTGAAACCTATCCAATGTGCCAGTTTGTTACAAGTACTACTCTCTTCAATCCATATTAATTGCCGCTGATTTAGTACAAGGCGTGCTGCCAAGTTTCCAATTACTAGATCGAACAAAGGCACCGCGAGAATTTGTGTATACTTATCCTGCAATCCTATGATCAGATTATCTTTTGCTGGTTTTATATGCTTGTTAATCATATGTGCATACACAAATGACGGCACTCTTGCCCATGTGACGGCACCAGCGGGAAAGTTGCAGCCGATCAAGTTGGATCTCCAATGTAGTGTGAAGTGAGCCCGAGAAATCCGAGGCGTGAATAGACTATACTGCTAGTAGATCAATAGCTTGCGAAACACAGTCAACCATGTCATGCCGTGCCCTCACGGTGTCGACACCCTTCGTGCATCTCAACAATCTTTTGTTTTCTGCACAGATCACATCTCAGGAGAAAGAGTATTACTGCAGAAGTACACGCTGCGGCCTTGACCCGATGCTCAAGTTGACATTGAAAGATGCTCAAGTTGGAGCATTGTTAACTCTAGGGAAGCCGTTTGTTCAACCATCAGATCAGTGGCTCCAAAGCCGTCCAATCATGCGAAAGTGTGAAGCGGCGGAAGAGAGGTGGTGCTGGTATGCATGGCGGGCAACTGCGGGCATCTTGGACGCACAAATGGTGAGAGATCGACCAGAGAAAGTGCATGCATAACAAAAGGGCAAAGATGGTGCGCACATAATATTACCCAAAAGTGGCGCGCTGGTAAGTATAACTGCAACCTCATGCACCACATGCGTATATACTGCTAGGTAGAAGTAGATGAAAAGTTGCATGACGTGAATGGCAACTCTAAAGCTTTGCCCCTGTTGACATTGGGAATATCGGCTTGCTGTTCATAATATCCGGTTATTGAGAAAGTCTCAGCGCGAATCGGATACGTCCACACCGATAATATCTCATTTCATTAGGTACACTGGCTCGCAGCTTTGTACTGGTATATAGGCGTGCGTATGTCGTCTCTCCTGCTGGTCATCACCGTTGCTTCGCTCCCGACGACTAAGCCATGGCAGCAGCAGCCAGTCTCAAGCTCGCCGCCCTGTGCCTCTTCCTCGTCGTCGTCTCCTCCCTCCCTCTGCTCGCCCGCGCCGAGTGCGAGTGCGAGGCCGGCGGCGAGGAGGAGGAGCAGGACAAGGCGGGCTCGCTGAGGCTCAGGATCATCGCCGTCTTCTGCATCCTCGTGGCCAGCGCGGCCGGCTGCGCCATCCCGTCGCTGGGCCGGAGGTTCCCTGCGCTGAGCCCGGACAGGGACCTCTTCTTCGGCGTCAAGGCCTTCGCGGCGGGGGTCATCCTCGCCACCTCCTTCGTGCACATCCTCCCGGAGGCCTTCGAGCGGCTCGGCTCGCCGTGCCTCGTCAGCGGGCCGTGGCAGAAGTTCCCGTTCGCCGGCCTGGTGGCCATGCTCGCGGCCATCGCCACGCTCGTCGTCGACACCATCGCCACGGGGTACTTCCAGCGCGCCGCGCACGCCAAGAAGGCCGCGGCCGTCGTCGGTGCCGACGACGTGGAGGCCATGCCGGCTCATCGCGCGCACGTCGGTCACTCCCACGGCGTGTCGGCCGTCGTCGCGTCATCGGCCGCGGAGTCGGACGACGGCGGAGCGCAGCTCATCCGCCAGCGTGTCATCTCGCAGGTGCCGATCCATACATCCATTCATTCCATACTACCGCAGTGACTACACCGTTCCATCGACCGACGCTTAATGCTTGTGCATGCATGTACGCGTGCTTGATCTGAAGGTGCTGGAGCTGGGGATCATAGTGCACTCGGTGATCATCGGCATGTCTCTCGGCGCCTCCCAGAGCACCAGCACGATCAGACCACTCGTGGTCGCGCTAACTTTCCATCAGTTCTTCGAAGGGATAGGGCTCGGAGGCTGCATCGTTCAGGTACGTACGTAGCAGGTCCGTAAACTGAGGTAGATAATGCAGGCCGATCGTCGGTAAATGAATGAAACTTCTGACAGGCCAAGTTCCGCCTGAAGTCCGTGCTGCTGATGGCGCTCTTCTTCTCACTCACCACGCCGGTCGGCGTCGTGATCGGCATCGGGATATCCTCCGTCTACGACGAGAACAGCCCCAACACCCTGATCATCCAAGGGATCCTCAGCGCCGCCGCCGCCGGAATCCTCAACTACATGGCCCTCGTCGACCTCCTCGCCGAAGACTTCATGAACCCTAGGGTGCAGGGCAACGGAAGGCTGCAGGTCATCGTAAACCTCTCCTTGCTGCTTGGGACGGCTCTCATGTCCATGCTTGCCATATGGGCCTGAGATATCGTCCTCACCCCAAAAAAAAATCGTTTTGAAGAATTTCTCTTGTTCTTGTTCTTGGTTCAGTCATCTTGTGGGGGGCATAGTGAGGATTTCTCTTTCTTTTTTTTGGTTGCTTGCTAGTAAAAATGTATACATGTATAGTAGATCAAACTATCAAACTACATGGGGTCTGGTCTTCTCTCCTTAGAGCATCTACAACCTGACCTCTCAAACACGTCTCAAACGTCCGGATAGACCGTCCAGTCACTGACAAGTCACAAAAAACTGACCTAACCGGAGCTCTCAAACCGCAGATAAACGCTCGGGCAGACCGGCACTGCTCATATCCAGCCCAAATGCGGATATGAGGCGGCCTGAGCGCGTCCGCCACGTCAGCCCGGCCCACCGCTGACCCACCCCGACCCACCCGACCCCACAAAATCCCCCTTCGAAGCAAACCCTAGCTCACTTCACTCCGCTCCGCTCCCCGACGCTCCCCTTTCCCCAATCCGTCCAATCCCTACCGCCGACGAGCATGTCCAGCACCGGCAACCACTCCGATAGCAACTCAGGAGACGAGGACGGGCTGGCGCTTGGTATCGCGCTCGAGCGCTCGCGAGTCGATACAGGCGGCAGCTCCGGGTCAAGTGCGACACCACCTGTCGCCCATCGCTGCAGCGCCGACGCCTGCGTCGGCCATTCCCGCCCCGTGTGCATCCTGCGAGGCCTGCCCAATCGGCGCTGCTCCCCCGATGGCCTCCTCCACCTCTGGTCGCTGCTCCACACGGACATCGGTGGGTTCTAGTGCATGCTCCGTCGGCGCCGCGTATGCGAACTCCGGAGTCGGAGGCACAAGCCGTCTACAGCGAGAGGCAGAGGGCAAGGTAGATGGGGGCGCGTCCGACGCGGTTGCGCAGTCCGTCCGCCGCCACGGCGTGATGCCGTTGCCCGGCGAGGAGGAGCGTCTCCTCCAGTGGGTGTACTGTCGGTCACTTCCCACGGCGGAGACGGATGCCCGGCGGCTCCGGAGGATCAACGCCAAGCAGCTTCAGCTAAGCATTGAGCAGTCCGAGCGGGAGGTGGCGGAGGCAGCGAGGGTGGCCAAGCTCAAGCGCAACCAGGACCGCATCGTCCGATACTTGCAAGGCTACATTGTCATCTCTGATTCCTCCTTAGATGACGGGTCTGACTCCGACGTCGACCCACCTCCTCCCGCTACAATAGCGTCGGCGAACGGAAGGGCAAAGGGCCGACGACGAAGTGGTGAAGCTCGCCCCTCTACTTCTATATAATCTAGCTCTAGTATCTAGTTAGAATGTGTCGGATCGTTGAACTGGTTGAATTATTCCCATTTGGTGATGTTTATGTGAATTATGTCTGTTTGGTATCGGTTTATATGTCTGCTTCCTGTCGATTTTGATCGTTTGGGGATCTACATACCGCATTGCATGAATTTGTATGGATATAGGGTCCCGGATACGAGATATGCGACTGTGGAGGCGCGGATTTATGGACTGCCCGGTCACTGTTTGCGGACGCGCCCGGGCGCGTTCACGGGCGTATAGGGTGCCGAATTTGGCAAGTCCGACTGTAGATACTCTTAGGGCATCTCAAACACCGACCCTCAAACCGCCTACAAACATCCGGATCATACGGTTTGGACGTGTTCTGCCATCCAACGCAGTCTTGTATGAGTCTGCTCGGTCGTCCGAATGCATTTTTTCCTGCCCTGCAAACCAGAGACAAAGTGGGCAAGGGGGAGGTTGCAGGCGTTCGGGCAGCTGCCATGTCCGCTTGTGACTGCCATGGCCCACCGAAAAATCCCACCCGCCTCTCTCGCGCTTTCCGTTGAACACCCGGGCCGCTTGCCACGTTGCATTCATGTCGACCCAGAGCATGCAGCGGCCGACATTGATGCCCACGATTTGACCGAACGGGAGGGCGGTGCTGACGGATGTGACTTCTCCGGTGTCGCCGCCGGCGCCGGAGCGGCTCCTCCGCGAGCGGCAAAGCAGCCGCCGGACAAGGCCGCCACGGCCCTCTGGCGCCCTTCCACCGCCGGAGGGACGACAGCAACGACGACGACGATGATAGCACGGATGGCGACGACGGTACGGCAGAACAGATATAGGGTATAGGTATTTGTTATATTTTTAGTTAAACGATCGAAATACCGTCCGTTTTATAAAAACCATATCCAAACTTTAATGAAATCCGCAGTGTTTACATGATTTTTCGTCCGATGTAATTGAACAATGTTTGAAATTTGTGTGATAGCGTTGGATGACAGGCTCTTGTATCCGTGTCCACGTACGGATGCCGGAGGGAATTTGTAGGGCACGCTTGGAGTTGCTCTTATCCGTTCATTGAGTGTACAACATGGCAGCGATCAAAAGTTGTACAATGAAGCCGTCTCACGTGTGTGCGCGCGCGCGGTCAGGGTCACGAATGGACAAATGAAAAGATTGACTGCTAAAAGAGACGAACTTCTGAGAAATCAGAATGATGTCATCGGCCCTTCATTTGGCTACACGTTACTGAAAACGTCGGGGGCAGGGTGTCCTCACCCCCCTTCTCTGCGACCGGAAGAGAAGAAGACCCTGTCTTGTTTTCTCCAGGGTGTCGACACTATAACAACATGCCAACTTTTTCCTGACCGTGCACGCGACCACCGCCGAAACCGACCTTTTGCTGTAGCTGTTATAGTAGTAGTGTAGTGATTTATATTTTTGTGCCCGTGCACCTACTGCTTAGCCGTTTAATTAACCACGCTATATTAATAAAAAAAATCGAGAATTCGAAGCCGTTTAATTACCCTACTGCTTAGCACCTATTAGAAGACGGTGTCGCCGCCTGCCCTCTGATTATCATATACCGGTTGAACCCAGAGTGTGTGTGAGCTGTCTGATTAACTCTAGATGGTTATGGTTAGTTGTTGTCCCGTCAAAAACAACACGTCAAGATGCTCATAAGCAGCTGTAAATTTTTTCAAAAAGAAGAAGAAGAAGAAGATATTGAACCTAGAGCATGTGAGCTGTCTGATTAACCATGGTTATGGTTAGTCGTTGTCCCGTCGAAAACAACACATCAAGATGCTCATAAGTAGCTGTAAATTTTATATATATATATATATATATATATATATAAGATGAACCTAGAGCATGTGAGCTGTCTGATTAACTCATGGTTATTATGGCAATGGTTAGTCGTTGTCCCGTGGAAAACAACACGCATTCAGAAGCTGTAAAAACAACTAAATAAAATATTCCGCCAAATGGAGGCGTCAATTTGGCCGCGCGAGGTAGTAGCAAACGTCCAAACCGAACGATGAATGCCCTTCGCGTGCATCGAGGCGCGCTCGGCATAGTGAGCACATCTCATCTGGGAGCCGCCGCTCAAGCTCGGCCCAGGCTCAAATGGCGCCTCTCCTACTCCTACAAGAACCCTCCCAACAAAAAACGCGTGCGCCAGCCAACCTCTGCCGCAGTTCCAGTCGCACTCGCACACCGCCGCCGCTCCATCTTTGATCTTGCATAGCTCCGCGTAGCCGATGGGCTCGCGCGCGCTCGCCGTGCTCTGCCTCGTGG
The DNA here is from genome assembly GCA_032464435.1 of Aegilops umbellulata. Taxonomy (NCBI): domain Eukaryota; kingdom Viridiplantae; phylum Streptophyta; class Magnoliopsida; order Poales; family Poaceae; genus Aegilops; species Aegilops umbellulata. The sequence goes on from CP136054.1 coordinate 448,655,122, forward strand.
CCGTCCTGGTCGCGCCCGCGCTCGCCGTGCCAGGCGGCGACGACGGCTGCGAGGCCGAGTCGGCCGGGCGCGACAAGGCTGGGGCGCTGCGGCTCAAGATCATCGCCATCTTCTGCATCCTCGCGGGGAGCGCGATCGGGGCGGGCCTGCCGTCCCTGGGGCGCCGGTTCCCGGCGCTCCGGCCGGAGACGGACCTCTTCCTCGCCGTCAAGGCCTTCGCCGGCGGCGTCATCCTCGCCACGGGGATGGTGCACATCCTGCCGGCGGCCTTCGAGGCGCTGCGGTCCCCGTGCCTCACGGGCGGGCCGTGGAGGCGCTTCCCGTTCGCCGGGCTGGTCGCCATGCTCGCCGCGGTCGCCACGCTCATCGTGGACACCGTCGCCACGGGGTACTTCCACCGGACGAACGCCAAGCGGGCCGCCGCCGTCACCGACGAGCCGGCGCATGACGACCCGGAATCCGCCTCCGACGGGCACCACGGGCACGCGCACGGCATGTCGATGCTCGCCGCCCCGTCCGACGGCGACGAGCTCGTGCGCCACCGCGTCATCTCTCAGGTCAGCACGGTTCCTTCAACCATCAAATATCAAACAGATAGAAACAAAACAGAGCGTTGCAATCGAGTCGGGTGTGGCATCGTATCTGATTGTCTGCTGGTGGTCCTTGGTTGCGATTGCGAAGGTGCTGGAGCTGGGCGTGGTTGTCCACTCGCTCATCATCGGGATGTCGCTGGGCGCCTCCGACTTCCCGAGCACGGTGCGGCCGCTGGTGCCGGCGTTGACGTTCCACCAGCTCTTCGAGGGCATCGGCCTCGGAGGCTGCATCGTTCAGGTGAGCAGAGCAGAGCAGAGCACACCGTAGTTTCTTTCTCCACGTGTCGATCCGCCGAGACCGAAATGCCTGAAAAGTTGCCGCCGAACGTAACCGTGCTCTCTGTTTCGCGGCAGGCCAAGTTCCGGCTCAAGTCCGTGGTGGCGATGGGGCTGCTCTTCTCGCTGACGACGCCGGCGGGGATCGGCGTGGGCATCGCGATATCCTCGGTGTACGACGAGAGCAGCCCGACGGCGCTGGTGGTGCAGGGGCTGCTGGAGGCGGCCGCGGCGGGGATCCTGGTGTACATGGCGCTGGTGGACATCCTGGCCGAGGACTTCAGCAAGCCCAGGGTGCAGAGCAGGGCGCGGCTGCAGCTCGCGCTCAACGTCTCGCTGCTGCTCGGGGCCGGCCTCATGTCCCTGCTCGCGGTCTGGGCCTGACCGCTCACGAGAGACGATCACCTTCTGGACTGAACTGTTTAGGGGGCTGACCTTGGTAGGCAATCAGTAGTAGGCTGGAGCTCAAAGTTTGGACTTTGGAGTACAGACAGGGACCGTGGATTACAAGGCTGCCGAGCTACCACACACCGATTGCTGATGAGCGGTCGTTAGCGAAGAGCCGAGTTTTTTTTTGTTCTTTTCTTTTTTGAGAAAAAGCGAAATGCAGAGTTGTGAAAGACTCTCCTCGAATATAATCCAGTTGTATGTAGATACTTTTAAGAGTCAATTATACCGGTGGTGCCAGAATTTGGCGTAAACGGTCATTTTAGTGCTAGAACTTGCGGTATACATTAAAGTGGTGCAACAACTTGGCTTGAACGTGCAAATACGGTGCAAATCTTGTTTGTATATGCCGGCGAAGCTGACTGGCGTAGGGCCCGCTGTCAGTGACCATATGGTGCAGACTGGGCGTGTGTTTTCTTTTTGCAAAAAAACCCCAATTTTTTTATTTTTTATTTTTTCTCAGGTAAAGGCCCCTGTCAAGTGTACCTAGAAATTATATGTGTGGCATTAGGTGGTCCCACCTGTTAGCCAAACATCACAAATTTTATTAGTATTAGAAAGAAAAATAGAAGCCAGGCAAGGATTTAAACCGGTGACCTATTGTCAACCGAGAGCGTGGCTAGGAAACACACCAGTTAACAACTGATGTTCTACAAGCATAATCAGTCTTTGTATCTTCGCCAAATAACGTAAAATAAGAATTTTCATTCAAATAAAAAAGATACCGCCATGGGATTTCGTACCAGCGACCTGACAATTACCACGAGAAGGACCTAGCAAATATACAACAAATGCCATTTCATGCCTTAATATAGGATTGTTAACCTTTATGTCTACAACAGTACCCCTGCTCACCCGCAAAAAAAAAAAAAAAAGACAGTGCGTCGGCCTAAACAGACTGCAGTTAGTGCGGTTCATTTTAAACATGTTAGTTTTTTTTTCTTTTCTTATTTTTAGCCTGAAAAACTGTAAACTGTAATTGTACATATAATTGTAAATACGTATTCATATGAGAGAACCTGCAGTCCGAGGCATACTAGGTTAATTTTTTATGCACATATTTATATTGATTTAAAAAATACATAACCCTTTTTTAGAAGACACACAAAGTTTATTAAAATGCATGAACACTTTTAAAAAAACATAAAAACATTAAAGCTTGCACAATTTTATATACAACATGAATATTTTATTAAAAAATTGTAAATTTTTTGAACTGATATAATAATTTTTTAGGTACACATATTTTGTAAAATTACTTCGATGTTTTATTTAATATGCCACGCTGTCATAAAACCCAGGTATTTTGCAAAAATAGCACGCCACACTTCCAGTTTTCACCATGCGGTCACTTTACGGTGGGCCCTATGCCACGCTGTCATGCCTCATCAGCGTCACAGCCGTATACAAACGAGAGTTGCACCGTATTTGCAAGTTAAAGCCAAGTTTTTGCACCACTTTAATGTATGCCGCAAGTTCTACCACCAAAGTGACCGTTTACGCCAAGTTCTGGCACCACCGGTATAATTGACTCTACTTTTAGCATAGGTGAAATGGAGTACGTGGTGCTTCCCAGCAAAAAATAAAGAGGTAATATCACCGGTAGTCACACAACTTGCATTGGATGTGCAGTTTAGTGCTACAACTTGCAAAATACGTCTTTTTGGTGAGCTAACTTGCGTTTCGGTGCAGATACGGTCACTCCATGCGTATTCGACGCTTGCGTGGCATGCCACGTCTGCATGGAGCCACTGTCAGTGACCGAAGACGCTCTGGAGCAACAAACGCGTGGTAAACTTGCACAGACCCCCTGAACTTGTTATTATTTTCGCAAAAAAGTCCCTAGAATGGCGGGAACAGGCAACCCGTGCGTATTTGCTTTCCGCACCCCAAACTCGCTGGCCGTTCAGTTTGACTCCCCACCGCTTCGTCTCCCGATCAAACAGAGGCGGAGGAGGCGCATCATGGCGGCCGTCGGACGAGGAGATGACTGAACCGCGTCGCCGACGTCCGGGCGAAGCAGCGCCCTCGTATTGTACGTCTGCCCTCTCGTTGCTCTAGTTTGGTTTCTTTCCTCTGATTCCCGCCGTCTTGTTTGTGCCGCCGTCTTCGTTGTTCCGTGTTTGGTCCGATTCTGCTCCCTTAGGGTTCTTATCAGATGTTGGATGGCGCTAGGGTTCAGCTCCCTGTACGCATTAGATTAGAAAGTCAAGCTCCCCTGTTCGCAAATTGACATGGGGTTTAGGAAGGGGTTATGAAGGGAGGCAGCTTTATGTGTGTAAAAGTCCGATAAAATCGCTGTTTCGGTATGGTTTATGATATGACCCTGATTATTTGCATTATGTAGTCGAATATGTGTGATGCTTTTTAGATGGATTTTATGTTGTTTGTATTCTGAATATCTGGGGGAAAAATGCGGTAAACTGAATTTTCTTTGCACTGAAGGCGTGTACTCTGAATTTGACACTGAAATTGCTATGTGCAAATTGTGTGCTGAATTTTTAGGGAGAATGAGCAGCTGTATGTATAATGTGTTAACTGAATGTCAATTCGTTCTGTACTTTTGTTGTACTGATTTAGTTCTTATAGTATATTTTGTTCATTACAATTGATGTACACTGCTTACTGAATTTTATTATTTTAACAACGCAGGTGATTTTAATGGGTTGTTTACTGTTGCGATACACCACAATGGGTTTTTCTATGAGAGTGAGAGCAACAAGACTTGGATTACCAGGTTGACTGGTTTGACATGTGTGAGAGTGACACATGGTCAATGCTATGGATCAAGTTCATGAATGAACTTTTGTTAGTCATGAATTATCAAGTTCATCATCGATCAAGTTCATGAATGAACTTTTGTTAGTCATGAATTATCAAGTTTATCATCGGTCAAGTTCATGAATGAACTTTTGTTAGTCATGAATTATCAAGTTCATCATCGATCAAGTTCATGAATGAACTGCTCCTTTTGATGGGGTTAAGCACTGCTCCTTTTGATCGTCTCTTTATGTTATCAAGACAAGTGAACTTGTAGTTTCGAGCAACATATATTCCTGTAGACAATTATGGATGATGGGGTTAAGCACTGCTCCTTTTGATCGTCTCTTTACGGATGATGGTCCATGTGTGTACAATCTTCATGAAAGTTTCAGATTTTTGTCTTATTTTCATGGTTCAATTCTGTACAATGTTGTGCCAAAATTTAGTTGAAAACTGTGGCAAAATTCAGTTGAAAACTGTGCCAAAATACTGTCCAAAAATTCAGATTTTTGTCTTATTTTCATGGTTCAATTCTGTACAAAGTTGTGCCAAAATTCAGTTGAAAACTGTGCCAAAATACTGTCCAAAAATTCAGTAAACGTTCTGGCAAAATTTAGAACATGTACAGAACATCCAAATAAAAAAGAGGCCTGGGATTCGAACCAATATTACTTGACACCGTATTGCCAATTGAGTGATGAGCAGATTCTGCTCAAATCTCTCCACCCACCACTTTTCTATAGCAATCTCTGTTATCTGCCCATACGCTTGACAGACAGATTCAGGGGTCCGTGCAGGTTTACCACGCGCTGGTTGCTCCAGAGCGTCTTCGGTCACTGACAGTGGCTCCATGCAGACGTGGCATGCCACGCAAGCGCCGAATACGCATGGAGTGACCGTATCTGCACCGAAACGCAAGTTAGCTGACCAAAAAGATGTATTTTGCAAGTTGTAGCACTAAACTGCACATCCAATGCAAGTTGTGTGACTACCGGTGATATTACCTAAAAAATAAATGTGTATATTTATGCACTTTCTTAATTTTTTAAAATGTCAATCATGCATGTAAAAAAAATAAACATGTATAAAAAATGTTTCAGTTGTATAACGAAAAGTATAAAGTGAAGGAAAAAAAGTAGAAAATGTTAATCATGTGTATGAGAAATGTTAACCATGTGTATGAACAAATGTCTTGTGACTTTTAAAAAATGTCATGCGTTTAAAAACCATGTACGCAACATTCATAAATAATGCTTATACAATTTTAAAAATGTTCGTGTAATCAGAAAAAGTTTCATACGTTCTACGTTATATTTCTAGAAACGTTCACGAGTTTCAAAAATGTGTTCGCGACATTTAAGAAAAATCTTTGTGCAATGTAAAAAAAGCATAGTTCAAAATATAGTTTTTATCATTCAAAGAATGTTCCAAAGTATATCTGGAAAATGTTTAAGACGTATTCGAAAAAATGTTCAAACATGTTAATTAAAAAAATTAATCATGTATACGGAAAATATATAACATGTACGAGAAAGGGTAGACATCAAAACATACGTTTGAAAAAAGTTAGACATGTATAAAAAATGTACTACGAAAAATATAGACATGTGTTGGAAACAAGAAAAAACAAAAAAAAGTTTTAAACAAAGAAAACCAAGGAAAAAAGAAACAAAAATAAAAATAAAAGATTAAAAGGAAGAAATGGGAAGAAAAACGATGGAAACTGATGAAGCTATGTACCTAGGGTAGGGTCATGGACCTGTCCTAACTGCCCTACCCAAGGACATCCCTAGAAGATATCACCTTTCAATCGACTTGCAGGTGTTCCACTCGACGGACTCGAAGACACTCGACCATGAAGCAATCACTCGACCAATATCCAACCACTCGACGGTCAGGAGACCTAAAGCCACTCCGCACGCTAACGGTCGGTCATTAAGTAGCTTTTATGATCATCATAGCTCTTATTAGAGACGTTACCAGTAACGCCCAGCCTTAATGTACTTTAAACCCTGCATTACTGAGGGCGGGAAGGGTCTGACGAACTCTATATAAGTCACCCTCCTCCTGAGTGTAAAGGGTTCGCACCCCTGTAATTCATACACACATAATCCAGTCGACCGCCTCCGGGCTCCGAGACGTAGGGCTGTTACTTCCTCAGAGAAGGGCCTGAACTCGTAAACCTCGTGTGCTTACAACTGCTGCATAGCTAAGATCTAGCCTCTCCATACATACCCCCCTACATTACTGTCAGAGTTAGAACCACGACAGTTGGCGCCCACCGTGGGGCAGGAGTCTTAGCGCCTAGTTGGAGAAGTTGCGTTTTTTCCCGATCCCTTGATCATGGTTTCAGGCGGAGCTTTGGTGGAGGGACGCGAGATCCGTCTCGGCGCGCTCACGTTCATCGCCGACGATTCCGCTTGGCTTCAGGAGGCTCCACTTGACGTCGATGCGCTCCCCGTCCGCGTGGCGACGCACTTTCGCGCATGTGTCCGTGGTGTCCTCCTGTGACAGCCGTCGACCCAGTATCGGTTGGCTCTTGTGACGTCCTCCCTCCCTGTCTCCCGCCAGCGCAAGCGCTCCGGTCGGTCGAGGCTTCAGCGGTGGGTGAGGCATGCAGTGACCCGCCAGTCGGCCACCCCTCAAGTCGCGGCCATCGAGCCCGACGAATCTCTCTACGGCCTGTTCGACTGGCTCCGTGGAGACTGCGTCCGAGTGCGACAGCAGTGATCCGGCGGCAGAGGTTTTGATGGTCGATGGACCGCGTAGTCCTCCTGGTTTTCCCCGCACCGACGGAGGCGCGGGTGGAGGCGACCCGTCGCATCCCCATGAAGAATACCTCCCCGAGCCTCTTACGTCGCTGCAGAGAGAAGAACTTCGTCACCGGAACATGGACGCACTTCACACTCCTATCGTTGGAGAAACCCCCGAGGCCCGTGCCTTGGAGGACGCGCGCTTGGCCAACTTGGCTGAGCGCACTCAACTGGAGAACTTCCAGCGAGCACTCGACGAATGAGCGCGTCAGCGGGTTCCAGAATCCAGTCGACGCCAGCTCTTTCAGCCCCCGCAGGTATATCGAACTCCGATTCAGAATTTAGCAGCTGCAACCCGTATAGCAGAGTCGATTCAGCCTTCCCAATCAGAGGCTGGCAGAGGCTTGCTGCAGATCAGAGCGTTGCTCCGGGCAGCAGGAGACCAGAATTCCGTTGTTTCTCAGTCGCGGAACAGAAACAGCAGATCCATTGCTGCGGACACAGTCCAGTCGGCTCACAGCCCAAGATCGCCTCCGAGGCGTGAGGGACGTGTGGACCGACGAGATCAGTACAAGAACCGTGAGCAGTATGGTCACCAATTCGATCGTGACGATCGACGTTGAGTGCCCACCCCTCCCCCGAGGAGCGGATCATACGTGCCTCGATAGCAGGACGACATGCGCCCTCATAGTGTTGGGCAGAGGATTCCAGTCGACCCCAGGGAACCAGGCTTTGATGCGAGATCCATTCTCGTTCAAGGTTTGGTCGACAGAAAAAGAGCTCACCGAGAAGGTCACGACAGGGATGCACCTACCAGCAGCAGAGTGCATGTTTCAGGGCCAGAGTGCTTTAGTAGAGCCATCAGGGCCGCAGCGATTCCTCCCAACTTCAGGTTGGCGACTGGAGTCAGTAAGTTCACTGGTGAGTCCAAGCCTGATACTTGGCTTGAGGACTACTGAGTGGCTGTCCAAATTGGCGGTGGCAATGATGAAGTGGCCATGAAGCATCTGCCTCTCATGTTGGGAGGCTCGGCCAGAGCTTGGCTGAATCAGTTAGCACCAAGCAGCATTTACACTTGGGAAGATCTCGCCCGAGTGTTTGTCATGACATTTGAAGGAACATGCAAGCGACCGGCAGGGCTGACAGAACTGCGGTCTTGTGTGCAGAAGTCGAATGAAACTTTGAGGGATTACATCCAGAGGTGGATCACGTTGCACCACACTGTAGAAAATGTGCCTGACCACCAAGCAGTCTGTGCCTTCAAGGAAGGTGTCAAGAACAGAGAACTGAATCTGAAATTCGGTCGAACCGGAGGCGTGTCTCTGAATCGGATGATGGAGATTGCCACCAAGTACGCTAATGGTGAAGATGAGGATCGACTCCGGAGTGGCAAACTCAAGTCAGTCGCCCAAGAAACCGGAGGAGGAAATTCCAATCGGAAGCAGAAGCGGAAAGCCGAGCCAGCTGCTCCTGGGGAAACCTTGGCTGTATCCCAAGGAAAGTTCAAGGGGAAACCCAAAGGGCCTTGGAACCCCAAGAAAGTTAAAGACCAAGATGGAAATGATGTATTGGATTTGCCATGTCACATCCACACAAAGAAAGATGAAGAGAGTAAACTCATTTACCCGAAACATACCACTCGACAGTGTCGGCTCTTGATCCAGCAGTTCCAGGGCAAACAGCCTAAAGATAAGGAAAAGGAGTCGAACAAAGTTGAAGACAAGGAAGACAGTGATGATGGATACCCCCAGGTCAATTCCACCCTGATGATTTTTGCTAATGTTGAAAGCAAAAGTCGACTGAAAGTTATCAACCATGAGTTGAATATGGTTGCTCTGGCGACACCCAGTTATCTGAAGTGGTCTCAGACTGCCATCACATTCGACCAGTCTGATCACCCAACGCACATTGCCACCCCTGGGAGGCAAGCTTTGGTGGTCGACCCAGTTGTTGAAGGCACTCGACTAACCAAAGTCTTGATGGATGGTGGCAGCGGTTTGAACATACTGTACGCAGAGACGTTGAAAGGGATGGGCATTCCGATGTCCAGACTCAGTTCCAGCAACATGAGTTTCCACGGAGTCATTCCTGGAAAGAAGGCTGAGTCACTCAGCCAAATTGCTCTTGATGTGGTTTTCGGTGATTCCAAGAATTACCGCAAAAAAAAGTTGACATTCGAGGTTGTGGATTTTCAGAGTGCTTATCACGCCATTTTGGGCAGGCCAGCTTATGCACGCTTCATGGCTCGACCATGTTATGTGTACCTCAAATTGAAGATGTCTGGTCCTAAAGGTGTGATCACTGTTACGGGCAATCGGAAAAAGGCAGAAGAGTGTTTTCAGAAAGGCTCAAAGATTGCTGATGCTCAGATGGCAGTGGTGGAGCTGTAGGAATACCAGAAGATGGCAGACCTGAGTGATTTATTGCGAGCCAAGAAGCCCGCTACCGAATCATCTTTTCAGTCGTCCGGTGAAACAAAGCCGGTCCACATTCACCTGACCGACCCCAGCGCTGCTCCGACTCATATTTCAACAACACTCGACTCCAAATAGGAAGAAGCGCTCATCCAGTTCCTCCGTGAGAACTAGGACTGTTGGGGAACGTAGCAGAAATTTAAAATTTTCCTACGTGTCACCAAGATCTATCTATGGAGAAACCAGCAACGAGGGGAAAGAGAGTGCATCTACATACCCTTGTAGATCGCTAAGCGGAAGCGTTCAAGTGAACGGGGTTGATGGAGTCGTACTCGTCGTTATCCAAATCACCGATGACCAAGTGCCGAACGGACGGCACCTCCGCGTTCAACACACGTACAGCCCGGTGACGTCTCCCATGCCTTGATCCAACAAGGAGAGAGGGAGAGGTTGAGGAAGACTCCATCCAGCAGCAGCAGCACAACGGCGTGGTGGTGGTGGAGGAGCGTTGTGATCCAGCAGGGCTTCGCCAAGCACTACGAGATATGAGGAGGAGAGAGGCAGGACTGCACCAACAGGGAGAGATCAGATCGCGTGTTTTGGGCAGCCCCTAGGCCTCATATATATAGGGGAAGGGGAGGAGGGTGCGCCCCCTCTAGGGTTCCCACCCCTAGAGGGGCGGCATCCCTAGATGGGTCTTGGGGTGGCGGCCAAGAGGGGAAGGGGAGAGGGAGGCGCACCAGTATGGGCCTTAGGGCCCATCTGCTCTAGGGTTTGCCCCCTTCTCCTCTCCCTTGCACCTTGGACCCTTGTGGGGGGGGGGCGCACCAGCCCACCTGGGGCTGGTCCCCTCCCACACTTGGCCCATGCAGCCCTCCGGGGCTTGTGGCCCCACTTGGTGGACCCCCTGACTCCTCCGGTGGTCCCGGTACACTACCGGTGATGCCGAGAACACTTCCGGTGGCCAAAACCATACTTCCTATATATAAATCTTTACCTCCGGACCATTCCAGAACTCCTCGTGACGTCTGGGATCTCATCCGGGACTCCGAACAACATTCGGTAACCACATACAAACTTCCTTTATAACCCTAGCGTCATCGAACCTTAAGTGTGTAGACCCTACGGGTTCGGGAACCATGGAGACATGACCGAGACGTTCTCCGGTCAATAACCAACAGCGGGATCTGGATACCCATGTTGGTTCCTACATGTTCCACGATGATCTCATCGGATGAACCACGATGTCGAGGATTCGATCGATCCCGTATACAATTCCCTTTGTCTAGCGGTATAGTACTTGCCCGAGATTCGATCGTCGGTATCTCGATACCTTGTTCAATCTCGTTACCGGCATGTCTCTTTACTCGTTCCGTAACACATCATCCCGTGATCAACTCCTTGATCATATTGTGCACATTATGATGATGTCCTATCGAGTGGGCCCAGAGATACCTCTCCGTCACACGGAGTGACAAATCCCAGTCTCGATTCGTGCCAACCCAACAGACACTTTCGGAGATACCTCTAGTGTACCTTTATAGCCACCCAGTTACGTTGTGACGTTTGGTACACCCAAAGCATTCCTACGGAATCCGGGAGTTGCACAATCTCATGGTCTAAGGAAATGATACTTGACATTAGAAAGGCTTTAGCATACGAACTACACGATCTTGTGCTATGCTTAGGATTGGGTCTTGTCCATCACATCATTCTTCTAATGACGTGATCCGGTTATCAATGACATCCAATGTCCATGGTCAGGAAACCGTAACCATCTATCGATCAACGAGCTAGTCAACTAGAGGCTTACTAGGGACATGGTGTTGTCTATGTATCCACACATGTATCTGAGTTTCCTATCAATACAATTCTAGCATGGATAATAAACGATTATCATGAACAAGGAAATATAATAATAACTAATTTATTATTGCCTCTAGGGCATATTTCCAACAGTCTCCCACTTGCACTAGAGTCAATAATCCAGTTCACATCGCTATGTGATTAACACTCAAGGTCACATCCCCATGTGACTAACACCCAAAGAGTTTACTAGAGTCAATAATCTAGTTCACATTACCATGTGATTAACACTCAATGAGTTATGGGTTTGATCATGTTATGCTTGTGAGAGATGTTATAGTCAACGGGTCTGAACCTTTCAGATCCGTGCATGCTTTACAAATCTCTATGTCATCTCCTAGATGCAGCTACCACGCTCTATTTGGAGCTATTCCAAATAACTGTTCTAATATACGAATCCAGTTTACTACTCAGAATAATCTGGATTAGTGTCAAAGTTTGCATCGGCGTAACCCTTTACGACGAACTCTTTTACCACCTCCATAATCGAGAAAATTCCTTAGTCCACTAGTTACTAAGGATAACTTTGACCGTTGTGCTGTGATCCATTCTTGGATCACTCTTGTACCCCTTGACTGACTCATGGCAAGGCACACTTCAGGTGCGGTACACAACATAGCATTCTGTAGAGCCTACGTCTAAAGCATAGGGGGCGACCTTCGTCCTTTCTCTCTATTCTGCTGCAGTCAGGTTTTGAGTCTTACTCAATGTTCACACCTTATAACACATCCAAGAACTCTTTCTTTGCCGATCCATTTTGAACTTCTTCAAAATCTTGTCACGGTATGTATTCATTTGAAAGTACCATTAAGCGATTTTGATCTATCCTTATAGATTTTGATGCTCAATGTTCAAGTAGCTTAATCCAGGTTTTCCATTGAAAAACACTTTTCATACAACCCTATATGCTTTCCAGAAAATCTACATCATTTCCGATCAACAATATGTCAACAACATATACTCATCAGAAATTCTATAGTGCTCCCACTCACTTCTTTGGAAATACAAGTTTCTCATAAACTTTGTATAAACCCAAAATCTTTGATCATCATCAAAGCGTATATTCCAACTCCGAGATGCTTACTCCGGTCCTTAGAAGGATTGATGGAGCTCCGCATGCTTGTTAGCATCTTTCAGGATTGTTAAAACCTTCTGGTTGTATCACATACAACCTTTCCTCAAGAAAATCGCGAGGAAACAATGTTTTGACATCCTATCTGCAAGATTTCACAAATAATGAAGTGACTGCTAATATAATTCCAACAGACTCTTAGCATCGCTACGAGTGAGAAAGTCTCACCGTAGTCAACTCCTTGAACTTGTCGGCAAACATCTTAACGACAAGTCGAGCTTTCTTAATGGTGACATTTACCATCATTGTCCGTCTTCCTTTTAAAATCCATCTGTACTCAACAGCCTCACGACCATCGAGCCGTTCTGCCAAAGTCTACACTTTGTTTTCATACATGGATCCTCTCTCGGACTTTATGGCCTCGAGCCATTCATTGGAATCCGGGCCCACCATCGCTTCTCCATAGCTCGTAGGTTCATTGTTGTCTAGCAACATGACTTCCAAGACAGGATTACGTACCACTCTGAAGTAGTACGCATCCTTGTCATCCTACGAGGTTTGGGAGTGACTTGATCCGAAGTCTCATGATCACTATCATAAGCTTCCACTTCAATTGGTGTAGGTGCCACAGGAACAACTCTTTGTGCCCTGCTATACACTAGTTGAAGTGACGGTTCAATAACCTCATCAAGTCTCCACCATCCTCCCACTCAATTCTTTCGAGAGAAACTTTTCCTCGAGAAAGGACCCGATTCTAGAAACAATCCCTATTGCTTTCGGATCTGAGACAGGAGGTATACCCAACTGTTTTAGGTATTCTATGAAGATGCATTCATCCGCTTTGGGTTCGAGCTTATCAGCCTGAAACTTTTCACATAAGCGTCGTAGCCCCAAACTTTTAAGAAACGACAGCTTAGGTTTCTCTAAACCATATGGCGTTGTCTCAACGGAATTGTGTGGTGCCCTATTTAAAGTGAATGCGGTTGTCTCTAATGCCTAACCCATAAACTATCGTGGTAATTCGATAAGAGACATCATGGTATGCATCATATCCAATAGGGTGCAGTTATGATGTTCGGACACACCATCACACTATGGTGTTCCGGCTGTATTAGTTGTGAAACAATTTTCACAATGTCTTAATTCTGTGCCAAACTCGTAATTCAGATATTCATCTCTATGATCATATCATAGATATTTTATCCTCTTGTCACGACGATCTTCAACTTCATTCTGAAATTACTTGAACCATTCAATAATTCAGACTTGTGTTTCATTAAGTAAACATACTCAGTATCTACTCAAATCATCTGTGAAGCAAGAGCATAACGATATCCACTGCGTGCCTCAGCACTCATTGGACTGCACACATCAAAATGTGTTACTTCCAACAAGTTGCTTTCTTGTTCCATTTTACTGAAACCGAAGCTTTCAGTCATCTTGCCCATGTGGTATGATTTGCATGTCTCAAGCGATTCAAAATCAAGTGAGTCCAAACGGTCCATCTGCATGGAGTTTCTTCATGCGCATATACCAACAGACATGGTTCACATGTCTCAATCCTTTCAAAAAATGAGTGAGTCCAAAGATCCATCAACATGGAGCTTCTTCATGCGTTTTATACCAATATGACTTACATGGCAGTGCCACAAGTAGGTGGTACTATCATTACTATCTTATATCTTTTGGCATGAACATGTGTATCACTATGATCGAGATTCCATAAACCATTCATTTTAGGTGCAAGACCATTGAAGGTATTATTCAAATAAACAGAGTAACTAGTATTCTCCTTAAATGAATGACCGTATTGCGATAGACATAATCCAATCATGTATATGCTCAACGCAAACACCAAATAACAATTATTTAGGTCTAACACCAATCTCGATGGTAGAGGGAGTATGCGATGCTTGATCACATCAAGCTTGGAAACACTTCCAACACATATCGTCATCTCACCTTTAGCTGGTCTCCGTTTATTCCGTAGCTTTTATTTCGAGTTACTAACACTTAGCAACCGAACCGGTATCTAATACCCTGGTGCTACTAGGAGTACTAGTAAAGTACACATTAACATAATGTATATCCAATATACTTCTATCGACCTTGCCAGCCTTCTCATTTACCAAGTATCTAGGGTAATTCTGCTCCAGTGGCTGTTCCCCTTATTACAGAAGCACTTAGTCTCGGGCTTGGGTTCAACTGCCCTTTGCCCTTCTTGAAACTAGTGGTTTCACTAACCATCAACAATTGATGCTCCTTCTTGATTTCTACTTTCGCGGTGTCAAACATTGCGAATATTTCAAGGATCATCTATTCCTGATATGTTATAGTTCATCACGAAGCTGTTAGCAGCTTGGTGGTAATGACTTTGGAGAAACATCACTATCTTATCTGGAAGATCAACTTCCACTCGATTCAAGTGATTGTTGTACTCAGACAATCTGAGCACAAGCTCAACGATTGAGCTTTTCTCCCTTAGTTTGCAGGCTAAGAAAATTCGTCGGAGGTCTTTAACCTCTTGACGTGGGCACGAGCCTGAAATCCCAATTTCAGCCCTCGAAACATCTCAAATGTTCCGCGACATTTCAAAAATGTCTTCGGTGCCTCAATTCTAAACCATTTAACATTACCGAACTATCATGTAGTCATCAACACGTGTATGTCGGATGTTCGCAACATCCACAGACCACGTTCAAGGTTCAGCACACCGAGCGGTGCATTAAGGACATAAGCCTTGTACTGACCGCATAATTGCTACTGTCAACTTTCAACTATATTTTCTCTAGGAACGTATCTAACTCAGTAGAACTAAAGCGCGAGCTTACGACATAATTTGCAAAGATCTTTTGACTATGTTCAGGATAATTATGTTCATCTTATGAACTCCCACTCAGATAGACATCCCTCTAGTCATCTAAGTGATTACATGATCCGAGTCAACTAGGCCATGTCCGATCATCACGTGAGACGGACTAGTCATCATCGGTGAACATCTTCATGTTGATCGTATCTGCCATATGACTCATGCTCGACCTTTCGGTCTCTTGTGTTCCGAGGCCATGTCTGTACATGCTAGGCTCGTCAAGTCAACCTAAGTGTTCTGCGTGTGTAAATCTGGCTTACACCCGTTGTATGTGAACGTAAGAATCTATCACACCCGATCATCACGTGGTGCTTCGAAACGACGAACTTTCGCAACGGTGCACAGTTAGGGGGAACACTTTCTTGAAATTTTAATGAGGGATCATCTTATTTACTACCGTGGTTCTAAGCAAATAAGATGTAATAACATGATAAACATCACAAGCAATCAAATAGTGACATGATATGGCCATCATCACTTTGCTCCTTTCGATCTCCATCTTCGGGGCTCCATGATCATCATCGTCACCGGCATGACACCATGATCTCCATCATCATGATCTCCATCATCGTGTCTTCGTGAAGTTGTCTCGCCAACTATTACTTCTACTACTATGGCTAACGGTTAGCAATAAAGTAAAGTAATTACATGACGTTTATGTTGACACGCAGGTCATAAATAAATTAAAGACAACTCCTATGGCTCCTGCCGGTTGTCATACTCATCGACATGCAAGTCGTGATTCCTATTACAAGAACATGATCAATCTCATACATCGCATATCATTCATCACATTCTTCTTGGCCATATCACATAACATAGCATACCCTGCAAAAACAAGTTAGACGTCCTCTAATTGTTGTTTGCATGTTTTACGTGGCTGCTATGGGTTTCTAGCAAGAACGTTTCTTACCTACGCAAAACCACAACGTGATATGTCAATTGCTATTTACCCTTCATAAGGACCCTTTTCATCGAATCCGATCTGACTAAAGTGGGAGAGACTGGCACCCGCTAGCCACCTTATGCAACTAGTGCATGTCAGTCGGTGGAACCTGTCTCACGTAAGTGTACGTGTAAGGTCGGTCCGGGCCGCTTCATCCCACAATGCCGCCGAATCAAGATTGACTAGTAACGGTAAGCATATTGAACAAAATCAACGCCCACAACTACTTTGTGTTCTACTCGTGCATAGAATCTACGCAATAGACCTAGCTCATGATGCCACTGTTGGGGAACGTAGCAGAAATTTAAAATTTTCCTACGTGTCACCAAGATCTATCTATGGAGAAACCAGCAACGAGGGGAAAGAGAGTGCATCTACATACCCTTGTAGACCGCTAAGCGGAAGCGTTCAAGTGAACGGGGTTGATGGAGTCGTACTCGTCGTGATCCAAATCACCGATGACCAAGTGTCGAACGGACGGCACCTCCGCGTTCAACACACGTACAGCCCGGTGACGTCTCCCATGCCTTGATCCAGCAAGGAGAGAGGGAGAGGTTGAGGAAGACTCCATCCAGCAGTAGTAGCACAACGGCGTGGTTGGTGGTGGTGGAGGAGCGTTGTGATCCAGCAGGGCTTCGCCAAGCACTACGAGATATGAGGAGGAGAGAGGCAGGACTGCACCAACAGGGAGAGATCAGATCGCGTGTTTTGGGCAGCCCCTAAGCCTCATATATATAGGGGAAGGGGAGGAGGGTGTGCCCCCTCTAGGGTTCCCACCCCTAGAGGGGCGGCAGCCCTAGATGGGTCTTGGGGTGGTGGCCAAGAGGGGAAGGGGAGAGGGAGGCGCACCAGTATGGGCCTTAGGGCCCATCTGCCCTAGGGTTTGCCCCCTTCTCCTCTCCCTTGCGCCTTGGGCCCTTTTGGGGGGGGGCACCAGCCCACCTGGGGCTGGTCCTCTCCCACACTTGGCCCATGCAGCCCTCCGGGGCTTGTGGCCCCACTTGGTGGACCCCCTGACCCCTCCGGTGGTCCCGGTACACTACCGGTGATGCCGAGAACACTTCCGGTGGCCAAAACCATACTTCCTATATATAAATCTTTACCTCCGGACCATTCCAGAACTCCTCGTGACGTCCGGGATCTCATCCGGGACTCCGAACAACATTCGGTAACCACATACAAACTTCCTTTATAACCCTAGCGTCATCGAACCTTAAGTGTGTAGACCCTACGGGTTCGGGAACCATGCAGACATGACCGAGACGTTCTCCGGTCAATAACCAACAGCGGGATCTGGATACCCATGTTGGTTTCTACATGTTCCATGATGATCTCATCGGATGAACCACGATGTCGAGGATTCGATCGATCCCGTATACAATTCCCTTTGTCTAGCGGTATAGTACTTGCCCGAGATTCGATCGTCGGTATCTCGATACCTTGTTCAATCTCGTTACCGGCAAGTCTCTTTACTCGTTCCGTAACACATCATCCCATGATCAACTCCTTGATCATATTGTGCACATTATGATGATGTCCTATCGAGTGGGCCCAGAGATACCTCTCCGTCACACGGAGTGACAAATCCCAGTCTCGATTCATGCCAACCCAATAGACACTTTCGGAGATACCTGTAGTGTACCTTTATAGCCACCCAGTTGCGTTGTGACGTTTGGTACACCCAAAGCATTCCTACGGCATCCGGGAGTTGCACAATCTCATGGTCTAAGGAAATGATACTTGACATTAGAAAAGCTTTAGCATACGAACTACACGATCTTGTGCTATGCTTAGGATTGGGTCTTGTCCATCACATCATTCTTCTAATGACGTGATCCCGTTATCAATGACATCCAATGTCCATGGTCAGGAAACCGTAACCATCTATTGATCAACGAGCTAGTCAACTAGAGGCTTACTAGGGACATGGTGTTGTCTATGTATCCACACATGTATCTGAGTTTCCTATCAATACAATTCTAGCATGGATAATAAACGATTATCATGAACAAGGAAATATAATAATAACTAATTTATTATTGCCTCTAGGGCATATTTCCAACAGGGACATCTTCGCATGGAAGCCTTCTAACATGCCAGGTGTTCCCAGGGGGCTGGCTGAGCACTGCCTACGAGTCGACCCAAAAGTGAAACCTGTCAAAGAACATCTCCGACGGTCCGCCGTCCAGAAGAGAAAGGCTATTGGCGAGGAGGTAGCTCGGCTCTTAGCAGCGGAGTTCATACGAGAGATTTACCACTCCGAGTGGCTTGCCAGCGTAGTCATGGTCCCCAAGAAGGACAAGTCACTTCGCATGTGCATTGACTTTAAGCATATCAATCGGGCCTACCCGAAAGATCATTTACCTCTCCCCCGCATTGACCAGATAGTTGACTCGACTGGGGGATGTGAGCGATTGTCTTTTTTAGACGCCTATTCCGGGTACCATCAGATCCGTCTGTACGGGCCCGACGAGATCAAAACAGCTTTCATCACTCCATTCGGGTGCTTCTGTTATGTAACCATGCCATTCGGCCTCAAGAATGCCGGAGCCACGTTCATGAGGATGATTCAGAAGTGTTTGATCACTCAAATCAGTCGGAATGTGGAAGCATACATGGATGATATCGTGGTCAAGTCACGAAAAGGTTCCGACCTGCTGACTGACCTTGCTGAAACCTTTGCCAACCTCAGGAGGTATGATATCAAGCTTAATCCATCAAAGTGCACGTTCGGAGTCACAGGTGTGAAGTTACTCGGTTTTCTCGTTTCCGAACGGGGAATCGACGCCAATCCAGAAAAGGTTGGAACTATACTCCGGATGAAACGTCCTGTGCGCGTGCACGACGTCCAGAAGCTTACAGGTTGCTTGGCCGCTTTAAGTTGATTCATCTCTCGTCTCGGTGAAAAGGCATTGCCTCTTTACCGACTGATGAAGAAATCAGACAAGTTCGAGTGGACTCCAGAAGCTGATGCAGCGTTTGCAGAGCTCAAAGCTCTGCTCTCCACCAAGCCGGTGCTTGCTACCCCAATCAGCAAAGAGCCTCTGCTGCTTTACATTACAGCCACGGGACAAGTCGTCAGTACAGTACTTACGGTCGAGCGGGAAGAAGAAGGAAAGACCTTCAAAGTTCAACGCCCAGTATATTATACTTCTGAAGTTTTGACTCCATCAAAGCAAACATATCCTCATTACCAGAAGCTTGTATATGGGGTTTATATGACCACGAAGAAGGTTGCACATTACTTCTCTGACCATTCCATCACAGTCGCCAGCGACGCTCCATTGTCAGAGATTTTGCACAACAGAGATGCAACTGGTCGAGTGGCAAAATGGGCGATTGAACTCCTTCCCTAGATATCAAGTTTGAGGCAAAGAAGGCTATCAAGTCCCAAGCAATAGCAGATTTCGTCGCCGAGTGGATCGAACAGCAACTACCGACTCAAGTTCACTCGGAGCACTGGACCATGTTCTTCGATGGGTCTAAGATGCTGAATGGTTCCGGTGCTGGGGTAGTATTGGTTCCCCCCGAGGAGATAAGCTCATATATGTTCTCCAGATTCACTTCGATTCCTCCAATAACGAAGCAGAATACGAAGCACTCTTATATGGGTTGCGCATGGCCATTTCACTCGGCATCCGTCGCCTCATGGTCTATGGCGACTCAGATTTGATGGTTAATCAGGTGATGAAGGAGTGGGACGTCAGAAGTCCAGCCATGACTGGTTATTGCAATGCAGTGAGAAAGTTAGAGAAGAAATTCGAGGGGTTAGAGCTTCATCACATACCCCGAATGAAGAATCAAGCAGCTGATGATTTGGCAAAAATAGATTCCAAGAGAGAAGCCAGTCCCAGTAATGTGTTTCTGGAACACATCCACTCACCATCAGTTCGAGAGGATCCTTTCTCTGAAGAAGCTCCGCAGCCAAAAAGTGCCACGGATCCGACTAAAGTTGAAGTTCCAGCAGTGGTCGACCTGATCATGGAAGTCTTAGTCATCACACCCGACTGGACGGCGCCATACATCGCGTACATCTTAAGGAAAGAACTCCCAGAGGACGAAGAAGAGGCTCGACAGATCGTCTGTCGATCCAAGGCCTTTACAGTCATAAGGGGACAGTTGTATAGAGAAAGCGCGACTGGAGTCAGCCAGAAGTGTATAACACCAGAAGAAGGTCAAATAATCCTTGATGATATCCACTCGGGGACCTGTGGTCATCATGCGTCCTCCCGGACCATTGTGGCTAAAGCATACCGAGCGGGATTTTACTGGCCAAGAGCAAATTAGATGGCGAAGGAAATAGTCGACAAATGCGAAGGATGTCAGTTCTACTCCAACATGTCCCACAAACCCGCGTCAGCCCTGAAGACCATTCCACTCGTCTGGCCCTTCACTGTTTGGGGATTGGATATGGTTGGACCACTGAGAACAGGCAGGAGCGGATTCACTCATGTGCTAGTGGCAGTCGACAAGTTTACCAAATGGATTGAAGCCAATTCCATCAAGAATCTTGATACATGCACTGCTATCAGTTTCATCAGAGAACTGATATTCAGATATGGAGTTCCGCATAGCATCATTACTGACAATGGGTCAAACTTCGATTCAGACAAGTTCAGAGCTTTTTGCACCTCTCAAGGCACTCGAGTCGACTACGCTTCAGTTGCTCATCCCCAGTCGAATGGACAAGCAGAAAGGGCAAATGGTCTGATTCTCAAAGGACTTAAGCCCCGACTGATGTGCGATCTCAAGCACGCAGCAGGCGCGTGGGTCGACGAGCTTCCATCAGTTCTGTGGGGATTGAGGACTACCCCAAATCGGTCGACTGGAAGAACCCCATTCTTTATGGTCTACGGAGCTGAGGCAGTTTTGCCGAGTGACCTGCTTCACAATGCACCCCGAGTCGAGCTCTACTCTGAAAATGAAGCAGAACAAGCCCGGCAGGATGCAGTCGACCTCCTGGAAGAAGAAAGAGAAATGGCCATGATTTGATCGACCATATACCAGCAAGACTTGCGTCGATTCCATGCCAGAAATGTGAAGAGTCGAGCCTTCCAAGAAGGAGACTTGGTCCTCCGAGTGGATCAACAGAAACCACACAAGCTTGCTCCTACTTGGGAAGGTCCCTTCATCGTCACCAGAGTCCTCCACAATGGAGCGTACCACCTTTACAATGTCGATCGCCAGATCGACGAGCCACGAGCCTGGAACGCGGAGCTTCTCCGCCCCTTTTACACTTAAGTACTCACTCGGATGAGATGTAATAAGAGACACCTCTGTAGTTTATTTATCAAAGACAAGAGTGTTGCAAATTTTCCGGTAATCGTTGCAGCTTTTGTTTGCGTATGAAATCCCCCAGTGGGTGGCTTAGCAGCGAATCCGTTTCGCCTAAGTTTGTAAAAAAAATCCTATCGAGTGGTGAGCCAGCCTCCCACTCGGGGGCTTAGCTGCAGTCCAGTACTCGCCTAAGTGTTTCAAATCCTACCGAGTGGAGAGCCAGCCTCCCACTCGGGGGCTTAGCTGCAGTCCAGTACTTGCCTAAGTGTTTAAAATCCTACCGAGTGGAGAGCCAGCCTCCCACTCGGGGGCTTAGCTGCAGTCCTGTACTCGCCTAAGTGTTTAGAATCCTACCGAGTGGAGAGCAAACCTCCCACTCGGGGGCTTAGCTGCAGTCCAGTACTCGCCTAAGTGTTTAAAATCCTACCGAGTGGAGAGAAAACCTCCCACTCGGGGGCTTAGCAGCAGTCCAGTACTCGCCTAAGTGTTTAAAATCCTACCGAGTGGAGAGCAAACCTCCCACTCGGGGGCTTAGCTGCAGTCCAGTACTCGCCTAAGTGTTTAAAATCCTACCGAGTGGAGAGCAAACCTCTCACTCGGGGGCTTAGCTGCAGTCCAGTACTCGCCTAAGTGTTTAAAATCCTACCGAGTGGAGAGCAAACCTCCCACTCGGGGGCTTAGCTGCAGTCCAGTACTCGCCTAAGTGTTTAAAATCCTACCGAGTGGAGAGCAAACCTCCCACTCGGGGGTTTAGCTGCAGTCCAGTACTCGCCTAAGTGTTTAAAATCCTACCGAGTGGAGAGCAAACCTCCCACTCGGGGCTTAGCTGCAGTCCAGTACTCGCCTAAGTGTTTAAAATCCTACCGAGTGGAGAGCAAACCTCCCACTCGGGGGCTTAGCTGCAGTCCAGTACTCGCCTAAGTGTTTAAAATCCTACCGAGTGGAGAGCAAACCTCCCACTCAGGGGCTTAGCTGCAGTCCAGTACTCGCCTAAGTACGGAACATGTCCCAATCCGCAAGGACGACGAGGTGCAAGTCGACTGCTACCTTCTCCTTCGGAGCTGCACCACAAATGCAAAGTTGTTTCGAGTGAGGAACAGGTTCCACTCGACAGATAATTCATGAAGATATTCAACTATAAACCAAGTTCAGATAAATCCTAAAGGTCCCAGACCGCAGATCAAAGTACTCAAGCATTCAGCCCGAAAGAGTTTAACGGATACAAAATCCACTCGGCATTCCGAGGCAAATTTAAAGTGAATCATAGAAGTTTTATTCCTCAGGTGGAGGACTGGAAGGGGTGACGAACTCGTGCAAGTCAATCCCATCAGCAATTCGAGTGGCAGCAGCAATGAAGGTCTCCATGAAGGCTTGAAAGTTGTGCTTCCTCGTGTTGGCAACTTGGATAGCAGCCAGCTTTTCCTCTCGCGCCTCATTGCAATGAACGCAGACCAGAGACAGAGCGACGTCAGCACCACACCTGGCTGAAGATTTCTTCCATTCCGTCACTCGACCTGGAACTCCACTCAGTCGAGTCATCAGAGACTCGAGGTCATTTTGAAGCGTCATTCTAGGCCAGAGCGACGTGTCGATCCGCGACAAAGCAACCTTCAGTCGAGCAAGGTAATCAACCACGCCAGCAACACGAGACTCCAGTCGGAGCACGTTCATAGCAGCCTCATCCTTCACCGGAGAATTAATGGGGTCCAAGCCTGTCTCCACTCGACTGGTCTCTTCTTCGAAGTTTTGACAGAATTCTGTAAACACAATTCAAAGATAAGCCAGTGGCTCTACATGGGGTTAACGACAACAAGTAAGTTGGGTAGGAGTGATTACCCTCAAGCATGACGAATAACTTCTCGGCGAATGCTCCAAGATAAGCCTCCAGGTCCTTCTTCTGCCCTGCCAGTTCACCTACCTTGTCAGTCAGAGCTATCTTGTCATTCTTCATACGGCTGGCCTCTTTGTTGGATGCGTCGAGAGCAGCTTTCAGTCTGGAGTTTTCCTCTTCAAGATTTCCGACTGAAGCCAGCTTCTCTTCCGCAAGCTTCGTTTTGTCCAAGGCCGTCTTCTACGCTTCGACAAGGTCACGATCTTTCTTCTTCAGAGCCTCCTCCATTTTATCTGTGAAATGTCAAGTGAGATCAACATCAAGAATGAGCAGAAAAGAAAAGGACAGTCGCCAAATGCTCACCAGCCATACCTTCTGCTTCATCTCTCGCCTTCTGCAAGTTTTCCTGGGCAAGCTTTAAGTCAAGGTTGAGCTGGATCTGCTTGTTTTCCAATTCAGTATAGCAAGCCACAAGCTCATAGGATTTCTACGAAGAATCAATCAACAGATGTCAAAGGTAGGTTGCTTCCGAGCAACTAAGAGAAAATCACGACGTTTCTAAGACTATAGCCAAATAAAAAATATTCGACAGTAGTCTCAGGGACTACACCCAGTGGGTGCACTCAGCGTGCCCCCACTGGTTCGACCAAAAAAAAGAGAGAAAGAGTCGACTGCCCGCAGTCGACCATGTCCAGTGGGTGTTCTCAGCATGCCCCCACTAGTTCCAAGATTCCATTCGACATGGCCTGACCAGACCGAGTGAAGAAGTTCAAATAAAGCAACACAATATAAAGACTACAGTCGACTGCCAGCAGTCCACCGTAGTCTCGGGGACTACACCCAGTGGGTGCACTCAGCGTGCCCCCACTATTCAATCGACACACCCAGTGGGTGTACAGATACAAAGATCTTCGGAAAGGAGAGTCTTCAGATAACATATCTTAACAGAACAAGCAGTGATCGACTGACCTGGACATTGCTCTGAAGGGCTGAACTCGCATCATAAGCTGCTTGACTGGCTTCCCGGACCACCTTCACTTTCTCCATCATGATTCCTGCCTGGCGTATAGCCTCCTTAGCGGCACCCACTTGATCCTCAGGGACGTGGTGTGTGGCAAAAAGCGAAGGCGGGTCCGCAGTCGACGACGAAGGCCGGACACTCGTCAAGGGCACAGCGAAGGAGACAGAAGTTCGAGTGGTATTACCACCCTCCTGAACTACGGCCTCAGGCGCTGATGTGGTTTGTGGGGTCTTGCCAGTCGCCGCCTTCCTATTCCTTCTCGCCCTCAGTGGCACTTCGTCATCATCGTCAGGGAGGTCAATGACATGAGGAGGAGCTATAAGAAAAAGCCGAAGTTAAAAACAAAAAAACCCAATCGACCGGAAGAAACCGTCAGTCGACTAAAAGCGGAACGTCAGAAATTATACCAAGGTTGGAAGTAATAGCATCTTCCATCTCCTGGTCGTCGTCCTTGGCAGAGATCTCAGAGGTAGCAACACTGCAAGTTTCGAAAGCCAGTCGGTTTATTCAATGAATCGACGAAGAGTCCGTCCATGTTCAACAAAAGAAAACAAGTTCTATTGTTACCCGGAAATGGTGGGAACGGTCATCTTCATCTTAGGCAGGGCCTTTGGCGGTTTTGACGGCACCACTCGTGGATGCTTGGGAGCTTTATCTGCCGGTACTGGGGAAGAAGTCCGAGGGCGTTTCGACGACTGCCCAACAGGCACAATCGCCTTACCGCGTTCACGCGATGGATCGTGTGTGAGCTTGGATCGCCTCTCCGAGCGGGGAGGTTCAACCTCTTCCTCCTCCGCCTCACTGGAGTCGACGTCATCATCCCCCTCCCCTTCACCGTCAGATTGCCACTCCTCTCCACTTTTGCCACCGCTCGCCTCCCCCTCCTCGGCCTGCTCCTGTGCTCCGTTAGGCATCGAGTACATCTCAGTAATATCCTGGAAGACAACAAACAAGACAAAAGTCAATCGACCGATTCAAAGAGAACAAAATGAAGAAAGCAAGATTACAGTCGGAGATGCGAGGTCAGACCTTATCTACTTCATATGATTGGCTGAGTGGAGGAATCCTCCTGGCTCCTCGGGGGTTGTCCTTGTTCCCTGTGATACTTGACAACCACCCTTCCAGCATCTCGTCAGTGACCTCCTCCGGATGAATCCGAGTGGTGTCTTCGAGACCCAAATACAACCACATCGGGTGGTCGCGAGCTTGGAGCGGTTGGATACGCCGTCGGAGGAAGACCTCTAACAAATCCATGCCGGGTACCCCATCGCGGACAAGCTGAACCACTCGACCGACCAGCACTTTGACTTGCGCCTTTTCTTCTGGTGTCACATTCAGGGAGGAAGGTTTTTCAGCTCGGTTCAGGGAGAAAGGGGGAAGCCTAGTCGACTGTCCTGGGGTCACCTGGTCTTTACAGTAAAACCAGGTCGACTGCCATCCGCGGACCGACTCAGGAAGAGTGATGGACGGAAAAGAGCTTTTTCCTCTCACTTGGATCGCCAGACCCCCGCACAACTGAATCACTTGCGTCCTCTCATCACTCGACTTGGCCTTCTTGACCGACTGGGAGCGACAAGTGAAAATGTGCTTGAAGAGCCCCCAATGGGGGCGGCAACCCAAGAAATTCTCGCACAAGGAAACAAAGGTAGCGAGATACACAATGGAGTTTGGACTAAAGTGATGGAGCTGCGCTCCGAAGAAGTTCAAGAAACCTCGAAAGAAAGAATGAGGAGGCAGAGAGAATCCGCGATCGATGTGGGTGGTGAGGAGGATGCACTCACCCTCGCGAGGCTGGGGTTCGATCTCGCTCCCCGGGAGATGCGCAGATTCGTGAGGAATGAATCCCCCCTCAACCAGATCATCAAGATCCTCTTGCCGAATCGCCAAGGGCATCCAATCGCCCTGGATCCAGTCCTTGGGCAGAGCGGACCTCGAAGAAGATCCGCCCCAACCAGACTTCTTCCCTTTCCCCTGCGCCGTCGCCTTCTTCGCACGCTCCAGAGCCGCCGTCTTCTCCTTCACCATCGTCGCGGGCGAAGCTCGAACGGGCAGACAGCACCGAGGCGAGAACGGAGGTGGCGGAAGATTTTGCGAAGGAAGAGGAAAAGTGAGGGTGCACTGTTCAAAACCCTGGGCCGACAGCTTATATAAGGTCGCTTCCGAGTGACTTGTTGGGGAACGTAGTAATTTCAAAAAAAAATTCCTACGCACACGCAAGATCATGGTGATGCATAGCAACGAGAGGGGAGAGTGTTGTCTACGTACCCTCGTAGACCGAAGCGGAAGCGTTGACACAACGTAGAGGAAGTAGTTGTACGTTCTCCTCGCGATCCAACCGATCACAGCACCGTTACTCCGGCACCTCCGAGTTGTTGGCACACGTTCAGCACGATGACGATCCCCGGGCTCCGATCCAGCAAAGCGTCGGGGAAGAGTTCCGTCAGCACGACGGCGTGGTGACGATCTTGATGTGTTACCGGCGCAGGGCTTCGCCTAAGCACTGCAACGATATGACCGAGGTGGAATTTGGTGGAAGGGGGCACCGCACACGGCTAAGGAACGATCCGTAGATCAACTTGTGTGTCTATGGGGTGCCCCCTGCCCCTGTATATAAAGGATGGAGGAGGAGGAGGAGGCCGGCCAAGGTTTGGCGCGCCAGGGTGTGGAGTCCTACTAGGACTCCAAGTCCTAGTAGGAGTCCACCAAAAGGGGAGGAAGGGAGAAGGAATAGGAGGAGAAGGAGAGGTGGCCGGCCCCCTTTTCCCTAGTCCAATTCGGACTAGAGGGGAGGGGGGGCGCAGCAGCCCTTTTTTTTCCTCTTCCCACTAAAGCCCATCAAGGCCCATTACTTCTCCCGTAATCCCGTAACTCCCCGATACTCCCGAAAATACCCGGATCACTCAGAACCTTTCCGATGTCCGAATATAGTCGTCCAATATATCGATCTTTACGTCTCGACCATTTCGAGACTCCTCGTCATGTCCCCGATCTCATCCGGGACTCCGAACTCCTTCGGTACATCAAAACTCATAAACTCATAATATAACTGTCATCGAAACCTTAAGCGTGCGGACCCTACGGTTCGAGAACAATGTAGACATGACCGAGACACGTCTCCGGTCAATAACCAATAGCGGGACCTGGATGCCCATATTGGCTCCTACATATTTTACGAAGATCTTTATCGGTCAGACCGCATAACAACATACGTCGTTCCCTTTGTCATCGGTATGTTACTTGCCCGAGATTCGATCGTCGGTATCCAATACCTAGTTCAATCTCGTTACCGGCAAGTCTCTTTACTCGTTCCGTAATACATCATCTCACAACTAACACATTAGTTGCAATGCTTGCAAGGCTTATGTGATGTGCATTACCGAGAGGGCCCAGAGATACCTCTCCGACAATCGGAGTGACAAATCCTAATCTCGAAATACGCCAACCCAACATGTACCTTCGGAGACACCTGTAGAGCACCTTTATAATCACCCAGTTACGTTGTGACGTTTGGTAGCACACAAAGTGTTCCTACGGTAAATGGGAGTTGCATAATCTCATAGTTAAAGGAACATGTATAAGTCATGGATAAAAGCAATAGCAACACACTAAACGATCGGGTGCTAAGCTAATGGAATGGGTCATGTCAATCAGATCATTCAACTAATGATGTGACCTCGTTAATCAAATAACAACTCTTTGTTCATGGTTAGGAAACATAACCATCTTTGATTAACGAGCTAGTCAGATAGAGGCATACTAGTGACACTCTGTTTGTCTATGTATTCACACATGTATTATGTTTCCGGTTAATACAATTCTAGCATGAATAATAAACATTTATCATGATATGTAAGGAAATAAATAATCACTTTATTATTGCCTCTAGGGCATATTTCCTTCAGTCTCCCACTTGCACTAGAGTCAATAATCTAGTTCACATCGCCATGTGATTTATCAGCAATAGTTCACATCACCATGTGATTAACACCCATAGTTCACATCGATATGTGACCAACACCCAAAGGGTTTACTAGATTCAGTAATCTAGTTCACATCGCTATGTGATTAACACCCAAAGAGTACTACGGTGTGATCATGTTTTGCTTGTGAGAGAAGTTTAGTCAACGGGTCTGCCACATTCAGATCCGTTATGTATTTTGCAATTTTCTATGTCTACAATGCTCTGCACGGAGCTACTTTAGCTAATTGCTCCCACTTTCAATATGTATCTAGATTGAGACTTAGAGTCATCTAGATTAGTGTCAAAACTTGCATCGACGTAACCTTTTACGACGAACCCTTTTGTCACATCCATAATCGAGAAACATATCCTTATTTTACTAAGGATAATTTTGACCGATGTCCAGTGATCTACTTCCTAGATCACTATTGTACTCCCTTGCTTAACACAGTGTAGGGTATACAATAGATCTGGTACATAGCATGGCATACTTTATAGAATCTATGGCTGAGGCATAGGAAATGACTTTCATTCTCTTTCTATCATCTGCCGTGGTCGGGCTTTGAGTCTTACTCAAGTTCACACCTTGTAATACAGGCAAGAACTCTTTCTTTGACTGTTCCATTTTGAACTACTTCAAAATTCTTTCAAGGTATGTACTTATTGAAAAACTTATCAAGCGTCTTGATCTATCTCTATAGATCTTGATGCTCAATATGTAAGCAGCTTCACCGAGGTCCTTCTTCGAAACACTCCTTTCAAATACTCCTTTATGCTTTACAGAATAATTCTACATTATTTCCGATCAATAATATGTCATTTACATATACTTATCAGAAATGCTGTAGTGCTCCCACTCACTTTCTTGTAAATACAGGCTTCACCGCAAGTCTGTATAAAACTATATGCTTTGATCAACTTATCAAAGCGTATATTCCAACTCCGAGATGCTTGCACCAGTCCATAGATGGATCGCTGGAGCTTGCATATTTTGTTAACACCTTCAGGATCGACAGAACCTTCTAGTTGCATCGTATACAACTCTTCTTTAATAAATCCATTAAGGAATGTAGTTTTGTTTATCCATTTGCCGGATTTCATAAAATGCGGCAATTGCTAACATGATTCGGACAGACTTAAGCATAGATACGAGTGAGAAACTCTCATCGTAGTCAACACCTTGAACTTGTCGAAAACCTTTTGCGACAATTCTAGCTTTGTAGATAGTAACACTACTATCAGTGTCCGTCTTCCTCTTCAAGATCCATTTATTTTCTTTGGCTTGCCGATCATCGGGCAAATCCATCAAAGTCCATACTTTGTTCTCATACATGGATCATATCTCAGATTTCATGGCCTCTAGCCATTTCGCGGAATCTGGGCTCATCATCGCTTCCTCATAGTTCGCAAGTTCGTCATGGTCTAGTAACATGACTTCCAGAACAGGATTACCGTACCACTCTGGTGCGGATCTCACTCTGGTTTACCTACGAGATTCAGTAGTAACTTGATCTGAAGTTACATGATCATCATCATTAGCTTCCTCACTAATTGGTGTAGTACTCACAAGAACAGATTTCTGTGATGAACTCCTTTCCAATAAGGGAGAAGGTACAATTACCTTATCAAGTTTTCTACTTTCCTCCCACTCACTTCTTTCGAGAGAAACTCCTTCTCTAGAAAGGATCCATTCTTAGCAACAAAAGTCTTGCATTCGGATCTGTGATAGAAGGTGTACCCAACAGTCTCCTTTGGGTACCTATGAAGACACATTTCTCCGATTTGGGTTTGAGCTTATTAGGATGAAACTTTTTCACATAAGCATCGTAACCCCAAACTTTAAGAAACGACAACTTTGGTTTCTTGCCAAACCACAGTTTATTTTGTGTCGTCTCAACGGACTTTAGATGGTGCCCCTTTTAACGTGAATGCAGCTGTCTCTAATGCATGATCCCAAAATGATATTGGTAAATCGGTAAGAAACATCATAGATTGTACTATATCTAATAAAGTACGATTATGACGTTCGGACGCACCATTATGCTGCGGTGTTCCAGGTGGCATAAGTTTGTGAAACTATTCCACATTGTTTTAATTGAAGACCAAACTCG
The DNA here is from genome assembly GCA_032464435.1 of Aegilops umbellulata. Taxonomy (NCBI): domain Eukaryota; kingdom Viridiplantae; phylum Streptophyta; class Magnoliopsida; order Poales; family Poaceae; genus Aegilops; species Aegilops umbellulata. Next base: position 448,685,322 of record CP136054.1, read on the forward strand.
TAACTCAAATATTCGTCTCTGCGATCAGATCGTAGAAACTTTATTTTCTTGTCACGATGATTTTCCACTTCACTCTGAAATTCTTTGAATTTTTCAAATGTTTCAGACTTATGTTTCATCAAGTAGATATACCCATATCTGCTCAAATCATCTGTGAAGGTCAGAAAATAATGATACTTGTCGCGAGCCTTAATATTCATCGGACCACATACATCAGTATGTATGATTTCCAACAAATCTGTTGCTCGCTTCATTGTTTCGGAGAACGGCGCTTTAGTCATCTTGCCCAAGAGGCATGGTTCGCAAGCATCAAGTGATTCATAATCAAGTGATTCCAAAAGTCCATCAGCATGGAGTTTCTTCATGCGCTTTACACCAATATGACCTAAACGGCAGTGCCACAAATAAGTTGCACTATGATTATTAACTTTGCATCTTTTGGTTTCAATATTATGAATATGTGTATCACTACGATCGAGATCCAATGAACTATTTTCATTGGTGTGTATGACCATAGAAGGTTTTATTCATGTAAACAGAACAACAATTTTTCTCTAACTTAAATGAATAACTGTATTGCAATTAACATGATCAAATCATATTCATGCTCAATGCAAACACCAAATAACACTTATTTAGTTTCAACACTAATCCCGAAAGTATAGGGAGTGTGTGATGATGATCATATCAATCTTGGAACCACTTCCAACACACATCGTCACCTTGCCCTTTAACTAGTCTTTGTTCATTCTGCAACTCCCGTTTCGAGTTACTAATCTTAGCAACTTGAACTAGTACCAAATACTGAGGGGTTGCTATGAATACTAGTAAAGTACACATCAATAACATGTATATCAAATATACTTATGTTCACTTTGCCATCCTTCTTATCCGCCAATCACTTGGGGTAGTTCCGCTTCCAGTGACCAGTCCCTTTGCAGTAGAAGCACTTAGTCTCAGGCTTAGGACCAGACTTGGGCTTTTTCACTTGAGCAGCAACTTGCTTGCCGTTCTTCTTGAAGTTCCCCTTCTTTCCTTTTGCCCTTTTCTTGAAACTAGTGATCTTGTCAACCATCAACACTTGATGTTTTTCTTTGATTTCTACCTTCACCGATTTTAGCATCGCGAAGAGCTTGGGAATATTTTCCGTTATCCCTTGCATATTATAGTTCATCACGAAGTTCTACTAACTTGGTGATGGTGACTAGAGAATTCTGTCAATCACTATCTTATCTGGAAGATTAACTCCCACTTGATTCAAGCGATTGTAGTACCCAGACAATCTGAGCACATGCTCACTAGTTGAGCGATTCTCCTCCATCTTTTAGCTATAGAACTTGTTGGAGACTTCATATCTCTCAACTCGGGTATTTGCTTGAAATATTAACTTCAACTCCTGGAACATCTTGTATGGTCCATGACGTTCAAAACGTCTTTGAAGTCCCGATTCTAAGCCGTTTAAGCATGGTGCACTAAACTATTAAGTAGTCATCATATTGAGCTAGCATAACGTTCATAACGTCTGCATCTGCTCCTGCAATAGGTCCGTCACCTAGCGGTGCATCAAGGACATAATTCTTCTGTGCAGCAATGAGGATAAACCTCAAATCACGGATCCAATCCGCATCATTGCTACTAACATTTTTCAACACAATTTTCTCTAGGAACATATCAAAATAAACACAGGGAAGCAACAATGCGAGCTATTGATCTACAACATAGATATGCTAATACTACCAGGACTAAGTTCATGATAAATTAAAGTTCAATTAATCATATTACTTAAGAACTCCCACTTAGATAGACATCCCTCTAATCCTCTAAATGATCACGTGATCCAAATCAACTAAACCATGTCCGATCATCACGTGAGATGGAGTAGTTTCAATGGTGAACATCACTATGTTGATCATATCTACTATATGATTCACGCTCGACCTTTCGGTCTCCGTGTTCCGAGGCCATATCTGTTATATGCTAGGCTCGTCAAGTATAACCTGAGTATTCCGCGTGTGCAACTGTTTTGCACCCGTTGTATTTGAACGTAGAGCCTATCACACCCGATCATCACGTGGTGTCTCAACACGAAGAACTTTCGCAACGGTGCATACTCAGGGAGAACACTTCTTGATAATTAGTGAGAGATCATCTTATAATGCTACCGTCAATCAAAGCAAGATAAGATGCATAAAAGATAAACATCACATGCAATCAATATAAGTGATATGATATGGCCATCATCATCTTGTGCTTGTGATCTCCATCTTCGCAGCACCGTCATGATCACCATCGTCACCGGCGCGACACCTTGATCTCCATCGTAGCATCGTTGTCGTCTCGCCAATCTTATGCTTCCACGACTATCACTACCGCTTAGTAATAAAGTAAAGCATTACATCGCGATTACATTGCATACAATAAAGCGACAACCATATGGCTCCTGCCAGTTGCCGATAACTCGGTTACAAAACATGATCATCTCATACAATAAAATTTAGCATCATGTCTTGACCATATCACATCACAACATGCCCTGCAAAAACAAGTTAGACGTCCTCTACTATGTTGTTGCAAGTTTTACGTGGCTGCTACGGGCTTAAGCAAGAACTCATCTTACCTACGCATCAAAACCACAATGATAGTTTGTCAAATAGACTCCGTTTTAACCTTCTCAAGGACCGGGCGTAGCCACACTCGGTTCAACTAAAGTTGGAGAGACTATCTTCCGCAAGCCATCTATGTGCAAAGCACGTCGAGGGAACCGGTCTCGCGTAAGCGTACGCGTAAGGTTGGTCCGGATCGTCTCGTCCAACAATACCGCTGAACCAAAGTATGACATGCTGGTAGGCAGTATGACTTGTATCGCCCACAACTCACTTGTGTTCTACTCGTGCAAATAACATCAAACCATAAAAACCTAGGCTCGGATGCCACTGTTGGGGAACGTAGTAATTTCAAAAAAAAATTCCTACGCACACGCAAGATCATGGTGATGCATAGCAACGAGAGGGGAGAGTGTTGTCTACGTACCCTCGTAGACCGAAGCGGAAGCGTTGACACAACGTAGAGGAAGTAGTTGTACGTTCTCCTCGCGATCCAACCGATCACAGCACCGTTACTCCGGCACCTCCGAGTTGTTGGCACACGTTCAACACGATGACGATCCCCGGGCTCCGATCCAGCAAAGCGTCGGGGAAGAGTTCCGTCAGCACGACGACGTGGTGACGATCTTGATGTGTTACCGGCGCAGGGCTTCGCCTAAGCACTGCAACGATATGACCAAGGTGGAATTTGGTGGAAGGGGGCACCGCACACGGCTAAGGAACGATCCGTAGATCAACTTGTGTGTCTATGGGGTGCCCCCTGCCCCTGTATATAAAGGATGGAGGAGGAGGAGGAGGCCGGCCAAGGTTTGGCGCGCCAGGGTGTGGAGTCCTACTAGGACTCCAAGTCCTAGTAGGAGTCCACCAAAAGGGGAGGAAGGGAGAAGGAATAGGAGGAGAAGGAGAGGTGGCCGGCCCCCTTTTCCCTAGTCCAATTCGGACTAGAGGGGAGGGGGGGCGCAGCAGCCCTTTTTTTTCCTCTTCCCACTAAAGCCCATCAAGGCCCATTACTTCTCCCGTAATCCCGTAACTCCCCGATACTCCCGAAAATACCTGGATCACTCAGAACCTTTCCGATGTCCGAATATAGTCGTCCAATATATCGATCTTTACGTCTCGACCATTTCGAGACTCCTCGTCATGTCCCCGATCTCATCCGGGACTCCGAACTCCTTCGGTACATCAAAACTCATAAACTCATAATATAACTGTCATCAAAACCTTAAGCGTGCGGACCCTACGGTTCGAGAACAATGTAGACATGACCGAGACACGTCTCCGGTCAATAACCAATAGCGGGACCTGGATGCCCATATTGGCTCCTACATATTTTACGAAGATCTTTATCGGTCAGACCGCATAACAACATACGTCGTTCCCTTTGTCATCGGTATGTTACTTGCCCGAGATTCGATCGTCGGTATCCAATACCAAGTTCAACCTCGTTACCGGCAAGTCTCTTTACTCGTTCCGTAATACATCATCTCACAACTAACACATTAGTTGCAATGCTTGCAAGGCTTATGTGATGTGCATTACCGAGAGGGCCCAGAGATACCTCTCCGACAATCGGAGTGACAAATCCTAATCTCGAAATACGCCAACCCAACATGTACCTTCGGAGACACCTGTAGAGCACCTTTATAATCACCCAGTTACGTTGTGACGTTTGGTAGCACACAAAGTGTTCCTACGGTAAATGGGAGTTGCATAATCTCATAGTTAAAGGAACATGTATAAGTCATGGATAAAAGCAATAGCAACACACTAAACGATCGGGTGCTAAGCTAATGGAATGGGTCATGTCAATCAGATCATTCAACTAATGATGTGACCTCGTTAATCAAATAACAACTCTTTGTTCATGGTTAGGAAACATAACCATCTTTGATTAACGAGCTAGTCAGATAGAGGCATACTAGTGACACTCTGTTTGTCTATGTATTCACACATGTATTATGTTTCCGGTTAATACAATTCTAGCATGAATAATAAACATTTATCATGATATGTAAGGAAATAAATAATCACTTTATTATTGCCTCTAGGGCATATTTCCTTCATGACTGACCTGTAGGCCCGGGCAATCCTGCCAAATCCCGCAACAGTCGCGCGCGCGATACGTGGCGATAAAGTTGGCGCGGGGATCGAGGATGCTCCGTTCCATCCCATCCGATTACTGCGGTCGCCTCCATCCCACGCGCTTCCCAAATTTCGAATCCTCTGAAATCCGCGGGCTGCAGAACAACTCATCAGATGGACGATCTCTCCCATGCAACCACTCGAGATCTTCAAGTAAAAGGATACACTCGACTAAAGCAAACTAAGAATGGATCAAGGCGACTGAAAGAAGTTGATGACATCATCCATGGCAATTGATCCAAAACAGGACGTTCTCATAGCACGAAGAATGGGTCGGAAAGATTCCCAACTCCTTCCCCACTCAAACCTCGATCCATTCGGGGGCTAATGATGAAGCTATGTACCTAGGGTACGGTCATGGACCTGCCCTAACTGCCCTACCCAAGGACATCCCTAGAAGATATCACCTTTCAATCGACTTGGAGGTGTTCCACTCGACGGACTCGAAGACACTCGACCATGAAGCAATCACTCGACCAACATCCAACCACTCGACGGTCAGGAGACCTAAAGCCACTCCGCATGCTAACGGCCGATCATTAAGTAGCTTTTATAGTCATCATAGCTCTTTATTAGAGGCGTTACCAGTAACGCCCAACCTTAATGTACTTTAAACCCTGCATTACTGAGGGCAGGAAGGGTTTGGCGAACTCTATATAAGCCACCCTCCTCCTCAGTGTAAAGGGTTCGCACCCCTGTAATTCATACACACATAATCTAGTCGACGCCTCCGGGCTCCGAGACGTAGGGCTATTACTTCCTCAGAGAAGGGCCTGAACTCGTAAACCTCGTGTGCTTACAACTGCTCCATAGCTAAGATCTAGACTCTCCATACATACCCCCCTACATTACTGTCAGAGTTAGAACCACGACAGAAACCACCAAAGAAAAAACGTAGGAAATGAAACCCAAGAAAAACTGAAGGAACTCGCGCAAATAGTAAAAACCCAAGAACCAAGCTACAGTAAAGAGTAGGCCCAGTAGAGCGCCCGACAGAGCGATATGATTTGCAAAATATCATAAATATGATTTCATAATGAAACTTTGCAAGATCTTAGAACATTTGTAAAAATTTGCCATAAAAAATCCAGATATTTTGAACATTTTTAAATATTTTTTTGAATTTACTGTTCACCTGAGCTCATTTGAGCCCGGGTGAAAAACTTCTTGATACTCTTTTCGACTGTTCAAAAAATCGACCGATTCAGCGATTTATCGCTACTCGGGGGGTAGCCGATAAGATTATGCCTTATCTTCATCGTTTATGGTTTGGGCCGATTTTGTTGGAGAACGTTGCAGAAAATTAAAATTTTCCTACGGTTTCACCAAGATCCATCTATGAGTTCATCTAAGCAACGAGTCATGGGAGAGAGATTGCATCTACATACCACTTGCAGATTGCGTGCGGAAGCTTTCAAGGGGATGGTGATGACGTAGTCGTACTCGTTGTGATTCAGATCACCGATGACCAAGTGCCGAACGGACAGCACCTCCGCGTTCAACACACGTACGGGACGATCGACGTCTCCTCCTTCTTGATCCAGCAAGGGAAGGAGAGGTTGAGGAAGAAGACTCCAACAGCAGCACGACGGCGTGGTGATGTTGGTGCAGCTAAACTCCGACAGGGCTTCGCCAAGCACGTACGGAGGAGGAGAGGTGTTGGGGAGGGGAGGGGCTGCGCCTTGACTTGTGTATGCAGCCCTCCCCTCACCCCTCTATTTATAGGGGAAGGGGCAAGGGGGGCCGGCCCCCTCTAGATGGATCTAGAGGGGGGGGGGGCGGCGGCCAAGGGGGAGGGGGCTTGCCCCCCAAGCAAGGGGGGCGCCCCCTTTAGGGTTCCCCCAAACCCTAGGACGCATGGGCCCTTGGGGGGAGGCGCACCAGCCCACTTTGGGCTGGTTCCCTTCCCCTTTACAGCCCATGAGCCCCTCCGGGAGAGGTGGCCCCTCCCGGTGGACCCCCGTGGCCTCTCCGGTGGCCCCGGTACAATACCGATATGCCCCCGAACTATTCCGGTGTCCGTATGACAACTTCCCATATATAAATCTTTACCTCCGGACCACTCCGGAACTCCTCGTGACGTCCGGGATCTCATCCAAGACTCCGAACAACATTCGGTAATCACATACAAGTCTTCCTAATAACCCTAGCGTCACCGAACCTTAAGTGTGTAGACCCTACGGGTTCGGGAGACATGCAGACATGACCGAGACGACTCCCGGGCAATAACCAACAGCGGGATCTGGATACCCATGTTGGCTCCCACATGTTCCTCGATGATGTCATCAGATGAACCACGATGTCGAGGGTTCAAGCAACCCCGTAAACTATTCCCTTTGTCAATCGGTAGGTTACTTGCCCGAGACTCGATCATCGGTATCCCAATACCTCGTTTAGTCCCGTTACCGGCAAGTCACTTTACTCGTACCGTAATGCATGATCCCGTGGCCAAACACTTGGTCACTTTGAGCACATTATGATGATGCATTACCGAGTGGGCCCCGGTGATACCTCTCCGTCATACGGAGTGACAAATCCCAGTCTTGATCCGTGTCAACCCAACAGATACTTTCGGAGATACCTGTAGTGCACCTTTATAGTCACCCAGTTACGTTGTGACGTTTGGTACACCCAAAGCACTCCTACAGTATCCGGGAGTTACACGATCTCATGGTCTAAGGAAAAGATACTCGACATTGGAAAGCTCTAGCAAAACGAACTACACGATCTTGTGCTATGCTTAGGATTGGGTCTTGTCCATCACATCATTCTCCTAATGATGTGATCTCGTTATAAATGACATCCTCATGTCCATAGTCAGGAAACCATGACTATCTATTGATCAACGAGCTAGTCAACTAGAGGCTTACTAGGGACATATTGGTGTCTAGTATTCACACATGTATTACGATTTCCAGATAACACAATTATAGCATGAATAAAGACAATTACCATGAACAAGGAAATATAATAATACTTTTATTATTGCCTCTAGGGCATATTTCCAACAGTCTCCCACTTGCACTAGAGTCAATAATCTAGTTACATTGTGATGAATCGAACACCCATAGAGTTCTGGTGCTGATCATGTTTTGCCCTAGGGAGAGGTTTAGTCAACGGATCTGCGACATTCAGATCCTTGTGCACTTTACAAATTTCTATGTCTCCATCTTGAACATTTTCACGGATGGAGTTGAAGCGACGCTTGATGTGCCTGGTCTTCTTGTGAAACCTAGGCTCCTTGGCCAGTGCAATAGCTCCAGTGTTGTCACAGAAGAGTTTGATCGGCCCCGACGCATTGGGTATGACTCCTAGGTCGGTGATGAACTCCTTCACCCAAATTGCCTCATGCGCTGCCTCTGAGGCTGCCATGTATTCCGCTTCACATGTAGATCCCGCCATGACGCTCTGCTTGCAGCTGCACCAGCTCACTGCTCCACCATTCAACATATACACGTATCCGGTTTGTGACTTAGAGTCATCCAGATCTATGTCGAAGCTAGCGTCGACGTAACCCTTTACGACGAGCTCTTCGTCACCTCCATAAACGAGAAACATGTCCTTAGTCCTTTTCAGGTACTTAAGGATATTCTTGACCGCTGTCCAGTGTTCCTTGCCGGGGTTACTTTGGTACCTACCTACCAAACTTACGGCAAGGTTAACATCAGGTCTGGTACACAGCATGGCATACATAATGGATCCTATGGCTGAAGCATAGGGGATGACACTCATCTCTTGTTTATCCTTTGACGTGGTCGGGCATTGAGCCGAGCTCAATTTCACACCTTGCAATACAGGCAAGAACCCTTTCTTGGATTGATCCATTTTGAACTTCTTCAAAATCTTATCAAGGTACGTGCTTTGCGAAAGACCTATGAGGCGTCTTGATCTATCTCTATAGATTCTGATGCCTAATATATAAGCAACTTCTCCAAGGTCCTTCATTGAAAAACACTTGTTCAAATAGGCCTTTATGCTTTCCAAGAATTCTATATCATTTCCCATCAATAGTATGTCATCCACATATAATATGAGAAATGCTACGGAGCTCCCACTCACTTTCTTGTAAACGCAGGCTTCTCCATAAGTCTGCATAAACCCAAACGCTTTGATCATCTCATCAAAGCGAATGTTCCAACTCCGAGATGCTTGCACCAGCCCATAAATGGAGCGCTGGAGCTTGCACACCTTGTTAGCATTCTTAGGATCGACAAAACCTTCCGGCTGCATCATATACAGTTCTTCCTTAAGATAGCCGTTAAGGAATGCCGTTTTGACGTCCATTTGCCATATCTCATAATCATAGTATGCGGCAATTGCTAACATGATTCGGACGGACTTCAGCTTCGCTACGGGAGAGAAAGTCTCGTCGTAGTCAATCCCTTGAACTTGCCGATAACCCTTAGCGACAAGTCGAGCTTTATAGATGGTGACATTACCATCCGCGTCCGTCTTCTTCTTGAAGATCCATTTATTTTCTATCGCTCGCCGATCATCGGGCAAGTCTGTCAAAGTCCATACTTTGTTCTCATACATGGATCCTATCTCGGATTTCATGGCTTCTAACCATTTGTTGGAATCCGGGCCCGCCATCGCTTCTTCATAGTTCGAAGGTTCACCGTTGTCCAACAACATGATATCCAGGACAGGGTTGCCGTACCACTCTGGTGCGGAACGTGTCCTTGTGGACCTACGAAGTTCAGTGAAAGCTTGGTCCGAAGTATCTTGATCATTATCATTAACCTCCTCTCTAATTGAAGCAGGCACCACAGGAACATTTTCCTGCGCTGCGCTATTCTCCGTTTCAAGAGGTAGTACTTCATCAAGCTCCACTTTCCTCCCACTTACTTCTTTCGAGAGAAACTCTTTCTCCAGAAAGGTTCCGTTCTTGGCAACAAAGATCTTGCCCTCGGATCTTAAGTAAAAGGTATACCCTATGGTTTCCTTAGGGTATCCTATGAAGACGCATTTTTCCGATTTGGGTTCGAGCTTTTCAGGTTGAAGTTTCTTGACATAAGCCTCGCATCCCCAAACTTTTAGAAACGACAGCTTAGGTTTCTTTCCAAACCATAATTCATACGGTGTCGTCTCAACGGATTTAGACGGTGCCCTATTTAAAGTGAATGTGGCTGTCTCTAGAGCGTATCCCCAAAATGATAGCGGTAAATCGGTAAGAGACATCATAGATCGCACCATATCCAATAAAGTGCGATTACGACGTTCGGACACACCATTACGCTGAGGCGTTCCAGGTGGCGTGAGTTGTGAAACTATTCCACATTTTCTTAAGTGTGTGCCAAATTCGTGACTTAAGTACTCTCCTCCATGATCTGATCGTAGAAACTTGATTCTTCTGTCACGTTGATTCTCAACCTCACTCTGAAACTCCTTGAACTTTTCAAAGGTCTCAGACTTGTGTTTCATTAAGTAGACATAGCCATATCTACTCAAATCATCAGTGAGTGTGAGAACATAACGATATCCTCCGCGAGCCTCAACGCTCATTGGATCGCATACATCAGTATGTATAATTTCCAATAAGTTGGTTGCTCGCTCCATTGTTCCGGAGAACGGAGTCTTGGTCATTTTGCCCATAAGGCATGGTTCGCATGTGTCAAACGATTCATAATCGAGAGACTCTAAAAGTCCATCAGCATGGAGCTTCTTCATGCGCTTGACACCAATGTGACCAAGGCGGCAGTGCCACAAGTATGTGGGACTATCGTCATCAACTTTACACCTTTTGGCATTCACACTATGAATATGTGTATTATCACGCACGAGATTCATTAAGAATAAACCATTAACCACCGGAGCATGACCATAAAACATATCTCTCATATAAATAGAACAACCATTATTCTCGGATTTAAATGAGTAGCCATCTCGTATTAAACGAGATCCAGATACAATGTTCATGCTCAAACTTGGCACTAAATAACAATTATTGAGGTTTAAAACTAATCCCGTAGGTAAATGTAGAGGTAGCGTGCCGACGGCGATCACATCGACCTTGGAACCATTCCCGACGCGCATCGTCACCTCGTCCTTCGCCAGTCTTCTCTTATTCCGCAGCTCCTGCTGTGAGTTACAAATATGAGCAACAACACCGGTATCAAATACCCAGGAGCTACTACGAGCACTGGTAAGGTACACATCAATTACATGTATATCACATATACCTTTAGTGTTGCCGGCCTTCTTATCCGCTAAGTACTTGGGGCAATTCCGTTTCCAGTGACCATTTCCCTTGCAATAAAAGCACTCAGTTTCAGGTTTGGGTCCATTCTTTGACTTCTTCCTGGCAACTGATTTACCAGGCGCGGCAACCTCCTTGCCGTCTTTCTTGAAGTTCTTCTTACCCTTGCCTTTCTTGAACCTAGTGGTTTTATTCACCATCAACACTTGATGTTCCTTTTTGATCTCCACCTCCGCGGATTTCAGCATTGAATACAACTCGGGAATGGTCTTTTCCATCCCCTGCATGTTGTAGTTCATCACGAAGCTTTTGTAGCTAGGTGGGAGCGACTGAAGGATTCTGTCAATGACCGCCTCATCCGGAAGATTAACTTCCAGCTGAGTCAAGCGGTTGTGCAACCCAGACATCTTGAGTATGTGTTCACTGACAGAGCTATTTTCCTCCATTTTGCACCTAAAGAACTTGTCGGAGACTTCATATCTCTCGACCCGGGCATGAGCTTGGAAAATCAATTTCAGCTCCTCGAACATCTCATACGCTCCGTGCTTCTCAAAACGCTTTTGGAGCCCCGGTTCTAAGCTGTAAAGCATGCCGCACTGAACGATGGAGTAATCATCAGTGCGTGACTGATGGGCGTTCATAATGTCCTGGTTTTCTGGGAATGGTGCATCACCTAGCGGTGCATCTAGGACATAATCTTTCTTGGCTGCTATGAGGATGATCCTCAAGTTCCGGACCCAGTCCGAGTAGTTGCTGCCATCATCTTTCAGCTTAGTTTTCTCTAGGAACGCGTTGAAGTTGTGGCTGACATTACTGTGAGCCATTTGATCTACAAGACATATTGTAAAGATTTAGACTAAGTTCATGATAATTAAGTTCATTTAATCAAATTAATGAAATGAACTCCCACTCAGATTAGACATCCCTCTAGTCATCTAAGTGTTACATGATCCGAGTCGACTAGGCCGTGTCCGATCATCACGTGAGACGGACTAGTCATCATCGGTGAACATCTCTATGTTGATCGTATCTTCTATACGACTCATGTTCGACCTTTCGGTCTCCGTGTTCCGAGGCCATGTCTGTACATGCTAGGCTCGCCAAGTTAACCCTAAGTGTTTTGCATGTGTAAAACTGTCTTACACCCGTTGTATGTGAACGTATGGATCTATCACACCCGATCATCACGTGGTGCTTCGAAACGACGAACTTTAGCAACGGTGCACAGTTAGGGGAGAACACTTCTTGAAATTTTGTAAGGGATCATCTTATTTACTACCGTCGTTCTAAGTAAACAAGATGCATAAACATAATAAACATCACATGCAATTATATAGTAGTGACATGATATGGCCATCATCATATAGCTCCTTCGATCTCCATCTTGGGGCTCCATGATCATCTTGTCACCGGCACGACACCATGATCTCCATCATCATGATCTCCATCATCGTGTCTCCACGGAGTTGCTCGCCAACCATTACTACTACTACTATGGCTAACACGTTTAGCAATAAAGTAAAGTAATTTACATGGCGACACGCAGGTCATAAAAGAATAATGACAACTCCTATGGCTCCTGCCGGTTGTCATACTCATCGACATGCATGTCGTGATTCCTATTACAATAACAAGATCATCTCATACATCACATGATTCATCACAACTTCTGGCCATATCACATCACAAAGCACTTGCTGCAAAAACAAGTTAGACGTCCTCTAATGTTGTTGCAAGTTTTTACGTGGCTGTTATAGGTTGCTAGCAAGAACGTTTCTTACCTACGTTAAAACCACAACGTGAATTTGTCAATCTCTATTTACCCTTCATAAGGACCCTGTTCATCGAATCCGATCCAACTAAAGTGGGAGAGACAGACACCCGCCAGCCACCTTATGCAACTAGTGCATGTTAGTCGGTGGAACCGGTCTCACGTAAGCGTACGTGTAAGGTTGGTCCGGGCCGCTTCATCCCACAATACCGCTGAACCAAGATAGGACTAGTAACGGTAAGAAGAATTGACAATTCGACGCCCACAACTACTTTGTGTTCTACTCGTGCAATAGAGAACTATGCATAGACCTAGCTCATGATGCCACTGTTGGAGAACGTTGCAGAAAATTAAAATTTTCCTACGGTTTCACCAAGATCCATCTATGAGTTCATCTAAGCAACGAGTCATGGGAGAGAGATTGCATCTACATACCACTTGCAGATTGCGTGCGGAAGCGTTCAAGGGGATGGTGATGACGTAGTCGTACTCGTCGTGATTCAGATCACCGATGACCAAGTGCCGAACGGACAGCACCTCCGCGTTCAACACACGTACGGGACGATCGACGTCTCCTCCTTCTTGATCCAGCAAGGGAAGGAGAGGTTGAGGAAGAAGACTCCAACAGCAGCACGACGGCGTGGTGATGTTGGTGCAGCAGAACTCCGACAGGGCTTCGCCAAGCACGTACGGAGGAGGAGAGGTGTTGGGGAGGGGAGGGGCTGCGCCTTGACTTGTGTATGCAGCCCTCCCCTCACCCCTCTATTTATAGGGGAAGGGGCAAGGGGGGCCGGCCCCCTCTAGGTGGATCTAGAGGGGGGGGGGCGGCCAAGGGGGAGGGGGCTTGCCCCCCAAGCAAGGGGGGCGCCCCCTTTAGGGTTCCCCCAAACCCTAGGACGCATGGGCCCTTGGGGGGAGGCGCACCAGCCCACTTTGGGCTGGTTCCCTTCCCCTTTACAGCCCATGAGCCCCTCCGGGAGAGGTGGCCCCTCCCGGTGGACCCCCGTGGCCTCTCCGGTGGCCCCGGTACAATACCGATATGCCCCCGAACTATTCCGGTGTCCGTATGACAACTTCCCATATATAAATCTTTACCTCCGGACCACTCCGGAACTCCTCGTGACGTCCGGGATCTCATCCAGGACTCCGAACAACATTCGGTAATCACATACAAGTCTTCCTAATAACCCTAGCGTCACCGAACCTTAAGTGTGTAGACCCTACGGGTTCGGGAGACATGCAGACATGACCGAGACGACTCCCGGGCAATAACCAACAGCGGGATCTGGATACCCATGTTGGCTCCCACATGTTCCTCGATGATGTCATCAGATGAACCACGATGTCGAGGGTTCAAGCAACCCCGTAAACTATTCCCTTTGTCAATCGGTAGGTTACTTGCCCGAGACTCGATCGTCGGTATCCCAATACCTCGTTTAGTCCCGTTACCGGCAAGTCACTTTACTCGTACCGTAATGCATGATCCCGTGGCCAAACACTTGGTCACTTTGAGCTCATTATGATGATGCATTACCGAGTGGGCCCCGGTGATACCTCTCCGTCATACGGAGTGACAAATCCCAGTCTTGATCCGTGTCAACCCAACAGATACTTTCGGAGATACCTGTAGTGCACCTTTATAGTCACCCAGTTACGTTGTGACGTTTGGTACACCCAAAGCACTCCTACAGTATCCGGGAGTTACACGATCTCATGGTCTAAGGAAAAGATACTCGACATTGGAAAGCTCTAGCAAAACGAACTACACGATCTTGTGCTATGCTTAGGATTGGGTCTTGTCCATCACATCATTCTCCTAATGATGTGATCTCGTTATCAATGACATCCTCATGTCCATAGTCAGGAAACCATGACTATCTATTGATCAACGAGCTAGTCAACTAGAGGCTTACTAGGGACATATTGGTGTCTAGTATTCACACATGTATTACGATTTCCAGATAACACAATTATAGCATGAATAAAGACAATTACCATGAACAAGGAAATATAATAATACTTTTATTATTGCCTCTAGGGCATATTTCCAACAGATTTATCACTCAAACAAGCGATTTATTGGGAATCTACCGATAAAACGGGCCTATTCTTAGCACTATATTTGCAAAAGCTATGTTTATTTGTGTTTTGTGGACCTTATTATGCAATATATACTATTGTCCTATTTTGTTTGTCATCATACAAGGAACCAAAGGCTAGGAATCAAGATAACACTTTTGTCTAATATTGTTTCGGTGTTGAATATATCATATTTTATTGTTGGAACCCGCGATTTGTTAAAATATGGCCAATTAATAGTCAACCTATAAAATGGATTAATCGGCTGATTTTCAATTAGTCTCTAATCCCCAGCTGACCGAGACGCTAACGATAAGCGATATCCTCAACATTGCTCGTTTCTGACTAGTAGTGTGCAGCACAGGCCGATAAATGGTCTGAATTTTATCTTGTACATAATACTTCTCGAAATAGAGATCGAGATCTCTAAAAAGATCATGAATAAAATTACCATTCCAAACCATCTTTTTGAATGTCTTTTCTCAAATGTAGTACAAACTCATATACTCATAAATACACATGTATATTAACCCTATGAACGCATGCACACACTCACCATTTTTAAGGGACCGAGCCGACAGATTTTAAAATCGATAAAGTCACCACAAGCGTCCCATAGTCGAAGAGAATGTCATATCATATTTAAGAAATATCATAGTAAATCCTAAAATAAATGCATAAAACCGAAAGCACCAGTAGGAGAGAAGGAGGATTCTTGAACAATGAGGAATGTCATTCTTGGCAAGAAAAAGCTCCACATAGATCTCAACTAGGCGCGTTCACGGAATTGCCCCCATGTCGAGTTGAGCACCCGACCACAACACAAATATCATATGCAGAACACCACCACCACGCTGGCCTGAACTCTTCGCCTTAAGGTTTGAGTATAGCTGGCCGTCATGACAACCACCACATATCACTCGCAGGGCGCTATGTGTCCTCTTGGCCATGGCGGCCGACACCTGAGCCGGGAGACGTGTCAACAGTTTGTGACAACTCACACCTTTCATGTTCATGATCCCCGTGCCCACAAACCATTGCTGGACTTAATGCCTGTGTGATACGTCTCCAACGTATCGATAATTTATGAAGTATTCATCCCATGTTTACTATTGTTTTATATGATCTTGGTATGATTTGATTAGAACTAACCCGGACTGGCACTGTTTTCAGCAGAACAACCGTGGTGTTGTTTTTGAGTTAATTGCGCAGAAGTACCACAATTGGGGCATTACATGCAGATTGATATCACTTTTCGTAATTTTTACATGTCAGTACCAAGTCTGGGGCTAGTCGTTACAAAAAAGTCTAAATCACGTATTAATACGCATTGACAGTGTATCTGACTGACGGGGCCCACCTGTCGGGTGCCTATGTGGCAGATTTTTTTGCAGAAAACCCCCTAGCTTTATATGTAATCACATAAATGCCCACCTGGCATGAACTCTTCGCCTTAAGGTTTGAGTATAGCTTGCCGTCGTGACAACCACCACATATCACTCGCAGGGCGCTATGTGTCCTCTTGGCCATGGCGGCCGACACCTGAGCCGGGAGATGTGTCAACAGTTTGTGACAACTCACACCTTCCCTGTTCTATGATCCCCGTGCCCACAAACCATTGCTGGACTTAATGCATGTGTGATACGTCTCCAACGTATCGATAATTTATGAAGTAATCATGCCATGTTTACTATTGTTTTATATGATCTTGGTATGATTTGATTAGAACTAACTCGGACTGACGCTGTTTTCAGCAGAACTACCGTGGTGTTATTTTTGAGTTAATTGCACAGAAGTACCACAATTGGGGTATTACATGCAGATTGATATCACTTTTCATAATTTTTACATGTCAGTACCAAGTTTGGGGCTAGTCGTTACAAAAAATTCTAAATCACGTATTAATACGTATTGACATAAATGCCCACCTGGCATGAACTCTTCGCCTTAAGGTTTGAGTATAGCTTGCCGTCGTGACAACCACCACATATCACTCGCAGGGCGCTATGTGTCCTCTTGGCCATGGCGGCCGACACCTGAGCCGGGAGATGTGTCAACAATTTGTGACAACTCACACCTTCCCTGTTCTATGATCCCCGTGCCCACAAACCATTGCTGGACTTAATGCATGTGTGATACGTCTCCAACGTATCGATAATTTATGAAGTAATCATGCCATGTTTACTATTGTTTTATATGATCTTGGTATGATTTGATTAGAACTAACTCGGACTGACGCTGTTTTCAGCAGAACTACCGTGGTGTTATTTTTGAGTTAATTGCACAGAAGTACCACAATTGGGGTATTACATGCAGATTGATATCACTTTTCATAATTTTTACATGTCAGTACCAAGTTTGGGGCTAGTCGTTACAAAAAAGTCTAAATCACGTATTAATACGTATTGACAGTGTATCTGACTAACGGGGCCCACCTGTCGGGTGCCTATGTGGCAGAATTTTTGCAGAAAACCCCTCTAACTTTATATGTAATCACATAAATGCCCATTATTTCGGGTAAAAAAGGCTGCTGAGAGGGTTTTTATTCGTTCACAAGTTTTTCACGGACTAGTTTGAAAGTTCCCGGCATATTGAACAAATAAAAAATAAAGTATAAAACGAAAAATCATGCGCTAGCAGGGTTCGAACACGCGATCTGGGGTTCTGCAGCTATGCTCGCTAGCCAAGATGCCAGGGCTTCCACCACGACATTATGCAGGCGATACCCCTTTTATAAGCGGTTCGAAACGTTCGGCCGGCAGTTGGGCTTAGCGAGGCCTTAAACAGACGAGCTTTCGCACGGGGCACTTTCTTAATGGGTCAGCCCACTCGTTGTGTCGTACTGAGTCCGTACTAAAATTAAGATGGATCGAGGAATCGAACTCGAGACCAGACGATCGAAAGGAACAGTTCTTTGCCAGTCGATCTAATGAGTGTAAATGTTATTTTTGGCGTGCGAACATTTGAGAACTAAATGCAACACTAGACAAAAGAAGTCGAAATTTAGACCGTTGTACATTTTTTAATATAATTTGAACATTCTTGTAATGTACAATGAACAAATTTTAATTACACATTAAATTTTTTGTGAAATATATTGAACAATAATTAAATACACATTGAACATTTTCTGTGGTTTTACATATACATTGAACATTTTTTAATGTATGTTAAACAACTTTTTGCTACACCTTGAACATTTTTGTTATATACACTGAACTATATTTATATACACATTGAACATTTTTGTGATCTATACTGATTTTTTTGAATTATGAGCACATTTTTCAAAATGTGAACAAAATTTGAAAACCATGAACAGTTTCGAAATCATGATCAAAATTGGGATTTCAAAACATTTTCTTGAAAACAAAGTACAAAAATAAAAAAGGATAAAATAAAATAAACAGAAACAAAAACAGCAAAACAAAACAAGCGAAAAAGAAAAAAGAAAGAAGCAAGAAAACCCGTTAAAGAAAAAAAAACAGAAAGAAAACTGGGTGAGGGACACTAGTGGTCCGGCCCATACGCGATAGTGGCTTGCGCGTCTCTAGTGTAATAAGTATTCCGCCTGGGTCTCATCAACATCTTCGCTGTGGCGTTGTTGCTTGGGGCGCACCGCTTCGACCACAGGTCGCGGGTTCGAATCCTGGCGACGCGTTATTTTTCGTTTCTGTTATTTGTTTATTCAATTCGCCCGGAAACTTTCAAACTAGTCTGTGGAAAACTTGCGAACGAAAACCCCCCCCTCTCAGAAGCCTTTTTCCCGCGAAATAGTGGGTATTTATGTGATTACATATAAAGCTAGGGGGTTTTCTGCAAAAAAACCTGCCACATAGGCACCTAACTGGCGGGACCCTTCGGTTAGATACATTGTCAATACATGTTTATACGCTATTTAGACCTTTTTGTAACGGCTCGCCCCAAACTTGGTACTGACACGTAAAAAATACGAAAAGTGGTACCAATCTGCATGTAATGCCTCAATTGTGGTATTTCTGTACAATTAACTCGTTGTTTTTGTGCAGAATAAAAGTTCTCGGAATGCGATGAAAATCAACGGAGAATTTTTCTGAAAAATATAAAAAATACTAGAACAAAATCTACTAGAGGAGAGTCCCGTGGGCCCCACGAGGGTAGGGGTGTGCCCACCTCGCTGGGGCGCGCCCCCCTATCTCGTGGCTGGCTCGGGGACCCCCTGACGTGAAATCAACGCCAACTCCTCCTATAAATAAAGAAACCGTCGGGAAATAACCTAGATCGGAAGTTCCGCCGCCGCAAGCCTCTGGAGCCACGAGAAATCAATCTAGGCCCTCTCTGGCACCCTGCAAGAGGGGGCCATCATCATCGGAGGCCATGGAGGAGGATCCCGGAGGGGCCATCATCGCCATGAAGGCCAAGTACTAGAGGGAGAACCTCTCCCCATCTAGGGGGGAGGCCATGGAGGAGGAAGCACAAGTGGGAGAACCTCTCCTCCTCTCTCTCGGTGGCACCGGAGTGCCATCGGGAGGGGAATCATCGCCGCACTAATCGTCTTCATCAACATCACCGTCATCATCACCATCCTCATCTCTTTTAGGTGGTCCACTCTCCCGCACCCCGTTGTAATCCCTACTTGAACATGGTGCTTTATGCCAAATATGATGATCCAATGATGTGTTGCCATCCTATGATGTTTTGAGTAGATATCCTTTGTCTTTGGGTTCATTCATGATCTAGATTGGTACGGGTTGTATGTTTTATTTTGGTGGTGTCATATTGTGCCCTCCGTGTCACGCAAGCATGAGGGATTCCCGCTCTAGGGTGTTGCAATATGTCCATGGTTTACTTATTGTCTGCGTTGCTTGAGTGACAGAAGCATAAACACGGATAAGTGGGTCACGACGTATGGGATAAAGGGGACTTGATGCTTTAATGCTATGGTTGGGTTTTACCTTAGTGATCTTTAGTAGTTGCGGATGCTTGCTAGAGTTCCAATCTTAAGTGCATATGATCCAAGAAGAGAAAGTATTTTAGCTTATGCCTCTCCCTCATATGAAATTGCAATGACGACTACCGGTCTTGTTAGCAATTGCCTAGGACAATTCTGCACACCGATCCATCATTATTCCACACTCGCTATTTATTATATTTAGTAATATATTCTAACTTTATGATAACATCACCTACTTTTATATTTTAGCTCTCCGATATCATGCAAAGTTATCCTCTTCATACCCACAACGTAGTTTTATTTCTCGTTTCTAGTTGGAAGCAAACGTTCGATGTACATAGAGTCGTATCGGTGGCAGATAGGACTTGAGAGAATATTGATCTTACCTTAGATCCTTGTGGGTTCGACACTCCATACTTATCACTTCCACCTTTGGGAATTTCTACGATGATTCCCTGCACTTGGGGATTATCAAGCTCTTTTCTGGCGCCGTTGCCGGGGAGCAATAGTGTGGGGGTTAATATTCTCGTGTGTGCTTCTTTGCTTTCTTCACTAAGTAGATTTTGTTTTTACTTTTTGTTTCTGTTTAGTTGTGGGTGAAACATACAATTTTTTTTAAAGAATGAAAATACAAAAAAATTACTTGCCTCTCATGCTTAAAAAGTTTTTCAATAAGAGAAGTGATTGGAAGATTATGCATTGAAGAAGTGAGGGTCGACCTTGAGCACTTGTGTTCATGCTCATGGAAACAATGGAAAAAACTTCATGGAAGCTTCTCTGAAAATAATTACCCCCTTGTATATATCCATTGTATTATAAAAATAATGTGCCAAGCTTTGGTTTTAGGATGATTAGATTGCTTGTTTACTATGTGCAGTACAAAAACGGAAACTTTGGCTGTAGCGCGTGAATTTACATTTTTTACTGGAAGGTCAAATGGGTCTGAAACTGTTTGCACATTACTTCTGTACAAATTTTTCGAGTTTTCAAATTTATTTCATAATTTTTGGAGTTACAGAAGTTTACTAAACTTCCAGATTACTACAGACTGTCCTGTTTTTGACAGATTCTGTTTTTCGCGTGTTGTTTGCTTATTTTGATGAATCTATGGCTAGTATCGGGGGGTATGAACCATAGAGAAGTTGGAATACAGTAGGTTTAACACCAATATAAATAAAGAATGAGTTTATTACAGTACCTTAAAGTGGTAGTTTGCTTTATTACACTAACGGATCTCGCAAAGTTTTTGTCAAAGTTTTGTGTGGATGAAGTGTTCGAAGATCAAGGAGCTATCAATATGAGAAGAATAAAGAGAGTCAATAGTTCAAGATTGGGGATGCCCAAGGCACCCCAAGTAAATATTTCAAAGGATACTCAAGAATCTAAGCTTGGGGATGCCCCGGTTGGCATCCCATCTTTCTTCTTCAACAAATATCGGTATACCTCGGTTTTTGTTTGTTCACATGATTTGTGTCCTTTGTGTTCTTGTTTTTCCTTTAAGAACCATGCTAGTATGAGACAACCCTCCATTGATTATAGAATACTTCATGTGCTTCACTTATATCATTTAAGTATGATCTTATAGAATTGCTCTTTGTGCTTCACTTAAATCTTTTGAGTATGGTTTTATAGAATGCTTCATGTGCTTCACTTATATACTTTGAGCTTGGATATTGGTTAGTCTATATTAATTGTAGAATGCTCCATGAACTTCACTTATACCTCTTGGAGTATGAATAATACTATCATCTAAAGCGGGTTTGGAAGAGTGTCAACTTTAGTAATTAGTGATTTCGCTATACCGAATGAGAAGAATTTTGCTTATGTGGAGAGTAGTAAAATTTCTATGCTTGTAGATCATGAAAAGAATGCTTTATGTTATGGTTATATTGTTGAACTCATTCATGATTCTACTAAAAATTATTATAAGGGAGGAATACATGCTTGTAGGAGTTGCAATAATATCAAGTTTCCTCTCTATTTGCTTGAAGTTTTGTAGTTATACTCGTTTTACCTTCCTATGCTAGTTGATTCTTGTTCCCATAAATTGTGTGCTCAAAAAATCCCTAGGCATAGAAAGTGGGTTAGATTTGAATGTGCTAGTCATATTCTTCATGATTCTCTCTTTATGTTTCAATTCTGATCTTTTATGTGAGCATCATTGAAATCATCATGCCTAGCTAAAAGGCATTAAAGAAAAGCGCTTGTTGGGAGACAACCCAATATTTACCCATACTGTTTTTCTGTGTTTACATGATTAAGCTACTGTATTAATCATGTTTTATAGCTTTTGTTTCAATAAAGTGCCAAGTAAGACCTTTGGGAAGACTCGGGTGAAAGTTAATGTGATCTTGCTGTAAAAAACAGAAACTTTACGCTCACGAGATTAGCTGTCATTTTTTACAGAAGAGCGCTTTTGAGTTGATTCATTTTGCAGAAGATTAATAGACAAATTCTTCACATACACCAATTCATTTCATAATTTTTGGAGTAGCAGAAGTATGGTTTCTGTTCAGATCATCACAGGCTGTTCTGTTTGTGAAAGATTCTGTTTTCATTGCATAGTTTGCTTGTTTTCTAGTTTCTATGGCTTATATTTCTCAATATAAATTTTAGAGATGATATGGTACAGTAGGAATTGTGTGAGAACAATTATGAACCTTGTCTTTGACAGTACCAAGGTGAATGGTTTACTCTTTATCATACTAACCTATCTCACGAGGTTCCGTTAAGTTTTGTGTGATTGAAGTTTTCAAGCTTTGGGTGAGATATCGATATGAGGAGAATAAGAAGCGGAAAGTACCTAAGATTGGGGATGCCCAAGGCACCCCAAGGTAATATTCAAGGAAGACTCAAGCGCCTAAGCTTGGGGATGCCCCGGAAGGCATCCCCTCTTTCGTCTTCAAAACTATCGGTATACCTTACTCAGAGCTATATTTTTATTCGTCACATGATATGTGTTTTGCTTGGAGCGTATTTTAAATTTTACTTACTGTTTGAATAAAATCATTGGATCTGAAACCTTGAATGAAAAAGAATCCTCCCATGGCTAATTATTTGACTACTCAGTGTCCTCCACTTATGTCTTTTGGAGTAGTTTGCCATTTACACGTGCTCCACGT
Organism: Aegilops umbellulata; assembly: GCA_032464435.1. Lineage (NCBI taxonomy): Eukaryota > Viridiplantae > Streptophyta > Magnoliopsida > Poales > Poaceae > Aegilops > Aegilops umbellulata. The sequence continues at coordinate 448,708,171 of CP136054.1, forward strand.
ATATCCTATGAGTAAATGGTTGAATGAGTTGAATAATATGAATCTGAATTTATATATGTTTCATATGCTTATAAGTGGGGAGTAATGACTTCACACATAATAAGTATAGGTAGTATACTTATTGAAAGTTAGCAAACACAGAATTGGTCACTTGAACAATTCATGAAAGAATATTGAAGGAAGAGAGATTTCACTTATAAATATACTATCTTGGACATCTTTTGTAATTGTGAGCACTCATTAAAATATGACATGCTAAAAGGTTGATGTTGGACAAGGAAGACAACGTAATGGGTTATGTTTTCTTATATCTGAAATAAAGTATATTGTCATGGATCATCCAACATGCTGAGCTTGCCTTTCCTCTTCATGCTAGCCAAATTATTTGCACCAAGTAGAGATACTATTTGTGCTTCCTAATATCCCTTAAACTAGTTTTGTCATGAGAGTCCACCATACCTACCTATGGATTGAGTAAGATCCTTCAAGTAAGTTATCATCGGTGCATGCAATAAAAATTGTTCTCTAAATATGTATGATCTATTAGTGCAAAGAAAATAAGCTTTATACGAACTTGTGATAGGAAAGAAATAAAAGAGACGGACTGCATAATAAAGGTCTCTATCACAAGAGGTGATATAAAGTGACGTTCTTTTGCATTAAGATTTTGTGCATCCAACCTTAAAAGCACATGACAACCTCTCCTTCCCTCTGCTAAGGGCCTATCTTTTATTCTTATCTTATACCTTATACAAGAGTCATGGTGATCTCCACCTTTCCTTTTTACATTTTATCCTTTGGCAAGCGCATTGTGTTGGAAAGATCTTGATATAAATATATATCCAATTGGATGTAAGTTATCATGAACTATTATTGTTGACTTTACCCTTGAGGTAAAAGGTTGGGAGGCGAATCTATAAGCCCCTATCTTTCTCTCTGTCCGATTAAAACTTTGAACCCATAAATATCATGTGAGTGTTAGCAATTGCGAAAGATTAAATGATAGTTGAGTATGTCGAGTTTGCTGAATCAAAGCTCTGACATAGACTCTTCCTGAAAATAAGATGAATTAAAATTGCTTGATGATTGAGAATATAGTTTGTTAGTTTCAAGAAAGTTTATGATCTATACTTTAACATGTGAATAGCTTGTTACTTGATTATGAAAAGTTTTATGAGATGAGCTACTGTTATGATATATAATGATGCTAGAAAAGGTGACTGAAATTATCATTGATCAAACTTGTGCACTTGCTAGCATTCACACTTCATAAATTATTTCTTTTATCATTTGCCTACTCGAGGATGAGCAGGAATTAAGCTTAGGGATGCTGATACGTCTCCAACGTATCGATAATTTATGAAGTATTCATGCCATGTTTACTGTTGTTTTATATGATCTTGGTATGATTTAATTAGAACTAAACCGGACCTGACGCTGTTTTCAGCAGAATTACCGTGGTGTTGTTTTCTGTCGGTGTACAAAAAGAGGGGTACACTTTTTGTACCCCTATGACTGTGCACGGGCAGTCTGAGCCACGAGCGCCGCCGCACCGAGCCCGGCAAGGGAGGTAGAACCAAGGTAAGGCCGAAGCCAAAGAGGAGCAGAATGACGCCAAGACCAAGACCACAAAGAGCAAAGGGGACGAAGCGGGCCCCCCCGGCAAGATCCTTGCCGGGAGGCGGTTTTTGCTAACCCGGCAAGACCCTTGCCGTGGCAGCTCGCCCCACACCTATGGAGCGGGTCACCCTTGAGTCCACTGCCCCCATGGGGCAAGGATTCGGGAGGCATCCCCGTGGTGGTATGCAGATCTTTGTGAAGACATTCAAGATCGAATGCACACTTTAGAAGATGATGGTCCTTGGCGGGATCCCAGCCAAGGAAAACCACAAGGCCCCTGGCAAGAGCCTTGCCGGGGATGGCAGCAGGCGCCACGACAAGACCCTTGTCGGGACCCCGACAAGACCCTTGCTGGGGCCGCGGCAAGGCCCTTGCCAAGGACACCCGCGGGGCCACCATCGGACCCGCACCAGTCAAGCCTCCACCACCGTTCGCATGCAGCTGCCGACCCAACCAGCTGGGCAGGCACCTGTGTGGCGGCATGCAGATCCTCGTGGAGACCCACCGCTGCACCACCTCAGCTGCCTGCCCGCCTACATGGCATCGCAGGCACCGCTGGCCAGGGCGCGTGTCGACGCGAGAGAGAGCGTCGACGGACGAGACAGGGCTCTCCCCCGCCCCCGATAAAGCAAGGACACCTAAGCAAGGCGCGTTAAATGCACCTTGTCATGTAATGCGAGGGATAACCTCGCATCACTGTACCCTTTCCACCTCCTGTGTGCCACTGTGGCAGCCCCTTTCCCTATAAAAGGAGGCCCCAGGTGACCAGGAAGAGGATTCGGCTTTTTGGAGCTCCTCACGCCCCGTAGCTAGCTCAAGAACATGAACATATAATCCACCAAAGCAGGAGTAGGGTTTTACGCATCTTCGGGGCCCGAACCTGGGTAAAGGAATCGTGTACTGCCTGCTCGATCCGCTCTTCTCACGGCCCCCGCGCCCCACAACCACAGAAAGGGATTCTCGTGATCCCATAGGTGTCGTTTCCCACCGACATCTTTGGCGCGCCAGGCAGGGGCTGCGCAGTTGTGACAATCGGCTTTAGCAGTTAGTTCGACGCTTCTTCATCGTCATGGTGCCCAAGAAAAAGACGACGGTGGCGATTGTCCCGTCGGACGCCGGGCATCCTATCCCGACGCGGGCGAGCAGCGGACCGGTTGCCGAAAGGAACCGGAGCACTGTTCGCGAACACCAACACCGTCCCAGCAGCCGGAGTTTGGAAGGCGGCGATGTTCGTGCGCCCGGTAATGGGCCGCACGCCGCCAAATCCAAAGACGGAGCCGGGCCCTCCGCAGGTGGCGCGGGACCTTCCGAGGTCGCTGCTGCCCCGCCCGCTGGCGGCGTGAGGGCCTCCAGGATTCCCACTCCGGCGCCGACGGCGAGTTCCTCTCAAGCGGCGCGCGACGAGCGGCGTGATCGCCCCGAAGACCCCGGGCGTCGCCGCAGGAAAAGCCCCGAGCGCCACTCCCGGGATGTAGAAGACCTGCCCGCTCGCCGAGGCGCTGGTGAAGATGGCGTGCGACCGCGCGGGCGTGATAGAGCTCCTTCTGACAGGGTCAGAAATCGAAGCGCGTCGCGATCCATGCAGGTTTCGCTGCCACCGACGCCAGCAGAAGCCCTGGCGCGCGCGCAGTTGCTCTTCGACTTTCCTCCCACTACGGGGAAACTCGACGAATGGAGAGCCATCATCCGAAGCCTTGTTGTGGTGGCCAACAAAGATGAGACGACCCCGACGGAGCCCCCGGGTCGACGTTCCGACGAAGTCCCGCGTACCAGTGGCAGGAAGGCTGGCGGTGCCACGACCATGGTGCACTCGCCTCCTCCTCGCCTGGTGACACGGACACCAGCCTGTCACGACGTTGCGGGCGAAGAAATCTCCATAGCGTCGTCCGACCCGTGGACCCACCAGGACCAACGCCAGGTCCTTTGGGATCGGGAACATGAAGACGCTCGGACCACGATCGAGCGCCGGCGCGGAGCGCGCCACCAGTCAGATAGGCGAGCGGGGCCTGCTGTGGTCCATCCGGCACTGGAGAGCCCTGGGGGCCTGCCTTACGAGGTAGGCTGCCCGGCTTTTACCCATCAGCTGTGGCAGTTCCAGTGGCCCACTCACCGCACTTTCAAATCTGACGTGGGCGAGAAGTACGGCGGCAAGACCCACCCATCTGAGTTCCTCAGCATTTACACCATCGTGATGCAGGCTGTCGGAGCTCGTGACGATAAGGTGCTTGCAAATTACTTCCCGTTGGCTCTTAAACCCAACGCCATGTCATGGTTGATGCACTTGCCGGTAGACTCCAGTTCCTCCTGGTCGGATTTGTGCCATGAGTTCGTGGGCGCCTTCACTGGCGGTCACCAAGCTCATGGCCAAGCGAGTGATCTCCATGTCATTCCCCAGAAGGGAGGCGAGAGTCTCCGCAAGTACATACAGAGGTTCAGCCGGGTACAGTACAATTTCCCAGATGTTCACCCCGCCGCCATCATCAGCGCGTTCCATCAGAACGTTCGGAACCGCAAGATGCGCGAAGAGCTGGCGATGAACAAGGTGAAAGATGTCACGGAGCTCTATGTTCTCGCGGACAAATGTGCCCGGGCTGAAGAGGGGAGGAAGTACCCCGGCGAAGGTGCCGGCGTGGAAATCGACTCCTCTGAAGAGGACACCGCCGCCCCGGCGAAGAAAGGCCGGCACTGCAACAGGAAGCGCAAAGGGAAAGCTGTGCTTGCCGTCGAGGGGTCTGACGACACCGGCTCCACCAAGAGGACCAAGGCAGGTGACCCCGGCAAGGAAATTTCCGGATGTGTCGCCTACCAGGCCTTGGCGGTTTCCGAGAAGCCAGGCAACTCCGACAAGCGATACTGCAAGATCCATCGCACCAAAGGCCATGCTCTCCAAGACTGCCGGGAGGTTGAGCTCCTCGCTGAGAAGCAGAGGGCTGAATACGAGAGGCGGGACAAGGAGAAGGGCCAAGACGGTGCTGAGGGATCCAGCAAGAAACGCGACGGCCAGGCGGGCCGTCGCGGCAAGGATAAGCAACAAGAGAGGCCCGCTCGGGGCCGTGACAGGAAGCCAGAAGATGACGATCACGAAGAGGATGACGAGTCCGGCGACCAAGAGTTTCAGAAAGCTACAGAGGCCATGTGCGTTAACGGCGGCGCTTCGCTGCATGCCTCTCGGCGCCGGCTTAAACAGTGGGCGCGAGAAATTACAGCAGCAGAGCCGTCGTTTGATGCCCAGAGGCCGCTGAAGTGGTCCAGCACACCTATCATTTTTGACTCTAAGGACCACCCTGATCGCACTACTGCGGTCGGGTGCTTGCCGTTGTTGGTTTCACCAATAATACGCAACCTCAAGGTGACAAAAATGTTAGTAGATGGCGGGGCCGGTCTGAACTTGATCTCGCCTGCCGTGATCAAGATGCTGCAGATCCCTGATGGAGACCTCGAAGAAATGGGCACGTTTCACGGGGTCAGCCCGGGGAGAAGCCAACCCAAGGGAAAGTTCACGTTGCCCGTAACTTTCGGGAGCGACCTGAACTTCAGGACGGAGAGGATTGTGTTTGATGTTGCCAAGATCCCCTTGCCCTACAACGGGATCCTTGGCCGCCCAGTGCTGGCCAAGTTCATGGCGGCGTCGCACTATGCCTACAACGCCCTGAAGATGCCAGGGCCCGTGACGATCATCACCATCCCCTCTGACAAGAAGGATGCGCTGATTTGCGCTGATCAAGTGTACCAGCAAGCAGTCGCAGCAGCTGTCGCCGCTGGGGCACTCGCTCCTGTTGCCGGGACCCCCGGGGGGGGGGGGAGAAGGAGAAAGCCGGTGAGACCTCGGACACCCACTCCGGCAAGCGCACCTTTTCGGAGTGTAGCGCTGCCGTCGAGGACGTGCCAGAGAGCTCCGCCGGCGGAAGCAAGAAGTCTAGGGCCACGCCGCCGGGAACCAAGAAGGTTTCCGTCAGCAAGGACGGCACGGGAGGAGCTTTCACCATAAGCTCCACCCTTGATGACAAATAGGAAGACGCGCTCGTCACCTTCCTGCGGGCAAATGTCGATGTGTTTGCATGGCAAGCTTCCGACATCCCCGGCGTTCCCAGGAAGGTGATTGAGCACCACCTTGTTGTCTGTCCTCATGCGCGGTCCGTCAAGCAGAAGGTTAGAAAGCAAGCTTTGGAACGACAAGAGTTTATCACAGAAGAAATCCGAAAACTGGAGGCAGCGGGTTTGGTAAGAGGAGTGCCCCATCCGACGTGGTTGGCCAATCCGGTCATAGTGCACAAGGCAAATGGGAAGTGGAGGCTGTGTATTGATTACACAGATATCAATAAGGCTTGTCCTAAAGACCCCTTCCCGTTGCCGCGCATCGACCAGATTGTTGACTCCACGGCTGGGTGTGATCTGTTGTCATTCCTTGATGCCTACTCCGGCTACCACCAGATCTTCATGACGAAAGAAGACGAAGAGAAAACAACATTCATCACCCCATGTGGTACGTATTGTTTCATACGGATGCCTTTCGGGTTGAAGAGTGCTGGATCGACGTTTGCGAGGGCGGTCCAGATTGGTTTTGAGCGCCAGCTCCATAGAAATATGGAGGCTTATATGGACGACATAGTGGTCGAAACCAAGGACAGGGCCACCCTCATATCAGATTTGCGGGAGACATTTGCAAATCTGCACAAGATCAACCTCAAGCTGAACCCTAAGAAGTGCATCTTTGGCGTCCCGTCCGGCAAGCTTCTCGGGTTCTTTGTGTCGCAGCGGGGGATAGAGGCCAACCCGGACAAGATCAAAGCTATAGAGCAGATTGAAGCGCCCAAGCGAATCAAGGATGTGCGCCGGCTTGCTGGTTGCGTCGCTGCCCTGGGCAGGTTCATATCCAAGTCCGCCGTGTGCGCCCTTCCCTTTTTCAAGATCCTGAAAAAGGCGGGCCCGGTGGAGTGGACACCAGAAGCCGAAGCGGCATTGCAAGATTTGAAGAAGTACCTCTCCTCCGCACCAACACTAGTTGCGCCCAGGCCCTAGGAACCGTTGCTGCTATACTTAGCGGCAACGAACCAGGTGGTCAGCGCCACACTAGTGGCGCAGAGGGAGGTCGACGACGAGGTAATGGCAGCAACAGAGCCCGACGCCACCAGTGCGGAGGCGACATAGTTAGTCGAGGTGCCGCCAAAGAAGAAAGTGATGCAGTGCCCGGTCTACTTCGTTAGCTCCCTCTTGCAGGGGGCTAGGTCGAGGTACTCCGGTGTGCAGAAACTGCTCTTCGGCCTCCTCATGGCCTCGAGGAAGCTGCATCACTACTTCCAGGCACACGAGATCACTGTCGTCACTCGCCTCCCTCTATAGCGGATATTGCACAACCCAGATGCGACGGGGAGGATTGTGGAATGGGCACTGGAGCTGTCCAGCTTTGGCCTCAAGTTCGAAAGTACTTCGACGATCCAGAGCCGAGTCCTGGCGGAGTTCATTGCAGAATGGACCGCCACACCTGACGAAGAAGCCCAAGAGACTGCTCTCCCCGGCAAGGAGGCAAGTTGCGATTGGATTATGTACTTTGATGGGGCTTTCTCCCTCCAGGGTGCCGGGGCTGGCGTACTGCTGCTCGTCCCCCACCGGAGAGCACCTCAAGTACGTGATCCAGATGCACTTCCCCAGGGAGGCGTCAACAAACAACACGGCGGAATACGAAGGGCTGCTTGTCGGTCTTAGGATCGCGGCGGACCTCGGAATCAAAAAGCTCATCATGAGGGGCGACTCGCAGCTTGTCGTCAAGCAAGTCAATAAGGATTACCAGAGCCCGTTGATGAAGGCCTACGTTGATGAAGTGAGAAAGCTGGAAGAGCGTTTCGACGGTATCCAGGATGAATACGTTCCCTGAACGGAGAACGATATCGCCGATTACCTGTCGAAGCGTGCTGCCCTCAAGCTACCTGTGGAACTAGGTACCTTTGTGCTTCAGCTAACTCAGCCATCCGTTGATCCATCAACAGAGCAGAACAAGAGGAGGAAATCAGGACCCAGCAAGTACTTTCCCGCTGAGCTCCCCGGAGCCGCCGGCAAGGATGTTGCCGAGGACATTGAACCCGCCACGGGACGGCTAGCTCCGGTAGGACGCCAAGCTCTTGCCATCGAGACAGCCGCCCCTATAGCGGAGGAAATGCCTTTAGTCCTCGCCGTCGAGCCTCAGGCTCCAGCATGGGCACAACATACCATCCGATTCCTCCAGACAGGGGAGCTTCCTGAGGAGTAGGAAGAAGCGGAAAAAGTAGCCCGTCGCTCTGCCACATACCAGTTTGTCGATGACGTCCTGTACAGGAAGAGACCGAACGGTGTGAAATTGAAGTGCATCCCTCGAGAGGAAGGACTGGAGCTGTTGGCGGAGATACATGGAGGCATATGTGGATCCCACATTGGGTCGAGAGCCCTTGCCGGCAAGGCGTTCCGGCAAGGTTTCTTCTGGCCCACCGCCCTCCAGGATGCAACGACACTCGTCACCAGGTGTGAGGCGTGTCAGTTCCATTCAAGAAAGCTTCATCAACCAGCTCAAGCCCTTCAAACCATTCCTCTCTCCTGGCCCTTCTCGGCCTGGGGGATCGACATACTGGGCCCTTTCCCCCGCGCTGTCGGGGGCTTTGAGTACTTGTACGTAGCCATCGACAAGTTCACAAAGTGGCCAGAAGTGGAGGCAGTGAGGAAGGTCACAGCTCAGTCAGCCGTCAAGTTCTTCAAGGGGCTAGTGTGCCGTTACGGTGTACCCAACCAGATCATCACCGACAACGGTACACAGCTCACAAGCCGCACCATCATGCAGTATACTCAGGACCTCGGCAGCAAAGTCTGTTTCGCTTCCGTCGCTCACCCGCGGAGCAACGGGAAAGCTAAGAGGGCAAATGCTGAAGTGTTGCGAGGCTTAAGGACCAAGACCTTTGACAGACTGCACAAGAGCAGAAGGCGCTGGATTGATGAGTTGCCGACGGTTCTTTGGTCAATCAGGACGACACCAAATCGAGCCACCGGCCAGACACCCTTTGCCCTGGTATACGGGGCAGAAGCAGTTATCCCCACTGAACTCATATACGGGTCACCTCGAGTGCTCGCCTATGATGAGCTTGAGCAAGAGCAACTACGACAAGACGACGCACTACTCCTTGAGGAAGATCGTCTTCGGGCGGCTGTGAGAGCAGCACGCTACCAGCAAGCCTTGCGCCGCTACCATAGCCGCAAGGTTCATGCCCGGAGCCTTGAGGAAGGCGACCTTGTTCTTCGGCACGTTCAATCGGCCAAGAATTTCAACAAGTTGACGCCGAAGTGGGAAGGCCCTTATCGGGTAATACGAGTCAACAGGCCCGGCGCAGTCCGCCTAGAGACCGAAGATGCCGTTCCGGTGAGCAACTCCTGGAACATCGAGCATCTTCACAAGTTTTACCCATGAGGCGCGGCTTGTCGGGCCTCCCGGCAAGCCACCTTTTGTACAAGCATTGCCGATGATGCATGTAATCCTTTGTACAAAGCCAGGCGCAGACCCTGAGCATAAATGAAGCGCTGGCGCCCTAAGTTATAGCATGCATGCTAGATCGAGTCTCGTCCTTGGTTAGGGTTGATAGTGCTTAGCGGCGGCTAACCCCTAGCTTAGAGGTCGAGTGTGCGTCTCTTTGCCGTTCTTTTGTCTCCTTTGGTTCGCAGGGATCGGATATCCTTGCCGGATCACTTGAGGATGAAAAAAAGAGAGAAGAAGGACGGACCAGCATCTAGACCCCGGCAAGCCAGTGTTGCTGGGGGCTGCAAGTACAAAGATTCACCCACGGCGAACCAGAGTTGCTGGGGGCTGCAGTTTCAGATAAGTTCTTTATCCCTTATCATGCATTCTCTTATGGACTGAGGTATGCGAAACCTCGTTTCTTCCTAAAGCTACCGTGCTCCCCTAACTCTAGGCCCTAGGGCTCATTCCTGGGGCCAGGTTTGGTCGTAGTCGCGGCAGCGAAGGGACAAAACGAGGAGCCTGAACCCGCCTCGTCCCTGCCTCCGCCGAAAGCGTGAGAAAGGTCAAGCGACGTGGGGAGACGGCAGGGCCTGCTGCCGGGCAAAAAAATGTCTATCTTAAAGATATCAAGGATTTACCCCTTGACGTGGGTTCCACCCGCAAGACAAGTGACCCGGCAAGCATCCCTTTTTCATTAAAAACATTCCACTCAGGTACAGTTCATGGAGAATGAAAAACATGAATGATGGGATTACGAGCTTTAAATTCAGCTAAGGCCCGAAGGCTTACAAACTAAAAAGAGATAAGGTGCCCGTAATCCCTTTCTTGTCCCTCTCTTCAGGAGGCAGGTCAAGGAGGCGAAAAGGGCAAAAGGGGCGCCTAGACAAGCTACAGGTGGCAGAAGACACCAAGAGAACATCTCGATGGTCATCCAAAGGCTGGATGGTGATAGCAGCGCCGGAGGCAGAGCTCAAAGACGAGGCGGCAGGATGTCAGCACGCGTCGAAGGCGTCGTGCCCACATACTCCGAGTTGACGGCCTTGCTGCCCGCCCTCTTCCTCTTCCGCAACCTCCCAACGCCAGCCGCCCAAGGAGACGACCCCGAGAAGTTCAAGGAGCCGGCGACACGGATGATGGGGTCGCCGGTGCCGCAAGGAGCCACGCCCGGCACCTAGCCGGACCCGTCATCCTGCCGCCCGCTACCCTCGTCGTCGCTGCCGCTGTCCTCCTCGTCACTCCCGCTCAAGGAGGAGCCTTCGCTATCGGAGGAGCTCTCCACGCAGCACCTTGCCCGAGTCCCGAAGCACCCGAAGACCTTGACGGAGAGGAGACCGCCCTCCATCAGCTTAAAATGGAGGGTGAGCCCCTCCGTCAGGCGGTGGATACGGGCGAACGTCTTCCACCCTCAACCAAGATACATCACATTAGGGGCTGGGAAGTCGACGCGGACTCGCGTACCGCTGATTCCACAGCCCCTCATGTGCAGCCTCAGTGTCTCAGGCGGGTCCAGCTCCATCTCGCTCGCGAATGGAGTCGGGAGACGAAGACGACGGCGAGGCGGCCGGCGCAGCCTGACGAAGAACTCACAAGGGTCGTCCCCAACATGGCCCTCCATGGGGAGAGGAACTGCTGGTGGAGGCAAAGCAGGCGCGCCGCCCCCTCCTCCTCTTCCCCTAGCGCCTCGGCCTCGCCCACGGCCTCGCCCTCTCCCCCTTCCCCTCGCGGCTGGCTCTGCCACTGCAGGTGCAGGAGAAGGAGGGACGCGTTGTCGAGCGGCGACCCTTGTCGCCACCATCGAAGGACCAGGGTTCCCTTTCTCCATGGCGAATGAGAGGGAGGGGAGCAGAAGCTGAACAAGTGAGATGGAGGAATGCAGGGCACCGACCCCCCTGCTCTTTATAAAGGAGCAGGGTGGGGGCTCGATCGCCCCGTTCCGCCAATGAGGACGTGAATGGCGCAGGAGACCGGGGCCGATCCGCCGCCCCAGCCCGCGACGGCCTGGCTTCCCGCCTCCACCAACTGCCACCCCAGGCGCATGAGCACCGCGTGGCGAACGTGCAGGACCGAAGCGACGGGTGAGGTGACTTCTCCCCGCCCCGTGATTAAAGGGAGTGGGCGCCTTGAAAGACCACGCCTCGGCCCCGTCCAGTAAATGGGCCGCGCCTGCACGCCACCCTCCGTTTGTGGGGAAGACGCGAGCCGCCCACTTTTTACTACGACGTGACGCATGCGTGCAGAGGCCAGCCTCACGCATGCCGCCCACGTCACGCCCGCCTCCCCACGCCGCGCCACGCGCGGGAAGCGTGGGAGGCGCAGCGCGCGAAGAAACTTGCCGCGGTAAAAACCGCCCTGCCTGCCTGCGCACCGTTCTTGGGCCTGGCCAACAACGCGTAGCGCTTATGTGTGGCCCAGGCCCGGGGGCTCTTGTCGGTGTACAAAAAGAGGGGTACACTTTTTGTACCCCTATGACTGTGCACGGGCAGTCTGAGCCACGAGCGCCGCCGCACCGAGCCCGGCAAGGGAGGTAGAACCAAGGTAAGGCCGAAGCCAAAGAGGAGCAGAACGACGCCAAGACCAAGACCACAAAGAGCAAAGGGGACGAAGCGGGCCCCCCCGGCAAGATCCTTGCCGGGAGGCGGTTTTTGCAAACCCGGCAAGACCCTTGCCGTGGCAGCTCGCCCCACACCTACGGAGCGAGTCACCCTTGAGTCCACTGCCCCCATGGGGCAAGGATTCAGGAGGCATCCCCGTGGTGGTATGCAGACCTTTGTGAAGACATTCAAGATCGGATGCACACTTTAGAAGATGATGGTCCTTGGCGGGATCCCAGCCAAGGAAAACCACAAGGCCCCCGGCAAGAGCCTTCTTCTAGTGCAAGTTTGCAAGCTCGATCTACATGATTAGTCATCCAAATAACGCCAAAACTGCATGCATCAATAAGTGTGGCCAATAAATATGGGCACTAGCTTGACGTCCTACCTAACAAGTTTTGTATGCTAATTTGGGTGGGAGCGACCTATCTTATTTGGAAGGGGGGGGGGTTCTTGAACAACGAGGAATGTCATTCTCGGCAAGAGAGCTCAAGTAGGCACGTTCGCGGTGCTGCCCACACACCGAAATGAGCAACTGACGACAATACACATGTCATGTGCAGAACGCCACCACCACGCCTTTGAAGGAAATATACCCTAGAGGCAATAATAAAGTTATTATTATTTCCTTATTTCACGATAAATGTTTATTATTCATGCTAGAATTGTATTAACCGGAAACTTAGTACATGTGTGAATACATAGACAAAACAAAGTGTCCCTAGTATGCCTCTACTTGACTAGCTCGTTTATCAAAGATGGTTATGTCTCTAACCATAGACATGTATTGTCATTTGATGAATGGGATCACATCATTAGGAGAATGATGTGATGGACAAGACTCATTCATTAGATTAGCATTGTGATCGTTACAGTTTCATTGATACTACTTTCTTCATGACTTATACATGTTCCTATGACTATGAGATTATGCAACTCCCGAATACCGGAGGAACACTTTGTGTGCTACCAAACATCACAACGTAACTGGGTGATTATAAAGGTGCTCTACAGGTGTCTCCGATGGTACTTGTTGAGTTGGCATAGATCAAGATTAGGATTTGTCACTCCGATTGTCGGAGAGGTATCTCTAGGCCCTCTCGGTAATGCACATCACTACAAGCCTTGCAAGCAATGTGACTGAAGAGTTAGTTGCGGGATGTTGCATTACAGAACGAGTAAAGAGACTTACCAGTAACGAGATTGAACTAGGTATTGAGATACCGACGATCGAATCTCGGGCAAGTAACATACCGATGACAAAGGGAACAACGTATGTTGTTATGCGGTTTGACCGATAAAGATCTTTGTAGAATATGTAGGAACCAATATTAGCATCCAGGTTCCGCTATTGGTTATTGACCGGAGACGTGTCTCGGTCATGTCTACATAGTTCTCGAACCCATAGGGTCCACACGCTTAACATTCGGTGACGATCAGTATTATGAGTTTATGTGTTTTGATGTAGAGAAGATAGTTCGGAGTCCCGGATGTGATCACGGACATGATGAGGAGTCTCGAAATGGTCGAGACATAAAGATTGATATATTTGACGGCTATATTCGGACACCAAAACTGTTCCGGGTAATTTCGGAGAAAACTGGAGTGCCGGAGGGTTACCGGAACCCCCCGGGAGAACTAATGGGCCACATGGGCCTTAGTGGAGAGAGAGAGGGCTGGCCAGGGCAGCCTGCGTGCTCCCTCCCCCTCTGGTCCGACTTGGACTAGGGAAGGGGGGGTGGCGCCCCCCTTTCCTCTCCCTCTCCTCCTTCCTTTCCCCCTCCTAGTAGGAGTAGGAAAGGGGAGTCCTACTCCTCCTAGGACGAGGACTCCTCCTCTCCTGGCGCGCCCCAAGGGCCGGCCGGCCTCCCCCTTGCTCCTTTATATACGGGGGCAGGGGGCACCCTAGGAAACACAAGTTGATTGTTTCCAGCCTTGTGCGGTGCCCCCCTCCACCATAATCCACCTCGGTCATATCATCGTAATGCTTAGGCGAAGCCCTGCGCCGGTAACTTCATCATCACCGTCATCACGCCGTCGTGCTGATGAAGCTCTCCCTCGACACTCTGTTGGATAGTGAGTTCATGGGACGTCACCGAGCTGAACATGGGAAGATCGCGGAGGTGCCGTACTTTCGATACTAGGATCGGTTGATCGTGAAGACGTACGACTACATCAACCGCGTTGTCATAACGCTTCCGCTTATGGTCTACGAGGATATGTGGACAACACTCTCCCCTCTCGTTGCTATGCATCACCATGATCTTGCTTGTGCGTAGGTGTAACACCCACGATGCGGCTATATCTCCCACGTGTCGAGGCACGACTTGGAGGCATAACCGCATGGTGGTTTTGTCGCAAGAAGGGTCATCTTCACACAATCCCATGTAATGAACAAGAATGGGATAAAGAGTTGGCTTACAATCGCCACTTCACACAATACATAAATTAACATACATCATTCAGAGTACAATCAAAACAAAACATAGTAACGAAACACAGTAACGACCAAGGTCCTCGTCGAACTCCCACTTGAGCTCGGTTGCATCACCTGCATTGGTATCCTCGGCACCTGCAACTGTTTTGGTAGAATCTGTGAGTCACGAGGACCCAGCAATCTCACACCCGCGAGATCAACACTATTTAAGCTTATGGGTAGGAAAGGGGTAATGTGGTGGAGCTGCAGCAAGCACTAAGCATATATAGTGGCCAACATACGCAAATGAGAGCGAGAAGAGAAGAAACGCACGGTCGAGAAGCTAGAAATGATCAAGAACTGATCCTGACGCTACTTACGCTCAAGCATAACGCAAGACCGTGTTCTCTTCCCGGACTCCGCCAAAAAGAGACCATCACGGCTACTCACGTGGTTGATTCTGTTTAATTAAGTTAAGTGTCAAGTTCTCTATAATCGGATATTAACAAATTCCCATCTGCCACGTAACCGCAGGCACGGCTTTCAAAAGTTTATACCCTGCAGGGGTGTCCCAACTTAGCCCATCACAAGCTCTCACAGTCAACGAAGGATATTCCTTCTCCCGGGAAGACCCGATCAGTCTCGGAATCCCGGTTACAAGACATTTCGACAATGGTAAAACAAGACCAGCAAAGCCACCCGACTATGCCGACAAATCCTGATAGGAGTGATGACCCACAAGTATAGGGGATCTATCGTAGTCCTTTTGACAAGTAAGAGTGTCGAACCCAACGAGGAGCAGAAGGAAATGACAAGCAGTTTTCAGCAAGGTATTCTCTGCAAGTACTGAAATAAGTGGTAACAGATAGTTTTGTGATAGGATAATTCGTAATGGGTAGCAAGAAAAAAAAGTAAATAAAGTGCAGCAAGGTGGCCCAATCCTTTTTGTAGCAAAGGACAAGCCGGAACAAACTCTTATATAAGGAAAAGCGCTCCCGAGGACACATGGGAATATCGTCAAGCTAGTTTTCATCACGTTCATCTGATTCGCGTTCGGTACTTTGATAATTTGATATGTGGGTGGACTGGTGCTTGGGTGCTGTTCTTACTTGAATAAGCATCCCTCTTATGATTAACCTCTATTGCAAGCATCCGCAACTACAACAAAAGTATTAAGGTAAACCTAACCATAGCATGAAACGTATGGATCCAAATCAGCCCCTTACGAACAACACATAAACTAGGGTTTAAACTTCTGTCACTCTAGCAACCCATCATCTACTTATTACTTCCCAATGCCTTCCTCTAGGCCCAAATAATGGCGAAGTGTTATGTAGTTGACGTTCACATAACACTACTAGAGCCTAGACAACATACATCTCATCAAAATATCGAACGAATACCAAATTCACATGACTACTAATAGCAAGACTTCTCCCTTGTTCTCAGGAACAAACGTAACTACTCACAAAGCATATTCATGTTCATAATCAGAGGAGTAATAGTATGCATAAAGGATCTGAACATATGATCTTCCACCAAATAAACCAACTGGCATCAACTACAAGGAGTAATCAACACTACTAGCAACCTACTAGCACCAATCCCGGACTTGGAGACAAGAATTGGATACAAGAGATGAACTAGGGTTTGGAGATGAGATGGTGCTGGTGAAGATGTTGATGGAGATTGCCCTCTCCTGATGAGAGGAGCGTTGGTGATGACGATGGCGATGATTTCCCCCTCCCGGAGGGAAGTTTCCCTGGCAGAACAGCTCTGCCGAAGCCCTAGATTGGTTCCGCCAAGGTTCCGCCTCGTGGCGGCGGAGTTTCGTCCCGAAAGGTTGCTTCTGGGTTTTTTCTTGATGAAAGACTTCATATAGCAGAAGATGGGCATCAGAGAACTACCAGGGGGCCCATGAGGTAGGGGGGCGCGCCCTAGGGGGGGGCGCCCCCACCCTCGTGGACAGGGTGTGGGCCCCCTGGCCTTCATCTTTGGCAGGTATTTTTCATTATTTGTTGTAAGATATTCCGTGGAGTTTCAGGACTTTTGGAGTTGCGCAGAATAGGTCTCTAATATTTGGTCCTTTTCCAGCCCAGAATTCCAACTGTTGGCATTCTCCCTCCTTATGTAAACCTTGTAAAATAAGAGAGAATAGCCATAAGTATTGTGACATAACGTGAAATAACAGCCCATAATGCAATAAATATCGATATAAAAGCATGATGCAAAATGGGCGTATCAAGGAGTTGTACATATCTCGTTCTTAGGGCACACCGGATTGTCCAAACTTCCGGTAGGCCATCCCAGAGTTGCCCCTGGTGACCACCGGCGGTTGACAGGTTGGACCAACACTCAGAGGAGCACTGGCCCGGGGGTTTAAAATAAAGATGACCCTTGAGTCTGCGGAACCCAAGGGAAAAAGGATTAGGTAGGCAAATGGTAAAACCATGGTTGGGCCTTGCTGGAGGAGTTTTATTCAAGGCGAACTGTCAAGGGGTTACCATAACACCCAACCGCGTAAGGAACGCAAAATCAAGGAACATAACACCGGTTTGATGGAAACTAGGGCGGCAAGAGTGGAACAAAACACCAGGCATAAGGCCGAGCCTTCCACCCTTTACTAAGTATATAGATGCATTAAAGTAAATAAGATATAATAATGATATCCCAACAATATCCATGTTCCAACATGGAACAAACTTCATCTTCACCTGAACTAGCAATGCTATAAGAGGGGCTGAGCAAAAGCGGTAACATAGCCTAACAACGGTTTGCTAGGAAAGGTGGGTTAGAGGCTTGACAAGGAAATATGGGAGGCATGATATAGCAAGTGGTAGGTAGCGTGACATAGCAATAGAGTGAACAACTGGTAAGCAAAGATAGAAGTGATTTTGAGGGTATGGTCATCTTGCCTGCAAAGTTCTCAAACACTACAAAAAATACACTTCCGTGATGATACGTGTTTGTCACAGTAGGTCGCGCTTTTTGTCATGCATGTACATCCATGACAACTTTATGACAGAATCAAGATAGTCATACCTGTGCTGTCGTAGAAGTGTTACATGACATTACCAAAATTATCATCACAGAAGTGTCCACTTCCATGACGATAAATCGCGCGTTACAGAAGTGCTTTCGTCAAGGGTGACCGACACGTAGCATCCACCATAACGGAACGCTGTTAAGCTATCGAGTCGGGTTTTGGATCCGATAACCTGTTAACAGCCCCGACCAATGGGGATTTTCCACGTGTAAAATCATCATTGGCTAGAGGAAACACGTGTCGACTCATCGTTGGGACAGATGTCATCCACTCACTGGACAGAAGGCGCCTATGATACGTCGACACGTGGCATGGCCCAACAGTGGCCCATTCCTGTGAAAAGGCCGTCCCGTTTGACTTGGTCAAAAGCTGGCGGGCTGGCCCATGGAAAGCCTGTTAATGGCTTGTTCGCATATAGCCCATTTACAACCCGCTAACCCAAGGCCCGTTATGCCCTATCCGAATTAGGCCCAGTAGCGTCATTTGGGCCATCCAATATGATTCCAGCCCGTTTTCACTTCTGGCCCATGTATAGCCCATGACGTCTTTCGGCCCATATGAGGCCCTTTGTAACTCTTGGCCCATTAGCGGCCCGTGCTGAAACTGGCCTGTAATGAAGAGTGTATTACTTTACACCTATTAACGGCCCGTGGTGAAACTGGCCCATAATAAACAGTGTATCACTTTATACCCATTAACGGCCCGTTATTCCGTTGGGCCGTTTCCAGCCCAAGTTAACTTTCGGCCTTCTGAGGGCCCATTTATTCTTGGGCTCATTTGTAGCATTCGGTTACTTACGACCCGTTACTGTCATTTTCTGCTTGTGGGCCAAATTCAGCCCGTCGTTACAGTCGGCCTGTTTGTGGACCGTTAGTCTGTTGGGCCATTTTCATAGCATCACCAAATACGGCCTATTAACGGCCCGTTATGGTCAGCCCATAAAATGTACAATTTCCATTAAAGGCCCGTCTACGGCCCATTAAAGGCCCGTACAAGACCCATAAATGAGTCAGCGACCCATGGATCCTACGAGACGTAGAAGGCCCATGGGTCCTACGAGACGTAGAAGGCCCATGGATCCTACGAGACATAGTAGACCCATGGATCCTATGAGACGTACAAGGCCCATGGATCCTACGAGACGTAGAAGGCCCATGGATCCTACGAGACGTAGAAGGCCCATGGATCCGACGGCCCGTGAAGGGCCATGGTCGGGCGAGTTGGCTCCCGTTTGAATGATATAGCATATTCAAAGAATTATCCTACTCAATACTATGACCTCTAAAAAGCATACACTATACAACAAAGAGATCAAGGCATAGAAAGGTAGAATAATCCTACACTATACAATAAAGAAATTACAACCGATTATACCCACTGGGCATTATGGTTCGGCACAGGTGATAATAAAGCATACACAAACAACAAATTACATACACTGGGCAAATACAGCTCATATGTCATGGACGCGCATCAACTTAACTCCATTTGAACTATGATCTCTTCAGAAAATAGGATTGGCCAGATTCAGATAGCACAAATTTCAGTCTGCAAAATCTCCAATTCCTTCATGGTTACCTCAGTGTCTTGTTTCATTTTTTTGACTCCTGCATCTAATACCTGCATGTCCAGTCTCAACTTGTTGATTATACGTTGACAATCATGTACACGTTGTCTTGCCACCTCTAGTTGATGCTCGAGAACATCAGCACATTCCAATTCCAATCCATAATCATTCGGTAACGGCCATGCCGCACTGCTCGCAGATCTTTGTGTTGATGTCACTTCATCCTGAAATGTTTTTGTAAGTACGCATGACTAGGGAAAAAATATAGTTACAACAGTGAAGCGAACAAGACACTATTTTGTACTACATGGCAAAACAGGACTAACAATAATGTTACACGTCACTTTAAAAAAAATGTTACACGTCATGAAGCATAAGTAGGTGATATTTTAAAAATTATAAAAAAGATAGTCTGTGCAGCCTGCATACAAAAATCCCTCTTAGCTCACCAGAGGAGCATGATGTTGGGGCCCAATCGAAAACACGGACAAGTTACAAATTTAGACAACACATTGCGTATAAGTAAGCAAGCAGTTGGCCATTCTGTGCCTCAATTAAAGTCTTAGGGAGCATAATGAACAGCAGAGGGTTTCATATAAACTGTAACGCCCCAGATGTAACTTGCCATAATTGTAATCCAACTATTGCCATTTCCGGCTATGTGTTATGATATTTCATCCG
This sequence comes from Aegilops umbellulata, assembly GCA_032464435.1. Classification (NCBI taxonomy): domain Eukaryota; kingdom Viridiplantae; phylum Streptophyta; class Magnoliopsida; order Poales; family Poaceae; genus Aegilops; species Aegilops umbellulata. The sequence goes on from CP136054.1 coordinate 448,727,566, forward strand.
TGTTGGGTTTCCCCTCGTTTTGCATTTTGGTCATGTCATGCATTTCATATCATGTCATCATGTGCATCGCATTCGCATACGTGTTCGTCTCATAAATCCGAGCATCTTTCCCGTTGTCCGTTTTGCAATCCGGCGCTCCTATGTCCCCCCCCCGGCGTCCCCTTTTACATTTCTTCGTGAGCGGGTATTAAACATTCTCGGGATGGACCGAGGCTTGACATGTGGCCTCGGTATAGCACCGGGAGACCGCCTGTCAAGTTTCGGGTCAATCGGAGTTCGTTTGGTACTCCAACGGTTAACCGGGTAACCGTGAAGGCCTCGTGTGTGTTGCAGCCCAACACCCCTTCAAAACAGCCCAATAACCCATCTAAGGCACTCCCATGTCCTCCGCCGTTCGATCACGATCGCATGGCCGAAAACCGCTCTCCATTTGGAGCCTCCTAGCTCCTCCTATCTATAAAAAGGCCTCCCCCTCCTCCATTTGCGGGCAAATCCACCCCTAACCCTAGGTCCCGCAGCTCCCCGCGCCGCCGGACGTGTCCGGGCGTGCCGGACAATGTCCGCCCGCCGCGCCGGACCAACCCGGGGCCGCCACGTGGGCGAGCCCGCGCCCACTTCGCCGCCTCCCCGCGCCGGCCCGCCAGGCCCGGGCGGGCCCCACCCGAGCCCGTGGCTCCCCGCCGCCCTGGCCTCCTCCCGCGCCGGCCGCGCCGCCCGCTGCCGCGCCGCGCCGGCCCCGCCGCCCGCTGCCGCGCCGCTCGCCGTCCCCGCCGCCGCGCCGCTCGCCCCGCTCGCCCGCGTCGCTCACTCGCCGCCTCCGCCGCGCGCGCAACGCCGGCCGTCGCCGTCTTCGCCGCCTCGATTCGCGTGCAGATCGGGATCTAGATCCGGGTTGACTTTTTCTCCGAAACCCTAATTTTCTTCACATGTTCTTCATGCCATAACTTCGCATCCGTAGCTCCGTTTCGCCCGTATGATATGTCAAATTGTTCGCCTCGAAGAGTACGTCATTTTGTTCCATTGCATCATTTTCATTTGAAGTAATCTTGATGCCCGAAATGCTGTTAGAAGGGGGCTAGTTGATGTTAGTGGCTGGATCTTATCTGAACATGCACTTTTGTCATTTTTGCCATGATTGATTTATACCTCCTATGAAGTTGTGTCCTACATGAGTTTTGAAATATGCCATGCCACCTATCCAGGGAATTTTGCCATGTATTTTTGTGATCTATGTGGTGACTAGCACAAGCATGCAAACTAGGTATCTTGATGTTGCTGATTTCAGAGACTTAGTGATTTCACTGTCCCAGACTGCTGTTATTTTCATGCCATGTATTCATGTTGTTTATGAGAGATCTATGCATAATTTGAGCATGATCAGTAAGGGAGTTTTGAACTTAAGTATTTTCTATATCCATCCATGCCTTTTTTTGCAATTATGGAGTGCCATAGCTTGAGTCAATCGAGCTCTACTTTTGCTTCAAAATGTTGCTGGCAGATTGTTTACATGTTATTCGATTTCGCCAAGCTTGGTGTAGTTGATACTTGCATGATATGATGTTGTTCTTGTCATGTATAGTTACTATGCCATGTCTTCTTGATGTATGTATTCTTAGTTTATCATGCAGTGCTCTGTAGTGAGTGCATCGAGCTCACGAACATGCCTAGTCGTTATTAGTTTCTGCCATGTCCAGTTTTCTACTAAGTCTGAAACCTGTAACGAAACTTGCTTATTTGAAATGGGTGTAATCATATTTTATGATCCTTTTTGGCTTATGGTCAGTAAGAGACTTTTGTCAAGTGCTTTGTGTAGATTCGTTCCATGCCTTACTTTTCTACGTTCTGATCTTGTAGCATGTTGTTTCATTGCTCCGAACATGTCATCCTGATGTTAGTTTCTGCTATGTTGTTATTTTCACCAAGTCTGAGAACTTGTTATCGTTTGCACTTTTGCCATGATTGTTTGGACCTGTTATGATGTGAATTAGCCGTAGCTCAGTGTTCATCTTTTGTAGTGCATCCTGTGTAGATTACTGTCATATGCTTTTTTGCCATGTTTGGTGCAGTAGCTTAATTATTTGTTGCTTGCTAAGCAGCATCATGCTGTTTATGGCAGATTCGTGTCATTCTTGTTTTGCTTGTCATTTGCAAACCGTGCATCCGATTCCGGTGATCTTTATATCGATTTCAACCGAAATCACCTCACCTATCCAGTGGCATGCTTGGTTTGCCAAGATTATGCCTTGTTCATCCTTGTCCTTCCGAAGCACGCATACGCATTGCATATCACCTCTCGCATATCATGCCATGTTTTGCATCATGTTGCTTGCGCATTGCATCGTGATTGATATTTGTCCCCTTTGCTTGTTTTCTTGCTTTGGGTAGAGCCGGGAGACGAGTACGTGAACGAGGATTCCGTTGAGAACGCTTTCGAGGACCAAGCTTTCGACAACTCTGAGACTCTTGCAGGCAAGATGACCATACCCTCGAAATCACTTCTATCTTTGCTTGCTAGATTGCTCGCTCTTTTGCTATGCCTATGCTGCGATACCTACCACTTGCTATATCATGCCTCCTATATTGCCATGTCAGCCCCTAACCATCCATGTCCTAGCAAACCGTTGTTTGGCTATGTTACTGCTTTGCTCAGCCCCTCTTATAGCGTTGCTAGTTGCAGGTGAAGATGAAGTTTGTTCCTTGTTGGAACATGAACTTGCTGTTCCTTGTTGGAACACGTTTACTTGTTGGGATATCACAATACCTCTTATTTAATTAATGCATCTATATACTTGGTAAAGGGTGGAAGGCTCGGCCTTATGCCTGGTGTTTTGTTCCACTCTTGCCACCCTAGTTTCCGTCATACCGGTGTTATGTTCCCGGAGTTTGCGTTCCTTACACGGTTGGGTGATTTATGGGACCCCCTTGGCAGTTCGCTTTGAATAAGACTTTTCCAGCAAGGCCCAACATTGGTTTTACCATTCGCCACCTAGCCTTTTTTTCCCTTGGGTTCTGCAGACTCAAGGGTCATCTTTATTTCAAACCCCCGGGCCAGTTCTCCTTCGATCGCTGGTCCAAACTAGAGCCCTTTGCAGCGCCACCTCGGGGCAACTCGAGGGCTGGTTTTAGTTGTACGGAGTGTTCATCCGGATGTGCCCTGAGACCGAGATATGTGCAGCTCCTATCAGGATTTGTCGGCACAATCGGGCGGCTTTGCTGGACTTGTTTTGTTGCTGTCGAAATGTCTTGTAGTTCGGGATTCCGAGATTGATCGGGTCTTCCCGGTAGAAGGAATATCCTTCGTTGACCGTCAGAGCTTATCATGGGCTAAGTTGGGACACCCCTGCAGGGTATTATCTTTCGAAAGTCGTGCCCGCGGTTATGAGGCAGATGGGAATTTGTTGATGTCCGGTTGTAGAAAACCCGAAGTTGACCTTAACTAAAACACATCAACCGCGTGTGTAACCGTGATGGTCTCTTCTCGGCGGGGTCCGGGAAGTGAACACGGTTGTTGGAGTTATGCCTGACGTAGGTTGTTTCAGGATCACTTCTTGATCACTTCTAGTTTCTCGACCGTGCTTTGCCTTCTCTTCTTGCTCTCTTTTGCGCTGTAGCCACCATATGCTAGTCGCTTGCCGCAGCTCCACCTCACAAACCCCTTTCCCACCTTTAAGCTTAAATAGTCTTGATCTCGCGGGTGTGAGATTGCTGAGTCCCCGTGACTCACAGATTCTATCACAACAGTTGCAGGTACCCACGATGCCAGTACAGATGTTGAGACCGAGCTCACTTGGGAGTTCGACGAGGAACGTGGCCGTTACTATGTTTCTTTTCCAGATGATCAGTAGTGGAGCCCAGTTGGGGCGATCCAGGGATCTGTTTAGCATTTGGGGTAGTCTTCTTTCATTTTGGTACCGTAGCCGGACCTTGAGTGTAATCTGTATGATGGATGTTATTTATCTACTTGTGTGAAGTGGCGATTGTAAGCCAACTATGTATCTTTCCCCTTTATTTATTACATGGATTGTGTGAAGATTACCTCACTTGCGACATTGCTTTCAATGCGGTTATGCCTCTAAGTCGTGCCTCGACACGTGGGAGATATAGCCGCATCGAGGGCGTTACAAGTTGGTATCAGAGCAACTTTGAGACACGTGTATCATTAATATTCCTCTGCACGTTGGTATCGACAAAAGATGAACACTGACAGTAATCCAACTATTGCCATTTCCGGCTATGTGTTATGATATTTCATCCGTGTTGGGTTTCCCCTCGTTTTGCATTTTGGTCATGTCATGCATTTCATATCATGTCATCATGTGCATCGCATTCGCATACGTGTTCGTCTCATAAATCCGAGCATCTTTCCCGTTGTCCGTTTTGCAATCCGGCGCTCCTATGTCCCCCCCGGCGTCCCCTTTTACATTTCTTCGTGAGCGGGTATTAAACATTCTCGGGATGGACCGAGGCTTGACATGTGGCCTCAGTATAGCACCGGTAGACCTCCTGTCAAGTTTCGGGTCAATCGGAGTTCGTTTGGTACTCCAACAGTTAACCGGGTAACCGTGAAGGCCTCGTGTGTGTTGCAGCCCAACACCCCTTCAAAACAGCCCAATAACCCATCTAAGGCACTCCCATGTCCTCCGCCGTTCGATCACGATCGCGTGGCCGAAAACCGCTCTCCATTTGGAGCCTCCTAGCTCCTCCTATCTATAAAAGGCCTCCCCCTCCTCCATTTGCGGGCAAATCCACCCCTAACCCTAGGTCCCGCAGCTCCCCGCGCCGCCGGACGTGTCCGGGCGTGCCGGACAACGTCCGCCCGCCGCGCCGGACCAACCCGGGGCCGCCACGTGGGCGAGCCCGCGCCCACTTCGCCGCCTCCCCGCGCCGGCCCGCCAGGCCCGGGGCGGGCCCCCCCCGAGCCCGACTACGGTACCAGGGGATATCTTCATCTTCATCTTCACATAGCTCCTACGGCAGCGGGCATTTTAGAGGATTCCAATTCAAAACTGCAGACACCCTCTCTGGATTAATAGCAATGCCCTTGGCAGAGATGATATGACCAAGATAAAGTACTTCATCAAGCCAGAATTCACATTTGGAGAACTTCACATATAATTGATACTCTCTGAGCTTGTCGAGTACCAATCGCAAATGTTTGGCATGATCCTTCTTATTCTTGGAGAAGACCAAAATATCATCGAGATAGACCAAGACAAATTCGTTGATGAAGGGGTTGAAGATGAAATTCATCAAGCGAGTGAAATACGGAGGAGCATTGACGAGGCCGAAAGACATGACAGTATATTCATAAGAACCAAAGCTTGTTCTGAATGCTGTCTTGGGGATATCTTCTTCACGAATGCGAATCTGGTGATAACCCATACGAAGGTCAAGCTTGGAGAACACTTTAGCACCTTTGAGTTGCTCGAAAAGCTCATTGATGTTGGGTAGTGGGTACTTGTTCTTGATAGTCTTCTTGTTCAATGGACGGTAATCGACGCAAAGTCGGTCCGTGCCATCCTTCTTCTTGACAAAAAGAACACCACAACCCCAAGGAGAAGAACTCGGTCTGATCAGACCCAGACATTCTTGTTTATCGAGTTGAATCTTTAATTCCTTGAGTTCATCTGGTCCAAGCTTGTAAGGACGCTTGCAAACGGGTTCCGTGCCAGGCTCAAGATCAATAACGAATTCAACTGGCCGACGGGGAGGCATACCCGGAAGCTCTTCTGGAAAAACATCTTGGTACTCACAAACAACTGGAATCTGAGATATAGCCTCCAATTCATCATTCTCATTGAGAGAAAACAACCGAATGGTATCATCACGAGAAGCATAGATGATCACATCGTTAGAAGAGTGAGTCAATTTGATTTCCCTGGCAGCACACTCAAGCTGAGCCTTGTGCTTAGAAAGCCAGTCCATCCCGAGAATAAGATCAATATCAGAGTCACCAAGAACAATTGGTTTTGACAAGAATTTGTAGTCGCCCATCTTGATAGAAACATCCGGGACACAAACATTAGATGTCATTTGCTTGCCCGGGGACACAATAGACAACGGTCTCGGCAAAACTTGAGTACCCAAATCATGCATAGCCACAAAAGGTCTTGAAATGAAAGAAAGCGATGCTCCAGTGTCAAATAAGACTTTAGTCATGATGAATTGGAGGCTATATCTCAGATTCATGGATGAACACACCACCACTACGAGAGGATCAAAAAGATATAGCCGCCCGCTGCCGCGCCGCGCCGGCCCCGCCGCCCGCTGCCGCGCCGCTCGCCGTCTTCGCCGCCTCGATTCGCGTGCAGATCGGGATCTAGATCCGGGTTGACTTTTCCCCCGAAACCCTAATTTTCTTCACATGTTCTTCATGCCATAACTTCGCATCCGTAGCTCCGTTTCGCCCGTATGATATGTCAAATTGTTCGCCTCAAAGAGTACATCATTTTGTTCCATTGCGTCGTTTTCATTTGAAGTCATCTTGATGCCCGAAATGCTGTTAGAAGAGGGCTAGTTGATGTTAGTGGCTGGATCTTATCTGAACATGCACTTTTGTCATTTTTGCCATGATTGATTTATACCTCCTATGAAGTTGTGTCCTACATGAGTTTTGAAATATGCCATGCCACCTATCCATAGAATTTTGCCATGTATTTTTGTGATCTATGTGGTGACTAGCACAAGCATGCAAACTAGGTCACTTGATGTTCCTGATTTCAGAGACTTAGTGATTTCACTAAGTCCCTGACTGCTGTTATTTTCATGCCATGTATTCATGTTGTTTCTGAGAGATCTATGCATAATTTGAGCATGATCAGTAAGGGAGTTTTGAACTTAAGTATTTTCTATATCCATCCATGCCTTTTTTTGCAATTATGGAGTGCCATAGCTTGAGTCAATCGAGCTCTACTTTTGCTTCAAAATGTTGCTGGCAGATTGTTTACATGTTATTCGATTTCGCCAAGCTTGGTGTAGTTGATCCTTGCATGATATGATGTTGTTCTTGTCATGTATAGTTACTATGCCATGTCTTCTTGATGTATGTATGCTTAGTTTATCATGCAATGCTCTGTAGTGAGTGCATCGAGCTCACGAACATGCCTAGTCGTTATTAGTTTCTGCCATGTCCAGTTTTCTACTAAGTCTGAAACCTGTAACGAAACTTGCTTATTTGAAATGGGTGTAATCATATTTTATGATCCTTTTTAGCTTATGGTCAGTAAGAGACTTTTGTCAAGTGCTTTGAGTAGATTCATTCCATGCCTTACTTTTCTACGTTCTGATCCTGTAGCATGTTGTTTCATTGCTCTGAACATGTCATCCTGATGTTAGTTTCTGCTATGTTGTTATTTTCACTAAGTCTGAGAACTTGTTATCGTTTGCACTTTTGCCATGATTGTTTGGACCTCTTATGATGTGAATTAGCCGTAGATCAGTGTTCATCTTTTGTCGTGCATCTTGTGTAGATTACTGTCATATGCTTTGTTGCCATGTTTGGGTGCAGTAGCTTAATTATTTGTTGCTTGCTAAGTAGCATCATGCTGTTTATGGCAGATTCGTGTCATTCTTGTTTTGCTTGCCATTTGCAAACCGTGCATCCGATTCCGGTGATCTTTTTATCGATTTCAACCGAAATCACCTCTTCTATCCAGTGGCATGCTTGGTTTGCCAAGATTATGCCTTGTTCATCATTGTCCTTCCGGAGCATGCATACGCATTGCATATCACCTCTCGCATATCATGCCATGTTTTGCATCATGTTGCTTGCGCATTGCATCGTGGTTGATATTGGTTCCTTTGCTTGTTCTCTTGTCTTGGGTAGAGCCGGGAGACGAGTACATGAACGAGGATTCCGTTGAGAACGCTTTCGAGGACCAAGCTTTCGACAACTCTGAGACTCTTGCAGGCAAGATGACCATACCCTCGAAATCACTTCTATCTTTGCTTGCTAGATTGCTCGCTCTTTTGCTATGCCTATGATGCGATACCTACCACTTGCTATATCATGCCTCCTATATTTCCATGTCAGCCCCTAACCATCCATGTCCTAGCAAACCGTTGTTTGGCTATGTTACTGCTTTGTTCAGCCCCTCTTATAGCGTTGCTAGTTGCAGGCGAAGATGAAGTTTGTTCCTTGTTGGAACATGGACTTGTTGTTCCTTGTTGGAACATGTTTACTTGTTGGGATATCACAATACCTCTTATTTAATTAATGCATCTATATACTTGGTGAAGGGTGGAAGGCTCGGCCTTATGCCTGGTGTTTTGTTCCACTCTTGCCACCCTAGCTTCCGTCATACCGGTGTTATGTTCCCGGAGTTTGCGTTCCTTACACGGTTGGGTGATTTATGGTACCCCCTTGACAGTTCGTTTTGAATGAGACTTTTCCAGCAAGGCCCAACATTGGTTTTACCATTTTCCACCTAGCCTTTTTTCCCTTGGGTTCTGCAGACTCAAGGGTCATCTTTATTTCAAACCCCCGGGCCAGTTCTCCTTCGATTGCTGGTCCAAACTAGAGCCCTTTGCAGCGCCACCTCGGGGCAACTCGAGGGCTGGTTTTAGTTGTACGGAGTGTTCATCCGGATGTGCCCTGAGACCGAGATATGTGCAGCTCCTATCAGGATTTGTCGGCACAATCGGGCGGCTTTGCTGGACTTGTTTTGTTGCTGTCGAAATGTCTTGTAGTCCGGGATTCCGAGATTGATCGGGTCTTCCCGGTAGAAGGAATATCCTTCGTTGACCGTGAGAGATTATCATGGGCTAAGTTGGGACACCCCTGCAGGGTATTATCTTTCGAAAGCCGTGCCCGCGGTTATGAGGCAGATGGGAATTTGTTGATGTCCGGTTGTAGAAAACCCGAAGTTGACCTTAACTAAAACACATCAACCGCGTGTGTAATCGTGATGGTCTCTTCTCGGCGGGGTCCGGGAAGTGAACACGGTTGTTGGAGTTATGCCTGACGTAGGTTGTTTCAGGATCACTTCTTGATCACTTCTAGTTTCTCGACCGTGCTTTGCCTTCTCTTCTTGCTCTCTTTTGCGCTGTAGCCACCATATGCTAGTCGCTTGCCGCAGCTCCACCTCACAAACCCCTTTCCCACCTTTAAGCTTAAATAGTCTTGATCTCGCGGGTGTGAGATTGCTGAGACCCCGTGACTCACAGATTCTATCACAACAGTTGCAGGTACCCACGATGCCAGTACAGATGTTGAGACCGAGCTCACTTGGGAGTTCGACGAGGAACATGGCCGTTACTATGTTTCTTTTCCAGATGATCAGTAGTGGAGCCCAGTTGGGGCGATCCGGGGATCTGTTTAGCATTTGGGGTAGTCTTCTTTCATTTTGGTACCGTAGCCGGACCTTGAGTGTAATCTGTATGATGGATGTTATTTATCTACTTGTGTGAAGTGGCGATTGTAAGCCAACTATGTATCTTTCCCCTTTATTTATTACATGGATTGTGTGAAGATTACCTCACTTGCGACATTGCTTTCAATGAGGTTATGCCTCTAAGTCGTGCCTCGACACGTTGGAGATATAGCCGCATCGAGGGCGTTACAAGTTGGTATCAGAGCAACTTTGAGACACGTGTATCACTAATATTCCTCTGCACGTTGGTATCGACAAAAGATGAACACTGACAGTAATCCAACTATTGCCATTTCCGGCTATGTGTTATGATATTTCATCCGTGTTGGGTTTCCCCTCGTTTTGCATTTTGGTCATGTCATGCATTTCATATCATGTCATCATGTGCATCGCATTCGCATACGTGTTCGTCTCATAAATCCGAGCATCTTTCCCGTTGTCCGTTTTGCAATCCGGCGCTCCTATGTCCCCCCCGGCGTCCCCTTTTACATTTCTTCGTGAGCGGGTATTAAACATTCTCGGGATGGACCGAGGCTTGACATGTGGCCTCAGTATAGCACCGGTAGACCTCCTGTCAAGTTTCGGGTCAATCGGAGTTCGTTTGGTACTCCAACGGTTAACCGGGTAACCGTGAAGGCCTCGTGTGTGTTGCAGCCCAACACCCCTTCAAAACAGCCCAATAACCCATCTAAGGCACTCCCATGTCCTCCGCCGTTCGATCACGATCGCGTGGCCGAAAACCGCTCTCCATTTGGAGCCTCCTAGCTCCTCCTATCTATAAAAGGCCTCCCCCTCCTCCATTTGCGGGCAAATCCACCCCTAACCCTAGGTCCCGCAGCTCCCCGCGCCGCCGGACGTGTCCGGGCGTGCCGGACAAAGTCCGCCCGCCGCGCCGGACCAACCCGGGGCCGCCACGTGGGCGAGCCCGCGCCCACTTCGCCGCCTCCCCGCGCCGGCCCGCCAGGCCCGGGGCGCCCCCCGCCCGAGCCCGACTACGGTACCAGGGGATATCTTCATCTTCATCTTCACATAGCTCCTACGGCAGCGGGCATTTTAGAGGATTCCAATTCAAAACTGCAGACACCCTCTTTGGATTAATAGCAATGCCCTTGGCAGAGATGATATGACCAAGATAAAGTACTTCATCAAGCCAGAATTCACATTTGGAGAACTTCGCATATAATTGATACTCTCTGAGCTTGTCGAGTACCAATCGCAAATGTTTGGCATGATCCTTCTTATTCTTGGAGAAGACCAAAATATCATCGAGATAGACCAAGACAAATTCGTTGATGTAGGGGTTGAAGATGAAATTCATCAAGCGAGTGAAATACGGAGGAGCATTGACGAGGCCGAAAGACATGACAGTATATTCATAAGAACCAAAGCTTGTTCTGAATGCTGTCTTGGGGATATCTTCTTCACGAATGCGAATCTGGTGATAACCCATATGAAGGTCAAGCTTGGAGAACACTTTAGCACCTTTGAGTTGCTCGAAAAGCTCATTGATGTTGGGTAGTGGGTACTTGTTCTTGATAGTCTTCTTGTTCAATGGACGGTAATCGACGCAAAGTCGGTTCGTGCCATCCTTCTTCTTGACAAAAAGAACACCACAACCCCAAGGAGAAGAACTCGGTCTGATCAAACCCAGACATTCTTGTTTATCGAGTTGAATCTTTAATTCCTTGAGCTCATCTGGTCCAAGCTTGTAAGGACGCTTGCAAACGGGTTCCGTGCCAGGCTCAAGATCAATAACGAATTCAACTGGCCGACGGGGAGGCATACCCGGAAGCTCTTCTGGAAAAACATCTTGGTACTCACAAACAACTGGAATCTGAGATATAGCCTCCAATTCATCATTCCCATTGAGAGAAAACAACCGAATGGTATCATCACAGAAGCATAGATGATCACATCGTTAGAAGAGTGAGTCAATTTGATTTCCCTGGCAGCACACTCGAGCTGAGCCTTGTGCTTAGAAAGCCAGTCCATCCCGAGAATAAGATCAATATCAGAGTCACCAAGAACAATTGGTTTTGACAAGAATTTGTAGTCGCCCATCTTGATAGAAACATCCGGGACACAAACATTAGATGTCATTTGCTTGCCCGGGGACACAATAGACAACGGTCTCGGCAAAACTTGAGTACCCAAATCATGCATAGCCACAAAAGGTCTTGAAATGAAAGAAAGTGATGCTCCAGTGTCAAATAAGACTTTAGTCATGATGAATTGGAGGCTATATCTCAGATTCATGGATGAACACACCACCACTACGAGAGGATCAAAAAGATATAGCCGCCCGCTGCCGCGGGTTAAGGGCCAATTCGATTCCGCCTTTTCATGGCATATTGTCAAAATAAGCCATAAAAGATGTAAAGAAGTCATTTTTGAGTTATGGGCTTGGGCTTAACTAATTTCTCTTTGGAGGGGGGTGTTTCGGGTAGAACCTCACTAAAAATTGAAGGGAAGGGGAATAGTGAAATGACCCTGTTGTCTGCCTATATTACACTCAAAATGCAACTGCTGACGCCCGTGTCACACCTGACCCTCAAGTAAAAACAAACACGCAAGCATTCATTGCCCTGCCCGCTTGCATCTCCTCTCCCCTTTCCCTCTACCTCAAACCCCTGCCTGCAGCACTAGGGTTCCTCCAGCGAGCCGTCACCACTGGTCCCATCTGGCCTGATCCTTGATGATACTATGTCCAGCTAGGCTACATGGCCGGCGGGTAGGGGAAAATCTCCCGGGCTGCTCCTCCCTCTAGCGCCGCCCCTCATTCTCATGGTCTCCAGCAGCTGCTCCACTGTGGTTCGTCCAACGCACTACTCCGGCGGGCGCTGCACAACTACGGCTGATGCCACACTGCGGCAGAAGGCACCTTATTCCCCCTCCCCTCCTCCCAGGCCATGGCCTTGAGGTGGTGTTGAAGGATGAGCTCATCCAACAAGGTGAGGATCTCCTCTGATTTTTTGCCAAATTTTCATTCTGATCCACTATACGATGAATTGCTATGAGCTGCTTTTGCTTCTGCTATATGATGCATTGCTATGAGCTGCTCCTGCTGCTGCTATATGATCAATTGCTATGAGCTGCTGCTGCTGCTCTATGATGAGTTGCTATGAGCTGCTGCTGCTGCTATATGATGAATTGCTATGAGCTGCTGCTGCTATATGATGAGTTGCTACAAGCTGCTCCTGCTGCTGCTATATGAATTGCTATGAGCTGCTCCTGCTACAGCTATATGATGAATTGCTATGAGCTGCTCCTGCTGCTGCTATATGATGAATTGCAGACTGCTGCTGCTGTATGATGAGTTTCTATGAGCTTCTGCTGCTGCTATATGATGCTTTCAAGTGGTGCTACTATATGATAATAACCAGCCACTTGGACCATCGAATTTCAATAAATAATTGTTCTTCATTTAAATGTGGGTCATGCGTTCTTTGTTTAAATTAGGCAATGGGATCTCTATGGAAAACATTGACCAAAGTAGATTGTGTCAAGTAGATGGTATCTTTGTATTTGCATTTTGAGCAAATAGTGATGGTCTGTTTTCCTACCATATTAATTACTGCACTGGGTTCAATTTGTGATGTTTGCAAGTCAAATTAATTTCCATATGGGCAACAAAATGAAAAAAAATATAATGCAATCTAGACTTTCCACTGATCATACCAAAGATAAGCTGAAAACACAATGAAAAGAACTGGTTGTCTTATTACATGGAGCTTATATTCACAGGTGCTTATTTTTTTAGGATAACTCGTAATAACTGTCCCTAAGAAATTTGGCTAATAGAACTGACATACAAATAACATGTCATGATGATTGCAATGGAGGAGTGACGTACCATAGCACACTGTATAGGCTCACCGCTGCCTCTCCTTTTTTGCGATGTTCCATGAAATTGCCACATACATCTTGTACTTTTTCATTGTGTAACCCTATCTGCAAGTTGACACGGCTAATTTCAGACATCTCTACATGGTACTACATTGCATATCCCTTGCGCATATTTAAACCACCAATTAACGATTGTGTGCGTACCATAAACTAGCCATGACTTTGTATGCTGGACTAGTAGGCACTCTAAGGGAGCCTAATGTAGTGCACTGGAATTCCTACATGCCACCTGTTGGGGATATTGTTATTTGGGGTAAACCGGCCTACAGGGCCCGGGTTAGCCTCGTCAATAGACCCGAGATGTTGAAGCCCAAGGAGAAATAGAAGGGCCCAAGGCCTGTAATCGGTTTAGAGGTTCACAGGCGTAAACCGGCCTGAGATAAAACTTGCATTGTAAGTTAGGAATAGGGAGACCGACCCGGGCACGTTTATGAGCCGGAGGTCGGGACTTTGCAGACCGACGGGCGTCACCCGTGTATATAAGGGGACGACCCGACGGCGGTTTGGGACAGAGAAGAAGAACTCGAGGTTTAGGCGAAGCTTATCGCTCCCTAGCCCTCGAAACCCATCAATCCCATCACAACTAGACGTAGGCTTTTACCTTCATCGAAGGGGCCGAACTAGTATAAACACCGTGTCCTTGTGTCCACTTTTAACCCCTTCAAGCTAACCCGTTGCGATGGCTCCACGACTAAGTCCTCCTACTAGGACATCTGCCGTGACAAATCCACGACAGTTGGCGCCCACCGTGGGGCTATCGCGAGATGGTTTCAAGTTTTTGGAGGGCCACTTTGAAGGACTCGAGGGCTACGCTGTGGGTCGGATGACCAAGAGCCGCTGCGGAAAACTCTACATCGACAGCACAGGCTGGGGCCCCGACGCCGGCTCGATCGAGTACGGGTACCGGGTCCCCTTTGGCGGCATCCATGTTTTCGTCGTCAAGATCGGAGAACCGGGCCCCGAGTTAGGCATCTGCGCCGACCTCGTCGAGACAGCTCAGTGCACGAGATCGACCCTGGCTAAGCCGACCAGGAAGCACGCCTTCGTGGGAGTCATCCACGGAGGAAGCTACGAGGAAGGATCCGAATCCGGTGACGAAACCACCATCTACTCTGGCGATGAAACGTCGACCGGGGAAACCGAATCTCTTTACCAGTTGCAAGATGATCGGATCGGGGGCGGCTCCGATGGCAACAGTATTCCGGACCCCTCTGATCTGCCATATCGGGTTGGGATCTTCATGGCTGGAACACAGGCGGTGCCACGATCATCAACTGCAGCAGCAACGATCTCCGGATCGGCAGCAGCAACGGCTGCGCGGGCAGGAGGCCCTGCGGGATCACCAGCCCAAGTTTTGTCAGACCTGTTTGAAGCACTGGCAGCGCTCATGGCGGAAGCCAACCCGGTGGATCAGGAGGTTCACAATGCTGAGATTGCCAAAGTAAAAGAGCAGATCACTCAAGCTAAGGCGGAACTGGCAGCAGAAGAGATCAGGATGACGGCGGAGCGCGCCGCTTTGGATGCACAGGCTTACAGGCTCATGATGGACCAGAATGCGTCTCAGGAGGTCCTGAAGAGGAAATCCCGGTCTCGATTGCCCGCAGCCCTTGACGCCCGAAACCTCTTCAACACCCCGGGGGTAAACCGTGCGGAGGCGACAGTTGGCGCCCCGGTTCAGCACCGGATAATAAACCTGCCTCGTCACAACACTGGTACACCACAGGCCGTGCCAACACCGTCAGGTCATTATTCCAACCCGATGGATAACCTCGTCGCGGCGGCAGCTCGGCTGGAAGCCATTTCGATCGAAGGCGATTCGCCGCAAGACGTGGAGACACGCCGGGTCAAGGAGCTCCTTAGGACCGCGTTGGCCCAACAAGAAGCATATTCACAAAGCCGTGATCGGATTCACTCCACCCCTCGCCCCAGCAGGAGCCATAGTAGGCGCATGGAGGAGCCGGCTGTGTCAAGCAATGCCAGGCGTGAAGCGCTCCGCGGCAACAACCCGGAGAATATGGATCGTGCCCGTGCGCGGGAGGCCGGATTAGCGGCGCAGCATCAGGCTCGACAGCTTACACCTACCTTCCCAGCGGCTACGGTTGAACCGGGAGTGGTCTCCAGTTCTTTGGGAGTACCGTGCCTGGTTCCCGCTTTGCGCAACGTACTCCTGCCCAAAGACTTCAAAGGCCCCCGCAAGGTACCAAACTACACGGCAGCTCAGCCTCCGGAGACATGGGTGGAGAGCTATGAAATGGCTATGGAGATGCTGGATGTGGATGACACGGCGTGTGCCAAGTATTTTACTATGATGTTAGAAGGAACGGCCCGGACTTGGCTAAAGAGCTTACCGCCTAATTCAATTAGTTCATGGGCCCAATTGCGCGCCCGGTTTATCAAAAATTTCAAGGACACGTGCAAACAGCCAATGTCGATAGTTGACCTAGCAGCCTGCGTTCAGCAAGAAGGGGAATCAACTACCCATTGGGTGCGGCGGGTATCAGAAGTTTTGCACTCGTCAGATCGCATCAACGCAGACACCGCCGTGGTGCTGTTGGAAAGCAACTGTCGGTTTGGCCCTTTGAAGCTAAAGCTGGGCCGGATGAAGCGTGATTGTACAGATATAGGAACGCTCATGACCGCTTTAGTGAAGTATGCGGATTCTGACAGTACCAAGGATCCTGACTCTGGTGATGACAAAGCAGGGAAGGGAAAGAAGGATAGCAACACCAAAGGCCGGCAACATCGACCGACAGGTAATGGAGGCGGAGGTAAGCGTAAACCGGACGGGAGCATGGATTTTGTGGCCAACGCAAGTGCACAGAATAAGGGCCAGCGGCGTAAGGGGAAACAGCCAAGTTTCCGCGCAAATCCCGGTCCTAATCCGGAGCGTTTGAACTTTTTCTTAAACCAGCCCTGTCCGAAGCACGGAACAAAAGAGGAACCGGCAACCCATCTTTGGAAGGATTGTTATATCATGAAGGAATTCAAAAGCTCAAACACTTTCCAATATGATCACAGCTCCGGCGGCGGTTCAGGTTCCGGATCAGGGTACGGTGGCGGAAATTCCGGTCCAGGGTTCCAGGGTAATCCGGGCGGACAGGACAGCCAAAATAATCAAGGTAATCAAGGTGGTTACGGACAGCAGCAATCAGGTTACCAGAGCAACCCGAAACAGTTGAGTGGTGGACAGTATCATGTCTTTACTACAAGCTTGGACAAACGGGATAGAAAGCTTCAGAGGCGGGCAGTCAGTGCTATCGAACCGGCCACGCCTCACTATCTGCGCTGGTCGGAACAGCCTATCATATGGAGCCGAGAAGATCACCCTCCCAGGGTTTATAATCCGGGTCAGTTAGCATTGGTGGTGGCGCCTCAGGTGGGAGGTTATAAGCTCACCAAGGTGCTCATGGACGGAGGGAGCAGCATTAACATCTTGTATTATGAGACCTTCCGTCGCATGGGACTGGTAGATAAGGATCTCAAACCGACCAATACCGTGTTCCACGGGGTGGTGCCTGGCAAGTCTGCATATCCGGTTGGTAAGATAGCCCTTGAAGTGGTCTTTGGCGATAGTCACGATTCCAGATCAGAGACGCTGACGTTCGAAGTGGTTAAAATCCAAAGTCCATACCACGCTTTGTTTGGACGGCCAGCCTATGCAAAATTTATGGCGCGGCCCTGCTATGTATATCTGCAACTTAAGATGCCGGGTTACAAGGGCACTATAACGGTTCATGGGAGCCGTCGAATCGCTTTGGAATGCGAGGAAGGAGATGCGACTTATGCAGAATCGGTTTGTGCTACGGAGGAGCTAAAGCAGTACAAAGACAGTGTTGACCCGGAGGATATGACTTCGTTGAAGAAGCCAACCACGGACCACGATCCGGCCTTGAAGTTCAAATCGGCTGCCGAAACTAAACTTGTTGACTTTGTGCCTGGCGACTCGTCCAAGCAGTTCAGCATCAGTGCAAACCTGGATCCAAAATAGGAAAGCGCGCTCATCGAGTTCATCCGTGAGAATCGGGACATCTTTGCATGGAAGCCATCTGACATGCCTGGTGTACCGAGGCGACTCGCTGAGCACACCCTTAATGTGGATCCTAAGTATAAACCGGTAAAACAATTCTTACGCCGGTTTAACGAAGAAAGACGTAAAGCGATTGGTGAGGAAGTGGCCAGGCTCCTGGCAGCTGGGTTTATCGTCGAGGTTTTTCATCCCGAATGGCTTGCTAATCCGGTGCTGGTTCTTAAGAAAAAGGGCACCTGGCGCATGTGTGTGGATTACACAGACTTGAATAAAGCTTGTCCAGCGGATCCTTTTGCTCTCCCCCGGATTGATCAGATCATTGATGCTACGGCAGGTTGCGAGCGTTTGAGTTTTTTGGATGCCTATTCGGGTTATCACCAGATCAAGATGGCAGTTAAGGACCAGGAGAAGACAGCGTTCATTACTCCCTTTGGAGCCTTCTGCTATGTGTCTATGCCCTTCGGGCTTAAGAGTGCGCAAGCTACTTATCAACGGTGTGTGCAAAATTGCCTCCACAAGCAGATTGGCCGTAATGTGCATGCTTATGTGGATGATATTGTGGTCAAGTCACGAAAGAAGGAGACCTTGGTTGACGATTTGAAGGAGACTTTCGATAATTTGAGAGTGTACCAAATGATGCTCAACCCGGCTAAATGTGTTTTTGGTGTGCCTGCAGGCAAGTTGTTGGGATTTTTAGTATCCCATAGAGGAATTGAGGCTAATCCGGAAAAGATCACAGCCATCACCTCCCTGGCCAAACCGAAATGCGTCAATGATGTTCAGCGCATGGCCGGACGGATTGCAGCGTTAAGCCGGTTTATCAGTCGCCTTGGTGAAAAGGCGATCCCCTTGTATCAAATGCTCAAGAAGACGGATCAATTTGTCTGGAGCGCGGAGGCAGATAAAGCGTTCGAGGACTTGAAGCGGCAGCTAGTCAATCCGCCAGTTTTGGCAGCCCCTGTAGATAAAGAGCCACTCCTGTTATATGTGGCTGCGAATGCCAGAGCAGTTAGTGTGGCGATGGTGGTAGAACGAAAGGAGGCTGGAAAGGAACATCCGGTTCAGCGACCGGTTTACTATATCAGTGAAGTACTTATCGAGTCCAAACAAAGGTATCCGCATTGGCAGAAGCTGGTATATGGTGCTTTTATGGCAAGCCGGAAGCTGAGGCAATATTTTCAAGGACACCCCATCACGGTGGTCAGTTCTGCTCCTTTGGGTGACATCATACAGAACCGGGAGGCGACCGGTCGGATTGCTAAGTGGGCTATCGAGCTTGGGCCGCACGGTTTAAGATACGTGCCCCGGACGGCTATAAAGTCACAAGCACTTGTCGACTTCATAAACGATTGGACAGAGTTACAAGCGCCTGAAGAGAAGCCAGATAACACCTATTGGACTATTCATTTTGACGGGTCCAGGCAATTGGAAGGCTCGGGGGCTGGAGTCGTTTTAACTTCCCCACGAGGAGATAAGTTTTGTTATGTCCTCCGTTTAATGTTCCCCTGTACAAATAATGCGGCTGAGTATGAAGCTTTGCTTCATGGTCTTCGGATGGCTAAAGAGATGAATCTGAGCAGAGTTAGGTGCTTTGGTGATTCGGATCTGGTGGCTCAGCAGGTATCTGGCACCTGGGATTCTAAGGACCCGCTCATGGCTGCATACCGACGTGAAGTAGATATGGTAGCTGGGCATTTCAAAGGCTACCAAGTGGACCATGTGGACCGCAGAAAGAATGAGGCGGCGGACGCTTTAAGCCGCTTGGGCTCTCAGCGTAAACCGGTCCCACCCAATGTTTTCTTGGATGTATTGTATCACCCATCGGTACAGCTGCCCGGTGAGCTGGAGTTGGCTGTTCCTGATCCGGAAGCTCAATTAGTGGCGGCTCTTCACGTCACCCCGGATTGGACGCTCCCTTATCTGGCATACATGAACCGGGGTGAGTTGCCAGAAGACGAAAGCCTGGCTCGACAGATAGTACGGCGGTCCAAATCTATGACCATTCTCAAGGGAGAGTTACATCATCGCAGCGTGTCAGGAGCGTTGCAACGGTGCGTATCCCCTAAGGAGGGGTGCGAGATATTACGAGAAATACATGAAGGGGATTGCGGCCACCACGCCGGTTCAAAATCATTGGTGGCTAAAGCGTTCCGCCACGGTTTCTACTGGTTAACTGCTCATGCTGATGCAGAAGACCTGGTCAGGTTATGTGATGGTTGCCAGAAATTTTCCAGACGAGCACACATACCGGCTCAAGAATTGAGGATGATTCCAATCACTTGGCCGTTTGCGACTTGGGGGCTCGATATGGTTGGGCCTTTTAAGCGTTCCAAAGATAAGAAGACCCACCTACTGGTGGCGGTTGACAAATTTACAAAGTGGGTGGAGGCAGAACCTGTCAGTAAGTGTGATGTTGCCACGGCGGTTCGGTTTATAAAGAAGGTGATCTTCCGGTTTGGCTTTCCACACAGCATCATCACAGATAATGGTACCAATCTATCCAAGGGGGCCATGAAGGAGTTCTGTGCACGGGAGCATATACGGCTTGATGTTTCTTCGGTAGCACACCCACAGTCTAATGGTCAGGCAGAACGAGCGAACCAAGAGATCTTGAGAGGTATCAAACCCCGGCTTCTGGTCCCTTTGCAAAGGACGCCGGGTTGTTGGGTAGAGGAGCTACCGTCTGTATTATGGAGCATCAACACCACGCCTAACAGATCCACGGGGTTTACGCCGTTTTTTATGGTCTATGGAGCAGAGGCGGTTCTCCCAAGTGATATACGACATGACTCACCTCGCGTGGCAGCATATGTTGAAGCGGACAATGAGCAGGCACGGCAGAACGCTCTTGACTTGTTGGATGAGGAGCGTGACTTGGCAGCTGCCCGTTCAGCGATTTACCAGCAAGATCTTCGCCGTTACCACAGCCGTCGGGTTAGGACCAGAACCTTTCAGGAGGGGGATTTGGTGCTTCGGCTCATCCAGGATCAGTCTAATCAGCATAAATTATCCCCGCCTTGGGAGGGACCTTTTGTGGTCAGCAAGAATCTGAATAATGGGTCATATTACCTGATTGATATTCGAGAGCGCAAGGATTCACGCACATCAGAGGAGGAGACCGGCAGGCCGTGGAACATAGCTCATCTTCGACCTTATTATACATGAGCCTTGGGCTCTGTTTATGTACATATCATGACCATGTATATATTATGATTAATACAATAAACCGGAGCCTCGAGTAAAGCGGGGTCTCTGATGTTCTTCACATCATGTGTGTTTACCCCTGGAGGTCGCTTCACAGAAGTTCAAATTATAGATTCCAGTTTAAAAGCCGGTTCAAGGGAAGATGTCTCCTACAAGGCTGTGAAGTTCTTAATATCCGGTTCAATATCCCGGTTCAAGCATGAGGCTTCCTGTTCAAACATAGGTCGTATTTGAACCAAAGAGAACATAGCTATTCAAACATGGGGCTTCCTGTTCAAACATAGGTCGTATTCGAACCAAAGAGAACATAGCTATTCAAACACGGGGCTTCCTATTCAAACATAGGTCGTATTCGAACCAAAGAGAACATAGCTATCCCTATAAAGTCAGTGGGGGACCTAGTCGGCCTGAACCGTAGCTACACCTCCGGGGGGCTTGGTCATGCCTTGACGACGGTAATGCCTTCTGGCTGGCACATTTGCCACTGAATCAGTTGGGGACCTAATCGACTTGAACCGTAGATTACGCCTTATGGGAGCTCGGTCATGTCTTGATGATGGTAATGCCTTCTGGTCGGCTTTTTAGCCAATGAATCATTTGGGGGCTTGGTCGTGTCCGAACCAACGCAATGCCACTTGATCGGCCCTTGGCCACTGAGTCACTTGGGGGCTTGGTCGAATCCGAACCAATGCAATGCCATTTGACCGGCATATTTGCCACGATTCAGTTAGGAACCTAGTCGACCTAAACCGTAGCTACACCTCTTGGGGGCTTGGTTTATTTTGTCTTGGCGATGGTCACGCCTTCTGAACGGTTCATAGCAACCACTATTTGCATGCGTTTTACTATCGCGTTGCCTTTTCATATTTGGTTTTTGTTTTCTGCCTTTATTGTGGTGTTTTTTGTTATTCGGAACGTCAAGTATTTTTAAACCGATTCAGCTGACATAGCCTGGTCCGTTTTTTAACCCGGAGGCAAGTTACCCGGTTTGGCAAAGGCGCAGCACGGTTCATAGGGTCAAAAGATCTTGTGTACTCAGTAAAGACAGGAAACGTAAGCTGGAAAACGTCATTGGAAAGGGCATCAGTACCCGTGCGCGAAGGCACATTCAAATGCAGAGGTATTAAACTATTACAAGGCAGCGTAGTGCCTGAATATATTGTTTTTTGGCAGATTAAACGTCACCAATTAAGGTGAACCGGAGCGTTGATTACGCCTATTCGCCGCCTCGGTTCGAAGGCTGTGGATCATCTTGCGCCACATCCTCTTGGCTACCCATTGGCTGGAAATCAGCAGTGGTCCAGTCGATTCCCATTAGCGCTTGAAAGACAGCTTCTTCGTGAATCAGCAAAGACGGTTCAATGTCAGGGGCATAGGTATGCTTACGGATTGGAGGAATAAGATTTTCTGCTTCAGGGACCGGGGCAGCTACTCGCTTATTCTGGTTATCATACTGGGCTTGGTAATGGGTCAGATCTGCTTCTTCAGCCAATTGACAAGCTAGGGGGCGCACTGCCCGGTTTATCGCCCTCAAATCATCTTCACCAAAGTCTGAACCGTCTTCTTTCAAGCTGGGGTATCCTTGGGCCGCTTCGACAGGATCGAAATCTGGTACCCACGCTTTAGCCCGGATCAAGGCAGTGATGGCTCCAGTTCGAGCAGCTGATCTTTTCAACTCTTCAATCCGGGCTGGAAGCATAGATAGCCTTTTCAACGTGTCTTGAATCAGGGACGGTGCAGGGTTGTTGTGCGATGCAGTGGTGATAGCTCTTTGTGCTCCGGTGTACAACTGTTCAATTAGAGTATATGCAGCTTTGAGCTTCATCCGCACATCAGAACCCAAGTGTCCAATACGTGTGCCTGCAGTGTTTCAGGATGGATTACAAACCGGATATAAGATATAGCAGACAAAGTACAAATTGGAAGAGGGGCATTGAAAGAAGTTTACCGAAGACGGCAGAGGTCATAGAGTGTATTTGTCGCTTCACGGCGGATAATTCATCAACCACCGGTTTGAGAGCAGCTTCAGCATTTTCAGCCCTCTTCGTCAAAAGAGTTTTTTCGGTAGCCCAATCAGCTTGCTCCTTTTTTCGGCTTTCTTTCAGCTGCTCCATAACAGTTAAGGCTTTGGTCAATTCCTCCTTCGCTTTTTCAGTTTCATCCTGCTGGGTTTTTAAAGCTTCCTGAAGGTCCGAGACTTGTTTCTCTTTGGTCTTCAAATCCCCCTGCAGCAGGTCATCAGCAGTGTTCAGAAAATAGTGCACGGTTTGGAAGTATCAACCACACAAGCAAGTTATGTGCTCGATACTTGGGGGCTAATGCATACTTGATCTTAACGCATGTTTTACATTACAAAAGTCCCAGGGTTTATACAAGTATTTAAAACTTGGCACTTAGGGGCTAATGGTTATCTGATGATGTTTTCTGATTACGACCTATGTTGAAGCCCTGGATTTTCTAAACCGGACCTTAATTGTCAAGGCAGCCTGATCCGGATTACCATCTCGGTTTGGAAATATTGATAAACTAAGTTGCAATGGAATGAAACACAAGAGATTTACCTCAAGTTTCTCCTTCATCATCCTGATCATGCCAGCTTCATAATCCCGACTGGTGTACAGTCGGTTCAGGTACCCAGAATAAAGATCCGGGGCGCTTAAAGAGGCATACGTAGAGGAGTCAAGGTCCCATTTGCCCTTTATGGCCGAGATTTCGTCCTTGGCAGTATGCTTGGCCAAAGTAGCAGTGTTCCCCGGTTCAGAGCGGACAATGCCGGTAATCACAACATCGTCATCCTTGGAGTCGCTGCTCTGCAGTGGCCCTGTCGGTTTATCAGCAGTTGCAGAAGGGGGGATGGATTCATCAAACCGAACAGGACTGGCAGGCGGATTAGCATGGCTGGCAGATTTGGTAGGCCTTTCTTCAGCACAGGTGTCATCTTGCGGAGATAGATAATTCTGAGTATCTTCACGACCCAGAGCGTCAGCACCAGGAGTTTCCTCCGGTTCAGGAGCGGCAGTTCCTTCAGCCGGGTTATCCAGACGAGCCTTCTTGCTCGGTCTAGGTTTAGCCCTGGAAAAAACCCAAAGATTGAAAAAAAAACGGTATAAGATGGATTAAGAGACCCATACAGAGATATGTTGTGATCGGTCCAACTTACCCAATAACTGTCTTCAACGGTGGCAGTTGAGTGGCTGAAGATTCACCGGAAGATGAATGGGAAGTGACCTGATAATCGGAGTCAGATGGATTTAGAGGCTGACGAGTTAAACCTGCTTTAGGAGGAAAGCTAACGCATAAATCGGAGACCTCTGAGCGGCGTTTCCGAACCGGGCTGTTCGGTAAACCGGCGGAGGTAACTACCTGGCCGCTATGCCGGGTGGTGCGTCGAGCTGCATGTTGCTGGGTCTTCACAAGAAATTTGGGATCCAAGTAAGCAAGAGGGTGAGAAAATTTAATTTTCCGGTTTGTTTGGCGAGGTTTTTTCAAAGGCAAAGGAACGGCATCAGAAGAAAGAATAGTTACCTCTGGGCCTTCGGCATTGCTTGCTTCAGCGTCGTCCTGACAAATATCATCATCAATAAGACGTATAAAAAGCAAGCCAACTGAATCGAGGTCTACCCCGAGGTCCGGATTACCCACATCATCCTCCTCTAAATCCGGAGTAGAGGAAGCGGTGTTCCTTTTCCTCTGAGCGGGCTTCTTCACCCTCGTCTTGGGTCGGGTTACCTTTTCGGTCGGCTCTTGAAACTTCTTGCTCCAAAACGGATCATCTCCCTGTCTCAGAAAGAACTGGAGTTAGCAATATGTGTATAAGGAGATCATAAGTTCTATAATAAACAGAGGGGAGATACTTACAGCAAGTGGTTTGTTTGTGGCACAAAATGGAAGCAGGCCGGTTCGGGCGCAAGCATACTCCGGTTCATTTAGCATCTTTTTCACAGCTTCAGTGACTTCGTCCTCCGTCAGCTGAATGTTGCAGTGCCTCAAAGGATCATCAACCCGGCCCGTGTATTGGCACATTAAACCGGAGCGGATGCTAAGAGGCAGGATGCTCCATGAAATCCAGCAACGGGCAAGATCTACCCCCGTTAAACCGTTAGCCATGAAGGCTCTGAGCTTGGACAGCTGAGGGGCATATTTACTCCTCTCTTTGGCGGTTAGCCTTTGGGGGAAGGGGTGTGTATTGCTAAGTCTCTCTGGACGGAAGCCGGGCAGTGGATTTTCTTCAGCAGGGGAAGTATCCTTGCAATAGAACCAAGTGTGATTCCATTCTTGCGGATGACTATGCAACTTGGCGTGAGGATAAGTCACCTCTTTCCTCTTTTGAATCGTCACACCACCCAGTTCCATATTAGGGCCGTCGGTGAATTCAGTACGTCGGTTCAAATGAAAGCAGTCCCGGAACAGCTCTACAGTAGGTTCCTCCTGGAAGTACGCCTCGCAAAGCACTTGAAAATGGCAGATATTCGTGACTGAGTTTGGACCAACATCTTGTGGGCGCAACTTAAAGTTAGCCAGGACGTCCCGATAAAATTTTGAACCGGGTGGGTTAAAACCCCGGGCCAGGTGATCCGCAAACACCACTACTTCTCCCTCCTGTGGGGTAGGAGGACATTCATTCCCTGGAACCCTCCAATGGATGGCATTTTTGCTACTCAAAGCGCCAGTCAGAACTAAGTTGTTTAGTTGGGTCTCAGTGATGCGAGAGGGAACCCAGTTGCATTCGTACACCTGTTTTGCCATGAGGAAATCTACAAGACAAAGGTGTTCCGGTTTAAGAATAAGTGTGAGTGTAAACCGAAGATGCTCTTATATAGAGTCAGGTTATCTACAATGATATCAACCAGCGGTTCATCAAGGGGACTAATGGATGTGTGGATCGGTTCGTTCGCTTTGCTAAGAGTTAAACCGATCAGATCTAATAGTTGTGAATATGAAAGCAGAAACAGATCCTGTACGGATTCTTTCAAAGCAATGGATCTACAGCTAGGGCGAAAAAGAAATAAAAATATGAAGTTTGGCTCACAGCAGAACAACATAAGTTCGACAAGCAGGAAAAAGAGTGAGATCTAAGGAGATGGGTACAGATTTATGGCGACTGCTGAGAGGGACTACAAATCAGATACAGGTATCATCATCTGTTCGCAAAAACTGCTATGGGGATGAACAAGAAACAGTAACAGGATGACGAACCCTAGAACAGATCTAAAAGCAGAAGAGCAGAGGCCTTACCGGGATCCAAACGGATGTGGAAGGTCGCCGCGGTGCTCTGGACCGATCAGGTTGATGCAGCGGCCGGAGTTGATGCGGTGGCTGACGGCGGCGGCGGAGCTCCGAGGTCTGGGTCGCGAGGAAGACGAAGAAGGAGACGAAAGGGAGGAAAGGAAGATGGCCGTCAAGTCCTATTTATAAGGCGCGGCGCGCGTGTCAGGCGCGCGAATCCAGGGGCCGGAGATTTCGGGAGCCCAGCTGACGCCCTGATTGTTGCGGATTAGCAAATGGAGACGGTAAATCTGTGCTGATGTCATATCGGTTTACCGCAGCAAAAGAGACGAAGAAAACGGTGGTTCAACAAGTTACCGGAAGACATTTGAAGACAGAAATTCTTATTAAGGATTGATGTGAACCTGTTCAAATCAATCTGGGGCCTAATGTTGGGGATATTGTTATTTGGGGTAAACCGGCCTACAGGGCCCGGGTTAGCCTCGTCAATAGACCCGAGATGTTGAAGCCCAAGGAGAAATAGAAGGGCCCAAGGCCTGTAATCGGTTTAGAGGTTCACAGGCGTAAACCGGCCTGAGATAAAACTTGCGTTATAAGTTAGGAATAGGGAGACCGACCCGGGCACGTTTATGAGCCGGAGGTCGGGACTTTGCAGACCGACGGGCGTCACCCGTGTATATAAGGGGACGACCCGACGGCGGTTTGGGACAGAGAAGAAGAACTCGAGGTTTAGGCGAAGCTTATCGCTCCCTAGCCCTCGAAACCCATCAATCCCATCACAACTAGACGTAGGCTTTTACCTTCATCGAAGGGGCCGAACTAGTATAAACACCGTGTCCTTGTGTCCACTTTTAACCCCTTCAAGCTAACCCGTTGCGATGGCTCCACGACTAAGTCCTCCTACTAGGACATCTGCCGTGACAAATCCACGACACCACCTACGATTTTGTGTAATGTACTGCCCCTGTTCCTAAATATATGTCTTTGTAGAGATTCCAGTATGGACCACATACAGATGTATATAGATGCATTTTCGAGTGTAGATTCACTCATTTTGCTCCGTATGTAACCTATACTGGAATCTCTAGAAAGACTTATATTTAGGAATGGAGGTATGAGGTAGTATCATGTATGACATCTACATATCTAATTTAGCAGCCAGTAGTAGAAATCATTGTCTGCACAAAGGGATTACTGGTCGAAAATCCTAGCAAAGCACGCTGGCAGGCACAGAACAATACAAGAGAGAGAGACACGCTTACAAGATCATAGCAATGCCTCAGTCCAGGATCTTGGTTGGCCGAACTGTTAGATCCAGAAGAAACATCGTCCTTGTAGTTTTTCCCAGCTGCATAACAGGTAACAACGACCGGTTAGTATATTTGAAGTACATCGGGCAGGTGATGTTGGACGGGTTTAAAGGTGACAAGTACCTAGGCCGTGGCGGGTGCTTGGCATCTCTCTAGATGGTGGGAATCAGGTTAGAAACGTCGAGGGTGATGACGCTGCGCTGGCTGTCGGGGTCCGGTAAGGAGATCTAGAACCGTCGAGTAGGGTGTTTGTGCAGCGGCTTCGGTAGGGTGGACTACGGTGTGGGCGAAGCGGATCTGTGGCAGTGGACGAGGGCGTAGGTGAAGCTGCTCCGGTGGTTTGGTTAAGGATGGTGTCGATGACGCGGATCTGCGGCCGTGGACGGGGCGTCAGAAGCTGCTCCGGTGGTTTGTTAAGGATGGTGTCGACGATGCGGATCTGCGGCCGTGGACGGGGCGTCAGAAGCTGCTCCGGTGGTTGGGTTAAGGGTGGTGTTGACGATGCGGATCTGCGGACGTGGACGAGGCGTCAGAAGCTGCTCCGGTAGGTTGGATGAGGGTGCGAGGAAGCGGATCTGAGGCCGTGGACTTGTGAGTTGGCAAAGCGGCCCCGGTAGGGTTGAGAATGGTATAGGCGAAGCTACTCCAGTAGGGTTGATGATGGTGTCGGCGAAGCAGCTCTGGTAGGGTTGAGGAAGGTGTCGGCGAAGCGGCTCCGGTAGGGTTGAGGATGTAGGAAATATGCCCTAGAGGCAATAATAAATTGGTTATTATTATATTTCCTTGTTCATGATAATCGTTTATTATCCATGCTATAATTGTATTGATAGGAAACTCAGATACATGTCTGGATACATAGACAACACCATGTCCCTAGTAAGCCTCTAGTTGACTAGCTCGTTGATCAATAGATGGTTACGGTTTCCTGACCATGGACATTGGATGTCGTTGATAACGGGATCACATCATTAGGAGAATCATGTGATGGACAAGACCCAATCCTAAGCCTAGCACAAAGATCGTGTAGTTCGTATGCTAAAGCTTTTCTAATGTCAAGTATCATTTCCTTAGACCATGAGATTGTGCAACTCCCGGATACCGTAGGAATGCTTTGGGTGTATCAAACGTCACAACGCAACTGGGTGGCTATAAAGGTACACTACAGGTATCTCCGAAAGTGTCTGTTGGGTTGGCACGAACCGAGACTGGGATTTGTCACTCCGTGTGACGGAGAGGTATCACTGGGCCCACTCGGTAGGACATCATCATAATGTGCACAATGTGATCAAGGAGTTGATTACGGGATGATGTGTTACGGAACGAGTAAAAGAGACTTGCCGGTAACGAGATTGAACAAGGTATCGGGATACCGACGATCGAATCTCGGGCAAGTACAATACCGCTAGACAAAGGGAATTGTATACGGGATTGATCGAATCCTCGACATCGTGGTTCATCCGATGAGATCATCGTGGAACATGTGGGAACCAACATGGGTATCCAGATCCCGCTGTTGGTTATTGGTCGAAGAGTTGTCTCGGTTATGTCTACGTGTCTCCCGAACCCGTAGGGTCTACACACTTAAGGTTCGATGACGCTAGAGTGATAGGGAAAGTATGTACGCGGTTACTGAATGTTGTTCGGAGTCCCGGATGAGATCCCGGACGTTACGAGGAGTTCCGGAATGGTCCGGAGGTAAAGATTGATATATTGGACGAAGGGTTTTGGAGTCCGGGAGTGTTCAGGAGGTACCGGGTGATGACCAGCATGACCGAAAGGTGTTTCGGGAGCCCCGGCAAGTGTTGGGGGGCTTCATGGGCAAAGGGAAGGGGGCAAACCAGCCCACTAAGGGGCTGTGCGCCCCCCTGACCTATTCCCACATGACCAGGGGGTTTGGGGCGCCCCATCTAGGGTTCCCACCTCCTGGCTTGGGGGCCAAGTCACGCAAGGGGGAGATCCCATCTGCCCTGGCCGCCGCCCCCCCTAGGGGAAACCCAAGGGCGCCTCCCCTCCCCCTTGCCCCTATATATAGTGGAGGTTTTGGGGCTGCCCAAGACACGAGATGAACTCTCCCAAGGCGCAGCCCTACCTCTCTCCCTCCTCGTCTCTCGTAGTGTTTGGCGAAGCCCTGCTAGAATTCCGCGCTCCTCCACCACCACCACGCCGTCGTGCTGCTGCTGGACGGAGTCTTCCCCAACCTCTCCTTCTCCCCTTGCTGGATCAAGGCATGGGAGACGTCACCGGGCTGCATGTGTGTTGAACGCGGAGGTGCCGTCCGTTCGGCACTTGGTCATCGGTGATTGGGATCACGGCGAGTACGACTCCATCGACCCCGTTCACTTGAACGCTTCCGCTTAGCGATCTACAAGGGTATGTAGATGCACTCTCCTTCCCTCGTTGCTAGATTACTCCATAGATTGATCTTGGTGACACGTAGGAAAATTTTGAATTTCTGCTACGTTCCCCAAAAGTGGTATCAGAGCTAGGTTTATTGCGTAGATTCTTTGCACGAGTAGAACACAAAGTAGTTGTGGGCGTTGATTTTGTTCAATATGCTTACCGTTACTAGTCCAATCTTGATTCGGCGACATTGTGGGATGAAGCGGCCCGGACCGACCTTACACGTACACTTACGTGAGACAGGTTCCACCGACTGACATGCACTAGTTGCATAAGGTGGCTAGCGGGTTTCTTTCTCTCCCACTTTAGTCGGATCGGATTCGATGAAAAGGGTCCTTATGAAGGGTAAATAGCAATTGGCATATCACGTTGTGGTTTTGCGTAGGTAAGAAACGTTCTTGCTAGAAACCCATAGCAGCCACGTAAAACATGCAAACAACAAGTAGAGGACGTCTAACTTGTTTTTGCAGGGTATGCCATGTGATGTGATATGGCCAAAAGGATGTGATGAATGATATATGTAATGTATGAGATGATCATGTTCTTGTAATAGGAATCATGACTTGCATGTCGATGAATATGACAACCGGCAGGAGCCATAACAGTTGTCTTAATTTATTTGTGACCTGCGTGTCAAACGTAAACGTCATGTAATTACTTTACTTTATTGCTAACCGTTAGCTGTAGTAGTAGAAGTAATAGTTGGCGAGACAACTTCATGAAGACACGATGATGGAGATCATGATGATGGAGATCATGGTGTCATGCCGGTGACGATGATGATCATGGAGCCCCGAAGATGGAGATCAAAAGGAGCAAAGTGATGATGGCCATATCATGTCACTATTTGATTGCATGTGATGTTTATCATGATTTTGCATCTTATTTGCTTAGAACGACGGTAGTAAATAAGATGATCCCTCATTAAAATTTCAAGAAAGTGTTCCCCCTAACTGTGCACCGTTGCGAAAGTTCGCCGTTTCGAAGCACCACGTGATGATCGGGTGTGATAGATTCTTACGTTCACATACAACGGGTGTAAGCCAGATTTACACACGCGAAACACTTAGGTTGACTTGATGAGCCTAGCATGTACAGACATGGCCTCGGAACACAAGAGACCGAAAGGTCGAGCATGAGTCGTATGGTAGATACGATCAACATGAAGGTGTTCACCGATGATGACTAGTCCGTCTCACGTGATGATCGGACACGGCCTAGTTGACTCGGATCATGTAATCACTTAGATGACTAGAGGGATGTCTATCTGAGTGGGAGTTCATAAGATGAACTTAATTATCCTGAACATAGTCAAAAGATCTTTGCAAATTATGTCATAGCTCGCGCATTAGTTCTACTGTTTTAGATATGTTCCTAGAGAAAATATTGTTGAAAGTTAACAGTAGCAATTATGCGGACAGTAGAAGGCTTATGTCCTCAATGCATCGCTTGGTGAGCTGGACCTCGAACGTGGTCTGTAGATGTTGCGAACATCTGACATACACGTTTTGATGACTACATCATAGTTCGGTAATGATAAATGGTTTAGAATTGAGGCACCGAAGACATTTTTGAAATGTCGCGGAACATATGAGATGTTTCGAGGGCTAAAATTGGGATTTGAGGCTCGTGCCCACGTCAAGAGGTATAAGACCTCCGACGATTTTCTTGGCCTGCAAACTAAGGGAGAAAAGCTCAATCGTTGAGCTTGTGCTCAGATTGTTTGAGTACAACAATCACTTGAATCGAGTGGGAGTTGATCTTCCAGATAAGATAGTGATGTTTCTCCAAAGTCATTGCCACCAAGCTGCTAGAGCTTCGTAATGAACTATAACATATCAGGGATAGATATGATAATCCTTGAAATATTCGCGATGTTTGACACCGCGAAAGTAGAAATCAAGAAGGAGCATCAATTGTTGATGGTTAGTGAAACCACTAGTTTCAAGAAGGGCAAGGGCAAGAAGGGATACTTCATGAAACGGCAAATCAGCTGCTGCTCTAGTGGAGAAACCCAAGGTTGAACCCAAACCCGAGACTGAGTGCTTCTGTAATAAGGGGAACAACCACTGGAGCAGAATTACCCTAGATACTTGGTAGATGAGAAAGCTGTCGATAGAAGTATATTGGATAATCATTATGTGAATGTGTACTTTACTAGTACTCCCAGTAGCATCAGGGTATTAGATACCGGTTCGGTTGCTAAGTGTTAGTAACTCAAAATAAAAGCTACGGAATAAACGGAGACTAGCTAAAGGTGAGCTGACGAGATGTGTTGGAAGTGCTTCCAAGGTTGATATGATCAAGCATCGCACGCTCCCTCTACCATCGAGATTGGTGTTAAACCTAAATAATTGTTATTTGGTGTTTGCGTTGAGCATAGACATGATTGGATTATGTCTATCGCAATACGGTTATTCATTTAAGGAGAATAATGGTTACTCTATTTATTTGAATAATACCTTCAATGGTCTTGCACCTAAAATGAATGGTTTATTGAATCTCGATCATAGTGATACACATGTTCATGCCAAAAGATATAAGATAGTAATGATAGTACCACCTACTTGTGGCACTGCCATGTAAGTCATATTGGTATAAAATGCATGAAGAAGCTCCATGTTGATGGATCTTTGGGCTCACTCATTTTTGAAAAGGATTGAGACATGTGAACCATGTCTATTGGTATATACGCATGAAGAAACTCCATGCAGATGGACCGTTTGGACTCACTTGATTTTGAATCACTTGAGACATGCAAATCATACCACATGGGCAAGATGACTGAAAGCTTCGGTTTCAGTAAAATGGAACAAGAAAACAACTTGTTGGAAGTAACACATTTTGATGTGTGCAGTCCAATGAGTGCTGAGGCACGCAGTGGATATCGTTATGCTCTTACTTCACAAATGATTTGAGTAGATACTGAGCATATTTACTTGATGAAACACAAGTCTGAATTATTGAATGGTTCAAGTAATATCAGAATGAAGTTGAATATCGTCGTGACAAGAGGATAAAATATCTATGATATGATCATAGAGATGAATACCTGAGTTGCGAGTTTGGTACACAATTGAGACATTGTGTAAATTGTTTCACGACTAGTACCGCCTGGAACACCATAGTGTGATGGTGTGTCCGAACATCATAACTGCACCCTATTGGATATGATGCATACCATGATGTCTCTTATCGAGTTACCACTATCGTTCATGGGTTAGGCATTAGAGACAACCGCACTCACTTTAAATAGGGCACCACGTAATTCCGATAAGATGACACCGTATGAACTATGGTTTAGAGAAACCTAAGCTGTCATTTCTTATAAGTTTGGGGTTGCGACGCTTATGTGAAAAAGTTTCAGGCTGATAAGCTCGAACCCAAAGCGGATAAATGCATCTTCATAGGACACCCAAAACAGTTGGGTATACCTCCTGTCTCAGATCCTAAAGCAATAGGGATTGTTTCTGAAATCGGGTCCTTTCTCGAGGAAAAGTTTCTCTTGAAAGAATTGAGTGGGAGGATGGTGGAGACTTGATGAGGTTATTGAACCGTCACTTCAACTAGTGTGTAGCAGGGCACATGAGTTGTTCCTATGGCACCTACACCAATTGAAGTGGAAGCTTATGATAGTGATCATGAGACTTCGGATCAAGTCACTCCCAGACCTCGTAGGACGACAAGGATGCGTACTACTTCAGAGTGGTACGTAATCCTGTCTTGGAAGTCATGTTGCTAGACAACAAAGAACCTACAAGCTATGGAGAAGCGATGGTGGGCCCGGATTCCGATGAATGGCTCGAGGCCATAAAATCCGAGAGAGGATCCATGTATGAAAACAAAGTGTAGACTTTGACATAACGGCTCGATGGTTGTGAGGCTGTTGAGTACAAATGGATTTTAAAAGGAAGACGGACAATGATGGTAAATGTCACCATTAAGAAAGCTCGACTTGTCGTTAAGATGTTTCCCGACAAGTTCAAGGAGTTGACTACGATGAGACTTTCTCACTCGTAGCGATGCTAAGAGTCTGTTTGAATTAGTAGGTACTGCATTATTTATGAGATCTTGCAGATAGGATGTCAAAATATTGTTTCCTTGTTCTTGAGGAAAGGTTGTATGCGATACAACCAGAAGATTTTGTCGATCCTCAAAGATGCTAACAAGTATGCAAAACTCCAGCAATCCTTCTAAGGACTGGAGTAAGCGTCTCGGAGTTGGAATGTACACTTTGATGAGATGATCAAAGATTTTGGGGTTTATACAGAATTTATGAGAAACTTGTATTTCCAAAGAAGTGAGTGGGAGCACTATAGAATTTCTGATAAGTATATGTGGATGACATATTGTTGATCAGAAATGATGTAGAATTTCTGGAAAGCATATAGGGTTATTTGAAAGGTGTTTTTCAATGTAAAACCTGGATTAAGCTACTTGAACATTGAGCATCAAGATCTAGAAGGATAGATCAAAACTGCTTAATGGTACTTTCAAATGAGCACATACCTTGACATGATCTTGAAGGTGTTCAAGATGGATCAGTCAAAGAAGGAGTTCTTGCCTGAGTCCTAAGGTATGAAGCTAAAAGTTAAAGCTCGACCACGACAGGAGAAAGAGGAAGGACGAAGGTCGTCCCCTATGATTTTGTCATAGGCTCTATACAGTATGCCATGCTAAGTACCACACCTGATGTGTGCCTTGCCACATGTCTGGCAAGAGGGTACAAAGGTGATCTAGGAGCAGATCACCAGATAGCGGTCAAAATTATCCTTAGAGGAATAAGGATATGTTTCTCGGTTATGGAGGTGATAAAGAGTTCGACGTAAAGAGTTACGTCGATGCAAGCTTAACACCTATCCGGATAGCTCTGAGTAGAGATACCGGATACGTATAATGGAGCAACAATTTAGAATAGCTCCAAGTAGAACAGTTATTTGAAATGGCTCCAAATATAGCATAGAGATTTGCAAAGTACATACGGATCTAAATATTGTAGACCCGTTGACTAAAACCTCTCTCACAAGAAACATGATCAAACACAGAACTCAATGAGTGTTAATCACATAGTGATGTGAACTAGATTATTGACTCTAGTAAACTCTTTAGATGTTGGTAACATGGCGATGTGACCTGTGAGTGTTAATCACATGGCGATGTGAACTAGATTATTGACTCTAGTGCAAGTGGGAGACTGTTGGAAATATGCCCTAGGGGAAATAATAAATTGGTTATTATTATATTTCCTTGTTCATGATAATCGTTTATTATCCATGCTATAATTGTATTGATAGGAAACTCAGATACATGTCTGGATA
The DNA here is from genome assembly GCA_032464435.1 of Aegilops umbellulata. NCBI lineage: Eukaryota > Viridiplantae > Streptophyta > Magnoliopsida > Poales > Poaceae > Aegilops > Aegilops umbellulata. The sequence continues at coordinate 448,762,328 of CP136054.1, forward strand.
CATAGACAACACCATGTCCCTAGTAAGCCTCTAGTTGACTAGCTCGTTGATCAATAGATGGTTACGGTTTCCTGACCATGGACATTGGATGTCGTTGATAACGGGATCACATCATTAGGAGAATCATGTGATGGACAAGACCCAATCCTAAGCCTAGCACAAAGATCGTGTAGTTCGTATGCTAAAGCTTTTCTAATGTCAAGTATCATTTCCTTAGACCATGAGATTGTGCAACTCCCAGATACCGTAGGAATGCTTTGGGTGTATCAAACGTCGCAACGTAACTGGGTGGCTATAAAGGTACACTACAGGTATCTCCGAAAGTGTCTGTTGGGTTGGCACGAATCGAGACTGGGATTTGTCACTCCGTGTGACGGAGAGGTATCTCTGGGCCCACTCGATAGGACATCATCATAATGTACACAATGTGATCAAGGAGTTGATTACGGGATGATGTGTTACGGAATGAGTAAAAGAGACTTGCCGTTAACGAGATTGAACAAGGTATCAGGATACCGACGATCGAATCTCGGGCAAGTACAATACCGCTAGACAAAGGGAATTGTATACGGGATTGATCGAATCCTCGACATCGTGGTTCATCCGATGAGATCATCGTGGAACATGTGGGAACCAACATGGGTATCCAGATCCCGCTGTTGGTTATTGGCCGGAGAGTTGTCTCGGTTATGTCTACGTGTCTCCCGAACCCGTAGGGTCTACACACTTCAGGTTCGATGACGCTAGGGTGATAGGGAAAGTATGTATGCGGGTACCGAATGTTGTTCGGAGTCCCGGATGAGATCCCGGACGTTACGAGGAGTTCCGGAATGGTCCGGAGGTAAAGATTGATATATTGGACAAAGGGTTTTGGAGTCCGGGAGTGTTCAGGAGGTACCGGGTGAAGACCAGCATGACCGAAAGGTGTTTCGGGAGCCCCGGCAAGTGTTGGGGAGCTTCATGGGCAAAGGGAAGGGGGAAAACCAGCCCACTAAGGGGCTGTGCGCCCCCCTCACCTATTCCCACGTGACCAGGGGGTTTGGGGCGCCCCATCTAGGGTTCCCACCTCCTGGCTTGGGGGCCAAGTCACCCAAGGGGGAGATCCCATCTGCCCTGGCCGCCGCCCCCCCTAGGGGAAACCCTAGGGCGCCTCCCCTCCCCCTTGCCCCTATATATAGTGGAGGTTTTGGGGCTGCCCAAGACACGAGATGAACTCTCCCAAGGCGCAACCCTACCTCTCTCCCTCCTCGTCTCTCGTAGTGCTTGGCGAAGCCCTGCTAGAATTCCGCGCTCCTCCACCACCACCACGCCGTCGTGCTGCTGCTGGACGGAGTCTTCCCCAACCTCTCCTTCCCCCCTTGCTGGATCAAGGCGTGGGAGACTTCACCGGGCTGCATGTGTGTTGAACGCGGAGGTGCCGTCCGTTCGGCACTTGGTCATCGGTGATTTGGATCACGGCGAGTACGACTCCATCGACCCCGTTCACTTGAACGCTTCTGCTTAGCGATCTACAAGGGTATGTAGATGCACTCTCCTTCCCTCGTTGCTAGATTACTCCATAGATTGATCTTGGTGACACGTAGGAAAATTTTGAATTTCTGCTACGTTCCCCAACAGAGGAAGGTGTCGGCGAAGAGGATCAGAGGCCGTCGACGGGGGCATCGGTGGGGCGGCTCCGGGGGGTGTGGATGAATCATCTCCGATGGGGAGTACGAATGAGCCGCTGCAGATGTGCGACGGTTGACGAGAGTACCGACGAAGCAGATTCGGCGCTGTGGACAAGGCCGATACTGAATGGGCTGTGGTACAGTGGTGGATGAGCAGTCTACTTGTTTCTAGGGAAGGTGGGAGGGGTATATGAGGCCGCAGAAGCAGATCCGGCGAGGTGGACGCCGCTGGCAGTGAATGGGCTATGGTACGTCGGTGGATGAGCAGTCTAGGGTTTCGAGAGATGAGGGGAGAAAGGGCGATGAAGTACGGACAGCGTGATGCAAGATGCTCTGGTGCTGTGGAGTTAGTCGTTTTTGCGGGAGGGGAGAGGAAATGGGGGTGCCGTGTAGTGGGAGAACCGGAAGTTACCAAAGCACCCCCGACCTATCATGTAGATGAGGGCGGTATTGTAACTGCTGGACTCCGTGCACCAAGGACAAAAGGGGGATTTCGCATGCTAAAGACTAAGGTGGCGGAAATTTTAGAAGGAGGCGGGAGATTTTGCCGCCCGCGGGATCGTTTGTATCCAGTTTCAACTAATTTTGGACCGTGCTAGCGGGAAGGTCATGCTAGACTATGTACACGGGGCACGCGTCAGCAATTAATAACTGGTATGAAGTCGACCCTAGAAAAAAAGACAATAACTCGGGATGATGCGCCGATAACTTGGACGTTCACACGGGCATGGCCAATCATACGGGTGTAGTGGCGCGTTCACAAAAAAGGGATCAAACGCTCAGCCTATGTATTTCTCGTGTAAATAGATAATTTAGTGCCATTGGTTATTTACTTTAAACATAATGCATTGACGTGTTAGTGTAGAGGCGCACAAAAAGAAATGGATATCGTAGTCAGCTACTTAAAAGTGTTACCTCATATGATTACAAAGCCTCCATTTCATAAATTGCGTACCCGTTGAATTCATATATGAATATTACATATATTACTTCAAAATAGAAACTTAAATCATCCAAGACTAATGAATTTGAATGCAAGAGTAACAATGGTGCCTGTACATGATAGCTACATTGGTTGTTTGAAGAAACATCACTGTAACTTTGGCATGCACAACTGAAAAGGTTTATTTAAATAAAAAATGTGATATGTGAGTGTCCAATCTTTATAGCGTTGAATCGTTATTGTACCTTTGGCCATGATACGAAGTAGATATTGGCTTGTGTTCAAGCGATGCACGTCCACGATCGCTAGATACTGATACATGAATGAATTGTGCAATCTCTCTCACACGCATACATATCTCATTTCCCTGTGGGCATTAGAATCACACACGCGCACTTCATGTATTTCTCTCCCTCCGTCAGGGTTAAATTCGTCTTTCTACCCCGTCCTACAAGTCTCTCACACAGAAACACACACGCTCTCTATGTCTAACACGCCCACCCCTTTAATTCCGCCCACCCACAACCACCAATGTCTCAAAGTATAATAATGTCTCTCACACATATGCTATCTACCTATCCCTTAATATAGCTAGATATGTGTCACACAAACTCCTTCTCCCTACTAGCAAGATGCCCATGCGTTGCACAGAACATCAAGATGCATTTGTATGAGAAGTTTATCTTGTGGGAGAAAAGGATGAACGAGGGAATGCCTTATTTGCAAATGCGGAGAGGGGTGTGGTTATCTTTTTGCAAAATTGCCATAGTTTCCTTCCTATCCGTCGGATATAAATCGGATGGCCTATATTGCAGGATGGAAGGAACACCATAATCACCAACTCTGTTTTTATAAGAGTAGAGATATTTGAGTGTGACTGCCCCCCCACACACACCCACACTTCCCAACACCGAAGGAGTAGGGTGACACCTCAATCTTGATACTAATCTATCGACTGGCTTCTCTCTCAAACATACACACACACACTACCCCAAACCGAAGGAGTAGGGTGGAACATCGATCTTGATAATAATCTATCTACTCCTCTTTCAAACACACACACACACATACACACACACACTCGCTAGTTGTGCCTCTGTGCCTACCGCACACACTCTCGATACGTCTTTCTCTCCCTCCCCCCCAACAATGACAGCAGAAGGGTGACAACTCGATCTAATCATAATCTGTCAATTGGTTTCTCTCTCAAACATTGTGTCTCGGTGCCTCGCTCAGTAGCCCCCTCGATATGTAGACTTCTCGCGCGCGCACAGCTGTAGTGACGATGACGCTGAACCCAGTGTGCCTTGTTTTTACCGGCCTCATGTGATAGTTTTCACCCTGTTTTCTGTTAATTAACAAGGCAACCTTTTCTTTGTTACTACTAGTGAATCTGAAATCATTCGGGGCAGACATAAAATATATCACTTCAACCCAATTATCGCAGCAACTATTTTAAAAGAAATTAGCTAGCTGCCCATGCGCTGCATGGAACATCAAGATGCATTTGTATGAGTAGTTTATCTTGTGAGAGAAAAGGTTGAATGAGGGAAGGCCTTATTTGCGAATGTGGAGAGACGTGTGGGTATATTTTTGCAAAATTTCCATAGTTTCTTTCCTATCCGTTAAATATAAATCCGACGGCCTATATTACAGGATGGCACGCACACCATCATCACCAACTCTATTTTCTACTCCCTCCGTCCGAAAATACTTGTCATCAAAATGGATAAAAAGAGATGTATCTAAAACTAAAATACGTCTAGATACATTACCTTTTATCCATTTTGATGACAAGTATTTCCGGGCGGAGGGAGTATTTGTCTTTTTAGAGATTTCAACAAGTGACTATGACCGGACCTTACCAACATACTCAAAAAAGTAGTCCATAATTTTAATGTTACCCTCTTTTCTTGGTGGTGCAGTGCCATCTGGATACCTCATAAATAAATCAAGGACAAATCTGACCCCTTCCTGAAAAGACATACAGAGCAAAATGAGTGAATCTACACTCTAAAATATGTCTACATATACATCCGTATGTGGTAGTCCATTTGAAATCTGAAAAAGACAAATATTTAGGAATGAATGGAGTATATATAGGAGTAGACATGGAGATATATCTCCATCATGGTCTACAACAAAAATGTGCTGGGCTGGTTAGCGCCGGATGCTCGCAATGCGATGACATGAGTTCGAATTTTGTCTTTAACTTTATATTTTTATATTATATATTACTCTACTTATTTAATATATACTTCTTTCGCTACTGTATTGACAGTGGAACCCACAGAGTACTTAGAATAAAAGATTAAGGATGGACATGTTTCTTTTTAACTTTCTGTACGAAGCTGTAGCCATCCTGCAAGTCACGTGTACACTGTACATGCAATTAACTTTTTATAGAGGGACAATCATACAGGTAATTAACTCAAGTGGATTGGATGTCACTCTATTATTTCCAGCATAAAGAGCATCTCCAACGGCAGCCGACAAATTTCCTCCCGCTTCCTTAAGCGGAGGACGACATCAAATGCCAGCGGCATACATTTTTACAACTCTAACCAACCAGATGAAATTCGTGCAAACACGGACTGATTTCACATAAGCATGAAGGATTTCGTATAAAAAAGCCGGATCTTCATATAAACATGATGGATTTCATTACATTTACATGAACTAAGAGGTGCCAATCCGGCTCTCTTGTATAATTAATACTTCCTCCGTCCGGAAATACTTGTCCTAGAAATGGATGTATCTAGACTTATTTTAGTTCTAAATGGCCGCCCGCGGATCCTTTTGTCTTCCTCATGTCCGTCAGACACTTGCGGGGTCGACGAAGGTCCTCGGAAGAGACGAAGCAGCAAAGAAACCACCTGAATCCACGGTCGTCGCCTCGGCGGTGGCCTTCATGGGTCCCAAGTGGCGGCGGCCTCCCGTCTTCTACTTCTCCTCGATGATGGTGGCAGACACGGAGAAGTTGGCCACCGACTCGTCGCTCTCCACGCACCCGGCTTCTGTCTCTGCCTGCATGGCACTGCCGCAGGCACGAGAGGCGCGCCCACAGACACGGGAGGCGCGGCCACCGCAGGCACTGGTGGCGCGGTACGACGCGGCAGGGACGGCGCCCATACCGGCGTGCTCGCCGCCATGCCGGTGTGGAGCAACTCGCCACTCCTCATCGAGCTGAACTGGAGCGGCGAGTTGCTGAACCACGCGTCTGCTTCGGGTGGCAACTGACTCCGTCGGGCCAAGCAAGGTTGGTGAAGCACCGAGCGGCCTCGCCCGTATCCGGAGTGCTCGGCGGGCCACCCAGCCAGGTAATATGTCGGAGAACGGCTCATCGGAAGCCATCGGAAGAGTGGAGAAAATGGTGAAGGAGGAGATGGGGGAGCTGCAGAGGGGTGCGATTCTTGCCCGCTGTCTGTCTGGCCTCGTGTAAATAGAGGGCGGACGGTAGGAGCTTGGCCGGCGCTGGCCTCGTTTAAACTGAGGGCGGACGGGAGGAGCTTGGCCAGTGTTGCGTTTAATTCCGGCCCGCTCATGAACAGACGTGTGGCTGGAGTAGGATTCTCGGTTTGCATGCGGGTTTAACGGAGGGGTTTAATGGATGCGCCGGGCGTGCAGCGGGCGGTGCAGTACTATTCGATTTGATAGCAGTAATGAGCCGTCAAATCACAAAGGCCCTTGCCTCTCGTGAGACCGACCGAGCTAGACTGCCCCACTCTCTAGCCTTTTAAAAAATGTATATACTTCACTTTTGTACAGTAGTAGTATCGATGGATTGCGCCATGGAGCAAAACTTGAAATTAAAAAAAAGTGGTACATATAGAGAGCGCTCGTCGCCAAATTATGCATATAGTATTATTAAAATGGCTTGTCACAATAATGGTGTCCGGCACAAGTGCACAACCCACCCCTCAAATAAAACTAAGCACCCTGGAATTCTTTGACAAAACTAAGCACCCTGAAATTCTTTGACAACTAAACTGCTGGCTATATGATGTTGGCCATATATATTGTACGTATATAATGTGAAGAAACGAGTGGTAGTACTATACCAACTGAAATATGAAATGTAAGAAATACTAGTATGTACGTAATGAAGCGTTAAAGTAACAAGAAGAAACATAACATAGTTCTGCTGGGGGCTCAACACAACACACCCCTCAAATTAAATTAAGCACACCTAAAATTAAACTTTGCAACTATTCTGGTAGACACTGCATTAGAACCACCATGAGCAATGACACTGCCGCCTTACTCGGAGTCCTCGTCCACGTCCTCGACTTCGTCCTTGTCCCTCTTCCTCTTGGTCGATACTTCTTTGCTTGAACCGCACACTTGGCTGTTGCTCTTCATCCAACCCTTGTAGATATTGAAGCAAAGGTAGCCATCCATTGCAGCGTAGTGGATGTGGACTATATCTACTACATTGCACTGCCATGCATGACGATGAAACGTGTATGGAGGTTTCTCCAGTTTACCGTACAAAGGATGAACCCTGGCTCCTGCCAGGGTCAGCATTGAAGGCTGATGAGAGGACACCAGCCGATTCTTCTGTAGGTCAAAGGTGTTGCCTACAACGAGGCCTATCTGACGCATGACTTCTTTGTCATTACCAAAGTCTACAGTAACGAATTTGACTAGGTTACTCTCGAGGAAGTCCTTAAAATCCTGGCACTCAACATCGGCATGGCATATGTGGTAGACCAAGCATAAGTCATGCACGCAAACCGGGATCACGGCGGGCTTCTTCCTCTCTTCATCCTTTAGATCCTTCTCTCGTCCCAGGACTGTGGTGTACTCAACATCTAGCCCAGCGACCCACTCATCATCTGAGTCTTCGAACATGCGTCTGAAGCGAGAAAGGCATCCTTTCACCGTCGCGGAAGAACGGGTGTAGATGACGTCGAACTCATCGCCGGTGATGGTTCTAACCTTGTACTCACCGCCGATCGGGGAGATTTGGGATGCCATGGATTTGGGAGGAGGGTTAGGATTAGCGGAACTACCGTAATGTGAATGGACGGGACGACTAGGAGCGAACCGCCATAGTATTGAAGGATGTGCGGGGACGAGTAGGAGCTAACTGCCAGCATGCGAACAGCAGGGTAGTGGCTTTCCATTCTCCCATGATACGGGCTTCCGAGAGCCCTTGGATCTGAGATCGAAGTGTTGCATGGTGTGATTCTAGACCTATGGGTGAATATCCTATCCCGGAGGGTTATTCTGCAAATTTTCAGCAACTTAGCATGCGACCATTTGATCTCAGATCCAAGGGCTGCCAGCAGCCCGTATCGTGGTCGCGCCTACCACGACCGTCGTGTCGCTTGTGCGGTCGCGCCCTTGGATATTTAACACGGTGCGTTAGGCTATCTAATGTTGGCATGTCATACATAGTCATCACTTAGTCATTCATACTACAACAAGGTTTTGGCTATAAGGTTGGCTCTAAGTGTATTTATTTATTTTACTTCTCTCTATCTCTTTCTTCGTACTCCCTCCGTCCCATAATATAAGAACGTTTTTGACACTAGTGTAGTGCCAAAAACGTTCTTATATTATGGGACACAGGGAGTACTAGTATTTATTGCATTTGCCAAGGAGTGACCTCTTCCAATGAAATGGTGTTGCTAACTTTGCTTCATTTAATTAGCTATAGACTCAAAATTGTCTTTTCACCTAGGTACACGCGCTTAGCACCGTTTCTTCCTTGGGTCACCAAACTAGTCTCTCTCTTCTTGATTAACTTGCCACATCAGACTTTATGCCTATGTGGCAAGCTTAAGCACCTGTAGGAGCAAGTAAGTACAATAGTGCGCTTTACATGGCATTTTTGCATATGTGGAGGAAAGAGAGGCAAGGAAAAAGTGGAGAAGTGGGCTCTCATGCAAGAGCCAGCCTCTACTACATGGTGGAGCATTGGGAGACGCACCTGTTTGGAGGTGGTCAGGAATCGGGAGACTCACGCCGGTCGTAGCACCGCAGTTGAAATGATAATGGCAAGTCAAATCACGGGGCCCCACCTGTCCAGCAGTAACTCGCTGTCAAATCACACAACCCTACGCTTGCAGCAGCCTACTCCCTCGTCTTCTCGTGTCTCTATTGAACCGACTAGGCAGAACTGCCCGGCCTACCGCGCAGTATACTCCCTCCGTCTAGGTGACCAAGGTGGAGAGGAAAACGAGAGAACTTAATGTTTAGTATTTTCTAAGGCTGGTTGTAATGGTACTAGCCTTAGCAATTTTGACGAGGTGTCATAGAATTAAATGAAGAAAGAGAGAGAGTTGAGTACTATGTGTCATACATGACAATAAGTAAAGTACTACATGATACTAATATATGATACATGGCGCAGGAGTACTAAGTATTATTCATACAGTTTTGTTAGAACTCATCTAGATGAGATATAATTTGGTCTCATTCATCTTTTATAGCCATTGGATGTGATGCTATATAAGATGCGTGTGTGCTGACGTCGGTTGTATTTGTTCTTGTGCAACGAACTGACCACTGCATGTCATGTTTTATAGCCTCAAGTCATTAAAAACATACAAGCCCCACATCTCTTCTTGGTTGATTCCTCTATTTATGTCAAAAAATAAGAAACAACGTGAGAGTTAATGCACCACGCCTATGTGTTTACTATTTGGTTTTCGTAAGATGACTTAATACTCACCTAGACGGAGGGAGTATTCGATTTGACAGCGGGCGGCGCAGTTCTCGATACGGCTTTAATGCAGATGAGGGAGGGAGTAGCGGTTCCCGATATGTTGAACGGCCAATGCATCCTCCGTCAGTTAATGCATGAGGGAAGTAATGGGAGGAGGTCCGGGAAAAGAGGCTGCACGATGTGAATGCAACGCAGGTTGCCCTCATTGCCCTCATATAGAGGCGCCCCTCCATTCCAATGCATCTACCACATCCTACGCACCTAAGCATTTGCCTAAGCACCTACACTAAGCGCAAAAGAGCTCACTCCAGACCCATGGCGGCGATGCGCGTGAGCGGCCAGCGGCTGCGCCAGATGGTCCACGACGCCGGCCTGCGGCATGGCGCCGAGGATCGTCTCCAGACGGTGTTGGAGACTGGCTAGTGGATGGCCGTCGTCGACGCCAACTACGACTCTCAGTTGGACCAGATGATCGTTGCCACTAGCAACAAGTTCACCGTCCTCAAGAAGCTCGCGGACGACATCGCCGTACTCCTCCAGCCCGCGTGCCCGGGCTCCTCATTGCCTGCCATCCTAATCGGCCTCCATGGCCGGAACCTCTTTCAAGCACTGGTGGCCCTGCGACTGCCCGCCGACGCCACGAAGAATGTCCACCTGGAGGTCGCGCTCGCCGCGAGGCGCCTCGCCCTGCAAGAATTCGTCGACCTACACATCCATGTGTACGAGCAAATTGTGTACATAGGTATCTACAAGGCCAGTGAGGATGCTACGACGTTGGCCTTTCTCAACCGGCTGGAAGCCTTGGATGCCTTTGCTGAGAAGCACCTCGACCTCGCCACAAAAGCCGCCGCTCCTTAGCCGCCGGTCGGTGGCCCGACGCACTAAGTTGAGGAGGAGGAGGTCGTACATTCGTGGATCCATCTTTCTTCTTGCCTTCTATAACCACCACTGCGATCGCATCATCGTGGCCTAAATTATTATTGTGTTGTTGCATTCTCGTTCCATTCAATACCGACATGTGCGATCCCTTTCCTTAATTATATGCATCACTGTATCTAGTACTCCATCCGTCAATTTATAAGTTGTGCTTACCTTTTCCATCAACTTCATGCAATGCGCGGGCATCTTGCTAGAAACACTAGAATATGTCTATATAATCCGTATGTGATAGTCCATTTGAAATCTAAAAAAAAGACAAATATTTAGGTACGGAGGGAGTAATATATTAGGAGTATATCAAAACAATAGTGATTTTTTTCAAGTTTGTGAACAAATACTACTATTCTACTACTTTGGATCCGTCGCAACACACAGGCACATTGCTGGTAAAAGGAAAAGGCCTCCTGCGTTCGCGTCGCACCCCCACATGCCCGGGAATCGGGAGTACAACACGGCCCGTATGGCACGACACATAGCTTAGGGAAGGCGTGTTGCCTAGCATTTACACTTTCATGTGGGACCGCCGTTGAGCAAACCGACACCCCGCTCGCCGCCGGGTTGGAAAAAAGAAACAAGGGGAAGATCTAGCTGTAGCACGGAAGCCAAGAAATTTGGTGTCAGACGGAGCTCGTTGATAGAGTAGGAGCATTCCGTACTAGTACTACTCCTAATAGTACCAAGTTTGTACTCCTAATACTATATTACTAGTACTACCACTATACAACTAGTAGGTACGTGCATGGCACACCATCGTAGGAACAAAAAATAGGAAGATCTTGTTTTGGGTGATTTATCTTTTTTTTAATCAATGTAGTATGAATAATATGATGTGGGGGCACCCATGAAGCTTATGTGGCTTGGTTGCATGGCTACAGAAGGTTAGAGAAAAATAAATAGATAATGTGTTTAGAGTGCACTCCACTAAATAGATATACTTTGGATCCATTGCAACGGACCGGCACATCTATATTTATATCCCCTATATAGTGTGTGAAAAACTTTGAAAGTTGGTCGTTGGATGAAGCCAATCCGACGGTACAAAGATGGCAAATCCGAGCACTACTGGTCGTTGGATATCATCCACCAGATTCTGCCACATGTATAATCTTGAAGACTCCATGGTTGAACTTAATTCATGACTAACTTTGCCACAACTAAGCTTAGGCAAAGTTATTAGTTCTTCAAAATGAGAGCCACAAGTTGGCAAGCCTAAGGGAATCTTGCCACATTTTTTGTGTGTATGTCATGTGGGGCCTTAGTGTGGCTTGCCTAAGGTGTGGCTTGAACCAAACACTCACCTAAGTTAATCAAACTTGCCTAACCTTACATTCCACCAGATTTTTCCACATGTTATAATCCAGAAAGCTCCACATGTAGAAGCATAATGCACAAACCACCAGAATCTCATGCGTGCAATGCACGTGTACCTTACTAGTACTAGTTGGTAGTAGTAAGAAACAAATTCCAGTTTTGGCACGAGCTCGTACTGCGGGAGCACCACAAGGCCTGCCGCAGGAGTTACATTTCCCTCTCGGGGCCCACGAGACCGAACTTCAGTGTCTTAGTGCCCGACCTATGAGTCAATGACATGCGGACCTTAAATGCGGCTGGCCCACATGTCATTCTCATGGTGGTGGCGTGGTTTGCGACTCACTCGTTCGAGATGAACCAGCCGGTGGGGGCGTGGCCGTGGCGAGGGTGCCACAGCTGGGCGTCGAGGCGTTACGAGGCATAGATGGCCACACCGGCGGGTACTACCTGTAGTACATAAGTACTCTAGCTGAGGATTGATGCCCGGGACGAAATGTGTCATAGCCGCTGGACGAAAATTCGATGGTGCGGGAGTACGGATCGGAGCACAGCAGCGGAGCAGGCAAACCGCATCCAATCGGGTGTGTCTGTGGTAGAAAGTTGATGGTCGCCGCAGTTCAGCTGGCTCGCATGTCATGCACACAAAGGCAGAGGAGCGGTGGGGCCGGGAGGGATGAGGGGCACGTCGGGGGGATGAGGATCCCCTGACACGAACAATCCTACCATTCTATCACTGACATGTGGGACCCATAAGCATGGGTCCCACCTGTCAGTGGAGGAAAGGCAGGGCAAGGCAGTGATAGCCACGTCAGAGGATCCATGTCCATGTTGGGGGACGTCGTGTTGGGGAACATAGTAATAACTAAAAAAATCTACGTGTCACCAAGATCAATCTAGGAGATACTAGCAACGAGAGAGAGAGGGAGTGCATCTTCATACCCTTGAAGATCGCTAAGCGGAAGCGTTACAAGAACGCGGTTGATGGAGTCGTACTCGCGGCGATTCAAATCGCGGAAGATCCGATCTAGCGCTGAACGGACGGCGCCTCCACGTTCAACACACGTACAGCCCGGGAACGTCTCCTCCTTCTTGATCCAGCAAGGGGACAGGAGAATTTGAGGGAGAACTCCAGCAGCACGACGACATGGTGGCGATGGAGCTCGTAGTTCTCCAGCAGGGCTTCGCCAAGCACTATGGAGGAGGAGGAGGTGTAGGAGGATGGAGGGCTGCGCCAGGGAAGAGGTGTGGCTGCCCTCCTACCCCTCCACTATATATAGGGGCAAGGGGAGAGGGGGAGGCGCCCTAGGGTTTCCCCTAGGGGCGGCGGCCAAGCAGATTGGATCTCCCTAGGGAAAATCCTAGGGAGACTTGACCCCCAAGCCAAGCAGGTGGAGGTGCCCCACCTCCCCAAGTAACATGGGAAAGGGTGTGGGGGGCGCACCACCCCTTAGTGGGCTGGTTTGCCCCTTCCCATTTGGCCCATGAGGCCCTCCAACACTTGCCGGGGCTCCCGAAACACCTTTCGGTCATGCTGGCCATAGCCTGGTATCCCCATAACACTTCCGGACTCCAATACCCTTCGTCCAGTATATCAATCTTCACCGCCGGACCATTCCGGAACTCCTCGTGACGTCCGGGATCTCATCTGAGACTCCGAACTACCTTCGGTAACCACATACTATTTCCCATAACAACTCTAGTGTCACCGAACCTTAAGTGTGTAGACCCTATGGGTTCGGGAACCATGCAGACATGACCGAGACACCTCTCCGGCCAATAACCAATAGCGGGATCTGGATACCCATATTAGCTCCCACATGTTCCACGATGATTTCATCGGATGAACCACGATGTCGGGGATTCGATCAATCCCGTATCCAATTCCCTTTGTCAATCGGTATGTTACTTGCCCGAGATTCGATCGTCGGTATCCCAATACCTCGTTCAATCTCGTTACCGGCAAGTCACTTTACTTGTTCCGTAATGATGATCCCGTGACTAACTGCTTAGTCACATTGAGCTCATTATGATGATGCATTACCGAGTGGGCCTAGAGATACCTCTCCGTCATACGGAGTGACAAATCCCAGTCTCAATTCGTACCAACCCAACAGACACTTTCAGAGATACCTGTAGTGCACCTTTATAGCCACCCAGTTACATTGTGACGTTTGGTACACCCAAAGCATTCCTACGGTATCCGGGAGTTGCACAATCTCATGTTCTAAGGAAATGATACTTGACATTAGAAAAGCTTTTAGCAAACGAACTACACGATCTTGTGCTATGCTTAGGATTGGGTCTTGTCCACCACATCATTCTCCTAATGATGTGATCCCGTTATCAATGACATCTAATGTCCATGGCCAGGAAACCATAACCATCTATTGATCAACGAGCTAGTCAACTAGAGGCTCACCAGGGACATGTTGTGGTCTATGTATTCACACATGTATTACAATTTCCAGTTAATACAATTATAGCATGAACAATAGACAATTATCATGAACAAGGGAATACAATAATAACCATTTTATTATTGCCTCTAGGCTTTATTTCCAACAGTCTCCCACTTGCACTAGAGTCAATAATCTAGTTCACATCACTATGTGATTGTAATGAATCCAACACCCATGGGGTTTGATCATATCTCGCTTGTGAGAGAGGTTATTAGTCAATGGGTCTGAACCTTTCAGATCCGTGTGTGCTTTTCAAATCTCTATGTCATCTTGTAGATGCAGCTACCATGCGCTACTTGGAGCTATTCCAAGTAACTGCTCTACTATATGAATTCGCTTTACTACTCAGAGTCATTCAGATTAGTGTCAAAGTTTGCATCGACGTAACCCTTTACGACGAACTCTTTTACCACCTCCATAATCGAGAAAATTTCCTTAGTCAACTAGTTACTAAGGATAAGTTTGACTGCTGTCATGTGATCCATTCCTGGATCACTCTTGTACCCCTTGATTGGCTCATGGCAAGGCACACTTCAGGTGCGGTACACAACATAGCATACTGTAGAGCCTACGTCTAAAGCATAGGGGATGACCTTCGTCCTTTCTCTCTCTTCTGCTATGGTCAGGTCTTGAGTCTTACTCAATACTCACACCTTGTAACACAGCCAAGAACTCCTTCTTTGCTAATCTATTTTGAACTCCTTCAAAATCTTGTCACGGTATGTATTCACTTGAAAGTACTATTAAGCATTTTTTATCTATCCCTATAGATCTTGATGCTCAATGTTCAAGTAGCTTAATCCTGGTTTTCCATTGAAAAACACTTTTCAAATAACCCTGTATGCTTTCCAGAAATTCTACATCATTTCTGATCAACAATATGTCAACAACATATACTCATCAGAAATTCTATAGTGCTCCCACTCACTTCTTTGGAAATACAAGTTTCTCATAAACTTTGTATAAACCCAAAATCTTTATCATCTCATCAAAGTGTATATTCCAACTCTGAGATGCTTACTCCAGTCCTTAGAAGGATTGCTGGAGCTTTGCATACTTGTTAGTACCTTTTAGGATTGACAAAACCTTCTGGTTTTATCACATACAACCTTTCCTCAAAAAAATTGTCGAGGAAACAATGTTTTGACATCCTATCTGCAAGATTTCATAAATAATGCAGTAACTGCTAATACAATTCCAACAGACTCGTAGCATCGCTACGAGTGAGAAAGTCTCACCATAGTCAACTCCTTGAACTTGTCGGAAAACATCTTAACGACAAGTCGAGCTTTCTTAATGGTGATACTTACCATCATTGTCCGTCTTCCTTTTAAAATCCATCTGTACCCAATAGCCTTATGACCATCAAGTAGTTCTTCCAAAGTCCATACTTTGTTTTCACACATGGATCCTCTCGGATTTTATGGCCTCGAGCCATTTGTCGGAATCTGGGCCCACCATCGCTTCTCCATAGCTCGTAGGTTCATTGTTGTCTAGCAACATGACTTTCAAGACAGGATTACGTACCACTCTGAAGTAGTACACATCCTTGTCGACCTACAAGGTTTGGTAGTGACTTGATCCGAAGTTTCATGATCACTATCATAAGCTTCCACTTCAATTGGTGTAGGCGTCACAGGAACAACTTCTTGTGCCCTGCTACACACTAGTTGAAGTGACGGTTCAATAACCTCATCAAGTCTCCACCATCCTCCCACTGAATTCTTTCGAGAGAAACTTTTCCTCGAGAAAGGACCCATTTCTAGAAACAATCACTTTGCTTCCGGATCTGAAATAGGAGGTATACCCAACTGTTTTGGGTGTCCTATGAAGATGCGTTTATCCGCTTTGGGTTCGAGCTTATCAGGCTAAACCTTTTTCACATAAGCGTCGCAGCACCAAACTTTTAAGAAATGACAACTTCGGTTTCTCTAAACCATAGTTCATACGGTGTCATCTCAACGAATTACGTGGTGCCCTATTTAAAGTGAATGCGGTTGTCTCTAATGCCTAACCCATAAACGATAGTGGTAATTCGATAAGAGACATCATGGTATGCACCATATCCAATAGGGTGCAGCTATGATGTTCGGAGACACCATCATACTATGGTGTTCCAGGCGGTATTTGTCGTGAAACAATTACCACAATGTCTTAATTGTGTGCCAAACTCGTAACTCAGATATTCTTCTCTATGATCATATCATAGACATTTTATCCTCTTGTCACGATGATCTTCAACTTCACTCTGAAATTACTTGAACCTTTCAATAATTCAGACTTGTGTTTCATCAAGTAAATATACTTAGCATCTAATCAAATCATCTGTGAAGTAAGAACATAACGATATCCACTGCGTGCCTCAGCACTCATTGGACTGCACACATCAAAATGTATTACTTCCAACAAGTAGCTTTCTTGTTCCATCTTACTGAAAACGAGGCCTTTCAGTCATCTTGCCCATGTGGTATGATTTGCATGTCTCAAGTGATTCAAAATCAAGTGAGCCCAAACGATCCATCTGTATGGAGTTTCTTCATGCATATATACCAATAGACATGGTTCGCATGTCTCAATCTTTTCAAAAATGAGTGAGTCCAAAGATCCATCAACATGGAGCTTCTTCATGCGTTTTATACCAATATGACTCAAATTGCAGTGCCACAAGTATGTGGTACTATCATTACTATCTTATATCTTTTGGCATGAACATGTGTATCACTACGATCGAGATTCAATAAACCATTCATTTTAGGTGCAAGACCATTGAAGGTATTATTCAAATAAACAGAGCAACCATTATTCTCCTTAAATGAATAACCGTATTGCGATAAACATAATCCAATCATGTTTATGCTCAACGCAAACACCGAATAACAATTATTTAGGTTTAACACCAATCCCGATGGTAGAGGGAGCGTGCGATGTTTGATCACATCAACCTTGGAAACACTTCCAACACATATCGTTGGCTCACCTTTGGCTAGTCTCCGTTTATTGTGTAGCCTTTTATTTCGAGTTACTAACACTTAGCAACCGAACCGCTATCTAATACCCTGGTGCTACTAGGAGTACTAGTAAAGTACACATTAATATAATGTATATCCAACATACTTCTGTCGACCTTGCCAGCCTTCTCATCTACCAAGTATCTAGGGTAGTTCTGCTTCAGTGACCGTTCCCCTCATTACAGAAGCACTTAGTCTCGGGTTTGGGTTCAACCTTGGGTTTCTTCACTAGAGCAGCAACTGATTTGCCGTTTCATGAAGTATCCCTTTCTTGCCCTTGCCCTTATTGAAACTAGTGGTTTTACTAACCATCAACAATTGACGCTCCTATTTGATTTCTACTTTCGCGGTGTCAAACATCGCGAATAGCTCAAGGATCATCATATCTATCCCTGATATGTTATAGTTCATCACGAAGCTCTAGTAGCTTGGTGGTAGTGACTTTGGAGAACCATCACTATCTCATCTGAAAGATTAACTCCCACTCGATTCAAGTGATTGTAGTACTCATACAATCTGAGCACATGCTCAACGATTGAGCTTTTCTCCTTAGTTTGCAGGCTTAAGAAACTTGTAAGAGGTCTCATACCTCTTGACTTGGGCACTAGCCTGAAATCCCAATTTCAGTCCTTGGAACATCTCATATGTTCTGCGATGTTTCAAAAACGTCTTTGGTGCCTAAAATCTAAACCATTTAGCATTACGCACTGAACTATCATGTAGTCATCAAAACGTGTATGTCAGATGTTCGCAACATCCATAACCGACGCTCGAGGTTCAGCACACTGAGCGGTGCATTAAGGACATAATCCTTCTGCGCAACAATGAGGACAATCCTCAGTTTAGGACCCAGTCCGCATAATTGCTACTATCAACTTTCAACTAAATTTTCTCTAGGAACATATCTTAAACAGTAGAGCGTAAGCTACAACATAATTTGCAAAGACCTTTTGACTATGTTGATGATAATTAAGTTCATCTAATCAAATTATTTAATGAACTCCCACTTAGATAGACATCCCTCTAGTCATCTAAGTGATACATGATCCGAGTCAACTAGGCCGTGTCCGATCATCACGTGAGACGGACTAGTCATCATCCGTGAACATCTTCATGTTGATCGCATCTACCATACGACTCATGTCCGACCTTTCGGTCTCTCGTGTTCCGAGGCCATGTCTGTACATGCTAGGCTCGTCAAGTCAACCTAAGTGTTTGGCATGTGTAAATCTGGCTTACACCCATTGTATGCGAACATTAGAATCTATCACACCCGATCATCACGTGGTGCTTCGAAACAACGAACCTTCACAACGGTGCACAGTTAGGGGGAACACTTTCTTGAAATTATTGCGAGGGATCATCTTATTTATGCTACCGTCGTTCTAAGAAAATAAGATGTAAACATGACAAGCATCACATGCAAATCATAAAGTGACATGATATGGCCAATATCATCTTGCGCCTTTTGATCTCCATCTTCGAGGCGCGGCATGATCACCTTCGTCACCGGCATGACACCATGATCTCCATCATCATGTCTTCACGAAGTTGTCTCGCCTACTATTACTTCTACTACTATGGCTAACGGTTAGCAATAAAGTAAAGTAATTACATGGCATTTTTCATTGACACGCAGGTCATACAATAAATTAAGACAACTCCTATGGCTCCTGCCGGTTGTCATACTCATCGACATGCAAGTCGTGATTCTTATTACAAGAACATGATGAATCTCATACATCACATATATATAATTCATCACATCCTTTTGGCCATATCAAATCACATAGCATACCCTGCAAAAACAAGTTAGACGTCCTCTAATTGTTGTTGCATGTTTTACGTGGCTGCTATGGATTTCTAGCAAGAACGTTTCTTACCTACGCAAAATCCACAACGGTGATATGCCAATTGCTATTTACCCTTCATAAGGACCCTCTTCATCGAATCCGATCCGACTAAAGTGGGAGAGACAGACACCCGCTAGCCACCTTATGCATCAAGTGCATGTCAGTTGGTGGAACCTGTCTCACATAAGTGTACGTGTAAGGTCGGTCCGGGACGCTTCATCCCACAATGCCGTCGAATCAAGATAAGACTAGTAACGGCAAGCAAATTGAACAAATCATCGCCCACAACTGCTTTGTGTTCTACTCGTGCATAGAATCTACGCATAGACCTAGCTCATGATGCCACTGTTGGGGAACGTAGTAATAATTCAAAATTTTCCTACGTGTCACCAAGATCAATCTAGGAGATACTAGCAACGAGAGAGAGGGAGTGCATCTTCATACCCTTGAAGATCGCTAAGTGGAAGCATTACAAGAACCCGGTTGATGGAGTCGTACTCGCGGCGATTCAAATCGTGGAAGATCCGATCTAGCGTCGAACGGACGGCGCCTCCGCGTTCAACACATGTACAGCTCCAGGACGTCTCCTCCTTCTTGATCCAGCAAGGGGAGAGGAGAAGTTGAGGGAGAACTCCAGTAGCACGATGACATGGTGGTGATGGAGCTCGTAGTTCTCCAGCAGGGCTTCGCCAAGCACTATGGAGGAGGAGGTGTAGGAGGAGGGAGGGCTGCGCCAGGGAAGAGGTGTTGCTGCCCACCCACCCCTCCACTATATATAGGGGCAAGGGGAGAGGGGTAGGCGCCCTAGGGTTTCCCCTAGGGGCGGCGGCCAAGCATAATGGATCTCCCTAGGGAAAATCCTAGGGAGACTTGACCCCCAAGCCAAGCAGGTGGAGGCTTGCCTCCCAAGCCAGGTGGAGGCACCCACCTCCCCAAGTAACATGGGAAAGGGTGTGGGGGGCGCACCACCCCTTAGTGGGCTGGTTTGCCCCTTCCCATTTGGCCCATGAGGCCCTCCAACACTTGTCGGGGCTCCCGAAACACCTTTCGGTCATGCTGGCCATAGCCTAGTATCCCCAGAACACTTCCGGACTCCAATACCCTTCGCTTTATATATCAATCTTCACCGCTGGACCATTCCGGAACTCCTCATGACGTCCGGGATCTCATCTGAGACTCCGAACTACCTTCGGTAACCACATACTATTTCCTATAACAACTCTAGCATCACCGAACCTTAAGTGTGTAAACCCTACGGGTTCGGGAACCATGCAGACATGACCGAGACACCTCTCCGACCAATAACTAATAGCGGGATCTGGATACCCATATTAGCTCCCACATGTTCCACGGTGATCTCATCGGATGAACCATGATGTCAGGGATTCGATCAATCCCGTATTCAATTCCCTTTGTCAATCGGTATGTTACTTGCCTGAGATTCGATCGTCGGTATCCCAATACCTCGTTCAATCTAGTTACCGGCAAGTCACTTTACTCGTTCCGTAACGCATGATCCCGTGACTAACTGCTTAGTCACATTGAGCTCATTATGATGATGCATTACCGAGTGGGCCCAGAGATACCTCTCCGTCATACGGAGTGACAAATCCCAGTCTCGACTCATACCAACCCAACAGACACTTTCGGAGATACCTGTAGTGCACCTTTATAGCCACCCAGTTACATTGTGACGTTTGGTACACCCAAAGCATTCCTACGGTATCCGGGAGTTGCACAATCTCATGGTCTAAGGAAATGATACTTGACATTAGAAAAGCTTTTAGCAAACAAACTACACGATCTTGTGCTATGCTTAGGATTGGGTCTTGTCCGTCACAGCATTCTCCTAATGACGTGATCCCGTTATCAATGACATCTAATGTCCATGGCCAGGAAACCATAACCATCTATTGATCAACGAGCTAGTCAACTAGAGGCTCACTAGGGACATGTTGTGGTCTATGTATTCACAGATGTGCTACGGTTTCCAGTTAATACAATTATAGCATGAACAATAGACGATTATCATGAACAAGTAAATACAATAATAACCATTTTATTATTGCCTCTAGGGCATATTTCCAACACGTCGTGCCGTGGGTTGGAGCGGCATCGTGGGAATCGCGTGTGGGTGTGGCAGTGGTAGAAACAAGAAACATGATGGTCGCCGTGGTTCAACTTCCATGGACAAGTTGTCATGTCTGCTGACACATGTATATCAAAACTAGAGTGTTTATATTTCAAGCACGTGAACAAGTATTATTCTACTACTTTGAATCCATTGCAACGCACGGGCCAGCACATTGGTAGTAGTAGTGTCCATCTCTATCTCTAGAGGCCTTCCCTCGTTCATCCTTTTCTCTCACAAGATAAACTACTCATACAAATGCACCTTGATGTTCTGTGCAACGCATGGGCATCTTGCTAGTAGGGAGAAGGACTTTGTGTGACACATATCTAGCTATATTAAGGCATAGGTAGATACCATATGTGTGAGAGAAATTATTATACTTTGAGACATTAGTGGTTGTGGGTGGGCGGAATTAAAGAAACAAATCTCGAGTTTGGCACGAGTTCGTGCTGCGGGAGCACCACAAGCCCTGGCGCAGGAGTTACATTTCCCTCTCAGGGCCGTCGGGACTGAGCTTCAGCGCCTTACAATACCTACCTTTGAGTCAATAACATGTGGACCCGATAGGTGACTGGTCCACATGTAATGCTCCCGTAGGCAGGGGCAGTGAGGCCAAGAGGGGTGAGCCGCAGGTCGGGGACGTGTGGTTTCATGGTTCGAGCGGCGTCGTGGAATCGCGGGTGGCTGTGGTAGAAACTTGATGCTCGCCGCATTTTAGGTGGCCCACATGTCATGCACACAAAGGCAGAGGGGCGGTGTGGCCGAGAGGGGTGAGGCGCACGTCGGGGTGCGTGTGATACGTCCATTTTGCATCATGCTTTTATATCGATGTTTATTGCATTCTGGGCTGTTATTTCATGTTATGTCACAATACTTATGGTTATTCTCTCTTATTTTACAAGGTTTACATGAAGAGGGAGAATGCCGGCAGCTGGAATTCTGGGCTGGAAAAGGAGCAAATATTAGAGACCTATTCTGCGTAACTCCAAAAGTCATGAAACTCCACGGAATATCTTAAAATAAATAAAGAAAAATCCTCGCCAAAGATGAAGGCCAGGGGTCCACACCCTGCTCACGAGGGTGGGGGGCGCGCCCCTACCTTGTGGACCCCCTGGTGGCTCTCCGACGCCCTTCTTCTTCTTCTTCTTCTTCTTCTTCTTCTTCTTCTTCTTCTTCTTCTTCTTCTTCTTCTTCTTCTTCTTCTTCTTCTTCTTCTTCTTCTTCTTCTTCTTCTTCTTCTTCTTCTTCTTCTTCTTCTTCTTCTTCTTCTTCTTCTTCTTCTTCTTTCTTCTTCTTCTTCTTCTTCTTCTTCTTCTTCTTCTTCTTCTTCTTCTTCTTCTTCTTCTTCTTCTTCTTCTTCTTCTTCTTCTTCTTCTTCTTCTTCTTCTTCTTCTTCTTCTTCTTCTTCTTCTTCTTCTTCTTCTTCTTCTTCTTCTTCTTCTTCTTCTTCTTCTTCTTCTTCTTCTTCTTCTTCTTCTTCTTCTTCTTCTTCTTCTTCTTCTTCTTCTTCTTCTTCTTCTTCTTCTTCTTCTTCTTCTTCTTCTTCTTCTTCTTCTTCTTCTTCTTCTTCTTCTTCTTCTTCTTCTTCTTCTTCTTCTTCTTCTTCTTCTTCTTCTTCTTCTTCTTCTTCTTCTTCTTCTTCTTCTTCTTCTTCTTCTTCTTCTTCTTCTTTCTTCTTCTTCTTCTTCTTCTTCTTCTTCTTCTTCTTCTTCTTCTTCTTCTTCTTCTTCTTCTTCTTCTTCTTCTTCTTCTTCTTCTTCTTCTTCTTCTTCTTCTTCTTCTTCTTCTTCTTCTTCTTCTTCTTCTTCTTCTTCTTCTTCTTCTTCTTCTTCTTCTTCTTCTTCTTCTTCTTCTCTTCTTCTTCTTCTTCTTCTTCTTCTTCTTCTTCTTCTTCTTCTTCTTCTTCTTCTTCTTCTTCTTCTTCTTCTTCTTCTTCTTCTTCTTCTTCTTCTTCTTTCTTCTTCTTCTTCTTCTTCTTCTTCTTCTTCTTCTTCTTCTTATTCTTCTTCTTCTTCTTCTTCTTCTTCTTCTTCTTCTTCTTCTTCTTCTTCTTCTTCTTCTTCTTCTTCTTCTTCTTCTTCTTCTTCTTCTTCTTCTTCTTCTTCTTCTTCTTCTTCTTCTTCTTCTTCTTCTTCTTCTTCTTCTTCTTCTTCTTCTTCTTCTTCTTCTTCTTCTTCTTCTTCTTCTTCTTCTTGGTGCATTCTCTGTGGGAGACGGCTTCGCAACAAGCTCTTCGGACCTTGCAGCTGTCTGGAAACTCACACGGGCATCGGGGGCGACATACTTTATCCGCTTGTGTGTCAAGGAGAATTGTCCCATCCAGACGACCTTAATGCCACCGTCTCGTCACCCTTCTGAAGATTTGTACCGAGCACAAAATTTGCTATGTCGAATAGGGATGGTGTCTGTTTATCACAATTTTCTACAGGAATTTTGATTCTGGTTTGTAGGTCAGCGATGCTTTTCAAATCAAGGTTGTACGGCTCAGCTTCTGTTTGTCCCCTTCGATGGCTGCCCCATAGAAGTATACGTCCTCCCGAGACAAGAAATCGTGAAGCTCACCTGGTATGGAGGGCGAGTGTATGATGTGGTACACCAAAACATCATCTTCGAGGCACAGCTGAAGGACGGCGGCGCGCTGGATCTTCCCAGGGGCATGCTCCGTGTACTCTGCGTCGAGACCGATGACCCTCGTCTCTACCTTTTCGAGGGAGTTGGATATATTGTTGATCCACTGCCGAACAACCCTTGGGTGGACGGTGACGGTGGCAACTATGCGCATCGAGCCTTAGACGAGGACATGTTGGACGCTAAAAACCTGCATCTCGATCTCTTTCGCCGTTTGGAACCGCTGGAACGGAGGGCTATGGTTTGGAGAATCAGGATTAGATGGCTAGTCTAACTGAAGTAGTAGATGATTATTTAAAGAGGTTAAAACAATGTGAACGCAGTGGGGTTTGGATGCAAATGAAGACGAAGGGGAGGTGAAGAAGCCGAGGAGAATCGGTTCCCGATGGATAAGTAAATGGGAGAAGTGGCATGCAGGCAGTTGATTAGACGGCTAGGTAGACTAA
Source organism: Aegilops umbellulata (assembly GCA_032464435.1). NCBI lineage: Eukaryota > Viridiplantae > Streptophyta > Magnoliopsida > Poales > Poaceae > Aegilops > Aegilops umbellulata. Next base: position 448,786,392 of record CP136054.1, read on the forward strand.
ACGAAAAGGCTATGCGGGTAGACTGATGAGTCGTACCTGTTCGTGTACGTGCCCATCCTTCCTGATAGGTGGGACCTATGCAAACAGATAAAAAATGTGTCGTAGTTTTTTTTGAGCGCGTGAGTGGGAGACACAACATTCTCTGGTTAAGGAGTACTCCCTCCGTTTAGGTGAGTATAAGTCACCTTATGAAAATCAGGTTTTCCCAAAACCTTTAGGCGTGGAGCATTAACTTGCTGCTCGATCCCCTCCCAGCCTCTTTAGCCAGCGTTCTCTTCCTCTGCTGCCGCGTTCTACCTTTCCATTTTTCCTCTTATCAAGTGTGGAACGATCTGCATGCCGTCCTTGATGCACCAGAACGACCACTGCATGCATCGCGGCAGGGCGTTGATTGGGCATGCACGAGAATTTGGTTCTACTCGCAATATGGATGATACCTGAACGATGAAGTGAACAGGCATGCTAGCACGGGAGACCTATTTCCGTTATACAATACTGGAGTACTCATGTTCCTACTACTACTACTACTACTACTACTACTACTACTACTAGTAGTAGTAGTAGTAGTAGTAGTAGTAGTAGTAGTAGTAGTAGTAGTAGTAGTAGTAGTAGTAGTAGTAGTAGTAGTAGTAGTAGTAGTAGTAGTAGTAGTAGTAGTAGTAGTAGTAGTAGTACAACTGTGGTACACTTTATGGTCAAAATACTATTCATCCGGTCCTCACAGTGAATTGACAACACCCTGCGCCTGACACTAGTCCAGGCGGCGTATTCGGGTTACCAAAGTCAGCCTCACTCTATGCACTGTGCAGTCTGTCACCGCCACTGTACAGCACATTGGCGCCTTGCCTCGTCTCCCTCTCCGCTCCCATAGCACCACTCCATCTCCATCTCCTTCTCTGTCTTCGTCTCCGTCTCCATCTCACTGTGCTCCCGTGTACCGTCGCCTCACTCGCCTCCCCCAGTACCACTATTCCCTCGCTAGCCGCTCCAACACCGACATCCTTCTCCCCTGTAAATCAAGCTCCCCTTCCGAACTCCACCATGGCCGAATGCGAACCACGCAGCATCCATATGAGCCGCGATTGGAGCAATCTCCCCAGTGACATCCTCGACCTCTGTTGTTCGTGTATGGATATGTTGAGCGCCCTGTGGCTGGCTGCATGCTCGAGGGACACGCACACGGCCATCATCGAAGCGAGGCCTAAGCTTTTCAAGACACCCTGCTTGCTGCTATCTAGTCTTGCAAGATTGGCTCACCATGATACGGAGGCGTGCATGATGCCGCTCGACTTCAATCCGATCTCCATTAGCCGAAACTTCTTTGCAGGTATGTAGTGGGTCGCCGTACATCATTTCCCTCGACATCGATCCGATCACCATCGCCTGAAACTTCTTGGCAGGTATGTACTGGGTCGGCATGAACAACCACTAGATGAGTGCCTTCAGAGAAGACGGTAAAAAGTTGGTGCTCGTGAACTTCCAGACCTCCCATGAGATTATCCTTCCTCCGTTGGATTATATAGAGTATTACCATCACAGTCCAAGTCATCTAGATTACTACGTCAGTTGGACGGACCTTGTTTTGCAGAAGATTGTAATCTGCCAAGTGCCCACACGACATGCGAATTACGCAGACTTCAAGCTAATTGCCCTGTTCGACCGCGGACTCGCCTATCTTTACGCCGGTGCCTTCTTTAGCTGGAGACAACTCGGCTTGCAGTGGATCATCGTCAAAGCTGATACACACTTCTGTGATGCTATTGAACACAATGGCATCATCTACGCGATCGACAAAGCAGATGGCACCATGTATTGCTGGGACGGCGCGTGTAAGTTGTTAATGATGACGCCATGACACTGTTTGAACTTTTTGTGATGATTGGCATATCCCTGTTTGAGCAAAATTTGAGTAGAACTATGGCAATGTATTAGAGACGCCGTAAATCAGCTATATTTGGAATGAGTTAATTCATGCGATTGTGACCATGTCATTACAGCCAATTTGTACCCTGAATAATCAAACGGTTAGGAATATATGGATATTATCCTTATTTTACAATAATCTATATACTACTACTAAATATGAGTGTGTATCAATGGCCATGTTAGTTTCCTCATTTTCATGATGTAGAAACATGCACCACACTGTTGGTTTCATCTAACCATACATTAGGGAAGTAAATGTGCATATGGAGAATTCTATATTTGGAAGTAGTGAAATCCTGCAATGCTTACCATGTGTACATACCTATATTCGCCCTTCAGCAATCAATGGCTAGAATAATATCCTCACAAAAATTTTGCCCACAGAACACGAGTATATAACAATGCATGGTTTGTTAGTTACCTTGAAGAATTTGTTTGTGAGGACAGAACATGATTACATAACATGCATGACATGGTAGTTTCCTGTGAAGAATCAATTGTCAGATAACATGAGTATAACCATGCATGGCACTTCTATATTTTCGAACCCAGTATACATTTCCCTATATTTTCCTCCAAGTTCCAACAGGGACATATCAATGATGTTTCTTGCATTATCCTACTCATACTCTGAACAATGCTGATCTTACATTAACAATGCCTGTCCTTTTTGATATGATGTAGTGTCCCTACAGTTACTGCCCTTTGTAATCACACCACCTTTGCCAAAAACAGGGAAGCACAACTGGTTCCTCGCTCGATCAGACGACGACAAAAGATTGATGATCATTCGGACACATGAGCCAGAAAACTTATATTGCAAAAAACCCACTGTATACAAGCACTGTGTAATACGTGAGTATCCGGATAGTGGCTGTTATGTCTATGAGCAAGATACCAGCTTGTTGGGGCCTTTAGGATTTTTTTAGTTGGAGGCGGGTAAACAGCCTTGGTTCACACTCTCTGTTTCTCAGAATAAATTATCCGATTAACCAGGAGATCACCGTTGGCAAGGACCTTGATGGCAGAGATGCTCTGTTTGCTATGGAAAACTGTGTCTACACGGCGAGCCCTAGGGGTTCGGGAGCAAACTCCCCTGATTGTCAACGATACAGCCTGCAGCCAAAAGAAGGTGAGAATGACAAAGGCATCTGGATTAAGTTTGATCCTTGGATGTCTCAATTACGACAGGCAGTGATGTGGTTCAAGCCTTCAGGTTGATAGGTAATTGGGCTGTTGCATCGAAAGGGTGGAGTATTGGTGTCTCCAGATCACTGGTCGCTGAAGCGGGGCTGCAAATTATGATGGTGTTTGATCATCTCTTCGAATGACTTTGTTGTCTTTGTTGCTGGTTCTGGATGGGTAGTTCTTTCTTTTGTTATGCATATTCCTTGTTGTTTGGTCATCCTCGTCTATGTCACTCTTACTATCTAATAGTTGCTTCTGTTTAGAATGTCATTCTTGTCTGGATCACGAGAGTCTGAGCATTGCAGATGGGTGCGTTTTGGTGGTGTAGCAAGACTTCTTATGAACTATCATGTCTTGTTGTTTATGTCAGTAGTAGTCACTAGTCAGTGTTTGAATGTTGTATATATCGTTGTTTCGAACTGTTTATTGTCTCGAACTACTGGTGGGCTAAATAAGGGCATCACCATTCCCCAGTGTTCAGAGTATATCTCCTTTTTTCATGTTATATAATTTGAGCTCAGTGTCTTTTCGATGATGTACACTTGTTTGGGCCAGTGAGGTGTCGTCGAATATGGGCCGAGTAGTAACACAATGCCAAACAGGTCAATTATGACTCTCAGGCCGGGCTCTCAAAAGATCCTAAAAAAGGCCGGGCTCTCCAAAAAAGAAAGAATAAGGACTCTTAGGCCGACATGTGGGCGCCACCGGTGTTTTCATGCGCTTGCGTGCCGAGAGCATATTGGCGTGTGCTCGAAATTCATGCTACCTTTTCATCCCCAGTCTCCCGCTCCTCCCCCACCTCTGGAATCTCGATTCCTACTCTAGTTCCCCCAAATGCCCCTCCTGTACTCCCTGTACTCAAGCGCACTATCATGTCGCCGGTCAACACGGATCTCCGAGCCGGAGATCCTAAGGTCCGTCTTGCCTTTGATCGCTGCGTGCTGTCGCTCAACAGTGGCATGGCGGCGCTTGACGACCAGTTTGCCGGCAAAGTGCTGATGGTAACCATCAACGGCGACCGGCCTCCCGTCTCGCCGGACGACCTTGTCAAAGCTCTTGGCATTGCGCACGGCATCCAAATAAGTGACTTGCACGTCGAAGGTCCGCCACCGGCTGATTTCTTCGTCAGGTTCCGGACAACTTTCGACTGTAGTCGTGTGTTCGAATCTTCCCGGCGTTTGTTCTGCGATGGCGTGCTGGTGAGCTTTGATCGGTGGCACCCAGGATGGGGCTCGGTGCCCTCTGAGCTTGAGTTTTTAACAAAGCTTACCTTCCACGACATGCCTCGACGTGCTTTGAACAACGAGTCCATGAACGAGCTTATCAACGACCTTGGAGGTGAGCTCGTAAGTATGTTTGTTCCTCCAGACAGCTGGGCTCTGACGGTTATGGCATGGATGAAGAAGCCGTCCACCATACCGAAGGTGATCGGTGTTGAGATACCGGTGCAGGAACCGGGGTTGTACTATTCATCGCCACCAAGGCCGCCACGGACCATGTTAGGGATGTACCTGTATCGAGTGTTCGTGCATGTCGAAGAAGTGGTCAATCCATCAATCGAAGTCCTGCCACTGCCGCTGGTGCCAGGGTCCGTCGACGACGTCCATTACAGGAGTCAACGCCAGACTTTACCCGTGTTGCTCGAAACGATGGATGGCACAGGGCCTACTCCATCGCGTGGCGGAGGCCACTGCTTCTTTGGGAGAAGAGGCAGGGCTGGCTGCCTAGATGTGCTCTAATTTGAGGTAACAACTGAATCTTGTCAGATATTAGTTAAATCCGAGCTATGGGTGTGAAGCACTGATATGCCAGTACATTTGATTGTGACCTGTTCTAATTTTGTACCTGAATTTTTTTTAGAAAGGGATGTACGTCAACTTAATGTGCTAGCAGAACTTATTGTGTTGTATGTCTGTTTTCTTTGCATAGCATTCAAGATATTTCCCCGTCATTGATAAAGACGATGAACCGTTATGTACGACTTCGTTGGTTTCAACATAGCCCTTCCCGTAGCGATCCACTGCTTCCATCTTGATTGTGCCGCCTGCGTGAAATTTTTGTATGCAAGTTCAGTGTGCTATGATGTTCTATATGATTGTGTCAACTATATAAGTTTTTACTGAGCATCAGCAATGCATATGGCTGAAAGATGTATTTACGAGCATCGACCGATGGGTCTCTCTCTATCTCTATCTCTCTCTCACACACACACATACACACACACACGCACACGCACGCACACGCACAAGCGGGGCCCGTTGAATTATTTATTTGCTCGTGACAGCTTTTGATTAGGTTCCACTGTAATCTAACTTTTTTCTTAAGTTATTAATTGAGCTCAGTGACTTCAAAAAGTTGTACAGAAGCCTTGTTTGGGCCTTTCCGGCGTCGCTGAATGTGGGCTGAGTAACCATGTTAGGTTGTACTGTACTACACAGACCTTTCTTTTCAACATCAGCAATGCAACTGGGCCGACAGTTGTACACAATATTCGGGTCAACTTGTTATTCTCTATTGCGCTGGGCTGCAAACTTTCCTAGGAGGTATGCGTTAGGCTTAATAAGAAAATGGACTTTAAGAAATGATAAATGGGATGTAATTATAATAACTGGACAGTTACTATGCACCAAACACGTAATTAGTTTGAAAAATTTATTATTTTTGGAATTTGAAATTTTTAATTTCATTACCTGTTGCGCGCGCAATATTTCGTTGGATTTTAATGTAATACAACTTTATTTCGAAATTATATTTAACCTAACTAGAAATTTTGGATAAAATATTTCGGATCCCATCAAAATGTGGGAATTTTTTTGAATTCTGTTTTGAGGGGTTGTTTGAAACTATTAATCGTTGTCCTAGCTAGAAGTTGAGTTGTACTTTTAACAAACTGTAAATGGGCTGTAATAAATTTCATCAGAATTAAAAAATGGGCTGTACATTCTTACAAATCGCAAATGGGCTATACGTTCTCTGCCAAATCTGAGCTGTGGGCCTAATAAGTTGAAGCGTACCAAGGGCTTTGTCAACTTAGTCAATATAAATGATTCTAGCTGCAGTGATCGTACGACGTCCATCCAACGGCCGTAGTGCTTCTTCAACCTCTGGTCTTCTTGCTCCAGCCGCCCAAAGCAGCGCCGGTCGTGTTGCATGCTCCTGCCTCCCGTGGCCGGCTGTGATGCCGCGGAGGCCTCACCGCACCGTACTACTCCCACCGCTGGCCAGGCCATCCCTCTACTCACCCACACCCCTGTTATTCTGTGGCGACGGCAGCCTCACACCGCAGCCGAACCAGTGAACCCTCATACTCCTCTCCGCACGTGCTTCCACTACTGCGTCTTCCCCGGCTCCGCGTCGTCCCCTTCCTAGGCCTCGCCCTCATCCAGACCACCACCCTGGTGCTCTCGGCACGGTGTGGTCAATGTGGTCAACGACCGACTTCCATCGGAAGAGTACTGTATGTGGAGAGGCTGACAGCTGGGTCCAGGCGGCCGCAAGGAAGTGCCTCCTTATTACGCGCAAAATAATTATTCCTCCACCTGACAGCAGGGACCCACCAAACGGGCCACCTTATTTCATGACAAAAACATTCCACCCCTGACTGCTGGGACCCACCGGACGGGCCAGCGTATTTTGCAAAAAAAAACGTTCCCCCCGCTGTCACCTCGGACCCACCGGAAGTGCCTCCTTATTACGCACAAAAAAATGAATACTCCCCCTGCTAGCTGGGACCCACCATGGTGGGAGGCTGACTTCTGGGCCTACTAAGTTGACTGGGATGGGGGCCTTTGTCAACTTTAGTCAATATGAACGATTCTAGCACCAGTTACCGTACGATGTCCATCCAACGGCCGTAGTGGTTCTTCAACCTCTGATCTTCTTGCTCCAGCCGCCCAAAGCAGCGCCGGTCATGCCGCATGCTCCTGCCTCCCGTGGCCGGCTGAGCTGCCGCGGAGGCCTCACCGCCCCCTACTATTCCCACCGCTAGGCAGGCCCTGCGGCGACGGCAGCCTCACACCTCAGCCGAACCAGTGAACCCTTGTTGGGGACATAACTATTTTTGTAAGCCGCCCAGGAGGGGCCGGGTTACGCAAAGAGAGGTTCATCAGAAGCCCAAGACCAAGCATGAAGCGGACGGTTTAATAAAGGGTCTAAAGGCCCACAAGCGACTTAGGACCCATAGTGACGAACCGCCATGATGGCATAACTTGTAACATAAGGTAGAAGTAGCTAGTCACCGAGCCGGACACTGTTTATGAGCCGGCCGGGACTCCGTAGGCCGCAGGGCGTCAACCCGTGTATATAAGGGGACGACCTGCCGACGACTTAGGGCAAGAAACAACCAATCGAGAGCCGGGCATAGCGTATCTCGCTCCCTGGTCATCGAAACGTCAAGCAATACCAACCCAACTAGACGTAGGCCTTACCTTCACCGTAAGGGGCCAAACTAGTATAAACCTCTCGTGTCCTTTGTCCCGATTAACCCCTTTAAGCTTCCTAGTTGCGATGGCTCCACGACTAAGTCCTTGCAAGAGGACATCTGCCGTGACAATTCCACAACAGTTGGCGCCCACCGTGGGGCCAGCGCACGGTGGATTAGAGTTCTTGAAGGGCAGCTTCGAAGGGCTCAAGGGATACGCAGTCGGCTGGATGACCAAGAGTGATTGCGGCAAGATCTACATCGACGACGAAGGCTGGGGCCCCGACGCCGGCTCAATTGAGTACGGGTACCAGGTCCCCTTCGACGGAATCCACGTCTTCATCGGCCGGATTGGTGAGCCAGGACCTGAGCCGGACAACTGCACCGACCTCATCGAGACGGCTCAGCGCGCGAGACCCGCCCGGGCTCAACCCGTCGTGAAGCGTTCCTTCATGGGCTACATCCACGGAGGGGAACTTTCCGAAGGATCTGAAGGTGGTGGTGAGACGGTCGTCCTCTCGGATGGTGATTCATCCGCTGGTTCAACAGATTCGCTATATCCAGTGCAAGATGGCGGGCTCGGGGGCTGCTCCGATGGCAGCACTATTCCGGACCCCTCTGAGTCGCCGAATTGGGCAGGAGTCTTCATGACTGGTACTCAACCCGGCCAAAATTCCACAGCCGTAGCAGCCATAACGGCCGGGTCAGGAGCAGCCGGGGCAGGAGGCCCCGTGCGCCCGCCGGCTCAGGTGCTGATGGATCTCATGGATAAACTTACGGCCCTGTTAACCGCCACAGTTATCCTGGCGAATCAAGATGAGCATAATGTAGAGGTGGCACAGGTTCGTGAGGAGATAGCTCGGGCCAAGGAGGCCTTAGCAGCTGAGGACGTCAGGTTAGCCACAGAACGAGCGGCTTTGGATGCTCGGGCGTAGCAGCTCCAGTTAGAGGCTTTCCAGATTACTATGAGCCTGAACGCGTCTAATGAAGTGATGAGGAGAAGGCATCAGAAAACTCAGTCCCGTTTACCTCCGGTTTACGATCCACAGAAACTCTTCGCGACGCCCAGAGCTGGTCCAAGTAACCCGGCGGAGGCCAGTCAATTCATGACAGCTGGGGGTTCGGGTCAACCTCAGGTGACGGCACCTCATCATGGGAACATGGCACCACCCCATTATGTGCCGATACCACCAGGTCACTTCTCCAACCCCATGGAGAACTTAGTCGAAGTGTCAGCGCGCTTGGCGGCTCTTCCAGTGGACGGTGATGATCCGACAGCAGTGGAGACCCGGAGAATCAGAGATCTCGTTCAGACGGCCCTGGCTCAACAAGAGACATATTCTTATAGCCGGCACAGGATTCATTCAACCCCACCGCCTTGGTTAGCTCCGACTTGTCCAACCCGGAGCCCGAGTTACAGCAGGCACATGGAGTCAGAGGCCTTATCAAGCAACGCCCAGCGCCATAACCAGCCTGGCGGTTATAACCCAGTGCAGGACCGAATACGTCAGGAGGACGAGCGGGCGGCTCAACTAGCGGCTCAGCTAACGGCTTAGGAGGCCCTTCCGGATTACCCGACGACTTCTGTTGAGGCAGGAGTAGCCACCCGAACAGGCGGTGTCCCATGTTTAGTGCCGGCTCTACGTAATGTGCGTCTGCCTAAGGACTTCAAGGGGCCTCGGAAGGTGCCAAATTACAGGGCCGACTTACAGCCCCGAGCATGGATTGAAAGTTACGAGATGGCCATGGAGCTGTTGGAAGTCAGCGACGCAACAATGGCTAAGTACTTCACCATGATGTTGGACGGAACGGCCCGATCTTGGTTAAAAGGAGGAGGGTGAATCCACAACTCGTTGGGTGCGCCGGGTTAAGGAGATAATACACTCTTTTGATAAGATGGATGCCGGCTCTGCAGTCCTCATGTTGGAGAAGAATTGCCGTTTTGAGCCGCTGAGGCAAAAGCTGGGGCACCTTAAGCGTGATTGTAATGACATGGGTACGCTGATGGCGGCTTTAGTCAAATATGCCGACTCTGATAGTACCAAGGATCTCGCGTCTGATGAGCAAAAGATAGGGAAGGGAAAGAAGAACGGCAATGGAAAGGGTCAGCAGCATAACCCGGTCAATCAAGGAGGCAATAAGCGTAAGGCGGAGGGCAACCCGGAGTTTGTAGCCAACGCTAATGCGCAGGGTAACAATCAAAGACATAAGGGAAAACCGCCCCCTCGATCTGGCGGGTCAGGTCAATCTCTTGAGCAGCTACTCAATGAGCCCTGCCCGAGACACGGCACCAGGGGACGACCTGCCACCCACTTGTGGAAAGATTGTGCCATCATAAAGGCTTTCAAGAATTCCAACACGTTTGATGGTAATCATGGGTCGGGTGGCGGCTCAGGCGCCGACGGTTTTCACGGCCCAGGCGGCGGTTCAAGTTCCGGCTTTCAGGAAAATCAAGGCGGCTATAATCAACAGCAGTCGGGTCAAGGAGGACAGCCGCAACCGCAGTCGGGTTATCAAAGCCATCCGAAGCAGCTGAATGGTGAGCAGTATCATGTGTTCACCACTAGCTTATGCAAACGTGACCAGAAGATTCATAAGAGGGTTGTGAACTCTGTTGAGCCGGCAGTTCCTCGTTACCTGAGGTGGTCAGAGCAGCCCATCGTATGGAGCAGGGAAGATCACCCTCCCCGGGTTGATAATCCGGGTCAATTAGCCTTGGTGGTGGCACCTCAGGTCGGTGGATATAAATTCACCAAGGTACTCATGGATGGAGGTAGCAGTATCAACATCCTCTATTACGAGACCTTTCGGCGCATGGGTTTAACTAATAAAAATTTAACGACATCCAACACCGTTTTCCATGGAGTGGTGCGTGGTAAGTCGGCATACCCGGTTCGTAAGATTGAATTGGAGGTGGCCTTTGGAGATGAATATGATTCCAGGGCTGAGAAATTGACGTTTGAGGTGGTCAAAATCAAAAGTCCATATCATGCTGTGTTTGGGCGGCCGGCTTACGCCAAATTCATGGCACGATCATGTTATGTTTATCTGCAGCTTAAAATGCCGGGTCACAAGGGCACCATCACTGTGCATGGGAGTCGAAAGGTAGCCTTGGAGTGTGAAGAGGGCGACGCGGCTTATGCTGAGTCTGTTTGTGCAGCAGAAGAGCTAAAGTTTTATCAAGATAATGTTGACCCGGCAGATATGACCTCCCTCAAGAAGCCGACCACGGAACATGACCCAGCGATGAAGTTTAAGTCGGCTGCTGAGACCAAGCTTGTCGACTTCACTCCAGGCGATTCATCTAAGCAGTTCAGCATTAGTGCCAACTTGGATCCTAAATAGGAAAGCGTGCTCATCGAGTTCATCCGTGAGAACCGGGACATCTTTGCATGGAAACCTTCCGACATGCCGGGTGTACCGAGAGGACTCGCTGAGCACACTCTTAATATTGATCCGAAGTATAAGCCGGTCAGGCAGTTTCTTCGGCGGTTCAACGAAGAAAGACGAAAATCTATTAGGGAGGAGGTTGCCCGGCTATTGGCGGCTGGATTTATTATCGAAGTTTTTCACCCGGAGTGGCTGGCTAACTCGGTGCTCGTGCTCAAGCAGAACGGCACCTGGCGGATGTGTGTGGATTACACGCACTTAAATAAAGCTTGTCCGGCTAATCCTTTTGCTCTCCCCCGTATTGATCAAATCATTGATGCTACGGCGGGTTGTGAGCGTTTCAGCTTTTTAGATGCTTATTCTGGATATCATCAGATCAAAATGGCAATTAAGGACCAGGAGAAGACGGCTTTCATCACTCCGTTTGGAGCCTTTTGCTATGTATCTATGCCTTTTGGGCTCAAGAGTGCCCAGGCGACTTATCAGCGCTGTGTACAGAACTGTCTCCATAATCATATTGGGCGCAATGTTTATGCTTACGTGGATGACATAGTGGTGAAGTCCAGAGAAAAGGAAACCTTGATATCTGATTTGAAGGAGACCTTTGATAATCTCCGAGTTTACAAGATGATGCTTAACCCGGGCAAGTGTGTGTTTGGTGTGCCTGCAGACAAGCTTTTGGGTTTTGTGGTCTCGAACAGGAGCATTGAAGCTAATCCGAAGAAGATCAAGGCAATAACCTCCCTGGCTAAGCCGGCGTGCATCAATGACGTTCAGAGATTGGCAGGTCGTGTTGCTTCCTTAAGCCGGTTCATAAGCCGGTTAGGTGAGAAGGCCTTACCGCTGTATCAGATGATGAAGAATACAGACACTTTTGTCTGGAGCGATGTTGCTAATACTGCCTTTGAGGATTTAAAGAGACAGTTATCTGAACCGCCGGTCCTAGCAGCTCCCATTGATAGAGAGCCATTGTTGTTATATGTGGCCGCTAACTCACGAGCTGTCAGTGTTGCGATCGTGGTGGAGCGCAAGGAGGCTGGCAAGGAGCATCCGGTTCAACGGCCAGTTTATTATGTCAGTGAGGTGCTCATTGAGTCTAAACAAAGATATCCACATTGGCAGAAGCTTGTTTACGGAGTGTTCATGGCAAGCCTGAAGCTGAAGCAATACTTCCAAGGTCACCCTATCACTGTGGTGAGTTCTGCCCCCTTGGGAGACATAATCCAGAACAGAGAGACCACGGGACGAGTCGCCAAGTGGGACATTGAGCTTGGGCCTCACGGTCTCAAGTACATGCCACGTACTGCTATTAAGTCTCAGGTCTTGGTGGATTTTATCAATGATTGGACAGAGTTGCAGGCACCTGAGGAGAAGCCGGATAACACATATTGGACTATTCACTTTGATGGGTCCAGTCAGTTAGAAGGCTCGGGGGCTGGAGTAGTTTTAACTTCCCCTCCCGGTGACAAATTCTGTTATGTGCTCCGGCTTATGTTTCCTTGTACTAACAATCCAGGTGAGTATGAGGCCTTACTCCATGGTCTCCGGATGGCCAAAGAGATGAATTTGAGCCGGGCAAGGTGCTTGGGCAACTCATACCTTGTGGCTCAACAAGTGTCAGGCAAGTGGGACTCCAAGGATCCCCTTATGGCGGCTTACCGTCGTGAAGTTGATGTTGTGGCTGGGCACTTCAGGGGTTATCAGGTGGAACACATTGATCGAAGGAAGAATGAGGCGGCTGATGCCTTAAGCCGGCTGGGATCTCAACCTAAGCCGGTGCCGCCTAATACCTTTCTTAATGTTTTGCATAACCCTTCTGTCAAGTTGCCTACAGAAGAAGATCTAGCAGTGCCAGGCCCGGAGGCGCAGCTGGTGGCGGCTCTCCACATCATCCCGGATTGGACAATGCCTTATTTGGCTTATATGACCCAGGGAGAGTTGCCTGAGAATGAGACCTTGGCGAGACAAATCATTCGGCGGTCCAAGTCCATAACAATCGTTAATGGTGAGTTACATCACTGTAGCATCACTGGAGCATTTCAACGTTGCGTGTCGCCTGCGGAGGGTCAGGAGATACTTCGTGAGATCCATGAAGTGGATTGCGGTCATCATGCCGGCTCAAAATCCCTTGTGGCCAAGGCTTTCCGTCGTGGCTTTTATTGGCTGGCGGCTCATGCTGATGCAGAAGATCTGGTCAGTAAATGTGATGGATGTCAGAAATTCTCACAGTGAGCTCATGTGCCGGCTCAGGAATTGAGGATGATTCCAATTACTTGTCCGTTCACAGTCTAGGGGCTTGACATGGTTGGACCTTTCAAAAGGTCTAAAGACAAAAAGACACATCTCCTGGTGGCAGTGGATAAGTTCACAAAGTGGGTCGAGGCAGAGCCGGTCAGTAAGTGTGATGCAGCCACAACGGTTCAGTTCATGAAAAAGGTGATCTTTCGTTTTGGTTTTCCACACAGCATCATAACTGATAATGGCACTAATCTCTCCAAGGGTCCCATGGAAGAGTTCTGTCAAAGGGAACATATCCGGCTTGATGTTTCGGCTGTTGCTCACCCTCAATCCAATGGTCAAGCAGAAAGAGCAAATTAGGAGATCTTGAAAGGCATCAAACCCTGGCTCTTGGTCCCCTTACAGCGGACACCGGGTTGTTGGGTGGAGGAATTACCTTCTGTACTTTGGAGCATCAATACTACACCTAACAGATATACGGGTTACACACCTTTCTTCATGGTGTATGGAGTAGAGGCGGTACTACCAAGTGACATGCATCACGACTCACCCCGTGTGGTGGCTTACGTTGAGGCTGACAACAAAAGAGCTCGTCAAGATGCACTTGACCTGTTGGACGAGGAGCGAGACTTGGCAATAGCCCGCTCGGCAATTTACCAGCAAGACCTGCGCTGCTACCACAACCGCCGAGTTAGATCCAGAACCTTTCAGGAAGGCGACTTAGTGCTCCGGCTCATCCAGGATCAGTCTGACATGCACAAGCTATCCCCTCCTTGGGAAGGACCCTTTGTGATCAGCAAGAATCTGAACAACAAGTCATACTACCTTATCGATGTTCGAGAGCACAAAGACTCACGTAAGTCGGAGGAGGAGACCCGCCGACCGTGGAATATCGCTCATCTTCGGCCTTATTACACTTGAGCCACCGGCTCTAACATGTATATATTTTGACAATGTATATATTAGATAAAGCAATAAAGCAGGACCTCTGTCCTTTTTTCCACCCTAAACAAGTTTATGTGTCTTCTTTGTCGTGTGGTGGAAACGACCAACAGGGAGCGGGTCACATCTGAATCCGGCTTTTCCTTTGGTCCGGCTTATGATCATATCTGAATCTAGCCCTGATCATTTGGGGGCTTCCTGTTCAAACATAGGTCGTATTCGAACCAAAGAGAACATAGTTGTCGATACCCACTTGATCGGCATCGCCACAGCCACTGGGGGCTATATGATCGTATCTGAATCTTAGCTTAACCCCTTTGGAATGGTTCACTGATCGTATTCGAATCAGAGGCCTTTAAATTTTATTTATTATTCATCATGTTTTATAAGTGTCAATATTTAACTATCTTGAGACTCTCGTGAAAATATTATGGAGTAGATCTCATTCCTCTGGGTTAATACTAGTTACCTCGAGTTGTTACGTACCAGGTGAACTTTTATATACCAATTTTCAGGAGTTAAACTTACCCTCAGGGGTTGGGTTATATAAGCCAGAGAGATAACTATAGCATCACAGGTATATCACTATGGTTATGTCTACTGAGTCTAATCGTAAGTTGGTTTTCCTAAATATTGTTTGGTGTATACTCCGGTTTATCAATACCTTTATGTGACCCCCGAGGCGGTAAGTCGCCAGAGGATTCTTTGTTTGTCCTCTATGCAGGATAAGGCAGGTAACTTTTGTTTAACATAAAGGAACTAGAGGATCAATAAAAAGCTGGATATATACAGCGATGGCGGCTTAAGGAAGTATTGAGCGCCATAAGCATGCGCGAAGGCATGACAAAAATCGAGAGTTTTTCTACCCTATTACAAGACTCCCCGAGTCTGAATAATGAAGCATTGTTTTCACAAGACATAAACATATGACGCCCGATGTCTTTACTCCTTTGGTTGGCTTGACGATTCCGGGTTATCCTTCTCCACCTCTTCGTTGGCTGCCCTGTCCTGGAAGGTTGATGAGGCCCAGTCAATGACACTCAAGGCTTCAAACTCAGCTTCATCATCTATTAACTCGGTGGGGTCGACTTCAGGGGCAAAAGTATGCTTACGAGTTGGAGGGATCAAGCTAATTTCATCATAATGAGGTGTTGGAATCCTCCGGTTCTCGCTGTCATAACCCGGCTGATACTTGGTAAGATCAGTGTCATTCCCAATGAGAGTAGCCACAGGGCGTATGTCTTTTACACAGGAGGTGAAGTCCGCCTCATCAAACAAGGTTCCATCCTCCTTCAGACTCGGGTATCCAAGACTGAGGTCGGCCGGGTCTAGCTCTGGAATCCACGCCTTGGCCCGGCTCAAGGCAGCTATAGCTCCGGCTCTTGCAGATGCCCATCTTAGCTCTTGGACCCGCTGAGGCAGCACATCAAGCCGTTTTAGTACATCTTGCAGGAGATGGGGGACATCATTTGATAAAGCCACAACGGCCAAAGCATGTTGTGACCCAGTGTACAATTGCTCCACCAGAGTATAGACTGCTTTCAATTTGACCACATTGTTCTGCTTAAGGTTTGTGCTCCTAGGGCCTGTGTTATTAAACAAAGGATGAGCCGGAGGCAATAATTAACATATTCATCAAAGGAAGGATTGCAATATTTGAGGTTCATATAAAGTAACTTAACGAAGATTGCTGAGACCATTAGAGATATCTGGCGCTTTAAGCCGGACAGCTTGGTGTTTGCTTCTGCAAGTGATGCTTCGGCTGTATCGGCCCGGGTCACCAATGAGGCCTTTTCATCAGCCCAGATTTTCTTCTACGCCACAAAATTCTTCTTCAACTTCTCTTGTTCAGAGACGCTGAATTCAAACTTGGAGTTGGCCTTTTGAATCTTAAGTTCCTGGGCTGCCAGGCGGCTCTTCAGGTCAGCAATCTCCGACTCAAATTGACTTATGGTGGCCTGCATTGGTACCGGGTCATAGTTAGGATCATGATAAAGTAAGATTAAGTCCCAAGCACTTTGCAAGCAAAGATACTTGACACTTGGGGGCTAATGTATGCTGAAGAACTCTACATTATTACGCCAGCTTACGCAGAATAAAGTCCCAAGCACTTTGCAGGCAAAAGTACGTGGCACTTGGGGGCTAATGTGTATCGCAAGTTCAACATTTCTTGCTACAACCGGGTTTATTGTCTTCTTTCTAAATCGGACAAATGGTGCTAGGCAATTTTGTAAGTCTACATCATATTTACTTATAAGCAATAGACTTGGGGGCTGGTACAGTAAGTATGGTTAAGGAAAGGTAGCATAAGTCATACCTCAGTTTTTTGCTGTATTTGCTTCACCATGTCAATTTCCAGGTCACGGTTGCTATGCACTTGGTTGATATAGCCCGAGACGATTTCTCCAACACTCAAATGAGTATAGTTAGTAATGTCCATCTTGGCCTTTCGGCGTTCTAACACCTCCTCCTTAGCAGAACACTTGGCAAGTACGGTGGGTCGTGCCAGTTCAACAAACTGAGTCTTGAGTATTTCCACTTCTAGATCAGTCGTCTTGGCCGGGCTAGGTGCTTCCGGGTTATCAGAACCATCAAGAGTATCTTCAGCAGGCGGGTCAGAAGTTGGTGCTGGAATGTCATGAGCCGGCTCAGGCGGTGGCTGATGCGTGGAAGAGTCGGGGGCAGCCGTACCCAGTTCCGGCTCAGTTACTATAGGGTCTTGAGCCGGCTTATCCTTTTGGTTTTCTTCCTGGGCTTCACTTGCACACTCTGGACAAGGCAGAAGAGTGAGTACAAAAACATGAGTAAGATAAAGTATAAAATAAACAAATCGACATTACCCAGGGGCAGTCTTGAAAGCCGGCATGTTTGACTGCATAGACTCGCTGGAGGAAGGAGAGGTATCCTGATAATTGGAGTCAGATGAATTGAGAGGTTGACGAACTAAACCCGCCAAAGGTGAGGTAGAGCGTAAGTCGGAGATAACCTCGTTACGACGCTTCCTGGTCATGTCAGGTAAGCCGGAGGAGAGCTCTGCGTCCTTGCTGGTCCGGGTCTGCCTCCGGCTTTCAATTTGCTGTCGCTTCAAAAGAAAGTCAGGGTCTTGGTAAGCCAAAGGATGTGAAAATCTTACTTTCCGGGTTACTCTTTGAATTTTCTGACACGGCAAAGGCTCGGAGTCGGAGGAGATTATAGTTACCTCTTCTTCGATGGGTTGGCTGGTTCCCGTGTCTTCCTGAAAGAGAAGTAATGTCAGTGAGATGATGATAAAAGAGTCAGGGAAGTTAAAAACTTACCTCTTCTTCATTATCATCAGAGTCATCAAGTTGGAACATCTCTGAGGCGCTTGGCTTTCTTTTCTTTGAAGTGGTAGGCTTGGCGGCTTTTATTTCGGTTCTCTTACACTATAGGAAACATGAGATTTGCCGTCAGTACTGTTCTTTGCCGTCAGCATTTCGTCGGGCCAGAAGGCAAAGACAAATTTTGCCGACTGCAGGTGACGGCAAAGAACAACTGACGGCAAATTCATACTTTGCCGTCTGTAAAAAAACCACAGACGGCAAACACTCTTTGCTGTCTGAGATATTTTTTTACAGACGGCAAAGAGCTCTTTTCACCGTCTATAAAAGAAATCATAGACAGCAAAGTCTTTGCTGTCTGCGATTTTTTTTACAGACGGCAAATATAGCTCTTTGCCGTCTATAAAAAAATCGCAGACGGCAAAGAGAAAGCACAGCACACGGATCGATGAGGTGGCAAGATCTGGGCCGCCCGCACCCTTCTCCATCTCTCACCACGTACGCCCCACCCACCCATCCCACCACTCTCTCTCTCTCTTATCCCCAAAGACCCCACCACGATCTGTCTACCATGCCAACCCCATCTCTCCCATGATCCCTTCTCTGCCGCACACCCCCCGCTCGATCCAGATCTCCTCCTCGTCAACCGCAGCAGGTCGATCCCGCCCCGCCATCGCCTGAGCCAAGGCCGGCGCGGGATCCTTCTCTTCCTCTGCTGCTCACCAACCGCCGCCGCTCGACCTCGTCTCGCCGTCGCCTGAGCCAGAGGCCGCCGCGGGATCCTCCTCGTCCTCCCCACCCGCAACCCGGCGGCTCTTCCTCCTCCTCCCTTGCTCGTCAACCGCGGTTGGTCGACCCCGCCTCGCGGGCGCGGGATCCTCCTCCTCCCCGCCCGCGACCCCGCGCCTCCTCCCCTACTCGTCAACCGCCGCCGCCCTTCAAGACGACGGCGCCGTTGCTTGGTCAAGAGCTCGCCGGAGCTCCACTCCACCTTGTCGACCATGCCTCGCCGCTGCCTAAGCCGGAGGCCGCAGAGGGATCCTCCTCCCCGTCCATGACCCCACAACTCCTCCCGATCCAGGGGCTCTGTGACGCCATTGTCAACTCCGCCCAAAGACCACCATTCGCGCCTCGAGCTTGACGCACGCGCTGGGATCTGGACGCTAGCAAGGGCCAGTTCGTCAGTTCTGTAATAGTTTTTGTTGTTGTTTCGTTCGTTCGTCCTTTGAATGGAGAACATTATATTGTGTAAATATACTGTGATGATGAATATATAGTATGTAAATAGAGTACTTCTGTCTTGTAAAAATCCGTTCGTTCGTCATCGCTGTGAAAGATATTCCATACGCTTTCGGCCATCTACGGCTTCTGCACTTGTATTGTTGTTTCATTTTTTAAAATAAAAATATTTTCTTTGCCGTCTGGGTATATGAGGAAGACGACAAAGACATAGCCTAGCTGACGGCAAAGTACTTGACGCCGTTCGTCAACACGACCGCTCCGTCTGTTGGCATATTTTTGCCGTCTGGCTAGTCTGCTGACGGCAAACCCTATTGACTAACGGCAAACACTTTGCCGTCATCCCGACAAACAGCAGACGGCAAAGTATTCTTTGCTGATTTATCTTTGCCGTCTGACTTTGTCGTCTGCTTCCTGACGGCAAAGTCTTTGCCGTTTGGAATTAGGTCTTTGCCGTCTGTAATCCACAGACGGCAAATTACTTGTTTCCTGTAGTGTTAGCCGCTCTGGCTTGTTTGGCCGCCTCATGGTCATACCGGACCTTCCAGAAACCTTCATTTGTTTGTGAAGAAATTATAAAAGGTTATGAGTAAAAGCAAAGTATACATAGTAAAGAGTAGTCATTAAGGCTGATGACTTACTGCAGGGGCCGGGTTCTTCTTGTAGAAGGGCAGTAAGCCGAAGGTGTTACTGGTCACTGTGCCCTCTTTCCACAAGGATTGGGTTGTAGCCTCCACCACATCATCTGGTAAGTCGTCAGAACTATGACGCTGAGGATCATCCTTCTCGCCTGAGTAAGTACACATTAAGCCGGGACGGCGGCTTAACGGAATCACTCTCCAAGCAACCCAGACTCGGACCAGGTTGATGCCATCTAAGACGTTCCCCAAAAGAGCTTTGATCTTCTTGATAGTGGGGGTGAATGGTAGACGCTCAATGGCAGTCAACTTGTCTGGCAGCGGATGGTTGGATTCAAGGTGCAAGGCGCGGAAGCCGGGCAGCGGGTTTTCACCAGCCGGAGAAGTGTCCTGACAGTAGAACCATGTCTGGTTCTAGTCCTTTGGATGACTCGGCAGTTCAGCATAAGGGAACAGACAGTCTCTCCGCCTTTGAATTGATATGCCACCAAGTTCCAGACTGGGCCCGTTGGCGCGCTCATTCCGCCGGTTCAAATAGAACATTTCTCTGAACAAAAGTAGGCTGGGCTCTTCTCCAAGGTAGACCTCACGGAAGACTTGGAAGTTGCAGATATTTGACACAGAATTGGGCCCGATGTCTTGAGGTCTTAAGTCAAAGAAGTGCAAAACGTCTCTAAAGAAGTTTGAACCAGGTGGAGCGAATCCCCGGCTCATATGATCCGTAAAAACTACTACCTCCCCTTCTTTGGGACGAGGTTTCTCCTCGGACGGGTCAGGAGCACGATAAGACATGACCTCCTTCTTGGGCAAATGGCCAGACTTCACAAAATCGGACAGTTTGCTCTCTGTGACAATAGACGGGACCCAGTTGCAGGTCACAGGAGCCTTGGGAGCCTTAGGTGCCATGGTGTAAGTGGAAGCCTATGACAAAGTAAAAATTTCCGGTTTAACCCATAACCCGGAGGAGAGCATTTTAATGTATTCAAGGTGGCGGCTTAAGAAGGGGCCTAATGACATATAAGTGACTATGCAATAATGTTTAAACCGTTGCAGGTATCAAAGGTAATTAAAATTTTCTTAAGTCGCCAGAAGCAATCGGTGCTAACAGTCGGTGTTGTCTTAAACCGGTCACATGAACTACTATGGCTAAAACAGATTCAATAGAGGCAATTTTTGGCTAAGTGTGGAACAAACAGGTTTCACAAGTTGCAATTATTATTTTGGATCAAACGGTCGTTCTAGAAAGAAAAATTTCTAGACCTAAAAACAGTATAGAGAAGTTCATATACTCGAAGAGGGCTTCCAAACAAGGGGAATGAGATCTATTCTTATGCAAGATAGGCACAAACAAATTACCGCAGCAGTTCTATGTTGTTTTTACGATCTAAACAGTGAGTTGGAGGTGAAAACTAGCAAGGGTTGGCATCGGGCGACGATGAACGCCGACGAACTCAAGATAGTTCCAATGCAGATCTGAGGAAGGGAAGAAGAGGAACTCACAGATGCGGACGAGCTGCGGAGGGTCGCCGTCGATTTCTGGTCAGAATCAGGTTGATGCAGCGGCCTGAGTTGGTGAAGACGAGCGGTTCGACGGCGGCGGGGGCGGAGCTCGAGAGATAGAAAGGCAGCAAGAGGAAGAAGACGACTGAAAGAGGGAAGAATGGAAGACCTAGGTCGTGCCTATTTATAAGGAGGGGCCAACCAAGATGGTGCGAGAAACAAAGAGGCTGAACATCATTATCCAGCGGCCCCGACGCCTCGGTTTTCGGGATGGTCAGTAAAGGCAAAGATCCGTTGAGAATATGGCCGAATAAAATATGAAGTCAGTGGGAGATGACATCACGGCGGGTTATCATGAATCCAGAAGATGACGTCATGGCAGGTTATGACCTTTGCACTGACAGAAGACAGGAAGACGTATTTTTTAAGGTATTTTAAGATTGACATGAACCGGTTCAAATCAATCTGGGTCCTAATGTTGGGGACATAACTATTTGTGTAAGCCGCCCAGGAGGGGCCGGGTTACGCAAAGAGAGGTTCATCAGAAGCCCAAGACCAAGCATGAAGAGGACGGTTCAATAAAGGGTCTAAAGGCCCACATGCGACTTAGGGCCCATAGTGACGAACCACCATGATGGCAAAACTTGTAACATACGGTAGAAGTAGATAGTCACCGAGCCGGACACTGTTTATGAGCCGGCCGGGACTCCGTAGGCCGCAGGGCGTCAACCCGTGTATATAAGGGGACGACCCGCCGACGGCTTAGGGCAAGAAACAACCAATCGAGAGCCGGGCATAGCGCATCTCGCTCCCTGGTCATCGAAACGTCAAGCAATACCAACCCAACTAGACGTAGGCCTTACCTTCACCGTAAGGGGCCGAACTAGTTTAAACCTCTCGTGTCCTTTGTCCCGATTAACCCCTTTAAGCTTCCTAGTTGCGATGGCTCCACGACTAAGTCCTTGCAAGAGGACATCTGCCGTGACAATTCCACGACAACCCTCATACTCCTCGTCGCGCGGGCTTCCACTGCCTCGTCTTCCCCGGCTCCCCATCGTCCCCTTCCTAGGCCTCGTTGTCGTCCACCACCCTGGTGCTCTCGGCGTGGTGTGGTCAACGTGGTCAAGGAACGACTTCCATCGGACGTGGACTGTACGTGGAGAGGCTGACAGCTGGGTCCATGGCCGCAGCAAGGAAGTGCCTCCTTATTACGCGGAAAATAATGATTCCTCCACCTGACAGCTGGGACCCACCGGACGGGCCACTGTATTTCACGAAAAAAAATGTTTTCCCCTGACTGTTGGGACCCACCAGCTACATCTTCGCACGGAAGGAAGTGCGTCCGGGCAAAAGAAAATGATTCGCCCCCTGACTAATGGGACCCACCAGCTACATCTTTGCAGGGAAGGAAGTGCCTGACAGTCAGGACCCACCTGGTCGAAGCGTACATAGCGTTGTCATTCTGGTCGCGAACGTGTACGTACATATATACTGGTGGATGTAGAGGTGCGCATGTGTCGTAGTAGAGGCGCGCACGTAGCAGGTATACGTACATACAACGGCTAGGGTGCAAGAAAGAAAATACGACCACATATGTGTACATAAGGGCGGGGTCTGGAACGCCTACTCGCGCATACGTACGGCCAGGGATCGTGTACATGGCTGGGTCGGAACGAAGAAACAACGTCGTCGTCGTGTTCATGGGGAGGCAACGGAATGCGTCGTGTTCATGGGGAGGCAACGGAATGCGTTGTGTTCATCGGGAGGCAACGAAACGCGTGGGAGCCAACCGGTTGGGTCGGAACGGAATGCGTGGTCGTGTTCATCGGGAAGGCTTGGATGGAACAGGCGATGGAAACGAGGCCTGGCGCACCGCACAACGGAGGAAACGGACCTCCTACGTTCAAAACGGGGTCCTGTTGATCGGGAGGGGTCCGGCGTACCGCAAAATGGAGAAAACGGACCTCCTACGGTTGAAACAGGGTCCTGTTGATCGGGAGGGGTGTGGTGTACCGTAAAACGGACAAAACGGACCTCCTACGGTCGAAACAGGGGTCCTGTTGATCGGGAGGGGTGTGGCGTACCGCAAAACGGACGAAACGGACCTCCTACGGTCGGAACAGGGGTCATGTACATCAGGAGGGGTGTGGCGTACCATAAAACGGGACTCCACGAGATACTGTTCATCTCCACCGTCGACCTCCTCCAGCCTCCACGGGCTACTGCCGACCTCCTCCAGCCTCCACGGGCTCCTGTTCATCCAGCCTCCACAGCGCGCTACTCCATCGGCTACTGTTCAACCACCCCTCCACGGGCACCCCTCCAACGTCTACTGTTCATCCAGCCCTCCACACCACGGGGTCCTGTTCAACCACCCCTCCACGGGCACCCCTCCATCGTCTACGGTTCATCCAGACCTTCACACCACGGGGTCCTGTTCATCCAGAGGCAATGCCACCGCTCACTGTTCATCCAAACCACCCCACAACGCTCACTCTTCATCCCAGAGGCAGCATCGATCGGCTTCAGTTAGCAGCAGTAGCGACGGAATCGCTCGATCGGGTTCAGTTAATAGCCGTCGATCGATTGCTCGGGTTCAGTAACGCGTAGCCTGCAGTGCAATCGCTCAGGTTCAGTTAGAGCCCAACGCCTCGCTCGGGTTCAGTTAGAGCCAACGCCTCGCACACACGCGCGTACGTGTACGAGATAAACATGCATCGCTCGGCCCCCGACCTCCCACCATAACCGGGAACTCCCCAAAATTTTCCTCCCCCTCGCTTCTACCACGGTTTTTTCCGTCATGGACGGCCCAAAGAATGTCATGCAGGTGCGTCTCCGGCCCGCCCAGGACGAAAAGTCCATTTTCTGTCATGATTTTTTGTCACAGAAGTAGGAGCCCACCACATCTATGATGATACCGGGTTTTGCCACAATTATCGTCATAGAAGTGTCATATGTATGACAGGAAAAAAATTCGTTCGGCCCAAAATGTCACGGATGTGTATTTTTTTTGTAGTGAGAGTAAAGCTTGATCCTCGTAAGCATTCTCAACAGGTTCCTCGTTCACGTACTCGTCTCCCGGCTCTACCGAAAGCAAGAACACAAGCAAAGGACCAACAATCAATCACGGTGCAATGCACAAGCAACATGATGCAATACATGGCATGATATGCGAGATGTGATATGCAATGCATATGCGTGCTCCGGAAGGGAAAGGATGACAATGCATTAACTTGGCAAACCAAGTATGCCGCTGCAAAGATGAGATGATTTCGGTTGAAATCCATATAAAGATCACCGGAAACGGATGCACGGTTTGCAAATGGCAAGTAAAACAAGGATGGTGCAAAACTGTAATTAACAGCATGATGCTATTTAGCATGCAATAAGAAACTAATCTACTGCACTCCAACAGAACTAAAAAACATATGCCAGTGATGTAAACAAGATGCTTGAAAAAAAATGAACACTGAGCTACGGATAAATCACACCAGAGAAGGTTAAAACAAGCATGGCAAAAGTGCAAAAGATATCAGCTTCACAGACTTAGTGAAAATACTAACATGTCAAAAACAACATCAGGAAGCAATGTTTAAGGCAAGAAAACGACATGCTAAAGGAACATATCATAGCAAACAAAAGCATGACATGGTTCTACGTAATGCATAGAACAAAAGTCTATTACTGCTCATGAGCCAAAAAGGCATAGAAGACATGATGGCACCCATGTAAACGTAGCAAGTTTTATTAACAGTTCCGGACTTGGCAGAAAACAGAGCATGCCATAAGCAGAATTATGTAGGCAACTTTGCGAGCTCATGCCACTCACCAGAAGGCATTGAATGACAAAATAAGCATACCAACAGCAAGAGAACATGTTCATGAAGCTAACCATGGCAAGAGAAAGTTCATAGGATGCATGGATCACTACCAACAACCATGGCAATATTGATTAACATGTTAACATTCTGTCAGGAACATTTTATACCAAAAGTAGAGAAAGAACAAGACAAGCTAGGGCACTCCATAATTGCAAAAAGGGGCACGTATGCATAGAGTATAATTACATGTTCAAAACATCCTTCCTGAAGCATCCCAAAATAATCATGGAACGCACTGTAGCATCAAGTTTACAAGACAAGCACCCCTGTAAATCCTAAGTCCCTGAAAACAGCAACATCATGAAGCCTAGTTTGCATGATTGTTATAGTCACCACATAGATCACACAAATACAAGACAAGCACCCCTGTAAATATGGCATGATTTAGTTCAAAACACATGTAGAGCTCATGCTCATATGATGCACACATCAAATACAACAAAAATGACAAATCATCATAATCTGATAAGTAGCAGCAGTAAACATTTTATAGCACTCTTGCATCAATGATTAGGGCATCAAGATGAACTCAAAAAAAGCATTCCGCGATGTAATTAAATGAATACATCTCACAATGAACAGTTTGATGTATCATATGAATGAAACGGAGCTACGGTCATGGAGATACGATGTGATGGAAGGAGCATAAAAATAATGTAGAAAAGGGACTTGGTGGAATCTCACCCTCCGAAAAAGTCAACGGGATAGAGAGATCCGGGACGGCGGGCGGCGTTTGGTTGACGGGGGTGGTGGATCTCGTCCACCCCGCTGCGGATCCGGCTCAGGCGAGCTCCGGTGAGCTCCGGCGAGCGGCGGGGAAGTGCGGGGCGGCGCGGTCGGCCTCGATCCCGCCGGATCTAGGCGGGGCCGATGCTGGAGGGCGGCGAGGCGGCGAGGGCGCGCCGGAGGGAAGCAGGCGGCAGTCGGCGAGGTGGCGAGGGCGCGCCGGCGGGAAGCGGGCGGCGCTAGGCCGCGGGGAAGGCCGGGCGACGCAGTGGAGGAACGGGTCGTCGGGGGGCCGCGCTGGGTCGAGCGGGCCGGCGCGGTGGACGGCGGCAGAAAGCCACGTGGCGGCTCCTGGTTTGTGCGGGCGCGGCGGCGGACGCGCCCGGTCCGATCCGGACGTGTCCGGGGGCGGAGAGGGGCTAGGCTAGGGTTTCATCTGCGCGAAAATTCGGGGAGGGGCACCTATTTATTGGTAGAAGGAGGTAGGACTGTCCAAATGAGGTGTAGTTTTCGTCCACACGATCGTGATCCGACGACGGAGGACATGGAAGTGGTTTAGATGGGTTATTGGGCTGTTTTGGAGGGGTGTTGGGCTGCAACACACAAGAGGCCTTTGCGATTACCCGGTTAACCATTGGAGCATCAAACGGATTCCAATGGAACAAAATTTGACAGGCGGTCTACCGGTGGTGTACCAAGGACACTTGTCAAATCTCGGTCCATTCCGAGAACGTTTAACACCCGCTCACGAAAAGAGACAAGAGGGGTGCGCCGGTGCACGTGGGAGTGCGGATTGCAAAATGGACAACGGGAAAAATGCTCGGATGCATGAGACAAACACGTATGCAAATGCGATGCACATGATGACATGATATGAAATGCATGACATGAACAAAATGCAAAACAAAGACGAAACCCGACCATGAAGGGAAATCATAACTTAAAGCCAAAAATGGCAAGAGTCGGAGTTACAAATATGGCAAGTTACATCCGAGGTGTTACAGTAGGATTTTTTTTGAAATTACTACATTCCCCAACAGCCTTAAGGTTTGAATATGGCCGGCCGCCATGACAACCATCACATATCACTCGCAGGGCACCATGTTGTCCTCTTGGCCATGGCGGCCGACACCTGAGCTGGGAGACGCATCAACAGTTTATGACGACTCACACATTTTCTGGTCTATGATCCCCGTGTCCACAAACCATAGTTCGACTTAATGCCCGCACACCCCAAACTCAATTGCAAATTATTGTATGTAACCAATAAATCTATTTCAATGCTTCGTGCTTCTTGATATGCTTCCATGCGATCTTCTATGTGAGGCAGATGTTTTTCGAAGACATATTTTGTTTCTTGATACACCAACAATTTGCTTCTACAACACTTTCGAAGACATATTTTTACGATCTGTCACACCATGATGATCTCATTGAGCACCAAAGATAACTGTATGGAAGATCGTGTAACACCCTCGATGCGGCTATATCTCCCACGTGTCGAAGCACGACTTAGAGGCATAACCGCATTGAAAGCAATGTCACAAGTGAGGTAATCTTCACACAACCCATGTAATTCATAAGGGAAAGAGATACATAGTTGGCTTACAATCGCCACTTCACACAATACATGAGTAAAACATTACATCATACAGATACAATCAAGGTCCGACTATGGAACCAAAATAAAAGAAGACTACCCCAAATGCTACACAGATCCCCGATCGTCCCGACTGGGCTCCACTACTGATCAACTGAAACGAAACAACACAACTAACAAGATCTTCGTCGAACTCCTCCTTGAGCTCGGATGCGGCACCTGCACGGTTTCATCGGCACCTGCAAACTGGTTTGGAAGTATCTGTGAGTCACGGGGACTCAGCAATCTCACACCCGCGAGATCAAGACTATTTAAGCTTATAGGTAGGGTAAAAGGTATGAGGTGGAGCTGCAGCAGCGACTAGCATATATGGTGGCTAACATACGCAAATGAGAGCGAGAAGAGAAGGCAAAGCACGATCGAACAACTATGGTCAATAAGTGATCCTGAACTACTTACGTCAAACATAACTCCAACAACCGTGTTCACTTCCCGGACCCCGCCGAGAAGAGACCATCACGGTTACACACGTGGTTGGTGTATTTTAATTAAGATCAACTTCGGGTTTTCTACAACCGGACATTAACAAATTCCCATCTGCCACATAACCGCGGGCACGGCTTTCGAAAGTTCAAAACCCTGTAGGGGTGTCCCAACTTAGCCCATGATAAGCTCTCACGATCAACGAAGGATATTCCTTCTCCCCGGGAAGACCCGGTCAGTCTCGGAATCCCGGCTACAAGACATTTCGACAGTAATAAAACAAGTCCAGCAAAACCGCCCGATTGTGCCGACAAATCCTGATAGGAGCTGCACATATCTCGGTCTCAGGGCACATCCGGATGAGACATCCTACGAGTAAAACCAGGCCTCGAGTTTCCACGAGGGGGCTAAAATAAAGATGACCCTTGAGTCTGCAGAACCCAAGGGAAGGGGATAGGTGGTGGTGAGGCAAATGGTAAAACCAATGTTGGGCCTTGCTGGAAGAGTCTTATTCAAAGCGAACTGTCAAGGGGGTCCCATAAATCACCCGACCGCGTTAGGGACACAAAATCTAGGAACATAACACCTATATGACGGAAACTAGGGCGGCAAGAGTGAAACAAAACACCAGGCATAAGGCCGAGCCTTCCACCCTTTACCAAGTATATAGATGCATTATTAATATAAGAGATATTGTGATATCCCAACAAGTAAACATGTTCCAACAAGGAACAACATCTCCATGTTCCAACAAGGAACAAACTTCATCTTCACCTGCAACTAACAATGCTATAAGAGGGGCTGAGCAAAGCGGTAACATAGCCAAACAACGGATTGCTAGGACAAGGTGGGTTAGAGGCTTGGTTTAACAATATGGGAGGCATGATAAGCAAGTGGTAGGTATCACAGCATAGGCATAGCAAAAGAGCGAGCATCTAGCAAGCAAAGATAGAAGTGATTTCGAGGGTATGGTCATCTTGCCTGAGATCCCGCTAGGAAGAAGAACGAGTCCATGAAGAAGACAAACGGACGAAGTCGAACAAATCCTCACAAATGCGACGTTATCGGAACTAACCCGAAGAAGCAACACCGGAAAGAAGCAAACAATAAAGTAAAACAACCACCCCATAAACATGGCATGATGCACAATCAAGTATGATGCATGTCCGGTTTAAATATGCATGGCATGGCAAAGTGCAACAAACAACACTACAAATTAAGTGGAGCTCAATATGCAACGAGTTGCGTATTGACGAAACACCACAACAATTGTTTAGTTCTCTCCCGTTTATATACTCAACAATATTAAATGTTGTTAAACATGGCAAGGGGTGAAGCATATGAAAAACTACCTATCTAGGCAAATTAAAATGAGGCCGGAACAACAAACAACAAGTCCGGAAGACCCTCATGTGCATATTTTAGATTTGGTACTGATCTGTCCTAAAGCATATTTTAATGTTGTAAAACAGGAAAATAAAGTGCATCATGTTAAACTATGCATTTTTCTACCCCATTTACATATAAAGTTTATTTAAATCCGAGCTACGGTTATTTAGTTATGAATTAAATCATTTTAACATGGCATTTATGCAAATTTAATCAAACAGCATGTTTAAACATTTTTAACCATGGGTGAAAACTGGATATTATGAAACTAGACAAAAATCTAAGCATTTTACATATTTAAACCATTTTAATCCGATGCATGGTTTGTGAGTTATTAAATGCATGAACATGAGGGACTTTTCTGCAAAACGGTAATTCTCTGGATAATTGGCAAAATTCGCAGGACCAGGAAAAAACATATCGGGCCGGATTACAGCTACAGGCCGAAACAGGGTATGGGCGCCGGTGGTTTCTCACCATGGGCCATGGCCCAGTCGGTGGAGGAGGCAGGGCAGGCCGGATCTGGCTTGGGCCAGCTTGAGCTGGCCTTGGAGGCCGAAGGGGAAGCAGGCGGGGCGCGGTCAACGCGAGATGCGGGCGAGCGGGCGCCTCGTCCTGGAAGCAGAGGATGCAGGCGGGGGTGGACCTGGCGCTGGTGTCTCCCGGCGACGAGTGGATGGACGAGGGGGACGGATCCGGTGCGCAGGAGGTCGAAGAGGGCCGAGGCGAGACTGGAGCCGCTGCCGTTCGTCCCGGCGCTCGACGGGAGGACGCAGACGAGGAACTTGGCGGAGCGGCAGTTCGCGAGGCAGGCGCGCGTGTGTTCGAAGCAGAGGAGACCGGTGCGTCAGGGATTGTGCTCCGGTGAGCTACGGTGGCTCGAGGTGGCTGACGGCGAGGCTCGCGGAGGAGATCGGGCGCAGCGTGGAGCACCATGGCCATCCATGGCGCGGCGACGGAAGCTCCTGTGAAAGGCAAGACCGAGATGTTGAGAGGAGGGGGAGAAATACTGGAGAGGAAGAAGAAGCAGGGGAGGAAGGAGAGGGTTCCTGCGGGGGACACCGACGGCAGGGCTCGCCGGAGCTACGGGAGCTGATGCTGCTCATCACCGGCCGGGACGGCTGGCTCGATCCGCTCGGGTTCGAGCTCCTGCGGGGCTCGCGCGAGGGAGGCTGCTCGTCTGCTGCAGGGTTGGCTCAAAATCCAACGGAGCAGAGGAGAGGTGGCTGACTGGTTAGACTGGACCGAGAGGAGGCTGCGGGATTGGCTCGCTGGCGATCCCGATGGGCAAAACGAAGAGGAGACAAGGTGGAGGGTTTTGCGGCGGTGGGGAGGAAATGATTGATGGGACGGCTAGTCTAGGATTTGTCCCGGTATATATACCGAGTGGATTTGGATAGGGGTCGTTCGGGCCCTCCGATCTTAATCAGACGGTTGCGGATAAATAGGTTAGGAAGTCCAATTAAGAAAACAGAGATGTTTTATAGATGTTAGGGGATGATCCGGACACAACGGTAGCGACAGTCCGGTTCAGGTCCGGGACAATTTTTGGACGCGCGCGCAAGGGGTCGATGCACTGTGCAAAGAGGGTTAGGTGGACATGGTCAAGAGGGAAGCAAAAACCCGATTGGTCTGCAACGGTCAACGACTAACGAATGCAAGTTTTGAAAAAAATGCCAGCAACGAAGTGCCGATGCAATGCGGATGATGCGGTGATGAATGAAACACACAAATAAAACAAACGGCGGTCACGCAAGACATGGAAGGCGTCTGGAGCCCCGGTCTCGGGGCGTCACAACACTCCACCACTACGAGAGGATCTCGTCCCGAGATCTAGAGATGGCACCGGAGGGAAAACGGAAGAGGAAGAGGTAACAAAGTTGCTTCTTTGACAAACGAGTGAAACCAAAGAAACTTGAGAGGTTGAGCAAAATGAAAGAAAGAATACCATGGAGATGAACGAAATGAAAATACTTCGTTAGATAAGAAGAACATGGGATACGACAAGAACCAAGAGGTTTAGTGATAAGATAGATATTGAAAACACTCCGGTTAAAACTAGATAGAGAAGGAATAAGATGATAAAATTTGGACAGCACTCCGACTGTAAATGGAAGGAATTGAACATGAACTTGACAAGATGAGAGGATGCTTGATGAAATTAACAACACACTGCCTCTGTAACTATTGAAAGAAAGGCACAAGGGGTAAGAAAGATTTCAGACAGCACTCCGGTTGGGAAGGGGGGCAAAACTAGATAAGATGAAAGAACTTGAATGAGAGCTCAACACTCCGGTTAAATGGATAAGCAAGGAAAAGGACATGATGTTTACAAAACGAGGTGATGGGTGAAAAGAGCAACATCACAATGCCTCCGAAAACAATGCCTGATAGTTAGATAGTTGGAATGAATAGAACGAAGAATGAAACCAACATCTCCTACCATAAATGAATTTGAAAGAGCAACTTTACGAAGTAGGATTGAACGGAGTTGTTTGAAAAACAACAATGGTAAGGATAAGCTTGTAGTGGGCTTATGGAAACATCTCAAAATTATGCGGTGAGCTTCTGCCACCAACGGAAACAAAAGATTGGATTGCTATCAACAAGGAGACGAGAAACTTATTTCACCGGGAGGACAAATGAAGAACTTGGGTCATTTATGAGCACCATAAATAGCAACAATCCTTAGGGAAGGCTTTAGGTGAAATATAACCCAAGATAACTCCAATGAAGAGATTGATGGATTTAAAATACCTCATTCTTGACAACATGTAAATCATGAAGCATGAAGAGAAATTGTCGAGAATGACATAACACCACATCAAAAGATAAGGTAGAAAGAATTGCACTTCGAAATGCAAGATGAAGAATACTTGAACTCCTCAAAACAAAACATGTGTTGAGCACCATGTTTATTTTAGAGTATAGCTTGGCGGATCTTCACTCCGAGAGAAATCTTGAAGAACAATTGAGGAATGAAAAGGGTCCTTGATGAACCACCATGTAGAGCCTTCATGAAGAACTCCGGTAATAAAGGGATGATAAAAAGAAAGATAAGTTGAAAATACAAGGTGAAGCCTTGCAATGATTTAGATGGAGCTTTGAGATGATATAACCGTGAAAACTTGGAACTCCGGAAAGAAAGATGAACAAATGAAATCAAGAATTTTGATCCTCCGGAATAAGGAATTGAATTTACTCGATGAAACAAGAATAAGAATTACATTATGCTCATCCTTGATGACAAGCAATGGATTTGGCATACTACTTATTCCCGTAGAAAGGATTAAGATAGATATGGCACAAACTTGGGAAGGTCTTCAACGATCCACCGGTAGGCTTTGGGAAAGAACGAATGAATTGATATGACCACGAAGGAAGAGAGATCTTGAACAACCCACCGTAAGAATTTAAAATGAACGAAGAAAAGATAAAGAAACACCGGGAAGAATTAGAAAAATGAACGAAGATACTTGAGAGAATTTAGATACAAGTGAACGCAGAGATCCCGAGCTGATTAGATAATACTTGAATGATGCACCGGTATGATTTGGAGAACGAGAGCTGAAAGCTGAGAATGAAGAATTATGACATGATGGCCTTCGGAGGAAAGAAATGGAAACAACTCATGAAATGTTCCGGATGGGTGAAAAGAATTCTCACAATCGAAAACAATTATGAGAGGAAGGCATCAAGCTAGAACCATGAATCTTGAAGAGAATGAAGCAAGATTTAAGAGAAACTCTTCTTCGGTCTTCAAATGTTGAGAATGACGATGAGAAACACCACCATTAATTGTTGAGGCACTCCGGAATGAAAATTGGAAAGGTTGAACCAACGATGAAAAGAATATGAAAGCTCTTGGGGAAATACATTTGAATGATGGGAATTCATTCTTACATCAAACTTCAAAATTAATTGAGAATAACACCGGAAAAGTTAGAAGAGTCAGGTAAGATCCTGGGAAAAGACCTGTGGGTTAGGGCCCACTCAAAGATACACCGTTGAACGATTACTTGAAAGGGAGAACACACCGGTTGATTTAAATGGCTTGAATGAGATAGCATCTTCAAAAGAACTTGAGTGGATTGAGAGTGGAGACTTGAATCTTCTGAGATATCTTCAGCACTCCCGAACAAATGAATAGCGAGAAGTGAATGATTAAGAGATACACCGGCATGAGAAAAACATTTGAAACAAGGAAAGGAATGTGACCAACATTGAAGGCTTGAATTTAGTCCACCGGAGAAGAAAAAGAATGAAGAATGATAAACTTAAGGCTCTGTTAGTATCTTCCTGAGAAATCACCGGATAAGAACATGAAGGAGAAGAATGGAGAGGCTTCACATCAATAAGATGGATACTTGATCAAGAAATCTGCGTCCTTGAAGAAATAAGGGTGGGAGGGCGGGAAAAACAAAGACAACTTGGGACGAATGAAACAAACACCGTTGAGAATACTTAGAGTTGATCTTGCGGATGTTGAAAATGATCGGATTTACTTGGAGAAAAGCACACCGGTTGGAAAGAATTGAAAAGACAACCTCAATGATCAAGAAGGATTAGTATTCACATAGAAATATGAGAACACCGTTTAGGAAAGGTATGGATTCAACATTTGACTTCGAAGCAACTCGACTACCACAAAACAAAACAAAAACAAAGGATTTGGCTTGTAGAATAAGCCGGAAACAAACATATGATAGATCTCATATCGTATCATGTGTCTGTTGGAAAGAATTCCTACGTGATACTTGAATTCCCACTTATAAACTCCCGAAACTTTCTGGTTATGCAATCAGGTGTTGGGGATACAGGGGACACAAAATATATCACCCAAACTAACAATACCTAGATCCAGTTGTATCCATCCTTCAACACATAACCAAGAAACCTTCGGAAATCGTTTACCTCAACCTTCGAAAAGCATCCATTATACGAGTTATGGCAATACTCCCGCACTCGCCTCAGTACTGGGCTATCAGGGTTATCTCACCAACAACTGTACAAAAGAGATTTTCGATGTCGGCGTACTAAACTCAGGTATTCCAGAACCGCGACGATAAAATTATGACGACAACACCTCAGAGCTCAACTCCCCGGGACACCTCCACTAAACCCCTGCTGACAGGAGGCACCAAGACAATGTTGTCATCACAAAACCATCGGAACGATTCTAAGATACCCGCGTGATCCTAAAAAAAAATTTAGTGAAATTTGAGAAGAGAAGAGTCAAAACTCTACGTCAGGATGCCTTACCAGAGCGATGAGGAGACTGGGAAGTAAAAAGAATTCCTAAACTCTCCGATACATAATTCCTAAATGACTCCAAACATTTTTCTAGACACAACTCGACCGCTAAAACGATCAATCAGTGGGGGCTCCTAAGGTCGGGGAAGGCTCTGATTACCAACTTGTAACACCCTCGATGCGGCTATATCTCCCACGTGTCGAAGCACGACTTAGAGGCATAACCGCATTGAAAGCAATGTCACAAGTGAGGTAATCTTCACACAACCCATGTAATTCATAAGGGAAAGAGATACATAGTTGGCTTACAATCGCCACTTCACACAATACATGAGTAAAACATTACATCATACAGATACAATCAAGGTCCGACTATGGAACCAAAATAAAAGAAGACTACCCCAAATGCTACACAGATCCCCGATCGTCCCGACTGGGCTCCACTACTGATCAACTGAAACGAAACAACACAACGAACAAGATCTTCGTCGAACTCCTCCTTGAGCTCGGATGCGGCACCTGCACGGTTTCATCGGCACCTGCAAACTGGTTTGGAAGTATCTGTGAGTCACGGGGACTCAGCAATCTCACACCCGCGAGATCAAGACTATTTAAGCTTATAGGTAGGGTAAAAGGTATGAGGTGGAGCTGCAGCAGCGACTAGCATATATGGTGGCTAACATACGCAAATGAGAGCGAGAAGAGAAGGCAAAGCACGATCGAACAACTATGGTCAATAAGTGATCCTGAACTACTTACGTCAAACATAACTCCAACAACCGTGTTCACTTCCCGGACCCCGCCGAGAAGAGACCATCACGGTTACACACGTGGTTGGTGTATTTTAATTAAGATCAACTTCGGGTTTTCTACAACCGAACATTAACAAATTCCCATCTGCCACATAACCGCGGGCACGGCTTTCGAAAGTTCAAAACCCTGCAGGGGTGTCCCAACTTAGCCCATGATAAGCTCTCGCGATCAACGAAGGATATTCCTTCTCCCCGGGAAGACCTGGTCAGTCTCGGAATCCCGGCTACAAGACATTTCGACAGTAATAAAACAAGTCCAGCAAAACCGCCCGATTGTGCCGACAAATCCTGATAGGAGCTGCACATATCTCGGTCTCAGGGCACATCCGGATGAGACATCCTACGAGTAAAACCAGGCCTCGAGTTTCCACGAGGGGGCCCCGCAGTCTGCTCGTTTCGAACCAGCACTTAGAGAAGCACTAGCCCGGGGGGCTAAAATAAAGATGACCCTTGAGTCTGCAGAACCCAAGGGAAGGGGATAGGTGGTGGTGAGGCAAATGGTAAAACCAATGTTGGGCCTTGCTGGAAGAGTCTTATTCAAAGCGAACTGTCAAGGGGGTCCCATAAATCACCCGACCACGTTAGGGACGCAAAATCCGGGAACATAACACCGATATGACGGAAACTAGGGCGGCAAGAGTGAAACAAAACACCAGGCATAAGGCCGAGCCTTCCACCCTTTACCAAGTATATAGATGCATTATTAATATAAGAGATATTGTGATATCCCAACAAGTAAACATGTTCCAACAAGGAACAATATCTCCATGTTCCAACAAGGAACAAACTTCATCTTCACCTGCAACTAACAATGCTATAAGAGGGGCTGAGCAAAGCGGTAACATAGCCAAACAACGGATTGCTAGGACAAGGTGGGTTAGAGGCTTGGTTTAACAATATGGGAGGCATGATAAGCAAGTGGTAGGTATCGCAGCATAGGCATAGCAAAAGAGCGAGCATCTAGCAAGCAAAGATAGAAGTGATTTCGAGGGTATGGTCATCTTGCCTGAGATCCCGCTAGGAAGAAGAACGAGTCCATGAAGAAGACAAACGGACGAAGTTGAACAAATCCTCACAAATGCGATGTTATCGGAACTAACCCGAAGAAGCAACACCGGAAAGAAGCAAACAATAAAGTAAAACAACCACCACATAAACATGGCATGATGCACAATCAAGTATGATGCATGTCCGGTTTAAATATGCATGGCATGGCAAAGTGCAACAAACAACACTACAAATTAAGTGGAGCTCAATATGCAACGAGTTGCATATTGACGAAACACCACAACAATTGTTTAGTTCTCTCCCGTTTATGTACTCAACAATATTAAATGTTGTTAAACATGGCAAGGGGTGAAGCATATGAAAAACTACCTATCTAGGCAAATTAAAATGAGGCCGGAACAACAAACAACAAGTCCGGAAGACCCTCAT
The DNA here is from genome assembly GCA_032464435.1 of Aegilops umbellulata. Lineage (NCBI taxonomy): Eukaryota > Viridiplantae > Streptophyta > Magnoliopsida > Poales > Poaceae > Aegilops > Aegilops umbellulata. The sequence continues at coordinate 448,822,753 of CP136054.1, forward strand.
GTGCATATTTTAGATTTGGTACTGATCTGTCCTAAAGCATATTTTAATGTTGTAAAACAGGAAAATAAAGTGCATCATGTTAAACTATGCATTTTTCTACCCCATTTACATATAAAGTTTATTTAAATCCGAGCTACGGTTATTTAGTTATGAATTAAATCATTTTAACATGGCATTTATGCAAATTTAATCAAACAGCATGTTTAAACATTTTTAACCATGGGTGAAAATTGGATATTATGAAACTAGACAAAAATCTAAGCATTTTACATATTTAAACCATTTTAATCCGATGCACGGTTTGTGAGTTATTAAATGCATGAACATGAGGGACTTTTCTGCAAAACGGTAATTCTCTGGATAATTGGCAAAATTCGCAGGACCAGGAAAAAAAACATATCGCGCCGGATTAGAGCTACAGGCCGAAACAGGGTATGGGCGCTGGTGGTTTCTCACCATGGGCCATGGCCCAGTCGGTGGAGGAGGCAGGGCAGGCCGGATCTGGCTTGGGCCGGCTTGAGCTGGCCTTGGAGGCCGAAGGGGAAGCAGGCGGGGCGCGGTCAACGTGAGATGCGGGCGAGCGGGCGCCTCGTCCTGGAAGCAAAGGATGCAGGCGGGGGTGGACCTGGCGCTGGCGTCTCCCGGCGACGAGTGGATGGACGAGGGGGGCGGATCCGGTGCGCAGGAGGTCAAAGAGGGCCGAGGCGAGACTGGAGCCGCTGCCGTTCGTCCCGGCGCTCGACGGGAGGACGCAGACGAGGAACTTGGCGGAGCGGCAGTTCGCGAGGCAGGCGCGCGTGTGTTCGAAGCAGAGGAGACCGGTGCGTCAGGGATTGTGCTCCGGTGAGCTACGGTGGCTCGAGGTGGCTGACGGCGAGGCTCGCGGAGGAGATCGGGCGCAGCATGGAGCACCATGGCCATCCATGGCGCGGCGACGGAAGCTCCTGTGAAAGGCAAGACCGAGATGTTGAGAGGAGGGGGAGAAATACTGGAGAGGAAGAAGAAGCAGGGGAGGAAGGAGAGGGTTCCTGCGGGGGACACCGACGGCAGGGCTCGCCGGAGCTGCGGGAGCTGCGGGAGCTGATGCTGCTCATCGCCGGCGGGGACGGCTGGCTCGGTCCGCTCGGGTTCGAGCTCCTGCGGGGCTCACGCGAGGGAGGCTGCTCGTCTGCTGCAGGGTTGGCTCAAAATCCAACGGAGCAGAGGAGAGGTGGCTGACTGGTTAGACTGGACCGAGAGGAGGCTGCGGGATTGGCTCGCTGGCGATCCCGATGGGCAAAACGAAGAGGAGACAAGGTGGAGGGTTTTGCGGCGGCGGGGAGGAAATGATTGATGGGACGGCTAGTCTAGGGTTTGTCCCGATATATATACCGAGTGGATTTGGATAGGGGTCGTTCGGGCCCTCCGATCTTAATCAGACGGTTGCGGATAAATAGGTTAGGAAGTCCAATTAAGAAAACAGAGATGTTTTATAGATGTTAGGGGATGATCCGGACACAACGGTAGCGACAGTCCGGTTCGGGTCCGGGACAATTTTGGGACGCGCGCGCGAGGGGTCGATGCACTGTGCAAAGAGGGTTAGGTGGACACGGTCAAGAGGGAAGCGAAAACCCGATTGGTCTGCAACGGTCAACGACTAACGAATGCAAGTTTTGAAAAAAATGCCAGCAACGAAGTGCCGATGCAATGCGGATGATGCGGTGATGAATGAAACACACAAATAAAACAAACGGCGGTCACGCAAAACATGAAAGGCGTCTGGAGCGCCGGTCTCGGGGCGTCACAGATCGGCTCCCATTTTATTCATTTGATCTTATTTATATTCATGTGTGATTTGGACCATCCTATCCATTTTGGGCCATTTGTATTGTTTTAATTATTTGGATTTAAACATTTGTCGTAATTGAGATGATTACATTATCTGTATTATATGATGCTAAAACATTAATAAATTTGATTTATATGGTTGTTATTTTAAAATTATATTGTTCAAAAACATGAATTTTCTAAAACCCCGAAACAGTTTTGCGCTACCGCGAGGGCTCTGACGTGGAACAGACCTCGTAAACTCGTACCGTAAAAATTTGTGGTACGAGTTTACAGGATCTGTTCTGCCAAAGCCCTTGTGGAACCGCAAAACCGTTTTTGGGAACTTTAAAATGATTTTGCAGAACGCCGATCTGCGGATCTGCTAGAGATGGTCTCAACAAGCGGTGGCACCGCGTCTCATTTTGGCGTCGCTGTTTCCGCGTTTGCCTCGTTTGCCGTGGATTCATTCCATGTTGGCTCTTAGTTGGCGCATAAGGCGTTGTCTACCTTTTTTCGACAAATAAGGCACTGTCTAGCGCCCTAGTGCGTACCCTCCACCCTGAATCGTTTGCACAGTGGACCGGCCCAATTTTTCCAGGATTTCACGTGCATTCTCGCTGGTTTTCTTGTTTTTTTTTACTTTTTTGCTCAGGGTTTTATCTCTTTACCTTTTCATTTTTTTTGCAAAATTTATTTTAAAATTCCAAACATTATATTGTTCATCAGATTCCAAAAATGTTCAACAATGTAAAAACTGTTCATAGAATATTAAAGTTGTTCAACAAATTCAAAATATGTTCATCAAATTAAAAAAATCATCGAACTGAAAAATGTCCTTCAAATTTGACATTTTCATATCTTTTTTCAAAAAATTATCGTAATGTTAAAATTTTGTTCATCGCTTTTTGAAAAAACAATATTCTTTGATACAATTTTTTTTCATCAAGTTCAAAAAAATTCATCAAATTTTGAATTAGCGAACATTTTATTGAAATTTATGAACATTTTTTCAATACACGAACAATTATTTTTCAAAATCTTGAACTTTTTTGTAAAACCACGAACATGTTATGATTTCTGGAACATTTTCCTAAAATTCATTTTCCCTTAATTTTTGAACTTTTTTTATATTCCAAATTGTTTTATATAAGAAAAAAAATCAAATAATAGTAAACAAAAAATAGTGAATACATAACTGTGGCACCCAACCCCTCTTATGGGTCGAGCCACGGCCACCCAAACGCTTGGACTGACCAGTAGTCCCCATATCCAGCCCAAATCTAGGACAGATATGGGGGCACCTGGACGCACCCGCCACATTCGACTGACCGCCAAGGCCCTCACCTCGTCTATATCCATCGCCCCTCTTTGCCGTTCAAGGTCACCGCCAGCGGACGCCGCCACTGTACTTAAAAAAGGCCATCAATGTACCCTTTGGGACTCGGATGAAGAAGTCGAAAATGATCTAACTTTAAAAAAGAGTAGGGTCATCAATGTTCGCTTTGCGAGGGATATGGCATGTGACTGGATCTTCTCTCTCACTATGAACGGAGAAGATTCATAGTGAACAAAGAAGATTCATAGTGAATGGAGAACATTCGTAGTGACAGTCAATATCCTTCAGAAAGGATATGTTGATGACCTAAGCCTATCAATTTTGGACGGCATGACTATTTTAGGCCGGTCAAGTCGCTCCTCTTGTGGCGAGGTGGGACTAAACCCCTAACCATGCCAGCCCAACACAGATGTTAAATCTACACTGGAAATCTTAAGCAAATGTTGCGGACAATTTATTTGGTGATAACAACCCCGCTGGTCCAACACAGACTAAACAATGAAAATTATCGACGAACATGTGTTTGCATGTATTTGATGTTTCAAAAATAGAGTTCCGGTTGCAAATAACAAAAATTAAGGCCGGCCTGGTTACTGTCTGCGGGCGCGTCCGACCTGGATTAGGCAATTCGATGCTCTAATAAGGAAACTATACTATCAGCCCGGCACCACCGAGTGCTGTAGAACTCAATCATCGTACGGCACACAAATACTAGTAGTCGGATACGAAGTGGGGTACTCGCCCAAGTCAGCTCTCAACTCGACTAGTCGGCTCCTCGCATCCTCAAACCCGGTCCCGGTGATTCGCTTTCTGCGTGAGCATCCTCCGGCGGCCACGCGCACTGGTGGGCAAACCAAGGACCTGACGAGATCACCGCCGTTCGCCGGCTGCACCGCAGCAAGCTCGATCGAACCCTTTGTTGCTGTAGCAAGTAGGCCGGCCGTGTTATGTCAAACTCCTCACCGTCCTCCGCATCGGACATTGTCGCCAAGGCTGCGTCCGGGTGGCACGACCTCAAGATCGAGGGGTACTCCCTGACGAAGGGGATTGGTGTCGGCGAGTTCATCATATCGGAGAGCTTTATTACCGCAGGCCATCGCTGGAGTATCAGATACTACCCCGACGGCGCGGCCTCGGACTACGCCGACTGGATTGCCGTCCATGTGCAACGCGAGGACAACACCGACGGCAAGTACATCATGGTGGCACTCCACATCAATATACTTGACCACGACGGAGAACCGGTGCATGCTCTCGGCAACAGAAGCGATCGGTTTGATAGATGCGGTCCCAAAGAAGCACGAGGATTTAACAGACTCGCCAAAAGGACGGATTTGGAGGAATCGAGGTATCTCAAGGACGATTGTTTCAGCATCAGGTGTCGCCTCACCGTCAGGAATGAGATCCGCACCTTCAAGAGGCAGTCTAGCGCCGCGCCCTCGGTCTCCGCCGTGCCGCCGTCCAACTTGCACCGGCACCTGCTCGACCTCCTCACGAGCGGAAAGGGAGGGGACATATCTTTCGAGGTGGGCGGTGAGACGTTCCCCGCGCACAGGTACATCGTCGCTGCTCGGTCCCCGGTCTTCATGGCGGAGCTCTTCGGTCCTATGAAAGAGAAGGCGGCAACCTGCATACGGATTGATGGCATGGAAGCCAAAGTCTTCAAGGCGATGCTTCACTTCATCTACGCCGACTCGTTGCCAGAGATCGATGAGGACGAAATTGTGGGGATGGCACAACATTTACTTGTCGCCGCGGATAGGTATAACCTGGAGAGGCTCAAGTTGATGTGTGAAGAGACGTTGTGCAAGTCCATCAACAAAGACACCGCGGCGACTACATTGGCGTTGGCTGAACAACATGGTTGTGATGGTCTCAAAAAGGCATGCTTCAAGTTCCTCGCTTCTGTTGACAACCTCAAGGCAGCCATGGCAAGTGATGGCTTTGCACATCTGAAGAGCAGCTGCCCCTCCATCCTAGAGGTGCTGGTCACCAATCTAGCTCCCTGACTTCTTTAACTACCAAGCAACAAAACCAGAAGATTTCTAAAAATTATTATTATGCACCTGTCATGCTACTACCGGTCCTCTTTTAAGCGTGAAAAGAGAAGGTCACCTGCATAATTGCATGTACAACTATAATTTTTTGCCTAAGTACTGTTTACAAACATATGATGAGTAAATTGATTAAACATTTCTGCTTTGGTACAGCCACATGAACACATCAACGAAGGAGATCTCTTCTTATCCTTCCAAAAGAAAAGGTAGCATGGTCTTTTTTAAAAAAATATGTCGCCCGCACCAAGCACGCCGGTACGCGTAAGGTGTACGTACCACCCATACACGGCCCAGCGTACGTGCCATACCCAAACCCTATTTGGCGCCCTTAGCTTTTTCTCTCTTTCTTTTTAAACTTCATAAAATGTGCGCTGCGGGAAATTAAAATCCAACCCTCAAGATTTATTTCAAGTTCTAGTAACCAACCAGGACAGGTTACTTGTTGTGCCCACTTGCTTTCTTTTTCACATCTTATGTGCCAAATATAATTTTGTGAACTTTTAGCCGGTTTTTTGTTTTCTTTTAAATCGGATTTTATTCTGGTGCTTTTTCTTTTTTTCGGTTTTTCAAATGGTGAACTTTCTAATTTTTTAAAAAACCAAATTCATGATTTTTTTATCATATTTCTGAATCCTTTTCAATTTCACAAAAAAAATTGAAAAAAAAATTAGAAACTTTTTTCGAAAATCACTGAACATTCTTTTCAAAGTCGATAAACTTTTTAAAAATCTACGAACGCTGGAGCCAGCCCAACAAGCGTCTGACAGAGCGATGTTGTCGTCTAGTTGGGCCAAGGACTAAGCATTCTTTACATTTTTTTCTTCTTTTTTTCATTAATCCATTTTTCTCCTTTTTAAATTTTATTATTCTTTTTGAAATCTGTTCAAAAACTTGAAAATACCGTATGAAATATAAAAATGGTCTTCCTTTAAAATATTTTCCCTTTTTGAATTTCTTGTTCATAAATTTAAGAAATGTTTGTGTTTTTTTAAAGATGATAAATTGTCTAAAAAGTACATGGTTTGCATTTTGTGTTTAAAATTTTCGTAAATTCTTAGGAATTTGTTAAATATGGAAAAGTGATAAGTTTGTAAAATTTCATACATAATTTGAAATTCCAAAATTATTGATAAATTTTAAGAAATGGTTAGGACATAAGAAAATGTTCATGTTGATGGATAATGACGGAAATTACAAATAGCATAAGCTTTCAAATTAGAAAAAACTACATAATCACGGATACATCAGTTTGGTCATTTGACAGATGTCAAAAAACAACTTGCTTTCAAACAGATCCTTCTAGCCTATCCAAACACCCTCCGTTAAACCTAGTTTATTTTTGACAATCTTGAAATGACCTTAACTTTTGAAAGCAGATGGGCATTCCCATGGTAGGCATCCATGCCATGTTTGCACGACATTCGACACCGTATGCAAATCGCGACATGTCCGGTCATTTATCAGCCTTTTTAACCGAGAAAACTCCATAAAATGCAAAACTTGTCGAAAACCCAAATAACTTGGCATGATGCCATTTCAAGGATGTCGAGAAACAACGTGCTTTCAGACAGACTCTTTTGGCCTACCTAAACACTCTCTGTTGAACATGGTCTTTTTTAAAAAAATCTCAGGAGTCCCAAATTTGCAAGCAGGTGGGCATGTTGATGTTAGGCATCCATGCCTGGTTTGAACAACTTTCGACACCGTATGCACATCGCCTCCGACCATATATCGACCTTTTTCACTTGGAAAACTCTAGAAAGTGCAAAACTTGTCAAAACCCAAACAACTTGGCATGGTGCTTTAAATTGGTCATACAAAGCCATAGGAAAAATTGGGGTCATTTCAAGAATGTCGAAAAACTACGTGCTCTTAGACAGACCCTTGTGGCCTCTCCCCCAACACTCTCAGTTGAACATGGGCTATTTTGAGACTCCCCTGAAATGACCCCAAATTTTGCAATGAGGTGGCATACCCATGGTAGGCATCCATTGCAAGTTTGAACGAATTACGACACCCTTTTTGCACATGTGACACGTCCGACCATTTACCGGCCTTTTTTCATCGGGAAAACTCCAGAAAATGCAAAATTTGTCAAAAGTCCAAATAACTTGGCATTGTGTCTTTAATTGGTCATAAAATGTCATGGAAAATTTTTGGGCCATTTCAAGGAATTTGAGAAAAACAACGTGCTCTTAAATGGAGCCTCCTTGCATATGCGAACATCATTCGTTTTACATGGTCTATTTTTGGACGTACTTGAGATGATCCCAACTTTTTAAGCAGGTGAGCATGCCCATGTTAGACATCCATGTCAGGTTTGCATGATTTTCGACATTATATGGAAGTTGCAACATGTAAGGCCATTTATCGTCCTTTTACGACCGAAAAACTCTAGAAATGCAAAAAATGTCGAAAACCAAAACAACCTGGCATGGTTCTTTGAATTGGTCATACAAGGCCATGGAATAAAATTGAGGCCATTTTCAAGGATGTCGAAAAACAATGTGCTCTCAGGCAGTTCATTCTCGCCTACCCGAAAACCCTTTGCTAAGCATGGTGTTTTTGTGAATGTCGAAAAACAACATGCTACGGCGTCGTCCACGGCAGCCACGATGCCCGTGCCGCCATGCTCTCGCGTGTGCCGGCCTGAAGCAACTCGCCACTCCTCGACGAGTGGGCTTGGAGCGGCGAGTTCCTAAACGACGCACCGGCTTGGATCTTCTGCATCCGCGAGCTGGCCTACAATGGCCTGGATCATCGAGGGTGGTGGAGCGGAGCATTGCCTGACTCGTATCAGGCGGGCTCGGCGCCCCCCCCCCCCCCCCCCCCCAGCCGGCTTTTATGCCAGAGAACTCTTCTCCCGCTCGCCGGATGCCATGGAGATTGTAGATAAAATTGTATGAGGAGGAGATGGGAGCGGAGTGTGGTGCGATTTTTCACCGGCGTCTTGCACCTTTTAAATAGCGGGCGGACGAGCGGAGCCAACCGGCGTTGTATTTAATGACGAGCGGCTCACGAACGGACGTGTGGCCAAAGTAGAGTTCTCGACGCACCCACGTGTTTAATGGAGAAAGGCGCGTAGTTTGTGGCTGTTTAAATGCGGCGAGGAGACGTGTTGCGTGCATCACACAACACTCTCTTAGCCAGCACGCGGCTTCAATGTCGGCAATGAGAGGTTGTGTCAGTTTGTGCCGCCCTCCAGTCCAGCCGGCATGAATGTGGCGTGGCAAGCGGCGCGGGCGTTGGATGAAAAGCACGAAAGAGACGGGTATTTTTTTTCTGTGGGCCAGGGCGGTCAGGAGCGGCCGTGGCAACTGTCCGGATAGTAAAGCCCACTAGTTTGTCTCCCGTTTGCAAAAAAACATGTCTAGACCGCTCGGCGGATCGATACAAACCCGTGTAAAATGGTACGTACAATATGTCCGGACAGCACGGTCTAGATGTATCCGGACGGTTTGAGAGTCGGGAGATGCCCTAACTGTTTTTTTGCATGATAATACGTGTCTCATTCATATCATAAAGAACAAAGTACAAGTCACGTAAGAACCGACATGACAAAACTGAAAAGATAGCAGAACATATCTGAGCTTGACACCAACGTCCGTCACCTGCCTCCGGCACCACCACGACAGCCATCGAAGAAAAGAATGATGGGTCACCTCCTCACCCGAGCTCGACGCGGCTCCATCACTGATATACAACTTTGCGGACTTCCAAGGTGGCTCACGAAAAGTGAAGCCATTGCCGTTGAACGAATCAGACCAGGGCAACACCCCGGACACGCCATCATATCGAACTCCAGATCAGGCACCCCACCATGACTAAGACGCCGAAGAAGGAAACCATACCCGCCATCCACGAAACCACGAACCCAACACACGTTGTGTCTTTCAGATTTCGTCGATGCAGACCAGAATCTGCATCCGCTCCTGGACTACCTCCCAAGCTCCACGCCGACGCTGGAGCAAACGCCGTCGCAACGATGGAGCCCGAGGACACAGGTCCACCACAAGAATGCCGCCGCCGACATGCCATATCCTTACTTGAACAGACTGGTTTTCAAATTCATCCCCAACCATATGACCGATGGCCTCATCAGAAAAGGATCCGAATAATCTTTATTTAGCGCCGGCATCATCGCCGATGAAGCGAAGACGATGAACAGCCTAAAAACCTAGACTACACGAGAGTAAAAACGATCCATGCACGTGGATCCGGCGACCCCCCTCACCACCGACGACCGAGGTCGCCGGCGGAGGGGAGCCGACGAAGGACGGCGCTGAAATGGCCTCTCCTGGCGGCGGCTAGGGTTCCAGCCGCTAGGGGGCAGGGAGGAGAGAAAAACGCTTGGCGTGACTATCGTGATGCCCTAACTGTTGGCTAACCCTAATTTGACCAAACTTTGGATGGAGGACGGGGTTTCAATCAGATCACCACAAGTCCACATACGTTTCCTTGGTCAATCCAGTGCTCCAGAAATCAATCATCGTACGGCACAGATAGGAAACTACACTAGGGTTCGCTCGCCCTACCTTATTGTGCCAAAACCGGCTGCGCTCTCGAATCCGCTCCTCCGGCGATTCGCTTTCGCCGTTCGCCGTTCTGCACCGCAACCAGCCCGAACCTGTGCTCTTGTAGTATTTCGTTGCTGCAGCAATCAAGGTGGCCCCTGTTATGCCTAACTACTCTCCGTCCTCCGCGTCGGCCATTGTCGCCGATGCAGTGCCCGGGTCGCACGTCCTCAAGATCGAGGGATACTCCCTAACCAAGGGGCTCGGTACCGGCGAATTCGTCAGATCCGAGAACTTTGTCATCGCAGGCCATCGCTGGCATATCAAGTACTTCCCCGATGGTGTGGTTTCGGACGACGCCGACTGGACTGCCATCTTCGTGCAACGTGATGATGACACCGGTGGTAAGGACATAATGGCGAGACTCTGGATCAGCTTACTTAACCACGATGGAGAATCTGTGCCATCGCACGACATGATAAGTTCTCAGTTTGAAAAATATTCTCCGAAAACTGCACGAGGATGTAAGAAATTCCTGAAAAGGAAAGATTTGGAGGAGTCAAGGTATCTCAAGGACGATTGTTTCAGTATCAGGTGCCATGTCACCGTCAGGAATGAGATCCGCACCTTCAAGACGCACTCAGGGGCCATGCCGTTGGTCGCCGTGCCGCCGCCCAACTTGCACCGGCACCTGCTCCACCTCCTGACGAGCGGAAAGGGAGGGGACATACTTTTCGAGGTGGGTGGTGAAACGTTCGCCGCGCATAGGTACATCGTCACTGCTCGGTCGCCGGTCTTCATGGCGGAGCTGTTGGGCCCTATGAAAGAGAAGGCGGCAACCTGCATATGGATCGATGGCATGGAAGCCAAAGTCTTCAAGGCGATGCTTCACTTCATCTACACCGACTCGTTGCCTGATATCGATGAGGACGAAATTGTGGGGATGGCACAACATTTACTTGTAGCCGCGGACAGGTATAACCTGGAGAGGCTGAAGTTGATGTGCGAAGAGACGTTGTGCAAGTCCATCAACAAAGACACGGCGGCAACTACATTGGCCTTGGCTGAACAGCATGGTTGTGATGGTCTTAAGAAGGCATGCTTCGAGTTCCTCGCTTCTGTTGACAACCTCAAGGCAGTCATGACAAGCGATGGCTTTGCACATTTGAAGAGCAGCTGTCCCTCCATCCTAGAGGTGCTGGTCACCAATCTTTCTCGCTGACTTCTTCAATGACAGAGCAACAAAACCTGAAGATTTCAGAAAATTATTAGGCAATCGTCATGCTACTACCATTACCCTTTAACCGTGAAAAGAAAGGTTCAAGTGTTTAACTGCATGTATCAACTATATATTTTGGTTCAGTACTTTTTACAAATATGATGAGTAAATTGATTTGAATTGTCTTTATAGTGCGCTAGGTCTGGGCCGTTCATTCCCCTTTGATTTAATGACATCATGAAGGCAAGGCAATATGTGGTCTAGGATGGTTGAGTATATAGCTCTATATTTCAAGCAGGGGTGGTTTTGTAGAAAGTAACAAAGTCTGTTTGTTTCATACTTCAGGTTATCTTAAATTTGTATGCAACACATCGTGTGTACCATATCCTGGTTGGGGTGGCGGTCCTCTGCTGAGCTCATTGGCTATTCTCTTTTTACTTATAGTAATTCGTCCTTTATTACGAAATGTTCGAATTACAATTTGATAGCAAAGATGCTATCAGGAAATCGGGTTTTATCATCAAAGCATTGACGAACACTCATGCCAAGAGCTTCCCTTGCGCATAGATGCTGGTCACCAATCTTTCTCGCTGACTTCTTCAACTACGAAGCAACAAAACCTGAAGATTTCTGAATATCATTATTATGCAGCTGTCATGCTACTACCGGTACTCTTCTAAGCGTGAAAAGAGAAGGTCACCTGCATAATTGCATGTACAACTATACATTTTGGCTCAGTACTGTTTACAAACATATGATGAGTAAAGTGATTAAACATTTCTGCTTTGGTACGGCCCCATGAACACATCAACGAAGGAGATGATCTCTTCTTATCCTTCCATAATAAAAGGTAGCATGGTCCTTTTAGAAAAAATACATCGCCCGGCCCAAGCATGCTGGTACGCGTAAGGTGTACGTACCGCCCATACACGGCCCAGCGTACGTGGCATACCCAAGCGCTATTTGGCGCCGGTACGCGTAAGTAGAAGTAACATATATAGCAAGTAGCTTAGATAGTGTGACAAATAACTTAACATATGTAGCAAGTAGCAAGTAGCAAGTAACATATATAGATAGTCTGACATAGATAGATAGTACTGTCATTCATAGTCTGACATAGAAAGCAACTAGTAGTAGATAGTGCCTAATATATATAGCAACTAGTAGTAGATACTGCCTGACATTGATAGCAACTAGTAGTAGATAGTGCCTGACGAAACTGAACCTAGGAACTTACTGAACTTACGAAAGTTCAGGACTGACGAAACTGAATATTTTTGCACTGAAAGGCAGCACTTCACTCCTCCTTCTTCAGCATCTTCAGGCGCTGGGAGCGGCGCACTGCAGTCACAGCCGCCCTCTTCTTCTTGCCCGGCGTCGGCTCCACCACATCTTCCTCGCGGCCATCTTGTTCTTGCTTCACGACGACGCCGTCTGGGAGATCGACCTCCGGCAGCGCATCCACGTGGATTGGGAGGTTCCTGTCCCCCTCCACGGCGTCGAGGACGGGAGCCAGCAGCTGCACTTCAGGCTCGTCGTCGGAGAGGACGACGACCTCATCCACCTCGTCGTCAGATTCGTCAGACGACTCATCCTCATCATCTTCACTGGACTCGTCGCCAGAGGACTCGTCGTCTGAAGACTCGCCGTCAGAGTCGTCAGAGGGCCCAAGGACCCATGGATTGCGCCTCTCCCAGTAGGCGTTGTTGATTGGGGCTGGGAGCGCGAGGACGGCGTCGGTGACGTGGTCCGCGGTGGCCGGCGGCGTGGTGGATGAGCGGTACATCCACCATCGGGCGCGCTGCCTGGGGTTGGGGGAGCGCTACACCTCGCGCATCGCCCACAGCAGAATGGTCGGCGGCGGGATGGTGCGGCCGGCAGGGAAGGCGCGCTGCTTTTCAGCAGCTGTCATCACCTTGACGAGGCCGCGCGCGTGGTTCCTCAGCATCGCCAGACTGGGGAACCAGCACGCGATCTCCCTGTACTGCGCGCGCATCTCCTGGTTGTTGCCGGCGAGAGCTTCGATGGCCAGCTGCCAGTCCATGGCGACAGCGTTGGCGGTGGTTGTCGGCGGCGATTTCGACAGGAGAGAGGGGGAAGTGGAGTGGGCGGTGCGAGCGGCGAGTGGGCGAGTGAGTAGAGAGCGTGGTGGGTGGACACGTAATAAAGTCGTAGAATCCGAAGCGGCTGGGTTTACTCAACGCACGCTCACCACGATGGCGGCTGCAGCGCACGCTGAACAAACGACGTGGTGGGCACCATATAATAAGTTTGGCCGATGCTAGTCAAACAAATCACTAGCACTAGCTCATTGGTATTGAACGCATGGTTACAACCGACTGGTCCTGGGTTTGAGCCCCAGGCCAGACATTTTTTTGTGCATATTTTTTTCTAAAATGAATTTGGCAGTCACTTCTGAACTGTAGAAACGGCAAAGTAAAACAAAAAACAAATTAAAACAATTAAAACATGCACCTAAACTGTACAAATGGCAAAGTAAAACAAAGAAAACAAATCAATAGCACTTAGCCCATTGGTATTGGGCACAAATAAGTAGCAACCATACATTCAACATTGCACACAAGTTCACATGTCTGAATTTTAGCAGTCAAGTAGCAGAGCACAAACTTAGTACCATACAATCAAACTAAGTAGCAGAACACAAACTTAGTAACAAAGTTTCAATGGTTCCCACTAGCACTAAAATATAGTGCAAACTTGCTAGGGGTTTCCTCTTCCTCTTGCCTGCTAATATCCCTGGTTCTGCAGTGGATGCTCTTGGTGCATTGAATGTTCTTGTTGATGCTGATCCTCTTGGAGCTCTTGTTGATGCTGATCCTGTTGGAGGTGCTGGTGAAGACCTGGCTGCTCCTGCAGAAACAGTTGATGCTGAAGCTCTCTTATCTGTTGTTGTTTTTCTATTCCTCACTGCTTTAGGAGGTGGAGCAGATGGGGCTGGCATCTATGAAGTTTGGTGTTGATGTGGTGGTTCTGGAGGTGGGTGACTAGCACTAGAGGAACCCCTAAAAATTTCTCTATTTTCCTGCATGACAGAATTAAGATAGTTAGTACATAGAGCAAACCTAAAATAATTAAACAACTATTAACTAAACAAAGAATGCAACATTTTTAAATGACCTGGTGTAAGTTCTTTCTCATCTGAAGACTTGGGTTTAGAGCTTTCCCACAGTAAGTAAATCTATGGCCCTGTAGACCACAATTGCTGCATGTAATTGTTCCCATCCTGCTTGTGTCTTTTGGTGTAGGCACCTCAAACTGGCCCTTTCTCCTAGCTGTTTGTTTCTTCCCTGCTTTTTCTTTGAACACTGGTGGCTCAATATCCTGCGTATGGGTGTCAGGCCAGAATCCAGGACCAGGGACAGGGTACACTATGTCTTTGTATGCTTCAATATATAGTGGTTTTTTGAAAAGTTCATGCACATAGTCCTCTGGGTGCATGTGAAACTTGCTCATTGCTGCTATTGCATGACTGTATGTCACACCTGTCATGTCCCACCTCCTTCAGTCACATGAGTTAGTAGCTAGGTTGACACAGTACTGATTTTCCTTACTAGACACTTGCCAAATGTCAGGACCAGCCTTATGTGCCTCACAAAATTTGGCATACTTCTTATTCTCCTCTAGTTTCTCTGAATAGTTGGGTGTGATCATCCACCTGCTGTTCTCTGTTTTTTCCCTGGTCTTCTGCCTTTTGATCATCTGCTTAGTCCTTATTCCTTAAAACATAGTTCTAATTGGTTTGGCCCTAACATCAAGGATCATTTTGTTGAAAACCTCACTAAGGTTGTTCACAACAAGATCAGTTTTGCAATTGTAATCCATTGAAGACCTACACCAAGTCTCCTTTGGAATTTTTGTAAGCCACTTCCAGGCATCCTCACACTCTGCTTTAAGCTCTGCCATTGCTAATTCATGGCCATGTTTGGTGAATGAGTAGCTAGCCTGATCTACTAGCTTTTTTAGTTCTGCTCCTCTGAAACCAGCTGACTGAAAATTTGCATAGATGTGCCTGAGGCAGTACCTCTGAGGGGAATCAGGGAACACCTCATTTATAGCCTTAAGAAGACCCTGATTGTAAATTAATAACCATGGTCATGGAAAAAAAGAAATAAAGCCAATAATAACTATATTTATCTGAACTACTAGCTAAGATAGGTTGCATACCTTTTGCCTGTCAGAAATAATGGTGTAGGTTCCAAATTTGCTTCCACTTCCAATGCAACATCTTAGCTGGGTTAAGAACCATGTCCAACTTTGTGAATCTTCCTTATCAACCACACCAAAGGCTATGGGGTAGATGTTGTTGTTGCCATCTCTTCATGTGGCTGCAAGAATTTGCTGTCCAGTGGTTAGCTTGATGAAGCAACCATCAAGCCCTGCATCCATACCCAAATTAGCTACCAAAAAATTACAACAAGATATTTTGAACAAAATGCAGTTATAGATTTACCTATAAAGGGCCTGCAACCATTAAGAAATCCTTGCTTTGATGCATGCAAGCAGTAGAACATGTACTTAAATCTAGGAGTTGGGGCAGGGTTTTCTGGGTCCTCAAATGTTGTAACTACACGCCTGCTACCAGGGTTTGTGTCAAGAACTGCTTGTAGGTAGTCCCTCAGTCTATAGTACTGCTCCTTCTGGTCACCTTGTACAGCCTTAATAGCCTTCCTCCTTGCCCTATAGGCCACACTCTTTGATACATCAGCTGAAAACTTGACTTTGTTGTTTTTAATAAGTGAATCCACAGGTGCTCTAGGATCTACTCTAAGAGAAGGCTCAACTGCTTTGGAAAGCCACTTAGTAGTAACATTTGTGTTCTCTGCTGATGATGGACAAGTGTGCTCCATGTTACACTTCTTAATGCAAAATGTTCTTTCATGAGCTATCCTGGAGGCACACATGTAAAATTCACATCCATGCTCTCTCTGTGAACACCAAACAATAATTCTTGTTGGAGTGTTCCTGTGGTAGTGAAAAGACCTCAAAGTCCTTATATGAAAATCTCTTAATGCTTCTCTGAACTGGTAAACAGAATCAAAACACAAGCTCTTGCACAAGAGTAAATGTGAATTGGGAATTGAAGGGTCAAAATATACCCTTTCCTTCATCTTTTTCTTACTACTCTCTGTCTTTGGCTTCTTCATGATGTATGGTAGTTTAACTTCATCTTATTCTTCCTCATCACTTATGCCTGCATCACCAGCAAAACAAAACTCATCTGCTTCAGGAAACCAATCTTCAAAACGTTTTTTCTCTACCTCATTGTGACATCTGCTAGTTGGCCCAGGGTTCTTCACATGTTTCACAATAGCAGTACTTTGCAATGCTATTTCCTCTTCAGAGGCACACTCTATTTCCATTTGTTGAACAGCTTCAGCACTCCCATCTGAATGAACTGAATCATCAGAACAAAATTCAGACACTTCAGTGTCTCCTTCAAAGTGGTTCAAATCTGCCTCTCTTTGAATCCTGCTCCTCTCAAGCTGAGCCTTTCTATCATGGGATAATTAGATTTATGCCCCTAGTTGTGTCCCACTCGTCTGTTTTACCCCTAATTCCCAAAAGTCACCGGTTCTGTCCGAGTCACTTTGCTCCTCTTATGCTTTTGCCCTTTGACCGTTTGACCGTCAGTTTGAAAACTTCGTAACTAATTCATACTAAATCAGAAAAATGCGAATAAGATACCAAAATGTTCGGAAAAACATGACCTATATGTGAGTGTCATTTGCATTCATGAAAAAATTGTTGGAAAGTGCCCATCCGAGTTTTAGCTCTTATTCTACCACCATGAATAGTAAAATCTAAAAAGTTTCAAAAAATTCAAAATAAAATTTGGTGGCAAAGAATGACAAATGTTTTAAGTGTCTGCCAAGTTTCATCAGGGAATAACATTCATGGGTGCCGCGGCAAAAAAAACAATCAGCACTCCAAAATAGATTATTTTTTTGCCACGACTTCCACGAATGTCGTTCCCTGATGAAACTTGGCAAGCACTTAGAACATTTGTCGTTCTTTGCCACCATTTTTTTTGAATTTTTTTAGATGTTACTATTCATGGTGGTATCAAAAGAGCTAAAACTCGGATGTGCACTTTCAAACACTTTTTTAATGAATGCAAATGACACCAACATATAGGTGATGTTTTTCTGAACATTTTGGTATCTTATTTGCATTTTTATGATTTAGTACGAATTAGTTATGAAGTTTTCAAACTGACGGTCAAACGGTCAAAGGGCAAATGCATAAGAGGAGCAAAGTGACTTGGACAGAACCGGTGACTTTTGGGAATTAGGGGTAAAACAGACGAGTGGGACACAACTAGGGGCATAAATCTAATTATCCCTTCTATCATCTATCTCATTCCGAAGCTCAGATTGCTCCACAACCTTTTGCACACAACAACTCTCTTGAGTGTTCATGTAATTCTGAATAGCCTGTGTACTTATTCCAGGTTCAACATCTCTCACAACCCTTATGTTCACACCATTGACATGATTAAAAAACTCCAACATTTCATGAACACTAGCTTCATTACCTAAATACTTTACTCTTTCAGATCCAATTTCCTCGTCCTTCACATAGTACATGTAATCACTCTGCCCATACCCTTCACTAGCAATGAGTGATTGTAGAGTAACAAAAGATATATCTGACTCATATATACCCCTTTTCACAGGGTTTCTTCCTTCTAAATGAAATCATATCTCCCACTTCTTGTCAGCAAAACTACAGAAATAGGTGCTCATGAATTCAATTGAAAATGACAGAGCTACAAGTGCAATACAGTTTACTACACATGTCCAACAAGCTCTAACAAACACATCTTACTAATTTGCCAGATTGAAGCAGCAGCTAACCAATTCATGAGCAGCTAACCAATTTGACAGATTGAAGCAGCTAACCTAGCAGATGATATTTCCATACCTGCAACCCATTGGCGATGACTAGGCGAGCTGTGCCTCCTGCTGCTGTGAGCCGGCCTGCATCGAGAAGCTGGTGCTCCCCAACCAATTGTCCTCTGAGCCCGCAGCGTCCAAACGTGTGCCACCGCCGCCAGCGTCGTCGCCGCCGCCACCACCACCCATATCGCCGACGCCCCCCTCCGGAACCACCGCCGCCATCGTCGCCGCCGCCACCGCCTAGTTCAGAGAGAGGGAGAGGACGGAGAGAGTGCAGCGAGAGGGGAAAGGGTCAGATCTTGACCCGCACCCGACCGACAGCCACCGTTCCGACAGCGGATGAGCCGTTAACGGCCGTTGACGCGCGCCAGCCGGCCGTTAGCCCGCGTGGCAACTGTTCGTGGGCCCAACAGGTCAGAATAGGGGTTAGCGTGGGTGAAGCGAGCGATTTCGCGAGTTGGTAGTATTTTGCCACGGCTTAGGAAAAATTTGGTAGTTTTTCGCACAAGAACGTAGAGTGGTAGTTTTTCGTCACGTTTCCGGCAAATGTGGTAGTTTTTGGTTAAATACTCCTTAAGAAGGCATGCTTCGAGTTCCTCGCTTCTGTTGACAACCTCAAGGCAGTCATGACAAGCGATGGCTTTGCACATTTGAAGAGCAGTTGTCCCTCCATCCTAGAGGTGCTGGTCACCAATCTTTCTCGCTGACTTCTTCAATGACAGAGCAACAAAACCTGAAGATTTCAGAAAATTATTATGCAATCGTCATGCTACTACCATTTCCCTTTAACCGTGAAAAGAAAGGTTCAAGTGTGTAACTGCATGTATCAACTATATATTTTGGTTCAGTACTTTTTACAAATATGATGAGTAAATTGATTTGAATTATCTTTATAGTGCGCTAAGTCTGGGCCGTTCATTCCCCTTTGATTTAATGACATCATGAAGGCAAGGCAATATGTGATCTAAGGATGGTTGAGTATATAGCTCTATATTTCAAGCTGGGGTGGTTTTGTAGAAAGTAACAAAGTCTGTTTTGTTTCATACTTCAGGTTATCTTAAATTTGTATGCAACAGATCGTGTGTACCATATCCTGGTTGGGGTGGCGGTCCTCTGTTGGGTTCATTGGCTATTGTTTTTTTTACTTATAGTAATTCGGCCTTTATTCCGAAATGTTAGAATTACAATCTGATAGCAAAGATGCTATCAGGAAATCGGGTTTTATCATCAAAGCATTGACGAACACTCATGCCAAGAGCTTCCCTTGCGCATAGATGTTCTACTGAATTTGCTTTGCAGCCGATGTAGAGAAGCTTGAATTCCTGGAAAGAGTCAGACAACTTCTTTAACTAATGCAGGATATGAACACCATCCACTCTCGGAAATCCGAGAGTCATCCCATAGATCAACTAGATGAGAGCAATCTATTTGTAGAATCATTTTCTGGAATCCGCTTGATTTGGTACGCTCAAGGGCCTCCCAGCATGCTAACAGCTCGCTCATGAACCAATCACCGACGGAGCAATGCGGAACACACCCAGCCTCCACAAACTCTCCATGTTCATTTCGAACAACATATATACCCGGACCCTGCCTTGCGCCCATGGGGATCAAAAGAGCCATCCCTGTTGAACTGTTGATCAGAAGCCGGCCTGGAGAGGGTGGCTTCCGTACGTGAGTGTGTGACTGCACCGCTGGCTCTGTCAAAGGCAATTCCAAGGATGACACTAGTTCAGAAACCAGATCAAGATATCTTTTTGGCTGAAACTTCTCTTTCCCATGCTGCCATGCACAAAGTTGTTACGGCTGTTCCAGATGCACCACATCACGCATCAAAATATCGCCACCCCAGAAGCTTGGTTGTAAGCATGGCAGTTTTTAATAACTTGCTGAAAATATGCCTCTGCCCAGAATAACTTCGCATGCTCACATTCAACAAGAGTGCGAAAAACAGGCTCATCATTATGAAGACACAATTTACAGGTCCCTTGTTCGATCACATGTGGCCGGGCCAACGAAGCAAAACATGGCAATATATCTTTCAGAACACGCCACCAAAAGACCCGGATTTTTGGGACTACCTTCAGCTTCCAGAGAGCTTTCCAAAGGCCCCCATGATCGTCATTTGAGCTTCCTGCTGCACCTTCATTAGCAGAAATATCCTTTACTAACATTCTGGAGCATCCTCGGGGGCTCGTTGACAAAAGGAAGCAGGCTGTCACGTGGCCCCGAAAGATCAAACCAGAGCTTGTCCCACTCTCGGATCCACTTCGGGAGTTTCAAGGGAAAAAACTTGGTAGTAGGTCGGAGTTGTAGGCTGACCCCTCCGAGGTCACAGACAGCGTCGCCATTCACCTGGACCTGGACCTGGACCTGGAAAAAGTATCGGAATAGCTCATAGTGAGGAGCCGTTCCGCGAAAATACTCGCAAAAAGTGATGAAATTGGAACCCTGTTGGGCGGAATATGATTCAGTTGACAGCCGAAGAAGTAAAGCAGCCCGTGCATAAAGCTGTGCAGAGCCGAGCCCTCGCCCAAAGTACTCCTGATGAAGCACATGAGAAATGTCAAGGCAAAGCTCAAAACAATGGAGTGTGATATGAGCGGAGAGCTTCTTGTGCTCTTAGTTTTTAAGTCACTACCCTCACAGTTAACTCCATTCAAGATAAACCATAATTCTCTTCAAACTAGATGGACAATGTCTGAACTCATTGCACACCATGTTCAGGAGAAAGAGAGAATGAAGAGTGAACAAAAATACCAAATTTTCTATGTCCACTCTCCAAAGAGAAAGCATGAAGACAACGCTCAAAGCAATAACGTGGCCAACAGAAAGCAATTTTTCAAAAAGAATGCTCCAAAGTGTAAGCAATGCAATGAGCCAAGTTGCTCACGTTCTGCTCCAGTGCGTGCTCCTGTTAATTCTACAAATTGCGATGGAGAGAGACTTTGCAACTTCTGCAAATAGCCAAATCTCAGAATGTCTGGGTTTTCTTAAGTGGCTGAATAAAAATGGTAAGGATGAGATCACTCTAGTAGATGAATCTCCATATGTTGATTTTTCTAAATTTACATGGTGGATTGACTCAGATGCGACTGTTCATGTCGTGAATTCCTTGCAGGGATTCCGTATAAGCCATACCATGAGAAGGGGCACAAGAATATTTAAAGTCATGAATGGAAAGGAGGCTGAAGTTGAAGCCGTGGGTTCCCTCACCTTGAAGTTGCATACTGGTTTCCTCCTTCGACTCAAAGACACTCTTTTTGTACCTACATTGAGTAGGAACTTGAGTTCTGTTGTCATGTTTGGATGACTTTGATTGTCATTGTACCTTCGGGAAGAAATAATGTTTCATTAAGTACTGTAATAATGATGTTTGCCTTGCCGTCAGACCGGGCAAATTGTATATCTTATATCTTTTCGATTATTCTATGTATGTGAACCTCTATGAAATGAATATGAGTGAATGCAACTGAGGGAGTCCTGGATTAGGGGGTGTCCGGATAGCCGGACTATACCTTCAGCCAGACTCCAGGACTATGAAGATACAAGATTGAAGACTTCGTCCCGTGTCCGGAAGGGACTTTCCTTGGCGTGGAAGGCAAGCTTGGCGAAGCAGATATTTAGATCTCCTACTGTTGTAACCGACTTTGTGTAACCCTAACCCTATCCAATGTCTATATAAACCGGAGGGCTTTAGTCCGTAGGACAACATACAATCATACCATAGGCTAGCTTCTAGGGTTTAGCCTCCTTGATCTCGTGGTAGATCTACTCTTATACTATCCATATCATCAATATTAATCAAGCAGGACGTAGGGTTTTACCTCCATCGAGAGGGCCCGAACCTGGGTAAAACTTCGTGTCCCTTGTCTCCTATTACCATCCGCCTAGACGCATAGTTCGGGACCGCCTACCCGAGATCCGCCGGTTTTGACACCGACATTGGTGCTTTCATTGAGAGTTCCTCTGTGCCGTCATCATAGGAAGGATGCCTCATCCCGTCTTTAAAGACGGCACCATTGCCAAGGGAGCTTTGGCTGTCGGCCAAACTCTCCGGCTGGGTGGTTTCTTATGACCGCTTGTTCGGCTGCTGCGCCGACGATGACCTCCCGGGTCATCAAAAGCAATCTTCATGTCAGTTCGGAACTCGCCGAGCAGTTAGATCCAATAGAGCTCTCTTCCATGAACGAGCTCTTGGATCGCATCGCCGCCCTGGGGGTCGCTACTGTTGGGGAACGTAGTAATTTCAAAAAAATTCCTACGCACACGCAAGATCATGGTGATGCATAGCAATGAGAGGGGAGAGCGTTGTCTACGTACCCTCGTAGACCGAACCGGAAGCGTTGACACAACGTAGAGGAAGTAGTCGCACATCTTCCCGATCCGACTGATCCAAGCACCGAACGGATGGCACCTCCGAGTTCAGCACACGTTCAGCTCGATGACGATCCCCGGACTCCGATCCAGCAGGGTGACGGGGATGAGTTCCGTCAGCACGACGGCGTGGTGACGATGATGATGTTCTACCGACGCAGGGCTTCGCCTAAGCACCGCAACGATATGACCGAGGTGGAATATGGTGGAGGGGGCACCGCACACGGCTAAGGAATGATCACGAAGATCAACTTATGTGTTCTAGGGTGCCCCCCCTGCCCCCGTATATAAAGGAGGGAGGGGGACGTGCGGCCGGCCCCTTTGGGGTGCGCCTGGAGGAGTCCTACTCCCACCGGGAGTAGGACTCCCCCCTCTTGCCTTGTTGGAGAAGGAAAGGGGGAAGGGGAAGAGGAAAGGGGGGCGCCGCCCCGCCCCCCTTCCTTGTCCTATTCGGACTAGGGGGGAGGGGGCGCGCGGCCTGCCCTGGCCGGCCCTCCTCTTATCCCTTAAGGCCCATGTAGGCCCAATAACCCCCGGGGGGTTCCGGTAACCCTCGGTACTCCGGTAAATCCCTATTTCACCCGGAACGATTCCGATGTCCAAATATAGGCTTCCAATATATCGATCCTTATGTCTCGACCATTTCGAGACTCCTCGTCATGTCCATGATCACATCCAGGACTCCAAACAACCTTCGGTACATCAAAACATAAACTCATAATAAAACTGTCATCGTAACGTTAAGCGTGCGGACCCTACGGGTTCGAGAACTATGTAGACATGACCTAGAACCATTCTCGGTCAATAACCAATAGCGGAACATGGATGCTCATATTGGCTCCCACATATTCTACGAAGATCTTTATCGGTCGGACCGCATAACAACATACGTTTGTTCCCTTTGTCATCGGTATGTTACTTGCCCGAGATTCGATCGTCGGTATCCAATACCTAGTTCAATCTCGTAACCGGCAAGTCTCTTTACTCGTTCCGTAATACATCATCTCGCAACTAACTCATTAGCTGCAATGCTTGCAAGGCTTAAGTGATGTGTATTACCGAGAGGGCCCAGAGATACCTCTCCGACACTCGGAGTGACAAATCCTAATCTCGAAATACGCCAACCCAACAAGTACCTTCGGAGACACCTGTAGAGCACCTTTATAATCACCAAGTTACGTTGTGACGTTTGGTAGCACACAAAGTGTTCCTCCGGTAAACGGGAGTTGCATAATCTCATAGTCATAGGAACATGTATAAGTCATGAAGAAAGCAATAGCAACAAACTAAACGATCAAGTGCTAAGCTAACGGAATGGGTCCAGTCAATCAGATCATTCATCTAATGATGTGATCCCATTAATCAAATAACAACTCTTTGTCTATGGTTAGGAAACATAACCATCTTTGATTAATGAGCTAGTCAAGTAGAGGCATACTAGTGACACTCTTGTTTGTCTATGTATTCACACATGTATTATGTTTCCGGTTAATACAATTCTAGCATGAATAATAAACATTTATCATGAAATAAGGAAATAAATAATAACTTTATTATTGCCTCTAGGGCATATTTCCTTCAGTCTCCCACTTGCACTAGAGTCAATAATCTAGATTACACAGTAATGATTCTAACACCCATGGAGTCTTGGTACTGATCATGTTTTGCTTGTGGAAGAGGCTTAGCCAACGGGTCTGCTACATTCAGATCCGTATGTATCTTGCAAATTTCTATGTCTCCCACCTGGACTAGATCCCGGATGGAATTGAAGCGTCTCTTGATGTGCTTGGTTCTCTTGTGAAATCTGGATTCCTTCGCTAAGGCAATTGCTCCAGTATTGTCACAAAAGATTTTCATTGGACCCGATGCACTAGGTATGACACCTAGATCGGATATGAACTCCTTCATCCAGACTCCTTCATTTGCTGCTTCCGAAGCAGCTATGTATTCCGCTTCACACGTAGATCCCGCCACGACGCTTTGTTTGGAACTGCACCAACTGACAGCTCCACTGTTTAAAATAAACACGTATCCGGTTTGCGATTTAGAATCGTCCAAATCAGTGTCAAAGCTTGCATCAACGTAACTACTTACGATGAGCTCTTTGTCACCTCCATATACGAGAAACATATCCTTAGTCCTTTTCAGGTATTTCAGGATGTTCTTGACCGCTGTCCAGTGATCCACTCCTGGATTACTTTGGTACCTCCCTGCTAGACTTATAGCAAGGCACACATCAGGTCTGGTACACATCATTGCATACATGATAGAGCCTATGGCCGAAGCATAGGGAACATCTTTCATTTTCTCTCTATCTTCTGCAGTGGCCTGGGCTGAACGGAATTATCACTCTCGCTAGTGATCCGGACATAGCACTCCGCACCGAAAATAACACAACCGCACTGGCCCTTGAGGCACTATCCGAAGCCCTAGCGGCTGAGGAACTGACTGTGTTGCGCTCTGCGGTGAATAAGGATGATGTGATACTCGACAAAAGATCCAAGTCCACTTCCTTCAAACCAGCAGACGAAATAGTCAAATTCCAGGTCCATCCAACGGACCCCAACAAGACAGCTTCCATCGGGGCACAATTAAACCCTAATGTAGGCGCCGCACTGCGAGAATTCCTACGGGAGAACTGGGACATTTTCGCCTGGCACCCTTCAGACATGCCAGGAATCCCACGTAGGCTGGCCGAACACAGTTTAAATATCCTAAAAGGATTCAAACCTGTCAAACAAGCTCTTCGGCGTTTCTCCGAACCTAAGAGACAGGCCATGGGAGAGGAGCTAGCCAACCTATTGGAGGCCGGATTCATCAGAGATATAAAACATCTGGACTGGCTAGCAAACCTGGTGATGGTACCAAAGAAGGATAAATCCTGGCGCCTGTGCGTTGACTTTAAAGACCTTAACAAGGCTTGCCCAAAGGATCCCTTCCCCCTCCCCCGCATCGACCAAATTATCGACGCTACCGCAGGACACGATTCGTTGTGTTTCCTCGACGCATACTCCGGCTATCATCAAATTAAGATGGCAAAGTCAGACCAAGCCGCAACGGCATTCATCACACCATACGGCCCATTCTGCTTCAATACAATGCCCTTCGGGCTCAAAAAACGCTGGCGCAACATATCAGCGCATGATTCAGACATGTCTGGCAAACCAGATCGGCAAAACAGTGGAGGCATACGTAGATGATGTGGTCGTAAAAACAAGACATGTCGAAACTCTAGTAGACGACTTGAGGCTCACATTTGATAATCTCCGAGCATATGACATCAAGCTCAACCCGGAAAATGCGTTTTCGGCGTTCCAGCCAGAAAGCTCTTGGGCTTCATTGTATCCGCTAGAGGAATTGAAGCAAATCCAGCCAAGATCCGAGCTCTGTCACAACTGGATATCCCGAAAGACCTCAAACAGATACAAAAATTAACAAGATGCGTGGCGGCTCTAAGCCGCTTTATCTCCCGTCTGGGAGAAAAGGCTCTACCTCTTTACCACCTCCTTCGGCGCACCGAACACTTCGAGTGGACGGATGCCGCCACGGCCGGACTCAATGAAAAAAAGGCCATATTGGCAACAAACCCAGTCCTGGCCGCGCCAAACATTGGCGAACCAATGCTATTGTACATTGCAGCAACCCATCAGGTTGTAAGCGCAGTGCTCGTCGTCGAATGAGAAACGGACGGACACAAATTCCCCCTTCAAAAGCCGGTCTACTACGTGTCCACTGTCCTCACTCCATGCAAATCACGGTACCCGCATTATCAAAAGATTGCATACGCGGTATTCATGGCATCCCGGAAGCTGCGACACTACTTTCAAGAGTGTTTGATAACAGTAGCCTCGGAAGTACCGCTCAATGATATTATAAACAACCGCGGCGCAACGGGCCGGATTGCAAAATGGGCCATTGAGCTCCTCCCGTTCGACATAACTTATAAGCCACGGCGAGCTATAAAATCTCAAGTTTTGGCCGACTTTGTCGCAGAATGGACGGAGGCCGAACTCCCTAAAGAGTACGACACATATTCAAACTAGATCATGCATTTCGACGGCTCCAAAATGTTGGCTGGTCTGGGGGCTGGCGTCGTTTTGACGTCCCCCATAGGAGACGCAGTTCAATATGTACTCCAGATTATGTACACAGACTCCAACAATGCAGCCGAATACGAGGCCCTCCTACATGGTCTTCGGATGGCAGTATCCATGGGTATTCAACGCCTAGAGGTGCGAGGGGATTTGAACCTCGCAATATCCCAAATAAATGGAGACTTCGATGCCAAGGATCCGAAAATGGCAGCCTATCGCAACGCCATCCTAAAAATGTCAGCTCGGTTCGAAGGGCTCGAATTTCATCATATAGCCCGGGAGAACAATCAGGCGGCAGATGTCCTGGCACGCATCGGCGCAAAACGCGACACAGTCCCCCAACATCTTCTTGGAAAGGCTGTTCAAGCCATCCGTAGTATGGGAAGGGGGATTCGGCAATAACAGCCCGGACTCAACCGCACTGCCCGACGCCGAACAATCTGACACAATTGGAGGCTCTGCCAATGAAATCACACCTTCATCCCACGTAATAATGGTCGTCATCGCCCCGTGGACAGAACCATTCCTAGCCTACCTTACTAGGCAGGAACTCCCAGAGGACCAAAACGAGGCACGCTGCATAGTGCGGCGATCTAAAGCCTACAAAGTCCATGAGGGAGAGCTTTATAAGAAAAGCACTACCGGAGTCCTTCAAAGGTGCATACCCGAAGAGGAAGGGCGGAACTTGCTGGCTGAAATTCATGCTGGACTCGGTGGTCATCACGCTGCAGCTCGGTCCCTTGTAAGCAAGGCTTTCCGTACAGGCTTTTATTGGCCGACGGCCCGGGCAGACGCTCAAGACTTAGTCCAACGATGCGTCGGTTGCCAGCTTTTTGCAAACCAAAGCCATATGCCACCCACCGCCCTCCAAACTATCCCCATAACATGGCCCTTTGCGGTCTGGGGGCTTGACATGGTGGGACCCCTTAAAGGTGGAACCCACAAGAAAAAATACTTACTGGTCATGGTGGATAAGTTCACCAAATGGATAGAAGCCAAGCCTGTTAAGACAGCCGAATCCGGACCAATGATAGACTTCATATCTGGGGTCGTACACCGTTATGGCGTCCCCCACAGCATCATCACTGATAACGGCACGAACTTTACGGTCGATGAGGTAAAACTCTGGTGCAAAAACATGGGCATCAAGCTCGATTATGCTTCCGTCTATCACCCACAAACTAACGGACAGGTCGAACGTGCAAATGGTCTTATCATGAGCGGCATCAAACCCAGATTAGTGCGGTCCCTTAAGGAATCTAACACGCACTGGGTAGAGGAGCTCGACTCTGTACTCTGGGGACTGCGGACCACGCCGAATTGCACCACCGGATACACACCATTCTTCATGGTGTACGGCGCAAAGGCAGTCTTGCCCTGCGACATAATTCATGACTCACCTCGAGTGCGCATGTACAAAGAAAGAGAAGCCGAGCTCAATCGGCAGGACAGTTTGGACGCCTTGGAGGAGGAGCGCGACGTGGCAAAAGCCCATTCCGCATTCTATCAACAGCAGGCTCGAAGATATCAAAGCAGAGAAGTACGGGCCAAAAATTACAACGTTGGTGAATTAGTTCTACGTCTACCAGACAAGAAAAAGGACAAACTCAAGCCCAAGTGGGAAGGTCCCTTCATCATTGACCAAGTCCTGACTGGTGGAGTGTACCGCCTGCGAGACGCATCGGATAACCGACTCGAGCCGAACCCATGGAACGCAGCCCGTCTCCGATGATTCTATGCCTAGCACCGGACTCTGTGTTCGTCTCCTTCCTCTGTCCATTTTTTATAATTTCTGTCTTACATTTCTCTCCTTCTCCCCTTACTTTCTATTATAGCCGTTAAAGGCTCAATAACTGACGCGCTACCCGCGCTCATTAAACCTGGGGGCTTCTTTCAACAGAAGCTTATTCATATGGACTTCATGCCCAACACATGTGTCACACTTCCGCATGTACCTTTATTCACCATTATATGCATCGATATGACTTAAGTTTTGGCCAAGCTGGGTTGCTTGGCTCCTGTGCTTACCCCTACGTTCCCGATTGTTCGGCTAGGTGGTAAAGGGAGCACCTCTGCGATTGTTACTGCCGGGTCAGCCGGATGTGTACCTCAGACTGGGTGAAGCCGAAAGCTAGCGTTCTTAAGGGAATATTCGGTCAGTGAACTAAAGATGATCTTTTCACTTAATTATCTATGCGCCCCCAGATGATTTTTTTGCGTCCCTTTTCGCAGCATGGACATGCACTTTAGGGCATGCCTCCCAGGGAAAGGAACCCCTAACAGAACTATTCTCCCTGGAAGATGTTTCTTACTAACCATGTAATATAACATAACTAGTTGGGCACTTGTCTGTTCAAGCACTAATCACCCCTACGCCTGGTCTCCATGCATACCCCGGTTCTTATATATAACCGCGAGGGTATTCGGACACACTCCGGACCGTCAGGTCTCGAGGTTGAAGCGAAAAGGTCGGCCATGACAAACGATCTACAATCCGGCTAGAAGGCATTATAAATGTCAATTAATTTACATAGTCACTCTGACTGATTGTATTCCTCTTCAATACCATCTAACAGGTTGTCTAATTTACAGTCCTGCTGGGAATACTTTGCGGCCAATTCTACTTGGCCGTATACTAAGCTTACAGGGATCTCCTTCCCATCGGGCCCCACAGGTCCGACCTCGGCCATGTGGTTTGGGTCAGCCTTTGTGTACCGCGTCTTCACCATGGCCCAGGCCTCCCTAGCGCCTTGACGGCAGGCCGATATCTTCCAAAATCGGAAGCGCCGCCGCGCTCCCTTCAGCTTCTCTGCAAACTCTCCAAGGCCCTCGAGCATGGAGAGGGATGGTCATAAGGCTTGGGCAACGCCTTACATCGCATGCGGAACTCGCTCGTGCAGTTGCGAGAGCTCGGGAAGAAGGTCACACGTAGAACCGGGCATCTCCTGTGCAGGACGACCTGTTAGCATACCTACAGACATCACTCTGTTAGTCGACTTCCTCGCCGAACTCTTTTTCCAAAGTTCGTTCAAGCACTTACTAAATATGCCGCGTCGAAGCCGTCGATTCTCCTTCACGGAGTCCGACAGCTGGGCTCGAACATCTTTCAGTTCAACACCCAGCTTGGTGTTGGCATCCTGAAGATCATTCTTCTCCCGCCTCGCCTTTGTCAGCACGCTCTCGCCAGCCTTTAGCCGACGTAGGAGTTGTTGCCTGTCCGGATCTAGTCCGGCGCCATCTGCAATTTCATTTGTCAGATTTGCACATATGTCGCATTTCACACTTATCTTTTTGAAGCATATATTACCAGAGGGGGTCTCCTTAGGCTCCCCTATCGCGGCCAGTGCGGCCTCAAGTTGGGCTTGGCACTCTTTTAACTCCTGAGACAACTAGGTATTCTTCTCTGAAAGAACCTGCATATTACATGATCCTTAAATCAGTTATTTTCACTGCTTCAAGTCTCAGGGGCTACTGGTATATATAACCATTAAAATTTTCTCACCCGTATGTCTTTTACATATTGCTCCGTGGCTCTGGCTAGACCATTCTGAGCGGCACAGAGATATGCATCTCCCGAATTGAAGGCATCCAACGCCTCTTGGGAGAAACAGGCGTCGCGGAGAACTGTCCGGCGACGCCTATGGTTCATGGCACTTTCCACCTCGGAAGGGGTGGCAGACAGCCTGTCCGCGTCCTCTGTCGGAGGAGCGTCCGGTGCGCGCCTCGTGTCCGCCTCCACCTCCGGCCCGGACTTTGGAGCCTGGCTGGTGGAGGCGCGATGGGCAACCTCTCCGGATATAGTCCGGCGAGGTCTCTTTGTCCTGAACAGAGCACGAGTGTTAATATGCCTTGAAGGAATAACACCTGGGAATAAGAGGGCGCGCTATACCTTTGCACCGGCGCCTCAGTCCGGACTTCACTTCTTTTCATCCCACGGGGCCCTGCTGCCCCTTGTTGGCTAGTCGCCGCAGGCTCAGCCTCCCGCCTCGAGAATCTTCCCTGCAAAATACGGTTGTTGTCAGGAAACTGAAAACACGCAAGGACGGATCCTTTTCGAGGTGCTGGGACTCCGGTCTCAGTTACCTGGGAGGCCGGGAGCAGCTCCGGGTAATCGGCCGTAATGGCCACTAGGGCATTGTGCCTGCTCAGCTGATAAAACACCCCGTCAATCAGCTCCACGGACAGGTCCGGATCCTCTTCGGAGGCCGGATCGAGGGACCGTTCTGGATCCTCGGGCTGCGGGGGAGGGCTGTTTATTTCCTTTACTTCCTGGCACAGTTCCTGCATTGAAATCATCAGACTATATAACTAATGATGGGAATATAAAACGGATGGGCAAGTAAAATTGTCCACTTACCCAACTCGGAGGATTGTACATAGTAAATCCACCTTGAGGGTTGATGCGGAGAAATTTCTCCTCTTCTCCCTTGTACAAAGCGGAAAAGATCTTTATTAGAGCGGCAGCCGATTCCGGCCCCTTGCGGCCGTAACGGGTAGCGTCATCCTCCCCGTTAAAGTCCCACATGGGGTGGCTTCTATACTGAAGCGGTTGCACCCCCCGCATGATGCATGCGGCCATGACTCCGATCATGGTTAGTCCGGAATGAGCTAGCAGTCTTATCCGGCCCATCAGGTAAAGGACGTCCCTGTCACTTTCTTTCTGAGAGCTCCATGGACGCCAGCTTAGGCGCTTCTTCAGGGGAGCACTGTTGAACTCAGGGAGGCCGATCCGAACAGGATCCGGCAGCGGGACATCCTCTATATAAAATCATTCCAAAGGCCAGTCCTCGGACGCCTTCTTTGGGGTTCCGGATAAATATCCGGTCCCGGCGATGCGCCATACTTCGGCTCCGCCCACTTGATATATTGACCCCCTCCGAGAGCGGGGCACCAGGCCGAATAGCCTCTTCCACAGCGCGAAGTGAGCTTCAACACCTAAGAACAGCTCGCAAAGGGCAACGAAGCCTGCGATATGCAAGATAGAGGCAGGCGTGAGGTTGTGCAGCTGGAGGCCATAGAACTCCAGAAGCCCCCAGAGAAACGGATGAATTGGAAATCCGAGTCCCCTTATTAGATAAGGGACAGGGCATACCCGCTCTCCTTTAGAGGGAGCGGGGGCGCTCTCCGCCTGCTCTCCGCCATTATAGGTGGCGAGTCCGGCTCGAACCGGGACCATGTAGGCCTGAGGGAGGAATCCCTTGGTCTGAAGCGATACTAGCTCGCTATGCGGGATGGAGCACCTCTCCCAGTCTCCAGGCTTAGGACTGCAAGGGTGAGAGGAGGAGTTGTGACGGCTGGCCATGGTGGAATGGATCTTCGACGGATGCGCTCTGATGACTACTCGCGGAGGGGAGAAGGTGTGGTTTGGATCTAAATCCCCTTTCCTTTAAATAGGCGGCTCATTTACGCGGCTAGGGGTATGAATGTAAAAACACCCAGACTTTTCATATTCGTTCGACACGTGGAAGGCGACCATTATTGGGCGTAGAAGCCAAGGAGCGCTACATTCATAAGAAACAGGACATTATTCAACTGGTACACGGAATCTGGAAGAGAACCCGCCTTGCAATGCCGAAGACAATCTGCGCGCCGGACTCGTCGTCATTAAAGCCTGGTTCGGGGGCTATTCAGGGAGTCCTGGATTAGGGGTGTCCGGATAGCCGGACTATACCTTCAGCCAGACTCCAGGACTATGAAGATACAAGATTGAAGACTTCGTCCAGTGTCCGGAAGGGACTTTCCTTGGCGTGGAAGGCAAGCTTGGCGATGCGGATATTTAGATCTCCTACCGTTGTAACCGACTTTGTGTAACCCTAACCCTATCCGGTGTCTATATAAACCGGAGGGCTTTAGTCCGTAGGATAACATACAATCATACCATAGGCTAGCTTCTAGGGTTTAGCCTCCTTGATCTCGTGGTAGATCTACTCTTATACTATCCATATCATCAATATTAATCAAGCAGGACGTAGGGTTTTACCTCCATTTTAGAGGGCCCGAACCTGCGTAAAACTTCGTGTCCCTTGTCTCCTATTACCATCCACCTAGACGCACAGTTCAGGACCCCCTAGTCGAGATCCGCCGGTTTTGACACCGACAGCAACCATGAAACAAATGGGAGATGTATCGATCCTTCTTCGAAATTGTGGCATCGTCGCTTGAGCCATGTATCAAGGGGGAGAATGGAACGATTGATTAAAGTAGAAATACTTCCTCCGCTAGATTTCTCTGATGCAGGAAATTGTATTGACTGTATTAAGGAAATATATGTGGATACCATTAAGAAAGGAGCAGTAAGAGCCATAGGGGTCCTTGAACTTATTTATACTAACACGGACCTTTTAACGTAAAATATGTGGATGTTTTGATTCTTTCATCACCTTCATATATTATTTCTCTCGCTATGGCTACAATTGCCCTATATGTGATCGATCTGAAGCTTTGGATAAATTAAGATCTATAAAGCTGAAGTTGAAATTCAACTCAGCCTAAAGATCAAGTAGTATGGTCTGATCGTGGGAGGAGGGTATTGTGGTAGGCATGCCCCTTATGGGCTGATTACAGGTCCGTTCACCAAATATCTTGGTGATAATGGAATTATTGCCCAATATTCAATGCCTAGTGAACCTCGGCAAAATGGCATAGTTGAGCGTCGTAACTGCGCCCTCATGGATATGGTGCGGAGCATGCGTAGTCATGTGAGTTTACTATTAAGTCGTTGGATGGAGGCATTGAAAACTGTGCACGCGTCCTGAATCTTGCTCCAACTAAGTCAACACCAAGCACACCTTCATTTATGATATCGGCTTTCTTAGTTACGAGCCCACTTTCGTTGACTTCTTTCTTAGTGTAGTCTCGGTAAATGCTTTAAGAAGAAGTTCCTTAGCCTAGTCTATATCCACAGCTGACGTGACTCCATGCCGATGCCTTTCCCTTTGTAGACGGATAAGTTTTTCTGTAACCTTAGCTTTTCTCCTTTTCCGAATTGTTTTCCCAGTTCCTTAGTATTACTTAAAAAAACCAACTTTGTAATTTTATAACCTTAGCAGGGGAAGAAACCGAGGTTGAATTACTTGTGTGTGGGGCTGTCCAGTTGAAGTTAAACTATTCAATCCACATATTAAGAAGTTGGGCCCAAAGATAGTTAGTTGTTTTTTCATTGGGTACCTCATAGAGGAAAAGGATACCAGGTCATACCACCAAGTTATTAGAAACCAGGCAAGCGGTGCTTTTAAGGATAATGAAGTCAATGAGGTTAGGGCCATTGATCTTGAGAAGCGGGTGTATGTTCCATCTCCAGTTATCCAAGAGAACTTTGTCCCTATGCCTAATATGTATGAGACACCAAGTGGTGATCCTGAACCTAAACTAGATCCTCAGTCCAACGAGGAGCCTCAGCCTAATGAAGATCCTCGGCATGATGAGGATCATCAGTCTAATGATGATCCTCCTGATGATCCTCAACCGGATGTTAATCCTTGTCCTTCCTGGGCAAGAAGAAATGAAAAAACAATGAGCCTATGAGAAGATCACAGCGGGATACGAAAAAGGCCATCCCGAGCGACTTTGTCACTTTCATGTGTGAGGATGAAAGTTACATAGGAAGGTAGAATATCTGACTCATAAAAGGAAGATATTAAAAGTTAAAACTCATCCAAATGGTTGGTCGCCGTGGAAGACGAATTGAGGTCTATGAGCTTGAATGATGTTTGCGACTTAGTAGAAGTTCCTGATGGAGACAAAAGAGTAGGCTGCAAGTGGGTCTATAAAACCAAATATGATTCCAAAGGGAACGTCGAAAGGTTTAAAGTGAGACTTGTAGCAAAAGGTTTTACACACAGAGAAGGGATCGACTATAAAGAGACGTTCTCGCCTATGTCAACCAGATATTCTTTGAGAATTGTTATGGCACTTGTATCTCAGTACGATTTAGAGATGCATCAAATAGATGTAAAGACGACATCCTTGAATGGTGACTTAGACATTACATGACTCAACCAAAAGGTTTTGCCGTGGAACGAAACGAACATATGGCATGTCGGTTTAAGAAATCCATATATGGCTTGAATCAAGCTTCATGGTAGTGGTACCTCAAGTTCAATAAGACTATTATAACTTTTGGTTTTAAAGAAAATGGAGTGGACAACCGCATATATGTTAAATTTAAAGGCAGTAGGTTCCCATTTTTAGTCATACATGTGGATGACATTCTATTGGCTTGCAGCGATAAAGATATGATGCACGAGACCAAGAGATTTCTGTCTTCAAATTTTGATATGAAGGATCTAGCTAAAGCCTCGTATATCCATGGCATTGAGATTCCTTGAGAAAGATCCAAAGGAACATTAGGACTATCTCAAAAGGCAAACGTTGAGATAGTACTGAATAAATACAATATACATAAGAGATCTTCCTCGCCTGCTCCCATAGTCAAGGGTGATAAGTTTGGGACATTCCAGTGTCCAAGTAACCAGGACGAAACTAATCAGATGAAGTCAATTCATTATGCTTTTGCTGTCAGAAGCATCATGTATGTTGAAGTATGTACACGCCTTGACTTAGCTTTCATAATCGGGATCCTCGGCAGGTTTCAATCTAATCCAGGACGGGACCACTGGAAGGCTGCAAAGTAAGTCTTGCGTTATATGCAAGGTACTAAAGATTTCATGCTTCCATATAGAAATTATGATGACCTAGAAGTTGTTGGCTACTCAGACTCCAATCATGCTGGGTGTGTGGATAGTAAGAAATCCACGTTAGGTTATATATTCACACTCACTGGAGGAGTCTTTTCGTGGAAAGGCTCTAAGAAAACGATAATTGACTCATTTATGATGTAGGAAGAATATATAGCATGTTATGAGGCCGCCGGGCTGCTTGTATGCCTAAAGAATTTCCTTCCCAAACTTAAAAGTGGTGGACAACATTTCGAAACCCCCTGCAATCTTCTATGCGAATAACAACAAGTCAAACTATTAATGTATCATGTTGTTTAACATAAAATTTAGGATCAAACTATTAATGTTAAGCATATCAATAAGACAAGTATGTTTGCGGATCTGCTTACTAAAGGCTTACCCACGGTATTTTTCGTGAGCATGTAGCCGGCATGGGATTATTATAAGCCTCTTGATCCTGAAATTTTGGGACCGCTAATATAAACCACTACCCATAAAGTAACATCTATTTCATTTCGAAATAGAATGTGTGCTATGGGTATTGAGGTTTAATGGCATTTTATTGGTTTTTGTAACAACTTACTTTGGTATAATATTCCTATGGAGAATGGCAAAGGCTATTGAGACTAACGATCAAGGGGGAGATGTTGGAATTGATCTAAGGCCCAACTGGCTGAAAAGATAAAGATAACATTGAGGGGAGGGGCGACACACCAACGTGCGTTCCCCTCGGGAGCTCCCTGGCGCCCATGCGCCAACGCTGGTGGGCTGGCCGATGTAGATTTCACATTTTATTTACCTTTGGTTCGCTCTATCGCATTTGAAAAAAACGATTTTTTTACGTATTTTGAAAAAAAAATACATGAATTTGAAAAAAAATGAATTTGAAAAAAAATCAGTGATTTTTGGAAAAAGTTTAACGAGTTTGATTTTTTTTGTTGAATTTGAAAAGTTCACCGATTTGAAAAAATTCATCGATTTGAAAAAAAGTTCATCGAATTGAAAAAAGTGCATCAAAATTGAAAAGAGTTCATCACTTTGAAAGAAAAGAGTTCATCAAATTTTTAAAAAGTTGTGCATTTTGAAAAAAATAAGGAAAAAGGGAAAAAAAAGAGGAAAGAAAAGAAACAGAAAAGAAGAAAAACCAAAACAAAAAACTAGTCCAAAAAGAACCCACAACGAAAAAAGAAGGAAAAAAACTCGGCTTGAGAAAGTATAAAAGTAGAAAAGGAAATATATTATCGCAATGTGTCTTTAGTCTGGGTGGTTAGTACGAGTTATACTTGAGGTGTATGTGCGAATCAACCTCTGGTTGAGTTGGTTAGGTGGACAGTGGTATCCTCAACCCATCAGGGTTCAAATCCTGGTGCTTGCATTATTCCTGGATTTGTTTCAGGATTTCCGGCGATGCGCTTTTAGTGGGAGGAGACGTTCCCGTCGACGACGAGGCGCCTATGGTGACTTCGTAAATCTCAAGATGATATGCCGGCTCAGTCTCTCGAAGGTGCTCATAGTGATAGGGTGTGCGTGTGTGCGTTCATAGGGGTGAGTGTATGCGCGTGTATATGAGCGCCTGTGTCTGTACTGATGCTTAAAAAAAAACTTGAGGTGTATGTTGCGGGTTTAAATCTTAGCTGTGCACATTTTGTGCGTATTAAAAACAAAAAGAACAAATGTTGAATGGGCCAACCCAGCGCGGGGATGGGTGTGCCCCGATTTTCCAAATGGCATGTAACCGGCACCTGAAGTGAGTATTAAAAACCAAAAACAAAATATGGAATGGGCCGACCCAGCGCGGAGGATTGGTGTGCGCCAGTTTGCCAAATGGCCTATAACCGGCGCCTGAAACGCTAAATAGAAAACGTCGTTTCCCTCGCTCGAACTAACACGCCTTTGATCGGGGACACCCTAACCAACAAGTACGTATGATTTACTCATGCTTCTCACATCCCAAAGCCCAAAACCATAACCAATATGGGGTAGCGCTGCACAACGGAAAGATCATCTCCAAATTCTGCCCCTGTTACATGGCAGTGTCGGTGGCGCCAGGAGGGACGCCGCTACCCGTTGCGATCATGTATCTCGAGCTTGCATCATGCCTGCATCAAGCAGGCACGGGACTTCGCATCGTCGACACCAATTGTTGCTTTCATTGGTGATAAGATCCTAATCTACCTCTCTGAATCATGCCATTAGGTGCGAAAGTGCCTTTCTGCTCCCGAGCTCATTTGAGCTCGGTAAATAGTAAAATCGAAAAAAAATCAAAAAAAATTCAAAAAATTCTAAATTCTTTTTGGAAGAAATATTGACAAAAGTTTGAAGTGCTTGCAAAAATTCATCATGAAATCACATTCCTGTAAGGCGTGGCAAAAAAAATAAATTCAGTGCTCCAAAATGCTTTTGAAAGTAGCTTTTTCAAAGTACTGATTTTGTTTTGTTTTTTGCCACGCCTTCTAGAAATGTGATTTCATGATGAATTTTTGCAAGCACTTAAAATTTTTGTCAATGTTTCCAAAAAAATTTGAATTTTTTTGAATTTTTCTTATTTAGTTTTGATTTTACTGTTCACCCGAGCTCAAACTCCACGTCCCATTAGGTGGTCTATTGTCTAGGCGTATGATCCAAACACATATTTCCTTTGACCTGGCACACGAACACGGTCGGCGTCCAGGTTGACCTGGCAAACCCGGCCGGTGCCCTCCGATCTTGTATCCTACACGGACCTCACCCGGGCAAAAATCATCGAGTGCGCCTCGCGACAAATTTCTCCCAGCTCCGCCCGCGCGCCGACGGAAGGCAAAATTTCGTGTTTTGACCCTTTTCTGAAACCTAT
This sequence comes from Aegilops umbellulata, assembly GCA_032464435.1. Classification (NCBI taxonomy): domain Eukaryota; kingdom Viridiplantae; phylum Streptophyta; class Magnoliopsida; order Poales; family Poaceae; genus Aegilops; species Aegilops umbellulata. Next base: position 448,860,590 of record CP136054.1, read on the forward strand.
TCGAGATCTGATCCTAGTTTAAATTTTTTTCAAGATCTGACCATTTTGCTACCGCCAGGGTTCTTGGCGGTAGGGTGTAACAGCCTACCGCTAAGGACCTTGGCGGTAGGAAACATACCTACCGCCAAACATACTGGCGCTAGCCTGTATAACCCTACCGCCAAGAACCTTGATGGTAGTAAAAAGGTCAGATCTCGAAATTTTATCAGACTAGGGTTAGATCTTGAATAAATATCAAAAAAGGGTCAAAACACGAAATTTAGCCCCGACGGAATCATCATAGCCCAAGCTTCAGCCCCCACGAAGCATGGCAATGCTGCACGTACAAACAATGTACAGGCTTTTACAGGATGGTTAATTTTAATTGGTCAATAGGTGAGCGAAGCGGTCCACCCTCCTGAAAATTAAGGGGGAAATGTTTGTTATTAATTATTAGATGGAAGGAACGTGTAAAAACGTGTAAGTCTTTGTATGTCTAGCAGTTTTGCACCAAGCAAGCCAACAACCGGCCGCCGCGGGCGCGCGCGCACGCACGCACGCAGCTACGCGACACCACCAAGAGCTGCCGAGAAACGAGCCCACTTGCGCGCGCGGGGGCGCCGGCGCACGCATCCCTCGGCGGACGCCAACTTGACCAAATGGCCATAAGATTAGTCGGATAAAATCGGCTCGAGGATACGACCCACTCGACCACCTGCGCCGCGCCCAGTCCCCGATCATCACACAGACGGGCCACGTTGGGGGACAGGGGGTTTAAGGTCAAGCAAAGCGCCTGCCGGCGCCGCAGGTACGCACACGCACGCACGTACGGCTCGATCCGCGCTGCGCCCCAGATTTGCACGCACGGCCATCCGCCATCGCGTCCGTGCATCCTTCCTTCCTCGCTCCCGGAGATTGATTGATTCTCTGGGATTCCGTCGGGGCCGCCAGCGGTCGAGACGAGGAAGGAAGGATGCACGGAGCGTGCTCGTCGAACTGCTTGCGTCAGGCTGGCATGGCTGGCTCCGGGTTGGCTGGCTGGCTGGTTGGTGGTGGCCAGACGCGGACAGCTAGGCCAGGACGTCGGCACGGCGGTCGACACCGGCTTTTATAGTCCGCGCCACCGACAAAACGGAGCACGTAGGAGCAGTACGTACTACTACTACTACACGCATGGTTGCCCGTATGGACGTCCGCGATCGGCATCTCTCGTCTCGTAGTCGTAGACGGATTGCCATGGCGCGAGGAACGCTGGCTGGACCCGATCACGGTCAGCGCCATCCATTTGTCTCGAGCGTCATGCCAGCCGCGCGCCTGTGCATCATGATCTATGTAGTGTCCCATAGAAAGTATGAGTACCTAGAAGTTGTCGGTGTGTGGATAATAAGAAATCCATGTTAGGTTATATATTCACACTCACTGGAGTCTAGAGGAGTCATATCGTGAAAAAGCTCTAAGAAAACGATAATTGCGTCATCTATGATGCAGGAAGAATATATAGCATATTATGAGGCCACCGGGCAGACTGCGTGGCTAAAGAATTTCCTTCCCAAACTTAAAAGTGGTAGACAACATTTTCAAACCACTTGTCGGCGTTGAAACCGGCAGATCTCGGGTAGGGGGTCCCAAGGTGTGTGTCTGAGGATCGGTGGTAATAAAGGACGCAAGGGACACAATGTTTTACCCAGGTTCGGGCCCTCTTAAAGGAGATAAAACCCTACATCCTGCTTGATTCTATTCGATGAGTATAGGGTTTACAAGAGTTGATCTACCTCAAGATCGTAATGGCTAAATCTTAACTGTCTAGCCTATAATTGTTCTGATGGCCTCTACAGGCTAAACCCTCCTGTTCATATACACATCGGAGGGGCCTAGGGTTGTACAGAGTCGGTTTGCAGAGGAATGAAATAACATATCCCGACACCGAACTTGCCGTCCACGCATATAGGAGTCCTACCCGGACACGGGGGATAGTCTTCTGTTTTATCTTCACGGCCCATCAGTGTGGCTCATATTGAATAGTCCGGGCACACAAGGACCCCTTAATCCAGGACCCCCTCAGTAGCCCCTAAACCAGTCTTCGGTGACGATGTGTTCGGCACGCGGATTATCTTCGACATTGCAAGGCGGGTTCCTTCTCCTGAATACTTTAAGTTAGCTTCGTGCATAAAGGAATTGTATCCGGCTCTGGACAATCAATACAACCCGTGGCCACGAAGGCAAGATGGCAAAATAGGAGCAATGTCTTTTACTGACAACTTTTTCGGCGAAGCGTCACACTTGACTCTTTAACACTTCGAACCGTTTTCACGCCTCTCGTTTTGTGTTTCGAGGCTTAGACTCCATTGGCACGTCTTGTCAAACCAGAGATTGTGCCCGCCCATTACGGGATTCTCATTAATATGGTTTGGGTAACCCAACCACGCCTCACACACGATTTCGTTGGGAAAGGGCGAGTTTTATGGCTTGAGAGGGGGACGTTTTGTATTTTCACCGTCTATATAAGAGGATAAAGATCCCTTCTTTTTTTTCCCACGCCTTCTTCTAGCTCATGTTCTTCGACCCCCAAGCTCTGGCGCCCAAAACTTCAATCTTTCCCACCGTTGCCACCATTCCCAGCAATGGCCGGATCCGGTTCCAAGGGCAAGAGGGAGGCCTCCTCCGTCACAGAGAAGGACACCAAGGATCTCCGGAGCGCGGGCTATCTGTCCGCGGATATCCGCATAGGCTCCCTGACAAAGATCAGGTTATCCCTACTCCGGAGCCTTGTGAGAGAGTAGTGTTCGTCCCTCATTTCCTCCGAGGGCTAGGGTTTCCCCTCCACCCCTTTGTCCGAGGTCTCATGTTCTACTATCGGCTAGATTTCCACAATCTAGCCCCAAACTTCTTCCTCCACATATCGGCGTTCATCGTCATGTGTGAGGCTCTTCTCCGCATCTCCCCACACTTTGGCCTATGGCTCAAGGTTTTCAATCTGAAGCCGAAGGTGGTCGATGGACAGCATGTAGACTGTAGCGGGGCCATGGTAAGCAAGATCCCCAACGCCGTCTGGCCCAAAGGGGCATTTGTGGGTACAGTCAAGGTGTGATAGCAGGAGTGGTTCTACATCACCGAACTCCGCGGAGCCAACTGGGCGGCCACAACTGTAGCAACAATGACAGGCTATGCAGCAGAATAGGATTAACTGAAAGCAGTAACATGCTACACTACTCTAATGCAAGCAGTAGAGAGAAGGAATAGGCGATATCGGGTTGATCAAGGGGGGCTTGCCTGGTTGCTCTGGCAAGAAGGAGGGGTCATCAACACCGTAGCCGATCTGGGTAGTAGCGACGTCGGTCTCGGAGTCTAGCGAGAGAAGAGGGGGAATAAACAATAAATACATTGCATACAGACGCATGACGATGCATGACAAAGCAAACAACGGTGCTAGGTGTGCCCTAACGCGGTAGGAGGTAATACCGACGAAGGGGGGAAACATCCGGGGAAGTATCCCGGTGTTCTGCGTTTTCGGACAGATGAACCGGAGGGAGAAAGTTCCATGTTCGCTATGTTAGGGACGTGTGGCTGACAAACGGGCTGCTTATTCAGATTTCTCTCGTAGTTCTGAGCAACTTTCATGTACAAAGTATTTTTCATCTGAGCTACGGTTTATTTTATATTAATTTCTAAAGATTCAAATTATTTTAGGATTTATTTAATTATTTTAAAACAACATTATCCAGAATAGTGTATGCTGACGTCGTCATGACTCAGCACTCAACAGGACGTTGACTGGGTCAAACTGACATGTGGGTCCCACCTGTCATACTATGTTTATATTAATTATGATTTAGCTAATCTAATTACTGTTTAATTAAACTAACTAGTTAATTAGATTAATTTAATAGGATTAATTAACTTAATTAATTAATTATTAATTTTATTAATTCATTTTTATTTATCTTTTTTAAACGTTATGGGGGCGTGGGCCCCATATGTCATAGGGCCAGAGGGCCTTAACGGGTGCGGGTACTAGCAGGCAGTGGGCGCCCGGGCGTGCGCCCGTGACCACCCAGTGGGGCGCTGGCCACAGCGACGGATCGGAGCAAGGCGGCGCAGGCTGGAGGGGGTGGCGCGGCCGAGTCGGTGCGGGGCCGCATGACGATATGGTGGCGGAACGGCGCGGACGCGCGGCGAGTGGCGCAGGGGCAGAGCAGCAGCAGCAAGGCTGCACGATGGAGGAAGAGCGGCGGCAGGGGGCGGCCAAGGCGCGGCCATGGCAGGAGCGCACGGGAGGCGTCGGGACGTGCATGGGGAGGTCAGTGCGCAAACCGGGTGCATGGAGTGAGAGGCGACGGTGCGGGGTGAGCCTGGGCCTCGTCGCCTCGGTGTCCAGAGCAGGGGGGAGGCGCGCGGTGCTTTGTGGTGCGCGTCGGCGCACGCGCACGAGTGGTGGGCGGTGGCCATACGGGAGGAGAGAAAGGAGGATAGGAGGGGGGTTCCTCACATGGGAGCTGCAGGGGGAAGGCAGTGGGCTCGGGGAGGTGGCGGCCGTCTCGCTGGTGACGGGGGGCGGCGGAGCGCGGCGCCATTCGGGGGAGGTGCCGACGTCGGGGTCGAGTGGCTCCGGGCTCGGGCGATCCGGCGGGGAAGAGGACGAGGATGTGCTCCGGCGACGGGGTGGCTCCGGCAAAGCAGTGGCGGGACGAGGCGGCGACGGTGTGCGGCGACGGCGTCAGGGATGATGGGGTCGGGGTGGTTTGCCCCGATCTAGAAATCGGGGGTAGTGGGGAAGCGAGTGAGAGAGAGTGGGGGTCGGGGTAGTGGGGGAGAGGGGCTAGGGTTTCTGGCGCCCGGCGGGAGTAGTATCGGGCGTGGTTGGGCCGGCCTGGCGGCCCTATAGCCTGCTGTGCCAAGGCCTAGCTGGGGGGTCCTTTTACTTTGTTTTGTTTTTGTTTTAATCATGTTTAGTCTTTTTATTTATTTATTTTTTCTTTACTGTTTTTAGTCCCATCTTATCTGAGTTTTATAAAAACATAAAAGTTGTAACAAAATCAGTATTACTAATTATACCTCTGTTACCAAAGTTTAAACCCCTAAATAAAATATTTTAACATTTTATAATTAACAAAAGGCATTTATTAAATTGGTTATGTTGTTGTTTCATTCCAATTTGAGCATTTAAAGATTTTATAAAAGTGTGGTTTCTCCACCACAATTACCTATGCATTATTTGGTCACTTCAAACATTTTAGTTTTAACATTTGAAAACATTTATTGTTTGCTTGATTTTGAATTTGAATTTCAATCGTTTCGAACTAACGTGAGATTAGCACCAGTAATCGAGGTGACGTGGCATCCTTAGGGGAGGTTCACTGTAGCTTAAATATCCGGGCGTCACAGGGGGTGCCCTTGCCCTTGCTGCTGCCGAAGAGGTCCATGGGCGCGCTAGGGTTTGCGGTCGCCGGCGAGGAAACAAAGGGAGTGGGGGGGGGGGCAGATGTGGACGGAAGAAGTGGATGATGCCGACCCTGCCGCACGCTTGGTTAAAAAAGGACGCTTTCACTGGCTGACGCGTGGACCCGCTGTCGGTGGTCGTCATAAATAAGACGAGCAGTGGCGGTTGGGTGGCCGCCAGGTGGGGACGCGGCGGACGGCAAAGAGACGCGCGGGCGTCCGCGCCGACGCATTCCAGACGTAATTTTAGGCCAGAAATGAATCGGCACGCTGGACCTTCATTTTTGTCCGCGCCGATCTAAACAAACGCGGGCGGACGAAATGAGTCCCCGTTGAAGTTGCTCTACGATCAACCAGCTACGGCAAGTTGATATGACAAACCCTCCGATCCTCTACCCCGGCAAAAATCATCGAGTGCGCCTCACGACAAACTGCTCCCAGCTCGATCATAGTCCAAGCTTCAACCCCCACGAACCAAACCAACAACCGGCCGCCGCGGGCGCGCGCGCACGCACGCAGCAGCTACGCGACACCACCAAGAGCTGCCGAGAGACGAGCCCACTCGCGCGCGCATCCCTCGACGGACGCCAACTTGGCCAAATGGCCATAAGATTAGTCCGATAAAATCGCCGCGCGGATACGACCCACTCGACCCCCTGCGCCGCGCCCAGTCCCCGATCATCACACGCACAGTACTACAGTAGGATCAGTACGTACGGGCCACGCCGGGGGACAGCGGGGTTAAGGTCAAGCAAAGCGCCGCAGGTACGCACACGCACGCACGTACGGCTCGATCCGCGCTGCGCCCCAGATTTGCACGCTCTCGCGTCCGCCGCAGGGCGCTGTGGGTGGCTCCCGGGAGATTGATTGATTCTCTGGGATTCGAGGCCCGATCGAGACGAGGAAGAAGGACGCACGGAGCGTACGCGTACTGTGTCCGGCAGTCCGGCTGTATCCGGGTTGGTTGGTTGGTTGGTGCCCTCGACGCGACGCGGCCAGAGCCAGGCCAGGACGTCGGCACGGCAGTCGACACCGGCTTTTATGGTCCGCGCCACAGCCCTGTCACGTCCGTCTCGCGCCAAAACGGAGCACGTACGAGCAGTACGTACTACTACTACACGCATGGTTGCCCGTATGGACGTCCGTCGGCATCTTTCGTCTCCTAGTCGTAGACGGATTGCCATGGCGCGAGGAACGCTGGCTGGACCCGATCACGGTCATCGCTGTCCCTTTGTCTCGAGCGTGATGCCAGCCCCGAGCCTGTGCATCATGATCTACATGGTGTCATATGCCCTTGATGACGGTAGCTAGGGACACCCCCTTGCCATCTGGGTCCATCTACCCCAAGGCTAGCTAGGGCCATTCGCGAAGACCCTGGCGATGAGTCGGCACGTCAAGCAAAGATGTTCCGCATGATGCAAATCTCTTAATTCATCCGGGTCTCTGCGGTCAAACTCTATAAGGCCTGTAGCCGGGCGTGCACACTAGCGATCCAAAGAGCAGCTGAGCTGATGCTCGGAGGCGCCCGCGATGGCGCAAGCTAATTTATCCTACTACTTGTAGTATTAGCGAAGGAGAAGAAAGAAGAAGAAAGGAGGCAAATCGAATCGCGACGAGGGCCGAGCTGCTGTCCTTGACCAAGGGAGGAGAGGAGGAGGGTGGCGCTAGTTGGGCAAGTTGGCCAAGTGCTAGCCGCTTAACATTTCTCCCATCGTCACGTCGTACATGCCGACCGTAACCTTTCGGTTTTGTTAATGCCAAGTGAATCCTTGGCCGCAAAAGAAAACTCGGAGCTGGGGCAGGCCATCACGCCAGTTGCAGATTTGTTATTTAGATCACAGCACTGCAAATCATGAAATCATATGTGCAATTGGCCGAGCCAGCATGCATTTTTCTTCTCCCCTCTCTTTCATCTCTTTCCACCGGTCAGCATTCTCCTTTGTGTAAAGCTCTACTGCCACTACTAGTTCAGTGTGATTGATTCTTGCGGTAGAAACCAGTGACAAAAGGGACGGTACGTACAGCTGCTGGCCTGCTGCTACTAATTAAGCAAGGACGAGAATCATCAATCAAGTTGGTGGCAAACAAAGGAAGAAACAAAGCGGTCCGTACGCAGGGTACGTACGTACCACGTACGCGTGGTTTGATTCCCCTACCCGGCGCCTGCAGCCAAATTTAATCCTAAACTTAATGGCGCCATGTACGCGCGCGGCCCTCGGGCAATGAGGAGTAGCGCGTGCGCGGTCTCAACTTGGCATATGCAGCTGCGATCTCTCTCTCTCTCTCTCTCTCTCTCTCTCTCTCTCTCTCTCTCTCTCTCTCTCTCTCTCTCTCTCTCCGCCAGCGTCGGCGAAGCGTCCGCTTCACCTCCATCGTTAAGTCACGCTCATCGCTCATGCATTGCTTCCACACTATATATACCGTGTTGCGGAATCTTTGCATTGCTGGGCGATGATTGCCGTTTGCATTTCTCTGACGAATTAGTTAGTGTCATGACAGCAATGCGGAGCACTGTACGTGATACGAGATCGAATGGTGATCGCCTCTTTCCGCCAGCCGGCCGGATCATCGATGATGAAGCATCAGCTTTGCCTCCATCGTTCAGTCACGCTCCGCTAGTGGCTACCTGATTTTTGATCGCGCAGAATCTTACATCGTTTGGCGATGGCTGAATCCCCGTGTTTTTCCATGAACCAGCTGCGCCAGCGCCCAGCAATACTGTATACTCTTCTCTGTACTCTTTCATGATACGAGAACGATGCGTTTCTTAGCTGGAGATGGATGCATGGGCGCACTAGGGCATCGAGATCCACGGGTGTCAGAATGCCAGCAGCGTGGATGGTTTGTAAAATCTGTTCCCTGAAAATTTCAAATATACTAGTAATAATAATAACTTGCTTCCTATGCAATTGCACACACGATCGATCTCAGTTATAATGACGGGAATTCAAAGTCTAGGGGGGAGAAGATACCGAAGTCAAATGATTAAGAAATGGTAGGGCGTGATATGGAAGCGCAGAGGTGAGCTGTTGTTTATGTCAAAAGCAGGAGGCGCCTGATGTTGGACTGTGCATGCAGGACGGCCACCACCGTCAGATACTTTAATTAGCAGCCAGTTCATGATTAGCTAAGGTCGTTTTGGCCCCTACCCCTCCATGGTTCCACAGCTCCATGTGCATTCGTTTCGTTTGGTACAACCTTAACTGGCCCTTAATGACTAATGTATGTATCCCACTAAACTAACCACCCACTCTGCCCCTCAGATATTTTGCCAACTTGGCTGTGGATTTAATTATGGCACTTGCATTGCTGCTTTTCAAACAAAGGATCGATTTGGACACCACAATAGCACTAACATACATCAAGAAATTTCAAGGAGAACAAGAGGAAGAACACATGGATGTTTATGAACAAGGGTTAGTATCCGGCAGCACTAACACAATGATTTGTACTTTGTGTAGTCAAAAATGGAAGGGGGGTAAACGTACACAAGCTAGAACCACACACACGCTGATCTGATCATGATCAATCGCCTCCTCGGTGGAGGCAACTGATTAACACAAGGAGTCAGGAAACAATAAGCAACGACGACGATCAAATTCCTGAAAGAAAAAAAGAAAGAAAGAGAAAGAGGGCACGCGCGCGCAGGAGCTGGTGGACGCCGGTGAGGAGGACCGGCGTGCCCTAGGCGGCGAGGGCGAGCTGCTGGGCGGTGCGCGCCAGCGACTGGAGGTTGCACCGCACGATGGTGTCCACGAAGGTGCGCGTCTCGTCGGCGGTGTTCCCGGGGGGCACGTCCACCACGTACGACTCCACCACGACGGCGCCCGCGCCCGCCGGCGCGGACTCGTGCACCGTGGTCACCGACCGGTAGTTGGAGAGGCGGTGCTCGCCGCCGACGACGCGGAAGCTGAGCACGCGGCGCTCGTCGTCGAGGATCTCCAGCCGCTCGCGGCTGCTGGTGGCGGGGAGGCCCGACACCACCCGCACCTCGCGGACCGACCCCACCGCGCCGCCGTCGCCGTCCACGAGGCGGCAGCTCCGGATGAAGTGCTTGTACGCCTGCGGGCGGTCGAAGCGCCGCACCACGGCCCACACGGCGCCCACGGGCGCCTCGATCGCCTGCACCACCGCGGAGCAGCACTGCCCGGCCCCCGCCGCGTGCTCGTGGTGCCGCGCCACCTCCCCCGGCACCGCCCCGCACGACGCCGCGTGCGCCGCCGCCTTCCACCCCGCGCCCACCGCGACCCGGGCCCGCTGCGGCGCCGACGGCCGCGACGCCGTGTACGGCATTATACGCACGCACGCACGCTCCCGCTGCGCCCTCGCCTCGAGCCAAGCTTCCCGGCGTCTTCTTCCGAGCTTATGGTAGACAAGGGAGCTTTGCGGAGAGAGCTAGCTGTAGCTGGGTTAGATGGACGGTCGTTTGGCGAGGGGGTGGTGGTGGCCGGGCGCTTATTATACACCTGGGACAAACAAGATTGCGGTGGTCACTCACAACTCGGAGCAACTTGGCCATTTGTCTGCTGTGGTTGAGCAAGTTGCAGGTGCAGTTTTCTGAACCTCTAGGGTCACTTGGGAGAGTTGGGGATACTTTGAAGGTTCAGTTGGGAGAGTTGGGGTTAGTTTTCTCAGGAGAAACCAGAGGAAAGGTGGTGGGCTCGATTCCGGTGGGTGGCACGGAGCAAACCAGGGCAGGTTAGCTGGGGGCTTGGGACATCAGGCGTATCATAGGGGGTCAAAGTAGAGCCGAGGGAAAGTGATGCGCCCAGTTGGGGATTAAGCTAAGGCCCCTGAGGGTGATTAATTTGTTGTTAAGGTTGGCTGCTCTTGTTTACTAATACCACCGGTGCCTCCCCTTTGAGTGGAGTACATGACAACTTTTGTGGGGTGGATTTTTTTTTTTTTGCAAAAAGGTTGTGAGGTTAGATGTAACAAATGCAGTTGTTAATCATGCAAGTTTTGGGCCATTCTGTTTTTTTTTCTCTCTTCATTTTATTCCTTCTTTTAGGGCTATACCAATGCCCTTAAATCATTCTTCCATAGAATAAATTATGTTTTACTTTAGGTAACACCACTTTCATGATTCTATCTTTCTTAGATTGAATATATATTTTTTAAATTATATATATTATTGTTTTATTTTATTTTTTTAAATTGAATTAATATATATATATATATATATATTGAATTTATTTGGCGTAAACAATCGTTTAGTTTTGTCGCTTGTGCTAATGCTTCAAAAAAATTGTTGTTGCTTAGTCAAATTTTTGGCCATTGAATTTTCTCTGTGTAAGCGATAATCGTTTGTTCTAATCATGTGACTACTTAATTTGTATTTGTAACTTAAAATGATTTTTTAGAATTTTTTTAATTAATCTACTTAAATCATAATTACTATTAAAGTTGCAGTATTTTATGTTTGTGCAAATTTATCATTATATTCTCATTGCCGCATATTAGAATATAGTTTGGCAATAATGTACTCCCCCGTTCCCTAATATAAGATCTTTTAACTTTTTCTTTATTCGTATTTATCTAGACACATTTTTGTATGTATATAGTCAACATTTTAATATAGCTAAAAGGTCTTGTATTAGAGAACGGAGGGAGTAAGTATTTAAACCACTCTCATAAGCCATTCTTCCTTAGAAATAAATGTGTTATCCTAAATTATGTCTTAAAACCCAAGTGATCGATACTTCCTTGCGGAACTAAAAGCCAAGTTGAACACTTTGCTAGCTGATACTCTCTCCATTCAAGAATATAAGGTGTGTCGAGTTTCGTGCAAGTCAAACTTACGTTTGTTTGATCAAGAATACAGAATAAAATATCAACATCTATAATACAAAATAAATAAAATATTAAAATACTTTCCGTGGTGAATCTAATGATACAAATTTGGTATTGTACATATATATTTATATATTTTTCTAAGAACTTGGTCAAACATGCACATATTTAACTTTCGAAAGTACTAATACATCTTATATTTTGAAATGGAGGGAGTACATTACTAATGTGGAGCTACCTACCTGCATGCTTCCTATGGTCACCTAAAAAACTAACCGACCAATCTAAATGCTACTCCTACTCCTCCTTTACATTTTTGTCGCTCGCTTGTTCAGCAACAACGATCTCTGAGAAAAATTGGTTGATGCTTTACAGTTTGACTCAACCAAAACAAGTTTCAGTCACTTTTTTCATCTTTCCTCTTTTGTTCTTTCCTGTCCCTTGGATGTTCATGTTCATCTGATGCCTTGGAATTAAAGTGACTGTAACAACAACAAAAATCAGGCACTTGACCCATAAGCGCTCCCAAAAAGTAAAGAAAATCTACCCCACAAAAGTTGTCATGTACTCAAAAGGAGGCATTGGTAGTATTAGTAAACAAGAGAAACCAACCTTGCAAGCCAACCCGTGGTTAGATAGGTAGGAGGACACTCGTATCCCCAGCCTATTAGGGTTCAAGTCCTGGTGCTCGCATTTATTCTGGATTTATTTTAGGATTTCCGGCTATGCGCGTTTAACGGGTGGAGACATTTCCATCGACTACGAGACGCCTACGGTGACTTTGTAGAATGTCAAGATGATATGCCGGCACGGTCTCTCGAAGGTGCTCATAAAGGTAGGATGTGCATGTGTGCGTTCTTAGCTATGAGTGTATGGGCGTATATATGAGCGCTCGCGTCTGTACTGTGTTAAAAAGGGAGCAACCAACCTTAACAGCAAATAAATCACCCTCAGGCCTTAGCTTAATTCCCAACTAGGCGCATCACTTTCCCTCGGCTCTACTTTAAACCCCTATGATTATGCCTAATGCCCCAAGTGCCAACTAAGCTGCCCTGGTTTCACACCAGAAACAACCACCGAAGTCCAAACCACAACCTTTTCTGCGCCATCTCCTGAGAAAAACTATCCCCAGCTGTCCCAATTGAACCTTACAATATCCCCAACTCTCCCAAGTGTTCAGAAAATTGCACCTACAACTTGCTCAACCATAGCAAACAAATGGCCAAGTTACACGCTTGACCCAGCGCAAAATGGGAATTCAAAAATATTCTGAACGAGTTGGGACCACCGCAATCTTGTTTGTCCAGGGCGAATGCTCCCCCCCCCCCCCCCTCTGCTCGTTAGTGTCGGGCCTGAATACACCATCTATATGTGATTATTATCTGATACATGTACTCAACTATAAAAATATATATCGAGGTCGTTACGAACAAACAAGTACCATTCGAGCAATGGAATCTACATAAGAATGTAATCACTGTTAAGTATTCCACTCACTATATATGCCCAAGAAAATGGGCCTTTGAAGAAAGCAAAGACGTGGCCCAGACCGAAAAAGGAACTTGATCACCCGGATAAGATTCATTTTCTTTGTTGATTCCTCTCTATGAAAATTTTCCATGTTGGTGTTGTTGGATCAGCAAAGTCCAGAATTTCATATCTAATGCGTGCATCAATTATTGCAGCTTTCTGAAGAAAAAAAATGTTGAATGAAGAGATATCTCCCGCCGTTGCTCGAGCCCGAGTTGCATGTGTAGTGCAATGCGCCCCCTGTCCATGCTGATTTTATTTTCTTCAAATCAATTTTTTTTATTTCTTTTAAGTATATAAATACTAGGCCCTTATTTTCAAATTTTTTTGAAACTTTTGATTGAACCTGGAAATAAAATCAGGTGTCTGTCCAATAGCAAAAGCACGATATACCTCAATGTTATAGGTATGAGCGAACCAACCTGTAGTTGGATGGTTAGAGGGATTGTGGTATCCCCAACCCATCAGGGTTCAAGTCCTGGTGCTCGCATTTATTCCTTGATTTATTTTAGGATTTTCCGCATTCAGTGGGAGGAGATGTTCCCGTCGACGACGAGGTGCCTACGGTGACTTCGTAAATTTCAAAATAATATGCCGGCTCAGTCTTTCGGAGGTGCTCATAGCGGTAGGGCGTGCGTGGTGCTCATAAGGGTAGGGCGTGCGTATGCGCGTTCATAGGGATGAATGTATGCGCGTGTATATGAGCGTCTGCGTCTGTACTGTGTTAAGAAAAATGTTATAAGCAGTGCTCAAACCACAAAATAGCCGAAATTACTTGTCTCTCAACACGCCAAAACTGAGAAAGAAAAAAAAAACACATTCACACCCCCGTGCTCGCATGCACACAACATGCACACACACACAATCAGGTACATATAAGCAGCCGCACTTGTTCTGACGGGTAGACACCCACACATTTGCATGCCCAGGGTAATTAATCGATTGAGTCTTCGTACGTGACTGGACGGTGGGCTGCTCCAGGCCATAAAAGCATTTCTTTTTCAAAAAGGCTGTGGGGTTAGATGTAACAAACGAATTGTATAAATATAATCTAAAGTATAACACACACACTAACACACACACACACACACACACACACACACACACACACACACACACACACACACACACACACACACACACACACACACGAGTTGTTAATCCATCTGGTGCCAGATGGGTTTAGAAGATCCAAGCCAAAAGACAAAAAGGGTTAGAGGTTTACATATTACAGGTTTATCTGGAATGACAGTGGGGCTAGTTTTGGTTGGTAGATTGATTCGGACACTTGTTGCTCGTCAGGAGGCGACGGAGGTTAATGCTACCTCCTCTTTGATTTGTTTTTACTAGGCGTTATAGTGCCTTTGGTGGCGATTACGTGATGTGCCACTGGGGAATCATCTCTGCCATTGTGTGTACTTGACCGAGCAAAAATATCTTCCTGCCTCCTCCCAGTTGAGTAACCCAATTCGTTCCGAGAAACCGGCATGTCTGCGATCCATCGGCGGCCGTCACCGTCAGAGTCTGAGCGAGACCAACCATCAGCTGATCCAAGGCATACGAAGACAACAAGAAACTCTCTGTCTATAAGAGGGAAATTGGAAAACCACAAGGCACAATAACAGGTTAGAGAAAGTAATCGAGACGCGCAGGAGGCGAAGATGCTGGGATGAACCAGGAGGAAATGGCAAACGCGGTTGCACCGTCGGGGCCGATGATTGATCGATGAACTGACAACGGAAAAGCGGAAGGGTCAGATCAAAGCCTCCAGGCAGATTCAGTGCATGCTTACGACTAAAAGCGCATGAGATCAAAACGCCTCCGCGCAAATACAATGCTTGCGGCTAAAACAACAATATCTTGGTCGACCGCATTGGCCCAGGTAATAGTCCGATAAACTATGCAGGGAGGTTGGTTCGGTGACGAGCTTTGAGAAAGTTGAAAGCTTCGACGCGCATGATCCTCCCTCGCAATGATTTCGCTTGTTTAATTGGAGGCCGCCACGGTTCCATGGATTGAATCGTTCGTGCGTGATGTCAGGCACAGTTCCGTTTGGAGGAGGTTCATTGTTTAGCAGATCTCGTGTCCCCGGATAAGCACGGAAATATCAGATGTGCATGGTTCAAGGTCGGTGATATCATCAGATAATCACAAAAAATGGACTGAAGATATGCATTGTTGCTTTGTTTAGGGGGTCGAGGTGGCATCGTTGCTAACCAATGTTTGGAGTTTGGGGCGTACGGATACTTCAAACTTAACATCTGCTGTCGCATTTTTTTTGGAGGTGCTCATATGAGTAGAGTGTGTGTTCATAAAATTCGGTGTGCACATGTATGAGAGTGTCTGCATCTGTTGTGTGTGTTTCTAAAGAAAAGTTATGAGTTTGCACTTATTGGTTTTCTTAGGTGGGCCCACATCTCCCCTAAAGACTTCAAACTTTGATGAGTGTTTCGGGTGATTTAGATTTTCTCGACAATTTTCATTGTAATTTTCTTTTCTCATTTAGTGTTTTTAGGGATGATTTGATTTTATAGCATTGCTCCTATAAAGAATGTCGAAGTACCCGCCTTTTGTGAGCCTCTGCGCCGTTTGTTGTGTGGTGGCGTGACGCGGGTGACTCCCTAGGGCTCCACATGCTGCTCAATTTTATCTGGACTGTGCGCACTCAGGCGGGCTGCATGGGGGTCCATGACGGAATATTGTTGGTGGAGCGTTCTTATGTTTAAAAACTCTCGCGTTACACTTGTTCCAAATTGTCCATGACAAAAAAGATAGCCTCGGCAAGGAAAATATGAAGGAGAACCTGGGTACCAGCGCACCCTATATGCAAAAAAAAAAAATTAGTAATTCAAAAAAGTTCAAAAAATTCCAAATCTTTTTTGGTATTAAACATAATCAAGTATTGTAGTCGTATAAAAAAGATTCGTCAGAGAATGACTTTCGTTGCATCCTGGGTCGAAGATTCGGCAAAAGACGCTATATACAAGTACTATACACGCTATATTGTCGTCATAAACTTGTTTTTTTGCCGTGAAGTCAATATGAATCATTTCTTGTCCAAATCTTTTATACGAGTACAATACCTTATCATGTTTGATTCCAAAAAAGATTTGGAATTTTTTGAACTTTTTTTGAATTACTAATTTTTTTTCCGCATATAGGGTGCGCGGGCACCCGAGAGCCAAAAGTGCGCTTCCGCCTCGACAAAGCATACTTAACTACATTGAAATGTGGTATTGTTTTAGACATATTTGAATGTTCAAATTTTGTATTTTCTTAAAGATTGCATAGTTCCTCACATGGAAAACGTTGCGTTCATCCCTAACGGATCAACACATAACAACCAATCACACACCATATTTGTGGCACAATGCTTTTTTGAGGGAATATTTATGGCACAATGTAATATGTCCATCCGCTGGTCGTCTCATGTAAGGAT
Organism: Aegilops umbellulata; assembly: GCA_032464435.1. Taxonomy (NCBI): domain Eukaryota; kingdom Viridiplantae; phylum Streptophyta; class Magnoliopsida; order Poales; family Poaceae; genus Aegilops; species Aegilops umbellulata. Next base: position 448,876,767 of record CP136054.1, read on the forward strand.
GTAAACCGGGTTCCATTTCAGCCCACTTATCTATTTAACAATCTAACAAAAGAAATCGAGGAAAATGAACTATCAAGCTAACTAAATCTAACTAAATTGGACTTGCAGGCGCCGTTTATTGCGCCATTTACATTCCTAGCCTCAAGATTGAATTAGTTTCAGTCAAGTATGCCCATTGAAAGGAAATGGGTCTACATGCCATCGAAGAGGATGCTCTTGTTTTAATGAACAATTTAAAGGTTTTGTCTATCCCTTTTTTAGGGGTTAAACCAAAGTTGTACTAATCAAGGTCCATATGATGTGGGATACAAAACGAGTCATGGGGCTCGACAAACCATACATGTCGACCCTGATCCAAGGAATGTGAAAACTTGGCTAACCTATCGGCATCATCATTAGTGGCTCTGCCTTCAAACTTAAAAAAAACAGTTCAACAAAGAAGCTCTCTGACAATTTTTTACCAAGAGGAATTTCAAAACGAGGGAGTGCAAACGATAGGCCCGGCCAGCGGTCCCTTTCCAGCGGCACCTCGGCCCACCGTCCACGGCCCACCTGCCACCTCACACCACACCACCCTGCTCGGCAGTGGCACCGGAGCACGCCGCAATCCACGAGCTTCGCTGGGGCTGGGAGGGGAGCCTTCCCGTCGCTCGACGCGTTTCTCGATCGTTCCCCGTGGCCGCGGGCCGCGCACGCCGTCCCGATCATTTCGCGGGTCTCTCCCGCCGCGGGTCGCCGGAGGAGGATGCCCGTGGAAGGCGCCGTCGGGATCAAGGGCGAGGAGATGGAGCAGGCGACGGCGACACCTCCTACCACCAGGTACAGAATGCCCCGCAGCATTTCCTTTGCCGGGCTCATTCAATTCGCGATCTCTGTCCGGAACCCACTCCGCAGTTCCTTTTAGCTTCGAATGAGGGTTCCTCGTGCTGGGGTTTTTGCGAGCTGTAGTTTGCGGCGTCGATTGCTTCAGGCGTTGGGGATTTTGGCGTCGGAGCTGTTTCGATTTGGCCAACTGCTAGGATGGGGTGGTGTATACCTGCGTTTCGATCGAATTCTGCTTGCCATGTGCCTAGACAGACTACTGAATTTTGTCGGAGAATGTCAGCATGTTCCTCGTTAAAAACATTGGGGCTGTTTTTATACATGCAAAATTGAACTGCTTTGTCGTGAAAAATTGGGGAAATGGAACCAGTTTACTTGTAGTATTCAAATGATTCCAGCAGCAGGGCAAACAACATTCATGTTTGGAACTTGTAAGTTCTGGGAAGTTTGACAGGATATCTTGTCCTGATAGATTTCTGAAAATTGTTTGCATTCTTACTGAATATGTAGCTTAGCGTAGCAGATAAATGCAGAGCAATTCCTTCTTACAGTGCCTGCAAAATGCATTGGCTCCTAACTCCTAAGATTCAAGTATTCAACGACTGAACTCGGTCACTCCAGCGAGTGCGCTTGCAAATATGCATTTCCAATAACAAACCACGACTAGTTGGATATATGTATGCAGTTCGACTGGCTACCACTTCAGAACTCAGCTTCAAGCATAGCACACCATCTTTTTCGTATCTTCTAGCTCATATGCATTCTGATAATTGTTGATTAACCATTTCTAGAACGCTGGCAAGGCCTTGTTTATCACGGTTTGCATCGAGACTGAGATGTGCATCTCTCTGCTTGGAACTTGCAAGTTCTGGGAAGTTTGACAGGATATCTTGGCCTGATAGATTTCTGAAAACTGTTTACATTGTCTACTGAATTTTTAGCTTAATAAAGCACATGATGCGCAGCAATTCCTTGGTACAGTTCGTACAAAATACATTTGCTCCTAACTCCTAAGATTTAAGTATTCAACAACTGAACTCAGCCAATCCAGTGAGTGTGCTTGCAAATATGCATTTCCAATGAACAAACAACGACTAGCTGATATCTCTGTGCGGTTCAACTAGCTACCAATTCAGAACTCAACTTCAGGAATAGTACAACATTTCTGCATATCTTCTTGCTCATATCCATGCTGACATTTGTTGATTAACCATTCCTAGAACACCGGCATGGCCTTGTTTATCGCAGTTTGCAAGACATCTGAGATGTGCATTTCGCTCTTTGCTTGCAGTACGATCAGGACAAAGCGAGCTCGTCCCAAGAGCAGTGCCACGCTCAAGACTCCAGTGGCGGCTCCTCCTGGAGGGGAGGGTGGTCCGGAGGATAGGGACCACATGTACCGGGGTGTTCGGCAGCGCAGGTGGGGCAGGTGGGTCTCTGAAGTCCGCGAGCCCAACCGCGGCAAGCGACACTGGCTGGGCACCTTCGACAACGCCGTTGACGCCGCCCTCGCATACGACAGGGCCGCCGTGGCCATCTTTGGCTCCCGCGCAATCGTCAACTTCCCATCTGCCTTCTTCATCTCCACCGCCCAGCCAGTGCAATGCCATCCCCCGTCTTCTTCTCCTGCCGCTGTTGCCTCTGTCTTTGTTGAGCATAAACTGAGGCCGATGCTCGCTGCTCCCTCTGTCCTTACTGAGCATGGAGTGAAGCCGATGATGACTGCTGCCTCTATCCTTGGTGAGCATGAAGTAAAGCCGGTGATCACCGCCTCTGTCTTCGGTGAGCGTGAAGTAAAGCCAATGGTCGCTGCTTCTGTCTTCGGTGAACGCGAAGTGAAGCCAATGGTCGCTGCCTCTGTCTTCCATGAGCGTGAAGTAAAGCCGGTGATCACCGCCTCTGTCTTCGGTGAGCGTGAAGTGAAGCCAATGGTCGCTGCTTCTGTCTTCGGTGAACGCGAAGTGAAGCCAATGGTCGCTGCCTCTGTCTTCCATGAGCGTGAAGTGAAGCCGGTGATCACCGCCTCTGTCTTCGGTGAGCGTGAAGTGAAGCCAATGGTCGCTGCTTCTGTCTTCGGTGAGCGTGAAATGAAGCCAATGGTCCCTGCCTCTGTCTTCCATGAGCGTGAAGTGAAGCCAATGGTCCCTGCCTCTGTCTTCGGTGAGCGTGAAGTGAAGCCAATGGTCGCTGCCTCTGACTTCGGTGAGCGTGAAATGAAGCCAATGGTCGCTGCCTCTGTCTTTGGTGAGTGTGAAGCGAAGCCAATGGTAGCTGCCTCTGTCTTCGGTGAGCATGAAGTCAAGCCGACGCCGGTGCACGGTGTTGGTGACGACACGTGGATCGCTCAGCATTGGAATGCTTCTTGGGCTGAGCGAGAGGAAGTTTATGCTGACTACCTCAAGGACATTGCCATGTATATTGATGTTGATGCTATCACCGAGAAACTGGCGCACCACCCCGACATCTATGGTAAAGATTACCAGGTCAATGGGTTCGATGCTGAGTTCACCGTCTCGCCATTGTGGGAGCTGGGTGACTGAGATGGCAGCCGAAGGAGGATTTTGCGCTGACTGGAGTAGCTTCGTTATGCTGGTAGCCATCCGGATCCTTTAGCTGAGCATATTACATACTTGATGCAGGTCAGGAGGGAGCCATTCTCTGCAGGTCTGCATAGCGTTATGTTAGGTAGAACTGTAATGATATATGTAGATGATCATGCTGTGCATCGAATCACCTTCTCTAATTCGGATAAGATGGGCGTCAGAATCTATGTCTTAACATTGGGTAAGCAACGGTACGATGCTATACCCTATACGTTCGTTGCTGGTAACTCCAAGTACTAAGAATGCAAGCCATTATCTTTGTTAGATGTATATGTTACATGTGTTTACTTGAGGAATTGCTAGAACGCTGTCACGTGCACCACCAGTCTACCACAAGTAAGAATTCATTTGTGTAACCGTCCTTGATGATCACATCCAGACTTGAGTATTTCCCCATTTCTTCGCCATGGAGCCAAGTGAGTGAGGACCCACATATACTATAATCGTAGATTGTGTTTTAAATTCTCATGTAAATATACAACAACTTGATCTGCATGTGAGTGTAGTTTCATACAAGTTGCAAAATGCTAAACCACACAGCAAACTTGTGGGCTGGCGTAGACCTCCGGCGTGCCTTTTTCATGCGGATGATCTTGTGGGCGACCAAGATGGAATGCGGCTCTGTGAACCTATTAGCATCGGGGTCTCTCAGGTGCGGAAGAAGATGTAGGTGATGCTGTTGAGATTAACATGACACAAGATGCACCTGATCAAATGCCCCAATATATCTAATAGCGGTAAATTTGTTGAAGAATGTTGAAATGATGAGAATTTGTGGAGTTTTGTGATGTGCTAGTCCTATGTAATGCTGTGAAGTTGTTTAGGTGCCCCTTGTCTGGTTAGGCCATGTTGTAAATTATGTTCATGTACTCTCTTCTAGTCTTCACCGTGATGATGGATATTCACATGATCATTCTCTTATGTCCTCACAACATGAACCTGTCAAAGATTCTGTGTGACTAGTAAGATACCCGTGCGTTGCACGGAACAACAAGATGCATGTTGAGATGAACTGTGCGAGAGTAGATGTGCAATCCTGCTCCCCAACAAAAATACATTTCTTTTGGTTGTGTGCAAAATTTGATGAAGAAAATATATTATGGTGCTTTGTACAAAATTAAACAAAATCGATGCTCCAAGAAGCTTTAAAAAACGAGCACATTATAAGGCACGCCAAAATTTTTTAACGCATAATGATTCTTAAAATGGGTAATGAATATTTTAGTACACTATGTTTTTAATGATATATCATGCACATTTTAATAAATGATGAATATTTTTTAATACATGTTGAACATCTTTAGTACACAATAAACACTTTTCAATATACGGTAAAAGGTTTCGAATTACACTATGAACAATTTGTAAAAACACTACTGGATGAATACTTTTTAAAAAAGTGTTCACACATTTAAAAGAATGTTCATGTAACTACAAAAAGTTTTAACGCATGATGGTCATTTTTATATTACATGATGAGCATGTTTGAGCATGTTTGAATTACACTATGAACATTTTTGAGTGCACAATAATCAAGATTTTAAATACATGATGCACATTTTATAAATATGCGATGATTTTTTTAAGACGACAAACATATTTTTAGCATAAATATAATTTATTTCCAAAGACACATGAACCTATTTTTTAATATCCACAAACATTTTGTATATAGTAAGATGCCCGTGCGATGCAACAGGACGACAATGGAATATATGAAGACATTTCTCTAGATAATCATTCTACTTGAGGACATATGTTTTCTTTTTTCCTCTCTTCATTCACCCATCCATTTAATCCCAAAGCGCATGTGTATTGCCGCAAAATTTACATCCCAAAGTGCATTTGTGTTGCTATTAAACTACACAAATCATCCCATGTTCGATAATATATGCGTTCAAATTGCAACGGTCAAGATGCTTGGTTCCGCCAGCAAGTTGTGTCTTGACATCTTTCTTTTTGTGAGGAAAAAAAATCCATGCATTAGCTTCGTTGGCCATCCATTCATTAGTTGGCACTGCCTTTGGAAACGCCACCTCTTCTAGCTCCACACCTTAGGGAGTCTCATGTTCGACAACACATGTATCTTAGGGCCTGCACACGAAAAAAGAACCATGAGGAATTGCCGTGAATTGTTGAAAGCTTCATATGCAATATGGTTGTACCATGTTCATATGAGATAACACGATGTTGAATTTACTTGAAAGACAATAGAAATTGCAAGTGTAGATTATTAAACTAAACTTGAACGAGAACCATAAATACGTGTGCGTGCCTCAAAAGCCCGAGAAGACAACCATGCGGTTGCAATGTGCAATATCAACAATACATCCATACTTTAGTTCAGCAATGATGTTACACATTACTAATTCTTTCCAAATCTAGATTAGGAAAAAAAAAGCTATCTAAGCAACTGATATATGGGTCCATAGATCTAGTCATTATTGTGTGTATGAGCAAATCAGGCATTACGACAGAAGCACATTATAGGAGGCAAATTATTAAGTAAACACGACATGGGTTTAACAGCAGGATTATCATCCAAGGAATTAAAGCAAGTTTTCAATGGGATAAAAGCATATAAACCTTACACATCATCAAAATTTACATGCAAAGATTAAAATTGATATGTGAACTGAAATCTTGGAGAGCACAAATATATCAACATGAGTAATGGAACAAAGGTACTATTCTGTTATGTAAATGGAAACATTAGAGAAAAATTAATTTGCTCATGTGCGATAGAGAGAAGTGTTAAGTACATAGGAGTTTAGGAATATAACATCATCAAGGAGATAGAAGGAGCGTGTTGAAGTAATGGAAATTTGTCATGAAAAAGTTATCTCTTTAAGGCCAGCGCATTCTGGGGTACTTATGTCGCCATTTGGAAAGGCGGGGACATGAGCGTCTCGTTCCATCCACACTGGAAGTCCCAGTTGACCTGCACTCACCTTCTCCTGTAACATGAACATGACTATGTTGGAGGTCATCAACAACAACGACCAGCAACATCGGTGCAGCACGAGCTAGGTAATGACCATGGACATGTTGACCCACTGTCCGCACAGTTTCCTGACAGTGCACATGCCTGCATGTAATCTAGCATGAGGGTGCCAAGCAATGAATTAAGGCAAGCTATTGTGTCACCAAAGGAGCAATCAGAAACTATAGCTGCTCATGGCAGAGCAGCAAGCATAATAGTGTTTACAAAGATATATAATAGCAAGAGGAAGCAGGAATTTTTGGTCTCACCTCTCTTACATTTCCTGCTTACTTAAAAGGAGCAAATGTAACCGAATATGTTTAATTGGTAACTGAAAGTAGGCATCATAGGTTAATTATCAACATAGATTCATGCATAACCGAAACATAATTTGAGCAGATAAAACATGATGTCACATTTTGTGTTAGATATAGACTTAAATTTGTAGCTTGTAATATTCATCATCAAAACTATGGGCATGGCTCTATGAAGAATATGCTCAAAAACTTGTGATTGTCTTGGCCAAATTAAATACGTACCAATGATTTTTTTATAATCAGTACCTGGCTAACTGCACTCTATGCAATGAGAGAAACATGGCAGTGCAGTACTACCCTTGTAGGGAAATGTGAAAGAAACAGAGCATGTGATTCTGAATCAAATTTGCATCTCGTTTTCTGCTCCAAAAATCACCAAAAGCACACCAGATGAAATACCTGGCAGCAATATTTTGCCGATTAGACCATACCAACTCCATGAACATCCAATTCAATTGGGGTTTCAGGGGCTGCATGGCCTCCTTGAAGCACATCCTGAAGGAGAAGTTCGTGGAAGCACGGATGGTGATCTAGAAGGTTCAGTTCCGCCAAGTGCTCAAGAAAAAATAATCTAGAACTGTGAGAACCCCAAGAACTGAAGCATTGCAAGCCCAGATTTTGACCCGGAGTTAATGTCAAAAGCACTTGGTGCTTATTTTGTTTTGTCTTAGGTGCACTTGTAAGTTGTAACGGATGTACACTACAAAACTGAAATAGATCAAGCCGGCCTTTGTGTGCCGGCTGGTGCTCTGCTGGTTCTGTATCTTACCTTTGTCCTATGACTCATCAATGGAGATCTAGTTACAATTCAAAGGCCTAGACAGGAAAGATGCAGAAATTACGAACCTGATATTGATACACCATGTAGTAGATTGGATACTGCTATTTGACCCCAAACATGGTCGAGTACTTCAATTCACAAAAATCTCTTGCCAGGCTGAGGGCTTCCAATCGGGATGGTGATAGCAGCAGGTGCGCAAGTAATGAAACAGAGGACTCATGTGGGAGGAGAGACCAATTGCAGACGGCACATAGGTCCTAGGGGAGCAGCGCATACTCGAAGGGGATGGCCGTGGAGCGCGTCTGCCGGGAGGGAGTAGTAGGTGGCGGCGCTGTCGCCGAGGATGCATAGTGCGTGGCAGCGTACGTGGAGGTCGGCGAGGAGAGGGGAGGTGGTGGGCGGCGGGACTGCTGCATCAGAGCCTCGGATGGGGAAGCAGGAGAGTCCTCGCGGACTCCGGGGACGGACGGCGCCGGCGGCGTACTTGCCGACGTCGGTGTCGAAGGAGAAGGGGGAGGGGGAGGAGGAGACGGTGGTGAGAAGGGAGAGGTGCTGGGCGTCGAGTCCGCTGCATCGGAGGAGTAGGCAGGAGATGCGTTGCAGACTTGGCGGACGGATGGCGCCGGCGGTGTACTTGACGATGTCGGCGTCGTAGAAGACGGGTAGGGAGAGGAAGGAAGGTGGAGGTGGGTGTGGGCGTGGCGGTGTGCGGCGAAGCTGCCGTGGCAGAGAGGAGTCGGGAGCTGAGGGCGCCGGTGGCGTGCAGAGCGACAGCCGCTGCCGCTGCCACTTCGATTCCGCTTTTTTCCAGAAGGGTCGATTGCTTCGTTGAATGGATAAGGTGGGACTGGATGGAGATGGACGAAGAGAACGAGGGGTTTCTTTGCATGTGGGATGTGGGGTTGCTCCTGTGCGTCGGATGCAGATCAGACGGTCAAAGATGATAGATGGCAGACACATCATCACCATCAACTGTGATTTTTATAGGAGTAGAGATTTATTAGGGGTTCTACTATCCGCAACTTCCTCTGACGTGTGTTCACAGTGGTTGACAATGTTGCAGAAGTAATTCACTCTAAATAGTTCAGCAATAACAGATGCATCATCTGATTGTAATATCACAAAAGATATACAAGCACACATTCATTGCATCATTTGGCTTTTCACTCCACTAACCTAACAAATTCCACCAGCAACATACAAATGCATGTCATCCTTATCGAGACAAGATCCTAACATTGCATTCAACCCATGTGCTAGCACACCATGGCCACCTGCAAAAACTACAACTGCATCCTTCTCTTTCGCACTATCCTCTCTACACGCTATTATCCACCTTCTCATTTGTGCCTTCTCTTGCGATGCCGTCGATGGACGCCACGACCATTGCTGGAGCTCCGTTGCTTGCCAACTGCATCTGCATGTTGCTACCACCATGACTAGCCGACCGCCATCGCTGGAGCTCCCGTGCCGAGTAGGCATTTTTTTTACATCTGCATCTTGAATACCCAAGCACACGTGTTCCTTGGAGAACACGACATACCACATTTTGTCAACTGATGCCTCTTTCGATGTTGGTTAGACTGAAAAAAATTATATAGATCAGTAAAAATATAATACATTTTTCCTGGCCTCTTTCGGAATCTCGAAGAAGGAAGTTGCACAAATTGAGATTGCTCGACACCGAAATAAGGACTGCCCGACCTCCACGGGATAAATTCATGGCTCGCCATCTGCTAAGAAGTTTCTCAACGTGGTCTTCAATATCATTTTAGTATATTAGTTTATAGAGGGAGTAATTTCGTAGTTTGGAGGCACAAATTTAGACATAAGAAAATCTCAGACTTAGCTTTTAGCAAAACCATATTTTGTTCCTTGAGAGAAGATTGCATGACATGCATCAATGTTGTTCTTGACCGTTCAAATTTAGCTTAATTTGCTATTCTTGGACGCGAGATCGACCCACCAAGATCGAACAATCCACTAAGCTTGCAGTTCCTAGCCACAAGAATCCAACTAAACAAGCCGAGCTCAATATATTCTCAAGGCTACCATGTTCTGAAACTTTTTTGACATGTCATTGTTTTCTCTCGTATTCGCCTCCTCCTCACATCCACCATGCAAACCGCCATGGAAGAAACAGCCTGACGACGAGGCCACGGGCGTCGGGCAAGAGGAACCACGGGTGCCCGCGGCGACCGCGCCACCGCCAACGACGCCGGGCTGGAGGAATTGATGAGATGGAGAAGGTGGACTGCTATGTCGTGCCGCAGACCACGGGCACCGGCCGGAACATCTTCCAGGGCGGCAGCCCGCTGTCGTCGTCGCTGCCCCTCCTCGGCGTGCAGCTCGTCCTCATCGTCGTCGTCACCCGCGTCCTCTACCGCCTCTGCAAGCCGCTCAAGCAGCCCCGCGTCGTGACCGATATCATGGTACGCTCCACCATATATTGACAAGATCGTCGGCTTGAATCGGTCTCTTGGGGTGGATGTGGATCGATGGAGAAAGTGTGTGCTCAATTCGGTGCTGATTTCAGGCGGGCATTATACTCGGGCCGTCGCTGCTGTGTCGCTACGAGTGGTTCAAGCAGCTGATCTTCCCGGCGAGGGGGGAGCCGGTGCTGAACACGGTGGCCACGTTCGGCCTCATGTACGTCATCTTCCTCATCGGCGTGCGGATGGACCCGATGCAAGCCCTCCGGTCCGGCAAGAAGGGCGTCACGATCGGCCTCTCCGGCTTCCTCATCGCGCTGGGCCTGACGGCATCGGGGTTTTCCGGCGACGCTCTGTCCAAGGAGGAGCATCACATGTCGACGCGGCTCACGTTCCAGTTCGCGCTCGCGGCCACGCTCTCGCTCACGTCCTTCGCGGTGCTCTCGCCGATCCTGTCCGAGCTCAACCTCCTCAACTCGGACCTCGGCCGCATCGCCATGTCGGCGTCCATGACCACGGACGGCATCGCGTGGCTCATCATGGTTGGATACGTGCTCGCCGAGGCGTACCTCGTGTCCCCCGCCACGTCGCTCTGGGCGCTCACGTCGGTGGCGGCGCTCGTCGCCTTCATACTGCTGGTCGTGCGCCCGATCGCGCTGCTGGTGATTGAGCGCACGCCGGCGGGCAGCCCGGTGGACGAGGCGTACGTCTTCTTCTTCCTCCTCATCGTGCTCCTGGTGGGGCTCTACAGCGACATCATCGGCACCAACTCGTTCCACGGCGCGCTCATGCTGGGGCTGGCCATCCCCGACGGGCCGCCGCTGGGCACGGCGCTCGGCGAGAAGATCGAGGCCATGGTGACCGGGCTGATCCTGCCGCTCTACTACACCATGACCGGGCTGAGCACCGACATGTGGGAGATACACTGGGGGAGGCTGCAGTTGATCCTGCTCCTTGGGTGGTTCGGGAAGCTCGCCGGCGTCCTGGCGTCGTCGCTGTGCCTTGATATCCCGCCACTGGACGCCGTGTCTCTCAGCCTCTTCATGAACTCCAAGGGCATCGTCGAGGTCATCACCTTCAGCTTCTTCGTCACCAACAAGGTGACTAATATAACTTACCTGAATCGATCGATCTCGACAGTCACGATCCGGTGCGTACTGACATGCAAGACTGATTTTGCGGTTGCACGGGCAGCTGATCGACAAGCACATGTTCAGCGCGCTGGTGTTCTCGTCGGTGGTGATCACGGCGGTGTCGGTGCCGGTGGCGAGCTGTCTGTACGACCCGGCGCGGCGCTACGCCGTGTACAAGCGGCGCACGGTGCAGCACCTCAAGGCGGACGCCGACCTGCGGATCCTGGCGTGCATCCACGACGAGTCCCACGTCCAGGGCACGCTGTCGCTGCTGGAGGCGTCGCACGCCACGCCGCAGACGCCCGTCGCCCTCTTCCTCCTCCAGCTCGTCGAGATCGCCGGCCGCTCCGCGCCGGTGTTCATACCCCACAAGCTCCGCCGGAGCGCCTCGTCCAGGATCGGCCCGACGTCGTCGGCCGGCGCGCCGTCCACCGACTCGGACCGCATCATCAACGCCTTCCTCCAGTACGAGCAGCGGCACCCGGAGGGCGCCGTGTCCATGCAGTCCTTCACCACCATCTCCCCCTACTCCTCCATGCACGACGAGGTGTGCCGCCTGGCCGTCGACAAGCGCACGTCGCTCATCCTCCTCCACTACCACAAGCGGCACATGCTGGCCGGCGGCATGCGCGCCGCCATGGGGCTCCGCGTGGTGAACCGCAAGGTGCTGGAGGTGGCGCCGTGCTCGGTGGGGGTGTTCGTGGACCGCAACGCCGGGAGCGTGGGCCTGAGCGCCTTCATCATGCAGGACCACCCGGCGTCGTCCGGCGGCCGGCTCGGGTTCCACGCGGCCGTGGCGGCGCTCTTCTTCGGCGGCGGCGACGACCGCGAGGCCCTGGCGTACGTGACGCGCATGGCGCGGCACCCGGGGTCGAGGGCGGCGGTGATCCGGTTCCTGCCGACCCGGGGCATCAAGGACGACCCGGCGGACCGGCGGGTGGACAACAAGGCCATCGAGGAGGTGAAGGCGCTGGCGGCGCGGAGCAAGTACATGAACCTGCAGGTGCAGGAGGAGCTGGTGGGCGACATGGAGAAGATCGTGGAGGTGCTGAGGGGGCTCGACAAGGCCGGCTACGACCTCGTCATCGTCGGCATGCGCCACAGGTGGTACCCGGTGATGTCGGCCAACGGGCTGTCGGACTGGAGCGAGTGCCCGGAGCTGGGCGTCATCGGCGACCTGCTCGCGTCCTCCGACTTCGACACGCCTTACTCGGTGCTTATCATGAAGCAGCAGGACCAGGGCGGGCTCAACGCCGCCGTGCCGGGCGCACAGGACGTGTGGCACGGCGACGACGGTGCCGCGGCGCCGACGCCGGACCGGACAATGACCACCGCCGTGTCTAGCAGATACCGGCAGTAGGCCGGCGCGGGGACGAGCAGCGCTGACGTGATCTTGACCTTTGCATTGTAGATGTTGACCTGTCTAGTTCCTAGCATCACTCCTAGCACACCTGATGATTCAAATAGACATTTTTCAGTTCATCGCTTCGCCGCAACTCTTATACTTATAGCGAAAGATACGACATTGATCGCAACGGTTTCGTGGTGTAGTTGGTTATCACGTCAGTCTAACACACTGAAGGTCTCCGGTTCAAACCCGGGCGAAGCCATCATTTTTTTTCCTTTTCTTTTTGAAAAGAAGATTACCCAGTAATAAGGCATCAAAAACTTCAGAACAAGTAGTTCTCGCAGCATCTCTTTTTTCCAATGACCATACTTAATAATTGACTTAACTCAATTCTTCCTCTTTTAAAAAAAAAAAACTATATTCTTCCTGATCCAACCATCATGTTTGAAACATCTAATCCATTCTTAGCAGTATCATGGCAACCCGTGTTACAGAATGAAATCAAGGCGAGGCAGTAACTAATCATGGACTTGTCATAATCGTTTCTGTTCAGAGCTCACACCAGGCTGGAGGCCTCAGATTCAAAGATTACTTTGGTCCACTGCAGGCTGGAGGCGTCAATTGCAGAGCCTCTCTCAGGTCTCTCCCGGAGTACACCCCAACCGAATCCAACCAATGTGCAGCACATGAGTGATTCCAGCAGCATCAGCGAAATGTGTGCTGCAAAAACTGGATAGTATGGACAGTCATACTTCCAGGAGATAGGCTACAGGCTTACGACATATGGTTCCTATCACTCTGGGAGCCCTAGGGTTTCAAAGGCGACACTTAGTTCAGGTCAAATTATCTGCAGTGGAAATAAAACATGTACTACTTACTACTACTTATCATTCATAAGCCAACAGTTAAGGAAGAGGGATCATGTCCAACAATCTGCAGTGGGAATAAAAAGTCGCAAGGTGTTACTCAAAAAATAAACCTACAGTTACCAGTGCATCACATACCTCAGGAACAAGGAGTTCTATAAGAAGAAGAAAAAAAAATCCAGAATGTTGTTGAGGAGCATACCCTTTTAACTCAATTCAACTGTATTAGGGGAGATTTAATCAATTTCCAGCAGTTCCAAGTTTTCTAGAAGCTCCAAGGTCTGCTCACTATCGCTGACGTGAGAGGGGAACCAGGCCCCATCCTTTACACACGGTAGACAAAGGACATAGATCATGTAAAAGAAACATCAGTAAACAAACGAAAAAATTAGAAGAACAGGGAGGCTCCTCCACAGTTCCATTTTATAGAATGAAACCACGAAGTCGTTAATGGATACAACAACTCACTGAGAGGAGCAGTTCAGGGAAAGACTAGGCGAATGAAAATTACATCAAGCATGCGGAAACTAAAACGACAAGAACTTAGCACGCACACAGCGCAAGCATCACGCTTTTTAGATGCAAAGCAGTCCCTGGGAGGCTTTGCGCGACTTCAGCGGTGGCGCAGCCGCAGCTTGGGGTGTCCAGGTGGTTGTCAGGGTTGAGGTCGGGCTTGATAACGCTGAGGCTCCAGTTTCTCGCTTCTTGGAAGGAGATGCAAAGCCCAACGCGTCGTCCGTGATCTTCAGCTTGGTCCAAGGATCCACCAGAGGGGCTTCGGGGTGCTTCATCATCAGCCACTGATCAGTAGCGGCTGCCTCAGGAAGTTTGTGAGATGCGTTGTGAAGGCCTCCAGCCTTTCTGCAGTCTTGCTCGAGGACAGTATCATCCAGTTCTTGATAGTCCTTAAGATCAACCTCAACACCTTCTTAATCGGTATCCATAAGGTGTTATTGAAAATGATAGAGTTCCTATATTTCCAAACACACCAAAGCACAGCAGCACTAATAGTGTTGAGAGCTGAATGCTTTTTATTAGCAACCCAGAATTTCGCCACTGATTCAAAGTCGGTCCCCGTGTCTACCCTAAAATGACTTGTGATCAATGGCCAAATTTGCCTAGCCACGACACATTCGAAAAACAGATGTGAGCATGTTTCAGCTTCAGAGCAAAAGACACAGTCAAGCGGTTTGATAATCTGTCTTTTTCTGAGGTTATCTCTAGTCATCAGTTTGTTGTTAGCAAAAAGCCACAAGAAGACATGGATCTTAGGGGGTGTTTTAAGTTTCCACACTGATGGGATGAAAACCGGCTGCACACCCTTGAAATTAATCACATGGTAGAGGGAGCTAGTAGAAATCTAAGTAAAACCAAGATACAACATAAAAAACATCTTGGTCCACTCCCATCAGAATGCCTCCAGTAGTACTTGTGGCTGGGAGGTGGTGCAAAGCAAAATCTCTATGACCAATCAGAGATTTAAGGTAGGAAGGGGAAAAATCCTCCTTCTTAGTTTCCTGAAAACCTAAAATGGTAGCATGCATTTTAGCTATGGTGTCTATAATGAGAGGCTTTCTGCCTGTAGCAGAGATGCCTCTCACATTAAACAAACAAAAATGATTCCAGTAGGAAGTTACAAGCTAGAGAAGTTGATGGAGATCATCTCCTGGTTCGCGGAGGAGAGAGATCTCAAGGAGGCGGCGGGGGCGGCGTACAGGAAGCCACGGAGGAGGAGGATTGGCGCTTCACGCCGACGGGCGAGCCGGTGGGCGGGCTTAGGATGCTGCTCTGGGCGATGGAGGAATCGTAGTGCGACGACCCCAAGCAGGAGATGAAGTGGATGGCGTTCCGCTCCCGCCGTCGCAAGCCTGCGGGCCCGACGGAGTTCGTCATCGGCGCCGTGATGGGTCTCCAGGCGCCTGTCCCCATGGTGCCTGTCCCAGTGGTGATGGGGGAGGCGATGGGGATCTGATGCCCAGCATAGCACAGAAGGAGGCGAAGCCCCGCACGAAGAAGAAGAAGGTGAAGATGCCGCTGGTGCTAAGGCGTTCTCCATGCTTTCACCGGCGTTCACCGCGTCTGCTCAGCCTCGCCCGTCCCCAGGGGCGGGGATAGGAGCCTCGCCGGCGGGCAATCGCTTCTGGCTGCTCGCTGGTGAGGACTCTAACGGCGAGGCTGGGCCCTCGTCAGATCTGCAAGGTGAGCTCCCATCTCGAAATAAATATCTTGTCAATCATGATGAGGAGAAATCGGCTAGCAAAGTCAGAATGGACAAACAGAGTCGTTTGATTGGTAGGAATGGGGATAAAATTGAAACTAGTTCATGTTTTGTGACGCCCCCGATTCAATCGTACACTAATCATGCACGCAAATGTGTACGATCAAGATCAGGGACTCACGGGAAGATATCACAACACAACTCTACAAATAAAAAAAAGTCATACAAGCATCATAATAGAAGCCAGGGGCCTCGAGGGCTCGAATACAAGTGCTCGATCATAGACGAGTCAGCGGAAGCAACAATATCTGAGTACAGACATAAGTTAAACAAGCCTGCCTTAAGAAGGCTAGCACAAACTGGGATACAGATCGAACGAGGCGCATGCCTCCTGCCTGGGATCCTCCTAAACTACTCTTGGTCGTCGTCAGCGGCCTGCACGTAGTAGTAGGCACCTCCGATGTAGTAGGAGTCGTCGTCGAAGGTGGCGTCTGGATCCTGAGCTCCAACATCTGGTTGCGACAACCAGGTAGAAGGGATAGGGGGAAAAGAAGGAGAAAGCAATCGTGAGTACTCATCCAAAGTACTCGCAAGCAAGGATCTACACTACATATGCATGGGTATATGTGTAAAGGGCCATATCAGTGGACTGAACTGCAGAATGCCAGAATAAGAGGGGGATATCTAATCCTGTCGAAGACTACGCTACTGGCAGCCTCCGTCTTGCAGCATATAGAAGAGAGCAGACTGAAGTCCTCCAAGTAGCATCGCATAGCATAATCCTACCCGGCGATCCCCTCCTCGATGCCCTGATAGAGAGCGATCACCGGGTTGTATCTGGCACTTGGAAGGGTGTGTTTTATTAAGTATCCGGTTCTAGTTGTCATAAGGTCAAGGTACAACTCCAAGCCGTCCTGTTATCGAAGATCACGGCTATTCGAATAGATTAACTTCCCTGCAGGGGTGCACCACATAACCCAACACGCTTGATCCCATTTGGCCGGACACACTTTTTTGGGTCATGCCCGGCCGCGGAAGATCAACACGTCGCAGCCCCACCTAAGCACAACAGAGCGGTCAGCACGCCGGTCTAAACCTAAGCGTGCAGGGGTCTTGGCCCATCGCCCTGAGCACACCTGCACGTTGCGAACGCGGTCGGAAGCAGATCTAGCCCCCTTAATACAAGAGCGAGCTTATGATCCAACGCGGCGTGCGCCACTCAGTCGCTGACGTCACGAAGGCTTCGGTTGATACCACGACGTCGGGATACCCATAACTACTCCTGCGTAGATGGTTAGTGCGTATAGACCAAATGGCCAGACTCAGATCAAATACCCAGATCTCGTTAAGCGTGTTAAGTATCCGCGAACGCCGACCAGGGCCAGGCCCACCTCTCTCCTAGGTGGTCTCAAACCTGCCCTGTCGCTCCGCCACAAAGTAACAGTCAGGGGCCGTCGGGAACCCAGGCCCACTACTAACTGGGTGGAACCACCTGCCCCTTCAGCCCCCAACTCCGAACAGTATCACAGGTAATGTAACAGTGTAAAGTATATAGTATATGCCCGCGATCACTTCCCGAAGTGATCACGGCCCAGTAGTATAGCATGGCAGACGGACAAGAGTGTAGGGCCAATGATGGAACACTAGCATCCTATACTAAGCAAGTAGGATTGCAGGTAAAGGTATCAACAGCAGTATCAAAGACAGGCTATGCATCAGGATAGGAATAACGAAAGCAGTAACATGCTACACTACTCTAATGCAAGCAGTATAGAGGAGAGTAGGCGATATCTGGTGATCAAGGGGGGGGCTTGCCTGGTTGCTCTGGCAAGAGAGAGAGATCGTCAACTCCGTGGTCGAACGAAGCAGCAGCAGCGTCGGTCTCGGTGTCTAGCGAGAGAAGAGGGGGGAAAACAATAAATATTTAAGCAAATAGATGCATAGCGATGCATGACATGACAAGTAACGGTGCTAGGGGTGCCCTAACGCGGTATGAGGTGATACCGGTGAAGGGGGGAAACATCCGGGAAAGTATCCCCGGTGTTTCGCGTTTTCGGGCACAGGAGCCGGAGGCGGAAAGTTGCGAGTTGGATATGTTAGGGATGCGTGGAGGACGAACGGGCTGCGTATCCGGGTTCGTCTCGTCGTTCTGAGCAACTTTCATGTCGAAAATGTTTTAATCCAAGTTACGGATTAAAAGTTATGATTTTCTAAAGATTTTATTAATTTCTGGTATTTAATTAATTATTTAAATTAATTCGAAAATGAATTAATGACATCAGCATGATGTCATGCTGACGTCAGCAGTCAACAAAGTTGACTGGGTCAAACTGACATGTGGGTCCAGTGGGACCCACCTGTCATACACTGTTTAGATTAATTAGGTCTTAGTTAAACTAATTACTATTTAATTAAACTAACTAGTTAATTAGACTAATTAAACAAGATTAATGAACTTAATTAATTCACTTATTGATTAATTAATTAATCTAATTATTAATTAATTATTTATTTATTTTTAATTCTTTTTTTAATACAGTTCTGGGGCATGGGCCCCATCTGTCATAGGCCCACAGGGGCCTAACGGGGTGCTGGCGACGGGTTTCGGGCGCGACCAATCGGGCGCACAACCAGGGGCGTCACGGGAACGAGGCCGGCAAGGCCGGGCGATTGCCGGAGGGGGACGCCGGCCGGAGGCAGTAGAGCACCACCAGCGGCGCGCGGGGCCAGCAGAAGCAGCCCCAGCAGCGGCGGGAAGAGGGGGGGGGGGGTGGCGCGGCAGCGCCGGTGCAGCCACAGGCGGCAGAAGGGGGCGCGGGAGGCTAGCGGCGCGGTGGAGGCGAAGGGCGCCGGCGGGGGCGCGCGGGTCGGGCACGGGCGGCGTGGGGAGCGCGCGCACTGGGCGCGGGTAGAGCGGGCCGCGGCTCGGCGAGCACGTGCGCGCGCGGTGGCGCGGGTGCGCGTCGAGCAGGGGAGGCCGTGGCGAGGCAGGGCGCGGCCACGGGGCACGGTTGGGCGCGTGCAAGGCGCGCCCCGAGCAGCGTGCAGGGGGGCGGCGAGCGGCGTAGCGGGCGAGGCTAGCGAGGTTAGCGCACGGCGCGCGTGCGGTGGCGGCCGGGGCGATAGCGGCGCGGCGCGGCTAGATCCGCCAACGGGAGCAGAGGGGGAGAGGAGAGGGGAGCCGCTCACGTGCGAGGAGGGAAGGGGCGGCGAGCGTGGAGAAGCCGGTGAGCAGATCGGTCGGGGTGGTCGATGGGGACGACCCGGCGAAGAGGAGGAGGCAGTCCCGCGGGGAGGCTCCGGCGAGGCCGCGCTCCGGGCGGCGGCGTCGGACGGCCTCGAGGTCGTGCCCTGATCCAGTTCTGGATCGGGAAGGGCGCGAGGACGGGGAGGCGAGCGACGGGGTCGAGGCGGCGATGGCGGGGTGGCGCCTGAGAAGACGAGCGGCGTCGGGGAGTGCCGACGATGAGCTGGGCAGTGGGGCAGGGTTCGTAGCCCGATCTGGATCGGGGGGAAGAAAAGGAGTAGAGGGGATCGATCAGGGGGAATGGTGGTCGTGGGCTAGGGTTTGTCCCGGGATGGGGGTTAAGGAGGGGGCGTGGGGGCCAACTGGGCCGGCCTGATTGGCCCAGAGGCCAACTGGGCCGTCGCCTAGTGGGGGGGAGTTCTTTCTCTTCTTTTTTTTTCTATTTTGTTTTCTGTTTTGCATTTTCTTTTATTATTTCTCTTTTCTGTTTTAATTCATTTTAAAATATTCAGGCACTTTCTAAAAATATGTTTTCTTTACTATAACTACCCTTGTAATATTCGGCACCCACCAAACATTTTTGTTTCAACTTTTGAAAATATTTGTTGTTTGATATATTTAGAATTTAAAATTTCGAAACGGTTTCGAATCATCTCGAGGTTAGCAACAGTAACCGAGGTGACATGGCATGATTAGCGTGGGATTACTGTAGCATGATTATCCGGGCGTCACAATTCTCCTCCACTACAAGAAATCTCATCCCGAGATTTAAGAGGTGTTAGAGGAGGGGAAAGTCCGGTTACGAAATTCTAACGAATCTTCTCGGTCTTGGTTGCTCTTCTCGAAGTGGTCGATCCATAGCGCTGATGTCTTCATTTCTCTGCTTCAGGTCATCATGATGAAGTTGTCGTCCTTCCTTCAGGATCTTCACTGCACTTACGAAAGGTTAAGAAGGGAAAACCCGATATGGATGGATTCTAACAAGATCGAGCATCAGACGGTTAACTAAGGGAAGAAGCATAAGTATCTCTCGATTTGAAACTTAAGAAGATATCGAGAGCGAAGTAAGAAGGTACCATGAGAAGCTTCAAACGGATAGGCAATCGTTCGATGCCTAACCAGAAGGTGAAAGGGTTTCAGGGCAACGAGAATAGGTATTGCGCCTCATACCAGAATAGATCACTAGACAGGTGGTCTGTGAATTACATACGAAGTCAAGCGCGAGGAACAACCTTGGGAACAGGTGGTGTACAGGAGAGTCAGGTTTTGATCCTGTGGAACTGTGGGTTATGGGCCCACCATGTGGTCAAAAGTAGGAAGGTGTTGACGTCTTACACGATCATGTAAGCGAGGCATGTCAGAGGATAGTCCGTCAGTTATGTCGGCAACAACATCGATACCAAGGGCGAGGGACGAAGAGAACCATTTTCCCGCTCGTTGAACGAGGCGGATCAATAGGCAAAGTTCTCGTCCATCGGCGGCTACCGGAATGTCATCAACAATAGTAACAGGGTCTTGCTGACGGAATGGTACACCGAGGTGTTTACATAAGTAGTGAATCTTTACTGCTTAGATTATATAGATCACAAGAAAGGTCAAACATACCAATGGAAAGGAAAAATATGATTATCAAATCAAACAACCCAATGAGAAGGAAGATGTATTTACACATAAGAGTTGGGAGTATATCCTTCCCAAGGAAAAGCGGAGCAGGATATACATGATAGGACAGCAAGTTCAAAAGCATTTAGATAATGGGGAGAGGGAAGAATCATGATATTACCCATACAATGGTGTTAGGGTAACTGATCAACAAACATTTAGCATTGTGCTTTCTATGTTCTGGTTGATGTTTGAGTACCACCGTCATGCTTCAAGATAGCATCAATATGGTCAACACGTAAAGGTCAGACTTCGGAAACATAAAAGAATTCATCCGAAACAACTTATAAAATAAGTCATATAATTTCAGCAAGGAAAATATGAGGATGTGGCCGAGGATTCAGCAACAATCCACCGACATGTCAAAAAAGGATGTATTTCCAAAATTTATGAGTAAGTTTGTGTTGGGGGGAAGACAAGAATGTTGTAGATGATAACACAAATCGTCGACGGGCAAGGATGGTATTTCTCATCACGAATTCGATTGATATCCTGGAAGAGCTCATATTGTTGATGACGATCACGACACAATTGTCGAGAGATTTCATGAAGATGTAATCGATCGGCGATGACATCAAGTCAAAGGAATGATGAAGCAAAATGTTATTGGAACCACGAGTACGACACAAACTCGAAATCAAGCCTACTGTTCAAGGCGAAATGATAAGATAAAGGAGATCGACGTAAGCTTAGCTCGTCGTCGGAAGTTGCTCCGGGAAGAAGGACCGGGTAGCACAGTTAAAATTAGCTCGATAATGATATAGCCAATCAGGAAAGGAATGATGTGATGGAGTATCATTCCAATGAGAATTCACAAGATGTAGTGCAATGACACAATATCCCCGAGATAACAGGGGGCAATACTCGAGGTAGATCAAAATAGAGATTGGACAGATGAAATGATCTGCAGAAGACAAGTATTTTAACTTGTCCGGAAAATGGAATCAAGGAGAAAATATGGTCGGAACCACGATTGCAGAGAATCAATTTAAAGATGCAAGATGAGCTTATACAAAGGGAACATTTGATTATAAGAGAAGCTTCCATGATAAGATCTACATCGTGTCTATGGGCATGAACACATAGTTCAAGGTCGACTCCCACTTCTTCAATGCATAACCTCTCATTCACTCCTCGTTTTCGAAGAAATTGTAGTGCAGAAGATTTATCTGGCGAAGTACCAGAAGAATAAGACTCACATCTCTTTTGAGTTCATACGGATTAGGGAAGGCATCGGTTCAACCCGTAAGGGTACCGTATGAACATATACCACTAACTTCAGGATTAAAATATACCAGC